>LR990085.1:954314-5754314 GCA_905147235.1 Erynnis tages | reverse complement strand
ATGTAGAGAGACCTTTTCCTTAGTAGGGCATGCGAAACCTTAAAAGTTTCGATAAGTTTCGTGTATAAATTTTTAGTGTTTTATTCATTGTTGTTTCATAAATAGTCGTATATTTGCATTGTATAGATACGTCACTTGACGAGGAATTTTCTTAACAAGATCGAGTAAATCAGTAAACTACGTAACTATTACGTGGGTACAAAGGCACAGTAATTTAAGATTACACGCACAGTTAATTTGTTTAATTAGCTTATGGAAAATAATATTATTGCGATAATATTATTATCGTTAAGAGTTACGAAATACATTCATGGTCATGGCAGACTCAAAGTTATGTCACTCTTATACTCTTATTTCCCTTTATACTATAATCCTGAATTTCCCGTAAACAGTGCCTCGAGCAGGAACTTACGAAATTTCGTGTAGTAATCGTATCGAGCTGCCATTAGTATAAGAAGATGTCAAGATTGGCCATCACCGTTCCATCGGGTGTAATTAAAATTTATAATACGTGTGCGCGTACCACTCCGAACGCGGACCTCTAATTTAAAGACCGAATTCTTATTTAGGCAATCAGCACTATTTTATTCCCTACATTTATGGCATCTATTATGGCATCTACTATAGCGGTGATAGCCCAGTGGCTTAGAATTCGACCTCGACCTTCGGGTTCGAATCCCAGTGGCACGCACCAATGACTTTGTAAAAAAGTTATGTGCGCTTTATAAAATTAAATATCACCTGCTGTTACGGTGAAGGAAAACATCGTGAGGAAACCTGCATGCCTGAGAGTTAACAAAAAAAATGTTCTCAAAGGTATGTGAAGTCCACCAACCCGCAGTAGGCCAGCGTGGTGGACTAAGGCCTACATCCCTCTCATTACGAGAAGGAGACCCGACCCTGTAGTGGGTCATTAATGGGTTACTGGCATGGCTTCTATTTAATCTCTTTCTATATTCCAGCCCGAAGGCGTGGTGACGTTCACATGGACGGCTCAGCAGCAGGCCTACGTGCTGTCGGGCTACTTCTGGGGGTACGCTATAACGTGCCTGATCGGAGGCACGGCCGCGGAACTAATCGGGCCCCGATTGCTGGTGTTCTCCACGATGATGCTCAGTGCTCTGCTGACCACCCTCACCCCTCAAGCCGCGAGGATACATTACATGGTGCTTGTTGGAGTCCGGTTCATCATTGGCCTAGCTGCTGTAAGTAAGAGTTATTTCGGCCTGATCCCCTACACCGATCCATCACCAATTATTATTATTTTGTAATCCCATTCTTATCATCTGTAAACTTTATAATTCGGATTTGTGATTCCTGTTCAATAGCACATTTCGTCATTTCGTGTAGATGTATGTACTCGTAGGTAGAGTTATGACTTATGACGCATTTAACATTTATATAAAAGTTATTTACCATTTGAAACTACATATTATATATTTTGATGGCCTTGGATGCATTATGTTCGGCTGAATCTAATCGGGCAAATAGTTGTATCATTACACTAGTTGTAGCAATAAATTTTACAATAATATTGCAGCAATAAAAAAGCCTTGGCTAAAGGGCTTGGACATTGACATATCACACTTAGCAGCACTAAAGTTCCGAAGTTCCTTAAAGATAACCTGGAGTTCTTGAAGACTAAGACCCTATTACCAAATGCTGAGTGTGGTTTTAAGCATAAAATTTTGTGAACTTACCCAAATAAGTCTCAAGATCCATCTCAAAATCGTTTTAGATAAAGTTTTGCCGGCAAAATGTCTTGTAATGTTATAGTTTTATTCTAGATAGGTTTATAATTATATTATAATTTTTACCTATTAGATACGGATAGGCATTTACAGTACACTCATTTGCACCTAACTGTATCAAACATTTAATATGCATGGTAAGGTGATTCAGTGGAACGGAAACGTAACGGCTAGGCGGCTGTACGAGCTTTAATAACCAGGGGAATTGATGATGCGTTTCCTTTTGAAGGTCGTCTGGCCGTCAGATTTTAAACATTTCCCGCAATTTTCAAGTATCAGTGACAATGTTCAACACACATACCAATAACACCACGAGCGACGTTGTTGTTATGTATTGCCCCAAAATAGAGCATCGTTAGGTGATTTGGGCTCTACATTCAACATTTTGTTGCGAAGACACATGTGATGTGATTGGATATGAATTTCCAGGTATATGCTTGGATTGTTACAAGGAAACAGAAATGAAAACAAGTATAAATGGCCTTCCGCAAAGACAAATTTGTATATTTGAACTTGTCCAACTGTAGGGGCATCAAATGCCTTGCGTTGCCGCACAACCTGAGAAAGTAAAAGTGATTGTTTGTATTTTCCTGCTTTGTACAAGGACTTTTTTGCATTTATTTAACTTTATTATACGAGGTGTTATAATTTGTTGTCCATCTAACACGTTTAGATGGATACATAATATATGTTGGGCGATAATTCGTTAATAAAACTAAACCGAAAAATCCCTTTTAGAAAGTAGGTAAACGAACTGTCTTAGCGTAGAGCTAAAAATAAAGAAAAAATACGAGTAGATACCACTGCAAAACTCGTGATTCTTTTATTTAAACATCTGTATGTTTGTAGCACGACGAATGTTTACGAATGCAAAATTATGCTTATTTTAAAACTATCGCTATGAATATTGTGCATGTGATAAATGTTGTGGTATTTGGTACGCATGACTATTATGGAGGCAGTCTTTATCCGTTATCTGCTGAACATTATTTTAACATTAAAAAAATTGCATTAAACAGAGCGTTATCCGCTTGAACATTATTTTAATATTAAAAACATAACATTAAACAGGGTCCATTAAATGTTCGAGTACCAATCTAGTTAAAAGTTTCTGTTAACTTCGCTATATTAGTGTAAGAGCTTCAATTCTGTCTAAATTACGAGTACCTTACCGCTACACTCCTGACTCGTTATGAAGCGCATTTACCCATCTCGTTTGAGAAAGTCAGAACCATATGACCTGAAGCCATCAAACTACCACCCAGAAAACTAGTAATAAGCATATATGATAGTGATACTAGAAAACTAGTAATAAGCATATATGATAGTGATACTAGTTTGCTATAGCTTAATGTCTAACCCGAAAGAAACACTCCTTGTCATTTCGGCTTAGATAAGTTCCATACGTAGGAATTCCTAAGACGAATTTACGTTTTAAAAAGTAATAACTAGATCGTGCATTAGAAGTTTTGGAATACATGCTACTTGCTATGTACCTACGCGAAATATTACGCACCAGTCGAGGATACTATTATTGTTAATGTCATTTGTTTGATCCAAACTCTTGAGGCAGATTTGCAAATGTTAATCGCATAGCAACAGCGGATAGTTAATGGACAGGACAGGACACATTGACATGCCTCATGCTCAAGTCGACAATATTAAAAATCATTCATGACAGTGAATAACTAATATCGGGACCATTGATCACACGATAAAGAGACATACGAGTATATCCATGTCAAATGTCGAATACCGCATTCAAGTACCAAACAAAATAAACATTATATCTAATGTTGAGATAACAGAAATATCGATATTTCAAGTACACTACAATCTTCGGGAAACTGAATTTCAATGCACTCGTAACGTAACGTAACGTAACGTGTCAAAACACGTGACAAACATTTGACACGTGAGATAGGTTCAGTGTTATTTTTGATGCCATGTTTATGTTCTTATCATAAATCCATGGATAAGACATTTATCAATATAAGATAATACATTGTGGTATTACTTATCAAGTATCTACTCTATTATTTTTACATATAAATGTTAAAGTATTAGCATAAGTATTTTACGAGCATCTTTAAATAACTAGCTTAATTATTTAAATAGCAATTATATCATAATTAAATAAGAAAATTTTAATTGTGACCTTCATTTCATCTACATCCGTTCCTGACAGCTAAATCTAAACACAAAACGTAAAAAAATGCTGTTTCAGGGCGGGTCTAATGGTTTATTGGCTCTACTGCCTAAAAAGAGCTCTCCCAAATTCTCCTACAAAGCCGTAATGCACTAGACTCCCCTAGCTCGTTTCCTTAGTACAATTACCATCAGATGGCCCAGCTGTCAGTTAACCAGCTCCTTTTATTAAAAATAAAAAACATAAAAACGACATTCTCGACAGGTCTCAGTTTTAATTTTCATTTGAATTTAATATTTTAGTTGTGGTTGTTTATATGTAGTGTTAACTTATTATCTTAGCTGCCGTGTATTTTTAGTGTTATTACATAAGTTTTTGTAGTGCCCTTTTAGGGTTATTATATAAGTTTTTGTGTGTATTTTTAGGGATTCCTGTTCCCTTCCTTGCATGCCCTGGTGGCGCATTGGGCACCGCCCGCGGAAAAGGGCAAATTCGTTAGTGCTCTGCTAGGTGGCGCTATCGGCACCGTAGTCACGTGGTCTCTAAGTGGACCTCTTATCGAGAAATTTGGGTGGGACTACGCATTTTACGTACCAGGTAACTGATCTATTTGGTATGTAATAACTTTAATGATTTCTAACTTAAACAGAATATTAGAAGTGTCTATTTCAGTGATTTGTACTGGAATCCTTTTTAAGGTTTAAAAAGTAGCTTGTAATTTTTTTCTCCGTAAATTTTTTTTTAACCAATCATAATCATAAGGTAATAAAATAAATAATAAAAAAGAAGAATTAAGAAAAAAAGAAGAATATAACGACAAAAAGATTTACTTTAAGCAAGACGTTAGCTTCAATAGCTAGCAAGTTAAACTAACAAGTATAGTTCGTAGTGGTTAATATACTAGAACTAACTATGGTAGTTTAGAATTTGCCCGTATCATATTAATTCTCATCATGCTGCAAAGTGAACACCTACTTTAGGTTCTCTCTTATCTTTGTGTGCTATCTAGCTTTCTGTTCCCATTTGGCTACTTCTATTAAAATTCCAAACATAGAAGTCGATTTCTAAATAAACATGATATGTTTATAAGTGTTATTATTTATAAGTTGTATTTTATGTATGACGTTGAAGTTTATGGTACCTACACGAAGTACACACCTTTTTTTTGAGTAGCAAACGGCCATGTAGGTTGATGTTGATCTTAATAAATGGTCACTGGCATTCCTTTTTCCATGAACACCCACGTTCAACCTCAAGTGGGATAGAAATCTTAATAAAATATCTCTGTTAACCACATAATAATATCTAGGACGGCCACATGTTCTTAAGACGTCAGCGGTAAGGTAACCTCTCCGGGCGAATTACTATGGCTCAACTACCTATAAAATATAATTATTTAATTGTTATTAGGTTTTATTGCATTCGTTTGGTGTGGAGCTTGGTGGTTCCTCGTATACGACTCACCAGTCCAACACCCTCGGATTTCTGATGAGGAGAAGAAATACATCTTAGAGGCTATTGGTGACAGAGTGCAACAAAAATCTGAACATAAGGTTCGTATAATACAATTGCTGTAACGCTATGAGGGGAATTTTAAAAATCATTATCCCATCATTCATTTACTGATTTGATTTAGTACCTATAGTAGGAAGTGAAAGAGCTACTAAATCCTATGACTAAATATTTTATTGGCGTCTATGACAATTATATTGTTAAAACTTGCTCGGCCTTAGTGGTCATGGTGTTGATAATTCAAAATAGAATTGCATACATACATTATGTTTAGAAATTGATTTGTTACTTCATTGATGCAATTATAGCATTGCCTAATTTACGCTCGTAAGGTCACGTTTGTTTTAATCTTTCCGCAATAACTGATTTGAACATTGAGTTGCCTGATTTGTTTTGCTTTGTTTCTTTAAATTGAAGCATTGTTTTAATAAAAAATATTTCACTTCTAGATTGTCCCGCCGTTCAGGAGCATTTTCACTTCATTCCCGTTCCTGGCTATGGTAGTTCTTCATTACGGTAGCAACTGGGGTCTATACTTCGTTATGACAGCTGCTCCTAAGTTCGTGTCAAGTGCTCTTGGATTCAACCTAAGTTCTACGGGAACCCTATCATCACTGCCGTACTTAGCAAGAATGATATTCTCCCTCATATTTGGAGCTATTGGAGACAGGTATGGATATAACATTATACATACCCGTATATTCTTTTGAGGTAAAACTATAATGCTCTATCGTAATAATTTATTGCTTGAGTGACTTTTAATGCGGTTGATTGCCTTGATGTTCTTTTAATGCAAATATCAAAACTGAGATAGAATACATGGAAAATATGAGTAAATCCACTACTTGTAATCATTTTGGACGGTACAAATTTGTTTTATATCAAAGTTGTCTTTCTTTCACAGAATTGTTAAGCAGAACATCGTATCTACGACGTTTATGAGGAAGTTTTTCTGCTTATTCTCCCACGTGTTGCCCGGTGTGTTACTTATCGGGCTGGGGTACACCGGTTGCGCGCCGATCCTCTCTGTGGCCCTCATCACCTTCTCGATGGGCTCCAACGGTGCTGCTACCCTCACCAACTTAGTTAACCACCAAGACTTGGCCCCCAACTTCGCGGGAACATTGTATGGCATCGCAAACGGCATCGGAAACACTGCAGGATTCATCACGCCTTTAGTAACTGCGCACTTTACCAAAAATGGGGTGAGTTGGATTTGCAGTTCTAGTACTTTTTTTTAATTGTGAAACTCTAAGTATGGATGAATGAGGGATTTTCTTAAGGCATCCGTCCATTGAAGGCAGGCATCCATTGAATGGATGAAGTACTTATAATTCAGTGTTATATAGTGTGCCGTTAAATATTGAAACGGTTTACTTAAATGGCTTTCTTACTCCTAAATGGACTTTATGCTTGTCTTAAATTGTAACGCGATAAACGACCAAGTAATGGCTAGTTAACTGTGGATAGGAAAAAAATAAAAGATAAACAAAATACTTGCAATATTACTGAGTGTATTAATAAAAAAGATGTCTTATATCAGTGTATTTCATTATAGCGCAGTTTCTGTGTCCAGGGGCCAAAGAAAGTATTTGAGACAAGATAACATTGAATTGATAGGATTATTACGGAACTATTCGTATATGTTTAATTCATAGTTTTGTAATAACAGTAAGTACCTGTATACAACATAGAAAATGTAGCAATGCGTATGTTATGTTACTAGCTACTTACCTACTTATATAACCTCGATCTCGTATTGCGAGAAGGTTCGTTTCTAAGGAACCATTTTCTTATAATATTTACAATCGTTAAAACACCTATGATTCTATAGGCAATGAGAAAATAATTGATACGGTCACTAGTTTATCTCTACTTATCCGCATTGGCACAACGTGCTAGAGTATGCTCTAGGTCTGTTGCCAACAAAGGGGGTAGGGGTAGTGTGCAACTACAGTTCGATTTAGGAGTTAAAAGGTGTTACTTAACCCCTAAACGAGTAATGATATTAATTCAAAATCAAAAATCATTTATTTATAAGGGTTAGTTTAAGTTTTTACAGCACTTTTTAATCATTCCATATTCACCTTTACAGGTAGTTACGCAAATTCTTATATAAACGTTTTTTAAAATTAATTTTGGATAGGAGGTACTAAAAAGTTTCCAGCCACTATTTTGGAATCGGATAGACATATAATTCACCAAATTTCTTTTAAGTAACCCCCGACGCAAAAGAAGGGGTGTTATAAGTTTGACGTGTCTCTCTGTCTGTCTTTCGTGGCACCGTAGCTCGCGAACGGATGAAGCGATTTCAATTAAGTTTTTTTTGTATGAAAGGTGAGTTACGGCCGAGTGTTCTTACACATGTTTGATGAAAATCGGTTTAGTCGTTTAAAAGTTGTAGGGGGTGAAATTAGGGAAGAATAACCGAATGTCAGAAAACGCATCACGTGCATATTACAAAATAATATGTTCAATGAAAATTGTCATTATTGTGTCGGGGGTTTTTTTTAATTTTCAATTTAATGTTTTGATTATGCAGAACGGTTTCGCGGAATGGCGACCTGTATTCCTCACCGGTGCGTCACTATACATTGCATCAGCCGTTTACTTCATCCTGTTCGGTACTGGAGAGACGCAGTCCTGGAACTATGTGACACCTGCTGAAGACGAAGAAGCAGATAAAAGGCCCAGTGCCAATTCCAACGACACTACTGTTACCATACCTGTCAAAACATAGGAGTACACTACATTTAGAAGTATTTATAAAATGTAAGATTGTTGATGACTGCTTCAATCTGAATCTGTGGTTTAAATTACATTTTTATGTTACTGACACATGAATATTGCATAGGTTTGTGACGATTGTGATTTGCGACGAATTTATGTCATGTATCGTATACGATATTTTATTTAGAATGAGTAGATTTTAGACATGCAAAAAGTGAAATTGAAGTAGTAGATTGCTTGAGTAAATTGAGTAGGTACCTATTTTATATGTTTGAAATTCGTTAACACTTAAAGCTCTCATACTATTCAATATGTTCTTAATTAATGGTAAGGTTAATGTTTTGCATAGAATTAAGATTGTCATTAAGGCCCATATTAATAAGCAATATTTATAGCAACGCAACGAAACGCAACGCAGATTTTACCATAGGTACAGGTACACAGGGCCTGCAAAATCGTGGGATTATTAAAACCGACATTTCCAACATCTACTTACGTGATAAACATGATTTTAAAAAAGGGTAACTCACTTTCCATAAAGGTTTCCTTTTTACCGACATCAAAAAAGCAGGAATTATTAATATTCTCGGAATTCCACAATTTTACGGCAAGTCTATTACGGCTTCCAAACAAGTATACCAAATTTCATTCATTGGTGCATGTATGTAAGTAGAATATGTTTGTCCTCGCATCTCCGAAACTAATTGACGGATTTTGATCGTTCTTTTTTTTGTTTGTTTGCATTTTATCAACCGTTTAGTTTCCGTGATATGGACTTAAATCTAAAAGTTACGAAAAAAAACATGAAATCGTCTTCAAAAAAGTATGAAATAAAATGTGTTACATACTTTAGCTTACTATTTTTTTGAGGTATACAGACCTACGTTCAATCTTGCGCTCAGCCGCCAAGGGGGCACAAGATACACACACACACACTACACAAGATACGAGTATTTAAGATTTATTATTGAACATTTTGAGGCTTGCTTCACATCTATTTTAATATGGGCATTAAAGTTTCTTAAGGGATGTAAACTTGCCATTCGTCGTGACTACACTTGATGGTTAGAAATATGGATTGTAAGAGATGAAAATTAAAAAAAAGCATTTCAAGTTAAGTATTCATAATATTATTTTACTGTACCTAACGGTACAGACAAAGACGAAATAATGTTTTGTGGCTAGTTTTCGTGTTTTAAACCAATTTGTGTTGTTATTTTAATTCTCATAATGATAATACCCAGTATCGAATTTTTAATATATTTTTAAGTAGGTATGATAGATTATGGTAATTTCATTGAGCATGTCAATAGTTTAATTGTATTGTGGACATAGTAATTTTATGATTGAATTTTTCATTGAACAATATCGAATTTTGTAACAATAATATGACTGTGATGAATTGTATAAATGTGTATTATTTAATAAGCCAATTAAATTATTGATTGTCTTTAGTTGTTTTATTTACATCTTAAACGCATGACTGCTAAAATGACGATGTCATTTGATACTTTTGTGCGAGAGTTTTCAGATAAAATAATACTGATGAGAACCCTACGAGTATGTGGAATGGACTTTACGTAAGTGAGAAGGACTACGAAATCCTTAATAAATTTAGGTCGTCTTATTCTGAACCAATATACCGATAATATTTATTAACTGAACTTTCAATACTTTCATATGCCAAACCAAAACAAAAGCAACCAAATAAAAGCGACATGTAGTTCTACTGAATTTTACTACTTATAAAAAAAATATTTAGTTTCTTAATTATTGACATGGATGCTGGATAGTAGGTAGTCATCGTATTTTTTTATTTTTATTTAAAGGGACTATCGCTGCGCGACCACATCATCCCGTGAAGGAAAGTCATCATAATTATTTAAAAATTATGCCTGCTTATAGAGCCAATAGTGCCACCTAGTAGAGGTACGGCCATACTGTTTGCGTGCATTACACGCACGCCTACATGCATGGACACTATAAAATTAGTAGGACATACGAGTATGTCTGTCTGTCTGACATCTTCCCATACAAATGGCACACGTTATCTAATTATATGAATACGTTGAAGATAGTGTTCATGATAGAATTAGCAGAAATATTTAAACCTACTCTCTCTAAATCTTGCAACGTTAAGTGCTGATCAAAAGATAAACTTCCCAAAAAATACAAAAATGCCGTCCATAGTAACGCAGTACTAGTTTAACTTGAAGTCATTGTTGGCAGCTCGTGGTAATAAGTGTGACTTTCATGAAATGTCGTGATTTCCTTAGCGTTTCCGTGCTTAAAAGATAAATAAATGAATTTTTGTTCCCGGAAATAGGTGTATTTCTCTCACGGTAACGCATATCTTTAACGTCCCCTACGATCTTTCATAAAAAGCAAGTGATAAGCAAAATAATAGAAATATTTATTAATATTCTGTATTTTATACTTATACTAGAAAGTGCGCGCGGCTTCGCCCGCGTGTATTTTAGAACTTGCGGTTATTGTGACTAAACTATAATAGTTAGATATACAAGGTGCTCTCGCCGAGTTTTTTGTAGATCTTAATAAAACCTACAAACCCGTAGTACATCATTTTGTTCTCTTGTCAATAGTTTTTGCAGCGCACGCATAAATAGGTTTTCGATTAAATTTTCTTACGGAGCCCTAATTTTTTTGAAAATAATAGCCTATAACCTTCCGCTATAAATGGACTATCCAACACTGAAAGAATTTTTGAAATCGATCCAGTAGATTAGCGCGTTCAAACAAACAAATCAACAAACAAACAAACTCTTCGGCTTTATAATATTAGTATAGATATTGACGCATACTTTGACTTTTATCCGCAGATGCGATATTCAATTCGCAGATGAACACCCTATCGAAGATAACATCATTGAATGCTGTTTGATAACAGTACATACCAAAATACTTTAGGAGTCATATACATGGAATATTTTACATGTATACTATCTTTTATTAAAATGCTATCAATAATAAATATATACCCGGTTACTTATAAAGGACAGTCTGTTAAGGGAGCACGATTGTTTTTAATTTTTTCTCTCTAAATCACAAGTAGTTTTTCGGTTTACTTCTCAATTTTAGGTGCGCTTATCTTATAATGGCTTACTTATATTTTTAATGTCTATTTAATGTAACGAATTTTTTTATGTTGTTTTATATGTATCTCAGGTACCTAAGAAAATGCTAAAAGGAAAAACTAGTCTCCAATATTTCCAGACTGTGGTTCACCCACTTTGTACGACCATTACGCCATTGTGAACTAAACTTTTACAGATAAAAAATAAAAACGCTTCATTTATTTATATTATCATTCAACGTCTTCTCAGTTTTATATCGACACCTATTTCAACACACATTAACACCTTAATAGTTCTGCAATGTTTTCAGGTAGGTAAGTTATTTATTTTCGACAATACCATCATGAATCATGATAGACACAATCGTAACCTAATGAAATCACTTTCAATATAGTAGATGATTTCCATTTACTTATTTGAATATTGGAAATCATGATACGTACATGATAGTTATTTTCTAAATTTAGAGAAAGATTTGATATTTGAATGTTTTATTTTTACAAGCTTTTCCCTGTCCCAACAGGGAGACCATTGCGGCTATCCCGGTGCTAATTAATATTAAATATAAATGTTATTACTCAATATAAACTCAAAAAAAAACATGTTTGCTTAAATCATACGACAATACGAGAAAAATATTTGGGTAACTTTGAACCCAACTTTAAATTTTGATTACCTACTTGGATATTTACTAGTTTTCTAGACTAGTAAGTTATTGTCCAATTATGGCATTGAATGCATTATTTTTAATAACAATCGTTTAATTCATTTATGGTTCATAGTAAGCGTAGAGATTCAGAGTTTCCCGAGTTGACCTATTTAATAATAAAGCAATTTTTAAAAACAAGCTTTTACAAGACTAATTTTAGCGATAAGCTCTAATATCTTTTATTGGACATATCTAAAATTATAAATTGACGGTTTTTTTACCTTGATTCCATGATATTATTTCGTTTTTCAGTATTCAACAAGGTGCCTGCGAGGCTAAACTTAGCAATCATGATTTTCACCGCTTGCTGGGTGAACTACATGATGAGAGTCAACATCAGCATCAACATAATCGCCATGGTGCCGTCTGATTCCACAATAACTTCGTTAGTATACTACTTTATTATGTGCGATTCTTATACGTTTTGAAAACAGTTAACCTATTTTCGTTTTTTTTTTACATACATACATTTATTAATTAAAAAGAACAAAAAAGAAACTTAAAAAATCTTAACTATTAAAAATATCTATTTACAGAATACAATAAAATAAAAAAAAAAGAAAGAAAACTCATAATAAAAATATTTCATCTAAAGTGCCCATGTGAGGCATCGTTCCCAAGACGCTGGCGGCATTTCCACGCTGAACACACAGGCTCAGCCTTTGAGCGAAATAGCCGCCAGCTCTTGGGTCACCAGAGGCAAGAACCAATCTGGTCGACATTTCCGACATGAACTTTTTCATGTCGGAAATGTTGACAATGACAACATTTTGTTGTTGTTGACATTTTTCATGTCTTTTTCGTTTTTTGTATTGCTTATCAAATTTTTTCTCCATCGCAATGGATGATTGAAAAATTTAAATTTTTGTTTGTAAAATTTTAAGTTAATAGTAAGAATTTAGTTTAAATAGTAATTTATTTAGTTTAATTAACTAAACTTATACACTTTTTAGCGTCAAAAGTGAATGTGAAGCGTTTGAAAATAAAGAAACAAATTCTTCGTATCTCAAAAATCCCGACTCATATGAGAGCAGACATTTCCTCCAGGTAGGCAAAATTGTTGTTTGATATAATTCTTAAGTTTTGTACATTTAAACGTTTTAATTACATTATGCAAATAGGACTTGAATATAAACTTTACGTTTTTGATTTCAATTCTGTCTCGATGGTAAGTTTAAACATAGCCTAAAAATTGAGAGAGAATTGAGTCAAGATGAAAATTTTAAAAAGTCGATAAAAAAATCGAATTAATTTTATGTTACGTTAGTTATATCTACGTTGTGGTTTAAAGTTACCTAAAAATGTTCAAAGTTACCCGGGTTGACCCTCACATTTTTTAAATTTATTTACAAATCATTTGAAACTTTCCTTTTTCCCCATATTTCAGCGCGAAGGTCTCGTCACATTCGACTGGACAGCACAGCAGCAAGCGTACGTACTGTCTGGCTACTTCTGGAGCTACGCAGTGACGTGCTTCGTCGGCGGCCGGGTGGTGGAACTCATCGGTCCTCGGATGCTGATATTCTCCACAACGCTGCTCAGTGCCGTTCTGAACACTCTGTCCCCACAAGCGGCAAAAATACATTACTTGGTGCTCGTGGCATTTCGATTCATTATAGGATTTGCTGCCGTAAGCTCCCTATTTATTGTTGCATAATTCACTTTTATTTTGTAGTGGTTTTACTTAGTCCCTACTCCATTTGAGGTGGATTGCACGACACAGCTTGTGGCAAATTGTATGTCTCTATCTAGTCATCCTAAACATGTTGCACTAGCCTAGACCCAGTTGGTCCTAGAAATGCTCGGAGGCCCCATGGGTGGTTTAAAACAGTATTCATTGATCATTGACCTCCCTCAGTCTGTAATTTCTTGTTCAACCATAGATTTCTACTACATATTGAGTGAGATAGTTGAGTCGTTTTAGGTGCCAACTCTTATCATCAAGTTTATAAACACCTAATTACCGTCTCGCCTTTTTTGTTTTGATTATGCATTTTTCTTCATTTCAGGGCTTCATTTTTCCTGCTGTTCACGATTTGATGGCCCGATGGGTGCCTCCTGAAGAGAGAAGTAAGTTCGTCAGCGCTACGTTAGGAGGCGCAATAGGCACTGTGTTCACGTGGACGCTTACTGGGCCTCTAATTGACAAATTTGGATGGGATTACGCGTTTTACGTCCCGGGTGTGTATAACATTAAATTCATTAATTTAATTTAATTAAGTTGACAGATGATCGCCTAAAATAACTTTAGCAACCATACCTCCAAAATCGCAGTACAAGACAAGATTACTATGTTTCTTCACGGCAGGTTACGAGGTGGCCAATTGGCCATACGGACCTCGGAGAGTCGAGCTTCAATGACTACCGCCTACAAAATTGCCTTTTTTATGATTTCTTGTTTAATATTAATAAAAGGGCTGTCATTTTTATTTTCAGGCATGATGATCATAATTTGGTGCTTTGTCTGGTGGTGCCTGGTGTACGACTCGCCACTAGAACACCCCCGAATATCTGAGACAGAAAAACAATATATTTTGAAGGCGATTGGAGATAAGGTTGTACAGACTTCAAAGAACAGGGTAGGTATAATAAAAAGTGTTATTTTTTTCTTGCCTCAAAGTGGGTTGGTGACCTCTCCGTACGTATTTTTTACGTGGAGACATGTTGGTATTTTAATTGGGATATTGCCTTAAATTGGTCTATATTGTTTGTTTTAGACTACGGCACCCTATAAGAACATATTTTTATCCTTCGCCTTCTGGGCGCTGATAGTCTTCCAGTACGGGAATGCCTGGGGCGTGTATTTTATAATGACGGCTGCTCCGAAATATGTGTCTAGTGCTTTAGGATTCAACTTGTCATCCACTGGCACTATTGCTTTAGGATTCAACTTGTCATCCACTGGCACTATTGCATCGTTACCCTACTTGGCTAGAATGGTATTTTCCGTGGGTTTTGGAGTTCTTGGCGACAAGTAAGCAAATGTTATTAATTTGATAATTAGACAACAATCACATGCTCTAACATAAATATTATGGAGGGCTATGCAGTCTTCTACGTTATACTGTGAAATGATGAATAAGTATTACAAATAATGTTTAAAAATTAATATGTTTTGGAGCTAATGCTATAGTGAACATTAAATTTAATTATTTAATTTTAATTTAATTTAATTATTTGCATACCTGAAAAGCTAAATATGGATTGATTTAAACTTTAACTAACGCATATTCGTGCAAATAAATGTTCTTAGTCTTTGATTTCTTTGATATAATTTAATAAGAATGTTCCACGTTGATAAAATTTAGCTAGATACAAACGTGCTCAACAAAATATTGTAAAAATGTAAAAACTAAAATATACCATAAGTCTTAATAAGTAATTACTGTACCTAACCATACTCAGACGCCTGTTTGTTTTCAGAATAGTGAAGCTGAACGTTGTATCCCTTACATTTATAAGAAAATTCTTTACAATATTCTCTCACATTATTCCTGGCTTGTTCGTAATCACGCTGGGCTACGTCGGGTGTTCGCCGATTCTATCCATCTGTCTCATTACCTTCTCTCTGGGGATCAACGGAGCCGCCACGATCACAAACCTGGTCAATCATCAAGACTTGGCACCCAACTTTGCCGCAACTATGTTCGGTATTTCATTAGGAATTGGGAACACTGCTGGTTTCCTCACGCCACTCGTAACTGCACACTTTACGCAAAACGGGGTAAGTATAAAATTAATATTTGTTGTAGTGTTATTATTATATCATATAAAATAAATATATCAAAAGATATTAACGCATATATGATCAGCTCATAATAATCATCTGACTATAGTCCGACCTACCTACTATGGAGCTACCCGTAGCTTTCGGTAAAGAACAGCAGGGGACAGTCTTTGAAATTAGGCATCCTGAAAGTGAGCTGTGTATATTTATTATATATATATATATATATTATGTATTTAAATTGTTTAAGCACTTCGTTATACAGAGGTAAATATGGTATTAATGCACAATGTAAAAATGCATTACATAAATGTAAATGGCGGTATCATGCCATGAGATTAAAACGATGGTAAAATATCTGTCTCGTTATTCTCATTATCATCAGCGTGCCTTAATTAGATTAATAATACTTAGTCAATTATATTGTAGGTAATCGTAGGGAATAACTTTGAATGAATAATTATTATAATATACATATAATAATTATATGTAATGTGAGAGCAAAGTAACAAATTTGACTTCTTATTTCGAACAGGACCCGAGTGGCGTGCCCTATGTCCCCCAGTGGACGTCAGAAGACATATAGATAGGTGTATTGTGCACAATAGGGTACAATTTAGTACTATTAACACTATTAGAAAAAATTGCAATAAAAACCACGACAATGTTACCATTGCATTTGTTGCAGAATGGATTCGCGGAATGGAGACCAGTATTCTTAATTGGCGGTGGCCTATACATTGCATCAGCTATATACTTCATCTTGTTCGGCTCAGCCAAAACTCAGCCGTGGAACTATATCAACATGGCAAAAGAATCAAGTGATAACAAAGTATCTCCTACCAACTGCGTCAAAGTATGAAGCAATATCACTTTTGTTCTAGTAAATTAGTTATTAATTTTATTAACCCCCGACGCAAAAGAAGATTTTCATCAAACATGTCTAAGAACACTCGGCCGTAACTCACCTTTCATACAAAAAAAAACTAAATTGAAATCGCTTCATCCGTTTGCGAGCTACGGTGCCACGAAAGACACACAGACAGACACGTCAAACTTATAACACCCCTTCTTGCGTCGGGGGTTAAAAATATTGCAGTGTCTAGCAGGGTACATAATTAATAGGTAATTGTTTAATAGGTAATTAAAATGAAATATAAACATATGTACGCAATAAACAATAAATATGAATATGAAAAATAAACATTAACCCTTAAATGACCATAAAGTATTTTTTCATTGACAAAGTAGAATAGAGTAGAAGATAGTGCAACGTAGATAATATTACCGTGTCACTGTATTATATTGGAAAGAATACCTACTGAGATAACCACTAAGTATTTAAACATTGTTAAGATACAACACCGTCATAGTTAATTCTATGGTTATTACGAGATTATTGTCGTAGATTAATATTTATTTTGGTTTAGAATAGCTTCTTTCCATATAGCTAGTTGTTTGCCGAGACAAGGTTTAATTGTAATGCACTAATTTCTTTTATCTATTTTTATAAATAAGACCAGAAGTACCCAAAGGATATCAATTAAAGGGGTTAATATAAGTATTCATGTTCAATGCATTGCATCTATAAATATTAGTCGCGGGACATAATGAAATATCATTATGTTACTCGTATCTTTTCACGAGATGTCTCGATTGTTCCGATTGTTCAATAGAACAAAAGAGGAGATAGATAGGTAGGTACTTAGTAATGATAAGTATATCAAGTTTCAGATCTGGTTGATAGCTATTACGATATTAGGTAACTAGAACTAATTAGTATAACGTTGTCTTAACCCAGCATTCAGAGATCTCGGTGTTTGTTCTTCTGGATACTATACTCGTAGTTCCCAGTTTCTCATTAGTTAATAATTGTCACACTAAATACTTCTCTACATAATAATATTATGCTAAACGGCCTATGTTTTTGATGGCATCTCATTGCTTTTTGTGTTGTCAATCTAATTGTAAATGTAACTTTGTTGTTCTAGTATGGGTTTACAAAGTTATTTATGCAGTTGGTGTATCTAAAAAACTGGACCGAAATTGCAATTTTTTTACTTTTATAAACTTACCACTAATTCGTATTCTAAATTACTTCTAGCTTCTATGTTTGCTAGAAGTGCCTTAGAATTTTGATGATCGGTGAGTGAGTGACAAAATTAAGAAATTTTTACTTTTTATAATTCTAAAAACTACTAGCTCAAACTGAATGAAATTTGAAATATAGAAGAATAATATAGAAGTTCAGGCTCCTAGTTTTATACACAATGGAGTTATATGGGGTTGATAATGGCCTGAATTGCTTCGAGAAAAGGATGGTACGGCCATGCCGCTTTTTTGCTCGACTTGGCAAGGGCACTGCCGTGCCCCCAGATAGAAAGAGGTAGCAAAATAACCTTCTCTTGACCGATATTCCGGATACACTTATGGATTATGATAAGATTTTTAAGACGCTGCTAGCGTCATGTTATTTAAAGAGGTTTAAACTATACAATAATAGTACATATATTCATCCGTGAGGATTATGGTACACTCAAGATGAAAAGCGTTTAAATGTTTGCGTTGCATAATCTGTTCGGCATTTGTAAGTAAAAGTGAAACATCTTGTTCATTTATGAATTAAGGGTTATTATAAAATAAAAATAGGACAACATTGATGGTGATGATCTGACTATTTTATTTCTGGAAGTAAGTATGTTTATTGGTAAGTTCATTATTATTATATGTATTTGGAAATCAAGTTGTTTAGTTTAGAAAGTCGATTTAATGTAGCGAAGAATACAAAGCGAGTGTTTTAAAATTTGTGATATTTCTTAAAATATATTTTCATGATACGTTGTTATGATTTGTTGATAAAATAGAAAGATAAAAAAACGCCAAGGCTTTCGAATGTAATCTTTATAATCTCATGCAATGTGTTTATTTTTTTTATGAATTTTTAATGCATGTGGCAACATTGTCAAAATCTTGTTGATTTAGTTTATGTTTATACCAAATTACATTCTCATATTTTACAAAAAAAAAATTAAAATTAAGTTTTGTCATCCTTAAAGATCAAAGATACTACTCAAGTATTTTCGAATACGACAAATGTAAAAAAGAGTAGTAGGCCAGTTGAATTAGATCAAAAACGGGGTTGAAATCGAAAAAAATATAAGCAGCAATTTTCCTGCGGAAACCTTTAGTCCCCCCCCCCCCCCACTAAGGGAGTCACAGGCAGTCTATGTTTCGAGTTTCGGGACTCTCACCCTGTTGCGTCATCCGCCATCTTCAAATTGAAGGGTGCATTTTTGTTTGATGAATAAGTCGTTTATTTTTAATCTTACGCGAAAAATGATTATTACCGAACTTGTTTGGAATTAAATTTCCTACAATTTTCCTTTGAAACCCAGAGCGTTGATCATAATTATAGCTGATTTTTCTTTGTCATAAAGGTAGCTATTATGTTATTGTTTCCACAAGATTCGCGACAGGACGCGTTCTAGGAACACGGTGAACAGTGTGAAAAAAAAATTTTTGTAATAAAAAATGTTTAAAAATCTTATGAATAATTTTTAAGGACCTAAATTGTAGAGAATTTAATTTCGTACAAATTTGAGGGTGACCCTTTTTCTTGTGTAGGGTGGCTCTTTGGTTTATAATTATACTGTCAGGATTGCAATTTCTAAATATAAATATTTTATTTTAATATCCACTAAAAAGCAAGCTTGGGATGTGATAGAAGAGACACTTAAGAAAGCAGAAGAAAATTCTGTTCTAAAACTTTACTTTATCCTACAAGTAATTTCAAATGAAATTGTCATAAATAGATACGAGATAACGATGAGGTAGGTAATGTAACTTTCATATGAAACAAATATACGAGTAATTGTTTGGTATCGAAAAAGACGAAATATTGGTTACGATCTGTATTTTTAGTCTGCCTATCCACTCAGTTAAATAATAATAATTGTAGAACAAATTCTATCGTTGTCATTAGATCAATGTTATGGGAATTGAAGGTTGATGAAAACAAAATTGCATTATAAATTACACAATGTAATATAATTTAATAAAAGTGATCAAGAAGTACATTACATCTACGCACTTCTCTCTGAAATTAAATTATAATGTTTTCTCTTGGTTAAAACAAATACGCAAACAAAAACTTTTTCAGGGTGAGAAGCCTCGGAGAAATATATTTTCTCAAATACATGGGTTTGATTTGTGTATCCATAGTAGGATCTTAAATGTCGACCCTCTACTAATCTGATATACATAACCCATTGTGAGATTTATATATGTACGCATGATAAGTAGACACTGCAAACGAAAGCAACATTGAGTGTTCACGTGGTCTCAGAATTGTTTGCGATAAAAGCAACATTCATAAGCAGTATTCGTGTTTGGCTCTTTGGTGTCTGGAAGTTAAAATATGAACACTCTTAATAAATGTCAAAATTTCATTAAAAACCACTAAGTAAATATTCCTTTAAATCGGTTTAAGCATGTATGTGCTGTGATCAATCAATTCGTGAGATTGCATTTTAGGCATGTGTTTAAGTAAGTACTTTTTGCAGAATTTTAATTTTTAAATTTTGCTAAAATAACCGAGTTGGGTATTTCATCAAGGTTGTAGATTTGTGCGTTTACTTACCCTCGTTATATATATATATAACTTTATAAAGTAGTTTAAATTTTAGTTGTTATAGGTACCGTCCTGTTCTACATTATTTCTATGCAATCAAAAAAGTTATGTTTTTACTTAAAAAACCTTAAGACATGATAGGTAATAGACGATACCTATCATGTCTTAATGGAATGTGTGCAGAAAAGCAGGTTGAGAGAAAAAATTGATTTTGGCAGGCGAGGAGGTATAGGTACTTGTAATAGCATTTTGGCGGATCCTCTTTCGGAACCTGCAAAAATGTTGTACAAATTACTAAGTCAAAGAAGGTCGTAGTATAATAGGTACCTAAGATGTAATTGGTGTGGGTAGTGATTGTAGCCGTAATCAGGGCGGCATGTTCGGCAACGACAAAGCCCTTATTTTTAAGAAATAAAAAACCCAAGTCTCGCTACTCAGTTCTTGCACTGTAAAAAGTTGTGAGATCCTTGTATCCATAGATTGACTTGACGATCGCATGAAAGCACAATGTATACAACATTAAATTACATTACATATACATTATAAATATACAATATTACATTAGATTGTTTACTAATTGTTTATTAATTTTCGATTAAAACCATTGTTTATAAAAAAAAAGATTGTTTACTTACCCTTTTTTAATCACAAGGCTTCAAGTACAAAAAAGGTGTATCTGGTATATCTACACTACAGACAAGAGCCATGTAACTCGCCCGGAAGGATAGCTCATCGACACTCTTTTAACACAAAGCGGTTTGTTGCAATGCAGCATGTTCTTCAAGTCTCCTGTTTTGGTTGGCGAGATGTGGTTGCCGGAAATAGTTATTTCTTACTTTAATAGGTACCATCTTAGTACTAAAAAGCAGCAACACACCCATATACAACCTCTGATATGATGTTACCTCCATCCAATTCATGGGTTGCTATGACTACTTATTATCAGGTGGCCTGCAGGCCCGTTCTTTATTCTTCCATTCCGCCATAAAAAGGTATTGGGTAAGTAAGACTGGGGGGATCGATTCGCGTGTGCTATCATACTGACGACCAGCACTAGATATTAAATAAATCAGACATATGATATGATAGTAAAATTCAGTCCTTTTATATTGAATGACTATCTCAGCATTTAATTTTTATTCCAGAAAAAGCGGGATGTCGCTGGATCGTAGCTGTGATGATATTTGCCAACACCTGCATCAACTACATGATGCGAGTCAACATCAGCGTCAACATAGTTGCTATGGTTCCCGTGTCCAATGTGACTTATAATGTAAATGAATGATAAGTAACTAACTATATAGGTACACCAGCCCTCGTGAGTTTTGTCTAGGTACCCTAAGACATACTCGTATGTAGGGCCCGATCTAGTTATTTCACCGCTACAATCATCTTCAATATTCGCTGCCCTTTAAACTATGCTTGTAGATATGTTATCCCACCAAAAACATAAATGTAAAAAAGGAGAGCCAAGTTCAATACAAAAATTATGCTTGGCTGTTGGCTTCGCCGCAAAAAGAATGGAGATCTAAATGAGTGCCATGTTCTATGCAAAATCCAAATATGTATTTATAGGAACAAAATAACATTAAGAACAAGTATTAAACTCTATTTCTTTGCTTTATTGGATAACTATAACAATTGCTGTTATTTAAAAAATGTGAGATCTTACAGTAGGTTAGATCTGACTTGGCCAGTTTTTATTAATTATTCAATTATTTTATTAATTATGCGTGCCGCCGAAGACACACCGTTTGGCCAGTTGTTTAGCGCGTATTACAAGTTTTTTGTATGGGTACCCCACTTATTTTTGACTAAGCTTTATTTTTATATTTCTGTTATATAGCAAATATCTGCTTTTAACGATAAACTGTTCCAACGCTACAATTTAAAACAAATGTATGGGGCCCCCCTATTTTTTAACTTTTTTTATTTTTAGATTTTTTCCTACGCTTACACACATTTACCGAGCTGGATTCCAAAAATTCATCCTTCTAGGTCATCTGCAAGTAGGTTAGGTTTAGGTACTATATGTCAGTCAGTCAGTCAGTGGAATACCTATATACGACTTTTTGACCTACATATCTTTATAACCGTTTGAGCTAGCTTCATGAAATTTGGGCTTCTAGGTGTCCTTACGGATATTATTAAACACACGTAGTTTTATGTGTTTACGTTAAATAGGTTTTGAGTTATAGAAGGGTCAAAAGTGGCATCAAGAGGTTCGTGTAATATTACATTTGGCGCTGGCTAGCCAGTTCTTTTGCTTGAACTTTGGCTTGACACAGCAAGCTGTGACACTGCTGCTGCGTGTCTAGATTGCGTTGACGAGATGCTTTCCCAACTTATTAAAAATCAGTGCTTTTAATTTTGCGATTTGTCTCTTATTCATACGATTACGCGGCGCGCCTCCCCTCCCCCATATCCCCTCCCGGGTTGTGGGCTTATGCGAAAAACCATTCATAGTTCAGTAAAGCTCCTCCTCGGCCACCTCACAAATATGTATAAACTCATATTTTTTTGTGTTTCAGAGCTTTAGTTTTGCACTTACCAATGTCACTAGACTCAAGAGCTGCTACTCTTTGCTTGTTGTTGATGAGCTGTTAATTGATTAATTTAAATTAATTAGATTTAAGATTAAATTATATAAGTTTTCATCCAAACCTACACTTCAATTTTCAGCATCCACAGGTCATATTGGACTGGACACCTTACCAGAAAGCGCATATCTTAAGCAGCTACTTCTGGGGATACCTTATTTCCAGTTTTTTTAGTGGTATTTTCTTAGAGCGTTACGGGTCACATGTAGTGGCCCTCGTCATGGTTGTATTGGGTGCTGTTCTCACGCTTCTTAGTCCCCCAGCGGCTAAGTACAGTTATGCCTTGATGCTAGTCGTTAGAATTACTATTGGATTTTGCAGTGTAAGTAAACACAACTCGAACAACACAACCAATGTAAATGTAAAGATGTGCTAGTGAAAATTATTTGCAATTAGTTAGACTAAGGTTTGCGTGGAACCAAATCTAAAGGGTAATCCTAATTTGTATACGTAAAGTTGTAACATTCAGGAAACCAAAAGCAGAGTTATGAAAATTGCTTTTACATTTCAGGGTTTCCTTTTTCCCGCTATGTACGCCTTAATTGGGAATTGGGCCGTCCCGACTGAACGAGGAAAATTTTTAGGAGCTGTTATTGGAGGAACTATTGGAACTTTTATAACGTGGACCATGTGTGGTGTACTCATCGATGCATTTGGGTGGGAATGGGGATTTTATACTTTTGGAATCATTGCTTTGTTATGGTGTATTCCCTGGTGGTTCCTCGTCTACGATTCACCGGATAAACACCCTCGAATATCTTTGAAGGAGAAGCATTATGTGAATGAAGGAATAAAAGTGACGAAAAAAACAAAGGTTTACTTTTAAACACAATAATCTTTAAAATTTCATAACTTGTAACATAGTCGATATTTATAGTATTTAATTTGTTTTCAGTACTTCCCACCTTATGGAAGAATGTTGACTTCACTTTCTGTATGGTCTTTATTGATTGTAAATTTCGGTTCCGGCTGGGGGATTTCCTTTGTAATAACCGCGGCCCCAAGTTACTTATCCAATGCTCTCGGTTATAAAATATCTTCAACAGGTGCGTTGTCTGGAATAATATACTTAAGCAGATCAGCTGCATCTTTCGTATTTGGTTCGGTAGGAGACATATTACTGAAAAGAAACATACTAAGTTTATCAGCATTGAGAAGGTTAGCAACTGTTGGATCACATATAATTCCCGGATGCTTGGTGCTCTGCATGTCTATCCAAGGATACTCAACTACAGTATACGTGGTGTTGATAACCCTGTCAATGACTTTAAATGCAATGGTAACGCTCTCATGTATTGCCAATTCGTATGACCTAACATCTAACTTTGTTGGATCGTTGACGAGTTTGACGGTTGCAATGACCACCGCCGCTGGCATCATGTCGCCTCTTGTTACGGCGTACTTTACTAAATATAACGAGGTACGAGTATTTTCAGACTTTTACATATGACATAAAGTTTATATATTTAAATTGAATCAATAAAGATTTTTTATTTCTTCTTACAGATTTACCCAGAAGCTTGGAAACCCGTATTCTACACCGGAGCGTCGATATATATTTTGTCAGGATTGCAATTTTTGATATTTGGCTCAACAAAAAAACAGCCGTGGGATCAACCAAACACGGAAAAAGAAGCAATGGAGTGTGAAAGACTGTAAATATTGAAATAAAACAATGTGTGTATCATTACAAAATATGAATTTAATAATTATCTCATAGGTAGGTAATATAGGTACACTATCATACATTATTTACAGGTTTCTCTATAGTATTTTAATAATATTATATTAAATTTAGTAATCTAGCGTAAATGACACAATAGATTATAACAAGCTATATGAACTTTTTATAACACACCTATCTTGATCTGTTAAAATTAGAGTAAAAGAATTTTAAACGTGCCTGAAGTTAAATATTACAATTACACAAAGTAAGAATTAATAACAATACTTCTATTAAAACGTTCATCTACATCTTCTATAATACCATTAAGTTTGCAAACTATTCTTACGTCTTTGGAATTACATCACCGAAATAACTCAGCTCATGGTCACATATTATTTTAGAAACAATAAGGCGGGATTCACAAATATCGGTAAAATTAAAATATACTCAATAGTATTAAGAGTCAAACATAAAACATTAAGTCATGATATCCTCTCATTTGAGATTGCTTTTAAAACAGATTCATGCAAGTAACATTTAAGTTTCTTATTGGTCACACTAAACGATGATACCTAGGTACATAAAATAATTATTGCACCCTAAAATAATCGAAACGATAAAATGTGTCTTTGAAAGTTCAAACGTATGACTCAGATTCAGTATCAGATTCGGAGCAGTCCAAGGCAATACCATTTTGTCCATTGGTGTCGGTTCCGTTCGGTGGGTCTCTGTATAGGGGAGGTACAGATCTGGACCGCGACTTGTCTTCCTTGTTCACGTGGACCGGTTGGAACTTTTTCAATACCTTCTGATATATCATCTTCCGTGGAGGCACGGGTGGCGGCATATGAGGTGGTTTCTTGTTGTTGTTTTGTTCCTTTTCCGTCGCGTAATCGGGCTGAACGGCGGTAGGAGTTGCTTTATAAATATCAGACGAGAACATCCCTGCCTTTTCTTCGTGGAAAATATCTCTTCGTCTATTGTATACAGACGTGTATAGAGGCTCGATGTATTGGGACGGGTAACAGTTTTCGAATGAGTTTTCGCTGGCCGGGGATTCAGTCGAACGGCTGTTGAAGGAGTTTTGCGGTTGATACAGCGTATCGTTGCTGCTAGAATCCGTCTGCAGTATGATATTAGCGAGGGATTTGGATTGGTTGAGTTTGTTGTAGTTGCAATTGCGATTTCTACATTTTTTGTTATCTTCCGTATTGTTGGTGGAGATGTTTTCGATGTAAGAGTAAGAGTTTTGAAGAGGAGCAGGGCCAGTTGGCTTATCTTTGTCCCTCGAGGTTGCCATCGAAAGACTTATGCAATTTTTAGTGCACATGTGCGCAGGATCATACCTCCTCTTGCGGCAAGTATTGACTATGTTAATTTCGTAGTTCCCATTGCGATTCTTGTCCATGTTAGCATGTCCGTCTTCGCTCACTTCGAGACTCTTAGTTCTTGCTGCTTGACGAGACCAGTCATTTCGTGTAAAAATGGTGGCTGCCGGTGTCGTTTTCTCCTCTAATTTTCCCTGTGAAGGTTCTCCTAGTTTTTTGGTAAGTTGCCCACATATTTTTTGCGACAAGCAATTGTTGTCTTTGTTGTTATAATTAGCACTTTTCTTCTCCCAACCAGTGTAAACACGAGAGTAGTTTGCATCCATATTCTTGAGAAGGTCTGCGTGTGTTTGGTAGTGATTTTGTCTCTGGATGTTTTCGGTGAACATGGCAAGGTCGTGAATGTTACTGTAAACTATATTTTCTTGACTAGATACTAAATCGCGTTTAGAGTCGATCACCTCTTGTTTTGCTTCCAATAGATTGTCTGAGCTTTTGGCTCTGTTAAAATTTTTATTGGTAATATTCTTGTCTACCTCCTGTGTTTCTGCAAACATGCTGTATACTTTGGACGTTCTCGCTGCCTTCGATACGTGGCTCCGTGGTGGTTTTTGAGGTTCTAAGCCTGTGATATACTTTGCTGGACTCTGTCCATAAATGTCTGCCGTGGATCTTTGCACTGCCGTCTTAGATACGTAATTCCGATCGTCGATACCGTTTGATATTCCTATGTTTATTGAATTATGAACATAACGTTCACCTATATATGGCATTGTGTAGAGTTCCTCATTCACAGTACTGTACATTTCCGCCTTATTGGAATAAATGTTTTGCTGCCGTTGTGTTACTTGAGGAAGGCCGTTGACATTGTGGCTGTCTGTATGGTATCGGGAATTTAATTTTTGTTCTTGCAAATTGCAAGTGGGGGCTGAGGTGCTGTGTAATATGTTTCTCGGTGCAGGGCTGTTACCTCCATTACTGTTGGAATCATCTTCCGACAGCGTCAATCCAGAATCTCGACTGAGTGATAACTTTTCCTTCCGGGGCGTCGACAACTCCATGGAATCTAAGGATATACCGACGGAATGTAAACTGTCACTCTCTTCAGCACCGGAGTCTAATAAAGCATTCGAGGAATCGGGGCTTCCGTTGCCCAGAAGACCTGATATTTGGGGGCCGAACAAGGCCTCAGCTTTTACGATGAGGAGTTCGACGACCATTGGCACTGCTTTGGGAGCTTTGTCACAGGGAATACTGGGCCACAGGAGACTAGGGCCCACACATACACCTAGATTCATCGGGCACATGAGGTTGATGTTGGACTTCTTTGCGATAGCTTGCAGGAGACACACAAAGTAAGTCAACATATTGTAGTGAGCCTTCGGCAGTTTCAACAGGAGCGAGCGGACTGCCGGGACCTTTTCAGCTTGCGGTAAACCTGTAAGCAATAATGAAGTCCTTAGAACATTGATACGAATTACTTTAGATTTTGCTTGCTATTAACCTTACAGTAGGTCACTAGTCGATAGGCAGAGAAATGGGCGGTGACATGTAAAGTACACCAACCCTAATTAGGTCGGCGAGGTGGACTAAGCCCTACTCACTGTCGGAGGAGACCAGACCCTGTAGTGGATCAGTAATTGGTTAAATAAATCAGATACTTACTCAACACTTGCAGCCACGCGGGGTACAACTCGGAGGCGAGCAGCGGCTGCGGCAGCGCGCGGAAGAACTCCTTCACGAGCGCCGCCAGCAGCAGCACCGGCGCGCGTTCCAGCTCCTCACACCCTTCCGCCCACGGGCCCAGCGTGTCCAGCTGAAAAAAATTAAAATGTTAATTCAAAAAATAGTCCTTTTTTTATTTATCTAAGGGCGGCTCTCATCATGTCGTGTTGCCAATATTACAAGACAGAAAGCATCGCGCAGCCGCTTTAAGGGGACCTTTTCACTAGGTCACGAGCTCCGCGGCTGCCGCTATCAAACTTTTAACATAACATGCTGACAGCTGACAGAGGGCGACCTAATGAGAAAGCGCTAAGCTGGAAAAGCACCTAGTCTCTTAGATATCTAAAAGCCCTCCCATTTACATGTGAAACAATTTAAATGACTCCGTCAAGATACATCCCGGCGAGAGTTTACCATGGAACATCGTGGCAACACCAAAACAATACTATGCGACACACTGACGTAATAGCATTCGAAGAGAATCTGAATCGTCTTCCAGCATTACAATTTATCATCATCTATCACACACAGAAGACTTCATTCGTGAGGGGAGCAAAATCTCGCAGTCGGCGCATTCCTAAGGGCAGCGCGGGCGGCGGCGCACCAGCACACAGCCGCGTCAGCACCACGCCGAATTATTCTATGCCACGTAACAGAACCACAGAGAGGACATTCCAGAACCCAACAAGCATACTCAAAGCCTTACCTTGTCTCTGAGTAGTCTGAGTGCTTTCGCATTAGCACTACGTCGGAAGACTCCATGCGTGAGGGGAGCAAGAGCTCGTAGCCGACGCATTGCCGAGAGAAGCGCGGGCGGCGGCGCTCCAGCGCATAGCCGCGTCAGCGCCACGCCGAATAACCGCCCACCACGTCTCAGGAGACGCAGTCCGCGACCGGGTGTTGATGCACTGGAGACGGAACATTTATTTTATAGTAAAACATCGTTAACGTTTTAAGTATGTCAATTACTAAGTACTATGATCTTACGTTAATAACACAAGTTTATATGTGAAAACCGTAATTTACAATTAAAGTTTAGTGGGAGTTCCAAATTGTTTTTATCAACGGTAGAACGGACATTGATTAAGAAGTTTCATTTTTACAAATTCACAAAGTTGCTCTATCCACTGGTATACCTTTCCATTAAATCCAGAATAAGACAATGCATTTATTTTAAAGTACAATTTTAGGGATTTTTTTAGTAAACTTACCTCTTTAAACCTTGGTTCTTTTTCCGCAACTCAAACACGATACCACAGGGATTACTCTTAGCGTTCACGTGCTCCAGGTCGAACCCATCTTCGTTTGATAAGGTCTGCCTTATTCTTGACATCTATAAAACGAATACATGAAGTCAATTTATGCTTAGTTATTTTATTATTTAACATTGTACCTTTATATACATGACATGAGCTCTTTCTTTACTAAAAGTGGCTATTGCCTAACTCTCATTTAATTTTAGACCTTCATATAGCGATGTATTTACACCATTTCCTTTATCAGACTAATTGAAAAAATAAACGAACAAAAACAATTATACAGTTTTAGAGCCTTCCAGTTTGGATACTTACTTTCTTCGGCGAAATAATAGTTGGTCATAGTAAACAGTAACTAGCCAAAAACTTTTAGGGTAGTTAAATTTATCAAAAACTAACTTCTACCCATAACTTCTTCCCCGTGTACCCAAGAATTTGACCCCGAGAGGGATAAAAATTACCCTAAGGGGTTGACACTATTCTATATATTAATCCAGGTTATAATCTACCCGTGTATCAAATTTCATCCAAATCCGTTTAGCCACTTTTGTGTGTAAGAGTAACTAATATCGCATTTATAATAGTAGGAGGACTGACCTGAACAGCATGCGGTCTCTCCATCCCTTGCAACGGAGTGGGTGGAGCGTCCCTCCCTGCTCTTACGAACAGACTGAAGTCATTCGCGGCCCCCCATCTCCCTTCCTCTCCCTCTCCCTCTGCCTCGTGGTCGCCCTCTCCTTCAGTGCCATTCTGCAGCACGTGTAACGCTTGACGGACTACGCAGCGCGCACTCATGTCCGGATTCACCGACACTGTTTTACACTGGAATGGAAAACGTGAATTATAGGTTCATACTAAACATACAACATAAAGGTTTGCCACTTTCAAAATAAATTTCTCTTAAATGGCTATCTATTTACTTAGAAATGGAAATAGTAACTTTGAATTACGTTTATAAGTTGTTTACGTAAAAAAAAAATTTAATGTTCCATAACGGTGACTTAGTCTAATTTTGTCATTACATGGCATTAACTGCCAAATATGTAAGAGCATTTGATCCATTTTTGGCTGTAGTTTACAGATACCATATCAATAAGGATTCAAAGTTATTCAGTTACCCAGGTTGATCATGCTGTTATTGAAACTTTTAGTGTGTAAATATTTTGCCAAAAGACCTTGTAAGTGCATTGGTGCAAGCTTACAAGATTCAAGATTCAGCTGATTACAAACATGTAAATAGATCTCGTAACACTGTTCTTTCTTGTTTAAAATTTTACAAATCAGATAACAGTGACGTAAAGGAGTGCATTTTTGGGAATACATTATGCAAATTAATCAGAGTGCGCTACGTGATGTGATTCTAAACAAAGCACTTCAGGATATGCTTTCGTGAAAGTGTGAAAGTCTGATTAAGTAAAAAGCGAAAGCTGCATTTTTCCTAAATCATATCACCTTTAAAGTTTCGGAAGCAGAAAGGATATCCGTGTTGTTGATACTTACGAATTCTATAGAGCTCGCCAGGTCCTTATAGAAAATCTGAATGTTTGTTGATTTTGGTTCGGTAGCCAGCTGAGTGGTAAGAGCGTTCTGGACTTTTCTGTAAATTAAATAAAGAAAGACTTAAGGACAAAATTCTAGAATAAGTAAAGCGAAAGCATGAACAAAAATGCCTCTCCATAAATTTTGTGAAGCGTTGGTCTTGATAATAACACAAATTAATATTATAATATCAATATGTACTGGTTTACCGTTTTTGTATGAAAATTATATTTCATACATCACAACAATACTTATTTGGGAAAATAAAAACTTGAAGCTCACCTATACCAAGTATCCCTTGCGGCTTGCGTGGGATACGTAGCGAGGTAGTTGGAGACGCCAGTTAAGGTTGGCCACCCGATGAAGAAGCCAGTGTCTTCGCCATCGGGGATCGACAGCCACACTTCGGCCAGCCTTACACTCTCTTTTAACTTGAAGCAGTTCGTTCCTCTCGACTTCCCTACTAGCAGGAGGTCGCTGAAGAGGAAGAAATGGCGTTCTAGCGGTGGGGAGGTAGACCCTAGCGGGCAGAGTTGGACCGGGGCCTCCATGATAAAGGTCCGCGGCGACAGCGAGGGGTTGCTAGCGCTGACTGAACCCCCGATGTCCAGGCTGGGACGCTTACGGAGGCTCTTCGACTTCTGAAATGTAATAATTGCCAAGGTTAAGAAATTTCACTAAAGCCGATACCGCTGTGCAACAATAAAACCTGATCTGATTACTACGTGAAAAAGCTGACAAAGAAATACACAATGAATGATACCTTATTCCGAAATTAGACGCAATAAGTGCAGTGGTGCGCAACTAGAATGATCGACAGAAAATATACTTTCAAATATCTGTAACACGTACTTAAGTAGCTCAATGTAGATATAAAGTTCCAACAATAAAAACTGAAACAATTCATTTAATCTCGTTCATTTATTGATTTTACATCAAGGCTTTGAAACATTGCAAACATTGAAGCAGCGAATTGGAATAACCTGCTGGCCTTCTAAGATTTGTTCACCTTCTCAGAGTTTTGATTCTAATAAGTTCTGCAGCTCATGTTAATTATGACACTCTCACACTGATAACATAAATGAGTTGAGGACAACAGTGTAAATGAGGTCAGTTAATGAGATCTAAAGTTCCCTGCATTTGTCCAAAGTTCCAAATGAGCACAGAAGGGAACTCGACTTTGATACGTGTGATATATTCGTGCGGAAACTAATTATGTTTTCTCTAGCCGCGACCCTCCACCTACAAGCCGCTCGTATTGGGCTCTCCCAATTTCTGGTCTCTACCAGAAATTGATCAAAGGTCCAAAGTGGTCATGTACCTACCTAAATGAAGTCTATTGATACTGATGGCCGTATCAGTATGCAGACCAACCTGTGCATGATGCGAGGCAAGAGCGGCAGGCGCGTCGGCGTCGTGCAACGCGAGGTAGTCGTGAGGGAACAGGTCCTGCACGCGCTCCAGGTCCGACAGACGGGCAGCGCGCCGCCTTGCGCACCCTCCGCCCACAAGCCGCTCATATTGGGCGAGACGCTCGATCTGTAATGAAAATTCATTCATGAGTCACTTGATTGTCGTATCCTATTAACAACATATTTGATTACCTTGCTTATAATATGGTAGAAGCAATGAACGAACATGAATGTTGAACAAACCCTCAAACCATATACAATATCTACAGTGCCGAAAACCCCGGAGAAGAGAAGTCCGAAAAAGACACCTCTTAATCCGAAAGAAAAGAAATAAGTACAACACTAGTTACGTAACAGGGTAGCTGCACTCGTATGATTACTCCTATTTACATGTTCTTCAGCGGTTCTAAAATCTTCAGAATTAGTTTCGTACTTTATTAAGATAAGGGCAGAAGGGCTGTTTCTCGACATAATTCATATCACGTAAGATGTTATGAGAAATTATTAGATTTTTTTAAATTAAGTAATAATTAGATACCTACTCTGGTTCTCACTATACAAAAATGTTATCTTTCAAATTTTGGTCTCCAATGATTTTCATAACAGAGAATCATCGAGCGTGAAATGTGTTTTTAAATGAGTTGCCACCACGGATTTAGTGGAGTAATATAATTTCTTGCATCGGGCTCATGGCTCGTATTGTAAGTAACGAATTTAATCTAAATTCTAATGGCGTGGTACGTGCGGGTCCTGGAGGAGCTTCCCGGGCGCCGCACGACCTCCGCTCAAGCGTGGCGACAATGCTTATTATTAACTTAACTAGGGTTGCCAACCCTCATCTCAAAAACTGGGATTTGATGTTGAAAAACTAGGACAATAATTTAGGTATGTTAAAAACATGACACATTATAGTCTACTTCACAAGTAGAAAAACGTGAAACACAGCGATAAAGCTTCTAAAAATATGATCGATAGCTTTTTATGATCGATAGCTCGAATTTAGAAGAAATGTTGGATGTGTATGGGTTTTTGGGCATGAAAAAATTGCAAAAATTATTAACGTATGAAATTTGCCCATCTTGTGACGCTACAACGATTGGCGGAAGCTTATGATTAAGGGATCTCTAACTGCCTTACACGTATTATATTTCTCGCGATAATTTTAAGAGAAAATGTTTGTAAGCGCACGTTAAATACCCAGAACGTTACTTACGCTTACGCTATCCAGGACATGTCCTAGGTAAACAGGACAGTTGGCAACCCTAATAAAATTATTAAAACACAAAGAACCGTGGGACTACTGCCACCCATTCTATGCGGCCAGTGCGGCTAACTTTTTAATAATTTATCACTACAAACATTTTAAAAAAACATATTTGATTTTTTATTAAAAAAAATTAATGAGAAAGTGAGTTTTGAAATTCTCCACTTTTACCACAGTCAGTAACTGAACAGATAAACCGAAAATGCTCAATACGTAAGAATCATCTTCAGTAGTAGCGCAATAAATATTTAAACTAGTTATAGGCACTCACTACTTACTCACAAACGTTCTACAGATCTTTCAGGAATGCAGCTCGGTTAGGAAGCAGTAATGAAATTGCCACGATTTTATGTTAATTCACACATTAAGTCACGAGTTAAGTCTTAGTAAGTATTCAACTTCATACTAAAACATACACATAATACAAAGATGTTAAATCAGTCACAGAACCAGCCTACTAAAACTAAACGTTAGAACATTAAATTTTAATTGCCTAACATTATATATAATTTAGAGCCTAAGAGAGATGTCAAGAAATTGTGTCTATACGTCCTTTAAGACAGTACGGACCCAGAGGTACAACATAATTACGCTGTAATTACAGAAAGTGCGCATAACCATGACCTGAGGCTTCCATCGTGATTTTCATTCAAATAGACAGCTTGACACCGGCACCGTTACACAGTTTTATTTGTAGAGCAATTATTTTAAACTTTGTACGATTAGTAAGTTATGTTAGCTTATGCTTTGATACTATCAAGCCATCAATCAGCAAATATTTAACGTGATATAAAAAGTTATGTGATAGGACTTCCAATGATAACATTGAACATTTTAAAGATAATACGCCAAAGTAAAGGTTTTGAAACATTCTTGTTAAAATAAAAAACATCTTGTATTTTTTAAATAAAAAGAAATCCTTAAAAAAGAAACAGAAGAAAACAAACTCAACAATGGAATAAACAGAACAAAACATTAACAATTAAAATAATCCCTTCAGATTAAGATAAAAGCTCAAACAAAGCAATGTTTACCCATTGTTTGAGATAAAAAATGGAATGCGTCAAAGAGCATCTTAAGTTAAAATTAGTTTTTAGTGTAGTTTTGTTGAGATTCGGGGCTCCTTAATCGACACCTTTGAGCTTATTCTACGTTAAATCTGCTTTAGCACCGGGAATTCAGGGCATTACAAAATGGGCACGTAAATGTTATCTGTAGACGTGTTACACGGAACTGCACTTTCTAAGTCAAATGTTTACTGGAGTAAGTGGGGACGGGCGTACGAAGTTTTTAGATAACGAATGAACTGTCCCAAACCATAGATAAACGATGCGCGTGAGCAGCGCGTGCTTTATGGCTCTGTGCTTTTTACAAATTATCTTTATCTTTCCATTCCGTTTCCCGTTTTACTGGACACACTTAGTAGGTTGAGCCGTTTGGAATGGTTGAGTCGTCGGATTATGCCAACGTGATAAGTACCTACCGTTAAAATGTATAGACGATGACATAGTACACGACCTGTTAAGTTACTTCTGGTATGTTAGCTCTTAAAAATTTTAATGATTTTAATCGTTGTTTTGCTACGGGTTTTCCTTATATTCTCAGTAAAAACCCAAGACAAGTACTTTAGCGTTAGCTGACATTGACTGAATATTATTTTTGGTTTCGTTTATAGCTTCGGTAACTTGCTTCTTTTCCATTATATTTTTACATACCTTGCTCACCAACAACCATCCCGATAAACAAGTTGCAATTCAATGCAGGTTTTTGTTCTCAGTATAAATTAATGATCTTTAAAAAACTGACTTTAACTTATCTGTTCATAATCGTAAGCAAATGTTACCCACATTTGCTTACGATTATGTAAAGACACGTCTATTAGATACATGATTTTTTTCGCCAAAATGCATTGACTAATCCAACTTTCACATTTGGACGTAACGTATTTAGCCCTTCGAAGAGCTGACGCTGACATCGTTTTAGTTTTGTTGACAATCATAACAACATTATTTTTAGATGAGTATTGTCAAAAGTGGAAAGTTGGCACGTGTTTGGTCGTCACGTAATTCAAGCAGGGTTGCCTCCGATTTCAATCAGAAGATTAGACCTTTGATAGAAAACAAAAAACCCTATAGACATCGTCGTAGAAAGCTTTGACTAAAAAATTATTCTATTTGGTTTCTGTTCTATTTCATCAATAATTAATTTACTAACAATTGACAAATATCGTAAGAGGAAATAAATAGTTTGCTGCTATAAGAGAGATGGCGTTTGTTCCTTAATCCTATTTGGGATGGTTAAGAAATGTTAAACTCGCGCCAGGACAAGTCATCTGATTCGTAAATTCGTAAGAAAATTCGTAAGACGGAGGGAGAGTGTTTAAAATATAGAAATTAAACAAAGTGCATTTATTAATGAAAAAAGTTACGACCACAGAAATGATAGTACTTTTATACTGATAAATAAAGCAATTCGTGCGAAATTATTCCCTAACCATTCCAAAATATTCAAAAATGCACAACGTTAATGTTCAAGTTTTCACTTCTGCCGGCACTCCCGGAGTGCAACCCGTGGTTTTTTAAGTACTATGTGATAACCCTAACGCCATGTAGCTATACTTGTGGTAAAGCGAAAATCGTATTTAGATATCTAGTTGTGTTGTGTAGCTTTTGCACTGTCATTAAAACACGCGTTTTTACGTAACCGATGTATGAGTTGTAATTAGTATGACTTTCGTAAACGTTTCATCTAGTTAAGAATAAATATTGACATGACATCTTCTTTTCTGTGTGATTTTTAAAATCAGTTCTTATAAACAAGTAGCATCAGTATCTCAATGTGTATGAAAACAATCCTACTTTTGCAGAAAATATCCTTAATAATATCCTTAATATTGTTTGTAGAGCGTTCTTCCAAACATATTTTCCGCCTTTCAGAAGATTTGTTTAAACGCAGAGTTCTGTTACGGCGTGTCAATTGAAGAAAATTTAATTTTATGTACGAATAAAGATTAATGAGACGCCACATTGCATCAAAGTTATTGCTCAACACTGCTTTAAAATAAATTTACTGCTTGAATGGTATTAACGGTATGTAATTTGAGATAATGTGCAGTGCTCTTACTGTTTCGCGGAACACAATTAGGTTATGACTCAACTGGATTTTAAGATGAAAAGAATGGCTAATAGGAAAAACTTACCGCTTGAACTTGTAATGGTGTTTGTTTAATATGTATCTAAATTCAGGCAAATTTTCTGTAATTTTTACTGTATTACGTACATTTTTCGTTTCGTACTACTCAAGTGCGCATGGGTGCCTTCCCACAGCCGGGGGAGGCCTGAGGCATACCGCTCCATGCTACTCCAATTCCAACCCCAGTCGGATGTTTTCAAACCGCCTAAGGCCCTTCGATAAGGTCTAACGACTGCTATCGATAACAACAGGAACCGACGGCTTAACGTGTCCTCCGAAGCACGGAAATGCGCATTTAATTCGCCACTAACGGACACCCATCCAGGTACCGACCACGCTCGATGTTGCTTAACTTTTTCGATCGCTTGTGATCTACTCAAGCAGCGGGGCTATGCGCGCTTCGTAAGTAGGTATACTGTTTATACGTAAGTGAAGGAAATCTGATGGTATGTGGCCGCCTCCACAATCGTCGTGACATCTCGAAAGGTCAGGACACAGCGGGCCGCAGATGCCGCGACACATCTCCTATTGTAATGATATACCGCGAACTGTCGAATCATCTCCGGTGAAAACAAAACCGACGATTGCCGATTAATGATAACCCATTTCTCTTTTACGAACACGATCCGTGAAGTGAAACTTAGAAGATGAAATAGGTAATTGAATCTTTGTACTTAAATATAAAATAGGAAAATACTGTGCTGAAAATAATGCAAATATGGTGAACAAATAGATAACATTTAGATATCACAGTTTTCTAAGTATTCCCCTATCGCTCTCCAAAATACAGCCAACTTTAGGTATTCCTATGTTGGTCATCAATAGCTCTTTAAAATTAATCAAGGTTTAAAAATGTTCTTTAGCTAACATGATGTAGTTCCTATGACTATGTAATCGAGCGTGTAGAAAAGTGTTAAGTACAAGTGTTTCACTTCTGTTAAAACAAAGGAGTTCTTGAACACGCTAATTCTAACGTGCACGTTAGCTAGACCCACACTAAGCGATAATGAATATAAACAGAGAGGCGTTTGACTAATATTGGCACCGGAAAAACTTATTTACAAGCACGCACGTTTCTACATGTAAACTTAAATAGTACGAGAAAATTTACTATGTTTCATCTATACTCATCTTATTACGCTTTGCATTTCAGCAAAGTAAAAAAATTGAAGTCTCTTCTAGCTCAGGAAGGTCGTTTAAAATCGATACAATAAGATCGTATTCCACCCTAACAAACAACTACTTATGTCCTGGCCTATATCAAAATTATCGCACATTATGTAAATATTTCAATTAAACTCAATAATATCTCTAGCATGGTTATTAATATCAACATGTCCTAAATTAGAGCCGAGTGCAGCCGCCGGACAATAAATAAATACAAGACCATAAATAAAGTGGAGATGTAATTACGATGCGAGGCGACCATAAATCATAAAGAAAGCAGCGCAGTTACCGAAGAAGACATCAGGCGTGGAATTTCCGATTGGGAATGATGTAGGACTGCGGTGAATCGAAATAATGCATTCTGGGCCGAATCTCGTGGAGATCGCGGTCATCGGCCTGCTTACTGCACCTTCATGCTCCCAGCGACAACGCTCCTTTTAAACAAGGACAAAAAGGCGCCAGAACATTTTACATTCCTTATACAAATTATATTATAAGCACTTTCTATACAACGTTGTAACATTAAAATTTATGACTACCAACAGTCCAACATGGTGTAGTAGGTAGTACAGAGCTGAAACGAATATTAACTACACGGCGCTTAGCTTAGCGCAAAATATAGAGGCATTTGGAAACATTTGATATGTATTGTAAACACATTAAACGTAAGTGACGAACGTCTATAAGAAAAATCATCAGTGATCAATCACTGACAAAAATTAAATAAATTATTTGTATAAGATACCTACATTTTTTATTTCAATACGACGTAATATTATTGCGCTGGGATCTGTCATCCAAATTTATTAACGTAATAGAGTAAGTAGGAACTAAGTTTAAAGATTTCCACGCGATAAACAATAGCAGCATGACTCTGCTCAAGGCTATTAATTTTAACGACACTCGTGGAAATGAAAACTAATACATTATAAAAATGAGAAGTACTTGAAATAACGATGTGCTGAGAGTTTAAGCTGAACAAATTGACGTCAAAAAGTGAGGAATAATGTGTACCTACTTACTGTGTTCTGTAACAAGTGTGCTAGTATTTCATAATATACTGAATATCAATGAATCATAAAACAAATGTTACATTAAAGAAAACAAATATAGTAGTTAGCTGAATGAGAATTTATATCAATGATACATACTCTTGAAAATTAAAAATATCGAAAGTTATGAATCTCTTCATATTGACAATTCCATATGTGTTGCAAAAACTCATAGGTATGAGTGAATCGTAATGCACGTCTAATTCAGGATGAGTGTTGGTACATAGGTTAAACGGACACATCTATTGCCTCAGATTTAAATGCCAAGCGTTTAAAATACGCATCATTACACATTATCAAAACAGGGTCTTCTGAAAATATTCGTTCGAGTGACGGCACATCAAATCGGGTTATGTAATGATTAGGGTAACAATAGAGCAGGCGTCAATCATGCGTTGGAGACGATTTTAAATAAGTCCACGGGAGAAAGTACATTGCCTCGAGCAGACACGTAATGCGGACGGTCTGTGTTACAGTCATCGATGTATGAGCTGGTTAATTGAGGTGACTTAGGGACCGCGCCCCCTCGGGTCACTGGTGCCCAATGATGTGTCGGACCTCGGATACCATCGGTACACCCATTATACTCATGTCTCGATGTGCAACCGCTTGATTGAAGAGACGTTAATAACGCAGGAAGCCCTGTGGCTTGTCAGTTTTATATATATTTCAAACGCTTACGAAATACGATTTATAGCGTAAATGAATCGTCTATGCTCTTTGACGTAATCTCTTCCTACGCTTAACTTTTTTAAAACTACGACTTGATAATATCTACGTTATGCCATAATCGTATTAGGAAATTGGTATAAATTATCTCTTAAAATCCCACAGGCTCCTTCTCATAACCGTTAAATATTTGATCGGATTTGCGTCAATTATGATACATGGGTTCCATCGCTTGTGCTGTGGTGACAATTTACCTGCCCATCGTTCATCGGAATTTAAGGTCTACTACAACTTCAGCAGGGTTCGGTGAATTTGTGATAGCTTGTGATTTCCTTTTCGTTCTCATCATCATCATAACCTCTAGCAATTGTATCCAAAAGAATATTAAACATTATAAAACTGAACAAAAATTAAAATAGCGCCTAAAATAGGTAGGTAGTTAAGATAGGTATTTATATTTTCTTCCGGTGTTAAGAAATAAATTCCATAACGTTATGTGTCAGTGGTAAGGTGTAGGTACTAGTACCGCCCGCCATAAACTGATGTTTATTTCGTAGAAAACCAGCGAAACGACAGCTGTGCGGTTGTAAAAAGCAGTTAACTATCAGTATTTCACCGGTTTCCAGCTTTCTCGTTGCGTAACATTGTTTTTCAATCATTTACATCATCGACGATCATATCATTCAATACTATGTCAATTATTAGGTGTTATTTTGACTACATCCGCAGCGCAACTTAGGTTCAAGTCATTAATAAAGATGATTGATGAATCTAGGATTATTAGATCATCGGGCGTTAGCACTGATGAACTGTTTTATATGTTATAGAGTAACAGATGAGCATAGCTTCTGATTTAGTGCTCAACAGGAGAAACAATGTCCACGTGCATCCGTAATTGCCCAATTTGAAATCATTTGTTAAAACTGAGGGTGTCGTAGCTGTGCAACAACCAACAACCAATAGTTGTTCCAGATAGACTAAGGAAGCTATAACAAGAACCAAGTAAGAACCCATCTTCAATTAATGTTAAAATTACAAGTTTAAATTATATTCCCTATTTCAGTTTTTAAAGAGTAGGTAAAAATGATTTAAATTATTAGCTCATTAGCGTGACGTGACAGCGGAAGTAACAATCATTCACAAAGTTAAATAGAGTAGAATTCTAATTAGAATAACAAAATATTGTCAAGGATATAAACAACGTGTGCTTATTTATTAATTTAACTGATCATAGAACTTGACAAAGTTCATATTTGCAGGATATGGTAACATTTAAACTGAACACACACTTTAATAGGTGTATGATATATACATAGTTGTAGTTCTGATTATGCATTTATTACTTTCGTTCGATTACCCAATAGCTCGAATTAGGCATCAAACGTGCGATTTGCATATTATTCCGCAGTTCGAGACTTTTGTGTCCAAAATTTGAAGCATATAACATCAAGAAAGTCATTTCCGTATATTGCATATGGATGTAACATCCATTGTCCCACTTTATTAGTTGTTACGTAAAGCCGTTATCGTACAAACTGATACTGAATTCGAATTAGCCAGCAGATGATAAATGGTCATAGGCGTTGCGAGTACGAAGCAAAAGCGGTCAGCACAATGTTGTCTTAAAACAATAGTTGAATCATAGGTTGTTCCGATTTAATCGGATTTGGTGAATGTATCTTGGATAGGTTCTACGAATTGTTTTTATATTTAATCGATACGTCTGACTGAGACGAAGATAAACATATAAAGATGAAAAATATGTATGTTGATATTTCGGTGCATAATTTGCGTAAATAATGTAGCGTCCATCCACTGTGATCCATGCTTAAGTTATAATCAGAAGTAAAAACTATCTAATGTTAATTAAATGACATCATATGACCGCAATATAATATTGTGCTCGTTTACCCTAATATACCTACAGGTTACATTACGTATGTATTATACATATAAACTGAGGTTAGGTTTTCCACCCACCGATATTTCATATATCAAAAATTCATCCGCTATAATTATTTACAATTTACAACATACAGTCTGTTGGCACAGCAAAGAAGTAACTGTAAGTTGGGTACAGTTGAAACTAATTTTGCTTGGCAGTTTGAAATATGTAATTGAATGTGATTTTTAAATACTTATATAGAAATAATAATGTTAAATAAAAAAATTAAAAAAACCACCGACACAATAATATATTTGCAGATATTGGGTATTTTCCCCACTTTTACCCCCAGAGTTTTTCAGGGCTCAACCGATTTTCATTGAACATATTTTTGTAATGTACACGTGATGCGCTTTCATTTGAGACCCCACTCGATTAAATTTGCAGACATTCGGTTATTCTTCCCCACTTTCACACCCCACAACTTTTAAATGACTCAACCGATTTTCATCAAACATGTCTAAGAACACTCACCCGTAACTGACCTTTCATACAAAAAAAAAAATTGTTTCATCCCTTCGCGAGCTACGGTGCCAGGACAGACAGACACGTCAAACATATATAACAGACCTTCTTTTGCGTCGGGGGTCAAAATGACAAGTATCAGTACGAAAGCAAATTAAAAAAATGTTTAAGCTGTTTAGAAATAGGACTGAAGATAAACAACTTTAAAATAAAAAACTTCACAACAAAAAGTACAGAAAGCAATAACCCATTAGATTCCTACACAATACACGATTTACCTTGAATACATTACGAAGGGTAGCCGCACGCACCGTGGCCGCTTCCCGGAAAACAATCAACTGAACTTGAGCGTGAAAAGGGATACTAAAATAAGCTTCATACTAATCATACTGATGATCATTAAAATATCACTTTAAGGACTTTTTGCTTTCACATAATTTCAGAAAATTTGTGACAAATTATTCTTGATTCGACTTAATAACATGTTACGATGATGGTAACACTGGTTTAAGAAGTTTATGCGAAATTCAAGTGCGTTACGTACGTAATTTTAAGGACAAAATTTTTAGTTTCCGTTGAAAATTATTTTACTTCTGTGTCTGGTGTATGTTATTGTTAATATTAATTTTGACATGTAGCGCATTTTCTCTACTATTTGTAGAGTTTTAGAAAAAGTAGAGTTCAGAAAACTAAACTTAGGTTCGTCACATGTTTTACCGCCTGAACCTCATTTAACCTTTTACTTCTTTGTTTTTTATTTCACTAAGCATACAAAAAGACAAGTTATGCGACAAGAATTCATCATAGACCAGGGACTTCTTTCTTCTATTGATAAAAGGTTTTTTGAATTATATGCCTTGCTTAGATTTTAAACAATTGCTCGTTTGCTACACGGTCGCAAGGGATGGAAGGGATCTAAAAGAATCGCTTTGTCACGGCAGGACATCGACAAATGACCAATGAATTTATCTTACGTCATAGGATTGTCAAAGCTAACGACTTTCACACGTGCTAACCGTGCAGGATAATGTTTTAAAAGTCGTCCTTGCTACTTGTGCCACCATTCAAATAGATATTGTACTATCGCGTTACGTGATGGTGTGCTTCTTTAGAACAATGTTACGAAATTACAATTAACTATCGAGTATTTTCACAGAATTTCGCTAGCGTTACTTCCTACGTGATTTTATTAGATTTTGTTAGTGTGAGAACCGGCGAAGATGCACGAATACAATGATGCGAGCTCCATTACTACTATTACTATTGGAATACTATTGGAACCCGTAGATCGACGAATTCAATTTGAAACAATGGGTGCGCATAGACTTACGTTGTTACAGAATCGATAAGTTGTTGAATAGACGAGCCTTAAATAAAATCTTTTCTATTTAAATACATTATTCTTAAATAGAGATATGCAGAATGTTGAACTTAATAGATAACAGTTGAATAATTGTGGCATTTCTTTTCAAGTTCACTGCACCGATTGCTAGATGCATCATCAGACTTCCATCATACCCTCGCTACCATTGTTCATTAATGCATTTGTTGATTCATGAAAATCGGTTTAGTAAAAAAATTTGTTTCAATTCAATCAAATAGATATCACACAGATAGGGTAAGCTAAGGCCAAGTAGTCCACCAGCCCACACAAGGCCAGCGTGGTTGACTAAGGCATGTAGGCCTTATCGCTGTGAGTCTGTGACCTCTTATCACCTCTCACAGAACCTGCAGTGGGTCTTTAATTTAATTTAGTGGGTCTTTAACAGTCAATAGAAACGTTTTAAAGAGAAACATTGTATTAGTGGGATAGGAGACTCTTAAGTTATAGAAGCTTATATTATGTGCTTGTATCGCGGTGCATCAATAACCATACCCAATGTTCCGCGAACGTAGAACAATAGTGGGTAATTTTGTAATATCTTCTTATTACCTGCCATGCATGACGCAAGGCCCTCTTGTACATACCGACATGTACCTATGCTTATTATTCAGACAAGGCAATAGGTTATTTTAAACTTAATCTCGTACGAGGATTGAATTTATTGAAATACTACGCGACAAACAATGGAGGATATTAATTGAACAAAACGGGTCCTGTGATTTGATAAAATTTAAAACGCAAAATATCTTCTAATATATGTTTCAAAGCGTTCTATTCTTTTTCATTTTTTATTCTACTAATCCTCGTCGCTTGGACAAAATGTAGTATATTTATATAAACGTGAAACAATTTTTTAACGTATTAAACGACATAGAATGTCAAAAAATAATTAATTTTCCACGCCGTAAATTAATTTTGTAGTTATGAAGAACCGCTAGCAAAAAATACAAGTATTGTCAGTTTGATGGACAGAAACAATATTTCTCGGTATTGAATTAAGTCAACTTAGTTTTTTGATCGCAAAAAAATTCTTGCTATTAATTACATACCTACGGCTAACACGTTCGTCTGTGTACCTCGCCGTTTTATGCAGAACCGTGTTATAAATATTTAATTAGCATCGAATACAATGCAGTTCACATTAATGTTCTCTAGTAGTCAATAGAACTGGTTATCGCCATTATAAATGGTTAATATTTTTCATTTACAGTTTGTACGTTATAGCTAATTTAAAGATAACAAATAAATTCTCTTGTTTACTCCACATTGACAGTATGCATTGTTAGATGTAGTCGTTACGGCTATAAAAGTTAAAGTCTTTGAAGAGCTATTTTTGAACTCCGTTTAATAATTAAATAATTTAGTGCACAAGTAGGCGATGAGACATTTCAGAATAATCTTTAAACCTCGGTTGGTCATTTATACACATTGTTTATAGTTTGTATTAAAACGTTATTTCCGTTCAACGCAATTATCATGACTAAGACAGGTATAATTTGCATTTTGATCATCAGGAAAATAATACCTTTTAAATTCCGATTCAGTCTAATTCTGAAGAAACTCGTATCCGAAGATTGTGGTAAGCTAAGGAACGAATGAAGCGTAATATTTGTTTATTTTATAGGTATACTGAAGGCCTAGGTTTAAAGCATATCCAGACAAATTAATGCTCACTTACTTGCCATCGATTCATTCAATGTAGAGCTGTATATACAGTATATTGCTATTATAAAAATAATATTAAAGTAATCATTTTCTATCGTTCGATATCTCGTATAAGAATCTAAGTTACAGAGATAAAGTTTGTTCTTAAGCAAGCCGGTCCCAGATATATTTGAGATTGCAACTGAATCTACCGCTATATCACGTAATTACTCTTAGGGTAACTCTGAATGCAAAGTTAAGATAAGAACTCATAAATCCAGTTCAATTACGAAAACCCGATCTATCGAATCTTCATATGTATAAAAACTTTCTAGAGTTGCATATTATGTAACACATAACCTAAATACAAATTGTGATAGAACACGCACACCTACGAGACTCGATTAGCCCCTAGTTAATTCTTCCTATCCGTTGAGCAATTACCTACCTTTGTTTTTATCCGCCTCAGGTAAGAGACCATTTCGTTAATTTTCTGAATACCTTTCCTGTTCCTAGTAGCGGTAATGTAAAATTATTTTAATTAGACCCGCTATGCAATTTGAGGATAATGTTGTAGAGCTACAAATTTAACGTTAAGCTTAATGTTTTAATTATTGTATGCGACTACTTACTAATGATGCTAAGATGCTACGCATATTACATTTTAAATTACTCATTATAATTTAGAATATGCTGTTCATGTTACACCATCTTGCACGGCATCTGCTACACTGCAGCGATCAAAGGAATTTGCACCTACCTTTAAACGTCCTAATTTGGATGATACAGTTTTTGCTACCGCTTCGAACACTCGCCCTTTAAATACTTTAAGAGCATATGGTAACTACATTGTTTCTAGTATTTAAAAATAGTACTCCTGCACCTACTCTGCTGATACAAGTTGCAAGCGTAACGTATCTTCGTAACATGAACGGGTCGAGTTACAAGCCTCATAAGAAACACGATTAAGACGATACCCACAAGAGATAATAAAGATCAGTTCGCCTAATGATTACGATTGTAATATTAGAACAATTCCTTGAAACGACAATATATACCAGTTGGCAATAAACAGCATTGTTGTCGAAGGCACTTAACTAATTTCTTAATTAGTAAATCGTCGGAAACTCTGTTACAACAGCCTCCTGTTTTCACTACAACTAGCAACTGCACGCCAAATTGCAAAACAAAAATAAAACAATAATTATTCGGTAACTCGACTCAAAAGTTTCAAGTTCCATTATATACGATCTGAGACTAAAATAAAAATAAACTTAATAATTTAATATATAAAATTACATCAATACTTCAGTTAATAAGTATGTATTAGAATTACAAAGTAATACGGCAACTAAGTCATGACTTGAGCCCGTGGAAGAGGCGGTTATAAAATCCAATAGCAGGAAGCACTCACATGCATCATGTGTGTACTGCGTCTAGTCCAGGAGCGTCACCACTACAGGAGCATGACGTCGTGGGTCACGCCCGACCCTGTGTTTATGTTTACACCGGTTAATCACTCCGAGACACGGTCGTGTAGCCACACGCGCTGTTCGACAAGGACTGGCGATGGCGGAGTGGCGGCGGCCGACATGGATTGGAGTATGGACTTGAAGCGCCCGCGCAGCCTAGCCTGTCGCGTTGGTACATTCACACTGTACTATCAACGCCCGTAGTGATACTACTACGTGCTTCTACTACTATTTGTAATGTAAGCCACAATAATAATTATTTTTATTATTTCAACAAAACACAAAACCTTTTCTGTACAAATAAACTAGTCTGATCTGAGGAACTTTCAACGTGCAGATAAAAGTATAAAGCAAAAACGTTATTATTTAGACAACTTGGCAGTTACTACGTAAATTGTTTTTTTTAGTTTCAAAGTTAAAATTACATTGCATTTTTGCAATAATACCAAGACCTTAAAATTGCACTGTAGGTGAGATAAAACTGATAAAAGTAAGATTTTTGGAACAGAAAATATATTCTGACCTTATTGAATTTATTGATTCAAATATAGAGCTAATAACCTCCTTTTTGAAGTAAGTTAAAAATAAAAATAGCTTAAATGTGCAAAATCAAAATCATTTATTTGCACGAATATGGGTTATATATTTGATCAATCCATATTCCTAGGTTCATATTTAAAACAATATTTTTTGAATATAAATATAAATACATAGTAATAATATCACTCGGTCGTTTTGACGAGCGAAGGCGGTGACAATCAATCTTACCGGTGTTGGTGCGCGTGCGCATCGGATGCGCGCACGGCGTAACCGTATCAGGTTGTAGTTATGGAGACGGAAAAAATGTTTCATAACAAGCTGCCTAAGCTGCCTGCTTTAGGCGCGTACATTAGATTGGATAACGTAATGTATCCATGCACAGAATAGAATTATACTTTAATACGCCAACTTATAATTTTTCACAAAAAAGAAATTATTTTCTATGATAAATATTATGAATTGGAACCTGAATTCAAAAGTGTGTCAGTAACCCATTAATGACCCACTACAGGGTCGGGTCTCCTCTCACAATGAGAGGGATGTAGGCCTTAGTCTACCACGCTGGCCTACTGCAGGTTGGTGGGCGTCACATACCTTTGAGAACATTTTTTTTGAACTCTCAAATGCAGGTTTCCTCACGATGTTTTCCTTCACCGTAACGGTAGGTGATTTTATAAATTGCACACAACTTTTTTACAAGTCATTGGTTCGTGCCACTGGGATTCGAACCCGGCCCCCTGGATTCGAGGTCGAATTCTAAGCCACTGTTTATTATTCAAAAGTAGTCCACCAAAATATAAAAATACCTGGTCCATTATTCAAGTGCACAGGCTCTTTCAAAAGGAAAGGATAAATAAAGATTATTTTAGATACGAGTATATTTCGGAATTTTATTGCAATGTTTTTCGTAATTCCAACGCCAATTATAAAACAATTATCTCATCAGCAGAAACTTCTAAGCGGAAATCGTTTAAAATGTCTCAATATGGCTAGCCTATATTTTGATTTGTTTGATAAAAAAATATATAATATGAAATGCATAAGGAAGTTATAATTGGTCTCTCGTTAAAGATTTAATAGGCATACGTGTACTGAGCAATACAAATCCATACCTATTAGGTTATCATTACGTAGGCCTAAAAATATTTCATAACAACTTAGACAAGACATTAGATTGAGATATATCACGACTTAAGATGGAGGCTACTTATAGCTACGATTAGCAGAAGAAATTAGTTAAAGCACTACGGCCGTTACTGGCATAATTTGCTCCCATTGGTTAGGTTTTACATGTGCGCCCTTTAAAATTTGCTCGTATATACATAATCTATCTCATATTCTACGATCAAAAACTTCTAGTCATGTTCTATACCTATTACTGATAAACATTAGAAAAAATATTACATTTATATTAAAGCCCAAAAGACCTTCTATTTAAATTTATATAACTTATCCAGATGCATTACAACATTACATTACAAAATTATATTAACGTATAATTTCAATATATTTCTTATGATTAGGATTATTTTTGGCGTTATTTCTAAATACTGTGTAGGTGTTAGATAAGTGCCATGTCGCCAAGATAATTATTAGCTACAGTTAGGTAAGTGTTCAATTAAATTGATCTCATTGCGTGTAACATTTCCAAAATGTAGATATTACATAATCCTTTATTCAATATTCATAGTTTTTTTTAATATTTCACAATTTGTATTTATCTTGGCCTCAACTTTCATGAACAAGGTCAAATAATAATATGAGTGAGAACATTTTCTTAACCACCAATAAAACAAATTTCAAATTGCATATCGACGATGAAGTGACATGAACTCCTTCCTAACTGACATTTTGGCGACTTCAATTTTTTTTAGGTAGATAAGATAGACTTTAAATAGTTGTTTGCGTGAGCTGGCTTCGTTTCCTGTAAAATTATGTTTTGGTAGATAAAGGTTCATGGCACTTGGTTCATGGAATCCACCCAAGATACAAATAAAAATCGTTAATAAGATTATTTAATTTGACTGTTGTTATCAAATATGTTTTGAATTGTAATTTACCTACAACAATCAAAACTACTAGTAGGTACCTTACTTTAAAAGATGGACTAAAAATAGATAGGTACTTAAAAATAGATACCTAAAATGATGGATAGACTCATAGGCAGATAAACACTGAACAGACTTATGCGAGGAGAAACATTTGAATGTCGATCGATATTTAAAATATAGCACTTAGTAAGTAAATGAATCAAATTAGTAATAAAATCTTGACACTCAAACATCTCAAGTAAACAACGAAAACACACATACAAACTTACAAGTTGGTGCTAATATTTATCGTAATCAAAATAAATGATTCCAGTCACATTTGGGCACTTTCAAAACTACACAAGATACGTATTAGCGTAATATTATGTTAGTGGAATCGTGTCAAACGTATGAGTAATCACAACGAAATCAAGCGATTGCGATCTTCGGCCGATGGGTGGTTGACTCGTGCGCAATGCCGATATTAGGAATACAGACTTGCGAATCTTGCGACTGTGGTGTCTGTGATTTTGAAATAATTACCTGTCGTCAACCCATTATCGTTCTAACTAAAGCATGGGGATGTGGAAAGTATTAAGATATTAACACACTACCATTGGTAGAGCTTTGAAATCTTTAGGCGTATTGTTATATGGCAAGCACTTAAATATTATACCAATTACGATATTTCAATATAAAGTAAAAGTTGTAAAGTAAGGAACAAAGAAAATAAACAAAATACACCTAACAACCGAACTTGAAAAAAGATAATCTTTTCTAATCCATTTCCAAGTTGAACTAATGGAGCTTAGAACTAAATAGAGGGATTAAGAACGGAAGCGAGTGTAGTTTTGTACACTGAACGTGGTCGCTACCCGAAGTGGAGTATGTCACACCAGTTATCAATCATAACCGCTCGGAGCACGCATGAAAACCATCACGCGAGATCTATTACATGTCCACAAGCAATCCATATGCCGGTGACCGACATCGCTACATCGCTACTAGAGGACGTAAGATCTACAGCCATCTTGTAATAAACACATATTGTCGTTACAGACAGACAATTTATAATCAACACATTATACGCGTATTAGGTATTGTATATGTACATATAACTTGTAGGTTATTACATATTATGCGCATGCATGTTTTCTTTAGACGATCACGACAGACCTAAGAATAAATAGGTATTTTAACGACACATCCTACAATTTTGATGGGATGGCAAAATCATTAGAAAATTTTGTACATATCAATTAACTATACAGATGTATTGGCTCTCGTTGAAGTATTATACTGACAATATTTAAAGACCAGTAGGTACTATAGCAATGCTTTCGCACATCGTAAAGTCGCTCGAGTTGTAACTTGTAACTCTTGTGATGAAACCAAATAACGAATTCTAAAACAAACACGTCCACACCAATTAGCCACATTAAAATCATATAAACTCGTATTAATTCACATAATATGAGTTGTCTATACTCTGGCTACTTAGTTTCTGGTGTCGAAACTTCCGATAGCTTGCGACAGACTTATAATAAATATCGGGCGCTTATTTGGTTGTCAACTATGTCAGTTGAATAACGAGTGTTATGTAATAAGCTTAAAGTTGATGTCGATAGTGCACAATGGTTTGGGGTGTCAAAAATGATATATGGATTTGGTATCGGTATTCCTTAGCTAACCGAACATTGCATCGCTTAGATATTCAATGCCGTGATATAGATGTTGAGGATGGTTGTGTAATAGATAGTGTAATACATCGAGTTGAATATCCTCAAGATATTCATTTCGTACAGACCCCAATAACATTGACGTGACCAAAAGGAGTCCTTTTAGAAACAGAGTAACCTGAATTTACCGACCCCGAGTGTGTCTGATTGAATTAAATCAGTTAAATTATATCATTGGCCGTCTCTCGTCAGTATTTCGATTACACCGTGGGCTACGATTTGAAGAAAAGCAAAAGACTGACCCTTAGGATTAGAACAATTAAAATATTTTTATCGGTTGTAAAATTTGTAAGTCGATCATCTGGGGCCTCTGAAGCAGAAGTGCATCCAATCTTAAATAGTTGGTTGAAGATTTTCTTTAAAACGGGGCGCAATAATCGCGAATATTAGGTGGTCTGCAAGCACATATTTAACTTTTTCGGTATCATAAAAATATAAACTCAATATACCACTTTTGAATGCGTTAGATAACCAATTTATTAAAGCTATTATTGCACACGAAGCAATCATTACATACAATTTGTGTAATATAAAACCTGTTGCATATTGAGAAAATATAATTCGCAATGTATACAGCCCGTCACTATCCAAGTTAGAAAAGTAATACCTAATAAAAATAATACATTTCTGTTTATTTATGATTAAGAATAGTTTTTTGCGTGACTAGCCGCGAATAGCTTTGAATTATGTAATGCAAATTAACAACTTCTAATATTTGCACGAGTATTTATTTAACACCTCGATCAGTGATAGTACCTAATCTTTTATTAAAAAGTCATGTATGACTACGTTGTTTATATTCAATACCTGCCACACATAAACGTTCACGCAAACATGTGTCATATCCAAACGCGTTAGGCGAAGTAGATAGTGGCACAAACGCTGAATCGACGATAGGCTATTAATGCAAATTCGTTGTATTTGCAATCGACACCCCGGGCTTCCTATTGTATAGCAATTGCACCTTAATGCTTACCAAGCTAGCATCAGACGACTGCTTTTAGGTCACGGTAAGACGACGACGAATGGCACGTGTAATTTTCATTTCAAGACTTTTCTTAAACGTGTGTCGAGCTAGTGTCTGCCTAGTCATTTCATAGACTTATCGCTTCTTGAATGTTCCGTTCTAATATTCTGTGTGCTTAATTTTAATCATTTACTCATAAGGCAATCGAGTTATTCGAGCTATTATATTGGAATAAGTTGGCAATTTAAAATTTAGCATTTTTAATGACTTAAAAGTAAATCATAAGAAAGAGTGTCACTGTAGTATAAAATATAACTGCGAAAGTTACAACATTGAGAAGAAATAGAATGAATGACATTGGTGTAAAGCAAAACATTGCGGTTGTCACGATGGTTGGGAAATCTCCGTTATCACGAAAAAGGAATGAAACTTTTAAATTAGCTTTTTGGAATGGAAACCAAATAATTTTATGAGCAATATCTGAAAGAATTTTTTCATTAGTCATATTTATAAATAGAAAACTGCTAGATTGATGGAAATTAAAATAAACTTTCTGTTGCTTTAATTAACTACATATTACTTGAATACCTACAAAAAGTAATAGCTTAACAGTGTGAAATATCAGAAAACTTAAGCAAAATTCCATTAAATAGGTCATTCTGTTTTCTGAATAAACGCTATTCTATTCTATTGGATGTAAATGGGTTATTTTAAAATTATCCAATTTAGCATTCTTTTAGCCATTATATGAATGAGTCTGCGAGTGGGCGTGCGTGATCCGAAGTGCGGACGGGGCACGCAATTCGCTTACTCCTTGAATAGCCAGCTTAAGCTAAATCACCTACTTTATCTATTGTTCAACAAACCTATTTCATTTATGCTCTACCTTACTTTGCATTATTTAATATAGTACATATTTTTATAATGTAGGAGAAGAGAAAATCCGTGCCAGCCGAGTTACGTTAAGTGATATGCAGTACCAAGTAATCAACTTGGCGACCGCTGGACTTAGTTTACAGGGGGAATCTGTAATGAAACTATTTGCTTTGTGTGTAAAAAGGTGTATGGTCTAATTAGAAAACCTTTTAAAGAAGGTAAAGTTAAATTTATGTGAATTTAGAGAATTATTTGAAAGCGCGCATTTACTCACCGATGGACTGTTATTTTTGTTCTCTTCGCCCGCTCTTCACTTTTTTAAATAATTGTTTTCTGTTGTGCATGCTTCTGTCCTTCGGCCAAAAATATTAACATACCATTAAATATTGATAAAAGCGGCTAAACGGATAAAAATATAATGGCATTTTTGCCATTAAACATTTCAATCCTATAAATCTTTATTAAGTTTACATTTCGAAGCAGCTATAATTACAAACAGCACCTGACCCTTCTCTATTACAATCACTTGATTTCAAAGATTCTTGTCCCACTGACCCCATTGTGAGCTTTTGTCTACCATAATGAAGCCAACCAGAACAATAAGCATTAGATTCTATGAATGGAACATATTAAGTTTAGGTATCAAATAAATGGCTTACGAGATTATCTCAATAGCGGTTGGTACTTTTGTTTTCGGCAAAGATATTCTTTGACCGAAATAATATCGAGCTCAAATAAAGCATAACCGTGCTGTTGTTTCTCAATTAATATGAAAGGCTATGCAAACAGGCTACTTACATTAACATTTCGTCGGAGATTAACACATACATCCATTTCATATTTCACGTAACGATATGCCACCCGTCTCGATTATTTAATTTAGACACGATATCCTTTCACCATTACCGTCACCGGTAGGAATACAGAATTCAATAAGGCTTAATATTTATGTATTCATATTCCTTCACACGTGAACCGAAAGCTCTTTAAGTTATTATTCACGTCGGTTCATATCCCTTGGCTCAGTAAACATCGCTTTCTCCTATAAATACCAATAACTTGACAAACGAAAAATATGCGTTACGTGCATCTGTAATTCTGTAGCGGGCTCAATTTTAACATTGAAATTGCACGTTGAGGAACACCATGCTTTAATACGCAAGTATGTGTTTACTTAAGTATGTTTTATCTAAGATACGTCGCAGGAAAAAGTCAAAATGAATACGAGTTTTATAGAGCTACAGATAGCTTGGTGTATGCGATTGCATCTCTATTTATACCCTACATTTGAGCACCGATTTCTCCCCCAAACTCATCCATCATACACACCAGTATGCTTCATCATACTCCATCACGTTACTTCTATGCGAATTGGTTGAGGTAGTGGAAGGGTGAGAAAGATACAATCAAGTTTTACTCGGCATTGGCCTGCATGAAAATCAAAATCGACTACCAATTTTTAAGTTGCATGTCAACCAAATATTGAATACAAATGAGGCAATAAGGCACGTAGACCAAATAAAATTTGATAGTGGAAGTGGTTAAAGCTTATAAAGTCTAAATAAAACAGCGGTTGATCCTCATCATAATGCTGTATAGCAGCGCGCGAGCATTAACCATGCGTGTGAGGTTGCGCTGTCCCGGCGGTACTATCGATTGTTTACAGCCACACATACACTCTGTACCTTACAAGTCTTTTCACATACGAAAATAGCCTTTACTCCTTCCATAATAAGACGTAAACAGTACTATTATTGTAGTATTTACTGCCGTGGTATGCCACACGGCCTGACAACGATATGCCCATTTCAGGAGTTCAGTCACGATCTTACGCATTGCCAGGCGCTTTAGAATGGTATATCGTCGTTGACCGATGGTTATGATGTTGGAATAACTTTGAATAGAGTAATTAAGTCATGAACATAAAAAGCGAATAAGAGTTCGAAGAAGAAATTCTTCGTTTTAAATACTATTTTTTATTGACAAAAGCATTTCGTCATTAGAGATTTACGACGTTTAATGGGACGTAAAAGTTGTGTCGGTATGTGCAATCACAATCTTTGAGGTATGTTATAGGTGGGTATGTTATAAACTGCATGAATAGGATTTTAATAATAAAATTAAAGAACAATTCTCTATCATGCTCTGAAACTTTAAATATGCACTATTATACGCTACTCTTATAATCTAGCTAACGTTATTTTTCTACATCAGAATCAAATTAAATCGTTAGGAGTGTATGTCTCCTAACGATTTAATTTGATTCCATTTAATTTCATTGCTTTAGTTAGAGATATTAAGGTGATAAAATCAGTATTCTCTCCAAATATTACGTTTCTTTTCGATTTTGGTAAAGTCACGACTGTTTTTGTTTGTACAGTCAGTAACATAACGTACCTAACACTGGAAACTCTCTCTAAAATTCAAATGAAATCGAAAATAATTTTCAAAGCAAATTTATCACCATGGATAAACCAAATATTGTTTTTGTCTGCTTATCTGTTATATATTTTATCGTTTGTGCCGCTCAAGTAACAATATTCATCTTTTACTCTACAATCGACATGAAGCCGATTGTACCTACGTTACACTTTGTTTGGGTTGACATTAATTCTTATGTAATTAGAAAGTATCTGCCATTGTATTTACGGTCAAGTAACATCGGATTTTTTGGAACAAAGACCTGTCTACTTAATTGAAATTATTAAGTTTGTTTTATTGTATACAACTGTTTTTATCAATTTACTTTGTAAATTGGGTGGCATATTGCATCTCTGATGGAATTTGATAAATCTAATGGAAATACACTATGCTCTTAACTTTTAATACGATGTAACGTTTTATGTATCTAAATTATAATCTAAATGAGGACCAAACTGGAATCCTTAAGAAGAATTGAGAAAATTCAGCTCAAAAACGTATCGTACTTTTTAATCTACGAGGATGTTACTTATGTGATCATCAGTCAACTAGAACATAACATCTGGGGATATAAAAATGACCCGTTTAGACCTGGTAAATTTTTTACTATATCAGCAATTATGTCAAATATGACTTTGGCTTTCGGATGGACTCCTCAAAAATGAACATGAGCGTTAACGCTAATAAAAAGCAATTCGCCTGAATTTACAGAGAATCCTAATCAATTGTTATAATATGTACAGAGGTTGTTATAAAAACACAATAGTTAATAAAGACCGTAAAGTGATATTAAGAATACTTAAATTGGTTTCTAGGTCAAATGAGTACACCTAAATTCTCTCTCATAATGAATGATCTTTTGTATTTTTTTCTAACACACGTACAATTTTAGGTACGTATCTAGTTATTCTCTTTTCCCAGGTCTCCCGATGACAAACAGATTTGTTTAAATGCACAATACTAATACCATGTTGATAGGCGGTAATAGTAAAACCATCATTTATCGCCGTCCTAATAACTCGTCAGGAAGCAAGAGACTGAGGGTAATATCAACTTACTACTCGTACTATATTAGGTTTAGATGTGGTTGAAGAAGTAAAACTTTAATCGCATTAGTGCCCGGTAACATTAGGAGTAGAATCTCTTTTGTTTTTCTCAGAACACAGGTGACTGCCATAATACAAAGTTTCATTTGCTTAAATGGTAAAATCCAAAAGATTAAGGTTAAGAACTTTTGATTTTATCGATTCAAATTAAAATTGAAATGCTTTCAATTTTAACTTTCGAAATGTATTGTTTAGTTACTTTTAACCGATTGCTTTTAATTTAATTTTGAGACCCCCTAAACATTGTGATTCTGAGTGGTAAATGTAGACCCGAATGCAAGACAGAAAATCTAAATGTAGAAATTAAGATGGATTGACGACGTTGCGAGACTGACAGGAGAAGATTAGATGAGAGTGTCACGAGACAAACAGTTGGATCCAGCAGTGGATCTATTCAAGGTGAGGAAAGAAAAAATATATTGAATTACTGTTGTAAACGGTAGAATAGACTCCAAATAACATCCCTAATAGGGCTAGATGGAAGTGATTATCACTCTCATATAATGCAAACAAGCAATGAGTAGAAAAATATTCAAAACCACTTACCACTCTATGTAAACTATTATATTAATACGGAGCGGCATGATGGATGTAATCTTCTCGGTGATAACACACCCACGGTTGTACATCATTAAGATTGCCACAATCAGTCATGTAATTACAATAATATTCGATGGAACGTACCATGATTACGTCATTACGTATTCCAGAAATAGTCGGAGGCAGAACGGGTATCATTAGGATGCGTCTACAGTAAAGCTGCAGTTACGATTGTCGACGACGCTGATGTTTTTTGTCGCTTTATGTTATGTGGATGTAGCAAATAAGCATGCCGTCAATCGGACTTTAAGTAGCGATACATAAGTGACCGACGCAAAGTGATTCTCCAGTATTTTCTAACTAATGCAAAATTATATGGGGATGAATGGATGCATGTTTGTTAATCTTAAAAAAAAACAGCAGAAAGATTGGAACGATTTCGATACAAATTTGTACATTTGTAAAGTGAATCAACAATAAAATAGGGACTAAACCCATGGACTTCTGCCATACTAAGCGCTAGTAGGCAATGTGCTGCTTTAGATTTCACATCAGTTTGTCTTGTAGTTTCAATTAGTATTTTACTACAAGTGGCAGTTACCTACTTGTAGTTAAGTGCTAAATTTTAACCAATAAAGTGTTCAACCATTAGGCTAAAGTTACTGCGGTCAGTACTCTAATAGTGTAAGTTTTATTACAAACAGTAATGTTTTAACCGGATGTTATTTATAGTACTTTAATTTCACAGTAAAGTCTAGATCATTTACATACGTCCAAAATGAGTGCGTCCTACACATCATTAGTTCCAAACTATCGTCAAAATGAATGATAATTTTATTCTCATTAATAATGAACCGCATAAATCTCAGTAGTTTCAAAAGGGATCACTTTCACTCAACCAGTACTTGAACGGGACACGAGGTTGAAAATATTAAATGAGTTACTTAAGCTCATTGCACATTGTATTGTCACCGACTATTACGAATAAGCACTGATATTATCGATGCTATTATTTATAACCCCGCATCAGTTTGGTTACCTTTAGAATCTGATAACATTCAGGTTACGTCTTAATTTTTTGATATTGATCAAAGTAAACTGATATCTTGTCTTTGCCTACCCTTGCAAATGTCAGCAGCCGAACAGAAACGACTTATATATAATATTTCTTGTATTTCTGAATGAAAGAAGACGCATTGATAACGTTTGTTAGTAACCTATATCTGTTTTTGTGACATTTAACTATGATTTATCTATGCAATTGAATGCAAATTCTAAGCAAGAAACCACACGGCGATTAATCTGATCTGAAGGGTCTGAAGGCAAAGCAGGTAATAATAATAGGCACATCTTAAATCTAACGTGGTGCAGTGCTACTCGTACTTATGCCTTCGGAGCCGTCGGCATGAATGATAGCCGGAGGGTATCATATACTTCCTCACGTTTATTATGCAACCTCTGTAACAGATAATGGATTAATACCTACTAATGAGAAGTGATATTTAAAACGTATTAGGTGCTCGCTGACTCCACTACGTGATTGAGCGAGACAAATTAGATAAACGCATTAGATAATTAGTTTTAAACTTTCACTTTTAGGGCTAAGTACATTGCCGTGATTCCGTCGCGACAAATTACTATCGAGGCCCATTATTACCGTAAGTGTACAATTATCACAGAGATATTTAGACAAAAAAGGTTTAAATGGACGTAACGTAAATGAAAGCTGAACAGCCGCGTTATGTAATGCGAGTTTTTTATTTACATTTCATCACTAGAGGGCTCTGTTGACTGAAAATGTGTGCAATTAACCACATGTTTGCATTGCTAAACCTCTGCGCTTGCGCACGCATGCCACCCGGTAACATATTTGTCGCGTACACTCCTCCCGGCTTCGCAAAAAGTACTCTGCATTTCAACAATTTCGTAACCAAGTTCGCAATTGCATCATTTTTTTTAAATAGTTTGTCAAACATGCCACCTGATAAGTTCATTGTTCACTGTAGTCAATGGACAGCGAAATCCAACTTCAAATGAAGTAAGTACTGTCTGAAATAATCTATAAGGGCGCGTTGCTTTAGCTGTGAATGGTCACCAAAAATATAACCCATCGGCTATCGCAACTCTGACACCCAAAAACAAAACTACAAACTTGATTATTTGCTCAATGGCGAATTATAAAGATGGTTAACGACCACCATCTATACTACTAAGGAACACGTATAAAATATAACTTTTATTGCTCTTGAGAAAAATCTCAGTTAACGTTTTACGCTTGGTCGTAGTAGGTACTGCGTAGTTAAGTAATGAGAGTGGGCGCATTATAAACTGTTGTAAATTCAGTATCAAGCGTTTGCCTTTGTCCTTTTAAAGTACATTCCAAGTAAATTGGTACACCTTAAGAAATTCCAGGCCGCATTCCTGACTAAGAAGAACTTTCTCTGATAATGCTATAGGGTCTGGGAGGTAAATAGCCATTATATCTTTAACATTCGACACGCTGCCTCCGTATCAAAATAATTACCTCTCTCCATATTAATTACGTCCTAGAACTTTCTAATACGAGAGATAAATAGCGGTGGTGACCAATGGCGGGTTGTATTGGTAATGAGACAGCGATGGGCACTTCCTCAGATGGATGAGTGCACTCACCGTCATTAAGCCGAAGCTCTGCCTCTCCGACGATATTTATGAGACGACTTGAGGCTTTTTAGTTTTTACTTTACTATACCTATATTTTCCTCTTCATCATTATGTAACAACGTACTATACTAGAAGACTCGGTACTTACTTATTTTTCTAGGGATTACATAATGAACAACAATGTCAAGTCACCATCGGTAAAATACATTTTTATACCTTCTCAAATTTAAAGTCACTGTTAAGACGTAAGTTATTAACTCAAAGATTTCTACCATTAGTTTAATACCTACCTAGATTAAAATCTTTAAACCTCTCAATATCCATATTTCATTTGACCGCACCAATTTCTTAAGAAATTACAATTCCCGATGTGAAAGATATGGCATTTATTTAATTAAAAGCTTTTTACGTAATTATTAAAAATCCATCTTGGATGAATCGACAGATCACATCTTTACGTAATTTTAAAAGTAAAATTGAAGTATGAGTTATCAGACTTCTCAGTAACGTTCAGTTCGTAATTGTAATTATAGTATTACATGACCAAAGACCAGACCACTCGTGTCGATATTTACGCTTTATTTACAATGCTATAATTCATGAATGGACAATTATTAAATAACTACGGTTATAATTTTGCAGACGAGACGGGGCCTCGAATGCAATTTCCGTGAAATTTACATTGGACGATCGATAAATATTTAACAGATACTTACGTTAACTGTGTGATAATATAATGAAGCTTACCTGTAAAAAATAAAAATAAAACTTTATTTAAAGGACACGAGAAATTAGATGCAGGCACATTAAAATTAAGAATCAAAATGTATATCTAAAAATCTCTACAAAAATTTGAGCTGTATCTATGCGATACACACTGAGATGTTGAAACATTCCCTATTAGAAAAGAAAACAAAAAACGATTGCATTGGTTTATATCGGTTTTGCTACGTTTACAACATATCGGGTTCCGTCACATCCGTCGAATGTACTGACACGTGACAAGTGCCCGCTCTACCGGTGACCCAAGTCACACGTGCCCTATATTGTTATGTATTATGATTTATCAACTTATAATTTATACGTCACGTGGTGTATATGGTTTTGCATAAAGCTTAAAGGCAGTTAGTTTCCAGTCTCCAGGCGGTATCACCTTTCTTTGCAACCCTTCAACAACATAATGAAAGTGGTACGTAACGATGATTTTAACAATTCTGGACCCCCAAATAAGTGACCGAATTTTAATCTTATCTTTTTTTAAATTTTATTTTGTCCATTGAAATAAAAAAGAAATTATTGAGTGTGAAAAAACCGTAATTTTACTTTAACCATTACCCACACGGTTCCTCAAATTTCGGGTAGTTTTTAACTTGGTATGATCTTGCTTTTGGCAGTTGGTGATGATGAAACATACAAAGTAAAGTAATTTAACCAGTTATGCCTACATGCAATATATACGTAAAACATCGGATAAAAACGAGATTAGCGCATGTTTGGTAAGGCAACTGGGGAGATAAAATTAGAGAAAGCAAACATTTTGTAATATACTCGTAAGTAGATAATAAAAGTTTTACGCGTCTGGACTAAATCTAACGAAACCGGCGCATTTAACATAACAAGGAAATGAGATGCAGATGGCAGCACAGGTGCTCTTGTTAAATCTGTTTCGTGATCTTACATCCTAGGCTCAAGTTAAAGAATCAGGACCTGTTGGCTTCGTGCCACAACACAGACTTTAAACTATGATTAATTTTTATTATGTTTAACACAATAATCGGAATAGATAAGGCACACAATTATTATCAGTAACAATTATTAGAATAGGTTAAATGGTTAAACATTATGAACAACATACTAAATATCACGAGAAAAGGAACCTTTGACAGGTTTATTTTAGTCATTTGCATCGTAACATAGCATTTGCTGAATGGTTCAAGCGAAGGGGAAAGCTCATGGAGTTACCGACAAAAAGCTGCTTGAGTGATTTGTGTAACACGAGTGTAGATTAAAGTCCTACTCAGGTTTTGTATCAACGTAAAACATGTAAACACTGGATCTGTAGTTTTTCCTGTCATTGAACTTACCTAGCACAAGACTGGAAGCTCACTCTCACTCGAGCGAAAGTCAACTCGTCAGTCTACAAGACACCCATCGATTGATGAGACCCGTTTCTATAGAACTATCTTAATTGCACCAACACACATGTCTTCACAATAAGTTTCTTATTTATTATTTAGGCGTTTACTACTGTATCGTACCTACCCGGCAAGGAGAAGTCAGTCATGCAATACACGGTTAACGTAAAAGAAAATTTGTTGAAATATCGTCACGTCACAGTTTCTTGGACAGTTGATCTGCGACGAAATTACGACAACGACTTGCACAAAATTATTGCTCTGCAAGTCGTTGGCGAGATACAAGACGGAAGAAATGGTGTGTTATTACTGGAACTACTTTCAATCTCGGCCAAGCCAAGTCCGGGATGCAATTACGTGGGTAGATATTAATAAATAGAACGAACAAAAAGGTGGCGAGTTATCGAGGTGTTCTCGATAGCAAAATGCTAGGTTCCACTGCGAGGAGCGTTGATAACTAAAGGGAAATGATCGTTTGGCCGGTCTCACGTGTGTGTAAACCGGACGCATCTAATGCAGTTTCTCTTTAGTCAGTAGCGGGCTCGGTCAGTTACACTGTTGGCTAAAGATAGAGAAATTAGCCGCGCAGAAGTGGGCAAGTGAATGCACTCGGACTACGCCCGCAACTTAGGGTTGAAATGAGTGCATGGATTTATGCTTTCTTATAACATACTTAATAGGCTATACTTTGTGCATTTCACGCGTACGCAAAACCTTTACCTCTATCTCTTATTTAGACTAGACTTTTATTTACTAAACTAAACTTTGTTAACTATGACAAATTTTCATATCCTTTTAAAATAACCCTAGAATAATTGTTTTCACTTCGTAATCACTTCTAACTTCTATCTTATGGATTTTGAAATCTACAGGTGCTACAACCGCGCTCTACCAGTAGATACGGTCAATAGAATAGACAAAGTTCCATCAATAGATCTCTCCTTTTTTAATATGCAATCAGTATAGTGTAATTTGTTAACAGAAGTGTTGAATATTCCGGCCGAGGCCTGTTCTTTTCTTACATAACGCAACCCTGTTGCGTCTGCTCCGCCCACCCCATATACGAGCGACGGTAACTGCGAGATCGATTACCACTAATTACAACCCTCCACACAAACCTTCGTCTAAATAATCACCTTCGGCACCCAACGTGACAGCTCATCCCTATCACTCGGCGTCGAGGGCCCCGACCCTTCATCAAGTTGTCGCGCTACTCGTATTCCAAAGAAATCTTCAAAATGTTGTTTATTTACAAATCCTTCTTTTTCAGCTTAACTACTTCGCCGTCCCGTGAGTCACATCTGATACATACCCATTGTTTAACTGTTGTGTCTATTTATTGGACCGGCAAAGTGTTAATATTGATGTATCCTTCGGTTTATAAATGAGTCTATAAAAAAGTCTTTATCGTCATCAAAAATCGTTGTAACTATCTGTGTTCCCGTCTTCTTCGACACTGTTTTTACGAGTAAGTTTAATGCCAACATCCAGACTTGAGGATTAGATTTGGTGTATAATTTAGTCCATTTGCTAGCTAGTTATCGCAAGACGTTAATAATAGAGAATTTATTCGAAGCCAAAATATCATAATATTTTCGTGAGTTGTAGTTCTTACAATAACACGGAGCGCGTTCTAAATATGATTGAAGAGATGAAGATCATGAACTATATTAATACAGAGTCTAATTTAAACATCCTTGTAGTGGTTTATAAATAAACGATCATAATAATAAACATTGAAATATAGATGTCGCAGAAGTAGTAATCGAGCGTGAATGCCACACAAACAAGTAGCGTTGCTGCCAGAGAACAGATAAAGAATCTGTTCTGTGGTTACTTCTCCTGAAAGCTAAAATGGTCCCCTGTTTTCGGGCAATGAAAATCGACAATTTCTTCACGGCCACCACCACCGACAAATAATACGCTTATAGTTATACAACAAAGAGATATGCATCTATTTTCAGTGATTTGTGTTAGACTGGAAAACGTAAACACAAGAAAATTTTTCTTCATGCCGGAAAAGAACGCCGGAAAACACCCCTCTAGACTAACTAAGCCAACTTACAACTTAGTTACACTAAACCTGTATTGCTTAATGTACATATAGGATTAGGCCCGCGTGGTGGACTAAGGCCTGCATCCTCCTCATTGTGTAAAGAGACCCGACCCTACAGTAGGTCATTCATTAATGGATTAAAGAACATACGAGTGGGGTAGGATAGGCATTGGTTCCGATCCAATTACATGTTTGTAGGCGACACCAACAACCCTACAGGTACTTTTCGCGGTAATCCGTCAATCATTATTTCTGTGGTATGTAATACTGAAACGAGAAAGCTGATTGATCGCATGATTATACTTCACGCGTGTGTCCGTTTATCCTTCACACCGTGAAATTGTATTCAATTGTGAGTGTGACTCGATCGCTTTCTAGCACCGAGTGCATATTAGGGTTGCAAGTAGATGAAAATATCGATTTTGATATCGACATTAAATTCAAGGCTTGAAAATATCGATAGTCAATATCGACAGTTTTAAACGCGATAAATATAATTAAGTGAATAATAGCACAACAAATACAGAAAAACGATTGTTTTACCTTTTTTATACTTATTAGAGTTCACATCAATCTATAGTAGTATGATATTATGATGATGTATAACTAGTTGTATAGCTTCTCACGTAAGAGTCCCAGTAGCATCACAACCCGTGTTTTGCCTTAAAACAGAATACCTATTATATCATGAAGACTCCACAAAAATCTTAAAACCAGTGTTAATTGCGATATGAAATACATAATATATTGAATAATTAATGCTACAACCAATGTTTTTAATTATACACCTAAATACCGATATTTGTTTCGGCATACAGTTTGACATCGATCAAAGAATCGATATTTAAGTGTCGATACAGTCGATATTAAAAAACATCGTTACATCGCTAGTGCATAGGCATACTTGCTCGTAACAACTTAGTAGATTAACATGTTGGTGCAAAGTCGTGAATATTGCCTCGTTATCTAACGATCGTCTAATCGATTATCTACGACGTTAACGGTTTTTCTTCTACCGAAGTGTGTTGCATAAGCATTTTAGCGAACTCGTTAATTAATAAAACACGTTACGTTACGTTAAAATAAAAACACTCATTTACCAGCGGCTTGTGTATACATATAAAAAGCGATGAAAGAAGCTAATCGATGAAAGCTACCGTCCTTCGGAGGGCATGTTAAGCACTAAGTATTCCGTGCTTTGGTTCTCCAGGCTTCCTTCTATTATGGGGAAAGACTCGTTTCCAACAGTGGCACTCCTTAGCTTTTGTACTAATTTTATTTTGTGGACATATTTATTTTATCACGTTTTATAACAGTCTCGAATGATAAATGCAACATGAAATAAGTATGTTTAGTTAGATATCGGTAATGCAATAACAACAAGACAACACAGAAAATAAATATCCCATATTTGGTAAGCCTTATAGACACAATCAGTAAGACATTTTTAGCCAATCAGCGAAAATGTTGTAAGCGCATACTTGCATACCATTTTGTTCATTTCTATTGGTCCATTTATATAATTGTAACATAATATTTGGACAACAATTTTGTACTTGTTTTAACATTATTTAAAAATAAATTTGGGAAATTAGATTTTTTCGCAGCCACAACAAAGTTAAACTGAATTTTGGAGCAGAGAGGAGTAGGTATGTTGTGATTTGTTACGAGTGTTTGTCATGTTATGTCTAAGATTCCTAATGAACTGTAATGTAAAATCTTACTAGTATTATAAATTGAAAGAAAATTATGCGGAATTGAGGGATAATTTTTACTGTTTCACACAAAAACGGCACGACAATTTTGCATGAAATTTCGTATGCATGTAATTTATAACCTGGATTAACATAATAACAACCTGGAATAACGAACAATCAGCAATACCTACTTACCTCCCTCATTTACGTACTAGAAAATAAGAAACCTGGAGAGAAATACACAATAGCGCTAATTACCAAGTAATAAGAAAGTTGAGGCAGCGAGGGTTTATAATTGAGTCGGCACATTCCCGTTAGGTTCGCCGCATTCAACGCTAACTATTTCCTACGACGCGCCCCGTCCGTTAGTAATGACAGAATGGAGCTAATGAAAGAACATCGGTTAATAGTAAACATCCCTGGTAATGAGACACCGCGCACGATCCTCCAACAAGCTTCCCGCGATTGAGTTGTAAATGTTGTACGCTCCTAACCGCAGCGTGATTAGTTACAAGCTTCAAACGAATTGGTTTTAAGTCTTGATTAGTACTATTATGTATTCTGTGGTCTTGAACTTAAAATGAATGAGGGCCTGTATGTCAGATTAAGGATTTAAGGTTTTGATATCCTTTAGTGATAAAAGATAACGTATTGATGCCTGTCTTTTCAAGATGTTAATCGAATACTTTTATTATTTCTGTTATGATTAGGTATTAATAAAATATGCCATCAAAAACATAACTTGTAAAGAAACCCAAAAATTACAAAGTTATTTATGCGGTTGGCGTATCTAAAGAACTGGACCAAGAATGCTATTTTTTAGTTTTTCCTCGACTTATACACTAAACACTAATTGTATTCTAAATTTGACGCTTCTATGTCTGCTAGAAGTGCCTTAGAATTTTGATGATCGGTGACAAACTTAAGAAAATTGGACTAGTTATAATTCTTAAATTACTGGCTCAAATTGAATGTAATTTTAAATATATGGTGTTTATACAATGCCTGCTTGGTTGCTGAAAATTCAGCTTTCTAGTCTAGTTTCTAGTCTATCTATACATAAAATTTCTATTTGTTATTACAATAAATATATACTTAAACTAAAAATTAATCAATTTTTACTTTTCTTACAAAGATGAAATTTAATATAGTAATTTTTAAAGCTATTGCGCAAATACGCATGCCACAGGTTATGTTGTAATGAATTGAGAAATAAACAAGTTCTTAGTGTAGACTATTAGTAGCGTGTACTATTTGTATTAAGCACGTATTAAACCTTCGGATAAACAGGCGATATAAAAGACGCCGCGGGCATAGAGCTCATACCACATCAGATTCATTACAGTGCTCTATTCATTCATAATTCACATGTTGCATGTCGGGTGCTAAATTTATAGCCTTCGAGTCTAAGCTTCCGCCACGAACGATTTGTTACTTAAGGCGCGGGTATATTTTTTAATATAAGTTGTAATAGAACGTAGCTACCTGTGTTACCTGGCTATAATTATGGAAAACAATCTGCCTTATTTAGGGGGTAGTTCCACCCGCCACCCTCTTAAACTGCCGTGAGAATGAAATGCATGTCTTGTTTATTGTATCGTTTCGGGAGGTCTGAAAATATTAAAAAAGATAGGTACCTCAACTAGTAGTGAAGACAGAAAATCGAACGGATTTTTTAATATTCTTACACAAATAAATCGTACATATAGCTTCAGCAACAAAAATATAGTTACCTAGAGCCAACCTACGAAATCACATGAGCTAGTGTATGAAATACGCTGTAATCCGCAAGATTTTCTGCAGATAGAAATGAAATGTGGTTATCATTCTCGTTTTCACGACTGTAAAGTTCATAGTTACGTTTGGCAAACACGCTGCAATTCGCGGTAATCCTTGAATATCTAACAAATACATGAACGCAGAAAGAAATTTAATGTTATTGCACTGGCATGACCGCTAACGGTCGGGGTATTAGATTCTAGCACTGCACTGCGGTTCCTTACTGCACCTGTGAAGATGCGCCTTTCACTCGTACATCGAAAGTGCAACGTTGACGCAACCTGCAACCTGTGCCCTCGTCTTATGCCATAGATTCACAATAAATACTTGGAACACGAAATCGGCTTGAGTATGACGCAAAGACACGACTATGATGGTTTGATGCTATGTAGGTTATACACTACAAATACACTAACATTATGGGCAAGTCTCCTCTGAAGTAAGTAGATCGGATTTATAATAAATTTTGGATCAATACTAAAAATTACATTCAGGCCTTAAGCATCTAACTCATAATCTATGTTCGTATAGTACTACGAATATAATGTGGTTAGGACACAGCGCAATCTAAACCACACTAAGGTCATCTAAAAATACACATCTAAAAATTAGGGCAAACATTTGCCTAGAAATTGTTCCTTTTTGAAATTCCTTTCTTCAAAGAGCTACTTTTTATGGACTTTAGATTTAGAACCACTTAAGAAAATCTACTGTATAAATTACACACACATTTAGAGGATATTAAAACTCGGATACCAAGGGGACAAAATAAGGGATAACGAAACCATGCAACCCGTCATAATTGTTGATTTACAATACTTAATCAAAGAGTAAATCATTCTTCTCGGACGGAAGTCTAATGTAATTTACCTACATGTTTCCCAACATGTTTATGGTCGATGTAACCAGAACACATGAACATGTTCATGACTGTGTTCTGGTTACATAAGTGAAATACTTACTCAGTGTTGATAGGCTGATTGCATGGACTTGTTTATGTATGTAAATGGGTAGGTACACTGTTGATTAAAAATCTGCATACTCGAGACACAAAATACGATAAAATATCAAAAAATTTAAAGAGTTCATAAGTTTAATTAATTCTGAACATGTACCTCTGTTAGGCAGTTGCTGAGCTGCGTATTCTATCGATATATATAAAACACAGTGAAATATTTGACTTTTACAATTGACTTTAAAGATACGAGTTCTCTTACCAATAAAATGCGTTTACTTTCGCAAATCGTATCTATCGCAAATCCTGAATAAACGTCGGTATATTCGAGCCAATTGATTAATATTCGTGACGCACATAAACAACGACAGGCCACTATTATGTTTCAAAGCATACTGATGGCGGAAAGATAACTCAGTGCTGCAAGTGGGGATAAATCGATGTTAAGATAAAATGTACAAGAATCGGCGTTGGTTAATGGTTAACCGGTCGTTTGGTTAATGGTGTTCGGTTAACCACCTGTCATGCGGTTACCATTGCCGGACAAATCGCGGTGGACCACCTACAGAGGAGGATCGTAAACATGCAAATTCATAAGTTACGCGAAGATGCTTGCCAATGATAAAGTACGGGTAACTCACTTTAACGAGTTTAACTTAACTCACTTTAAGTTAAGACGAACTAAAAAACAATGTACAGGTTATAATCTTGTTAGTTTATTGTGCTGTTGGATTAATATCTAAGCATTAGTGTGCTTTATGGCGGTACACGCGTCGCATTCGTTAGACACGCTTGTACGAATGGAAAACTTCTGACTATATATTATGACAATAGGCTTTTAGAGTTTATCTTTCTTATCCCTTAGGATATTTTAGGATCTCAAAACAATTTTTAAGGCTAAGTTTTATTTACATGTATACCTATGCGCAAATATCTTATGTGTAATGTTAGCATAAGAATTCCTATTATTGGAAAAAGTACGATGTCCCATAGATCAGATCAGATGCTTAACCATGCTCTTAACATTGCTACATACTTAGTTGTATGTATATTCAATGTGAACGTTGAACCTTTCAGACTTTATATCTGTTACCTTCTATACATTTACAGCGAAAGATGATTGAATATTAATAAAATTATACGTCTTTGTATTCCAAAAATGCAAAACGAAAAAAGTGCAAAAGTTTCTTTACAAGCACGATCGTCGTCGTAATAAGTATAAGCTTAAACAAGTTACAACCGCAGGGCTGAGATTGTCAGAATCTTTTTACATTAAAATTGTAATGGCGAAGGTATGAATAAGCGGAATGCGAGTCCCGTTGTTGCGGAAGCCGTCTCCTGCGCAATCTGCGGGATTGCCTGGACCAGAATTCCTCAACTTTAGCTTTACCCTTCATAAAATTTTGATGTTAAACATCTAATACAGCTGCTGCAGCCGTAGACCAGCCATCATCGCAGCGACGATATGTCTCCACGCACACATCGCCATGCCCTTGTTGGACTATACACCATCAACTTTACAACTCTGCTCATCAGCTAGACGTCTAGGTAATAATTGTCAAAAAATACCAGCATTACTGTAAGGTATAAACTGGTACAGTCTGTGTCGGCATGTTTACAGCAGCTCATGAACATTTAAAAAATCGATTTAAAAAAAAATAGTTAGTAGGTTAGTTATCAGTTTTACAGGGCATTTTAAACGAACAATCAAATAAAAAACTTAACGGAACAGAATCACAGTCTTAAGTCGTAAATTAATGTCTTTAGCAATAGTTGGATGGACAATTACCTATTACTTGAGGTGAGTAAATTTATTTCCCTCTTAAATATTCTCAATCGAAACACAAGCAAACAAAAACCAAAAAGCGAAGACAATAAATGGCTTCAAATTAAATTTAAAGTTTTTATAAAAATTGTCAAAAGTTTCCAGTATTTCACCAATATCCTTGAAGTTTGGCAATCATTTGCTTTCCTCATTTCATGAACCTGCGATGAGCTGAATAGTCTGCACGGGTAACTGTTACTTTTATGATGGAATATTCTATTAATGATCAATACAGAACTGAACGAACTAAACTGCTCTTTAGAAAATCAGACCATAACATTGGCGGCAACATCCATGGACTTCCCAGGCTTTCCTGAAATAAAATTTAATAAACGGTATTTTCAATTGATGGTATTGACTAGTATATAATTATATTTATATTTATGTACAACTCATAACAGCTTATTATTGTCCCTTAGGATCTTCCTCCGTGTTTACAAAGATTATTTACACACACACCCTATTATATACACACACACCCTATTGAAAAAATAAAAAAAAATAGTTTTCTAAGATAAAACCAAACTAATATAATTGAGCTTTGTTGATTTGTTGTTAAATTTAACGCAATAACCACTGTTAGTTCATTATCTATCTCTTATTTCGTAAGAAAAGGTTATTAGGTACGTGACGTTTTCTCAGTAGGTATGTTATTGTTTTCATTTCATCTACTAAATATACGCCTACATATCCTCAAGTAGAAGCAATGCTACAAGCAATGGCCATACACTCAGATGTACGTGAGATAAAAACATTTAAAAACACTCTCACTGGGTAATTGGCGACAATAAACGTTATTAAGACAATTTGGTACCAACGCACTAACGGTCGAGATGCTATCGTATAACATGTCGATCATTAAATGATAAAAAAACTCGTTGAGGAACCCATACAGTTATGGGAAATGCGAGTACTGTTTGTGGGAACATAAAAATTTCTTTCACATATCCATCAATCTTTCTTGGCGCTACAACAAACGACTTTAAATTGGAATATGAATAAATGCGTGTGTTTGATGGTTTATCATTAATATTAACACAAAGAATACCATGCATCCAGTGCATCACCGAAAATCTGTCAGTCATTTTACAGTATGAAGAACACGGGAAAATCTCGGAAGTGCAAATCAATATTTCGTTTACAGTAATAAATATTTTATTTATGTCCACCAAATTTTCACAGTTGCCATAGCTTAGTAGGTAATAAAAAAGGATGTCAAAAGCTTGATGATTGAAATGTTTTCCTTTTACCTCTCATTCGCCAAATGCGGTGTCTCGACGCTTATTCATTTCATGGTTTTGAAGCGTTAGAATCATAAAATACACGTAAGCGTAAGAAATTCGAAATAATGTAACTTGCGTGACGTGTTAATTTTTCATGTTGATTGCCAGCATTAGTCAAACAGCTCTTTGGAGACAAACAGAATAGAACATATACATATGTATGTATCTAATGGAAAGAAAATTGTGAGTACAGTACATCTTATTTCACAAGCTTTTGGAGCTAAGCCAATGTTTGACACTACGAGCCGTTAAGTGGCTAGACATACGTAGGGTGGTGGCTCGTCGCAGACGGGTGTCCTTTATTTACTGCCCCTGCCATTGACACCTCAAAAACCTTTTAATTATTTTGGAGCTAAAGCTAAAGTTAATGTCTGTAGTTCGAAACTTTCTTTTGCACTAGAGTCATGGTTGACATGACATGGTTTAAACTGCACCACATTGCTCCATTGCCGATTGGTAAAGATACGAGCTAATTGTTTGCATGCGGCCCTTAGAGACTGATAGTATGGTTAACGACTGCTATTTATCGATAATAATCGGGATGACGGCAGTAAGGAAGCACACGAGTATTTTGCTGCTAGGTACTATCCGACGTTTCTTACCTTTTTCAATCACCGGCGGTCTACACAAGCCCCGAGGCAATTTGCTCTTCACGGGGATCGACAAGGTTCATACAGACCCATACCTTCATACAAATAAAAGAATATCTAGGTTCTTTTACCAGTTCAGTGTTCCAATCTTTCACATCTATTTATTTAAATTTATTACATTATAGTTTGTAACGACTCTTTGCAACTAACGCACTAATGATTTAATCTAATTTATTGACTTGCGTAGGAATACTGTCGCAATCCTATTAATGGGTATCACGCAATTTCAAATCATGCGGGCAGAATTTGAATTTGTAGTGTTAAGTTTTTATGAGCGTAAACAAAGTGATCATACATGTATCATAATTATCGTATTGAATTAGAAAAGTATTTGCTACGAGTATATCAGTGTTGTTATGCTTATGACAATTGCAGATTTCAAAAGTCTTTTCGTCACTTCAGTAAATTCAGTAATGCAATAAAAGTAATCTTAGTTCACGTTGAAAGCTTAAACTTTTCACTAATATCTATTATTCAAATCAGAGTAGAATGTCAATGTCATAGCAACAAGTGCCTTTCGTTCACACATGAAAATAAAACAGTAATAGCGGTGTCTGTGTTCAAATACCGTTTACTGGCACGTGATAGGGCGGTTTCTGGCAGGTGGGTAGTTTCTTGACTTTCATGTTGACATAGCTCGTCAGAGTGTTGCAGCCACGCATCATGGCCCAGCCGTTACATTGCGTGACATATAGGGTTGATACTCAAGACTTATAGTCTACTAGCTTCCCTTCGCGACTTCATCCACGTTGACCTAAGAATTTGATCCAGATAGGGATAAAAAAGTATCCTATATGTTAATCCAGGTTATAATCTACCTGTGTAAAAAATTTCATCTAAAATCTGTTTAGCCGTTTTGGCGTAAAAGAGTCACAAACGACCATCCATAAATCCTTACTTACCAACTTTCACATTTGTAATAGTAGTACTTAGTAGAAATGGATTCCTTCAGCTTGAGTTATGTGTAGATGTGGAGATTGTGGAGGTGACTAAATAAATTAAAGTACCCGATGCAACATATCAAACATCAAACATACAAAAAAGCTATTCATGCCAAATGTTATGTTCAACCATAGAGATGACATTTGTTTGATGAAAGCAGAAACGATGAAACTTAATACGAGTAGGTTTACAAATGGCTGATGTTATATGTAACTTAACCGTAGTTTCCCTTTAACCGTTAATCAAGTACCTACCAATGGTAAATTTAAAATTATAACTACTTTTAAAAAACTATTTAAAATCAATATCTATTTATAAAATTCATCTCTCATAATAACTAAGAAAAACATTAAAAGGAGGCGATACTATGTATTTTATTTTAGCTAAACTATCATCCTCTTGAATTGTCTCAGAACTATGTATGTTCAAAAAGTGCAAAGATTTAAAAGAATGGGACTCGAAGAAGTAGAACAGCTTCTAGAAGATTTGAAACCAAGATAAAACAAATGACAAAGTTAATGCGATTAATATTAAAGAAGTGACTACCGAGTAGAAATTAACAGGAAAGGTTGCGATTCGTCGAAGCAGTTATAAAAGTCCAAAACGAGCATATTAATAAGATACAAGTAATAATCTCTGAGGGACCTATGTGAGTCACTGAACAGCGATATTAAACGTGATCTTACGTAACGAATTTTCGAAGAAATTTTTTGTTAACTAGACTTGAAGTTGTATAGGTTAATCATATCATTATAAATTTTATTATTCGAATTACCCACCTTTATGTTATGTATGCGACATTAGTGACCAATAGTTATGTATCAATTTGTTTCGATAAAGATATTTTCATTGATTTCACTTTTGAGTTAAAGTCGAATGGCAGGGATGGATGTGGACTTGATGCTTTTGAGCACAAATTATGAAGACTTTCAGATAGAAAGAATAGAGACTAAGTAATCCATAGGTTGTCCTACAACCTATTCAATTCACAATATACATAGATATAAGTTATAAAGACACATAATGTTCACATGTCTTAATGGACAGACTCTGAGCCTACAGCGGTAATCATGTGCGCCCACACATTGGATGGTCCACGTTGCGTCACCCATTCACCACTACTCACCACTAACGACGTTTGTTACACGGACACCTATATATGTTAATGTAATTAAAAAGTGTGACAAATATATTCTTTTACATTAACAAGGCACAGCGTTAATAAACAATAAGATTTTATTACATTTGAAATATCAGAACGAAAAATCTTTTTGTCGTCAAAGCTATTGTATGTCAATATTTCAGTCTTGCAATATTGCATTTAGTTCATATGTAAATGCACATAATAAAACGTACGTAAATAAAGTGTTTTAATGGGTATCGGTTAGATTTTCATTAGCTAAAGGGTAGATATGAATGTAATCCGTCTCAAATTGTATCAACAGCGAATATAAGTATCAAAACTGAAACTATCGTCTTCTCAAACATGTGTGAATATTTAAAAATAGTTTGGAAATTCGTGTCAAGTTTCGCGGGTGACGTCACGATTTTCAGTGCGTCCAGGATGCCAAAAGCTGCAGGGAGGTGCATTTGTTAAATGCGCGCGCGCCGCTGAGACGGATTGCGGGTGCCGAGTGTAATAACCTCGGTATGCACATCGCGCGTGCGTTGGGCCTGCGGGGGCGGGGCGGGGCGCCGGGGTGCGAGGAGTGCGAATTCCTCGGCCCGCCAAGGAGGACGAGTGTCGTGTTCCACAGACAACACTCTATTTAAATTGTCAGTACGATGTTAAGCTGAAGAATTAAGCCGGCGACGCTACGGTATGACAGGTTTCATAATCTAATTTCTTGCTCTGCACCGTCGAATTCCAAGTAAACAATCGATACTCTTTATTCCACGTCGCTGGTTTATTTTCAGACGTTCAATGTCGCTTTTTATTTTGAGAACCTGTATTTACATCTTCAACAAATAACAAAAACGTTACCCTATGTGAGACATTGCAATGGGTAACTTGTTTGGGGATGTTGTTCGATTGACGGATGGTGTAAAAGGGCCTAAACCTAAACAAACAGGATGGTGCTGATTGAAGCGCGAGCTTTTGTCGAGCTTTTAGCTCATCGATCATGATTTTCGTTTTCGGTGATTGAGTGACAAAGGTTCCAAATCGCAAAATTTTAGCAATATCGGTAACACAAAGACAACATGTTAAATAGAGCACGTAAATTACCCTAAGTTGGAGATAATATAACAGTTTTGTCCATACTTAAAATTTTATTATACTCACAAAAAATATAATATTACTTAACAGCAAACAAAAAGACAGCAAACGACTGAGCGGAAATTTTTGCTCCCGACAGCTAAGAGCAAGGTAGAGATGAGCTAATCGCTCGGAACTCTCGTGAGCGAATAAAGTTTACCATAAAAATAAAATAAAAAGGAGACCAGGCAAAAAATTAGACACGCTCGTTGGGCATTATTGTTTTATTTATAAACGTTGAACTCGCAATATTTGATCTGCCGAACTCGTGATATCAAAACTTCTTGTGCCGCTTTTCTCATTGCCAAACGTAAATAACTTATCTACAATGGCATTTAATACATGAGCCAAGGTTAACGCAAGTAGGACGGTGTGGTGAGCAATTAATTACAAGCAAATACCTACAACATGAGAACAAGTTACAGTTTGGACAAATGAACCGGTAGACTAACCCGCAACATTCAATCACATTCAGATGGGTGTGTACCGATAAAGTCGTTTTGCCGGCTAAATCTTAATTAAAGCTTTTTTTTAGTAACAATAATTAATCTAGACCACAATATCCATTTTTTATTTGGGTTACTGTTTTTATTTGTTTCTAAAGTTGCTTTTTTGTTTTATTTTATTTCAAATCTGTAAGCTTTGATTTTATTCAAAGCGTAATGAAAGGAAATTAATGTTCTTATGTATAGAAGTTTTAGAGACTCTTGTGATTCCTTAAACTAAGGATTGTTTGCACGATTTCCGATTCAATAAGACCAAAAGAACCACAACTGATGGAAGCTGTTCTATGATTACTTGAGGCGTATCCTCATCCAAACCCATATAACGTGCAAATAATGGAAATCAACCAACCAACCGCAGAATTTCTTTGAAAGCCTACAAAGCATTCAAAATTCCTTGGAAAGTCATACAAACAGTTCGGATAAAAATTTCACGGATTCGGAAGTGATTCGATCCGAACACAGTGCGCAATCATCTAATTCGTGCTAAGTGATATCGCTTTTCAATCACCTAATTGATCAAATGCTCGTCGTGTACGCAATTGCCATTGCTTCGAATGCCGTTACGTCTGAGTCAGGGGAACTCGAGACGGTATCAGAATCCGCTTGACACTTGCAAAAAAGCCATAGTGACATGTAGCTAAGTGTTTTTTACCACTCCAACCGTCGCCTTGGGTGCGAACTTGATTGGATTATTACATGGTAAGTATGTAAGTAGCGGCAGAAGAGTTTGAAATTTGGCTGTTATTCGATTTTGAGGTGATTTGTATGATAGATTTTCCTAGTAATGCCTACTAAACAAAAAAGCACCATCTGACCACACGCGGTAGCCTAGTGATACAATACCTGAGGAGCTAATTGCATTTATACATGCAGGATGCATTTTTGTAACAGTATCGTTGCAAGAGTAGGTATATTTAAGCGTAAAAAGGAACATATTCTCTAGTAAACATTATTCTTAGTAGGAAGTTTATTTCTAGGATACATGTTAATATTTTTACGCCAAAATTTGTGTTCCTCTGTCTGTGTGTATTTTTATTCAAAAAATATAAGCATTTACATGAGTACGCTGTACGATAATGATCTAGCTAGTGAATGGACTGAGCAGCCTTACAAGATGTAAGTTTCAATATCAAAACTAATAAGGCATAACTTGCTTGCTTGCTTGCTACGACAGAGTTTATTAATAAAATACACAAAAAACGTTTGGCGTTGCGCTAGGCTTGTGTAACTGGTCGGACCAGGTATCCGAACAAATTTAATAACAGCTTCTTAAGAGCAGATGTTCCCATTCGGTGCGTCAGACAAAAGGCGTTAACGCGATGAGATAGCCCAACAAAGCGGCCAAATGCTCTGTGGATGTGCGCATCTGTGTACAGTCGGCTTCATACAGAGAATAGAGTCAGGGATGGTGGGAATATCTGAGTCGTAAATTCTCTTTAATGTGCTACATCGAAGATCACGCGAATGCAAAAATAACACAATCTTATAAAACGATCTGCTGGGATAAGTTTATAATAAATATAAATAACATACATTACACTAAATTCAAAAGAACATAACTGAACTTTTGATAACAAAATTTAACAAGGAGCTAGATTAATGCTTAATTTCACTAATTAAGTAAGAAGCAAGGGATTTATTTGTTGACATAGAAACTGAAATTTAAGTATAATTTATAAAACTTCATTTGTTTCTTATATTGTTTTGCTAGGCTAACATTCACAAAATAACAATTTCCCCTTTGCTAACATATTAATGAAGCTAACTGTACTACATGGCATTTGTCTGTAAATCACACGAGCAAATAGCACGCACACTTCTCTTGCTCGGCTCGTGCGTGGCTACGTGGGTGTGTGAATAGTCAAGGTTGAGAGTACCTGCCCTACCTGCCTGCATCGCGCATTCTTGTTCTATCTGCGGAACATCGGGACGTCTGCGATCTGTGTCGTAACGGTTCCGCTGCCTTAAGCCTAGCTTTCAAGAGTCATAACATGACTGCGATACGCGAAAGCATTTATTAATATGACAAATTCAATAAAAGCTTTTAACGGCCGGTCTTGTAGTAAATTATTGGAATTACTGATATTAGTATACCTACTGTAATCGAGATTAAGTCAAAAAGCGACTGTCACTCAACTGTCATAGGTATAGAACCAAAGGTTCGCACCAATTTTCTCAGAGCCCCCCTTGCAAATGTATTTTAGTTAATACTCTTCTAAATAAGCGATTCATTGTTCTATTACTAATTTTAAATTCGTGCCAAATGCACCTGACAATTTTAGTATGTTTATTGATATATAATTATGTACGTCACAGTACCTGACGTTCTGAATTTCCTATATTCTCTTTCATTCTTTCTTTCCTTTTTTATACAGAACTTGACACATCTAGGTTGAGAATACTCTTGTCCTATCTGCAGAATACCAGGACGTTTCTCCGCGGAATATCTATGTCGTAACGGTTTAGCTGTATCCTCGCTATCAACGCCGCAACATGACTTTACATGACTGCGATACACGGCAACAGTTAATTATTTGATAATTTCAGTAATGTCTTTTTATAGCCTTAAGTGGGGTAATTTAGATCTGATAAAATTTTCTTCTGATAGTTGTTCGTTTTCTCGTAGGTACTCGCATTTGCCGCTTTCACTTCCAATACTGTACACTGAATGAAGAACCTTCAGAATCTTAGAAACCTCCTCCAAGTGTAATTTATTACCTGTTGATGTAACTATCTATTCATGTAAGTAGGCATAAAAAATCATTTGTCTTTAGTCATAATCGACTTTTATAAGGTTAAGATGGGCCTGCCTACATTTGCCGTCTCGTTTATTAAGCTATATCTTGATTATTTCAGAAATTGTCAATTTCTGTTTTTCTTTCACAATTCTCCCTATACTCAAAGAGATAAGTAAGAAGTGCCTCATAGGTATTTACATATATACAATGAATAACACATCATCATTATAAGACGAATTATTCATCGCTAAATATCTCGTAAGATGTCAAAGGTAGTTTTAATGTTCGTAAATATTTATCAACAAAGTAGGCCACGGACCACAGTAGACGCTATTTTAGAGGAAATGGAGACCAAAATTATCATTGCAAATTATGCCGTTTCCGATTTCGCATCAACAATATTCAGTTATATAAAAGGTTAAAACGTTTCGATTCTAGACGATGGAATTCATTAACATTCAAGTTTACCAAAAATAAACTGTCAACAATCGTGATTAACTTCAGTTATTTTGCGATAACATCTTATTTTTAATTTCAAAACAAAAACTTAATAAAAGATTTAGGCAGTTAGCGCAACCAAATTGTAATAAAAATCTTAAAGCAGTTTTATAACAATCATATTGATTGCAGGTGCAAGCGAGTGAATGCATGAGGTTCAAGACCAACCGGCGTACAAGCCTTATATTAAATCTCAGATTGCATTATAACTCAACCATGTCAAAAATCGACAAGTCATGCATTCAAATGTCGGTTCTCATGTTCTACGTATTATCTTGTACAAGCTAATGTGATGTCATAGTTCATAGGAACGCCATCAACGTAAACGTTTCGCAAGTTGACGGACGTTACTATAGATGAATCGAATAGATCTCGTCCCTGTGTTGTAGATTCGTTGTTAGAAGTAACGTATCTACTAAACAATAGCATTTTTAAGGTTCTGTCGATTGAGCAAGAAGTGTCGTGAGGACAGCGACCGGAGATGGGGGGGGGTCAAACAGGTGTGCAGCGCACGCGCATGCTCATGGAGCCACGTGAAGGCCGTCATAGCGAGCGTTCTCTAGTCTCTACTGTAACGCAAGTAACCCTGAAGCGAGTTGAACCTCATGTTGTCAAATCTTTTGTCAAGGTTCTTAACGAAATACATATTATGTACTCGTAACTTAGTATGAAAGATGAGACAAGAAAATATTTTGTATAAATTAGAATATTCTAAAAATAGTTTCAACAAGAATAATTCATTAACTTACCTCCTTGAGACCGTCGAGACGTCCGAGGGACTTGGATTGTCGCAGCGGCAAAAAAGCTTTGAGGGCGTCAATGCGCGAGGTTCGTTCTGGTTCTGCGTAATTAGCGGCGGTGAGGTCCGCGCACGATAGCCGAGCCTTGCGTCGCTTGTCGAGCAACTGTTTCGCAGTCCGCGAGCGTCGTTGCACCGGCACGACGACTTCTTCCTCGGGCTCGCTGCAAACCTCTCGCGAAGCGTGCACCGTGTGTCGCCGCCGTGACACCGGCGGCGACGTCAGCCGCGACACCAGCGACTCGAACATCGCACTAGCCGCTGTTCCCCCGGTACTCCGATGACCGACACTTCCCGAGGATCAAGTCACCCTCACACACACCCATATCGATCCGCTCGCTCTATTCCCGGTATCGTGGAGTGCCTACAACCAAATAAACTTTTTGACGACTCCAGCGTAAATCGAACTCCGAGCGATGAGTCTCTGGTCTCGAGGTATAATTTTAATTTCGATTAAACTTTAACTATCATATTGTCCACCCGTATAATGCGATAGAGCGTTGACCGAGTGACATCGCTGCGATGTCAATGAATTGAATATGTTGTGAGCACACTCGAAATGGTTTTATGCGGGTTCTATTCACGTAAAGTACGCACCGTGACGGACTGTACGCAATTCCGGAAATAGCGAACGCGACTACATGAAACAAGAGCCGATTTATTCATGGGCACGAAGCGCTTTAGCAATAAAGCTATTGCCGAAAAAGTACAAAAAGGTGTCGAAAGAGCAGAGATGTTCTTTTTCACACGTTTTATAAACGATAACACAATATAGGTTCGTTAACCTGGTTACCGCGTTTTGTAATTAAGAGAGACCGGGCCCGGGTCCTAGTGGCGATGTTAGCGGCTGGAAAGTGTGCCGCTGTCGCTGTGCACCACAACATTACTCGTGGCAATTTGCCACGCACCTCTCGCATCTTATCGAAATAGATACGAAGGTCAATAACAAAAAATAGAACATCAACATGAAGAAGATTACCCTCAAAAAGATAAAACTATTAGCTCCGAAGACAGAGATGATAAGTAAACACGAACAAAATGAAGACAAATTACCTTACTACACTGTGAAACATAGAATTTGAAATCAACAATTTACTAGAACCATCTGATCATAAACTTCTTGACGATCTTACAAATGACCAGATAGAGCGATTCCAATACGTTGTAAACGTTTATTATAGCAGTAATTTAGATGTATTACACTTTTTATGCTACATCAGTGGAACGCGTAATGTCCACGTCTTTCGAAATTTACACATCGCCCTAGATTCCAGCTCTTCGAGTAATTTCAACAATAACAAACGGTCGTTAATGACCACATAGATTTAAAACAGGAGTTGGTTCCAAACAAATGCAATACAAACCGAATCAAACGTAGAAATCATTTGCAACAAAGTTAGTGTAAATAATACTGACTCTACATAAACAAAACAAAAGAACAACGGGTTGCACTCCGAGAGTGCCGGCAGAAGTGAAAACTTATAAGATATATTTTCTTGATGATTTTTACGACACAGTTCAATTAAAACACAATTGAGTTTCTCTGTAAGAAAAAAAAACGACATTTAATGCTAATACGTATTATCGCAATGGCGAATCCAAAATCACAATAATTATAATTTTTAGCTTTTTTCTATAACAAAATACACTTATTTATTTATGAATGTTTCCCTTTGACAGTTTCCATAGTTCCATCTAATTAGCAGACTTTGTTTATGAATGTTTCCTATTGACTTTTGCATAGTTACCATCTTACGAATTTTCCTTAACGATCAGGGTCACGTGTCCTGTCGCGAGATTAACAATTTTTACCCTTACCTAAGAACGAGAAAATTAGAAAACTGAATAAAGTTGTAAGGTAAAATTTAAAAAGTTACGAGTATTTTCGAACACACTTAGCGATAAAAGCCGTTTTGAAAATAAATTCATTAGGTACTTATTGAACGTTTTGCAGCTGTGTCAATCGTTATTGTGTTATTTCTTCATCAAGACCACTATCAATCAGTCTCCTCTACAGGTTTTCATTTTCCAAATATGTTACGTATCTACATATTTTAATCATTCTGTTAATACAAATTCAGGGTAAGTACGTATCACCAAATAAGTTACCTAGCGAATAATTAGCTATTTGCCCTACTTTCCTATCTTAATATTATTGTTATGAGTCCGGCGGCTTAAAATCACAGACCTATATTTATTCTAATGGAGAGTCCATGACATCGCTGTGAGGGTAAACATTTGAGGGCAAACAACTATAATTTAGTGGCGACTTAAGATGATCGGTTGTGTTGGGCGCGGCTGCAGGGCTGGCCGTCGGCCGGTGGCTATCGTTTGTGGAGCATGGCTCAGCTAATAAAACGGTTAGTCCTAAGCCACTCGACGACGTTGACGCAAACCGGTACGCGGACCGGTCCCGCACCTCCCGCGCGACCACCTCCTCTCGCTCTTCTAAAATACACGCATCCACATCACCTTATCAAGAGAGCCATTGCGGCTAAGCTTGTTGTCTGTCTGCTCTCCTATTTCACACACCGCCCGGCTCGAGATAGCTCGTATCGGATTCAGCGTTGGGAGCGGACTCCGGCTAAACTGGCAACATAATATCCGAGCGGCGATCCGACTAACCGCAGTTTAGATTAAACGCAATATTGCGAACCGAGAGGCGTCGCATTTCAAGGGTACGATATATGCGTCCATAAACTAGCAGATTCGAACAATATTTCATCGATGTTTGTACACCGTGCATTATTATGATGCAACCGTAACTAATGTGGCGAATATTTAAGCGCGAAGACGGAGAAGAAATCTAATGTACCGTGAAAACAATTGGCGAAAGTCTGGTATAACAAGTTCACCAATAGCCGAGAGCACTGACAAAGGCGCAGATTAGAAAGTGTGTTGTGTTGTATATCAGAGCCCGTGATACGGGACAGGCACACGCTCTGATTGGCGCCCTATCTAAAAATCTGTCGCGGCCGGCGCACGCGCACCATCATGCACAATGCACCTTTAGCCACCACCAATACCGGATGAACGATTCGATTACGACTTGTATAAAAAACCTATCAATTTATAGAATAACAATGTTTTCTTCATATACTTTTTTGATATTACACTGACGTGATTATCTATACCGTTCAATTAAAGCGGCACGACGGCGTAATTATTAAAGATATTTTTCATTCTGTTATAAAAACATTCCTAGCAAGTTAAAAAATATTTCAATTACGAACGCAATAATTGGTTTATCGATAATACGTAAGGAATAATAATTTTAGCATTTTTACAAAATAAACACGTATCATTTGAAAGAATCAATTAATTAAGCTTTAAGATCGTAACTTTTTTTATCCGTAATCTAATTTCTCACGGCGATAAGTCGCAGTATTTCCAAATCACGTTAATCATCCGATAAGCTAGTTGCATAAGTATTGGGAATAGTTTACGGCAGGGTTTCTCAAAGTTGGGTGCCACTGGAGGTATGCCATTGAGTCATAAAATTTGCGTTATGGCGGCGGCTTATTTGATTTCTTTCATTTAAGTACCAACTTATTTTATTCTAACAATGTTGTTTACTATATATATATATAAGGAAATACAATAAAGCAATAGGCAAACATCTATGTAGGTATCTATGGTTGTAATTTTTCCTATTTTTCTGCACATTTGCGTAGATGAATTTGTTTGATTAAAATGCGATCTACTCGTACACTACTCATTTTTGAGCAAATAAACGTTTTCATTTTCATTTAACTTTATTTGTTTTTAAAAAAGTATCTTATCTATGTGTTCTAATATTAAATAAATAATATAATATTTAATAGATTATAATATTTATACAGGATTAGAACACTTTTCCTTTATTTCTCTATTTACTTATTACTGTAACATGTCCATGTTAATGTAACATGTGTATGTAAAATGTTGTCTTAATAAAGGGGTATGTAGTCTTAAAAGTCCAATAGGGGTATGTGGAGCAATAAGATTGAGAAGCCCTGGTGCCTGGTTTACGGAAACGAAGATTAGGAGGTCAGACGGTGACCTTGGTTGGAAGTGGGTCGCTCGTGAGATGAGCTATCGGGTGGCAGACGTCACGCTCCAGCCCACCAGCCATGCCCGCGACTCGCTCAGACTATCTCCGATTTCCCGATGCTAAGATATAAGGATTATATTATGGTCGATTACGACGGTTAAATCATTTTTCATTGCTGTACGGTGTAAATAAATAAAGTTACACGAAGTTTGGAATCGATAAAACCTTTACATCGATAAAAAAACCAACATAAATTAAACATAGACTCCTTCACGTTGATACCTAATTACCTAATAATAATAATTGAATAATGAGAATGCATTACTAACACTTATGAAAAATATATGTTCAATTATTAAGATTTTGGAGAAACCGTTGCCTAAAGATGTTTGGGTAAGTTTTAATAAATTATGATACAATTATGTAGCATGTTATCTCTTTACCCATATTATAAATTTAACCATATTTTTCACTAAACCCCATTCACTAATGTTATTTGTAATTTTGCCATTTCTGTTTTCTCTAAACATTCTCTAAGACCTACTAATTAGCGACACGGTGAGGCTGTAATAGTATTACAGTAGCTGCAAACACGTCAAAGTGTACCTATTTACTCGTACATGTTGAACAATACTGCAAGTCATTTGGCTGAGACGACAGGTGTTGAAGCGCATTTTAAGCGCGCCCATTCGTCTGTCGCAATATGTCAGTAATAACTGGAAACCACTTATGGAGAACATCAACGGTCAGTTCATTAGAATATTTGAGGTAATATTATGTCTATTGTTTTTCTTGGTATTACCCTGTTTAAGCTACTAAATGAAAAATTCCTTCATAAATTAACTAATTAGTCTTTCCACCATTTAATTTTGGATGCCAAAAGCACATTTTCAAAAACTTTATTTCAATGGATTAGTTTCATCTAAGGAGACTCCTTGTGAGATTTTCACGTACATATTTTACCATACTATTTGAGAAATATTATATTGCGATTATTCTAAGGAAATCCCTTTGAAAGACTTATCTTTAAAATATGTCCCGTTAAAATATGACTTATTTGATTGCAAAACAGTAAATAAAAAGAGGAAAAAGAGCTTCTAAGAATCTATCTACCTGGCATATAATTAAACAAAAATGACTACCTATTTCACTACCATTAAATTGCTGAAGTTAATGTTAAATCTAGATCTCAATCAAACCTATAATAACTAACGAGTAACGAGATCGTTTACATTTCTTTGAAAAAGGCGGCGGACAACAATATTTCATTGTTGCACGCTAAACAACGTTTCTTGTTTATGAATATTTTTATTGTAACGTTTATTGCACTCTACTGTACCAAATCAACCATAAAATCAAACTATAAAGCGATTGCAGAAGCCTATTATGACGATTTGCAGATACCAACGTGTAGGTAATGAAATCGGTTCGATGCTTTCCATAAATTGTGTTAGGTATAATATACTTATGTCTAAGTGAGCATCTACATAAACACTGATAAAACTTTAATAATAAATAAATTGTTTAACACCTGGGAACTTAGTGACCGATATCTCTAATGCACATAATTTTTTTTCTATAGGTATTCTTATCATAAGAAAAGTACCTACCACATCGCGGATAGGTACCCTTGTTTTTCGCTTTTTGGCACTAGTTCCTGTGCAGAGATTGTTTAAGTAAGCCAATAAATCTTTTTTTCCATTTGCTAAATCTGTGCGCCCCCATAATCAGCAATGAAATTTTAAAAATAAAAACAATGGGACAACAAATTGAATGCAGCCAGCGTGATCAGTAACAGAGTTCATATTTTTCTCTCTCGGCTACCGTATTTTTGATAGCCTAAAAGGCGCCCTTAATATATCACCAAAACGATAACGGTAACACAAGGAAAACCAAGACTACTGTGTTCATTTGCGTCAAAAAACCATTGTAGGTTATAAGTAAAAGAAAAAAAGATGTACCAGTTACGTTCAATCGGTGACGGACTTAGCTGGTTTTTTCTTTAAGCGTACAGCGGAATTAAAAGTATGACAAAATAACCACTGAGCACAGAATCGCTTACAATAATGATGAGACGTGAGTGAAAGCCGGGGTTCGGCATTTATCTTATTTTGTATTAAAATATTCGAGATGAACGTAGCAACAGAACCTGAGCCGCTCCATGAGATTAGCACGCCTACACGGCATCCAAACTGTCCACAAATCGCTACTACGCGCTACGTTCTGTTTGATGTTTTACATCAAAACGGCAATGAACATGTGTTTTTTTATTATAAAGCAATTATGCCGGGACTTTCACGCGTGATGTCAAAAAGGCAGTGATTTCCATGATTGGGTTGTCAAAAAGGTAGTGATTATGTTGAACTATTATCAGAACACAATGTGGCTTGCTACTTTAATGATGTACTCTACTTTCACAGCTACTCATTTACTATTTCATGGATTTTAAAGTGGATAATTTTAATCATTTGTTTGTTGAATTGTTTGCAAATTTTGAAGTGTATATTGGTACTTACGCTGATAGAGCGCTGTTAAGTAAACATCGCGGCACTCTACATTCTAAAACATACGAGATTTGTGTCAATTGAGACTGACGTCGTCGACTTCTTTACTCTTTAAGATGTTATGAAGGGCGAGAACCGTTAGATCCTACAGGCTTATATAAGCAACGGCGTGACAGAGTTATTTAAATGACTCTAACTGTTGCTGGGTCGTTGGAAGCTGTTAACCCCGACAGAGCTGTGCTACGCTTCAGAATAGCATCATCTAATTACTATACGTAACTTTTAAATGTTCCTCAGAAATTTAGGTTAACAGTGCTAGCTAGTTTTACTAATAAATGAAAAACTTAATTGAAACCTCATAAAACGTTAGGTAGAACTCTAAATGAACTAAAACAAATAAAATAATTTGGGAGTTATTTATTTCTCGGTGGCCGTTACCTGTCGTCTCTATCCAAAAGGAATAAAGTTTTATGTCCTCTTTCAGACCGGCCATAAAAATTCTTTCAATCCGCTCGTAACCTGCATTCTAAAATCGTCTTAAAGTTGTTAATCCTTTGGAAGTTACAAAAACATCGTAAATAGTGTGCTCGAACCTTTTTAAAATCGGTAACTTACATGTTTAGTATTCCTATTCACACGTAACACTGGCATCCAAACAAAAGATAGTAGATCTGTTAAAAGTTACGAGTTACGAAAGAGTACGCTCGTTATAAATGATAAAATCGGGCTAACAATATTTATTCTGTGATAACAAGTGAGAGACGCGTGAAATTTGATAATTACTTAGAGCAATTATCTTATCTCGCACCATTAACTCCACCCACTTACGCCAAGTAGAGCATTTGGGTCAGTTTTTAAACGTCTTGTTAAAATTGTCAGAGCTAGCTGTAACGCTACAGTTAGGTACCTACCCTAAATTGTGGCTTAAGAGTTGACAATGAATTTTGTTGTTTAAATTACTATTTTCATACACACGGCCAATGCTACGAAACATAATTAAATAGGTATTTATCGAAGAATTTTACTTTTTTCTTGTTTTTAAATGATGTAAATTCCTCGGCATAATGTACCAATGTGAGCTTCAAACTGAAGTCCACTTTTATTGCTTAAGTATGTATTTGGCATTCACGTAGAATACGCATTTAAATACTCGTTTAGTTTGTGCCAACAATTTCCAAATGGTTTGCAAAATCTTCCAATGCCATTAATCTTAGTCTTCTTTCGTTAATTATAAATAGTCGACACTCTTTGTCTATATTATTAAGCTCTGAACTCTATTATAAAATATTTGAGCTTAAATTTGGTGTTGAGTTTAGATATATTTATTGTACCCAAATATATAATGAGTAGCTCAATACAGTACCCTGTTGTGTATAAAAGCTTTGTTTGAAGCAAACCCGCATTTTCACTTCATTATTAGATCAGTAATTGAGAATATAAGTCTACCTCATATTAAATGTACACTGCAACCATTAGGCCTCAAATAGGTCTAAATTACTGTCCGAAGATAAAGTGGATGATGACTTGAATATAATATGTTGATGTATGCTCATATGAACAACTTGAAACAGATGGCGTATGCACACGAAACCGCCTGTGATACATTAAGTACTTATATGTTCTTTTACCATTTAGTCTATCAATCAATGCCTGTATAAAGTCGTACAAACTTATTTCTAAACATTATTTGGTTGTTCATCATTACATAGCCACGTACCTAATTTGTTACCTTCTTGCTAATTAGGGAAATCTTAGGTCAATGACAATGACGTTATGCAAAAACTTGGTCACCGAATACTGTCAGCAGTCGTGATCGGAGCAAAAACTCTTGTGATTAAGCCACCATCAAAGCACTCCATTTCAATGGAGGTCACATGTATTCTTTTGGCGCCGTACAAGAGTTTCACCTCGTTGTATTGCAAACAGTATTTATGTCCCAGGAGTTCTTTCTACGCTGTGTCTAAGCGAAGACAAAGCTGCAATTATTTCATCATTTTCTTCTTTCAGGTAACTAATATTCATTTAATTGCCCAACATGTTTGATTGTATCAGAATTCCACCGATTTCTCCACTCAATATCTTACGAGAAAGCAAGCTACTGTTTGTAAAGTCGTAAGTTATTCGATACATAAAATACTTGCGATTTAAACAACACATAACAGAGCTAATAAAGCATTTTAGTTATCTTGTCTTGTCAGTACCCATTAATGACCCACTACAGGGTCGGGTCTCCTCTCACAATGAGAGGGATGTAGGCCTTAGTCCACCACGCTGGCCTACTGCGGGTTGGTGGACTTCACATGCCTTTGAGAACATTTTTTTTTTGAACTCTCAGGCATGCAGGTTTCCTCACGATGTTTTCCTTCACCGTAACAGCAGGTGATAATTAATTTTATAAATCGCACATAACTTTTATTACAAAGTCATTGGTGCGTGCCACTGGGATTCGACCCCGGACCCCTCGATTCGAGGTCGAATTCTAAGCCACTGGGCTATCACCGCTGCCATTTTAGTTACTTATAACAAACTTATTAAAAATCATAATTATCCGCTATTTTAATGACACCTTGTAACATTATTACTAACTCAAATGCTAATGTCAATTTATAATTGGTAATAGTATCGAATTTATTTTAATTAAACATCACGAACAACCCAACAAGAAATAAGCGTACACTTAATAGGCATGTGCTTGCAATCGCAGGTCAATATAAAGTACACCAGATTACAACATAGACTTCTTAATTAAGCCATGAATAGATAAATTCTTTGCAAGTAGATTTTATGTTAGTCACGAAGGAGTTACAAATACATATTCTGGTAAATAGTTCTTTGCAATCGTGATTTTACTGATTTGTAATTCAAATATGGAAAACTATCATTATTGGAATGTGAAACGCTGTTAACACATAGACTTAAATTTATCACACAGTATGTACATACCAACACTAGAGAAGTTTGATATTGTATTTTTCGATTTATTGGATTGGAAAAACAAACGCCGGCAGGTATAGGAAAAACTTTTAATATTGTTAAAAAAACAAATTGCTTCGCGCATATGATGATATTAATAAACAATATTTATCTTACAAAATTATGATTATCATCATAATAGGGTAATTTTCAAAAACTCTTCTATTCAGAAGTTTCTATTATGTCTAAAATATATCATATTTTTGTAGAAAATTAAGGTTTTTGTGCAATAAAAGTAATTTTAAGTTTCAAATTCATTCCGAAACGCTCGCCCGTCTCATGGCGTCTGTCATTACGTCACGGCTCAGTAAAAAGTGCAGAGATCGCGTATACGCTTAAACGAAAAAAATGATGTTTACTGAGACGTGACATAAATTGACGTAATTCGATCTGATGGGTGATGGGTGTTTAAGCTATCTTGGCGGATTGTTGTATTTTGTAGTATTATTTTAACAAATAAATTATTAATCTCGACATTAATAAGAGAATAAATACATGTTTCAAAATCTTTGAATCCTATTTCATTAGATCAGATAAATATTTTGCCGATACTTGATTACTGTCATCATGCCTATTGTCAGGCTCTAGGATAGAAAGTAAAATAGATTAATTATTAAGTTTCCATTCAATAAAATTTAAGCCACTTCGCTCGCTACACTTTGGACTTAAGTTGAAGCATATTATGTGTAATTAAATCTTACTATTCCAGTGGTAAGACAAACTATATTTCAAATAACAAACACTTAATTCTTCTTCACTTAATTCTAATTGGTACATTTTTAGTAGGTGACATTATAAATCTGTGCAGTTGCAATATTGAATGCGCGCATCACTAAACGTCAGTGCAACATGAAGATACCTACACGTAGACACCTGAAGCCTTACTACAGTAACCCTATTTACCGTCACACGAATACCCTATATCTGAACATGCAGTTATTCTTCTGATGACAGCAAAACATTTTCTGTTACTACGGGAATGATGAGTGTGTTACTGTAGAAATCTTATCGAGACACTGATTGATAGTTGCTTTTACTTGATGGTTCATTGCATATAGGTACCTAACTTTTGCCGTGTAATGGACTAGCTTCATAATGCGCGTAATATGATTAAAATAATCCCGGTGACGTTGTTTTTACAAATAGATTTCATTATAGTCAACTCTGTGTACAACAGTGAACTAATTCCTAATTGTGTAACGTACCATAATCCTTGTAATAAGGATTGGGTTCAGGTTTTTATCATGTAACTTTTGCTGGCCTTCAAATATGGGTAAACAATGACATACATGGTAAACGTAAATATAAGAATTCATCAAAAGGATTTTTTTTTAGTTCGTTACAAACAAGGTAAGTAAAAATGACACATACCTACTCTCATTGACGGCACATTAAGCCCGCTTTGACCACAACCTCATGAACGGAAAGTGTTGACCCAGTGTTTAATAGAGCATGTTTGATTTCATGTTGTAAATTTATCCAAGTATAAATAGACAGTAACAATTGTCCACTAACTCGAGCTTGGCTAGTAGACAAACAAAACAAAGGAGCATCGGATGAAAGATGCTACGTCAAAATGTTACTTGCAGTAAACAAGACGGTGTTAGCTTAAGTCGTGATATTTTACCACGATAAGGTGTCTTCAATAACCAACGAAAGTGAAACGAAGAATGGGTTGTAACAAGTGTCAAGTCGGTAATGAGGTTATAATCAGATCTTCCGGCGTGTATCGGATTGGTCCGGAGCTGAGGCTGGAAGTAGAAAGCTCGTTAGAACTGGCCCTGCAAGCCATTACGGATGTTTATGCCCAGGATGGTAATCGGAAAGAGATTTATGTACTATACTATCAAGAGCGCTCAATTTGCTGTCGCTTTAACATGTGCAGCGCAACAGGAGTTTGTAACTAAATCAAAATAGATGTAGTTTTGGGAATATTAACTACTGCGATATAACTTTCAAATTTTTTTCAAATTTAATATTCCATCTTTACTTTTGCAAAATTTTAATATTGCTTCAAAAACTGAGAATATAATTTCACTTTACACTCTGAACACCTTTCAATTAGTAATGCTGAGTTTCCAGACTAATAAAATAAGATAAGTTTAGATTTCATCAATTACAAATTGAAGTAGAAAGATTTATAGCGATTTACTTTGTGGAGTTGATGGTTAGTAGTATACCGAATAAGTATAATTCTGTAAATCTTTTGCTGCTTATGTACAGTTCGGTACTAATTTCATGAATCGTTTCTGAAACTGCATGTTTCTCATGTTTTATGAATAGGCATTGCTGAATTAGAAGGAAATATTATGTAGAGCTATGTATAAATATTCCTAAGTTTGAGTATGATGACAAAAATGAACTACATTTAATTTCGTGATGATATTGCAGTACAGTAGACATACAGGCACCTAGCTATTAGGCACTGTGTCGGTACAGAGTATAGACATGTATGTAAGTAACCCATTAATGACCCACTATAGGGTTGGGTCTCAATGAGAGGGATGTACGCCGCCGTCCACCACGCTGGCCCATTGCGGGTTGGTGTTGGTGGACTTCACATATGTTTGAGAACATTTTTATAGTATAGACATAGAGTATAGACATTAGTATAGTTGTTTACACAGTGGAGGCATCCTTTTAAGTAAAATAATACCTGTGACAGGATGCCCCGCTCTTTCTCAGTTAAATACATTTTTACATATAAAATAAATTTAAACAGAACTACTTACATGTTTTATATAAATTTAAAGTGTGTGTGTGTGTGTGTGTGTGTGTGTGTGTGTGTGTGTGTGTGTGTGTGTGTGCCTACTATGTGTATGTGTGTGTGAGTGTGTGTGCGTTGTATGTGTGTGAGTGTATCTGTGTGCCTACTTTGTATATGTTTATATGAGTGAGTAACAACTATGTAACATTAGTATGTCTATACTAATGTTCAATTTCAATTATTAAGGAAGAAAATGTGTATTGTTATATTGAAAAAATAAACTGTTACTGCAGGTAAAGGAAACCAAATCGCTGTGTGCTCTTTTATTTTAAGCATTGAACATAAAGTAGATTCGCAATTACTTTCAACTTTAAATTAAACCCTTGCAACTATAATTCTGAGTTAAAAAGAAAATATTTCTAAAATAACGGATACCGCAAGACGTGGACAATCGAGGCCAGAGAGACTCACCACCCGCCGAGAAACCACAAAATTATTATTGCTGTAAAAGATTAAGTTACTATTTACCGTGAGTTACAGAACATAGCCAAAACTTAGAGATTGATAAGTCAATCTCGAGAAGAGCTATTTTCACGTCGAATGAAATAGTCACTCACACATGACCAACGGCTTTGGAGCTCGCCGTGATCGTTGCACGCAATACAAAACAAAAAATAACACGGTTCCAACACTGAGTCAAAGTCGATGCGACATATCCAGTTCTCGACGAATATTTCACACACCACAATAAAACAGTCAATATTTCGGATGATCACTCAAGAATAAACCGACAGTTATTTTCGACGCGGAAAAGTTTGTTGACAGATAGCTTGTGCAGACAAACATTCGAGATGTACTCGCCGCGCTCGCGCACAGAGCAGTGTGAAGTCGGCCGCGGTCAGAGCCGCGCTCGGCAATCTTCGAACAGAATCGGATTCATTCGGATGGAATGTGCGGCACGCAAGCTCAGCACTCAGCCGCGCGCCGGCGGTTCGGCCAGCCAGAGGCTACAAGAACGGCCTGAAGGTACGTTCAGATCTACGTGGCGCCTACCTCGCTTCGCATACTCAAAATATAATTAAATTGCAACGATCTCCATGTCGGCCTATAATATACACTTGCCTTAGATCAGGTTCTGGCCAAAGTCGGCATTAAGTCAACGGGAAAGTACAGTTAGGTGCAGGCGCGGGAATGTGTGAGCGAGGTCACGGAACTAGTTGTAAATGACAAGTCTCCCAAAGAAGAACACATTTCTGCTCGAATTAATATAGTATAACCCACTTTGTAAATCCTTGCCCACCTACGCTAGGTACGAAAAACTGCTGTTACAAGTAAAGTAGGTGGCCTACGCTTTCATAAAAAAAAGTCGCACATAGCTTTTATATCTGCCCTCATAATATTGGACATACCTAAGCCGCGAATAAAAAATATTTTTTTAGTTTTAGTGTCCGGGACATCTATTATGCAGATTTTATAGGCTTTATTGATTCGTTGATGTAGGTTGTCCGGAGTTTATTATTAAAATTTAGCCGTTGCGTTACCTGCCGAATGCGGATCCGCAAGTTTTACGGGTCATTGACGCATCAACGCCCACTCTTCTTGTTCCTGATGAAAATTGTCTTCCAATATCCTAATATTGATTTGATATGGGTAACTAAATCACAATAGCCTTTTATTCCTTTCCATAAAACTACTGTTAGGTTAATACAATAAGTATTCATATTCAAACATAGCTCCGTGAAGCAGAACCGAAAATATTGGCGAACACATGCGTTTGCTGTCATTCATGTTGTATTTCAAAGGCTTTGATGAAGCCGCTATGGCCAATAAAGTTATGAATTGTTTGTTGAGGCGAGACCCCTAAAAGGAACCAAGAAAACACGTGGCGTCATTAGACCTTCTGCGTATGGTTCTTAAAAGTCACCTATGCCATCGTTCCTTCTTAGAATTAAATCAGAATGCACTATAATAGCGGGCCAGTATAATGGCTTTGCAGTGGAATGAAATACATACAATAAACCGGATGTTGCGTGGACAGAACTCAACCGAGGTTAATCAGAACAGACGAACTTCCGTTGCACATTATTTTACCTAAATATAGGCATGTTACGGTTCCCAGGACTAATACCTGGACATGTTGGTCCATATTTAACAAACAAGCGGTCTATATTAAATAGATTATGAAAAGTCTCTAAACTTAAGTGTTTCCTTGGCTTAAAAAGATTTTGTATTTGTGTTATTTGAGGATTAATTGAATAAGAAATAAGTACCAAATACTCTTGTTAACAAGCTTGAATTCCTTTAGATTTTTTCGAATTATTTTTAGATTTAAATAATAGTGCAGTGTATCGTAGGAGAATCGTGACCGATTCGCACTGCACAACCTGTTCGCAGACCTTCACAGGCGACGTACGAGTACGTTTAGTTTCTATGGGAATTGATTTAGCCTCCAAGGTGTTGCTTGACGCGAGATGGATTGAGGTAACGGCAACGAGTCGCATCGCAAATATCGCAATCAACACTTGTCCGATATTCACCATACGAGGATTATATTTATTCATAACGGAGAGCTTATCATATCTAAATCTGTATACCTACAGGTGTTATTGCGTGACAACTGACAGAGCAACAAACGTGCAACATAAACTTTGCAATAATTATTATCTTAGAAGGAAAATGTAAGAAAGAAGGCGGATAGAGAATTTTGCGTAATTCCTTTGTGACAGAAATACTTTGGGGTAAGTTGTCGTGCTGTAAATTCTATAATTATATTGTAGAAGCATAGAAAAATATAAAACAATAATAAAACCGTCATTCATATGGTTCTACTTGGTCTACAATCCAAACTTATGCGTCACCAGACGTTGATGGCTTTTTGAATCTCATTGGATTTGTGATGATGTGGTTTTAAATGAAACCAAAATATTCAAAATCTGAAAGAAATAAGATGTTCAATTGTGTTGTTTTTTTATTTCATTTTAGATGTGCTGATCTGCTGATGATAAGTAGGAGCATACACGTATTCTTATGTAAACTACAATGCAATCTTGTAAGCTGATTTAAAAATGTATTATTCATACACTAACTAGCCCCTCACCCCGCGGCAGTACCGACTCTGCCTTATCAGTTATCTCCACTATGCAAATTATAACATGATTCTGAGATCTTGTCACTTATGTACACAAAACTCCATAACGAGTCTTAAGTAACTCCATTCGGCTACAATATATTTAGCCTGCATACATAATTTTAAGCATACTTACAACGATTAGTTTGCTATCATAAATCATACGAGTATATCACGTGAAATCTGTTGTTTTTGTACTGACCTGGTAAGGACCAGAGAGATTTATGGATGAAAGTTTCGATACCCATTATATCAAACACGTGACACATCGGGGCTTTGAGTAGAAATTTTTACAAAGGTCAACCTTAATTGGCTTGATTAATTAATGACGAAAATACAGGCTGTAAAGATCTGTGATTTATGGCTAATATATAAAATTGGGCCTGTCCGATAAAATAAATTAATAATAATAAAGTGTTTTACAAGTATGTAAGAATGCAACGTCTTAAGAATGTTAGTCAGCATGCTCGGCTTGAGGTCTGAGTCAAAGCAGTGACTCATCGCTGGTTGCACCGGTATCGAAAGCTTTGACTACAACCTCTGATGTTGTCTCTTAAGATACTACAAAAAGTTTATTGTATAAATTGTTAAGATTAAAATAACAATAGAGACCGTATTTGAATGTAATCACAAAGTTAGTAGGTAGTCTGTCAGCGCAATCACATATATTTCTATTTTCAACTATTAAAACTAATTAAACTGTGGAATTTTATCTAATTTTATTTTCTTAATGTATAACAAGCTCCTCCAACAAAGGAAAAATACGTTCCTAAGGAACAGAAAAGACGTCTTAATTGTAATTAAATCAAATTATAACTACAATTCTAACCGAAGACGAGAACTTCTTCCATAAAGGATTACGAGGTACATAATGATAAGGTACATAACCTTACTCCCATTAGAACTTACCCCTTTTGAATAGGTATATACTATTCCTAAAAGATTGAGCGTGGCATACCTAATAATGAATCATAGATAACAAAGTCAATGAACCTTAAGCTGTTGCGTTGGTAACATTGAAAAATTGTTTTATCTCTACGCATACCCGCAACAGGTGCTAAAACAGCAGGCATTCGTGAAAAATCGCGTGTGCTGATACAAAAAGCAATGGCCCCTCTGTCAGTGAAATCGCGCGTGTAGAAAGCAGAACTGGGGGAGGGAGGCGGTCGCTGACAGCAACGCGCTAGTGTAGTCGAGGCTTGTAATAGTAGCCGAGCCTATGACAGATGTAGGTGGGTCAGAGGCTATGAGTTCGATGATGTCATTAAAACAACTTGCCTTAAGTAGAAGACTGGACACCCTTTTAATGTACAGTTGTAAGCTGGGAATTAAGAAATAAATTGGCGCCATTAAACATTGGGATAGAAGTTATTCAGAAATTTGACAATTCTACTGTATTACTGAAACTCGTAGTCCTGGAAGACGCGCATAAAGTATAACGAAGCACTAGAATGAATCATGCACTCTAATTAGCATTCGCAATACGTGAAATTATACTCTCTTGCTTAAGTAGAGTTTATATTCTACGTCACTATGATAGAGACAGTAGTAGGTATAGCAATATATTAATGCCATCTAAACTTTGTTATGCTGAGGGTTTATTTAATCTTCGTACTTTAATAAAATGCACAAGTCCTTGTATTACATACCTATGTTATACAAACTAACAAATATTTAAAAAAATAGTTACTCAACTTTTCTTAGTTAACAAATATTAATTAGTCAGTAAATTGTTTATCAGTCACCCAACTCCAGCGAGTAGTAAAATATAAACCTGCCGTCAAAGATATTGGTTGGTCCATTAAAATCTGTTCAGACCCGTCTCTAGTTACGAAACGTAACTCAATACTAGCAGCTTCACTATCTGCTTGAAACTCATCAGCTATTAACATTGTGTCAACATGAACATAAATTTAACTGAACACATTATACCGTTGGGTTATTCATAAAAACGGCCTTATATCTGTTAGGTAATTATTTAACCTTTGGGAGTCTCGAAAACTCAGTTTTCTCCATTATTTTACATTAACTTTCGTGTTATTCGAAAAGGTTTAAGTTTAATTATACAATGTGAATTACTTTGATCTTTTTTTGGTATGTTACGAAAATAAGCTTGTTGCATCTAAGAAACTTATTTAAATACATATTTTTCCATTATACACTAAAGAAATTTATAGTTTGTCAGTTGCTAAAATAACCCGGGAAAGAGGGGTTCTGAAAAGTTACGAAATAATTATTACAATGTTTGATTTCATTCATCACTTTTTATAATTGAGTAAGGTCGATAATACATATAAGAATAGCTTGACTTTGCGATTTCATTTTTTAAATAATTTTTTTTATTGAAATCAACCTTAAAGCAAAAGTATAGACAAGACTATATTTTATAATAGTGCAATAAGTATGACATAATTTGCCGTCATAATGCAAATAATATTGTAAGGCAATAACGCTATTAATTAACGAAAGTAGAAATTCAATCACGATGCATAAAATATAAATTTGTATACCTACCAAATATTATCATGTATTTAATTTTGTTAGTTAATGATAAACTTCCTCATCACGTCATTCCAATAAATACTGATTTTGCAAATTAATACTTTCATAACAAAATAAACTGTATTTCTATTCGAATATTATAAGTAAGTTAATTAACAGTTAATTTTTAAATTCAGTTATATCTCTATATTTATGGAGTTAGATGTTTTATGTAAAGTTCTTTACCTGTAAACTTTAATTTTCTCATATTTTTTTAAAATCTTGTTTTGCGAATTATACAACTATGCAGTAAATATGGAGAGGCTGTCTATCGCCATTTCATTCGCACATAGCTACATACATACATATTATTACAAATACACTTTATTTCTGTTATATAATTATAATACATATACATTTTATTTCTGCGATGAATCACAATATTGAGAGCACGCGCATAAAGCATATAGTATCGTTATTTAACTTGTAACATCTTAAAACTACATTTTAAGATGTATGAATTACCTACTAGCCACTAGTATATGTGAAAAACCATGCGTCTCTGTCGTTTACATAAAATAAATAATATGCGACTGCATTATACGTTATCTAACTACATCGTACAAATTCTATTACGCTCGACATGGTTCGCGTAAGTGTACGAGATTTTCAAGAACTTACATAAATGTACGCAACTTACCGCAGTCAATAACCGTTACTGTTAGAAAACATGCTACTTCAATGTAGAGCTTCTCATGACTCATGATGAATGATTTTTTATATTATCATATAGGTAAGAGTAAAAACGTGCAAGCCAACTTTATGTTCAATGGCTAGTGCAGCCCGTGGGCTACATTAAATGGTATACTCCCAACGGCCACCACTAAAACTGGCACCAGTGGTGGCCGTTAGGTGTACCTCAAAAGTACAATGCTTCAGTTTAAAGTGGATGCCTCAGAATGCCTCAGATTAGATAAACGTCTTACATCACTTTCTTTAACTTAGAACCGGATGGCGTAATAAATAGGTGGCTGTGGTGGATGGCTTACAGATAAATGGAGAAGTTATTAGTTCATGGTGGTTATAGATAGTGGTGGTGTAAGTACAAAATAGCCGCAACATAAGTAAGTTGCTTTGAGGAAAAAATCTAGTTCAATGGTCATCAAGATGCTTTAATTAGCATATTTTGAAGATTCAAGTTCCTTATAAACCCTGTCCACCCACTCCATATTTGGTTGTCACCGCCGAGATCTAGACCAAGTGGCTACTCAGCAAGATAAAATGTTGAATAACATTTTTTACAGAAATAATAAAAATATGCTTTAAATCTCTTGGTACAATCTCTACATAATATTTGCTTTTTGTTATAAATGAGTCATTTTATCGACAAACACAAAAACGAAGATAAAAGTGGTGGCCAGTGCCAACCCCTGAATGTTGGGTTATTTATTTGTTGTTGGGATGTTTATTTTATCAGTCCACATATTTGGAAGGCAACCCTTCTTTGTTTTTCATTACACGTTATAATAGTTATAAATGAAGAAATATACATGAAGTATTGTGGTTGCACGGGATATTTTACGTTTAACCTCTGATTATGCATCCTATTTGAGTTTTGGATTTGATCTCAATGAATTTTCTTTGACTAACGTCAAATTTATGCATTTGCTACTCACCATATTAACTTTAATTTCTTTCTTACATTATTTTATATTATTACATCTGTGCCACTTAATTTTCACACTTACTTGTTATACTATTACTATCCGAGCTTGGCCTGGATAAACTTAGTAGCGCAAACGTGTAGCAATAATCATAAGTTATTGGTTGTTCGCTGTACTCTCCCCCGTATGCTACTTATTCTATCCTAAGAACATTACAAACGTGAAAGGTTGTGAAAATTAAATAATTTGATATTTTAACAGAAATCGGCACGTTTGAAAGAATTTGGATCAAATTTAGGTCAATATTTAAAAGTATCTAATTATTAACATTTCGAAATAAAAATAAAACCATTTAAAATTTTGACTAAAACAAGCAACTTCGATCTCGATCATTTTAGAATGTAATTTGGTTCAGAGAGAAATAAAAGCTAAAATTTCTCTTAATGCAGTTGTGTACTAATAAAAATTCAAATCCATTTAAGTATTCATCAATTTTAACTTTCGCATTTATAATATTAGTTTCAAGAAAGTGCTCCAGAATCCATCTAGAATTCTAGAGTCTAGATAGATTCATCGTTAGATATTATATTATTTTGTTGTATACCAAAGCTTTAAACAAGGCGTCAGTGTTCTGTTTGAGTATAAAGTAATGTAAGAAAATTACGAAATGCAACTACGTATGGCATGTCTGTTCCGGAAATGACGAACGAACGTTAGTTTGAAAGTGTTCTAACCAATAATCATCGGTATAATCTTTCTTTATTCTCATTGATGTAACAAGTGATTAGAATAATGTATGAGTTTTGTTTGAAAAAAATGAAAGTTTTAGAAAGAAGGAAAATAACTACAAAAATCTTACACTACTTCTACTTTTGTTGCGTAGATGCAAACTAATTTACTACTTGTATTTCACTATAAAGAGAAAATGCCTAGTATTATATTTATGTACTTTAAGTTAGAAAATTCCTTATGCATAATCCGATTTTTAACGATATAATTTTAATAGCGTTTCTAAATTTAAAGAGCACCTAACGCGTGGAGTTATAGATAAGTGTTCTGGATGAATTTTGCTAGAATTTATTTACTATATCTAATTTAGTTACACATTTGAAAGTGTGTTTGCTCTTAACCGGTACGCTTAGCAATTTAAGCAAAGCACTTTTAGTGTTATGGCATTAGAACTTAAGATAAAGGAACAATAAGGGGAAGATAAATCTTACATATAAAAACGTCGGTAAGATTGCAAAGTTCCTTGGAAAAACCGGAAAAATAGCGTCCTATTAATTAGCAAACGAGGATGGCGAGGCGCCAACCGGTTGGATGAAAATAAAGTGTGGACTGTGGAATATATAGGTACCTAAGCTCGTATCGCATCCACACAAAAGTATTATTTCAAAACGTTTATCTTGGTTTGTTTGCTTTCTTTAAAAAAGTGAGCTAAAATATCGTCATTATAATGGTATACCTAATGTACCTACACATTTAATAACACCTAAACGACTTTAAGAAGGTATTTCAAATTGAATTTTTCAATCATTGTTATTTTAAATTTCGATTTTTTCGCACATCGATCAGATACGAAATTTAGTATTAGAACTGTGTCAGCGTAATTATTTCTAGCCGGTAAATTACTGTAAATTTCCCAGGTTCTGTAGACGACTGACTCAGTAACAGTGAAGTCTATTTGTTTCAGTAGGGACGTTGTAGTTGAAGGAGAGACAAATTAGAGGTTAGTTATTCCCTAGATGCAGCAGATTTTCGTCTCATGTGAGTAGGCTTTGTTAAGTGGTACAGTGGTTCAGTAGTACTAGGTACCTAATGGTTGCCAATGAAATACGTACAGCTCGCAACATGGTAGAGTCGTTTTCTACGATTTATATTCGCTGCCACAAACATTAGAGCCATATACCTAATTCCCTTCGCAATTTGTACACATCAAAGAGGACAGAAGACAAAGTATAAGGAAAAAAACGTTCGTATTTAATAAACAGGAATGGCTAGTTAGTGGACAATGAAATTAATTTGCAAGTTCTAAGCTAATCTCCGCAATCTGAAATCTGAATAAGGTAGGCAGGGCAGAAAGAATGTTCGCGAGCAATGTGAACTCACACGGAGACCATTTAAGGATTCCGATCACGATGGAGTCTCTAGCATTCACACTCAAACACCGTGTTCTAACCGCCATTTTGATTTTAAATATTTCTACTATTGTTGCTTATATTTTACACAGTAATAGTACTTAAAATTTTTTTATTTCGACTCTGCAACAGGGCTCGAATTACTTTTTAATTATGTTTGCCAAAAATTTGCGTTTAAATCATAAATAGCTTATCGCCACCCTTTTAAAAGCTGTAAAGCAACATGTTTTTCAGGTTCGATTCTGAAGGTGTGGCGCATACTTTACTTAATATCACCATCATATTTCTTGTGAGTAGCAACAATTTACCCCATCTTTGTAGTGACCACCTAACATCAGGTGGCCTGCATGCGTGCTTTTATTTACTTTAAAGAAACTCCCCATATATATCACTAGTGTGACCATCAGCAATGCATTCTTCGTTTATGCATAGATAATAATGTATACAAGTAGGAGGTAAATGGATGCATAAAAATGCAACGCAAATATAAAATAGAATATGTACCTCGCAAGACATAATATATCTACACCCTTATAAATCAGATAGTATTGAATCTTAATGACGATTGTTTATCAAATGCCTACCTACGACTATAACAACTACGAGTATATCGTTTTCGCTAAGTCAATAGGAGCTATTTGTATTACGTACGTGACTTCATGTGCATCATTGTGCAAGTTTCTCTTCATACCAATTGTGCCCCTTAACTTGATCTGGTCTGTTTTCTTGTATCATGTATGTAACCCATTCATGACCTACTATAGGGTGTTATGTTTTTTTAAATTCAACTATTTTTTTCTGGATTTAAATTGATATTTTGATTTTTAAATGTGAAAACACAGATTAGATTTGTGTCAGAAAAGAAATATTTCGTGACAGAGGTTTGTAGCATTGACTCCATTTAATCCTTAGAATATATCACTCCAAAAATTCCTAGTGAACCGGATCAATTGATTTGTCAATAAATAATTATATTCCTTTAAATATCTGTTCATAACTTATTTCAGTCTTTCTTTCCTTAAGAAGATACTACATTTCAGTATATTTACTGTTTTGGAAAACTTACGGCTGAACCATCACCTCCCTAGGCGTTGCGTAGGTAATCTATATCTTAGGTTATCTTTTTCCTTATAGACTATCCTATTATCTTCTATATCTTCTTTATCCTGCATAAATGCTGTAGCAACCTAGCAACTTTTACTTAAAAAGCAAAAATTTTTCTTAAAAAATCAATATATTACGTGAGCGTAGAACTTCATTAATATACTGTAGTGATTTATAAATAAACTGGAAAAGTCTAGAAATCTAACTAGGTATCTGTGTTTTTTTCTCTATAATAAGTTATTACGCTTGACTTTACAGTTATCATCCTATTACCTCTCCTGCGTCAAACAGTTTGTTTACGGCTATTTGAAACGCATTAACTGCTACGACTTCGTGACATAAGCAAAGGGAAAATGCATGATTTAACAGTTTTATGGCAATGTTACGTTGTTCTGATCCCAGTGCTTCTTTAGAGGCTTGGAGGATCTTTAGTGAGAAGGAGTTTCATTCATCAATTACTCATTCGCTCGTTTTCTGCTTTATTATATTTCTATCTAGGGACACGCATGCCCCGCCGCTTGAGTAGATCGCAAGCGATCGAAAAAGTTAAACAAGGTCAGGCGCGGTTAGTGCCTGGATGGCTGATCGCTAGTGGCGTTATCCCTGGTTGTTATAGATAAGATAGCAGTTGTTAAACCTTGTCGGGGACCCTAACCCAATGGGGGGACGAAAAAAGATTTTTCTGCTATTTTCATTATTTACGAATTTAATACAACTTTAATTCATAACCCGCAAGAAGTCGTATGCCTTTAATCCCCTTAAATAATGCGCAGATTGTAACGGTGAATATGATTATGTATTATGCCCATAATTTATGCCATAATCCATGGTGGCTGATGACAATAAATGTGTGGGCGACTGTTCTAAGGCAAATGTAGGCGGGCACCCCACCGCTACTTGTCTTCATATGCCAAGTATGGCCACATACGATTACGTCATGGAAAAGGTTTGTAATAGAAAACTAAATTTTATGATTATCGGACAAATAGAGAGTGACTCATTTGTGTTTGTCTAATAGGCAAGAAGCCCCGGGCTATCTTAATTGTTTTGGAGGAATGCATCATCTTTAGAAACCTAGTAAGCCTTGTGCGAGGTACGGATCTGGCTGTCCATGGGGAGTAGTAGACCTAGAGGAGGCGCGCGTAGTTTTTTTGGGCACTCCTTACGCAAGGATAAAAACCAAACCAAGCCCTATTTTACTAAATTTTACCAAACTCTTGAGAATGAAGGAACTCCATTGGCATCACATCAAAAAGACGTGGTTCAGGTGTGAGCCTATCTTGTCCAGGTGTAAGTGTGGTACGCTGCCGACAACTGGGCCTTGGGGGGAACTCAATGGGGTGTTAGCCTTAAGGAGACCAAAACCTAGCAGCCCTAACTCAACAAAGATTCAAAAGAAAACCAGATTGTCTACAGCTACTCTCATTTGAACTGCAATAATATCCTACACCTTTTTCCTAATGTGTTACTACCGTGGGATATTACAAAACTGATCATTATGTCGGATGTCGCCACCAAATTGGTGCTAGAATATTAATGCACCATTAATATTCGAGCTTTTAGATAGTTAAAAATTACATAATTTAAAATATGTCTTAACCGGATTAATTTTTAAAATTAACGGCAGTGATGAATATTTCTGAAAAGATCTGAAATTTAGCTTTTCGGAGTAGGTTGGTTATGTTCTACTAAACTAATAAACATGAGTTTCTAAAAGACAAAAACAGCACTTGCGTAATTTTTAAAATATAGGAATTTTCAAGTGTATTGGGTAGAAATGAAGATGAGAATATAATATGAATGTATAAGATAACCTTCGTAGGCAACTAGCCATCTAAAATCATCTAGTATCTTACAACTATCAACAGTGAATGGACTTGCAGGCAAAGTGAGTGGGCTTTTAACTGTGCCCTAAAATCCTGTCGTACCGTAGGGCTGAGATTAACAGAATAGCAATAAAGTTAAAGTTAACTCAAAACTTTCTAGAAATGTATAATTTGCCTACTCGCAGTTCACGCAGTTCTCGCAATTCTAGTGCTGTATCTATGGAGCGGTGTTAGCCCAGCCCAAGAGGCTTAGAATTCGACCTCGAATCGAGGGATCCGGGTTTGAATCCCAGTGGCACGCACCAATGACTTTGTAATAAAAGTGATGTGCAATTTATGAAATTAAATATCTCCTGCTGTAACGGTGAAGGAAAACATCGTGAGGAAACCTGCATGCCTGAGAGTTCACAAAAAAAAATGTTCTCAAAGGCATGCGAAGTCCACCAACCCACAGTAGGCCAGCGTGGTGGACTAAGGCCTACATCCTTCTCATTGTGAGAGGAGACCCGACCCTGTAGTGGGTCATTAATGGGTACTGACATGACATCTATGGAATCTCTAAAGTATCGGCATGTAATGTATGTATGTATGTGTCTCTTGTTCACCTTGGATTTTCTCGTGTTCACCTTGGATTGACTAGGTGTGAATGCCACCCTTTGTACCCTAGTTCCTAGGACTCTACGGGCTAGCTTTAATCTTCGTTCCTTTTTTAATAGTAGTAGAGACTATTAAAAAAGGAACGAAGAGTTCCTTTTTTAATAGTGCTACAATTATTGCTAGTAGTATACTCTCAGTTGCAGTCGCTCAGTTGCAGATTGAAACGAAGATAATACTAGTACATAGCTAGTTCACTTTTGATTCTGCTTATAAAATTTGGCGTAACGTTCATGACATGTTCATAAAAATCTTCTCAAACCTCGCGTATGTGTTCGTACGTGTTATTTGTTAAAGAAATTAAAAAAAAACATTTGTATTTGCATGTGATATTAACTGTACAGAATATTTCCAGTTTGCCAACCCTAAATACTTAACATTTTATAACATATCGCTGAATTCCCGAGGATCGTCGATAAAATCGGAATCACGAATACATTTTACACGAGATCGTCGTAACAAAAGGCTTTAAAATATAAAGGCTTAACAACTTTTGTGACAATGCCCTCGTTTATTCTTTTAATGGTGTCATACAGTAAATTGTATATTCCTTCCTTATGGAGCATTCAGTTTTAGTTTCTATATGTATGTTTATAGTATGTTGATGCCACATGCATATTATCATTTAAAATCATATCATAACTCAAGATTATTTATACAACAGACATTCTGTTTCTGGTCTTGGTGTGTGTCCATTGCACCCACGACATAGGAATCCTAGTGTGAGGCTAGTTGAAGGCCTCCCTAGTTTATGGGAAGACACCGATACCGAAGTGTAGGAGTTAAAGCCAAAGGCATTTCAGCGACTAGGCTGTCACAACATAATATCCTGTCAATTGGCCATATTGCTCATGGCTCTATGGCAATATCTTCGAGGTCATATTAAATCTGAAACATCGACGAGACAATAGTGTAATTACTGGAGAGAGTTACACGCACTCGTCCGGCTCATTAACATTGAATGGCGGCGCGTGCGATTGTCGCACTGCCGACGCGCGGCTGCGATCAAACGCAGAGCCTACGAGTATAATCGAAAGACTATGCTGGCCTAAAAGTAAGAAAACGCCTGTCAACTGAATAAGTCGCATTGATTGATAGTGTGATTAATGAATTGCGAATGCGAATCGCGCAAAGGAATTGCCAACTCCTAGCACACACACTTAGTACATTTCGTGTTCTTACATGTAAAACGAGCAGTACTTACATGGTCGCACGTAGTATCCAATGTTTGAGGTTTCGTCTAGAACTTCGCACGTTGTCAATATAACCGAAAGTCAAGTTTTCATACACCATGTCATCATCTATAGTAGAAAGTAAAAAAAGCTTACCGGAAGTTCGAGGTAGTCCGAAATGGTGTGTTTGGCGGCGCCTCGTCGGATGTCAGCGAGTGCGGTGAAATGTTCGTCGCGTCGCGCCTTCCGCCGCAAAAGTGCCCGAGCATACGGATAAGCCGACAAGTATTCACCATAAGCGTCCAACAATTCGCCCATAAACAACTGCTTCAGTAGAATAGAGCTTTCACTTAGTTCTCCCTCTGCCGGAGGTGGAGGAAGCTCTCTGAGTTTTAAGGACTCCGGAATACTTTTCGTAGCGAAGGTACTGATTCCGCTCGTCGATTCGCAAGATGTATATGCGCCGGTCGAATCGCTCGAACCACATTTCGAAAATGGAAACGCGGATGACGTACCACTTTTGTCGCTACTGGCGGAGCTCTGGCGTGTGGTGATCAATTTTTCGAAGTAGTCCGGATACTGAGGTTCGGATTGACCTTCCGTCGAGGGCGAGGTGTCTTCACCCATCGCGTTATTATAACCACCATTCTTTATACAATCGTATAAATCTTCTATTGACTCATATGGTGTCATACTGCCGCACGAATCCCTCTCCTCGTCCCTTAATGTTTCGTATATTTCATTGTCTTCATTACGACGTCTCGCTATCGGAGTGATGGCTGAATCTGAACGACATCTTTTAACATTCGGAATTTGATCATAACCAAAATCTGCCGGATTAAGAAAGTCCCACTTGACGGTCGACCAAACGTTATCGGTGGCATCAGCCGATATTCTATGGTCGACACAGCATTGCCCACCCTTTCTAATTGTCACAGTTGTTACATTTCCGCTATTTTCTACAATTGAACTGTCACCAACTGATTCATTGCTATCTACCGGTATATCGACAATTAATTTCCGAAGGCAACCACCTAGTGAAGAAACACTGGATCTATTATCGTCATCTATCTTACGATTAATAGACATTTGATCGTTCGATTCCGAACTCGTTATTTCCGAAGACGAGTCAATATCATGTTGTGACAATAAGCCTTCTTGAATAAGCTCAGATAATATACTCTTGGAATGATCGATGTGGTTTTCGAGAACAAGGTCTAGTTCACGTGTTAGAGATTTTGAATCATCGCTGTTTTTCTCACTATTACTTGATAATAAGCCGGAGTCTATGTATTTCCTCATTCGTTCCGTGAGAGCCTCACTCGCTTCTGATACTGATTCTAAATAATAGAAAAGTAGATGATATTCTTCTTTAGTGATGACCGCCGCTCGAAGAAGTGGTTTCCCATAAAGCTCTATTGCCGAAAACAACGTTGTAGCTGTAACAATAAAAATATTGATTAGGGATTTTTTATCGATAGATTAAAATGATTACAACGATGGAAGAAACGTTTTTGATTTAAGAATCTTAAATATCAGAGCCAATAATAATAATTTAATTTTCCGATTGACTCAAAAAGTTCAAATATTAATATTATTAGGTAAAAATAAAGAGCGTAGGTAAAGTGAAATATGAAATATGTACGAGTACTATCTGTGGTACTATGTATGTATTTGCTACATACAGGCAGACATTATGTTTATTATTGCAGTCACGGAATCTTGAAGTATTAGGATCGCGTACAGTAGTAAGTATAGGTACATTAGAGATGGAAACAGTGAAACAAGTTAAATAGACGGAGTGATCCAAGTTTTTGATATTCTCGAATCGATTTTGATTATTTTCAAATCAAAGTTATAATTTAACATAAGTTGCTCAGTTGGGAGGTGTGTTTGCCGGAGGTTTTTTGTTTCAGGTGATCATTTTAGTAGAAACGCATCCACAAAGGCGTAACATAACATCTATCTCATGAAAAGCTAGACCCGTTTGTGTACAACACGTGGGTTGCAATGACTTGATTTTGCTGTTCATTAACAATGAATGAAACCCTTGTTTGCGTGTTAGAAATGTTTACTGTATTCGAATAATTAACGAGTTTGTAAGCTGCAATATTTCGGTATCATCATAGTGTAGTAGATAGTATCGTAGACTCATGCGAACGATTCGATACTCCCAACTCGCGTCACATCACTACCTATCGCCATAGAGTTCTGCGAAAGATTACCGGACAATGGCGTGCGTATGCGTACGCGTTTCTTTATTGCCAAACCGCTTTCTACAAACAACGCTCGTATGAACGGAATACTGAATACAAAGCAATGCTTGTAACACTTACTAACTACTACATAGGTAGTTACTACAACGCTAGTCGTTAACCGCCGTATGAATAGATAAGTCGATCGGGAATTAAACTAATCCAAACGGTAATCTGGGGGCACCTATATCCTGTTAACTTACTTTCACCATTATATTTCTGTAAACAAATTCTATTGCAAAACGTTTTTATAGCACTCGTATACATTTATATGTATACGAAAATCAAACGAGTAACGTATGGTTCAACTTTGAGTACCTAGGTACTTGTGGAACCTAAACCATGCTGCTCTTAGATGTGAATACTCAAAATCATCCTATGGCCTACATTACTTGTGGTACAATCCAAAAACCACCCATATAATTAGAGCATTTTGAGCTCAGACAAGTAGGTGCATGCACTTATTTATTGAAATGTAACAAGTTATGGCACTCATATCTGCTTACCGTAAATTTTCTCCCACGCAAGGAACACTTCCAGATCCTTGCCATCCCATTGCGGGGGCTCGTATTCTACGACCAGGACTTCGCCTTCCAATGCAACTGCTGGAGCCCTTGGTTCCACGGGGGCCTTCGAACCTCCAAGGAATAGTAAAGCCGACGGTGGTCCAGCTAAGGCCAGCGGTGGTGGAAGGGGCCCAGCTAATGGTAGGACCTGGGGAGCAGTCAGAGGCCCTGACGGTAGACCAGCCACCACAGCTCCTGCTTCTTGCAGAGGTTCGCAGACAACCTCTGCAACAGTATTGTTGCCCCACACCGTCACCTGGAAAAAAAACCTTAAATATAACCTTGTGATTTAAACTGTGCATGTTATATTAACAAAAACATTCCCAAATACCAACGAACTTACGAACTTGCATTATAATAATTATGTTTTGCACCTAAATGAAAGGCTAAAGAGGCTTTTTGTCAAGGCATTAAGCTTGCAGTGATGTTACGATCGTACGTGAAACATCCAGTTACTGAAATTATATCGGCTAGGAACATTTATTGTACCGAGATTAGGTACTTGAATAAATCTTAAAAAAAGATTTTTTTTTTAATTTTATAAATAATATGTATAGTACATATTATGTATAGTTAGCGCAAAAAATTGGGTTAAATTAAATGTAAAATATGATACACACTACTTGTGCTTTTGTAAATAGTATGGAATTGGATGGTTACTTTTAAACATTCCCTGCAAATAACTTGCTGATAAAACTTAAAAATTAACAAAACAAACAAATACAATTGAATTCCTTAAACAACAGTTACGTAAGCCTTTTTGTATTGTTCCTTTAAAATCAGTTTTGACATCTAACGTGAAACAAAAAACTAAGAGTAGATACCGGAGTTATCAGAATTTTTCTAGGAACGGGCTGACATTAAAATTCTGACTCATATATAAAATGCACGTCGTAAAACCAAGTGGCATAAAATTAAAGTGATTTATTGGGAGGTTGATGTGAAGTTTTTACGCAGACAAATAATTATTTTCAATATAAATTGATTTAAAAATGATTATTATTAATATTGTTCCTTGACATTTAATTTACGACACATAACTCTATAATTCGTCTCTTTCAAATAAATAATAAAAAGCCTGTCAATTCGAGATTCAAACGAGGGGTTACAATTTTCTATGTTGCATATTAGTTTATGCATACTGTTAAACTAAGTATTCCGATAAAAATGTCGTAAGGATATAGCATGATGAGAGTTATCCAAAAAGTTCTAAATTATATAACATGTTTGCTGATTTGAACGTGAGCAACGCTTTTTAGTTAAGTAGTCAATGCAGTCCAGGAACACCTTAAATAGTGTAAAAATTCTATCTGAAGTTGTACGTGGATGCGTCATTTATAGGACTAAGTTATTCGCTGGGTTCCACGCGTTAAGTACCTCTCTGGACGAGCTTCTATGGCTCTACCTCCTATAAAAACCTTGATTCTCAATCTAAACCTTAATTATTCCATGATACTGAAGTAGTCAACAAGCGTGCAGGTCACATGCTGGTAAAAGGTCACTGCAATCATGAACAACCTCACCAAGCAGTACCTATATGCTTAAATTGTTAGTTCTTTGCTTTTTTAGAAAAATAAGATATACATAATATATTCGCCTAAAATGTGTTTCTATGAGACTCATTTCTTTTGTTAATTTCAGCGGCCTCTAATAAAAATAAGTGAGATTAGAGTCGGATAGTCTAACAGTTTAATGTTTAGAGTAACTATTATAACGGGCGACAAATACACCTTATTTGATTTATGAATGCGGCGCGACTCTACCCCAAAGTATGAGAATCTTTATCACTGGAAGTACATATAATCAAGTCGATGTAAACAGTTTTTATTCATTATCAGGTAGAGGCAGATAGCAAAAGTTGAAGGCTGCTTGCTGTTTGTTTCTCTCTTCAAATTTGCTGTTCCTGAAAACGATGTTCTTAAATATTTCCCGTATCCAACAATAGACTTAGTAAAGGTCTCTTAATTTTTAAGAAACAATCAAAACAACCTTTAGCATTTGGCTCCCCTCATCTATCATATAAAAATGTTACAAAATAAACCATAACAATATGCCTATAAAAACAATATTGCTACAGCAGCATGTAAATGCAAGAGCCTCGAAGGCCTTGACTGCTTCAGTTCATGGAGTTTTTTACCGGTCTTCATGACGTCACACCTGAGATATGCGCACGCGCCCCCCTCACATCTGCCGCGCCGTGGCCGTGGCCGCGCCCAAACCGAAGCCTCCTACAGGATAATGCGCTTGATACATCTTCAACGAGAAAAAAAGAATAAAACGAGATCCAGTGAACAAAAAGCAGTTATGGTCCGTAAGCCAGCGACTGGTTTTCGTGACCAATTTCCTCCTGGTTAATAATTTGTAGAATACTCAATAGAGTAGAACTAAGAAGCCGTGATCGTCAGCTATGAACCCAAAGGTGTTTTGAGTAGCGGCGGCGGCTAGGCTTTTTAGTTTTGCTCTCTAAAGCATATCACAAGTTATTGGCCGACATTATTATATTCGTCAAGTTATTGATTTAATTTGCGCTTGGCTCAGGGACCATCAGCTTTACACTGCCAACACGTTTCGATATTACTTAGTATTTTATTATACGCCGCGTTTAACTGTAGTCAAATTCGATTCTCCTCCTATATCCTTTTCGGTTGTTGGTCTTGCTTTGTCTTGCGTGAAAAGGAATTCGTTAGACGTCTCACATGCAACTCTTTTGCAAGATTCATATTAAAAACGACGTATGATTGACATCGGTTATTTAAAACGTGGAAAAATAAAAAAAACATTTAAACTACTTCTATAAAATTAAAAATCACAATATCACGTATCTTAAGCCAAATTAGTTTAGATAGAGAACAGATAAAAACTTAAGTAGGTACTATTAGTAGTCAAGTACTAGCAAAGGCATCAAGTCTAGTGCGAAAGTTCTTGACTCTATTGAAAGAAAGGGACAATCCAATTGATTAAGCTGCATCATAAATATTGTTTATAAAATATGGATAAAAGACATTTTTAACACAGCGCAAGAAATGAAAAATGTACATACATATTACTATGATACTAATACGTCGATAAATAAAATCAAGCAGTCGCAGGTAGAGTTGTCGTTTAGAAAAAGCCATTAAAAAGATCCGTTTAATACTGCAGATCAGGAAGAGGCAATAGATTAAGGTCGCTAATACACTCAAGCCTGTAACGATCCATGAGCGAGATATCTTATTTAAACGCTAATGGGCACGGCTGGTCCATTAGCCAAAGGAAGATGTCGTCAATTTGCCTGCTGATAACGTGCGGGCATAAAAAGCCACCGTCGCGCACCGCCATGATTATGAGACGTGAGATGTGATATGAAGCACGTATAGCCCTTACATAAATATTACATTACATAGGTACATAATTTTTTTAAGAACTGATCAAAATTAATATTTAAATACGTATTTATGTAGATATATTGACTAAATCAGATGTTCTTGTATTCACATTTCACGTTTTGAGAGGAGTTACAATTTTAAAATTAATTGTGAATAATGGAACATCCCCATTTTATTCATTCCCATTCCTATATAATTTTCAGTGATATAGTCCAGTGAATGAAGTGGCTATAAATAGCATGAGAAATTTTTAAATCTGACTTTTTTTTTCACCGCATTCAGTTTGTCGTGGTCGGTGCCGCCATCTATCAGAAGGTGTAGTAGTGTTACAACTACAGCGCCACCTTGTTGCATTTACCAATACTACTGTGGCACGTAGAGAAAATAATACAATACGTAGTTTAGCTACTCGTTCACAGATGGCGCTTCACAAATTTAAATTCCAATTCATAATAATAATATTATTATCATACACACTATAAACAAATATACAATATAATTTTATTCAACGTTTTGCGAAATACTTTTATACCAGACCGAGTGATACTGAGCCAGCAAGAAAATTATCTTAACTGCATGATGTTAGTGGTTATCTACTTGTTGGTAATTTTAAATAATATTTATCGCTTCTATGTTAAAAGTTATAAATAAATAATTCGCGCCAAAATAAAAGCAACCCTAATTTTGATATTCCGTTTTGACATTATATTTTTGGCGTTTGCTTTTTCAATAATTAGGCCATCAAAATCGGGATTGACATCGAAAAAATTATAAGGGTAGCAATTTTCCTTAAGAAACCTTTAGGAGGGGTCACTAGCAGTCTACGTTTCGAGTTTCAGGACTCTCACCTGTGCCTTGTTGGCTAAATGTACTTAGTCCTATATCTATGTATAACTTGCAATTAGAATATTTCTCACAATGTGTTAATTTCCCATAGCGTCTTCAACGACCATTAAATGTGATCACGATATCAACAAAATATTTTAAATAAACTTAAACAAAAAGGAATTGAGTAAGTATAAACAGAATACGGCAAAAATAATATTTTAATCTTTAAAATTTTATTACTAAAAAAAATAAGAAGTTTTTGTGAGATTGGATAGATGTTTTTTACTCTTTCACGCAAAAAAAGCTGAACAGATTTGGATGAATTTTGGTACACAGGTAGTTATAACCTGGATTAACATAGGATACTTTTTGTTTCTCTCTACGGGACAAAGTCGCTGGCGAAAGCTGGTAAAATAACAAATAGAATTGATAAACATTTAAAAAAAACTTTTATTATTATTTTTTTCCTATCTTGGACCGGCCGCCATACTGTATTTAAAATATACTATACTATACTTATACAGGCTTAATGCTGCGAGGTTGCTCATGTTTTATAATCATGAAGTGTCATCCAAATTAAATGTATATGCAAATAGTGTGTAGAGTGAATAATTATCACAGCCCGTAAAGACAACTCCAATTGTTCTACCCTACAACATCTTAACATCATTCTAATTCTTAATTAATAAATCAAATGTTTATTTCGTCAAATTAAGTACTTATACGATTCTGTCAATGTTAAGGTCAATCACGACAACTTTCTTCATTAATTTATTTATAAGTACTACTCTCACTTTTTGGTATAAGATTTGAATTTCTTAAATATGTTGCGATCGTGTAGGTATATGACAGCGCGGCGAGTTTGCCGACTGACATACTTTCCTGCGTATGTTTTTAAATTCTATCAATATTATGAGAATCCAATGAACGCGGTCGAATTTCATGAGCCCGTATGTAAGCCCGAATGTTTACGAATGCTTGCTCTACATTCCGGTGACATCTGTTGAATAATGATGCTTTATATTGTTTCCTCGTTTTTTTCGTAGCAAACAGATCTGTTTATTGTTATCATAGAAAATTATACTTGATTCTTTCTATTTCTATGATTATGAACAGGAAATTATATAATAATGTTGTTTATTATACAATTTCCTTTTCTCGTCTTTCTCCTTTTTTCTGTCTACTAAGGAAATTACTCTTTTATGATATTCTCTGACTGCTTTTATGTTGAGGACGAAGGGAAAACGAGGCCTGATTTTTCTATTTATGACTTACGAGCATCAAGTGAAAATTTTCAAAACATAAAGTTGTATTGTTTATGTCTCAACAAACTAGGGAGCAAATATAATGAGTCTTTGTTATGTCTCAACCTAATAGGCAAATTATTATTAATAACTGTTTGATAGGAGCTCCGTTCAGCATTATATCTGTAATGTTGATAATTATAAATGTTCGTTACTGTTGATCAGGCTTTAGCTAAGATAAATAATTAGCTTATATAGGTACCTACCTAATAAAAAGGTTTTTGGTGGTGGCCAATAATGCCTTTTATGTCAAACTGAATTTGTAAGTTACACACCCTCACAAAATGACTTTTCGTACTCTTAGGCTTCTTAGCAAGCGATTATAGTTACACGATGAAGCTGAAGTTCCTTCATCTCAACCACATTGAGGAACACACGGGAGAACCGCACGCGCCTGCTCTAGGCCTCTATACATATATGGCTGTGGAACCCGTCACATCTACCGCCTAGGTCTCATTTTCAAATGCATTGCCTATACCGAAGGCATATAAACAATCCAGCACCGTATGTCAAGAAACGCTTAAATTCCTTGAATTACCGAATGCTGTCTGTAACCCTTTTTTTTTTTTTTTTCTATGCTCTTCGTTTGTTGTCCACAGACTCTAGGTCCGTGCCTTTTTTTTGCATTAAGTTATTTATCTGCATTTCCTGTAGTATATTGCTCCAGAAAAATTCTTTGTCAATTTTGGCCCGGTGTCTCCTTGGATCGTCCCGGGCATTCTTTTAGAGTTTCTGCTATGACTTGGTAGTCTCTGTGGCTGATAGCAGTAGCCAGGTTGTACTCTTCAATAGCAGCTGTATTCGCCTCTATGGCCTGTTTTATGAAGATTGCGATGGCGTCCTCACTGACATCCGAGTAGTAAGTACAAGAGCCTGTGTGTCTGGTGATAGCGACGACTGCATGAGAGACGCTATCATGCACCTTTCCTTTTTGAGGCTTTGTATTTACAATTGTTGGGTCTCCTCTCACAATGAGAAGGAGAATGTAGGTCTTGGTCCACCACGCTGGCCTAATGCGGGTCGACGAAAACGTTTATTTGTACGTTGGTGGACTTCACATGCCTTTGAGTACATTTTTTTGTGAATACTCATGCATGCAGTTTTCCTCACAAAGTTTTCCTTCAGCATTACAGCAAGTGATATTTAATTTTATAAAGCGTAAATTCGAACTCGGTTCCGCTCGAGTGAGAGACCGTGCTCTTAGCCTCATCACCTCTCAATGTGTACGGCAGACTACGAGTCTATAAAATTGCCATCACCGATACATATAGGAAGTTAAATACAATACAATCGATATTCTATACAATCGCCGTCGCGAATTCGTGTTTACACTTTCTTCGGGAGAGTCGAATCATCGCAGGGGTCGATACCCGGCCCTGTGAGCTTCCGACCTTTGTCAACGAGTGCCTACTTTCTACGCGGATCAAATTTACCTGGCGATTCGCTCTCATTGCTCTTCCACGCAGTTTATTTCACCTTGAGATGCTTCACTCACTTAACACGGCCTATATTCCATAGGCAGTTGTATTAACAAATATTCCTTACACTGATATAGTTCAAGGAGAAGTAACATTCATCTCGCGATAAGCGCCGTATTGTAGGTAGGTAGTACAGTATAATGTATCAAGCTGTAGCTACACAAATAACTACTATTTTAAGCAAGTTAACTTTCTACTCTACTGCACCATACTTATCGTAGTAATGATGTAAAATTTGTATTCAAACATTTTATTTATTTATTCGTAACAACATATAAAATTGAGACATGTTGTTAGAAATGAGACGAAAAAAGAGAAATTAGATAAATTAATACAAATCGTGAACATATATATTATGTATATGTCGCCAATTTTTATCTCTATGAATCAATTTTATTTTTTAATTTTCTTTTAAAATTAATTTGGTAAATTTAAATTTAAATTTTTAATCTACCATACATACCTACATGAACGGCACTAAGCAGGCACGAAAATCGGGTTAAGTGGTGCCCCTTGGGAGACGATTATACGGGCTGAAGTTAGATGGACACAAAAGACCATAATATATTGTTTTTTAGATTTAAATATACTTTTAAATTAAAAGCTTAAATTAACTTCGTGCTTATCTTAGAATTTGATCGCAAGGAATTATTCTCCTGGAGAAATATTGACAGAGCTATCCTTATATGTATGTAATGGTATCTACATTAACTTTATTATTGTGACATATGATTTTGTACACACACTGTTTGTATTGTTGTAGACGTTATTCTGAGCGGAAACGAAATTGTATAAAATTTGCACAAACGATGAATATGTACCTACGTACCGTCTCTGTAGATTACTGTAACAATGAAACTCTACTTTACTAGGAAATGCAAAGTTCAGACGCCTCCGAGGCTGATTCATTCAAATGGAACGATCTTTGTGGATGATTGCTTTATCATTCGCAAATAGCTTAGGTACCATTATACTTACATAATATAATAAGTTGTAAATTAACTTAAGTCTTGTAATACAAACAAATTCAAGAACATTGAGGTGAATAGCCTTCATTTTTACATCATAAACCAGTAAGCTCCTACTAAAATATGTAATTCAATGTAAGATACTTATTTAAAAAAAAATACACATAGAAGCAACCATAATTTGATGATGAATTCAAATATTGGCGTGCTTAACTTGGGCCTTATTGCACGTTTTATCTCTTAAACATCCGTATTGTCCTTATCGAAGGAGTAACAATTAAGTACGCTGCCATAGGAACGGCAGGTCATAATCATAGAGAACTTTATCTATGAAAGATTCTTTACTACAACAAAGTGGTTGTAGCAACTACTTATCTAATATCAGGATTAAGAAATTTGCTAAATCTTTATTATAAAAAGTCTGTTTTATTGTTTTAAACAATATCCCTGTAGCAACCGTCAGAACTATAACCGGTTTCAGTGAATGGTATGCAATATACAATATACATAATGTATTATTTAAGACTGCGTATATACCCGTCCCGTGCGGATAAAATTCCTTTCAGATAAGAGACCAACGACTTATTAATTTATAGATTGAATTCTGCGAGAATGTTGACGTGTGGTGAGCTGATATTTACCGTTTTAAAGTTAAAAGTATTATATACCGTGTTAAAGTATTATATACAATTCTTTAGTTCAATCTATCTATTATGCTTATAACAAAGCTGAAATTCAACAGCAATAGAAATGAAAACAATTAATTCACTGAAACATTGTTCGAGTACGAGCATCAAAATTAATATGAATGAATCATTTTAAATGATAAAGATGAACAAGTTCATCGAATTAAAGTTCGTTAGTAAACTAATAGATAGATAGATAGAACTACCGATGCCAATCGTTTTGGAAACGCCCATTTAGACCTTCCGTAATCCGTTAGTATTACCTACTGTTTTGTTTTCAATATCCAGTTAACGACTTAATTGCATAAGTAACGTCTTTCGCGACTCAGAAGCCGAAATATATATTCTCAATCCGTCCTTATTCCTTTAGATTTACCGAGAAAGGATAAACCTGTTTAGCCGCTTGTTCCATTACTACGGAGGATATAAACGGGATACTCGTATTACATATTGCTTTCGTAGCATTGTTATAATAAAAGATACATATTTTCTTATAGAAAATAGTAAACGACACACAGGAGCATATTTTTTTCGTATGTATGCACGACACGTGTTTAACAATCTCAGTTGTGTAGCTTGTAATTTAAGGAATGGTAATCGTCCATACATCGATGGTAAACCAATGAACCAATAAACCAATGAACAAGACATTCCTACTCATATAATAATTGTGTCAAAGAGCTAGAACAAATCGTCGGGTAGAAGACGTCGCACTTCCTTACTATTTCTGAAGCTAAATCGCAATTCATACGAACATTTAAGTTCTGACCTTGCGTTGAATGTCACAATATCCAACTGCAAACATTTAACAGGTCTTGATCCTAACACAGTTATTGATGACACTACGAACGGCAAACTATCTAATCAGCGTAGGCGTCCAAATTCATTTCAATTGATGACTATTGTACTATAAAAACAAGAGGCGAATGTCTTTATGCGTCACTACAGTCGCAAGGAAAATTGGTGACACGGCGCTAATCAAGATGCGAGACACACATCACCTTGGAAGGAGTGGAAGTTGTGTAAAGATGCCTTCTGCAGCCTAAAATTCTTTGTCAATTCTCACGAGTGCTGGTGACACTTCAATAGGAGCGAATGATAAAAGAGAAATATTTGAGATGGAATACTTTCTTACAAATTCTAATTTGCATTCATACGAGTAACATAAAAGTAAATAAAGCACGTTTGTATATAATTACCTACTACAGTAGTGAACTATTTTTACTTGCTCTATTCTATTTTTATTTGTTATCAATCTGAGAAAATGTAATATTAGTAAAAAAACGAAATCGTATCTGTGCTCTGAGACTAGATAAATGTAGGTAGTGCTATGCAGCGATGATAGCTCAGTGGCTAAGAATGTGCGGTTTATGGTTTATGTACGGTTTGTAAAGTTAAATATCACTTGCTGAAACGGCGAAGGAAAACATCGTGAGGAAACCTGCATCCCTGAGAGTTCACAAAAAAATATTCTCAAGGGCATGTGAAGTCCACTAACACGTATTAGGCCAGCGTTACAGACAGTGCTATGCATTGAAATCTATCAAACTTGCTTAAGGTGTCGAAAACTTATCTTTGCTCTTTTACGATATGTTCCCTTATAAACTAAATCATCATGACCTGAGCATAAAGATGGACAAAATAATAACAGAATCCCTTTGATTTCTTTAGCCAAAACAGGAATGTCTAGACATCATAAATAAGTGAGTCAAAGCACCCTATTTTATTTCCGGATGCAAACATAGCCGTGTTCGAGAAAACTTTATACCAACATACATACTCTAGATTCTAGAGTCTTTGCAGGACTTAATGAGTTTTATTTACGACGAGCATGCTAACTCTACACTTCATTAAGTAGTAATATAATGCAAAAAACTAATAACATCATAAGCAGCCGACATTACCAGTGCAACAGTTAGGCATTACGGTAACCAGTTCGATCGCGTGATCCGATTTGACCGCGGACCGAGACTCATCACGAAAGTTTTAATCATGGTTGCCGAATGTAGATAATTACCAGAAACTTGGGAATCTTCTTGGGGTTGTCACGTCATTGGAAACAAGGAACACAAAGTCTGTGATCAATACGGGAGGGACATGGAATTTTAGGCATTACGTATAATCCGTAAATGAAACGAATATCTTTCAACATTGTAATTTTGTACCTTAATCTAATGTGACATAAGCAGCATAAGTCTTAATTTATAGTGCAGGGGGTGGTGGACACCCGGGCGCCGGTGTCAGGGGGCGCCGAGGACCCTCAGCGACCCTCCGCACGGGAAAAATTTGACCAAGCATTTTGATACAAAAGGGCGCCAGTGTATTAATTGTACCCGGGCGCTTCATTGGCTAGAGACGTCCCTGGATACCTATAAGCCTGACTGATACATGTCAGTACCCATTAATGACCCACTACAGGGCCTGACCTCCTCTCACAATGACAGGGATGTAGGCCTTAGTCCACCACGCTGGCCTACTGCGGGTTGGTGGACTTCACATGCCTTTAAGAACATTTTTTTTGTGTGTGAACTCTCAGGCATGCAGGTTTCCTCACGATGTTGTCCTTCACCGTAACAGTAGGTGATATTTAATTTTATAAATCGCACATAACTTTATTACAAAGTCATTGGTGCGTGCCACTGGGATTCGAATCCGGACCCCTCGATACGAGGACGATTTCTAAGCCACTGTGCTATCACCGCTGCAATGTCCAGTTAATTAACAAATATTTGTGAATTTCCTCGAGCTGCGGAGAGTGGATAGAAGAAATAGTTGAAGACTGCATTCAGTGACTTTGGAAGAACCTCATGACAGCAGTATATTGATGACGGTTGAAAAGAGAATGAGTGTATATTAAATAATACGAGTAACATCGTTTTAGTGCAAATCGAATAATCTTCCAGCGGCCAACCCTGGCTTTAATTCGCCGATGAGTTACTAAGTAACACCCGTTAAGGTTCCGCGTTGCGCAATCTACTCGTATAACGTATTCGATTACACGAAAATGAAGAAAAAGTTTCGGGAAATGAGTTTTTGGAATTTTAGTTCGTGGCTAATTTGTACATTTCGTTTTTTAATTGTGCATTTAGATATGAGTATTTGCTAGTAAAATAAACTTTAGTTTAAAATTGTACAATTTCTATCAATACCTTTCTAACATTAGTTTCACTCATTATTATAAAGACCGTGATATCATGAAAACGATATACGAAGTTGTTTAAATACAAATAGATGATATCATCTTTCGTAAACGTATACGTTGAGCAAGAGGCAATTGACCTTACAAAAAATTGGGGGTTTATATTTATACTTGAGGGCACATTCAACCAAGCACTATTCTAATTTAACCATAGCTTAATCAATGGTCTCTTATGATGTCGATTCTCCTACTTTTAATAAAGGTTGATCACTTTGCATTGTAGCTAGTACACCAACACTTTCGGGACAGCAAAAAAAAAGCAAAAGCAGGCTCAACAAGTGAACGTTCACCTCACCGACAGCCCTACAGTGGGTGTATCCGTAAGAAATGACAGCTTGCAATTTTGCTGCTTTTATAATGTATAAAGGAGATGCTCCCAAAATACGCCAATAATAAACAACCGTGAAAACTATTCAGCAATCGAACTAGGCACGGACAAGATAAAATCAGACGAGGATTCATAAACCAACGGTATACAACTAACAGTCTTTGTACGTGGGCTGAACGAATAAGCGAACAATGATTATTGCCGTAATTGATTTTACATTCGACCGACATATCGTACATGGACAATGATCTCACTGCAATAAAACGTAAACATTGCATGCTTTGAACTATTATCTGACCAATTTTGTAACATTAATCTGATTGGGAGATTTTAATGGCATCTGATATGATTCAATAACACTGTCGTGTCGTGACCTTGTGTCGGAAATGAATTGATATTTTTTTCTAAACACTTAACAAACATGTAAAATATCTGATGGTACGCAGATCATGGACAATGCGGCTTATTCTGAAAGACCAGAGTAATGTGTAAGTAATAAGAAGGCATGTTTCCCCGACTCTCTAGTTAGTGGGAATTCATCTTTATCCGAACTTCTGCTGTCACCGTGCTTATGTTTAGTTCATTAATGTTAAGTGATGTAGGTCAAAATGAGGTTTATCGGTTTTATTAAATTTTGGCCAATGTTCACCGGGTCGCACCGTAGCAGACAATCAAAGGATGGTTTAGGTAGCTTAAACAGGCGTAGGTACCTCAGAAGTCGAAAGTATTTATGTGCTAATGTGCGATCTGAAAGGTAGGTACAACAATTCAATTTTTTCCCCAACAATTATTACGCTAATGTCGTCAGAATAACATGGACACCCACAATTGTTTGTAACGCTAGAAAAGCACTCGTTATTTTTAAAATTCCGTCATTAAAGAGAATATGCTACGTTTTTATGTAGTTACAGTTATTATGACAACTACCAAAGATTGCAACATGTTATTTGGTTGTGATTTCCTCCAAGCTGTTCAGTCAGTGGCAAATGTGAAAGTGAATGGAAGTCTATAAGTAACGACTTTGTCACTTACACTTAATCAGTAGGTGCTGAGTAATTTACCGTTACATATAAATATCATTACACTGTAATCATTTATTATTTTAAAGTATTTTTTATTTATTTATATTACAGCACAAAAATTATACAAAAAGAACGAAATTGTGTTATTTGAAGGATATTTCACACATAGAATTTATAAACAGATTTATCTGGCCATTAAGTTTTACATAAATGATTTATGTAAAATTGCGTACCTACAAGGCCTACATCTTGTAGGTACGCAATTCTTATGTCGGAAAAAATTAAAATTAAAAACACACATTTGTGAAACTTGGTCTGGTCAGTCTTGGTTCTGGTCACGAGAGGGGAAACTTTATGGCAATATATTTGCGTAGTTGAGGGCATAGGTACTTTTAGACACGCAGTGTACCTCGCGATGTTTCCTTCAACGGGTGAAGTTTATTTTTTAACATAATTTACGTTAATAGATACGTAAAACTACTATGAAATACTAATTAAAATCCTTAAATGGCTGTGTCCTATAAGGATAAATCGCCTACGTGTCAAAGCTGTTCTACTTTTCGCTGACCGTCTACTTAGCATGTAAGATCTCTAGCAGACATGCCACTTTTCGGATCGGTGATCGTCGAAGAAAGATGCAGCTGCGAAAAATGAAAATTGTGGCCATCTACTTGTTTAAAATTGTGCCCGTGGGCCAGCACTCTCAGCACCATTAGGATAATCATAAAAAACCGACCGTTTCTCTTGACTAAAATTCTGATGCGTAGCTATTTCGTAAGGTCCGATATATTATTATGTAGGATAATTAATGAGCATGATACCCAAATAAGAGGAGGCCTATAATATGCTAAGAGTATCTAGTGTTTAGTGTTTTTAGAAAGTATTGTAGACAATTTCAGCACAACCAATGACAAATTACGTTGATACTAAAAGTATTATGTCTGCTAGATCCCTAAAGGATATTCGCAAGTAGGTGATGGCGGTGACCGCTGTAGCGCGAGTAGGCGTGAAACAAACGGTTGGCATTGAAACAAATGCTAAGACCGCCTTAACTTTCTAAGCTATTGGGGCATCGTTACTTTTCTAGATAACCATAAATACTGAGAAACAAATTAAGTTCGACAAAAATGGCAAGCCTAGCCTAGCTCTGTGCCCAATAGATATATTTAAACCTTATGACAATGTGGTTTTTGTCAAAATAAAGGTAGAGTTAACCCAGTTACATTACAATATATTTGAACAAGAATAATGCCTGTTAATGCTTCTTACTATATCCTAAATAAATACCAAAAGAATAACATGTTCACCGTGTAACAGTGGCAGTAAGTAAATAAATAAATAAATGATGTAACAGTATTTTTTTCTATTTCTTGTCTGATATTTTTTGTATATCAAAAAACACTTTCCCACGTGTCAGTAGACTTTACCAAGCGTATTATAGTAACGAGCGACTCTGATATACACTTCTGCAATAGGTGCGTATAAAGTTACTGACGTCAAGTTATGGAGTGCTGAAACGGGAAGTGGTTGGAAAGGTCACGCAACATGAACACGAGAGTTGGACTAAAAACTTGCATTGAGAAGCTGAATAAGCTGCACTTTTGTTTTGGGATAATGGCGTTTAGAAACGTGCAATCCCAAAAAAGTTTGAAATTAAAAAGCGCAATTTTTTTCATGCCTACCATTGCATATATATCTTAAACGCTAACTACAAGGTCCTTCCAAACGTTTCAATAGATTAGTAGGTCCAGCAAAGCTAAGTTGCTTCATTGCGATTTTATTTTATGTTTTGAAGCATATCCATGAAGGTGTATTGATGACGAGTCCATATCCTCGATTCGTCGTACAGTCGCCGAAAGCGGTATTGACCCCGATTGAGAAATTTAGAGCGTGACGAAATACTCAAAACGTTTACAATATGCGCTTCATAATACTTGTCAAAAACAATTTAAATTTCACTTGTTTTATATTTATGTATGTGTGTATATGTTTTCTATGTGGTAGAGCCACTGCTCGTAGCCTTACCACCAACTTCTTAACCTGTTGTTCTAATAAGCATCCAGAGATTTAAGTACTTACATACTTTATTTGAGGACACAACCTTAGTGTCCATGTGTTGCAGTGGCTACCTGTAGTTATTGACGTCATGTGGCCCGATAAATGTTCGTTTCCTGCTCATTTTCAATTCACAAATTCTTCTTACATACATCTACGTTATACATAGACAATAGTTTAACTAAGTATTTTGTCAAGCAATGCTGTTGTCTACCAATTTTGTTTTTTTATTTTTTTTTGTTTTGTTGTGGAACGAACATAACAACGACTTGGTGTCAGTACATTTAAAGCAGAGCTGGTATAATGTATTTAGGTAACACAACAAATACAAAATGATTTTTGTAAATTTGTTGATGAACGTTTTGTAAGATTTTTAATTAACATAAGACAAGACTGCGGTGATAGCCCAGTGGCTTAGAATTCGACCTCGAATCGAGGGGTCCGGGTTCGAATCCCAGTGGCACGCACCAATGACTTTGTAAAAAATTTATGTGCGATTTATAAAACTAAATATCACCTGCTGTTACGGTGAAGGAAAACATCGTGAGGAAACCTGCATGCCTGAGAGTTCACAAAAAAAAATGTTCTCAAAGGCATGTGAAGTCCACCAACCCGCAGTAGGCCAGCGTGGTGGACTAAGGCCTACATCCCTCTCATTGTGAGACGAGACCCGACCATGTAGTGGGTCATTAATGGGTTACTGACAAGACAAGACTTGGATCACTTGAATAATTGTTTTGCTATTTTTTTAATAATAAAGATATTTTAATAACTTTTTCACCACTTGATGGCAGCCCACCAAAATAAAAAGACGTAAATTCTGTACACTTTATCGTGGAAGAATCATGTTAGGTAATGAAACAAAATGAAACAATTATCCTATTGGCAAAAATAAAAATAAAGCAAACAAAGAAAGACAAAGAATGAGTCAGTTGAAGTTAAATATTATTTCCTTATAGCTAATCGCACATGACAATTTTACCAATTAAAAAACATACCTTAAACTGACAAGAAGACTGAGAAGAAGACAACTTTTCGATACATAAGTACGTTATTTAGTATTTTATTAAATAGTAACAAAAAACGAGGAAGTAAATAATTTCATTTTTTTAAGACTTTTATTGATAGCAACATACATAATATTATCCACTCTTCACGGGTACTTTTATGTTAACTATTTAATAATTAAATTAGAAAGTTAACACGGAAATCACTCTTAATCATCACTGAACACAGGAATTAAATTTACATACTTTTAAAAAGTAGCTGATTCGGCAGGTTTCGCTCTGCCAATTAATTTGACTAATATCCAAAGTTTTTTTGAGTCACAAACTTTTATTAAGGATCCCTAAGCTTTTCTAGCAATAAATATAGCCTATGTTACTCAGGGTGTATGTAGCTTTCCAATGGTGAAAGAATTTTTGAAATCGGCACAGTAGTTTTTAAGTTTATTCATTACAAACATACACACAAAAATATATTTTTTTATAATATTATATTGTAGTATTGTATATTATGGTGTAGATATTTTCTATTTCTTTTATACTTTAAGATTTCCGAGACAATTAAACTTCAGGCAAGTAATTTTGTGTTTGCTACTTTTACAATAATAAACACTACTAATTAATGATAATTACTACACAACTAATCTGAAAAACTCAAGTAAATACTGAATAAATTACTCATTCATTAGTTAAATAGGCTGCGTTCACGCGACTCTACCATACTCTACGTGGTGACTCATTCAACTCCTAGCTTTTAATTGAAGACGTTTTTATACGATCAATAAACTCTATACCTATTCTATAGATACCATACCATGGACCTTCCTTAATTTAATCATGTTACAAGAGAGAGTTATAGTTAAAACTCCTGTGCGCTATGCGTGCATACACGGGATTTAAATAATGTAATTTGTAATAAAATTTTCCATGTATTTAGGTGTTTCATTATATCAATTATCGATTAAAGTATAATGCTGATTGGTAAGGCCGACCCTTGCGTTAACGGCAATATCCGTTTGTTGATTAAGTTTAACGAAAACTACTATTCTACTAATTATGTTACCTAATGAGAAGATAAATTATTCAGTGATTTTGAATGAAAAGGTTAATAACGATTTTTGGAGCCGCAAAATTACATAGGTACATTAAAAGACATTATTAGTACCTATTCAGATACAATTTTAAATATGAAGATTAAGTCTATCTATATTTTACTATCTCGTTTTTTATTATTTACGAACGAATGTTTTTATTATAAAGTTAAATTTCGTTAATAATAAAATAACGAGTGGAAATGTTTTGGAATGAGACTACGTAAGAACTACCTATTAGTCAATGTGCAATAGAATCAAGTAGGTTAATTTAATGCGAGAAAGTGATTAGATCCGATACATCTGCCATCCTTAGGTAAAGATAAAATATAAAAATTTACCTATGGATTCTGGATTAGGATTCACTAAAACTGTATATCTCATTAAACTATAAAGAATATGTTTCTTTGCAATTGTTATTATTTATTTTAATTGACAATTCCAAGCTTCCTGCCTCTATGCTAGAGTTCTATGCCAGCAAACCTTTTTACTTTTTGAAGTGAAAACTTCTTTAGCGGCGCTGTGCAGTTTTTGGGATGGGTAAAATGTTAAACTCGCGTCCTGACGTGACCCTGATCGAAAATTCGTAAGACGGAGGGAGAGTGTTTTTTGTGATTAGAGCCATTTAGTAAAAAGTGCCGAAACGATTACATGACGTTCGTGAAAGAGGGAAGAAATAGATTGCTGCTATACGAAAAGATGTCGTTTTTTTCTTTTAATCCTATCCGATACAAAAGTCATAAAGGACGTTAATTGGACACGTACCTGATCGAAAATTCGTAAAATTCGTTCAAAAATGTTCAAGTTTTCACTTCTGCCGGCACTCCCGGAATGCAACCCGTTGGTTTTTTACTTCATTTATCCCGTTCAGTAACCGAAGTGTTTTTTATTTATTTACGATATCCAGTTACCAATACCAATCCACTATTTCATTTTCAAAAAGAGTCCATATTGTTAGTCTGTAGCATAAGATGATAGATAATGTTTCTTACATTAATTTTTCATTGTATTTATTGAATTTTACAATGACAAGATCTAAAGTAATTGTAAAAATGAATATAAATAAACGCTTTCTTATGTCAGCGACACAGTATCGTGAAAGTGTAACATCCATTGTTATTGCAATAATGAGTAACATTTTGTTGGTTACATTACTTAGCTGGCTGGAATTCGCCTGCTGCTTGTACTAGGTCAACGTGATCGAGAATATCGTGTTTTAAACGGTTTTGTAACCTAATGTGACATTATATTAATTGAATATAAGGTAACTTATTTCTTTTGTTTTTTTTAATAAAAAATTAAATTAAAAATTTAAAGAACCCCCGACACAATAACCTCCGCTCCAAACCTAACAATTCAATTACAAATACCATAGTCTAAACTAACCTAACCTAACTAAGCAACATAGACGAATAAGTGGGAGCGGTACCTCAACACGATGTATTTTTTTTAGAATTATTAATATTTATTCGTACATACTTAGGTACTTTAAGATTGAGTTTCTTCCATTATTTTTTATTTCTTATAGGGAACTCAGGTTATTGTGTCAGGGATTTTTTAAATTTTTAATTTAATTTCTACCAAGGCTATTCGATTTTCTTTTTCTTTATACTTTTTATAGGTACACACTTACTATAATGAAGGTTTGTTAAGTTGTTAATACATGGATTCTTGTCGAAATTTCGGATCTACATCATCATTTTCTCCCCACCACATATACTTATTTGCAGATATTGGGTATTTTCCCCACTTCTACTCCCATATTTTTTCAGGGCTCAATCGATTTTCATTGAACATATTATTTTGTAATGCGCACGTGATGCGCTTTCATTTGAGACCTCACTCAATTATATTTGCAGACATTCGGTTATTATTCCCCACTTTCACCCCCCACAACTTTTAAACGACTCAATCGATTTATATCAAACATGTCTAAGAACACTAGCTCGTAACTCACGTTTCATACAAAAAAAAACTAAATTGAAATCGCTTCATCCGTTCGCGAGCTACGGTGCCACAGACAATGCAGACAGACAGACACGTCAAACTTATAACACCCCTCTTTCTGCATCGGGGGTTAATAAATAACGCTTCACTCTCATAGCTTGGAGTCACATTGAGATGCTCAATTGTGATAAAATCGAAATTATAAGCATTATAATTATTGGAAGGCTCGAACTTTTATTAAAAAGTTATTTCTAAGTGCACAAACCGAATACAATAACAAAGATATATAATATCTTTAAAAGACTCAAGACGGAGAATCAAGTTCGTAATTCGAATGTCTTTAAATAATAAATAAAAATTACTTTTAACATACGAGTATTAGCATTTTAGTAGAAAGCGAAATTGAATCGGAACTGCACACCGATATGAACAAGCCAGGGCGACAATAAATAACCTTGATGATATCAGGTCCTTATGGCACACAATCAATAAAACAGTCTCACATGCTTCTTATTTAGACAAAGAAAGCTAATTTGCATGCATTAATTTGCTATCAGGAGGTAGGTACTTTCACTTGTATCTAGATTTGGACGTCGAATGGAAACTAAAATGCATATTTACGACGAAATCAGCTTATGATTTTCAATTATCGAAAGCTTGCTCTGTTAAATTACGAGTATGTTAATGGTCTCGACGAAATTTGACATGTACGTAAACGTTTGCGATAAACTTATGATAATTTTATTTCTGTAGTGAAACTGAACACAACAGAATTGAGGAATGTTTGTTACTCTTTCTTTAATACAAAAACAGCTGAACAGATTTGGATGAGATATGGTATGCACAAATTTTATAAGTAACCACAATTGACATTTGGGATATCTTTTATCCCAAGGTGGACCAAGTTCTACAATCCATGCGGACGAAGCCGCGGGCAATGTCTAGTTTAAATAATGCATGAAATGCCTAATGTTAAGTGATATAGGAAAACATTTATCAAAATAACAATCTGGTTATAATTTTAGGTTTAACGTCAAATGTTCGTTATCTCTCGAGTTTGAACAAGGTTCAAGAGAATCCTATTGTTTAAGCTTTGAGTAGATGTCATGGGAAAATTATTGTGGGATAAGACTGGACAGTTGTATAACAGACTACCATTATTATTATAATGTCTAAATATTAATTAGTTAATATTAATTTAATAGAATGACATGAACTTGTCTTTAGTTAATTAATAGAAAGGAGTAATAGGTAAACTTACTTCAAAATTTTAACGGATATTTGGGAAATGGCTTTTGAGACTTTAAAGGTTTTAAATAATTTTAAATAATTGTAAAAACGATGTTACCTGTACCGTTTCGTAATAAATGAGGAATTAAATCGAAAACAATGATAAATATAACTTAACTTTAGCTCTACCTGATCGAGCCTCTTTTTGCCTCTTTTTAAATGTAATCTCATGGCCAATTTAAGGTTGTCTTAACACACTCATAAACTCTAACTTATCATCGTCATCTTATAAGAACTGATGTTCATTGATTGAGTTAGTCACCTTTCTCTATCCCCACACAGGTCAAAATGCCGCTTTAAATTGTTATACTGAGGCTATAGGCTATACTGAGTTTTGGCTATACTGGAATTCGTTCCCCAATTTCTTGTACGACTGATGATACTTCTGAATGCTTAATTGTAACATGACCGACTGGTGACTAAACACTGACTTACAATGTAAATATTGAAATCAACATTTGAAAAAGGAAAGTATCGTATCGCAACCATGGCAGTTGGCACCGCGCGCGCCATTGTTTGTATTCGGGTGAGCATGTAACTGGCGAGCCATTGTGGTTTTAGGGTTCCGTACTCAAGATATTAAGGAGTCACAACAACGTGGCTTCAAAAATTTTCTCCACTAATCTGCTTTGGAGCAGTGTGAGTATGCTCCACTATAGGGTGGCAGGGCTGGCAAAATGCCACGGGCCCCGGGGCTGAAAAATTTAAAAACTAAAAGAAATTAAGAAAGTACTGCAACGGGGCTCCCTCAAATGAATTAGCCACGGGCCCCGGGTGGTTTAGTTACGCCTTTGGTTCCAGGCCTCCCCAAATCATCGAAAATAAAAATGTTAAACATCATTACATTTACAGTCTTGCATCAAGCAGTCATGCATGTGCACCATTAGAAGCCAAATTTTAGATATCGTTACTCATAATGTTTGTTTTATGCTATCAATATACTTAATTTGCTATTTTTAGGTGGTCTTCATTTGTTTAAAGTAATTTCGGAACCTTTGGTTTGCGAATCTGCAACGCACCTAACCGATTTTAACTCACTATGAAACGCCACAAGAAACCTTACAATACAAATTTACCTACAATTTAGCGAACTCGCGACTCCGGTGAGAATTCAATGAGTGAGAGTTAGTTCTATGAGATGTAAGTTAAGAAATAGATAACTCTGACTTACTTCCCTGATATTACGATACGACAGCAAAATATTCGTGAAAATCTTTTATCGTGCAATATACGTATGTAGACATTATGGCAGTTGTCGTAGGTAAACTACACCAGACACATCATTAATCACTGCTTAGACTACAGGGGATGGTAGATAAAGCAGTAAAACGTAGGTATCCAATAATATATGTGAGGCATACTATGTACCTTAACATACAAACAAAATGACATTATATATTACTTCAACGCCATTTTGAATTAATCTATGCATCACTATGCCTTCATCAAGAGAATTCTATTCATAGTCTTTTTATAACTCACAAACAGACCTAAAAAAACTGTTTCAACTCATCTACGCGGATAACTTTGAAAACAGAATTTTCAACGAAGAAAGCAGGTTTAAAAATGGCAGAAATAATTATAGAACACAAAAGAAAACTGGGCCATGACTAATGGGGCACTAACCAGTACTCCAGCTCCAACCCTTCATAAGTCTTTTTTCTGAATGAAGGTCGGCAGAACAAATGAAAATGAAAATTGCTTTTTTTAATTTTTCCTGTAATTGTTAGGGTTCTGTAGCTGACCCATATAAAATTGCTTGTGTCACAATTTTTAAGCCATAGCCAGTTCTTGCGTTTTAAATGCCTTACTGATATGCACTATGCAGATGCACCGTTGCACCGTTTGTAATAACGAAATCAAATTGAATGATAGAGCTGTCTATTCCTGGTAAAAATAACCTTCAATTTTTACCTACACATTTAGTTCTCACGTTATATGTTAAAGACGTAGAATTTCAAGTAGGTACGACAGGTACGCGATGATCATAAAATATGAAAAATAATGATAGCAATTTGACAAAGCTGCCACCTAATGAACTTTTTTATGCAAGCCGGAGCAAAAAGTATCGCCCGAAGACGTCACGTTGAACCATGGTATTAATAATATTACAACTACACAATAGATCGTTGGTGAAAAACCTAGCTTCTTAACATAGAAGAAGACAAGAGGAGGCCAGTAAAATTATAACGAAGTAAATTAGCATCAAGTAAATAATAAGGAGTGTTCGAAGGATTGTTAGCCTTTGATAGGTTTGATGGGGAAGATTGGTCCTCAAATGGTGGTTGCTTCTATGAGAGTAGGTATAAAGAGAGAGAGAGAGAGAGTACAAAATGAGTACTGAAGATATAAAGACTCAGGTCAGGACTGTGCAGAGTGGTATCCAGGAGAGTCTATGGCCAGCAGCCAACTTTAATAAACTGATCACTGTTTTTTTTTAAATTTACTAGATTGCAAAATAATAATGATCAAGTTCTGTTTATATTTCATAAAGTCTTTACGCATATCTCATTAGAGCAAACCGTGTATCCGTTGTGACTTCAAAGGGTTGATAGGCTGATGATAAAAGTAAATAAGCTATTAATTAGTCAACCGCATTGTTAATAGCGCCCGCCATAAGGCGGTTTTCCATCGCCGGCACTGGCGCCGTGCCGGTGCGGAGAAGCAAAAACGTAATATGAAGCCGGGCCGGCGACTTTGCCGGTAGGTGTGAAAGCGAGCCTAAGCGAGCCATACATTTTTATTCGTTTTATACGTTTTTGCTTTCCGTGCCGGCGATGGCCTATTAACAATAGCGGTTGACTAATTAATAGCTTATTTACTTTTGTCATCAGCATAGGCGTGCAACGGCGTGCCGCGTACCGCGCCAAATGGCGTGGAGGACGCACCACTTGAAACCATCGATTTTGTAAGACAATTGTTTTTCCGAGTTTATTATCATATTATCTTAAAATTTCAACAAATAATTAACTGTTAGTCAGACAATATTTAGACCCTACCAAATCGACATGTTTTACATCTGCGCAGTTCATTACCTACCTCTTTGAGAATTTGGAAATAGAAAAAACTTGAGCGTCTCGTCGAACCTAACGAACTCACGAAGATTCAGCCTGTTATTACTCACAGTCGATGGCTGCCGGACCACTCGTCCTACACAAACGTCATGGTATGTTAATGGTAGGTAGGTACAAGGTATCTAGATTCAATCATACAAGATATTGATACTTGTAAATCATAGTAAACAATCTGGTTTCAGCAATTACAAACGATAGTACGACCACGGTACTGTAATGTACTCTACTGTAACCTACTCGTACCTATCATTATCATACATATCATATATTATCTGCTGGCTCGCCTACTTCCGGTGAAGATGATAAATACTCTTTTGTCATTATTGAGTACCTATCTAGATTTAACAGAGTTTCTCTTTGGTTCTTTATTAAAATGATAACTAAAATTACGTCATTTTCCTCTAAATGTATATTATTACTTATTAAAACTCTCTGAGTAGCCTGGAAGGCAGAATTCATGCTTTGATATAAGCTCAAAATTATAACGTTATTTATCATGTATCATCATCATCAAAATACGTTAAGACCTATGAAAACCTCGCACGCTTGGCTGTAAATAAGCAATCGAAAAGATAAAACTCAAATGTTTGATCTTCTTGCAGCACTTTTTACTTCTTGTTACTTATTATTGAGGGCTACACATATAATTAAACATCCACATATTATTAATCTTAGCACGTGATTAATCCATAGCGTCATATCCAGTCACGTTTATAGTGCTTATGTAATAATTTCTAATCTACAGTAGCAAGAAAACCTTGAGCCTAATGATGACTAAGGTATCGTAGCAAATTATTATCTTTTTTCCAGCAATGTTCACTTTTTCTGTTCGAATAGAATCCATGGTTCGAAGGCTGAAAAATAAGTCGAGTAATTAATGTCAATTTTGTGTCGGCGATAACTTGCAAAAACTTTTTTCCTACTAAAATGAAAATAGGAATAGATATCCTTGCTGAGATCTAATTATGTAAAAAAATAAAACATCTCAATAATTACACACCAACTAGAACAGCAAAGGTTGCAACAGTAACATGATAAAATAACCGATTAACCAATGCTTGTTATTTCATGTAATCTGTTTAATATACGCCCACATATTCTGTTTAAGCAATAGGTAGGCAACTGTAGAAAATACCATTTAGATAAATAAGTAGGTACCATGATTATATCTAATGGAAAAAAAATAGTACTTATTTAATTAACAGGCTTTGACAGAATCCATGGGTGTAAGAAAATGTGTTAAAACTGTTTTATCTAGGATTTCAATCTCTCTAGGCAATATATTCATTCATGTGCTGGCCGTAATTTATCAGTCGTATCGAGCCTGAAACCAGTGCTGGGAACCCATTATTTGTCCCATTATGTGACCGATTCGTAATGGAGAGAGATAAATAATAATGAGGCATCTCGTTCATTGTCAGCGGATGAAATATTATGCTGACCCTGTACAAACGCAGCAAGGTCATTGGCGAAGCTCTTTGTATCTATAAACATTTAATAAATATTGCTTTGTTGTTGTGGACGTCAGTACTTTTCTATTAGGTACCTATGTGTTTGTATACAGAACGATTAAGAGAATATATCTTGACTCAGCTTGATATGTTTGCTGAATAGACCTTTAAGAACTACGTTTAATTTTGTATAAGTAATTGTTAAACTATCTTATCGATATCAGAGAAGGGTCTTTTTACACGCTTTTTATTAGCTTCACATGTATGTTTGTTTGTAACCGACTCCTTTGGGCGTGATTTTGACCCACTTTAAACGGCCAGATTTCATTCAAACTTTGTAACATTGATGATTAATTAAATAATTAATCGTTAAGAAGAATATTCAAAGTTTATATTAAAACTATAATATCTCGTTATAGTTTGTACTAAATAGAAGTGATATTTATTAACCTAAAAGTGGAAAATAAATATAGTTTAAAAAAACTAAAAAACATGCTTTTAGAGCATATGAAACTAAAAAATGAAAAATAAATATATAGGTAGTTTAAAAAAACTAAGAAAAACGCTTTTGAAGAACATCAAACTAAAAAGTTAAAAATAAGTTTAAACCAATAAAAAACGAAAAGTACTAGTATTATTGTGAAAAAAGCGTTACTAAATTTTGTATACGTGTATGTTTGACCAATGTAAAAAAAATTCTTAATAACTGTCAAATAAAAGTGCGTTAAATAATTAGGAGCAATTAAAATCTATGCTAATTATTTTATCATGTCATCGTTAAATGGTTGTATATATGTAAAAACGGTATTTTATTATGAGAACGATGCTAGAAAGTTCTAAGTTGGTCACTAATACGGCATACGGTATGACACGCCGCCGCAATGCGCGAAATGCATTCAAAATAGATGTCTGTATGAGAGTTCTATTGTCGCACCGTTAGACAGTGTTAATACCTAAAATAAAATGCTAGAAGACAGGATTCCACTGCAGCTCTATGTCACGATAGGTACAGGACACAAGAGCACCACAACATTTTTATTTTTTTTGTTACATAGAGAATGAGCAATGCATTGCCACTTCAGAGCGCTTATACTCGAAATTAATAAACTATCTTCGGATACGGCAACAATTGACCGTGTAAATTGTTAAAATCATTTCAATAGTTGTATTTTCTTTTCTTAGATATTTTTGCTTAAAGAAAACTATAAAAGTAATGTTATCTAAGTACATAAATACAACTGTTTATGTTATACTGGTATGGAATTACCGCGACAACCACTAAACACAGAAGGCTTAGATTAGGAGCTTTTAATACTTAGTAGTTTAAAATTACTAGTAGTTCCTAAATGTTATGGAACTTACTACTTATTCAGCTACTACGCTACATAACGTATGCCACTTCCATAAATTATGATAAATAGACTAAATTTTGATGTCATTACAAGTTAATTGTAGCAATTAAAAAAACGACATAATGTTTATAACTATACATTCAAAGAACATGTTGTGTCGAGCAGGCTGTCGATAGTAATTCCTTCGGCAATAAGATCAGATTAGCTACAGGTTTTACTGCGATACAATACCGAAGCAATTAATCGCAAGACGGGTACTAAGACTTGATAACCCTGGGAGAGATCTCGCAGCTTCGCGTTTCACTTTCTTACAATTGGGCTGTTCTTGGATCGGCTAATGGCCGCCATCTCGACTTGCGAAAAGTGGAATATTTCAACTGTCTAGATACAAACCGAATCTACAATGCGATTGTTCTGATACGACTGGATTTTATAACGCTGTAAATGACATACTTACGTTAACAGTTTCGCACGTTCGTTGTAAAAACGAATATGTTAATTTACAAGATAAATATACAAAATTGGTTTCTAGCGACCAAAGCGAGGTTATAGTAAAGACAAGGGCAAGATTATTCTGCCGCACTTAACTACAAATAATGCATTAGTTCAGTTAAAATACATATGACAAATATCCTTTCTTCGTAATCCATTTAGCTATAGGTACTCTTAGCTGTTGTCAATGTAATGCGAGATAATATTTTTCTGTACTCTCATGCGTAATACTCAATATCTATTTCCTCATTCACACCCACTGCGGATCCGGATCATTCTCCCGTAAAAGGCGTCCGATCCAAATATCTAATGCTAAGAAAAGTTCAATGTAAACGCGTGCGCGCAACCTCGATGCCTCGAATACTCGATTTAAAAATTATTCGTATTACAGTAATTATTCCGGTGGCCTAAATCGAGCTCCCAACCTTGCTGAACTTGAACTATCTTCAACGATGATATAATTTAGATTATCATAGAATTGCTAGTATTTAGATTCGCTTGAGTCATGAAAAACATACGCGTAAGTAGTCTATTAGGGATTGCCAGCAATACTTATATTTTAAACGTAATTTCGATTGCACGCCATTGTGTCGCTGTAATGTGGCTATGTATCCCCGTACTTTACTGGTTATATCTTATCCGTGTTTCGATTCGACTTAGATGGTTCCATTTTATAAAGGTCTTCTGACGTAGAAGTAGTGCTATTGGAATAAATACAGTGCAGCCATCAAAGGAATAGGTTTCAATTGCAAGCACTCAAGTTTTACATACCTACAACTTATTCGTAGACTTAGAACTGGTTATAATTTAAAATCTTTAAATGTGAAAACCTTGTCTCTGGTGCACGCTTACCATCTTGGCATTCTACGCACATGATTCTTCGTTTTTTTACAATGTTCAGACTTTGTGTATTGAACACACCCGTTTTTATTCAAAGAAAGATTGCTTATTGTGCCTGTTGACCGAAAAGGACACGTTGTTTTCCACTCTCTGTTAATTGCATAACTGTATATTCTCTTACAGTAAATGTGTTCAGTGGTGAGCAGAATCTTCGTCACTTAGTGAACATGCCCGCACGAGATGACTGATGAGTGCTGCAATTACTGGTATCTTTCTTCCGATCGCGTATAATAAGTGCTGTAATCGTCACACAACAAATTACGTCTTTTAACACTGTTTAATTGCTGTGTGTGGTTTTATTGAAACATGTTAATTTAATTTAACTATCGAGAAATAGAATTTAATCAAAGGCATAGCATATGTTACTCTGATTCACCTAAAGTAGGTACTGGTGGATCACAATTACATTTGTAAGTTTATATCCAAGTCCTTAAAAAGCTCATAATTTTATTAACGATGAGTAATAAGGACCTTTTAAGGATCAAATTTGTCTTGGTCAATGGCCGACATCTCGATCTCGAATTACGAAAGGTGAAAATGTAGATTTGATATTTCAAGTGTCTCTACAAAATTAATAAGAAGAAGGGAAAAAGATGGTTGTTGTATTTACACAAAAAAGTTATTTAACATCCCGAGCAGTCAAGGAACTCAATCGGAACCGCGGTCCGCGAGTTGCGAGGAATTTAAGGTCGCCTACTTTAAAATTAGAACTAAATGTGTAAAATGGATGGATGTATGATGGGTCCCTTCCTTGTACAATATCCTTCCTTATACAGCCCACTCTTTGGCCATAAAACAATAATCTAGAATTACAAAATTCTGTGTGAACCATAAATAAATATTATTATGTTAACCTACTTTACAATATCCATAACTAAATACAGATGTTTATGCATTAAAATGTCACGGGATTGTATAAATTGTAGGTAAATATGTACATACTTATTTCGCACAATAGACAAAATAACATGTGTAACTATTAGATGTTCAATATACTTAATGGTTACTATGGTTAGATATACTGAAATTGGAGTAATTAAAATTTAAAAGAATTTAAACCGACATCAAAAAAGTATGAAATAAAATTTGTTAACATACTTTAGGCTTACTACAGTTATATTTTTTGACGTTGGTGTCTTTTGTATCAGGTATTTTGTTTCTATTGTTAAATTCTGTTACCAACCTCAAAAAAGTAGGCCTTAAGTATGTATTTAACAAATTTTATTTCATACTTTTTGATGCTGGTTTAATTTTTTTAATTATTTTTTTTTCGTAATTTTTAGTTTTAACTCCATATCACGGAAACTACTGGACCGATTTTGATGAAACTTTTACCATTCCCTATGTTAAACAAAATGCAAACAAACAAAGAAGAACGAAAACGATCCGTCAATTAGTTTCGGACAGCGAGCGAGGACAAACATATCTACATACATACATACTACATACAATGAAATTTGGTAAACTTGTTTGGAAGCCGTAATAGACCAACATTTATGTAAATATTGTGCAGTTCCGTTAATACTACATACATAAGTGTCGAATTGATAACCTCCTTGAAGTCGGTAAATAAGAGCGTTTTTGATAGAGCAATGAATTAATTAATACAACATAGGTTTGCCCTAATAAATTCAATGATCATCTTTCTTTTGAGATGCATTTTGCTCGTATTATCACAAATACTCTGCCATTTTGAGTAGGCGTGCTGACATAGGATGACTTTGTATGTAGGTAGGTAGAACAAATTTTAAATTATCTTCAATTAAATAAAGGTTGGTTCTTCTTTATATTGCCTCGTGCAAAAATAATTATAACTACAGTATTGACTAAAAAGGCTGTAAGACTAAGTAGGTATCATTTTTCGCGACATTTCTAAAAAAAGATTGCAACTATTTTAATCTTAGGTTATACTTTTTATGTAAGTAGTTTAACATTAGGTACGTGACATGAACACATCGACTATACCTACCGTCGTTAAAAAAAATGGATTTTAAAACTAAAAAGCTCCATTAAGACCGCGTCTTTCACCTGATACGTGACATGCAGCCGATTGGTAAAGTTATGACACGACCAACGAAATTAAATGACATAAATATTTGCGTCATTGGTTCGTTAATGTTGTTCGGCATTCGGAATATTACCAGTGACCCAAAACTGCCGGGATGAGTTTTCGTCGTGTCAACCGAGAGTAACACACACGTGTCACTTTCTCCCGACACCGGTTCGTGCTATTTCAGTACGACATAATTTTTTTATCATCACCACCGGTTGCGGGCATCTGTTGCAAGCCGCCCATTGTTTTCTATGCTCGTGACGTTTTAGCGACGATAAAGTGACGCAAAAACTGAAGAGAAAATGGAAAATTTTTGCCGTAATTTGAAACTTTCACGGTTTTCTCGCTTATTATTCTTTATTGTCTACGTAGGAGCAAACTTGATCAATTCTGACGTTATCAATACGATGTAGTTCATTTGATTATTCGTACTGCATTTTACACTATAACAATACGGTACTAAATTCTGACCAACATATTACATGGCCGACCTTACAACGTGCAATAATCCTGCAAGACCACAATCATAACTCTACCACGGCGCGTACGTAAGGTAACACGAGTAGAGTCAAGTTTTCTTTTGCAGGTAAAGCACTTGCATAACGTCAACTTAAGTATATTTGAACGATCTAGAACGTAATGAATATGCGTTTGATTTATTTCATTAGCTACTTTTTATACCCTTTGAACAGGTATAAAACCTGTAAATAAAACCGACTCGAATTATAAAACAATCTGGACTACTTTTTGGATCGTGAACGACTAAATTTTTATTTCTGTGCAAAAAAAGAATGGATTTTAAAGAAAGTAGTACCCACGGATAAGCACCACAACTTTTCACCAAAACTTTCCCCATAAAAACAATCCCCATACTTTTAGCAAAAAAAACATACGTCTTCTTTATTTAAATTTTAAAAACAAAATCATGTTCCATTGAATTTCTAAGATTTTACATCAGTGTGTATACAATAAATCATATGCACGTACTTACACACTGGTATTAATAGTCAAGTGTCCCTGAAACTGGTGACTCGACTACAGCAATTTCATGTACCATTGAACATCAAAGGGTTTCCACTCCATCGACCAATCGATTGACTATCCTCATCCTATATTTGTTAAGAAAAACAAATACGCAAAGTCTGTCATGCTCGATTACACGACATTTTACAGCTCTAATTCGTATTGTGTTGCGTCTAATATACGACAAAACGTAATATGTATTACGCTTACAGTAAAATGTACTTAAAATAATTACATAGTACAGGCCCCAAAACAAATGAGCACATATTATTATGTATATGTTTTTCATGATCATGCTACTGTTTAGTTTTTGTTATTAGAGTTAAAGCCTCACATTTTTTTACGTAAGTTATCCAAAGTATATAGGTAGTTTGGATAAGTTACGTAAAAATAATTAGACACGTGATCAACAGCGGTGATAGCCCAGTGGCTTAGAATTCGACCTCGAATCGAGGGGTCCGGGTTCAAATCCCAGTGGCACGCACCAATGACTTTGTAAAAAATTTATGTGCGATTTATAAAATTAAATATCACCCGCTGTTACGGTGAAGGAAAACATCGTGAAGAAACCTGCATGCCTGAGAGTTCACAAAAAAAAATGTTCTCAAAGGCATGTGAAGTCCACCAACCCGCAGTAGGCCAGCGTGGTGGACTAAGGCCTACATCCCTCTCATTGTGAGAGGAGACCTGACCCTGTAGTGGGTCATTAATGGGTTAAAACAACAACAACAATTAGACACGTCAACCAAAATAATATTAAGATTTCGTATATTAATGTTCATCGTAGCGTTATATTATGTCTATAAATGGTCTATAACTAGTATGTTTGTGCAACAAAAACATCAAAGCCTGCGTTGTTTCATGGCGGTTTATGAAGAAAACGGTAGGTAGGTCGCACATAAAATGTAATATTATTCAAATCATAATTGCTAAAAAAAATAACAAGAGAGACCTTGCAATTAGTCAACCATAAACACGTATGCCCTGAATGTTAAAGTTGGTTTTATGAATATTAGAACTATCATTAACTAATGAACAGTTTTTCTTTCATTTGTTTTGGTATTTGTTCCTTACGTTTATTCTTAGAATTATGTGTCGTTACATAAACAGGATACCGTCAAAACGTGAACCTATTGACGAAACAATATGTATACATACTCCGTTGTAGTAAAGAAGCAGTTGAGATAACGCAAAACCTACTTAATACTTTACGTGCTGTCCTGCATCCCAAGAAAAGGCTTCGTTTACCCTAACCTTTATCATATAAATTAAGAGAAGCTCTAAGATTGGCTATTGTCCATTTGTTTGTATTACGCCACTATAGTAAAATTTCCGCAGGTGGTAGAGCCATTCTAAATCTGCGGAGATACCTTATCGCCACCCTCATTACCTGACGTAAAGGGTGTTCTTCATTTTCAGCACCACGTGGCCGGCCTGCCTATATGCTAATCAGATTTAATTAAAAAAAAGTCTAGACGAACCTAGACAAGTAGGTAGATGATTGATAAAATCTATTGCACACCTTGATTCCAGATTGTGAGTGCAAGCTGGAATCGAGTGTCGCTGAAACAAGTGACGTCAATTCTGACCTTCCAACAATACAATTTACATTTTTTATTATCATCGCCATTGTTTCCAGATTTATCCCACAACATATTGAACGTTTTATATCTCGGCAGAATTCCCGAATATTATAAGCTGTCAAAATATCATCTGACAATTTATTTCGCTTGGAGTTTAACTATTGTAAAGAGTGGCTTCCCTATTTTACGTGGTATGGGAGCGAACATAATCCAACTTTATTTATGTACCAATGTTGGGTACTCTTCACAAGTTGAGCAGATTAGTGAAGAATGGGTTTGAGCCTGACCCTTGTCGTACGTTGTATGTTATTTAAACGAGCGACAGCATACGACTGCGACTGCGATGTTGCTTAAAATTTTCGATGCAGTTTTGTTACACAATGTAACTGACATAACGTATGCACAACAATGCATTGCTCAAGACTAGCTAACACACTCGTAATCAGTACCAAATCTATTGCTCCAATCGATTGGAAATAAAAAATATTTCTCATTGGTTTTCCTTATTTTGGTTGCAGGGTAAATTTTTTTTATAATTATATCAAATCTCTGTATGGGAAAAGTAAGATATATAAACATGTCGAACCTACTTAATTTAATTTCGAAAAGCAGTAATTGTCTGTCTTATTAATCTAAGGGCCTTTTACTCCGGTAGATCAGATCTGTGTTCGAATTCCGACACGCATCCATCTGTGATTGTGTTACTTTTCCATTCATAGATTTTGTTTGAATTATGCCTACTATAAGTTTTTGAAGCCACACGTTCACAGGAAACAGTGCTTCGGTCATTTTTTCAGGATGCTTGTGGTCGACTAGGCACTTACAAAATACTTAAAAATAAGGACATGTCAATTCCTGAAACAAAGCTCCTAAATCGCTACCTTCGACAAGATACGCTCCTCACGTTTTGTATTGTCGTCATAGTGATGTTATGAACGGTTCATTGCACACGAAGGTCCGTTGTTCTTATGTTAATTGAGGCGGACTGCAAGATTTTGCGAAGTTTCAGTACAATTTGCCGTTTCTACTTAAACTGTTGAAACACTTTTCTTTAGACAAGATTATATGAACATTTTTAATATGGCTTATCTATTTACTTATTTATATTAGTGTTTATGAGGTTTAAAATAGTAATTAAATATGAAAATATATACTTATTTATACAAAATATAAAAGTGATAGCAAAACAAACTAATATTTTTTTCCTTACATTTCCTAGCCAAAAGTTGAGTGTATCTCTTTTTCTGTATGCTAAAATTAATTTAGCCTTCATAGTGTATATACACAAAAAAGGTCTATACGATAGTTTGGTTACATTCGTTTGGTAACAATTAAAAAACAAAAATGGCATGGGTAAATTGATAACCTCCGCCATTTTGAGGCAGTCGGAAACCAATACTATAGATGCTGTATAAAAACATTAGATAAGTAGTTAGACCAGGTATGTTATAAGGAAAACATTACCGACAGCACTAACTTTCAACAAGGAAACTAATTAAAGTACGATTTGTGCTGTTTCAAATATTATAGTTAAACCGATTCGAATGAATAGAAATTTATATTGAAAGCTAGCGTGAGAATTCTTTAATCTGGCTGTAAGAGCTATCATTATAACAGCTTGTTTTTGTCGTATAACGATGAACGCATAGCTGATTTCCGGTTTGGATTGATCAAATGTATACATGCATATAGTTACCAGTGTAATTAGACCAGTACCAACCACTTGAGAGAAACGCAGTGGAGACCAATTTTTTCAGTTATAAGCATTTAACTTTTACTAATTTTTTTTTATTGTTGATGTACAAAAAACCTACAGGTTGTTTGTCTTTCATTGGTACTTTGCATAACTTTGCAGCAGTTGTAATAGGAGATGTTTATCTTTTTTATCTGTTACTGTAGTAAGTAATATAGAATAAGTAGTTACATTACTTGAGACAGTTGTATTTAAGATCGCAAATTAGTTTCTATTTTTAACGTTAATTATGTCGATAATGTAACTTGTTTATGATCGTTGTTAAGACAGTAAATACTTATTAGAACATGCAAGCCAGGGATGATTTCCTAAAATTGAATGTCGAAAACTGAATGCTTAATGTTGTTACATATTCAAATATCAATTGCAACGTATAACCAGCTGTTATCAACGTCGACTCAATTGTTGTATCTCTGTTTATCAACATTCGATATCAATTACTTAATTAAGGAAAACGATCAGTACTGTTACGTCTACAGTGTTGAGAGACCAGTGTTTAAGTAATTGCCCTAAATAAAATGTGTTACACTTGCGGGGCTACTTATAAATAAGGTTTATTTTTAATGTTGAAGTCGTTGCCAATACTTAAATTATCCAACAGTCTGCAGAAAACTAATAAGATTTTCTTCAACGGGATAATGTTAGCATTCATATTTTCAACACGGTAACTAAATATCCGACGACCGACCACTGATGACCTGAAGAAGACAGGATACCGTTGGATTCAGAGGGCTCGGGACCGGGCGGAGAAGCGTCGATTAGGGGGGAGGGGCATATTCATAGGAACTAATTTATATACAAAGTCTTTAAACCTATTTTTCTTGCGTAAGTTGGTGATTTTTTGTTAAATTTAGACAACTGAACTTATAATAAATATCAATAGGTAGCTCGAATATTGGTGAAACTTCATTTCAATTTGCCCATTCCATTCACTTTATTAGCATACTGATCGAATTCGCTAATTCGGTCATCTGAACCAGATGATTTCGTCACACATAACACATCAAGGTAAATAGCAGTTACCTACTCTTGTTTTCCTTCTACATAATTAAGGGTCCTTCAAAACACAAGTCTATAATTTTTTCCTTGACAGTCAACGCCTTAGTGACCCAAGTGCTACAGTGCTTTCATGGGTAGCGATGACCACTTAGTATAAGATGGCTCAGTAGATAGCGGTGATAGCCCAGTGGCTTAGGCCCCTCGATTCGAGGTCGAATTCGAATCCCAGTCCGGGTTCGAATCCCAGTGGCACGCACCAATGACTTTGTAAAAAAGTTATGTGCGCTTTATAAAATTAAATATCACCTGCTGTTACGGTGAAGGAAAACATCGTGAGGACACCTGCATGCCTGAGAGTTCACATAAAAAATGTTCTCAAAGGTATGTGAAGTCCACCAACCCGCAGTATGCCAGCGTGGTGGACTAAGGCCTACATCCCTCTCTTTACGAGTACGAGACCCTGTAGTGGGTCATTAATGGGTTACTGGCAAGTAGATGTAATTACAAAATAGTACAATTAGCATTAAGCAGACCACATGTGTGGTAATATAAATGGAAATATGACCTCAATTACAAATGCTAAAAATATGAATATTGAGCTAAAAATGAGGCAATATCAATATTTATGTTAAGTACATCGCATATCTTAGGAGCTTACTTTATACCCAATTCTTCATGTAACTTTCACTAATGAAAGTTAAGTTTGATTCAATTCAATCGACGTCTTCCTTGATTGTCTGATATTAAATTTTTACATAAGTAACCATTAGATACAAGAACATACTTATCATATTATGTATACATCAAGTATATGGTTAAAATGATTTGATAAAAATATATTATTTATATAGAAAGACCAAGGAAAAGGAACAGGCCACGGCTCGTTTATAGGCTGCACTTAGGATCATGAGGCTCGGACATTCTTTCTACAATATCAATTCAAAACTCAAACTCAAAAGCTTTTATTCATTATTAGGTACAATTTGTGCACACTTAATGAAAGTCATACAGATAAATTATACATTCTACATTCATCCGCTTTGATCGCCCCTCAGGCAAAACGTAGACTGGGAGAAAAAAGCGGGCGGAAAAAAACTCCCAGCACTCTTTTAAAAGTAAATAAAACTTAGTCTATAATGCAGTATGGCTAGGTCCAATAAAGGAACACACGTGACAGCTATCGTGTGTGTCAATATCGCCCCATTGCCATCCGCTCACAAATAAATATTGTTACATAGTGTATAGAAATAGCCTATAGTGAAGTTATTCAATCCCACGCTTTCTTATCTTCTAAATAGTCCTTAGTTTCATAATAGGCCTTTCGGCACAGGACTGATTTGATAGTTTGTTTAAATTTGTGAAAAGGCAGGGATTGAATTTCTATTGGAATTTTATTATATATTCGCACGGACATTCCCATAAATGACCGGCTTTTTTTATGAAGCCGACATTTTGGAAATACAAGTTTGTGGACATTCCTGGTTACAATACAATTAGTTTTGTGTAAGTCCTTAAATGTTATAAACTTGCTCTTATTTTTATAAACATACATAATGTTTTCATAAATATATTGCGATCCAAGGCAGTGATCGATGGGCTTATGCTCAACAAAATATCTCTCTTTCCAGTTTACATTTCTAGACGGCAGGACCGGTTCTCTGATACACAAAAGTGATAGTCATCGCAGGACTTAGCTTTACCTTTTGCGGGTACAAAAAGAGATACAAAAAAGTGATGGTAATTTCACAGGACCTTGGATACCTACTGCTTATGGCGTATAAAATAAAAATTTACTATTCAAGATTTCTGAAAGACACAAATGAATGTTTAAAATGAAATATGATGAATATTTTTTGAAATAAACAATTGTTTTTGTAATTTGGTGTAGGTACTGCATAAACAAATACATATACTAACGTTACACTGTTTGTTTGTTTTTAACCCATTAATGACCCACTAAAGGGTCGGGTCTCCTCTCACAATGAGAGGGATGTAGGCCTTAGTCCACCACGCTGGCCCACTGCGGGTTGGTGGACTTCACATGCCTTTGAGAACATTCTTTTTTTTTTTGTGAACTCTCAGGCATGCAGGTTTCCTCACGATGTTTTCCTTCACCGTAACAGCAGGTGATATTTAATTTTATAAATCGCACATAACTTTTTTACAAAGTCATTGGTGCGTGCCACTGGGATTCGAACCCGGACCCCTCTATTCGAGGTCGAATTCTAAGCCACTGGGCTATCACCGCTACACTGAATACAGATGAATTTGTAAATTATTTCTACGTAAAATCGAAGTAATCTCATCGAATAAACCATATGCAATCAAAGAAGACATAACTTGTAAAAAACCCAAGTCTCACAACTCTATTCTACTACTCGTATATCTTTGAAAACATATCACAAATTGTATGTAAATATTAAGAAATTCTGCATATTTCTGAAAATACACTTAAAGTTTCCAGCAAACGTTATTACTACTTACATTACTTACATCCGACATTGTAGATATATTGTGTACAGTTAATCATCTTGTAGAGATGTCCCCGTCACGATTTTCGCAACTTTCGAATGGCGCGCAAAGCAAAATGTTTGTTTATGATATTTTTATCACCGATTTAAAAAAGTTATGCGATTCAAATGACTACTTAGTTATCATAATGAATCTAGTTAGTCTTAAAGACATTATGATAATTGGAATATTAAAAATATTTATTGTATTAATCAGGTTCTCATTTCGTTCGCCAATACCGAAATAAAAATTAATTATAAACTTCAGTCTTAGCATAAATTTAGATATGGAATTGAGTTATCTTCATAATCAACTTTAAATTAAATGGCAGCACTCCAACTGATAGCTGTTTACGAAGATAGCCAGAGAAAAGTGATATAAATAACCATATTGTACAACAAAATTACACATGCAAATAAATACATGCTTATTTGTAAAATTATTTTCTTTTCGTTATTATTTTCTTTCCATCAAATCAAAGTAGACAAATAAATTTATATTTTACCGTAAAGTGTATTACGCCCAGTAAACCATCAAACTAACGAAAAATAGTGTTCTTTACTCAATAGTTGAAGACTTTTTGATTGATTTTGTGGCGATGACCCTTGAAAATAGGTACTAACTAGTTACAATAAGTGAGTAGATATTGCTATAGTTGTGTTGCTGGTCTGAACCAACATAAGAAGGAGTTTCAAATATTAACCTTATTATAATGTAAGTAACCTTCTAGCCTAGTAAGCTTCTATAGCCATATTAAGACTTGAAACACCCAAAAATAGATGAAAATTAGGGAACTCTATTTTCATATTATGTAGGTAAGTTTTGCTGTTTGTTTTACCGTTAAAAATTAAAACTTGTTTAGAATGCATTGGGTGAACAACGTGGAAAAAATCGTTCTAATTTATGTCTGTATTATTATCAAATTAATATCAGTTACATAATTTAAAAAACATTTCATTTCACGCCGTAATATTTATTTCAATGCCCATTACACGTTTATAGTACGTAAGAGTTTGAAGGTGTGTATCTTTAGCAATGATAGCCAAAAGTATATTTTGGTCAAACGTGCCATTGTGCCAAGTATTTAACAGTAATTATTGATTGCTGGCCATCAGACCGTGGTCACATGACCGTTGTACGTGACTATACAAGGAACTACCGTGTGAGATATTTTCTAATTACAAATAATTATAGATTACAATAATTTATAGTTATGATCACAAAGCAATACTGTACGATATCGTATTTTGATATCCTTTCATCCCCTTCAACAGTAGCTCTAGAATTCCTTTTTAATCACATCCAGAGTCAAAGACAGTGATTCCTAGGTAGATAGAGCCAGTAGAGCGATAACTTTTAGTTTTAGTACATTAAACATTGTCTAACGCAGCAAACGAATGTTATCAATTCACCACCTTTCAAAATAGTTAGGTATGTTCACTATCTAGTTTTCCTGTCCAATGATTGGAATAATTCGTCTGTTTACATTTTCCGCGATCTCTATCACGTACTAAGGCCGTAATTAGGCAGACCTCCGCGATGCCGGCTTGTCGCACGCGCACACGCCAACTTCATCGGTTCATTCGGTTACGACATCACTTTCACTCGTAAACAGTGCCAATTCAATCTAGGACTCTATACCTTTTCTTGGAACCAATTAAGTTTTTGCTTCCTAATTAAAATGGTACGTGAGGATATCAGCTTGCTTGTTTAGGTATGTTCCAATCACAAATATAAAGGTTGAATCAGAGGTTTTATGAGACAGAGCCAAAGACCAGAATTCAAATAATTCACTTTTTAAAAAATTTGAGAAAAATAAAATACATTTATTTAAGGACACAAGAAAAGCACAAAAATGTAAGTACACAAAAATACATTTATTTAAGTACAAAAAACGAAACACAAAAACAAAAATAAAAACGCAAACTAGCTTCAAAAACGACGACGACGACTTAAAAATCAATTTTTAAATTCAAGCATAAGAAAAGAAGATTATCTTCAAGACATTAGAAGGTACTTATAGATGTCCCTTCGTTATATTCGGCCAAGGTTACAAAGCAATATGAGCTTTATTTGTTCATAATTCATAAAATGATATACTTGATAGCTGGAGTAATACGATGATATGTCGTTTCCTGAATTTTCGTATTATGTTTCCAAGTCATCGGTGCAGCCAGCATTTCGTGGGCGTCCTTCCTCATTGTCGCTGAATGCGACGTCGCTTATGTTTTATTAGCTATTGTCTGTACCATTTGAGATCAATATTCGAGATTGTTCAAATAATCCTTACAGAAGTCAGTCACATTTTGTATTAAGAAGTTGTTAGTCGTCGCCTGCAGTCCTGCAGCCTACGGGAAAAGTACATCCAATCTTGAATTGGAACCGCGCTAAAACCTACTTCGGGGCTCGTTGCTGATTACTGAGTACTAAGATTATTTTCTTAAACCAAGTACGGTTGCCAGAACCGCACTTTTCTAGTCAAAAACTAAAGCTAGGATGTCTCATGGAAGATTATCGGGCGCGATTCAATCCATACGGGGATATAGCTCAACTGTGCTCAACAAATACCTTCACTTAGAGCAACGACAAGGTGTCTACGTAAATACGTGGTGTATTTGTGTAAAATAGTCTAAAATACGACACTATCTTAAAATCTTACAAGACAGTAAGCCTTAAGATAGTAAACAACAGTTTTTGCACACTGACCTTTTTAAAAATGTCAAGGAAAGCTCAACAGTTGGCACCGATCGTTTATTGGTAAATTGGGCCAACTTATTCAATATCACCTTTGTTAAGTTGACCAAAGACACGCCACGTAGATACTAACTAAGGCTCATTGACGTAGCTCGGAGTAAAAGTAATTCGTTTCAGTAATGATAAGATTTATGTTGGTTAATGCACATTATCGATTAGGATTAAGACAAATCATTATGTATAGTCAACAAGGCGATCCTAATAATACTATAGACAATAGACATAGAATGTCTCAGGTTTGTGTAATGTAGTGTAAATAAGCACGATGCCCTAGAGCGCAGGTCAGGCTAGTATAATTTAAAGTAACGTATGGTTAACTAACATGGGTAACAAACTTAAACTGTGCTTTAAATTGTGCCATAAAAGCAAACAATGCATACAATAAATTCTGATTGCCTACGTGCTATAAAATAGTATGGCTTAACTCGTCTTAACGTTGTCAGTTTGAGCGTAGGTTACCTAAATCAAAATTACTCGATACGCAAAAGAGAGATTAATATTGAATCAGGAATGTGTAATAGCGGATATCAGGTACATAAGCATTAACAAATCTATTGGGAAGGTATTTTATTACTCCAGTATAAACCTTCCACTATAAATAGTACACAAAAACTAGACACATGCTGCTAAACAGAACTTGTTTGACTTTCACGCTCCGTCGAGAAACATCTTTACACTATAGGTACAGAAAATCTTTTTTGAAATAGAGTCTATTAAACTCTGCCCACTTTTAATTAAAAATTCCTGATGTCAGGGTCATGTGTTAATGTAAACAACAACATAAAGCTTCTGAGATGTTGAAAAAAGTTTTCATATTAAAGTTGAAAGGCTCTTTCTTTGTCAATATACAAGTATTAAAGTAGCATGAGTACCTATGCAAGGCATCTATATTAAGAGATCACAGTAGCTAATAAATATCCATATTAAATGTCACACAGAAAAGAAGTAAGGCTACCTGAAACCAGACTTTAATTTTCTCTTCTTAAATACCTTTTATATTGAATTTGTTGCTTCAAAGAAAATTACCTGATTGCGAACTACAATATAACCTACTATAAAGAGTCCATACGTTTAAGAAAACATCTAAGATGAATCTAAATTTTGTGTCACAATTTAACATTATGACATGATTACAATGTTTATGTGTACGTCTGCGTCTCACACACGACGTGTGATGAAGACATTACCTAAGTGCCAAGATGCGAGGGCTACGACATTGGTAATATGAATGTAAATTGGGCGATAAATAAATTACAACTAACATCTTTACTCAGGAACATAAGCAATAATTTCAAGCGTTCTTGAACAATTAGTGTGCACCCATTTAATTTGTTCAACCGCAGGCCGGAACCAACGTCGTCCTTAACTTCATTTGTAGGAAGTTGAATTTCAAGTAAAAAGTTAATTAGGTGCATAATTCGTTATCCATGATCTTTATCAACGGAGGTACCTACTATCCGTATCCATTTTTGTAACTATGTCTTTTCTCCTAAAATATTTACATAGGTACTTATAAAGATAATATAGTCTATTTGTGCTAAATGTCTTCCAAATCGGTTCCGCTTCATCCTTTTTTATCTTAGTCGTAATTTAAATTCTTAAAGAGAGATAAAACTTCAAAGCCTGCGTTTCTACAATGCTATGTATGAGTGAGTGTGAGAGTAGGGTTTACAAGGAAAGCTTGTGCCATCTTCGGATTTAACGTCACTTTCCTTTGAGCAAAAAAGCTATTAGAAAGATAACTTAAGTATATGAAAAACCGCCTGTGCAACTACATTCCACTTTGAGTCGGTGAGATTGAATATAAGTACATATATTAATGGAAATAGAAGCTACGTAACTACTGTAGTTTAACGACAACTAATCGACCGGTAGTCGAACAATCGGCGAGTAAAGAGCGCGCAATTCCCCGGTTCAATGACAAACGCAAACAATGCTTAGCTTGACAACGTATTGAACACGAAGGCAATTGTGGCTCATTATTGTATCAATGAAGAAATCCGTGGCGTGGGCGAAGCAACAGTGGCAAAACTCGCCAAAACAATAACTAAAGAAAACATTTAAATGCACTCCGCGCCTCACACCAACAGGCAAGGTCTTATTCCTTATTAAATTTCAAAGAACGCGCGCAAACGTGAATTAAATGCATCAAAATATGTCCCATGTACACTATGTGCAATATAACAATGAAAACAACGCAAAGGTGTGGAAATTATGTTAAAATTCAATATCCTATTTTTGTGTGTTATCCTTTTGTCCTATTTTCCGAACCATTGTATTTATTAGATACATACATGTATATGTGTATATGTATTTCAATTACCTGTTTTTGAGTTTTATCCGGAAGTATAATGGAGAGTTCAAACGTGCGATTCTTTTTATCGCGACTGTTAGATCTCATGAGCTTCGACGATGACCGCGTGATGCTATGCGCCTTTTCTGGCAGTTTCAAAGCGACGATCGACATGCTCCTCGAAAGCCGCCGGCCCAACTTGCGCGTGCGCAGCGACATGGACCCGCTGAGGCCACGCTTGCGGACCTCCGGTGCGGCCGGCGGGGCCTCCGCAACATTCACACCCTCCTCACTGGCACCAGCCATCGCACTATCTTATTTAACAGCCAATATCACAACGTCAACACATCTCCAAAGTAGTCACAAAACTAGACCATCGTCCAACACTTTGGGAAAGTTCACCACTGAATCATCCTCCTGCAGATCCGTGTCTACAATTGCACTTCACAATAGATAAACAGCATCTTAACTCCGCACCGATATCCGAGGGCGCGCGGTTCGGGCGGGTCCTATGCGGATCATATGGTCACGGAGCCGGTTTACGTACTGCCGTTTCGACCTATCTCTAGCGGCAGTTATAATTGCGAAAGACGGTCGGTAAACGTAACACTATTAGTAGGTACAATGGCCCGTAATTGATGTAAGTGCGAATGGGGAAGATTGCGCAGCTAGAGCGAGCGTTGCGTTTAAATAGGGCGCGTTATCGCGTAGCGTGGTGTATGCGAGTGTTCGAGGAGTCGCGACGTGCGCGCGGACGTTCGCGATCGGAGCGACTAGCTACATACAAGACTTACAAGAGCGGTGTAGCGGAGGCAGCGGCCGGCCCGTTTGCATCCACCGCCCCCGCCGCTGACAGCGCCACAACACAACGGCTAGACTGAAATCAAATAACTTATCAAATCACATTGTTATGTACCACTAAACCAACTCTATGACACTGAACAAATGCTCTTTTGTCTGTCACAATAGATGAATAGACTAATGCGCGCTCCCACGAGACTCTTGACTCCGAATCAGGACGTGTAGAGTTCGCGCAGTGCTTCCACTAAGGCCAAATACTAATTTGTGGTTTCAATGAACTCGTCATTTTATATTTGTAACTGTAATGTCAGAGATAGCAGTTTACACACACTTTTTTCTACATCTGCGTTATTGAAATCTGCAACAGAATACACGCATTGCGATGGTATGGGGTTACTAACAAAACGATGGTTATTATCATTTTTATCACGTTCAAACATCCCAAGCGTTATCCGGGTGTTTATCGCAGTTGGAATCTGACAACGTTTTATTATTTTACAATAAGTAACCTTTTTAATACTTCATATTTATAAAAGTGTACAATGCATTTTCATTTTCTAGTTCAGAGTTTCCAGTTAACCAAAAAAGATGCTTTTAACCCTAGAATACAACTTTAATTCAATAATTACCTACCTATGTTGTTTATGCCAACAAAACTATTTCTTACTGCTTCTTTATCTGTGTTTATAAGTGGTAGGTACACGGATTTTTAATTCACCTAAGAGTTTTTAAAGAACATAAATTATAAAAAACAATACATTTTAAAGTACAAATTGTAGACTTGGACGACAGACACGGTACTAAATGTAGAGTTCGGAATCTGACGTTAGCAAAAATGGAGACACTTGCAACTTGTGCGATTAAACTGAGTGAAAATAAATAATTTTCGTGTAGATTGATTCATTTTTTATGCTAAAACAAGGCAAAAGTTCACCTGAAATAAGTGGTGACTCAAACAAACTTATACTTATTAGTATTTAATTGATGACATAGGTACTCGTGATGCCAAAAATGCGAAGATATTAAATAGTTTAATTAATTGGTTCCTTGTTTGTTAATTACTGAGTCCATAGAATAATCTAAATCAATGTTATAGCTTGCAGTCGCCTGGCTACCTAGACTATCGCGCTCGTCACAGGTCAATAGAGACTTCAAGGTGATCGAGTTTCTGAAGCAGTAAGGTATACGGATAACTGTCATATTCATATTTTTTACCATATTTTATTACATGGGAAATATGTGGCTTGTGGAAATCTAATACAGTACAAATCAATACAAGAATAAAAAAATGCTATTTGTAAAAATGTAACAATTAAATTATACTTAATTATACTTGTTCTTCGTCGTTACACCTAGACGAATTTGCGAATCTTACGCGATAGAATCCACAATAAAATGGCCACCTAGGGTGAAGTCACCAATATAGGGCTAAATCAGCAAGTTAACATGCCGAGAGAAGATCAAACCGGAACTTGCTTCGAATTAAGCTCTTGTTACATACGATACATAAGAACTATACCAACAGATGATAAATTCCGATCAACTTAACAATGGTAGCCATGCCATGCCAGTAACCCATTAATGACCCACTACAGGGTCGGGTCTCCTTCTCGTAATGAGAGGGATGTAGGCCCTCGAGGAGAGGGATGTAACAATGGTAGACAAGAGCTTAAATAATTTTCTGAAGCGCTGTGGAGGCGCATTTACATACATGTCCATCATTGATTTCAAGTTATAGAGGCCGTTATCTAAAGCACGTTCGGATGTATGACACGTATGTACGAGTATTGGTGTTATCTAATAAGTGTTGCAATAAATTAATTTACTTGTCTTGATCTCCGAACAAATTATTTCATCTACTCGTATCAGTCCTTTGTCCAGTGTTGGTCCAAACCCTCCGCTAATTTTAAATGATTGTTGACTGTTGAACGTTGTAGTTATTAGTATCTACCTATATTTAACTACATAAATGTCATTATAAATGTAGAAAATTTTCTCGATGAGAGATGACTAATGAGAGCGATTCCTTATTCGATAATATTTTAATTACTTTATCAGAGCTATTTTAATTATAGTTATCAATCAGTTCCAGTACCTGCTTCAAGTCATACAATGAATAGATATTCTTAAGTGAAGATTGAGTGATGTATGTTGGGCGGCCAACATTCTCGTAGCGTGTTGTCTAAAATAATTAATCACGTTAGGCGTCTCATTTGCCCCATCAGGGCTGTCTTTAGGGGTTACTTCGCGACTCAAGTCAGCTCGCGACACAGCACCACGCACCACGAGACTAGTCACCAGGCGACTCTGGTCACCATGCGACTCCAGGCCGCTATTCTTGAATTATGGGTGAAAATGAATAAAGTTTATTTTAAAAAAAAAAAATAGAATAAGTAATTATTTGTTTCAATAAATACTTTTATATAGTAATGAATAAAAATGTGATTATTGACAAACGTCAATCACTGTCTGCATTCTTTGACCGCTACCGACGCTTCGCTACCTAGAGCATACGTAGATGTATTGTTTTAACCATAGGTTAGAGATTGGCAATGTGAAAGGATATATAGTCCAGTCATTTTGAACATTCAAAATCGAAAATTTAACAATAATTCCAAAAGTTTTCAAACTTCGGTCAAGTGAATGGTACATTGGGACGACAATAAATCTCATTTTGCAACCTTGTCCGCAGTCCGGAACATTGCTAAAATTGCAATTAAATTAATTTTTGCTATATGGTCGTGAAAAAAATTCCAAAAGTTCTGCAAACTTGGAGTGGTGTTAAATATATTATTTTACATCACGTGTCAAATTTGCAACCAATTTAAGTGTACGGAACATTCTTTTTTATTAAAATTAATGTTTTTCTTTATTAAACTGAAGGAAAACGTTCCAAAAGTTCTGCAAATTTGACAGATATATCGGAAAAATATACCGAACGATTGTATAAATTTGCAACCTTTTACGTTGACCGGAACATATTTATTTATAATTCTTTTTAATTCGTGGTCATTTTTTCGAGTAAGGTGGTCTCGGAATAATTACAAAAGTTTTGAAACTTGGTTGCAAACTTCGAAAACATTTATTCTGATGCATTTGCAAATTTGCAACCTCATACGCGATCCGGAACTTTATGCAATTTGCAAAAATGTAATAAGGTGATAAAATAAAAAAAATACATTTTTGCAAATTGCATAAAGTTCCGGGTCGCGTATGAGGTTGCAAATTTGCAAATGCATCAGAATAGATGTTTTCGAAGTTTGCAACCAAGTTTCAAAACTTTTGTAATTATTCCGAGACCACCTTACTCGAAAAAATGACCACGAATTAAAAAGAATTATAAATAAATATGTTCCGGTCAACGTAAAAGGTTGCAAATTTATACAATCGTTCGGTATATTTTTCCGATATATCTGTCAAATTTGCAGAACTTTTGGAACGTTTTCCTTCAGTTTAATAAAGAAAAACATTAATTTTAATAAAAAAGAATGTTCCGTACACTTAAATTGGTTGCAAATTTGACACGTGATGTAAAATAATATATTTAACACCACTCCAAGTTTGCAGAACTTTTGGAATTTTTTTCACGACCATATAGCAAAAATTAATTTAATTGCAATTTTAGCAATGTTCCGGACTGCGGACAAGGTTGCAAAATGAGATTTATTGTCGTCCCAATGTACCATTCACTTGACCGAAGTTTGAAAACTTTTGGAATTATTGTGAATTAAATGTTCAAACTGACTGGACTAATAGTATGTTAGAACGAGATAGATATACGAAATGGTTTTTAAAACTAAAGAAAATTTCCATTGTCAAGAAAAAAACGCCGATTTTTCAAAATAATTAATTTCAAGTAAGAAAAAATCGTTCAGTAGACGTACAAAACCTAAATAATATTGTGCAGTGCCTAGTTGTAACCGTTTTAAGTAAGAAAATCCACATGAAGTATTATCCATTTTGCCCCCATGTATGTATAATGCGAGTTCTTAAAGTTAATTCAAAAGATTTATTGCACTGATATATTAAGAAAAATCATGGTATTTAATCACATTAATATTTGGAATGCGCAAGAATTCATTACAAGATAATAACAAAATACGAAAGAATTAAATTATAATTTTTTTTTTATTACTTATTATAATTTTAAGCGTTACAATCAAACATACCCGACCCGTAGAATTAATTAATTATACCAGTGTTCTTAAAAATTAAGTCAACAATATCGAAATTGCGCGTGGAAAGCACTGCTTGATGTGCACATTTTTGGTTTCGCCTCTATCATTTGACAGCCGATTCAACCTAATATTACGATTTAGGAGTATATCTATGACCTAGAGAAATTATAATAGGTTCGCTACAGACAATAATCTAAAATGCTTTGTCTTTAATTGAATGTAATTTTTAAACATTTACTTACTGTTGCAGTTAGTTGGTACCTGTAAGCATCTACCAAAAATGCAGTGAGTATGCATTGAGTTTGTACATACGCATTCTTTTATAACGACTCAAAACTAGAAAACATAAAGTTTGTTTGGTTTTCGCCACTGATCAAATTGATAAGATCTTTCTTACTAAATTCTGTTGTATTATTATCTATAATCGCCGATATTATTTCAATTTTGGAGTCAAATTTGGAGTCATTCAAAGTTTGAAGAGGATTGGCACAAAATGGAACCCTCATAAAATCTTTTGCTTTTTCTGTGTAATGAATCAGTGAGATACTGATATGGATATTTTTTCATGTATTCACGGTATTGTGTAGTTAGGCGTTACAACGTAGGAGCATACGACCTTCGAGTCAGAACGTGCTAGGCTCGAAACTTTCAAATAAATACTTACAGTAGAATTATGAGAATAATTGGTATTACTACGTAGTTATGTTAGACTAATTAAAAACCTACTGAGTTGGTTTCTCAAACTCAATTGGTTTTGAAACTCAGTCTTTTGTGCATACAGTCGTATCTTTATGAATTATTATTATCTGTTAAAGGAAAGTCGAGACCAGTTGGCGCACCAGCTACGATTGGAAGGCTCGTTATTCAAAATTATATTCGTCCAAACGAATTTCTCTGTAAGTAATTCCTTCTTTCCATTTAGTTTATTTATAACAGGATTTTCGGATACCTTAACCCGTGAGAAGGCGCGCTATGAGCAATTTGCTCACACAAAAATTGATTGAGAAAGTTTTTGTTGTTACTAACTTCATAGGGTCCCGAGCTCCTAGGTACCTTCCTAACTATTCAACCCCTCTCCCCTCGCGCAACTCACGCATTGCTCAGTCCCGCTGCGTCTGCTCAGTGAATCACTTGTGGAAGCCCCGAACCGTCGCGCGGCAATTTGCTCATCGCGCGCCCATCCGCGTAAGTATTTTTTTTCGTATTCAAAAAATGTTATTATGCTTTTCTTGTGTATTATTCTGTTAATTTATATTAAATTGTTTTTTTATTAGGTAATTAATTATTTTAATGCTATTTTTTATGTTTTCAGCTACAACACACATAAAAATGGGCGATCCGAATGATGCACTAAATCTTCGAATTTCTGTGTGGTTGGAAGAAGATACCGAAGATGACCTAATGAAGCGATTTGTGCCGTTTTCTACGGCTACTGCAGAGCCTAGGCCAAGCGGATTCTGTGCGATATGTCCTAGACGTAAGAATAGACGGTCGAAAAAAGCATGCACTTCGTGCAAGCAATTACTCAGCACCGAGCACATAACGTATATGTATTCTATGTGTTTCGAGAGGCACACTTGTCCTGATCTCATGGAAGAGTGAAATTTTTAAATAATATTTACGTTTTTTTTTTATCGTGATTTTTTTCAAGACTACCAAAGATAGTAGATCCAAAATTTGTTAATTAGTTATTTGCGGTAGAAGTTGCATTTATGTTTCATAGTTTTAATTAAAGCTCTCGTTTTCATATTAAATAAATGTTGTTTTATTCATTATAGACCCATTTATAGCCAAAAATACTAATATTGAAGAAATATAAGCATTCAAAGTAGTGTGAGCAATTTGCTCGCGCGCGCCTATCCGTGTAACAACATTAGGCGCGCCTTCTCACGGGTTAAGTAGAACCTTCGAGATTGCCTACCGCTGCCCTAATAATTATAGGATGGCGGTAGCTTCGGCGTAAAACTGAAGACACACAAGTGAATGTTATAGTTAAGGTACCATTACGTTTACGATAAAAAATGGATCTAATTTTATGTCGCAACTTCGATACCAACTTTCAAAACAATTACATTCTCTAATGTATCAGTGGAAATAAACCCGTTAGCTCCAAAATGCCTCTCATAAATCCGTGTAATTTGCAACAGCGTTACAAAAATGGCTATGATTTCCTTTCTCTGCCACTTGTTTTACTAATCCGGAGTTAATATTAGGCTCAATTCGCCGTAATGTAACTTGTCAAGGCCTACAGGGACGGCTCGACTACCTATCTCAAACCTCTGATTCATGCAATGTGAGTCACAGAAAAATCAACTCAGCATCACTGTTGTACGGAATCACGATTTTATTATATAGTTCGTCGTAAAATCAACCGCCAATAATATAAATCAATGTTCCCAATTTGTATTGTTATAAAAATCAGAACGCAATTGGTTTTCAGTAACGATCTCTTTGTTAGTATGTTCTTTGATATTTAAGTATGTAGGTACATAGTTCGTTTAACCACACTTTACCGCGAAAGCTCTGTTAAAAAACCATTTTGCAATTATTTAGTTCGTGCAAATGTTATTTTATAAGCGGTGGAATCGAGATGGGTAATTTTTTGCCAGTCGACCTCATGAAAGGGCAAACAAATCCTCGAGTCGCATTTGACCCCTCTTGGAGAATCAAAATCATGACTCTTCAAACAAGTGGGTAGATGGGGTGATTCAATCTATCAATTTTCCTATAGACAAAAAACAGAAGAGCCTCGCCGGATTTCATTCATGGGCAATGATTCCACGCAGTACACAGGTCTGCTCTCCAAGTTGCGAAGTTCTACCCATTCCTCAGACGCCTTGAATGTATACACACCTCATCGCATCAACTCTTTATTGACACCTTGCAACAACATTAAGACGTAAGTACTACTTACTTATGCCCAGATCAATAATTCCTATTCAAAAATTTGTTTGTTAGTTAATACCAGAGAAAACTTTAACTCTAATATATGAATATAAATTTTAGAAAGAGTCATTCATAAACGTGAGTAATTAGGGAGAAGTAAAGTTACACAAAAAACCTTAATTTTAACAATGTCGGAAAAACAATGTTATCTACTCTTAGTAAAATACTTGTAATACTTATTTGGATTGAAATTCGCAAAACGAGTTTTCTTTTTTATTTCCTATCTGCAAGGAAATTGCAATGAATAGAAACAAATACATTGTTGGTAAGTAATTAGACTTAAAATAACGTGTTTAACACTAGAAGATCACGATTTACATTAGTGACTTTACATGTAAAATAACTATCGTCTGAACCATTATTATTTGGACTGAAAGCATGTGCCCTCGCAATATTTGCACAAGTTTGAAATGGTTATGCGGTCTGACAACACAATTATCATTCTTAGCTCGTCTAATACTGTTTGTTTTACATATTTACCCATCAATCTTGCTGTTCTTTGATGCTGTTTCAAAGTGCCACACGTGCATTCGTTCTATGTGAACTGATCATCATATAAAATTAAGTAAAAATTGTATCTTTTTGTCTTGGATAGAATGACGTGTGATGGTAGGTATTCCAGTATTTTTACATTCTCACAATAGACTTCCTCACATACGAGAATATCAACCAGCAACCTCGTGTATTAACATAAAAAATGTTTATATAGTATCTAAAATTATAAAAAAATATATTTTTATGTACGGTAGTGTTTAAACTAATATATCTTTTAAAGCAATAGGACTAGGACGATAAAATTTAGTGATTTTGATAGGTAATGGTCCTTTCCTTCCTATTACCAGTTTTCCGTTGGTCCACTAATTACGAGACACCCTGTATAACTTTGTATAACTACTACCGAATTAAATAATTCCCAAAATTTCTTTACAGTAATGACAATTTTGGCGGCACTGAAACACTACTGTTAGACATGGTGCGGTCTTTGAGTACTGAAGTACAGAGAGAAGCCCGGGATAAAGCGTCCAGCCTGCCACGGGACGACGAATCTGAAGAGTATATTTAATTATCTTTTAACGTTTTTGCAATAAACAAACCGAACTGATATAATATGCTTATTTAGAAAACTTGGCTAGAAGAGTACCAAGCCTGAGTATAAGTTTAATATAAAAACTCTATCATAAATAATGAATAATTGTGACCATTATTAATAACTGTATCTAAATAAATAAGTTGTAGGTAAATAATAAAATAATTGTGATCATTATAACGGTAGGTAAGTAGATAGATGCTAGCTACGGTAAACCAGTAAATTACGCTTATATTTTTAGGTCCTGTACAATTACGCTTTAGGTCCTGTACAATTTCATTTAACGCTTATTTTGGTTTTTCAAAGAAAGATCTTGTAACTTTAAGTGCTTATTACTTGTAGGTACAAGATTCGGGAACAAAAGAACAGAATCTTCCTCTTGACTGACTGAATGACTTTCACTGTCATTTCAATTATGACTATTACCAGCAACTTTCTCACAGTTTTCTGCGAGGGATAACACTGCACTTACCTAATGTCATTGTGGCAATGGCAATTATAATGTTAACTGCTACAATTACTTGAAACGCGCATAATAACCTTTTTATTTAGTTCCGGTGCTTAATGAAGTTGTTAGGTATTAAAATTATGAGCTGTGATTACCAGATTGTTAGATCGTAAACTGATATTTTTAATTACCATGCCAAGGGTATGCCTTGCCCATTATATTCATGAATAAATGCTTTGAATCGAAGTATCTAAAACGCAAGTAGTTTTATGGTACTACCATATCTATCTCATTAAAATTAAAGTATTAGTTATTACTATTAACTTATTAGTTAAAAATAAAACTTTATTGTATCTTAACTATAAGTTACTGAACAGAACACCTATTCATAAATACCGTAAGTATTTAGATCATGCACTACTGCTCTAGTTCATAATTATGTACCTATACACAGACCTACTGAGAAATTGATACTTTACGCTTTTGTTATTCTAAATGAATCATGCGTGTCACATGTAGGTACCTAAGTAACACAATACCAGAAACGAGACTAAATGTAGTATAATTCATTAATATAAAAGAAAAAAGCAATATTTAATTTTAATGCTCTTAAATAAAACTGACGTATCTTCGCCAGTCATACATGGATATCACAACTTTTTACGGTAGAGTTGCGAGACTTGGTTTTTTTACAAGTTATGTTTTTCATTGCATTTCATTTCTTTTTGAGTTGTCAAGTCAATCTAACTGCAAATGTAACTTTGTAATCCTATATTTTATATGGGATTACATAGTTATTTAGGTTTGCATTTGGTGTATCTAGAAAACTGGACTGAAATTGCATGTCTTTTTAGTTTTTCTTCGACTTTTACAATAAACACTAATGTGTTCTCAATTTGTAGCTTCTATGTCTGCTAGAAGTGCGTTAGAATTTAGATGATCGGTCAGTGAGTGAGTGATTGACAAAATTTACAAACTTTGATTCGTTATAATTCTTAAACTACCGGCTCAAATTGTATATATACAATACCTAATCAGATCCCCTCATAGTAAGTAAGAGTTGAGCATAGCATATTAACCAATAGCTAAGATCGTATTTACTTACTCGCTTACTTTATTACCTACAGGGAGTCAAATGACGTATGCATGCACGGTTTCAACTATCGGATGACGGAGCGAAGCGTGTCCCGTTCACGAGTGTCCAGAATGTCCACGCGACGCGACATGGACATTCCATCCATCCTCGCTTTTCCCACAAATATAACTGCACCAGTTAGTATGAAACCCAATCAAATCGTGTTCAAATCCTAAAGCTAAAAGAGAATATTGCAGAAAAAACCACAGTCCAATACTACAGCGTCATAGAAATATGTTGTTTCTTCGAGAAAGGTGCTCACCCACATTAAGCACGTTCCGGCTCAGATCAAGCTTTTAAAAAGGTTTTGTTGCGATTATGGTTTCTTGCTGCTGTAGACTACTGTAAATACTGTAGATACGATATAATTATGCGTACCTACAGGTGCATCTGGAGATTCCAGCCTTTCAGAAGGCACCGATGAAAGAAAAAGAAAGCATCCCGAAATGGTCCATTAGGCGGTCTATTTGCCCTGTCTGCTCTCAGAAGTGGAAGGATCGAAGCTCCATCAAAAACGTTAAAAGTTCTGGTAAGCTTTTACAGTATAGTACAGTAAATAAAGTTTGTAAGCACGTATATGTATAACTTAGTACCTACGTATATTTACAAGTGAAAAGAACCCTGGAATGAAGCACATGATAACTTACCTACCTAGAGAAACATGCCAATTTGGCACGGTCTAGGTAGTCTCTAGGTAGACTATAAATGTTATTCTTTGATTGCTCTGTAATTTCCCTAAACAATAATAAACACATACCTACACATTATAGGTTTAAAACGAAACTCTTCAACGGAACTGCCATCCGTGATAGCTCCAGCGCGTTTACGGACATCGACTATCGGATAGTAAGTTAACCACATTTCTTTCTCATAGGTAGGTCTCTCGCATATAATAGGTACCCAAAACTATAGGTTGACAATCATTTCTTACACGCATAACCACTATGTTCTCGCAAATAAAAAAATTGTTATTGAATATACAACGGAGCGAGCCCATCATGGGGTCTCCCATATCTAAGAGAATCATTATTATGCGTATTAATGCGTATGTTGCATAGAGTCCCCGACAAGGTCGAAGCATTGAGGCTGAAAGAACTTTGGGTCCGTAGGAGACTAGGAGTTGAAAGTGGTAAACTAAGTCCGCTTTAACCTATTAGTGCTCACTCAGTGCCTCGAGCATGAACTTATGGAGCTGCCATTAGTTTGAGTCGATATGCCAATGCCATACTAATGACTGACGTTTACTATACGAATAGGTACTTTGACAATAGTGTTCAAGTCCACGGCACACAAAATAACGGCGAGGTTTATAAAGTTCTTTCATTTACCATGACCAACATTACGTAGTTCACATAAACTTATGCATATTTTTATCCGTTTCATGTTCAGTACCCCTCGTCCAGTACCGGCGGCAGTGGACAAGGAGGCTGGGGTGGTACACGGAGGTCTGCGGCACACAAGTGCTGCTTGGCAACTCACACGCGCTCGCCGATTCAAAATTCCTAAGCCACAAATGCCGCCACCAGAAGCCACTGCTCCACCCAGCTGTGCAGCACCATTGGCAAGGAAGGATCTGGATCTTCGTGTTACAAGATTTCTAAAGGAAGCTTTGTAAACCTACCTTTAAGTAGGTACCCAGATTATAAATAGATCTGCAGTCTAAAATGGCCAGATTATTTTGAAGCTTTCAATATTATTATGCCTGTTTTTTAAATCCCTGGTTCAATTTTTTTTAGGTATATTTTATTTTTAATAGGTACCTATACCAGATTAAAAATGTATTAATGATTAGTATTTTATTTCTAGGAATAAGTTTTAATTAATGCCTAACATTGATAATATATTATTATTTAATGTATGCATACGATTTTTACGCGTCAAGATATCAAAAATCGGACCCTAAAACCTGCTTTTTAGATCGCTTTAAATTTTTACGGAAAATGTCTCACTTTTAAGTGACACAACCTCTACCTGCCAATATTTTTCCTAAACGTTAGTGGAATTTTCCTAAGTACTATAGTATGCCTAAAACGGTATGCCCACTTTTATTTTAAAAAGTTTAGTTGCAACCCTTTTATATCCCACTGTTTGGTACGGGTCTCTCCCCAAAACAGGGGGAAGCCTGGAGCATACTTCCACCACGCTGCTCCAATAGGGATTGGTGAAGAAACGGATTAGTGGCCTACCCGTGCTACAGCTTAGCCGCCGGTATATTGGCCGCCGCGTTTGATTTTGACAAATATTGTCATGTCAGTGCTATAGGGACCGTGCACGGCGACACCTATGCCATCTAGTGTCATTTATCGGAACTGCCATATTGCTTTATGGGTAGGATTACTACCGTATGTTAACTTTTTGAAAAGTGTATCACAAATAATTTTGTATATTAAAAGGCTCATTAAAAGTGTATTCTTGTATTGATGGATGCTCCAATACTTCCAAGAATAAAATATATAAGTATATTAGTGTAAATTCTCGTAATTTTCCACTGATAGTACCGACATGCTCTGGCTAAAAACTATACGAAAAGTTGGATAAATGCAGTTAAAAATACACGTGACATGAATTCAAACGGTAAAAAAGAACTATCAAGGTTTTTTAAATGAAACTAATATATAATTTGTTTTGAGATTAATTTAAAATTTAAGTTATTTTTATTTTCAATGAAAATGAGAAATTTGTTCTATTTAAACATTTTTATTTATCACACAATTCAAAATACCTGGCATTCATCTTAAAATAGATACTGCTTTATGCGTTGCTCACTTTATTTAAACAATGTTATCTGAAAATCCTCTACACCCTTTTAATACACCAACTAATTTTCTATTGAAAAACACTTGGACCAAATACTTTTAGAATTTGAAAAATATCAACGTTCGCACGACACACACTATTCTTGATATCACTAAAATCGCATTTTATACATTTTACGTAATTTAATCCGTAATTTATAGTGAAATACTGAGTTATTCCTCGTTATGCGACATTATGAAAACATATGAAAAACAAAGGGACAATATTGCACTTTGTGACAGTTTGTTTCGTTTTAATCCGCTAGGTGGCATTTTGTAGTTTCTGCACGGTCCCTATACATCACGTGTCAGATAACTGACATTGACAATGACGACAAAACACAAATCATCTGATTTTGTCTGTTTAGAAAAATAAAATTAATAAAACTTAACTGATTTGATAACTGGATAAATTTCTATTATAATTATAATATATGAAAACAAACAAGACTATGGCGCTTTTATCATATTCACGTTCAATACTCTCAGCAGTAAAATGTGTAACGGCTGGACCTATGAATCTTAAGGGTTTCGTTAGGAATCTAGTCTCCAAACAATTAGTGTACAGTGAATTTGGAGATCCACTTCAAGTTGTAAAGTTTAGAGAAGTAGAAGTTCCTCCTCTGGACAGTCAAGAGGTTCTAGTCCGAATGTTGGCTGCACCCGTCAACCCCGCTGACATCAACACCATACAAGGTAACAATAATAACAAAAGAATATGTTTTCCTTACAGAAAAAGAAAATAAAACTACTATATAAACAAACTACTTTCGAATCTTCTATTAAAATTGAAGATTTTCTTAAGGTATTTTTTCATGAATAACTTTTGTCATGTTTGCACAGTATTACAGTACTCATTCTTATAAATTGTTTACTTTATCTCTTCCAGGAAAGTACCCAATCAAGGTAAACCTCCCCTGTGTTCCTGGTAATGAGGGTGTTGGGATTGTTGAAAAGATTGGTAAGGATGTAAAAGGCTTTTGTCCTGGAAACAAAGTTATTGTGACCAAGCCAGTACAAGGTACTTGGCGTGATGTCGCAGCTTTCAAATATGATGTTTTGAGAGTTGTACCTGATGCATTAGGTACAGTAGAAGCAGCAACACTTACAGTGAACCCTTGTACTGCCTATAGAATGTTGTCTGATTTTAAACCAGTGAAAGATGGACTTGTTGTAATACAAAATGGAGCTAACAGTGCCTGCGGACAAAATGTTATTCAACTTTGTAGAGCTTGGGGAGTAAAAAATGTTAATATTGTAAGAAATAGACCAGAAATTGATGACCTAAAGAAATACCTAGAATGCCTCGGAGCTACTTATGTGCTTACAGAAGAAGAGCTTAGGTCTACAAAAATATTTAAGGACAAGAAAATTGATAAACCTGCCTTAGCATTGAATTGTGTTGGAGGGAAAAGCTCACTGGAAGTGCTCAGACATTTGCAACATTCAGGGAAGATGGTCACTTATGGAGGCATGTCACGTGACCCTGTGAACATTCCAACATCTGCCTTCATTTTTAAAAACCTTTCATTTTATGGATTTTGGATGACAGCATGGAATGAGAAAGCATCAGTGACTGAAAAGGATAAAATGATGGATGATATTGTAAACTTAATGTGTGAAGGGAAACTAAGAGGGCCTGTACATAAAATGGTTAAGTTTTCTAATTATGAAGAGGCCTTGGGCAATGCATTAAGGCCAGCTGGTTTTACTGGGTGTAAATATATGTTAGACTTTACCTGTTAAGTGTTAATAATGTTTAAGAATCCATTTAAGTTAAATACTGGTTTATTTGAAATTGTATATAAATTGTGTTATGTCATGTAATAAATATAGATACATTTGAGATGTTTATTTTTAATTATCACCCTATTCATATTTTTAATTCCTATTCTATTAGAAAATAAGAATAATATATTTTAAAATATATCTTTGCCTTATGCACTTATTTTTTTTAATTTTCTTTAATATTGTTTTAGGGAGGAATTTATGTTTGCCCTGCTTGCCCACAATACCAGGAGATGAAGGCGTAGGAGAAGTAGTTGAAATTGGTGACAAGGTTTGTACAGTGGAGTTGGGTGACAGAGTTGTATTAACCTCTAGACTTTTGGGAACATGGCGTTACTATGGAGTCTATCATGAAAGGGATATCCATGTTGTGTCATCTAAACTACCCCTTCCAGAAGCGTCCATGTTGACAATAGCACCCTGCAATGCTTACAGAATGCTTAAAGATTTTAGAAAACTAAAACCTGGAGAGACTGTGATTCAAAATGCAGCCAACAGTCCATGTGGACAATGTGTCATACAGTTGTGTAAAGCTTGGGGCATAAATACATTCAATATTGTTGCAAATCACTGTGGATATGAAGAAGTTAAAGAATATTTACTTAGTCTTGGGGCCACTGCAGTATATACAGTTGAGGAAGCTGAAGAGCTCACTGCTTTCGATACATCCCTATCTAGACCTATTTTAGGATTGAATTGTCTTGGAGGAAGGTATGAAAATGTTATGATAAAATTGCTCGACAGTTGTGGAGTGATGGTGTATTATGGATGCGCTTATGATTTGCCCCAAGTAAAGCAATTCTTACGACCCGATGTTACATTCTGCCGATTTCATTTATGTGACTGGGATGCTCATGCAGGTGTTCTTCAAAAAGATGTTATGATGAATGACATAATTCAAACAATGGTGATCGGGAAATTACGCGCTCCAATATATCAACCAATAGAATTAAAAAATTATGTTCACGCTATTAGAAATACGGTAAATTGTGAAGCCTTCGCTACGATTAATTTTGTATTTGATCTTACGTTGCCATAGGAAGATTCGATTCGAAGTCTGCGTAAAAAGAAACAGCTGTCTAGTGTCTATGATAAAATCCTACGTCACTGTCACTGTCAACAATTTGACAATTTTGACCAAGCTAGGCTGCCAATTTAAACTTTAGTCGTCAATCAAATTAAATTGAAAAAAGTCAAACAACCTAATTATTATTCATAATTTATTATAAAAGTTAGTAATTTATTTACATATTATGTACAATAATAAACATTTTATTTGCCTCACATAGTGTATTTTATTAAATCAGTAGTTTGGTTGGTATTCGCCTACAAACAATTTATTACGAGTAAGTTGAGGTTTGTTGTTTGTTTTAAGTTTGTGTTATTTTTCTACTTCTATTCATTCCTTAATAATAATGGAATTTCAGAATGGCCCGAGAACGATCTTATCAAGCGTTTCAATATTTAAATGACAATTCAGGAGAACAATATATTATAGTTCAAGATCCTTTATTAATAAATGGTAAGTATTAGGTATACATAATTGGTATTTTTTGTCTACTAACCTGCATTAGGGCAGTGTGGTGGACTAAGACCTACATCCTTCTCATTGTGAAAGCATCATTAATGGGTTACAGAAAATTATTTTTTTTTACTTTTGTTTCTTTCTGTTATGGCACTCATTACAAGTTAAGATTTCTATAATGTATCTTATCGTTTTTATTGCACACTTCAATATTAAATTAGTATTTACTTTAGTACTTAACTGTTCATTTGCAATTTTTTCAACTTATAAAATAATTGCAAATTATAACCATATCAAGTGTTCATGAGCACTTAAAACATTAAATTTGTGTGCTACTATTTCAGATGTCTCATGTCCTAAATATGGTGTCAACTCACAACCCTATTTTATCACTCTCAATGTAACTCCAGGACAAGAACAGCAAATGGCAGGTAAATGACATTTAAATGCAGTTCAAACTTCAGGTTATGTCACTTGATTTTACAACAAAATGTGTAAAATTAACTCAACTCTACTCTGGTTGGTTTCATGGCATGTTGTCATGCAGGATGGCACACATTTGTAACAACAACAACAACAACAAAACCTTGTTATTAAATATAGACTGACTGGGGTTTTGCACACCTTGCCACATTGCAGAATAATTTTAGATTCATTCTCGTCCCTTTTCTCACAATTTTCTTTTCTCCAATTATTAATAACACTCAATCTGCAGTGTTTTGGTATAGAATTAACACTGTAATAATAATTTATAACTATTTTAATGAATTTATATGAAATGTTAATTTCAATCAATCCTTATTTCAGTGAATTCAGAACAAGCTGCTATTACATCCAATTTGTATGAAAATAATTTCATCCTCGCAGATACTGCTGTTGAAATGGTAAATTTAAAGCTATCAATATCAAGTAGGGATGCATCAATACACATTAGCAGATACAATACCAATACCATATAATTATAAAAAATTATTGCTAATACAGGAAAAAACAGTGAAAATTTAGGAATACCTTCCTTAAGTAGTGGGTTAAGAAACAGAAACAATTTAACTATTCATACTTATAATAAAGTATTTAGAATGATAAATTGCCAACATATTGGATAAAATAAGACAAATATTAATAATATAATTGAAATGCTTCACACTCATAGCCCCACACTAGGATTCCCTGTGTCGTGGGCGCCATGGACACACAAGACAACAACACAACACACCCAGACCTGAAACAGAAATTTAAACTCATCATTCAAATCTCTGCTCTGCTGGGAATCAAACCCAGGACCCTCCGCGTAGCGTACTGGCATCTTTACCAACTGAGCCACTCGGGTCGTCGAATTCACAGTAATGTGATTTTCATATGGTAATACTAATTTCGTGACTCTGCTTGACAAAACCTGCTGTTGAGAATAGCCTTTCAGATGCAACAGAACTGTCGAAGAATATATTTATAACATGGGGATTCCCAAACAAACAAATAAAGTGTGGCCATATGGCACATAAATATCAAAATCAAATTAATCACTGACCAATATATCAGTAAACTCACAATATTGCCCATATATCCATCTATAATAGTTCAAAATTTGAGATAGCTAAAATTTGATGCAATAGTTCAAATTATCCTATTTTTTCATATAATAGAATAGTGTTAATATGATATGACATTTGACTTTCTGACAGTGTTTTTATGTGTATGTGTGTATAATATAGAGTTTTATAATAATGATCAATGAATTGTAGATCCAGGAACTTCAGGGTGAACCTGATAGTAACAATCTTAAACAAAACAATCAGGGTGTGGATGTAGATAAAGATAGAGAGTTTAATGGATATGCTCAGGTAAGCAAAAAAACAAAAACATATACTGTAGATTTGTACTGCATAATACAAGTAACACTGATTTTATTAATGCAAGCAAAACTCTGGGCCACCCTCTGATAAATATTTGACAACTATAAGTTATATACCATTATTAAATGAATATACAGCTTGTTTATTTTAGATAGCATTGTCAGATGAACAATACCAAGTTTTTCAAGAAAAAGGATGGATCTTGCTTGAGATTGCCGATAAAGTATTCCTATTAGACTCATCGGGCCTCCATGACGTCACTGGCGACCCTAGTATGTATAGTATAATTTACCGGTTATGTTTTTATGTATAAGAATAATTGTTTTATAATAATAAATATTTGTGGGACAACCTACAATAACAATAATGAATTAATAACAACCAAAGCAAGGCCCGGTTTCCACCAAAGTGGAGAGAAGAGGAGACAAGAGACGTTTTAATTAACCAATCGGATTTCGTTATTCCCACATCTCTCCGCTTAGCTTCGGTAGAAATGGATGGAAAGGAGAGATGTCTCATTTTTCTATAATTCTATAATAATGTCCTCTATGCTTTAGTGGAAATACCTAGCCAACTTTGCAGCACATCTCCTATTGTCTCCTCTCCTCTCCACTACTTGGTGGAAACCGGGCCTAAGGTTCTCAAATAATAGTTATGTCTCAATAAATAGGAGATTCTTTCTGAACCTAGTGGACTGGGTTTTGATTTAAAAAATACCTGATGCGCTAACTCCATCTGGTGGATCCTACTACTATTATAAATGCGAATGTTTGTGGATATGGATGGATGTTTGTTACTCTTTCACGCAAAATCGGCTCAACACATTTGGATGAAATTTGGTACACAGATAACGTGGATTAACATATAGGATATTTTTTATCCCCTGCACCAAGTTCTAGTATAGTATAATTATAAATAGATGACAGATGTTTTATTTATTTTTTCAGGTTTGATTAAAAAATTAAAAGCTACTACTCATATGATATCTATGAAGAGTGCAGAGCTGAGGTAAGGAGAATAATATTTCTTGATTCAATTATTTCCATATACTTATACATAATGGAATTAATATAAATCTAAAATTATCCCTTCATAACAGGGATAACAAAACTGTGGTACACAACAAAATTGAAACTAAACAGCTTGAAACATTAGGGAAAGATTGTAAAACAGAAGAAGTGGAAAATGTCAAGCCTGTACAAGGCATTCTGAATGAAAAGGATGGTAAGTGTTTTAAAAAATAAATTTCTATATAATAATAATTATTATTTATATTGCCCGATAGAAACAATAAAAATTTAAGACCTGTTGAGCGCAGTCATCATTATCAATACATTGTTAAACCTCCGGAGTGCTCTATGGGCAGTTAAGACATTCATGTATATTTTTGAATTGATTATTTTTTGGTGCATAGTGAATTCTAAAAGTGATAGCCCAGCGGTAATAGCCCAGTGGCTTAGAATTCGACCTTGAAAATAACTATGATAAATAACGCGTTGACAGCCAATAGTAAATTGATGCTGAGTTAATTTCAGTCTGTTTTATTTCAGTAAAAGTACCAGTTCCACAAGATTCAGTACATAACAAAACATTGTCAACATCAACACAGAAGAAAAAAAATGTCATAAAGGGAACTAATGATCATCAAAAAATACTTATACATTCAACATTTAAACTTAAAGGTAATAAAATTGTTAGTTATTAAATTTTAAACTGTATTTATAAAAAAGCGTACCCCATTAATATAACCTTATGTGCCAGTTACTAGTGAGGCCTATCCAATCCATGTTGTAAATCACAAAAGTGCTGCAATAGGTTTATATTGTAATTATCGTGAGCGAAAACGATGTGTATTTGATGAAAAAGACGTTGGAGGAAGGGTACTATATGATTCACACATGGTCCATTCTCTTGTTTTAAGAGCAAGCTTACCCTGATTTCTCCATGCTGGAAATGATTTCTTTCATATTGGATTAGAGTAAACCTACCTATATTTGAACTTTATAGATATACCAAAAGAAGTGGTATTGGGTAAAACTATCGACGGAAAAAAAATGATTGCTCGAGTTATCAAAGGAAAGGGAATTATTAAACAGCCAAGAAAATCAAGAAAGCAAGAAAACAAAAAATCTGTTGATATGGAACGTGAGTACAATTTGTTTGGTTGTTATCAATCACATGATTGTTTCATCTTAACTTAGTAAGGTTGGTTATAAACATGCTCTGGCAAGGTAGACTTGCTTGTCAATTAAAAGAATGTTTCTGATTCATATGATTGATTACAAATACTAGTTTGGTTTTAATCAATCACACGATTATTTGCTCCGTATGGTTAGTAGCAACCATTTTTTTTTCGCCATTAACTGTTTAATTCAATGTTTCAGCAAAAGATTTTGTAGTAAGTGAAGACGATTTTGCAAAACTAGTGGAAGATGTTTTGTTAGGTAACATACAAAGTAGCGCGGAGGAAAATGCTGGAGCAAAAACTGTTGTAGCAGAGTTGCTGGAAATGCCAGAATATGAGTCTACTTTGCCAGAGCATATGTTGATCGTAACAAAGGTATGTTATCCACATACATCACATATATGTGGTTATGGTTAACCACTGTAGTTAACACACCTATTATACTGGGAAGGTTCTCATTTGAATGAGGAGTGAAAATTTCTGTTTCTGGTCTGGTTGTGTGTACTTTTGTGTCTCTGGCAGCGACACACAGAATGATAGCTCCACTCTAGCTATGAGTTTAAATCCCTGTGTTTATTTTTTTATTAATATAGCCAGGGTGGCTAGTTGCCCAATGGTAATATTGGTAAGCTTTATACTTAACCTGGTATATTGATAATCACTTGTCTGTGCACATAATTAAATATGCACACAGTTGTCAATAGGCATGTAGGATAATTATAGTTTCACACTAGTGTTATGAATTAATTGTTCTATTGCAGACAATCAGAGTATTCAATGAACATGGAATATTGGAAAAACAACACAGACCTACGATAATAACTGGGAGAGTAATAAAAGATGACAATGAGACAGGGTTTGTTCATATGCCTTATCTATTGCAGGAACATATGATGAAAAATAATAACTGTGGTAAGTGATGTATGTCAGTTCATTTTACTATGACAAAAAAAATTCACTTATTTGTCCATATTTTACTAGGATTTTTGCGAAAATGTATAAAATAGTTCTAAAACATTGATACATTAATAAATTAATAATATCTGCTATTAATAGCTGCATAGTTAAATAATATCTGCTATTGGAGACATTTATTTAAATCATAGCTCCTAATATTTCCTTCTACTGACATAGACCCATTGCAAGTGTTCCTAAACCGCTGGGGGTCAATATCTACTACTTTGAATACCATCTGGATAATGTTTGTTTCTAAGACTAACATATAGCTTAGTGGGTTAAATGGGTTAAGCATAATACCAAGGTTTACTAAAATCTAACTACAGCTGCTTTATTCTAGAAAATAGACATTCTGAAGGTAGTGGGGACAATCATAAGGAAAGAAATGAATCAAGTAACTCTGACATACACATGTTTGTGCACATTAATATAAGTGAGACTAAAACTTCCGATAATATTACTCGAGTATCCGTGACAGTACACAAGAGACGTAAGTTGGATCTTCTTTTCTATCACATGTTATACGCCTCAAACCAGAACCTTGCTAAAAATTTAAATCATAAAGTGTGAATGTGACACTGCCACATTCAGATTTACCTTACATGATTAGTATTAAAGGACTATGTATATCTGATTAACGACATATTGCTTTATTTTAAATAAATATTCAATTTTTTAGAACTAAAACTGAAATAACATTAATTTAATTTTGTTCTTAAAGATCTATCATTGAGCGTGGGACATAATGATCAAACATGCAATTCAGATTTGGCTTACACATGCAGTTTATGTTTGAGGGAATTTAAAACGCAGAGAGAACTCCAAAATCATCAAGAGGTATTGCACAATAATAATTATTGAATAAATGCCTAATAGAAATTGTGAAAAAACCTAACCTACATTAATGTTAAATATAACAACAACAGTTTTGACTGTCAGTAACCCTTTAGTGACTCTATCCTCCTCTCACACTAACCACCAAGCAGAGATAATGTGCTTGGTGGAGTTCACATGCCTTTGAGAACATTATGGGGACTTGTAGGGTTACTCATGATGTATCCCTTCACTATTTACAGTGGGTTTCAATAACCCATCTTCGTATTTGGATTGAGATGTTTGGTTGCCAAGATACTCTTTAAAATTAATCCAATGATCAATTCAATGGTTGATTACTGAAACTGGCTATAAGTCAGTGTATTTAATTTATTTTTTCTATATTAATGTCCATTAAATTCTTTTGAGGTTATTTATCAATAACTTGATTTTTATTACAGCAACCATGCCCAGTAGACCAAATATCATCTAATATTAACAGATGTTATACTGTCATAAGAACTGTTAACAACACTGAAATGTTTATATGCAATGTGTGCAAAGTGAGTTAAATTTTATTATTTTACAATAACTTTAAAAAAGCATTTTTAAGATACCTGAATATATAAAAACATTTACTCATAATAATAACCTTCTGTTATGTTTGAATGTGGTTTTAGTGGTGTGCTGGGGTGCTGTACCACATAATATCACAAAGCCTGTAGAAGTTTCAGTGGTAGTAGTTCATCTTATCACTACTCCTATTACATTAAAAATGTATTTTTTTACAGAAAAAATTCTCAGAGAGACAAGATTGCCATAATCATTTACAAACACACATCAGTGAACCTATCCAAGAGGAAACCAGTGTTGCAAAATACTTAGAATCATTTTCAGATGACACAAAACACACAGACACATTCATTTGTAAAATATGTGCTAGAACTTTTGAGGAATCTGTAACCCTTACAAAACATATATTAGAAGAACATATCAATCATCACTAATTTATACTTATTTATGAATATCATGATGTGGGTTAAGAAATTAATGATAGTCTAATCAGACACAGTAAAATAATATAATCTGATATATTTACAAAAATTACCTTAGTATAAAACATTTATGGCTGGTTTCAAAAAAATAATCTTTGGATTTGGATAACCCTTTTGATGTTTGGTGCCAGGCAACATTTTATAGAAAGTATTTTGCTATAAACAGTATCTATCTCAAAACATATACAAAGATTGCTTATTGAAACCCACCATTGGAGAATGTTCCTTAAAAAATATCATCTGAAAACACGCCATCCAGACCATCTAGTAGACTTGACTCATCCAGCGATTCTGCCGCGCTACCATCATTTGTTCCTGAAATAAATATAAGAATTATAAAATATTGTATAGAAATGAGTGTCAGAGTTGGTGTTTATCTCTCAACATGTCATATTTAAGTCAAGAGATACATACTGAGAAGAAAAATAGACTAATTAATGTTTGTTCTCTTGTGTAGCAGTCACACAAAAACAAAATCACATGAGATGGTATTGTAACCGGGATTTGTAACGGAGAGATACAGTTACAGTGTCCCTGTTCACAAGTGCCAAATGTAGTATAGATTTTTAAGTCCGAGGTGTTTTCAAGGAAAAACAACAAAAAAAATAACAAAAAAAATAAGGCCAGAGCAGCCGCCGCAGTAGCCAGGTGTTAGTGGCCCTGCCCCTCAAATAAAAAAATAAAACAAAAAAAAAACAAGGAAAGTTTCGGGCGCCAGAGAGGCAGGTGCTAGTGATGCAGCGTACTCCACCAGATAGCTAAAGTCGGTTAGACCATTGGACTTCTAATCTCAATGAGGGTGTTCTGTGTGAGAAGTTGACAAGAAAACAAAGAAAGTATTTTGTTAGGTACTATATTGACCATAAACATAAAACAAATATCAAGGCACTTAAAAGAAAACCCTAACTTCTTGTAACTGCTTAGAGGTATAATAATAATAAGTTTTGACTTACAGTTATGGTAGTACTTAACAGATTTCCAAACAAAAAGAATAAGTATATGGTTCCATCCAAAGGTGAAGAATATCCCAGAAAGAAAAGTGTGACCAGTCCAGAGGAGACGTCACCCCATCACCTCCGTCGGCATAAATAAAGGTTTCCCATCATACTCATGGAGTAGATGTATAAAGATTCCAAAGAATAAAAAAAATACATGGAGAGTAATATTTTTGGATTAAATTTTTAAACTACAAGTTTGGATTACAAATTTTTGGATACGAATTTGGAATACGAATTTGGAATACGAATTTGGACCACAAATTTGGAATAATGTTTTTGGACATAAATTTGGAATACGAATTTGGAATACGAATTTGGAATAATATTTTTGAAATACGAATTTGGAGCTGCAACAATAAAAATTCAAATAAGAATCTAAATCGAAAATATTATTAACTTGTAATTAAACGAAAAAGTTGCAAATAAAAGTTCTTACCGCGTGATGACGCGCTCCACAAAAGAAAACAAATAGGGATTAAAATATCCCTTAAATATAATAAATCATATAGGGCACATTCTCCCTATGGTTCAAACAACCACTAAAATAAATAATCTGGCCTGATTAGGCCGGATTAACAAAATAAAAATTCTAGGCAAAAAAAAGAGGTCTTCACATTGTGAAAATTTAAAGAAAAGTGAAGGCTGTCAATTAGCACTTGACATTACTCCCAGTAAAGGATGCGATCAGAAATTAGGATTAGAAATCTGTCAAGCAATATGCTTACAATTTTTATATAAAAAAAATAATTTAATTTTAATAAATAAATATTTCTAAAAATATGTTTTTATTTTATTTTTCGAATCCACCACAATTTAGAAAATAAGTTTATTAAACTATAAAATAATATTACGTATGTAATTAATAAAAAAAAATTAACGGGTATTTCAAATGACTTTTATTTCACTTCTACCTACAAACCACTTTAGAAAAATATAGAAATGTCAATGTCAACAGACTAAGGTTAATATGAATTATGGTGAATGAAATAGAAATGTGTCGAAAATAAACAATAAATTCGTAACGAGCGCAAGGACGAAAAAAGCACGTTACATTTCCCCCTTTTCTGGAAAAAAAAAAAAAATTCAGAACTGAAGGTTCTGGATTTTTTTATAGATATAGAACCAATAAATGTTACCTAAACAAAATATGTACCCAACAAAACAAAAATATACAACAAAAGTTGTACAAACAAACATCTAACATCTTCCAACAACCAAACAAACAAATAAATAAATAAACAACAAAGAAATACTCAGTACTACTACCATCAGGTCTGGTATGCAACCGGTACAATGGAAACACAAAGGAATCACATTGACGAACCATTCCCAATACTAGTAAGTATGTAAGTATTTAAGACTAAGTACCAAAATAATACTAACAAAACTAACTAAAGAAAACAAAATTGCTTGGCTGGTATGCACCTGATCGAGGCATTGGACTCAATGGTCATGCAACGACAAACTAACCAAAGCAAAAAAAAGTTGTGTTTTTCCTAAGAAAGAACACACAAAAGACAAACATCCTATGCAGGACAAAACTAATAAGATTAAGTAATCTTATAACCAAAGACTGGGATAAACCCAAACAAAACAAAATTTCCTGGCTTAGTATGCACCTGACTAACACAATGGGTATAAAAACCTTGTATTAGCAAACTAAACTCAGAAAATAACAAAAGCTGGTAGCAGAGTACCACAAAAAGCTACTGGACTAGTATGCAACCGACTAATACAATGGGTATAATAACCTTGTATAGTGAACTAGACTCAGTAAAAAAAATACCAAAACAAAAGTTGGCAACAAGTACCACAAAGATAGCAACAGAGTGCTAATAAAAAAGTCCCAAAAGAGAAAAAAAATTACTGGTCCAGTATGCAACCGGCTAACACAAAAGCGGAAAGCTTTGTGAGAGCGAACTGAACGCAGTAAAACAAATTGGTTGGGCATCAAAAAAAAAATGTGCAAAAGCACCAAAAGTCACACTCAGCATGTAGGAATGCTGAGGTAAAAGGGTGTGCGCAAATGTCATGTCCAGGATCTTAAGTCTATGATACTTAAACTAACACAAAAAAAACTCCTACTAACCAACAAACAAGAGTACGCACATCACAAAAAAAACAACAAACAAAACTATACTCAACACAAAACAAACAAAATGTACAAAGTACAACAAAGAAGTATGTCACACGAAAGTGTTTCACACAGCAAACAAACAAAAAAAGAGTCACACCAAGTAGGTATGCAAAAACAAAACTAAGGAGTCCTTATAATGTTGTTGGCTTCCTATTTTTCTCACAAATTTTGATATTGTCCCAAAAGAAATTCGAATATACATGGCCAAAGATGATATACCATGAATATGTGTTAAAACAAGAATAATTTATTTACCAAGGCCCCTGTCATACATCATATCAGCATACATCATCTAACAACTAGGGTCCTTACAAACATCTACATACATCAACATTCAAAACCCTTAATTGACCTAGGAAAATAAAACAAACACTAACAAGAATACTCAATAAATTTAGACATTTCCAAAAATAAGGCCTAGATTTTAAGAATATCTTTAACATGAAATCTGCCAGAAGTATTTTTATTCAAATCTTTTAACAAGTAAACATTATCCGAAATCTTTTCAACAATTTTACATTTAACAAATTTAGGTGCTAATTTAGCAGAGAAAAAATGAGGAGCGTTGGATTGTACGAAGTTTCTCCTCCATACAACATCTCCAACATCATAAGAAATGACTTTTCTTCTAGAATTATAATAAAAAGCATTTTTCTTATAAGACTTCGCTAAATTTGCAACAGTCTTAGCAAAAATATCTTCCAAATTAGAAAGAAGCTGGGAATATTCCGAACGACTACTAATAATGATCTCTGATGGATCAGAAACAGAACTAAATTTATATAAGGAACCATCTAAATAAATCTCTCTACCAAACATAAGAAAATTAGGTGTGTATCCCGTAACTAAATTAATAGTGCCATTAATAGCAGCTTGAATATGAGGCAAAAACCTCGACCAAGTTCTATGATCTGTATCTACATAACATGCTATACAAGTCTCAATTGTCTTGTTGAACCTTTCTACTGGATTATTTTGAGGAGTATACAATGTATTGTAAAATAATTTAGGAATATTATAAGCTTTAATGAAATCTTTGAATATTTTAGATGTAAATTGTCTACCATTATTTTAAAAATAACCAACCATCACCAAACTACCAAACTTTAAAAATAACTCTTTCTCTATTAAGTTTCAAAATTAAAATCTCTAGGTGCAAAATAATCCAAAAACTCAATCTTAAACTGTGACCAATTTAAAATAGTATCTCTCCTACCCCTGTACCATTTCAAAGCAATATCTGAAAGAAGAACTGGCAAAGCCAAAAAGCATTGATAATCACTATAACCTTTAACCGGTTTCAACTCTTCAAGTCTCCGCAGAAATTCAATAGGACAAGTACGACCGTTAAATGTTAAATTTAATTTGCAAAAGTCAAAATGTTTTTGATAATAGTGGTTGTTGTGAATAACTGAACGGTTTAAGTTATTTTCACTAGAAGATAAAAGCTTATTTTCATGTGATTGTGGTGTATTCGTTACATTGTCAACTTCAATTAAGTTCTCAAACCCTAAATCACTTTGTTTATCAGATTGACTACTATCCTTAGTATTAACATCCATGACTATAAATAACTGTTATAACCAAACTATAAAGATAAACTTTAAACAATGTTACAAAACTAAGAAAATTTAACAATAACTTTTCTTTTCAAACAATAGAAAATTTTATGTAAAGTTAATATCAACAACAAAACACTGAACTCAAATTTACTTTTAATATTGTAAACTATTAACTGTTTCTACTTTAAACTTAAAAATGCAAAAACTAGATATTAAACACTTTAAACATAATAAAGTAAGTTTAACTTTACTATTATAATATAAATTTAATGGTAGTAATTAATATTACAAAACTAATATTTAAATTCTTTACTTATACACAACCTCAATAATCTAAGTTCAAAACTTTGTATAGAAACTTTGTATTTATTACTTCTATGTGATACAAAACAAAAATTGCAAGTTTGCAAAACAAAATAACCAAATATAGAACAGGTCAAAACAAAAATAAGGGAAACAAAATAAAGTTACACAACCTATCAGTTTATTTGTTTCTAAAAAATAATACAAAACCAGTTACAAGAATAAGTTTGTCAACTTATCACCTCAGTACAAAAAAAATGTGTCCAATAAAATTCAGTACAGTATAAATAATCTGCACTCACAAAATAAAGCAAATAAGTCCCCACAGAACAAATCAGTCAGACAGAACAAATCAGTCCCTGTTCGCAGGTGCCAAATGTAACCGGGATTTGTAACGGAGAGATACAGTTACAGTGTCCCTGTTCACAAGTGCCAAATGTAGTATAGATTTTTAAGTCCGAGGTGTTTTCAAGGAAAAACAACAAAAAAAATAACAAAAAAAATAAGGCCAGAGCAGCCGCCGCAGTAGCCAGGTGTTAGTGGCCCTGCCCCTCAAATAAAAAAATAAAACAAAAAAAAAACAAGGAAAGTTTCGGGCGCCAGAGAGGCAGGTGCTAGTGATGCAGCGTACTCCACCAGATAGCTAAAGTCGGTTAGACCATTGGACTTCTAATCTCAATGAGGGTGTTCTGTGTGAGAAGTTGACAAGAAAACAAAGAAAGTATTTTGTTAGGTACTATATTGACCATAAACATAAAACAAATATCAAGGCACTTAAAAGAAAACCCTAACTTCTTGTAACTGCTTAGAGGTATAATAATAATAAGTTTTGACTTACAGTTATGGTAGTACTTAACAGATTTCCAAACAAAAAGAATAAGTATATGGTTCCATCCAAAGGTGAAGAATATCCCAGAAAGAAAAGTGTGACCAGTCCAGAGGAGACGTCACCCCATCACCTCCGTCGGCATAAATAAAGGTTTCCCATCATACTCATGGAGTAGATGTATAAAGATTCCAAAGAATAAAAAAAATACATGGAGAGTAATATTTTTGGATTAAATTTTTAAACTACAAGTTTGGATTACAAATTTTTGGATACGAATTTGGAATACGAATTTGGAATACGAATTTGGACCACAAATTTGGAATAATGTTTTTGGACATAAATTTGGAATACGAATTTGGAATACGAATTTGGAATAATATTTTTGAAATACGAATTTGGAGCTGCAACAATAAAAATTCAAATAAGAATCTAAATCGAAAATATTATTAACTTGTAATTAAACGAAAAAGTTGCAAATAAAAGTTCTTACCGCGTGATGACGCGCTCCACAAAAGAAAACAAATAGGGATTAAAATATCCCTTAAATATAATAAATCATATAGGGCACATTCTCCCTATGGTTCAAACAACCACTAAAATAAATAATCTGGCCTGATTAGGCCGGATTAACAAAATAAAAATTCTAGGCAAAAAAAAGAGGTCTTCACATTGTGAAAATTTAAAGAAAAGTGAAGGCTGTCAATTAGCACTTGACATTACTCCCAGTAAAGGATGCGATCAGAAATTAGGATTAGAAATCTGTCAAGCAATATGCTTACAATTTTTATATAAAAAAAATAATTTAATTTTAATAAATAAATATTTCTAAAAATATGTTTTTATTTTATTTTTCGAATCCACCACAATTTAGAAAATAAGTTTATTAAACTATAAAATAATATTACGTATGTAATTAATAAAAAAAAATTAACGGGTATTTCAAATGACTTTTATTTCACTTCTACCTACAAACCACTTTAGAAAAATATAGAAATGTCAATGTCAACAGACTAAGGTTAATATGAATTATGGTGAATGAAATAGAAATGTGTCGAAAATAAACAATAAATTCGTAACGAGCGCAAGGACGAAAAAAGCACGTTACAGTATTTCAAACTGCTAGTTCTGCTCAGCTGAAGACAAATTTATTTTGAGTTTAGTTCTCTTCCTGCAGACTATGGGAGGGTTGCATTTATGGCAGTCAGCCTATTCATACTTGGTGGTTCCTCTTTCCAAACGATTATTTGATTACACACAAGATTTCTGAAATAAATTATGCTTACCAGTCTTTTGTTTTTCATTTTTAATAATAGTGTAATCATCTTCATAGACTTTATTAAATCCCACAGGAAATGTTTCATCCTCTTCTTTAATTATTGCTGTACTATAAACTGCATGAATATTACTGAGTGTTATATTAAGGTAATGCTTTTTAAATGCACTCCCTGTTGTCAACACTGTTGAATTATGTAGTACTAATGCACAGCACTCTGATACTATGTATGGAGAAAAAGCCACCCAGGCATCCCTATGTAGAGTGCATTTTATACTTTCTGAAACAAAATTTTTACTTAGAGTAAAATTGTTGGGCTGAAAATTGTGTTATGTGTTTGTGCACACTAATCTCAGAAATTGCTGAAGGAAAGGAAACCTATAAAGGAAAACTGGGCAAAACATGGGCTACAATTCATTAAAAAAAATTAGAGATCCTTAAGAAAACTCCACTCAAATTTTAATTTTAAGCCTAGTAAACAATAGTTAGGGGGATTCATGAGGTACAAATACTTACTTGGATAGTCTCAAAGTCTAGTAAACAATAGTTAGGGGGATTCATGAGGTTATGGACCAAGGTATGGGGTCTCATGTCTTTAGTTACTATCTACATACAATACTGTCCTAGGTACAGTATTGTATGTAGATTAATACTGTACTCTACACTCAAATTCAAAAGCTTTTATTCATTATTAGGTACAATTTATGCACACTTAATGAACATCATACATTTAACATTATACAAACATCCGCTTTTATCGCCCCTCAGGCAACATGTATACTAGGAGAAAAAAACCGGCGGAAAAAAACTCCCAGCACTCTTAAAAATAAGTATGAATTATTCTATGGTGCAGTATGACTAGGCCCAATAAAGGAACACACATGACAGCTATCGTGTGTGTCAATATCGCCCCATTGCCATCTGCTCACAAATAAATATTGATACATGGTGTACACTGATGATAGATCTCTTCTAGATCTTAAACTATGTTAAGATTAGTTCAGCAGAAACAGAAAATTAACATTTGATATTGATTTCCTTTAGTTCTTGTTCTGTAAAAATTTCAGACAGGCTAAGAAAAACTCTTATATCAAATACCTGTTGTATCCCTTAACACTATTTGTGGATCAATGGCAGATCTGTCCACACTCTCTACAAATGCAACAGTGGCTTCTGCTTTTCTATGGGGCAAATTTCCTTTCAAAGCTTGTTGCTTGATATCACTAATTGTATATACTTTATTCAGATCCTTTGTATCTTGCAGCAGTCTATTCCACAAGGGAGATTCAAAAATACCTTTGTGTAAGTGGCTTTGTGAATAATCTATATCCTGTAACAATAAAATAATAATTATATCAATGTGTGAACACAATTTGGCATAGCCCATATTTGCAGAAATACCATAAAAAAGCCACACAACAGCATATAATTATTTATATCCAATTACTTACTAAAATCTCTCTCTCAAAAAATTATCTTATTAAAAATATTAATGGATCTTTACTCATATAATTTTTACTGGGTCTCACCTGAGAAAGAAGCTCAACATGGCACATGATATCATCTTTAGACTCTTCAAAGGTACCATTTAGGAGCCCGGCTGGCCCAGGGAATTTTCTTTTAGTTTTGTGATCAAAATATGTGTTAATCAATTTTCTTTTACTGTTTTTGCCAAATATTTGGTCCTTAACTTGATCTGACAATGTATTTTCAATAGTTCTATCTATAACCATCTCATTCACTTTGTTTTCTTTATTATCCTGAGTTAATTTTGGTGGTGAACAATTGTTTCTTAAAGGATTTCCAAGGTTATCAAAAACATTTTTTAAAATCTGTGTATGATCTTGGTCTGTTGTTACTTGAATAGCACTGGGCTCTGGTAAATCTAGCTGTGACAGAATCTGTAAGATAAATATTTTCATAATCAAATTATTATTAAGTAATTAGTCTATTTCACTATAACATTAATTATTTTAAATATATTTACTTGATCAAAGTCATCAGACTCAAACATTTTCGTGGAGTTATATATCTTGATTAATTAGATATTAATATCATCATTTTAATATTTACCAAGCTAAAACCACAATTGACAATAAAGTTTTGCGCATGAACTATTTTTTACGAATCGAAAAATATCTCATTTCAATTATTTTAAATTAAATTAAGGTTCAATTATGTTGTTTGTGCAAGCGAGCTGTCAGTCGCAGTCGGCTAATTTGTCAAAATGCCAATCAAAACGTCAATGTCAATAATTATATTATGTCACATAATTTGATAACGTTAACCGGCTCTACACTTATGCCATGAAATCGGTGTAGTACCTTTGCGACGATTAAAATGAGATGAGTCATGTCTAGCAGTAGACTATATACGAAGGGCTGGAAAGAATTTTATTTGGCGCTACTGGTATCCTGAATCATACAAAATTTCGACATAGGTAACGTGATGATCACCTCGCCTTATGGGAAATTCGCCTTTGCCTAACTAAAATCACAATGATGATCGAAAACAATTTTTGAATAATGGAAGGGAAGTTTAGAAGAAAAAAAAACAATTATATTTTTTAAAACTTTATTCAGTGATTGAACCTATAACATACTTAAATTTTTCTATCACTGCTACTAACATTCAAATTAGATAATAAATATAGAATTTCAGAGCATATTATAGAATTACATACTTATTTTTTAATATTTTCATTTATCAACATTAAAGATTTTAATCGTTAGGAATGTGGCATCAATACAATAAAACCAATTGTATACAGTACAATATTGTTTAAATAAATATTTTAAGTAGATATTGACTATGAAATATAAATATAGTTCCGAATTAACACATATTTATAATAAGTCACAATTGATTATAGGACTTTATATGTGTGTGAAATGGTGTCTTATATACAACTATGTAACACTTTTCGGAAATATGGGGCTTTCAAATCGCTACAATAACTGCAATTATTAAAGGCCACAGCGTTCTAAAACAACAATAATAACAATGTAAAACACATGAACATGGCTTTTTGTTTAGGCTTTCGCGCCAATAGCGGTGCCGCCGGATTGCTTGTCGATTTGTTCCTTCTCCAATTGCTTGCCGAGGTACTCCCTGTTAAACAAATATTACAATTTACAGTATAAATCACATTTATTTATTTCGATGTATTTCTTCGTTCTATGGTTGGGTAGTGTCAATACAAGAGGCCATCCAGCTGTGGACTTCTAAGGATTAATGGATGGATGAGTGTAGATCCTGTATGATTATATTTCTCTATAAATTCCTTACTGTCACTAAAGTAACATTGCAAACAAGCAAACTAGCAAACTATATAACACACATACAGCATTTTGCAGCTATAAGTAACTTTTCTCCAAATGATGTAGGTAATGTAATATTCAAATTATGACAAAGTCACAGACAAGCTGTAATGAATAAGCATAGCTCTTACCAATTATGAACCATCAGTTTCTGTACTGCCAGCAAAGCCTCATAGCGCACGTTGGGGTCTTCATGGCTGAGCAGATACATCACACGCTGCTTACCTCCCAGCTGCTCAATGGTCCTGCAAGCAATGGAAAACATGAAGACTTACAATGTAACATTTATTGATACTATCTTTATTAGTACATTACTATTGTTAAACAGTAGATGCATTTGGCTTTAATAGCTTTTATTGCACAGCATGAATACTATACTCTGTACTGTAAGTCTATAATTGGGTTATTTTAGACACGAGAATTGTATTATAGGATACAGGGCACAGGTTAGAAGGTTTCAGAGTCCTGGACAGTAATTATGGGTATACTCACATTGTGCCAGTAGTTAATTTAGTACGCACATATTAGCCATCGTCTAAGCAGTCAACAGAGTGCTCCACTGAGTCACGGCTCTTCTCTAACAGATATCCAATGAGCTCAACGTTTAATGAAGGATAACTTATTGCTTTTCACGTCCCCCACGTGCCACCACCTATGGACACTTCAATTATCTCCACAGGTGGTGGCAGTGTCCACTTATCGTCCGGTGGCCCGTCTGCTCGTTTGCCCACCATTTGGCATTAAAAATACACACCTACCCTTTGGCTAGTGGCGCACATATCCGAATGCATTACGCGAGAAATGCTGGGTGGCAAGGCGTGGGTAATCTAAGGTGGCTAGTGGGTATACTCACTGCTTGCCCCTCGGGTAGTGGCGCACATACTCGCCGACGTCGTAGCAGGCGACAGCGAGGACCAGAGGATCGCGGCTCTTCTCCAGCAAATGCACGAGAGTGCGCAATAGCTCCGCGCCGCGTTCGTTCAGACGGGCTGCGTTCTCGCGCCAGAACTTGGCCGACTTGTGCACCGGTGACCATTCGAGCCTGTGTGACACGAAGTGGGATGATGACAGCATTCATAATTGACTTTATTTATTTTGCGAAAATGCGATTGGAAAGAATATGGAATGACAGGAACCTGATTTTTAATTCATTTTTTACAAATAATATTTGACGAATGTTATTTAATAACTGCATGGTGATCTACTCTTCAATTTATAAAGTCGGCACATTCTTGGGGTTAGTTGCTAAAGCAATTTTACATTCAGCCTGGTTTCTGCATTATGTTTTATTTTGGCACAATGAAGAATAAATTCACATTGACGGCCTGAGTGGCGCAGTGGTTAAGACACCGGTGCGCTGCGCGGAAGGTCCTGGGTTTGATTCCCAGCAGAGCAGGGAATTGAATGATGAATTTGAATGTCTGTTTCTGGTCTGGGTGTGTTGTGTTCTTGTCTTGTGTGTGTCCATGGCACCCACGACACAGGAAATCCTCGTGTGGGGCTATGAGTGTGAAGCGTTATTTACATTATGTCGCTGTTAGTGATATGATGACACTCCCTCCCTCATATATGTACATAGGGGGTGTTCTAGATACATAAGGTTGAAGTGACCAATGACCATCTCAGTCCTCATGAGTGGCAATGCATGCACACACAACCTCAGTTAGGTTTCTCACCTATTTGCGGTTGGATGTGTGTTCTCATGCACTAGGCATTAAGTTAGCTTATAAATTACGCTAGCAAATAAATTACGTTATTTCTTATTGATTATTAGAACTCACCGTCCACTCTTAACCTCCGTGGCGTACTGGTCGAAGGAGCTAAGGTCCTGGACAGAGGCTTGCAGGCGTTCATTGAGGTACTCCACATCATTCATGATGTCCTCGTCGTCCGAACGCTTCTGCTCCAAGATCGACAGCTGTTTCAGCACCTTGCACTGTACCATGGCAATGCAGTGCTCCTTTGCTACCTGATCATGAGATATATTGAAGCTTAAAGTAAGACCATATTCGCATGTGTATATCAAGGGTGCGCCCCGCAAACGTCATTTATGCGTGGCAAACTTTCTAATGCGTGAAAAGTTTCTAGTCACTTGAAGTATGTAATTATGTATTGCAACCACAAATTATCATAATAATATGATCTTCTTTGAAACTAATGCGATAGTTGCCATTGGAAAGCACATAATTATTCAGGTGGCTATTGTGTCTGCTGATTTAACACATATAAAAAATGTTGTTTCAATAATAATTAGACTTCTACTATTATTGTTCTTAAGTTCAACACAATATTAAATTATTATTTTCTTTAAATAAAATCTATTCATGTTACATACCTGGTGGTCCTCCGGTTTCTCGATTAAGTTCCTGAAGACAGCCAGAACAATGCGAGTAACCTTCTCCTTGACAGAGTCGCTCAGGATGTCAGCAAGGTTGGGAATGACATTGAACTTATTCATCTTCTCAGCCAACAGCGGGTTGAACGTCAGCACCCACAGGCAGAACACCAATTGGTATTGCACCTGTAATAATGTATGAAGTAAATTAAATGCTTCACACTTATAGCTCCACACTAGAATGTGGATTTCTGATCCTCTGGGAAATCGAACCTAGATGCATAAATCAACTGCACATATTAGCCACTGTCAGGTATTCTACAACTTTATATTTTCTACAGATCTGTTTTCCAGGTTTGATTGATTAAGAGGTTTCCCAAACTTTCATCTACTCTTTCTTGAGCCATTACCATCAGAATCATTGAAAAATTTCAATTAAAAGTTAAATTTCATAATGTGATTTTATACACATTATTTTAATGCAAGTTTGTTGAAAATCTCTACCTACATTTAAATATTTGTAATAAGAAGAGATTACCTGGAAATTCACTCGGGATTGGAGGATGGACAGCAGGGTGGAGATGCCATCAACAGAGAGGAATGCGAAACGGTACTCGTCTATGCGCAGCATCATTTGCAGGCAACGGGCCACCGAAGGGATGTAGTCATTGTTCTAAAATAGAAAAAAAAAAGATAATAAATAGGAAACAGGGAGAAATAAAAATCATATAAATTTACAAAAAGTATTAAATGTGCTGGTGCTATTTAAGATTATCCGGTTTTGTAACACTTAAAAATTAAGTTCAAAAAATATACATAGACTCTTATATTAGGTACTTATAATTTAGCAAAAAATGTAAGTATTATTTAAAAAAGTAACATTACATGTTTCAAAAATATATGATTATTGTAAATGTATTGTAATTGTATTATTGTAATTGTATTGTAAATACAATATTCAATTATTAAATGTATTGTATTAAATGTATACAAAAATTATTTAGTTTCTTTTCAAATTACAACAAGACTCGCATAGTAATATAATAAAACATTTAAGAAAAAAGAAAGTTGAAAGGAAGTTTTAAGGAATAATTGCATGATTATTTAAACATGATATTTATAAATATTAATAAGTTGCAATTATAATAAGCACATTATTCATGACATTGCAAGAAATCATCTTACGAAGCATACACAGCAATTTGTGAATTGATTAGAAATGTTAATGCATGCAAATGCAAAGGAGCATTGGTTAACACTGTATAACTAACTAAAAACTTGAAGTAAAGTTTGACATTACTGTTAGTTACTCTTCACATTGGGTTACTTTCCACTTGGACATTCAGCTCTTGGTGACATCTACATATAGTACCTTGTGGAGACCAAGTGGGAAATCCTCATGTGATTTCAGTTCATCAAAGGAACTGTAAAGACTGGAATATTTTTCACTGCTTTCCGCCGCGTCCTTGTTCTTGTGGTGTTTCGGGGGTTTATCGGCGGCGAAATTCGTTTTCTCATGCTCCAACATAACCTGCTCAGCATGCTCTAACTCGGCAGACATTTTCTCCGCCTTGCCAGAAAACAAACCTCTCAGTGATAATATGCAATTTCCTCTGCAATGCCCCAACGATGCGATATGCTTTCGTGATGATGCTCACAACATTTGGTTACTTATCAGTGTTTTAGACACGTGATGTGTATGTGTTCTGTTGTAGGTTTTGAAGTAAAAGGTTTCTTTAAGATGCCTGTGCACATTGATCTCATATACATGTTTTCTTCTGACATTGTTTTAAATTTTTGCTTGCCAGTTAAGGTTTGTTTTATTTTTATAAAACAAACTTTAGATAGGTTATATAGACTAGAGGTATATTTTAGATCACAATACCAATAAAACAATTATTACAGAAGACTCAGTTTAAAGTTTGTGTTATGAATCCTTTCCAAGTTATGTATATGCTAAATATATCATATCTGTACTCAAAATTTATTTATTTATAATATAATAATTATTTAAATAATAGTAAAAATTGTGACAGTATGACTGTAAAAATGTATATTTTATAAATTTAGGTAGTGCTGTTTTACAGGAATTTATCAAACAGTTCTTCATTGATCATGGAACTTTCTACTATGTACTGTTACCAAATGTGCAACAAACCAGGATAAAGTAATATGGTATGACTAAGTTTAGTTTTAAATTTTAAGTTATTAGTAATAATTATGTTTTTATTCAAATCTTTAACCTTTTAATCTTTAATCATTTCAGATAAAATTTAGGTACCAAAATTGTTACGCAGTTTGCTAATAAGGTAGTCAAATTTTATTTATAAATGCATGCTCATTTATATTTACATCAAAAATGTTTGTAACTAAGCATATATTTATAATCTACATCACATGCAACATATTAAAAATATTCACTTTTATCTAAAAAAAAAACAAATCTGTGATGACCTACCACTATCAATTTGATTTAAATGAGGGTGACTATGACTGTTAAAACATGATAGCAAAGCATTAAAAATGATTTCATATCAAATAAATCATAAAATACCACACTCTAATAAAAAAATCAAATTTGTACTAAAACTGAACTCATCATGCCATTAAATCAAAAGTCATGCTTTTGAAAACCTGAATTATAATATCAATTTGTTCAATATTGTACACCTGTTAAAACTTACGTTCATCTTTAGCTGGTCCTTAAGCCAAGACAGATAGAAATGCAGGTCGCTCTTTTCCATGAGCTGTGGGTGCCAACAGGCGAGCTTGGCAATGATGCGGGCAGTCATGTGCTGCACAAACTCATCCTGGAGGTTGAGCAGGTTCAGGAATGGCTGCCAGATGTTACCGTGCCTAGAGTTGCGGAATATCTTAACCCTAGATTTGTCTTCCTGAAAGAAGGCACACCTGTGTTAACATTCTAATAGAACATTTTAAGGTAAAGTTGAGTTGTACATCCATAACAGCTAAATTAGGTATTGAATAACAAGTACTTGCCAGGTATAAAAGATTTAATAGCTTTTTTTTAATATTAACTGCAAATAAACAAAACACCATACCTAGGCATGTAAAATAGTAATATTTTATATTTAGAAAAAATTTACAAAGATTTCATTAAAATGCTGATACACAATATTGATATAAATTTGAATGCTTTTTTGCTTACCGAAAGAATATCATCAATCAATACAAGGACATATTGAATGGTGTTATCCTTGCTGATGTGAGTGAGGAGGTTGAGGAACACATCAGCGCAGGCCTCTGGGTTTTTGTCTGGCAAATCCTTCTGCCCACGCTGATCTAGGTTCACAATGAAATCATGATCACGCTGGGTAATCATCTGCGACCTGTGATGAAAATAAATCCTTTTAAATTTATGTTAAGATTAAGATGTAGCCAAAGATTCTAATACTTTAGCAGCTCATCAGAATCTTACCCACTCATGCCACCCATGTTGTTTATACAGGTATATATATTGAAATAGAAACTTCCTTTTTCATTGATTTTAATAATGGTTTTTCAACTTATAACAGAAGTCAAATTGAACGACTTAATTGGCTAAAGAAATTATTACTATTATTTTTAATCATTTAAATATTAGTTATGTTGTAAGATTGTTATATATGTTGAAGAATTGTCCATTAGTGGATTCTAACATGTTCTAAAAATATTGATTAATTTATCTGTTTAGATTTTAAATTAATATTATGTATCCAGTTGGAACAGTTGGAACCCATTCCCAGTCAATTATTTTAAACATTTAATATTAATATCATATTATTATCTAACAATTTATTTATGCCCACATTTGCCCACAGCCGTCACACTGTTCACAATCCATAAAGCAGATTATGGGATTATTAAAATAACGATTTACATCTTATAGGTATTATTACAATGGTATTTAACGATAAGAGTAAATCAATACTCACTGCAGATAGGATTGCCAGTTTATTTGAGTCTGGCGTATCTCACTTGCCCTTATTTGCAGGACACTGGTGGCAGCAATCATATCTGGAATATGAGTTAAGGGATACAAAAAAAGGGTGGTTTCAGATAAAAGATCTCAGGTCCTGTTTTCATCATTTTTTCTTGAGAACTTACCGATTTTTTCGTCACCCATCAGCTTGCTAACATTTTCATCACTTAGGTTAGCCATTTCGGCTACGAAAATATTAGAAAAAGATGCCCTTCACAAATAAGATGGATTTTAAAGGCAATAATTCTTCGGAAAACAGAATTTTGAGACAGCGCACTCAGCTGAGAGGTCTTGTGACTAAAGTAAGTGAAGTTAGCTGTATGTAAATTAAGTATATCTTACCTTCTCTAATATAGATTTTCATTGCTGAAAGAAAGAGATACCAATATTAATTCTTATGTTGTCACTACTGTATAATTCAATCAATGAACTGTCATTGATGTTTCGTTCAAAAATATTGTTAGTTTACTCATTTGCTCAGTAAAGTTGTTTAGTTTGTTTTGGTTAATTTAATAAAAGTATTTTTTATCCTCTACAAAATTGAATAAGTAAAAGTTTTTAATGCTGTTAATTTTATTGAAAATAAAGAAGAAACAAATTTTTTAATATGGATAAATCACATAAGTTTAACTTTGTGAACTTTGAATATCGTTCGGGAATCGATTTAATTACCTACACTAAAAATATCGATATTCATTATTTTTTGCCAATTTTTGCTGAAGACTACTACAGTTAGTACAGTTATACAGTATAACTGGCAATTCCCTTCCATAGCCTACGGTCCGTACTAGTTATTATTTTACTCTTTGGGTCCGTAGTTCAGTTCAGCGAATTTTTCTTTATAATGTTTTAAATTTTAAAAGCAATGTTTGTTTGTTTTGATAATAAACTAACATAAATAAAATTTCATGGTTTGTTTTGATGAATACATACAATTTTATAATAACAATATTTTTGTTATTTTATTGACATATAAATTTGTAATTTTGTAACACAAACATTTTTCCAAAACCTCGTGGAAAAGTTCGAGTTAAGATTATTCAATTTTTGGAATAATTGGCTATTTAAAATAAAAATTAGGTACTCATCAACGCTGATATATTTTGGGGTACGTTTTGTTTTGAGAGGTGTGTAATTTAAGTGCCGCGGGAAATATAAAAAAAAGAATGCAACTTACGATTGTATTTGTCAATTTCGTCCTTAACTTTTGGTGTTGTTTCCATTTTTTATTTATTTTTGTTCCTAAATTACTAGTACAGTGCTGGAATTTTGTTTCGTGATTCATAATCCTTTATTTTGGTGTCACTGCTTGACTTTTTGTTACAGATAACGTGCTATTGGGCTCATGACACAGTTTACTATAAATAAAATTTGGAAATTGGCCAGTTTCTTTCTTTGTCATGACTTCGCTGCAAGAAGAAAGTAACTGTCAATCAGAGGAGTTAAATGATGTCAATTCTATGGAAGTAGACAAACAAACTCATAAAAGCTCTAAAACTTACGATGTAGATTTGGGATTAAACTTTCTTTTGAATGGAGCTGTGAATTTAGTATTTACTGGATATTATAATGGCATAGGTGTTGAAGTGAAGTCTCATGATGCAGTAGCTTTATATCAGATGGGATGTTTTGGTAAAGGCAGTACATCAAGATCGAGGCCTAACAATACAAACAGTGGTATAATTAGTATGTTAAGGAGAAGGCAATACCTAAAGCGTAATAAGTGGTTTAAGAAGTACACCAATAACCAAGGTTCTGCAGATGCAGATAAACTGTTGCAGGAAATCAAAGAATTAAGTTATGATATAAGGAATGAATCTAATCAGAAGGATGTAGTAGATTTGGTTTCTAGTGAGGATGATGACAATGATGTTATTGAAAATAGGAACAATGATATTGTGATTGTTGTTCCTAACAGTGACTCGGAAGATGATGACTATTTTGCAAATCTAAACCCTAAGTGTTGTTTGAATAAAGTTAAACAGGAAGAAAAGTTAATGCTTACACCTCAAGAAGCATTTTTTCTGACATATGGTTTGGGATGTTTGCAAGTACATAATTGCTCCCATGTTATAAGTATAGAGAATTGCTGGAAACTATTTAGTGACAGTGATCCTAAGTTTGATGAAAAGTATGTTGTGTATCATTACTTTAGGTCGAAAGGATACATTGTTAAACCAGGAATAAAATTTGGAGGTGATTACGGTAAGATATTTTATTTTATAAATTAAACTAAATGACCCTGCAGGTATAGCTCTGTCCTAATTTTAAAATTAATTTAATTTAATATTAATTGTTAAATAATATTTCATAAATATAAATTTAATCATCAATTAGTAAATTTAAAAAATAATTTATAATTGATTTAATTTAATTACAACAATGATAACAAGCATGATGACAGTAATCAAGTATTGCCAAAATATTTATCTGATCTAATGAAATAGGATTCAAAGATTTTGAAACATGTATTTATTCTCTTATTAATGTCGAGATTAATAATTTATTTGTTAAAATAAATCTACAAAATACAACAATCCGCCATGATAGCTTCAGATTGAACCTATCAGATTGAATTACGTCAATTTACGTCACTTCTCAGTAAACATCATTTTTTTTGTTTAAGCGTATACGTGATCTCTGCATTTGTTACTGAGCCGTGACGTAATGACAGACGCCATGACACGGGCGAGCCTTTTGGAATGAATTTGAAACTTAAAATTTAAATGTACTTTTGTAGCACAAAAACCTCTTTTCCTACAAAATTTTCTACAAAAATGATATATTTTAGACATAATAGAAACTTCTGAATATCATAGAAGAGTTTTTGAAAATTAGTCATCATACCTATTATTAAGTTTATATTTTCTCTCATATAAATCCTTTTTATGAGTGAATCTGTTGATGAAAATAGACAGTTTAAAAATGAAACAGAGAACTTTAAGATATCCTAGTCATATGATTTCCTAATTTATATTTTATTTCATTTTAGTGTTATATAAAGATGGTCCAGAAATAAATCATGCAGAATATATAGTTGTAATAAGATTTAATTATAACAAATTTGACTGGGCATTAGTACTTGGTCGTGTTCGGGTTGCTAATACAACATCAAAAGTAAGTTTTAAGAAAATAAAACTGACAAACTGGTTCATTTTAATTCCATACTTTTGAATTCTATATTATGAGCACTTCCACATTCGATTGCAAGCAGTGTGGACATAATATGTGGTATTAGGCATATTTATTTGTTATTAAATAATACCACTTATCAAAGTAGTAAACCATGGTTTTTGCTAAAAGTTTAACATCTTCAAAGTTGTAAATATGACAAGACTTCATCATTTTCAGCAAGTGTTGATAACAGAGGTGATTAAACCAAATAATGAAGATATGCAGCTGCCAAAAGATCTTTGTAACTACAGTGTGCGTGAAGTACTGTTAGATAGGAACATTCCGGTAACAATAAATGAAGACATAGACTAAATAAATCTACTTTTTATTTAACATCCTTAACCTTAAGTTTATGCTCTCTTCATAGGCTTTTTCTTGCCTGTGAGTCTATATTCTCTTCTTTCGTTTAAATATTCTTCAGTGCATTCTTTTCGAAAGTCATCATTTTTGTACCAGCTAGATAAACACGACTTCAAAGCGGAGTTTTGATTTCTACAAGTAATCACCATCAGCACAGAAGAGTTTTTGCAACATTCACTAAAGTCGGCTACTTCTTTGATGCACTTTTCTGTCTTTGCCTTTTCTCTGATTAACTTTGGTATTAATACTTCAACCTCTACTTTTCTGAGACTTCTATCTTCGGGATCACCTAAAATGTATTATTTAATGTAAAGACGTTGATCCTAGTTGTGTAATCGATACTATTAATGATTTCAAAAAATACCCAATCCATGAGGCCCGTCAGAGAACTTCGGGGGCAAAACAGATTTTTCGGTCATTTTATACAGCGGGCTTTACACATATAGACAAAGCAAAACGTAAATAAATCTTCATTCCTGTTAGCCGAATTTAGGTTAGGTTTATGTCAATGTTAGTTGACAGTAACGGAAAAGACGGCAGACAAGATGAGTTTTTTGACAATTAATAGTCTTGCATAATGCCATCATGTCAGTAAGGCCAGAAACACATTACGTGTCGTGGAGTGTCGTTACGCGCCAGAGGCACTCGGTTTCATGGAACACGACACGACCCGACCCACAAATACAAATATGTCTCTTCTAACCATAATTTATACGAAAAATATCTCCTACAGTAATAATTATGTCATTTTTATTACTTGTAACATTCTTTTCGTGAGCTTGCATTTTTGACGAAAGTTGTCTTTGTCTCAGTTTGTCTGTCAGTCAGGGTATGTCAGAATCGATTCCAGTGTGACCATTTGTGGCAGATTTCTGCCATTTTGGCAGATTTGGATCCAAAATTTAAGCTGTGGCATATTATGCTGACGATTTACAAATGTGGCAGATTTTGGCAGATTTCAAAGGTTTTAATGAAAATCATGCAAATTTTAAATTACATGACATTATAAATAAGTAATAAAAATTCAAATAAGGTAAATGTAAAAATATTTAGTAGAAAATAATTTCACAATCTGAAACCTATGCCTTTGTTTGTTACCCAGCCCAGATTACACGGGGATTCCCCGCTTGATCTGTTCTGACATAGGTATTGTCATTTGATTGTGGGCTGTAAGTGATAAGTCATAGGGTTCATATTCTTATAACCTTTCTTGATTGACTTTTCAATCATCTTTGTTTTTTTTACTTCATTTCATTCTCTTACGGCGCTTAGCGTGTATGTGAAGTACAAAATATCCAAATATTGCAAACTTTGCAAAAGCTCTCTAGTGTTTGCCGATGTCAAATGCGTCGTGCGAAAGGATATTTTCTCAAGTCAATCTAAATAAAACAAAAATAAGGAACAGGTTTATGAATAAACATGTCTCGGCAATAATTACTACAAAAGAGGGAATAAAGGAACACGGAGACTGCGTCTCCTTTAAACCAAGCAAGGAAATGTCAAAAAATATGTCGTTAAAATCCATGTACAAAGAAAATGAAGACGAAAATTTTGAAGCCAATGTTGATTAGGTGTATTGTTTTTTTGTACGTTTAGCGTAGTTATAATGTTGATTAAAAAAAATTATGAAAATACGTTTTTTTTTATTTTCATGTTGGCATATTTTTGGCATTTTTAAACGCCGAGTGTGGCAGATTTTGGCAGATTTTTGGGTCCGTGTGTGGCAGATTCGCCGTTTTTGAGATGGTCACACTGATCGATTCATCCTGTCATCAAATCTGCTGTGCTCAATCAAAGGACTATAGCTGTATATCTCGCATGTTTTCAATATCAAGTAGCTTTTAATACGTTTCTGAATTTATCAATCAATATATCAAAGGTTTGTAAGCATAATTAAATAAAATTCTTTATTTTACACATAGAATGTTGTATATGGGAAACTGCAGCTATAACGGTGACTTGTCAAGTCATGGCAATGGTAACGCTTGGTCTTTTCGTTTTGTTTTACAGTGCAGAGGATTAAAAGTACAGAATGGATCGTCTTTTACGTCTTGGAGGAGGGATGGCAGGGCTGTCGCAGCCACCGCCGCCCACTGACGCACCAGTGGTGGACACCGCTGAGCAGGTGTACATCTCTTCACTAGCGCTGTTGAAAATGCTGAAGCATGGCCGTGCCGGAGTACCTATGGAGGTCATGGGTCTTATGTTGGGTAAGTTCAATTTCAATATATTCAACAAAAGATCAAAATCAAATGAGTTTCACTTTGTTTCTTCATTTTCAATATCACTATACCTAATATTTTTGTTTATTTACGCTTCCAGGTGAATTTGTTGATGACTATACAGTTCGTGTTATTGATGTATTTGCCATGCCCCAGACTGGTACAGGAGTTTCGGTAGAGGCTGTTGACCCCGTCTTTCAGGCAAAAATGTTGGATATGTTGAAACAGACTGGCCGACCTGAGATGGTTGTTGGATGGTAAGATAATTTTTTCATAACTTTGTTATTACCAACATTACTAAATGTTATTTTAATATAGTATAGGATTGAAGTGACAAAAGACCACAATAAAATATAACAAAAATACAGATAGAAAATAGAGCACTTAAGTAATAAGTAATCCTTATTCTGAGGTATTTCTGGGTCTAAAATAGATATACCTGTGTGCTGTAAAAGGCCAAGAGCATGCAAATCACTTCTCAATGTCTATCTTACATTTACACCTTATTTATTACAGGTACCATTCACATCCTGGATTCGGATGCTGGTTATCTGGTGTTGATATAAACACTCAGCAGTCTTTTGAAGCTCTATCTGAAAGGGCAGTTGCTGTGGTGGTTGATCCAATTCAGTCAGTCAAGGGTAAAGTGGTCATTGATGCATTTCGCCTCATCAACCCCAATATGATGGTTTTAGGACAAGAACCGAGGCAAACAACATCCAACTTGGGACATCTTCAAAAGCCATCCGTACAAGCACTGATTCACGGTCTCAATCGTCACTACTACTCAATCAGTATCAACTATAGAAAGAATGAACTTGAACAAAAGATGTTGCTGAATCTCCACAAAAAATCCTGGATGGATGGCCTCACTCTGGCCGATTACAAAGAGCACTGCTCCATCAACGAGACAACTGTGACAGACATGTTGGAGCTAGCCAAGAACTACAACAAGGCACTGGAAGATGAAGAGAAGATGACTCCAGAACAATTAGCTATTAAGAATGTTGGTAAGCAAGACCCCAAGAGGCATTTAGAAGAGAAAGTTGATGTTTTGATGGCCAACAATATCGTTCAGTGCTTGGGGGCTATGTTAGATACTATGGTGTTTAAATGATCTATATTTGTATGGACTGTTTTTATAATATAAAGTGTTAAGGCAATACTGAGCTGCATATACAAGTCTAGCCTCTCAATAACATTTTCAACCTAGTAAATTTATCATTGTCCAGATGTTTAAACAATATTGTACTGGAGTTACTTGGTACCTTAAATATTTTAAAATAAAACAATTCCTTTTTTATCTGAATTTTTAATAAAACAACCTTGTGGGAGCAATTTGTTTCTGAATTTCCAGAAGCCTTGACTTGACAACAGGATAATCATTTGTATTTGTAAAATCAATATCTAGCATTGGCTTAAGCAGTTTTTGCGACTGCACTATTTCACGAATTATTCTCTTTGCCTTATGAAATGCTTTGTCAGGATTGTCCATATTAATCTGAAAAGAAAAAGAACATTGTTAACATAAATATAAAAAAGAGCCTCTATATCTTTAATGGAATAATTTTAAATGAATTTATGTGCATATATAACACTTAGGTACTGTATCCCAGAATAAGCCAGGGCATTGGCGGTGAATATCTTCATAATCATCTTTCAAGTTTGTGGTTGTTTTATCAGTCAGTTGCTGTAATTATTACAAGAAAAGCAATTAAATATCTTGTTTTAAAGCACAACTTAAAAAAATAGTAGCAAAACAAATCGTTTTAAATTTAAAAATGAAAAATTATCTGCTTTAAATAATAGGAAATCTTTCTACAAAATATAAAATTTTCAATAGTGTACATACAATATATGATATTTATATATGTATTTTTGTTAAATTAGGTAGGACCTTACCTCATATGAACAACCAAATTGCTTCATAACAAATTCTATGTCCTCAGTTTTGATGTTATGATGAGATGTGTCCACTGTAACATAAAGCAGATTATTATGGATATTATTTAGTAATTGAGCATCAGTTACAGGTTTATTTCATTTTTTACTTTGCCAAGCATTATGTTCTCTCCAACACCGGAGAAGTTCATTTGCTGTTATTGAAACAACAGCTTGTAGCTTCAAATTCTACAGTGGAAAAAATACTAACGTGCAGTTTCGTACCATCTCTGACCTCGTAGAAGGTAGAAGAACAATTGAAATTAAATCTCAGATCAGGCAGTCCGGTATAGCGAGGAATGCACGGAAGTGCACCTATGTAGTGCATAATTTTTTTTTTATTTACACATTTGAGTTTAACAATAATATGGTTTAGTTTTACGTACGTGTTTTGGCAATTAATTCTCCTGCCGATATCAATCTATTTTCCATAAGAAAAGCCAACCAAAGGTCTGATTCACGGGTCTCCGGTATAGGTGGCTGTCGAAGAATTGTTTTCGAACTAGCTGGTTTTGGAGGGTTATCCTCTGCGAAATATATTTAAGGAAGTACAATATATTAATTAAGTAGATCCTTAGGTAGAAAGGCTTTATACACCTCTTCATGTGTATAAAGCCTTCATACAGCTTCATAAAGCTGATGCTTTATGTGTTGTTCGCAACCTTTCATTAACTCGCATCTTCCTCGAAACAAAGACTTAAAAACAAATTTAATTTAAAAGAGGCTATCTACTCCTCACAATGTTAGTATTCACGAAAAGATTATAATTATGAGCTTAAGCTACTTTTATAGTACTTATAAAAATAATGCTCCAAATCTTTGGAATACAACTCTAATATGTGCGTAGTAAATTATTGATTTATATGTTTATGTAGTTATGAATTCTACGTACAAAAATCTAAGGGTTCTTGACAACCTGTCTGCTTTTTTAAGCCTAAAATTAAATTTCAATTTCTATTGCTATAGGATTTAATTTAATGGTTACACTTCTACCTAGGTACAGTGGCGTAACTATACCATCTGGGGCCCGTGGCAAATTCTTTTGATGGGGCCCTATCAGTAAAAATCGTCACGTTGTTTAATTTTAATAAACTTCGAGATTTTCCGCGTTCTCAATTACACGTTGTATATTGTCTCACTTGTTTAGTTGTCTCACTTTGAATTTTAAGCAGAACTTATAAAAATATACATACTTTTCAAATAAAATACTCAGGTACAATGTAAAAAATTTTTTTTGAGTTCGCGGCCTCTAGGGCCTGGGCCCTGTTGGGTCGGGGGCCAGTGACATTTTGCCAGCCCTGCCACTCTATTGTTACGCCACTGCCTAGGTACCTCACTTCACCTTTGTCAGTTTCTTCGACTGAATTTCCAGAGACATAAGTTTCTTGCTCTATCAGGAACGGGTTGTCTTGAGACGTAAATGTTACGGACTTCGAAGATTTGCTCTCTGTACCTATATAATTGTTAATTGTAGTATTTAACGGTATTGTAGAAGGTAAGTAACATTTTTAAGACTCAGCGCCCTGGGTGAAATATTTTGACATTAATTTAACATGGGGTTCTTCACAATGCGACTCATGTGGTGTTCGTGTCAATAGGTAGTAGTGACCAACTTACTTTGAAATGTTACCCTAGTAGCAGACACATCTTTTGCCAATATTTAAATAACCATAATTAAACTTATGAAATAAGTGAGTACCTAACTCCTACTGCAAACATCACATTTTTATTTTATCTACCTTTCCAATGAGTTGTGTACTTGTTAAAGTTGTCACTTCTGCGACGGTGAACATTAACAGGCAGTTCTGGTTTATTCGCTGGTAGCGGCTTTGTTTCATTAGTCCTGTTTAAACTATGTAGGTATGGTTAAATAATTATAGGTATTATAGTAGGTATTTATAATTAAAGTAATTGCATATATGACATGCACTGTATTTGTAACTAACTTCGGATTTTGGGACGAAAAATTTTGTGACATCTTTTCATTGAAATCGCTAACGTATGCGTCGCCGCTTTGTCGTTCCTTGTATAATGAGTAAAGGCTTGTGTCTATTTGACTGCTCCTGTCTTGTTCACTTTTGCATACGTCCGTAGACGAAGTACTCTGAAATGTTGCAGTTTATTTTTTTAATAACATTGGGAAGGAAAGTTTTTAAGGAAGGATTTGCATTAATATCAGCAAGAAAGCCACGGTCTAACACTTTCGATTTCGCTTTTGTCACATTTAGGCACCTATATTTAGGTCATTGCTGAATTTGTCTATTAACAAACCATTGTAATTCGTCGTTTATTATAAATTATAAACGGTGATCGAAGTATTTTGGAGGAGCCCTAGAATGAACAGTACCTAACGACTTGAAAACGATAAATATTTCCTTTTCATTGCCATGTTCTGGCTGGCTGCTGGCTATAACCTTTTTAACGTCCCTCTGTTGGTCTCGGGTATCTCCCTACAAAAAGAGGAGGCCTGGAGCATTCTCCAACACGCAGTTCCATGCAGATTCCATGTTTTATTATGATGTATTGAATGAAATTCAGTTCTTCTCTTACAAATGGTACCAGCTCTACCAAAATTTACTTACTGATTCTGTAAATCCAAACTTATTTACTTGACGACCCTCTCGAGAAATTTTACTTTCTATGGCCAGGGAACATTCGGAGTCCACAATAAATTGCGTTTGTTCTAGTTCATCAGGTAGAGCCTAATAAGTTAATAAAAATAGTATCAATTAAAATAAATCAATAGAAACGATAAATCAGTAAAAAAAATTCAATCAAAAACAATAAATTTTCAGTAAGTATAGATAGGCATAGTACGAGTACTTCTGACTTAAAATACGTTATAAAGATAGGTACCTATCCCAATAAATATTTTTTTCACATGCGGTAAAATAATAAGTCTAGGGATACAAAATAGTAGGTAAGGTAAAAGATGTCTGTATGTAAGATTAAAGTGTGTACTTACACGAAGAATCTCGTTCAAAATTCCGTGAATTATTATTCGACCAGATAATAACACTTGTAATGTTGAGATTTCAAAAGCCATTTCCATCGACTGTTTCTTTTCAAATGATGCATTTCTTGCTCTAGTAAATAGAAATAATACTCATATTTAACTGTGTTTAATAAACATAATTATTATGTATTGACATTAAAGAGATCGTTTATACGGACTGACTCAACGCACAGCATTAACTGTTGTCATGGTCACGTTTCAGTCATTGAAGAATATAAATAATGAGACTACAGGAAAATAACGCGTTTCACGTTTTTTGATGGTCACATTATTAGAAAGATAATACTTGAGATTTTTTTTCTAATTTGTGTAGAACAATTTTTTTGAGGTAAGGTGGATGATATTTAAAAAAAATGTGTAGGTATTATACATACGCTTTACGTTCCTCTTGTCGCTTGGCTAGAGCGCATTTATCAAAACATGTAGCTAATATAAGGTAGGGTCTTAGACCACGAAGTTTCAACATCAGAGCGCTTATTAAATCCATAGCAGCAATTCTCACTTTGCCGTTTCTCACATATGCCTCTTCCCTGCCTAAATTAAACACATGAATTTACATTTTGAATGAAAGCCTTGGGTAAATTTTAGATAAGAAAGGTTTAGTTATTTACATAGGGACCAAACGTCCGCGCCACACTCAAGTCAGTGTAACTTAAATATATTTTCTTACTAAATATTTATATTAGGTACTAACCTACTATGACTTTTGTCAAAGCTAGGTGTTTTTTTATTGTGTCCTCGACAGGTAGGTAGGTACAAGTAAGTGTCTACTTTCAGTTTGATCAGCATTAGAAACAAGACACTACTCTTCTGTATGCTCTATGTCGTAATGTTCTAGTTTTTAAACCCCCTTAACAAAAACTTCTTTTAAATTCACAGACAGCAGACAGTCGGTAGTCCTTAATAAAAGTTGTAAAAGGTAAAAAGGTAATTACAATTTTATACAACCTGCGGTACTAAGTATTTGGAAATATAAAATAATGTTGTAATACTCAGTCCATATGATTCTCCATCCAGTTCCGAATAAGTCAAGAACTCTCCACGCAGCAGCATATCGTCGAACTGACTTCTAGTGACTACGGCGTAATGGTTCTGTGGATTTGAAGTGGCTGTAGTATGTTGGATTGCCAGTTCTACATTTGCGCTGCATTCTGTGGCCAACCGTCGTATTAAGGTATCTGAAGGGTTTAATAATAAAATATTAGGCCTTGTCCTAATTGGCTGACAACCAACTGAGCAACTAACGACTGAACAACGAGAAGGATAAGAATTACACCTTAATTTGTGACAAAAAGTGTACTACATAATATGTTAAATGAATGATGGAAAAATCTCATCGGATCAGTATGCGAAATCAAATTCATAAAACGCACATAGCAGAAAAATTGGTATGCCACTGATCTGAAACACTGACTGACATGAGATGACATGATATTGCTACTAGAGAGAGATTACTTGCTTCCAAGTTAGGTACCGCATACCGCGGTCGGCTACTGCACTACACAATTGAACTTAAGTGGACAATGTTCTACAAATAATTTACTACCAAGAACTATTCATAACCATTATGTTAGTGGTCACCGAAAAATAGCAGTACTTATAAGTAATAATAGAGAAAATTGGTAGTTCACTTGCGGAAAAATTTATCACCTAGTTTTTTTATCACATAAATCAGTTCAACAAGCAGTTCAGTGACATCGACACGAACAGACAATTTTATGTAAGCAAGCCCAATCGCGAAACCTTGAAAAATATGTGCTAAAGTACTTGAATTAAAACAGGACTGCAGTAGACGTTATTTCCTGCAAAGTTCAACTTCTTCAAGCTTCATTTGGAATCGCGAAGTTGGCCCAGCCCCTAGTAGGTACGAGTACCTATATTACAAGTATATAAAACAAAAATGTACGTACTTTTACCCACTGCCTCATAGCCGACTAAAATAATAATTGGTATTTCTTGCGTATCGGCGGGCAACGTGTATGGAGAGACATGAGCACGCGATAGCTGCTCTATGTAGAGCAGGCGAAGAAGGCGGCGTGTTGCGAATGTCTCTACATCTGGTGACATATCCATTTTTGAAGTACGCTGTATATGAAATAAAATTGTAATTATTAAAATTTATTTGTGAATAAGACAACCACGAATAGACTCGAGTAAATTAATTTGAATATTGTGTGAGTATCTTATGCGTAGCAAAACTGTACGATAAAAAGCAAGCAAATCACCCCATTTTAACCATTGTATAGCCATCCAATATCAAACAGGGATGAAACATTGACTGAAGTAGACATCAGGCCTCTCTTCGCGCAAACTATACTGAAATACAATATACCTACATCCTACACCCCTCTACAACTTATTTTAATTTAATTTTTAAGTTTCGGGCGAAGCTGCATTTCTAAGCTGTTTTATTTTCCAGACCATCCATTAAACTGTAAGAACATAAATAAAAGCACTTAGTAGGTGATCTACGTTGCCTGTTATTTGCAGAGATCACAACGTTTACCGTTCGGAAAATACAGTAGTGATTTCCAGTCGTTTCTTTAGGCGGCATCTCCATGCGCGAGAAAATCGTAACCACGTCTGCGCGATATTCCTCCAGCGTTTTGACGCGGGTGGGACTGGAAGACAATGAATTTATAGTTGCGGTTCAAATCGAAAATTAAAACCAAAAGATTACAGAGGGAATCTCGACGTGGCATATCTTGGCGGTATTCAGACTCGAATACGAATCGCCGCGAGTCACAACCTGTCTGGAGCATCGCAGTTTTGTTTAGTAATCGTATCGAGCTGCCATTAGTATGAGAAGATGTAAAGACAGACTGTTGACATATGGCATATTAATGACTGAAGTTTACTGTAAGAATACGACGATACAACGATAGATCACGATAGTGTTCATGCTCAAGGCACTGAGCATGACGCTTTGCTCGTCCAGATTCACTTCCCGTATCTCTGTGATAGAACCGCTCTATGGAGATTGGCCCTAAATTGGTCTTCAGGTGGCAAGTCTATCGCTGCGATTCTCTCGTCCGTGGAGATGGCGCCTTAGAGCAGGAAATTACACATTGCAGAATTCGTAGAGCGCCCGTTTCCTAATAAATTGTCTACCTGTTTGTGTTTGCAGTAATGGAGGGCCTGTCGAGATCAAATCTCGTCCGGATGGTAAATGTCCGGACGGTAAACGTACAATCCCGTTAGATAATTCCAATCGATGCTTCATCAAACTCATGTACGGCGATAAAACACAGATTGTTTGCGATGACGTTTATGTTACCGTCATATTTTATAAGCGATTTGATTTTGTGATGTTTTTATATGTTACTATTTAGGTATTGTAAGCCGGATAGTATCTAGTAGACAGTTAAGTTATATCTCATGGTAATTACCAAGAAATTATACACACGAAAGCATCGTTTCACCCTTGATTTTGAATTTATTTCAACATTTTTTACGTCAAGAACCTTCACGAAAGTATGCTGAGAAATTTTACTAATAGTAAATTCAATGAAAGTTCAGGAACCTTTTGGAGGACAAACGTATTCATTTTTGCTTATTATTATTATTATAAGTCCCTTATGTTTGACGTACCTGTTGTACTGGTTCCAGCATTTCCGCATCTAAGTTGAGAAGGCAAGGAAAGGTGTTGATGACGACGTCCTTATACCCCGGTACGCAGCAGACCGGGTTGGAGCGAAAGTCCAGAACGAGTAGCCGGCGCATTTGACGCATGTACACTGCCATCTCCAGAAGCATACTCAGACGATTGTTGCGGGCATGTAGTTCTTGTAACCTGGATAAAATTGTTTGCCAAAATTAAATACGTTCTTGAAGAATTAGGGGAAAATGGGGCAATGAGAGTCAGTGGGCAGTGATGGTCAATTGAATGTAAAAAAACTAATCTTATGACGAAATGTGTTTATTTTAAAATAAAAATTAAATTAATACAGTTTATTTTAAAAACTGAACACTAAATTCTGTCCAATTTCCTTATGATCGGAATTGTTATTCCGGTTTTTCTATTTCATAGGAATTATCACGTTCTTATAGATTTAAACCAAACATATTTACCTTGTACATCCCGAGAATATTTTCATTGAGGTCAAACTATTCTCATTTAAATTGAGATATTCGAGATGTAGGAGGGTCCATAAGCCCGCATCGTCCCCAAACTCGAAGCTGGAGATATTATTGTACGATACGTCTAACCACAACAGCCGAAGATGATTCAGGTTCTCCAGTCGCTCTATATGATTAAACGATAGGTCGAGACGACGGAGGTATCTACAATAATTATAGACAGATATGTATTATATGCATACGTATGCGATCATATGTACGTTTGCTTCCAATTTGGATCTAAATTTAGGTCGTATGGAATTGTGAAATAATGACATGAGATTTTGTAGGATGTTGCATTGTTTTCATTCATCTTTGATCCTTAGGGCCCATCACGAGCGTGGAGATCCCGAAGTCCTGCAGAAGTGCTCGAGGGGGTGTTAGTGGGTGGTTAGTGGTGAAGTGTTATGTACCTACTAATTAGATATCGCTTTACCCCTGTCGCATAAAATACTTTATGTGCAATTATGACGCTCAATTAGCAAGCAAGTTCTTGCGTTTTTGAAAGTCATACTGGAGGAAGTAATTGAGCTGATGATTTTAGTCCTCGTTGTAGCTTCAGACAGAATTCATCATCATCAAATGGATAAATGAACCGTATACCGATAGCTGAATAAATGTAACTAATCCTTTAACTGTATTTCTGTCTAACGTTATTAACGACAATCCATTAAGTATGATGCTTCTTGTTTTGAATTCTATTGGTGTCGTCACGCACCTTTGCCATTAGCATAATATTATAATTGACTGAAGGTGCCAGTGATATCTATCTATATGCATGCCTAAAAGTAAAGGCTGATTTATATTGAAAACTACTACTAAATTAAGTAATTAAAATGTTACCTTAAAGTACGTAGGCCGCCTATATACTTGATGTTATTGTGAGACAGATCAAGAACTGTTATTGACCAGAACGCGCTTAGATCTCTTATCCATGTAAGCGAATTGTATTTATAATGTACTTCGGTAAGAAACCATTGAGCTACAGGAAGAAATGATAAGTTGATTAAAAATATAATTTAAATTTTTGGGAGCCAACGTTGTTCCAAATATTATTTTCCCCTTTCACATCCTTTTAGGAGTTTAATTTCACAAAATTATTTAAGTGAAGTGGCCTGTTCATTAATTACCTATTTTTCCGCCAAACACGTTCATATTATATCATAGGTTTTTGAGATTTCATATTGAGTTAGTGAGTGAGTTATGAGTGAGCGATCTTTTGCTTTTAAGCGTGAAGATATTTTAATGAAGAATTGAGTTAGTGAATTCATACGTTAATGATAAAATCAGATGTTTATTTTTGAAGTGAAAACTTCTTTAGCGGCTTTGTACACTTTTTTTGGGATGGATAAAAAATGTTAAACTCGCGTCAGGACACGTGACCTGATCGAAAATGCGTAAGACATAGGGAGAGCGTTTAAAATATGGAAATTGAACAAAGTGACGACCACAGAAATTATAGTAACTTTATAATATTATAAAGCAATTCGTGCAATATTATTCCGCAACCATTCCAAAATATTAAAAAACGTTGTTGGTTGTTTTTTTTATTAACATTTATTCTATACCCAACATAATATCTAAATGTGGATTGATCTAATGGTATTCTTTAAAAAACCTAAAAAAGTTGGTAAACAACGACGGCCTATAAATGAAAAAAATACCAATCTACATGAAACATCCACATACACACATCCTGTAGCTTATTAGTACATCTTTATAGACTATCAATACTTTAGACAGATGGTCAACCGAGACTAGTATCGTATAGTAAGGATTCCTATTTCATGACATTATGAATGGATTCCTGCAAAGCAATACTCAGTGCATTTGCTTTGTCTGCACTGATCCTATTATACGGCTTCTCCTTACGAATAGGCTAGCCACGTAAAGGAAAAGGATTTGCAGGACAGTTTAATCAAAATCTAGGACATGGTTAACAAAAGCTGCTATTTGGGATAGTAAGAAGATCAAAATGGAATTGAACCTAAGAATTTAAAAGCTTTACAATATTCAGACCAAAAAAATGGAAAACCCTAAATGCAACACATATTTGGTTTGCCCACGTCGATATTTGTATTTTACAACAGTTGTCAATGGCAAGTTTTCGGAGACTCAAAATCAATAAATTGACATCATTAGCACTGTTGCCAGTTAATATTAGTTCCTTTGTTTCAAACTGCTGAGCACAGGCCTTTCACCACAACAGGAAGGAGTCTGGAACAAACTTCTCTTATCATAGTTCCAAACTTCCAAATTGTCTGAAACGCATAAGACCCATTGTGGGGCTAGGTCTCCTCTCAACCGCAAGAAGTAATCAGGCCTTTTCATTTTTTCATTGTGTGTTGGTGAACTTCACGCGGCTTCAGACGTTCAGTGCCTTAAATAAAATTTCATGTTTTGGACACGCCAGGCGGGTCGCCGGCCCCGCCTCTAGGCGTGCCGAAAGCAATGAACGTGTTAAGAGCGAAAGGTGAGTTCCTTCAACCATGTAGACGTACAGCATGAGCCGTTGTTTATGAAACGAAAAAAATAAAATGGAACAATTATGAACAACATATATCCATGTAATGTTCTAGAAACGACTGTTTGCTTATCGCATTACACTTGGCAATCCTACTTACGAGTATCGTATTCCAAAACGCTTTTCAGTCTGTTGAAAGCTACTGAGAGAAACTGCAAGTATAAAAGCTTCGACAACACATGCAGTTCGGTCAGGAGATTAGACGATAGATCCAGGTACACGATATACTTATAATGTTCTAAGACGTCCACGTTCTTAAGGAACTGCAGGAGGAGGAGAAAATATATCTTTAAGGAGAATTGAGCGATTCAGTTTGTTACAGTGAAATTGGAACCAACTAAGTAATACCATCAAAAACATAACTTGTACAAAAACCAAGTCTCGCAACTTCGTGAAAAGTTCTGAGATCCATGTAATACCAAGTCGATTAATTTATTTAGTCCCCACTTAAGTGTCTTAAGTTTTTACGTAATTAGTTAACCTTTTAAAATCTTATAGTGACCATATCAGTATTTAAATTCTTTTATGTCTTAAATCTATAGATTGAATTGACTTGGAAATATTAAAAAGATGTTATTTCACTGTAGAACGAAAAATAGAAACAGTTTATTTCGCGTCGAACGGTTGGTGAAGTGTAAATCGAACAGAACTTTTACAACCTTCGAGGACAAATCCAATTTAATATAAACAAAGTCGCCCAAGATTGGCGTTCGTTTCAAGTAGCTGAGACAAGCGGTAATAGTGTCCCGGGTAAGGACTCCTTCGACGATTTCTGGCACGTCATCAATATTCCGTATTGGGACTACTGGCGAGTATACGTCCGAGTAAAATTGTGGGAAATTGTAGAAACATCCCCATAGTTGGTCTTCGTTCATCAAAGGCGTCATGTGTATGGGGAACTGAAAATTTCGGTATGAATTGTTATTAAGTAACGATATTGCTGCCTGAAAATTACGTACTTATTTATTTATCATTAAAAATACATCCTTATTGACAAGCTCCCTCTATTCCCATTCACCTGGATAACTATATTTCTTCTATATTACGATTATATGCATGTTTATATTCGTATATAGTATTATTCGTTTGACGTTCTTTTGCGATGCTGAGCTTTATTATTTAATATGCCCGTAATCAGGATGTAAAAGAGTTTGTCAGCCTTAATTGAGATCACTTTGATTTATATTATACTAAAATCTTTATAGTAGATTATGTTATTACGTTAATTAATAGCTATAACATAGTTATAAGATCTTAATATTTATGCGTTTAGTAAAAAACGGAGGGCATGACAAATCTTTTCTAAGGTATTTTTGGCTTTGAGGACGGCCGTTGCTTATGGGACTCTACGGTAAATTGGGTCCAACGTCGTCCTTTACTTTTGCTCTTTTAGTCCATGTATTCTTAAAATATGTCCTTCGTCCTTTCCTGCGCACCTGCTCAGAATATGTTGACGAGAATATTTGATATTTAAGTTACCACTCGTGAATACTTTAGGTTCGTATAGGTACGTAATTTGAGTTTAGAAAGTTTAATGAATGTTTTTTCTAAACAGAGTTAGATATTTTAAGGATGGATAAGGATAGCATTTTATGGTTACTTTCTTTATACCCTCAATGTGTAGGGAGATTAAAAATGAATACAAGGTATAGCGCCCAACATTAAGATAATAAATCGTTATATTGTACTTTAATAAATATTTTATACCTACATTATGGTTACTTAATTTTTACTTTTTGCGAGTTCATACTTGGGTTGTTCAAATTTGTGCGTAATTTGCCGTCATGATTTTTAAAGCTCGTGGTAGAAACATGGCAGAAACGGTATTTTCATTAGTCATTAAATAATATTAATAATAATTACTTCCTCAGTCGGCATGCCCTCTTCTAATTTTACACGAATTTGTGTCGGATCAAATCCTGGTATGGAGTATTTTTTTGTTGTAACGATGCTACGAGTCCTTTGATGTTCTGTAATGAGGTAATAAATCGTTGTAGGCACCTGCCAGTAACCCATTAATGACCCACTACAGGGTCGGGTCTCCTTCTCGTAATGAGAGGGATGTAGGCCTCCACTACGCTGGCCTACTGCGGGTTGGTGGACTTCACATACCTTTGAGAACTTTTTTTTTGTGATCTCTCAGGCATGCAGGTTTCCTCACGATGTTTTCCTTCACCGTAACAGCAGGTGATGTTTAATTTTATAAAGCGCACATAACTTTTTTACAAAGTCATTGGTGCGTGCCACTGGGATTCGAACCCGGACCCCTCGATTCGAGGTCGAATTCTAAGCCACTGGGCTATCACCTCTGTAGGCACCTAGTAAAATAAAAACGTTTTATGAACAATCAATTTTAGGTTTTAGATTTTGACTGATCGCTGGTGTGCATTTACCTACTGCTAAAAAGGAATAACTAGTACAATAAAAATTAAGAACAATAAGCAGGAGGTAATTTGCACGTACTTAATTATCATTTTATTCTAACCTGACGGTTCAAAAGCCGATATATAGTTTATCCTGGACCATTCCAATCCCATCTGCAGTAAGCTGGTAATGGGCACACCTCGTACGGTGTAGGTAGACATCTTCGCATATTTCTCGTTTATAGTCGGCCCGCAGTCAATAATATCATCATTAATGGAGTCTTGAGCATTTGACTCGTTTCTTTGTAATTCAGAAACTTTTTCCTCGCTCATAATGTTTGTGCAATTTCAATTCTTATCCAGATGACAAACGATGACAATTATGACAAAAGGCCGTTGACGATTCAAGAAAAAATTATTATGTATTGATAACTTTATCAAAAATCGTATCAGGACAATAAAGACGTTTTTGTATATTCTATAATTATTATCCCGTAGGTATTATGTTTTGCTCAGCAATCTTATCTGCTGTAATTACGTAATGTTAAGTGCAGAAACTAATTAATTAATCTTATTGCCTCTAAACGCAATGTTTATGTTCATTTTGTAGATAGTTCTTTTTATAGTTGATAGCATCCCTCTTTCCTTTAAAATTCAGACACTCAGCTTAATTGCAGGACGTGCGTCGCTTAGCAATTCAAAGCAATCCTTTTAAACATCACTATCAATCCATATTAAATTTAAAGAGCAATATCAAAAATAAAAATATTAAGAATTAGAATCTGAAAGAAAAAACCCCTTATTTGAACAGCGACTTATCAGTGGTCTAATGATCTAACAGACTACTGGAACCTGGATTGTTAAATGTTACTCGCGGGTTTAACTGTTACTCTGTATAGGAAGGATCTTTGAAAATTAAACACCAAGGATGGCGAGAGAGATAAGAAAAGACACGAGAGAGTTTTGAATGAAAAACTATGGTTTTTCGAAACAAAAGCCATGGAAATAGCTCACATATAACGCAAGCAGAGCCCAAATCAGGCAGGTTATATCATTTCACGGTTTTACCTGTAATTCGGACATTCGTAAACACCGCACAACCGGAGTTTTGGGGTATTACGTACTCATTCACACGAGCGCGCATATTAAAGGGTCACTTAATTACGAAGGGTTGCAATTAAATCTTGGTAGTGTTCAAAGGGCGCTCGTTTTCAGTTATCCGGATATGGTTGTCCGGATATGGTCGGGAGAGTCCGCAATGAGGTTAACATGATTCCAGCCGGTTACTTCCTTTGTACGTGGCCGGATGTGAAATGTGTTTCGGTTTGAACTCCTTTAGTTAATATAGAATCGCAGTGTTTAAGAATTCATCATCGTTTCAGCCCTTCTTAGTACAATCAAGTCCAATGTAGACGTGGGTCTTCCCTGATTGACGTCACTCCGTCCGGACCTGTTCCTGTTGGATCCAGTGGTTTTCCGCTGTCTTCTTGAGGTGATCAGTCGGAGGGCGGCTTGTACTCTTTTTGTCGCTATTTGAAGACCTTGCTTTCCTTGGTTATGGCTTGGAAAGCTATATTAGTTTGTTAGTATTTTTTCTACAGTTAATGATCGCGTGACAAAGGTTTTAAGTATTTTATTATAGTCAATTATGTAAATTAAAGTGAAAAATTGGTGTTTCCGAAATATTCGATCCCTATTCTCACTAGTAAGTGCTACGAAACTCCAGTAAAATATCTTTACGTTATATAGGTATGTACTGGAACTTAAGCCATTGTCTGCAGATGGCCCAGTCATAAAACTGTCATGTCCGCATCCCGGCCTTTCAATGCTGTAAATAAATGTTCACGGTTTATTTATTTTGTTAATAAACTTGTTGTTTTATTTGATAAATGTTTTAAAGGGCGGTTTCTGTTGGTTTACAAGTTGTAAAAAAGACGCAGAAGTTTAAATTTACAACCATTACTTATCATTAAATTATTTTCTATTAAAATTATAATAATAATATCGAATACCTACCGGAAATTTCGTCAGAAATATCGAAGAAGGTCCACCCACGGTACTTCCTTTAACAGAAGTCGATGGGCGGTGTATTGGTGACATTGATGGATAACGGAAGACCCCTTGTCAGGAGTCAGGATGTCACCGCTCGTATCGCCGCACTCTTCGCAGGCAATCATCTCTTACATTCTTACAACTTGTCCCAAATTGTAATTTGATTTACGATTGTATTAGGTATATAGATAAAATTCCTGTAGATCTGTAGAAAATGATAAATATTATACAGGATATGCTTTTGTAACGATATAATTTCAAATAGAATGATACAGTGTATCTCAGAGGCTACATGTACAATAATCCTTCTTTGAATGGATTCAAAGCAGCTTTCCCAGTCCAATAGTCAGGTTTCTACTAATACCTAAAGCATAACAATAAGGCATAATAAGTCCACCATAGACGTTCGATTCTTTGCGATCTACTTAAGCATGATATTATTATCTACATAACATGATGATAATTAAAAATTTAATAGATCGAGAGTCAGTCATTAATAAGTCACAAAGATCTTAGCGTACTTTTACTTTGGATTGAAACCCGTTCCAATGTTCTATACGTCACATTATATTACTCTTTACGTTCAAAGGCAACCTAATCATGTTAAATAATGCTTGTTTAGGTACTTGTGCGAGAAAAGCAGTTGAAAACGAGAACAATAACTCTTAAGAAAGGGAGGGTGAGTGACATCGAATTAATTTCACACCCCGTAGACACAGTTACTTGCATGTTATACAATTACGCTGACGACAACAAAGTGTTACCTATTTTACATGTTTTAGCTACAAAATTAATTGAGTTTTGTGCGTTCCTTACGCGTTGTCTTTATTGAGGTTTTTGCCTTTAATTTACAGATAAAATATCTAAAGAAACATCTTTAAGATCTCACATTTTATTAGCATTCACGATGAAGTATTACCGCAGACATTAAATTAGATATTAGTAGATATAGTATCTACCATTTGATATACTCGTAATAGATGTTTAAAAGCATGGCTGGCTTATGTAATTAGACCGACTCGGTTGATGGCGGTTACAAAAATAAAAATTTTAGGATTGATCAGTCCACCAAAGAAAAATTGTGTTAGTGTTTTGTTATTAATAAATTTAAAAAAAACTTAGAATTGTAAATTAATTTAAATTTCATTGTGGCTTCACTGTGGTGATACTAACCTATGATAGGATAGGTATTAAATGTGTTAGAAGGTAATCCTGGAGACAATAAATCATCGAAAGGCAATTTGTGTGAACATTGGAGGCAGATAACGGCCGACACTCGCTCATTGATGGATGGACCCAATTTATTTACCTCCAAATATACAATGTATGCTACGCACGCCTGGCTAATGGGTAACCCCAATATTGAAGCACTTCAAAATGATATATTGAGACATATTTCATTTTTTCAATAAAATTGTAAAAATGTTTTGAGGTACTACTTTGCACTTTAAATAGTGATGATCAGTGCTCAGAGCTCTGGTCCCAGATCAGACCTGATGTTTGAGCTCGACGCCACAGATTTGGGTTCCAAGGTAAAGGTTGATTCGAGGTAAAGAGTCTCCATAGAGCACTGACTACTCAACAGCTTACTAGTCTGAAACCCACAAATCGATATTTTTGGCATAGTCGTTATTTCTTGGAGCAGTTGGAGAATAGGTAACTTGTAGCACTTAACAAATGAAAAATAAATCTGTAATGTTGCTGAAGCCTAATGTTATAAGTGAAATAATAAATATATAAGTACCTAAAAACTATTGGAAGCGGTTCTAGGAACTAGAAAATTATATTATTTTTCAGTTTTTAGCTTATTTTATAAACTTTGTGTTAAATAAAATCAGACGAAGAAATAATTTCATAGATATTTCGCCTCGGCTTTTCCTTCTACACACGTTTGACAACGATATATGAGAAGTATTCCACGAAAAAATGTTTTAACACAGTTTCAGAGAAACGGGATTGACGTTATTGTTTGTTTCCTTATTTGTGTCGTTTATTTAGACATCAAAAGGTCATGTTTGTTGACATAACGAAGGCTACTTTCCACATTTCTTATTTCGTTTATTTCTTATTGAAAGTGGACTGCGACACAGCATGAACACTATCGTCTCAAAATAATTAATAGTATTCAAGCGTCAAAGGTAGGTATTCGTACGGTACATGTCAGTCATAAGTATGTCATATATCATTCTGTCTGATTTTCCCATACTAATGGCAAACGTTAACTATACGAATACTTTGACGAGATTGTTTATGCTTGGAGCACTGATACAATACCAAGTCAGATAAAAAAATACCGCTTCAAAATAGCAGCGATGTACATCATAGAAAATAGGTTAGGTTATATAAAATATTATATACAATATGTATATATGTATATAATGATGTGTATTTTTTGTATTATTTTTTATTAGATTACTAGAACAGTTATCAGTACAATAAGTATTTATAAAAGCCTCATATTTATTTTGATGTTATTGAAGATCGAATAACGACCAAGTTATTTGGATTTAACTGAACAATGTAACATTATACGCTTAAACACGCTAAAGCTGTCAGCTTATCTTTATTCAATTACACACCCTTCAGATTTTTAATCTACTTTTAACGAGTATGAACAACATCGTGAGAATAATCCGATATTGTTATTTTTGCGGCAATATTTGAGATGAATTTATATGTACGCTTTCACGCTAACCTAAGATTCCGGTTTCATTTTGTTTATTTATAGCCTTATAAGAAAGGACTGGTACAAACAATAATGCCTGGTGTCAGTGGATTACCTACCATTGTATAAAAGTCTATCTGCATTCGGGTTCTCATAATAAGGATTGGTAGTCTTCATAGACTCCTGAACACAAAATGGAGAAGTCACAGGCTTACAGGTTTCCTGTCATTGTTTCCCTTCACCGTTACAGCTAGTGACATTTAAAACGCATACGTATAATTTAGAAATGTCATTGGTACCTACTTGTTGCAGGTGTTGAACCTCGAATACATATAAGTAGACCGAGTGGTTCATTAATTGATTATATCAATCCAAATAAATAGAAATAGATCGATTGTATTCATATATAACTGCCGTATTTATTATGTTCCGGGCGAAGATCCCCAGTGCCGTTAGCGGTTGTGAAAATCCGACATATCCCGATAGTCCTACAGTCCTACAACCATGAGTACCTACATTCTCAGTTTTTGCTATTGACCAAAAAATTGTTTACAAAAGCAAACCTTATTGATCGCTTCACCCCACGCAGAATATTGTAAACATATAAAATTTTCTATTAGTAAAAGATTGATCACAATGGCACATTCAGAAAATGATTTTTAAAAATCGCTCTAAGAAGCGGAAAGGTGTTGTACGTTTGAAGGTAATCCTTGAGATAATAAATCATCGAACGGCAATTTGTGTGAACATTGGAGGCAGTTCACTGCCGACACTCGTTCATTGATGGATGGACCCAATTTATTTACCTCCAAACATACAATTTGGCTATGAGCGCTTGGCTAATGGGTAACCTCAATATTGTATACACCGATTAATGTATTGATAAACAAAACAAAATGTGCGTAAAACATAGTACCGTGCTTTGGTAGGTAGGTATTTTATGATCTACAATTAATGTAGCTTTTATTACCTTTATTTTGATTTATTATTATTTAGTATTTAAACCGTTTAATAATTCTATGATTAATAAATGTTACGGGTAATTTAATAACGTCCTCATAAATTTATCTTTGGTTAAAAATAGGTATCTTTTATCAAAAAAAATTGACGGTCAAAAATGTTTTAAATTAAAGTTGGAAGATTTACAGTAAAACATATATGTACATAAATCTTAAAAAAGGTTATTTGAAAAAGCATTTCTGTTACTCCAAAAAAAATACTCCCAACACATAAGTAGTAAGAAAAGTTCTTTATCCTTTTTATTTAAGTACAGTTAATCAATTTTACCGGAAATAATGATAAAATTGTATTCATTAAAATGTTCACCACTGAATCCCATTATACCGTTGAGTTCACTTAAAACCTTTAATAAAATTATTCAATTTATTTTTATCATCAGTAATGTATATTGCTTTGTAAATAGGAATAAGAATGTCCATAGACATGGTCTGTTTATAAATATTAAATACACTTTTTACTAGAAAAATATATTAAGCTCAACGAAAACACGAAATTCCTGGAGGGAAAATTGAAATGCGGGATTTTATGGCTAAAATATTACGGTAAGTAATCGCAGGGTGTCGCGGTCGAGAGGACGTTCTGTCATGGAAATTCCGGTCGTAAAGCTTCCTGAAAACGTTAGGGTCAGTGCACAACACTGCAAGAACGCATTGGTTGATAATAATGCACAACGCATCGTGTAAAATTTTCCGCCGCGTTTCTACAACACAAAATTCTTAGCTGCGGCGCTACGCACATTGGACAAACTTCGTCGCCTGTCATGAGATGTCAACTATTAACATTAAACACTGTACATGCCGCATCGTAAAATTATCAAATGTATTGTGTTGTATTGCATTGTACCCAATTCTCCACGAAGCATTAGCGACATCTCCTATTTTTAGTTTGATCGTTATAACGCAACGTAGAGATGTGGCCTCGCCCTTATGGGACAATACTGATTCACAATTCTCTAGCTTTCTTTCGCAAAGAATACGAATTCGAGCACACTATTACAGTGATTCGATTGAGAACTAGCCTACTTTCTCAGAATAAAGATGAAAGAAGAAACGAAGGAAATGTAGTAAAATTTATTAAGCTATTTCATGCTCCGTCCGTGTATCAAACATATTATTACTTAGATTACATACACCCTTCCATGACAATAAAGTTTTTATGCTTCAAATACGAATTCATTTCGGAACAAAATGTCTTTCCGAATGACAAAGATGGCTTGAAATTTTATATTATCTAACGACAGCCAAACCACGAAATGGGTGCTATATAACTAGATCTCATAACGAGTATGGAATTTATAGGAGGGAGTTATTCAAGTTATAGGTTTTCCAATATTTTTTGAAAACTAAAGCGTCTCCGTTTCCTTTATACCTAATTAAGCTGATATTTGCTGATATTACGCTCAATCTTCACTTGCTAGATATGTATGTACATACTTGCTACGTTCTATTGCGTGATTTTAAAAAATCTATTCAAGTGAAGTTTAAAGTTATCGAAAGACTCGAGCGTTAACAAACTGCAGTGCAAAATTACACTTTAGTTTTTCGTATACTAGTACTAGTCCTAGTATATTACTTGACTTTATTATTTTTATAGAATTAACCAATCATCAAACCTTTGTAACTAAATGAGGAACGTTGTTTTCAGTAAATTCGTCCACATTGTATACTCGTATAATACGAAGAATTCACGTGAAAAAACACTATTTTTGAGGCGGACAATAGTCCTCATGAGTAGCAACGCATCATACGATAGGATAGGATGGGATTTCTAACCTATTTTTAAGCGACTTCAAAAAAGGAGGAGGTTATATGTTTGAGGTAAGCGGTGGGTGTCCATGGGCTATAGGGACCATTTAATATCAGGTGCCTTGCCCGTTTGATACGATGGCAAAACTTGAAAAATGTTAATTTAATGAACAAAAAACTTATTACGAGTAAATAATCCTCATTAAGCGAAGCCTTTTACCTCTCTTTTTAAATGTTTGTATGCAATTTGACGGACTGCCATGAAATGAGGTTGAATCAGCAACAGAGTGCATTTTGCTATGTTCTCGTATCTCTGCAGCGAACAATTTTAACTCTCATTTGCATATTATAATGAGTGCAAGTGTGGCTTGTGATCCGAAATGACCACACAAAGTTCAGAGCGAATTTTGCGAAAAACGTAATTTTGTCGTTCCTAATTAAAACACGTTTCAATTAAAGCGGCCAGTGAAATATCGTTTGTTTGCCCGTGACGAATGTCTGCTCAAACTGGTAGAAACAAAATTACATTCCGTAATAGGTAGCCTCAGTAGGCCAGCGTGGTGGACTAATGCCTACATCCCTCTTATTATGAGAGGAGACCCGACCCTGTAGTGGGTCATTAATGGGTTAAAACAACAATAGGTAGCCGGGACATCCGTCACGTGACGGATATTTGTTCAGAACACCTTAGTTCCCTCTGAAAAGATTTATAATTAGATGGCACCGTCTGGAATCTTTAATTGTTCATACTTTAACTACAGTCATTAAGCTTTATTGTTGAATTGATCTAAAATTGAAATATTTTACGAAAAAATACTTCAAAAAAGAAATCATCTCCATGCATCTCATAAGACGTTGTATATTAGGTACTTGTGGGTCATCTTAAGTCTCTACCACTTCTCTACTTCACTAAGCATAAAAATACTTTTGTTAAATTGTAGGTACTTACAAAAATTAGATTTTTCGGATGGTTTGTTTTCACAGCAAATATAAATATCACAAGTCACGTGTGTCACTTTTAGTTCAGCATTATCCATCGTTAAAAGTTACTTAAGTTAGCTGTTTAATCCGGGTCTGGTGACCGCTCATTAGTCAGGCTCTTTCGACTTAAATCCAAGTAGGTGCTTGCCAGCGAAATAACTCCGAAGTAACAACGAAACCTTCGCGAACCCTTAATAAATCGTCCGCAATTAGAATCCAGAAAGGCACCCGAATTAGAAATCCAATTACAGAGTAATCTAAAACTCCCTTGATCGTTTCATTAGGTTACAGTTTTGGCTAAAAATATTGCTTGGTTTTGTAGTTATTCCTATAGTACGTACCTTTATTATCAAAATGCTCTTATTACGTACGTATGGCTAGATTTCAGGTCATATACCTATAGTACATAATTACCAATCTGGAGCCTGCGCCACAATGCAACTTACGAATCCTGTAATAATTACCATACACCATATAAAAGTAATAATTTGTTGATTAATTATATCGAGAGACAGAGAGCAGACAAAAATTATTTTGGTGAGATTGTGGCTGAAACAGCTACATCGGGAATTGACGAATGATTTCGAATATCAAAGCGAGTGACAGGAAAATAAAAAACCGATCATCTGATCGTAGCGGCTCAGGTGAGCTTAACTCAACCAGTGGCGGCAAATTGAAAACGGCCAATTATATTTCATATCCCGAGTAGATATACTTGTTTACCTTTTTATGAAGTAATTTTGCTTTATTCTATTATCTTCTTTTATCAATCTACGTTAAGTTATGGTATTTGACAATAACAATTACAATTGTGCAAAATAATCAGTTAAATTGTGACGCGAAATAGTTTTTAACATAGGTACTTATGTTATGTACATACCTATGTTCCAAGCGGAAGAACTTAAGTTGCAAGTGAATTCGTATTATTTCGAAAATGAGTATCTAACTTTAAATTTCTTATGTTGTTCAAAGAGCAATTCTTGAAAATATCTTTATAATGCTGACTTTGAAGTTGAAATTAAATACAGACATTTTTTAAAAGTTCAATGGAGCAGGAAGTTATGTAATATTTGCTAATGAAATTCTTTAATGTCAATTGAAAAACACAATGATAAAAGTAGAAAGAAGAAAAAATGTTTCTGATTTGTTGGATTTCTTTTTGTGTAGGTAAGATCTGGTACAGCGTGGGTTAAGCCCTTCCCTGAATACACTCTGTAGTTTAATGGGGTTCGAAGCATTATATATCGAACAAAAGCCTACGTAGTCAAAATTTACCTAATTTACCTATACAATTTTCTCGTAATAAATAGAAGTTAGAATCCTATTTAGCGGTATTAATTATGAAGTTAGTTTTAACTTAAAAAGTTCTCCTGAAGATGTGAAAATATTAAATACAGTCTTTAGTTATCCATAAAGATTAGGTCCCAAAAAGTTAGTAAGTCGAATACTCTAAAGTTGTGCACGCTAAAAAGCAAAAAAAGGCTGAAGTAAATTTACGAGGATAATCTTTGCCCTTTTCTTATTTAAATTATTCTGGTCAGAGTCGAGAATTAGAAAATTATACCGGGGTCACCTAAAACCAACCCAGTAGTCCTATTGATATCCGCGTTTGGGCTACGTGATGTGAATTTTTAGAACTAAACAAACAAAGGACAAACCTGAGCCGCAAGAAAATACGTGACACTAATTTCTAATATTCATTTACACCCTGAGCAAATGCTGAATCTATTGAAAAAAATACGAGTACGATGTTCGGAATTGGAATAAAAAGGAAGGTTAGGTAATAATCCCCAGGTCAATTTAGTTTAGTCGATTTAATTCCAGAGAAGCTCGGGTCGACGAAAAAAACCAATTGAAAGAGAACGTTCAATTATCATCCCTTTTAAGATAATTGTTTGTGTGATTTCCGTAAGCTCTGCTGGTTGGTCCGAGAGATCGTACGATAGATCCCTTCGGACTAGGAATCCCTTTAGATTGATGCGATAAAGACAGTATTATCCGTTCCCGATTGTTATTCGTTCAGCGACTGAGTATCGGTTATTTCTAAAGTACGGTAAACTGTACCCAACGGACACCGGGCATTATTTATACATTGAATAATTATTTACTCTACATCTTTTCTCGAACATTCACTCGCATTGATATATATTGACGTACATGTGTCTTAAAGGTTTGATATGAAAAAAATTTGTTATAAATTGATAATGGAGTTTCAGATTGGTATTTAATTATGATGTAAAAACGGGCAACTGTCTTTCACAAAGCTTGATTCTTGAAATCTCACAATTGTAGGGAATGGTGCTAATTAGCCGTAATGTAAAGTCAGCAATTGTTATGTATCTATGCCTGAAAAAGGAAGTCTGAATCAGTGCTGTCTTTTCGAATCTTTTCGAAAATAAGTACCTACACCTTGTAAATATGCCCGTAATTATAAAATAGTAAATCATCTTCTTATACCTAAAAACGTAAGATCTCGAAACCTCAGAATAATATATTTAAAGTTAAAGCTAAAAACCACGTTAGAACATGGATAACACACTATGATAAGCCTACATCACACTATAATAATAATGTTCACGTCTTATTTCCATTTATCCTTTTTTAACGTAATCCAGTTGTGATGGTAGTAAGCTATGCTCATTGTACCGTAAACTAAATAATGGATATATTAATATTTCTATATTTGTGCAAATAAACGTTTTGTCTTTGTTTTTGGAGATATCCCTCTTGAACACTTGCCAGATGAAATAAGAGCAAAGGCTCATAAGGCCGCATAACGGTATAAACGATAAATCTCATTTTAGTACAATAACAATGATATGAAATCTCCCTCTTTTTATGAACATATTCAAAACTTTAGAGTGTAGAGACCGTGTTCTAAGGCACTGGACTATCACCGCTTTTATATAATTAGGTACATAGTTAGGTACAATTAAACGCATACAAAGCATACGCATATTATATGAAAACGCCTGTAGGTAAGCCTTACAAACGAAACGGATTCAGATTCATTATGCGCAGTAAGTCTTATTTAAATCCATTAAGCTCGTATTAAAGCTCAAGCGGTCTCTTTTAAAATTCACTTCTTTCTCTAATTAACTTTTGGATGAACATAAGACCTTGCTTTACGTTAATCCTGAAACCTGCTTAAGGCTATTTCGCACCCTATCGTTCTATAAGGCCCCAAGAGGGAAGACTCGTTAAGCAATTCGTACCTGCAGGTATGATAGCGTCGGCTCTAGAATAATCGGATTGCGTGAATGCCTAGCTTGTTTACGTGTCTTCGGTTTTAGTTGTCGCTAACGTAAGCTTTCCGGCCATAAAAGAGCCGTATGTCGAATCTTTGATTTATCTAATATGTGATGTTCTTCATAATCGTTTATTCAAACTTTCTTAAAATATTGGCTTAGGAAAGAGCTGGTAGTCCTTAATCCTTAGCTAATAAAAACCATTATGGTATGTACCAAAGTATCTCCGGCAACCAAACCTCCCCAACTGAAACAGAAGTCATCAATAAAATGCCGTTTTACAGCGTGTTAAGAGACTGGTGGCTTATTATTTTATCCATTATGCAAATGATACCTAGCTTTAGGTACCTACATAATAAGGAAATGTTGTCTGGGACAAAATCAGCCAAATTTGGTACCTTTAGAACACAAACCTGACATTTTGGGATAATTAAGGGTCTTCATTGTTTTCACTTGGAGCCAATTTGTATGAGTTTTTGATTGACGGTCACAGAGTAAACTGCCACCTTATGAATAAAACAACGAGCACCGTTCTTGAATGGATAAACAGGAAAAATAATGCCTGAGGGTGAATTTAAAACGAAAATATTGGAGAGGAATCACATTTTTTGCGCATAATATATCTAGGACCGCTTCATAATGTATGGCAGACCTTCCTCGTATCTAAAATTACTACTAAAACTCCAAAATTATCTAAACTCTAATAAAATAAATTGGATAAAAATTATAAAAAAAAATATCTATCTCTTTTAGACAGTAGATGTAGAGATAGATCCTGTTTAGAGTGTGAAATAAAAATAAATAAATCTTAAAGCACTTTTATTCTGCTGTATAGATTTATTGAATGTCAGCTTTTAAAACAAACTTTAAAATATATCCCCTATCTCAATCGCCCCTTTATTGTTTTATTCAACATTTTACGAACATGCAAGTTAAATATGATTGCAATGCCAAAAATCAACTTTTATTGCGCGCACATGCTTCCATTATTTAAATACGCTGCTATAAATAGTTGTTTATTTTCACCTGTATTATTATCGTGACAAAAGCCGTTGGTAAAAGGACTTACAGCTTTCTGTGCGGACACTCGAAACATAAATTAGTTTGCTCTACAAAGTTGTCAACAGGAATCCGGTAATTATCCCACATTTATCACACTCTCCGGACCAACACGTGTTTGAATTCTCTGAACCAAAGAATATATATAAGTATGCTATAGAGAATAAGTATACATTTACTTTTACCGGCAACAACATTTATGATATATGGTAAGTAGATGCTGTAAGCTACGGCCTTCACGGTCAATCCAAGAGGCTACGCTGTCTGACGCAGAGGAAGGCAAAGAAGAACACGGATGTTGAAAATAATAACTTTCATAATTGTAATGGACATAATATAGAAAAGGTTCATACGTTGTATAATTTCATTTTGTTATTTCATATTTCCCTAAAAGTATGTACTTCAACTAAATCTTGTGATATCATTATTACGATTATTTACTTAGCATGTTATTTAACATTAAAAGCGTCTGACAGAATAAGACTATTAAGACAGACTGCCCCCCACCAGGTGGACTGATGGGCCGAAGACGTGGAAACTGTAGAAATCCGAAGGATTATTACAATTAATGCAATATATGGAACGGTTCATACACGTGCATTTAGTTCAGAACTAGTCCCAAGTACCTACTCTATAGCTTGTCGTATTCTCAAAGTTCTAAGCCTTCACCCAACCCAAAAGTTTTGTTCCAATATTGCTACTTGGGTCTTGTAACCCGGACAGCGGGCCGGATTCAAACAAATCATGACCACAAAGGTGATTACACTGTGTTCTTTTGTGGAACCACGGATGTGTAACTGTGTTAGGTAGTAATTAAATTGTCTTAGACTAGTGAACTAATTACTTTGGAACTGGCCAGTTATTGTTAACTGGACTTCTTATACTATACATACGTATCGATTTCCTATCGATTATTTATCTGTAATTCGATTATCTGCAACCAGATGAGGACACATACACACTACTCAATACACATCAGGAGAAGGAGAGTCTTAGTCCTCCACTCAAGCATGCAGGTTACCTTACGATGGGTACTTCGCTAATATTAGATTGTTTTGTATATTGTGCTTTAAGCGAATTAGAAATATGTCACAGATGACACTAATTGTTATATTTTTGTATTTAATAAATCAGAAAAATTTTCACTTATTATTCGTCTCACGGATACATTCACATTTTAAAAAAATATTTCTACGAAGCACTAAAATTTTCCAAAGAAAAGTCCAATTATTAATTCTTAAGTTAAATAAATTAACGGTATATCATATTTTACAAAATAAATTTAAGTTATTATTGAGAAATCAATAGAGTATTCCATAACCAGGTATTCTCAAAGGACCTATTTCCTTTCGAAAACTTTTGCCTAACCCAAAACTTTGGCTCTTAATACAGCTAAGTTCAACCCCCTGAGACGTTTTAGGATTGACACTATTTCACACAGAACGGCGTTCACGCGATAAAGACAAAAAACTGTTGAGAATTTACAGAAGTGAGAGTCTTTTAGAAGTGAGAAAACTTCGTTTTTACTTACAGTGCCGTGAGCTGACTTACACTATCGTCAAAGTATTTAATTGGAAACCAACGGAAATAGCTCGACCGTAACGCGAGTAAAGCCGTGTAGATACAAGGCATTTAATAGTGAATATCTCTTTTCAAAGCAAACAAAAGCTCTAAAGTTAGTGGCGATAATTAATATAATTTCAATGAGTACATCACAGTTGACGAACTGGCGAACACATGTCGGGGACCGTCAGACCCTAAAGTTTAGTCCCAAATCGTACTAAGTTACAAGGCTCTAGGGGTTGATGTGGCCGTTTGAATACGAATGATAGTTGTACATTTCTGGGAATTGTGAAGTAGTTAAATAATTTAGAAATCTAATAGTTAACACACAAGAACTCTATTGATTTAAAAAGAAACAGATTACAGAGAACATACCTAGATTTCTGTAATATACCTTTTCCAAGATTCCTTTTAAAGTTAAACTTGCAAACAACTAACCAAACAATTTTTTTAGGTCGGTGCCAACAAAACCGTCTTCTATAAATATCTTTTTTAAAACAACATATCAACCTCAAAAAATTAATATTATTTGACTTGTTTTGTTGCCTTATTTAAGGAGTAAGTATGTATATATTTACCAATGAAGAATATTATTTCATAATTCTGAGTTACTCTAGGTATTGGGGTACGTTAACTTTAAAAAATATTAACTTATTCTCAGTCAGATCTAAACAGTTTAAAAGAACGAAATTACTTATCTTTTGAAATAAATATCTACTTTAAAGAAGAGACGAACATCGCCCGTTTAAATATATTAATTGAAACGCATTCGGATGTTAAAATATGCTTTCAGTCCTCGTTACTTTACGAACGTAAAGTAATTTGCTGATATCAAGCGTTAAAAACGTTTTGCTCTGATAATGGAGCTTGAAAGTGCTATTACCTCTTGGGTCTCGTAAAATGTGTGAACTGTTTAAAGCTTACCCGTAATGCGGGCTCTACAGGGCAGCCAATAAGCCAAGGTATTGGCCAAAGTGACGCCAACTTAAACATTTTCCCGTCATCATTCTGCCCTTAGACGCAACATTTCCTTGTCGCAGACAAACTTTTCATAGATGCTTAGATGTATGTCACTTTGTACGTTTGTACTGTTGTAACGTTTTTGTTGGTAGTTTTCTTTGTTTCTTTTTGCTTTCTTTCTTTAAAAAGAAGAACCTCACAAGTAATTCAAAACTTTTGCCAATTCGTGGAAAGGTCAGTGAATCAGAATCAGTGAATCAGCATGCTCTTCTTGCCTTGACGTTTGAACAAACTGCTTTGGTTCTTTTGGAAATTGGAAAAAAACCCTAGGCTTTAGTGACCATTTACTGTTGTCTGCATGCGCGTATGTTAAATACATTATGCGCTTTTTTTTTAAATACATTAGTGACCATACTAAAAGACAACCATTTCCACAGTGAACAGAACAAATGTTGGCCAATATATAAAAGGACTATAAAGCTATGCGTTTTGGCTTTTCTCGCTTCCTTGCTGTAACTCCAATATGGCGGATCGTAAAAACGTTCCGATATAAAGGTTTCCCTCTTAAATTCTCGGAGCAAGAATTCTTAGACCGAAATTTTTATTGACCTTCCGATAAGGCCTTAGTCGATTGGCTTTATAAATGTACGTTACTATGAAAAGACGGACCATCGAAAAAAGTTTACTAACAGTACTTTCTTTATTACCTAAAACTTTTGTAACATCTTAAAGTTCATTTGTATTTATGTATGTATTTTTTATACGCACGTATAAAGCTTTAATAAATGTATGTCTGGAGGTATCTATTCATTGAAGATACATATTTTCAAAGATACACCCATTTAACGTTACTTCAACTTCCCCATCTAGGTAAACTGTAGGTACACAAAACGTCTTCAGGCTATGCAATGCTCTGAATAACACAAATCAATTTCAGGCAACGTTCAAGGATTTAGCAACATTAATCGAGTGGTCGACACGATTTGCAGCTTAGCCTCAATCAATACACGACTACCAAATGCACATCGAACAGAACGAGCCTTTGACCAGGCGCCTTATATGCGCATTAATGCATGTATATATCTACAATCTACTTTGCTTAAACGTAGCGTCGATACGATACTCAATTTGAATTCTACAAACTACATACAGGCTGAATTTTTCAAGTGCGATTGGACGAATGACAATTATTTATTTAAAGGAGTCTCGGGGCCTATTTAGATTAAAAAAAACTTCATCATGGAAATTATGATTTTTGAAAAATCAATAGGTATTCCTTGCCAGAAATCGAACCCGTTGATAAAAAAACCAATTATTATTACACAATTGTGTCACTAATATGGAACGAATTCTGGAAAGTAATATCATGCGATGTCCTAAGGACATATCTCATTTTTAACATTATTATATACAATGAATTTCACGTCCTAAGGATTTTCTTTTTTCAAGATTTCAAGGCTTTATAGGTATGCCATAAATGATTGCGTTTGACCTTGTCTACACGCCGATTGCTTAAATGTTCAAAATAATGACCATTGTGTCCAGTTCACAGCTGGATTCCATGTTTCAAGCTTCAAGGCTTCTCATGGCATAAAGGATTGCTTTTGACCCTACATATACGTCATTGTGTATAACACTATGTAATTTGTTAGTACCATTACATTAATGTTGACATGTCGATAATATGCTGGAAGTGACAGCAATGTATGTGAGACTTGACTATGCAATTCAATTGCAGGCAGCAATCACAGGTCAAGCTGCAATTGACCGCTTGACGTAATTTGTGGCTCAGCTAGGATTAGTATCACGAGTGCAGATGGGTATGTACAGATGCAATTATTGTACTAGCACAACGTTGGGTCTTAACTCCTAACCACTATACGATAACGCCCGTATAGCGGTGATAGCCCAGCCTCTCACTCGAGGATCCGGGTCGAATCTTAAAACTTTTTTAAAGTTATGTATGCGCGCTTTATAAAATAAAATATGCAAATTATAGGTGAAGGAAAAAATCGTGAAAAATGGCTGATGCCATCATCAAGCATGTGTGAGGATGCCTGATGCCATGCTTTTTAACATGAATTTTCACTCATTTATAGAAATTACTGATTATTATCTAACAATAAACTTTATATCTTGCTAATGCCTCAATATATATCATTTAGAACAATATACTCGTAGCTGTGTTCATAAACCTATAATACAAAGGCTGTTGCAAGCGAATAATGGCCCTCTATTAATTAAAGTCAATGGGCTAGTTAAATAAACAGTATGAATTGTCGCTACCTAAATCACGTTAAGATTTATACAGGATTGTATTAAAATGAGGTTTTCTTATAGGTATGAATTACTTCGTTCGTACTATTAAACTAACATTTGATTTGGTGAACCAAATTATAACCAAACCATATGTTAGTTTAATAGTACGCCTATTCTATCGATACCGACAGTCTGTACATGCAGGGACATTTTTATAGTAATTGAGTAGCAAAAGGGCAATCAGGCCACCTATTGTTCACTGCAACCCATGGACGCCCGCATCCAACTTCAAGTAGCAACTCGCGTTGCTATTGCAATCGTTGATCACTAGTGGAAACTGAATATTATTGCACTATCTACTCTCGCGGAAATAATTCCTCTTTATTATACACTTGCTCAATATTACTTAGGCCACGGCTCTGGTCTTTTCTCAGAGCCGTGCACATCGGTCACGGGCCACCGCGATTCATCTTCGTTAACGCGGCCCTACGCGCTCCGCCCGTGAGTTGCGTCAAACATCCATCAAGACAGAACTGTCTTCTTCTTTCTCTCCCACCTGTCTTGAAAAATGAAGCAACTCACTAACGTAATCTCACAACGAGGCACCCGTAAAATGAGATATGACGCCCTGAAATATAACTGCTCTTGTGACAATAGGAATGGTACATTATTTACTCGGCATTACCCCTTATTAAGTCGACAGCTTGACTAAGAGTGATGGCAGAGTGTGAACGTAAAGGAAAATTCTAATAGGCAATTATAAATAAGGAAGCCGGTGGCAGTAAAATTATAGTTGCTTTGTGTTATTTATTTTCCTTAGTCGTGCTACGCTTTGTTGAATAAAAGACGTTTAGTTATAGCTCCATGTGGTCCCAAGAACCACGCAATATTATTTTTAAATTGTAAAATTCTATTAATTTATTTATTAAAACAATGAATAAAATATATAATTAATATCTACCTAGCTTCTGGGTATTTTTTTTGTTTCGAACGCTAATTAAAATTACATATTTATTTTAAGTATTCCAAGTTCGAATATTAAAGCGCTCTAATGGTTATATCACATGCATTTATTACAGATTTCTCTTGACTGCTGCGGATTGATATTCGGATCGAATATTTATGTGTCGTCGAAAAGAACTTAGCTTACATTAAACAGTCTTTTGAGTCTTACGTTATGTTTAACGTAGCAGATTGAATTTTCGTCCGTTTGAGAAATATTGCGCTTCTTGCTCATATTTAGGGCAGGATTTCTAAAATCTCCCGGGACATATAATTGGATGAGGCCGAGCGGGCAATAGCCGCCGACTGTCAGCTAGTTACCGACGAGGGGCTGCAAATACTAATTTACAGAGGGTCGACATTTATGACAGTTGGACGGTTTTTATCACATTAAACTAACAACGACTTGTTTGGAATACGCGGAAACTGTGACAAAGATTTTTTGAGCAGCATATTAATAAGTTTCATTCAAATACTACCCACGATCAAAAAAGGCCTTTCTTGGTTAAATATGTCAGAACACATTTTTAAAATTTTAAATTCGGTTTATTTATTTATAAGCTGAATACAGATATCGTCGTGGCCCTAAGTTTGACAGACTCTTGTGGTACATATTTTATACATGTGAAATTTTGGAAAAAATGCGTAAGTATGTAGTGTGTGTATAATTTTGGAGCACATGTGGAAGTTTCATTGTATGTGGAACACAAGTGGAATTTTTGATTAGTGTGATCGTATGCGGATAATTTTGGAAAATATGTGGAACACATGGCGAATTCTACAGCATACGCGTTTGTAATACGTAGTAGGATAGTATTTCTAGTTAGTAGGGGTTGTCGGTTGGTATATACATGTTTGTTTTTGCTTTTACATAATTAACCATTGGCGTCAGCTAAATTAAATAAAAATCGAAAATTTAATAACCGAGAAATCATTTTGCAGGTCGTGTCTCTTAAAAAATTGTGTAGCTACGTCTTGGGAGGCTCGTCCTTTATTGTTGTCAAAAGATGTGGAAGAAAATCTGAGGCAGGAAATGTTTTTCTCTGGTACAAAGAACACCGTCTAAGACTCTTTCAATGATAAAGCGTACCTTGCTCCGTTTAAAAAAATAGCCTGAATATAATCTTGGATGCCGACATTGTATTAAAAGAAGATATATTTAAGTTTTAGCGTAAACTATACTTGTATATGTTATAAAACTTTTATTAAGCATTATTTTTGACTCATCCACAACCTTCAACCATAGAAAAAAGTCCTATTTAAGGATTTATTTTACTAATGTTTTAGTACTAGTTCGTTAGAAATGCATGATACATTTTTTCGTAACCCGTAAAATCTCAAGTAACAGTGAACTAAACTATTATCTAAGAATAAGGAATATGATTTACATTAGTAAACAAACATAAAACTTATAACAAATTTTATCCGGCAGTAATACGCCCCGATGATGTTGAATTTCTTCGCTTTCTGTTCTTGTTGAAAAGTACTTAGATAACTTTAATTGATCAAAACTTCTTGGTTCTGCCAATTATACAAAAAATTAAACGAGAATTTCTTTGAATTGAGGTTTTCAGGGTTACGTCTATAAAGGTCAAAGAGTAACTTTTTATGAAATTGATTGGCATTATATAATTAGGACTATACTTAGTATAAAAGTAGCAATTGAATGTTGCTTGACCAATTTATTGACGGGACAATACAGATAATTTTTACGGGAATCCATCACAGATACCCAGTGTTGGGGCCGTCAGTGTTATGCCGGACTCCTACCGGCTAAAACCTCTCCCGTAGGGTTACTACAGCCCACGGACGACCAAGTTCAAACTAAAAGAGGACTAAAGACCAGTACCTATTCGTTCTTATTTCAAAAGTGTCTATCCATCACATCCGCATACAGCCTTACTAAAAAAAATCACGTCCATATTCGTAGTCGATACGATACAACTAAGTAATTAGTTTTGCGAGAAAAATTCCCCCCGTAAGTGAGAATTGAGAGGTAGGTATTGTAATTCAAGCAAAAATCTGACATCTGTTGTACGACATTCGAAGAAAGTAACATGAAACTAGACGAAGTAACATGAGAGATAAAATGTGCTCTTAGCTGATGGATATTAACTGTAAGTGTAGTTTTTGTAGATAAGGTATCTATAATTTGTGAAAGCAGGATACTTTTTTATTCTTATTCTTTGAAGCATCATATAGCTTTGCAAGGAACTTTCCATTTAGACACCTGCCTGTGTTAGTGAAGCAGGCGACTATCGTAGACTTTAGAAATAACAACCTAGATTCCATGGGATGCAATGCTCACTTCACGGACAAATAAGACTGCATCGACCACTCGACGCTCGAATTAATACGCCCGTTTTCAGTAATTCAGTTATGATGTCGATAATGCTTTAATTGTTCATAATTCATACTAGAAATAAATGGGTATACGTCATATTTTTATTCAAAACATACGAAGGGTTTGCATTTATAAAATAAAAACTACGGGAAAACATAATGTTATCGTCCAGTCTATGTAGCCCGATCAAGATTGATGACCTTCTCAAACTGTAGCAGTATGATAAGATACGTAACCAGTAGGCCCAGGAACTTGACGGGGAAGGATACATCGATGTCGAAGATGCGTAACAGCGAGAATGACAGATCACGGGCCTCAATCAACGCCAATAGAGCCTGTGCGACCGCTCGGTTTGACTTTTCTGAAAGTAATGGGTTTCAATTCATACTCTATCAATCTGCATTGGAGTAGTATGGTGAGGTTTTATTCGTTTTTAGGTGGTAGAGCCATTGCAACTCGCCCGGGGTACCTAGTCGATTACCTTACCCAATTTTAGCAAACTAGCTGTGCCTGAGTTATTCTTTATTACAACAGCTATCTGCCATTGAAAATCCCGCCAAAATCGGTCCAGCCGTTCCAGAGATTAGCCGGAACAAACAGACGGACAAAAAGCCGTTATTTTTATATTACAAAGAGACACTCCAATTTTATTTATTGGTTTAGATGAGCAGCGAGCGGGCATGCAGGCAACCTAATCTTAGTGGAAATAGCAACTCATATAAACACTCTTTTTTACTTGGGTACATCTCTATAAGAATACCCAGTGTTGGTTCTAACACACTCGGTCGGGGTCACTGTGGTGATGTGTAGTGTCGGACTGTTAGCGCCTGGGATAAAGCTGGAGTTTCAACTTGAGAAATGCAGCTGCTTTGAGACGCCTGGGAACAATATAGAAACCTACGTCCAACCTCATATAATAGAAGGACTAGAGGTCTTATCTGAGGACATCAGAGGGTGCTTTGCGACTCTAGATGATATCAAATTAAATATTGCCGATAAATTTCCGACCAACTTGCTGATCAAAATTCAAGATATGAAGTACATTCTTCACTACTGTTTTAGGAGGAGATGGTGAGCCGGGTGAGCTGTAATAGTTCTACTACCGTTTAAACTAACCAATTTTATTCTCGTACAGCTTCGAAGACAGCTGCTCTGAAAGAGATCGCACCTCATTATGGACAGCGTCCACTACTTTGCATGGAGCGAACAGTGGAATGGTCTCGAACGAGATCACTGCGATCCGTCCAAATGTTTTTAATGCCACGTACTGTAATATAAGATGATTAAAATAAAAATATAAGTTATCATACAAACAGGGCTACTTGCTATGTGATGGTAAGCGGTCGCTGACCGGTACAGAGAACACCAGAAATGTTGCCAGTGTGCTAGCGACTGTTGTTTTCACCGTGATCTTCATGTCATAGTCCTGCGAAAACTCTTCGGAAAGAAGACATCTATATTGTACGTACAATAATTAGTACATTTATTATTTGTGAAGTATAAAAGTTTAATAAAATACGCCTTGTTTACTTCCCTTCATCATCAGTCTAGTCAGACGCAACCATAAATCAGTAATCGTCATCATCAATAAATGCAAGTCACCAAAATAGGGCTAAGCTACGCCATGAATCCGTTTTTAATTGTTGGTGTTTAGCTACATTGCTTAATCATTATGCATTTACTATTGGACATAAGGTCAGTTAAGAGTATGCATGTGCATTTATTACTTCTATACACAATTGAAATATAATAAACATGTAAACAAGTTTACTTACTTCACCATGAATGTATGCTAATGTAACATTGTAAGATACACCCAGAGACGTTATAAATGATATAACGAGAATAATCACCATCTGAAATTTTTATTACAAAAATCAAAAGGTAGGTACTATTATATTTTACAAGATCAGTTAAAATTTTTCTATGTATTTATCACATTCACTCAATTTAAGATGAAATTTTGCATTCATTCTTTATAAACCAACAGTACATACCTGCCATTTTATTGCATCATTCAAGATATCAAATGCTATAATCATACTGTGATAGAAATCCATAAATTTCTTCATTTCTATACATGAATGTTTTCTGTCTTTTACGTGTTCCATTTCATTTTCAATCGTCTTGATAGAGCTTCGACTTTCGAAAGATGATTTCATCAGTTGATTTATAAATCGCACTCGTGGTATCAGTAGGCTGAACAAATGCCCAAAGAAATGTAGTTCGGTCACATGGATGACAAGTATTATTGAGAGGTCCATGAAATGCAGCTTCAATGCGTCACCCACGTACAACATAGTAAACAAAGTAAATAAAAAACCCACAGTCAAACATAATTGTGCAAAATTTGAAACCATATCTTTGTTAACTCTGCGAAAACCACTCTCTTTATCGAATTTGTTAAGTTCACAATAAAAATTGCTCAGCCTATTCCGAAACGCAAATCCTAGTATAGCGCACAAACAGTATTGGAACGATTTTAATATCTTTACTATTTCATCAAATCCGTCAAATATTGTCGTCCACGATAAATAAATAACTAGCAAGTTATGCGACAAAGATAACGCTGATAAAAAAGCAACAAAAACTGGCTTAATGTTGCCGAAAACTGGTAGTCGGTTAATGCCAAGAAGCAATTCGAATACGATAAAGATTTTGGATACACGATCCAAGTTAGTCTTCTTTTTCTCTCGGAGGAAAGTATTAATTCGAACAACCGGTGGCCACATTATTAACACCTGTACTTTCTGCTGACTGCCCCTTCAATAACTCTCTAGACATCAATTTTCCATTTCAATTCATTACTTAATGACAATCTATACACAATAATGAATGATGCCGTGTTTATCGTCACAATTGTGTCCAATCAAATTAAAGTTGATAACATGTGAGTAGTCGTAATACAATTACTTTCATTATTTCCGTTCTTAATAAAACTTCATCGAATAAGTGCTCAGGCCAAATTAAACAAGCCGTAAATTTTATTTGGTACTACACTTTCCCGTTTTATTAATTTATATCGTTGTCTAAGTCCTAACGGTTTTGATATTCTTTATTTAAATTCTTCACCAAAAGTTTTCATTTCAAGATAAAAACTTAGGTAATACCTATATTAGAATAAGTCATATTTCATTGTTTATATGTCCCAAATCTATTAGATCACTTCAGTGAATGTGGTCATTACAGCCCATGGATCTGTCTGCAACCCATGCAGACTTTTGTTCATTACATTGGCCATTAGTAACCACTGCGTTTATTATTATCATTTTTAAATAGGCAGTATTTATGCTAAGAGGTAGTAATTTTCTTTTGTTTAATGTAGAATTTAATACCCATTAAAATATTTTCACTACCGAACCTTTTCTTACATTAGCGTAGCAAAACGAAATGGCTTCCTTTAGTCAGCTTTCCCGGTCTAGAATTGGTCAAGAATAACAAATCCGTTGAAAGCCAATTACATCATTATGTCGAGTGGGAATGATTTATTTTTCGTTTTCTATTTGAAATAATATATTTGCACTAACCTAGGACTAGAAGGATATTTTTTCGGCTTCTTTGTTTTGAAAGCTGGTCAAAAGAAAAAAAACCGTGTTTAATTTTATTATTTTGCACGCGAATTATTTCTAAATACCGGATACGAAATTTGGCAGTTAATTAGTTTGCAATTAATTAGGAGCCAAAGGTAAGCTATGATGCTAACAAATAAATTGCTCTCGTAAATAAACATAATAAGTGAATTTTATCCAAATCCGTTCTGGCTTTTTTGTGAAACTGAGCGACAAACATACATTAAAACCTGCACATAGCCATGGGTATTTTAATTATGGACCATTTAAGTTTATCTTAAAAATGTATCTAATGTAATGTTTAAAAGATAGACCTAATAATCCGCAAAGGACTCAGAAATTTTTAAGCCCAATTGAAGGTGAAACCGACGAATAAAAATAAGGACAAGTGTGGGAGTGAGTGGGTGTCCTTATAGGGTGGGTGGGCTTCTCTATTTGCGAGCGGCCCCTGCACAGGAATGGCAGGCAATTTGAATATCTATAATCATTTACAGAACAAATTTTATGAACTTTATAAAGAACAACTTTTATAAACAAATTTCATAAAGAACAAATTTTATGTTTTTACACTGTGGGTTAATGTTGTGGTACCTACGCGCTACGTCACTTTACTATACGATTGACGTCACTGGGCGTAGATGTATAGAAAAAAAAATGATTTACGTATCTAAGTATGTGTAGTAGCGGTATTGCTAAAACTCAGACTAAGGGTACTGTTTCAACAGCACAATCCACTGACCGTTTTTCAAGCTCATTTCTACCGCGTACATACCTACGTGTTAAAGCTATGGAATAGTCTTTCGCTCGAGGTATTTTCGAACGACTATGACAAGGGGTTCTTCAAAAACGGCGTGAAAATGAATCTCTTTCAAAGCCACTAACGCTCTGGTGACTTACCTCGTGGCAACAGGCGACGTTTCCATCCAAAGTTATTAATTTATATATTCTGATGAAAGATTTGTGACGGCAAAGTACCTACTATTTTTAACTTAAAAATTTACTTAATTTTTTATATTATGAAGGTCATATAATTTTTTTTAAACACTTCACACTCATAGCCCCACACTAGGATTCTCTGTGTCGTGGGTGCCATGGACACATACAAGACAAGAACACACACACCCAGACCAGAAACAGAAATTTAAACTCATCATTCAAATCTCTGCTGGGAATCGAACCCAGGACCCTCCGCGCAGCGCATCGGCGTCTTAACCACTGCGCCACTGAGGTCGTCAATTAGTTCACATAATAATTTAGGTACAAACAATATAAACAAACAGTAGGTATTTACTACATCAAAACTCTGATAAACATGCGTATAATTTATACAAACAAGGTAGGAGATAAAGGTTCAAAACCTTTCAAACTTTCAGAATGTAAATAAAAAGACTTTTCACACTCAACACGTTTTGTGCTCGGCTTTAAAATAACCGCGAAATTGTCTGAAAGCCTTTATTTGCGAGCGACAGAGCCGCGCACTGCGCCCCAGAGAAACCTCATTGTGGCGTTTAATGAGAGAAAACGGCAGACATCGCTGAATACGTTACAGTTTTAATGTAAAAGTTTTTATATGGATTGATATTTTCATGTTAACACTGAAAACAATTGACTTTGGATTTTGATGTTATCTTTTATTTAACAGATTGAGTAACAAACGGGCATGCTGGTCACCAGGTGTCTAGTAATGACTGCAACTAATAGACATTCCCGTTGAACCTAGAACCAATAGGATAAAAGTAGCTTTTCATTAGGGCTACCACATCTCCCTAACAAAACACAGGCCACGAAGAACAAGCAGCGTCATGTTAGTTACTAGGGCGATGGTAAGTTAAGACGAACTCGATGCGAACTCGAACTCGAACTCGGGCGATGGTAAGATTTTGGCATATTCTTGCCAGTGTAGACTGCGACTTTATCACAAAAAAGTCATGCAATCAAGTAAGCTCTCCGAATTAAGAGATTTCATACTAAACACAGGTCGTTCTCGGTTTGAAAAAAACCGCGAAAAAGTCTGAAAGCCTTTGTTTAGCCGAGCACTACGCCCGAAGAAACCTCATTATGGCGTTTAATGAGAGAAAACGGCAGACATCGCATTTGATTCAAAAGTTTTTCTTGGCGTGAGCAATGTATTAAATCTTTATCTTTAATTAGTGTGGTAGTAATCTTAATAAGCGATAAGTGCTTTACTTTTTCTTTCTGTTTGTTTCTATAAAAAGAAAAACATAAAATCAATTTAGTTACCCTACGCATTGGAGCAGCGTGGCGAAGTGTACTCGGCCTCTTTATGTTGTGGGGAGAGTCTGGTTATATTGGTGCCTCACTGGTATCCTTGTATTGCGCATATCAGGGCCAGCAGCACACAAAGCAAGCTAGTATGAAGCGATATCCTTTATAGAGAAAGCACAAATAACGCAAGAGTTTTGCTTTCTCCATAAAAGACAATGCTATAAAATTTACTTCCTCCTTTAAACGCGTGTTTTGTATTGCCTGTTACAATATGATGTTAATTACATATGAAGTGGGTTAGTTAAAAAAATTACAAGGATGACTATAAGTATTATAATTTTTTTAAAGTAACTAAACACGAGCTAACAGATACCTCTGTTGAAAGCTTTCCATGCCTAAGTGCGTACATCTCTGATTTTATTTTCTATTCGATCCAGAACAACAGTCTCTTTTCTCTTATTCATGCGCTTAGTTCATTGTGTTTTATCTGCATAAAATGTAAACTGCTGTTACTGTCGCAGACAAACAAGGGTTGTTAAACAACTCCTTATCTCACCGACCTTTTCATTTCGAGGTTATTGAGTTCATTACTTTTTTAACAGAACTCTTTTTATACAGCACTGTTGGATAGAAATCTATCCCATTATGAAACTGTAATGGGATGCTTTTAATGACGACTGTTACAATAATTTCACCAAAGATTTCAAATGGTTACAAAGATTTACTTCTGATGGAGCAAATATTATATATATAATTATAGTAGAATACACTTAATGATACGAAAGTGCATCCCATATTATGTCGGAGAATCAATCAGTTATAAAATAATGCGAACGCAAGTATGGCCGCGGTATTATATATTATTATTATTATCTGACCGGTTGGCGGAAATCTCGCGGTAGAGAACTCGTGAAGTTCTGTTCGTGTCTGTTCGATTACAATAATTTAAGTACAGTTCCAATCCACCTATGTTCTCCTGAATTGCCCGGGATTACCCACTATGTCGGATACATGCCCACAAAACCAAAGCTTCTGATATGTCCCTACGACATAATATATATAATTATATATATGATATATAAGAGATCAATGATAGTAAAATACTGATACAATTTTATAAAACTGAAAATAAGATTAATTGATAAGTATTAACAATTCACCAAAGGGAACGAATAAATCATGGCCTTGCACGAAACATAGATAAAAATTATATTTATGATTCCATTTTCACACTTCGCTATATAGATGTAATCACTTTATCCCTTTATCATAATAAGTACCTTTGATTTTCACTATTTACTACCACCATTAATCATGAGGCTCGCTCTCGTAAGCGCCCAAATAACACGGTATAGGAAATATCGTCGGACAATAGGCTTCGTCGTACTCCGAATTTGATTAATGGCTCTCTGATGTACACAAAACGGATCTTTTCACGAAGAATTTAACGCATCGGGAGATTGTGCGTCGCGAAAATTGTGTCCTTTGAATTTGGATACACCTAGAAGCGTCTCTAATCTTAGGATGATGATAGAGTGATGTCTTTATTAATTTTTCAACTCCTCCAAAAATCCCTCACTTCTATTGGTTATTACACTGTGCATTTACGTTTGGTAAGCTGTGTATGTATGCGTTTCGTTGCGGTATCGCTAAAACTCAGACTACTGTACAACGGGTTAGAACGGTAGCGGTAATGTAGACCTCACCGGGTTAGCTACAATAGCTCTTTTACATAAAATGCGTGTTAATTTCGTGTCAAAGTCATTTTAATCAACCACAAATGTCCTATTTATCACATAGGATCTCATGCAAATATGTTAAACCTCATTACGAAGTCATCTCATAAGTCGTAATCATTCTCATTCCTACCCGGAAAAGCTGGGCGGATAAGAGACAAATCCAACATAAAGCTAAGTTACTTAAATGCCATTGTGAAAATTTTAATTTGGAATTTATGCAAATTTTGTGACGAACGTGTCACGATAAGGCCCAACGAAGTTCGCTGCAAATTAACTTACGCTGCAAAGAGCAACATTGGTCCCAAAAAGGGGATGCGTCAGTACGTACCTGGTACGAATTATAATGGGGACAGGTTGGTATGGATTAATTTGAATCAAGACTTAAAGTAATAACGAAAATTCAGTCACCAACCCTTAAGTGGCCTCTAGCAGAAGTCAAGTCTCTTCACACGGCACTTTTTAGATTTCCTTAAGGAGAGTTTATAAGGTACTTAAAGTTTGGTTCAATTTTTCAAAAAAAAGCTTTTACTTTCTAATTCTTCTACAGATCGATTTACCAAGATTTTCTCGTTTCATTTCTCTGCGTCCCCTACAGTCATATAGACTGAGTTGACAAGAAATAAGCTGATCATAAGTAAGTCAATCAATCCATTTATTCTCACAAATGTTAACTTTTATAATATTATCAAGATTTAGGCTCAGAGAAACTTCACAAATCCGAATGAAGTAAAGTTTAGAATCCAAACTAATTTAAGGTATAAATTAATCAAGCAATCCTAAAGCCTATGAACGAACGGCGTCAACTGAATTTTGCTACGATAAACATTTCTGGAGAATTATTTTAATTTGTTCCCTTTTCTTTGTCTTCGTTTGACTTGGTGAAATGAATTTCGTTAAAAATTGTTGGACAGTAAGCGGATTATTATCAAAAAGACAAAAACGATGGAATGGCTGAATTGATTTTTTAAACAATTGAAGTATTTTTTTAAGTTGAAAAGGCCATTGTAACTTGCCTGTAAAAGTATCATACCTCACAGTCACCGCTATTACGATATGGCCTGCCTATAAACGATTTCATTGGATCACCTACCCCCACTCCACCTACTTATATCTCAATTCCTTTTCAATATCAAGTGATATCTCGTCACTGGGCAAATCGTATCGCCATCCTGCTGGAGTTTGCCCCAGACTATGTATGTATTCGTACGTATGGTTACCCGCAAAGTTAACTTAAATATTTTCAACTCTACATCTCTACATGTACATCCCATTAGTCGGGTGACTACTCGCAATCAAAAATTTCCTAAGAAATATAGCCTATGACTTATCATTTCTATCTAAGGCAAGATCTAAGGCAAAAGTGGCTCGTTCATTGCACGATTTGAAGGTTTATATTCTTGCTTAATTACTTTTAGTACCTATCCTTTTCACTGATCCAAGTGATTATATCTAAGCGTTGCATATAGGTATGTACATATATAGCTACAATGATACAATTCTGTAAGTTACGGTCCACCATAATTTATCTCACCATCTTTCAAATCAGTTTTAATAAAAGGAATCTCTTTCAAAGCATTATTACTCAGGATAATGGAACATTCCTTTGCTAATGGTTTCCTTAATTCGCAAGGAAGTGCAATGTAAATTACAATGAATGAATCGCCCGGTGGTTCGGCTAAGAGCAAGCTGTATCTACCTTGCTATGTTTTTACCTTTGGGATACATTAATAAATATTTTTTTTTATTTACAGATTTGCATCTCAGCAGTCGATCAATAAGTGAGGAAAACAGTACTAATTTTTTTTTTGAAAAACCATTGAAAAAGTGTATTATAAATATTCATTTCTTCGAATTTTATTAATATGATATGCAATTTTATTTTCCGTACTTCGTCCATTGGCACACGGCTTACACTTATTGCAGTTGTGGTGATGTAACCACATCAACAAAAATATTAAAAACAAATTCAATTACTATATTAACAAATACATTCATATACATATTCAGCATAAATTTAACTTATAAAATAATATATAACACACTACATCTACTACATAAAAATATATACACAAATATAATAATTATACACATACGTAAACATATAATTATACACAAATATAACTTAAATTAATACTTACCTGAGGCAGCGCAACCAGGGCAGGAACTAGTATAGATTGTGTGCAATGGAAACCGGGCCGGCTAACGGTAACTTCGGTCGGCGCCCGCGCATGACGTTCGTGTGTCTTCGTGCATCGGCGCCCGGCCGCCCGCCGAGTTAGTTTAGTTTAGTTAGTAGTGCGATCCTACTTCCCACGCGGAGCGCACGTCGCTTTACTCGTTTACTCGCTGTACTTACTGTGCTTACGTACCTTAGTAGTTCGGACATTTTATGCTTGTGACTTTCTGTGCTTTCTTCATTGTGCTGTGCTATCTTTCTTCGCTTCCTCCTTCTGCTTTTTCCATGTACTGTGTATAGTAGTGGAATATATGGATGTTAACTGTGAGTTGTGTTTTCAATCATAAACTGTTACCTGTCTACATAACCAGCTACATACACAACGTTAGTGACACCACACCACATCCGCTACATTGGTGACCCCGACGAACACGATGAGCGAAGACAGTGATTCGACAGTGCGCACGGCTCAACCAACAGAACACGTCACCGTGCGCCGAACAAAGAAAGTGCGCGTGTCCATTGACCGTTCGGAAAGCGATTCATCGGATGAAGACGTCCGTCACCGAACCGATCCGACACCGATCAAACAGTCAGCGCCCTACACCCTCAAGGTTCCACCTTTTTCTCCGGATGACCCAGAAATATGGTTTGCGCTGCTAGAACGGCAATTTGAAAAATTCAACATAAAGGACGACGCTGCTAAATTTACAGAGGTAACGAACAATTTAGACCTGATTCATGCCAAGGCGGTTAAAGACCTGATTGTCAACCCCCCGTCGCACCATAAATACAGAAGGATCAAGATGGAGCTGATACGCCGTCTCTCAGCTTCTCACGAGAAGAAGGTCAAGCAGCTGCTGACCCACGAGGAGTTAGGAGACCGTAGACCCTCACAGTTCTTACGTCACCTCAAGGACCTGGCTGGACCCTCCATCCCTGATGACTTTCTTCGGACCATCTGGTGCCAACGCCTGCCTACCAACATCCAGCCTTTACTGGCTTCACAGCCAGCACTGTCATTGGAGCAGCTGGCAGACTTGGCCGACAATATCCAGGACATGGTTACACCGTACAACGTGATGGCTACATCCTCCAGTTGCACCTGCAAACACACCGAGGAGATCGCCGAGTTGAAAAGTATGGTCCATAGTCTGACGCTAACGGTCAACGAGCTCACCCGAGCTTCTACGAGTTTCGACGGTAGATCCAGACATACACAGCGTGCTCCATCGCGTCAACGCTCTAAAAATCGCTCTAGGTCTAGATCATCCTCAGAGTACCGTAGGTTTCCGGTATGCTGGTACCATAATAAATTTGGGAGTAGAGCAACCAAGTGCATAAAACCTTGTGATTTTTCGTTAAAAACCGCGGGCAGTCCATAATGGCGGCCGACGACTGTCCAGGCATAGGTCGCTTATTTATAACAGATAGTCGCACAAAAACACAATTCCTCGTCGATACCGGGAGCGACATTTGTGTATTTCCTCGATCCGCTATAAAAGAAAGCCGCCCGAAAACAAATTTTGAATTGTGTGCTGTTAATGGTACACCTATATATACATATGGTTATATACACTTGGTTCTCAATCTAGGTTTGCGACGTGACTTTGCTTGGAAATTTATTGTAGCCGATGTTACTAAAGCAATTATTGGCGTGGATTTTTTATCACATTTTAATCTGATTGTAGATATCCGCGGACAGCGCCTTATTGACGCTAGTACAACATTAACGATCCCTGGTTTACCTGCTTCATCTTCACAAGGTATTTCGTCAGTAAAACTTGTTTCGGGAAATTCTGTATATCATGACATATTGTCACACTACGATGACATAGTGAATCCATCTGCTATGCACAGGACTCCCAAACATAATACTGTACACCATATACGCACTACACCAGGGCCACCAGTAACATCAACACCACGTAGGTTAGCGCCTGATAAGCTTAAAATTGCGAAGGCTGAATTTGAAGCCATGTTACAGATCGGTACCTGTCGCCCTTCAGATTCTGCCTGGTCTTCACCGCTTCACCTCGCTCCAAAAAAGGACAACGGTTGGCGTCCCTGTGGCGATTACCGTATGTTGAACGCACGGACCGTGCCGGATAGATACCCTGTCAGGCACATCCACGATTTTGCTCATAGCCTTTCCGGATGCAAAATATTCTCCACAATTGATTTGGTCAAGAGTTATAACCAAATTCCGGTCAGTGAGGACGACATTCCGAAGACTGCCATTACAACTCCGTTTGGTCTTTTTGAGTTTCCTTATATGACCTTCGGTCTTCGGAATGCCGGCCAAACATTCCAGCGCTTTGTGGATGATATGCTGCGTGGTTTCGATTTCGTGTATGCTTATATCGACGACTTTTTAGTTTTTTCTAAGGACGAGGAGACTCACAAGCAGCACCTGCATCAGCTATTTACCAGGTTGCAGGAGTATGGCATGGTAATTAACGTCAGTAAATGTGTCTTTGGAGTACCAGAAGTAGATTTCCTAGGTTACAGCATTTCAGTTCACGGTACTAAGCCGCTTTCTGCTAAAGTTGAAGCCATCCGCGACTTCCCAGTACCGAAAACAGTCCGAGAGCTACGGAGATTCCTAGGAATGATCAACTTTTACCGTCGTTTTATTCCAGGTGCAGCAGTTCACCAAGCTCCTCTGAACAACCTCCTTACAGGCTCCTTAAAAGGTTCACATCCAGTCAACCTCACTGCTGAAGAACTGAAAGCCTTCGACGTCTGTAAGGACAGCCTTTGTAAGGCAGCTTTGCTTGCGCACCCCGCTTGCGATACAAAGCTAGCCTTAGTTACAGACGCGTCGGATAAAGCAGTTGGTGCCGTTCTTCAGCAGCTTAGGGAAACCTCATGGGAACCTCTGGCATTTTTCTCTCGTAAACTAAGCCCTTCTCAGCAGAAATATTCTCCATACGACAGAGAGCTGCTAGCTGTTTACGAGAGTCTAAAGCACTTCCGCCATATGCTGGAGGCCAGAGAGTTCACGATCTATACAGATCACAAACCTCTGACCTTCGCTTTCCATTCAAGGAAAGAGAATTGTTCGCCCAGGCAGTTTCGGCATCTGGACTTCATTTCGCAATTCACGACTGACATTAGACATATCTCAGGGAAGGATAACGTGGTTGCTGATACTCTGTCTCGTATAGAGGCAATTACACAACCCGTTGACCTGAAGATACTGATCGATGCACAAAGGTCAGATAGCGAAATGAAGGACCTTTTAAACAATAACACATCACTTCACTTGAAGATGATGAAGCTGCCTGGTTTGCAAGGTGAGTTATGCTGCGAGGAAAGGGACGGCATAGTGCGGCCATTCGTTCCTGTACAACTGAGGCGCCAAACATTTGACAGCTTGCATTCTTTAAGCCATCCAGGTGCAAATGCAACTGTCAAATTGGTGTCAGAGCGTTTCGTGTGGCCAGGATTAAAGCGTGACTGTCGGCAATGGGTACGCTGTTGCCTGGCATGTCAACGATCAAAGGTCACCAGGCACGTGTCTGCACCCCTCAGCACCTTCAAACTTCCAAAAGCCCGATTTTCGTACGTGCACATTGATATTATTGGACCGTTACCTGTATCGCACGGTTATCGATATTGCCTCACAGCCATAGACCGGTTTACACGGTGGCCAGAGGCAATACCACTTGCTGATATTACAGCGGAAACCGTGGCAAAGGCACTACTCAGTGGTTGGATCTCACGTTACGGTTGTCCTCTGGACATCTTAACCGATCGTGGGAGACAATTTGAGTCCGAGTTATTTAAAAACTTGTCGCGAATCATCGGATTTCAGCATCGTAGGACCACAGCATACCATCCACAATGTAATGGGATGGTCGAGAGGTTCCACAGACAATTGAAAGCCGCAATCGTTTGTCATGACGGTACATCGTGGGTGGACATACTGCCACTTGTATTGTTAGGCATTCGCAGTGCTATAAAAGAAGATCTTAAATCCTCTTCAGCTGAACTTCTGTATGGGGAGCCTCTCCGCCTTCCAGGAGAGTTTTTTCATCCGGAGGGCAATGACGTAACTGACGTGACAAATTTTGTGTCACGGCTACGTAGGTTCGTTAAGGACCTCCAGCCTTCAAACAATAATTGTCACAGTAGGAAACGCCCCATATTTATTTTCAAAGACCTGTCCACAGCGTCTCATGTATTTTTGAGAGACGATAGCAGCGGTGGTTCATTAAAACCGGTGTATTCTGGTCCTCATGAAGTGCTGGAACGTGGTGATAAGGTGGTGAAGATTATGTACAATGGGAAGAAGGTTACAGTATCGATTGATCGTTTAAAACCAGCCTATATACTGCGTGACCCAGACACAACACAAAACACATCACAGACACTTCCAAATTCACACACACCAGTTACACAACCAATATCACTCAACACTAACACTCCATCAAACATTCAAACACATACGGACAGGACCATTCCAATAACTGCCAATGACGATCATTTAGTCAAAAGAACTCGATCGGGGCGCAGGGTTAAATTTCCCGATTATTATCGCCCGTAGGACGGTCTCTGGGGGGGAGTAATGTGGTGATGTAACCACATCAACAAAAATATTAAAAACAAATTCAATTACTATATTAACAAATACATTCATATACATATTCAGCATAAATTTAACTTATAAAATAATATATAACACACTACATCTACTACATAAAAATATATACACAAATATAATAATTATACACATACGTAAACATATAATTATACACAAATATAACTTAAATTAATACTTACCTGAGGCAGCGCAACCAGGGCAGGAACTAGTATAGATTGTGTGCAATGGAAACCGGGCCGGCTAACGGTAACTTCGGTCGGCGCCCGCGCATGACGTTCGTGTGTCTTCGTGCATCGGCGCCCGGCCGCCCGCCGAGTTAGTTTAGTTTAGTTAGTAGTGCGATCCTACTTCCCACGCGGAGCGCACGTCGCTTTACTCGTTTACTCGCTGTACTTACTGTGCTTACGTACCTTAGTAGTTCGGACATTTTATGCTTGTGACTTTCTGTGCTTTCTTCATTGTGCTGTGCTATCTTTCTTCGCTTCCTCCTTCTGCTTTTTCCATGTACTGTGTATAGTAGTGGAATATATGGATGTTAACTGTGAGTTGTGTTTTCAATCATAAACTGTTACCTGTCTACATAACCAGCTACATACACAACGTTAGTGACACCACACCACATCCGCTACACAGTTTAATATTTCAAAAGTTCTGATTGAATCCTGTGCAATAAATCTTTAAGAAATCCCGCTACATATCGTCATGCATTTGCTGCGAACGCGAAAATCTCCAAGACGCCTGTAGCGGTGCCACGTTCCTACAAATTGAGGATAACCGCGAAAATACGTAACCAAAGTAAACGAAAAATTTTATATTTTTACTTCATAAAACGAATTTGTTTAGGATAAAGATATATTTTTCTTTACCGATAGGTAAGTTATGCCAGGTTTGGTGTTTTTTTTTGCCATTGCAGGATTGGTTATAAAACACCTTAGTACTTTTCTTGTCCTCTTCTTTTGTGTCATTTTTGTTATTATTTAAAGACAACAAGGATTACCTTTACTGCTAAAATGTAGTAATGTACTTAATAAGTTAGAAACAAACTTTTTTATTTCGCAAGAAAGTTATAGGTATTATTTAAAAATAATAGTGCATGTGTTCATTGGTCGATCTTTTATAGCTCTGTTTATTCAAGTCGTAAAAATCAATATTGGGTGGCGCCCCTATTACTCGACACTACAGTAATGATGAGTCCGTAGATTTACTGATCCCAGATAACGATAGGATGATACAGATTTTGTTTTATTAAGTATTCGCTTTATATTATTACAATTGCAATTGTTAAAATTTTATCACTGTCTTTCAATCATATACGTACCGTTTTAATGTGCCTACGAAATATTATATTGAAACATAAGTACTTTGTAATTTTTAATGGAAGTTTTTAATTTAAAATATCTCAATCTAAGATCTCAATGTATTTCTTTCTAGTTCAATGAGCGCACGCGCCTAAAAAAACGAACTTCATATTGTTTTAGTAATTTTTTGCTCGGTGTAAAATAGAGAAAATGTTAATGTTCCAATTCCAAATATCATGAATGTAACCCATGGTCAGTTTTCCAGGTTAAGATATTTTCACATCAAAAAATCTTTATTATAGAATAGTTCAGACTCATCTGATTCTTCATTGTTATTTTCTTTTCTTGTTTTCGCGTTTTATTCTTATTTATCGCAGATGTCACTGACGGGGTAACGATGTAATTAACTACGCAAGTATTGACACAATATTGTGAGAGTAAACAGAAATCGTTTATTACACAAATAACATTCGAGTTTGTATATTGAAAAAGGAAACAACATATTACACACATGTTATCTACATATTACGTTACACAAATTTAAAAAATATACATATATAATATAGGTAATGACATAATAATGAAGACAAGAAATAATTACAAATTTTTTCAGGAAAGTATGTTTAATTGTATAAAATGCCAAGTCGTAGTACCTACGTTTGTAATAAAAACATAAAAATAAAAATATACATTGCCTGAATTAGACGTTACGGTTATTTAGAACAGAATGTCCATAAAATGTCTAGAAGATAACCTACTAAAATCGCTAAATATACCTACAATACGGTAATTCATGACGTCATTTTATGAACACTAGGTAGGTTAGGTAAACTATTTATAATATGAGCTCATACTCGTAGCATTGGCTAAATGTTTGTATTTGTCAATTGGTCCAATAAATATTAAGATTATAAAGAAAAACTTCCCATGCCAATATTATTTGAGTCTCAAAACAGAAAATATTACTCATGACGTTTTCTAATTGTTATCATCGTTCGTCTGGGGATATTCCTTTTCCTGTTAAATCTTCTGAGTAAAAAATTTGGAGATTAGATTTAGCTAGCCGTGGGCAGTATTATAAGTACTGCCCACGGACTACTTAAAGTCAGCTGTGCGCACGTTGAGATAAAATAAACATTATAATGTTAATTAATTTTCTTAATTAATTAATGTCAATTAATGTCAATTATTTCATAATTTTTTTTCATAATTAATTAAAATTATGAAATATTTAATAAGATGAGGGTTTACTAAGGTGACCTTACGAGTAATATCACGTACTATGAATTATATGGGAACAAAATATGGCTGAGCTGTGACCATAATAGGGTAAGAGAGGGTAAGATTGGTCGTAGTGATAAAACGTTGCGTGGTTCACAATCGCTCCTATTCGTCGTATAAAGGCAAAGAAAACGGTCGACTTAGATGTTATCTAACGTATTATTTTCTTTAGAGACATCAAGTGCTAAAATGTCTTGCTGAAGAGTCGATCGATAAGGAGTGCACTTTAAAATAAATAAATCTTTCACCTTAGAGGGCTGTACAATAAAGGTATATTAATAACCTACGATAATTAATGCTATGAATTAAAACATACTTAATAATGTCACTATATGCCGCGATCGGAACTATTTTCTAGGTAGGTCAAGAACGTTGAAAGATAGGAGGTTGGATGAACATAATTAATATTTTCCTTAGAGCGATCTTTTGGAATTTTAAGATCAAAATTCCTGTGAGCTGCGCAATTTGTGAAGAATCTTGTTTTTGGGAAAATTAACATATTAACATCGAATAACACTTATGCCTATCAAAGAAGGTTGGCGACAACACTATATAAGTACTATAAAAGTAGGTCTTTTTGGCGCTAGCTAGCGGTCCGTCGATAAAGGAAATAAAACGATTGGAATCAGCCTAAAAGACATCTACCGCCACCTAGATATACCGCCGTGAAGCGGCTCGTTCCCTATTTGTAGCTTTAAACAGTGCTATTTGCATGGTTGCACGTTTTAAAGTGATTTTCTTAATGAAAAGTTATGTGCGCTTAATAAAATTAAATATCTCCTGCTGTAACGGTGAAGGGAAACATCGTGAGGAAACCAGCATGCCTGTGTGATCTCCATAACGTTCTTAATGGCATGTGAAGTTCACCAACCCACACTAGGTCAATGTGGTGGACTAAGGCCTATATCTTTCTCAGAGGAGACCCGACCCTGTACTGTGTCACTAATGGGTTGCTGACAGCCTGTTAACTATTTCAAGCACGTAGCGAAACCGCAACCAATCATAATGTGAAACAATGTGGAAATACCGTGGCCCGTAAACTTGTCACTGTCATTTAGCCGTGCGTTCGTCATGGCTACTATCTCGTTACCCAGTTTACGTAAACATTTGTCTCGTGCAAAACAATACTACATCACCGTCTGCTACTTTAATTACAACCATTTTAATTAGAAGCAGCTAATTTACACTTCTAACTTTATCTGCTACTGACTTAGTAACCGAGAAATTCAATACCGATTGTAACCGACATATTCCTGTAAGCAAAAAAGTGATAAAAGGTTGGCGATATCGTTTGAAGGGCCGATATAAGGGAAGAAAGATCTTCGAATGAGGAACACGTTTTGGTAATAGAAGTAGGTACAATAGTCAACCTCCGTTAAATTTGGACTGTTGATCTTTACACGACGAAAACTGACTGAAACTGGGAAAGTTTGAGCACAGTGGAGTCGATTAAGACTTTGTTTCATAGTAGACCAACTTAACTGTGGATAGGCGAAATATACATAATAAATACACTCATAGATTGAACACTAGTAATAGCTAGTACATAGCTGGTGCAGTAAGAAATTATTATTTAGTTAGAGGAATGGGAGTAATACGGTGAATCACACCGCCTATAAACTTGTTAAAGTGAGCGTCTCGCCCACCTATCTTGTTTCTCAGTTTACGCAAACATTAGTTACGGGAAGAACAATAGAATGACACCGGCTGCGGCTTTAATTAAAACCAGTTTAATTAGAAACGGCTAAGTTATAATACTCCGCGTATAGAAGAGCGTAAAGCTCCGCCCTTAGAGTAGATTGGAAACGATCTAAGAAGTTAGGCAACGTTGGGCGCGGTCTACAGTTGTTTGAGTGAATCCACTAATGTGAGACCACTTGTCAGAGGCCTTGTCCGTATCTCCACATCCGGGTTGGAGCAGCATGGTAGAGTATGATACAGGCTTCCTACAGTTTTTGAAAAATAAAAATCTTCACGTTTTAAAACTGGATGGACGACTGGAAGGTTAGAGCGTGGTACCTATTTGGGTGAATTCAAAAAGTAAGTTTCAAAGTTATAAAGTAGACACGTACGACATAGGTCAAAGGTATCAAATAATCTTTATTCGATCTTGAACTCCAGATTATTAAAAGCCTGAAATGTTTATTAATAAAAGAAGTTTGTTGAAATCAGGGTCTGATTCGATGAGAAAGAAAGTTTTACATTGTATAAGTACAGCCAAAAACTGTAGAATAGTACCTACTTTTGGCTCAACAAAAGTACTTTTCTATAGTTTATAGTGGTGCCCCTGCTCACACAACCTTATATAGTGTTATAAGGTTATGTGATATATATAAGGTTGTGTGATCTTATAAGGTAACACACCTATTGTTTGTCCTTTTTAAAGGTTGCTACATAAAATTTTGTAAAAACAAGCCACATTAAAAAGCACGTTTATTACAAACGTCGCTTGTCTTACCAATTAACTAGGAGCTACGATATTTGCAAGAAAGCACCTTCCTGTCTGTAACGAAACTCATTTATCATCCATTACGAGTAAATCTGAATCTATTTCCGCGCCATTATTTATACGAAAATAGGGTAAACAGATACAGTGTCTGTCGCTGGGTGAGGATAAAGTTACTTTAGAATATAATTGAGTCATGATGACTAAGTAACCTTTATGATCGATGCCGCAACCGTAATATCTGGTAAATTTGCGTGGCAATTTCACTTTGTTATGTTTTAAAGTCGTTTATGTATCTGCTCGTTTAGCAAGTAATTACGTTAAATATAAAAAAATATTAATTATTTATATCTTAGAAATATTTTTAGTTTTTATTTAACCTCATTATATTGTTGTAATAGAAAGAATAGAACAGAAAAAGTATGTAAGATTTGTAAAGATGTAATAGATTGGCTTGTATTTTTTAAAATTAATACATACCTACCTACCATATTTATAATTATAATTATATAATCCCATTTACTATCCCACTATATTTACTACCACAGTAAAACACTCAGTTCATTATAACTCAGTCTATTATAAAATCGACAATATTAAACTAAATGAAATATTCTGTCCACAGTTTTTGATCATCCATCAATTGTTGAACTCAAGCTCATATAAGCCACTCAGCTGAAATGAGCGATCCGTTTTATTCCCTTTAATCCACTTTCACGCTCGCAACGTTTAATAAAACAGATATGAATCCACTGGCGATAACTAAAATATATTTTAAACGAAGTACCTACATTGGAAATAAAACTAGTTGTTGCTTTACCATTCCGTTAAAAACTTTTAAAACATACTTTTATATCTTTGTTATATTAATTATACTTCCAATAGGTTCAGGAATACATAATTACAAATTGTATGCGGAACACTTTTGTATTCTAGGCTTGACTATCATCGATTTTACTCATCTATCGCATCAGTTGATCCGGGGAGGTCATGGAACAACTTAGCTAACAATCCGTGAAAATTGTCAAAAACGCGGGCTATAGTTCTATAGTTCTGTCGTCTTTATTCAAACAATATTTGCGTTCGATTTCGCCAAAGAAATCGCTAGTATCTTAGTAGATATGGCAATGAACTTTTTCGCGCACTTTTTGAATTTGGAACTTATGAAGAGGGAGAAAAGCTCATTCCTGGCCGCTAAAAAGCTTCTTATAGAAAACACCAACTTTGGGCGCACTTAAAGAGGAGCAAAGTCGTACTTTTCGAATAGATGGGATGAAAAATATCTTGTAGTTGAAAAGAAATGAGAACATTACTTTATTTATACGAATTGCGTATATTTCCGTGTAATTGAAGAAAGTGGGTCTTCTACTGATTTAAAAATGGTTAATAAATTTTATCGCACGCTGTTTGTGAGTGGTTGAGTTTCGTATTCTATTGATGGCCTTGTATTTTATGAGCGTTCTTATCGTAAATTGTTCTCTAATGGCTCCAGAAGGGCAATAAAACATTTTAAGGGATGCCGGCGGAAAAGTGCGCCTTTACGAGAGGGAAGCCTTCCGTACAACTAATACAAACCAGGAAGAATAGGTGATGTTTATATTTACCGTATTTGGTAGCTGTGTGTATACCACACTATCTTTCTAGTTTCTAGTTCTCCACTAGCTATCTTTTACCATCGTCTTTTAACATCAACAAATAATCAAAGGATGTTATAGTTTCCTTTTTCACGATCATACCAGCAGGTCCTAAGATTTCTCAAAAACATTTTTTATCTCAATTATGAATTTTGAAGATTGTTGGCGGGTTGTTCATGGGCTGCAGTGGCCACTTCATGCGCTTTCTTCTATCATACGTGTACATAATAACTAATAAGTTAATAACATACATAGGTATATCTATAAATAAAATATACAAAGTACTATAATCTTTGGAGATTATTATCTATTTAAATATAATCTATCGAAAAATAAAATATTTACTGAAAACAGATGAAATGGCTGACAAATAAAAGCAAAATAATTTTTGGCGCTATTATTATTTTGATCAGCCATCAAAAAGCCATTAATGTCTGGACGCGCTAATCTAATGAGTTTGCTAAAACTGTATACAGGTTAAATGTATGACGTCAAACGATAAAATTATCAAACAGTATTTATAAATATTTATCTTTGATGTAGAAAATATTGGTAAAGTTTAAATAGGTGTTTGTACTCGCTCGAGTTTAGAGACCTACATAAAAAATTAAGAGGTGAATTAAACATTTACCTTCGTAATATAAAAATAATTATAACAAAAAAAAATTATATTAAAACTAAAATCTTAAATAAAATCTGTATCAAAATGACTGTCTTTGGGTGAGTCCCCATAGCACTGGCTACCTTCCTCGTTGAATCGCCAGGCTAATTCTACGGCCGACGTAAGCGCCAGCTCTTGGTTTGTTTTTGGACTCAATCAACTGTCTGGAAAGGTGTTTATAAAAGGCGTGGTATTAGCTCCCCGCGGTTCCATCAACCTCCTTTTGGAACTTGGTCTTAAATTTAGTCACGTTAGTGCTTGGATGGCGCATATTTGCCACAAATCGTCTCACTCCTCCAAGTATTGACTGCGTCGTCGCTTAACAAATTTCCGACAACTTCCAATGTGTCTTGTACACAGTGTGTTTCAAAGTATTTGCCTGCTGTAGTCATCAACTCAAGATAAACGCAGTATTTCACTTCTTGTTTTAACACAACCGAGTTTTAATTAGAAACGATAAAGTCACACCATGAAATTCGCTTCACTCTGTTTTCGGTATGTTTATTGCAGGTCACGAAGTGTTCGAGCATTCATTATTATGCAAATGAGATGTGCGGAACTGGAATCCAAGTGCAAAAGTTATGCGGTTGCAACTATATGGAACTTTACAGAAAGGGAATTCCGTTTTTTTTAATTAACTTTCATTAAGTAAATGGAGGCAATAAACTGAAGTATTCCAAACGTTAAATATCACAATTATTGTATAACGACATTTACCTAAAAGTATTTTTTTAGATTTCAAATGAATGAATATAAGTAGGATATACTCGTACATATCGTATAATACTGTCTAATTTGTAGAATTTGTCTTAAAATATTCCAAAGTAAAAACGTTAGTACTTATTTATCATGTGTGATATAAATTAATTTGTACACGCTTAATAAACAATAGTAAATTAAAGTTATTGAATTTACTTAAATTGTAGTTTATGAAATAGATATCGCAAATTGAAAACTGTACGAGGAGGTGGCTATCACTAGCTCCTACCTTAAACTTTCATACCCATGATTATGCTAATGGAATGCAATTGAATATGTAGTTGCTCTGTGAAATATGTGCATAATAATTATATTCTGAGTGGAGGATGCAATTAAATTCAGGGGCGTTACATATTTCTTCACAAATAACTGAATGGAACCATTGTGGAACTTTACAAGCTACACTGTAGATAAAAGTATAAAAATTTGTAAGCAAGAAGCAATGTTTGCATAGCAGTTAGAAATCCAAGAATAACTTATTTTATTTATTTATTTATTTATTAAAATAAATAAGTTATTCTTGGGTACTTTAATGTTACTTTAATAATAACTCAAAAAGTTAACGTATGCTTTCATAAAGTGAACGTTCGAGTACGTCACTTCTATGATAGACGTATCTACATAAAAATATATTTCGATCATAGGTTTACTAACTTAACTGTCTTGTGACTGCTGGAGTATATTTTTATTAAAAGAGAGACATGTAAATTATCTCATATTAAATTCGTATCATTATATAATATTTGATTACAAATTTATTGCAGATTCAATCCAATTAGAATTAGTGTTTATAACAAAATATTCATTCATTCATTATTACAAGTTTATTGCAGATTCAATCCAATTAGATTAGTGTTTATAAGAAAATATTCATTCGCCCGAGCTAAAACATATTGCGGTTGCTCATTACTATCATATTAATGTTAGCTAAATCTATAGTATAATTTAATAACCTAATTTGGCCAGTGTATATAGTCGTATTATTAGAAAAGAGCTTATACCATTTTGATTATTTTTGATACTATTATATTTTTCTGGGTGGTAGAACCTAGAATTCTGCCTTCGAACTTAGGTTATAGATATCGACCAGAATTTTAATAATATGTGTTTAATTTGGAAAGGTAAGATTGCCGGCATTGTCAGTCTATTATTTTAGTACATTAATTTTACAAGTTACAGCCTTTACAAGTATATTCGTGAATAAAAAGACGTGAATAAAAAGGCTTTTCTAATGTAGTCCAAACGCCAAGTATGAAAAGGTACTAAAAATAGGTACAATTGTATAGAAAATGCTGGAATGTTTCACTCCATTAGCATTATGCAGATAGGAGCTTTGAGTAAAATGATGTAGGTACTCACATCATCTTACTAATGGCACCGCTATCTTAATGGGGTCCTCAACAGCCCCATAAAATTGTTTTTGATACAAAAATAATTTCGTCGTGGTATCTTATATCCAAGGTTTTATTTTAAACATAAACTTAAGTTAGGTAAATGATCACTGCAGCCCATGGGTTGTCCATGGACAACTTAGATACGAAACGGCGACAGCGACGTTTGAGTGGTGCAGTGGTTTACGCACTAGTGCACTATGAAGGTGGGTGGGGTTCTGGGTTCGATCTCCCGAGGACCAGAAATTTGAACGATTACATTAAGTTTCTGTGTCTTCTGTGTGTTCATACCCACGAAATAGGTAATTCCTGAGGTTTGAGTCTGAAGTGTTATTTATTATCATTAAACGAGGCCGAAGCAAAGATTTAGATTTTAAATAGACGAATTTCATCTCAGTGAGCGAATTCTGGTTATACAACGAAATAAGGTATTTTTTACATTTATTAAGTAAAACTCTTCGCTATCGGCTATTGGTACATGTAACAATAAAAAGAATAAAGTAAAAATTATCCACTAAAGGATAACAAAATATCCAGCGATTGTATCGTAGTAAGCCAAAAAGCTCGGAGAGGATGTTCCGACTCGGAAATTCCGGCCGTAAAACTCCCAAGTGCCTGGAATCAGTCGGCAGCTATTTCTATTGCTTTCGTCTATAAGGAATACCTATCCATGATTCAGATAAATATATAACTTTCTCAATGTCAGAAGTGTTTAGGGACGCAATGCAAGTAATACTTGTACTATTATGTATTGTGTGGTAATAGGTACCTACTGACATCAGTTTACATTCAGATTAATTTTCTTTTAATGTTTACATTTGAGTCTCTACGTAGGTAACAGATATCGTAAATATGGATAGCTAGGAGTCATTCATTACATTGAAATGATCAAAGAGGTTACGGGTTAAGAATTTTCAACGATAAAACATTAAATTTATATTTGGTGACCCATTTATTAAATTTATAAAAGAAAAATCTTTAGTTAAGAACGATGACGACGACGCATCTTCAAATTATACCTACATCTTTTCTTTCACATCGAACATTGTTTTGGACGAAAGTATTGCAGACCTACAGCAATCGGATTACAAAGATACCTACTCTGAGAATAGAGAAGCATTGTGAAAAGGAAATCGCAGTTTTTACGAGTGTTGGTATATGTACCCCCAGAAAAGGCACACACAGCAAGATTAACAAAAGTAGGATTCAATCCTCACACTTTTTATTCTTTCTATGCTTACTTCTAAAACTAGTACGGACACGTGACATTTTGGTCCGTTCAAAGCTATAAATCTACGATTGGAACAAACTAGACTATAAAGATTATAATTATTGGGTTAATAGGTAACTTAGAAGATTTCTTCCTTTATTTCTTTTTCCTTATTAAAAACTCCCACACAATCTCTTGTTTTTAATAAGATGATGTTGTTGATGTGATGTAATTGATGTATCATGTGTAGTTTTTTTAAATTTCGGATATAATAGGTGCACTGCCGTGCTGCTCGAGTAGATTCCAAGCGATCGACAAGGTGCGAATTGTTCCCGGTCATTATCGATAGATAGCAATCATTTATCTTAGTCGGAGGCACTAAAGGTGAAAAATCCAAATCTGAGCAGCTTGGTGGAATGTGCTCCTGATCTAGATCTCCGCTATGGTGGGGAAAGACATTAAAATTAGTGAAATATAAAAAAGACTTGCTGCCAGGCCAAAAACAAGAGTTTCATACATTCATTTTTCTCTCGTTCGCAGAGAACGTGCTCGAAAATATTTGTAACCATAATATGGTCGGAAGGACCGAGATGAAACAGGGAATGATTAAATAACTCGGGTGACGGACATTCTCAGCACGTACCAAATAAATTGTGACTAATGTACGATATTAAAAGAGTACATTTTCAACGGTATTCTCAGATGGTTAGGCAAATGGATGTCGTGGAAAAAGCTCGAAGTACACTACCGCGAAGCTGCTCTACCTGCACTTTGAAGATGTATGTCTAGTGAGAAAATTATTTTAGAGATGAGTAAAATATAATAGGCAAAAATTAATTCTAAATTAAACCCAAGTTAAGTGATTCGCCTTATTTATCCATTAAGGCTTCAACGTAGCGCATGAGAGATTAAAAGATAGTTAGAAGTAAGTAGTACATTGTAAAATAAGACTTTTGAGGAGTTATTGAAAATAAAGGCGAAAATCTTTTCAAAGTTTTCTTTAATTTTACGAAAGTTGTAACTTGCTTTCTGGTAAAAAACAATATAACAAACTGTGCAACTTTTAAAATATATTCATACATTTAGCACACCGTAAAATATTTTCGTAACAATAACATAACAAATACGTATTCAAAAACATAAATTTAAGCTGTAATGTTAACGAATTGCTAAAATTGACTCCATTTTCTGATGATAATGTACATAGGTATTATAAATTGTATGTTACACGTATTTTTATTTCAATTCTAATATTAATCTGTTTTCTCAACATTATTATTAAGGTAAGGTAAATATTATAAATTCAGATTAGTACAAGTAGTCAAGAAGAAATTTTGGTTTTAAAATTATGTTACCAAGTATAATACAAAATACTAGTAAGAGCTACAATGACAAAGGTCCCACAAGTACTCCAAGAATTAGGAAAACAGACTAACTTATATTACAATCAGTATACTTACTTACGAGATGTAGTTTAGGTGTGATGTGTTCACATCGCTACGTTTTGACTCTAAGCGTCTTCTACATAACGAATTACAAAAGAAAAAATAAAGATTTTTGACACATATTTTGAGAGTCATTTAATGAACTGTCAAAACGTTATGAACTGTGTAAACATAAAGTGTGTCGTCATAACTATATCAAATATAATAAAGGTATACTGTTGTTTGACCAGCGGTTTCGTACACACTTTCAAAGGATAACTCTATTGATTTTTGCAAGTTGAAAAATAAGACATTGTCATAATTTAAGCATTTGCCAGTAAAATAATATTAAATTTAAATTTAAAAAAAAACCACCGACACTATAATATATATGCAGATATTGGGTATTTTCCCCACTTTTACTCCCACAGTTTTTTCAGGGCTCAACCGATTTTCATTGAACATATTATTTTGTTATGTGCACGTGATGCGCTTTCATTTGAGACCCCTCGATTATATTTGCAGACATTCGGTTATTCTTCCCCACTTTCACCCCCCACAACTTTTAAACGACTCAAGCAATTTTCATCAAACATATCTAAGAACACTCGGCCGTAACTCACCTTTCATACAAAAAAACTAAATTTGAAATCGCTTCATGCGTTCGTGAGCTACGGTGCCACTGACAATGCAGGCAAACAAACAGACAGACAGACACGTCAAAACTTATAACACCCCTCCTTTTGCATTGGGGGTTAATAACCTACTTCAAAATTATTCCGCAACATTGCTAAACTCCGGTTGGAAAATAAAGAGTTCTGAACTCAGCGACTACAAAACAAATAAATAATTATGACAAATATCTAACTTATTTTCATTTCAAATCGATAAAATCGAATCAGATTAATAATTTTATTCCAAAATTGAATTTAAATATTTTATGTCGCAGGACATGTAAAACGACATTGTATCTCGTTATAAATGATTGGAACGTTTCGTGCAATAAATAATTTTGCAATTAATTGGTTCGAACGTTGGTTTAATAAAATTATTTCTGTTCCAAAAAATATTTCAGTTAAAAAAGTATTTTGAGGTGAACATTACACGATCACTGGATAAGTAGATTATAGAAACAGGTCATTGACGGTTATTATTATTCAATAACCTTAAACACATGTTAGAATTCATCAGTTTAATAGAAGACGAAGTCACTTTTATCGTATCTTATACATACCGTAGGTACCGCTTCATGTTTCCGTGTAAATAAACTCCAGTCGCATATTTCTTCAACGTCTAACATATTAACACGGACTTTTGTTAGATATTATTTCTACCAAGAAAAAATAATGACACGTTCAGTTCACATAAGTTCACTCTGATTTACAAAATCATGACTAGTACGATCTCACACATACGCATTTTTACGCTAAAGTTCGTGACGTATGAATATCATACAGAGGTAGTGATTTGCTCGATGAGATGGTGTTCGCGACGGTGGCAGGGGGCCCTGCAAGATCCGGCGCGGCTCCACGTGCTGTGGCGCCGAGCGAGACCTTCGGGAACACTGCGGGACGGTCGAAGAGGTACAGCTCGTCGGTAGCAGTCGGGACAACCGTGTGAAGCGGCGCAACAAGTCCTGTCAAGAGGCGCTGCGTAAGATAAGGACTTCGGAAGCCTGGCGTGGCACGTCGGCCCCGGCCACGCGCAGTATGCGGTCGCGCCGCCCGCGCCGCACGCACACCACGCAGGTTCGCACCGAGGAGGCGTCATGCACGGACACGCTTCAGATATCGTCGGCGCGGGCACCGGCGGGGGCGGTTCCGGTTCCCGCTTCGAAAACCCAACGAAGAATAACAACAAAGCACCAGCCAAGGTCGCAGCGGTCGAGAAGTAAAATCCCGCTCTGGGTATCTGCTGATTGATATACCCCGTCACCGGCACGCCTACTATCACAGGTATAGCCTCGGCTCCTTGAACGAAACCTGTTAAGAAAATGTTTGTGAGAAACGCGAAAACTTAAGGTAACATTGTATGGAAATTGTTGAATAACAATGAAGCTCACTCCAAACTTTTGTGAAATGCCTGCCTCGAACTCGCTCCATTGTAAGCATTTTTATTGAGTATAAAAAACCTCCCAAACATAAACCGTACATCCAGGCGAATAGCACGTAGCCGTGGTAACCTTCTACGTTGCTCAGCGCGAGCATTGAAATGCCTGAAAAGAAAGTGTATCTTGTTAAAACAGAAGTTAATTATAATTTGCACCATTTTTGCCGCTGTATTTCATTGCTAATTTAATGAACGTTGGTTTTATTTCAAAACAGCACTTTTAAAGCTCGTGTATTACTTAGTGATAATTTAACCTACTTATTCCTAGCATGGCAGTTTGGCACAAGTATTGCTTGGAGACGAGGCACTGAGCCGAAGGTCGCACCAGCACAAGCCCGAAGCCGGCGCAACCGAGGACAGCTGCGAATCCAAGAAACGTCTGGAGTAAAACTAGCGCGCTTTCCTCCAAGCCCTCTTGAAAACCTTGTAGAGCCTGCAAAAACAAATTGAGTGTAACGTCGGGCGCCGCTAGTACCTACCTGGATGGGTGATCTCTAGTGGCGTATTAAATGCACGTGTCCGTGCTTCGGGTGGCAAGTTAAACGGTAAGTACCGCTTGTAAAATAAAAATAGTCGTTAAACTTTTCGGGTGGCCAATAGGCTATTTGTGAAAAAGACAAAAAGTGAAGTTGATGTCCTAGACGCCAACCACTCCGCATTGGAGCAGCGTGGTGGAAACGCTTTTGAATGAGAGACCTGTGCCCAAGAGTGGGACATAAACGAGTTGCAGTAAAAAAGGAACATTAACCGAACTTCATTAACGAGACGTTCGCTAGCTTACCAAAAAAAATACCGGAGTATAAAGTCCAAAAGCGGCGAGCCCGGCCGCTAACAGCAAAACTTTCGCCGGCCGAGACTGAAGAGGGCTTAAATCAATGAGCGGGGGTCTTTTTAGGCCTTTCTTCTCTTTTACCTGCAAAAAATGAATTGTCAGCGGCAAGCGTTACCGGGGCGCACGTTAATTATGAATTTTTAAGTGGCAGAAACAAGGAAGGAAGTCGTTTTTGGATTTATTTTGACACTTAACAACTACTTAATTCATCTCATTAAATTTATCTATTTAATCACAGAGAAAAGATTTAAATCAGCGTGTCAAATGAAAATAATAAAGGCTTATCTTATACTTTTATTAGTATTGTTTAGTGTAGTAGATAGGTAATACATATTAATGTATTGACTTACTTTTCGTCGTTGATTTTTTAAATGCAGGATAGCACGGCGTTGTGGATGGTAAAGCGAGGCGCTCCGGTATACGGCACTTAAAAAAAACGCCAGTACTAGTATTCCTGTAATAGCTTGTAGTCCTAGACGCCAACCAAGTTTACTGTGAACAAATATAAAATAATTATACTGACGTTTTTATAGTGGATAAGGAGATGGCCACATGATATTAAGTGGTCACTGCAGCTCATGAACAGCCAATAGAAAATTCTGTCTCTATTCGTAATATGTGAGTACTTTGTTACTCATGGTTGCCTCTATTAAAAATTGGCGGGAACTACATTTTTATTTGAGAAGACTAATTAAAATTAATCAAAAAAGTTAACATCGATACCTCGACTAGTTGCGAATTATAAGGGAGGTTCCGAGGTAAGATTAAGGGGTTGAAAACATCTAACACTCGACAACTTCGAGGTCATTTCTCCTTCAATCTCCTTCAATTCTTCCTATTTTTGGAGACCGTGCCTAATAATGGTTTTCCTTTTTTTATCCTGAGTCTAACTTTAACACTGCAAAAAGCAAACCGTAATATAATGGTGTGACTATCTATAGTACCAGCAATAAGCAGGAACAAAAGAAATTGCCCCATAAAACTCGTATTTCTTCTTTAAGTCTTCGTCTATGCAATTAGAGACTCTCTATAGATAATCCCGACATGAAGCGAGTTTCTCGCTGGCGCCAATTATATTTTTTAAGCCACTGAATAAAACTGAGAAATATTTTCACATTCTCTGTATTCGCAGTATCTATTCACAATACAATACTAATTAATTTAAAAAGATATTAAATATTCACGTTTCAAATTTTTCAAATTAATAAAATATATCAAGCCATGTAAAATAAAATTTATTATTTTACGTTTTGAGATCTTCTCAATTTCTGAGCTCTTATGTTGCAAACGAATTTTATTCTTATATCTTTTTTGACATTATTAGTAGTAGAGCCACTGTAATTCTTCCAAGAAATATACTCCCATCCTTATGATCCTCTATAAAGAGCGTGTTCTTTTGGTCTTGTGTCTTGGTTTGGGAAATGTGGTTGTGTAGAAAGGTATTATTTCTACCTGATTCTTGTGTCCATTCAATGGCCATCATGGCTTGAATGCCTATTTCCGCCTCATTTACTTAAAAAAACCCAAATCTATTATTTTTTGCCTCCAATAAAAAGCGGCGTGCAATTAGAGATCCTCGCAGGATAATGAGAACAGAATCTGAAAGCGGGTCAGGATGCTATCCCAAAGCTTTTCTTTGAAGTGACACTCACTATGTTTTCTTAGTCCTTTTTATACTACTGTAGGGGTATAAAACAAACTTTTTACTATGTCTAAGCAAAATACGGATTATGATGCTGCAAATCGGGGCACTCTCTACTACGGGTTTGGACCATACGTTAAATACGAATTAATTCGGTTTGGGATATTATAAAACAAATTACAATAAACTGTATTTATAGCCGTGGCCGAGTGACGCAAAAATAAATTTAAAAAATGACGTCTCTTCGAGAACATCATGTCCATACTGTAGGTTCTTGACAAATATTAAGATCAAGTTTTGTCACATAGCAAAGCAGATTCTTAGGAAATAAACCTAAGTTTGTTCAAGCCTATTTTATCTTGTTATTAAAACTTTGTCTCAGCCAGGAACTTAGGTATCAAATTTTGTAATATCTCTCGTCATTCACAGCAGTACAAAAAAATTTTTATAGAGTAAGGGTCTTTAAATTTTATCTTTGCTTCATCAATTTATTGAAGGAAAGAAAATTCTTTGCTTAGTAAAGGAAAGAATGTTAATACTTACAGCTGAATGTCTCTGCAGGATTATTTAAAAATAAAATGGGTCATGGGACAGTGACTATCTCTTTACCTTTTTTGATTTCTTCCGCTTATTGCCAAGCTTTAGATACACCTAATGATTCTAATTTATTTTGTTGCAATGCATTTTTTCTAATAACGCGAAATATAGGTAAGTGCTTAAATCATTAAAGGTGTACAAGTAGGTACGAGTAGGTACTGGACAATATTTAGCGTGCCTCAACCTATTCAAAATTCAACCTATTCAAACCTATTCAAAAATGGTTACCGGTTCTATACATTAGGCACCCACAAGTAACAGTGCAGTTAACGACAAACAAAATAAGTCCAATAATAGTTGGGGTTAGTTCATTAGTCACGGAATATCTGTTTTCCGTATCCAACATTACCTTGCCAAGAAGGGTGAAAAGTGTAATTGAAATAATTATGAGTTATCAATGAGGATGAAACGAACATGCAAAAATTCCGTTTTTACCTGTAACATAACTACATAAATAGGTACCTATGGATCTACTTAGATATTACCGAAATCTTATCATGTTTCCATGGTAAATAACTATTATCCTCTTCCTCACCCAACTGCTTCCTTATAAGCGACGCTGAAGAGCGCGATGCCCACGCCGCCGCCAGCGTGGGCCACGAGTTCCACGAACTGTCGCCGTCGCCTGAAGTACGCACCGAGCACCAAGCCAGCAGCTTCGCGAACCAAGCCGCAACCGACACCCAACACCACACCTGATGATGATGATAACGTGTAAGTATATTACAAACTCACGCTGATTGAATTTAATAGAAGAGAAATTGTATAGTTTGCGACAGCGTACATAGTTCTAAAACAAGCGTAATATGTCCGACGATTTGGGATCTCATAATGGTTTCCCTGCGACACACTGGAAATGCTCATTCACTCGGTGTAGTTTCTAACGTTAATAAAACTTTATTCCAAAAGTCTGCTATCCGGTTTCTACTTATATTAAAATGAAAATAGCATTTGGGGAGACTAATTACATTAACGATGCTAATTGGTAGCCATCATTAATGTAATATTACGTACTTAACGTAGGTACTCGAAAATCATTAACGATCATGCTCTGTCACTTAGCCCGGATTTCGATATTTAACAAACTATTTAAAATGATATTTACATAGTACTCACATTGTATGGTATGTACATAAGTAGATTTTATTTCCTACATGAATTCAGGATCGGTTGGTATTCGATAATTGCGATACGGTTCAAAAATTGCTGTTAAATAAAGAAAACTATATTTAGATCGAAGTGCACCGTGAATTGGCTAATCACACTGTTTCCACTGATTCCACTGACCAAACATTTAGAGTAGGTACTATGGCCAATTCACGTCCCATTCAGTGGAAACGCCACAGCCGCCAACATTTATCGATAAAACAAACCAACACTCACCATAGCTAAGCAGAGTTTGGTGAAGCTGCGTTGCGAAGGATGTGAACAAGCAGGCAAGGGGTAGCAATAGTCCGCCGAGCAGCGCCGCCAGCCGCGGCGACCGTTTCCGACCGGCGACGAGCGCGCCCGCCGCCCGCGACACTCCCACGCAGATCGCGCCCGCCCACACTGAGGGCAAAGAGCCTATTGAATAATTACTTTTGGGCAACCCCAGTCCCCGAACCACGAATCTATAAGGATATAAAAATAACACAAAACTTAAAGTAAAAGGTACATTGAACAACTTTTAGTGTATTGAATACAGTTATGGTAAAAGTATAAATTGTATGTATCTGTTTTTTTTATTACGTAAGCTTTACAGTATTTGTGAACAATAAAGGCGGTAAATAAAGTATTGTGTAATTATTGTAGCTTCTTAAATTTTAAATTTGGTCCAGAGCAGTGAAAGGTGTCAGGTACGTTATTTAAATTCTGTATGGATTTAGAAACACCATTTAAACCAATAGACGCAAGACCAAGTCCGCAACCACGTGTGAATCGTCCGCCCACACTATACCACATAGGCACGAGTATCTACTTCAGTTACTGGCATAATGAGATATTGACGTAATTGTGTGAATGTTTACCATGGTGCTGCACATACGTTGTTATAATATCTATGTGTTTTGTTACGAGTATGTCCTCTATTAAACATATTATTATGACAATTTTGATATAAAATTGAAAGCAGCTACTCGTATGTACCTACCAATGTACCTACCAATCTTGGGTTCGACTCAACGTGACTCTTCTGCATCTTGAAGTATCTTGTAGTGCATCTTTAACATAAAATATGAACATAATGCCCACTTACGATGGTAGGCGGCCAATTTGTTCTAATGTACGCTAGTACCTATGAATGAAACGCATGCAAGCATTAGGTAAAAAGCGAAATAAATACAATATCTCTGTAAAACTTTATGCTAAACTGCAACTCGTAACATTTCGCGAAGGTTTTCAGCAGATGTAAATTCCATTAAGTAGATGCAAACAGCATTAGAGCCACAACGAAGCGATGTTATTCTTTACGCTGTGTGATGTTCATTTCATTTATCAGGGGGATTTTCGTGTTTCGGCTAAAACATTAATTGCTTGCGGCGTACAGTAAGATGTCTCGCAAAACACATTAGTCTAAATGCTAGACACCGGTAATTTGGGCTAAGCCAGACGCTACACGGTTTCACTCAACACAATTACTGTGAGAGCTCGTTAAGCCTTATAAATATCAGCGCATATTAACGTCGCGGGAATTGTTAATGCAGCGATACGCAATAATCTCACGTACTGTGTCATAAATAACGTGGAGAAAGTTACGCAACTCGCATGTTGTAATTATTTAGGACAGTTGTGTAACTTGTGTACCACTTTAGTTAATCTGATCTTGAAAGAGAGTTATTATATATCTTTTTACTATCGGTCCGACAACATTTATTTCATTTATCTATGTGTCCACCTAGAGCCTGAACAGATGAACCGATTGATATGGCGGGAAAACTTAGAGGTTTGCTCCCCAAACCGTTAATAGATAATGAAATAGATACGAGGATGTACTAACGGGCTAATTTATAAACCTTGTAGTAGTTTTTCTTTCCATATGATGCGAGAAGAAAAGATTGGACTGCAACCTCAAAAAATAGTAGGCCTAAAGTATGTAACAAATATTGATACTTTTATGATGTCGGTTTATTTTTTTTGAATTATTTCTTTGTACCACTAATGTGGTGGATAGCACACTTTTCTAAACCTCTCTAGTATAAAGCACGGCCAGTGAACTTCCTTTCAGGACATTGCCTTAAGAACACTTTCCCTGCCTAAAAGAAAATTATGTTACACAATATCATATTCATCATCCCGTTAATGCGTTTTACTATCTAACAATAGACACTATCTCATAATAGAAAGAAGCTATTTTTTGTCTATGTTAGATTATATCTATAGCGAATAATAGAAGATTTGGCGGTAATTTGTTTTACGTTCGGCCCCGCCTCGACACTAACAAAGGCCGGTCTCATAACTAAAATTATTATTACTGCCTCTTAATATTCACACCAGGCCGTGAATCTTTGAAAATTAATTCAATAAATCATGCCGTCCGCAAATAATGGTGACATGAAAAGTTTGTTTACCCGATCAAATTCGTTATCAAAGTGACAACTTAAATGACAACTTAATTGTTAACGGCACGGTAGACATGCCATTTAGCATTTGCGCTGAAATAATTTCGCATAATTATAATTGTTGTGTGCGTATTTATAACCTCTTTTATTATAAGTTACCTATGTTAGAAAAAAAATTAACATGTAAAGCTATAGTTGCTAATCGTATTCATTTCCAGATTTTCCCCCCGAAAAGCCTTGGTGTACTTTTATCGGAATTAAAATATACTAAGTTCACTAAAATGGGTACGTGCAAAGTAGGTGTACAAATTAAAAACAAATTATGTTGATGTAATTCATGGACTTCAATGACTAATATGTTTTTAATATAAAGTAATATCCTACTCGAATAACACAATCGGTTTAACTATAATCGTTTTTACGTGTCGAATACAGAAACTTTTGTATTAAAAAATCCTGTAACACCTTAAGATATTGGTACCAAAAATCAAGTACAATATTTCTTTCTTTTATTCCTGATCGCAGAATCTTTGCTCAGTTAAGCTTTGTTTATTTATATCCACTGGGTGCGGTTGATAGATTACTTTCCGACTGCCAATTCCCCCGCAGTGGGGCTTCACAATGGATTTCTTCGTAAATTAAACACTCAGTCACGTCACATAAGAGCTATTGTCGTTTTCACGCTCGTTTTATTTATAGATCGTTGTTTCGGGAACATTTAAATTTGGAGTGCCTTTGTATGGAATAAATTATATTCAGATTTGTAAGGCCTAGTACTTCCTTCCTCACTAACAGTCTTTCGTAGGACTGCTGGACAAGGGCCTCTCCTATTCGACGCCACTTTTCTTCGTGTTTGGCTTATCTGTTACAAATTAGGATCATATCCCTCAAGAATCTTGCATCAAAGAATTTCGTAGCGAATTGAATTAAAACAAACTAGGTGGTAAAGACATTGAAGGAACCGTAGGTCGTAGGGATAAAGCTCCTTGCCAATGAAACTATCACAGCACCTCTCAATCGGGTGTGACGTAACTACGCACGTATGTACATATGACCTTAGATAGGAATTATAATCTATTTAAGGTTGGAGGTGGATGTCCATGGTTCTCAACGACATACCTGTGTACCTACCTCAAGTGGCCTGCATTCAAAAATCTAATATTTTTCTCAAGACTTACTCTTCAAAGAACTAAAAGTTGTTTGTGAAGTAACTAAAACTTTCTATTATTTTATGATGTAGTACCTAGCTAGATAACTTCGGAGTTTATAGAAACAAGCTCGCAAAATACATTTTTCTTGTACCGTATTGAACGATATCGGGTCTCTGGAGAAAGTTAGCGACGGCCCCAAGATGATCGTTTTCCTCTTTTGCTGAGAAGCAACACCGGTAAAATAACATTTTGTTTTTGGGAACAAGCATTTTACTGGTGTTAACAAAATGCTTTATTTTTAACTTTTTTACGTACGATAAACGCCGGCCATTACTATGTCATATTTCAATCTGTCCGACATCATCCCATACTAATGGCATCCGTTTATTATACGAATACTTTGACGATAGTGTTATGCTCTTAGATGTTAAACCACAAATACGAGTAGGTTACAAATCCCATTTTAGCTTGTATGAGGATGCGTTGCTCATAAGGACTGAAATATAATGCGTCTCAAACAAAGTATCTGTAACCACGCCTACTCAGCTGAAACACAAGACATGAAAAACATGCTTTTTCACGTCGGGTTAAGAGGGTGCTTGTAAGGTATCTTCCCAGGTCAGCTTCTATTATATCTACCACCTATGATATAACCTATAACCTATAAACTATATATGAAACCACACCAATTTTTAGTAAATTAATCTAAAATCGTTATAATTGCATAACTGCTTTTAAAAGTATATGATGGAGTTTTAATTTTGTTTCAATAAGCACACAGGAAGCTTGTCGAAGATCTGAGTCTTCTTATCATCCCTCTGTCATGAGTAATTTGATTCTTTCTATTCAACCATAAAGCTTTTTACACGCGGCATATAAAAATCCTTCTTTTCTCGTTACTTGCGGGAAAATTTTACAGCCATGCGTATAACATTATATAAGGCTCATTCTGGACGTGTTGACATTCCCTTGGGATCATATTTCGGAATGTCGTGTTTGTGTGGTTGGTTTGTGTGGTTTGGGCCAGCTTGTTTTTGTGTGAATAAATTCTGTGCCAAGTTCCGAGAACATTAATCAAATGAGTTGGGAATATTATGATTATGTACTCACTTTTCATAGTCTCACCATGGTGGTTTTTTTTAATTTATTTGTATTTATATTTCCTATATTAATGTGTACATTTCAAAGAGGTTTGCTTTAAAAATTTGATACTAAACTATCACAGTAGGTATCATAGTGATATTTTATTACATTGCGGCTTAACTAACATGTATTTGTCCTTACTATCTCGGTCGTCATCGGTGGGAAGTCACGATTTAGGTCCCGGGATAAACCGTTCGTTACCCTCGATGCTAAGGGTCATGACGAGCACTGAGCGGCTCATTTTTGTGTAAAATGTCACTCCAAACACATACTGTTTTCGGCTGATTTTAGCGTATTGTTAATGGAGGAGTCTAGAGTAGGTAGTGCGGGTTTGCATTGTAAAAGCTCTTTATCACGGGTAAGAGTGTTACTGTTTCTGTATCGGAGGAGTTGAGAATTTCTTACAACTAAATAAAAAATACCTTACCGGCGTGGTCAGCAGCGGGTCCGAGATGCCGTATCGCGTAGACGTGTAGCGCGCCGTAGGCGAGCTGTAGCCCCGTAGACAGCAAGTGAGCAAGGAACGCCGCGCCACACACGATCCAACTGCAATGGAAACTTTTGTTAACCTCTCTAAATCAGAGGTTATTTAGTAGTTAGAGGAAAGAAAGATATAAAAAATAAAATATTTGATTTTGGAAAATTAATGCTAGATGGAAGAGTACGTAGTTATGATGCAACTCTTATGAAATAAACAAAGCGCCCGAAAAATAAAGATCTAATTTTAAACCTACTTATTTTCGATTTTTGTGACAAAAGAAATAAATAATAAAATTATAATAATAATCCTCACACGCTTTTATACGGATCTGTAAAAAAAATTTAAAGTATCCCAGCTTCCATTCAAATTTTCAATATGCAAAAATATTTTATAATGCACGGTGTTATAACTGTACAAAATATCGCAAGGCGCATCACAAAGTTATCTATTGAGTATTTGTCGACTGTTGTACTTTGTTACAGGATATTGCATCCGGGAGTTAGAGCTAAAGCTGTAGCAAACCGTATGTATTCGGTACGAGTAACGGGTGCGCCATAAAGTACCGAGTAACGAAACGTTACTCACGAATGCATTTCGTTACTCGCATTTTTCATATTTTCGTATGTTGGTTTTAGTTCGCACAAGTACCGTTGATGCATTTGTTGAAAAAGTTTCCTGATTGTGAGTTTTACGCATTTTAATTTTAATTACTTGTTAATATTTAAATTATTAAATTTTTTAATTATTAAACTTTTTAATTGTTGTTGCAATTTGTACCACGCTGAGTTACCAAGGAATATCGGTTTCTATTTATTATCGCCACTAATTGGATCATTGCGTTGCTTTTATGCCATAATATTATATGGTTTAGATATCCACGATATTTATTTAAGGCCTAACTAACTATTTCTTATTAATATCAATAAACAATGGGAAATGTTAATGTTAAAGGTTAATATTAATTAAAGGGACGTACATTACGTACGTCTCAACCAATCCGCATTGGAGCAGAAATACCTTCCCACTCGTGCCCAGTAGTAGGATAAAAATTTAAATTCAGAAATCATTTAGTATCGTAATTCAGAAAACGTAGCCCGCATACAGCATTTTCTGCATACATGTTTTGATGTGCGACCTTTCTATAGCTCACATTTACTACACTGGCGGACTAAGGATGAATACGTCAAAATGATCTCTGTAACATCAAGTTACGTTTACTTTATGTCCATGTTCCTGAAGTTGCAAGGTCTTTAATTCCCTCGCCAGCACTTTTATGTATAAATCCCGGCTCATTTATGATACTCGTATCTTGGCCGTCTACATAAGGCTGTTTGCTCGACAGATAATGATCTTCATCTTATGTGTGAATCGCTTGGGAAATCTGAGATTCGAGTCCGTCTCGAGTCTCGAGTCGTCAACCCATTTATAGTCGCTGTGTCTTCACCGGAAAGTATTTTTTGTTGAGTAACATTAAATGATTTGGGAGAATTGGGAGCATGTCAGGTCACTGGAGCAATCACAATGTGTCAGGGTGTTATTACTTCGTGTTAGTTACACGACTTTTGTTTTTACGTAGTTTTCTGGGTATTCTATGTAGTTTTCTGGGTATTATATGTATATTTAGATTACCCGATACTAAACTTAGAATCGGAAATTGCTTAGAATAAAACTCGTAAGTAAATGGAATAACGCTACACAATAGCGCCCCACACTAGGATCCCCTGTGTCGTGGGTGCAATGGACACACATTAGACAAACGTACAACACACCAATAAGAGAAACAGAAATTCAAATTCGTCATTCAAATATTTGCTCTGCTGGGTATCGAACCCAAGCCCCTCCACCGTACCGTGTCTTAATCACTGCGACACTCAGATCGTCTTAAATGTATAAAAGAAATGTTAAGAAATAAAAGTTTAATGAAACTTCGTGTCAATTACAGTCTTTTAAGGGTTGTTTTTTGAATAATTCTTTTAAATTTAGTCTTAAATTAAACTTCTTATAACTTTTGCTGCTTTGTTGGCGTTTCGGTTGTCACAACTGCGACAGCAACTTGCGAAGCTTCTGGAAACTTGTGGAAATATCTGCTGCGAATATAATGTCTACGTAAAGGACAAGAATTTGAGCGTTTTTCACACCAGGACGTGACGAGAACGAATGGTCTCACTTTATGGTAACTATAAAAGAACCACACCAACTGCTACTGCTATTATTCACGAGGTTTTTGTGGTTTACTTCGGAAGTTTGAATGAACGTATAAAATATTATTTTTTGTGTTAAAAGTTTCTGAATAGTCGGATGGATTTTTCTGGCTCGAAGTCAATCGGTTGTTTGAAACTTTAGGAGCCTCGTGGGTCCTTTTATCTTAAAACGGTTTTTGATAAGTTACTGTTTACTTTTTATTATTATAGTTATTGATTACTTGGCTAGTAGCTTTTATCTCCACATTTCATGGTGGGAAGAGTATTTCATTCTACCACTGGTGTGGACCAGGTCTAAATCAATAAATTATTACAATATTTTTATACTTACCCCCATCCTCCTTCAGGGTAAAAGTGGTGTTTGATGGCCCGTGTGTCCAACTCTCGTCTCCGAAGCGCAGGCACAGTGCGGTGTAAGGATCGCAGCTCTCTCTCGCGCAAAGCACCTCCGGTGGACTCGTCTTCCAGGTCTGGCCAGCCATCTGGTTAAAAAATATACATCAAAATTTATTCGTTCATTGTTTGTAACACATCAATGACCCACTTCAGGGTCGGGTCTAACAATGAGAAGGATAATCCACCACGATGGCCTAGCGCGGGTTAGTGGAATTCACATGCCTTTGAGAAAATTTTTTGACTTTGAAAGAAATCCCCGGTATAGGTACACTTTTTGAACAACCCTATAGCCTGCCTGGTTAGCTAGTGCAAATATATATTTAAATTGTACCTGATATAATGATAAAGCCACAGAAAGGATTAACAGCGGTCATATCAAGTTACTACTCGGAAAAGGTTCTATGAACGTTAAAATATTAATGAATATTACGGGTACGAAGCTACCGCGTAGCTGAGGTAGTCATTATTAATGTACCGGTATTATAATGTAAGCCACATATATAATTATCCCATATTACTGAACATATTATTACATTCGTAATTACACTATGATAGATTTAGCATAATTACATGAAAGCGAGAACCATCAAAAACAATACTTGTAAAAAAACGCAAGTCTCGCAACTCAGTTCTTACACCGTAAAAAGTTGTGAGATCCATGTATATATCCATAGATTGACTTGACCATCGCATAAAAGCACAATGTATCTCACACATACTACATAATATGTATTATATGAAATAATTAGATTCTTTACTGCGATTGCGAAAGAAAGTATTAATACATATTTTCGAGAAGACGTCCAGATGTATTAATAATTCATAACAACAATTTCGGTTTGTAACGGTCGGAAGCAAAAGGGGAGTAATTTGCAAATTCGTTAAACAGCTTTAATGACCGAGAGAGCTCAAAGCGTGTCAGGGTCATGAAGTGAGCTAGACCTTACGGGCATAGCTTTGAGGTACGAACCTGTAAGTTATCTATTTTAGTAAGATTCATATTAACTTACTCTTACCCTTAGTATCTAACTGCAGTTAGGCTGTAAACAGATGAACTGTATTCCAAACGCAAAATTGAAATTCACGTGGAGTTTAAATGCAGTTGACACAAGGGCAAACCAATCGTGCAGTCTAATTGCAGTCAGTGTGCCGTTACAACAACTGCAGAACATCATACAGGAGAGGAACATTCAGGTCGCCTGTCTAAGCAATTCGTACTTAGACCGTATGTAAAGGTAAAAATGAGTTTGTGGGATGAGGTTATATTGGAATAGAAAGTTTCTTCAATTGACGCCAAAAGTTGTAAAGTACCATTAATTCATATACAAAATTCAATCACAGCTCTTTGAATAGAGCTATCCTATTTGGCAATATGCACTGAGATGGACGAACGTACGCCACGTCGTTGTCTAATCGTTGTTGTTAAATGTGCTAATGTTGAAGTTTTGAGTTCCCAAATATATTATGTTTTATGAATTGGTACCTAAAGGACATCTTCCCGCGATAAATCAAAGAAAGATTATTGGCTGTCAGTTAGCTATAAATAATAAATCATGTGACGAAATCTCGTGTGAATTTTTAGATCAATTTTATACAACATACATTTGAGATGTTATGGCCCGAAGTTTTTGCCTTATCTCCATACATATAGTAGTAGTTCGAGTGAATAGCTAACAATATACCTATAAGCCTTTTCCCGCAGTAGTTTCAAGGCCAGTGCCTTTCCTCTAAGGAACTTTTTATTGCTATAGCATTATTTTGCGTGAAGATAGAAAGAATATCGAGATATTGTTATGTGAAGGCTTTGGGAATTATTGGAAAAATAGAGACGCGATTTGCGTAAAGGTAGAGTTATAAGGGTCAAGGTAGATATCTAATTGTAAAACATGAGTGTATACGTATGTATAGATATCTTTCATAACAAAGTTTGTTTAATTCTATACATACAGGTCTGATGTGTGATTGGTTAATTAAGACAATAATGGCAAACAATATGTCAGCTGGTTTGTTACCTTATCTCTGTATGTGGCCAGCCCATTGCCACTTTATTTTCGAACTTTGAGAGGTATGTTGGTCACCTTCGTTCTTCTATTGATTTCATAATTTTGAATTGTCACGTAGAGAAATTCATACCATAATGTGGCAAGCAGTTGTAGCTGGTGGAGAGCGGTCGGCAGCGGCAGCGCGGAGGGGCGCGGGGCGGCGGCGGCGGCGAGGCCGACGGCGACGGCGACCACCAGCCCGCGTCCATCAGCCGGGCATGGCTGCAGCCGCACCCGCACCCGCGCCCGCGCTACCTGGGAACAATCAACAATCTATTTTTATTACACAAACAATCACATTATAGGGTTGTGTAATACTAGTCAATTGAGAAACTTTTAATGAACTGAAATGTATAAACCCCCCTTCATACATTTTGTAGGGCGAACGCACGAGATGATGTCATAGTCTGTTTCGTGTCTCCTCCATTTGAACGCCCGCATGCATCTCGCCAAACCAGATAACGATTTGAAGGCGGAGCATGAGTGCTCTCAATTTTAAACTATCGTGAAGCGATCCATTCCACTTACTTAGTTTATATAATCTAACAAGATATAGGCAACAACTAATATTAGGGCACTTTAATATAAAGAAAATAGTCTATCCGGCAGGGGTCGTCGTATCCCTGACTTGAAATTAAAATATGGATATTAATTATATTCTTTAACCATCTAAACTATCGTTTCTATTAAGTTACACCAAATCACTCAGACTAGTAGTGTACTTAACATTAACAACGGATAATATTATGTTATTCATTACATCATCATCAGAAATTTCTGTGTACGAGTACCTAGATCAGTTTCTATTTAGAGTGGCAAAAGAGTGAGTTTTTAGTCATTGTTACCGTACGGACGTTCAGCCACAAAGATAATAGAATTCTCATGCGTTCGTATACGGGTGTGTTGCTTTTCCTTCTTGTCTGTTGTCTATGTCGTCTGAAATAAATTTTCTCTCGAACCCGTATCAACTTTATACACTCATAAACAAAAAAGATAAAAAAGAAACGATTCTCAAAACAAAACGTACAGGGCTTAGTAATTAGGAGTAATATAATTACTTGGATCAACTTGTATTCAGTATTGAAATGGAGAGGTAAAAAAGGTTAAAGCTATTATTTAAAGGGGATCAAAGAATTCGTATATAATAAGGGCCTCTACATTAGTAACACACGTACCCACGTATAGTGTAGATTAATGAAGTTCATACTGTAAGCACTCTTACTAAGTAATTCTTCATCGTAAGACGTTCTTATGAGATCAGTGGTTTCTCTAAGATGTTGGGTTCTTAATTAAGAATTCTCTTGATTTTTTTATAAATACAGGCCACCAAATGAGCGTGTAAAATATATTTTATGTTGAGAGCAATGGAAAACTTCAAACATACCTCTGCAGATCAACAACAATATACCTAACAGGCTAATTAAGTACGCTAATGAAATATCTAAGTACATCGTTTTAGTAACAACTTAAAAAGTTATGAAAGATAAATCGTAAAATTACACAGGCTTTGAGTGGCTTTGTTTGTGATAATTAGTAATGGTTTTCCATTATATTAGAACTCGATGTAGAAATGATGCTTTCTTCTTACGCTTCGTTAATTTGCCCGTAGATTTAGAAGACTATTGGGGAATTTCTAGAGCAAAATTTACTTCGCTTATCGGAAACTAGACGATTGAAAAGAAGTAGGCAAGCCAGACATAGCTAAAGATTGAATTGTGGGCAAGTACTCAATTAAAACTTAATCCTCTCGGGATTAAATCATTTGTACACAGAGCACGAATTCGAACTCAGTTGTTGTTTGAAAGTTACTTTTGTAGCGGGATAAATTAGTAGACTTTAAAGTCTTAAGTCAAATACTTGCTCCAATTTAAGTTTTATCATGATTATTCTACTTTTTATCTATATTCGCCTTGAATGTTTAATTTAATCTGGAACACTTTGTTTAGCGATAACTTTGTTGTTCAGTTAATGTTCAGTTTTACTTAAAATTTTGCTTTAGAATGAATCCAGTTATCGTTCTAATCCTTTCCAAATCACCTTTAGAAAAACATTATGTTAAGATTAAAGCCAGGATCAGTTTTCTTAGATCAGTCTATTACAAGTTGCCACAATATACGACACATAAAGGTCAAACGGTATGTATCTACCTATAATATCAAATTAAATCTATGGATGCTTACATTACTTGTAACCTTCTTCAAAGGACGGAGAAGTCGTCGCCAATACGTCAAGACTCTCAAGACCAGAGTTCCAGAGAAACAAAGTGGCTTTAATCTAAAATTCATTAGAGTAAAAGCTCGGTAATGTATGTACAATCGTGCAGGTTTCAGCGAGTGCCAACGAAAGCGATGTAATTAAGTTGCGCACTAGCGCAAAGTGTCTTTGAGGCCACCCAAACATTGTTTAGTAACTTAATTGAGATTCTTTTGACAGCAATATAACTTAAAAAGGGGATACATCCCCTTGAATAAAAGGAGTTCCAATACCAGCGGAATGTCATAATGACTTTTCTAAATTATGTGAGTTTAAAAAATTAGAACGGTGAAGGGGGATAGCAGTGCCTCGAGCAAGAACTTACGCACTTTCATTTAGTAGTCATTGAGCTGCTATTAGTATCTGAAGATATCAAGACTGACGTATACTATACGAATACTTTGACGATATTGTTCATGCTCACGGCACTAATTGCAGATTTGTTTAAAACAAGAGAACCAATGGCATGGAATGACGCCATACTAAAAACCGCGGCAAACTTTTGTATAAGTAAGTACCAATGGGTAAACATTGTAACAGTTTGATGATTACCTATACAATATAACGCAGTCAAGGACGAAATGCACACGAATACCGATCGAATCTAACACGTCATTTTAATCCAAAACACGATTACCTATGTTTAGGATAGTAGTATTCACGACATTATAAACAAACCAGAGTTATCAATATTCATACCTACGAGTAAATGTGTGAACAGTGTGGTCGGTCCGCGCCGAGCTGACTTAACGATGCGGTCAATTTGACCCTCTGATATCCAAATCATGAACATATTTTCGAATTATGGCAATAACCCCTGGCCCTATGTGGCCTGAGATACGTTAATCATGTTCAACTATCATGATACTAATCATTGTTGGCAACAAGAAGCATCGACTTGTCACTCACAAGTCTCTCATAAATGCTAAATCGGTGAAATAATTACCACGTCTTAATTAGTTCAGATGATTCTAATCACAGCAGAGTTTAAGCTCCTTAATTATTTATTGCAGACAAGATTGGTCTTAATACTCCTATCACAATAATAAATTTTAATATGATTTAATATTTTATCTAGTTTAGTTTAGTAAGGTAAGATTCTGAAATACTTATTTAATTTACACGTTACCTACTTATGAAATGATGTTTTATATTATTCCACTTTGTTCTAATTATTCCATGTCATTTAATTAAGATTTAATATAATAGGTAAAAGCTAATTGAACCCCAGTTAATCCGAAGCCAATTTGGTTATGATAATTTTCAATTAAGTTGTTAAAGGAAGCGATGCCATAAGGGTGTCAATGTTCTATTGCTTTCGTAACTACCTAAACGTTTCCTTATAAATTTATAAGGTAAAAATACGCACGGAGTTTAATTACTTACGTGGATAATGGAAGCAGCGAAACCCCCGTATCTTTCAGCCTCAAAACACATGAGATATTTGTGGGGCAACCCAATAAGATTCTTATATTTCTGAGCGCGGTACCTGAGGAATGTCTAATATCGAACCCGTTGGTCAAAGTCTCTTAAAGTTAGAAATTTTGTTATCTAGTTCTACGCGCTCAAATGCCTATCGTCTTCACTCTTTGACGATTCCAATTAGAATTATTGTGTAGATGCGGCGTATTTTGTGACAAGGATCATTCTTGAGCGGTGGCTTTTCCACCGCTTTTTTTTGAGCCCTGTTATAGATAGGTACTTTCTATAGCTATCGCTGATCATATTTTCTACTCATTTAATGTGAATAGAGAAAATAACCACCGTTTCACAAAATTTAAGCTAATCACAATATTTTGGTACAACTTAATTAAAAATTAACGAGCGTACCCATAAAATGTAAATTTTATGAGCAAATTAGCGAACGTGGGTGACGCGACGTCCATTGAGGTGTAACTCATCAAGATCTGATACATACGCCACTTGCAGTTCTAACATTTCTAATAATATAGAGCACAAGAGAATTGTTTACAGTCAAGAGATCACACTTAGTTACCTTAATGTGTATATTCTCTTTTAAACTAAGGTTATTTCACTTCCTTTTTGGCTCTACTTTCGCTCTGTACCTCTTATCAAGCAGATATATTTAATTTAGTGCAATTTAAAACAGCTCGAAACCTTGCATGTTCTTTAAGCAGGTGCCAAATATAATCATTTCTAAACTTACTTTGAATTCCTATGGAAAAGAACATGGAAAAGACCACAAGAAATTAATAAGTAGGTTCTTAAGTATTCATTCAGGTGTGTGTAACTTTCTTCTGCTCTCGGTTCAAATATTGTTTTCCTGCCACAGTGGCGAAAGTTCATTACTCGATAGATGTAGGTAGGCGTGAGTACAATTGTTATGACTGTATTTAATTAACTCGTTGCGTGTTCATGAACGCCCGGTAATTGCGTAACACGCACAAACTGGCTAATTAGCGTAGAAATCCTAGGAGAATTTGATAAGCTTTTAGATTGAACGTGCAATGTGTCTATTACAATATATCTAATGGTAGATGTGAGTTGGTGGTATTATTTGTTAAAATAGTGTAACTTTGTAAATTGTAAAGTAGCGTTTCCAAATTGGCTGTGCCGTGAGTACGGACACTATCGACACAGCCTTGGTACGGTAAACGTCAGTCATTAGTACCTATCTTACATCTTCCCATACTAATGACACACCTTAACTATGTATACAAATACGTTGCCAATAGTGTTCATGTACAGGGCATTGTTATTAATGTCATACCAACTTTTTTCAGATTTCTTTGAGTAGGTACCTAAATTTGAAAAAGAAAATACGAAACACGAAATATTCATCTAAAAATGTAGAGTCATCTAAACATGTTTTCTGACGAAAAATTAAGTTAATAATGGTAGACTAAAGTACATTGTTTGCTCAAATTTAGAAATAATAGAAATAAATTTAGAAATAGATGCAGTTTGTAATTCCACAGACTACATAACGTCGAAACCCGTTAAATCTAAAGAGACAATTTATTTTTCAGAACAAATTTGGAGAAGGTGCAATTTGTTCACATTTCTGTCATGCCCGTGAAATAACTTGACATTATGTTATTACGTTTTAGAAGGCTCAGTCGGATATGGAACTCGAGATTTTTATCAAATGAAGCTTTTCAACCATAGAGTAACATATTATCTTCAGTACAATTTTAAGATATATGTATTAGCAGATGTTTCTACGTTGATGGGGTAGATAGATTCAAAAGTGGAATTGTAAATGGAAATTTCAAATGAAAATAATGAATTTGCGGGATGATAAATATTGCTAATTACCTAAACGTAGAATAAGGTGCCGCGTCGGTAGAAATAGTAATTAGTCTAGTCTATTTTCAACGAGGCCTGTCCTTGGAGGCCGTCAAAAATATAAGATAAACTATACCAAATACGAAATAATTTTGTTCCCCATTAAATATAGTTTACAACCTAATGTCTACCTCCTGCTGAAGTTAACACTTTTTACCGCCAAATGAGCCCACAAACACTGATGAACCGAATAAAAACCGTATTATAATCTTCATTGTGTACATAAAATCACAATTTACGAGGGGTTTTACTCATAAATGCGATATAAGAAAACTTTATTTGCGCATTCCTCGTAAAACATAATCCTCTTAATCTAACTAGACAAAGAAGGCTTGGCGTCTGTTAGTGGAAGTTTATTTGGCACGAATATTCCTGCGGGAACTTTCATACTTTTCTTTTCCCATAATAAGCAAGCCCAGCCAGTTCTTTTACTTTTGTTTAAAAGAAAGCCTGGAATCGAATTTAACCAGAAAATGTCGTGTAAGTACTATGTGCTCTATAGGGAATCGTAAGAATCTGGGTTATGTTAACAAAATATATTAGCCGTTCAGGTTTAGGTAGGTATTCGTTGAAGAATTTCATTAATGTCTACATTAAAGACCCTCCTAGGATCGGGCCCGCTTTCAGAATAAGAAAAGGAGCCGAATTCTTCGCCCTGGGTTGTCGCCGCAAGTTATTAGCACTAACTATAGAATTTAATTATAATTGTAAGTATGTTAAACACACTGTAGTTCAACCAACATTCACGTTATCTATAGATAGAAAATAAATATCTGAAATACAAATACCTACATTTCGAAAGCGAAAAGATTTAAACTTATATATTCAAAACGACTTTTTATATATTTAAAACGTCTTTCGTCTGAAATTCAATCATTCTAATCTGTCTAGAGTCTAGACAAACAGCGGAGTCAACGTTTCTGTGAGCTAGAATAATTATGATGAATAAAGTTTTCATCCGAGATTTTCAACGACGTTTTATGTTATATTATTTTCGCTCTTAATAATGACAAACTTTAGCTGGATAAGTACCTCGAGGCATTTGTCGCGGAAGCTTCAGGAGAAAACTGTTTAAATATAATATACAACTTTAATTCTTTAAATAACTTTGTTCGTCTGCCTGCTGCTTTAAGTTTTACAATATACTTTAAAAGAACCTGCGCTTGCGATAATATTTTTTAACAAGTTGTATGTTGTAAGAAATTACGAAATAATTTTATTAAGTTTCGACTATAAAAATTGAAAACTTTCTTTATAAAAACAATGTATAAACAAATCTTCATCACATTAATAAGAACCTCACTTAAGAATACTTGATGTTGTTTTGCGTGCCTTCGCTCAAGCTGTATAAGTTTAGCACTCCATAATTATCGTGACCTAATTTATAAGAAACTCTTTTTCAATTAATGTTATTAAAAGTGTTACCTAGCACAGGCGCACCGCTCCACGCCTTCGCTGACGCTGTACACGCTCCCGCGACGCATATGGTTCCCGAGCGGCGGGGCGGCGGCGTCAGGCGCGCCGTCTCCGCATTCTCTCTCCGCGAGGCACCTCACCGCATCCGTTACACCGCTCGCTATTGAACGATTGCTGGATCGAGCCGGGTTCTCATTTTGTTCCTTTATCTAAAACAAACGGAAATTGTCAATTTATTAATTATTACTTTTCAGTGAATGGTTAATCCTGAGGATCCTACCCTGCTGAGGAAGAAACTCCTCGAGGCCTGTACCTACCCGATGCGGCGAAACGCGCCGCGGTATTAGAGGCAATTTATTCATATGAAACTTTTTGGAATAATATTTATATTATTAAGCTCATTGGTAGTCGACTTCTACATTACATATTATGTTCCTATTCTAATCGATGCCACTCTACCCGGTCATGAACCTTAGGAAACCAACGGTGGATAAATCTGATGTTACTTGGGCTACACTATATTGAAAACTAGCTAATAGTTTCTAATATATGTCTCATAGCAAGCTGCTTGCCAGCTAGATTAAAATTCAATGTCCACAGTCGCTCTCCAGGCGTACGTGCTCTAGTGAAGTGTTGGATGTCAGCTCAAGTATAATTTGCATTCAATGCAACGGCCACAAAGTGAATTAAGAGGATCGGGTTAGTGGGTCGGGAGCGTAGAATAACTTATAGGTCGTTTAAAGCTTAAGTAAGGTTATGTTAGCTCTAAGTCAAAGAGGATGAACTATACTACAATGTTGTATTTAATTTTATAACTTTTATCAAGTTAAATAAATAAGTAAATAAATAACATGAACACATACTTATTACCATTAATATTCCGAAAACTAAAAGTATATTTCTTTTGCCAAACAAAATCACCGATAAACGTAGCAATTTTATAATTTTGAACGAAAAATATTTTATTGCTGCAAATACCAAGAGTTTGCCTCTTAGTCTCCTGACTCCTTAATTTTTAAAGCAAACTCAAATTACTCGAGTTTTCGAATAATTTACCGTAAAAGACATCGCCACCTAAGATAACTAAGCGAGGACGTCCACGCTCATTCAAACTTTTTAATAACCAAAAAACTCCGTAAAATTATCGGGGGACAAGCTCCTGCCGTGATATCGATCACGTAGATAGATCTGAAAATATTGTCTTAAGAGAAATTAAGAGTACCCTTTGTATTTTTTCACGTTATACCCTATAAAGTACCATCTCCTTGTAAAGTTTCATCAGATACCTTTCAGCCGGTTTTGCGTGGGAAAAATTACAAAAATTTATATATCTACTGACCCGGAATAAACCACCGCGTTGTAAGGCCTAAATCCTTCTCATTGTTAGTGGGTCACTAATGGTTTATAGACACACACTAAGCATCCTATTTTGGCGTGAGCATTTCGCTAAAAAGTCCGAGGCTATAGGGTACAAGCTTTTAGCGTAAATAAGCCGTAAGCGCGGAACATTGTCGTAATATTGCGCGGGAAACACCTGTTCGTGACAGGAGGCCGGTTTAAACGAGTGGCGTAAACAGAACATAAACTTATAATCCCGTATAATGCGATTCGGGAATAAACAATGGTGGCTACAACACATCAATATTTGTAGCCACCATAGCTTATTAGATCTTAGAGCATGAACCACGTAGTAAAATTATTAAACCTCATATTAGTTTCTACATCAAGTTGAACGTGCAATAAAGTTAGCTACAATTTGACACAAACTTCTAAAGGGGACTTTCAAATGTCTCTATTCTAGTATATAAAACGTAATTTGGCAAGAATATACCTACGATTTGATGAAACGAGTCACGTCACGTCTATGCATCACAATTTGCATATTTAATGCAGTAACGTTGTACGAAGCTGCAAAAATGTTAATGCTACACATGTGTCGTGTTTTCCGTGTACTTTATGATTACATATTCACATTTTAATTCTATATCCGCCGTCTGTTTGTTTTTCGCGTATTACTACGTATCCCGTGACATACAAAATTTCAATTTAAATCACGAAGCACGTAACTGAATATTAAAACAGACCGTAATAATTTGAACACAAAACTCTTTAAAGCCTCGAATAAGAGTGCTGTACTTGCTGGCTTTGGATAAAGGGATAAATCTTTTGATTGAAATAAATGACACTTTTATTAAAATAGCAGGAACGTATACTATACGTTATTACATTAAACATTATGTTTAGTACTTACATGCAAAACGTACCTATACCACAATTAATTAAGGTAGCTTTCTATTAAACTGAAACTCTGCGCGCTGATAAAAGTTTCAACACTGCAATTTTTTACACAAAATAATTTAAAAAAATTAAACCGACATCAAAAAAGTATAAAATAAAATTTCACACATAGTTTACTTAAATATGTAAAATTTCTTACTTAATACTTTTTTTGATGTCGGCTTAATATTTTTAAAGTAATTTTATTTCGTAATTTTTAGTTTTAAGTCCATATCACGAAAACTACTGGACCGATTTTGATGAAACTTTTACCATTCTCTAAGTTGAACAAAATTCAAACAAACAAAAAAAGATCGAACACGATCCGTCAATTCGTTTCGGACATATGCGAGGACAAACATATCTACATACATACATACATACATACATGTATACATATATACACGCATTAAATTTGGTATTCTTGTTTGGAAGCCGTAATAGACCAAGTGAAAATTGTGCAGTTCTGAGAATATTGTACAATGTAATATTCTCAGAACTGCACAATTGTCATACGTATACGTGTAGAATTGATAACCTCCTTTTTTGAAGTCGGTAAAAATTATAATCCCAACTTATTTAAGAGCTTCATAGCTAATATTGTCTTTATTAATAAGTTTTTCAATGGGAGTGTATTTCAGCAGCTTTTCAGTGGATAAGGTCGGACAGGGCCGAAGAAATATTGGGCGGCGACGCTAATCTCTGGACGAAGGAATTAGTGCGTATACATTTGAGATAATTAATTGCTCCTGAGCCTTCAGGTCTTGGTCCGAGACATCTGGACACTCGCTAATTTATTGCCGCCATTACTCAAAGAAGCGACGCCGTCTTGAGCTCTATGGTAGGCGTATTAACTGTACACTTTCATTCAAAACTATATTTAACTGGCCACATAGGTACTTATGATATTATTAGTCGAAATTCCATTAATGATCACGGTTCCGCCTTAACTGTTAATACGATGTAATAACAGTTGATCTGTTGTTACTACGATTTTGAGATTAAGTTTTGTGTACAGTTTCTTTAGAAATATAGTTAATGTACCATCGCCGCCCCTCTCGATTTACGGAAAGGTACCATTATAAATGGATTGTGTTCCACGTTCTTCGGATAAATAACCTGTACGTGATCGTTATCAACAATATACTGCGATATTAATATTGGCTCCCTTCGATAGGTCGTAGAAGTTATTAATCAATAGATGCTTCCATAGGAACATAAAATATATTATTATGTTTCTTTTATAGGACAAGATCGTTGGCGGGGTTTTGGTACTATATCAGTTAAATACTGTATTGAAAGCTTAAATTGTGCTAACGTTCGCGCCAGGCATCGATTGACCCTTTATTTTACTCTACCCTTACTAACTCGTTAAAAGTACAGTCTCGATGAAATAATATAAAAACTATCCTCACATCCTTTAATTTGGAGTAAACAGTGAGACACACAGTGAATTTTTGATCATAATCGATTTAGTCGTTTTATAAGTAGTTCAAAACGCGATTTTACATAATACCTATCAGTAGAAAATAAATCTATGGTCCAACCTCAAATGTAAACAACGATTACGAGAAAATTAATTATGAGTAACTATGCATATGACGTTTAAATGTACCTATAGTTAAATTTAATATTGCTTTAAATCCAAGAATGTAACTAATAATAAGAGCATTATCATTTAAAAAATATTCTGGGAACATTTTACACACGATGCACCGGGGGAATGGAGTTTTAAAGTAAGGGAGGCCGGGAAACACCGACAACTGTGAAACAAACCAACGGGTTTTACTGCCACCGCCCAACTACTTAGTTCGAAATGAACGTGACGTGTTTTTTCAGAATATTTTAGAGTTTTATGAGTATAGTCTACGAGTGTACATACTTTAGACTCCTAACTTTTTATGCTTAATTAGAGAAATATTTCATTTAATTTTATGTTTAATCTGTATTTAATCTGTTTAATGCAAATTTTTCATAATGCCCACTAATTAATGGTCGTAATAAATTAATAAAAGAAGTCTTTTTCGGTAATTCTTTCTCTCTAATTATACACAAAGATAATAAAATAAACAAAACCGCCCACACTGCGATGGCTAATTCTATACACATGGTAAATTTACGTAAAAAAATATTAAAATATCAAAGCAATCCTTGGAATACATAGATATGTATTCCACGGATTACCACATTAAAACCAGATGGTTTTACTGGAAAAATCACGCAGAAATTATTTTTTTATAAAGGCAAGTAAACTATAAAACGAAAATATACGTGCCAAATCTATAAGGTACTCGCTGAATAAAGAAGGTGAACGTAGCAACTTATTCAATATCGTCGTCTGTTTATATTCTGTTACCTATTGAAGATTTTCGAAGTTTGGACACACGCCAGTAACGAGCTTCTATTGCCCTCGGGCGACACCTGTGGGATCTATTCAAATTCAAATTCAAATTCAAAAGCTTTTATTCATTATCAGGTACAATTTATGCACACTTAATGAACGTCATACATTTAACATTATACAAACATCCGCTTTGATCGCCCCTCAGGCAAAACGTAGACTAGGAGAAAAAAGCGGGCGGAAAAAAACTCCCAGCACTCTTTTAAAAATAAGTATGAATTATTCTATGGTGCAGTATGACTAGGCCCAATAAAGGAACACACGTGACAGCTATCGTGTGTGTCAATATCGCCCCATTGCCATCCGCTCACAAATGAATATTGATACATGGTGTATAGAAATAGCCTAGTGAAGTTATTCAATCCCACGCTTTCTTATCGTCTAAATAGTCCTTAGTTTCATAATAGGCCTTTCGGCACAGGACTGATTTGATAGTTCTTTTAAATTTATGAAAAGGCAGGGATTGAATTTCGATTGGAATTTTATTATAAATTCTAACTGACATTCCCATAAATGACTGGCTTTTTTTATGAAGCCGACATCTTGGAAATATCAGCTTGTGGACATTCCTGGTTACAATACAATTAGATTTATGTAAGTCCTTAAACGTTCTGAATTTATTCTTATTTTTATATACATGCATAATATTTTCATAAATATATTGCGAAGCAAGAGTAAGTATATTTATTTCTTTAAATTTTTCTCTAAGAGATTCTCTATTCCCTATTTTATATATTGCGCGAATAGCCTTCTTCTGCAGTACAAAGACAGTTTGTATATTTGCTGCATTCCCCCACAGTAAAATGCCGTAAGACATAACACTATGGAAGTAACTGAAATAAACTAATCTAGCAGTATCTACGTCGGTAAGAGACCGTATTTTCCTAACTGCAAAGACCGCAGAACTAAGTCTACTCGCCAACTTACAGATATGGGGTCCCCATTGTAATTTAGAATCAACAGTGATTCCAAGAAAACAAGCTGTGTCAACAAAATTCAGTTCCTTACCATTAAGTATTGGTTTAGTATCGACTTGTTTAACATTAGGTAGCGAAAATTTAATACAATTCGTCTTTTTACTATTCAGTAATAAATTATTTACATTAAACCAATGAACGACAGTAGAGAGAGCATTGTTCACATCGTCATAACTATTTTTAGATCTAGGAACTTTAAAAACTAAAGAAGTGTCATCTGCAAACAGTACTATCTCATGTTTTTTCTCTACCAGGTCAGTTTTTGAACAATTAACAATTGTTCAAAAACTGACTCGAAAATATCATATACGGCATTTGGAGGCCTATAAATACTTACAATTATACATTTAGTGCACTCCACACAGGCTATTTCTATAGTTCGTTCAATGGATAGGCTCACTATGTCTTTACGTTCCTTAAATATAAGGTTCTTATCTACAATGATTAACGAGCCGCCACGCATTGCTGTCTTCCTACTGAACGAACTGGCAACTTGGTGCTTATCAAAGTTAATAGCAATCTGGCAATCTTTCAGCCAGTGCTCAGTGACGCAGATGACATTGATATTGTAATGCCTTAAAAATAAATCTAGCTCAAGTTCTTTACCCGACAACCCTTGTATATTTTGATGCACCAAATTTAAACATTCATTATTACTTAATAAACTATCTAACGATTTATTAGAATTGTTGCAAGAGGTTTGTACCTCCCTTGTCTGAATACTTAATTTAAAGTATTCGGGACAAGTTTCAAACTATTATCTGCAGCAATACTACAAGTACTACTACAGTGAGTCAATAAATTGACCTGCTCAATAGGAGCACTAGTCTTAACATCTAAATAATTAAAAAATAAATTGTATGATAGCACATATGCTATCTGTTTTGTATAAAAGTTTGATAGAGTAAATCTATCATTTGTCAACAAAAAAATATTTCTAAAAACATTATTAATGTCAAGTAAATTAATTGAATTTTTATAATTACCAATTGTCAAATTGTTATGTCCAATCATATTATACATCATTACATTAAATTTATGTCTAATATTATTTTCTTTAATGTCGTTCCTAACATAGGGAAATGTAAATAAAATAACTTTTTTTACTTTTAATGTTTGCAGTTGTTGCATATAATATGTCAATTTACTTTGATTAAAATTTCCCCTCCTACCAAAAAGTAGAACTAATGTGCTGTTAGGATCATGGGTACTATTTATCACCTTGTCCATTATTTGTATGAATGATGCTCCGGGCATACAAAAGTTGCAAATATTTGCCCCGGAGTGATCATACAGTCTGGTGCCCATGTTTCTTCCCATTTCATCACTATATATACAAACTTGATTCCTACATGGCGCCAGATTAGAAGCTACTGAGCTGACATTAACACCTCCATAAGACTCCGTTACACTTGATGGCCCTGGCTGCTCTGAACGTTGGTCTTGAAGGTTATTTACGAGTGAATAGAAACGTTCTTCATTATATTTAGATAGTCGTAGGACTTCGTCCATGGCCACCACATGATCGGCAATGTCCAGTTGAGCAGATTTGTATTTGTTAGACATGTCCTGCAAAGATGATTGAAGGTCTTTAATCATACTATTTAAGACGCCAATGTCAGCCTCGTAGCTTTGTCTATTTTTTTCTAACTCGATAGTAGATTTTTTACAATTTTCCATTAATAATCTATGCTTTTTACATAATGAAACATGTTGTCTAGTAATATTGTCCTTTTTTATCAGCTTCTTCGTTTTTCTAATAAATCTGTTTAACTTGATATATTTTTTAATTCTTAAGCCAGAATTGACCCGACCCGGCACACTAATTGAGTCATCACCAGTCAAGTCAATTGTGACTGCTTGGGAAACGTTTGGAGCCAAACTGCCAGATGCATTGACCAGCTCTTGGTACAAATTTTGAGTAGTAGTGGACGCCGCCTTAGCAGCGTCCCGCTCCAGCTGGTCAATGCGTTCCTGGGCACTCGCGAGCTGTGATCGGAGCTGGGAAACTGTATTCAAGTTGCTGTTGTATTCATCGCAACAGCGATCAAAGTCTCGAGACTGCCTTTTAAGGCGGTCCCTTTCTTCCCGAACCTCCAGGAACTGCACGTGTAGCTCCGCCATTTCCGACTTTACATTTTTGTACCTATTAATAACATCTAAAGTTTCAATCTCATTATCCTCTCTCTCTCTCAATAATTGCTCACATTGCTCCTTCGACTTGCCGAGCTGTTGGAGCGCGAGTTGGAGTTGGCTTTCCAACTGGCGAACCGTGGCACTGCGAGTGTTCATTTTTACGAGTAAAAAAAAAAAAATAATAATAATAATAATAAGCCCCTCACAAACCTAACTCCACGTCCGGCACGACCACCTGTTGCCACGTGGGGGGCGGACACTGGCAGCATAATGCTACACTATACCAGTGACCAACGGAGCAATAGTAAGGACAGCAGAATGCGATGCGACTAAGAAGCGGATGTATATTACCCCAGGCAGGTACCGGAGCGAATCGCACCGGAGAATCCAGCCTCGGGCCTTCAAGCCCGGGCAGTCCCACGTATTCTGGGGGGGACACCGTATTGCAATCTTCTGCCCAGTATGACACTGTTGCAGATACCCAAAGCGACTCCGTCTCAATAGAAAGTTTTCCATCTATCCCATCAACTAATTCATTTTCCCGACCACAAACACCTTCGAGTTCAACGACATATACTTGTAGCATAGCGGAGGATGTTGTGCAAGAGACTGTTCAAGTCACCAATATTGCACCCGCCACCGCTAACACTCAAATGCGTAGAAAATGGAGCAATGATATGAATGAGTTTATACTACGCACATATCTACAGCTTACCTTAGTGGAAAGTGACATAAGCGGTTACTTACCACCGCTCCATACAAAATTTATAGAAAAATTTCCTGAAATGAACATGATTAGTAGACAAAGAGTAGGTGACCAAAGGAGGGCCATAGTAAATAAGAAATTGTTACCACAAGCCGATATTGATAGAATATACAATGAAGTCCGGGAAGAAATAAATAACACACAGTTAAGCACAAACACACAAACCCCACTTATAATAGCCACCCCGATGGATGGAAGTTACAAACAGACACACACACACACTAAGAGCAGTGAAATAAGTAGTCAAAGAATGCGCTGGTCAAACGAACAAAATGAGACCATAATGCGGGCTTATTATAAAATAACTCGGCTAGAGTCAGATATATCTGCATATAGAGGACCACTACATAAGGCTTTCATTGAAACATACCCACACTTAAATCATATAACAGAACAAAGAATAGCTGATCAAAGAAGACTCATAATCCATAATAGATATTTAAATGAAGAAAGACTACAAAGGATTAAAGATGAAGTAGCAAGAGAATTATTTCAACAAAACAGTTTAAGAACACAGGACACTACACGCCAAACATACCACACACGCACTCACACCCAAACTGAACACAAGGAACAGAGCTATAATGCTGAATCATCCTGTAACACAGGCATCACACACAATTCATCAAACACATTACAGTTACCACACGTAGATCAAGAAAGATATAAAGAAATAGAAGATAACTTCAAAAAAGCTTTTAACTATTTTAAAAATATTGACCCTACACAAAGAAGTTATATACCGAAGCAAAAGTCTTCAGTAAAACTTTCTGCTATTATAAAAGTCATTAACACTAAAATACTTCCTAATTATATTAACGACAACACAGAATTTATTGATTTACAAACTATAATATACAGCAGTGCGTGGGCGGTAGCTAAGAGCAATGGATCTAAGATGGATATTCCACAAAATATACCAGAAGGAAACTATAAAAGAAAAACTCGCAAACCAAAATGGCAAGTGCGACTAGAGCGCAAAGTGGAAGAACTAAGAGCACAGATAGGTAGATTAACACACTTCATTAAAGGAAATAGAAGTGACAAGTTAGAAAGACAGGTTAATTATATAAAAAGAAAATATAGATTACACGCAAAACATGAAACTCCTAATACCCATCTTTTCGATTTTCTAGACACCTTAAAACAAAAGTTAAGCGCCTATAGTAACAGATTACGTAGATACAAGACCTGTACACTTAGAAAAACACAGAACAAAATGTTTATGACAAATGAGAAACAGTTTTATCGCGGTTTAAGAACATCGAATAATTTAACTTTGCAAAACAATAACAGTTGTAACTCACCACCCATTAATGAGTTACGTAATTTCTGGGCAGGTATTTGGGAAATGCCTGTGCAACATAATAAGGATGCTGATTGGATTGTCAATGAGGAGGAAAAGTACTCACAAACCATCCCTATGGATTTCCAATGCATACCTATAGACGTATTTCATAACGTTATTAAAAAATTACAAAATTGGAAGGCACCAGGTTCGGATAACATTCACAATTTCTGGTTTAAGCGGTTTACTTATGCCCATAACTTCATTTATAAATACATAAATAAATTTATAGAAATGCCACACACAATACCCGACTACATAACTACAGGAATCACACATATGCTACCAAAAGATCCAACTTGTTTGTCTAACCCTGCTAAATACAGACCTATCACTTGTCTTCAATCTTTTTACAAAATAATAACATCATGTTTATCCCAGGTAATTTATAAACACATAGATAACAACATAATTCTAGCTGAACAACAGAAAGGCTGCCGAAAATATAGTCAAGGATGTAAAGAGCAGCTTACAATAGACTCTGTTATACTTAAACACACTATGAAGAGAAAGTCAGATCTGTATTCTATGTATATTGATTATAAAAAAGCATTTGATTCTGTTCCCCACTCCTGGCTCCTTAAAATCTTAAAAATTTATCATATTCATCCCCAAATTATATCTTTTCTACAAACTGTTATGAAAAAATGGTCAACAAGACTAAGACTGACAGACAATACAGACGTAAAAGACACTGAACCAATTAAAATACAAAGAGGAATTTTCCAAGGAGATGCACTTAGCCCCCTCTGGTTTTGTCTCTCATTAAACCCACTGTCGAATATGCTAAACTCCTCAAATATGGGACATGACTTAAAATACGCAGAAAATGATACTGATTTACGGATCGACCTCACTACCCACAAGTTAAACCACCTTTTATACATGGACGATATAAAGCTATACGGGTCTAGCGAAGAGGAACTACAAAACCTCGTTAACCTTACTGAGAAGTTTTCAAAAGACATCTGTATGGATTTCGGAATTGACAAATGCAGAATAAACTCTGTTAAGAAGGGTCAATGTTACAAACATCATTACCATACGCAGAATGGAGAAACAATTGAACCTTTACAAGATAACGAAGTTTATAAATATTTAGGTTATATCCAATCACAACAAATTTTACACAAAGATATTAAAAAGTCTTTAATCGAAAATCTCAAGAGTAGATTAAATACTATAGCAAAATGTCACTTGTACTCAAAGAACACATTCAAAGCAATCAACACGTACGCAATCCCCATTCTCACATACTCATTTGGAATAATAAATTGGAATAAAACTGAATTAACATCTTTACAAAGAATCGTAAACACAACGCTAACCAAACACAGGAAGCACCACCCAAGATCTTGCATTCAGAGAATGACGCTACCGCGAAATATGGGTGGTAGAGGATTAGTGGATATAAAAAACCTGCACTATAAACAAATAACAAATCTACGTAATTATTTCTACACTAAAGCACAAACATCCTCACTACATAACGCAATAGTACAAAACGATATAAAACTCACCCCACTTAACTTACATGACAAGACAAATCAAAAATACGAAACACAGATCAACAACACACAGACGAAAATAGATGATTGGATCCGAAAAACACTACATGGACGACATCTCCACGATTTGAACCAACCCAACGTTGACAAGAAAGCGTCAAACGAATGGCTCAAACGTGGAGAATTGTTCCCAGAAACGGAAGGATTCATGGCTGCCATACAGGATCAAGTAATAGAGACTAGGAATTATAGGAAACACATAATGAAAGTCCCAAACTCAGGCGATGACTCTTGCAGAAAATGTAAGGCCCAACCAGAAACAATTCAACACATAACAGGAGCATGTAGAGCAATAGCCCAAACCGACTACAAACATCGTCACGATCAAGTAGCGGCAATTATACACCAGGATCTTGCATTCAAATACAAACTGATATCAGAGAAGACACCATATTATAAGTACACTCCATTGCCAGCGCTTGAATCTGATGATTTCAAACTTTGCTGGGATAGAACCATAATAACAGACAGAACAGTACATTTTAACCGCCCAGACATAATTCTACATGACAAGAAAAATAAAATAGCCTTCCTGATTGATATAGCCATTCCTAACACTCACAATCTCATATCCACACATACTGAAAAAATTACAAAATACACAGACTTAGCTATAGAATTGAAAACTCAGTGGAGAGTAGAAAAGGTGAAAATCATACCTATTGTCATCTCGGCTACTGGAGTTGTACCTGAAACCCTGCACATGAGTCTTAAACATTTAAACATTCATTCACACACATATATTATTTTACAAAAAGCAATAATATTGAACACATGCAGAATTGTCCGCAAATTTCTTTCTATGGACATAACGTAATCAGCTTTATTGCTTGGCTATGGCTCGCATTAAAGTGTAGAATTTACCCCTGTATGGGAGAGAAAGAAAATATTCTAAAAAATAATAATAATAATAAAAAAAAAACAACGAAGTAGCGACGTGAACTGAGAGTAGGTATAATGTACAAAGTAAACTACGAATTAATAAATAATGGACAGGTGATATTATATTTAAAATGTCAAATATAAATACGAATAAGTCAATAACGAATGTCAAAATATAAAATAAAATAAAATAAAATAAAAAAAATAAAAAATATTTCCCTTTTCCTCTATTCTCTTAAAAACTAAAAATTCAAAATAATATCGAAGAGAAAAAAGAGAAAGAAAAAAAACAGTAATAAAAATGTAATATTATGAATAATAGTTTAGCAAGACTCGATATCACGACTCCTCGTTTTACAGTCCGTCGCTTAGCCGCTACGCTATTGCGCTCATACGACAAGCAGTGAAATAATTAGTTATAATGCGAATCTGTACTGGTGTTTGTCACAGATGTGAATAACGATATTTTAATTTTAAAGACACCCTCAATGTGAAATAAACTAAATAACACTAATGTCACTGACTTTATTTATGTTAAAAACCACTATTATATTATTTAATTGCTTTGATTTTGTGCAAATTTATTTTATTAAGTGCACATAAACACCAAACACAACAAAACAATTCGCATTAGTCGCTTATTACATGAAATATAAAGACGTTACAACATTGAACAAAGCAACTTAATTTAACACTTTTTACGTATTTTATGATAAATATTGGCGGAAGATAGTAATTACACAGGTTTTTTTAGCCACTTTGACACAATCGAAACACAATTTCATCAAAAATTATGAGGGATTTCTATTTTTAATAACAAAATTACTGAGGAGCCGTGTTATCTCCGTGTGATAACATAACTATTTTCATTCAGGAAGATCCCAAACGACTAGGGGTGTAACGGAGCTGTTACTTAGATACCATACCATCTGATACCGTTTCGAGATACAAGAGAAATTATAAATCGCGCGCGCAAGGTCTTACCGCCATTAAGCCGACCACAGAGCCCACTATGATTTTTTGATGATGATTTTTTGTGTTTCGACTGAGTAGGAATGATACCTGGAGATACTTTATTACAAGCAACCATTGACCATACGGCCAAAAAACCCTTTCTTAATGTTGCTTTTTTCACTGAATATCAGAATCCACAAACATTATTTTACATGAATATGGGTTTAATTATGTTATGTAATAAGTATTTTGTTTTATTACATTCTAAACATTTTATCGTTTACCTCGGACTACTTTTCCGATTACGGTTCCGATGCAACCATCTTTGTAACATCCCTATAAACAGCTATCATTTTATAAAGGTACGTTCAATAGTTAAACTCATACATGTCTTGCAAATGTTTTTGAAATCCTGTGGTAAATACTTTATAGATACATTTTATGCATGATGATTATGCTTATGGTAAACTGATTTATATTTTAATAGGACTTTTAAATACGTAATTAAATTCAACCAACTAAAATAAATACAGGCTGGAATATAATTGTAGTTAAAATTTACCTTTGCTGCGTTTTTGATAATTTTGCGTGAAAAGCTAAATAGACATGAAAGTTAGTAAGAACCTACCGATAATTTTGACAAAGGAGTTTTAAAGAATGGAATTTTGGAGTGATGAAATCATTCACGATAAATTTATAGTATAGGTTCATAGGTTGTAGTGAACATAAAACATCAGGTGGCCTGTATATGTCCCTTAGTCATAAATAATAAAGAAAATGAAACGTACTTTAAAATTATAATTATAAGCAAAAGCTATGAGCATTAAACCAACGACGGAAGACAAAAACAGTCCCACATTGTATAATAATTTCTTGGCACATCGTTATTCCGCTAACTGCTGAATAATTCTGCGGGTGATAATGGCGGTTTCTTGTAGGTACATAACTTTTATTGGTACATTTTTGGAAGAAAGAAGAAAAATAATCCCGAAGACTTACAAAGTTAAGAACACAGCTCTTTTAAACTTTTAAAAAGTCTTTGTAATTTATGTTTTGTTTATTATAAGAAAGGAATTTGTTTTTAAATCAACAATACGGCCAAAATAACATCTTGGAAGTGCAATACACAAGCCGTAGTCATTTCGTTTTAACCAATTTCACAAAAGGAGGAGGTTCTCCATTCGGTTGTATGTTTATTTTTTAAATTTCAAAATTTATCAAGTTCTATACCTACCTACACATAGTGAATGTAGCTCATTCCTTTTCGTTTAATAATTTATTGTTCACATATACGTAAGAAATAAAGCATTACATGCGATGCGTACCAACGTAGCACAGAACGCAGATATACCTAACAATATGAAGATCTATTTTCTCTGTGCTCTACTAAGAAATCTATTCATCTGTCTCCAATGTCAGTAGGTACCTACTGCAAAGAGAAAATACGTGCCGCAATAACTAATGTACATAAGTACATAGGTTAGCCGATTCAAGGCTAAGCTATAATCCTTCTCATAGTGAGAAGAGACCCGACCCTGTAGTAGGTCATTAATGGGTTACTGACTTAACGTGGTGATTTTTCTAATGAAATATAGATACAAACAATGACGTACACTTCGATGTGAAGAATGCATGTTATCGTGGTGGAGCATGGCTCCAGGCCACAGTTATGTCAGGGAGAAATTTTGGTAGGTGAACAAAAGAACATCAATAGATATGCAGCTCCTTGAGGCAGTAGTTACACAATGCCAGTAGTAATAATAGCTAGGCAAGAGTCGGATGCCGTTTTAGTAAAAGGATTTCAAAACAACTATAAAATCAATCAGATAATAACTGAGCTATCGGATAAAATCGAAAACGAAATATTCCAACCTAATTAGTTTTAATAACGGATCAGTTATTTGTTTGAGACATACTTCAATAGGCGTTACGACCCCGCCCTCGGTTGAACAATAGCTGGTCTTAGAACATGCGCCCACAGACCTGTCTTAATCTTCACCTTCTTATTTCCTCCTGTCTGTAGAAACGTTGTTTATTAACAATAAATTATTGTGTAATTTCCGATGTTCCATTACAAGTGATTTGGAGATGGAAGACGTTGGTATTGAGTTTGACAAAACAAATTAAATGAACCTGTTATCCCTTTAGGATCAATATTTTTTGTTCCACTAATCTCTTACGACCATTTAAATGAAACTTCTATGGTTTCATCAAAATGCTTAATAATATTGTGTAGAGATGATAGCTAAACACTTGATCGTGCATTACATTCCTATCAGTCATATCCTATTCAGATTGGTTGGTACATACTGCTCCATAAGCCCCATAAGAAGTGGACTTTGGGGTACAACAATACCAGGTTTTATTGAAATATACACTTAGATTCAGAAGGTTTAATTAACATGGTGTCATGAAATCGACGTTCCGACTAACTTTGACTACCTACAGCTAAAATTATTTTATTTAATATGGGCCCTGCCTGAAATAAAGATATATTTAATGTAATTTAATTTAAAACATAATGTTTTACATTTTTATAAACATTAATGCAATATTTTTATTTGCTCAGAAAATAAACACGAGTTTATTGCACATTGCGAGTACCAAGTTGAGGCACAGAGTTGAGGACATAAATCGGTGTTTTAACCGAGTACATAAACGGCGAAGGTTGTTCGAACCTTTACTATTCCCAACTCGACGTGATATAAATCGCAACCTATTCGTAGACAATTTCCGGAAATTCGTTAACGAGCATCAATAAACAAATTAACGTTTGCTTTTCCAACTCGTCTTCTATTGCAATGATGAAGTTGTTTCCTTAAAGTAAGTAAATTGGCTTTGTTTACATGAGGTATGCTTACGAGTATACCATCGTAAATTAATGTATTTTCTACTAATTGTTATAACCATTGTTCACTATAGAAATTAACGTTCCATTTAAATATCGTTTGTTTTTGTAAGAATTAATTAATTATATTGTGAAGGTTTGATTTTGTTGATTGGAATCTTGGAAGATTTGTATTCGTAGCATTTCTGTTCAAAATATGCAAATAAATCTTCTCTTTCTGTTAATATATTCTTCTATTCTATATCAAAATAAATTGCCGTTCGTAAGCCTCATTAAAATTCATAAATTAAATGTTTTTCATTTCAATTCATAAATCAATTCGATTAAAAAAATATTTGGTTTGCTGGTTTATCAGGGGTGATTTATATAAAAATATGAAATCTCGCTATCGCTCGAAAAGTTATTTCGGCGATAAAAAGTGGAATACTCTCAACGTGTAGAAATAATAATTAAATCAAATAATTTACAGTTGGCAACTTACTCGTATGTAACTAATTGCGAAGCTAACCTGTCATTGCTAAGCGGTGGTAGCCCAGTGGCTTAGAATTCGACCTCGAATCGAGGGGTCCGGGTTCGAATCCCAGTGGCACGCACCAATTACTTTGTGAAAAAGTTATGTGCGCTTTATGAAATTAAATAACACCTGCTGTTACGGTGAAGGAAAACATCGTGGGGAAACCTGCATGCCTGAGAGTTCACAAAAAAAATGTTCTCAAAGGAATGTGAAGTCCACCAACCCGCAGTAGGTCAGCGTGGTGGACTAAGGCCTACATCCCTCTCATTACGAGAGGAGACCCGACCCTGTAGTGGGTCATTAATGCGTTACTGACAAACCTATCATTGATCAGTTCTGTTGATGAGTAGCGGTGATAAAATTCAGTTAGATACTAAAAATTGGGAATCTTATAGACGGGAACCCAGAGTTCGAATCCCACTGTCAGTGAAATAATGTTAAGTGTCACTTGCTGTTACGATGAAGGAAAACATCGCAAGAGAAGCTGCATGCTTATGAATTCTCCACAATGTTCACAAATTTACGTCAGTCCCCCAACCTACATTAGGACCAAGACACATCCTCCTACATCCCCGACCCCACAGATCACTAATGAGTTACATAGAATCACCATCAATAAAACCAGACGGCGACTTCAACCAAAGGGCCAGTTTGATAGGAATGCAATCTCAAACGCCACAAAACCGTTAATCACTTGTAGTGGCAACTGCGACCATCCATTATTTTGACGAAGATCGCTGTAGATGCGACATGACGGATAGCAGGGTTTCCCCGAACTATTATTGTCAGAGACTGAATGTTTCGGGATATATCCCGTAGTTTTATTTAAAACTATCTTTACCCGTATCTTTAATCGAGAAAGCAATAAATACCTAATATTATGTCTAGTCTGTCGCCAATATTGAAATGCATGTGCGGCGCCATCTCGTGACCTTTGCTTATATCCGATATCAACATTTTAATTATTATTTTATTTTAAAAACTAGCTCTTGCCCTCTTCGTCCGCATTTATTTTGGTTCAGAGAGGGATAAAAGTATCCTGTATGTTAATCCAGGTCATAAACTACCTGTATACCAAATTTCATCCAAATCTGTTCAGGCGTTTTTGGGTTGAAGAGTAGAAAAGATCCAATCATCACGAACTTTCACACTAATTATTAATTTGTAGTAGGTTATTCTGTCACCAGATATTCATTTCTTATTTCGGAAAATTAAATATATGGCAATATAACACATATGGCAATTTTACTAGTATTTCAAGGCTTTTTTTTCCCTTTCGTGAATCCCAAGCTTCATTATTTATGCCTTGTATTGCCACTGAAGGGCGAAGGGTATCAAAAGGATTCAAAGGTAAAAACCATTGAGGAGTATGTGGAGAATCCTTCTCCCAAGAGGTAAGGTATATTTAAAATGTTTTAGGAGTAAAAGAAAGAGCTCATTGTCTATGTACATAATATTACATGCTTTTTTGCCTCTTCGATGTTTATAATACGAGTAGATATGTATAATATCCTGATTTCTTGTGGGTTGTATTATTTACGCTTCTACGGATCTTAATCCGAAAAAGATACCTGAAAATATAAAATAAATATTATACTACATTTTTTGTTGATGTGGATACTACATCTTTGGAGGCTGGCCAAAAATGAACTTGCTTGTATTATCTTACTTTGGCTGGACAATTGTGGCACCTGTGGAATTTAGAGAAAAGATGAACTTTAATTATCATGTCCTGTAAATAATGGAGGTTTTACTATTTTGTTTATCTTCCTTGTTTCTTCTGCCATGCGACTTTTGTAATCGAACGATAAGGACATAAAAGCATCAATCGCATAAAATGATAATTAAGAAGACACCTAAATTACATCAATAACTTACTTAATGCCTCATTACTAAGAAAAAGTATAAGTTAAAATCAAAAAATCTAAACAAAATTCAGTCATTACACATTGCATTTAAAAAAAATTCTAAATTGAAAATCCATTAACAATAATATAAGTCCACCCTGATGCAATAAAATTAAATGCATTCATTATGCTAATCATCTGAAACGAAAGCATAAAGCATTCATTATGCTAATCATCTGAAACCATTTCTTATTACAGGAATTATTCTTATAAAGCTTCAGTATTGTTCAAATCCCGTACAAAGACTACCGCAGCCTCGCTTAATCATATTAGATTTCAATTTCATTAAAGTTGAAAATGATTAAAATCTGTCTTGAGCTTGCCCCCGGAGAGATGCTATGAAGACCGGACGTGATTTTTTATTCATTTCCCTTTGTGTTGAATTATTTCAATTAAGTTTGAAGGCAAAAATTGTCACCACCAATTAATTGACGTATAAAAATAAAGCAATTAATAATAACGTCATTTATCCTGCTTTCTCATATTTTTTCGTCTTCAGCTTAAAATAAGTATTTCTTTTATTTTGAAATAAATGAAATTAAATACGGCAATATTGAAATATTTAATAAGCTGGACTTAAATAGAATTGAAATTATTTAAAAGACTGCTATGTATGTATCTTTTCCACGAGTTGCAATCGAAAATACGTCATTCCGCATTGGGACTGATAGAAATAAAATATAGAATATGCATCAAATAAGCTGACTGTGCCTCCAATAGGATAGGACCCCACTGTCCAACATTCACAAATGCATCACTAATAATTGTATTTACTTACTTTTGAATTATGTGAATATTGAGAGAATAAAAACTCTTCTACACTAAGCCCTTACGTGCGCCCTTTGTATTACTTATAATACAAAATACGTAATAAAATAACTAACATCATCTGTATTTCTAATAAAATGTACGTTAATTAGCCCATAAATATGACGACTATTATTATTATGACGACCGCTGTGCGGTCGCCACCGAATAATGTACACATAAAGGAATCGTTCAAAGTCGTCCAATATTCTTGCTTTACGGTTAGACTTTATGGATGTTAATAAGCGAATTTATTGATAATAATATAAATTCGTTTAACAGTGCATTTTGAGTTTTTCGGCGTTTTTGAAAAATGCTTTCATTGAAACCGATCTAAGTCGTAACCAAATGTCCAAAACTAGAAAATTACAGTAGTAATTTCTCTTTAGGAGAGCTCCATATGACTCACGATCAGGTATTGTCTATATCTAGGTCAACCATATCGGGTCAGGTAAGTGGGGTCGCTGCACGTATCTTCATTATCACCAATCTTCACCCCGATACTGCAACATTGCCTGTTGTCTCACCGATGTGAATGGACACCGGGATTATTTGGGCCTACCTACTGGCTAGTGGCCAACTTAAGTGATGTTTTCAAAACATGGATAGGGCCTTCAATGTGGTTTAATGACTGTTTCTATCGATTAAAGTGGAGATACTGGCTAGTGGCCAACTTCTGTGATGTTGTTGAACCATCTAATGATATGCTTTCGATGTAAAGTCGGTGACGATAGCTGAATGTCTTCTGAAGTGCGGAAGCGCTCATGTACCTAATTTATTACTAAAGCCTTTTGATCCAATAATGCCCTAAAAGTAGAGTAGAGATGAAAAATATCATGTAAGTAGTAGCGCCAAGTAGTAGTACACAGATGTAAAGCTTGACAGAACTTGACGAATTGCCAATCGTCTTAGCTTTCACGGTTAGTTTGAATTACAGTTGACTAATGAGACCGGGCAAAGTTAAACTGGTAACTAATACTGATGTAATTCTAGCTGCCTACTTAGGCATTTAGTTGGTAAGTAATATGATTTACCTATAGTAATTACGTTTGTATTTTGAGTTAAGATGTTACCCTGAAATTATAAACGGTTGATATTTTAAGATACACGTCGCGTGAAATACGATTAGAGATGATGTAATAAAATTACATTCCTCACTTAAATAAATAACGAATAAAGCTAAGTAAATAAGATCAGTATATTATTATAATAAAATATTGCTTTTGAATTCTTTCAGTATTTGTCTGGATGTTAATTAACGATGATAAAATTTGGTACGTACATACACGTTAGTTAATTACTAACCCTGTTAAAACTTTATTTTTAGTGTAATAACCATATAAATATTTATTATTAAGAATACTTTTTAGAACTTTATTTATTTATAAGTCAAAAATCTTTTGTCAGTATCAAAATTCTACTAATCTTTTATAGTTAGTTAAGAGTATGTGCAAAGTGTAATTAATTTATACGACACACCTTACAAGTTTCGAAAATAGTAAAATAATATTTAATTAAAAGTTTACATTCGCAACTGTATCTGTTTTTCTCCATTCAGAAACAATGAGATAAACACAACTAGAACCAAGTCCGTTTCGCGTTGTTTTCTTGCAAATACCAAAACTCCGACGCTAATGCACTGTGAAAATTTACTTTATCAACTCGTTATTTCTGTGCGGCTCGCTAACGAGTATCAATAAATGAGTTAAGTGTTTAATCCATCTCGGTTTTCATTTCAAGTTAAATTGTTCTTTAAGATGCTTTGTTTGCGGCAAAGGGAGAGTTGGGGTGAAATAAGGGGCAAAATAATAAAATATGCTCCAGTTTTTGTTTTTGGAGTTTAACAACGAAACATCACCAACATCTAGTCATACGATATTATTTTTACTCTTCAAAGCTAACGCAAAGCAAAAAGCAACACAATATACAATTGAAAATTGAAATGAAAGAATTGTAATTAGATGCGATTCTACGATTAGAAAAGTGTAGTCCGCAATATATTATGTTTTAACAATTTGTTAATATTAACATAATGCTTAGCTAGAAAGCGTGAAATTTGCTTAAAAAAGGTTAAACGATTTCGGAGGAGGAAAAAAGTATACATTAATATTAATAATATGTTTACCGAAAACATATTCCATCCGATTTACGATTTGGGATCGCTGATCTGCAAAGAAATGAAGCCTTTTTGAAGGAATTCCGTTTATATTTATTGAGCACACAATATATTATTATGTTGATGCCGATGCGTTACCTACGTACAATTCGACCAAAAAATAAAAGATTTATTCCAAAATTAAGGCAATGGTTTCCTGAGAAACCTAAATAAATTTCTTGGAACAGAATATAATTGAGAAAAACATACAAAAGCGCACTCCCACGATAAGTAAAGTGACTGTTAGTGAACCTTTTTTCCTTTAATATTAATTCATTCAAATACATATTATATTTTCTCCACTTGACTTGCTAAAATTCTTGGTAGCCATTATTGTAGTCTAGTAGTTTTTACCTTTTCATAAATAGCAATATGCTTGTTTCCACTAACAATAAATCGGCTGGCATAGGGTTTCTAATCAATAATCATGTTATGCAGTAACCAAATAAACACTTTTCTCATTAAAATAATTTAAGATTACCAATATTTACGGAAAATGAAATCAGCAAAATTGGCCATTTAATCACGTGACATTAAAATGATTGAACATAGATCAGAGAAGCGTGACGTCACGCCTCGCGAAACGTCATGTTGTTGCTGTCATTTTCGTATACATTGAACAGCTTATTTCGCGAGGCGTGACATCATTCAAGACGCCATGAGAGTCTTGGCCTTTTTTGATGTCAATTTGGAGTTCATTTCTAAAAAAACAAAATTCTTAAGTAAAATGGCTTATTTTTCTTAAAATAATATATTTTTGGGGTAAAATAGATACCAAGCTATATTATTAAACTCATTTCCAAATTTTGTCAACTAGCCTATGATACAAGGCACATAGTAAATTCTAGTCTGTAGGTACCCTCGCAATCGGAGGACATAAAAACATCGTCGCAAAACCCGCGGACCCTCGTCACTCCGTTATTTCCATTATTTCAGAGGTTATTTTTTGTCATTTTAAATCATGTTTTCCTCATTTTACATGAATAAAAGAGAAGTTTGAAATGAGCTCCTAAATCTTGAATTTAATAAATCCCTCGACCTTCATAGGAGGTTGTATGGCAACATGTGGACCCATAACCTATACCATAAAGTCCATAGTCCATAAAACAATTAATGTTTGTTATACTCGTAAATATGTAACTTTTTACCAAAATCGTTACACATACGTACACATTAATTATATTATTATTAAAATACATAATATGACATCTCATAATCCTAACCTAATATGTACCGTACCCTTTTATGTACAGCCCGAGTACAGCCTGAGTGTTTTAACCACACTGTGTACACGAGTTCGTTGTATGCACAGTGCTTCCAGCGTATACTATATGTGTAAAGTGTATTACAGTGAATGGTGTACCTACAGTACTTAAAGATTTACTAACGATGTTCCTATGACTAGGTATACCAGATACCTATTACTCTATCGATTTTACATACTGTGTTGCTTGGAATAGAAAAGCAAATAAAAATGTACGGGCGTAGTTGAAAATTAAGGTAGTTTTAATAATACTTTCTTAGAGTTTTAATTTAAATTCCTCTAACCACAAAAGAGAACAGACCCATTTATTCATCTCTATTCGAGCATAAAGCAAAAGCGTTTTAAAGGAATAAACACACAAAATGCGCATTCCTTTACTCGCTGGGGCCTTGTTTATGTGAAAATATAAAATTCTTGTATTCGTACAAATAAAAATCTGGAACAAATTCAATGAACAAAATTAATCTCTAAAATGCTTAAAGCGCTTACCTCTTATGAACCGTCCTGAGTATTTTAATCACAGTTATCATTAATGGCTCAATTTATAATGAATAAAACTTTGCGATGGTTGCGATTTCAATTTAATATCCTATTTATAAAAGCAAAAACAAATATAATTAACATTATTTATTTGTTAAAACGCGATGCATTATCCCCTTGTGTACTGCCCTGAGTGCTGTAACCGCAATGTGTACCGGCGTTCATAGCGCTTAGCGGGCGACTGATGCATTGTGAACATTATCTAATTACTGCCTGCAAATGAACGGCTTTTAGTTTTGGTAATGTTTAGAAGGACGACGGATGTCGGCAGTGCCTATGCTTTATTAATCGATGTTATAGTAACCAGGTACTTCTTAATCAGTATTCTTAACCAGTGTATACCACACTGTATACACTGGTTCATTGTGTGTTTTAAGTTCATATTATTTTTCTCACTGAAAAAAAATGTCTTAAAGCTTTTGCTTTTTGCTATGTTGTCTATGTATAGTTAGATACAAGCGGAATTTAGCACAACCCTAAAAAGTATCGTATGGAAAATAAATACGCTGTTTTAATAGTTGGTTCAACCCTATAGAGTCCTTCCGACTTGGAAGCCGGATGCCGCTTTCCGGCGAGAAGGAAGTTCTGATAATCCATGAAGGATGACGGGATCGTTCGAGAATACGGTCGAATATTTAGTTGGATAAACAGCAAATAACCAGTATGAATTGTGGGAATATTTATATAGGATACAAATAACACAGTCCCGTTGGAAGGTAGGTACATAAGGCACCTTTTAAAGAAGTTTGCGGTAACTTTTGTATACCTGCTTATCCCTACTATATTTGTATATTAAATTATGTATTATCCGTATATTATCCATCAAACAAGACCTTTTTCCTTTCTATGGAACATTCAGGTCCAGTGAAATCCAAGTGATCTTGTGTACCCAAAAATCTTATTAATATAGAATCTACAAAATTCAAATGGCTGCTAATTCAAAAGGAGGAGGGCTAGACCCCATATATGGGGGGTGTTTTGTCGATGAAATATTCGGCGTGCAATAAAACTATTTATATTGAATTTAAAAAATATAGGTTCTGTGGGTATAAATTTTATAGGTAATAATGAGCATTATTATTATGTATAATACCGTAGATATAAAATATATACATAGTAGGTATCTACATTATAATTTTTCTTTCAATTATAATAAATTACAAATTTTGACCATGACCTAGCCGCTGATTTCCCGGAGGATGTTATGTGATTCTAGTGATAAGAATGCTAGGGATTATTCTTGCGGCTTTTTTCTCCCCGAGGCCCTTGGTGTTCACGTTCATGGAGTATGCATAACTTGTTCCTGATGGTAAAATTGATAAATAAAATTTGATTTTATTTTCTGCAAAACCAACGTCTCGCTTCTGCAAGACATTTGTCTTGCACGAACTAAGCTAAACCATTCTATTTTTAAACCTTAGATACTTAAAAGAATCTCAGACTTTATACTTTTACGCAATGATAGAAGTAAACCATTCAGTTTTAGTTACGAGCCTTTTGAAACTAAATAACCTGCGATTGCTACGAACAGGTGCTGCGGAATAGAATTGCGCATACAAACGCGTGAATCACGTTGATTTGACGTTGACAGCGAACGAAACAAGGTATGTCAGCTGCTGTTTATTTTTGTTTCTTGTTATTTGTTCTGTTTTACCAAATACAGTTTGGTAGTTTATATAAGAGGAAGCTTTTTCTACAGGAACATAAATAGCTGCTATAAAAGAATACCTACATTATTTTTCAATAACCACGGTAAATACTACCTACATGTTGTTCTGAAATTTGTATTTTCACTTTGTATTTCATATTTTTATGAGTTTTTGTGTCTTTCAGTACCTATGTGTCTTAATTTTATCTATGTGATCTATAGATAACACTACGGTCACTACGTTCAAGTTTCACAAATACTTTCTACGAACACACTTTCCACGGGCGAAACCACTAGTAGGTATTTTATAAAAAGTAATTAACTTCCTATAGTATGATAGGCCCACAATAATCCTAAAGATAACATATTTATTATATTATTAAGTCAATACAATTTCGCCGTCAATCGTTCAGACTGTCACTCGTACAGACAATCGTTCCACAACTTTGATACAACTTCAGCAACAACACAATAGACGTTAATTGGTGTAAGAGTCTATTCGCATAAGTAAATGTTCCCCCATTATGATAATGTTGTTAATGCCACTCACATCAGTAGTTCGGTGTTCCCCGAGGAACCATTATTATAACAGACGCGGATTACGACGTACTTACTGTTTACTCTTGCGACTTAATCCATGAAATTGCAATTCAAAATGTCTAATGCTTATTTAGGCAATTTTCACTCTAATTGCTAAAAACATAAAGACCTCATAAGGCTTCATGAATTGATTACTTATAATGCAGAGTCGGAGAATTTTGCTTTATGCTTGCACAGTTTACCGTCATGGGAGTAGTTGAAGATAAAGGCAAGTTATGGATTATTAGAACTTGGTATTATTTTGATCGTGTTACAAATCCTAATAAGTAAATACAATCCAAAAACTAGTTATTATTTCCACAATTTTTTTGGTTCCTATTTAGGCACGGATCTTTCTCCACACATTGTACTCCGCACATAGGGCCTGACGTATATATCTAAGTATAACACACGACGCCGCTCAACTGATTAAAATCTACCAAATTACACAATTATCTTAAAAAAATTGAGCTTATCTAGAGTAAGTACCCAGGTAGGTATATTCTATCTTTTTTATATTTATTTCTCTTATGTCAGAGTTTTTAATAGGTGCTAAAACAGATGCTTACACACACTTGGGAATCGATTCTTAAGCGGTTTTGACACACACACAAAGGTGGTAGGTATTCACTGTAAAAGTGTAACCTTTTTCAGTAAGTATATTTCTTTTCCTTTCTTTCTGTAAAAGTGCCACGTTATAGGACATAATGTACTGTATTGTCACACGATACGATATATTAGGTATCTATCTACTAATATTCTACCCTCCGCCGAGGGTGAGCTACACGTTATCTGTCTGAAAGGAAATTCAAGTAAGTGGCATTGTAGAAACCGCAAAACTAGCAAGTTCTTATAAGGGCATTAGGATTATAATATTATAGGTACTTTACTACTTAAACTATTTGAGTATACACCACAAGTATTATACATAATTATCGACTATAAATTCAAATACATTATTTTTATTTTTACTCAAAAGAAATTTTGTTTACGGAAAAAAGCTCTTTCCTTTAATAAAATCGACATTTTATAACTTAAAACATTATAAAAAGCCACCTGTTAAAGAAAAAAGTTGTACGGTAACCTGCACGCCTGAAAATTCTTCATAATGTTCTCGAAGATATATTTTATGACGCCGATACGTGACCTCATCCTGCAATGAGTTTTAATGGGTTGCTTAAACATATTATTATAATAAAAATACGATACCTAAACAATATTAAAGAAACTGATGAAATTCCGGAAAGTGTTTACATAAATCAAAGCCTCTACTTGTCAAATAGACCTTTAACCAATATGAATCTTCCTTTGTCAGTTTCTGAATGAAGTTTCTTGTTCCGCACAAGCGCGGTCGCAGCCTGAAATTTTGGAGGGGGTCACTCACTACACTAATATATTTTTTACTATTGTGCCATTGTACGTAGTCCATAAAAACACCACTAGATGTCAGCAAACTATAAATTTATCGCTGTTAGGGGATAGCTATAAATTTCCTTTTATTATTTGGCAAATTTTTGAGATTTTTCAATCTGACCTTAAGTTTTGGGGGGGTCATGTCCCCTGTGACCGCCCCCTTCGGACCGCGCTTGGTTCGGCATCACTAGATACCTACTAACTATCGTTAACAAAGCCGACTTTATATTTTATATTTAGGAACATAATATGAAGTGTCTAAAGTAAATCTAAAGTTGACTTGCCATAATACCGTGAATGAAAAGAAAAATTTCCAAACCACCGTATGAGAGTCAGTCCACACATAAACACTATGTTTAACACCTGAAAACAAATGTGCCACTCGCGTTCATCGCATACCATTTAAAGTGTCGTAGTGTAAATGGGCCTTTGGCATCAGTGTACCTACTGCCATCTGGTCACAATTCCTTATGGGGTATAGAAATAATCGAGTGAAGCTTGTTCAACCCCAGGCTTACCTATCAAATAGTCCTGTATTGCAAAATATGCCTTTTGTTAGGTGGCAAAAGGGGCAATAGACTGGAAGCAAATTTCTAAAATTCTCTTTGCGAATCACATGAAAGTGTTCAATTTAAAGCCTGCCTTTTGTCACTCGAAAATTTAAATTCAAAGCTCAATGAGCATCAGTTATGTGTTGTGAATTTGATTTTGTGCTGCTCGGCGCTAATGGACACTTCAATGCTTCGAGCGTGCGCCTGTTATTAGCTCTCTATGATAGTATCCTAAATAGCCTTTCCCCTTATTAATAAATGTTAGAGTCTGATAGCCCGATAGTATTTATTACGTCAATCAATGAAGTACTAATAGTTTCACTTTGACGTGATAAAGTCCGCATCAAGATTCATTTCAATAAGAACTTCTAGCTCTTTAAGCTTCTAAAATAAGATCTATCAGCTCTTTTAGCTTTCTTTTATTTCTATCCGGTGTTTTCTAAACGAATTTCATACTTAAGACTAACTTAAAGAAAACTTAAAGTTAAGATTGTTAATGTACCTACCTATAAAAATATTCCACAAACATTGCTCTGTTTCTATTTTATTACAAGCTTTAGTTTAGTTTTCCCTATCTCGGTTTGTGTAATTAACATAAACATGAACATAACAAACATAGGTAACAATTAAAGAATATAATATGCAAAACCAGTTCATCCCAACATGCCCGTTACGTGGGTCAAAAAGATTAAAAATACCTTAAAATAAAATTTACTTTTTAATTGCACACGTTACCGTAAAAATTGTAATAGGCCAGCTCTAATTAATTTCCTTGCAAACGAAAGCAGTGGGAGAGAGTTTGAGTTGAAATATTTGTTCAACTTCCCACAACTTTAAAAATGACTTGTATTGCGTGCAAGAACAATAATAAATTAAGTCAATTGACTTGAAATAGTGATGACGTCATAAGTCGGGTCCCTTAGACAAAACATAGATTGTGTATGGTCAGCCTATCGTAGACCAGGAGAAAAAAGCGGGCGGAAAAAAACTCCCAGCACTCTTTTAAAAGTATTTATTGTCCTTCAAAAACCTAACCCCCCTTTTACAGGATTTCCTAAATTCAGGTCTCTTGTCACTCTACTATTCTTGCCTGTAAATTTCTTATAGAGCATAAATTATGTCATTTTACATAATGTAGGTACGCTCTTTGTATTTATTTTCATTAAAATATATCTACATAATTTAATTTGACCACTACCTATTCTTACTTTAGTTTTTTTAAAACCTTGCGCCTATAGAGCAGATTTTAGTGGAATCTTATTGAACAAATACCATAGGTAACTCCCGCAATATTTTCATGACGAATGCATGAATTATCTTTACGCACATGTTTTTACAGCGTCAGTTTCAATTTATTTAACTCAAGTGTTCCGTCAAAATTATTCAACAATCACGAAAAAATATGAGGTTGTAAAATATTGAAAGTACTCGTACGTCCGAATATAAAATGCTATTTATTCCCATGAGTGATCTTAAATAAGCCTGTTGATCGACCTTTATGCTCACCTATTTAAGGCCAAGTAAAGGCCAAATAAGCATCGTAATACGTAGCGTATTATGATGCTTTAATTATGATTCAAAAGTAATTCCAATAATTATAACGTTACCATGATGTACCAATCTTTTATTTGCACCGTAACATAGTTACTCTAAAATTTTGGCTTGTTTTAGATAGCTGTGTAAACTTTGTATCTCAGGCATACCTTGCGGTTTACTTCCTAGATAACTGAATAAGGCATAATTATGTCTGAGACAGCTTTAAGCTTACAAAGTCTTATTTTTTGTAACTTGTTAGCCTGTAGTTATTTAATATCTTTAATAAAATTTATTAATAGATATTATCGTGTTTAGATTCGTTATAATTATACCATTCGTTTCTGTAGGTATATGTGTTGTATAAATAATAAAAACAAATTAGACATTAATCCCATTCTCTAACTCTGTATGAATCAGTATCTAAAGTCGAATACTAGTCCATGGCCGAGTATAAAATACCTCGTATTTTCATTTCATTCGCTGCCATTATTCTATTATCACTGGAAGATATGAAGACATTATCGCTTGGTTAAAATCTAACCAAGGTGGTGAGCAAAGCCGCTGTTGGCGGCAAGCCAGGAATATACCAGGTCGGCCTAGCACTCATTGTTTGAACCCGCTATGGTTAATAGAAACACCTAAATACATAAGTAACGTTAACCTACTTTTGTATTGTAAACAAATACATGATTAGGCCCTTATCTGCTGCATCGAATATAACAATAGTTTCAAGTATTTTAACTTAATTAGATTAATCGATACAGAATAAATTTGCAACGGGAAATGACAATGAATTGATGCGGAGTGAAATATTTGTGTAAATATTTGTATCTGTGGATGTTACCTAAAATTAAAAGGTACTTTAAGGCATGTTATTCCGGCATATTTCTGGGTACGTTTGAATGTTAATAACGAGCATAAAATTACATCTATCCTGGACAATGAAAATTTAATTACTGAAAAACTCATTAATATTTTTCCTTCTTATTTTTTTGTGTGTTTTAAATTGATGTGTATGTTACCTCGGCTCCTACGGTCGTTTATTACACAGTGGTATTCTACTGCCCTCTACGCTGGCCTATTGCGGATAGATGGACTCAATGTTGAAATGCCTTAATGCACTAGCACACTCAGACTAACTATCTTCGGAAATCATAATTATAATCAAACACAGAACATGAAGATCATGCCACAAAATCGTGATAACCTATCTTATAACTGTGACATAAGCGTTATTGTCTCTACCACTATTAATGCTTGTATCTACCACTTAAAATACCTACCTACATGTTTTGCAAAATTATTTATATTTATTATCAAAATCTGTTGGTTTGGGCCATAAGTAGGTAGGGAGGTCATGGAAGATATAGATAGAATCGGGAAATTCAAACGTGTGATGCCTGTTCATCGCCACATTGCCTTTTGTTTCCACTTAATAAAGCTCAAATGAAGCGAGCCAAATGTTTATTACGAAAGTAGTACGCACTTTGCGGAAGGAGTCATACGGAATAAGCTGTTTTTATACGCCGCTCTGATAAAACCAAAGTAAGTAACAAAACTGTATTTTTTTATAAGAAGGCAGCGTGGGCTAGACCAGAAGAGTCGAAAAGAAGGCAGACGGGTGACCTGATGGTAAGTGATTACCGTCCTCCTTATAATGCTCCTTAACTTAAGATCTTGACCAGCGGATACCTAAAGTGTTTGTTTGCTACCTTAATTGTTTATTTTGTTGCTGTTACGTTGTCAACTTATAATGAAAGAGACCTTACTCTGGTAGGATCACTACTGCGTGTATAGATACAAGTATTTGATTAGCAAGATTTACACACCACAACATTTTAATACCACGCTGCTTTACGGCGGGTATAACGTGGTAGGTCGACAATGATTTTTTCAGCTATTTTTATTAAGTGTGTTTTAAAACCTATATTTATTCGCGACGTAATCGAAAACAATCCTAGTTAGCTTACAACAGGGGTTTTAAATATTTATATAGATATATCTTAGATGGTGCTTAATGGAGCTCATTAATTTTACCTCCAAATCAATAGACTTCTATCATCAATCTACTTGCGGTTAATTAATCTGTGACAGTTAACACTTAGTCTAAAGGTGTGGCATAAAGGTTTTCATTATATGTAAGTACGTATCCAGATTCATTTCATTCAGTTTCGTTGGAAAAGAGACTTGTTTTCATAACCCCTATTATTCCACTAGTATAATCTAAGCAGCGGTATACTTCTTTGTATACTTTATCTTAAACGTTATTTCACTTCCCAAAATTATTGAACTCTACGGGAATCAGGTTTTAAATTTGATTGTGTGTAGAAATTACAGATACGATAATTTATGTTAACTTTGGTGCGTAAAAATAAAACAATCGGGTCGAGGTATAATTAATTGTACCTATATCCCGTGGGAGGGAAAAAGTCGAGGGCACGTGTCTCATTTATAACGCGGACTTTACGAGCCATGATTCAAACTTGTCCCTCGCAAATGAATTGGAAAATTGAAAACACGTAACCAATATTATTATTGTTGGTAAAACTTGTTGGTTTCGTTTGGACATAGTAGTTATTATTATGCTTTCAAGTCTCTGATAATTTTATATGCAATTTAAAAGGAGAACTTTAATATAGAGACGAGGGTAATATAGGTACATATTATAAGTACATAGACACTTATATAGAATACTTATGTAGGAACTTTATATAGGATTGATTGATAGTAACACTATTCGGTATTAATGTAGGTAAGTACTCAGTGAGAGAATTCATTTGGTAATGACCTAGTATATGACCAATAAGATGATTTTATATTATGAACATTTAAATTTAAAAAAAAATGATTAGATTTATCCACTCCATCCACTATATCTGAAACTAAAAACAATGAAGATACTGTGCTTGTTCCTTATTATTGTCTCAAAATACAAATAGTAAGCAAAGTTCTTTTCAGGGCGACCTCATTTGTGTCGCAACTTAAGAATTCACATTTTCTCTTAGGCTCGCCCAAGATATTCCGCTTCGCAAGCAAAGAATACCAAATATCTATTATTTATTTCAGCAATTTCTTTTTTGCTTACAGCCAAGTACACAATATATTTACAGTTCGTAAAACATTTTAAATTTCTGAGATAACTCTCCAGTGCGATATAAATTAAAAACGTACTGCAGTAAAATTTTAAACTCGGGATCCACATAATATTTGTATATTTGAATAAGAAGTTATACTAAGTTAATTTTATCATTACATTTTAACATTTCTGCTCCATTCATTTTGAAATGAGTTTCCCAGTTGATTGTACAAATGAAATCATAGGTAGATACGTAAACTTTACGCCAATAGTTCATTTATTGACACAGTTTAAGTAAGTACCTATTATTCGTTGCAAAGACCGTAAAATAAGAGAACAGAACTTAAATTAGTTTAGTAATGTGTGCTTCTCTGTTAACCCATTTCTACATCCGAAATTATACGTTATTTAACGTTGATACTTCTCTTAGTAAAACAGTTTAGTCTTCGTTGGACCTAGTCATAAAAGAACAGAACAGAATAACTTCCATTAATTTAGTGTGTTTTACCATTTGAACAATGTTATTTTACGTTATTAGGTCAGTTATTAGGATAGTTACTATTATGCGTCGGAAAGAACATGAAAGATGAAATAATTACATAATTAAAACAGTTGATTATGAAACAAGCCAAATAGACAATACAAGAATATATATATTTTTAATACAGACTATTTAGTCATAACGTAACATTACAAATTAATTTAAATTCCATATAACAAATTAAATTTATTTCAATGAAATTCAATTTGTCATATTCGATGTCATTCCATTCACATTAATTTATTTTGTGTCTTCAACTGAAATACTCTCGTTTACGTACTTATGAACATAGTATAAGATCCTGAAATACTTTATATTCAATTTAATATGTCAATAAACATATTGCAGATGGGTTGCCTAACTTCAGTCCAGGATACGATTATCTAATTAATAATTAAATTTTTAATAAACGTCTCGGTGAAGGTCGTTGTTATCGGGATCTTAGACTAACAGGAATCTGGTATGAATTTCAGCAACGATGTTTCTATTGTACTGCGGGATAATGTGGTCACTGAAAGGAAAACATATAAAAACTATTTCGTAACTGTCGCTTTCCAGACACTTATCTCCGAGGACGTTTTATTTCGGAACATATATTCCGGTGGCCCGAAGAAGTCCGAACCACTTACATTGATTTCATTATTACCGAGGTCCTAGGACGGATAGACCTTCGCAGTCCCTGGAGAGGACCGTCACACATCATACAGTAACTGACTGCTGGATAACATAAAATATGTGTGAAGGAGTGGTAATGGAGGAGCCAAATGTGCGACAAACCAAAGTTTCACTCGTTCAAAAAATATTCTTATTATAATGAAATAAGTTATAAGTTAAAAACTTTTTTAAAAAGCTTTTATTTTTTCGAGTTACTCTTAACAAACCCTTTCATTTTTGATACCCATATTATAGAAATGCATTAAAAATAACTATTCGAATATCTTGGATGGTCCACCATATTGGATTTAGAATGACGTCACAAACCATATGGGGCATTGTCATCCAAACTAAACGTGTATACAAAATTTCAGCTCAATCGATTGAAGATAGGTATCTACTTCAAAATTGAGTTCAAAGATTCCACCTGAACATACATTGCAAGTTAAATAAAATCTTTTGGTCTGCCATATTGGATTTAGAATGACGTCACAAGCCATATCGTGCATTGTCATCCAAACTAAACGTGTATACAAAATTTCAGCTCAATCTGTTGAAGATATCTACTTCAAAACATTGAGTTCAAAGATTCCACCCGAAAATACATTGCAAGTTAAAAAAGCTTTTAAAATTATAGGGGAAAATATTTAAATTTATAGTAAATTCAAAGCACCCTCACCAAGAATTCCAACTTTAAAAGGTTTAACAATTTTAAATGGTTCTCCAGATCCATATTCCTCATTTGTAACGGACATAAAGTACACTTTTTTATTTTTGCTATTCCAAATTTCGGTTACGTTCAAATTACGGGGAGGTTGTCTAAAATCAATTACGAAATACCAGCCAAACGAATAAGACTCAAAGTGAGTTAATTAAAACGGGGTAAAAGGTAACGAGCTAATCCATCTGTTCATTTAACGAAATATTATTATCTCTTCGTTTAACAAGAAATTAATTTTATTTTCTTTCTAAAAATGCCATTGCTCTCCCAGATCTATCTCTTGAAAGTAATTTAACAAAAAATGTTAGTCCCACAAAGTTTCCGAAATAGAAAGTGGCTTAGTAAAAAAGCGAACGCATAATTTTCGACTCACCGGTGCAAACGTTCCCTTTCGCCTCCTTGTTGAGATAACGACGCGCTCAAGGGCCTATAAACATGCTAATGGAATGGAGGTGATGCTGTTTCAAAAGAAAAGAAGAGGTAATAGAAAATTGGTGGGTTTATTTCCATTTTATCATACATGTTCCTATCTCCAACAAAGTGTAGAGTTATAACTTATGTAGGTATATTGAGGAGTTGCGGCATCGGGTTCAAAGGAGGGATCGGAAAGTGGTTTATGTTTAAGAAAAAACCAAAAAATATATTATTAACGATGCAACCCTTTTTGTATCGCAGGCGGCTTACCTTACCGCAATAGAAGAAGGGGCGGGGGTTGCTGCTCCATGCTGCCCCAGGTTTCGTGAAGATAAAAGACATTGGTCAACACAACATGTATTGAATGATTTAAAACCGCCCACAGAGCCTCGGATAAGGTTTCACGGTTGCTGTCTATTGATAAGCTTAGGCTTGACATACTAAAACACGAAATAGCGTGTTTATTACACTTCATGTAATTCAAGAAGGCGTAGACATTGGACGAAAACGCTTCCGTTCCCAAGATTTTTTTATTTGTGCGTGATTGATTACGTGACGCGGGAAGCATTGTCAATTTTTAATATAAGAGATAATATCCTTACAACTTCAAATGTCTGCGTGGCAAATAATTAATTATAAAAACAGGCGGCTAATTCCTCTACCTCAGTGTTTGTGAAAGCTACGCAGGATTTGTGAAGAGACCCGGTAGAGTCAAACATTATGTACGTCTGAACATTGGGGCTGTCAGTTAATTATTCACATTAATGCGAGAACCGCCTTCCTCTGGCCAGATAATTTAAACAACATTTAAAGCGTTTAAATGTTCAAGAATCATCCCGCGAAATTTAAACCCTTTTCAAAAGGTTTGCCGTACTTAAAAGAGCCTCTGATTCTGTTCAAAAATTTTTACGGAAATGAATTATGCACATCTTCTACAATTAACTGAAATGTTGAAAATATAATGATCCTTCCAAACTTTTTTGTTTCTTGCCTCTTGTCGCGTAATTACCTAAGTATCATTTTCTTCAATCTAAGAAGAATTTTTAATTTGATACTATGAGTATAATGAATGATTTTCAACATTATAAACACAGGATACCTTGCTAACACCATTAATGGCCGTACCTAAGTTATTTCGTACACTAATAAATCACAAACATTAAACATAAATGTTCGGTTTTGCAACTACGATAAGTTCATTTCGTACACTTACATATTTAATTTACTCTTATAATATAATTCCGTACGAAACTGAACCGATAAAAATAGAAATTGGTTAAAGAAAACCTTATTTTAGTTTCCAGTTATTTTTATATGAGGCTAGAACTTTTAATGTAAACGAAATTGAAGTTTGTTAAAGTTTACCCAAGGAGTGAAGTTATGAAAAACCAACTTTAAAAAGATCAATTCGATAATTCACGTTGAAAAATGATAGTTTTGAACGAAAGAAAGTCTGGATATTTAAATCTATGATTTAAATTAACTCTTTCTCGACCTATGCGAAGAACAAAGTTACATCTGCCAAATGCCTACTTTACAGGAGAGCGATTTGAAGTTTGACTTGCACAAATTTTGCCCTAACTTTTTTCTTAATTAATTTAGAGAATTGATACTTTTACCAACGTACTAAAACATTACTATGCGTTTATTGATACCATATTTATATAAATAAACCCCGTATTTTGGAATTTAAGGGGTCTCAAGTGCACATATGACGTTTTTTTGCGGATCTTTCGGTCGCAAGCTGGGTCATATATACACAAGTAACCTTATTCTTGGGAAACGTGTTAGAAATAATGGGTTTTATATCTACATGTAACTTTGTTTTATGTTCCATCGTTACACTGTTTACTGAATCTGGCTGAGATAAAATGTGTAACATACGCCTAGAACGTGTGTTTTTCATTTTTCAGTTTAGTTTCTCACGTAATTATCATGTAAAATATGCGATAAACTGGGTATACTAACAAAGCGCGCGCAGAGCAGTCTTTCCGCCCGACAAAGGTACGACTGACGATGTAACCGACGCGGGCGGCTCTTGCGCGCCTGTCTCGAGGAAACTAGTGCTGTTGCACCTTTGTCCTTCGGAGGAATAAGCAACATGTAACTTTGTTCGACTAGTAACTTCGGATTAAAATAACTTTTCAATTTTTTTATTTTACTAGTTAAAAATATAGATAATTGTAGACATAAAAATACAATAAAAGTGATTTGGGTTCAAAGTCACATATAACTTTGTTCTACGGATAGGTCGTTCTGATACTTGACACATTAAAGTAATCTGATTTATTCAGATTACTTTAATCAACATTTTCAACTAGAATTCAATAACATTTTAGTACGAGACTGAAACTAATTGGCAATCAAAAATTTTAGCCCTAATCGAGTGCCTTAATGATTTTAGATTAATTTTCCATTTTGTCAGAAATATTTAACTCGGTTGGAAATATTTTTTGATGGTACTTCAATATTTCCTTTTTTAAAGAAGATGTTTAACCTAATAACCTATATAATGTCCATAATTGGTCCATATTTTATTAATTCACAATGTGAAGATAATTACGATATATGTATGATATGATACGAGATACGATAATACGCGTAATACGCTTCGAAGTTCCCAAATAATAAATTAATGTCTTCTACTAAAATTCAAACAATAAAATATGTTAAGTGAATAATAAAGTTCAGATCCACTAGCAGGAGAATTAAATTATAGCAATCTAACTTTCTCCGTAACCCTGTTTATTGTGAATAATGTTTGGCAACTGTGATTCACAAGCGGGCCAAAAGCTAAAGCGCAATTCGCTAAGGATTGGTACAAACAAAGATGGGAAGGATAAGAATTTTCATGCAAACACAATAAAGACATTTGCTGACTTTTGCATGCAATTTGACTACTAGACGAATGGAGAAAACTCTAACAATTTTGCGTCGTTGCGGAAAAGTAAAAATGTACCTCGGAATTTTCCACCCGCGCTAGATATAAATCGTATTTGTCGAAAAAATGAGTTACACTACTTTTTACCGTTTGGATACAATGGGATCTTTGATTCGCATTGCACGTTTTCTTTCAATCAACAATGGTTTGTATAATGTAATCATCAACTTCTACCTTAGTTAATAAATGTAAAGGCGTGCCAAAAATTTGATACGGTTTAGAGATACATGACATTAACATGTTATATAATATTAGGTATTTTGTAAAAAGTATTTTCCGAAACCTGACTTTAAACTATTCTAATTTGTATTTTGCAAGTACAAAATAAAAGTGCAACGTCAGAGATTAAATAAAATCCTTTGCAGGCAATTTATTACTTTTATGTTGTCTTTTAACAAATGTAATGTTCGCATTTATTTCCCGGAACCGGACATGTGAAATTTGAAAATGTTGGTAGTCGTCATGTCGAGATTAAAATTTTAGGTTTCACTGTTATCCTTTATGCAATCTGATATTTTACAATTTAGAATGTGAAGCTGTGGTGTACCCATCTGACATTATTGCTTTAAATTTTAAATGAATTTTATTTGTGCTATGCTATTATGTTCTGTTATATTGTCGAGTTTGTCAAGAGTTTTTCGTCTTGTTACATTTTGATGAAACTCGTTCGACTAAATTAAATTTATTGGAATACTTACTGCCATAATGAAAACATTCTTGAGATTATTTGTGCATTCATTGCGGTGGTTCGTCTTTGGCAACATTTAATTGCTAAAGGAAAGTTAAAGGGAAATTTTAAGAAACGTAGTTAATCATTAACACAATTTATATTTAACAAAAACTTCTCATATTCATTACGACAATAATTAATTGCATGATTGTTATTGTTAATGATTACGCTCAACCTTTCATTAATTTATTGTTACTTACAAATTGTATAGGCTTTATAATTAAACCTTCATCAAATATATTATTATAGTACATTACATTCGATTTGATCGCCTCAAGTTATCGTTGACCAGGAAAAAAACGCGAGTAGAGAAACTCCCAGCACTCCTAGCAATAGTTTGTACACGTTTGTGTCAATATTAGTCCACTGTGTCTGCTCAAAATGTATTAAACTGCAAACATGATAAACACTCTTTTCCTAGTGCATCACGTATGTACTGCTCTACATTTTGGGCTTTATTAAAAATCCGAATTTTCGAGGCAACCCGCACGTGACTTGGCATTCAAATCCCGACAGACAATAACCGATAGATTCGACGTAAACTTTTATGATATGCCGAATTTCAACCCGCGGTCCAGAGAAGTGAAAGAAGTTTTTTGCATATCACCATTTTGAATGAAATTCTAATTTGACTTGGGAATTCTTTAGTAGAGCCTCTCAACATGTGAGCCAAGACTTACTACTAAAGCTTAAAATGTGTGTTCGACGGGACTGGTGGGTAGGACCTTGCTTTACAGTTGGGGAGGTCCTGACATACACCATTCATATTCACCATATTATTTACCGATATTATTTCACCAATGAGGATAGAGTCAAATCACTAATCTATGCAAGAAAGCTTTCAATTGGAGCGAATTCTTGCTTTTAGATACAGAATATTATTAATTGTTTTTCTCTTTCATGTTTAATTATTTAGATAGCAAAATCATTTTGATAAATTATGTTTTAGATACCTACTTAGATTGCACCCGGGCACGTGACCAACAAGTTATCGAATCCGCCGTGAAACAGCATGTTTAATGTCATGTGTAGGTTTGCATTCTTCCAAATATTTTTTTAGAAAGAATACTTACTATAAAAATCAAATAAAATATAAAATTGATATTTTTCAATAAACATGTAAGCTATCAAAAAGCATTTTCGCCGAGCCAACCTAGCGCGTGACTTCGCAAATCTTGGCAATTGAAAGCAGAGTTAAGGTTAGCTTTTCGCGAAGTTGTGGCAACACATACGACTTTTATTGAGGTGATTGAAGTATTGAAAAGGGCCTTGGAAAAAGTAAAATTAGATATTCAGATATTCGAGAGATCGCCAAATAGACGAAATTCGACTGTAATTTATTGAAATTTGAATTTGACACGTAAAGGACGAGTTACGACTGCTATCGTATTGATAACAAGCGGGACCGATGGCGGAACTTGCCCTCTGAAACACGAATTGTTCGCATTTAAATCGCCACTAGCCATCTCCCATCCAGGTGCTGACCGTTGCCTAACACAGTTGCCTAACTTTTTCGATCGCTTGCGATCTAGTCAAGCAGCGGGGCTATGCGCGCTTCATAGACAACTTATTGGCTGAAAACTTAGCAAGGCATGAAAATATTGAAACGTAAACGATCTTAGCTTTATTTTTATCTCTAGACACTTAATTAATCAACTTCATGATGGCCACCTTTTAGTGTTGGACATTTTTAGTTGATTTTTCCTTAAAGCAAAGTGTTTCCAATCTGCAAAGATGAGTTCGCAGATAAGGCAACGCCCATTCAATCTGGTGACGAGGCACTTCACATAATTATGATAGGATTTCACTTCCTGTTAAGGAAGTCTCTCAATTTTTATCATAGCCATTGTTCATGCTTGCACCCGAGCTGACTCCGTTTTGGGAAAAGGTGCAAACGTAAAATTGGCTCATAAAATAAGAAGAAGATACCGATTTTAGGGCTTTAGGGTAGGCCACAGTCAAGTACGACCAATTACTTAGGGTTAATTAAGGTAATTTGTTATTTTAAATTAAGTAACAGTAAGTAATACCGCACTTATGGCGTCAATTAGGGGAAGTCCGTGTCTAACAGAGGCCTGAAAATAAGAACAAATCTAAATACATAAGTACCTACGTTTTACAACGTGTTTATAAATGCTATGTGATTGACATAGTCTAAAGGTTCGGGGATTATCTTTTGACATTCATTGAACCAGCATTACACGGTTGCACAGACTATTCCGAAAATTACTGAACCACAGAAGCGCAGTCGCGGCATACAAACCGACTGACCCATTTATCTAGCGCGACCGCAGATGTATTGTAACGCCGCCTAAGAATTTTATTCTTTGAAACTCGTTGGTATGGAAATGTTTGTTCAGCTATAAGTGTATTACTTAGTTACCAGGTATCGACACTTTCCTGTCTGTGAATGACCCATTGCAGAATCGGATTCTCACAATGAGAAGGATGCAGGCCTAAGTCCACCACGCTGGCCTAATGTGGATTGGTGGTCTTTGAAAACATTTTTTGTGAACTCTCAGGCACCCACGTATCCTTATGATGTTTTCTTTCACCGTAACAGCAGCTGATATTTAATTTTCTGTCGACTGATATATTTTCACAGGACTATGAAATGGGATTCTTCAAGAAGGGCATAAATAATCTCTCGTTCATTTCAATCAGGTGGCCCGTCTATCTGTTTGCTTGCTCTACTTATAAAAAAAATTTATAAAGCATTTTTTTTCAAAGTCATTGGTGCGTGCCACTGTGATTCGAACCCGGACCCTACAAGAGGTTGAATCTAAGACACTGGGCTATCACCGCTTTACTGCTTATTATTTCAAAAACGTATTTCCTATCTTAATTCTAAATTTAATTAGTTTTTGACAAAGTAATGCCTACTTCAGTGAATGTTTAGATGTTCACCGACTTTTACACGTATCTTAAGACAACCGACCAAAGTTTTCTATAGAACTCTTACAAAGTATATTAATATTTTTGTTTATGGTAAGAGCAACTACATTTACGGCACACAGACCGACTGTCCTATTAATCTTGGGGAAGCAGGACACGGCACTAGTTTAAGAGGGCATGATCATCGCGTGTCTGTGCATAAGCCGCCTTCTTTGTTACTTTCGGTAAAAGAAAAATATTATCATAAGTGAGTAGCTAAAAATTTACCGTATTTGTTCAAATTTCTTTTTGGTATTCCCAAAGGCATTGGAGACCCACCATCCGTAACAGGCTAGGTTGATGGACTCAGGCCTACATCCTTCTCGGTGTGAGAAGAGACCCGACCCAGCAGTTGTTAGCAGGCTGCAGATGACACTGAGTACATCATTGGAGGAATAGTTACCTTATTCCGGGAATAAGGGTAAAGTGATGTAACTACACCTCGTTATCACATCAACACACACATCAATACACACAATCGAATTATCGCCACAATTTCTTGTTTGTTAAACTACTTATTTAGTGATGTAAGTAGTACTTATTATTTTATAAATAAAAAAATAATCCCTTGAAACTCTTTAATAGAGCTAGAATTCAGATAACAACCCGGCACCGGTCCTACTGATTTTCAATATAAATTAATTCCGGCGAAGTGCGTGGACAACTCGTACAATAAACATTAAGTACGGTTCATTTGAGCTTTATTTAGTGGAAACACAGTCCAGTGGTGCGTAGATCCGGCGTGTACTGAATCTGCTGATTCTATCTTGAACTTATGTGGAGCGTCCTTATGGTAGGCTGTTATCACAAATGTCTACAGATTTCAATCAATTACCCATTCAATCTGCACCTGAGCGCTATTGAGCTTGGGTAGAGGCTAGAGGAGGGCAATTGCTCGTTTACTCGTATTTGGCATACTCGGTAATTGTAGCTCATAATTGACCAATTGATTATTATTTACAAGTGGGTACTGTTTGTGCCCCGAGACGTTTTCATTTATTGTATGACAAAATGGGAGTAGTACATAATAATAATAGCTAATGTGCCTGACTCGGATCTCCCAAAAAATTCAAAACTTAAATTAGGTACGTCAAAACGAACGTATGTTAAATATACGTAAACGTCTAAATAAATAAATTCATGGGAGGCGGAAACTTTTCTTCTCAACGTACACTAAAGTCTAAACTCAAACACGCCCAAAGATAGAATCCCGTCTAAGAGATGAAATCTTCAGAGCGATACGAAGGAAGGGTGTTTAATTAAACCCACGCTTGCAAATCTACGGTTGTAAAATGAAGCTTGACGTGGTAAATATGTTTTTGCTTCATAAGCCTTTTCATATATTTTTTAGTCTTATTCATCGAGTTTTCATGTACGAATGTGAAATTGTACAAGTTTGAAACGCCACAAGTCCATGTAAGCTTTAGGAATGATTTTATGTAGATTGTACGTAGAAGGTGTAGGAGTAGGCGTCATTTTGTGTGGTTCCTGTGCGTGTTTTGATATGACACACATCAACAGCCTTGTATCTTATTTGAAGTAGCTTGACCGATCATAGTACCGAAAAAAAATCGTATATCGATTTCACGATACATGGGCTCGTCCCATCACTACTTTAGACAAAGCATGTTGTAATGTTTGGGGTTCGTGATAAAGGTTTACAGACCTGTTAGTTCGACCTACTATATCCCTGGCACGGCGCCAGCAGAGCCTTTGACCAACATCTTTGTGGGTAGATTACAACGGCTGATATCAACGAATTTCTATACGATTATCTAAGCCTATTGTACTATTATAAACATTTGCATCTGAATACAGTCATATTGTGAATGAAATTTTACTTTGGTTCGAGTGTTTACCGGTTTAATTAGGACTGTCGACAGAATTGAAATTCAATTCAATTGAATTCTGCATTCATGTTCATCAATTTAAGAAAAAATGGATATAAAAATAACGCCATGTTAGTTGGTGAAAGTTGAAGTAAATTTATCATCCGATGCGCTGAAAGACTTAAAGTTTGCGAGGGTTCATAGTTGGTAGAGCTTCCGTCCTGCTACACTCGATGAGCCATAAAACCGGCCCAGTTCCGTTCAGCGCCAATATATTTGAGCGTAAAATTTTATACCAGCACTATTTTAATTTCGGCGAACAGAACTTTGTATCATTTCCCATTTGGGTCACGTTTTGTGACTGTTACAGTTATGTTGTAAATCTACATTCGTGCGCTTATTACAGACTTTCAAGAGATGGTAACAAACATACCTACGGTTCCTTTATTTTCTTTTGATATGTTTTTATAGTAATTGGGGATAGGCATACATTACCACTTGAAGTTTCACACGTCCAACCTTAAATAGAGAAGAAATTCTATTTTTGAAGTTTTTTTTTATTGAAAAGATGTGATCTCAAAATGATGAAGACATTGAAAATGTACTGGAAATATTGGAAGTTCTAGAAAAAACCTCTTTAATTTTTTTCTCAAGTATTAGATACTTACTTTGAAATTAGTTTCGATAAAATTATTTCGATAAATATTCCACACCAATTCCATTTATGTCCATTTTTTCCTATTTAAAATAGGAACGTTCGCAGCAGTATCCGTAGCCTGTATGTATTTGGAATTTTTACTGCGTTAAAAAATATAAAGTAAAAAATTATGTGTCTATCGTCTTAAAATCCCGAGGATTATGAAACGGTAGTGAAGAGCTCTCAAGCATTCATTGAGGCTCTCTCAACGTCAATCAAAGACAAGATGGAATAGATTATATTTTTAAATACGCTCATCAGCACGAACTTCGATAAAAAGATACTTGAATGACCTCTTGATAAAATAAACCTATATTGATAGAAAAAAAAATCAAAGAAGTTTTTTCAATTATCTCCATACCAGCCTGATCTTAGGAAAGCTACAGTGCTCACGGTCGACAGTATTTCGATAAAATTTCTAGTAATTTGTTAAGTATACCTCGAATACACTTTCATTTTTTCTTGGGTGCCGTACCGCGAATAATACTGACGCAATGATTGATCGTCCCAAATTTAGCCTTATTATTTTCGCTGGCTCTTGTAGATAGCTAGACGTCTTATCCTTTGGCATAGAGCGCTAACGTCAATATTATAACGCGAAAGTTTACAGATGGATCACAAAATTAGAAAAACAGTAATTTGGGCGCAGTTTGATTTTAGTTGGAATTTAGAACCTAAATGTTACTTTTTTATCTGGGCCACAGAAATCATTTTTTATAAACATTGAAAGCATTGTAATAAAGCTATAGAAATTTAGTTCATACTCAGTAGGTAGGTAGGTACGAGTGAGTATTGTGCATCAGAGTATTGCGAAATTTGTTCAGATTAAAACTGTTTAAAATATTGGGTTTTCTATTTTATTAACTTTTTTCATTTAATAGAACAAATATCAATTGTTGGTGGTGCTTGTTTGCCATAGATATAAATCTATGAGGCCGTTCTGTGTAAGTAGTAGCATTCACTGTAGGCATGGTGTATGATCACGATCACAATCTTTTAGCAAAAAACGATACAGGCTGTAAAATGAGTGCATTTTCCAGGCCGTTGGAAAGTGCAACAATGTACCACAAGGCGACATCTCAGTAGGCCACGACACAATGCCTGCATTTCGTTTCGCAAAGCATTGACTGGGTCATATCGCGAGTGGATTTACAAGCATTCAGAACATTGTGCTTAAAGTGCTTTGGAAATAATGCTATATATTATTGTGACGATTGTTGAGGATTTTTGTTTCATACGCTACTACTTATATGGCATTAAGTATGCTGTTTTCAAATATTTTCGTACAGTTATGATTTTCTAGCAGAACAAGGGCAAGGTTCTTTGGTGAAAATAAGTGCATTCCGAGCCTTTGGAAAGCGTAGCAACAGCAATGTACCAGAAAGCTACATCTCAGTAGGCCAGGACACAATGCCTGCATTTTATTTATTCAAAATTGTCTTATTCGATCATACATATGTGAAACGAACGCCTTATATATTGTTTATTGTGGTTTGATACATAACTTACATTTGACTATCTTGAATATTTCAAATTTCACGGCAGAGGTGAAAGTAACTTTAAATTGAAACAGTGGCAAAATTGAAAATGGAAATCGAACGTTGAAACTGACGGACGCAAATCCGGAATTCAGAAAACATTTTCGCCTTTTAATCCACAGTAAATTATTTTCGTTCTGGTCTTTCTTTTGGCATAACTTTAATACTTTTTTCCTATCTTTTACAATCTACATGATATGTAAGCACTAGTTTGTCTCATGAATTTCATCGAACTCATCCCATTCATTACATTATTTTCATCTCTACCCCAGAAATGTCAGTCAGCCGGACTCGGTCTGTCAGCCTCTGAGGTTCTAAGATTATTTGTGTGACATATTACAACAAGCACAGGATACTTATAAAAATCAGGAAAAAAAACTACACCAATTTAACAATATATTTTATATCAATAGTTCTGTGTAATATGTTCTGTGACAGGTAACAAGAAATTGACAAGAGATAAATGTGTATGAGTTTTGCTCCACGCACATCCCCATCGTAGCCATCGTATAGCCATCGTAGATACTCGTATATTATGTGAAGTAAAAAAGTATTTAGAGTACTTGTATACGTATATTTATATAGGAACCTAGTTTAGTTACAGTTTGTTTCACGGCCTATTTTTTATCCTCGTGCAAGTAACATTCGGGAAAAAATCTTTGTTTTCCGAGAGTCGATAGTTTTCCAAGTTCTTACAAGATTTTTTACGTTAACTGTGCAATTTCCGCGGGAAGTTCCGTCTTCTTACCGCAGTTAGGTTGAGGGGGAACTACGTGTATTTGAAGCGCTTCCACGTACTTATTCGTGCATACCCGAAAAACTTTCTATGACTTCAGTCGAGTTGTATGTGAAAGTTAGCCGTAGGTATTTATTGTGTTCGGGCAGAAATGCGTAGAGTAAGTACTCTCTGTATTAATGTGTGATTACTCAAGTACCTTCTTAAGTATTTCTTGCTGTAGCTACGGGGAATTATCGACGGAAAATATTGTACGTTTACCACGCAGGTAAGTAAATAATTAATTAACTGACTAATGTTCATTGTGATAATTAAATTAAAACCCTAAACGCAAATAAACATAAAACTGTTGATTGTTTCGGGAAATGTTAAAGACAAAGATAAAACGTTAGAGTTGTAAAATATTGTGAGCAGATAACTACAAATTTGTTTAAAATCTATGAATTCATTTATTTAGTAATTTTATTTAATCGAACTTATCGGTTTCGTTGGTACTACTCATCGGTCATCCTATTTATTTCGTTGCATTTTATTTAATTCAGCAAGATGTTACATACACACGTATAACTTCTACAGTAACAGAAATAAAAATAAATTATTTACAAGCAAGTACCTTCTGGTCCTAAGTACAAGTACAGTACTTGTAATGGTAATGTATGAGCCTCGTTTAGGGCGGGATAAACGACATGGAAAAGGTAACATTAGGAACAAGCACACTTACGTATGTAACATTGATTGTCATAAAAATGAATACCTATTCACTTTTATGTTTAAGTATATGTTTTGGTTAGTCCAATAAACCCTTTTAAACAATGAAGTGCCACGAAACGCAAACCCTTTTTTGTCTTAAAGAAACTTTTTGGACCCTAAACTACAGTAGTTTAATCTGTAGTGACCGATTTTAACTTATGAATGGATCCGTTGCTTCTTTACAGGACTAACCCGGTTTGTCAAACGAAACACTAAAACAGGTAAGGAGGGTGAGGAGGCTGAGACGATGGACACCAACATCCATTTTATAATGAGATAAAACTCCTATTAGCGGTCGTAACTATATGTATTGTTTTTAATGGAGATTAACAGGATCACCTCAAATAAAGTAGATATCGTCGGCAGCTATAGTTTCACAACCGGAACCCAAGTCCTGAATAAGTCCTGAATAATGCTTTACATGGCGGGTTACGAAAGTGGCTCAGGGGTTCTACAATAGCTCTACTTTCTATAAAATTCTACGAAGATCTTGAAATATTACTAAAATGACCAAGTTAAGTTGATACAGTGCTTGCCAACAGCGGACATGCATTCTGTATGGGTGCGGATGGGGTAAGAACCGATGCGTGAACGTTTTGTCTTATCTGCGATTTCCAGCTCGCTACGTAAATCGAATTTTCTCACTGACTGTTGATTTATTAAATGCCCTAACGCCCCAAACCCACGCTCTTTATATGGTCTCGACGCGTCTGGATTTTGGTAACTCGCATTTTAGTAAAATTTATCGGGAAAATTATTATGTTTATGCATCTCATTAGTGACTGCAAAAGAGTCCTTCATCAGAATAACACTGGCAAAAAACTGTTTAAAACAACCGAACTGAAATTGAAGTCGGTTGTCTATTCTGTATTAGGTGTTATTTTATCGTGATAAGTGGTTGTGTAGTTGACACCATCTTAAAAAAGCTCATTAAATGAAGTACTATAAGCTTGCGATTGGAACTCATTCTGAAGAAAATAACACAACAACATAATTATGTAATTATCCAGAAGATTAACCTAGTAGTTTACCCCGAACCTTATCGTTTTAAGCAAAGTTTAATCTAAAGCACACTTACTTATGTGAATCTCAGCTTTTGCTTCTGGCGAAATTATCGAAGCGAGTCAAGGAGGGTTAATGTGAATGTTTAATTCTGTTTACACCCACTTGAGAACCGTGTTTGCATTCACGCTGCCTACTAAACTCGCTAAACGGTTACAAAATAGCACACAACATTCATCTCTCGCCTGAGTAAAATCCAGGGTATTTCAACAGCTAAAAGTGAAAATTGTTACTCAAATACTTCGTTCACGTATCTTTGTTCGATACTGCTTGTACCTACTACGAACAAACTTGCTTATACATGGCCCATTTCGTTTTACCTCTCTTTTTTCTAACTGAAAAACTGGCGTTTTCATAGGCTCTTGAGCTGTCGGTCGTTAGGAGGCATGCGAGAAAACCACGTACACTAATTCGTAGCCCTTTCATTTTAAGTTGAAAATTATGCGTATCATTAGATTACATTCCACAAAGTCAAGGTGAGAGAGCAAGTCATGTCTGTTGGAAGTATATCCACCTAAAGCTTTTTAGGGATACAGGGCTTTATAAGAACGGCGTTTTAGGGATATTCTACAGTACTTAATATAAGTACCTACTGTAGAATATCCTAAGTACTGTAGAATATCCCTAACTCTAGGAGAGCCCTCAACTGTAGTATGTTTTAAGAAAAGGGAGAAAAACGTGTACCTTGAAGCGTAAAGGTATTAGCCAATTATTTGTAATTGAGTACTCTGTATTCAATATTTATAGAATTCCGACAGCACTCGGCATAATAAAATCAGGGTGAATAAGCTAAATGAGTATTTCTTTACGATTGATATGTAATTGACCATAAGTGACGTGATTCGTGCACTTTATTCTTTTAACCTATTTTTTTTATTAAGGTAGGTAATTTAGGTAGGTAATTTATCCTAAGGACTTTTTATCAGCACCAACTTGGCATGAAAGAAAAAACTTTTTTCAACGAATAACGATTAGTTGTAACAATGTGGGTCCATCTTTTGCTATTTATATAACTTTTGGATAAGGTTAACAAAAAGATTTTCCTGTGTGTTTTCCGGCTGAACGGATTTGCGTGAAACTTAGTACGTAGAGGGGCCAAAGGTACTTATAAGAAATAATATTGTGGTGGGCGATATAATTTCTCTCCGCAAAGCACCGAGTACACTTATACGAAGTTACGAAGAGCCTCTGACTAACACGGTTATATTATTTTCGCAACAAGCGTAAGTAAATACGAGCGTATCAACAAATACTGGGCTTGGATAATGGAAGTATGTTAATGCTGTTATTTACGTAGTGTACGTATCTCATCTTTCGGAGACAGAAGTCCGTTTTAGGTTAGGATAAGTATTAGTAGAATCATTAAAAACCAGGAAAAAATCATTTAAAGAGACCTGTGGTGCGAGCAAGCATAATAACAACACTGAGATGGCCACGGATGATGATGATGATGAATCATCATCACGGTGATGATGATCAACAATCATCATTGATGATGTTGGTTCGCCCCACAATAGGGGGAGGAGGAGGGCGGCCGGGCTACGCTACTCCAATGCGGATTGGTGGAGAAAGCATCTTATGTGTAACCCATTAATACCCACTACAGGGTCGGGTCCTCTCACAATGAGAGCGATGTAGACCTTAGTCCACCACGCCGGCCTACTGCGGGTTGGTGGATTTCACATACCTTTGAGAACATTTTTTTTTGAACTCTCAGGCATGCAGGTTTCCTCAGGATGTTACCCTTCACCGTAACAGCGGGTGATATTAAAAATAGATATTTAAAAAAAATATGTTATTATTTATCAAATTTATTATTTATTATTATATATTTATCAAATAATCTGAAATGTAATTAGTAGATATATGCCAATTTTTAATGTGGTATCCTTCTATCTAAGCAGTTTTTATATGCTCATGCACTCCAATTTATTTATTTTTAACGTTCGTATCGATTTTGCGTCGAGTTCTACTCCATAATATTTTTTTATCATGTCAAGTACTTTCGAGTACTACAGTTATAAAACCTATTACGGTCAGAAGGTTAGGTTTGATTTTTTTTACAAACTAGAGATATATTATAGTATTATTATAACTTACGAACAAATATACAGTATGTATAGTAAATCAAAATAAACAGGAATACCTGCGAAATCTGAAAAACAAACTTTAAATGAATCCTCGTTATCAGGCAATTTGGCGACAATAAGCGCATAAGTTATCTGTCGATATAAAATTATATCGTATCCCTGCCCTTTACTGAACAACTACTTAATATTCAGTTTTCGAAACTGGGCGGTGTGCTGCACATGCGAATTAAAAATTTATTTTAAATTGAATCCTGATTCCAGGAGCTCGTTTCCGCATATCCCAAGTAACTCTTTTGGGAAATCCAACTTTTCAAATGCACGATAAACATAACTCTTTTCCTTCAACCCTTTATAAATTTTTTGTGGAACTAGTCGCCTCTAAACTTACGGATTCAGAACTTTGGGAATTATCACAATTTAGAAGTGAAGGGTAGGTACGAGTAATTGACTTCTTATAATAAGGGCAGACATCAATAAAAATACATTGTTTAGGTTTCAGAGCACTATCTTAGAAATCGAGTCAGGCCCGAAATTCCATCTCAGGCCATATATGGCCGCGTTGCTACTTCAAAGTCCTATGACTACCTTCAAATTTACATATCATCACAAAACTCTTTGGATCCAACGATATCCTGCAGTCTTCTTCAGGTCATCTACTTGGTTGGAAAGAAGCCTCTTTTGCAAAGACGCGATCGCCATTGGAGAACCTTTCCTCCTCATCAATCACTGATCTTACGAACGATGTGGCCAGCCCATCGCCGCTTTAGTGCCAACTTTGAGGAGTGAATAGTTTTTCAGTTTAATTATAGTAGAGCAATGAAAGCCCATTACAGAGATCTGTCCAACTTAGCAAGCGACTAAGTACTTGCTCGCCACTTCATTACCATAAAGTCTTCGCGTCTCAGTTCATCCCACAGGAATCTATAAAGGTCCATTCGCCTCGGGCGTGCTGTTAATGAAATCAATTTAAGTGGTACCAGGTAGCCACTACGTCAACCAGAAAAGAAATGAAATTTCCCACGAGATATTGAACCAGGCAAGTTTCTTGGTGAAAGTTGCCCGTGCCTTTAGATAAGGGTGGATGATTATAATCAGTAATGAATATTTAAACAATATGGGGTTATCCTTATCCTATATAAACGTTTGTGGAGTATTTTATATTTGAATTGTATAGGAATTGTTAACGTAAGGTTTGAACCGTTCGGCTTTGAAATCACTATTGAAAATACTTTTTGTTGATGGCTGTATTTTTGGATTGTTTTAATAACTTATGTCTTCAAAACTTAATTATTCCTTACTTGTCGTCCCCAGCAACATTACAATAAGTTTTACTAAGAGAACCGTGAACTTTCATTATCTGTATTAATATTATTAAACAAAAACTTTTGTAAAAATTCGTTCACAACGTTACAGGGAAAATTTTGCTACCATTTCTATAGAAAATGTTATTTTGTTATGTTATCGTGCAACGATCGAATAGAACTTTGCATAATCCAAGTTTTAAACTAGTATTATTTGAATAAAATTATCATTCCCAGTCAAACTGATAAAGATCTAATTCTTGTGTTTCTGTATAGTTCTTTGTTTATTGAGCGTACTTATCGGGAAAACAATTTAATGTAGGTAGGTACTACTACTGGGCTGCCAATCATACTTATCCCTAATTACCTATTCTAACTGATCCCAAAAACAATTATATTCAATACAATTTTTTTTAATTCCCATTATAAATCACATCATATTTCAATAATTGTGTTTTACTTGGAAAATATTAATTACAAAATAGCAAATTCTTTTTACACAACACATGTTTTCTTAAACATTCAAATATCGCTAACCGTTCACATCGTTAAATAAAACCAAAATTATTAATTATTAAAGGTGATAGAACACTCTCTGCAACACACAAATTATGTAGGCGACTTCATTCATTAATCAGCACCGTTTTGTTTGCAACAGCTAATGTTACGTACATTAGCGTCAGGGTAAAGAGAATAGTCGAGTGTCCAATGCAATGCACTACAAACGTCAAACGTATAACGAAGTCAAGCTTGATTATCTTGTTGCAGTGCAGAGACTAAGTTGCTTCTAGCAATACGAGTATATCCCCTAGCCTTTACTAGTCTATTTCTGGACACTAATTTTTTTCTGATTGGCACTCATTGTACTCAATCTTGTGCCATTTAAATTCAACCGTTACCTGCTTCTTCTTCGGTACTTACTAGTAAGTACTTCGGAACTCTAGGAGTCAACCCAGTGGAATGTACTAGAAATTCTGGCCTATCCCTCTATTATACTTGTGCTCTCTAACGAGGATATATTTTTGTTACCGAAATGCGCACTCATCATCGTATTATTTCACTTTGAGCACTTTAACTTTATCCATATAAAAATCACTAGCCATTTTCACATCGTAGAATAACGCTGAAACTTATTAGGCTATTTATATCTCCGCAGAATTCAATTTATCTTTAATATTCAACAAAGGCGTGACGAGTGACAATTTGGAAAATATAATGCCGTCATTCATAAGCCCAATATTTGAAACCCACTCGTTTCCACCCACCAAAAATTCTATTTTCAGTTATTGCGGTAAATAGTTCAAACACGAGGTTTAAATTATTATCAACTATTTATAAAAGCCGAGTAATGCTAACAGACTTTATTAACTGTCAATTTGGAGCAATTTAGCGTAAAATAAAAAAAATAATATTGCGCAAATTGTATCGCAAATAAATTAATTAATTTTGATATTGGAATAGATTCTAACAGAGACATTATAATATTATTTATATTTAGTGTCGTGTTAAGTGAGCCGAATTAATATTCGTTTGGAATGATATAATTAATATTAGAAAGAGGAAAATTTGTGGGAATTTTTTGGCAAAGACTATTTATCCATCATAGTGGATATGGGCTCAATCTATGTTTGAAAATAGTAGCACCTTGAGAATACTTAGAGATACAAACCAAAACAAAGCGAATGAATTTACTGGCACATCTAATGTTAGTTATTTTACTGTACATTTGAGTATTCCCGGTCGACCCACGCTCTTAAATCCTAGTGACAATGACAATAATTATGTAAAAATTATCGGGCAATTAACAATAATTGCACTTGGATGCCTTCGATATAATAAAGATACATTACATAAAGCATTGAACATTCCATTTACAATACAATTTTTCGCAAATTTTCCGGCAAGCCATTAAAATAGAGATGAAAGCGTAGCTGACTCTCTGGTGAAACAAAAAAAGATGTTTTAAATTTGCATAAGGCCAGGACTGAAAGTGAGCTCCCTTTAAAGTAATAACGGTGGTTATGCTAATAAAGTGGACAAAGGAATAAGTTTGAAACAACTTTGAAGCTATAGAATGTATGTTAACACTGGATCCTCTAGTTATATATGTGTAATTTTAGAATAATGCAGTAGTTTCCCTCTTATAAAAAGAAGAAAAAATATTTGACACGTAACATTTAACGTTTTTATTAGTAAAATTTACTACCACAGTGAAAACGTAGTGCAAAACCATATTTCAGTTTCTCCAACACACTCGTCAAAAACTTAGCTACTATACAATTTATTAAAAACGACAACAAACAAAGTTTTTAATGACCTCACTCAATAAAGAGTTCTATGGAAATGACGGTCCAATCTGGAAAAATCAGAAACATGATGTAGATTTTTCGCTGAATGGAAAATCCGTAAAATCGGTTAGCCGGTGTGTGAAAAGCCGCTATGTGAAAAGTCCACGAACACTTTGCGCACGTGATGAAATTACGACCTCAAATTTGAATGAACAAAGAGGACAGCTATACAGCTATCCTGTATACAGATGAACTTTACGTGTTTGCGTAATTTTATGTACATGTACAGTAATTTTATTTTGTTTTGCGAAATAGAATTGGGTTGTATTTGATTTTATTGCCGTGCGCTCCATGTACGAGATATGGACTATCTTTATGAGTTTAGTGTCGCTTAGAAATATTTTTTACCTTAAATATGAGTTTGAAGTTGCAGTGTTAATATAGAAGTGCTTTATCTATTACCCTAGTCGTTCTATGAGTATTATTTTGGAGATATCGGAAAATAAATTTCAATAGGCGCACCATTACACAATTTAATTTTCATGAATCTTCTTCTTTACGTAGTCGTTTAATTATGTTGCATTAAATTTTACGAAAAATCCGACATTTTATAAGATTTGTTAAGCAGGAACATTAATAAATTAATCAAACAAATAATTATATCATCTGGTCGTATTTGCCTCTGTAGAGGAGAGAGAAAGTATTTCCCTCTCTATAGTGGACAAGTAGTTACAGAAATACTCATTAATTGCTGGCTACAGTGTATCAACAACTTTAGTGTCACACCAATTACACGGCAACGGTTGATGAGCTAAATTAGTTTCTGTTCGGTGAAGTTAGATAATGTCGTCCAAACACCTACGAGTATTTAGCGGGTTCTGCTTTGTTCTCTAACGTGATAATGGTCACTATTATTCGGAAGTTTAGTGAAGCATTGTTATATATTTATTGCCTTTATTGTTTATGGCAATGGACGGATTTATGCCGAAAGGTATTTTCTCCCAGTGAACCCCACCTGGGTTTATGAAAGTTTGCGGTTATTATTATATATTATTATTATTACCTATATCATTTCCATTGTAGTATACTATTCTAATATGTAAATATAACACATTAATTCATAGTAGAATTTGGACGTACCTACATTACATGTAGTTTGAATGGGAAGTTTTTTAAGTACTAAACAAACCCAACATATTCAATAGGTCGACTGACGACCTGCTATGACACCGTTTCCTATATCCAAAAGCGTACGTACCGTGAAGTAATCGTTCTTGTGTGTAAGTTTACATTGGCAATATGTGTGCCTCCACTTCACTTAACAAGACTATCTCTGTTTTCGTTAGTCAGTTTTCAAGTCAGACAGATATCGACAATTCAACTGTGTAAGGCAAAACACTTGCTTCCCTAGCCCATTATTGCGTAGATATTGTTGACGGTCCTTAATGATAAAGTTATTATTATTTAACAACAGATTACCTATTGTCATATTCGTCCGACCGTTTGGTACTTTAAACTTTTACTTATACTCTCACCAAATCTCAAATCATCCTATTTTCAACGTTAGAAGAACAAAACAGAAATTTTCAAACACACTTTTATCGTATTATCTAATTCAGCAAATCAGTCTACAGTAGCCATTGTGGGTGCCTTAATTAATATTGCGGGACACAGCGGAACTCGAGTGTTTGTGAGTATTTGCTCGAAACCAAATTTAATCAAAGCACATTTTGAATGCGTCATAAAAGCTAAGCTACGTTATTTTGACGCAACTAAACTAAATTGCTTAATTACAAATAATGCTAACCTATAACTAACAAAATTTTATGAATTCAAATCACGTCAAAAGTGGTGAGATGAGCACAATCTTTGTTCTGTGTCTGGATGTTAATTATCTATGAGTATGTATTTAAAAATATATTTGTAGGTATGTGTTAGCTATAATTATTATGGTTACCATAACTCAGACACAAAGCCTACTTTGAGATCAGAAGCGCGTGTGTGAATTGTCCCTCAATGTTTACTTATTTTATTTATTTAAAAGTAGTAGATATAATATATTTAATATAAAGTAGTAGATATAATAGATTATATCTACTACTGTTATAGGTTAGCATCATTTGAAGTAAATTAATTATTTATTAAGGTTATATAATATATTATTATATAAAGGTTACTTTATGAAAGTAAAAAAAATAAAGGAAATCACGGGAGAGTCAATTGGAGCATAAAAAGTATTGCAGCTAGCACGTACCTAACTTAAAAAAATAACATATGCGTGTCAGTATTGGAACGGCTATCCGGAGTGGGATGCTGAATTTCAATAGGCTATCACCACTATGCATGCAAGCGGTTAAGCTTTTCTTTATTGTACTACCACAAATTCATGATACAGCGCTTTTAAATACTTTCAAATATTGCAATATGTCGATTTTGTATTTGCATCATTTAACTCCGTATGGCTCATCAGGCTTCTTTTGTTGATATTGGACATGGAACACAATACAATTCAAAGGTAGTAAAAGTTGAAAACAGGTACCAATGTTTGGGAGTTACAAAGGTACTTCAGTTAACTAAGTGTGGTAAAATTTTATAGGAAGATTAATTTAAACGAGAATAAAAAAAAGGATTCGTTTTTAACGCATTAATCCTCCACATATAATATGAGGGATGTAGGTCCACCACACTGACCGATTTTGGGTTGATGAACGTCACATTGGGATCCAAAAGAGCTGATCCTGCATTAAAAATTAAACAATAGTTTTACCAACGTAGGTTGAATCAATGTCCTTCTCAATATTAAATAAGTTTTAACATCTAAAGACAACGCAGACGTATCACTTCCAAACGTAAAATCTTCTTTAAATCTGAACCTAAACCTACAGCAGAAATTAGGAAAGATTTCTCGTAATAAACAATTAACTTCTGTACAACAACTTCTGTAAAAAAAAATAATCCTCGGTATAAATAGGAAGGTCCTTTTTATTCATAGGCTGAGAAAGAAAGTGACGTCACTTCCTGAGTTTTATTCAAGACTTCCGCGAAGCGCCGCCGCCCTCGACGTGACAGAGTGCTACGCCGTAGCCCTTAATAATTCCTATTTTTTAATTGGACTAATAACATTTTTATTCACCCGATACGAAGCAATCCCATAGACATTAAAATGTTTAATACCCGGTTGATTTTTGTTGCTTCTTTATATTAAAATAAAAATAAATTGAAAACTGTACAAAATATATTCATGAAAATAATTATATTTTTCTAATGGTGCCCCTAATTTTTTTTTTACTCATTTTTCGTTTACGGTAAATCAAAATAATTCAAAAAGTTTCCCTTAATCATGCAACAGAAAACTACTAACAATATAACTAAGGAAAAACATCCTGATTCATACTCACAGCTGCAATTAGTTCCGACTAGAGCACAGAACAGGTATACAGTATAATTGACACACAGCCACACACTGAATACACCTGGCGGTAACAGGAGCGGAGCGGGAAGATTCGCGAGCGCGCGTATAAAAGTGCCGTGAAGTTACCCTATACACACAACGCACGAGCACGCAGCTACGCGACTGGCGCGTTACTGTTCTGGCCCGGGCCTCGAGCCCCAGCTCAGCCTGCGGGCATGGCTGGCTAGAGTTTTTCGCAGATCTGCGGGTGAAGCCTAGCGTTCACACTTAGCTATAGGTCTTTTATTCGTCCTTTTTATTCATCCTACATACCCAGTTGCGACTTCTTTTGTTCTGAATAAACAAAACGGATTCGCGTAGGAAAAGCTCCAGTCTCGGAATAGGAATGTGACGGTGTAATTATACAACTTGCACAAGCAAAGTTTCGGGTTAAATTGTTGCGTTAATTTCAATATTCTTAATTGCTGTAAGTAGCTTAGAGAGTTTTATTAGGGGTTTTTCCGATACAGTTGCCTCGCTTAGGTCGTGTCGGATTTTATGTCCAGTAATTTACGAGGTCTTTCGCTAACGGCCCTAAATGTAAGTCTGAAAAATCGTTACTTACACTTTTTATTACCGAACGGACTGGAGTAAAAAACGCCTCTACATTAAAATTAATGTAGGCTCTGAAAATCTTTAAATTTGAACGGCAGATAAGTTAGATAATTTAAAAAGTTTTTCATAAAGGGTAATCAGAAGGAATTTTGAATAAGGAACTTTGGGCACGTGATGAGGCTGCTAGCAACGAGGAGCGAGCAAAGTCATTAAAATTAGGAAAGATATGACAACACAAAAGAGGTATAAATTTTGCTTGCCTGGGCAGGTATTTTTCGAAAAACCAATAGGCACAATAATATTCAAAAGGTAAAAACAGTGAAGTTAAGACTTAAAACTAACTACAATCGATACAAAAACCTAACCCGTATCTATGTGTAGTAGCGGCATTGCTAAAACTCAGACTAAGGGTACTGGGCAAGGGAGATCCTTCATATGGGGGACATCTGAAGTGCACTCAACGTCAGAGTGTTTCCAGAGCGGATTTCTTGAGAGTCGAATGGAAAATAGGGTCTTGACTGTGAGGCCATAGAAAAGAAAGGATTTTCTATAAATATTTATTGGAGCTCTCTCGGCAGCTCAACCATGGAAAAGTACCGTACCCTTATAACCTGCCATAAAGCATCGTTAGGTGTTGAAGATGTATTTACTTTTTATTGCAGGTTGAAATACACTAAATAACTCATCTAGTTACATATTCACAACATCTGACGTTAACTACGGTATGTTAGTATCCTACTAAGGTAGTGAGGTAGGTGGCGGTAAGGTGCAGGCTACCTACAACGACTGTCTCACACCACCTTTAAAACCTGCTATTTCCTGGATGCAAAATGTGAAAAGGTATAAAATAAGATATGTAAGTAAAGAACATACTATATGACACTACTTTACGAAGTGATTCGCAATATTCGCCCGAGGGTGAGGCGTATTCCATCGCTGCTTTACAATATACCAGTACTATGAAGTACTGGTATATTGTAAAGCAGCGATATCGTACCTGCCTAGCGATACTTACTAGGAATTTTTCGTATATTCATTTCTTGGATAGCACTGAAGATATTTTTGAGACGAGGATGCATAAATAATTTTCACTTCCCCCTGACTACATACCCATTGGCAATAGTTAAACTTGTGTGTATCTAAATAAACAGTTAAATGTGTTTTGAGTGGTTTAATTTAAAAAATGCCTATTAAATAATCGTCTATGATGTCTTTTATTGAGTGTGAAGAATTATTTTAATGCTAAAAATATTGAACTTTGCTCCAGACAGCACCTGTCGTAAAAAAGCAAATTCGTTTAAAAAACTTAATACACCATGATTTTTTAAGTTATAATTAATACATCTTCAGAAAGCATTCATGGTTATACTATAACTAACTACTGACTGAATAAAATACATGCTGGACAATTATTTAATAGGCTCATTTATCGTTATTCATTTCATAAGGAGATTATTTCTTAGCAAAAATAGCGTAACTATGGATTATGGCTGCCTACGTAACGATAAACTCGTATGTCGATTTAACACGAATACACTCCGGATAGTAGGTACATTAAGGTTATCAAAAGCCATAAAATGTACTTAAACCTTAATTCTTGACTACGGCCTGGTCCACTAATGGACTATTAAACCTTGCGCTTACAAACTATAAACGGGTGAAACTTTTAATCTGGTGCAAAGGCTGTATTGGAAATTTATAATTTACCCTCGTTTCTAAAGCTTACCTATAACTTTTAATCGGATCTAAAACATGTTATCTCTACTAAAACAAGTTTTGCCATTTAATTTATAGGTAGTAAGTAAATCGCCACATGATTATTGACTACACTTAGTACTTACAGTAACTATCTAAATCAAAAACGATACTATTTAGATACTATAGGATTTTAAAACAAAAATACTCTAAGAAGTACCTATACTTTAACATGTTTTTTTAATAACAAAGGCTAAGGCTATTGACTAATTTGCATTTTGTGCCTAGTTCCGTAGGTCCGTGGAGACTAGATGCGCGATGACTTTTTAGCGATGATTTATCATCTCGTCTGGTCAATGTAACCGAGAGCTGGATTATTCTTTAGATAAATAGCCAATCTCTTGGGATGGCTCCCGCAGGGTAGCGATGTGGATTCATTGTATTATTTATAACCTTTTTTTATAAATTTTCATTTTATTTGAATTTATTTACTTTTTACAAATTTTTCACTATTCATTAGTTAGTCACAGTAAGCATTAATAGTACCTACCTACATTGAGGTCAATGATATTGGCTACAAAAAATGTAGTAGGTACTCCAGAAGCACATCGTAAGAAAAACTAAGGTACAAAACAATGTCGTAAGTTAGAAGCAACATATGGGCTCAACTAACGTTATCTTCTCGTATTTTGTTACAAACATCATTCCTCGTTTTATTTCAGACGAACCGTGAACCCGGGGAACAAATGTCGCATCGAAGTGTTTGCCGTTTACGACGTAGGATAAATAGAGATGACAGAGGATTTGAAGCAGCCTCAAATATCGCAAAATCAGTCTAGTTTAATAAAAAAAAGAACAAAAATCAGGATAATATGCAACCTACGCACGTAACCCACTCTGAAAAGTCAAAACATTTTTGACACCGTGATCTGATCGTCGATGATTGTCTGTGAACGAACATAAAAGAAACGTCGAACATAAAAGAAATATCTAACATAATAGAAGAACGTAGCATAACAGCTCTCAGACCTTCTCGAGTTTCTCGCAAGACGAGAAAAACATTCTTTTGCTCGTGGATAGACAGTAGACGATAAAGATTTCGAAAAATATGCTTTAGATGGTTCCAAGTAGTATTAAGCGGTCTGGATGGTCGTCAACGAGTCTACAAGCGCAAAAATGAAGGTTTGAGCCATTTCACCCCGGTTTTGGAAACGGTATTGCACGAAGGCGGCTCAATAATTATTTGCGGCGGTTGGCAATTTTGCCGCTAAGTGCATATTTACCCCATCAAACTGAGAGTAGGTAGCTAAAAAAATAGAAAATTTCTCTCCTCATCCTCAAAATTTAAAGTACCTACTTATTTGAAAATCAATTAATAAACCTATGGATGTGATTGATAGTTGACTTAAATGCAGTGGGCTAATGCAATGGGTAAATAAAGAAAAACAGAAGAGAGAACGAAAGGGCTGTAGTTGAAAAACGCCATCGACGCTGTCAGGTATTCTTTTAGGACTTTCGTTAGGTACGTAGTTACCTTCCTTCCATCAGCCATCATTCGTTCACTGTTGAACATAGGCCTCTCTCAAGGCGTTCCACTGCGCCCGAGTTTCAGCTCTTCTCATCCAGTGGCTTCCCACTTAGTCACTTAATAGGCATGATATTGTCAGATTGGTACCTACTCGTAGTTACTTAAAAATATATAAACATTACAATCTTTCAGAAGCAATGTACAGTACCTATTGTATATTTTCGCCTGGCTTGTATATTTTATCTGTACTCCATAACCCGTGATTGGTTCGTTAGCTATCTCCCAGCCTTTTCCTTTCAACGTGATCACTCAATTTCCGAGAGGGTGTTGCGGCAGATAGAAAAACAAAACATTTTTCCAAGTATTTTTTATAACAAAAATAAAGTCAATGGAATAATCTCTTCAAAAATATTTTTGACTGAAATCACCCTTGATTTCAGTTTTGGTATGTTGATTAAAAACGTTCACGGACTCATAATGAATTGGGTGATAATTTGGCAAATTGCGTTTCCTCTGATTGGTTACGAATTTAATTTTACGATACACAAATCTTAATTTTTGCGCACTAAGAAAACCTTTAAAGTTAGCAAATTACTTTTTGCTTACCAGTAATTTTCACGTGTTTCGGTAGCGAATAAACATAAGAGGGTGACATCTAGGACCAAGGTAGAGGTCTCATAGAACTTAGAGTTTGTCCGTTCTTTACGTATGAATATTTTAGGCTGATACACCACTATTTCTGGGTTCCAATATCAGGATTAAATTTAAGAAAAATCTAATATTAAGTTTATTTACAAAAGCGTCAATCTACAGTACCATCAGAATCCAATTTACAGGCGTCATTTAGATTTGAAATAGTAGCCGGTCTATTAAAACAGCCTCTTGTTACTTGTAGACCGGATTATAAACACAATTTATTTGACGCTCAATTGTACGCGAAATCATAGGCCTCGATTAAGCAGCCATTAAGTTGATTAACCAATGCTATTTACTAAATGCGACATGCATACATGACATGATGACATGCATATCAGTGCAATCATTTCTACCACGAAAGCCGCAGAACGGATATTGGACAAAACTGCATATAAATTTGGTGTAGCAAGTTTACTGCTCACCAGTATTTTCTCTCTTTCACTTTTTCTTTATTTTGCAAGTTGCCACAAATTTTTGTGACTTAGTTCTTTCTATACGGGGACGGAGACTGAAGCGAAGGACACCACAATGCTCTAACATTATTTGATGGAACTTTGCGTACAACGGGCTAGTGGTATGTCTAAGTTCTGCCTGATCGTGCGTTGTTTTGAATATCTATATGAATAATCTGAAATTTTGATATTCATTAAATAACCGCAATCTACTTATTATTTATATAATCTACTTATTAGATTGTTTTAAAGTAACTTCATTTACTCATTGAAATTTATCCAACATAAAAACCTAATTTGCAGTAGGTAAGTATAAAATAAACATAATATAAAAGAGAGCGGAAAGTTGCAAAGAGTTTATAAAACGCACCGACTTTAAAAACTGCAGAAATGTTAGTTTTAAAAAGTTTCACTTCAGCAGAAATAGAACATGAGTTAACGTTTAAATGTTACAGAAGGAATGAAAACTTTAAGTGCTCCGGATTTATTTGAAAAATGCAACGACGACCTATGGGTACTCGATGGGCCGAGTGTAAGTGCACTTGCGAACGCGTTGTGGTGCAGTTTTGCAGTTGTACTGGTTTTTTAACTTGTGTAACTACCTATCTTTCCCAATTCTGAGGTTACAAATGGAAATTTGTATTCTACATACAGACATAAAACAGCAAAACCTAATTTGCATAATAGCCATAGCTCAAACTGCTGAGGTTGGAACCGAAAACATTCGCAAACATACGAGTACAATGATCAAATATAAGGGTTTATAAAAAAATCTCTCAGATGGAATTGAAGTCATTTTTATAGATGGGGCCAGTATTTTGCATTTATGGTCACAAATTAAAAAGTTAGGATTTAAAAATCAAAATCAGAGTTTAATTATGCCTTATTTAATACTATAAAGTTGCTCTTCTGTCAATGGAAAATAATCCGATCTATCGAAATTACTCCACGACTCGAAATGAAAAATATTTGCAAAGTTCTCGAAGTTATAGAATTTTCAATCCGATTTTTCTTTGGGTCCCAAGCGCCTACCCTTTCACTCTTAACTTTATGCAAATTTTCAACCAGTCGCTCCAATTAAAAACCACGTCATTTGAATAATGGATTATTTTCATTGTGCTATCCACAAAATTGAGAAAATTCCTTCATTAAAGTGACTTATGGGAGAAAATTACGCTCTTTTCTGGATATTAAAGGTATCTATGCAATAAACTAGAATGATTTACCATTACTTCGAGCCGTAGCCAACGAAAGGCAGCTTCTCAAGAATCGCAAATATTCGATTACAAAAACTTCCAAGTTTGCGGCTGTGAAAACATGGAGCCCTTGGTAGGGTGAAATGAAAGATTTTATGAAAGACATGTCTGCAAAACTTATCCTCGCTTTAGGTAACCAGAGGACTGGCAGCTTTACTGCTTAGAAAATTGCCATCTGTGTACAAGGGAAATACTACCAGCATTCTGATAATTTTAGATAGTTTGTTTCGATAGTTCCAAATAGCTATAGGTATAAGAAGTTATAGGGATGATTTTAGTGCTACATTAATTTCTAAATTAAACGACTTGTACTAAACTACTTGGCTAATTGTAGGCAGATGCTAATGCGGCATACATTACCGGCGGCGATCTCGTCTCAGCAGCGCCTCGCCGATCCAATCTCCATATTTATAGCCCTCGGTGTGAACTCACAGGATTATGGTTTCGATCTAGATTACGACAATGTCTCGCCTCATGGGATCCAATTTGATTTAAGCCGTTATAGGCGCGTTTATTATTTTTCATAAGACACCTTATTTAATAGAAACCCATAGAGCGATACCTTCCTTAAGCAATGAGTTTTAGTAGTGTAGTATATTGATCCAAATACTACACAATCACATACCTATGAAATGAAAGAAAATGGATTTATATTTACCAGTATGAGCATACATATATAAAATAGGTAGGTATAAGGTAGGTTTTATATTTCAAAGAGACTTTTAAAAGTTTTTTTCTAAGCGTATAATCTTATTTTATCGCAAACCATTCTGATGAATAAATAACCTCGAGATCAAATATCTAGAACATGAAAAAAACATGTCATGTAGGTCCACAAAACTCCCACATCCGTATTTTGTTTTTCTCAGCAAGAAAATAGCACATGTATGTGTATAAATAAATACGTTTAGGTACACTATTTATGTCGATGTAGAAATACGGGCAATTTGTTTTCCGTTATGAAATAATAATTATCAAGTGCGCGTCCAAGCCACCTGATGTGAAGTGATGTGTGAAACTGTGTCAGTTTCATACACGACACTGAGTTATGCCAGTTTAAAGTCAGAGTCCGAGGGGTCTCGTGAGCCTGAGAGCCCCGGGGCACTGCCCCTTTTTGCCCTCCGGTAGCGACGCCACTGAACGTGGCGTCATCTATGGGAAACAGTGACGATTTATCATCAAATGCTCCACCCCCTAGTTTCCTACGTCTATTTAATAAAGTTAAATAGAAGTTAACAGGTACCTACCATTAAAAATCTCGATTGAGCAATCTGTCTATGAAACATGAATGACGCAGCGGCATAAAACTGCGGCACCGACTCTGACGAGGCATGCCCATGAACGACTCTTTTATCCCCGCACGCTTTGAAAAGGCTTTTGCCAAAATATGTCTCTTTGATTGCCAGAATGTGAATAAAACATTCCGAAAATCCGATTTTGGGATTGCACATAACTATACATCTAAATGACCGAGGTATCTAATAGTGAAAATGTATGCTGAATATTGCTCTTAATGTTTCCCGACTTTGAAAGGATTAAAATAAACGAATGCGATATTTGTCATTCCAACGTAGGTATTTTGTTATTAAAATTCTGTGTAGATTTAGCTTATAATTCGGTGTAGAATATACATATAATATTAAGGTGACCGTTGGGGAGATTTTTATTTTTGTGTTAAATTCCCCATGCATGAACACTATCACCAATGTATTTCTGATGTTTACCTTACGAATATTTTTTATGCTCACGACATTGGACGTATCGCGTAACCGACAACCGTTGGGGTATAATGGCGACCGCAAGACGAACGGAATATCGTTGGATTCAAAGGTCGATTAGGCGAGAATTGAAACCTATCATAACAATATCGTGACATATTTTGCAATTATGCACTGTTCGTAGATTCCATGTGAGTGCCATGTGTGCTCCTGGTTTCGATTCCCTGCTGACCAAAAATTTAAATGATGGGCTTTGAGCTCACCCATAGAAAACAGAATAGCTCACCTTACAGTTTCGATGAATTACTTATTATCTTGTGTGTCCAACAGCATTCGCAACAAAGGAAATAGAAAACAGTATGGTGTGTGGAATATTAAAGTATATTTACTATTCACAAAATATGAGGTAGCTATAGGTCCTGTATAAACCTCCTGTTAGTTTTACATTCGGTGTCGCAAAATGAACCTTGCTTAACAAAATAATGTAGCATAGATAAATTACACCACTAAGTTTTTGTGTTCCTGATTAAATTGTCATTTCTCATTCACTAACTTTTATTCAACTGAATGATATTCATGAATGCTCTTCATGTAGTTAAATAGAGAATAGGGACTATGTTTGAAAGTGGCGGGACCCCAACTACCGAGCAGTCGTTTTATTTATTCACGACTGTGTTTTGGACGCATCGTGTAACGGCTTCATATGCGATGAAACGAAGAGCGAAATGGAAAGGATATTACTCCCGTAGCAGTTGTTCTGCCGACAGTCCACGCTATATTGAAGATATGAACAAAGTCGCAACTTTCTATATCTTGTTGAATCACCCCAGGGAAAGAAATAAAGGAAAGAATGAATAAAATAAAGATCCTAATTTTCTTATGTAGAATGCCCAGTCAGTTTGATTATTTAAATAATTATTATCAAATTGCCATCTCATATTGGGCATTTTTTGCCTGGGCAATATGCATAATACTCGATTTATCATTTGGTCCATAACATATACAATGTTTTTAAAGATGATAATACAGGTTTTTTATCATTTTTAAAACCTACACATTTTTAACTCTACTCTTTTTATTTATTTTCAAAATAAATGGTGTAGTTACTCATTCTGATTCATTATGAATATTCACAAACACATGTTGATATAATCCGCATCGCAGATGTGTTGACAGGGAATAGGGATGCATCACCTCCTATAACACCCACACTTTCCGCCCCCAGTCAGTGTCATCGACATTTGAATTAAATACAGAAACAACATTATGGATATCGCTATGGATAGAAATGTTTAAAAAGATTCCCGTATTTTTACTTGCCTTTATTTAACTTGCCGAGATAGAATGTAAGTTGTGATTTCCTAAAAAACATAAGTAATTTTTTCGGTATTTTTGTTTTGCGCGTTCACGCAAAAACATAAGCAACTTAAGTATTTAATAGAAAAATAATCTGATCTGGACTTATATTCTTTTGAACTGTTTTTTTTCACCATCATCTTTCAAACCTTAAGGACACACTTCAAAATTCACAGCCCACCACTTCAAACTTTATGCAAATCATCCGAAACTTAGTTCAATTAGGGTCGCATAATTTGAATAATGGTCCATCTTCTCATAATTACATAAGGGTGGTGAAAGCCCAATAACAAAATACAGGACTTACGAGTAAGTTCACTGTTCCCGTTATAATAAAATTAAAAAAGCCAAGTAGCATACTTTATTATAGGCGAACATTTTATTTCTCATGACCAGCAACGACCTCAGATAGGATTTCCTCTCTATTTGAGCTCCAGCGACCACCTAACATCAAGTGGCCTGCATTTTTATTTAGTAATTGAGAAGAAAACGGGCTCTATTACTAAATAAAAATTCGTATCAGCAACTATCTTATTTCCACCAACTATCCTTGATTCGATTTCCCTATTTCAATATTGAAATCGTTTATTACTTAGATATACCTCACAGTTATGACTTTACCGGATTATGGCTACCTGCTGGATTGCTACAATGTCCCTATCCCTCTACAATTTAATTTAACGCCTTTATAGACGTGTTTATTGAATCAAATTTAATGCTATCATACATGCTAATATTTGTCAAGTACCTTTACTTCTTGTGAACGATATATATCGCGATTCGTGTGATATCTACATTCAAAATACAATTATATGTAAATTACAGTCTATAAATAAAATAGCTGAGAGCATTTAAATCAATCCTTATGCACCATATTAGTTAAGTACACCTAAAGTTTGGGTGTGGCCGTAAATGCTTCAAAGTATATCATATTATATCACAATTGCCACCGATATAATCACTACCAACGGTTCAAATAACATCCCAAGATTGAAGCACTAACCCGTTTCGCAATACCCCGTATTTGAGCAGGATGTTGAAGTATTCTCAATAGTTACTCGTAACAATAAGACAGAAATATTTACCTATAGCCAAATACCAAAGTTATGAAAGCACAGCCATACTTCTTTACAGAAACATCTCATTAATAAAGGTTCACGACATGAAACTTGGTCAATATTGGATTAGTAAGTAATAAGTAGGTACCTACTCATATCTTGCCTTAGAATGTATACTGGGGTCCTTATGAAATGATTGGGTCCTAAATTACGTTCCCTATTGAGCCTCGGTATTACTCTTAGATACGTTATTCCACGAATATTAGTTTCTGACGTAGATCTTTACTTTCCTCTAGTGTCCAATAAAGACGCACTTAAGTATCAGTAGACGTAGAGTTGTTTGTTGTTTTGTTTTTGAGTGTTACTACTGAATAAATAAGAATAGATGAGGTACACTTACAAGTACTTGGGTTAACGGGATATGTTATTTGTTATTTCATAAAGATAAAGTTAATTATCATTGCTATCACCAGGAATGAATCCTTTATGGAGTTTAAGGGCTTACGCATTATTACGTCTGATGATCGACTTTCCACGCTCTATGTGCCAGTCGGCGTAGGTATCACAATACACAATTTAAGTTAAAAAAATACTCAGTATTCAGTACAGCCTATATATTCAAAATAATGTCTGAAGAGGCTGGAGATATAATTTTTATCTTACTGCCAGTTTCAAACGATCAATCGCAAAGGTTTTATAAAAACCTGACGCAGTAAGAACGGGGCGCAGGATAAAAAGAAAAAGCATTGGCGTTGATAACTCTTCTTGGAATACCTTTCAAAATATATTTTTCAAAGAACTAGTATCATAACAGCGCTGCCACAGACAACTACTGTCCTAGTTAGCGCCCGTATTCCAATTCTTTATTTTATTTTTATTCCTTGCACGATAATAATGGAAAATTGTTGTTTCTCTTAACATCTTTCAAAGTATCTATGTCGGCCACTAGGGTAATACTAGCAATTTAGTAAAGTAGGGTAACTACCGTAGAAAATTGTGTGTAAGTTTTGCTTTGGTTCTTGTTATTAACCCGTTATTTGAGATTTATGCCAGGTAAAGTATAGGAAAATAAAGGAACTAAATTCAGATTTCCAACTTCAAGTGAACCTTATTTTTAAAGACATTGACGAAAATTGTACCTTAATTTGTTCTGTGATACTAAAGTGTCCACTGGCAAATCTAGAACTGGTAAGAAGAAATGTTTGATGAATGAATTGATTGAATGAAAGGTGGAAATGTTTGTTGTAATAAACTATTTTGTTTACCATTAGTGACCCGCATTTAGACATTTGTCCACTGCGCTGACTTAAAGCGGGATGGTGGACTTCATAGGGTTTAAGAACTTTATATTTTCCTTCACTGTTTCAGCATTTAAATATTTAACTTTACAAAACACACATAACTTTAGAGATTCATTGGGTTTCGCACCAACCCCTCAAAATGTAATATATGGTCATACTTTTAAGTAATAGAAAATGAGTTTAGTATCCATACCGCGGTATATATCGTATATACTAAAACTTCATTTCCTGTATTTACTCAACCCCTTGTGGATTGCAGCACGGGGTTGGAGTTTGTGAGCCGCGATTGTGCACGTTATATTTAGGAATTCCCTCCAGTGCTTCTATAAATCTAGCTAAAAGGATTCGTTGTAGCCTTTGTCAAACGATCAGCACAGACATAGCGTAATGCAGTGATTCTCAATCTGATCGCGACTCAAGGGGCTCACAAAACATATGAGAGAGATATTTGTAATACCTACTATTGTAGATACGTACCTAAATATTTTTTAAAACCAGTAATGGAAATTTAGTAAAAACCAGTTTTACCAAATACTAGAAGTGTTCTATAAAAGAAGAAACATATCAGATTGCCAAATAAACTTGTTCATTTGTTATAAAAAAAGATCATGGGACCATTGATCTCTTGTTAGACGCCACGAATTCAAAAAGGTTGAAAAACACGAGTTGTTTGTAGACCACTATTGGGCGCAGGATTTTCCTCACAACAAGAAGGCTAGTGAGCAAACCGGATTCTTCTTACTTATCTTTTCAATCGCATGCTGAAGCGCACATACGAGTAACTCCGATGTTTGAGAAACACTGCCGTGATAGAATGTACGTGTGGAATTAAGTGGATTTAACTACGACGCCGGAGTCCATAGAGACGGCGCTGAACTACACGAACATAGTTTTTTGGATTGAAAACCTTTTACAACTTTATCCATTGCCAATAGTTACGAACTATAGATGAACAAAAGTGTCCACCTAATAGAAGTGAAAAATAAACAAACAGGTACCTATTAAACTTCAAGTGAATCTTACTTATTTAACGATTTATGGATATCGTTCAAGACATAAAAAATACCTACAGAGTTTGTTATGCGAAAATAAAATTTCCTCTAACAAATCTAGAACTGGAAAACTCAGCGTAATAGCTTATGATCGAAAACTATTTACGAGGAACGCTTGGCAAAAGCTACCTAAAAGCCACTTATGATTATTTGATCGCTGTTATTCCCTAAAGGAGAGTACTTACTACTTTACCTAACCTACTTTAGCATTAATTCCGCTTTCTTTTTTAAATAAATTACAAGTAAAGCTTATCTAAATAAATTGGTAGTATAACCCTTTATTGAAATAAATTCCTAGGACCTGTAAACGATATACATATAGTATCAATGAAAAGATTCTCTCCTTTCTATAGGTTCTTTTAACATATAACGTTAATGACGTATCTAATACTTAGTTTGTATAGAGTTAGTTAGATGAATGTTTCTTGAAATCCGTATTTCCTGCTGTAATCAAGGCTCTTTCATTTTTTGTTGCGGTTCCTCAAAGGCTTTATAAGTCGAGACGGAAAGTGCGCGTTAGAGATTTACGAGTATGTATAAATAATAGTTAAAATATACAGGTGATTTGTAAAGCGTCGTATTCCCGCTAAGGGCGTGTAGATTAGTTAAAACAAATAGTTTTTGTCATTTATAGCACTATCCAAAATTCAACGGTTTTCGAGACATTTGAGATTGGTTGAGTTTAAAGAATGAACATTTACCTATGCCTAAGGCTAACTAGAGAGCTATGGTAAATTTTCTTAACACTGAAAGCACTTTCTGTTTTCATTTTAACTTTTTTATTATCATCTTAATGAATTGCTGTGCTTTACGAGTATACCGCAGAGAAAAAGTAAAAAGCTTTAAAATTGTTTTCTCACTTTTAACACTTAAAAAGTTTTCCATCGTTTCAAATAACTGCAAACGTCGCACCGCACCTGCGGGATTACTCGAATAAACTTTGATCCTAAAACTTAAGTACAATGGGTTTTAATTTAGCAGAAAAGTTATAAAAACGCGCTAATTTAATTTCTATTAATTTCCTGTTTATTTCAATTTTGTATTAAAGTTAATAGTAGTAGTAGTAGTAGGTAGATGGTAGGTTAGTAGTAGTAGTTAATAGTATTCAAGTTTTTCATTTGAAAAAACAGATAATACTTAAGAATTATAGTAATCTTGTAACATTATTTAAGTCTTAATCCCAGGCCTATTTATTGCTAACTTTAGTCTGAAATCTTTTTCTTCTTCTTTTCAGATCTTCATATTTTATGCTCATGAGCCTTCCCGAATTGATGCCATCGCGTTCAGTCCATCTCGAAGACTTAAAACCAGACTTACAACGCTTAAATATGTCATTTTATTAGTCTTTTGAAGTAGTTCATAGCTCAATCACTTACAGCCACAGAGAGTGCTTCATACCTTTTTGAGGAACGCAGGCTCGTATGTTAGATACTTCTCCATAATATTTTTGAAACTTTTATCTATAATAATTTACAGTTTATTAAAATTACGAATGTTCCTCACCTGAAAACACCTGCGCTTTAAGGAACGGTTGTTGCGAACACTGAATTCATAATTTCATGTTTGCATTGCAGTCACCGTTGTGTATCTAGGCACATGGGATAAACGTTGTCAGAAATGTCTGGAATAATAAACGTGTTTTCAATAATATCGTCTCGCACTGTCAGGTTCATAATCCGATGGCAAACATTCACCTAAAGTTTGCTTGTGATGAAATTCAGAAAAGATAGAGAAAAGAAATAACTTGTTTTTAGTTGCTGCGCGACGAAATCCTCCATCATCTGGTTTAAACTGTCTAAAATAGTCTAGATTACCAACTTTCAACTTTTGTGAGTGGGTTATTTCTGCACATTATTCTTTGTGAAGCATTCGGTATGGCAACCTGGCACCTGAAATGTACTTAAGTTTATATTAATTATGTTTTAGATTTGAGATTCCTTTTAAAGAGATCCATGATCTACGGTACAAAAATTAAAGAGAATATAAACACTGCGTTTTAATAATAAAGAACTGACTACTGCTTTCTCAAAGTCAATAGAGTACGAATTTGTAAACATATTATAAGTTAAATTTTATACTTTTACCAAAACTTTAATTAGTTTCTGACTTGCTTTCACAGGTAAAATGTATTGAATGACTTCACGTCGACTTTTCACTCGGGAATTTATTTGAAATACGGAAATTGGACTCTTTGGGATCCGAGTACCTTGCTTCAAACACAAACGTCGGTTGCATAAACTACAAACCTACATACCTATTCCTTCAATTCAATTTATTCCCAATCCTGAGTAAATTTAATCTCTATTTGCTATTTTAAAATTAAAGTACGAAATAAGTTTAAAATTAAAGTAGAGTGGAACACAAAACAGTAGGAACCAACTCGAAGGTTATTAAGTAAGCCCAGGGCCTCTTAGAAATAATTCGCATTTACCTACGTGCTCAACTTTCATGATCTGATTAAATCACTACTTACTTTTAACTAATTTGTCTTCAGATAATATGAAACATTGTGTGGGATTTTTTAATTTTTACACATCTCACGTCCCTTCAAAAATTAAAAAATTAAAAAATCCTTGTGTGGGTGCGACTGGGTGCGTTGCGATACCCGTAAGATCTGGAATCTATTTACAGGAATTAATGTTTACGGGTGTATCCGGGTGTTACGTAAAAATGAAATCTCTCTTAATTTATTTTTAACATTAAGATTAAATTTTGTTTTATAATAAAGGGGAAACCTAATATTCTTAGGGTTTTCAAATTTCTAACCGAATAATGATTTACGACTATATCTGATTAATATCTCAGTAATATTTTGTAATTTCAAGCCAGGAAAATCTGATGGATAGAGTTAATATTTAATTAATATTTAATAATAGAGATAATATTTCTGCTCAATATAATTGTATTTTACTTTAGGAGGTAACTTTTTCATATGACCTAAAAGCTTATGGCAGTTACAAAGAATGTGTGTAAGTTGAAAACGGTGTTCAAGGGTTGCCTTAAGGAGATGTACAGAGGCACGCTACTCGTAATATACCAAACCCTCGCAGAGTTTAAAGAATGGCTATGATAATAAGCTGTTTCGTTGAAAGCTATTAAGCAACATGGATCTCACAAATGTTTGCATTTAATTTTTTTTGTACATAGTAAATAAAACTATCTATATTGATCATGAAAATGTTTTGTGCAGCTAGTAAGGGTAATACGGTACAAGGCACATTATACGCAACGGCGGACCATTATGTTTACGAATTCATGCGGCCATTGCATAGCTGATACTTTGAGCTCAACACAACCGTATTCATACCCTCGCTTCGGTATGATCACTACACGTACCTATGTGTGTCTGATACTAACTATACCCTGGAATTCAATCTCATTTGCGGTTGTATATTTAAGCAACGTCGGGGGTGGACAGCGCCTACTCGTATGGGTGAAACTGCTAAATGGTCGGTAATGGCGAATTACATAAGAGCAGATAAATAGTAGTCGTGAACGTCGTAGTAGCAGTCATAGGCCGTATTGAAAATATTGGTGCAAAGCAATAAATACTGGGGTGTGATTTAGTATGTTCTGGCATCTCTCTGTTTTGTGGGTGAGATGAGGATATGATGGGAGATAAAGGGGATACAAATGGGACATGCAAGCGGCTAGACCTAAAGTAAAAAAACTACAATTTCCACTAACTTCGAAGTAGAACGTCAGGTAACTTAGAATAAATTTGCACGGTAAACATACTCCTTAAAGAAAACTATATACACGTATCCAACGTGGATTGCTATAAGACCGCCGGGAGCAATAGGTACCGACCATAACCACTCCATTTGTTTATAGCAAACATTACTACGTTGAACGTATGAAATTTGTTTTCATGTGAACATAGCCGTTTAAGAGGTACATTACGTACGCTGCGAGAACTATTGAAGATGTAACAAAATGATGTACCTAGGTACTACACTTTTGTAAAACACATTTACTAGAAGACATTAGCATTGACAGTCTAAATTAAGGGCAGGGCGTCGCCTGCCGGGTCGACTTGTATTACTCGTACATATTTACGCACCACTAGATATTCATGTTTTTGATAGTACATAAAGTCAATGAGTCTTAAACAAATTTACTAAATTTACATGAACAGTAAACTTTTTTACCCTATAAACTCCTTTTTCAAAAAAGTAACAAATAGAAAAAAGTAACAAATGAAGCAAGTAAACACATTAAAGTTAAAAAAAACCAAAAACTTTTATACATTGTTAAGTACAAGTTGTGCACACTAAATGTAAGTCATCCAAAATACAATATCTACGAGTATATCAGATATGTATCCATATTAAAAACAAGCTACGAAAAATTGAATAGGTAAGGATAGATACCTTCCAATATACTTGAACCTCACTCCAAATCGGAATCGATTGGTCCACATTCAGATTAAAGCAAAAACTGATATAACAAATTAACATACTGAATCGACATAATGGTTATTTCGCTGAATTATTCCCAGAGATGAGAAAAGATTAAACCCCAGAATAATGATAACAATTATTATCAACCTCAGATTAGGAAAGCACCAGAAACATTCAATTAAATAAGTATTTAAAGTGTTATTGTTATAGTTATTCTAATTTTATTGATTAGAAGTCATTACGGATGTAGATGTTGGTGGATCACCTATGTCAGAACATTAAATTTCAGAAATCTGTTAAAATATTGCAACAGAAACGAAAACCTATCATGCTAATGACTGCTTCAATAGAAGAACATTACGGATAATATATTCATTCATCTTTAACTAATCCGCTGCGAAAACAAGTTAGAAAATGTTAGAAAAGTTGAACATAATAAATCGCAACTAAAAGCTCTCCTCGTGCCTTTCAGTGAGAAGGATTCACAAACGTAATGGAATGTTCGTGCAGTATTAAACGCAGCGACCGCATTCCCGCAGGATAGCCGACGCGGTAATAAGAAGATTTTGGAATTAAACCCGCTTCAACCCTAATATTTCTCGTATAATATAAGATTAGGAATAGACCTCGACAAATGAATTAATTATAGGTAAGCAGATAACAAAATGGTGCGTGACCTCCTTGAAGTCAGTTTTTAACTTGGCTAACAGCTAGGCATTTAATTTAGAAGATAAATACGGCAAAACTTTGGAGTATATTAAGAGATATTAAAATCAAAAAAGGGACAGGGTTAACTGCATGAAAAGATCTCCTAAAAATATTTATTAACAGTAAATACAATAAAATAACAATGTTTGAAACATCTTGAATTGCTAATAATATGGCTCGTATAATTCCACGTAAAAACAATTACTATTTTTAACATATTGTATTGTATATGACAAGGAAACAAAAAAAATGTAACTAATTCGAAGAAATCAAAAACTGAAATAATACTTTCTCAGTTTTCTTCAGTCGTCTACATTTACTTTATACTAACTAGGCATTCGTTGCTGTCAGCTTTCGTGAGACCCTTTAACAATACGACTCACAAGAGCTACTTGACAGGCAGGCGAGCAAAATTAAGCAGATTTCGTTGTTACGTTTCCGTGAAAATACACGTGCCTATCTCTTAATCGGATACAATGTTTCGAAACTCGGCCCGAGACGCTTATACTTTCCCGGGAGTAAGAAATATCCTTTCACCATTCCTTATTTGCAGCCTCTATTTATTTTAACGTAAAACATTTTATGTATACCCAGCCTGTGAAGTAAATTTATCATTCCATGTAACGATATCGCAATATAATTCTAATGTGTCGTATATTTTCCCCAAAAGCGTATATTGCTTCGGGAAGTTACGTTGATGGTGATAATAACTTCATTAAACGGCATTAGAACTGTGTGGGAACTAAGAGTTACGATCTCGTGAGCCTTCCCTCTATTTACACCTGTTTTATAATTCAAACACTCCCCAAGGAGCCGCTACTTAGATAAGGAGCACTGTTAAGGTTGGAGAAGGATTTATTAAGTTATTTTATGTGTTTGTTTGCAACCATATCGTTGCTTACTGTCATGTTTTATGTAGGCTACTACGGATTCACGTGATAATTAGTGTTACCTCTTCTACTATATGCCATAATCTATTGCCATTAAAATGTTAAATCAGCAAAGTGGTGACGTAAATGTAAACGTAACAGTAATGTAAATGTAACAGGAAGATAGATTTTATTTGTAGTATTAATATCGGTCTGCACTTAATTTAATCTTTAAACGGACCAAGTTCCAGAATCCACGCGGACGAAGCCGCGATTAGTCGCCTTTTATAAGCTAACAAACCAAAGATCCAACAAGTGTTTAAAAATACTCGTTGTATAATTATTTTCCTTTAATACAGTGAGTACAACTCCCAAATGTCTAAAAATTTACCTTGCGACTACTATTATTTTCTTATTTGGAGCATATTTCCTAAATCTTGATATCTTTGCTTCGGTCGATTGATCAATAAGATAAATGTATGTGCTTCAATCTTATGCTCGCAGCCAGTAGATCGAAATCAAATAATTGAAACAGCTTTTTGCGAAATGTTGTTGACCTCATTTATTTTATTTTATTCATTTTAGTTTTGCTTCGATGAACAAAAATGGTATGCTTGTCACATTTCTCTAAATTTAACGATGAGTTTAGATGTGTAGGTCGGTAATACCTAAATCGTTATCGTTGCTAGTAAACAATAATACAAGTAATTATAAGTATCCACCGTATCCACCAGTAGTCGGAGATTGAATGATATTTGATCATGTAAAATTTTAACTTTTTCTTAATTTTCAGCCTCTTTATTTTTGCAAACATGTTTTTGATTTTTGTTGCAACGTTAATTTAATTACAGCAGCGAACTTGCACTAAGTAATTATGATTTAATTCATTGAACGTTAAAATTATTTCATTACCTAATTCATAAATTTTATCTTTCGTTAATTTTGAAGCCATACGTTCAAAATACACTAAATTGAACGAAATTTTTTAAAGTCCCATACTTACCTGTAACTAACTACCTTCCCATCTGTTACAATAGGTAATAGTTAGTTCAGGTATTTACAATAAAACTGCGAATAGTGAAGAATTCTCGTCATGGAAACTTTTACGAAAATGTCTAAGAAAGTTTCATCTACATTCCGCCAGAGATCCTACTTCTACTTTTAACATACTTAGTAAACGGTAAAGATGCATCCTGGCAAAAATTGAAATCGTGTGAAACTTTTCTTCTTTCTTTTACATTTCTGTGGTACCTATATAGCAAAAGCATGCAAGGTAAAATGATTGAAAACAATATTCCTATTGAAATAATAAAATATTTCGCCTAGCATAGTTAAAATAGTTTGGATCTAATAATTTCGAAATATTGATTGTATAGTTTAGTAAATGGTTATCATATGCCTATCAAATAATAAAGGCAGTTTTATAGCAGCATATACAGGATTTAAAGTAGGAGATATCTGTTTAGGTTTCATAAATAAAGTAGTTGTTTGCTTGTATTCCAAATATTTTGGTGTAGGTTCTTCAAGTACCAGCTAACGCTTTTATTTAATGAATAGGAACTCCGAAACGAAGTTCACAATAATTGTCGCTCAAGTTATAATTTCGCTGCGAACAACTTCCCCTACACTCCCCTTTCGGAGTTGCCCTCAGGTGCATAAGTGTACACACTACACGAATTGATTTTGTCGTCCGACCTAATGTCCCAACACTGGGCCCCCGCACCTAAGTTCAAACGCTTTTAGTCTAGTATTGTCAGAATATTATTGGTATTACAAAATCGTAAAAAAGAAGTTTATACACAATCGCTGCTCCAGTGATTATATTTTAAGCCTCGAAACCATTGCCTTGTGTTGCCCTCCGAAGTCTTCCACCTTTTAAAGGTACCAGGTAGAATGGTAGATGTAGCAGATGTGAGCTGAAACAAGTCTTAAAGTCCACAACTGGCTAGTATAAGGCCTTGTCCTATGATTGTCGATCCAACCGACCAACCAACACAAAAAAAAATTAACAGAGGGCTGAATAAAGCAGCCCTTATTGACAATACACACTGACATACGACAAAATGCAACAAATTTTAATGTTCGAAAAAGACGGTTCCGTACGGCCAACTTGTGATGCATTTAATATTGTTGGCTCCTCTTACTATCTAATCTAAACCATATAGTGTGAATTTTCCAAACTCAAAAAGCAAGTCTCGATTAAAATTACTAAGTTCTTACGTGATTGGATTTTAACTATGCATGATAATGTAGAAGCCAGCAAGTTTAAATGTCAATTTGCCACCCTGCGAAACTAATTTGAAACCCAATGGAATGATTATCTCACAGACTCCAAAGATGTCAAGAGATATATGTACCGTAGCGCAGTCTACCTGAAAACATATTTCTTATTTGAATTAAATCGGTTGTCATGAATTATTTATTAATGATATACCAACAAATACGATAAATAGAATACTGGTACGAATTTTAAATATGGGTTGCTGCACGATCATTCAAATAATATTGCTACATTCTAAAATACAAAAATCCGATGGAGTATGAGGATTACCCAACAGGCTTAGCGGGGGACTAATATTCCGTGTAATATAATTTAATTAGCAACATTTTTGTGGAATGGCATGGGATCAGATTGAAATACCAAACCCCGAACCCTCCAACAGTAGCATAGTCTGTTTTCACGGCCATAAGTACCACAAGGATGATGCGGCGCTCACTTAAGGAAATCAATATAATATATAGAGTTATTTTATTTGATATACTAATATAAACAAAGTTTAAGAAATTAATTTGGTCATCATTATTGAGCTTAGAGCCTTAGAGCATAGAGCGCGTAGCATGAGCAGAGTATGAGATAATTCCCCAGAATTCGGCGCTCCCTCCCTCTACCCCCAAATTCGGCATGCCGTCGCCTCATCGCTATCCAGCGATGGTTGTCATGCTTAATGTTTTTACGGTTAATTGAAAATATCCGAACTAACTAAAAGTCATATATACCCAATTATTTGAATCTGAAATTTAAGTAATATTTTTCACGTTTTCTTGTATCTTTTTTGTTGATATCACTTGCCCACGGGGGAATAAACCGGTACTTACTTGCTTTAGCGGAGACGAGTCTTTAGCACCAAACTTTCAGTTTTCATTAAAACTTATTTACTAATCTCAAACCTGCTGATTTTTACATTAAAGCCACAGAGAAATGAAACTTTTATATATTGTAATACTTTTACGATTGCATTGTGTTTAAGGTTAAAGAAATTAATTAAAATTACTAAAATTAATAAAGTTTTACTTCAAAACAAAAAAAAATGTAGCAGTCTTTGCATTTGCAAAGAATGCAGGTCGTAATCAATTTAAGTTTTTGAAATTAAAATGAGAGATTAAAAAGCCTTAGATAAAGTTCATTTGATTACATTGAGAATATGCTTTAAAATAAGTCTCCTTAAATATCTACTTAAGTTTACACAGACACTATCAGAGTGTGTGTGTGTTATTTATTCATATATTTGAGTGGATCATATCAAAGTACCTATTTTGAAATTTATATTCTTAAGGAATGTTCTTAAAGACACTCTGTTACTTCGTATGGATTTTCTTATGCCGCTTATATACCAAAACTTGAAAATTTGTAAATCCGTATTCCATTGTTATCATTCCATCGGTTTCACGAACGGTAAATTAGTTTTTGCCTGTAATGCAAAAAATATTTTACATTACGTGAAAATAGTAGGTACCTCACTTAGTTGTGTACTGTGGAATAAGCAAGATCATCTTAGCTGAATGTGATTACTTCGGAGAAGAAACAAGGAATAACTTTACCTTGAAGGAAAAACAAACGACAATCCTAACAAGGTAACGCGAAAAACTTCCAGGTCGCGCTTCGTAATTGGATTGCAATAATCACTTTCTCTCAGAGAAATTCTCGTGAAATATGGCGACGCTTTACTTTAAGTGGAAACGTAAATAATTTATTTAGCATACACTTTAAGGCGCGAGATTACTTGTCTTACTAAAACAACTTTGCAATTGATTCAATTGCCTACTACCTACTCAATTTATCGAAACAATATAATTTGTTTCCACAAATTAATAATTTTATTTATGACCGTAGTGGCCGTACCCATTTTTTTTAAATCCACGCTCTTCTTTTTCTTCGTCTGCCTGGCCAGTCCTAGCTCATGAATTGACCGGAGGCCATAGCTTAGTCGTCGTGTACGAGCTCCAATCTCCGTCTTACATCATTCATGAATTTAAAAAAAAAACCATTACCAATTTTAGTTAACATCCTTCCATCAAATTATAAAATAAGATGGAGCGTCCAGTAGCTTTTGATTAGCAGACCCAGTCCACCGAAATACAGACATAACCAGTAAATACTAGATTTCAACGAACCACAAACTAGGTTGGCGCGTATTTACCGAGTGTTAGTAATCGAGTGAGAGGTAAACTGGTTATACAACTACGCTTCAGCGGAACTGACCCGGTCTCTTGTGAGTCCCCTGGAGCAAATCTATCCAGTGGCTGAAGACCGTGGCGGTTTTAATTGCGGAACAATGTTGTTCCAAATTTGAAATATAAACTCGCTGGATTCCGACGAATTGAGTCTCGAATAAAAGCAATTTTGTCCGATTTCAATATATTTTGCATGTTTAATAATAAAATCTGTCGCCTGATTTGTCAGTAAAGCAAATCGATGAGAATTCGCCTGAGGCTTATTACACTGATAATTTAAATTTGTTGTTTTGAGAACCGTTTCGAGTTTCCAGGCTGCAAACATGAAGTAGAATAGATGAAGAACAATTGAAATAAATTTCTTTCTTGGCCTTTAATCGTTAAGGTATTTGTATAGATATGTGTTGTTTGTGTCCTACGTATGTCCTATTTTAGATACCCAAATGTACTAACATTGCTTTTATTCCGTAATTTCGTCTCCTTCGCCTTAAACGATTTGAAAATTTTCTACAAATACCATAAAAAACATTTTACTTGCTACTTCTTGCTCGTCTTTTATTACGCCCTTATCCTTTGTAGCCGCGTTTTTATTCGCTTTACATTTTATTTATGTGACATACTAAGGGTTCCTTTAATTGCATAGAAATGTAAAAGAGACGTAAAGAGCCAACACTTTACGACCCTTCACACTAATGAGCCGTCAACAGCCTCTTTTGAAGACGTGTAAAATAATATAATGGAAATTAAAGCTATTACCTACGCATTTAAAACAATTCGAATTTTTCGTTGAAATAAATTCTACGTAAGTAAAAATTATGTTATACTAATTTGTAGACCTGTGTCGCGCCGCAGTGGTCAGATACGGTTAAGTTGTGCCGGTATGCGGCGCGGAGGTGCCAGGGTTCGTTTCCCAGCAGAGCAGAGATTAATGAATTTCTAATTCATGTTTTGTAGGTCTTCATGGCACCCACGACACAGGGAATCCTTGTGTGAGGCTATAAGTGGGAATCGTTAATTAGAATCGTATTTAAGCGGAGGCATGCGTCGCGTTGTGGTCAAGTGCCCGGCTCAATGTGCAGAAAGTCCTGGGTTCAGAATAGGGTATTTCGCACCATCCAAGGAAAAATCAAAAATTATGTAATATTGATAGATTTTGTTAAAAGCAAGTGAAAAATGGTGATTTCTGTTCTGAAAAATGTAGTATACATTTATTATTTCAATTTTAAAATTCAGGTTTTTTAATCTGTTTTTCAAATGTCAAAAACGCTATACGCCATGCAAGCTATCGGCGTGACGTCATTAGCAGTGTAAATAAACAATGGAATATAACTTTCTTCCTTTACTGACATGTATTGTTTACACTGCGAGTGACGTCACAAGCATGGCGGCAGCGCCGATACGGCCGAGACCGTGCTTTCGCGGGGATTTTTGAAATTTAAATTGAAAAGTCTTTTTTTACATAATATTTGTTTGCAAAAATTTTTTTCCAATTTTTTATGGGTTTTTATGACTTAGGAATTCATATAAAAAGCTTTTTGACTTGACTTTTTGATTGAGCTTCCCCTGCTGGAGCAGGTCATCATTATTGAGAGGCGGCCTTGCTTGAACTTTTTGAACTCCATTCGTTTGTATATAAGCATGGTGTTTAGAAAACTTGAATTGCGTAAGGCAAGATATTATGTCGACATCACAATATTAAGATTGTGGTTTCTTACGCAAAGGCGGTGACCACAGGTAATCAAGTAGCCCATCTCCTTACCTGCTAAAGATGTCTTCAAAAACTAAACAGTTAGGAGCACGCTCCAAATTTTGAATGCTGTTCTAGTTTCGCCAGGACACAAGGGTGAATATGAAAGGAAAACCTCAAACGGCGACCCACAGCTCACAGGTGTAGGTGCATTGGGTCACAGAAAACAGGTCTCACTGCTAGGTAATGGGGTGTTTCTTTGCATTACCTTACGGCGATGCAGGAACACTCTTTTCAGCCTTCTTACGGTTTGCATTTGTATTTTTGCCTCTTAAATATGTTTTTCTCGAAGGAAATATAAACCGCAAGGTAAAAGAACAAAAGAAGGTCTCGGTTACTTTATTTTTACAATCTTTATGATCAACCAAAGTACATGTATGTTATCTTTCATAGCTAGGGCCTTTCAGATTTAAGTAAAGGTGAAGAAATCATGTTTAAACTATGTTTTAACTCGATGTTATTATATTAAACATCAGGTTCTTCTGTTGATATTGAGATTGATAGAAAAAAATTAAATGACTTACGAGTAGGTACCTCCTTCTTAGAAATAGTAAATTTACAACTTTAGATAGATTTCCGGTCTTGCAATAAACAGACAATAGGTATAATTATTGCCACCCCATTTTAATACACATTGAGATATCTATCGTATGTCAAATAAAAAGTGCGTGCTTTTTTGGAACAATACACAATTAAATAATATTTTAAGGACGAAAAGCGGGAACGAGGAAATTAATATATAATTTCATACGACAGTTATAAAACTGTTTTGCTGTTTATAATTGCGATGTTTTGTTAACTGCTTGCTATTAATTATATGCTTATGGGCACAAACTTTGCGAAAGGCACGAGGAAAACTTTGTTTATAAACCAACGATACTTTCTCTCCCTGTAAGTTAAGTTTCAGTAGACAATTTTTATATTTTAATAACCATGCTAGCAAACGTTTATTTGACCAAAATTTCAAGCTGTAGGTATCTTATATTGACGTTATCACCGTCACGTAGGCAAATTTTATGTAGGTTAGGGTCAAGAGTTATCCAACATTACGCATAGTTTCAGTAAGGCAATATCCGTAAACTTACATATTTATGAAAAGGTCCTCTTTTATGGGCTCAATGGGGTAACATTTTTGCGCACGCAACAAAGCTTTACATTTTAATGCAAAGTAATGCTACCAATAAATCTAAACGTTAAGCAGCAACTGTACACTGTAAGATTCTGCATACATAAATAAAACGAGCTTTAGAAAATAGCACCGGAGGATACCCATGGTTTTGTCGAAAAAGCGAAAAAGTTACTTGCAAAAAAGTAAAAAAAAAATTGTAACTAAGCACAGTATTCCTTTAAATTTTTGTCTGTTTTTAAAGTTTTTTTATATTAAGTCATTTTTTTATGTAACAACAAACAATTCGACTTTTAAAATATTTTTGAAATTGTTTCGCGTCTTATATAGAAATAAATAAACATGTTCATTGCTAATTGCAAACTTTAACTATTTTTTTACCATGTTACCTGTATACAGATAATGTATCAGTTACATACATTTCGCAATAAAATAATAGGTATAGTAACTTTATTTTATTTCATTGGAATAAATACAGAGACATTGAATTTAAAAACAACGTATCTGGGGGCACAGCAGTGCCCCCGCCAAGTCGAGCAAATAGCGGCAGGGCCGCACAATCCTTTTCTCGAAGCAATTCTGGCCATTTTCAGGCAATCGCAGTAAACAATCTAATTTAATAAAATATGTATTACGTGAGAGATGCATTGTGCGTTCATGCGATGCTCAAGTCAATCTATAAATTCATACATGGATCTCACAACTTTTTACGGTGCAAGAACGGAGTTGCGAGAATTGGGTTTTTTTTACAAGTTATGTTTTTACGCGCAAAGAAAACTATCTCCAGTCGTAGTCATTTACATTTTAGATATTCGGATATCAAATAACACTGAAAACATTCGTATTCTCTACCATATAGAGTATTGTAGAGGCCTGTAGAAGCGCTACGTTTCAAGAGTGTTCCTTGCTCGAGTACGCTTTTTCTTTGCTTGAGTTGTCTTCCTTTTGTTGGATTAAGGATAAAAAGAAACAGAGTAGGTATGCTGAATAAGTGTAATGAACAAATGCTTTTAGAAATACATCGGAATATTTGCGGAATTTTCTTCTAAAAACATTGCATGGATAGAGGACTCACACATAGTAACACTTTTGCGTTTCTTTCGCATACGCAACGCAGTAGAGTTAAAATGTGCTTGGGTATGTATTCTGCGAAAAATGGGATCTTTTTATAGGTACTCATATAATAAACGTGCTTCATAGTTAGTTTACAAAATAACTATTTTTGTTAATCTCTACGAAAACGAAATCTCTTTTTACGTAGTTACCTCCTATGTTAACTAAAACTGTTCTTTACCGTCATAGAGACGCTACATTTTAAGAGTGTATCACAAAAAAAATTTTTAGTACGTCTTTTATGCGCTTGAATAAGGTAGGTTTCTTTTGCTGCTAAAATAACCTCTTAGTTATAAATGTACCATTGTTATTTTGTTTTATTACGTTGATTTAATTTTTATTATACGTTTACCCTTCGAAATGGAAAACAAGACAGAAAACCTACTTTAATTTTTTTATAGTAGAACTTCAACTGTTAGGAATGTGTTACGTTGCATCTAAAGAAAGCTAGTTAGAATGAAAACATATCTGTTGCCGCGTTTTCAAGACCTCTTTAAGAATGCTCAAGTATGTCTTACACCCTGCGTGACGTGAGCTTGCTTGCTTTGCTGCGCCAAGAATTTACTTGCAGTAGTAGTAGAAGGTATAGTTAGAAGGTAATTATTGCGTGTATAACTGCACGAAAAATAATTACGTACGGAACTTTTTTTAAACTGAATGTAATTCTGTTTTTTCAGTTATTGATTTCGTCACAAAATATCTTCTATTGATTATGCGTAATAGCGTAAGTTTTTTTTTATATAATTTTTAGAATAAAAATATTTACTGAAAAACATGTTCGTGATTCAAATTGATATTAATTTTATCACTAAAATATATCAGCCCTTAAAAAGTCACTGCTAGATATTTCCCCCTTATTAACGCAACTTCGGCTTCGTTTTCCTGGGGCCTTAAAATTTCCCACTGACAATTAAAGGGGGTCGTCACCGAAAAGCGTAGCCCAATAAAATCACTTCAAAGCTGCCATACTAACAGGCAAGCGAGTGAAACGTACATTCGACAACAAATAACAAGCATTTTACAGTACAAAACGATTTACTCGTATTTACAACTAGGTAGAAAAGCTTCTGGGCTCTTCTGGCTTCTTAAGGGAAACCGTTCCCCGCCCTTAAACGCAGCTCTTATTGCTCTTTATTCATCTTACGAGTACTTGTTCCTTGCTTACTCTTGAGAAACATCTAAATATTTCGGGAGCAAAACCTTATGAGGTAGGATGTTTGCTTCAAGTCTATTCCAAAATTATAGGTACGAAAGTAAATGTTTGACATTCACTTCGTATTCAAATAAGGGTTATAATAAGTTTATCTTGACTGGCTGCAACCCTTTTATGCATGGGTATATCCAAACAACAGGGCCTAGAGCGTGCTCCACCACGCTGCTCCAATGCGGATTGGTGGACGAGAGACGGGCTAATGGCCAACCCGTGTCGGATGCTTTCAAACCGCCCATAGGCCTCCGACAAGATTCAATGACAGCTATCGTATCGATAACAACCGGCACCGACGTGCTTACTTAACGTCCCCTCTAAAGCACGGAAGCGTGCATTCAATTTGCCACTAGTCACCCACAGATCGCGCCCGACTTTGCTTAACTTTTTCGATCTTGCGATCTGCTCAAGCAGCGGGGATATGCGCGCGGTAAAAGACAGAAAGCAATGTTTACCTTACTTCCACTACAGCTATATTTTGTATGTATTGTATATTGTATGTATTGTATATGTATTGTAATTACGTACCGTTTAGTGAAAGGACCGCTGACGTATAGACGAGTTCAAGGCGACATAAAGAAGATCGGGGAGCCAGGCACTCGAGTTAATTGCTTGAGAGGGTCAAGGGGTAACCTCAACAACGCCCCTGCATGTGTACGTATGTAGATTTTATAGGTACTATATAATGTTTAGATATAGTAGTCGCCAAGCGATCTAGAGGGGCTAAAACCATACAAGCATCATTTAGTAAAAAAATGACAGTGCGCGGCAAAGACAACTTAAAGTTACTTATTGAAATAATTTTTTTGGTTGCCGAGACTTCAAGCTTAAGTTTGGTAGTTGTACATTTTATTCATGTAGGTAATTTGTTTTCGTTAATACAGGGTACAGGCAATATAATGATAAGGGGTCAGAATCCCATTAATGACCCACTACAGGGTCGGGTCTCTTTTCACAGTGAAAGGGTTGTAGGCCTTAGTCTACCACGCTGGCCTAATGTGGGTTGGTGCACTTTACATGCTTCTGAAAACTTTTTTTTATGAACTCAGAGGCATGCAAGTTTCCTCGCGATGTTTTCCCTCACTGTAACAGCAGGTGATAAATATTTAATTTGAATAATGATAAGGTACCTACTGATATTTTACTTTAATTAAGTATTCTACGTTATAATTGCAGCTCGGATTGATAAATAATATATATTTGTATACCTATCCAAATTCGGTACAAATTTGAATTACCTTCTTGAAAACATAATTATTAATACATGTAGTTATTTAAGTGATGTTCCCGATTGTAACCCTTCTCACAAAACTGTAAATAATTAAAAAGATCTGCAGACGTGATCCTTGAGAGTAGATATGGGATCACACATAAACAATGCATCTAACGTGTATGTCTTCTTGTCAAAATTCAGTCGAAAGCGTTACTTTAGTATTAATTTCACAATTAATACGAGGTAATAAAAAATAATACCTAAAAGGAAAAGAAAAGGTACCTAATAAAATAATTATAACATTATCATTTAATTATACTTGGGTGAACGGTGATATATCTATCCCATGAGTGGCTAAGAAATCGGCCTTTTTTGAGTATTCCTGGTTCACATCCCAGCGGTATTGGAGTTTTCTAACTCTGCAGTCGGCGGAAGTGACTCCACATAACTAGTGGATTATAGAATAATAGTAGGTACTTAATGCATTTCATTTTAGAGCTGGAAATAGCAGTTAAGTACCCTTTTTAAACAAAGAAAGTATTGCACAAAAAGCGTTTTACATCATCACCGAATATGCACCAGACCATTCAAAATAGACCGTGTGAAGCGTATTATGGTAGATATATCTACTTGTCAGTATGTCAGTAACCCATTAATGACCCACTACAGGGTCGGGTCTCCTCTCACAATGAGAGGGATGTAGGCCTTAGTCCACCACGCTGGCCTACTGCGGTATCTACTTATCTCGCTTCAAATATGTAGGTATCATACTATTCATATCAGCGAATAGCGCAATGGAAAGATCGACATGGAAGTGAATATTATTTCGGTGTCCTCTCAAACGGAACAAGGAACATTAGTCACAGGAATAGTCGGAAATGTGTAAAGTGGGCTATTGCCAGAGAAGGAGCAGTGCCTTTCATTTTGCCGTAAATTGCGCTTACCTTTTGTGAACGAACAAATAATCGTACAAAAAGCGTTTTTCATCATAACAGTTTTGCAAGAGACCTAACATGTCGTTAAATAGATTCTGAAACTGAAGAGGACTCGGGAGGATTTAGGACTTCAAAATGAATAGAATGCAATGGAGTTATCAAGCTTCTTGATATTCTGACGAAAATTCACGTCCAATACCTACCCATTAAAAAAACTGTTAAATGAGTTCGAAACGAGTTCTAAAACTCTTTTGTGTAGATAGTTCGAGCTATGCTTAAATTGTACCTAACTATGGTCGAATACTGGCTGTTCGTGGCTTCACTGGCCTTCCTCCAATATTGCACGGATTATAACCGCCGGAGAAGCAATATCACAGTCATTCCTCAACTTCATTTGTTTAACCAAACTAGGCTTAGTCAACATTTTAAGTCTTTATTTTAAGCGACTTTATTTGTAGGGTTCTATTTTTTTCCCCTGAATATCAAACCAACATATGATATGACAATCCATTAGTGACCCACTGCAAGGTCGGGGAGGGTCTCCCCTAAGAATAGAAAGCTGTAGGTTTTAGTCCACTATACTGGAATATTTTCCAGCATGGGGGTTAGTCGATTTAACATGCCTTAAGACCATGTAGAACTCACTGGCGTGCAGATTTAAAACGTTGGAAACATTCACCATGTAATGTCTTGACATAACACAAATATTAAATCTTATGGACAGTCATTAGACGTAAATTATGAAGGAAAGATAATAAACGAAACCGAAACCACAAAATTTTTAGGCATATACGTCGATAATAGATTAACCTGGAAGTCACATATGGAACACGTTTGTAAAAAACTAAATAAATCTTCTTTTGCTTTATATAAACTATCAAAAGTAGTGAATACAACTGCGGTACTAAGCGCCTATTATGCATATGTTGAGTCAACCCTAAGATACGGACTGATTTTTTGGGGTAACGCAGCGGGAATAGAAACGGTATTTAAGGCTCAAAAAAAATGCATCAGATCCATATGTCAACTAAGACAAACAGATACGTGTAAGCCGTACTTCCAAAAATTAAATATAATGACTCTTCCCTCTTTATATATTTACGAAATAGCCATGATGGTGAGAAGTAGCTTAGAGAAATATGACACCCTCAAAACAAAAAGACATAATAATAAGTTGTGTGCAATACCCTCCAAAACAAAACAATACAGTAACAGCGTTTTTTGTATGGGGCCAAAAATATACAATAACTTGCCTAACTCACTAAAAAGTAATAATAATACATTTAATTTTAAACGAAAATTAAAAATGTTTCTAACCAAAAAAGCATACTATTCGGTTGCAGAATTCATTAACGAAAAGAAAAATTTTTTTTTTTTTAATATAAAATTAATAGAACTCCTTTGAGCCCCATAAAAATAATTTTATTAAAATGAATGTGGAAACGCGCGTCTAAATAAATAAAGTAGAACTAAAACTGTGCCGAGAGTTTTTTCCTCCGGCTTTTTCTCTCTTTACCCAGCGGTGGGTGGCACATAGGCAGCCGATGAGTTCGATTAGGTAAAATCATAACTAAATAAAATGAAAATAATTAATATACTTGGCTACGTTGACCAATAAATTGTGCAAAACATGTCAAATAAATTGTGTATTAGTAATAAGTTTTAATATTTTATAAATTAATTTGTATTACTAACATTAGTTTTATTTTTTATTTATTTTTTAATTTGCATACCTGAAAAGGTGAATATGGATTGATCAAAATGCCCTGTAAAACCAATAACTAACCCATATTCGTGCAAATAAATGATTTTGATTTTGATTTTGATTTTGTGACACCACACATTGACATTAAACTTTTAAACGAAAATAAAGACATTGATGAGTGCCGCTGGGATTTGAACTGGAACCTCTGAGTAAGAAGCTGAATTTTCATGTCACTACTTGTAAGCTTTTAGGTAGGTACTGTAAGTTTTTCAAGTATCTACATAATTAAGTATATAGGTAAGTATGTATAAAACATTATAAACATCATTACAAACTTTCGTGTCCTTACAAATTGTCGCTATTTTAATAACAGTAGAGCTAGGTAATCTGAGATGTGATTATGCAGGGATATAAAATATTAGTAATACAAAATTCAATCTAGGACCGAAATGGCGCAGCTGCTGCCAAGACCCGCCGATATTTTTCAATACTTTACTTCGCTTATTAAAATGTTTAAAAATGTTCAGGAACACTTCAAATATTCAGCATATTAAGTCAGCATGCTTTGTTTTTCTCAAAATTTCGTAACGAATTTTTGGTAAGTATTCAAAAACTTTTTATAATAATTCTAAATTATTATTTTCAGGTGTATCCTAATTAAACATTTACCCATAGGTAGGTACGTAATGAACTTTAGAAAGTTATATAAAACTTGAAATGGTTTAGTAGGGCTTAAACATGCCTATTAAGTCTTGTATTAACAAGTTTATCTATATTTTATAATTATAGTAGTCACTGAAATATGAAAATATTTTAGTGCTTACAATAACAGAAATTTCTCATTTATCTCCTAATAATCGAGCAAGCAAGCTTCTAGCAAATTAACATTCATTCGTTCATTCAATCGCAACAAGATAGGTATGATGGGGTAAGCAAGCTCTTGGCAAATAAACATTCATTCATTCAATCGGAACAAGGTGCGAAGGACATGCTGCTAACAACGACGCTAATCCACAGTTAATGGGGTTGGCAAAGGTCAAGAACCACTTAAAAATTACCTATTTCCAGATAATGCCTACAGATTAAAAATTTTAAAAATGATGAGCTTATTAGCCCGCGGCAAGCTGCGTATTGGGTCGCGCGCTTGAGTCTCGCAAAAGCGGTCTTATCCCACTTTCAAGCGTGTAATGGAATGTTTCTTTACTTTACCTTGAGGCTGTGTGTGAACAACCCCAGTAAAATACATTCGTTTTAAAACGTTCTATATTTTACAGGTTATCTCATTGTTATTGAAATCAATATGAGGACTCGTTTTACAGTGATACTAATATCTCACTATCACTAACAGTTATGACTGGTGGAGAATGCTCTCTAGGCTTGAATTGCGTGTATAAAATAAATAAATATATATAATATTATCTCTTACATTTTTTTATATTGTTTTACAAAAATTAGGTAATGGAATAGTGTTTAGTGGACTACTAGGCTTGGATAAAAGAGGTCTACTTAATTATATTTATAGGCTCTTTTTTGGCATTCACCAGGTTACAGCTTTTTTCCCACATGACTTTTAACTATAGAGAGTTTAGTGATTACTTATAAATTTAATTCATTAGAAATTCAAACGATATCGTATTTTTCTGTTTTCTTAAAACTTCGAAATCAGGTCACACTTCATTACGTCGATTTATTTCAGTGCACGTTTTGAGACTAGCTGCACTGAAATACGACACAAGTTTGCACTCCTCCTATCCATTACAATTTCCAAAATCGACTGCTATGAAACAAAGAAGGATAGATTTACTCGCCACAAGAATTTAAAGATAGAAATCCATTGAAAAAAATATTGGATTAATAGCTAAATAAAAAAAAGTGTAGGTTTGCATAAAAGCAAAAAAAAACAATTAAAATAATAGGTAGAGTATGGACGACACTACGACTTCAAAAACAGTGGATTTTAGATATTGAAGTGCATGACTAGAACACTGAACAAAAAGTGTTGTCTAGCAGAGCACCCTTAAACGTTTTATGATGTTTTACCGCGGCGAAATATCTGCAGATATCTACAAAATAAATATTCAGTCATCGCATTCGCTTCATTAACTGCTATAAAAAGATGAAATAGATAATTTTGATATTTTACCATTTGTAAAACTTTAGTTAATGAATGGAAATAAAGTACAAGTACTATTACTTTAAAATAGACCTATCTCTTCAATTTCATTCATTCTTATTAAAATACTCTAAACAAATTAAAAAAGTTAGTCGATAATGATGGCAAATGGAGTGTAAAAAATTACGATAACTTTCTATTATCTCATAAGATAAGAAATAAAAAAAAGAATACTTAGAGCATATATAGATAATAATGATAAATACAACGTAAGGTAAGGATCAAAGAGAGATACCTATCAGCTGGCAAATCCAATCTCGTTAACAGCTGACAATTCGTCAGCGCGGTTCGAGAACGCATGTCCAATTACGCCGAGTGACGCTACACTCGCCTTTGTTTGATTTAATTTGTCTCCAAAAGACATTTAAAAGCGACTTAAAAATGTCCCCTTGTTATTTTTAATGTTGATCGATAAACATTTTGTTATTCGATTAACATTTTATAATTTATGTTTTTTAATAGGTTTTGTTATTTTGCAAATCTATGCGTCAAACGATGCATTAGATCGAACCAGCGATAATTTTAGAAAGTTAAACTTTATAGTAGTCATTATTTTAATTAATAAATTATTATATTAATTAATTATTTTATTAATTAATTTATCAACAAATTTTAATGTATGAATATAATAAAATATGTTAACTACGAGAAAATGTTAAACTTGGGTAGGTATATTATGTTTAAGAAAACTTTTTTCTGGCAATATTTTTGTATTTGTTTTTAACCGACTTCAAAAAAAGGAGGAGGTTCTCAATTCGTCTGGATGTTTTTTTTTATATTTATTACCGCCGCATTCCGTCATTTGTCAACCGATTTGAATTTTTTCTTTTTGGTTCGGAAGCTGTTACTTTAAAGTAATTTAAATTTGACCACCTTCGAGTGTGATGATGGAGTGGAACTAGTTTTTTTTAATATTTCTGACCGCCGCATTCCGTCATTTGGTAACCTATTTGAATTGTTTTTTTTTTTTAGTTTGGGAGTTGTTACCTTTAATTTGGTCCCATATTAAGTTGTTGATGATCTGGTGAAGAGTTTCGAAAATACAGAGTGGAACTCCTCAACGGATAAGATTTAAAGAACCGGGTTGATAAATTATTATTGTTTGTCACATTACCTTTGCAGAACTATATAGACATTGACCACCTTCGAGTCTGATGATGGAGTGGAACTCGTTATAAGATAGGAATAATTAAATCGTGTTTAAAGTACAAATTCTATATTTAAACTATAATAGTGGTGTCCGTAAGGTTACCATTAAGAAGCCAGTTGCCACAACCTATGATGAAGCATTAAAACTAAGATACCAGAGTCAGATTAATAGAGTGGAAGTTAAACTATGACTACTAAAAAGCATGAAATAAATATGTAACGTTGCAAAGTTACCATCATACTCACCTATGAAACTGAAACACAAGGAATCGTTAGAAACAACCGCTTTCACGCATTAATGTGGAGAAAGGTGCCATTTCTGGCAAATTAAAATTGCTGTTACATTTATAAATTAACTACTGACTGTAGTTTGTAAACGAAAGCCAATAACAACACATCAAAGTAAACTGAATTGTCTATTTCCCTTGTTACTAGTAACAGCTTTCTATCGAGCGTTAATTGAGGCTCAATCACTGTGAAATATGCGCACAGCAGTTATTTGGGATCACAGAACAATCGGAAAATACTTTTGTAGATATTCTATAATTACGAGCAAATATTCCATTTAATATATAATGGTCATTGAAGCTACCTGGGGTTGTGAATGCAAGTTCCATAAGTACTGAGGACTAAGATTATCTTCCCAGTCTATCTGTTGTCTAACCTGGATTATTTGTGATAAAAATAAAGATGATAAAAATATTTAATATATTTCCATTAAATAGGATATATTGGACTTAGAGCAGCATAAAAGAGCATCACCCAGACTGGGCTAGGGAGTATGGACAAACCAAAGTTTAGTAGCACTAAAAGCGGCCTCAAGTGAAGAAAGGCGAGGAATAAGCTTGCACTGAAAATGCAAAATGAAGATAATTAAAGTACATGCAGTTTTGAACAATAAAAACCACTTTTGTAGAACGACCATTGTTTTCTTTTTAATATTTTCTGCCATGCGCTTACACAATAGGCCGATAATACTTTACTACTCTTACAAAAAATACTTCCGTACATTTAAATATTTAAACTACATTCAGATGGATGGTAGACCTTTTCGGAACCTCTAGTAATTTAATCCCTAAAGATTCTATAATGTTAAGGCCACTGATTTTCCTGACATTATTAATTCTTTCTGGTGAGTAAATATGGACAATCTATTTATATACTTATCATACAAAAAACTCTATTCATCTCTCTTAAGTATCTTTCTCTCTCTCTATTTAAGGTAACTCAAAAAAAACGGATCAAGATGAAGATATACAAAGAAATGAGGCATCTGAGGAAAAAGAAGTAGGTCAATTTAAAGATAGTAAAATATCAGATAATTTTCATGATTCCTCATTACCAATAATTAAGAATATTGAATCATTAAAGATAGCAGGTTCGAGTAACAACTTTGAAGCAAAAAAAGATCTTTGTGCTCTGGAAGCCAATGAACCAGACACAGAAATTGATTATAAATCTGCAGATAACATTGACCGTGATAATAAGATAATTGAAAATCAAATAATGCCGCGTGGAAATGATCTAAATAAACCGGAATTTTTACCAGATTCTAGGCGAATTTTACCAGGAATTATAAAAAATCCGACTAGTGAAGAATTAGATTACAATAAACTTATTAAAAATAAAACTCAATTCAGACGTAAAGGGAATGATCAAGGGCAAAGTATCAGTCATGACATAGAAAGAATAAAAAATAATGATGATAATTTAAATGTTGCTGAAATAAATGAAAATGAAACACCAAGCCTAAAATTATCATTTCCACCCAAGGAAAATTATATTGAAAATCAACTTGTAGAACCAACAAGAGGCAAAGGCGTATTTAATGTGAAAAACACAAAAGTAATGTTACTGGAAAATTCCAGAATATGTTACGCATGCAGCACTATGAGTGATCCAACGTGCTGGTCCCCAGACAGCAGAACAACCGCAAAGTATTGCCATAAAGGGCATAATTCCTGTCTAACAAAAAGTTTTAACTATAAAGGTATTTGATGTCAATAACTCTTTATTTTTACGTATTTTGTGTTATGTTTCACCGTGTTTGTGTAATGTGTAGTTGTGTGTTTGTAATGGTAGTATATATGTATCTATAAGTACAGTTTTATAAGTACATTTAACAGGTTTGTAAAGCCACTATGAGAATAAACCAAGAATTAAATGGATAATTTACCACTATAATATGCATTCTCTACTTCCCTGGCTGGGAGTAAATTAATATTTTTCATTGTGATGTCTACGTTATTTGATTTCAAATCACGCTGAGATAAATATTTGCATCAGTAACAGTATATCCGAGCATGATATATTGTTTAAGGAAATGTTTATTGTGTGATAAAAGACAACCTCGAAAATGTAGATACAACTATAGTTCCGTTATTAATCATTCGGTGATGATAGATTGGTGTTATTTTTATACTTGTATTATATTTCACCTTATATATAATAGTTACTTCTAAAACGAGTCAATTTTAGCAATTTGTCGTATGTTGATTGGTATACATATGTCGCAGAAAAAAATTTACTAACTATCTTAACCAATATCGGTTTAAAAGCATTAAGCATGGGTCTTTGGCCGTATTGGTAAAGAAATATGACATTGAAGTGCTTGAAGTTTCCCTGTTGTCGGGAACGGTCCATGTCTAGTGTTGAAAAATTAAAAATTGCTGCTGCTATTAAATTAACGGTCATTCTGTCAATGATTGCTTTTAAAGATTATACATTAAACCATGCTATTGAATTTTTTTCAGGGACATCGTTCATAGTTCGTGACTGTGGCAGCTACTGTGTTCATTCAAATGGCAACCAGTACTCCACGTGTTCTATTTGCCACACGGATCTCTGCAACAGTGCCTCTAATATTACCACCAGCAGTTTTGCGATACTCGTTGTTTTCGCCTTTTTGATTAACAGACGCTAAAGTGTGTATATATCAAAAATAACTCCTTTATTCTTATCCTGAACTTGCTACCAATTTATTACTTCTGCAAAAATAAATCAGTTGAAAATAATTGTGTGAGACGTAGTTTGATTTCCACTTATGTGCTACATAAACGACAGGTTTGTCTATCTCAGAATGATTTCACAAAATAATAAAGTTATGATGGTCATGGCTATTTTTTTACATTACTAAAACAAAGCCCTTTTCTAACAACCCCACACCGCAGTTTAGGCACTGATATGAGCCTTTTGCATCCCTCGGAATCCAAGCAAGAGTTGGTACCTTACTTCACGCTAATTTACATAGATCCTGAACAAATCGATCTGGATCCTTTGGGGGTTATTTAGCACTCATCATTACTGACTGATTTGACTAGGACCCCATATCCACAACTTAACCATCTTCGAGTATTGTAATAAGAGTTTGTAATACGAGTTTTGCATCCAAAAGTTACCAGTATTTTTGTCAAAATATTTAAAAAGCGGTACTGTCAACATGGCTACGAAGGTATAAATATGTTGTTTTTAATGGTGTTGTTTCAGTTATTTACCACACAACACTGTTATACAATTTTGCATCTTCAAGGTTTTTGAATTAGATATTGTTCCTAACAAAGTAGAATAGGTATTTAAGCCGAATTTGTTTACGTACAAATACTGAGTAATTAAAATTATAGCTAAAGTTTCCGGTGTGTGTTTTGAAAAACATCAGTTGCAATAGGCTACATAAGAACTCCTGTTAAACTCTTTTTGAACCCTATGTTTTAGTCTTGGGAAATTACATTAATAAAGTTAAAACGTACGAGTAATCCGCGCGCAGTACGCATAATATGCACGAGTTAAATTCATACGAAAACGCGTCCAAACTGAGCGCGGCGTCAGGCTTACAGAGAGAGTAACTAAAAACAGACTTCCACAATATAGGTACTATTAGATGAAATTTTGCGTAAATAGGAATGTCAGCCACTGTCTGGGTCTGCTCAGCCGGCGGAAACAACGTACCGACTGCTCGACCCGCGCGTGGCAATAACTCAGTATTTTGACTTTTTTATTTGTGAAGACCATAGAACACAGAATACTAAAGTCTTCTATGGTGAAGACTGTTCATTCCTCGCATGTTGCGAGTTTATACTTTGTAGCTTTATGTAAATTCTTCTTTGTAAGTGTTTCGTGTGCTGATTTTTCCATAAAGATAAACTATAGATAATATTACCTGTTGTATGTATGTAAACTACTTATATAGTCTAGCCTCTTGGGTGGGCCTTATAAAATATGTATGTAAAATGGGTGAATACTTAATTGGAATAGGTGCTGTAAATAAATAGGCTTTATGATATAAGTAGTAAATCTACTGAGTTAAGGTAAAAAGGCAAAAATTCTCAAAATTTGAGGATTCTCAAAACATTTTTTACTTTCTTTTTTAAGTTATGGTGTTCTTTTAGTGGTAGCGACAGTGGTGTCTCGCTGATATAACCAGAAGTGGAGACAAACACAAATTAATATCTATAATATTGCCTTTAATAGGTAGGTATAATTCTGCCATTAGTAAGAGCATTTTACAAAGTACAAAAACATACCTAATAACAATGATAGTGTATTAAAAATTAATATTGTCTAATAAGTTCATTATAAAAATAACGACTCAAAAACGTATAAGCACGAAAATAATAAAATCACTGCCAATCCGGAAATCTTTTATACACATTGACAAACACAAATGTAGGTACAGGTACTTACATATTTGCGTGCCTACTGCTACCTTGCGGAAAACACCTTTTGTTTTTTTATAGCTGTGGATTTTGTGATGACTTCTTTCACGCACCCGAAAAATATTGGAAAATAAAATTAATAATGTATTAATCCAATCCAATGCATCTGCAGAAACAATAATTTATAATAAGTACTAAAAATTTCTGATAGTCTTAACTTCACATTTTTTATCTTCTAAAAACCAAAGCGACCACTAGCCAATATCTGTTTCGCAAAATACTCGCCCAATCGATGAAGCTTCCGAATGGAATGGAATGTAAGCCAAATCCTTAATTAGTAATGTTCTTCGAAGGTTTCGAAACAATTAAAGGGCGCAAAGGAATACCTTAGATTAAACAAATAGCGCGAGAAAATTTAGTACGGACCGTTATCGGTGCCCAATTCTAATTCTTCACTCCCGTCGGTTAGAATTGCCTATTTTGGGTAGTATTTTGGGTACCTTAGGTGTAGGTACCTACCTAAAATAGGAGTAAAATGAAAGGTATAGGGCTTTTAGAAATTATTCATAAAGAAAATATTACGACCCTGGGTGGAAATAGCAAGTATTTCATATTCCAATCGAATGAGCTTTATTTTACGCTCGGAAAATTCAAGACCAAAGAGAGCTTCGAAATTACTTTCCTTATTTTTTTCTTTTTTTAAATTAGACTTAGTGATGTTCGATTGAGCTGCAACCTTATTTTGTCTCACCGCTAAGCGCGAATGCTATTCTAAGATTTTTTTTCACTCCGGATTCTTTTACTGAGAGACAAAACGTGGCTCCATGAATATTTTTGGAACAATACAAGGTTTAGTTAATGAAGACCTACCTCTATTACCTAGTCCACGGGGTGTAATTTAAAAACTCTAATTTTTTTTGTTTTTTGTTGCTCAAATCAGCTCAAACATGAATAAAACTTTCGGCAATGCATACCTAATGAAGATCATTTTGACAGAGTTTTTGTGTGGACGGACATAGGTATTTAGAGTTATTAGATTTGTAGCTAATCTTTTGGATATATGTAGGTATCTATTATTTTCCCTAGCCTGCCTTAAGCAATTACTTTGATTTAATAGATATCTATCTACCTTTTGCTACATTATTTTCTAGTCAATATTTTTCGTAGACCTTACAATATTTTTCTATATTCCTTATTTATTTCGTCGGCCGCGGCAAGGACTTAAATCTAAAAATAACCAAGTGTCATTCTCGAGGGAAATCAAGTACAAGTTCGCCCTCTCGTTGCTGGCCTCTAGTGGGTCCTACTAGCCTACATTTTTTTAACAACGTGACATTGAAAAATAGTAAATAAATTTAAAAATAAATCGGAAAATTGCCTAAGAGAAATAGGAGACACGTTCTCTTTTAAATGCGTAGGTACAGTACTTACAGGTAGGTGATGAAAGGCGCTCCATTTTAATTGGTCTCTATAGGTAGCCTCTCACCTAATCACCTTCCTTTGCTGGCACTTTTATTCATTTTTTTATTCGTGAGTGAATATAATAATCGCTAATGAATATGTAGGTGTTAAAGGTAAGAAATACAAAAGTTTATACATAAGCAACCTCAGACATACCAAAGGCATAACTTTAAACTCCGTTTGGCATTCGGTTCGGTGTAGGTATATTATATACCTATGTAGTAAGAGTAATGTATTTAAATAGGGTCTTTGATAGATACCTAAGTACCTACTAGGTAGAATTTTCATGACTTGAAAATCCGTTGGAAGAACGTTTTTAAACCGCATCTTAACATACCTATTAAGTAAGTACCTACCTATTTCATGTCTTGTCGAAAATACTCCTTATATACAATGTAAATTATATTACTTACGTGCATCGTAATATTTTATATACATAAGTAGCTTTTATCTAACCGAGTTACTGCCTACAAAATTTGCATTTAACCATTTAACCACAGTATTTTCCGTCTTAAATCTTTAAAACTAACACTATTCTTATCTAGGGACATATTGTGCTGCCATCTGGTTTGTTACTGAGGCACTGCTTAACATTCACGTGAACTTGGCCAAGGCGCTAGTCTCGCATGACTCTAGGACTGCGCCGCCTCCTGTTGCAGAAATATCGTATGATCGTGAGGTAAAATAGCTAGATGGCTTTTGTAACAATCGTGCGGAATCAAACAAAAATTGTAAAAGCAAAGGTATCTATGGCTTTAAAATGTAACAAACCTGTAATTTGTTTCCCGCTTGTAATATTAGGTAACCACACGGCCGATTACCAAACTAACGTAATCAAGCTTTCAAAAAAATTTCGTGATGAGACAAAAACCATGTCTGTCTGTAGGTAACCCATTAATGACCCACTATAGGGTCGGGTCTCCTCTCACAATGAGAGGGATGTAGGCCTTAATCCACCACACTGGCCTACTGCGAGTTGGTGGCCTTCACATAACTTTGAGAAAAAAAAATTGTGAACTCTCAGGCATGCAGGTTTCCTCACGATTACCACCTTTACCGTAACAGCAGGTGATATTTATTTTTACAAAGCGCACATAACTTTTTTTACAAAGTCATTGGTGCATGCCACTGGGATTCGAACCCGGTCCCCTCGATTAGAGATCGAATTCTAAGCCACTGGGCTATCGCAAACTCAAAACTTTGACTAGTCTGAAAAATACATGGGCTAGGAAGTTAAGCCTTTGTTTTATTAATATAGATAAAATACATCGACAATATTACTCCTTTCTATATTATTGGCATGTTGTCATCATCCTTCATTCATCAGCATGAAGAGAAACCACAAAGGTTTGCAGCGTATAAGGCCATGTTCAAATGGCATAAACTAGACATCGTAGTATTTACATACAACCGATCACATGAGCGCGCGTTAACGCGCGTCAGCGAGCGTTGAAGCGGCGCTCAGAAGGGCGATCGCGCGTTGACGCGCCCTTTGACAGCTATGTAACGACCGTTGAGTGCCGTTGACTGTTCAGTTGGAGCGTGCGCTTCCATCGCAATTGCACGTTTTTTTGTGACTTCCTTTCAGTTCAGTTCAGTTCGTATTCAGTTCAAAATGAGTGAATCAGATATTGACATCAACTTATCAATTGACGAAGTCAGGAAAAGGCCAGCGATTTGGGATATAGACAGATAGAGATAGTTCTATTGTCTCTGAGTCATTCAACTCAAACTGAAACAGGGCGGCGCGCATTTAACGCCTGACAAACGCGTACCATGTGAACACTATACAAAAATTCAACGCGCGTCCAATGCGATTGTCATCTGAACATGGCCTAATTATATGCAATTAACGATGACATTAGTCTTTTCAATGACTAATACCATCCATACAGGACCTATACTTTGTACATAGTTAAAACTGCCGCAATTATTGGCAACTTTTGCCTCAATGTCTGTTTGTTTGTTTAGGGTTTCAGGTCAAACCAAAATAAAAGGAACATAAAATCCTTTATTTAAAAATTGTCATAACATTTAACAATGGTAACATTTTTATAAATAAGGTACTTTTTATCGAATAAAAAGCTTGTAATATCGTCTATTAATAATTTAATAACATCAAAAATCATTCACAACATTGTTAGGCTAGGCAAATGTTGTATCCACTCAATGTGACATGCTTGTACCCACAATACTCGCAATTGTACCAACTATTTATAATGAATTATGAATTGTTTTATCCTAATGTCTTGTGGCATTAAAATAAATACATAAATAATGGTGATACTGATTGGGCTAAGAAATAAGTAGTAATCTCCAATAATATAATGTGGAACACTCTTCTTATTTTTTTTTTAATTGTCCTAGAATGGTTTAATGATATTACTTAGTGGCCTCTTTTAGGTATGCAATGAGATCCGCACGCTCATTGGCTTTCTTCAAGCCAGCAAACACCATCTTGGTTCCAGGGATGTACTTCTTCGGGTTCTCCAAGTATTCGAAAAGGGTATCCTCATTCCATGTGATACCTGGAAATTAATATCACACATTAAAGTAACAAATAAAATATATAGCTGTCAATAATTTTAGCTATCTTTGAATTTTTTTTAATCTGTGTCTAAGTATTATCAGCAAATTCCTTCACTTTTGTTATCTAACACATAATTGTATCTATTACATAACAGTGCCTCATGCTAAAGGACTAATGATAGTATTTTAATAGAAATTGTGTAAGAGATTCATGAGTATTGATTTATAATTCACTAGATGTGTAATCAAGATTAGTTTGCAAAGTACTGTATGTAAATAATTGCATAGCATAGCAGCTACTGCTAAGTTATTAACATACTTTTACATATAGTATTTACAAATGAAAAAATCTTTGAAGATACATTCAACACATTTATTCATTCAAAGTGTTGTGAATTGCTATGCATTACACTACCTTAATATATTTGCAATAGAACCAGATAAACTGTAAAAAGTAACATTTGCCCCATATAAGCCCTTCCTCAAACTGACCTTAAGGCTGATGACCTTTGCTTTACACTGACCTAATTTCTTATAAAGGTGTGGGCCTATTATTGTCCACCTATTGGCCCAGCATTTGTAACTACAAATGCTGATTGTATTATATTCAGAAGGGCACTCTTGACATAGACAACATAGTAACTTTTTATGATTTTGCATTTAAAACAATAGTACCCAATAGAGAAAGATAATGTGCATATATACAAATATTATCAAATAATTCATGCCATCATATTAATTTTTTGAACTACACCTTCAAAGATATTGTGTAATATTCTAACTAGCTGCAGGTATAAGAAACATTTTATTGCTTTTTCTCTGTTAAGTATAAAGTGCCATTGCAAACCATTTTAAAACTTCTCTAACAAACACAGACACAAATGTTGTGTCTACTCTATTTATAAGTATTCAAATTCAACAAAGGTTGAAAAGTATGATATTTGGCCACCATACAAAATCACATTGAATTATAAGAATGCCTACTATCTATAAATTCAATGATATATTTGTGGCTGGACAAGGACACATCCCACTGCTTATAAAATACAAATGAAGGCGAGAGGATTCTACTATCTATGAAATATTTTGTTTGTCAAATTGGTTACTCATCATCACTATCTTGTATCTTTCCTTTTACCCCATATGGGAGTCTCAAAGTTCTGAGATTGTAATGATTAACCAGCAGGATTTTCATAGCATGTATTAATAACTGAAACATGTTCAGTGCCTTGGCAAATTTTTCGGGCACTAGATTTTGCCAAATTATACTATTACCATGTTTATTGCACACCAGGCGCGTTTCCGGCACTGCTAACACATCTTTCTGTCTGTGTTACAAAAATTCAGTTACATACCTTTGGCTTTGTTGGCATCTGAGTATGAGAAGCCAGGAGCCTGGCCAGTCTTGCGGCCAAAGAATCCATGAAGGTTGGGGCCTACTTTGTGTTTGCCACCAGCCTCAACCTGAGAATTAAAAAATAAAATTAATTTATAAATTTCATCACTGATAAGCCTGTTGCAGCTAATCTGATAACCTTTACTATGATATTATAATTTTAATAATAAATTTTAGATTATGATGCCATGATGCAATACATAGTTAGAGTATCATTTGAGATGTAACAATTTTCGCGCGCTTTTTAAAATGGTACAAATTATCGATCTATCTAACCACATAAATCACACTTACAGTGTGGCACTGGGCACACCTCTGCACGAAGATTTTTTTTCCATTTTCGGAATTGCCAGCGGGTACGCCCATTTTGAACTGAAAAACAAAATCAATCATCATCAAACATTGGTATAAAAACTCAGATGTTTTGTAATAGGTTGGCAAATTATATAATAACAGCAATACCTAGTAAAAATGTAACGTGATCGATATTTTTACACGACGAATCGAAATCGTCCACAAATGACCAGTTTTCCACTTAATCCTAGAGAAATGAATAAAACTATCTACTAATCCCAATTTAGAATAAGGCCAAGGAAAGTGTTACTTCTAATCAGGTCAGGATCAATGTCAGTGGGGAATTTCAAGGCACAAGTGGCGTAAGTCAGCATTACGTAAGCATGTGCAATAAATGAGTAAAACGAAGAATTCTTATAAAATACAAACAATACCCCTTTCAATGGAATGTTTTAAACCACATAAATTATAGAATTAATGCTTACAGGAATACCAGGATCTATTCCTAGTTTAAGGTTATTACATAGTATTACAAGTAAGTTCCTAGAGTTTACATTCAATTTTTTGAAAAAGATGGATTATTTTGTAATAAACACAAAACTTACTTACAATAATATAATTTACGATTCGATGAAGTTAAAATTAGCGAATTTTGTTCGTCTGCCAAAGCACAAGAGAAGACACAAATGACTCAAATCAAATCAATACGCACGTTGCCAATTCACCCCACTCGTGGCGCTGAAATCACAGGACTGGAAGAAGAGAGAGAGAAAATGAATGAGTTCATTGTGTAGTTCAGTGTTACCAAAGCAAACCTCCAATTAAACTCGATGTCAATAATGCCCTAGCATAAAATAAATTTTCCTCAAATGTTATTTTACAACTTTTAAAATTGATCAGTCACATTTTAAGTTACTTTTATGTTACTTATGTTACCAATTCTATTATTATGTGATATAAAGAGTCACAAACTCAGAACTGAAACTTTAGAATAATTTGTTAATTAGTATATAATAATTACATTAAATCAATAATACCTGTAGTACATTAAATTAAACCCAACGAATGTTCTACGTACATAGAACGTATTTGTACTGCTACGATGAATAGTCGATATTCTTTTATAATAAAAAACGCATTATTGTGCGTAGTTCAATTTTATTGTTAAAACGTCTATAAATTATATATTAATGAAACACTGAGTAAAATTGTAAAAAATAGATAAATTTTAAAAGCCGATTTTGATTATTATTTTATATAAGTACAAAGATAGTAGCTGTAAAACAATTGTTTACATTGACAAGTTATACTCTAATTTTCATAACAATATTAAAGAGAACTAGATTTATTTTACTTATTTTACTACGAGTAGGTATCGGGTATCGTTAGTAGGTACATCCCTAATCATGTGGTACTTACAGATGTCAACGTCATGCTGACAACTGCCACCCGCACCATGCTACAGCGGGTGTGTTCCAGTTGACGTTCACAAGGATCACGCTCACGACCGCAGTTTTGTCGTAAACTCAAGTGGAGTGGATTATAGAGCGTTTTGAGCGTGGAAGTAAATAATACAAACGGCGAGTAAGAAAAGAAAACAAAATATTTAAGAGGGTAGGTTATAATCTGTAAGCCTTAAAAATAAACTTAATTAATTATTGTTTAAGCTGTACGTCTACTTTGGCATGCTTTATTTAAAAGAGCCTCAAGATTTTTAATTTATTTGATTTACAATTGAATTGACAACTAATTGACAACGATCACTTCAACCCACCTTTTTAGATGGGTCGCCGTGAGGTTCGTATGAGCGTAAGTCATGACGTTTTCGCCACGACCACAACGACCGCGTTCGTTATGTGGAACGACTAAAGGAGCATTTTGATCGTTGTGAACGTCAACTGGAACGCACCGAGCGCAAATCTCGCAGCGAAGTACTCAGCGATGCTGCACACGCGACGGCCACAAACTGACTGCATTTTGTCGCGTTGTTGTGTTGTGGTTGTAATTGGTGTATTTAGAATATTGTTTTAGTAGAGTTAGTACTACGTCACTGGATTATGAGAAATAGCGTGGCCGCTTTATTATTTTGTCAGACAATTTGGATGTCAGCTGATCTTTCATATTTAACCTTAGATATTTAATCTATGTATTTAACGTGTAAATTCCTTCTTGACTTTGCTAAAAAGACTTTATATATTTTTTAAGTAATTGTTATTAAAGAAGTAATTTTATGTGCTGTTTACGGCAGATAAATCATATATAAATAAGGGAACATGAGGAAAAGCAAAAGTTTTCCTTTCATAGGTTCGCGCTCTCCAATTAATCCTCCTAAGCGCAAATAGTACTTCATTTTATTTATTTGTTTTATTTATTTATTAATATTATTATTCTAAGCGTACCTATGTTATGACCTTACAATCGTATCTAGCTATAATTATAAGAAAATCGTATTTCGACTTTTGGCAAAAACTGGCATGCAACCCTCCAAAAGCCATCTCTACGACACATAATGTGATTTTGGCTGTGATTCATGTACGTTTATATACCCTCTACCTATCGAAAAAATTTCAATTTTTGACATTGACATACATGAGTGCATTTGACATTGAAATTGACAGTAGACAACGGCTGTCAGTGAGATCGAAGTAAATTCCGCACATTTACTTCTCGATTTTATTATTTTTATTTAATTTTTATCCATAAACTGTTGAATTATGTACCTATAACTTATAACTTAATTATAGTGCGTGTGCTTTTATTTTTATCTATGAACTGACATTAATATTTATTATTTAAGTACTGACTGAAGTATACGACCTAACGACACCACTGCATAAGATTTTAGTTTATAAAAAGTGGAAGTGAACCGATATATTTAATTAGGAGACTGATGATCATTTAATGAATGTTACATCTACAACGATTGGTAAGTTTTAAAGGAGAACATTGGATGTGCGTGCTTCGTTTGTTTTTAAAATTATGTTTCATGTTGTTTTAGAAATTTTCCTTATTAGCAGATGATAGCGAGCTGGTGTAAGTTTGAACCTTCTAAGTTTGAAGATATTTATGGATCTATACTAAAACATGGCTAGACCGTCAGTTGCCTTAAGTTTCCATGAGATTCTTCTGCATCACTCAGATGTTGAACTACTAAAAGGGCCATATTGGCTCAATGATACAATAATATCATTCTATTTTGAATATTTAGAGAAGGTGGTTTTCAATCAGAGAACTGATTTGCTCTTTGTGTCACCAGAAGTTACACAGTGTATTAAAATGGTGCAAACAGAGGAGATTAAGATTTTTTTAGAGCCGTTATCAATAGACACTAAGAAATATGTGTTCTTTGCTCTGAATGACAATGACTTGCCAGATAAGGCAGGTGGCTCACATTGGAGTCTTCTTGTTTATTCAAAAATGGAAAACTGCTTTTTTCACCTTGATTCATCAGCTGGGAGCAATCACAATGTTGCATGGGATTTTGCAAGTCATTTAATGTCATATTTTTCAAAAGGAGGTGAGATATTGTGCTTTGTTATAATACATTTATATATATTTTCTCCATACTAATAGCATTAGATCCTAGCATTGAGTTCATTTGATGTTATATTTTTTAAAGTTTGAGCTGTGAGCATGTTAGAAAAAAAATGATATTATAAAATGTATATAGAAACATTATTTTTAGGGCACATTAATTTTGTGGATAAGGAGTGCTTGCAACAAAGCAATGGATATGACTGTGGAATCCATGTCATATGCAACACTCAAAGGCTAGCAGAACATGCCCAAAGTGGAGGCCAAATTAGTACCTGTGATATGACGATCAAAATCAACCCTGCTGCAAAGAGAAAAGAAATACTAGCAACTATAAATCACCTTGCAAGTGCTAAGTAGATTACAGTTAAGTTTTAACAAATCTGTTTTAATGCTAATAAAATGAGTACCTAATTTGGTAGAAGGTAAAATTTTTAACCTGTTTTGTGTCAAAGGTCTATTCAAATAGTGTCAGAGGTGGACAAATAATAAACATAAAAAAATTAATGAAACTAAACCAACTGGGCTTGGTATCTATCATGATTAGAAAACTTCAGGTACAAGTATTGTATTACCTGCTATTTTATAGCTCAATATAAGTTAACCAAAATGACTGTGCAGAGAGTATAACTTTAAACATAGAAATCCATTGGGGTTTATGGCACAGTGCATAAAGTATTTATAAATAAAATTTGTTAAGAACAGCTGTTAGAAAGGATGAGGTGTTTGCCTAGGGCTCTCTTGATTTTAAATCCACCTTTACATAATAGTTATGTCTTATAATCTGATTTTCCCATATTGTTCACTAGATAATTATGTGCTCTCTCAGACTTTTTTGTAGATCTTAATAAGACCTACAAACCAGTAGTACGTACATCATTTTGTTCTCTTGTAAATAGTTTTTGCAGTGCACACATAAATAGGTTTTCAATTCAATTTTCTTACCGATCCCTAATTTTTTTGAAAATAAAATATAGCCTATAAACCTTCCTCTATAAATGGACTATCTAATACTGAAAGAATTTTTGAAATCAATCCAGTAGTTCCTGAGATTAGCGTGTTCAAACAAACAAACAAACAAACAAACTCTTCTGCTTTATAATATTAGTATAGATTAAAAAAAGTGTTACTGTTTAATAAAATTATAAGCAGGTGTTTGATTATAATTTATTAGTTAAATGTCATTCTGTTTTATGTAACATAAACATGTTGTCTTTTTATTAGCTGATTTTAATTGTTATAATAATTTTATCATTGTTGATTATTTATAAAAGTTGTTGATTATTTTAAAAATTAATTTAAGATGATTGTATTCTGTAATTGGCCAGCCAAAAACAAATCTTACACTTACTTGTACATTTAATGGTAAAATTGTATACAAATTAGGTAAATTTTTGTTGCTTTTTGTAATTTATATACGGTGTGACTGGCCGAGAGCATGACTGTGACAATGATTACGTAAATGATGTCGTGTGCCATAATTATGCCCATGAAAATATTTTCATGTTACATAGTCAAATCAGAGCTTAACAATATGTTGCAGGTTTAAATCTATATATTTGTTATATAATAAAAATGAATCGCTGTTTGTTAGTCTTATAAAACTTAAAAAGTTCAAAATGAAAATATTGCAGAATTTTGAGGCAAGTAAATTTAAAAAAATTAAGTGTTATTTTCTTCTACTGAAAATAAACAGAAACAAAGAGAGGGAAATGTCTCCTGGAGGGGATGCTTTTTAGTTAGTTATGTGATGATTTCTGCCAGTTCACTCTAACCACTTCAAGGAACTTTATTCCAAAAATTTTACTCCTGTTCTGGATGTTTTCATCATCATAATAATTATTATTATTGATATTTATTGTACCGATTTGCCTATTTTTTGTTATAGTTATATTTATTGGCTATATTTATTATTACATATTTGTATAACCTGAGCAAGAGTCCCAATGGGGCTGTCACATTATTCTGCAATACTTTTTCTGATCTTTACCTTTGATATTGTTAGTGTATTTATTTATTATCCTATTCATCTGCTCAAACACTTAATGCTGTTGTTGCCCTGTTATTTAAATTTTAATGGTCAAACAAATAATGCATGGATGTTTTCTTAGTTGTTCAATTTATACCTTTGTGATATGGTCGTGTAAATGTAATTATTTTTAATTTTACTGTATGTATTGTCTTTTATTTAGATGTCATGGGTATGTCTTGTGTTTTCTGAAGCTTTTGTTTGCTTTTTGTTTTGTGGATTCTCTATATTTAATGTTTATCTATATTCCGCTTTTAAAATATAGAAATGGGAAGGCTGCTGCACACTTGATGTTTAGTGTTCACTGCAGCCCATGGGCAACTACAAACAGCTTGCATACAGATGGAGGTTGTAAATGAATTCAGAAGGATTAGGTGTTTGTCTTGAATATTTTTGCCAAACCACATGTCTCTATAAGAAGTAATATTTTGTAAAAATATAATTGAGTTTAACTGCAACCCATGGACACCCACATCCAACCTCAAATAGGATATAAATCATATACACGAGGTAGATTTGGTGCGGTGCTCACTCATGACGACGAATATATAAATTTTAATCAACCATACCTTGCCAACTTGACAAAGCACTATAAGAGCTATACTTAAACACCTCAAATGTAGATGAGTGAGTCCAAAGGTTCCTCTGTTGGAAATACAAAAATGGTTCTGTCACCTATAAATACTTAATAAAGTAGTTAAAGATATTATTATGTCTTTGTTTGCTATAAATTTAAGGAAATAAAACTGGTAAAATATTTGTTATTATGTTTTCGTTAAATAATAATCACAATCAACCATACAAACTTACAGTATACATTACTTATGAATGATTTTTCATAATAATTGTTCTTAAAGTATACTAACAAAACACTGGGTCAAAGTAATAAAGTTATACGTAATTATTACTAAGTCTATAAAAATATACAAATATGATACTTTGAAATCCCTTTAAGCGTAAAAAAGTAGACAAGTATTTCATTTACTTTTAAAAGATATATAAAATTATACCTATCATTATAGTATGAAAAAGATCACAGCATTATTTCTCTTTCATACATTAAATTTAGGAGATACTTGTAGTTACAAGGTTACCTTATCATAATGTTATATTATAAGGCATAATTATACACGGCGCTCACAAATTTATGATAGTCAAGACACACTTTGTCAATGATAAATAATATACTCAACATACGATTTATTTTATAAATACCTTGTAATAATGTCAACCGTAAAATTCACGTAAAATGCATTCACCCTGTCTTAAAAGAAATATTCAGAATTCAGGATTAGTAACATAATATATGTGCTAGTGCACTTGTTTAAAAAATATCTGTATTATTAATATAATATTTTATGATTTTTGAGGTTCTATCCACCCTCCAAAAGCCTTGTCGAGTTCTTCCGCCACAGCCAGGCACAGCCTGTCGTTATTATGATTGGCTATAACTTGTAATCCTATTGGTAGACCTTCTCTACTTAATCCTAAAGGAATTGAAGTTGCTGGCATGCCTAAACAATTTATTATGGACGTATATGTGAAATTCATTGCTTTGAACAATGGTTCATTATGGTAGGGAGCGGGCGTCGGGTGGGTTGGGTACAGAAATACCCCGTCGTCGCCCAACATCTCTTTGAAGTAAACTTCTAAATCATCGCGAACCTTTATATAATGCTTATGCCGCTCACCGCCGACTTCCACTCCGCCGTAATCGAATAGGGAGGTAAAGAGCCCTATCAACGTATTTCCAGATAGTCCGAAAATGTTTTTGACAATTTCCACACAAATGGAACTCACTGAATCATCCTTCATTATAAACTTGCCGAACGTCTTAGTGCCTTTCATTGTTGCAAACCAAATTGCGGCCGACTTCCTGAGAATACCGATCTTCTTCTCTTCAGCTACTAGTTTGTGTTTTACATTGAAGTACTCGACAACTTTTTTCATTGCTGTGATAATGTCGGGGTCGACTTCATCTGCTAGCGGGGCATCGTTACTGAGCTGATAGAATATTTTTAGTTTTGTGATGTCCACCGAAGTGTCCAAGTTCAGCTTGCTGCTATTTTCCCCGGATATTACCTTGAGAAGTGGATTCAAATCTACAGCATGTCTTGTGATTGGCCCGAGACCTACAAAAAACAATTCAAATCACTATAAGCGTAGGAAATGGAAACGCAAAACCAGTGAACATTTATACTAACTAATGTATTTTATAGAGTTAAAACCGTTATCATCAACATCAAGTTATTATATTATGCACTTATCATAAAAGATATCGGAATAAATTATTATTCACGTGGTACGTAGGTATTTATCCGCACTCTACCACACTTTTTGCCGTGGAGTAAATTATTTTATTTTATACAATAATAACAAGCGTACTTAAAACAACTTAAACACTCACCTAAAAAGGAATTCACAAGTTCTGTATCTGGAATCGGATACTGCCCCTTATTAGATACGATACCTCTTGAAGGTTTATGTCCGAAAACGCCATTAAAGAACGCAGGCATCCTGATTGATCCACCAATGTCGGAACCTGTGTATAATTAGATAGTATGTATATTGTATTTTAGTTTCACCCGCGTTTGATTTTCAAGAAAACCATCAGAGATATATCATTTTACTTAATTTAGGACTTATACAACGGTCGAAACGCAGTTCATGATTCTACCTGAATAAATCTACTGAAGTCTGCCAGAATTAGACTAGGTAGTTATATCTAGGTATAGTCGAGCCAGTCCGAAACACAAAGTTGATTAAATAGTGAATTAAAATTTCCTTGATAATAATTAGTGTTTGCTATAGCGGTTCGATTTTAGAGTTTCGATTTCTTGTTAACATTGGATTAGTAAGTCCCATTCGTTAGAAAGCGAAGCGAAATAAGCGAAGTGGTTTTCTTATGATTTTGAAAGGTTGGTCTTGGATGTATTATATTTATATTATATAAGTTAAGTAGGTTGTAATTTGCTATCATAATGAAAACCTCGTGGGGAATCTTGTATGCCTGAGTGTTCTCCATAATGTCCCCAAAGGCTTGTGTAGTCCACCAACTCGCCTTTTTCCATCACGGTAGACTAAAGCCCATATTCTTTTTGTTATGAGAGGAAACCCGATCTTAAAGTGGGCCACTGATGGGTCACAGGCATGTAATTAGCCAACTTTATATTACGACAAATTTGTTATAACTTTTGTACTCGTCAAGTTCATAGAATCGTCATATTACACGGTTAGCCGTGTTTTATTTTGAAGACTAACCCACTCCAAAGATGCTCCCAGCAGCTGCCTGTATGCAGCCCTCTCCCCCCGAAGACCCTCCGACAATTCGTGTCGTGTCGTAAGGATTGTTGGTTCTGCCATGGATGTGGTTATGGGTCTCCCACCTATAAAGTTAAATGTAATTTTAAAATTACATTCATGTATCATCATATTGTATCATCATAATATTATAATTATATATAAATAGGCGAAGGCGAAGGCGAAGGAATCAGTTCAGAACAATTTTCTCTGCGTTTCTCAAGCGATTTTCCTCATTTTTGTTTTGTTCAGTAGTGTATTGACGTGACTGTTTTAGTGCATGGTCAATAAAATTAAGGAAGACGCATTGGAAATACATCAAATTAATGAAAAATCACAGCAAGCACACAACCATACGTTTTTTACACACAATATATAGGTACACACTCACACATAGATGACAAGTTTTTTTTCCTTCTGGTTATGGCGGAGGCCCATTCACGTTCAGCCCACATATTAAGTATTGTTCTGCCAAAGACAACTTGAAGTTATAAATGTTATAATATTATGTATATTTTAAAAAGAAGAAAAAGATAAGAATAACAATAGATAATGAAGCATTTGACAGTACCTTAATTTGAAAAAGGTAAGATCACGAAAATATTGAAGAAATAAATCAATAAAAGTGCACAATAGAAAAATTACGTGTGTTTGCTATTATGCAACAGAACGTTCTGTTTTTAAAAATATTGTTTAAATTATAGTCGCTTCCTATGAATCCATTTTTTATTACTATATTTTTTCAATACGATATTAAACCTGAGAACATTATTTTGATATATATGAATAAAATATTTTTTGAAATTATTATAGATTGAAGAGATGGAAGCGCGCGAATTTCACACAAATTAATATTTTTTAAGGAGAGAGTGTCCGCGACCTGGAATAGAATAAGTCCATCTTCAAATAAGATTTCGAGTGTTTTTATTTTTTCCATAAAAGTCATTTAAATTGTTAAAATTGGCCTACTTTTATGGTACCTAATTCATTGATTTTAAATTCAAACAATATACATTTTACCAATCAATTCAAAAGTTTTAACAGCGAGTGCAACTCGTCAGCAACTTATCCTATGGTAGAAGTACATAGAAGTAAAAAGTTTCATCTAAAATTTAGTCGAATTTCGACTACTGGGCGACCACTCGTAAAATTAAATGAAACAACTAAACTTTGACTTACTGGACTAGATACGAAGCGTAGCTAAAAATAAATAACAATTTTTTTTTTCAAAACCTAAATATTTTGTATTATAATTATTATAAGCCATTTCATGCTCAATCATCGATCTGTCAGAGATTCGCTTTCATAGGATGAAAACATGCAAAAGAACGTTCAGGCGTTCAGTATTTAATAGTAGTAATTATCCATAAAACAATTATAGATACTTGCTCGTATAAAATCCCTTCAAAATGAGGGAAATAAAAATAAAAATGAATTAACTCCTAATGACTAATGCATTGAAATAACATAACAACTTACCACATACAGAGCTCCGGAACGTTTGTGAGACCAATTATAATAGCGCCTTTCTCTCTCAAGAGCTTGATGCTATCAGCATCTTCGGTGGCAATCACGTCTTTACGCAGCACGACCCCAGATGTATGGTGCATGCCTAAAAAGTTACAAAAAAACAAGCAGTTGAAACATTTGACAAAACGTTATATTTCAAAATTTTAGTTTCTTTTTCTCTAGAAATCAGAAGATATCTAAAGTTTAATCCAACCAAAACGTGAAAGTGTAAATATGAGTCAAATGTTTTTTTAAGTAGGTATTACCTAATAAAACTGTAAAAAAATCTTTGTATACAATGCTTGTTATAATTTCAAAAAAACGTAAAACTGTTGTCGTGAGTTATCTGTCAGTTATTTAATAAGCTTTTTACTTGACTACTAAAATACTGATGTACTATGTCGATAACTAGTCTATAAACTTATGTAGGTACATAGTTACTTAACACATTAATAAATGATTAAGTTACATGTTATGCTTTGGAATTATTTACTTGGTTTAACCAATACTGTAAATATCTTTACTAAGCCATTGAAATATTGACTGTCAAACTATAATGGTAATATAATAGTCATGCTTAAGTAGGAGATGGTCAGATGACATCATAGAAGTACTTGGCTACGCTTTAAAATAATATTAGTCAATGACATACACCATTACTATTATAATGTACAGTAAGTAACAGATTGCATAATGTAAGTTCCTGATAACTACGTAAACCGAGTAAACACTCTGTTTTGGTAGTTAACAGGTATTAAAATGTTTTATTGTGTTGGTTTAACAGGTTTTAATGTACTGGAATTTATCCCGAGGAAATCGAAATTCCATAGTTATAACAAATCTTTAACATTTAATGTAGCTGTTCACCTGAATTTGCACTTAACCTAACTGTAGTCTTCTAGTCATTTGATGTCTCGTGTAGCTGGCCAATAGGGTAAGTTCAATAAATTGTATGTATAATTGTATGTATGTATAGGGTAAATTGCCAGTAAATATGCCAGGAATACAATAAAGGTATCAAGAATACAGAAAAATATCCGTAATTGTTTTTTTGTTTAGGTAGATACTGGTTTAACAAAAAAGTAAAGGCATTGGTTCCTTTCTTAAAGTCCAACTTTAATATTGTAAAGTCCTCGTACCTACATCATTAGTGGGGATTTAATCGTTAAGATTTTTGCTGTCGTTGTCTATAGAATTGAGGGCAACTTTTTATGGCTGAGCTTGTATGTCTATTGAAGGAAAGCTACTACACACCTAATTATTTATATATCATACTCTCAAAGAGCCTTAAGGCAAGAGTGATAGGTACTGACGCGTTCCACTTCCAAGTTGAATGTAAGGATTTTTTTCTTATTCGCAATTTACGTGATCGTAATCATTATAACAATTAGTAACAAGAGGTTAAGGACGCTTACCTTAACCTACAAGTTCTCAATAGCTGTTGCTTTAAACGCAAGTGCCATTAGTAATTTTCTCGCCTTACAGGTTGGTGGTTGATATTTCTTATAACCTTAGTAACCTGTTTGTAGTGTAAACTATAAACCTCAATGTACATATTATGCAGTATGTAGTCCCGTTGCCGGCACAAGGTTTCACGCAATATGTTGATGGACATTACTTACGAGTACCATCTTTAGGCATAAAAAAGGCAAAGAGAAAGTGTTATTGAACTTTTTCTTCTTTTTTGTAATATTAATATCAATAAATAAATTGGACAAGATAGGACCCTGTTTTTATTATCATCGTTTACTGTAGGACTGTTTAGTGTAGGTTGGTAGTCGCAGTCGCAAGTTCTTCAATTAGGTAACTTTTAACTTTTGCTTTTGGTTGGTCACGTGTTATTATTTTTCCCCCATCGTCGAAAAGTTCGATTAAAAACTCAATAATTGAGGTCGATATTTGACCGGTGCGGTGGGCGATCACGCGTTATTTGAACACCCATTAATTAGGTAGAGCCGTGCACAGTCTTCAGCTAACGACTGTTACCGACATACTGTTTTTACCGACTTAAAAAAAATTCAACCGACATCAAAAAAGTATGAAATAAAATTTGTTACTTGCATACCTACATAATTTAGGCTTACTATTTTTTAGGTTGGTGCCAAAATTTAACAAGAGACACAAAATACTTGATACCTTAAAAATTAGTAAGCCTAAAGTATGTAACATATTTTATTTCATACTTTTTTGAAGTCGGTTTAATTTTTTTAAATTATTTTTTTTTTTGTTTTAATTGTAAGTCGAACAACGTGTATACATCAGTGTCTACTAGGATTAACACACAAAGGGTAATAGATACCTTTAACAGCGATGCAGTCTTTCGTTGTGAAGGGGACGCCAAGGAAGGGCTTCTCCTGGTGTATCTGGTGTTCCGTCTTCGACCCGCTGCGTATGAGTTCATCGGCCTCGCGGGCTTCCTTCATGGCCAATTCGAAACGGTCCTCGACAAAGCAATTGAGAGCCGAGTTCACATCTTTTATTCGACGAATACATGCTTCGAGCACATCCACGCTTGTCGTCTGAAAAAATAAATATTCAGCTCCATCAATTGAGAGCAATATGCAAAAATAAATATATACTTACTAGCTTACACGCATAAAAATGCAAAATCTTGTTACTGAATGGAGGTTAGCTCGTCTTTTACGATAAAACGACTGAAGTGGAAGAAAGGACTTTGGTTATAATAGAACTCTATTTATCTCTCTCTCAAAAAAGTCGCATGCAAAAGCTAGTCTATTGAATCTTTAGTCGTTTTTGTATTTATACCTATTCAAATGTCCAACTTATATTTTTTGTTAGTGTTTGTTACTTTGTATTTATATTTATCGGCAAAAAATTGTCTTTGTAAGTCACCCCGTTCTAATTTTTTTTGTTATCAACCTTAAGAGAACTCTAGAACGTATCGTCTTTTTACTTATGCGATATTCTAATATAATCAAATGTCATTTGTATAAGCTGATTAAACAAGCAAGACATATATTTTTATTCGTACAAAGCCTTTTTCAGTTTTGGTATTAAAGAACACCTGAAGAACACCATAGAATACAGAATGAACACATTGGATTACGCCAGCTATGTACATGTGCCTAATAAAATTATTACAATGGTATGATGTACGAGCATTGCGTAATAGATAATATTAGACATTATCTTATCTTATTTATATTAATATCATTTCGTATATTCTTTGTTATTAAAATTACAGGGCTAATATGACTAATATCCTATGTCACATGTTATATACTATTTGCATCAGCACCTCACCAAAATAACTGAGTTACATTACCATCTATGTATTTAAATATTTTTAAATAAATTTCCGGATTTTCCAACCTTCAGAGCGAGGAACGGTGGTTATTTATGAAAGTATTTTGTTTTTTGTGGTAAACGTACGATGTTTTAAAATACAATAATAGTAAAACAAACCATATTAAAATTATCTAGTCTTTATAATACATGTTATATTAAGTAAATGTGTAAATTCATAAGTAACATGTATATAGTTGTATTCAATTGTCAACTATTTTAGCACAGTTTTTAATTTGACATGTGTTAATGACGGGGTCAGATTAATGAAAATATGTGGAAGGAATAGGTATGAATTTATTAAAAATATTATAATTTACATTAATGGATCGTGAGAGGCCAAAAAAAACTTTCTTCCCACAATGACATCTATCAAAACTAAAAATATACTTCTTTCTTTTTAAAAAGAATTAAACCAATGTTGGTCAAGGAGGTCGTAAACAACATGTTTAATAATAGTTGTTATCTTGCAAAAAAAATATACACTCTTTATTTTAAATAATTTAAGACAAAACTATTGGTGTGAAAAATGTAAAGCATTTACACACCTATACTAGACATTTCCGCCTATTTTGCAATGATTAAAATAATTATAATGGCAAGGTACTTGACAGGTGTTCAAAGGTCTCCTTAGCAAACTTAGCATAGTTTTTATTTATTGTATTACCAAAGGCATAGACCATTTCATACAATTTGAAGTTCTTTTACTGTATATTGATAAATAAAATGAAAGAATTCGATATTCAAAGCTAAGAAGATAAATTAATTATTCATGTAAAGATTTTTAGCACTTCAGTAAAATAATGAAATGTAAGTACCATTTTACTACCTTTAAATATTATGATGTAGTTAATCTCATTTGCGGGTGAGGATTCTGTCAGACAAGCTCCAAAATTAGTTAAATTATCATTGTGAGGAAATTGTTGAAAAAAATATTTTTTCTAAACATTATAAGTAATTTAAAATTATACTGTTAGTCTTGATCAGCACGGTCACGCCTTATTCTATAGTGTAAATAATGACCATCGAAATTTATAAAAGCATACCTATTATGTTTTGTTATAATTTATAGAATGGTATGGTATATGGTTATAAGTTGGTATTATATTATTTATTGGAGTCATTTGAACGCCAGACAAGAATGACATAGGCCAGGATTGGTTCAAAATTATTTTGATAACCTAGAATATACTTATTTCTTGTATATTTTCATTTTAAAATTTTTCTTTCTCAGTTAAAACATTTGCGATAGGTCAGCTAGCCTATTGTGTGTAAATCGCTATTCGCTACTAAAAATAAAATTACTTAAATCATTATCAAGGGCAACTACTACAAACTAGGTCCTACGCTAAGTAAATTACGCCTTAAAAAGGTTTGTTTTAGGAAAGTACAAACATAGATAAATTATAAAATAAAACTAAATGCCTCAAGCCGAGGTCGAATGTAAATTTGCTAGGTATTCTTGGTGACTCGTAATATTCGGAACCAAAATAGGAACTTAAGTGGAGTTGCTTTTGGTTGAGCTTTATCATTCCTACATACCTACTACGTCTTTTATAAATGTTTTAATGATTTGAGCGTTATCTAGGTTGAATCTCCTAAGTATTGAGTTATCCTTGATCTTGATATGAATTCTCTCTTGTAAAATATAATATTATGTATGAATATCGATTACGAAGCCATTTCCTCTTGCGAAACCTCTATTACTGTATTAATTATATTCACGAATAGCATTTATGTACCTAGTTATGTAATTTTATGACTTTTTCTAAAGAGTCGCGTCTCCTCTCCTAATACGAAGTAGATATAGGTACCTACGTCGAAACTTATTACTAAGTATGTAGGCCTACCACGCTTACCAATTGCGGGTTAATAGAATAGGTTAATAGAATAGAAACCGACCCTGCTGTGTGACACTGATGAGATGCTAAGGTCTAAGAAAAAATAATAATGATAAACCTACGCTCTGCTTATTTCGCAAGCGTTCCTAATTCAATAACGTTAATATCTTAACAATAACCTACAGTTTTTTAAAATTTAAGATGTCTAAATCTCAACGTTGCCCTAAATTTATTTTGAACTACGCATACGTAATTGTAAAAACGACATAATGGTTATGTAACTAAAAAACCTGGCTTGTAACCTAGAAAAAACAATTTACATATTGTGATAAGTGTGTTCTTGTTTGTTAGTTTTTAATATTTAAATGCCTAATTAGACTTCCGGTTAGTAACCGGAATATCAAAGTAATTAAATAAACTCATTTAACTGCGTCTTAAACTTGTCCGGCACTTTAAAGATTTTTTATTAACTGTTTATTTAAGTGAGGTAAGTAGTGGCCTGGTGATGGTGGATAATAATTTAATCCTTACTGCGAGGTCGAGAGTTCGATTGCCAGCCTAGTGGTGTGTTGGCTTAGTGGTTAGCGATCCATACTGCGACAGAGGTCGTGAGTTCGATTCCCAACTGGATATGGATAGTATCGGGATTTAATTTTTACTATATAGATATGTTATATTCAGAATAATCATAATGCGACGTATTTGTTCGTTGATTTTTTTATATATAAAATTCTCATGTCACAGTTTTAGTTAGCGGCTTGATCGATTTTTATGAAATTTTATATGCATATTCAGTAGGTCTGAGAATCGGCTAACGTCTATTTTTCATACCCCTAAGTGATAAGGGTTGTTAACACTTAACATTTTTATTTTATTGTTTGGACAATTTTTCTTATTTTTATTTTTCAATAATGTGGCATCAGAAATACATACAACCCTAAATTTTCACCCTTCTATCAACAACCCCTATGTTTTAATAGTCGATTTTTAACGCTCGATAACTTATATCGCAAAACAACGTTTGCGGGGTCAGCTAGTGTGATATTAGTGTAAACTTTACTGATCAATAAATCATACTTTTGTTACGTTATAAGTTGTTTGTTTTTCCATTATTTTTAACATAATACGTTATTTAAATACGTAGGTATAGCTAAGAAGAAGTTGCTAGAACATTTAATTAGGATCTAAGTATTTAACGAAAATGGTTCAAACACGGATTTAAACATACTTAACTTTAGGTATTCCTACATAATATTTCATCAATTATAAATTAAAAGACGGATGTATACAATGGTAAATAAATATTTGATACAAGTAAATAAATATTATTAAGTGAGATGACCATCTAATTCTCAGAGTAGCAACTAGCAAACGCACCTGCGTACGATCTCTAATAGGATTTCTTTTCTGCCAGTTTTAGGTTGAAAGTGGGTGTCAATTGCAAGAGATCTGCTTAAAATCCGCTACTAAATAAATTTACAGGAAAGATTGACTTCAATTTGAGATTAAAGAAATAATTTCAAAATTCACGAATATAGTAGGATTGTGTTAGTATTTAATTCCGAAATTGTTTTATTGTAACTATCACAAACACTACTTTTAAAGCATTTTAAATATTTAACGAATTTTAAAAACACTTCAGAACAGTAGTTCTGACCATACTAAGTAAGTAGGTTCCAATAGGATGTTCCTATTAGGTATACATAGGTACATAGTTATGTGCGTCGCATATTTAGGAAATTTATCCAGTCAGACTGTCTGACACACGCCTATAACGGACGACACGTTATGACTCATGAAGCAATAAAACTTTTATAATAGTCACATAAATACGAAAAGAAAATAGGTCACTTTTCATGACATGTACCTAGGTACACACCTCCTTATTCCGGATTCTCCTCGCAACTTCGATGGCCGGTTGTTGCAGGATCTCGTCAGTTATCGGCGGTATTTTCTGCCCTCCATTCCCGTAGTAAAAACTGAAGAAAAACCTTGCAAGTGTCCCCAGAATTAATCTGAATACATGAAGCACTCTGAGTTTCAGCGGGACGGAAGTTTTCGTTATCTCTGTTACGGTGCTCATGTTTACTTTATTTATTATTTTAAAACTGCGCTGCGTCTATTTATACATTTAGTATCGCACATGGATCGGTTGATTTTTACCGATTCGTCCGCGCCGGCGTACAAAACTTACTCACGGCACGGTGCAAAATAACGCAAGTAAACTAGTTGACACTATTTAGCGAGAAGCCGCGCGGTCACACTGTGCGCTTCACAATATCAACTCATTGAGTGGAGGAAGATACGTGAACACAATGCTTTGCACAGTCCGTAGACGGAATGCGTCACACTCGCAAGTCACAATATCGCTGTCTCGCTCGAGAACTGGAGTGGTCGGTGCGCGGAACGTCGCGTCGCCCATGTAACCGTGGCAACTACGTAGGTACTACGTACGTAGTCGTATGAGTCCTACTCAATATAAGTACTTACTCAATAACAATGACTAACAGCTATTGATATAAACAATTAAACAATTCCCCTCACAAAACAAATTTGCTTCAACGGATAATGCTCCTCGTATTTAGGTATAGTAAAGTGATAGTATAAGCGGTGAGTAAAGCTTTGACAAAATACATCGAGCTATCGAAGTTGACCCAATTTAATAAAATACATCTCATCGATCATGTCTGTCTGTGGGGCAATCGACAAAGTTGTTTACCGAAGTATAGAAGTTTGTTCTAGCGACATAAACACTAATCTTAATATACTATTTTTAAAGTGGAAAAATCTGTAAGTTATACGTCAAAATTATTGTTTTTCCAGAGGTCGATTTGGTCAAAATGAACTCTCAAAACACCAAAAATTTTTGAAGGCTCTTTTCATCACTGACGACGCCTTATAACAAGATCAATTTATGTTTATTTTAAAGAGCATTGCCGACTGTTTAATTTACTGTGCGAAACATTGTCGTAAAGTTGTTATGTTTTGAAAAAAGCACAGTAGACGGTCTTACCCCCCAGACGGTCTTCCCCACATTGACTATAGTTATATATAAGTATCTGTATGTATGAAGTTCATACATACAGATATATATGTGGATATTGCTGTTCATAGTATGAATCCACTTGCAACTCCAGATAGTACTTATTTCGATCTAAACTACGTAACGGCTTAACTTACTTACGAAAAATAGACTGTTGGATCGCTATAATTCTAGTCAAGGACTGATTTGATACTTGGTAGCTACCTGGGTAGGTACATTTTTTCTTGGACTGGTAGTGTTTGTCTTAACCATGTCTTAACATTACGAGTAGATATAACACCATGCCATGATATAGCTCCGATGACGAGGAAAGGTAAACGAGGCACGTTTTTAGTTTATTAAATCTCGTCATTATTTCGTAATATACTTTATCTTTTTTCGTTATACGCCTCACTTGCCCGTTATGAGAATCGACCCACATTCTTAACCTTCAGAGTATGGCAGTCCTTGGCCGCTGTACTGTCAAAACAACAACATTGTAAGGTTCCGTGACGAAAATACGTGGTTCAAAAACCATGAAATTCGTGAGACGTAATAAAATTTATGTCGCCCAAATGTCGCCAAATTTTACTGTTTATCCTAAACATTTTAAAGAAAGACAACTAGCTATACAAGTAGGTAACAGCTAAAGATTTTTGATAGCGGTCCTTGGCTGAGTGCGGCCCGTTGAAAACTCATACAAATTCGAACTGGGCAGGCTTTCGGAGGGTTTTTGGAAGGTTATTCTACTCCTGTGAAAAGTGCCTGACCAATCAAAACACAAGAAATTGCCTTCTTTACTTTGGATCATGAGAGGGTATAAAAGAGCAGAATATATTTTTATCGACAGTTACTAATCTTTTTGACTTAAGTAGATAAGTACCTAATAAAATAAAACAACTAGGTATCTAACCAAGTGAGATTTCATCAGTATTTCGCGTTAGCTATTAATTAGTTCAGCCGTTAGTGGCCCACTGCTGGGTCGGGTTTCTTGTCCAATGAAAAGACTGTAACCTTAGTCGCCCACGCACGCTCGCCTAACGCGGGTTGTTTAAACCTAATGCTGGTTGTTTATTTTTATGCTTAAGTTGGACCTATAATGTTGGAGTGTTAAGTGTTTTATAAGTGTAATTACTTATCCATTACGTTACGACTTTTACGATAAACTTGCAGAGTTTGCTGACCCATATTCCGGAGGAATTGCCGTAACATTATGTGCCTACCTTTTGTCGGTAATGGCATCCCTTGGACATTACCCATAATGGTTTGGTAGAAATTGAGGATATAAATAATAAATAAATAACGCTTCACACTCATAGCCCCACACTAGGATTCCCTGTGTCGTGGGTGCCATGGACACACACAAGACAAGAACACAACACACCCAGACCAGAAACAGAAATTCAAATTCATCATTCAAATCTCCGCTCTGCTGGGAATCGAACCCAGGACCCTCCGCGCAGCGCACCGGTGTCTCAACCACTGCGCCACTGAGGTCGTCATATCTCTAAATATGATGGAGATTAACGATGTTTTCAAATACTTTCTTTGTGTTATTACTCTTTTGTCATTAGATTTTATTTATTGTTCCCAAAATTAATTTTCTTTTTAACACTAGATTTCTTAAATCTATGTAATATTACCCACTCTTCATTTTTATTTTTGCTTTATTGCTATTTGATATCTTCGAAATTAATCTTGCTACCTTACCTTTGTTTGAAGTTTGTTTAAAGTAGTTACCTAATATACTATGCTATCTCAATGTTCGTTACTCTGTACACTTGGTCGATATGACAACCGACCCGTTTTCCGGAAAAATTGCTGTACCTAAATTGCGTGTCCACATCTATTGACGGTAATGACCCTTGGGCATTATGGACAATGGCTTAGTGGAAATTGAGAAAATTTGGCCCTTGAGTTAGAGAAACGATAAAGTTTCATTAGTTTCAGACTCATAATAAAATAAAGACTACAATTTGTTTTTGTTGAAAGCAACTTTGAAAACGTAGGTATTTAATAATACTGTCCTAAATGTGTTTGTTATGCATATGAGCAAAAGTGCTTTTATATCGCTACATTTTGAATTTATTACTTTATTAAATGAAAGGCGACATATGTATACTCGTACTTTAAAATTGTATGTATTTTCTTTACAGATCATGTCCGACGCACCAAATGCAGATGGATTACATCCGACAAGTAATAGTCCTTTAAAAATATCCCTACCCACAGTCCTGTGCACTGATGATTCCTCAGAAAAAACAAATGTGTCTAAAACTGCATCGTTTGTGTCCTCTGATTCCAAACTGTCATTGCCATCAAATCTTGGCACGCCTACGTCACCGTTACGATTATCATCACCTCTCTCGTTACCTACATCACCGACTCCGTTCATAAAAACCCCCCTCCACACTCGCTCAAATAAATCACTAGACGAATCTCCCCAATTAAGTCCTCCGCCCAATAAAGCGAGCCAACAAAATGCCCCCGTGAATAAACCACTCGTCAACAGCGGCTCGGCTACAGGTAAGTCTATATTTGTTACCTCTGATTGGCCTAAAAGCCTCAAAAATGTTTTGGGTTTATTTTTACTCATATTTTCTTTCCGTTTTGCAAATAAAACATAAGTATTTACCTATCAAAACGTTACCAATCTTGGTGAAAGTAATCTGGAGTTACTTTAAATTACAACCAAAGTTCATCGTTTATTGACACCAATGACGCCTCCAATAAAAACAAACATAAATCGTAATTCAAACCCAACTCAATTAAAACTTTCAATATCAAGTAGGTACCTATCAGAGCGCAGCCGCTTAATCAGGCCCAAAGGGGAGTTTGCATATACAATTATACACCCACACATACACAAAGCGAGGACACCCGCGTCGTAGCATGACGGAAACCTTCTACGAATAATTATGTTCTCGGTCTGTATCGTAGAAAACGTTTCTACGACACCATTCACCTGTATCTGTATAAATTAATGCAGCTCTAAATGTACTCGTACTCGTTTTGAATAGAACAAATACCACGTTATTATGAGTACATGTAGGGAAAGTACGAATTTGTGTAGTAACTTCATAAATAATGAAACAACTGAAAAATGAAAATGGAAAACGGTTTCCCTCGCGGCAGTCGCGGCCGCAGTTGAGCGCAGAGCGCGATCGGCGATGGGTGTGCCCTCGCGTCAGCCACAAACGATGCCCCCGCCGATTTACTGTTTTCTTTACTACGTAAAGTGAAGTGGATATTCATTGCAAAGCTATAAACCCTTAATCTGAGCAGTTTGCCAGTACGATAAATTGTTATTATGAAGACCGTTAGTCAGACGTTACAAGTTAAACCAGAGTTTTGTCAACTTTGCAAAAAAATACATAAAACTGTTTCAGTTAGACGGTTGGAAACAGAAATACATTTTTAGGTTACATTTAATATTAATGGGAGTTTGATGTTGACGTGGCAGTGCTGATTGAAATGCATTTATAAGCAGAAGTGCAATGTGAGGCGTCCGCCATGCCTTGCTGTGGCTGCTGGTGGAACGGCCGACAGAGACACCGGCCGCCCGACCCCGCAACTGCAGGTTATTTTCCATTCAATTTTCACCAATTTTTCACTCTCGACCCGTTTTCACAACACAACTCGCGCTAAATATTTTATATCATACGTCAGTGAAAATGAACAGAACTAAAACTGGTTTATCTAAAAGGTCATCCGCATGTTCTACGTCCGTATGTTTACACGAAATTTTTTCTAAGTAGATACCTATACTATAAAATAATGCATACATTAACTATCTTTTATAAAATTTGCCAATGGAAATGTCTGCACTGAAGTGTTTGGCTAGCTTACCGAAGAAAATTGTTCCGAAAGTCATAACATTTACAACTGATACTATTTTGGGGGGTATGCCATTGGGAAATCACACGAGTAGCTCCTTAAAATAAGCAGTAACAATAATAACTTTACAACGTTTTTTTTTAAATTTATTGTTTAAAGTCATCCAAGAAAACATGCACCAATGTTGTCTCTATTGTATGTCTCCACAACATCGCTACATATGTACGTAGGTATACTTATTAAAGTTTTAACAGAGACAGTTCTCTGAGTTGTAATTTTTAATGCTTAGGTATGTGATAGTCATATCGTCTTATCATATGAGGTATTTTATAGTCTATATCGTTTTATGGAGCTTAGCTAATAGGTACATAAAAATGCCATTTGCTGTTAAGTGGTCCCTGCAACCCATGAACAAACACCTCCCTCTAACTTTAGAGCCTTTGTGCCACACAAAATAAACATTCAGCGTTGTTACTCATGAGGACTACTAAGATGTTGGCCTCAAGCAATCTCCGGCAATGACACCTCTCTTACCAAAAACATCAACACGAACATGGAATTCCAATTAAATCAATTCAGAGAGAAAGCTCTGAATTGATTTAATTGCCGGAGAGAAATGCAGTTTGTTACGTAGGTACATAGTCAAGAATTCACAGCTGAAGTGCACTCCCATGTTTGCTTAATAGACCTGGAGCTAAACAGATTAATAGTGATGCCATTACCAGGCAGCGGGAGATAAGTTCAGGCGGTCTGAATTGAATACCGAGGAATTCCACTCGACTTGGTAACCTATTAGAAAGGAACTTTGTGTCTAGCAATAGGTATAGAAATATTCTAAATACCTACGAATAATAAATCATTTTTTTTATAAAAACTGATATTTTTAATAAAAAAATTTATTAAAAAATATTTTTTTAATAAAATGTTTCGTACCATTATTTTGTGTACATTAATAAATTTAAAAAAAAGCTTTTATAATTATATTATAAGGAGAAGAAAGCGGAAAAGCACTCCCAGCTCTCTTTTAAGATAAAATATAATTATCTTAGTCTGCAGTATGACTGGCGATGAGAACCTGTGAAAACCATTGTATGTACGAGTATTAGTATCAGCAAATAAATAAAATATAGGCTGTTAAAAATCGTTTAATTTCACTTCGAAATGCGTTATCATGTGTCTCAATTATGTTTGGACTCTAACCGGTTGTAGATATATTTCATCGACGTGTTGTAAGTATAATCAAAATCAAAGACTCCTTCAGAAGGTAAGGAAGGAAGGTATATAGAAGGTAACACTACTAGAGAAGAAGAAAAGTAAAAGTGGGCTCGTTGAAAGAAAAGTAAAAGGTGTTATCGTTTTAGACACACACTAGTAATAATATTTTTATCAAATTAGTGTATTGTCATCGGTCCTCGATAAATCTACAAAGTTTGAACGAAATCTGGCAGTTTAAAGTGGGTCAAAATCGCGCCTAAAGGAGTCGGTTACTAACAAACAGGTTACAGGTGAAGCTAATATAAAGCGTCTAAAATTACTCCAACACTTGGCAAAATATGTTAATATTGACATCAACCATGTTATGTAAAAGTGACATTACACCAGCAGTACCCGCAAAAATAAAAACGACCTAAAATGAATAGTCCCCTAATTTTAGGTGTCCCATATTTAACATACTGGCACTCTATCTTGATATAAACTTTTTGATGGTGTAGGTTTTACTCAGATTATAATGAAGGTCCGGGCTGCGAGCGTATTGTTCGGCACTCTACCATATCAGGTTGAACGGTGACTCGCTTACTAATGGCATATTGATTGAACGTTGATTCACATCCATTAGGTAGTCGCAGTGAGTCCGCATGTTTCAGAAGGCGAGTCGTGCGCGATGTCTTCTATATTCTGTTGTGTGTCACCGAAGAAATGTGTCGAGAGAAACAATATATCTTCGTCCGACTCCAGCATCTCAAGTAAGCTGTGATCCGCTTCTTCCTGAAATTTATCGTTCACATCGTCGCTTTGTTATTCCGTGCACTTTGTTTCTTCGAGCTGTAAATCCGCCGGTGTCGCTCAAACCATAGATATTGATCTGGGCGGAATACATTTTAATATTAATGAAGCAAATAAGTATAGGATAATCTTTTGTGTAACCACCCGGCAGAGACAGAAGACTAGACTACGACCCCAGGAAGATAAATTAATTAAAACTGATATCAGTATGATTTATTTTACGTTCCCCATCCACTTAAAATCTCCGGTTCCTACTGTGTGCATTGACACACACTGGGATCGTCCAGTTATAGATGAAATCTGCCACTCGACCTGATCAGAGGCTTTTATAAACTACATACATGAAAAATCCGTACGCTTCCCCTACCAAAAAAATCCTTTGGTACATGTTGCTAATGTATCAAATGGTATCAAAGCAAAGAACTATGAAGTACTCGTATTAGGCACGTATTTTCATCTTTGTTATTAGCATAGGAGGCGATGATAACTTAGAATTCGGGCTTTTACTCAAGGGGTCGGGATTCGAATTTCAGGCAGGCATAACCATCGATATAATACGCATAATAACATCCATAATTTTTTTTGTTAACGATATGGAATATTTGTTTGCAAGGCCTATTTTTTGTTTTTTATTAATGCGTCAACTATTTCGTTAATGCGTCAAGGCTTATTAGCAATTTACGGGGGTTATATCAGTGGAACTAGCCGCATTGCGTCCCTCCTATGTCATTATTCCGAATATCGAGCAAGCTATAAAGAAGAGCTATAAAGTCAATATTGCGCACTCTCATACTACATAGTTATTATTTCTATGTACCTACCTATAACAATTGATAGTATAAAATAGTTGTTGCCATCGTTAAAATGTTTATGTTCGTATTCTTATTTTTATTTCATCTACAACATGCACTAGTGAGTTTCAACTGTTATTAATTACACTACTGTAACTTTTAGCCCTAGCCTTTAGAACTAGCCCTTGGGAGTCCACTGCTGGACATGTGCCTCCCCTAATCGACGCAACTCCACCCGGTCCTGGGCGCTCTGAATCAAACGGTTTCCCGCTGTCCTCTTCAGGTCATCAGTCTAAACTAACCCGACTAGGCCTGTCTAAATTTCATCTTACTGATGCAAGATACCATCTTTCTAAATATTAATTTAGGTTACTGTAGGTTGAAGATACCTTATCTTTGTCTAACCTAGTTGCAGCCACATAGGTATTAGACTAAAGTTTATCGAAACGTGGTTTATAAGAAAGCTATTATGTTTCATAACTCGAGTATACCTACTAACCAAACTAATACATAAAGCTTATAACAAATAAACTATAAAACTTTGCATTGTTCATACCATACTCATAGTATGTATACCTAAGAGTTGCCTAACACGAGTATGTTCAAGGCATAGAAGACAGAATACTAATGTTCTATGGTTCAAAGTCTATTTTATAACTTTTTGGTTGGCACAAAGTGAAGTATTTTCTCTCTTATTGTCTATAACAAAAGACATAGGTACTCGTAGTTGCTCCGTATAGATCAAGTGTATGAGAGACAATAAATAATAAAAAAACTATATAAAACTGCTTACTGTAATGAGATGGTATGTTAAAAGTTGGATTTTGTTTAGTCACTACAGCTCGAGGCCACCTTAAAATAAGATTAGTAGGTAGTCATTACTGATATTACCTACATTGCCAAAAATACAACTCTCAATACCTTCCCGAACCTGTCATAATTTAGAGCATATCCTGCCTTTATGTGGACGCAATCTCTTATTGTAGCATAAAGATCGTACAGCGACCTTTTGTTTTAAAAGTTATATTTAGTTACATTGCTTTTTCATCTCACAGCAGGTGACTTGTTTTCTCCTTAGTTAGTTCAGTAACTCAATTGAAACTGTACCTTCAACCAGACCACGAAGCTTCTCTAAAGGTTACTAATTGATTTGCGCTTCGATCGAACAACCCTCAACGTTACTGGTGTCAGCTGAGTGAGAATAAAAATAACATTTGTTTTCCTTCAAGCTTCGTTTGCACCCGCTATTGTTATATAAACATGTCACGAGAAAGAGTAAATAAATGCATAGGCGAGCAAATAATGGTATATTCTCTGCATTTCTGCTGCGTTTGCAAATTTATTTTCGCTTCATACGACTATTTCACGACTATTTTTTAGCACAAACTTGAAACCGAATTTTTTTTTACTTGTACGACTATTTACGACTATTTCAGGACTATTTTTAGCATTGTCAAAATTCGTTTTCATTGAGATTTCAAAGGTGAGGATTCCAGCTTGAAGCACGCCGTATTTTGAATCGTATCGTGCCGTAGTCTTAAGCCACATTCAAACAGCTTTCAAACGGAACAGAGTTTGCAGTCGAGTTGACAAAGTCGCTAGAGCGAAGCTCGTTAGTATTTTCGTATTCCTTTGAATGAAAAATAAAGGAAAATAAACCAAGTCACGTAGCAGGTACTCTGGAAGTGAACTTTTTTGGCATGGAGGCTTAAATTTTTTCATTAACATTTCAGTAAAACCGCGCGCGACACTAATTGCAATCTCGATTAAAACAAGACGGTGTTATTACATTATTATTTGCCTTAGGTACCACTAATGAAAATTCCTGTTAATTATTTCGCGCACGTAGATAGCTATTAGCTCTTGAACTATTTCTTGAAATGGTGTTGATATTACAAAGCTTGTCGTTATTATACCTTTGAGAGATTCCGCCTTTTGTTGAACATTTCTAATAAGCATCCGCTATTAAATATTGTATAGTTAGAATATTTCAAAATATCACTCCGTGAGGAATATTTTACATTTATCCTTATTTTTATTTCCTACGCAAACTTTTTATACTTAAATAGTCAAATGTAGGTACTAGTTATTTCTGTTACCTCGTATCGTCATTTCGACGAATGGTTTCGTCCAGTCGGACCTTGGATATTATTAATTCGAAACGTTAAAATGTTATGCTCTGATCGGATTCAAAACTCATTGTGTATGCAACAACGCGATAAAATAATATATTTTCTCCGAAACAAAACGAAAAACCGCTTCAAGACAAAAAGATCCCCACTAACGCGTAAAGTGGATTGTCTTCCGAGCCATTTCCTTCTCCACTCCTCTAGAGAGACACTTATCTTTATAAAATACAGGACTGAAAACCACGTTAGCAAGCTATAGACGACATTAATAGTTTGTTAACATGAACTTGACATAAAAAATACGGCTAAATTAACGAACTTTATGTTATGTTGGCTTATTGGCTACAATCCTTTGTGTCATGTTGGCCACGGGTGCCCCACAGCAGGAGGCCTTCACCAACCAAACTCCACCACACTTTTCGTGTGGGATGTTCTCAAACCATCCATGGCGCTTCCGACGAGGTTTAACGATTGCTATTTAAAAAACGATAGCAAACCATAGACATCACCAGGTTACCATTGAATATACCTGCATATTAGTTCTATCTATATACTAGTCTACAGCAAAAAAATGGGAGACTTAAATCCAAAGCCAAAAAAATCTTGATTATGTCGCTGACGAAAACTGTTTTCGTTAGCATAAAACACAGTATAAAAAAGAGTGTCAAAAGTGTTTGTTAGCGTTGTTTTTTTATAAAAATGGTAGTAGGTTCTTTTAATAAAAGAAAAAAAGAAAACCTATGCCACTTCCGAGCAATTTCCTCCTTTGCCTCTCTAGAGAGACGTTTATCTTCATAAATACCACTGAAAACGACGTTAGTATTAGGTCGTAACACTAGATTGCTACGTTACGTGTCTACACTACTACACTACTCCACAGTGACACGAACTTAAAGGTGTAGGTAAGATTTTTATGAAAGCTTTAGTTTTGTTAACATTATATGAAAAAAGAGTGTTTTAATGTTTCCTGTAAATCTTTCGAATTAAAATTTAATGGTCAAAGAAATATTTTATATTTCGAGTGACATTTTATCGAGGTAGATAATACTAAACGCTTATTACATAGACATTAGTGGGATATCTATAGGTACTTCTTCGTCGTTAGTAAGCACTTGAAGATGTTGCTAGGTACTTGAAGATGCAAGCTAGGAAATTAATCCATGCGATCTTTGAGCAGGTTCCTCCTTTACTTCCCTAGAGAGACGCTCATCTTCTGAATTTTCGGACTGAAAACGAGGTTACTATATCAACAATCTGCAAGTACCTACTATCCAAATCTAACGAAGCATAATGCTTAAGTTGTATCATAATGATGTCTGCAGTAAAATCATGTCGTGAAAGAAAAGGGACCTAATTCTTCTATTACGGTTTGTACTTTGTTAACTGTGGTCCTAAAAACCCCTATAGAAGTTTTTCAATTTCGTAGCAAACGAGCAATCAACCCTGTTAAGAGGTCTTTGAGTCCGAGTTGAATGTTCGTTTGCTGAGTGGTGGACGGACGCAAGCTCAAGTCCCCTTTCAGTTCGTAAAGGGACGTGTACATTGTACACTGTTGAAGACCGCTTCAAACGTAGGTTGAACAGGAATAACAAAGGGTTTGCTTCCGTAAAAGTTGAACAAAGCCCGTTGTTGAGTAGATTATTCTCATAATCTCTTATCATCTAAGTACTCTATGCTTCTTCACAATAAATAGAAGAGGTAACAAGGCTAGAGTTATTTTTGAAGTCTCAAGAACTTAATTATACTATACTACTTGTAAAAGCTAAAAGAGAAGCGCTTCAAATCCATGCTTTCCTCTCCAGAGAGAGACTTATCTTCCGAATACGTAAACTGGCTTAGATTTTAGATAGATCCTTGTCATAATTTTCTACGATTCATCTCACAATATACAGAAGTTGAAATCTGATTAGAATTTCTGTAAGTAACCAGTGAACAAAGTAAAAAGTAACGCGAAAGGGTCACAGTAAAACAGAATGGTTGAGAACCTTTCAAACTGATAAATAAATTACCTACTCCTTGTTTGCCTTTTTCAAAAGAAAATTTGACGAACCCAAAGTGATTTTTGACCTCTGAATCCCTTGATTAACATTTTGCTTTGAAAGCGAGAGTACTTACTTAATTATGAAAATTAGAGAAATTCTGCTGCGGCGCGGTTTTACCCTTGCTAGTTCTACCATGAAGTTGGTGCTTAAAAGTTCTTAGGTAGGTACTGTGATACCCAGATCTGTAAAAGAGACTATTAAATAAATATGCGTGAAGTTATTTTGTCCCACAGTGCTACGTGTGAATGTGCTTTTGAGTTTGAGTTTGTTCACTTATAGTTAACCCGTTTATTTGGTATTTCTGTGTAAAGGAAATTTCACTCTGTTCCCGGCTTTGTCAGTTATGTGTGTGTGTGTTTTTAGGTAGGTACGATTTTGTCGTGATCTGAGTTTGCATAATGTTCTGGGATAAATGCCTCAAATTGATCCCTAGATTAACATTTAAACCGAAAGTGGTTCATTATGAAAATTAGTAGGTACGTACGAAAACGGCCTACGTCGTTTACCTTTTGATATAATTTAAAAAGTTCTTAACTATTCGCGACCAAATTTACATAAGTATGAAATGTTCATCAACATTAACCTACGAGTATGTTCACAAATAAAATATGAAATATGAATGAATTGTTCTAACTGCAACAAGTAAAGTTACCACCTGCTATTAGAAAGTTCCGAGGGTAATAAAAATTTAAAATTTGTCAAAAGCTAAACCTGCTAAATTAAGTATATAGATAACCCAGCGAGTTATCTTTAAAAAATCTTGCTTTGTGAGTATGCTTTGTTATCCATATAACAAAGAATCAAGAGCTGAAGTATATGCAAATATAATAACGGTAGTTTACATAGAAGTGTATCCATGTGGTATGGGTCATGGGATAATTCGTCCCTGTTATAACACATCAATTATACTGTGTACTGCAGCTAATAAACTATTATGTAATCGTGTTCGGTTGCTATCCGATGTATATTTAATTATGAACACATATATGGTGACATTTTATATTGAATTCGTTTTTTATCATCGAAGGCATTCTCACAAGCTTAGAAATATTAGTTCCTTAATTAGTTTAAAAAAGACACGTATTCACCTACTTTGTATTAGTAGATTTGTACTATTAATGTGTCTACCGCTCCACTGCAAACTCTGTGTGCAGAATTACATCAATTACACCGAAGTTTATTAGTTTCTGCTTGAAGGTACTTAATATGCAGAGTCCGTCGAAATTTGGATTATCTTATCTTAAACTATCATAATGGAAAGGGCCCAGCCTCCATACAAAAGCCCGGACGCTTCGATCTGAGAGGTATTTCATGAATCTATGAGAGAAGGCCTCAGCTGAATAGACTACTCAAATAGGTAGTTAAATTTGGATAGTTTTCAATCCCTTGTATAGTAGTCATGGTGGATTAAATTGAATAACGCAAATGTAAGTAAGTATTAATAACAAACACATTTAAAAACAAACAGAAAGTTTTGTTTTTAAATGCACTGGATCCTCTGACTAAAAATAATAATTATGTTTGTTTTTAAATGCAGTGTTGTTTTACCAAAAGTAATGTTAAATCGTTAGATGAAATAATCTGCGTTTCTTTAATAATATACTTTTGAACCTGCCTCAGTAGATAATTTAATGTTACTTTAAACTCTCTGTTAGGATAATTAAGTAAGTATAATTATTTAAGCAAAGCAAACTGTCATGGAAGAAGAAAGTTCATTTTTCGGTCGGAGCATTGCCAGGGAAACACAATAGGTATTAGGTATCTATCAATAAATATAAAATAAATAAATAAATAATAACAAATAAATATCACCCAGACTCAACACGCGTGACAAGAAAATCTTAAGTTTTCATAAAATGAAACCAACTTGAACAATGCGATAAAACGATCAACTGAATCACAAAATAATACAGATATTTTTTTATCCTTTATATTTGAACCGTTGAACCGACTTGAATTATTTGAAAGCAAATATCGCTTCGCGTTTTATCCGAGATAATTATTGAAATTCCTTTGTATAAAGAAACAATAGCTTAATTTTACATAAACTGGTATGGTATGAAACGCGAGGATAAGCTCGTTTACTTTTCTCATCATAATAATAAATTTACGACGCCGTAACAATATGACTTGATCCTGATTTAGATCCAGTGATCCTAATTTTGGAACAGAATTCATGGTAAGTTCATTCGAGATGGGGGCAGATGGATTTACATTTTTATTAATATATTCGGTGGTGTTCGATAACCATAGACTGGGAGTCGCATTTGACTGTTGTTGTCGATGGTCTGCCGCCGAACCAATGGTCGGTCGATGGTACCCGGGCGCTCGGGATTGGTCGGCTGCTCAACACGCTAGCGCCACCAACTAAAATCATCGAGTCGAATGTGACATATGACATATTGCTTCCTTGTTTTTTCGACTGCCGGACCGTTAAGACCGATCGCCGTGCGAGTTTGAAATATCTGCAACGTTTTGTGGATTTGTGCGTGATAATACTACCGTGGTACCGTGTGCCTACCGTTTTCTTCACTGATCAGCACGAGACGTTCTCGTAGAAGCCGAGCAGGGGAAGTTGGACGTTCCAGAGGAACGGTGAGTAGTATTGTCGGCCATTTCAGTCTTTTGTAGCTCCCGGTCAAGTTCGTCGAACACCTCTTTATTATACAGAACCAGCGCCTATTATCCATCTATCTAAAGGTCCTTCGAATATCCAACATTTCTGGTCCTTCGAGCCGGATCGTAATAATATTTTATTTATCTAATTACCTATATAAATGTCATTATTTATTAAAATTAGAACGTATTTATTTGTGATTTCTATATAAGTATTCGTATTTAATCATATTCTACGTTTATTTCAACTATAATCACCCACTAATTCGTAATTAGTGCATTACTTTGTTAAAAGACTCAAGTTCTTAGTTCGTAAACTACAAAATGGCGGAGCCATCTCGTATTGAAAAATTGGAATTAAAGTTAAAAACGTTAAACTTCAAAAAGGAATACCTATTCTCAAAACTTCAAAAGGTTTATGATTTATCTAAGAAATTAAATACAGATAATGTTGACCAATTGCAAAGTTTTCTGGCACAGTTTTCCGAATTAGATGGTGTACGTACGAAATTCGAAAACACCGTCATGGAGATTATAGAATTAGATATGCAATTAACACCAGGTGTAAAATTATCTAGTTCACCATTAGATGCATTCGAAGCATTGTACCATAAGTGTCAGTTGACCGCACAGGTTTGTCGTGATCATCAAGCTACAATACGTAATCAATCAGAACGTAAAAATACTAGCGAGCTAACGAGGCCTTCACTACCTAAACTAACGTTGTTCGAGTTTGATGGTGAATTAGAAAACTGGACAACATTTTATGACACTTTTTATTCACTTGTTCATAGCCGAGATTTTGCAGATATTGATAAATTCCATTATTTGTTGTCTTGTGTTAAGGGTCCAGCACTCAATATCGTTAAGAAATTACCTATAACTGCCGCCAATTATTCATTAGTGTGGCAAAGTTTGCTAGAAAAGTATCAAGATAATAGAACATTGGTAGGTAGGTATCTCGATAAAATGTTAAACTTCACACCGTTATACAAAGATACGACTTCAAATCTTTCATTATTTATCGAAACATTCGATCATTCTTTGAAAGCAATTCAAGCACTAAAAATTAAAAATCTCGATGACTATTTATTTTGTCACTTAGCATTGAGAGGCCTTGACCCTCACACTAGGAAATTGTTTGAAGAAAGTCGTGATCAAAACTTAATCCCGAAGTTTAGTGAACTCATTGACTTCGTAAACAAGCAAATTAAAGTATTAGAACACACATTTTCAAACACTTCGGTTAGTTCCCATACTAAATCAAAACCGTCAAATCATAATTATAAAATTAATCACTCAAATACACGACAATCTTCAACAAAATCCGTTTTAACTTCATCTCGTACGATGAATAAAAGTGACGATAGTTTTAATAAAAACAAATTGTCATGCCCACACTGTAAACAGAATCATATGATTTATCGATGCGAACATTTTCGTAAAATGTCTGTCGAAGATAGGATTGACCGCGTCAATATCTTGAAACTGTGTACAAACTGTTTAAAATCAAATCATAACTCATCATCGTGCAGCAGTTCGATTACTTGTGGGGTTTGCGCATTACCGCACCATTATTTATTGCATAAAGACGTAAACCGCGCCAACTCAATCGCACCGAGACAGGACAGCGAGCAGCTGTCACGGTCGCACGCGCAGCAAGCGTTAGTGACGTCTCGCTCCGTGAGTGACTCGCCAGCGACACAGAGCGTGCTACATAGTTTTGATGAAAAACAATACGGTGTCGTGTTAGGAACTACGCGTACCAACATTTTGGATGTTAGCGGACAATATCAAGATTGCCGTGCAGTCATTGACTCTGGAGCTCAGAGTTCATTTATTACGTCGGAATGCGCTCAACGTTTGGGATTACCGCGTAAAAAATGTCCGTTTAATATCTCGGGTCTTGGTGGAGAAATTATTAAGAATCAAGGAATGGTTACTTGCACACTTAAACCGCGACATAAGGACAGCCCCACATTCACGTTGAATATGGTCGTCGTAGCTAAAGTGTCTGCCGAGATGCCTAATATAGATTTTCCTTCGAACGTTGTTGAAGAATATAAACAATTTAAATTAGCAGATCCGTATTATTATAAACGATCGCGTGTGGATATTTTATTAGGTAACGATATTGTCTCGGATATTATAAAAGAAAAACCTATATTTGTTAAATCGAATATTCCGAGTGTTATAAAAACTGTTTTCGGTTACATAATTAGTGGCAAGTTATATCCTTCAAACGATACATCTCAAGATTTATCTCAAAATTTTCATTTTTCTATTTCATCTGAGGAAAAATCTCTCGATGAAGTATTGCGTGCTTTTTGGGACATTGAGGAAGTGCCGTGCACCCCTTCAATTAACCCGCTCGATCAGTTAGCTGAAGATATATTTGTTAAGGAACATAGACGCGAAGAGAACGGTCGATATGTAGTGCCGCTGCCTATCGTTCCCGATCACCAGCCGCTCGGTAATTCGCGTGTTGTTGCCGAACGTAGGCTATTCTTTACTGAGCGTAGACTTGGGCGCGCGCCCGCTCTGCAGCAAGCATACCGCGATTTTATGCGAGAATACGAAGCGCTCGATCATATGGAGTTATATACCGGGACGCAACCTAGCAATTATATAATTCCGCATCATCACATATTACGACCTACTAGTACGTCAACTCCATTACGCGTAGTTTTCGATGGATCAGCGAAAACAAAAAATAATGTCTCCCTCAATGACATTTTACTAATCGGTCCGAAACTGTATCGAGATATTGCCGCGATAATTTTAAACTTTAGAATTTTTGAGTATTGTTTAGTTTGCGACGTTTGTAAAATGTATCGAGCGATTCGATTGCGAGAATCGGATCGTAGCTATCAACATATTTTATACCGGGAAGATCCGAATGAGTCCATGAAATTGTACGAATTAAAGACTGTCACCTACGGACTTAGTTGTTCTCCATTTCTTGCAATTCGTACGTTGATACAATTAGCACACGACGAAGGGGAACGTTTTCCGTTAGCCGCGCGGGTTATACAAGAAGGAGTTTACATGGACGACATTCTTTATTCCTGTAGTTCATTTGAAGAGACCTGTACGTTACAGGATGAACTTGTAGGTATTTTCGAAAGTGGTCAGTTTATTTTAAAGAAGTGGACTAGCAATAGCCCAGCATTATTAAGTCGCGTCCCTTCTGAAAACCGAGAATGTCCGGTTACATTTATGAAGGATGGGAATGAATGTACAATTAAGGTGCTAGGGTTGACTTGGAACCCGCGGTCGGATAATTTTTTATTTTTAATAAACAAAACGGACGTTATTTCGACAAAACGATCGGTCCTAAAATTATTGGCGTCTATTTACGACCCCGTAGGCTTTATCGCACCGTGTACGTTCGTCGCTAAACAAATCATGCAAGACTTATGGAAGCTAGGAATTGAATGGGATGAACAATTACCAGCTGAAATAGGCAACAGGTGGGCAAGCTATTTCACCGAGCTTCCACTACTAGCAGATATTCCGATTGAGCGCCATATACTGCTGCCCCGCCAGACTGAATGCGAATTAGTAGGTTTTTGTGATGCGTCATCACGCGGGTATGCAGCATGCATCTACGTTCTCTCTCGGAACGAACTAGATAACAATAGTAAGGTTCGTTTAGTGGCGGCAAAATCTAAGGTCGCACCTATTAAGCCCATGACAATTCCACGGTTAGAATTGATGGGTGCTGTCTTGCTTAGTAAACTTTTAAAATTTGTTTGTGATACTTTAACTAGAGTAAAAATAAATCGTATAACTTGTCTTACAGATTCGACAATCGTATTGTCGTGGCTTCAAATTGAAGCATATAAACTTAAAACTTTTGTTTGTAACCGTGTTACCCAAATAACGGAGGTCGTACCCTCCCATCACTGGCGACATGTCGGCAGCGAAAATAATCTAGCTGACATATGCTCGCGTGGTGTCTTACCATCTCAGCTAGTCACTGAGAGTCAGCGGTGGCTAACGGGTGCTGAGTGGTTATATAAACCATTTGACGAATGGCCTATATCAGTTTTTATTCAGGCAAAGAAGCAACCTCCCGAAGTGAAAACTTCTTATAATTTATTATCAGAACAGTTAAATGAAAAAACTGAATCGAAACTTGAATTTTGTGAACGCATATTTGGTAGATTTTCTTCTTATTCAAAATTGCATAGATGTATAGCTTGGATGTTGAGATGGCAAAATAAACGGAACGATTCCTGCAAATCAACTTCCTTGTCAACCGAGGAATTAAATAAAGCGGAGGATTCACTCGTTCGGTTAGTGCAACATGCACACTTTGAATTTGAATTAGAGCAGTTAGGCAAAAATATTAAATATGTTCCCTCGCTTAGAAAGCTCTCGCCTTTTGTCGATTCCAGTGGCTTTCTCAGGGTAGGGGGTCGTCTTACCCACTCTGAGCTACCATATAATGCCAAGCATCCCCGCCTTCTACCGAAAGATAGTAGATTCACAAAATTGTTAATTGAGTATTATCATCTTAAATATTTACATGTGGGTCCACGTGCGTTACAAAGCATAATTAATGAAAACTTTTGGATATTATCTGCTCGCAGCATTATTAGATCAGTATTATCTAAATGTAAAATTTGTTTTAAATATAAACCATCGCTATTGCAACCGGAAATGGCGCCATTGCCTCCGTCGCGATTAATACCCAACAAGGTATTTGACCATGTAGGAGTAGACTTTGGTGGTCCATTTTTTATCAAGGAAAGCCTACGTCGAAACGCGAAGGTGTCTAAATCGTATTTAGCACTCTTTATTTGTTTTTCAACAAAAGCAGTTCACCTGGAGCTTCTCTCTTCGCTAACTGCGGAGTGTTTTTTAGCCTGCCTAGATAGGTTTGTCGCGCGTAGAGGCTTGTGCTCTTTTCTTTATTCAGACTGCGGAACTAACTTTATCGCCTCTAACAAACATTTAACTGAAGTGCAAAAGTTTTTCCTTGATAAACAGACTAGCGAAGGCATATCCTCTGGTTGCGCCCAGCGGAAAATAATTTGGAAATTTAACGTTCCTAGCGCACCCCATATGGGTGGACTGTGGGAAGCTGGTATTAAATCAGCGAAATACCACATTCTACGTAGCGTCGGCAATAAAGCCTTAACGTTCGAGGAACTTTATACGATCTTCTGCAAGGTTGAAGCTATTTTAAATTCTCGTCCATTATGTCCATTGCCAGCTAGTGACGATCCGGACGAATTTAACGTGTTAACTGCGGGACACTTTCTAATTGGGAAAAGCTTAACGGCCGTGCCAGAGTATAACCTCAATGAGGTCCCAGTTAACAGACTATCACGGTGGCAATATATTCAAAATTGTTCACAAACCTTTTGGAAACGATGGAGTAGAGAATATTTAAATACTTTACAACAACGCGCAAGATGGTTTACATCAAAGCTCAACCTTAAAGTGGGTGATTTAGTTTTGATAAAAACTGACAACACACCTCCTTGCAACTGGCCTTTGGGCAAAATAGAAGTTCTACATCCCGGTCCCGATGGTATTGTCCGTTGTGTGACATTGCGCACACAAAGGAACCGATTGCAAAGACCTGTCAATAAATTAAGCCCTTTACCTTACACTAATTAAATACCTTTTGTTTACTGTTTACTTATGTATCTATTTATTTATTGACAACTCGATATTGTAGAACTTTTCATATCTTATTTATTATTATTATTATATTTTTATTTGTATAGGGGAAACCATTACTATGGTTTCGGTAGGGGGTGTGTTCGATAACCATAGACTGGGAGTCGCATTTGACTGTTGTTGTCGATGGTCTGCCGCCGAACCAATGGTCGGTCGATGGTACCCGGGCGCTCGGGATTGGTCGGCTGCTCAACACGCTAGCGCCACCAACTAAAATCATCGAGTCGAATGTGACATATGACATATTGCTTCCTTGTTTTTTCGACTGCCGGACCGTTAAGACCGATCGCCGTGCGAGTTTGAAATATCTGCAACGTTTTGTGGATTTGTGCGTGATAATACTACCGTGGTACCGTGTGCCTACCGTTTTCTTCACTGATCAGCACGAGACGTTCTCGTAGAAGCCGAGCAGGGGAAGTTGGACGTTCCAGAGGAACGGTGAGTAGTATTGTCGGCCATTTCAGTCTTTTGTAGCTCCCGGTCAAGTTCGTCGAACACCTCTTTATTATACAGAACCAGCGCCTATTATCCATCTATCTAAAGGTCCTTCGAATATCCAACAGGTGGAGTCTTTTCATAATGTTTTGATAAATATTTATAACAGTCTTTACGTACGTCCACAAAAAGGCATGGGCTTTTTCAGGGTTAATCCCGCCCCGCGACCCTTTTATTAAGAGATTCAAGTACACTTTACTTTGTTTTAACCTTTTCAAAATACGGTTTTGTACATACCCAAATATTGTCACTGCTATACAATTTTATTCAAATAAACGTAGTAACTAAATAAATAACTACCATTTTCAGGCAGTCTTGTCAAAGGAATTCTGCTCTGAATCAAATTCGGCGTAAAAATTAAGCGACTTGATATCATAATGTTTACTTTCTTTTTAAATATATCAAATTTTATATTTTAAATATCAGGTACAGCTATATCTTCTTATAAAATTCCCATGTCACAGTTTTAGTTACCATACTCCTCCGAAACGGCTTGACTGATTTTTATGAAATTTTATATGCATATTCAGTAGGTCTGAGAATCGGCTAACGTCTATTTTTCATACCCCTAAGTGATAAGGGTTGTCCACATCTAATATTTTTATTTTATTTTTTGGAAAAATTTTTTTATTTTTCAATAATGTGTCATAAAAAAATACATACAACCCTAAATGTTCACTCTTCTATCAACAACCCCTTTTTTTAATCGTCGATTTTATATCGCAAAAAACGTTTGCGGGGTCAGCTAGTAATGTATAATATTAAGTGTTATGTGTTTTCAATGGCGGACTTTCAATTACTTCCCTACGTACCTACATTAATTTTAATTCAATGATGAAAAAGCTTAGATAAATGAAATGGTCGGAGAAGTCTATTCAAGTCGAACAAAAAAGGAAATTTCGTGATTCTATTAGTCCCCACTGAAAGTGGGACCGCGGTCCGGTTCCTGTCGGCTTCTTCTGGATTTGTACTTTTTGTGAACATTTCCCAGCGTCCAAGTTTTTTGAGCGACCCCAATTGTGTCTGACCAAATATATGTACCTATAGGTTTTCGGTTTACCAAAAGTAGGAAATATTGTGACATTTAGGAAACGATATACGAGTAGGTGTTTGTCGAACGGTACAACGTAGATAATATTTTGATGGAAATTTTATTCGAGCCTTAGATTACATACGCTTGTATCTTCTTATTCTTGTATCTTCTTTAAAAATAAACAAATGTTTTATGAGCGATAGCTTACTCTCTTTCTTGTCATAGTACTTTTCGTAGGTACTAGCCCAAGAGCTTTCAGAAATTTTTCGAGAAGAGGGAATTCCATAACCCTGTAGCCAGCTCAGCATTTTTAGTATAGGGATATTTTAAATAATCTATTCAACATGATTATATTAAAAACATATAATTTTCAGCCAGTCACTTCTTTTTTGACTGAACTGTGCTATTTATTTATGAATTTATATGGGGATGCTTAAATAGGGCCCCATCAACTACGTAAAGGTCAACTGTATACTATTTCACTACTATAAAAGAAACCTTATCTAATCTATTTCAAGCCACGCTAGGGTTAAATTGCCCCGTCCTATCGTTTCTGTTTTCAGGAAAGTTTCACCTTCGTTTCTTGCCAACCATGCCTAATTTCATTAGTTTTCAAATTTCGCTTTGTCATTCCGAAGCTTTCAACCGGAGCACCCAATAAAAATATTACGGTGAAGAGTTAGCCTTATTGTAGAGCAGTAGGGAAGGTACAAGCTTGCACTACCTATAGTGTGTTAGGTATCATTTTTGGTAAATTAGAATAGAAAATGATCATAATATAATGACCATTTAACATCAGATGGCCTATCTGATGTTAAAGGGTCACTGCAATTAAGATGTAATTATCGATTCAGGAGTTTTGTGAAAACTGTTTATTTTCAGAATATAATGAAGTAGGTATTACTGCAAATCATAATATTTGAATTCAAAATATAACGCAGTTTGTGATTACTTACTTATCGCACCGTAAAAGTTCACTAACTTTAGTAAGTGACAATGTCAGAAAACCTTTAAAAATAAAATTAAGACTGACCCAATTTTCCCACAAAAATCAGCCAAGTTTCAATTTCACTGAATTGAAACGTACGGTGATTTGTATGTTCTACCTAGAATGAAGTTCTTAAAACAAATTTCTTGTGAGGTTATCGTAGTATGCAAAATAGTTAAGTGAAGTTTCCCCTAAAGATAGATTCCACTCGATGAAATTGCTAGCTAATGTCGTTTCAGACAAGACACAAGAGAGTTGCTCTGCAAACATGGTTTTCACTTTGTTAAATGAAGTTGGTAGAATTCTAAAGATCGGATACGAAGAATCTTGGGATGCGAGGGTTTCCTTCTGCTTAATAGTCATGTCGCAGAATCACGCCCTCCCCCGGCCCCCATAAGCGAGGGTTAGGCGTTAGCCGGGGGCGTCTCCTGCCGCTCGTATAGGACTCCAGTTGGAGCGTTTTCCCGTGCGCCTTTACAGAAGATGGGAAGCAGGAACTGCAGCTCCATCCCACCTAGAAGACGAGGTCCAGTAGTGGGCTAGCACTGTCGGCTGTCGGGCCAGCGGAAGAAGTCCAGCACTCAATCCATACATCCTCACAAACTTTTGCATTTATAATACGAATAACGCTGTAACGGTGAAGGAAAATATCGCAAACCTGCATGCCTGATTGTTCTCCATCTTCAATGAAGTCCACCAACCCGCATTAGGCCAGCGTGAACGATTAAAGCTTACATTTTTCTCATTGTCAGAGGAGACCCGATAGTGCAGTGGATTGGAATGGGTTACCGACAAATGTTTGAATTTTTATTGTGGCAAAAAAGGTTGGTGCAGCCTTAGAAAAACCGTAAATTTTCAAACCGTGTAAATTAATGCTGCCTAATATTTGGGCATAAATTAAAAATTTCTTCCAGGCTTCAATAAAGGTTATAAGGAATTATCTACTTAATATTATTTTGTAAGTAACAGGTTGAAAGTTTGTGTATAGTACTTACTTGGCAACCCTTAAGTTCTGTGTTCTTTAAGAGAGTATCTACATGAATTTAGCCTAAATTCTAATATCCTAAAATAATTAGGAGTATGGAGTATGAATAACTAATATGAATATGTAGTCTACTTGTACCTAACGAGGAATGTTATTTTCTTTCATGTGACTGACAATATGAATATAATTTGCTTATATTGTTTGTCGTGAGTCTCGAGGAGTAGGTATGCGCACTCAGAAACAATCACTTTTTCATCACAGAAACAAGCAAACAATCTTGTACGTTTATAAAAGCACTCGGGTAAAATGATGACTGCAACATCGCTCTGATATTGATAATATTATACAAGAAATACGACACATGACAGGATGAATGCTTTTTAAATTTGTAATTCAGGGTTGCTTACAATAAATTGTTACTTTCCTCATTACCATTATTGCCTTTCAGAATACCGTTTTATATCAAACGCTACTTTGCGCTCGAATTCGTCCGTAAAAAGGAAAAAATACGTCGTGAAAGAAATAAGAAGTTAACATAAGTATTCCAAGTATTTGTGAAAATACGTGAAAAAGTAACTAACATTTATGCTCTTAAACATTCACATTTAAATGAATATAATATTATTAATCGTAATGAATGATAGGAAGAAAAATGAAGAAACGCAATATAATTGAACCTTATAGAAGTCTGACAAGGTCTCTATTATGGGTAAACTATTGCTATTCATCGTTCTGTACTTTTCTTCTGGCAAAGATTCATAAATTATGGTCTTACAACGGGCAATCGCACAAATGATTTTGAGCACGTTTCAGCTGCACACGTGCGAATTATGGAATATTCGCCTGACGGAGGTGTGACGTGGGGTGGTGGTTCAAAAAAAGAACGAATAAACGACAATCTCTTAGATTCATAGATGTTGTGTAGCTGGAGACGATAGACAATTTATTGCTAAAATACGAGGAAGAAAGATTAAATAATGAATCCTGAATAAAACGAGTATAGTAAATAAAAATGGGACTGTTTAAAAAAAACAAAAAAATCAACGAGTGGCACTCCGGGAGTGCCGGCAGTAGTGAAAACTTATAAGATGCTTTTTCTTGTTGATTTGGACGACAGTTCAATTAAAACACTATTCAATAACCATTACTTTACTATACAATCTTTTAGTAAAGTCAAGAATTCATACACGTTCAGTTCAGATGGCTGCCAAATTGGCTGCCGTAATAATAAAGCGGCCACGCCATTTCTCATATAAATCCAGTGACGTATGATCTCTATCAAAACCAAAGTTTTATAATTTCGTTTAGTGAATTTTTGAAAGTTTCCATAGTTACCATGTTATCTTACCTTTCTGTCGCGAGTTTAACAATTTTTCCCCATACCAAAAAGTGCTCAGCGCCGCTAAAGAAATTTTCATTTCAAAAACTAGTCTATCAAATTCAAAACAATTTTTTAATTTCGATTGGTAGTTATAGAGATTACCGCATTCAAACAAACTCTTCAGCTTTAATTGAATATACTTACTAATATTGTAAAAAATAAAAACATCCCGATATTGATAAGAAAATTCGCAATATATGTATTTAAAAATTGTTGATATTCACAATTATTTAAAGGTTAATAATTTTGTTTTAGTGGATATATATTGATGATCAATAAAGTATTATAAGTGTCATTTAACAGATTTTTCAGTAAGTAGTCTATAACAACTTCGCATAATAATGTCAGAGCAACAACCCCAACTGATCCTATTTGAGAGATCTTTTTTCCTTTTTGAAGCGTTTCAAAGGTAACAGTATGTAGTACAAATGCGAGCCGTTTCTCTGATCGCAAATGGAGTTATATTTCTTAAGCACTTGGCTTGGAAACTTATTCTTTGTTCGCAACAAACCCTTTCTAGTTCATTAAACGCTTGCTTAATGTAATGTTAATCTCTAGGTAAAAGTACCTACTTACATTACAATTGTGCCATAATGGTTTTACAATCGCATTTGTAGGTGTATAGATATTTGATTTCTTTATTTATTCTTATTAGTTTATTGTTCATTTGTTTACTTTCATCTGTTTATTGGTGCTTTAAAACATGCCTAAAATAAAAAGCTTTATGTAATTATAAACTAAGGTAGACAATAAAAAATATTAAAGAATAAAATATTAATTGAGTGCTAAAACTAAGTAACTAACTTTAGAAGTATTATTATATCTTTCAAGCTAACATCAAAGTAAAAGAAGACCCAAGAATGGCAAATAAATAAGGAGTTAAAGAAATAAACAAAACAGACAAAACTATTAACGTTAAAGGTTCAAAAAACTACAAGTTATCAAAGCGCACTTTAATTGTTGATATCAAACACTTACCGAGCATCTATAAATAAAAAGTCCTTAAAACAACATCTCAAAATAATCACCTAGTTCTATATTAAACACTCAAGGTGAACAGGTAAATTTCCATTCATGGAGTTTTTGGTACAATAAAAAATATTTCGGATTCAACAGAATTAATGTTACCTCATTAGCATAAGGTCGTTGTAATCTGCCGTGGAACTTTGTAAACAAATACTTTTGACATATCGTTCGGCGCCAAGATTCCAGGAGCCACTATAAGTAAATAAGGACATTACACTATTTACTTACAGGTACTATACTTACTATGCATAGGTTGCTCGCTAGGAAAGGTTTCAAAAATCAGTGATATAGGTGGCTTTAGAGAGTACAATTATTATTAATATAACCACATTATTTTCAGGCCTAGACTGTGGTCTATTTATTTAAATATGAAATTAACAAACAAGAGTGCAGGCCACCAACAAAGAATAAGTTGCTCCACGATTAGCTAAGAGTACATCGGCATACAACAACAACAATACAATTCAATAACACTATAGTACGTATTACTACGTAACGTACACGTCACATAAGGAAAATATGTAAATACGTTAAAACATAAGAACTAGTCGTTTTTATAGTAACGGGACAAAGTGGAAGTTTTTTTGTCCCCGATCTAAAATATTTCATAGTAATGAAGTTGGTGAGGGCCTGTAATTAAAATTTTATTTTACTTTGTTTTTACATCGACTCTTAAAACTGAAGCACTCTGCAATATGCTTGGTATCCAATTCTTTTCGAGTACGACCCGGCTGGAAAATCGTATTAAAAATCCATAAATTTAATGGATCAGATAACATTTAACGTAATATCTTTAGGTAAAATTGCTACGAGTACCTATAATAGGTTTAAAGGCCGTATCAAGATAAAAAAGGCAATGACAATTGGTGCTCTTAGTAGGTATGAAAGTGATTTTTATAAAAATGTTATAATAAATTAGACCAAATCATAAAAGACACGATCACATAAGTAGTAAGGTGTCTATGCCAGAATAATTATATTATTAACGTCTACAGTCTAAGTCCAATTATAATACTTTAACGGTAATATTAAAAAATGTCAATATTTCCCTTACGTTTTGATTAACCGTGACAATAAAAATAAAACACATTTGGTCGTTAAATGACGTTGCGTTGCGATGATGCGATATTATATCATAATATCTTGTGGGAACTTCTGAATAAAAAATGTATTGAGACACGTTTTTGTATAAAATTTTATTCTGTGTAGGTAGTTATTCACTGATCCATTGGAGATATATTTTATACCTACTCGTTTCAAAATGAAATTTACAGTAAGCGAAGTGCTTTCTTTTGAACAAAATTATTTTATCCTTAAATTTTTGGCTTGCTAGTTTCACTTTCGTCGTTAAAAGAGGAAGTATCAATAATGTCGCCAATCTCCAACCAAACGAATAATGCCCAACCGGAACGATTATTTCGCTTAATTAAAAGTGGGTGGTTTAAAACAAAGGGAGGAAATGTACCTACGCCATTTACCTGAATAGGCCCATCTCCCACCTATTCCCACTCCTTTACCCCTAAAGACTGCAATAAATATATTAATTATTATAATTATTATGACTATCTTATCCGTCTGTTATGAATTTGCTTAATTCCAATGAATTGGAAGAATCATTTTTTTAGGAATGGTATTACGTATACATGAACAACAGCTGTTCAAATTCAAATTTATCTAGGTCATTATTAAAAGAAATATGAAGATGAAGCGATAATATCTTTCAAAAAGATAGAAACGGGTCATATTAAAAGCTATTAAAAAACAATTTGTGAACTTAAAAAACAAAGAAAGTAAAGAAAGCAGTTTCATGTGCTTATGGAAGTAACACTTTATGTAGCACTCTACGTAAGGTGATCACATCCTAACATAATTTCATTAAAAGAAATGTGTCAATGAGTTTACTGCTGGGGTTAGGTACTCATTTAAATCATTACTTAAACCTTGCAGAAATGGCGCAGGACAAACAACCATTACTTCCGTACATAACGATAAAATTATACGATGACCCTATTTTCATTGGGAGCAAGTTGGGAGATATTGTAGGCCAGTTATGTGGTCCTGTAGTTTTTCACTGTGAATGATGTTACGCGATATACGAGCATCTTTGTAGGTATTTTTTATGCGCAAAATATCTTATAAGCAGCGTTTAAGTACAAATATTTGATAATTCACAAAATACTGCCGAAATTTGACAAAAGTTCGAGTGTAATATCAGGCAACTCTACTTTCACTTAGGCGGATTCTACAATACATGAAAAAAATCTACAAGTGATTCACCGAAGTAGTCAGATAGGATTGTGTACTCGTATCTATTGGAGTACTAAATCACTCAAAAGACTTAAGTTACGCATAAATTAAAAGTTAATTTACATAAGTACTGTAACATGTTTATTTTCGTAATGTTATCGTATATTCCGCGTGACAGATGTCAGTTTGACCGACAGTATGGCCTCGCCTTGCGTTTTATCGTGAGGCGTCTAATTTCATTTATCGTAGATGTCGAAAAAAAGATAATTGAATTTGCACACTTGCACACAATTTATACCAATCGTCGCGTCATAAAGTATAGTTTACGTATAAATTTCGTGCAACTAAATATATCACACGAGTGTCAACTATGTTCCCGAAAAACGGACAACTTAGAAGTTTATTAACTTCTAAGTTGTATTGCGTAGTATTTTTAAAACGTAAATGATCAAAATAGCTGGTGATTGAATATGGAATCAAATATTGGAAGCGATACAAACTTAAATATGTATGAGATTACCTATCCAACCCATATTGTTGTATCACTTTTGGGTCGATATGGGTTACAGTTAATGGGAAAACGCGCATTAAGCAAACTTCCTAACAAGAGCCTTTCATTGTGAAAATTTCGATACTTCGCCGAGATAGAATAGAGCGGATCCAATCAAACGCTCTGAAGTTCGTGAGCCAAGGCCAATTAAAACTTAACAGAAATACCTAATTGGAGAGCGAGATTCATAGAAATGAAACGTAGTCCAGATCCGGTGATCAGAGAGATAGAAAGTAATTATCTTTCAGAAGGTCTGTATCATAAATGACGGTTTCTTAAAGTAGACTACGGAAAGTCTATAGGTAATTAGACGTTTTATAAAAGAAAAGAAAAGAATATCCTATGACGTGGTTTGTTGTTTGTCACGATGGAAAGGGGTGGGTTACCCTTTCACACAAGGGCAGAAGAATGAAGCATTATGTAATCTGGATTAACATTGGCACATAAATATAGTACAATTTATCTGTTTGTGGTCTACGTCATTGAATTCGCAAGCAGCTACTAACTACCTAACTAGTCCTAATTTTTAACGAAAATATTGGTAAACAACAATAAAACCTTGATCCCTTAGTTTAAAACAAAAGTTCAGCCAACATTTATTGACAATCAATACACTTTTTAATCCTATTAGGACAAGGCCGCATTCATTGTTGGAGTCGAACAATACACATCCGTGTTTTATCGGCTCATCCATAACTCGGAAAACAGTCGTAGTTACGAAGTTGATGGTGCCTTCCAGACTGGAAGTTCCAGTACAGAACAGAGGGAGGGCAAAAGTCAAACTTCATGGAATAGATTGTGCACTCGAACTACGTGTATTATTATTATTTATTTATTATTTCTGAACTTACCAGAAGCCGAATTTGGCTGTTCCCTAGACGTGCGATCCTGTAAATTGCGTACCGTACCGTACGTAAAATTAAAAATGACTGAAAGAGTGTCTATGTGTGTTAACGGTCAATAACAGGCGATGGTTTTATTTTATTTAATACTAGTAATTAATTTTGTACAGTAGTACTAGTAATTTGTTTAGTACAGTACTTTAAATACCCTCAATATTTGCAACTTAATATTTGCTACTTAAGTAAACTGTGCAAAAATGTTACTTTATCAGGCGATTAGGCTAAATGATTAGAGTAACTAAAAACTAGTTAACTATATATCGCTCTTTTCCACAAAATACGGAAACAGGTCAGTTTAATCAACATTTGGAACAGTAAAAACTTTGTTCTACAATTGTCATTGGTACCTACTTCTCTTAATCTAGAACTGCAGGAAACCGCACTTCTGTACTCTGTGTTTCCTGGCTCTACTATCGATCTACTGACGGTACCACGCACAATAGGTGAGTCTACATTGTCTTGCGGTAAATAGGTGAGATAAAAAAATACGTCACCGTTTCTATTTGTAATTACCTACTACTGTTTTTATTTTAGTAGCGATGTCTCTACTAGGTACATCTACATCCCTTCCTATTGAAGTACGAAAATGGCATCTACCAATATGGTCACCCATTAAATTTCTATCACATTTCTTCTTGAAAGAAAGACCTAGAGACAAAAAAGCAAAAAAATACCTGTGCTAACTGCTACAGCCAGCGAATTCCCAGATTACACCCTACCTTATTAGTGCCTACGATTCAAGAACGTGAAGTTTAGTGTTAAACTCCTGGTTTAATGGCTTTACTTAGTATCTTATGAAATACTTTGCCGAGATTTTACTATCTCCTTTTATTTTACTTTGTTTATTCTTTTGTACATAATAGGGCCGTCAACTGTCAAATTAATTAAAGAGTAAACTTTGTCTTTTGGCGAACTATGAACAAACTAACATCGTGAAAAAACGCATCATCGTTATATAGGTAATTTTAATTCATTGAAGCACCTATGGTATGTATATCAGCTATAACATTTCATAAAACTATATAAACATTCATTAACAATGTAAACAGCCTCAACTTATAACATCAAGATTCAAGCAAATACAGCGCTTCTCGTAAGAATTTTCTACGACGAGAATTTCTTACGACTGAGTAAACATGTTGTTTTATTCGTAAATGACATGAAAGATCAAACTTGATCCATTCGAGAATTGTAAATCCACGTGAATGATTTACTTATTCAGATTGTTTCATCCACATCTCCCCTAACGAAAAACAAAAACTTGTTTGCATGGGGTTCATGTTATACCTAGTTGTTTTATTTCATAATGGCTGGTTGGTTTAGTTTAATCGATAGCACATGAATATTTTGTTGCATGTGTCTGTGTCTGCCTTTAACCCAAGAGTGACAAGAATGTAGGGAACTCTCAGGCATTTTTTTATTATTATTATTTTTGTTTATTAACTTTCATAAAAAAAGACACAGTAGGTACATTTGGACATGCATATTTCCTCACGGTGTTTTTGTATGCATATTTCGCTAAAATAAAAGTAAATTTTATTCAGGATAGCCCGAGTTAACTTATCTACATAGGTACCTACCTATCACACTTAAAATATATTTATTTTCTTTATTGCTTAATTGTTGTACTTTTCTTTTAAACGGGGCTTTTCACGCCCTGGTCTGCTTCTGAAATAACCTCTTTTTTCCTTTGTCATTTTTTTTAGAAAATACACTAAGCCCTTTAGGTAGGTTTACAAACTAAACCCCTGTCTCTCGGATCCCTTATCGTTTTACTACAGGAATATCGGAATGAAAAGGGATTTACGTCGGGATTTTCATCATGGCGGCGCGACCGACACGTTACGGCCACCGTACGTGACATCACAGAAACGACGGGACGAAGAGATATTTTATTTTGTTTTATTTCTTTTCGATAGAAATAGATCTAGATTCGGTTTATTGTAAAGCAAATAAGCCGTACTAGTCTCCGCGTCCATGCTGAAATACTTATAATAGACACCGTACGAGTGTGCGTGGTTGCTCATGAGGACCAAGATGATAGCTTCTAATAAAATTATAGAAATCAAAGTAAATGCATAAATAAATGCATCACACTCATAGGCCTACACTAGGATTCCACTGTGTCGTGTGCGCTATACACAAGACCCAAATCAGAAATAGATTCTTTCAAATCTCTTCTCCGCTGGGAATTGAACTCGAGGCAGGCCACCGCTGCGCTATGCAGTTCGAGGTATCTCCCCAAGACCTCAACCCAACAAAATACAATTTATTAAAAAAAATGTTTTTGTATAGGTCTGGTTATGAGGATGTTATTGCATATCACCTATTGATTCACGTTTTTCATCATAACGTAGCATGGCTTGGTTATTCACAGAAACGGTCGGGAGACAGGAAGCGATATATATTTTTTTGTTTTATTTATAGGATATTAATGGATTTAGATCGAAAATATCCGAGATAAATACGGGTATACTTCAAAGGCAGATATAGGTATTTTTATAACTTGCAAATGTTTCGTATTATCAGTGTACCTACCTACCTATTGAATTTCACCTTAATTCTTCATCTATATGCAATTTATAGCGCCAAAGTAAGTTCTTACAACAAATTTACATATTATACTTATTGTAGCACAATTTCTCATATTGCGTTATTTATGTTCCTACTTAATTTCACCTAACCTAATCTCCCGTCCCATTCTTTCAAATAAACTTCAAAGTTCAAACAAACGCAAACATAACATCTATAACTTAATATCAAGTAAAGTAAAAATTCAGGTTACTTCCTCAGTGACTCGAGTTCATCGTGTTCATAGAACATACCTAGCTCTTAAAAGGTTACATAAAATCTACCAGAATGTTTTATAGTTACCTATTCGTGGATATAAATTTAGCGAACCTTACCTATTTAAAATTTAGCGCAGTGAAATAGCTCATTCTAGTTCAGTATAGTAAACCTGGCATCACGTTACTGTGAGTTATTTTTTAATTTTGCGAATAACGCAGCCGAAAGCTATGTTTATTATTTTATCTCTTATCGAAGTAATGCAGAATTCGCTCAACATCCACGAAAATTCAGACAGATGGTATTTTCTGTTGACGAAATTAAAATGATAAGATCTGTAATACTTAGATTACTGGTTTAAATCACGATATTCCAACTCATTGATGCAGTTTTATCTATTGCTCTGCAAAGGAATCTTAGAGAAAATTGAATGACAACGGCTAATATGTTTGGGTTTTAATCTTAGATTACCGACATCTATTTCAAAGTTATTCTAGTGCTCAAATGTTGCACAATATTCATATGAATCTGGTCTAGCAAAATTCAATAGAGGAAAAGATAACAAAATTTTTAACCTCATATTACTTGAGCATTCCTTTCCTTACTATTATGTATTCTATGCCTTTACAGAATTTCAGCTCGAGTAAAATGGAAAATTTAAAATAAAGTAAATTCAGTAGGTTCATACGCAATAAACCTTTTTAGGTACATACAAATACATTTATAATACTTACATAAATGTAGGTATGCATACATTGCACAAAACCGAAACAATTATATTTTTAAATCAACTTCACAATCCATTTTTCCGAAATAGAAAGCCGGAAAATGTGAAAGTATTCTTTATAAGGGTAGTGAAGAACACTAAGGAAAATTAAAAAAAAGCGAAGTAAGTCCTTGAATAAAAGGTGCGCGTGAAAGCATTCGAATCGGAAAATCCTGAACCAATCATATTTTTCATTCGAATTCACAATCCTGTTTCTGAAACAAAATGCCCGGAAAAACTAAATCCTCTAACCATGAATAGATATTTATTTAGGATTTGTATATCTATCATATACTGCTCAGGTCCTACTTTCATTGATTCTTTTTTTAATTAAGGAACTAAGTAGCAACAAAGCATGCGGGCCACCTAATGTTAAGTGGTCACTGCAGCCCATGGACGCCCGCCCGCATCCAACCTCAAATAGAGAAAAAAGACCCTGTCTGAGGTTGTATGCGGGTGCTTTGCTACTCGTGAAGACTAAGATGTTCGCCTCAAATAAAGCATCCCCGGCAGACATACCTCACCAGCCGAAACATAAGACACGAGGAACCTGCTTTACGATGGGTTAAGAGGCTGGCGGTAAGGTTTAGCTCGTTCGGGGTACGTCCCCGCTACTATGGTAGCTAAGATGACTTACACCTAAAATATTCTTCCAGGTTTCTATTATTTCTCCTAAGGCCTTACATAAACTAATTTTAAGGTTCATATTTGTGACTGAATAGCCTTATTAATGAACTAGCTGACCCAGCAGACTTCGCTCTGCCAATGAATTTTTTTTTATTTTTATTTAATAGCCTATGTTACTCAGGCTGAATGTAGCTTTCCAATGGTGAAATAATTTTTGAAATCGGCCCAGTAGTTTTTGAGTTTATTCGTTACAAACATACAAAAATACAAATGTTTCCTCTTTATAATATTAGTATAGAGGATAGATGAGTTATATTCTCTTGTTTAGGACAAGAGGAAAGAAAGTAATAAAAGAAGATGTTTGGAAAGCAACTTTATTTAAAGAGACAGTAAAGCGGTTAAATAATAATCTGTCAGCTTAAAAAAAGCAAATGGAAAATTGGATTACCTACAATGGCCTACATAATAAAGCTTTTAACAAAAAAACCGTTGCGATGCCAAATTGACATTCATTTAATTACGGAATTCTTCATCGGAAACAAACTGAATACCTACTTTTATGTGGAAGGAAAGAATTTTTACCAGTTATTTTTTTATTTGATTTTCCCAATTTTCTGTCATTCAATGAACTTCTACGAGTATTTTAGCAATGAAAATGATAAAATGACCCTCTACAATCATAGCCTCACTCTAAAATTACACATAATACAAAAATATATACTGATCAGTAATATATATCAAAAATATATTGATCAGTGTCAAAGAATTTACAATCGTTCAAATAGGGTACTCGTTGAATTACATTTTATCTTAGTTTTTGCCAGCTTAAATGGAGGCCGAAAACATTAAAAAGATTTCATTTTCCGCCATGGTTTAATTGGAGTCAGACAGTCGTTAATTAAACCCAAAATCTACTTAGTTGTTCGAAAAAAATTATAACGTCAAAAGCTTTACCCCCTAATTGTTTCATCAGCCGTTGGTCTGACAAGCGTAAGCACTAAGCACTTTTCCCAGCTTAATAAAAACACTCAAACATCAAGGAGATACCCTATTTGAGGCGAACATCTTAGTCCTCATGAGTAGCACCCACGTACAACATAAGATTTCTGTCCTATTTGACGTTGGTGACGAGGGTGTCTATTGGCTGCAGTGACTTAACTTCAAGCATGTGCATTTGCTATTTTTAAACAATTAAAACAAGAAAATTTTATTATTTCTCACAGTGACTTGGATCATGGACTTTGATCATCGGCTTAATAATTTAATACAAGGCGATAATAAAAGTACTTTTTCAGACGTCTCGTCTGGACCTCTGTCCTCGATGAAAACCAAAAATCTACTCAAAAAAAATAATAACGTCACGTTTTTCCTTGTTCTTTAATTATTTCATCAGCGGTGTGACGAGCGTAAAGACAGCGGCCTAAGCACTTTTCCGACCTTTAATTACGCTCGCTCGCCGAAACATCGTAAGGAAAGTTTTATCATCAATTCAATATACAATGTTAAATTGAGATCTTTTAGTAAGGCAATTTTTTGGATATTCCTTCTTCAGCGACTTTGCGTTAACCTTTAAAAAATGTCCAGGTTATGAAACGTCTTGTGTTCTAATTTCATTCAAATCAGATCAACCATTTTTACGTTGGAGAGTTCCGTGGGACAATTTTATCAATCCACTTATCTACATATACCTAAATTCACCCTCTAAATTTTCTGCATTTGTAATGTTAGGAAGACTATTATTAGATTTCTCGAAACTTTTTACATTAATTTCCCTTTCCAGCCCTGTGCTGTGAGCATGAACACTACGTCACACGTCATTCTATTGATTTACCTTTAAAATTGTTTAATTTTCCAAAATTTCTGTCCTTTATTTAACCCAAAAACTTACCTAGTCGTGAGAAAAAATTAAGAATTCAAAAGTTTTTCCTTCATCCTTAATTGTTTGATTAGCGGTCTGATGAGCGTAAAGAAGCACTTTTTCCGAGATTTAATAAAGAAAACACGCACTCTTTCCAACAGAAAGTTTTATGATTAAATTGTTGTGCCTATGTATTTATACTAAGTTCGTGGAGATCGAGGGGTGTGCACGGATCTGGATCATTGGCATCTTTGAAACTTAAAATAAGTTCCTATAACTTCATGCCAGTCAAAGCGCCATCAAAATCGGTTTCGAAATTTCGATGAAATGATGGAACATCATCACTGATGTTTAAATGTTTACAGGTATCTATATTCGTTGACGTGTAGTGTATTACACATTGATACCTACGCGTGCATTGTCTTTTTTTACATGCATACAGCTATCATTTCTTGTCATTCAATTCTGTTTATACCTATTAACATACGTATTTATTTATTTATTTAACATTGTCTTTTCTTGTCGAAATGATTTTATTATTAATTGGGCCTACGTCTGAGCAGCGTCACGACTCACGAGTGTTCGTCTGATAAGAATGATATAAAGCCTCTTAGGGCTCCAATAAGGAGAACCCTACATAAAACGTTTTATCTTCCTGCGATAAAACCTTTTCGCTTATTGGGAAAACATGTGGAACGGTTTTAGCTTACGCTGACGCATTTTCCTCGTCGTAACTTTTCTTGATTAGTCTCTATTTCTCTATTGAATACAATGTCTAATATAAATCTAATATAGTCTGTGAAATATAGTCATAGTAGTGTAGTCTACCAACTCGCAATAGGCCAGTATGGCCTACCTTAGCCTAAAGCCTAAGCCTACCTTATATCCTCCTAACGGTGAGGGGAGACCCGAGCCTTGCAATACAATGGTGTTGCAAATGAAAAGTAATCTCTTATAGACAAACCTTTGAGAACAATTTATTAATTACAAAAATCATAGTTTGCCGTAAGGTATCTTTACCTTGGCCGGCTTGGATCAGCCAGCTATAAAAAATAAATAGTATAGATATCGAACGTAGTACGTACAACCATTTCACAGTAGTTATTCCCGTCCGGAACAAGTACAGAAATTCATTTCCGTATACAGGAAATTAAACGAATGCTGTGAAATGCCAGAGCTAAACTAACAGTTGCTATTACCTTCCTTCGTAAATTGTACAAGGATTAGCAGATGAGTACATACTTTTTTCCCTATAGTAGGTGCCTACATGGAAGATGTAGATATGATATTTACTTATCACTGAAGGTCATTAACCTCAAAAAAAGGCTGACTATACTGCTCAATGATGGAGATGGTTCAAGAGAAATAGTAATAAAGTATTTTTTAAAATACGAGTACTTAATCGGAGGCCGCAGTTACGCTAACAAATACCAGCGGTTGAGAATAGACCAGCTAAAGCTTTATTGTTAAGATATTCTATTAACGTTTGTGTAATAACTGGAAAGGAAATGTTCATAGTTATCAAAGTACTTATAAGTCGTAGGACCATTCATACTCAACACTGTTTTGGAATTGTGGTTATGAGAGCGGCCGATCGTAGGTACTGCTTAAAGTGAAGGTTACGGTTTCCATTTTTTGTTTTACGTAAATTATTGCGAATTAGGAATTCCTATTCCTACTTCAAATAGTAGCTATATTCATACTTTTCATTCATCTTACAAGGACTATTATTCTGATTTATTGCAACCGGAACGGCTAAGGGCACGAAACGATTGTAGCATTATCATACGAATTTCCATTGATTTAAATATTACACGAAAGCGAAAAAAAGTACATCCTGAGAACTGTTATCAAATTTCTTAAAAAGTAAAATTTTTATTGGTTGTCAGAATTCGGCAAAGGTTCGAAAAGTCGATATCTGTCGAGCCCTATGCCGAGTGAAGAGAAAATACGGCCTTTGGCTTTTCCGTTAGTCGTTTCTGCTTCACTTGAGTGGTTAAGACCCGTGTACAGTAGTGGAAGATAAAGGGATGAAACCATTTATATCTAATAGGATCTATTTCAGTAAATAACACTGTCCAGGTAAAAAGAATCCCGTCGGTCGTCACATTTGCATCACATTCATCTTTTATTCAGGGCCCCGGAGTCGATCGGGACGGAAGGATTAAATTAAGATTACTTATTCTTTGAGATTACACTCACCTTCATTATTCCTTTTCCTTTAGCCATGTCAAGATTAGGAAATGTTTTGTTGACATTTTTATTTTGCAACGTTTGTGAAAGATTTTCCTTTATTGGTGGCTCAAGATTACATCGGAGTTTTCCCATGTTTTACTTTTTAAGGTAATGAACATCGTTAGCAATTTTAAGACCGAGTTTTATGTGCAAATGATCCGTTTTTTTGAGTAAGAAATTCAGGATAGTTCCATTAAGAAAATTTCGTTTGTGGACTCGATTTTAACTTTTACAACTTTTACAAACTTTTAGGTACCTATACATATGAACGATATATTATGATGACGTTTGTATTGTTTTTTTTTTATTTTAACATTTGGGATTTAAACTGATGTTTTTAACTTTTGGGAAGTGACAAAACGATTGTAATGGTAGATATATGGTTTCATAACGGCATAATAGCAGATTCGGCCCCAGGGTGGTATCTACTGTCGTCCACGTAGATGGCAAAGCTCATTAGCAAAATTATAAGGCTGGTTACCTAATCCTGTAAGTGTGTTTTTATGTGCACTTAGATAAAGATAATATAAAAGCTCTCAAAGCCCTGAAAAAAGGAAAGTTTATACAACGTTTATCTTCGCTGTAAAACCTTTCCTTTTATTCGTAACTATTCACACGTGACTATTTAAACGTACAACAGTTCGTGCGTGGGAGTGAAATAAATCCGCATTCTTATAAAATCTAGGTGAAGTTCCGAGAAAATCTGTCTTAGTTCCACAAAAAGGTTACTAACGTAGGTACTACCTTCTTTATTTACAACTAGCTGACCCATCAGGCTTCGCTCTGCCAATGAATTTTTTTTTTTTTTTTTTTTATTTTAATTTAATAGCCTATGTTACTCAGGCTGAATGTAGCTTTCCAATGGTGAAAGAATTTTTGAAATCGGCCCAGTAGTTTTTGAGTTTATTCGTTACAAACATACAAAAATACAAATGTTTCCTCTTTATAATATTAGTATAGATGAAATACTTAAACTTTATGTTTCGCGTGAAGGTGGTGAGGAAATAAAGGCGAATTGACGCATCGGGCAGCTGATAGTTCAGCAATAAAGCAGATTGTGGTTACCTATTATTATGTAGTTGTCCACTTTCCATCAATTAAAATCAGACGAATTAGGGATCTAAAATAATCTCTATAACTGACTATGTGTATTGTGTAGTTATACATTATGTATAGTATCTGAAGATTTTTATGTGTCGGGATGGATATCAAATGCTGTTACGTTACTTTTTAGACTTTTAGAGATTCATAAATCATAACCTCTAGCAGCATACATTTTCCAAGTGTTAAAATATTTTTCTTGCTGTGGTGTTCTTTAAACGCTTTGGCCTCGTTTATATTTTGAAACAGTTCAAAAGTTGAGCCTTGTAAAGTTCAAAAGTTGACTTTTACTTTTCTCTACTAGGTCATAATACTCCGTCTGCCCATAATAATGTGATAATATCCGTATTACGAGAAAACCTTTTTTCTTAGGTGACCAAAATAAATTCTAATTGTATGAAACAAAGTAAGTTGTGGGCAATAAATATCAATGTGAGTCGTAAATCACAGATAGCGAGACTAAAATCCTCTTTTAAAGAGTGCTCAACGAAGCTCCCCAAAGCCAAAAACTCAAATATTTATTTCATAAAAGCGAACTTTTCTCATACCCAAAGAGGATTATTCAAGCAGTTTGTTCCTTTCTTTAATGTTTTGTAATTTTATTTCGTTTAACGACTGATGTACCAAAATAAGCATTATTTAACTATTCATGAAAATGTTTTCAGGAAAAGGTGAATATGGATCGTTTTAATGCATTTTTAAATAACGCCACTGATAGCCCAGTGGCTTAGAATTCGACCTCGAATCGAGGGGTCCGGGTTCGAATCCCAGTGGCACGCACCAACGACTTTGAAATAAAAGTTATGTGCGATTTATGAAATTAAATATCACCTGCTGTTACGGTGAAGGAAAACATCGTGAGGAAACCTGCATGCCTGAGAGTTCACAAAAAAAATGCTCTCAAAGGCATGTGAAGTCCACCAACCCGCAGTAGGCCAGCGTGGTGGACTAAGGCCTACATCCCTCTCATTGTGAGAGGAGACCCGACCCTGTAGTGGGTCATTAATGGGTACTGACATGACATGACGCTCATAGCCACACAAGACAAGAACACAATACACCCAGACCAGAAACAGAAATTCAAATTTATCATTCAAATCTCTGCTCTGCTGGGAATCGAACCCAGGACTTTCCGCGCAGCGCACACTGCGCCACTTTTGGGTCGTAAATCGTAATGCATTGTAATGTATACTAACATGGGTTAATAACCCACATTCTAGCAATTAAACGTTTTTAATTTATGTATTGACTTTTTATCTGCTAAGAAATTTCAATCATTCTGAGTCTCTAGAATAGAAAATTATTCTTTCATCCTGCCGTTTTTCCTTTGACAATATGAGAACCTGTCAGATAAATTGGAGTTCTATACTTAGGTGTCGTTGACTTATAATTAACGAGGAGTTCTCAAGTGTCTCGATTCAAATTAACAACGAAGACGTTAATCAGCCGAGTTTTCTGGAATTTACCAAAATTTTAATTGACTGCTTGTAATTAGAGGCAGCCAGTAGCTTTAAAACGTTCGATATTAATATGATCACGAAATATTGTCTTCTACAGACTTTCTGGTTGGTAGTCGTTGAATTGACTAAACTTAATCATTTATTTTAGAGTAGTAACTTAAAATGTGCTCGTGGCGAAATAGTTGTTCATATAGGTAATTGTCAATAAAATCTAACTGAAAACTTAAGTTTGTAATCGCAAAAGATTGATTAAATTACAATTACAAGGTGTTAAATTTCTTAATTCCAGAAAGTTTCTCTTTTCATGATCATTTTCATTATTCTAAAATAAGGGAAAAATCTTAAATTTCAATCCAGAAAAATCTAAATTTTTCTTGTAATTAGATATCTAATAAAATTCAAATGGCTGCCATTTCAAATAGAGAGTGGCAGGAGCCCTATTCTTTTTCTTCTTCATCGGTACCTCATGGCTCAGGGTCGTGACCATTATTCTAGATAATTCACTGTTCCTGTTCACGCAAAATTTACAGTTGACTCTGTACTAGACCTCGTCACACAATGCCATACACACACATCATGAGTCATGAGACTTATACAGTTTTTGAACTGGGGTGTTTTGTTCATAAAATTAGGTCTACTATTTACGCTAGTTTGAAGCCAGACACGCTGTATATAGGTATACCCCTCCTTCTGGCGCAGCGTAGTCGAGTACAAGCACATTTTTACATGCATGAAAACAAAGTTTGTGTAAGGTCGATCGACAAATTATACTTGGATCCTTCCAAAGTTTAGTCAAATGAGCGTGATTTAACTTTAGCAATTCACTACAGTAATTTAAGTACAAAATCTTGGAATTGCTTCGAGAAAACTCTAGCATGTTTAAGTTAAAGACTTGGGAAATTTGGTAAAAATACGCAATTTGTGCTAGTTTTTATTGCTTTTTATTTATTTTTTGCCATATTTTATTTCTAGATAACCCTTCTTTCCTCATAAGGACAGGTATAGAGTAAGAGTTTTTTTTTAATAGTTTATATTTTAAGACTGCATAGATTGATAATGTTATTAAGCTGTATAATAATAATAAGGTTTAATATGGGACGATGTTCTGACGCAGAACAAAAACACTAATTTTATTATAAGTGAGGTTCGTTAGCCTTCATTTTAAGACACATTAATATCAGAGTCTCTCTTCGAAAATAACGAGCTTTCATCCAATTCAGTTGAGGCCAATCCATTTCGACATCCCTTGGGAAATTAAAACCGATTGGTGCCAGTAAAATTTAAAGTAAATAAAAATCTTTTATGTGATACTATTTGGTAAATTAAAAGACGCAATAACAATTAAATATCCGTATCGAATTAAACGAAAAAAGTAGGTAATTATACAACTGAAATCTTTGTGACATAGGCCTTACCTTCAAAAATCTTTTTGATGAATCAGTCATGCCTGGGAGTTCACAAAAAATGTCCTCAAAGGCATGTAAAGTCCACCAACCCACATAAGGCCAGCGTGGTGAACTAAGACCTACATCCTTTTCGTTGTGAAAGGAGACCCGACCCTGCAGTGGGTCATTTATTTGTTACACACAGACCAGGCGTTATCCACATATCCATAATCCACATATAGTGGGAGACGAGTTTTCAATTCAACTATTCTATGCCATTACTCGTCTTAGGATTAAGTCGTTAATGAAAACTGTCTGAGTGTCTGTCAGCATATGTATGAGAAATTAATTACATGATTAATGAGGATTTCGGTGTAAATCTTCAGATTATTAACTGCCGTGGTTTTCAATTTACATCACATATATTGGTAACCAAAATTCCATTAAATACGTGTGTTATCGCGTGAAACATGGTTTACCCAAAGACCACAACTCTAACGTTGCCAGCTTAGTAGTTGAAACATACAGGACCTATCTGTAGTAGTATCTGTAAATATTAATCAAGTAGATACATAACAATGTAACAAAATAATATAAGTTTGAGATATTTCTTTGGGAACACTAAACAACATGAAAATAATTCTCCATTGATACTTTACAAGTTTACAGGTATCAATTCTTAAAATTGCTTCAAGCCTATGGATCCTAAACGTCTTTTAATGTATTTCGTTCTATATTAATACTAGGTAATCCTGTAGAATTTGTATCAATGCGGTGGAACTCTGAGACTAATAAAATTCGATTTAAGTATTTGTCAAGAATAAACAGACTTTAATGTATTTTCTCACCTGCTTCATTTCGAATGTTGAGTAATATTTTTCATCTCTTCTGTTCTAATAGGAAAGATAAGGATAATTTATATGTACGTCGTAATACACGTAGGTGTACTCGGGGGATGACTGCAAACACCACGCCATCCATATTTGCTCTACCGTCGGATTAAGTTGGTCAATGTTTATTCCCACCACGGAAGTGTCGTATTAAAGCTGAAAAAATAGACCAATTTCGGTTTATAAATGTCTGCTACCTACCATGACCCATTACAGGGATAGTTCTCAGAATAGTTCTCAGAATGAAAAGGATGTAGGCCTTCGTTCTCCACGGTTTTTCGGTCGGTGTGAATCGGTATATGTATGCAATACATTCTCAAAATTTTCTAAATGTCGAGTAGGTACTGAAAAATAATAGTTGGAAAGTATTTACACGTTCCTACGTTGGTACAATCATGATGGCTTTACTCAAACACTGTTTGTGGTTATGATATTTTAGTTTAAGCTTTATAAATAGTAAACTTATGATTGGGATAGTAAGTTTTAATTTTTAAGCGCCCAGATAGAGTGATCTATACATTTATTGGCATTAATTTTCATACATGACTCACTAATGTCTACAGGTACCACAATACGATACAAATACTGGAAACTAATCGAAAATATAATTATAGTTTTTACATATTTTTCAAAGATAATTCACCTAGATTTATCTATTACCTGTATTTACCTAGATTTGTACACATTACTTATGTATATTGGTATATTTCAGATTTCTGTAGTTAATATAATAGAAATCTGGGTTTTCCTGGAATGTTAAGCTAGCTTATTGCTTGGGTCACACACACGTGCTAATAACGTAACGACGCAGTTCCACACGACTGATTCACCTACCCAATGTGGACAGTAGAGATGTGCCGAGCCATCCGACTCGAGTCAATACTTTTATTACTCGATTACCGAGAGTCAACAAGAATGAAGAAATAGATAAATAAAGCCTTCCCCGAGGTTGCAGTTCATCCGGATGAACCCCAACCTCCTTTTCTCCGGAGAGATACTTATTTACTACTCCTACTCCTCCTAATCCTCAAGAAAATTTGATAGCGCAGTGCCTAAGAACTCGCTAAGTCTGGATTCGAATCTCAGTGGCACGTACAAATTTTTTTTTTTTAAAGTTATGAGCGCTTTATATCGTGAGGAAACCCCCATTCCTGAAAATTCATCATTACGTTCTCAAAGGCATCTGAAGTCCACCAACCCGAATTGGGCCAGCGTGGCGGCTCATTGTGTGAGGAGACCTAGCCCTGCAGTGGGTCAATAATGGGTTACAGACAAACCTGGCTACCCCAAATTGTTGGTATAGGGCTAAAGGGGTTGGCCGTCTAATCCCCGTAAAATAATCTATAACAGGTGTAATACCATGGTATAATTATCCTTGCTTTTGACTCGAGCAGTATCTCGAGACTGAAATAATCGATTATCTAAGTACATCTTAGTAAGTAGTAAGACACAGCTCTACGGAAATTACGGCGACTGCAATTAGTGTTGGCAAACAGAAAGGTCTCTTAAGCGTCACTTGGACTAGTCATTATAGAACAGAGAGAACCAGTAGGTATTGTTTCTGGGACCCTTTTAAGACTGCCTTTTTAGAGAAAGTGTTTTCTCTTTAGAAGCAATTTTTCCTTTTTTTCTCTTATGAGTAATTTTTTGAAAATAATTAAAGATTTCTTTAATATTTACGAATATAGAGTTAGGAAACCTTAGGAGTAGCAGGCCTTATATAACTTATGAGGTCTACGGTGACCTTGAACTACGAGTAAAACACTGCGATATACTTTACATCTTAATTTCTACTTTAGAGGACACAAACCGGAGTTTTGATTATAATATAATTTTGGATAAAATTTCCGATTTCAGAGAGGTTTAATGTAAATACTTAGTAGAAAGAATTTTCATTGTGCAGGTATTCGCTACAAACTGGGTCGTCGTTATGATATTAATTAAAAAAAGTTGCTGATTAATGCTGATAGATACTAGAAATACCAAGAATAGAACGATCGTTTTCATCTTAAATCACGAACTCAACAGATAATAATCACAGAAATTAAGGCAACATCTAAATGTAGACATTCAAATGTTCAAACGTTTCTGCGAAATTTCAAATGCAGGCAAACTTTACTCTTATTCGAGATGCTCTCAAGTTTTCGTGTTCATACATATTATGGCAACATGAATATTAGATATTCAAGATTTTCAAGGTTAGATAATTACTTTGTTAGTAAGCTATTTGAACTTATAACACCCATTTTTTGCAAAATAATAATTATGCCTTTAATTCATAATATAACCAATCAGCTTTTATTAATGAGTAACACAGCTGTATTGTTGTTAACCGGAAAATCAACCGTGAGAAAGGTTCGACTAATGAGCGGGAAATCAGGGATCGCAGATTTATTGCCGACGCGTAAAAATTAGACCTGGCTATATTGACGTATATTTATAGAAAGATATTCTTTATTACACTTAAGAAATACAAAAATTAACATACGACAATTAACTCTTCCAGACAATCTTTAGGTAGAAATGTTGCTACAGAGAAAATAATATACTTATACACCTACTTATGTAGAAGTCCGACAAGGTAGAGCCAATATAGGTCGACCCAGCCAGCCTTACATCATTTATAAATATTTTTAAAAGAAGTTTTGCTACGCTTGCTAATCATTATTTAGGTGGTCGCGTAAATTATTTATCTTTCTTGTTTTTGTAGCATGAAATCTTGTAGCTAACTAAGAGTTAAAACTTGACGGTATGAAGGGGACAATATTGAAGGTTATTTCCAAAGTGTTTTAATGGATCTAAGTTATAACGATAACCACTGTACATGCTATTATTCTAACATATTCTAAACATGCTCTTGAATTTTATCATTTAAATTTCAACATTTAAGTTTCGTACCTACATTGATGTGGTTGAAGGCTGCGGTCGGCAGCAAGCGTGTACAAAATTAAATTTCGTGTTAATTATTTACAGAAATTTGCCAAATTCTGTACATCGTTTCCCAGTTTTGGTGTTATATTGTTTATGGACATTTCTAAATACCCGTGTGAGGGGTTCAGAGCTTTTGATTCTGATTGGAGGTCCGAACGTACCCACTGAATATGATGGACGGATACTAGCTTCGAATACATTAAATTTTGTCAACCTTAATTACGGAATTAAATTGCACGTAATATTGACGTGGCCACTTTAGCGAATAATTCCACAAATATCGAGGGCCCCATAAAACTTCCAACATTAAATTAACATTGTTAAAGTTCAATATTGCCTAACTTTAATTTCGTTTCATCCGTTCGAAGTTTCCAAAGTATAATAAATCTTAAGTCAACAGCAATAGGACCGTTATTTACGTGAAAGGAGTCCCTGATTACTTTGGCTTCGATGAAACCTTTGGGAGAGGGATCACGGGCGGTACAAATTAGAGATTAGCGAAGAATGCCTTTTATTAGGATCGATCAATCATAATTGTTTCATCAAGATCAATTTCGTTTATGTGTATCGTTATGTTTATTTTCTGCCCTTCTAATTAATACTATTATTAGTATAATAATTAATAAAAGTTATCGCAAGCCATATGAAATTATTATTTTTGTAATATCGGGAAATCCATCATAAATTCACACTTTCCCATTATGCTCCATTATAGGTCCACTAATTACACCATATACCATTTTTTGAAAATAATTATATTCCTCAAACTAACATCTTCCCAAATTACAGTAGGCCGATATTTTTTTTCTTTCAGTGTTTTTGTTTAAACAAATTATGTTTATTATACCCAAAGCCGTTTCGCAGGTAAATTAAGTTGATTAACAGCACTAACGTCTGTCTTCCATTCTTGAAACTTTATTAATTGAATTGTTCGCGTATTTATGAGAGAATTGTTGGTTCTAAAATTAAATTTATACCTACTCCTATAATTTTTCTATATGTAATTATACTTTTATATTCGCATAGGAGATATATATATAAACAATATATAGTTAAATTTGAATAAATTTGCTCTGCGCATGTTCCACTAACCCATCTTTGTGCTCTCAAATATACTTACATACCTATATGAAATCTTATATTCGAAGCAAAGTACGCACTTATCTCCAGAAGCACGGAAGTCTCTATACCTTTAAACGCTTTATTACGAGTTCACATTAGACATTTGTCATCTTATCATATCCTTGAGAAAAGCCGAGTAAATGAGGGCTGCTTTTAATATTGAGTTAACGTTCCGAATTATTGTATAGTAATTCATGTCCTAAGCTTGGTGTAAAAATGGTATGGATGTAATGCGTAGGTATCAATCAGATTCTTTACGAATCTAAGCATGCGACTAATTCATATAATTTACCTTTTCCATTATACAAATTTTACTTTAAAATATTTAAAAACAAATCTTTAAATAAAAATTAAATAAAACTGTCTAAATCTAACTCAGATGCAAACAAAAGTAAAGACTGACTGAAGAACAATCTACGACTATACCTAAATTTATTCCAGGTTATAAACAAAACCACAACAACTAAGTACCTACCTACTGTGGAATTTGCATAAGTCTAAATGTCTAAATTCATTCGGCGCGGCGCGTAGAACAACAATCCCAGCGCTATCCACCAAAACAATTTTGTATTGTAATATAGTACTAGTAAGATTTTTACATGAAACGTCTTAAAAATTATACCTACCAATAGGGTACCATGTCAGAAAACCGAACTGTAACGAACTGGTCTATATCGGCTGACCTTAATAACTACAAAGCAATTCATCGTAGAAAAATGAATTTAGTGTTATTATATTTTAGCGTATATAATCAGCTCTCTATTAAGACCTTGAGTTTACATCGGGTCCGGGCGCGTTGAATCAAAAATACCATTTATAAACTAAGATCAATGTTAATTTCATAAATCAGACTTCTCACAAGCACACACCTCGTTCGCAGTCGACAAAGTGTGAATTCCTACTCTCACGCGTTCGTTAGGGTCCGGGGGAGGCTTATCCATTATTTATTAACTTATTTCAAAGAAAATCGTATAATTAACACCATCGCAAACCCGGGCGGGGCGGCGATATAAACGTTTCACGTTAAAACCAACGGCCGCGTGCACCGACACAGCGTCACCTGATTTTTTTCGTATATTGACTATCAACGGCAAGAAATTGAAATTCTGACGTCTAAACACAATTTGACAACCCTACGCGAACGTGTCGCGTTGCTTTTATCATGGAATGAGGAAAATGTAGAGTGGAAATTGTGTAAAAGATGTAAGGCACGTGCTAATAACGCCCGAGCAAGCGTTTTATCTCGGGAAAGTGAACTTTGCGCTTATTATACAATATACTTTTACTCGAAAAAGAATATCCGGAACGCAGACATCGGCTGAAACACGAAGATAGGTATAAATAGGAATAGCAATAGGTTGATATAAGTTCGCAAAGCATAATAAAAATTAAATAAAACTGTATAAAAATAGTATCTATTATCTTTGCTTTTAAAGAGAGATCTATATCTGGAGAAATAGGAAATCGGTACATGTTAAGCCACGGAGCAAAGCTAGCACCTAAGTAGGTACCTACCTACGTAGGATAAAATCCTGTGTGTAATTTTTAAATAAATGAAATATTTTTCGTTTCGTGTTAGTTGTTAGTCAGCATTAGTCAGTGATGAACACTCAAGAATAGGTTGTAATTGTTGTCGATTCTTATTCCGGGACTAATGTTTTAATCAAACCATTTATATTAAGGCTGTTTACATTTATAAATCGTTGGTGTGACTTATTTCAATTATAATAAGGAAGTAAAAAATATATAAAGAAAAAGATCTAGTAACATTTTAGAACCATATTCTTAAAAAAAATGTCCCAGGCTTGGCGATTTATTATGTTGTTGGAAGGCCTACAGAATAAAAAACTTCGTAAGGAAACGTTTTCATAACGAGCCAAAATTTTATTTGTAGTCAAATAATAATAGTCAAATCATACGATAAAATCATAAGATAGTAGGAATAAATTAGACCGATTGTCTAATGTATTCCTACTATCGTAAAATGTATCTAGTAAGTATTAGTAAGTTTGCGAGGATGGATGTTGGTTTCTCCCACGAGTCGACGAGACTAACGTGGCTGTCTTGATTTAGGTGAAACTTCGGATATTAACACATTGCCTGCACATAAGTAGACACAATAGTTAAACAATGGGAATGTACCACATATGGGTCACTTGCACAGTGAATGGGTTAATACGAATGCTATAACGTAAAGTCTAAATCCAAGTTTGCTTCTACAACTCTATCTAGCACTATCTGCAACTTCATCGAATCGAAACACAAACGTAAAAAAGAGCTCTCCTTCAAATACTGGCGACTTCCCTAGTGTTATTCGCGCGACGGTGACCACTCAGTCCGTTCGGATGAAAACCCGAAACCCAGAACCGAAAAACAGAAGAACAGAAAAAGAGTAGGTGCGTCAATATTGAGAATTGATGCATTATTTCCCTTAACATTTTATTAAAGATATTGTTTATCAATAGGAATTGTTACCAATTTTTTTCAATATTCCCCGAAAAATTTATTCTCGTAACAATTTTCTCATGATTAAATTTCTTTTAGGTAATAAAAAAATCTTGAAATTGTTTTCATTCAAAACAATTTGATTTGGTTTGTTTATGACAAAAGTTTTTCGGCGCCCAATGATAATGAAATGGAAGTCAGACAATTTCTAAACTTTCGTTTTTATTCATAAATTTTTATTTTCAATTATTCAACTTTATTTGTTCGCGAATTTTTATACGTGTTTTCCATGTTTTGTAAACTACTCAAACAAAATCAGAAGAAATTTCTAATGAAATAGATACTTCTTTATTCATATTAAAAAGGTAAAAGATTTCTTTGTTTACTTGTAACTTGTAACCTTTTGCTCGCGACTCTTCGCGTCTTGAGTGTTAGAATTTGAGCCAGAGAGAAATAAGTGTACCCTTTATTATGTCTATTCAGGTTATTTAATAAACGACCAGAACTTTTAAAAAATCATAGAATTCTTTGTCCGAAAGCGTAACAAACATCCATACATTCATCCCCACACACTTTCGCATTTGTAATGGTGTAAGACAGGTAGTAAACATAAGTCACTATGTGTGTCAGTTATTTTAATTTTTCTGTTATAACGCCACGTTGTAACGCATTAAATTCCGGTTGAATTTTTTCTTGTTCTATAATTGACTAATCTTGATAACAACAAGTTAACAACTTGTTGGTCATGTATGTTGACAATACCATATCTTAATAATTTCTAGAACTCGAACTAGGACTTTTGATTTCTAGGATCAAAAGCCAATTTTTGATTATACCCAGATTTCGCTCAAGCTTTTCACCTAATTTTTAAAGACATTATATATTCTTTTGGATTTCTTACAAAAATAAAATGCACAATGCCAATTTTTCAGTATTAGACACCTCTCAACATTCTTTATTAAAATTTTGTACAGCACCTCAAAAGGATGCGTTATGTTTAAATATTAACGATATTTGCGGTAATGTTACAGGGAATCATCTAGTAATATTTTGCACAGTAGGTAAATCGGGGTCTGGTTAATCTGGTTAAAGCCTACAAAATTTGTTGTTTGTTGACTACCTACTTACAGTAAGTACTTAATCTTGGATTTGTAGTAATATCTGTGAGCCAAATAAAGTACGGATTAATGCTGAGATTTGAAAGGAAAGAACGAATCTCGTCACCAAAAGCCTTGAGCTCGGACACCATTAGAAATAATTAATTAGATTTCATTGGCGACTCTTCCTTCACTATCTTCAAATCTTATTCCTTTTAAAAGATTCGGACCTCGGACCTCTCGAATAAGAGGATAAATCCACAACTGAGCTATCACTGCTGGTTTTAAGAGTATAAGTACGATCAATCATTCAGCTGTATTTCTTTGTTTCAGGCAACCCCCGTAACAAATGTGCCCTCCAACCAGGCCACAGTCTGATGGACTGGATCCGACTCGGCAACTCCGGCAAGGACCTCACAGGCGTCGGAGGCCGCATCAGACCGGTCACGCCAGCCGAACTTGCTACTCATAGCACGCTAAGTAAGTATTGGCCATAAGTAAGATGAGTAACATAGTAAGATGACTGCCAACGTAGCAATAGGATCTGTTTCTTTTTTTTGCAACAGGCCAAGCAAAGTGCGTCCTAGAGCGCTATATAACCCAGTTAATCAACCTAGAGCATACTCCATTAGCTGATATTCGATTTAGTGGCCTGGGGCTCTGATAGGTTCAACAAAACCTATCTGTTTAATAGCAACCGGGAACGACAAAGCAGCAGGATTATATGCACTTAATGCAGAAGTAAACTTGAATTTAAATTATAAGCCGAGCAATTTCCATACAATGTCGAAAAGCGCATGTAGGCCATTAATTTCCAATTTGCAAGCCAGCGTTTTGAACGGATGAACCGCAAATCCCAAATTCGTCATCTTTGTTGTTGTATGTTTTTCGACCAATGAACTGATTTACAAGGTGCCATGTTCGGCAAGATTCTCGAAGAAATAGTTTGTTTGACATTAAGGTTTTAAGAAAAAACATTTTTTTAGAGGATGCCTGGTTAGCGATTCGTGGCCGAGTCTACAATATCACTCACTATCTGCCTTATCATCCTGGGGGTAAGTTTAATGACAACATTCATAAAATTATGAAGTGGTACTAGCCACAACACAATCACACAGTAAATGCTTAAAACACCTATTTTATAGGTCCCGAAGAATTGATGCGGGGTGCTGGTATAGATGCAACAGAATTATTTGACAAAATACATCCATGGGTTAATTATGATTCTCTGCTTGCAAAATGCCTCGTGGGACCTCTTAGATCTGAGGGACCTGATGCTGACGAATTTTTCGGCACAGTGAATCCGTCTCCCAAAACGGATCGCCTCAGGGAGCCGTCTAAAGCACAAGAGCTCGTCAGAAAATCCATGGAAAACTTAGCAAATTGTATTACTCCAGTAAGAAAGAAAATTACAGCGAAAAGCGAAGAAAATGTAAAAGGAAGTCCGCCCAGCAAAATAATGCAAAGTTTAATTCAATCCAGTGATCTGCCGGTATCAATAAGCAGAAGAGCTGGGTCGAGTCCCGTGAAAAATGTACAGAAAAGTTCCGAAGACACGCCTCTTCCATTACGCTTCGATTGGATTCAAACTTCTGCGAAACTGACTATTTCAATATACACCGGACCCCTGGCTAATCCCGGGGGATGTGCTAGGCTTACTGACGGCGTTCTTTTGATAGAAGTTGCTACTAATGGCTGGCTTAGAACAGTGAAGTTAATACCCGAAGAAAGTTTGAAGGGGCCTCTACAACTGCGAGTCTTTTCTGAAAGCGGAAAGTTAGAGGTAAAAACATGTTGTTAACATTTTCTTAACAATATACGCAACCAAACGATACGACTCCTGTAAATTAATTGATGGAGTATCTTGTAGGTAGGTACTACCTACAGACACCTATAGACTACCTCTAGACATTTAAATTGTTTTTTTAAATAGAATAAATTATCATATCTTGCTCGTAGCAAAAGGACTGTAAATTACTTACCTTTTGAGACTCTAGGTAGTTATTATTACATTTTTTTGAAATCAACGCATCTGTTTAGCCTTAAGTACTTAGGTATTTTTTAAGAATAAAAACAAACTAGCTTATAGTACATACCTACCTTTAGCAATCGGAACACAGAGATTTCTTAGATGTTCTTGCTAGAACATTTATGAAGCAATTCTGCCCTTGAAAGAATATCATGAGAAGTTTTTCCTAATCTAATCAAATTTTGTACGCTTTAATTTTCTTTTATGTCTTATTGATTACAGATAATTGCATATAAATCAGAAAGCAAAATATGGAAAGGGTGCGGTGAGACGACGTTCGGTGTCGCAACTCAAATATCTTCGCCACGCACGATGGAGTGCCGCGTGGTCCACGTGGGTCGAGTGTCCCACGACACTACTCTGCTGGTCCTGGCGCCGGCACCCGGACCAGTGGTCGTGCCTCTTGGCCATCACGTCCGAGTGCACCATAAAAGCGAGGGTAAGTTCAGTTAATAAGTATATTGAGGAATTCATTACCACTTTGGCAAAGGGAGATCTACCACTTGCGTCTCCAATTGCGTGACAAAACTTCGATAGCATGTTTCAGGATACTCGTGGCGCCATCTCTTGGCGAGTGGCAGAAGTTGCCTTACCATGTTCGGAGTCGAATCTCAGATATCCTCGCCACGGCTGCTGAATTTTTTTTCTGTATTGTATGGGTGTGTGACTTGTCTTGTGTGGGTCCATGGTACTCAACTGGAATCTAAGGGAATCTAAATGAAGGGAATGTGAAGCTTTTTTATGAATGATGATAAGGAATAATTAAACTACTAAAATAATTTTACTAATCTTTAAAAAAATTACTGTTGTAATTCATCCAGGTACCTACTATGGGTATTTACTTAGTCAGATACAATTTCTAAGTATTATCATAATATTATTATGTAAACATTGTGCACTTACGATGATGAAAAGTTCGCATATTAGCTTACTGAAACCATTGGAAATGCATACCTACTAAGTTAGTTTAATATCAATCTATACATGGATCCAGCATATTATTATCTACCATTAACTTGATTTCTATCGAATTGATTATGGGTCTTGTTACTCAATTCTACGTCACACTTCCTTAATGAAGAATAATTTCATCAGATGTTTCTAGTAACTTTGAAATTATAGTAAATGGATGGATAGAAGAAGTAAGTAGGATTATAAAAAGATTAAATTAAAGTAGGTATCTATCTAAATATCTCTGTTTTCTTGGTGTCAGAAATAGTCTACTTTGTGTGACAAAATGCAACTTTTTTCTTAAATATGTCTTTAGCTATGGATTAAAAAAACACGATTACAGTACCTACTACTTACCTGGTTTTGATGCAAATAAGCTTTTATTCATCATTTAAATGTGATTATTTCAGATTCTGACTGCGTCCGTTCGTACACGCCAGTAGGTGATAGCTGGGACGACAGTGGAAGCGAGCTCAGTGCCCTCAAACTCGCAGTGAAACGATATGAAAACGGTGCTCTTTCTCCTCTCCTCACCTCCTTGAAGGTGGATGACCACGTCACCGTCTCAGGGCCTTATGGGAATTTTAAACTTCAGAAGGTATTGCCATCTTATCTATTCTATACTACTAAGATGTATTTAACACGTTCTGTGCCTTGTCATTTTCGTGGAAGCTGTAGCGATGTCTCCTATGTATGTATATAATTATGTTTTTTACCTATGTTTTGAACACGCCAGGCGGGTCGCCGGCACTGCTAATGAATCGAAGACACTGATTACCGAACGTGTTAAGCACTTGTATTTTTTTAATACATGATACTAACATGAGTGAATCATAATACATATATATTTCTTTTAATTTTATGTTATAAAGTAAAAATAACAGTGGAGTTTCTTATCTTTGTATGGTATTCATCGTTTTCAGGTTAAAGCGGTGAAGAATTTTTACTTAATAGCAGCAGGTACAGGGATAACACCAATGCTAGGCTTGATTAAGTTTATGCTTGCCAGGTCGAACCCTAGATGGTGAGTAAGGCCTAAGTTTATTTTTTTAATATATCAGTAGCACAAAGGTCATAAGGGACAGCCACCTCTTTTTACCCGAGTGCGACAGAAGGAGGGTTATGTTTATTGTATTTGAGTCATGCATGTGGAGCAGTGGTCACTGCAGCCCATGGGGATACCCACGTCCGTCAAACCTCAAATAGGGTTGATATCGTACTTGAGATCATTTGTGGATGCTAGTCTTAGTAGTCCTAGATCCTAGTCATCAGGTTTGAGTTGTCGTTGAGTTGTTGTTGAGTCGCCTCAAATAAAGAATCTCCGGCAACCATCCCTGCCCAATATGTAGACATGAAATACGTAGATATTGCTTTACGGCGGGATGAAGTCGGCAGGGAGGTAACAAGTGACTTACAATGGTGGAACCATTACCATCCATAATTATTTTAAATGTCATATTAACAGTTTTTTGTTTCTTTTATTTTTGATTATAATTAGAGATTATTCAGTATGAATAAAAAATTTATTCATACCAACGAATAAAATCCATACAAGTACCTACATTATTCGTCTTTTGTTATTCTTAATTACAGCGAAAGTGTGCATTTACTGTTCTTCAATAAGACAGAAGAAGATATACTATTCCGTGAAAAGTTTGAAGAAATTACAGAACAAGACAGCAGGTAAGTTGTTATTTAAAAACAGCATAAGTACATAGGTACTTTTACTTAGTCCTTGTATGTAAAAAGCCTTGCCATAACCATATCAACTTTTCGTAACTCAGTGTCTCAGAAAGAAAGTTCTTCTTAAAATAATGAAATAAAAAATATAATGGATTTGGGTATAAAAATGCTATGTTTACCTATCAAACATAGCCAAATGTAATACATTTTTACTAAATATCAAAAGGTTTTTATAAATTATAATTGATAAAAATAAACAAAAAAGAACATTTCAGAAATTTCCAAAGACTGGCTTTTTCATCTAGTTTTGTGTCTAAGCAAATGACAGTGTGATCATTTCAACATATCGATTCAAAAACGCCAATTACGTATCCTCCTTACCTTTGGTTGTTCGAAGGGCCTTTATTGAAAATTTAATTAATTTTCAGATTGAACGTCGTCCATGTGCTGTCAAACGCAAGTTCGTCGTGGTCGGGGCCCAGGGGACGCATCAGTAGCGAAATTCTGGCAGACGTGTTCGGCAAAATAGATCCAACTGCCGAAGTTGGAACCTACTTTGTGTGTCTCTGCGGACCCAATGAGTTCACACACGTTGGCCTCGACTTATTAAAGAAACTGGACGTTCAAGAGAGTTGTGTACATGCTTTTATAGGATAGTAATATATGGATAGATTACGCCATAAATATATGGATAGTATATATGGATAGATTACGCCATAAATACATTGATTTTTATTTTTTCAGCTCGTGTAGGTACTTGAAAATAATTCGAAATAAAATTACATCGTTCACAAACCTGCTTCAATAATGACAGTATAGCTAAAGCAGGAAAAATTTTCAGTGAGGGCTCTACGTTCCACAACGCTAATAAATCATTTTCACTCAGTTTTTAAAACAACATTAGGTAAAATAACCGATGATTTATTTATTAATATGAATATGAATAAGTCATGTCATATATTTTTACAGTTGTTAAGAAGATAATGGTTAGACGAATATGTTCACGACATATGTATATAGTTTATGGGGTGAAATTTAACCATGAAAAATTCTAATTTGTTCATTTTTTGATAAAATTGAAATACAAACTAAAAAACTAGCTTTAAGATGAAAAATAAATATAGATATCTACTAAATGGCCATGGTGTGTATAAATATTTTTTTAATATTGCTGTTACTTTTGTACCTTCTTATTTAAAATAATATAATATAATATGTAGTTTAAATAATACCAGTGTTTAAAAGCAATATAGTTAAAAGGCTTATATTAAAGCGCTTACATAAAATGACGTCCTCAGAGTGAGAAATTACTATTACTTTATGTGTAAAATAAACAATTTATTCATATGTAGGTATTTCTATATATATTATCCACCTACAAATTAAATGCACAAACTTGTAAAATAAATCTTTAAAACATACTTATAACAGAAATACCTTAATAGAACCCTTTATCTATTTCCAATAGTTTTTAACCAAAGTGTGATAAATTATATAAATACGAATAAATGTAAGTAGGAAATTAGTATCAAAGGCATATTTGTATTTCATAGCTCAAGTGATAGTGAGTATTGGTTTTTCTTCATTATAAATGTGTAAGAATAAGTAGGAAATTTAAGTTAATTGAACTATACCTATGTTAAATTTGCATCTTTAACTATTAGAATTCCATCCATTTAGATTCCGAATTAATTACAAATCTTTTAAATTCTATTCTTATTGTTGCTCTTAAGGTTATTGCGTACGTCTTGTCCTACATAATATATTTATGCACCTAACCTAACCTACTTATGTATGTATACTAAAGCCATTTTTAAACAAAATATGTTTTTTGCAAAATAACTTAATAAACATGTAAATATAGATGATCGAAGTGAAACATCATTTGAGCGTTTAATTTTAAAATAATAAATAATTCGAGTTTTTGTCAAAATTATGTACTGTTTAATGATATTCCTTCCTTATGATATCTAAGTAGAATTAAATTTTTCTGCAATTAACATGTAAAAGATTTTATGCCTTTTGTTTACTTATTATAAGATCCAAAACGTCTTGTGATTTTTAAGCCATATTTTTGTGAAATAAGAGTGAGAACCAGAACCAAAAGGCGCGTCAAAGTCTTACCCAAGTCAAGTCTATAAAGCCAAACCACTGCAAAATTTCAATTCAAACCAATTCGCCTTGCCTTTAATTTTCTTCTGTAAAATAAATAAAGTGCCTACATTCCAGGTATTTTAGGTACGTGCAATAAAGTTTTATCTATTTTTGTTGTAGAACCAGTTTTGTTTGTATGGATTTTTTTTAACAATAATAAAAAAATTGTGAAAAAATATATAACTTGTATTTTTTTACCCAGTTTAAAGATCTAATGCACACAAGTTTTTTTTTTTTCCAAAATCAAATTTCTCCATTACTATTCAACAGTCTTTTATAAATCTTTTAACAATAACCTATGTATGATATTTCTATGGTATTTTAAGAACCTTTTGTTATGTTATAATGGGAGCTTATGGTATTTTTAAGACCTAAATAAGACGAAGCTTGCCGACCAATATGTGCATGATATTTGGGAGTTGTACATAGCATACATTGAAGCTAAAAATATTTTCAACAGAATACATAATTATCTTTGAGTTACATCGATTTAAGAGCAATAAAAAAGACATAGCTTAATGTTCGAAACACCAAAAAGAAATAGAAATCAAACAGTCGTTTGTAAGGAACATTTTTATATTACAACAAAACATAATATATTACACATTCCGTCTTTGAAATAAATGCTTGTACAGTCACTGCCTCACCAGCACCTTTGGTGTACCAATTCGGGACGTAGATAAACACTACAAATTGTACTGCAAAACAGCTGAAATATTTTTATATATTCACGAGTACGTCCATAGGAACAAGTATCTACCTCTTTACGACAAAATAAAATTTGGAGTATATATGTTAAAAATATTGCAGCTTCATATAAACATTACCAAAAGAGTGCTAACTAAATATAATTAGTATGCGATAAAACGAATAGTGCTTGACAAATAAATACATTGGGAATAAGGCCTATAAATTTGTGTTAAATATTATTTTACAAATTCTATTCTATCTTTGTAGCAATATTCTCTTCCACTTAGAAGATACACATATTATTTTCGATATTTGAAGTGCATTATATATTTGAAAAGAATTGAAATAATTGTAATTTTAAAAATTTCATATCGACAAGTCCCTTAAAATGTTACTGAACATATGATTTTGTCTACTTCGTCGTCCAAACTGCAATTTTCGACTACGCTAGAGTACAGTTGCAGCCTATCTACTATCCTTACCAACCCTACACGTATTCAGTATATCACAAATGAAAACAAGCTAACGTGAATCAAGCGACAGCAAACTCAAAATGCAAATTATCTTAATTTAGCCAACATTCGATTAAACTTATTAATTAATCAAACTTATCAATTATTTGAATGAAATGAAAGTCAACAGCAAGCCTTTTTATTTGCAATTTTTACATAGCAACATAAAATGTAACAATTAATTATTATTGCAATAATTAGTAACAAAACCACAACCGTAATTATGAGAATTTAGTCTAAGCTACTAACTTTCATTTCCATTCCGTTAATACAATTATATTAAAAAGAGTAATTGTATAAAATCTGGAGAGCTTTATGCAGTATGTAATTTAATGAATAGCAACAAATTAAATGAATAGCTAACTATAAGCTAAGACAATATACAATACACAAAACAATTACACATTTAAAATGGAATGACACCAATTTTTAACAATGCTGGATACATCTTAAAATCCTGATTAATTTAAAATTTGAATAAAAAATTATTCTTTTAAAATATCTTAATTATAAACAACTATAATTATGAAAACAAATAAATTTTCTTAACAACTGAACTAGGTTTAAAAATTACTCCGGGTTCATAACAGCTTAAAAAAGCTTGCGTGTGCCACTATGAGAAATAAATAATATCACGTAATTTGTATTGAATTAAATTTCTAATATGAATCCGTGACTGAGTAATTGCAACAAATTTTATAAGTCGCTGAGGTAATTGCTTGAGCGCTTTTCTATCGATATCTCTTCATTTCATTCTACGTTTATTTCCAAGTAGTTAATCTACTCGACACGACCAAAAAGTTTCTAATAATTACATAATATCGTATACATTAAAATATATCGTAAAACTATATGCAAATGCTACTAAATTTTATGAGAAACTAGCTGACCCCGCAAACGTTGTTTTGCGATATAAGTTACCGAGCGTTAAAAATCGACTATTAAAAATAGGGGTTGTTGATAGAAGGGTGAAAATTTAGGGTTGTATGTATTTTTTGATGCCACATTATTGAAAAATAAAAATAAAAGAGATTGTCCATAAAATAAAATAAAAATGTTAGGTGTGGACAACCTTTATCATTAAGGGGTATGAAAAATAGACGTTAGCCGATTCTCAGACCTACTGAATGCATATAAAATTTCATAAAAATCGGTCAAGCCGTTTTGGAGGAGAATGGTAAATAAAACTGTGACATGAGAATTTTATATATAAGATGATAAAAAACTGAAGAATTTAAAAATGCAAAAAGGAAATTCAACCACATTTTATACACCAACTTACTACATGGTCAAGTTAAAATCTTAAATGTTTATTTTCATACTAAAATCATTTTAAAAGTTCCAGACCACCATCTTATATTATAATGTATTCTAAACTTACGTACTTTTGTCGTTTTACATACATACATAGTAATAGAAGTTTGTCACATGTCCACACTATTATAATTTATTTTAGTTTGAAAAATGGATCGAACAGGAAATTGACATTCACAAAAATTGTAGCATTTTACCCAAAAAGTACACTTCAAATAATCCTATTATTTTCTTCTCCACGCATCTACCTCCCATATTCCAAATATATATTTAAAACACAAAAAGCTTCTAACATTCCCAAGTGCCATCATAAAATTTGTCTTTGTTAACATAATTAGCATTTATCTTCATCACATTTTCACATCACACAGAACCTCTATTTATTTTAACCAAATTACGGTTACCATAGTAGAAGTAACCAATATAAATGTCTCTTGGCCAGTATCAAAACATTTCCTTGAGTATGGATTCCCTAGTTATTTCAAAGCAATTAAATAAAGATATCTTGACAACCAAATTGTAGAAGCTACCTGATGGTATGTTATTGAAATCACCAGTATCATTAATCATTCAATCTGTAGTGTGACTCTCCAAGTACAGACCTGTGGTGTCATGTTTGTTGTCTGTACACATAAACATCACGATGCTGTGAAAATGTGCCCCAATAAGCACCCTTTCAATAAATATCACACAAAACATTGTTATACTTTGAATAGTAAAATAACATACTTCTTATTCAAAGATGCTACATTCCTCTTTCGACATGGCAACACTTTATAGGTTATGCTGTCAATGTCATAACTTCCCTCTTGGTCTAACCGTTAACGATTTTGACTACTGCAGTGGAGGTTGAAGACACGATCCCCAAAAAGTACACATTTTAAAATGTATGTGATATGCACAAATCGAAATTGCCCTATCTGGGTATATAATATTTATTCTTAATAAAGTATAAGAATCTTTGCCATTTTTCTGGTTACCATACCACAAGCCATAACGTATGAGTTGTTCCATAACATGGATAAGGCGATGGACCGGCGTAGGTGACCAGTGACCAGTCGAGGCCACAAGATATTAAAATAATTGTGACCATATAGCCAATATTAATCGTTTTATTACCAGTAAAAACAATGGACTTCATATTATTTATTTCGCCACAGTATGTAATTTTCCTGTTCAGGCTATAGTATCAAACGTTTCTATTTCTCTACACATATAAAAAACAAATGAAACTTCATATTATTTTAACAAAGGTGTTGAACATTTTACACATTTTTATGGTACACCAAACTTGATAAATTTATTTTTAAACAAAACAAAATTATAGCTTTTATAAGTTGCTAGGGGACATCACTGTTATTTAATTTATCGACATTACGACACCAAGTTTACCTTTTAACCACATAGACATAAAAGAACCATCAATACAAATTTTCAGCCGAGTACATAGACAATACTCCATTTCTTAATTCCTTCGACTCACACTTCGAAAGGATGTTACTTTAACAGTTACAGGACAGTTGACTAAGGCTAGCACTTTTATAAAAATCACGCCTTCGTATACAGTATGTTGTAATAGGTAATAAAGTAGTCGTTTCAAATACGCACGGCTTCTCACTCTTAGTTACAATTGCGATGAATGTGATAGAATGAGCTAATATGCACTCAGTTTAGTAGAATTGAGGTGCAAGACCCACTGACATAGCCGTTCTATCTTATACATATATACTTCCTATTTCTATGGTGTCGTACGTGCTTTAGTTAACCGACCTGTACCTAATAAGTTAACCTAACATATACTAGACTGGTATGTGTTACGCTACGATTGTATTATGCATTAATGTCATTGACAAAGAGTACGTCGCGGTCCTTGAGGCCGACCTCGAGCAGGCTGGCGCTGCCGCGCGTGATCGTACGCTTGGGGAAGTTTGTTGTGATCTCAAACTCCTCCGGCGATTGCGGGTGACTGAATACAAAGTCATACAAATCCTGAAAGAAACATAATGTAAAGTATTGGATACAAGAATCAATTCCATTTATATTTAATTCTTTACTTTCACTTACACTCTTAAATATAATTAATGACAAAATTTGAATTTTGCATTCTGAAATGGTCTAGGGCGCACTGAGATATGTGTAACATAACCAATCCATGTACACATTTCTATAGTGTGACATGGCATTCCATATCAATGTAATAAGTACATATGGTGGTGTAGTTCAGCAAAATCTCTAAATATTTTATATAAAATCTTTACCTCCTTACATTCATTTAAGCAGATTAAGATTCCTCCACTTAGACAGGATTTTAAATAATTGGCCTTAATTTTGGCACCCCACAAATTGGCCACTGTGTATTGATACAAGTGGACGTGTTTACGCCTGGAGGCTGGAGTGGAGTGGTATGCACTATGCAAATACGTGCTAGTATACGTATATACGAATAGCGAGGCGAGGCGAGGGTTACCTGCGTGGTGCTGGCGAGCGGGAAGCGGCGCGTGAGGCGGTCGCCGGCGGGCAGGCGGATGAGCAGCGCCACGGCCAGCGGGCCCGCCGCCGGCTCCAGCGGCAGCCGCTCCGCGCGCGCCCGCCGCTCCGCCGCCACCTGCACACGACAACACACATTTTTGAACTGAAAACTTCTTATGGGTAACGTAACGCGTTACGGCGCCAATCTGTCTGGCAACTATGAAAACTGTCAAAAGGAAACATTCATAAACAAAATGAGTCTTATAAGATGTAACTTTATAGAAAAAAGCATAATTATTTATTATTAATCATTGTGATTTTGGGTTCGACATTGCGATTATTAGCATTAAATGTCGTTTCTTTTCTTAAAGAGAAACTCAATTGTGTTTTAGTTGAACTGTCGTCCAAATCACCAAGAAAACACATCTTGTAAGTTTTCACTTCTGCCGGCACTCCTGGGTGGCGGCACTCCTGGGTGGCGGCAGAAGTGAAAACCGGAGTGCAACCCGTTTTTTATAGTACTTAAGTAGCAAATGGAAATGCCATGCAGGCCACCTGATGTCGCTGCGACACATACCTCCTCCTTCCTGCGCTCCTCCAGCTGCTTGCGCTGCAGGTCGTCGTGCTCGCGCTGCGCCGCGGCCGCGCGGTCCGCCGCCCGGCGCCGCTCCTTCTCCTGGTCGGCCGCCAGCGACTCCGCGTACGCCTCGTCCTGCGCCGCCCGCAGGCGGGCCGTCACCTCTCTCTCCACTCTGCAATGTGATACACATTTTTCATGTCAAACTAAATTATTAATATAAACTAAAATAAAATTATTAATATTAACTAAATTAATATACTACATTTATTCTAAACATAAATTATATCCAATACCACCTACATGTTTCTGCTTTGCTCAAAGGTAGACTGGCAGAGAATGCTTTGATTAGCATTAAGTCCACCTTTTGTACCCTTATCTTACTTTTTGCTATAAGATGAAATACATAAATATAATTAATATAGACAAGCAGACACGAGTGTACTTAATGATGACAACCAAATAAGTGTATGCCATCTGATATATTGTGATGTCAATGCAACATGTGCATCATGTGCATCACATCCACCATGAAGCAGAACCAAACGCTATCTTATTGTTTTTATCCTGTGTTTTTTTGTGCAATAAAGAATTATTGTTTTGTACCTGATTGTATTTTGAATGTAAGATATAGCTTATTGAGCAGATGAGCTAATGCGATGTAGCTCGCCTGGGCAGGTACATTACCGTCATCAACCTAACTCTCTGAGAAACAGTGTGATCTTTATATATTCACTGACACATTTATCAAATGAGAAGCAGTGCACCCTCATTCATTCTCAGATACAAATTCGATCATACCATGTATGTTACCACTGATCAGTGATCACCTCAATTGGAGTCATAAGGTGGACCTGCTATAAATTCTATATCCTCTTTCCAATCTATATCTGTAAGTTCTGATCCTAATTTTCACTTATAAGTCTGTTCAATTACATCAATGACTCACCTATCAGCCCTCGCAGCAGCGAGGTGCGGTTCATTATCCGTGACCACCCGCCTCAGTCTCTGCAGCAGCTGTTGAGCGGAGCACGAGCCCTCGCTCCTAGCGACCACCGTCATGCGATGGTCGCGCACACACACAACACACAGCAGCGGGTACCGCCGTCCGCCCACCGACTGTGCCACTCTCCAGCCCTCTGAGGAGTCCACTGAACATCCCCAAAATAGCGCATGCGTGTTTATGTACTGGATCACATCTGGATCTGATAGGGTTGCTCTAAAAAGCAATTTTTATTGTCAAGGAACATAGATTTTTTACTAACATAAATATAAGTTACTAACAAAAGAGAATATTAGATTGGACACTATAAACTGAATAAATTAATTTGAAAAGCATCATTGTGAAGATAATTTGCATGTCAAACTTTTTTCTGGTTTATTTTTACACATGGGTTTTATACAAGTCCATGGAATTAAAAGTCATGAAGCTGTCTGTGCTCATTATGACTTTTTATCACAGTTACTTTCCAACTTTATACAGAAATGACTGAAGACTTGTTGATAATGATTGCAAACAGATGAAGCTAAGACATGAGGCAACTTATAACTCAACCCAATGGAGGTGCATGAAAATAATCAAAATCAATTTCAAGAATAATCATGTTTTGTTGCCCACTGCCGGTTCAAGACAGTGCATTGTGGGTCAGTAGGCCACAATTGGACTTAGCATGATATCAAAAATTGCACCCTGACCAAAACTCTTGTAATATAAAGAATAATAAAATAAAATGTTTTGCTACACCAAATTTCATACACAAGCAAAAAAGATATACATTCACTCACCTGCAAAAGTTCTGGGTTTCTGTAGCAGATTCTGAGTGTAGATACACAATGAGGAATCTCAGTTCATTCTTAGCATCATTGAGTGCTTGTGCATATGTGCCCTGGTAGAACACGGGGTGAGGAGTGTATCTAGATGTGTAGCTGTTTATGAAACCCATCACATCTCCTAAAGGGTCTGTCACCACTAAAATACAGAACACACTTATGTTGAATTATTTGGATACAAATCAAATGGCAAGAATGTGAAATTCAAGTGTGATGTATCTACATAACACTTTTATGTACCAGCTTTTTAATAAAAAAATCTTATCCTACTACTATTATAAATGTGTTTGTGAGGATGTATGGATCGGTGAATGGATATTTGTTACTCTTTACTCGTTACTCACAAAAATAATAGAAAAAATTTGGCAGGTCATCTGCCTGTGTACCAAAACCTGGATAGGAGACCTTTATTCCTCTCTGGATCAAATTTATTGCCTTCATCTGTGTGGTCTGAGATGCAAATGGACAAAGTTGCAACAAAGCTAGTTAGTGACATAAGATGCATGAATGATCATGCTGCTTTATAGGGGATTAAGGTATTAATTGTAAAGTAGGTACTTCAAGTATGGAAGAAATATTTATCCTTAATCAATCATCTATGTGCCTACATAGATAAGATGTAATTGTTAAAACAATTGTTTGTGCCAATGGCACTCAAATTGACAGTTTCAATGGGTTCCAATCATTGCTTGTATTACCTGTGCGGAAATAATATTACAATGGAACCTCAATATAACAAAACTAAAGGAAATCAGAAAATATTCATTATATCAAGTAATTTGTTACAAATTTGTTGATGTTGTGTTGATTTGTTACTAAATCAAGAAATTCACTAAATTGAGGTTCATTATATTAAGGTAACACTATTACATGGCTTAAATCATAAAGAAATACTTACATCTCCTCTCATCATTCCTTATGAAGCTTAATAATAAATTCATTATTGATGACAAAGTGTTGTAACACATTGAAACCACAAAATTGACCACATATCGGAACAGTCCCTGCACTCCAGCTGGGGCCTCTGGGGAATCATCAGTGAACACTTGCTGTGCGATATGGTCGTGGACTACAGGAGGCGCTCGAGCTTCTGTGGCAAATACTGATGGTCTACCTTCACGGATATTCAGCTGCTCTTGTATAGCCACCTGCAATTTTGGCAATTTAAAAATAACTTCATCGTCATTGACCCCTAAGTGACGCACTATAGAACAAAGCTAAAACTTTTAATACTTTCTCTTTCATCGTAGAAAACCTACCAGAACACGCTCAAATACAATGACCTATAATACTAACAAGAATATTCTAATTGGTTGTTGTTAATGCAACATACCTCGAGGTCCCATTGGTGTCTTTGCAATACATCCCTACATATTGACATATCTTCTATTCCTGTTAAGTCTTGGAACTGGAGTATCTTATCCGTTTGCTCATGGGTCAAACCCATAGCATTGTCTTCGAGATCCATAGTTGTGGTTTTATTGCGAGAAAATAATACTCAAATTTCAAAATGTATTAAGCGAGTATGTTGACTACATAAATGTTTTATCAGAAAATAAGTAGTAACACAAAAAAAATAACTCAAAAAGGCGAACGGAAACAATTTTTCATTATTATTAACTCTCCACACATCATTTGACAGACGTGACAGACTCTCTCTGAAGTTGATCAATCGTCATGCATATTTGCAATCTCTCTGTTGACATGTCACGTTACAAATGTCATTTGGATAATGCAGATTCTATATTGCAAGAACCAGAGACAATCAATCAAATTTTCTTTCGAGATGAATCGGTTATTCAACGTTATTTAAGATACCGTCCACACAAAAATAATAAACTTGTAAAAGTCTACAACTTGCGCTACTCACGATTTCAGGTATATGACCACATACGGCTCAAGTATATTTGCGCAAGTACCATTTCTACGAAAAGTGAGCATTCCTATATTTCGTTTCACACAAGCCGCTTTATTAAAAAAAATCAATACTTTCATTATGATTTCATTGTAGGGTAAAGATAAACTATACAATTATTGGCCCATTAAGCCGGTTTTTTACAACATTTGTGGAGATTTTGCAAATTGGGTTCTAATTTTACTGTCAATAGAGAGTTTAGTAATCACGCTATAATAAATTAATGTATTTTATTATAGCGTGAATTTGAAAATATAAGTGTTAATGAATCAAAAATCCAATCAAACAAATTTCTTTATAATAGTACAATGATTGGCACTTCGGCGTAGTAATTGGCACAGTTGGCAGCACTACAAATTAGTATAATTATTGGCACCGCTGGAACTGTGAAAAGAAGTAAATAAAATAAGAAGTCACTGCTTACTTAAGTACATTTCTAATCTACTCCGTTTATCTCATATCATGCATATGGTCATATCCTTAAGATTTCACCTAACTATAAAATAATAATAATAATATTTTTTTATAATCTTGTTCTGGCGATCGCAGACGTGTAGAGAAGCTAATGAAGTGGCCAGAACAATAAAAAAAATACGCTGATATGCTGATAACTCATCCTGGCAGTGCTGCTGGAATAACTTAGCATTAGATTTGTTGTTATACGAGATGTAAGAAATGAGATAATCTATCAATCTTCTAGTGTCGCATGGTCTAAAACAGCATTTTTCTTATTATTTGAGTTAAAAATATTTGACGGGGAGGGTGCCAAAAACAGAGTTTATCTTAGTAACAAACAATTTGTTCATTATTTTAATATTACAATATTAATAATTTCACTGCCTATTTTAAGTTGTAAAAATAACACGCATTATTTTTTGTCCCTCATAGCAGGCGGAGGAGGGGGCGCAGAAACTGGCGCTGGTGGCAATTCTTCTTCAATTATTGGATCTGGGGGCACCGAAGGGTCTTCGTCAGGATCTTCATATAAATACTCAGCCTGTTAAGAAATTAAAAACGTTTAAAAGCTTATCCCCACCCGGTTTCCCCAACTTGTCATTTGCATGGCCAGCAAAAGACCGAGACGCCATGACGATATCTTTAATCTGCTCAAAATATCACCGCGACGGCTTGATAAATTTTATAAGGTCTTTAATTTTTTCAAAGTATTAGGTAGGGACCTATAAAAATATCTTTATAATTTTTACGACTGTCATTTTATAACTACTGTCGATAATGTTAGGGTTGGCACGGGTTCACCACTACCGATGATGACTGCGCTAAGAAATTCGTTAATGAATCATAATTTTGAACTAAGTACTTAGATAAATAATTTTTATAACTAATCTCATAACCACAAACTGCAGAGGGCTTTGCAGCTTTAGACGGTATTAACCACTATGCTGTCCCGTGAGTACCATTTGATTCATTCGATGTCTACTTATTGGAGAGGCAGTCAGAATGACATAGTTAATGCATAACGCTACCTTGAGTTCATATAGTTCAGGTGCAACACTAAATAAACTTTCAATAAAATCCTCATAAAATATGTTTCCATCCCCACGCACATTAGCATCACGGAGCATTTCTTGGGTTTCAGCTGGATTAAAAATATCTCCATAGGATACAACAATAGTCTGAAGTTCTTCCAACTCCAGAAAATTTCTTTTTTCTGTATCGAAAACCTGCAAATTTATTGATTGATCATTGACCTCCGCCACTCGTCAAGAGGCAAGAGGTAGCGCAACGTGTATCCTGAATCACGCTATAGATTTCTACATCGAGGGCATTATACAAACACGAGTGACTCGATAAAACAATAATTCGAACCGAAAATAGATGGACCCAACAAAAATTTTATTTATATTTTCCTATTTTTTCAGTCTCAACTCTTCGATATTACATCACATCACACATCGCAAAACTTTTAAGCGATAGCAAACCCAACTATATTTTACTATCTACGGCCAGTTAATTTTCAAATGAATCGATAAACAGTAAAACGTATCACCTTAAAAGCTAATTTTAACTCATGTTTCAAGTCTGGCTCAACAATCCATTTATCTAGCATGTATATTAATTGTTCTAGTGTTAACATTTTTGTAACTCCTGCTTTTAATAACTCCGCTTCTGTCATGATTTCACTGTAGCTTGGATAGTGAAAACTTCTTTTGTGATACCTGAAACATCGTGAATGCTGAGCTTCGCGACTATTTGGTGTAATAACGTGTATAATATTAATACTACTTGAATCGATAGATTTCACATTGTTGTTTTTTTTTCATACTAACTTTTTTAATTCCAAAAATTTTTTTAGTTGATCAATAGTGATAATATCATTGGGTTCGTCGTTAATAAACAAAAGGGGCTTAGAGTTTTCTTGAAACCATTCAGTGATTTCATCAATTTGCGTTGGAGTAAAGCGCGTTGTCGTGTTTTCTAGTGGATTAAAAACGTCGAACATATTGACCGGTGATCCTTTACATTTAATTTTTAAAAATAATTAAATTGAAAACTGAAAATTAAAAACATACTACATCCATGAACATAATGGGGAAAATGACAGTGGATAATCATTGTGACATTAAATTTAGGGTTACAATTTTAGAGAAATTATAAAAATTATAAAACTGGTTTTGATAGAGTCCATACGTCACTGCGCACCAGACTCACTGATGATCGAAATAATCGGCTGCTTTATTATTTCGATCCAACTAATTAGGCTGCCATTTGAAGTTTTATACTTAACATGTAAATGTCGTTATGTTAGATATGTGCCCGGTTACGGCTTTAAAAGCAGATAGGTAAATAAGGAAATATGAGGAAAAGAAAAAGGAACGTTTTCTAATTTTCTACTAAACGGTCCAGATTGGTGAAACGATTTGAAAATGTGATATTTGCCTATATTTTCATAACCTAATTATTAAACAAGATAAATTAAATTATTGGCCTTTTTATGGAAATAATACACGAGAATCAGTTAAAATAAATGTTTTAGTCGATTATCACAATCGATTTAACGAACTTAGATTTTTTTAAATATTTATGTTACTTTTTATTTTCTACAGCACACTGATTATGGAAAAATGAATATAATGTTTAAGAGTTTGTTTCATTTATTTTTTGTTTAGGAGCAATTATTACTTATTTCTGGGTTTCTTTAGGAACAAATAAACAAACAATAAATTTTATTTTTTTACTATATCCACGGAAAAGTTAACAATGAAGAATACATTATATTTATCTTTAGGTCAATACACCGAATACCCGATTATTGAATATGACATCGATTTCTGTTCGATAAAGGTAGGTACCCGGAACACCTCTAATGCCAGTGACTGAAAAAAGTGAAACTGGCACGCAAATTAAATCATTTATGCGGCCTCCAGCCAATTAATCCTCCTTGGTACTACAATACTACAATAAAAATAAAAAATATTTTTAAAAAACTAAACCGACTTCGAACTGATGCTAAAACATGAATGATAAAACAATGAAACTAAAAACAAATGAAAAAGAAGCATTTTCCTAAAAATGATTATACCTACCTATTTCCGCAATTAAACAGTAGGTACAAATTTCGTATTAGCTCTCGTTTTATTTTATTTCATTCCCGGAGACAAGCTGTCACTTACCGAACGGCTAATAATTCATCGCCGAGTCGTAAAAGCAGCTAAAGATAAACAGACTGTCAGGAGTAAACAGAAATATACCATTATGCGTTCCCAAGCGATGTTTAGTATTACATATTGTTCTGTATTATTGAAATTTAATCTTGACGAGAAATGTAAAGAAAGGAATGAAACTCTTTGGAAACATCGCGTCGTTAAAGACCCGCTAAGTTTGGGACGTAATTAACCCATTATTAAACCATACTGTAAATGATCTACAACCTACTTTGTGGCAAATAATGAATGCAGTGATGCAGGACATACTCTTTAAGTGATCACTGCCGCCTATGAGAGGTCCATCGTCACTACCAATACATGAAAAATGAACGAAATATCTAATGTTTGCGTAAATGTTGCGTAATTACCAATTAAACGCGTTAAAGGCGTTGCTTGAGTTGCTGCTATCGAGGACTGAAAATATCCCCTTATTTTTGTCATTGGCAACCTAGCTAATCGAAATAAAAGAATTTCTCCTTTTACGGAGATGTTACCTATTATCTACGAACGTCTATCTATGCTACTAGGTCTTATTAATTTATGGGTTTCCCCTTGTAAAATGGAGTGACTTGTAGGCTACAAGTTGTAGCTACCTTGTAGCGGTGAAATACAACGAGGAACAAGTTAATGCCAGTTCTAGTAGGAACTAGGACGTCAATATTACAAGAATGAGTTTTGTAGGTAGTTCGCCTTAGATAAGTACTTGGCAAAAGCTTCTCTGAGTAAAAATTATAATTTGCTTTGTAACACCTACTTCATACAGATACCTACAATTTCCTCACACTCAATGACCTTAATCCAACAGCAATTTGTAATTTGATCCGAGAGCGAAGACAAGCAAGCATTATACCGCTTCAGAGAGTCACTGTGCAGAAAACGGCAATCGAATCTTCCTTCAGTCATGACGCAATCTTCCATCCCAGCAATACCAGACGCTCGGTCGAGAAATTAATTACACATGCTCAAAGCCTACCTACCCATCGTGACAGATACCAAACCTCGATGCCAAATGACACATGAGGTCATCAGTCAATTTCTGTTTAGTGTTTTTGAACAGAATTAATCACATTTTCTGTTTAATGTATCCTTTTTTAACCTACACCACCTACTATTAGGTAACGTCTGCTTAGTGCGGTCACCGCGACGCGCGCGCGGTATCTGCGATCGCACTGCGGTCGAACTAGCTCAAAAAGATATTCAGTGATTTAATTGCGGATTCTACCCTACATGCAACCCACATTACGTGTCTAACTTTAAGCAGAAGAAAGAAACTAACGGATTTGCAGGAGATAGTAAGAAAGAGAGAGGTGGTCGCTCAAGAATGAACGCTACCGTACCTACCACAAATATCTAACGACTATTCGGCTATTCGCTTATCAATCTCCGCGTTCTCTGCCTACACTTGAGGCAAAGAGGAAGTCATATTTTGAGTCTCTTTGGCAACATCACCCTCTCCAACTGAAGCACAATAATTTGTTTGAGATAGGCGCTACGTACGTATAAAAAAAGCGGTGATAGCCCAGTGGCTTAGAATTCGACCTCGAATCGAGGGGTCCGGGTTCGAATCCCAGTGGCACGCACCAATGACTGTAAAAAAGTTATGTGCGCTTTATAAAATTAAACATCACCTGCTGTTACGGTGAAGGAAAACATCGTGAGGAAACCTGCATGCCTGAGAGTTCAAAAAAAATGTTCTCAAAGGCATGTGAAGTCCACCAACCCGCATTAGGCCAGCGTGGTGGACTAAGGCCTACGTCCCTCTCGTTGTGAGAGGAGACCCGACCCTGTAGTGGGTCATTAATGGGTTACTGACAGGCGCTACGTACGGGCTTGCAAGCTAGAATTACTATTAGTTATTTAGTATTACTGTACTTACTCTTAAGACTGTAGTCTCTACCATATGCATAATATTATAACGTCGCAACTGAATATATTGCAAATTGCTCAATTTCTCTAGCATTGAATCAGGTATTTCAGTATGCGATAACAATAACAATTTATTAATTTCGAGAAGTTAATGCGAAATATGAACGGAAGCGACCGACCACTAAAATTATCAACGCGCCGTTTGCTTTCAAAGTAAATATCTACACTTATTTAGGGACCGTATGGAATTATTTAGCGATGAAAGAATTAAAGTCCATAATATGAACCCAGACATCGCATATACAATAATACATAGGTACCTACATACCTACACTTATAGCGACATTAAATATTTTCAGTCAGTCTTGTGATGTCTTATGCTTATGCCTTATTCCACGATGTGGTAGGTATTGTATATATTATCATATAGATACAACTTAGATAGATATAATGAGTATAAGTCATTGCGTGCCGTTGGAATTCGAATCCATTCGATAGAGATCGAATTCTTAGCCAATTGGCCGTCACCGAGTGTTTAATATTATTATATTATATTTGGATTATGTATAGGATTGTTGAATGTTGGTACAAATGCATACCTACAAGGTTGATAGTTAATCATGTATTTAATTTGCAAGTCAACATGCAACTTAAGGTATTCAGAATGCACATTCACACTATGATATTAATGAACATTGCTGACTATCGTCAATATAAAAAATGTTGAATGAACATTTTCTGTTTAAATTCTAAAACCCAAAACTTCACTACAGTTAACACAATAGCTAAGGTTTTTTTGTATGAAAAAAGAGTAGCAAACGATCATGCCACATTGAGTAAAAGGTTCACCGCAATCAATGGACATCCAAACCTCTGCAACCGAAACACTCAGCAACATAAGACATAAAGGACATGTTAGATATTTCACTAAGTTATTTATTCATGTTTTTGAGTTAGGTACGTATTTTATTAAAGTTGTATATAGGCATAACATAACAAAAATATTTCAATCGGAATAGTTTTCTGCGGAATGACACACGCAGGGAATCGATTCAGGAAACGACCGCACATAACCCAGAATTAGCAAACTGTCTGCAGTTAATGGCGAACTGGCACATCGTAAATGCGACAACTAGGTACCTACTTAGCTAACATGGATTTACGATAAATTATAATGGAAACTCTATATTATAGCAGATGAACATCAACAACGGAAACTAATTTTCATGAAGGCTTCCGTCGAAAGCGGAAGTCAATTAAATTTTAGAGTTTTTAAAAGTTTGTATTGTCTTTGGTGTTTCGACCACATTTGCTGGTAAATATCGTATATACCAACACATTGCTGATTTTGATTAAAATAAAGGGCAGAGTGAAGTCTCGGGACGACTAGAGTTATGTAAAGGTAAAGAAAACTACTAGGAGTATGTTAATGTACCTGACATAACAGGACAGTCGATTATTTATTTTTTGTGACAGAATGCCACTGATTGTAACTGATAAGTAAATAGCTTAATGTGTAGGTATAATAATGTATGTTTCCCGCGATGTAATTAGTTGGCTAGGCTCCAAGTAGGTAGCGATGCTCGGGTTGCGTTGAAACAGTGTTGAAACAAACAAATTCGTGTGAAACGCCGGACAATGCAGGATGGCGTTTGGGGTTGGGGGGACCATATTACAGAAAGGACATATAGACAAAAATATGAACAATTTTGATAAAACACATTATTTTAAACCTTTTCTAATGTCTTCGAAAATAATCCAACATCTAATGAAACTTGGGTGGCTGTTTTTAGAATTTTGAGATTATATTAGTGTTGTAATTGCGTTAATATCAAATACTTTGCTATATAATCTAATTACTGCAATAGATATCTTCTTTAAAAATAGACGTAGGACTAGGTATTGTTGATGACTGGAAACTAACTTAAATTCCTACCGCTAAGTACCTACCGCTAAACGCTAAGTAGGTACGACCTCAGATAAGAATTCTGTATTTTTTAAATTGGACGTATGTGATTGCAATCGGTCACAGGTCGTCGGTATGATCGTTTGATATTTTTGAAAGTTACAGAAGTAACGGCGACCATTTTAAGATATTCTTTAATAGGGTTGTCCTACGATTCAATTGAGATACTTTTAATGTACTGTCATTTAATGAACACTATCTCCCCTTCATACATTTTGTATGGCGAACGCATGGAATGACGTCAGTTTTTTCGATTCAACTGACTATTTTTTTCGCGCTGAGCAAAATTCATTTGATAGACATATTGGAAGGTGGGCTAAATTTTCAGATAGTCGTGAATGCAGCTTTTCAGCAGAATTGCATTTTGAAATTTATTGTGAATGGTAGAAGGAAACATCTCCATTCAAACCATCCACGTCGCTCCAGCATCATGGGGCCTGTAGGCGGGCGCGGCGAAGGCGGAGAGAGCGCCACACATGGGACGCATCTGTGCGCTCGCCGGAGGTGTACCGTGAAACGCGTATCTATAGTACTTACCCACTTACAATAAACTGTTTTATTTTAAGTACTTACATTTGCTTTTAAATAAAAGATTGTTTTTTCTTTGATTTTAGTGTAGATACTTATTTAACATTGTGTTTTACCAACTGTAGCAGTGTCTCGGTGCCTACAAAATGAAAATACCTAGTAAAAACTGTGGCCACTTGCCTAAAATATTATAATGACATAAATTGAACTATTAAAAAAATATAATATATTTATAATATTTCTATATTAATTTCTGACTTATTTAAAATTCAAACTAAGTAGAATCAAAATTGACCGATTCAAACCATTATCAGTCATCACCAAGCTCATAGCTCAAACTCAGAGACTTTGCAAAACTAAAGTTCAAAAATATCGGTTCAATACCTATTGTTTTCTCGGAAAACAATTAAGACGGTCTTTTGAGTCGGTTAATCGCGCAAAACAAGTTCAGACAAGTGTTTTGTATTTTAATTCCCTTAACTTCTTAATATAATACTTTCAGTGCAGGTGTTCACAAACATTGATAAAATTGTATATTGGAAATATCACAACAATAGTTTCGTTATCAGTTCATCAGGTAGTGGGTTGGCTGGTCTATGAATCGGGCACACGTGTGACGTATTTTCCTCTAAACGCAGCTGTGGAGGTCTTCGCAGATGTTTTATGGCACTGAACATTTCCAAGACGCTTTATTATTTATTACGATATTGCCGTTTAGAACCTAATCTCCGTTTTTATTATTCAGGAGGAACAATGGTCATCATGGCCAAGCGTTATTTTTGGCATACGGAGTGCAGCTGTGGCGTCCGCGTGGGAAATTATGCGTTTTCTCCGCATTGTTTGAGAACTCCCAAGTTCCGGTTAATGACGGCAACTAATTGCAAAACTTCCTTTCACAATGCCGAAAGCCGCTTTTAAAAACAATTAAAAAATAATACCCAGATACCTACTCTATGTAGGTATGCTCACTTAAGTCTTAAGTGGATCTAAGATGCTTCTACATACATCTACTTACACAGCATAAATAAGGCTTAATGTTATTAGTAAAACATCCAATTTTAGTGGGTACCTAATTGAGTATACCTACATAAGCGAAATGTATTCGATGCAACTGAGTTAGACACATGTATATATTGAGGTATTAGTAGGTACCTACGTTAGTACATAGAAACTTAATGCGTAGGTATATAATATACTGAAATATTGAGCTTTCAAAATATATTTGATACTTACACAATTTACTACTTAGTTGAAAGTAGGAATAAAGGCCATCTTAATTAATAGTTGCTATTGCCACAGAACATAGCTAATACTTAGTAAGTACCTACATAAAGTATAGAATCAGATATTGTTATAAGTAATACGTCAGTCAGTAACCCATTAATGACCCACTACAGGGTCGTGTCTCCTCTCACAATGTGTGGGATGTAGGCTTTAGGCCACCACGCTGGCCTACTGCGGGTTGGTGGACTTTACATGCCTTTGAGAACATTTTTCTGAACTCTCAGGCATGCAGGTTTCCTCACGATGTTTTCCTTCACCGTAACAGCAGGTGATATTTAATTTTATAAAGCGCACATAACTTTTTATAAAGTCATTGGTGCGTGCCACTGGGATTCGAACCCGGACCCCTCGATTAAGAGGTCGAATTCTCAGCCACTGGGCTATCACCGAAGTAATACGTAATACTTACAAATAAAATAACAATGTATCATGAAACTGCTTCTATCTTCTTCTGGCTGCTATCTTCCAACTAGTTCCGACCTACCTACGATATTCCACGTACAATCGACAAAATGATACCTTGACTCACCGTAAACATATTTTGCTACAATCATTCAAAATCAATTCGCAATTCTATCACTCTCATCGCGACTGTGAGTGAGAGTGACAGAATGAGTTTGAAGCGTAAACGCCGCTACTAGCCGTAGTGGATAAAGTAACTACATTATTCACTGCTTGATATTTATGACAAAATCTGATTGGCATCCGACTTTTTGACATAAAAATAATTTTAATATCAAAAACGTCCTAAGTGCAACACGCATGCTTGAGAAGAGAAGAAATTGATTTCATTCTAAAATTCAAACAAAATTTCGGCTGAGTGGATCAAGATATCATTTTGTCGATTGTACATTGGTTCACACACATCGTGCTTCCATCTCGTTATCTATAGCAGGTGTCACTTTCAACCGCAAACTTTGAAAGTTTGAAAATAAACCATACTGTCGTAAAACTCTTAACAAAATAAACTTAGCAAGGCGTTAATCCCTTACTTAAAACATCTGTACCGCGCTTCTAAAGTTCTAACAAGGGGATGACTTTTTATCTTTACCTTGCATTAGTAAAGATTATACTTGACTCATACTGATTAGGACGTTAGTATAAGTATTTGAAAAATAATTCCCGATATTGTTTGACAAAGATAGAGACGCAAATGATTATTTCGATTTTTAAGATAATTACGAGCTCACTTCGGCCCGGGTTCGAATCCTAGTGGTACGCACGCACCAAAGACTTTCTTAAAAATTATGAGTGTGTGCGCTTTATAAAATAAATATCACCCGTGCAAGAAAACATCGTGACTGAGTTTGCCCACAAATTCTCCATAATATTCTCAAAGCCATGAGAAGTCCACCAAACCGCTCTAGGCCATCGTAATGGACTAAGGTCTACATTCTGCATTGAGAGGAGAAACGACCCTGCAGTGGGTCTTTAATGGGTTAATTCATTCATAGTTTCAGATTTAACTTTATTTATGCCGCAGCGTGAGAATTTTAAGATAACGGTAAGTGGTTCATGTTATGAATGGAGCAAAAATAAGTACCTACGCATCTTTCTCACATCTACAGATGAAATTGTCACTTGTATAGCAGATGTTAAAGGCAAAATATATAACCGCATAAAATAGATAACATCAAATTGGCTGTAGGCACAATTCGGTTAATTGATTCAGACACAATGCAGGTACTACCTACGTATAGACTAATCTGTATAAAAAAATGTAAAATCTCTGACTAAACTATACTTTTTATTTGTTTTGCAATGCTTAGCTACGGGGGCCTATCCTTCATAGGAAATCGTATGTAAAAAGTTACATACAATCACCACAATAAAGTTCATAAAAATATTATAAGTACCTATTATTCGTGTAAAGCGTTATACTATTATACCCATCCCTGATTTTTTTGCCTTATGTAGGTAACTTCTTCCTTCCCGATGACATTCACCCTACAAATACCAAAATTGAAGATTCAAATATGCGATTGTAATAAAAATATAATACGAATAAGTAGGTAATAACTGCCTAAGATGGATAACACAGTTGACATAAGTACCTAGTTAAGTCAATAACATAATTTTTAGTCGTGTTTTTCAGTAAGTAAACAAAGCAAGTATTACAATTTATTATCGGACTGGATATTCAATCTATTACCTACTTATTATTAAAGCTACCATCAGAGTAGGTACCTACTCGGGAACTATTTCTAATGATTACCTATTCCTAAAATTCACTCCTGCGTTAATAACCCTCTATATTTAATTTATTATAGTAAGTTATGTAGGTAACTGTTATTTTCAATGATGATAATAATAATATATTATTGTTTTTACACCCAATGTGTTCAAATACTTTACTGAAGTAGGTACTTATTTCTAGATAGGTATTTCAATGGACGAAGGATATGAATATTATAATAATAATGTATACCGTATATAAAAATGTTACATCTCTCTCCAGGCGGCATTACAGATGCTATCCATGAAACTGAACCGGTTAAAAACGTTAATTTTAAAATTCAAATAATTTCGAACACAACGTATAGGTAAGTAACTAAATGCGCTACAAAAGACGATTACCTACTTATTCAAATATTTACAAACGTCTATCTTTCGACGAAATAACGCTGAAAAGCACAACAAGTTATGGTATTTAACATTGTCCAGACTACCCATCATAGGCGTCGTTATGAAGGAGTACCAGATAAATAAATTAAATATTTATATTGTTCGAGTAAGGCATAATCTGGCGGGTCAGGCCGTGGGATCGGCGGTCGGGAATACCTACTCGGGAATCCGGGGTCCGATTGCGTCAAGGATATTTTTAACCAGCCGACAGAACGACGCGACGACATAAAAACTTACATGCGAGGGTGGCGCCGAATATTCCTACCTAGGTGTTTCAAGTTGTTTTTCATTTCTTATTTTGTTACCATATCTAGATGCTGACTTTAACAGTTGAATTAAAAATGGAAAGAAGTTAGGTATACTAGCGAAACTCTGCTAATATACCTTATAATTATATAAAGGTATTTTACAGAATACAGTAAATCTCACGATAAATTATTTGATTTGATATTAAATTATTTGAAGTAAGTACCTAAGTACTTAATGAATAATAATAAATGCACTCTAGGTAGGTATGTCTCACAGGATGCGAACTCAGTGGTGGCGTATAACAGTGATGGCGTTCGCGATTTCTTGTACAATAGAACCTTGTATATGGTGTAGTTATATAGCTACGTTTCGAAGATGATGGACAAGATAAACAGAGAACGGTCTACGGGGCATCCATATCGCCGTCTCTGTTTCGCACGATGAGTCGCCACGGGTTCAGTGGGGGCGGCACCGGGCGGGAGGCGCGATGCAGCGACGCGCGGTGGAAATGGTTATTTTTTTGTATCTTGTCAATGAAGGGGCGGGCTGCGGCGCAGGACTCCGTTCGGTCAGGTCAGTCTAGTCTAGTCTACCTACGACGGCAGGCGCTTGCGCTCACCACGCGCAAATGTTGCATGATAACGCGGCTTACAGTTCTCCTCCGATCGGATTTCGAACTATGAGTTACGAAACTTACGAAAACAGAGTGCTAATAAAACGCGAGGATCCCGAATGTCCAGAAGAGGACGAACATTATTACGGCTACACGCCGGTGCAAGTGAAACGAGACAGTGCAGAGATGCAAGTTTTCGCGCCGGTCTCACCGACTCGTCTGATGGACCTCAGTAACTCCGAGCGGCCGCCGCAGATGCAGCAGGCGTGGCCCACCAACGTAATGTTCGATATTGAGGATCGGGCGTACCAGCTTCAATATCCCCCTTACGACCAAATGTACATCGCCGACCAGCAACGACAAAAGCAGTTTTCGCGATCGTTTTACTTCGAGGACTCGAATTCTCAAGATAGATCCGAAAACTTCTACGAGGCGAACGAAACGACAAAACTTTGCGAGCCGGCGTACCGGTCGTCGACGGAGGAGCGAAGCGACGAAAACGACGAACAGAGACGATCGAGAAAGCGGGCATCCAAGTCCTCGCGAAAGAAGGCCCAATCCATCGAGGACATGCAGGTACAGCGGATGATGGCCAACGTCAGGGAGCGGCAAAGGACGCAGAGTTTAAACGAGGCGTTCGCGAGCTTGCGTCAAATCATTCCATCGCTTCCGAGCGACAAACTTTCTAAGATACAAACTCTGCAGCTGGCGACGCAGTACATAGAGTTTTTGTATCAAATCCTATCGAACGGCGAATCGGCGGCGAACAGCGACGGCGGCAGCGACGCCGGCAGCGAGCACGGCAAGTACCTGGCGCAGGACAAGCTCAGCTACGCCTTCTCGGTGTGGCGCATGGAGGGCGAGTGGACCAATGGCCAAACGTGACGAACCACCACGCAAAACACTATAATATTCCACTATGTTATATAAATTGTATCTATTTTGTATAAATGAAAGTTTATAGATCTTTAAGTTGTATAGGTTAAGATTTAAAATGTGATAGGTAGTATTCGGTACCAAATATATAATTTTAAGTGATTAAAATAAGACATTAATACAGCACCATGCCAAAAATCAAATGTGTAAATAACTAACAACATATCAGATATTTCCAAAAATTAGGATAAGTTGTTTATTTCTTTAAATGCTATTTTTAAAATTCAAACGACATTTTGTCAACATCATATTAGGTAATATTGAATAGTAAAAGATTGAAATTTTCTGTAAATTAATTTATTGACTACATGTTTGTCAAATTCATTTGATTTAAGTAAACAAATAACAAAGTATTCAAAATAAAATTTTAAACAGTAAAATTTGTTATTTATATTCATTTAAAAGTACCTAGTATAATATCAATAATATATTGACTAACAATTAAGCTTAGAGTACAAAATACATCATAAGAGTACCTTAGATCATGAAAGTACATAATATCCAATTTACAAGTGATAGAATTTAGTTCAAAGATTCTTTGTAACTAAACTTTTATACATATATTTTAGTATCTCATTTCCATTTTAAGACATTTTCCATTATTCAAATTCCAAACACACACGTGTCACATGCGTCACAATTTGTGACCAAAAACATAAGTGCCTGGAATATTAAATTCGACACTTAAAATGGTGAAATTTGGTTTTAAAATCAATTAATTTAAAACGGAAAGTGTGATGCAAGCAATGATTTTAATTTATACATGATGTTTTGTTTTAAATTAAAACATTGCTTTATGATGGTTTTTTCGGAGTTTGTATTAACCCCCCAGGTGTAAACGGTCCGCGCAACATCGGCAACACATGTTTTATGATGGTTTTAGGAGTTTGTAGTAACCCCCCCTGGACTCCCTTGCAATATCTTCTAACTAAACTGATTTGCGTGATTTAAAATCCCATGCGTAAAATCCTATTAAGTCGGTTTTCGTAAAATTATGCCCGATACCTTGAATTCGTCATACAAAATCCATAGAAATTCGTTAGGAATATTACGTGGCTGCTTACGAGTCTTAATTAATTATAGGATGCCACTATGACATGCAACTGTAATGTTTGTAGTAACAGAAACGATTCTATCTTGCCTAGGGGGCCAAATAACATCAGTGAATGTTCTTCAGTTGTATCATCATAATACAATTATAGTTACAATCATAACTAAACTAATATGTACAATGGCTAGAGTTGGAAGTAAAATACCGTGGCCATGACATACAGTCACTCTTTTTTATCAAAAACAAATTTCTCACATTAGGAATGAACATTGGATTCTGATGACAATAACGCCTTCAGAACCACAGTTGTCCACAGCGTACTAAAAGGCTCTTATATTGCTTCAGTTATACACTTTAACTAGATATAAAAAGTTATTTACAAATTGTTACTTTGTCCTCAAATTGATTGACCTACCTAGTAATTTTCGTTTCACATATTTTTACATAATATCAATTTGCTTAAACTTAAAGAGAAAGAAACAATTATATAAAGGGTTATTGGCAATTCGATACATTCCTTTCGTTATCATTCATGTGTTCCAATGCAGTAAAAATATGTGCATTAACGAGCTAGTTTTTGAGTTGTGTAGAGAGTATAAGAAAACTAACTAAAAAAATTTTGAACTAATTTTTTTGTTTGAAATACGTAAAAAAGACATTTCGTATTTGAAAATATATAAAATTCAAATAGCTGCCATTTTAACATGACAAAGGCCAGGCGTTTTTTGTGGAGTTTGATGAAATTAAGTTTATTTTATGGCCTTACTTTATCACAAGTTGATGAACGGACACACTGTATATTTTAAAGGAAAATGTTAAAACTTGTAGAGCTGAGTAGATACAAAAATAATATTTAGGTTGTAGGTTAGTCAGAAGAGTTGTAATAACACTTATATACACAAGAATTACACTATGTAACAATAAAATTATCCCTTGTATTTACAGTAGTTTAAGTATTGTCTCGCTTCTTGAACGTGAACATTATTCAGCTATTGCATGTTAACATATTATTATATACATACATAAAATCAACATGTATATATTAACATAAACAAGTACCAAATACACTAAACAATATTGTGCAATTTTCAACTCAATATTTGTAAGTTTCCAAATTTTATGGCCACCCTACTGATTTGCTATGGATTTCTACAGTTTTTCCTTTCGTTTTCGAATAATCAATTGAATATTCCGGCCTAAGACTGTCATAAACCTCTTTTTCTGAACCTCAAGTTGCTATATATTTTATATCCATTGTCAATACCATTTTTAAAAGAATAATTATTATATCTCACCACAGCCACACATCACCACAGCTTACAAATTAACTAGTGCTGAATATTTACAAGTACATATTAGTTCAGTTATAAGATATCGATACTATAGTTATAGTACACTTGCAGTCTTATTTGGAATCAATCTCCGTAAGTTTTCCCATGATATTTTTTTAAACTTTAATCTTATACAACATGTTTATTACCATTGTCACATTGTCGTCGCCAACACGACTGAGTTTAGATAGGTTTTCAATTTGACTTTGCAATGTAGAATGCTGAGCATAAAAGCCGTAACATGCATGCGTATTGGACCGGCCATAAAAATTGGTAACTAACAACAGTAGGTACCTAACGTACGTACAAAATGTATTAAGAAACTCCCAATGAGTCTGCATTCATCTCAATTTCATTTATCTGTAAAAGAAACAAAGAAATCATTGAGTTAATTATTGATTATTTCATAATATTTAAGTACCTTGAAATTGATTATTTCTACTAAACGGTCCAAATTGGTGTAACAATTTGAAAATGTGGTATTTGCCTATATTTTCAGAGCGTTTAAACTACTTTGATTAATTAGAATTATAGTTCTTTTTATGGAAATATTAAGAACGTTAACGTTTAAGTTACTTTTTATTTTCTACAGTACACTGGTTATGGAAAAATTAAATTGGAATTTAAATGGAAAATTGGAATTTAAACTAAAATGGAAAAATTAAACAACATTGTTTAAGACCCTAAAAGAGTTTATTTTTTGTTTATGAGCAATTATTATTATTTCTAGTTTTCTTTAGGAACAAATAAATGAACAATAAAGTTTATTTGCTTATCTACTATAAATATCCACGGAAAAGTTAAAAATGAAGAAATTTGATCAATAGGTTTCAAATTTCAATAAACCGAATAACCGATTATTGAATATGAAATCGAATTCTGGTCGCTAAAGGTACACCCAGAACACCCCTAATGTCAGTGAGTGAAAACAGATACGCTTCAAATCATATTACGCGGCCTCCAGTCAATCAATCCTAGATTTTTATAGTTTCCATGAATTATGTTCTTACGTCGTTAATTATGACATGCGCAAAGGGAGAGGGCCATATGGCAAATCTTTAATGTCGATGTGACGTAATCTAACATTGAACATTAATAAATAATGCTTCGAAATCAAGCTAGAACACCTCTTTCATAGTAGTATCCTTCGAGTCAATTAAGAAACGCATCAATGAAAAGTCACAAACAACTACATTCGTTTTTGTATTGGAATATATTAAGTGTTTGTGCAAGGTCATATCCGTGTGATTTATTGAGTTTTCATTGAGGTTTTACCGGAAAATTATAATTATAATTGCATTTATTTTAGGTCACCTGCAACTTATTTTAGGATGCACAAAAAACAACAAACACAATAATAATATGTTTTTTTAGTAGTAGAATATCCATTATCCTAAATGTTAGGGTTAATAATGAAACCCCGTTACATGTAATAATTTAATTATCTAATTTTCATTACTCCCTCCTGCTAAAAGTACATCCAAAGGCATTATGTCTTTTACCTCATGACTTAGGTCCCTTTGTAAAGGCTGAATGATTTCCTCCTCGTCGTCTGCTTCCGGCAGCCATTCTTCTTCTTTAAGGCCTGACTGCACAACAAAATTATTTATTGTTAATCTGACACTCTACATGTTCACAGATACAATTACAAAAATGTACAGATCATGAAATATTGAAGATTACCACTAAAGCCTTATAATATGCCAGGCCAATAGAGGCCACAAACGGTGGGCTAAGGCCTTTATTCTTCTATTTGTGAGAGGGAACTCAAGGCTTCAATAATTTCTCTAATGGGTTAAAGACACACTGGTTTCTTTTCCGGTCTGGGTGTTTGTTCTTCTTTTGTGTATAACCATGCACACGCACAGGTTATCCTTATATGAAGTTGCCATTCTCAAGACAGTGTAGTCAGTATTCTCATCGAAGCTCATCTTACCAGTGCATTGGCTTCCAAGTCCGCCTGGTGGACTTGTTTCAGGTGGTCTTTGAGGGCGAACGCGCGGGCGTAGCTGGCGCCGCACATGGAGCACGTGAACTTCAGGCTGTTCTGCTTCGCGTGGCTGTCCATGTGCACGCGGACCGCGTACAGCGACGCGAACGGACTGGCGGACACGTACCAGTTGGTACATATAGCATGGCGGATACCAGGTACAGGTACATAAAGTTACAGCGTATATAGCACAATGGCTAAAGGTGCAACTTGGTAGCGGGCGACGTGAAGCAGCAACGGACGACGTGTCGCCAGCGACACTACTGGTTTCTATGTATTTCTATGAAATTCCCTCCTTAGTTAGCGACACGAAGCTAGCTACGCGTCGTCGAGCGGCGGACGCCAGTGTCGCCCGACCGCGGATCGGTAGTGTCGTAACTTGCTGTTGCCGTCTGCAGTCGGGTTCGAAATCATGACTGCAGCGACAGGACGTAACGACGTGTCGTGGCGACATGAAGCGACACGTCGCCCGCTACCAACTTGCACCTTAAGAATTCCGACTGACCGGCCCGGTGAACGGACGTAACCAGTTGGTATAGGTTTGGTTTGCTAATAAAATGCTGTTAAATAATACAAAATATCTGTGAACAGAAAAATGTCCTTGGCAAACACTTGAATGGCCAACATTTTTCATTAAATAAGTAACATAGTATATTTTAAAGTAAAATCTCTAAAAATAGCAATTTATACCCTATAATAACTTACCGATTACACTGCTGGCAAGAGAAGGGTTTAGTGTGCGAATTCTTATGACCCGCTAGTTGGACGGAGGTTTTGAAGGCCTTCGGACAGAAGGGACATTTGTACGCGCGCACGTCCGAATGTGTTAGCAGGTGATGGGTGTATACACTGTGCGCTTTGAACCTGGGAACAAAAATCTATATTGGACGATTCACGAGGATCAATAAAAAGTAGTGTTGTATCGCGGCTTAGTTCATTTTTACTCACGACGATACGGATACGATATATGCGTTCGGGGTGAGAGGTTTTCAATGATAGGTGTGTCAATTTGGGGTGGCTCGACTTTTGAAAGTCCTTCCAGAAAAATTTTCGGGAATCGAAAAAACGTACCATATAATAAAAATAATATTAAAGCAAAAAACATATTTTCTGATATAAACCCATTGTAAGATTGTAACCCAACAGACACACAGATCTGAGTTGGCAACTGAATTTTCAACAAGAATATTCTGTCCATCTAGGTAATTTTCCTGACAAAGTTTGTCAATACCGGTCTTTCATTTGTCCATAGTTTTGCCTGTACAGTGTAGGCCAGGAAAACCAAGAGCTAACGGACATTTTTCGACAAGTCGAGGTATCGTTTTTGAACGTTGTTTTGAATCGAGTGAAAAATATCACTAATTTATAGTATTTTGAACACAAAAATACCTACTCTATCTCATCAGGTTTTTTTTACAAAAAGGAAAAAACTTTTGTTTTAAAATTTTAAGAAAAAAAATCAATTTTATATATTTAAATAACTGCTACAGGGCTATTTTGAATGATATCTTTTACGTTTAGCGATAAAATTACGTCTGGGTGAATTTTTTTATGAGAATCTTGAATGAATGCATGAGAGAGAAGAGCCTTAATTGTTCAACACAAATAGAACAAACGAACTGCCAGTCCACGATTTTATGTATTTTAATGCCAAAATAAGCATTATACATACGTATTTTCCACAGTAATTTTCAGTTTTTGCTTTGAAATCATAAAGTCCATTGATTCAACATGATTTTATGATGCCTCAAACGTTTCTCGAAAAATGTCTGGCAGCTGTTGGGTTAGGTGGCTAGGTGGCTAGGTGGCTAGGTGGCTAGGGTGGGGCAATGGCCGCAATGGGCGAATATGAAGAGAGTGGCACTGACCGCTTGCCGCAGTGCGGGCAGGCGTAGGGCCGCGCGCCGGTGTGCGTGCGCATGTGCAGCGTGAGGCAGTACGACACGCGGAACGACTTGCCGCAGATCTCGCACGAGTGCGGCTTTTCACCTGCCGACACACAGTCAAATAACGCTTCACACTTAGGGGGGGTAATATAATAATATAATTCATTAAAAATGTTCAAACATGATCTATCTATATTTATGAATAATTTAGCACTCTCGCTATGAGATTATCTCTCAAGCAACAACAATTAACTTCTAGAGCGGCGTTGTAATGCAAGTGAGACTCTACAATTCACGAGAGTACTGAACGGTAAGGGTTTACTAACGGTAAGGGAACCCCCCTATGTTGATTTTATTGAAGATTATATGAATGTAAGAAATGTGACGTCATATCAGAGGGAAGGGGTTCTAGCTAGTTTTAATAATTGCTATGTTATCGATAACTATGACACACGGCTTAAAGTGTCCGGCGAAGCATGGAAGCGCGCATTAAATTCACCACTATCGATCACATACCAGGGACTGCCGGCGCCTGACGTAACTTTTGTAACATGAGCGAGCATTGTCGATCACTTAGTTGATAAATAATAATTATTAAGCATAGTATTGTATATCTCATTTCTATTCAAATTTCAAATTAAGTAATAATAAATTCCAAACTAACTCATACCTGTGTGTATCCTTTCATGTTTAACTTTTTCATGTGGCCTGGCAAATTGTCTGTTGCAGTATACACAGTTATATGGGAGTGATTTATCCTGCTTACCACCCTCAACTATCTACAACAAAATAATAATATGTTAACTTTTGTGCTTCTGGTACATTGCACACTGGTTGTGTGCACATTTCACAACCGTACAACAAAAAAAATATAATACAAACAGAGAAATTAAATGATTTTATTATTTCAGTGATTCACATTTAACAAGAACATAATTATTATGTTACAGCGATAGAATCCCTGTATTTGTTCTGGGATTCGCCGGAATTAAAGAAGCCATAAATCAAACCATTGCTTTTCTTGTCTACGGGGTAAGTGTAGTACAACCACAATTAGACAAATGTATACCTTATCTAAATTATGAACATTCATGTGCATATCCAAATACTCTCTAGAACTGAACTTCTTATTGCAGATGTGACAATTCATTTTGCTAGTACTTTTATGGGAGTTCTGGTGGACTCCTTTATAGTCTACAGGTATCATCTTGTCACATATAACACACAGGTATTTGTCCTCGCTCACAGGGTTTCCCAGTTTTGTTTCAACTGGAGGATCAATTGGACGGGATCTGTAACAATAATATTAAACACTTTCTTAAGTACCTTAGATTTATACAACAATAAAATCACTTGTAAAACCGGGCCAGACGTATTATGTGTCGTCAAAAATGTAGGGTCCCATACGAAGATTTTATTCTCTTAACAAAGATATTATTTTAGTAATAAAGAAACTTAGCATTAGACCTGTCTGGTGAGCATGGCACAGACTCATTGCCTTATTTGGGGTCAGAAAGCGGTATGTAAGTTGTCCCACACTATAAAAATATTAAATAATTTATACAATGAGATCCTGTGAGACGCAGTGGCTAATAATATCTAATGTCTAATGTGCTCCTCGGAGTGCCCTGAGTTTGATTCCTGGCAGAGCAGAGATTGATATTGCTCAGTTTTATGTCAGTTTCTGGTCTGGGTGTTTGTGTTTTTGCCTCGTATCCATGGCACCCACAACACAGGGAATCCTAGAGTGGGGCTGTGAATTGTGCATTTATTGTTGCTTTATTATTAAACTAATAATTTCTACTCACTTGATGGGATCATGCATTCTCTTATGCAGTTTGAGTGATTTGCTTTTAGAAAACACTGTACTACATATTGCACATTCAAACGTTACAGGTGAAGCTTTTTCTAAAACAAACAACATAATGTTAAGGTTATGTATACAAAGGGAACAACATTCATAACCATAATATTAAATTACATTAAACCTGTTTTAGATTTGTGCACTTTCATGTGAGCACACAGTGATTTAGAATTCTCGTATGCCACTGGACAATGCGGACATGGATATTTAACTGAAAAAAGGAAACAAAAGCTTTAATTGGTTTGTATGTTTTGACATAGGTTTATATGTATAGATGGTGCATAGACTAATAAATTTCAAGATTTAGTTTTGTCTATTAACACAGGGCTTTTAAATTACCTTAATAAGGGAAGTCTTACAAGAAAAGAATAGTCATTAGTATAACATATGTAAGTCGTCTGACTTCTTTCCTATTGGCCGCTCAATATGATTACTATATGAAATTGTGTGAGTTCAAGCCCAAGGCATGAACACTGTATATTATTCTAGATAGAATTTCTACTTAGTCTTTAATACACATTTTATAAATTAAATAAGTTTGCATTACGTCAATTGAGTAGGTCAATTACTTACATACTTTACAAGGTTTTGATTTAAATTCTGCTATTGTTGAGACATAAAGGTTACATGAAATACAATTGTAAATCTTAACCTTGCCCCCAGTAGTTGTGACTAATTCTTTTAAAACTACCTTGTGATATGGTGCTACTTCTGTAAAGCATAAAACATAACAAATTGAATATATATTTATTAGAACATGAAAATAAGATTAAAAAATTGCTCTTATGCATGCCGGTTTCACATAATTGCCTTCACTATTATAACAAGTGACATTTAATTGTTAGGAATTTATAAATCATCACGTCATTGTGAAAGGAGACAAGAGACTATGTTACTAATAGATTACAGAAGTGTAAATCATTAAACCAAGTCGCAGGAATTCAAACTCAGACCTCTCGGGTAAGAGACTGGATTCTTAGCCACTGGAGTATCACGGCTTCACAGATAAAAATATAAAAAAGGTTAGCCTTACCATCCTCATTAGTATTCTTAACAACACTGGTGTATGTCTTCTCACATATGGCTTGGAATGGAATCTTTTGGACAAATCGCTTGGAATGCCCCTGTTTATTTGTATTTATCTCTAAAGGACTGATTTCCACTGAAAAATAAATTTGTTTTGATTAATAAATTTGAGTGACCCAATATGACCAAGGACCAAGTGCATTGGAGGTAGGTACGGAGATCTAGCGAGTCACAGGTATGTCTACATCATATTCATAATTTTGTTTTACCTTTAATTATAATAGTTAGTGATTTTCTTGTCAAATAATAATAGAAAATTAATATTTAGAGGCTTGAAGCTACGTTCTAGCATGAAGGTAGGCTCTGCCTATGCATACCATGCATGCCACTCTCACTAGGTGTACATAGGTAATATTGTGTATTTGCCCACGAAATTTGACAACAATCTGAATGTGTTAAAAAGATAATGGGAAACTGTTAACAAATTAATGCAATGCGAGTTTCGAATTAATTAGAGTTCTGGAAATTGGTAAGAATGGTGCTCAAAGATTCCGTTACATACATAGTTAGATACAACCCAAGATAATATAAAGTGTGTAAAAATATGACATTCTCTTGCAGATGAATACATGCAAACTGTATTGAATATACCTACTAAGTTTAGACATATCTGGTGTTGGCCGAGTTACTTCTTGTTCCACAGGAATCTCCACAACATCACCAGTTTCTGTGATCATGCGACGAAGGGGTACTTTGTCATTTGGAACAATTGGTGGTGCTTCTTTGATAGTTTCTGGAGGCTCAAATTCTATAGGCATTGAAACATTATTGGTTGACCCCAAAGGTTCCTGTAAATGAATATAACTGTTACATTAATGCCATAATTTATCTTTTTTTTTAACGGTTTTATTTATTATTTATGTAAGTAACTTTTAAGCTGCAGTTCCGTGGGTAGCGGCCGACGCGACCGACGAGCGCGACTGCAGCATAAAGTAGACTTGCAATAAATATTCAACGTATTTAGGTTTCATATTTGGCCAAATACCAAATAACTAGGTAATATTTGGCCGAATATCCAATACCTATAGTTCTTACGCCGGACTTTTGCTTTGGGTCCTTGATTGTATGTGTTTTATATACGTGCACGGTATGAAAATGTGGGTGCCTGTCAAAACAATCAGTAGTGAGCGCGCGTTCGCTCTTTAGTACATGGGAGCCTACGAGGCTAAATATACCGAACGCCATTAATAAGATGATGAAGAGATAAAAGGTTATAACCTAAGCTACTGAACCATCAGACTAACCCATTTCCCACAAAGCTAAAAAAAATCAAATGATGTTTTATTATCAGCCAACTGAAAAAGTACCGTTCTGGCAGGCATCTAGTGGCTGTGTCACGGTCATCATTCCTTAAATTTTTGAAAATGCAAAAATTATTAATAGTTTTTAACCTGCTCCCACAAAGCTACAATTTTAATATGTTATAATTTACAATTTTACATAATTATGCTTAAGTGTAAAAAATTATTTGAGGGTTGCAATTATGTGCCAGACGATAGCAAAGTTGTCATTGGGATGGTAATTCACAACCTGCTCCCCACAAGGCTCAAATTTGGGGGAATATAGGGTGTAAGATATCCCCTATATCTTAATCTGTGCGCTCAAGTAACTCCAAAAATCCCCTCTTGTGACTGTAAGAAAAAGAGAGGATAGGCCCTTATTTGCTTAAATACATTTTTTGTTATGGAAGTATTACGCAAATATTGTGCATATCCTCTTACTTTATTTTATCATTGAATAAGTGATGTTACACTGACTCGATTGCATAATCTGCATATGCATCCAAAAAACATTCATTTACCTCTGTCACACACATTGAGTATTATGAGTGTGCCTATTATTTTTTTCTGAAAAAAAATACAGCTTGATTTTTATTTGACTTGAATGACAGTAACATGTATTCAAAGCATTAAATATTTATAACTATAGTATGATTTTGTGTAATGTTTAATTAATTAACTATCAATAATTTACCCTCATATTAATTTGACCCTGCTTGAATTGATTTTAATGAAATAAAAAAAATTTTGGAACCTATCTATTTAATTCAAAACAATTTATCAAACATACTGTATATGAAAGTTGAATACACATGTAACTGACGCAGAAGGCACACAGTATTAATAAGTCGCGTGCAGCATTGACAATGATAATTTGCTTTTAAATCTTTATTACTTTATGTGTGTGTTATTCTTAAATTGCAATTTAAAATATAAAAGACATGCTATTATTTACCAAATAAAACAAATGTATAAAAATTAACAATAGAAAGGCCAAGATTATCAATTACCTCAACAACAACATCTTGATCATTATGATAGTTTTGAATGTGTTCTATAACTGATGAGAATGAAACTCCACAAGTATTGCAACTATATATTTCCATCTGATTCTCGTCAGATTCCACATTGGGAGCTTCTTGAGGTGTTTTATCTTGTATTATTTCTTTGGGTTCTGAAATATAAGACAGGCAATAGATAATTTTTATAAAAAAAAATTGGGTGAAAAACAGGGGCAAATTTTATATGGAACAATGTGATCCTTGTATAAGTAGATTGGCTACTTAAAATTTACCATTAACATTATTTAGCAAAATTGTTAGAAGACATGTTTTGTATTTTATTGAAACTCATCTCCAAATCTCCATCACTAAAGAAAATATTTAAATAAAGCTGGATAGTTGGTGATATTAAGCAAATATTATAGCATTGTACAACAGATTTAGTACACAATTAATCTGGTTTGTGTTAGGGGATCCTCTGACTTCCCTCTTGACCAAATACTAAAGCTCACACAGACAAAGTCGCAGGCATAAGCTAGTTATAATATAAAAGTAATTTTTAAAAAATCATTTACCTTGTATAGTTGTTAAAGATATAGTACCATCATAATTTTGTTTTGTAACCACGGTATTATTCATTGTAAAATTCTGTACAGCATCATTAGATAATACTACATATCGACTCTCTCCGTTCTCCATTACCAACTTCAACTCCTGAGTTTGAAGACAAGGCTTCAGTAGTTGCTTGCTAAGGAGCTCAACATACATTTTATTTACGTCACTATCAGATTCAGATTTCATTTTAATTGCATGAGCTTGTATTTGGCCTTCTATGTCACCATTTTGAGCTCCACTATCTGTCAACGAAAGATAAGGTTATAAAAGTTTTTTTTAAAACTTACAAAACATAAACTTTGTAAATCTCACCAGTCGATGATTTGAGGGATTCTTCAGATGTATCTTCATTTTCATTATCACTCACACCTGGTTTATCAGTAAATTCCACTGTATGCACAGAGATACTAGTCTCACAATTGTCTGAATTCATATGCTCTATTAGGCTTTCAGCTGATGGAAACTTGTCGGCACAAATGGGACAAGTTATGTTTAGCAGAACACTGGACAAATGATCCGCAAGGGATTTTTTGCAATAAAATGTTTCGTTGCAGCATAGAGGGCAACGTAAGACAGTATCTCCCATTTTGGTTATTGCAATTGCACTTAGTTACTACATTGGCGAAAGAAAATGAAATATCAAAACTTCTATAAGACGACATAAGGATAACAATTTGTAAACATATCACTTGGGCTAACCTGGTTTTTGACACATAAATAAAGTACAGACCTAATTCGTATCTAAATTCTCAACAAATAAGTTTTGAGTGGGAAGTGGGAACAGAAAGAACTTCACATCACTCACACTTCAATTAGCTGGCTGTCGCTGGCTGGTGTTATGTTGCCAACTGCTAGTTTAGTTTCATCATAGAGTATACTGTGTCTATGACCATGGAGTCACTATTTATCATCTATTTAGCTATTAAGTAATTATTTATCCATTATTAATTATCTACTTAAACCAAGTTGTTTCAATCCTTACAACCAAGATAAAATGAAAAATAGAAGACTTGTTACACACTTGTTATATCAGTTGTTCAAAAAACTAGATTCTATGGCGGTAAAAAGATAAAAAAAAAGTTATTGACTTTGACTTCAATGAGCTGAAAGTACGTGATTGATCGCCATTTTGTGTAGTTATTTTTAAGACTAATTCTACAAATCAGTTAATCGTGCTTATTTTAAGGATCAATCTCTATAAAAGTTAGGTGTTACCAAGCTCAACTCATTAAAATTAATATTTTGTACAACACAGTGTCGTAGATATGCTGCTATCAGTAGTAGTATAGGTGCACCTATGTATACGTCAATATTTTCGCGGGTAAATTTAACTAGTATATTACTATTATGTTGGGCAAAAGAATGCACCACAACAACAAGGGGAGGTTAGCGAGTAAAGGCCACGATAATGGCAAACCTTCCAGCCCAGGAATTTCTCCATATAGCAAGCCTTCAAAATTACCTGGTACTACTGTGTCTGCTGGCAAAACAAAAGTGGATATGTGTCCCATTCCATACATTAGATTACAAGACAACGCTGTACAATTGCCAAGACTGACTGCAATATCCGCAAGATCCCCAGATGAACTGATTGGAATGGACGAGCTTGATGCTCTGCAACTTGAACTAGAATCATTACTATGTAATGCAGCACTTCGTATTAGATACTTTCAGGGCGAAATTGAAAGTATAGATACCAATGAATCAAAGAGAGAGAAAAAAGGAAAGGCAGCTGGCAAACAACTTCAGTTTTCAGGGAAAAGAAAATTCCAAGAAGATAAGCTAGCCAAGACCAAAGACTACACAAAGTTATCCAACCAGCCAAAAGTGCCCAAATTCAAAAATTTTACTAATGCATCCTCTGGAGGATCACACAACAATTATTCGAATGACAACATGAACTCAGATAATTCAGTTAAATTGGAACTTTCACAATTTTCTCTTCCTAAAAACAATATTCCATACAAGTTTTGGAATTCAGTGGAACCCTACTGTGCACCTGTTACTTTGGATGATATTAAGTTTTTAGAATCATTACTAGCTCAGAGTAGTAACACTACCCTACCACCAATCCCACCTCTGGGAAGACATTACTCAGAAGTATGGGCTGATGAGCATATTTCAGAAGATCAGAATGCTGCTAATCCCAATAAACTGAAATCAGCTGGAATGTCACCAGAAGCCACAAACCTGCGTAAAAAATTAGACAAATCTGATAATATGATTACTGGTCCCTTGACACAGAGATTGGTATCAGCTTTAATGGAAGAAAATGTGATGCCCTATGAAGTACCTGATATCAAGATAAAACAGACAACGAACACAAAGAATAGTTATAAGAATTCTCTTACATTAGAAAAATGCCTCAGAAAGGAGTTGGTGGAACAAGGTATCTTAGACCCAGAGGACTTGCCCCCACTCACTAACCCTGCTGATGATGAAATATTAGCAGAAATAAAAAAATGTCAAACTGAACTAACAGCAGTTAGAAAAGACAACTGTCGTAATCTCAAGAATTTAATAGGCTTATGTAAACAAGAAATGATAAGACTTAACTTGAAGAAACAGCTTGACCAAGTTGATATGGAATGCATTGATATATACAAAAAAATGGTTGCAGCAAAACAAAAGAAACGACCTATCACTAAGAAAGAAAAAGATGATGCTTGGAGGGCAATCAATGAACAAATAAGACTCAATAAGGAGATCAATGCATTACCTTTGACAGGACCAAACACAAGTTAATATAGTAATTTAAAAAAAATGGTCTGTTTATTATCAAGCTAAATTCTTAAATGCTAGGAAATTACCCTAATGGTGATTATAATACTGGTACAAAATGTCACTATTAACTTTGTAATGTTAGTTTTATGTCATGCATTGCATAAAAACATTGTTATCCATAAACTTTAAATTCTGCCTTAATAAAACTTAACAATCAATTAACTTGTTTTTCTTTCAGACACATATTATAATATTTATATGTATGTACCTATTTGAAAAATCAACTTTATGTTTGATCATTTCGGAAATATTTCCTACGTAGAGTATGAAATTATACTTATGTTTAGATTCTGTCCTGTCTGATGTTTTCTAGCCAGGTATTAAATTATGCATAATAATATGTTGAAAAATTCAACTCATTCGTTTAAATACTCAGGTTACTACCTACCTACCGTATTCTATGCTCAGGCAGGGTGTTTGTCCACCGCCGCCGTCGCCGGACCGTCAACGGGAACGAGTTTATTTCGGAATTCGGAGCGATTTTAAGATGATGGCGGTGGACAACTGGACAAACAGCCTTAGTTTGAAAAAATTGCCCTGAACAACATACCATAGATACATAAATAATAGCGGGCTTGTTTGTGCTGCATAGCATTCGGCGAATGCTGACATGCTGTGCTGTGGGCACGTTCAAATAAAATTCTACTATACATACCTACTTTAACTTATGCAAGTCCATGCGTTAACTCATTCAAAATATCCTCAACTTCCTCCACAACATGCTTCAGTATACTTGTGCAAATGCGCAAGTATATTATAAGTAATCTATATTGTCTATGGTTGATTACTGAAGATTAAATAAAGTTTATGAAGTGTCAACTGTCAAAGTGTTAACGAACACACGAACGACGGGAGCATTCGAATTCTAACGAAACGGAAATAAAAGTAGAATTTGTTTTTCGTATTTTCAAACCACTTGAGTTGTTATTTTTCTTATTTATTTGCTTGATGGTCACACGATGGATAATCCTTTGACGCCTAATAAAATACTGCGTCTAATTCACTTGGCTGAAGACAAGTCCTTTAATGCTTCGAGACGTTTGTTATTGAACGACGAAGATGTAAAACGGTAAGACACTAATAGATTAAATTCTTGATAGAAGGTATAGTAAAGTTTCTCTGTATATTCAAATAAGTTTTGTTTAGTCTTAAAATTTTTAATTAAACGAAAATTATTATGCATTTGAATGTGTAGCCCTAACGCCTCATTCTTTGTTTATACAAAGTGGCAAAGTAGAAATATTAAGAATTTACATTGTATTGTTGTAGTAATAATAATTAAACTAGTTAATCATGTGTTTGAACAGTTTTGTATCTCAACAAGTCACCATGAGCAAGTCAAATACAAATTTGGAGACATCTTCAGGCATTTTGGACTTGGAAAAAGTTGAAGGTATTATTGTATTATTATTTTTGAATGAATTGAAACAACTAATTGACACTTTCTTACTTGCAACTGTTTTAAATCTCATGTCATGTAATAAAAAAATTACCAAAACTTTGGTAAATAACCAGTATATTTTATTATTTTTTTTCTTTATAGGATTTGGCGAATGTGGAATTGGAAACATATCTCTAAGCAAATCTGTAAGTCAAATTTATTCCTTTTATATACCTAATTTCCACAGCAATTCTCCGACATGGATTTGGATTATGCATCATTGGTTGGATTTTATAGGATACCAAAATAGAAATGTTGCTCCATGATGACATTCTTCTTTAGATTCTTACCAGACTTAATTAGTAAATTAAATAACTTCCATTAATAGGCAGGCAGAAAATATAAAAGATATAAACAGTTTTTGTGTCTTCCTTCCAGACTGCATTTAATCCAGGAGAAATGACAGGAAGATCTACTGGGACTGAAGATATGTCCATAAACCCCACAAAATCAGAATCAGCCCAAGGATGTGAGGAGTATGGCCGCCATTCTCTTGCTTTAGACAGCCTTCAGAGCCACATGGATAAGCAGACCATGGAAATTAACGACATTATGAGACATTCTATAGCTACAAATTACTCTTTTCATTCTAAAGTAAGTTATCATTAAATTACCGAAATCTTACAGAAAATTCTTTCAACTATACATAAAAGTTTGGCTAAGGCTTTTCCCCTATTCCCCTAAGTTGTGCATTGAAAAGGAGCCATAAAACTGGTGAAGGAAAACCACGAGGAAACCTGTATGCCCGAGAGTTCTTCATAATGGTCTTAAGGCACGTGAAGTCCTTTGTTTGTGGTTGTTACCTGCAATAGGCCAGTGTGATGGACTAAGGCTGACATCCTTCTTATTGTAAAACAAGACTGCAGTGGGACACTAGTGGGGAGCAGACATATTACTCATGAGTGCTGAGGTAAGATTCACATTAAAGAATTTGATAATTGCTTTCAGAGGGATTTGACAGCTGATGAAGCATCGCTGGTCATGAGAGAAGCCCCCCTGCCACTTGTAAACCGTACACAGTCCAACTTTGAAGACAGTTTGCTGTAAGTTACTTGGTCTTTTTTTTATGCAACCTTTTTGTGGCCCAGTTATTGGGCACGGGTTTCCCACCACAACAGAGGGCGGCCTGTAGCATACAGAGATGTATAAAAAAATGTTTTTTACTAGGTTTATTTATTGTTTCAGAATGAATCAGTCAAACATGTCTGTAGGAGCTTATTTTAAAAACAGATGCCCTGAGTTTGGGAGAGTGCTGTCCAAAACTGAGAGTCCAAATAGATCAATGCAACCCAGTATAACTGAAGGTAAGTGATTAGTAGGTCTTTAAGATCTTTTCCTTTAGTTTTATAATTTTGATCATTTTTTAATTAAGTGTATCATAATAGTTTGTCTGTGAATTAAAAAAAGTTCAGTGTGGTAATTTAGAAGTCAAGTCTATGCATTGTTAGATCTAAATATATTTTTCAAACAAATTAAAAAAGTAGATGCTTTCCAGGGTCATGAAATATGTCTATGTATCCTAAAATCCATTTAAATTTATATTCCACAAGGTAAGAGTAGACATTTTTTTGTTATTATCTTGACTTACATTTTGCTTACTTTCAGTATCATCAAGTGCACCAGTCGAGGCAGCCCAGAAGATTGCAAATCATACATTTAATTTAGATAATACCCTTGATAGTGTTCCTGTGAGACAGCCAAAGGTTGTCAACAAGGAAAATGTATCAGAAAATTCAGTGATTATTACAGATACTGCAGGAAAATTGAGAGACACTCCAATTAGTAGTACAATGAATTTGTCCAGTGCTTCAATTATGGGCCCTCCTCTGATGAACAAGGGCTTGAACATATCTTCGATCAATGTACCAGGTTCAGCTAAAAAATTAAATCATTTACCCAACAGCCAAAAACCACTCAAAATGTGCTCTAAACCTACTGATGTTCTACTCAGAAACTTACAGTCTTCATTGAGAATGGTCACAGAAGATGATGAAAGTTCGTTGGAAAACTCATTGAGTCTTTCCAAAATTGCAGATTATTTAGGTAAGATGTTTTTTTGAATTTTGGTCAATAATAGGTTGCCAACATAACTATTTTGGTAGATATTTATTATGTTAGGATGTGGAAAGTAGGTAAACAGTTATAAAACTAAAAAAATAATGTTTTAAAATAATCATTGACTTAAAATTTTCTTTTAGGAAAACAGTCAAATGTAAGTGTATCAGATATGCTGCAACTGAACAATCAAACAAAGCACCTGAACAGAAAGCAGCCTTTGACTGAGCTTCACATCAACTTACTAGAGAATAGAAGGATGAATCAGGATACTGCAATCACAAATTTAAAGGACACAAGGAAAACTGAAACGGCTAGCTCTTCCGGGACCATAAACACAGTTATATCTGTGGACAAGTTGAAACTTAATGATGAAAATAAAATTCCTCCAGTAATAGTCACCCAAGACTCAATTGTTGATTTAGATGATGACAAGCCTCAGAGTGTGGCGAGGTCTAAGTCGCCTTCCAGCAAAAGTCTCTCTACTCTCAGCACAGTGCAGGAGAATGTAATGAGTTTCAAGTCTGCAGACAGTCCTACACATCCTGGTAAGTTTTGTTTGCAATTTAGGTATTTCCAATCAGAAAGTAAAATAGGCATTCACCTAAGACTTCAAAGTTTGGTGCATTCTACAAAAAGGTGCTGTAAAGGTGAAGGAAAACATCATGAGCAAATTTGCAGACCTGGAGCTTCTCCATAATAGTCTCCATAATAGAAACATCCAGTTGGCCAGCACAGCTTACATTCTTCTCAATGTGATAGGCAACCTGACCCTGCAGTGGGCTCCTAATGGGTTGCAGACACTTGCAGCATCACACAGTGTTACCTTTCATTGGTTATTGTGACCACATCAAATAAGGTGGCTTCACTTCACTCTTTTGCCTCTTTTATAGTGTACAAAAATATATGCCATGTTATTCAGATGATGTGTAGTTAAAATTTTCAGGCGATACTCACATGTCACACATTCCTTCTCCAAATATTGGTTATAAAGAGTTAGATAAGTCAGTAGATTGGCTCGAGGTGTTGCAACAGAAACATATGAAAGAAGAATGCTTAGCTAAAGGTTTGTGGGCTTCGCTTCAGTGGCTGGGGAAATAACAAACCTAATAAGAATGCAGAATGCTAATATTTCCGCAGTTAACAACAAATTAAATGCATGAATAAAATCATATTTATATTAATTGAATGTTAATTATACCTAATATCAGAATAACAAAAGTTATACTAACTTCTCAATGTGTTTCCATTATTATATTGAGCAGTTTTACATAGGGTGGTGAGGAAACGTGTGTATTATATGTTATTACGTACTGATAGGTAATATTTTGTTACAGACCAATGGGCTGAAATAGTAACAACACCAGTGAGTGGCTTTGTTGGTAAGTTCCTGCATTTATTCCACCTAAATTTTTAATCCAACTGTATAAAGTATATAAAAATCATGCACTAATATTCATAGTGCTAAGATGGTTGCTTCAAATGGCACCACACTTATTATAACCCATGAAGTGAAGAACATGCTGCTTCAAAGCTAGTTAAAAAGATGGTGATAAGCTTCTAAGGCACTCTTACCTATAACACTCAAGTCAGTCAGATGATAAATGACACAATTACAATGATACAATTTTTTGTCTCAAAATTCCTCACGATGTTGACATGTATATTAAGCACAAGAAAGCATAGCAAAGCGTAGTTAATTGTTTAACAAATATTGTACAATTACAGGTGTTAGCTGCGCTGTAGCCATAACAATCTCTACCATCACTGATAGTTGGTTGACAGCTGTATTCAAGTTCGATGAGCTGCCCGATGGGGGGCAGGACTTGGCTATCGAGCTGCCCCGCCAACCACTCCTGCTGTCTCCGGGCAAAACTGAACAATTCACTATATATCTAACATCTAATATAGAAATGGCCTCAAAATTGCCATTTACCATGCAGCTCAAAGATGCCTCAATCGAAGGAGACCTGGAACAAAAAGGGTTTCTGGAAGTGAACATAAAAATGCCAATGATACAAGCTATTTCCTGTGACGGCGTCAACAAAATATCATTCCCAATCGTGCAAGAAAAATGTGCACTGACCAAATACTTCGTCCTTATTAGTGATTGTCCGGTAGATTTGAACTTGGAACTGGCAATCACGGAGGGTGATAGTGTGTTTGTTATAAAGAATGTTCAAGAAATAAAGCGGAACGAAGTGAGCAAGGTGCTGATGGACCGCAAGGCGGTGGAGGAGCAGCAGGCGAGCAAGCCCAAGGGGAAAGGCAAACAGCTGTGCAGGCTGACTAACGAGAATGCAATAAAAGTGACCATTACATTCAATACGCCTAAGTTGTCCCACTTGGAAATATGTAAGTATTTAATGAAATCTGATGTCATATGGTAGCAACAGTTTCACGGTTAGTTGTCAATCTCGTTTTAATGCCTCTATTATTTAAAAAGTACAGTGGTACTTTGTCGTACAGTGGATAGTGATCCACAATAATGAGTTTTCTACATGTCAGTCATTTGTATTTTATTGGTTTTCTGAAATGCTTGTTATCATCATAATCATCAATCATACATTATTAATGTCACTCATATTTTCAGCTGCGAAAATGGCGACATTCAATGGAATACTGAATGTGAACTTGATTGGCATTAATACAGTACTGAAGAAAGTCAATATAATGGGTACAGTTGGCACAGCTAATCTTGAAGTGCAACTGCCGTCTGAGAAGATACAACTTACAAATGGTAAATGTTACTAGGTTTAAATCGACATACATAGAGCATTTGGTAATGGTATGATGTTACTATTTTGTGCAGAGGGTCCGGAGTTTGTGTCCCGTTAGCTCACCTGGAGAAATTTTAACACCTTAACGCCACCCTTTAAACCCCTTGGGTAGAGTTGCCAGAGATAGTCATTTGTCAGGTGACCATCTTTGTCCTCATTAGTAGAAACCCTCTACTACTACAATTTGAGGTTCAGGTAGGTGTTGAGATTTCATATTGTTAGTATTAGTTAAAACCTAAATACAGACTATAAATAATAAATAAATAAATAACGCTTCACACTCATAGCCCCACACTAGGATTCCCTGTGTCGTGGATGCCATGGACACACACAAGACAAGAACACAACACACCCAGACCAGAAACAGAAATTCAAATTCATCATTTGAACCTCTGCTCTGCTGGGAATCAAACCCAGGACCCTCCACATAGCGCACAGGTGTCTTAACTACTGTGTGGAACTACGCGAACACTACGTGGAATAGATTTGAGTCCTATTTGAGGTTCGACATGAATGTCAATGGGTTGTCGTGACCACCTCACGTTAGGTGGGTTGCATGACTTCGCTTCTCATTTACCTACACGAAACGCTGTTTAATATTATCTCTTTATTTTCATCCTTCCAGAACCAATCAGTGTGACATTGACCAATACTGGATCAATTAGCGGAGCCTGGGTGGTCAAATTTCACAGTGCAGTTTTTAATGAAAGCAATTTTCCATTCAAAGTATCCCCCTCTAAGTTTGAGATCCAACCTGGATGCACAGCTAAGCTGAGTTTGGCGTACACTGGTCCTATGGACATGCTGAATGAAGCGTAAGTATAGATAACTTTGTTTCCCTTTGGAACTGATAAAAGATAATAATTATAAGGACTCTTAGACAAAGTTTTGACAGTTAAAATTAGAAATTTGCAGACAGATCTTAGATTGTAAGAATACAACCTTCAGAGGACTACTTCTGGGCAAAATGCAAGGGATATGCCACAGATCAATTACATCGCTAAGGAAATATATTATCATTCTAAAAATATTACACTTCCTAATTTCAGAATTCTCATCCTGCAAGACCTTGCTACTGGCGAGCATACGACAATCGAGATTCGTGGCGGAAAGGACCAACCAAAGATTTTCCCCATCAAAACGAACTTCAATAACATGACGTGGGTTCGCGAGGGACGCAAGGAGCTCAGTCTGAAGAACTTTAGCAATAAGAAAGTACAAATAAGATGCCAGATACTAGGCGAAGGGTTCTCCATAGATCTGCCGGGCATGGAGGCCCGTGGCATATATTGCCTGGCGTTCGGCCCGTGTGAGTGCAGACCGCTCCCGATCGTGTTCGCGCCCACATCTAACAAACCGCACGCAGCCGCGCTTCACATAGTTTTCGATAAAAATAGCGACTTTTCTAGAAAAGTAAGTACACATTTTGAAAATGTTTTTTGAAGTCTACTGACTAAATTATTATTGTTTTTAAACTTAGTAAAATTTGTTTTTTGGAAATTGAACTAAGAGTTGAGTACCTACAGTTTCAGTTCAGACAGAGCTTGAATTTCGATACTGTGAATGGTGTAAACGTCATTAGTATCGCCTGTGGTGACACTGTCAGCCTTTTCTTCACATCTTGTGTTTTGGCTGGGGAGGCAAATACCTTATCGAGATGCTCGCAGACAGGGTAGGCTAAGAGGACAAGGCATGCCAGGTTACTACTCGTATACGATAAAAAAAAATTGTCCCCAGATAAAGCTGCACGGCTGTGGCGGTGGCGGCGGCGGGGCAGGCGTGCGCTGGGCGGGGCAGGTGACGTACGGCGCCACGGCGCTGGTGCGCGCGCTGCACCGCCGCGCCGCCGACCTGGCGCTGCACAACCGCGCCGCCGCGCCCGCCTTCCTCGCCGCCTCCATGCACTTCAACCGTGAGTCACATTCACCGGTATCCTTTGATGTTTTGAATAGATCGTCAGTTCAACTGTACAGTTCTCGGTTTTGCCTAAACATACGTTCTAACTGAACAGTTCGACTGTACAGTTAAAACTTGAAGGTCTGTAGCAGGTAAAGCTTGCTACAGACCTTCAATTGAGCCTGAGTTTTAGCAATGCCGCTACTACACATAGATACGTAAATCAATAGGTTTTTTTTCTTTAAATCTATACTCAGTGACGTTGTTGCCCTATGTGCGCCGCTGCACCGCTCTCCGCTACACAGATCCCAAATACCATTAAGAAAAAAACGCCATCTTCATCTTTTTACTCATACCAAAAGTGCACAGCGCCGCTGAACAAGTTTTCACTTCAAAAAAGTCACCCTATGTTCTTTCTCTTCATTTTAAGCGTGTTCTATTGCAGTGCAATACTCATGCGTGGCGAAAGGATCCCGTCTGGTAGGCGCTCGCCGCATCGTGGGGCCCCGCTCGCGCGCCACCGTGTCCCTGCGGCTGGACTGGCCGCAGCTCGAGCGCCGCGCCCGAGCGCTGGGCGCCGCCCGCTGTTCCGCTCTCGCTACCGTCACCGTCATCGCTGGGCCCGAGTACACCCGCCGACGGATACTCAGGTATACAGTATACGTCATGTTCCTTCCAGTAGATACAATACCTGGCGCTGTGTAGGCGCGCCTCGAGTGACAACACTATCGATCGATCGGACGATCTTTCAAAGCTCCGCTGGGAATCGAACCCTGGACTCTTCAGACGACACATTAGCGTTTTAAACACTGCACCACTCACATTTTCATCCGGCATCAATAAGTCAAATTTAACAAGTAACAAGTAAACCAATGAATAATGGAACCAATCAATTTATTTACGGCTAAAACATTTTCTTCTTTGTCTAAAACTCTTAAGACATTTATCAGAGATCATCATCAGATGATCTATTCTAAACAGCTATTTTTTTTTCAAATTCAAGCAGAATTTGGTGTCACTTAACTTTGAACGGTGAACGTGATTTACACAATCACGCCACTCCTCATTGATCTCTTTTCATTTATTGACTTACCATGACATAACCTGATTTTACTTTCAGGATTTTACGAAGTGAATCTCCAACTGGGGAACTGGATACTTCTTTACTTCCTGATCATCTAAAAGTTCTAACTGAACAATTTGAAGGTGAAGACCCAAGTGTGGATGAGGATTTAGAAAATTTTAAGGAATCAAAGGTAAAATTTAATAATTGGTTGACCACTGACCTGGCAGGCTTCACTCTGCCTAGTTAACTAGACCATTTTAAGTTGGACCAAATTATAGACAAGCTTTCAAGTTTCATTAAAAGTACTTTTATGTAAAAGACTTCAGAGCGCCTTGATTGAGTGGCGTTGATAAGGGAAAACCCATGTCCAGCAGTGAACTTCCAAAGGACTGATAGATAGTTATATATGTATATTAAAATTTTACCCTATGCTTTAGCAAATAATCAATAGTTAAAATTTTATATTTGTAAATTTTTTAGAGTTAGTATACAAAATACCTACTGTTTCTTCTAAGATTTTAGATTTTTCAATGTTGCATGAACTATGGTTTATAATTCAAATGTTCTTTACAGGCTGCGCTTAATGAATTGATAGAAAGCTTGCAAGAACTGACCGCCCAGATTGATCTGCCACAAGAGTTCGCAGAAGACAACACCATTCTCATCGCCGACGACACTGTCGTCGAACATCACACTCTTTGTGACTAATTTATTTCTTTATTGAATAGGAATAATCAGATAATGTTACAAGTAAATCCTCAACAAATAAGACTGTCTGCCTTGATAGTATTTTAAATGTAATGAATTTGCAACTATTTATGATATCGTGATGGCCATTAAATATCACAATATGTAACTGAAATGAGCTCCTACTATTTAAAAAAACAACTTGCGTAGCCAAAGAGCTCTAAACATTTAATTTGTTGGGTCGCATTATGTACGATTGCTATGAAGATAAGTTTAATATGCCAAAACATTGTCATGTCCGTCCCATTTACATAATATTGTCGTAATAATATACTGACATGTCTATGTGTATGTTTTTAAATGAAATAAAAGTCGATACTTAATTCATATCATTTATTATTTTCTTAACCAGTTATATTTATTCCAATCGTTTTCCTATTTTTTTTAAATCATTGTATCTAAGAGATTCGACTGACAATCGCAGTTATCTGTTAGAAACGACCTTTAGAAATATTGCCTACAACTTATAAAACTAAAATGCATTCCATCCACTTACAATAATAAAGTCATTAAACACCGCAAAAATGATATTTTATATACACGACTAAATTTGACGGTTCATAAAATTTAAGTGGTTACCTTCACTAATTAATTAAACTAATTCTTTACAACGAGCCCCTATATAAACTAGCAAAACTTTACAGATAATTTATCGCTAATTTTGGAAATTAAAGGATTGTATGATAAATCGATCACTCAGCGGGGCTTATCGTAAAGAACTGCGTCAACAGTACATCGAGCTTGGTGTATTTTATATTACCATGATTATACATATCTCTTACACAACGAAAATAATCCTCTAATGCACGTCACATACCACAACACACGATCAGACATTCCTCACGCAATAATCGTACTGACATAATCGCATCGTCTATTACCATACATCACATAAATCGCATTTGGCAGTTTATCATAGTTTTCTCACAAAGGTCAATATTCACATGAAACTCGATTAAATATAAAATTGTAACTGATAGAACTGAAGCTAAATATTACAAACATTTATACGTACGGGAGATAAAATGTGAATATTAACAGCTTAAAAAAAGTGAGCTTCACATGGAAAGTCTACATGCCATACAATAATTTTACATAAGAAAATTTTATAAAATTGGAAGTACTTATGTTTTATCTTGTTTCACTATAAATCGGGAGAAAAATGGCTGACGTCGATTGACAACAAGTGCTTTAAAATACTTTTCATAAAAATTATCACCTAACAATCTTAAGTTGCGAAAGAAGACGTTCGGGAGACAAGAACTTCAAAAATAATTATTATTTTAGAATTTGATTACATGATGTTTTGTAATGTAAAGCTAACGTAATTCACAGTAACATTCGTAGCGCGTTTAGCCGATATATACATCACACAATCACACGTTTTTACAATAGGAATTAGGGGTCCTAAACTAAACCAGTCACTTAATGAGCTATGAAATAGTATGAAGGTTGCCAACGATACACTGGCCATAGCGCGAACAGCGAAGCACTGACTCGCAAGCTATCGTTATGAGACCTACTCGTCTCTTAAAATAGTATTAATAACTGCTGAGGCTCGTGAGTTATGTGTAGGTTGTTATCATTCATTCTAAAATATTTCTTAACAAATAAAATACGATCGGCTGACATAATCTAAGAGATCAATATGGCTTTCAAACATGTGCGGCTTTCTATAGCTGATCGATGTTATTGCAAATTTTCTTAATTGCTCACAAATCAAAGGTATAAATGTCACAACATTTACGTCATATAAATGTAGATAAAAAGAAATTGGCGTTGCTTTTCTTACAAATGTTGTAATTACGATAAGTCTACATGAATATTAGTGAAGAAATCCAATATAACATAAAATTCAGAAATAATTTGCCATTAAAGTATAATAATATTATCACAGACAATTCTAAATAAAAATATGCTGTATGTATCGGGATATTTTGCAGAATAATTAAACATAATAAATTCAATTCTAAAATACACCAACTAGGTATAAAACTAGTTTAAATGGTAAAATAATTATCTCTAGCCACGAAGTAGAGGACTATAATGGTCACGTGTAATTGTTAAATAATTAATTAATATTCAGGTTGTACAGTATAAGGACATTTTAATTTCATTCTATCTTAATCATTCATTGCTTTTTATTCATCCGTACTGTCAGTACCACTATTGTCCTCCACTTTGTGACAAAGAATGAGCAATAATGGCGTCAAGATGACAAACTAGTCTTTTATGTATATTTCATTAAAGTACATTCATTTCAATTATCATAATTTCGGTTATAAGCTATAAGGCTCAATATGGGATTCGTTTCAAGAGGTCATTTGTAATAATTATCAGACCATTAATACAATTATTCTTTTATTACGGTAATAATCTACCCGAGCATTTTAAGTACTGACTTGTATGCACAATTAAGTCTTTGGGATATGACTAACCAGTGATGCTACGAAGATCGGGTCGGACGGAATATGTACCAAGTTGGATCACGCGGCTAACATTATATATCCATAAAATCAGTGTTCAGACCCGAAACCATGGCTGCTTGAGTTTTGAGATATCGTCAAGTTATTAATTAATTCATAGACTAAGTTAGTTGGGTTCCTATAGTTTCCAAGTAAGTATATTTATTTTTGTTGGAAGCTACTGAATCTTAGATTTATAAGATAACTAGTTCTACGTAAATGCGTAACCACTACGCACAGACTGGCATTTTTCTCTTAACAATAGTAAAAAATCATATCAGAGATAACGTAATGTATTAGTGCGAGCCCAAAGTCAGAAACTATTTCATTCGTATCAGAAGGTATGCCTACATACTGCGACGTATTAAATATTATATTATCGCTACACCCAAATACGCCGCACTGCCCGAACTTGCAAACCATCGTTCCATCGAGGAGCGGGGAGCTCGTACAAACAAAACGCGACATCCAACTATCACCTCATTGTAAAAATATTCTATGTCTATTTAATAATTGGATGTCTCGAAATATTCCATGTTCATCGACATAACTGATTCCGGAAACATTCGGGGACGTCCACGGGATACCGTTTTAGGTTTTCACGTTCACCGCTGGATCCGTCCAACGTCGGAGGCACAAGTGATATTACACACTACGGCAATGAACTAGACACGTGCGGTCGGAACGTAACCGGAGCGTGGAGGAGGGCGACGTAAAAAACTGAACTTGCAGACCTAGCTTCACTAAAAAAATACGTCCATCTGCGAATGGCAAAACTCAAAACTCCTCTAATTTCACTACCGTAAGTCGCGGCCGAGTCACACGAGGGGACGTGTCGCTTACCGCCGCCCCGCCGCCGGCGCTCGCGGGCCGCGCAGGTGCGGGCGCACGCGGCGGCGCAGTGGCCGACACTCGAGGGCGGCGCGGTCCGGCCGGGGCTTCCTCCGCCTCCTCGGGGGCCTCGCGGGCTGGAGCAGCAGCGCGGGGCGCGGGCGGGGCCGCTGCGGCGCGTCGCTGCGGTGCAAAAGGAAGTAGTTGTGCGTGCGGCGGGGTGGGCGGGGTGGTCGGGGGGTGTGAATGTGCGGCGGGCGCGGAGGCGGGGGCGGACGCTAGGGCGCGCGGTAGAGCAGGTAGGCGGTGAGGGCGGGCGGCAGGGCGAGGCGCGAGGCGGCGGCGCGCAGCCGCGTCCGCCCCACGCGCTGCCGAATCACGCGCCGGCACAGCTCCATCAGCGGTAGCGGCTCCGCTGCAACACGAAAATACCATGATCAAGCGACGACAACCAACAAAACATTCTATATGTACAGTAAACCACAGAAATTGGTAACAAAGTTGATGGCTAAAAGGAGATAAGGGTGAGATTACTTCCCTAAGGTTCGATGATTTAAACCTCCCAAACTTTTACTATATTTTCTACACATCCTTTCATTTTTCTGCTCTTCGCAATCCACTGCTGAACATAGGTCTCCACTAATCGATGCCACTTTGCACAAACCCCTCTGAACCCATCGATTTCCAACTGTCTTGTACATCAGTGACCATAATGGTAGGGCGATCTGTAATATTTTGCCACGGCATGGTCGTCATTCCTATCAGTCCTGCGAACGATGAGGCCAACTTATTGCCAATTTAGCTTCCATATTTTGAGAACTATATCAGTAAACTTTGTTTTACTACACAATCATCTGCTGTGACGGTGAAGGAAAACATCGTGATGAAATCTGCACGCCGAGAGTTCTCCATACTATTCTCAAAGCACGTGAAGCATTAGCGTGGTGGATAAAGGCCTACGTTACATCCTTCTCATTTGGCACCTCGCTGTAACCGCAGTAATTACTAACGAAATGATTCGACGAATGTCTGTAACACAAACGGTACACTCACGATCGAGTCCGCCAATGTATTTCATGGTGATCTCCGCGTGTCCCCACACCGCGGACACGATGGGGTGCAGCGTCTTGCCGCGGAGGCCCCGCGCCGCGACGCCGAGGTAGCGCCCGTCCGCGCAGAAGGCCAGCGTGCCCTCGTCCATGTCGAGCACGACCAGCAGCCGGTCGGGCACCAGGAACTGCTCGTCGGGCCGCAGCAGCGCCGGGTACGTGGTGCCGCCGCCGCCCGTGCCCTTCGCGTTGTGATATACCTGGAACGATACGTGTCGTGTCATTTCTACACGTTTTAGACACTACGTGGATGTAAGAGTATAGTCAGTATGTGGTCAGAACCGTCTCACTGAATATTGTGTCAGGTAAATTGAACAGTATGATTATGTTGTCACGCCCACTGTTTATCTTAATATTGTATTTATGATGCATGCATCTGCTTGCTGCGTTGTAAACATGTCTCAGCAATGCATCGTCAGACACAATAATTAATAATATAGGAATTTGGAGTAATTTTAAACCCAAGCAGCACAGACGTAGTACAATGGCAGTATAAAACCTCAATATGTGAATGTTGGAGGAGTCCAGTATTAACATTGGACATAACAGGTGCAAAAAGGTTAAAGGCAATAAAGTAAATAGGTGCAAAATCCTATTCCTGTCAAAAATCCCAGCGCCAAGACTAGCGGAGCGTGCGACGTTGCCACTTTACCGTGCCGGCTTTACCACCCGTTTCACTGCAACCTCCGTTCTAGAGGCCGTGATGTCAATGCGACGTTGCCACGCCGACTACTACGACGACGCTCTAGTAGCCGACAGTGTTGCGGTGCGACTTTGCCACTTCGATAACCGCGTGGTTGCTGTTTTCCCGTGTCGGGCACACCACCTCCCAGCAGTGAAGACCGCGGGAGACCAACAGAGTGCAGTGTAATGCGACGTTGCCGAGAGGTCATGTAGAGGCTGTTATAATATCATTTGGGAAGGCTCACCTTATTTCTACCCAAGTCCCAGCCCCAGCTCTGATCCGTGGCGCCGACGAGGCTCTGGTATCCGACGGAGTGGAGCGGCGCGTGCGACGTCGCCACTCCGACGACCGCGTGGGTGCCGCGTTGCCGCGCCGGCCACACCACCTCCCAACAGTGCAGGCCGCGGGAGTACCCCACGCGCCCGCGGATGCAGTCTGTACTCTGCGCCACCGGGTGCCGGTGGAACGTTAGTGCGTCCTCCTCTTTTACGAATATGTTTAATGATCTGAAGGTGAAACAGACATTAAATTAAACAATTGAATAGTATCATACTTATAGATTTAAATTTATAAATCACTTATTAGAAAGAGAACTAAAACGAGAAGTTTAACTCACGACTCATTTTTCAAAAAATTAAATTAGGTACCTACTTGTAATTTTTTCGTCTTATATTAGCTAACATAAAAGTACTTTGTAATATTTTGGGAATCTCTAATTTTAAGCGATAATTTAAGTAGGTATTCTAAAATACTCTAAATATTATATTTTATCTAAAAAACTGGTAACAAATATAGCAAACCAAACGGGAAGCGATGAAAAAGATTTATTTTTTTAATATTTCCGTATGACCCCATTATCTTCCACTATGAACTCTTTCTTATGTATTTATTTAACTTATAGAAAATTTCCGTAAACATGTGCAAATATAATCTCACAAATACTAAATTTATTTACACAAGGCAACAAGCGTCATTTAAATGTGCTCAAGCGGCATTACGTCAAGGAGGTTATCGCTTGTGTCACTTGTATCACTTAGCAAGTACGAACGCTGGTTCGCTGGTGGTTCACATTAAATAACGTCACACAGTTTATTACATAAACGTACGATGAGATCTTAATGATCCGGCTTTTTATCGACGAAACAGCCTTGTTTAACCAAATACGTAATCCATCACCACAATAATTACATTATGTTGCAAGGATGCTACTGATGCACTTTATTTCGAAAGTATCTCTTAGCGTACCTTTCCATTCTTTTGTCCTGTGGTAGATAGACTCAAATTGATGTCTAGCTCTGAACTGAAGTGAGTCCTCGTAAATTCCGTACACATCTCTAGAGCGTCTAACGATTTCTTTTCGCTTTTTTATGGCCAATATCAGTCAGTTTTTGAGAGAGATCTTTGAGAAAGGTCAGATTCGACATGGATATAACAAGCTCCACCCGCGCACTATGAAACTAATGCCTTGAGCAGAATCGCGCGTCACCGGATCCGGACCGCCAGAAAATGCCGGGCCTCCCAATCCCGCTTCATATCACGTTAAGCAGGTCCAGCTCACATAAGCGTCGTATAATCCTGCCGTCCACGCCTGAATCATTCTTTCACTCAGGAGCCAGATCCGATATCTCAGTTGATCTCTGTTCTGAACGGCGCTGAATGGCGTGACGTCGACGCTTGAACTATCCTTAGATTTAGCACCCAGAACCGACATCTCAGCTGAAATCCCTTGCAGAGTTTTTGCGTGCCTACCTGTCATCAGGGTTCCACGCATGCTTGAGCTGCAGCTCGGGATGCGCGGGCGGCGCATCGAGCAACGCGTCGAGGCGCGCCGGCCGCGGCGGCTCCGGCGCCAGCTCCCGCGCCACCACCGCCTTGAACGGCGCCGTGCACTCGCGCGACACCGCCTTTACACCGCCGGATAGCTGGAAAATATACAGATAACGAATTCACTGACAGTTTTGCACTTGTACTTAATAGTAAATGGGGAAAACAGGCATGTATCGCACTTCGCAACTCAACTTGAAAAATATAGATGTCTTATCTAAGACATGTGTGGTGTGATGAGGGTATTTATGAGGACTAAAATGGTCTTAAGCTAAGTAATTTCTCAAATAATCCTCTAAGGCCTTGAAGCCTTTTCAGCGAGAAAGGGTTAAGGATGCGTTCTTTACTTTAATTAACCCTTTCTTGCTTCACAGCAAATAGAGAAAGTACGTTACAATTCTTCTTCTATTCAGCCCTTCGCAGTTCACTCCTGAACATAAATCTGAACCGTCCGACTTGGACGAAGAAGGTAACCGTTGGATTCAGAGGGCCGAGGACCGGGTGGAACGGCGTCGGAGCAGTGGCGTAGATATATAGATAGATGTAGATACGGGTAGTCAGTTAGGTTACCTTTTGCCCCATGCTCATGCCCCTGTAGCGAGTGCGGGCGCGCTTCGGCAGCGCCTTGAGGCCGCCGCGCCGCGCCTCCTCCGCGCCACCGCCGCCCCCGCTCCTCACTGAGCGCACCCCGCTCTTGTACCTGGAAACAAACAATAAATGACTTAGATATCGTTCAGCTGTTCTGTTTTGGTTGAGAAGGTGACGTTTTGTATTAGTCTTCAGAAATAGGAACGCATACCACCAAACAAAGAAATTACATAGGTATAGGTAGATAGTAGTCTGGTGGATTTTGGACTATTCCACCTAGGGAGTTTCCACGTTCGAGTGTTTCTAGTAATAATAAAAAATATATTTCGCTGTCAAGGTAGGCATACATTTTATGACCAATCATACCGAAACTAAAGCTCAACCAGCTGAACTACGAGTATGATTGTTCGGTATGACGTGCTGCTACTATATGTTTTATTGAAAGAGAAGACCAAAAGGAGCTTCATAAAAAATCATGAATCCTAATTTCAAAGAATTAATTTGTGATTTTCTGAAGTCCTATAAAAGCAGACGTAATCATATAACATATAACAGCAACAGCGCCAATTCTTCAATTGAATGTAAACGGTTGAGCGTCGTTACTTAATTGTATTGTTGGTATCAAAGAACTGGTTCTCGAGTGGTTTGCGAGTGGTCACGGCACGATGTCATCATCGCAGACGTCGGCGCGGGCGTCGCCGGCAGATCCAACGCGCGTCTTATGTAACCAGCGACCGGCGACCGTCTATCTAACCGTGAAAGTCGCCGCTCAAAAGCCAAGGTTAGCACGGCCCTGGGGTCTCGCACAGACAACACATGCGAATATTACATGACCGCATCTATAATAGCTTAATAATATTTGTGTTTGTTTTTTCCTACTATATGATGTCATGTAATTGCTCGGCCAGTCTTTGATTGTACGAGGCACCGACTACGCCGCCGATCTAGTGTGAGACTTCCAAATTGTAGTAATGTTCGCCGAAGTACAGAATTCGGATTTGCCTAATTGATTGGGCACGAGCACCATTGTGCATGATGTCATCTATGGTGGAAATCTACGTTCATTATGTAGGATGGGAAGGGACGCCTAGAAGGCGCGCTCGCTACAAGGCCGTCTGCCTTTCCGTCGCCTAGAGCGGCTGCATGACAAAAGCGGGAAGTGAAAGGCAGTGAATGCGTCCCCTCCCGGCACGTCACCTCCGACCGAGCGAACTTCTTCATCGATTTTACCGATTCTGGGAGCCAACTTCGCTTGGCGATAATTCAGTTCAAACGTAAACTATCGCAGTTACAATAAGTACTTAGTTACACAAAGTCGGACAAGGTGCTAATATTTAAATTACACGTTAATTAGCGAATGTTTACAAATGGGTGAACGGCATAGCCGTTGAATGTACGGTCGATACCTATTGGATAATCTGGCGAGTTCACATGGCTGTCGGTAAACAAACCGACACGCGACACGTGACGACCGTTAGCTACTATAACGTTATTTACGTCGCTTCAGGAAACTTATCACTATTGCAGAGATGTTTCCGCGCTGCTAACCGTACAGTAAATAACATCTGTGTCTCTATTTGCAGTTTGGCTTAATGGTCTACTTTCATCTGGTATTCATGCGCGTCGTTGCCAACGTTGCTCAAAAAAGGAGAGGGAGTTTTCTGTGAATCTCATTATTTTCGGGAGGTTGGTAGGTATGTTAAAATTGTCAAGTGTAAGAATAGTGTGCGGTTGTATGAGTGTTGAACATATTATAACCGTTCACGCTCGGTGAGAGGTGAATGGAACCGGTGAGCGTTGCTAGGCCGACTACATTAGCGTGTGCCAGCGCGCCCGAACAATGAACTAGACAAACGACGTCGTGTACGTTCGGTGCACGCCGCCATTGTAAATATTACATCCCATCCTCACTCCGCTCACGAGAGTGATTGGCTCGCGTAGAAATTCCTCTCTCCTTTTGCAAGCCGCTACCTGCCCCCATAGTTTTCTGTTTGCGATGAAAGGCGATAAAACTTAGTTGTTATTTTAACGAAACGCTCTACACTTTGTGGACTAGAAAAATTGATTATTTTCTATTATAAGCCTGAACATAAGAAAGTAAAAGGCACGTCTGTCAGAATTATTGTCCTACCCGAGCACAAACTAGGTTCAACCTTCAACTGTTTCAAGTTTCGAAGGTTTAGCGGCTTACGTGTACCTATAGTATACCTACACGCGATTCTTGAGTAAAATATAGTTTTCCTCTCCACAATGTAACTTATACTGCTTATACAGCATACAGTTATTACAAACATTAAACAAAAATTAAAGTATTTTACGATGTCTTGTTATAACGTAACGGTTTTCTACTCCTACAAATAGTTGTAGGGAATATATCCTTTCATGAAGTAGAAGCGTTTAAAATGATTTATCTGCTAAAATCAACGAGCTTCGAGTTCGTTAAACCATTTCATGCTCGTGTGCTTGTGCATATAAATCTTAGTTGTAATAATCCGAGTTAATACTAACCCGTGGTACATGTAGGTAGGTACTGGAACTAGGGGTAGCGCGCAGCCCATATTCAGTTGGCTTAAACTTATCGACTGACTTACTGCCTGACGTGCTCCCGCCGATAAATAAATTACGACAGTCTCGAATCGCCGACTAAATCATTCTACGTCCGATGGTAAAAAATAATGCGGTTTTGTAGTAAAAACTAGCCTTCATTACTATTAATAAGGGCAACATTAGCCAGTAAACGGCTTCATAAAAAAGCCGACTTGATTGGCAACATTTTTATTTTATACGAATAACGAATAAAAACAACTCAAACGAAATTGAAACGTCCCAAAAACTGAATTGAACGCGGCGCGGCGGCGGCCGGAGGCAGGATTAATTATTAATTGGATCACAGCACGTAGGTATATTTATGATTTATTTTTTGGACTCCACTTTAAAAGCTTTACGAGCGAAACAGTTTTTATTTCGAGCACTGACTTAAATAATATTTGTTTTACCAATTTTGTTCAACTCAGAAAGCAATTACATAGTTTAAATCTACTGTTATGTAATGATTGAATTCAAGACAACAAAACTCCTTTTGTCATTCATGTAATGGACAGTTGAAAATTTGAAATATCAATAGGATTGTAAAATATTCGATTGGACATATTAACATTGATCCGAACTACACGAAGCAGCAACTTCAGCTCGACATGGGTCGGATTTGCGATCCTTTCTGAATGTAGATAGTTTAACTCGTAAGATCGGCGGATTATGATCATTATGCTGGAAACCCCTAACGAAGTCTGTATATGTAAATATCGCTTAATTTATTCATGGCCGCTTATCGTAAATGGAATTAAGTTACGTGATATGCATTATTTTATCTCTTAGAAGCTTTTGGTATGTTGTTTGCAAGAAACTTAGCATGTGTGCTGAGACAACGCATTGATTCCTTTATGCAATATAAAAAATCAGCCCATAATAAAGATAAATATCTCGTAAATGTAGATAGATAATTAGGAATAGGGTATCAAAAACAACCATTTAATATTTTTATTACGAATAATAAAAATTTCATAACAAGTGCACAATTTTATAAAAGCGTTCAGTTCGTGTAATTATGTTTTTGGAGTGTCGTTTTAATAAGGCATTTTTATTGTCCTCGTATATTCGCGTCGAAAAGTTTAATGTCAATAGGTAAAAGTGTAAAATTTAAAGGTTTGAGTTGGGTCGTTAACATTTCACATTATCCAAAACGGACGGAGAAAGCGGTTGGCGCGCGACACTTCTTGTGGAATATAATACATCCGTACTGTAACATAATCACAACTATCCCTTTATTTCACACAACATCTAAACTGCATTTTATGGATAAATGTACCATTCCAAGTGAGATTCAACTTTGAAAAGAGCACTGTAGATTTGCAATTGAGCAACGCACTTTCTGAATTTTTTTGCACATTTCTAAATAATGCGTGGGATTTTCTTTAAGCTACTCTATGCCAGCTAGTAAATACAAACCTTTCAGATAAAAATGTCTTATTTCCTCCGCGATACCTATACCTACCACTGCTGGTTACTTTTAAAAATTCTTATATTATTATAAGTATTATTTATTTACACTGGCCCTAAATTGTGACCAAAAAGATGAAGACCAACGCGTATATTAAAACGTTGACGTGTTTGCAACGCCTGGGTGAACTCCTTTATCGCAGTTCAAATTTGAACTCAGGAAAGTTCGTCAAAATTGATAGTCAAAGTTTGTAATCTCATTCGCGAAAGATAAGTTCACTCGGTGTGGGTTAACTTATCGTTTCTCAAATATTTGTTATTTATATATGCATGAGAACTCGCGGGTTTAAACTCGATAAGACATTCGTTTGGCTAACGAAGGTACAACTCTAGTTTTCCGTTAATGAAGTTATTTTACCTTTAGGTATATATTAAAGAGGTTTGAATAATAAACAGTATTTTGCGTTTTAGACCATTGAATTGAACATTAATATGATGAGATACATTTTTGGACATTGCAAAGAAAGGCACCTACACTTTTTCTCTTCAAAACAACATTGCGCCTCTGATTGCGAAGAAATACTTATTGTCTACTCTTAATTAATTGCTTTAATCAACTGTCCAGGATGTAGTGCCTTCTTGACGGCAGATGATGCAAGCGGAAGATTATGACGGAAATAGGATAACGATGGATAGCGCCGTTCTCGAATCTTCATTTGCGGGCCTCGTCGTCTTGAGACAGTCGGTCTCTGGTTTCAATATCAATTAAATAATCGCTAGGGCGTGTCACGGCAACCTTGTGTCAGTTGCCGCGTTGCAACAGGGCCTTGTGTCAAGGAAAAACCCACTTTGCAGTTTCCCTGGCCCTGAACCGACATTCGCAAACACTAATATAATCTACTAAGTTTTCCAGTGCGTATACACTTTATTCTAGCTTCTGTGAATTATGCGCACCTAGCACTAAGTGGATGAATAAGAAGTGGTTCTATGAATTAGGTTATACCATGAAGTCATAGCAAAAGGATAATCTGATATTCAACAGAAGCTTAACCTTTTGTAACGTATTATTAGTAACTGTTGTAAGGTATTAGTTGAATTTAATTTAACACGAAATCATGACGAGTTTTAAATGCTGCGGCAAAACAACATCATGTTTCCTGAGCTTTTTATAGTAGATACTCAAATGAGAGGAAAATTAGTAGTAGTATGAATAATTTTAAATAATAAATCGTATGGGCTTGAAGCAGAAACAAAATAACATCCAACTGCCCCGAATGCATCTAAAGTAATATAACTAAATAAATTGAAAATTAAAAAAACCCCCGTCACAATAACGACAATATTCATTGAACATATTATTATTATTTTGTAATGTGCACGTGATGCGCTTTCATTTCATGACCCCACTCGATTATATTTGCAGATATTCGGTTATTCTTCCCCACTTTCACCCCCACAACTTTTAAACGACTTAACCGATTTTCATCAAACATGTCTAAGAACACTCGCCCGTAACTCACCTTTCATACAAAAAAACTAAATTGAAATCGCTTTATCCGATCGCGAGCTACGGTGCCACGATCACCAGACAGACAGACACGTCAAACTTATAACACCCCTTCTTTTGCGTCGGGGGTTAATAAATTTAAACCAATGCTGAAAGAGTAAATGGAGAGCTATGAGAATGCATCAACACAATGTTATGAAATACTGTGTTTGTTATGGTATATTCAGTAGTAAAATATTTGTTGTCATATTACAATCGATGAATAGGGCTGTCACTGCCAAAAGTCAGCAAATCCTTTATTAAGTCTATGTGATGCATAAACTCTGAACAATTAATTTTCAAAATCTATTGATGATCCGAGGATCTGACTATGCGTTGTAAGAAGGCAGACGAGGACTAAGATCGCCCATAGTGTCATGTATCTCCGTCTGCCATACCTCCCGCCACCAAAAAACAACATATGAACAACATGCTGTTTCACGGCGCTTTAAGGGCGAACTACAATGACTGTGACATCTACTAAAACCTTTAAAAAACCTCATCCAACCCTAGCACCACTTACAGTGGGAGAGGATTACATAAGACTGACGTGTGCGCGTGCGGTATCGCAGCGTTCGTGTCAAGGATGCACCGGCTATGTTGCTGACTCGCCGTTCAGCCGCTTATTTTGAAACTGAATGCTGAAGAAAAAGACTTCAAATGTCTAGATGTAGTGTCAGGATATCAAAAATGGAACACCATTATTTTTAGGTCGCTTTCATTGGCGCGTACTGCAGCTGTCATGTCAGTTTTTAGTGACGCTTAATATTTACCAAAATATCTTTCCCAAATGTTTGGGTAATTTTCTGCCTAAGTTGATTCTTGGATATTTTTTTAGTAGTAGTATCCCTCATTTCTTAATAACGTCCTCAGTGTGATCCCCCTATAAAATAATAAACAATTACCTTCTCCGGTACCTTGACAATATAAAACTATGTATCTGTAAAATAGGAAATCAGACAAACAACTTAGATAATATTACCGTGACTTAGGTATTTACTGAGCTACAATTTAAATTTACGTATTTCATTTACAGTGTTGCGTCAGCATTCCTTAATTCTCTTTAGTTAACTTTATGACACTGCAGTTAGTAACTTAATAACTTTAGACATCTAAACGTCTGCTCAAGAATAATTATCTTGTTAAGGCACATACATACATTATCTACAGTAGAGAGGTATGATAATCAAATGTAGTATCCTCATGTGAGTACACTAAATTTCCTACATGCAGAGGCTCGCTACTATATTCCACATATCTACGAGGAATCTAGAGTTGGTAAATAGATTTCGAATCTGGGAAACTGCAGCCTAGAGGTTACATCGAACCGTTTCCTTTCATCACGATACCCATAAATAAAGTTTCTAATAAGCACGCGCATATAGAGGCTGAATTTTATATTGCTATCACTGCTTTTATTTGCTAGCCGCTTCGCAAATGCAGTAAAATAAATATCGAATGTCAACAACATGCGATCGCGATTATTATTAACGCTGCAGGCATTGTGCTGGACCACGCGGGAGATCGAGCGTATCGATTAGAGCAGTTATGTATGATGTATGAGTAATGCCCGGCGCTTGTCTATGCTACTTGGATAGTAAGTTTGACGCACACTCGATACTATAGTCGCCGATGGCCCGATCGAGTTAATGAACGTCGTATTGCTTGCTTTTACATAAAATTTTTAAAATTGCCGAATCTTTGACGAATGATGGTGATAAATCGATCAAGTTTTATTGTTATTTACGTCTTAGGTGTAGGTACCGGGGTAAAATTTTCACATAGGTACTGACCTGAAATTCTGTTTTAACCTAGTTCAATACATGACATCCATATTCTTTCATTTAAAACGTAATAACCAGTAAGGAGGACTATCATATCGTATCAACATAGCGACGTGACTGTTAGCAATGTGTGTAGCGACACTAAACATCTAAACTTTAATAACAAGAAAGCGTTTCAAATCAGTGGTGTATAAAAGTACATGTGTTCCCCACTAGTCAGTGGCCCAGTGAGTTATTTGTCGGTTTGGGCGATGCAGGCCGGGCGGGCATATGCGCAGCCGAGGGCCTTGACTACAATGCTCGCGCGCCGCGCCGTAGCGTGTCAAGGGAGCGCTGCTTTCGCCGCCACGCCTGCCGACACCAAGGCTCGCATCGGACCAACATGAAACGCCACATATAGTGCTAAAGGTCTTTTGGCTTTTTTGCTAAGCAAATGGGAAGAAAACGAGTATGGGGCCCCATGCTGTTAAGTAGTCTCTGCAAGCTATGGACACGCATAATCAACCTTAATAGGACAGAAGACGAAGGTAGGATGATTGTACTTGACTCCTTATGAGGTCAAACGTCACTACAGTATCTTTCACCACCTCATCCGAAATATGAGACATTAAACACACGCTGCTTATGCCCTCATGCTCCAGCAAGGAGGTATCTCCCCAAGCTACCTACCAGGCGCGGTCCGAAGGGGGGGTCACAGGGGACATGACCCCCCCAAAACTTAAGGTCAAATTGAAAAATTTGCCAAATAATAAAAGGAAATTTCTAGCTATCCCCTAACAGCGATAAATTTATAGTTTGCTGACATCTAGTGGTGCTTTTATGAAAAACGTACGATGGCATAATAGCAAAAAAATTTATTAGTGTAGTGAGTGACCCCCTCCAAAATTTCGGGCTGCGACCGCGCCTGCTACCTACAATAGTCATACCACCGAAAAAATACGCCTGTTACCCCAATATATCCGTACATGGCGTGAATAGGTTGACAAGTCGAAAATGCAAACTTTTCAGGGCAGCCTTTTAAAGTTTACTTTTTTATTGGTAAATCCATTTTTTTCTTTATTTTTGTTTTTTTTATTGCATTATATTTTATAAGAATCGACTTTTCAAATTATTACATAGAATTCAATTATTTTGATTATTATCATAACAAAAACAGACATATCAAGTCGTTCACCGACGACTTGTCAATGTATTCACCTAATGAATTTAGACCCGAATTCAAAATTTAATTAAAATAAGCATAAAAATAAATATATTAACATTAATAAGTATGTATGTTATCACAATATGTAATTAAAAATGAATATTAGAAATAGTAGGTACTTAGGTAAGTATATAGGTATATAGGTAAGGTATATTATTAGGTATGTATATAGGTATGTAGGTAAGGTAAGTATAAAAAAATATAAAGGAAATACTATTTATTTATTAAAAAAAAAACAAATCAAATTATAGATTTTTAAATAACCAAATAAAATCAAAGCGGAAATAGTAATTATTCACAGTTTTCTCCATTTTCTTGTACATCGGGGTCTTCCGTATCTAAATCTGGATCTCTGTCGGGAGCGCTATTATCGGTCTTTATAGTTTTATAAAATTCATGAAATGCGGGATCAATTAATGGTAATAGATTCATCAAATCCTTCTTTTTTTCTTTACTTATCGGTAAAGTGTCTTTGGATACAACTTCCAGCTGTATGTTGTCAAAATTTTGTTTTCCCCTTTTTCTGTAATTTATTACTTTAAAAGAGTTTTCATTGTCCAAATCTGTCTTGAAACAAATTTCTCCTATGGGATCTTTATATTGCAGCCATTTTACAGGTTGCCATAAGAATTTATCACCAGGGGTATCCTTTTTTTTAATTGTGAATGGTCCTTTTTTCGAACTTAATTCCGAAAAAATTAGAAAATCATCAAGCTTCATTGGTACAACTAATCAAATCGCGTCATGTTTGTGGCATTTTCTTATGAATTTGCCTCCAACAATCAAAGAAGTAACGTTTTACTCAGACACATGTGGAGGCCAAAACAAAAACAATGCTGTTGCAATGATGTTTATGGTTTTACGGCACATGCATCCAACGCTAGAGACAATCAACCATAAGTTTCTCGTCAGTGGACACAGCCACATGGAGTGTGATTCGGATCATTCTCTCATTGAGCGCACAAAAAAGAAAACGCAGATAAAAATAAACCATCTCAATGATTGGATTCAACTGGTAAGATCTTGCAAGATTAATAATGCATTTAACGTTGTACCAATGAAGCTTGATGATTTTCTAAATTTTTCGGAATTAAGTTCGAAAAAAGGACCATTCACAATTAAAAAAAAGGATACCTCTGGTGATAAATTCTTATGGCAACCTGTAAAATGGCTGCAATATAAAGATCCTATAAGAGAAATTTGTTTCAAGACAGATTTGGACAATGAAAGCTCTTTTAAAGTAATAAATTACAGAAAAAGGGGAAAACAAAATTTTGACAACATACAGCTGGAAGTTGTATCCAAAGACACTTTACCGATAAGTAAAGAAAAAAAGAAGGATTTGATGAATCTATTACCATTAATTGATCCCGCATTTCATGAATTTTATAAAAATATAAAGACCGATAATAGCGCTCCCGACAGAGATCCAGATTTAGATACGGAAGACCCCGATGTACAAGAAAATGGAGAAAACTGTGAATAATTACTATTTCCGCTTTGATTTTATTTGGTTATTTAAAATTTATAATTTGATTTGTTTTTTTTTAATAAATAAATAGTATTTCCTTTATATTTTTTTATACTTACCTTACCTACATACCTATATACTTACCTAATAATATACCTTACCTATATACCTATATACTTACCTAAGTACCTACTATTTCTAATATTCATTTTTAATTACATATTGTGATAACATACATACTTATTAATGTTAATATATTTATTTTTATGCTTATTTTAATTAAATTTTGAATTCGGGTCTAAATTCATTAGGTGAATACATTGACAAGTCGTCGGTGAAAGACTTGTTATGTCTGTTTTTGTTATGATAATAATCAAAATAATCGAATTCTATGTAATAATTTGAAAAGTCGATTCTTATAAAATATAATGCAATAAAAAAAACAAAAATAAAAAAAAATGGATTTACCAATAAAAAAGTAAATTTTAAAAGGCTGCCCTGAAAAGTTTGCATATTCGACTTGTCAACCTATTCACGCCATGTACGGAAATCTACATCTTTCACTTTCTAACGTATCGCTTTGTCTCATTACACACATAACGGTCAATAAGAAAAATAATGGATAGGTTTACTTGTCACATAATATATCGCTGTTGATGCGGTAATAAGTTGACAACTCGATTTGTACTACTGAACACGCAAATTTGGGTAGCGTGATTAATTGAATATCTCGAGTTATTTTGTTAGTTTCATTATATAAATGGCAGGCTTAACTTTACACATTAAGTTATTCAATTATTCATCAAATAAATTTTTGATATCTTCAGATGTCATATTATTACTCATTAGTAGAGAGTTGTTCAAAAATTTACAAGTTGGGTGTGAGTGTTAAAAGCGGACCTGTCGACTTAGTCATTTATTCACCATATAAAGCAAGTGATCCAGATGCCACTTTTCAATTAAAAAATAATTCATACAAGTCGAGTTATCAACCTATTCACGCCTTGTACGGATATGTTAGCCATAGGTCTTTAGCTCTATTCGGTAATTGAAAAACGTTTCGCAACGCGCCATTCAGAAACGCGTTTGCAAATAGCCCGTTTTGTAAATGCGTTAAATTTTTCATTGTCGGCTCGAAATTAAAACTGAACGCTGCATAACGTAATGATTTACAGCGAAAATACGAAATTTGGGAAAAACACACAAAAAGAAACAAAACGGTGACAATGTGAAGGAGAAACTGGGTCATTGAATGTTTGGCTCAACATTGGCACACAATAGGTTGTAACAACAAGCCGAAGGTAAAAACAATTTAAACACGGCCTCCGCGCCGCGGATCTGTGTAGGCTTTGAACGTGTCGCATGAATTACCCATACAACGGTGCATCTCGGCATCTTGATGTGATTACTACTGATTACATGCATAATTAGCTTGTTCACGTTGTCCTTACAACGCTAATTGGTGTTTAAATATCTATATCTTAATACATATGTGAAGCGAAAACTTCATTTTCATATTCAGCATTTGCGTGCATGGAGTAATTTGAGAGAATTGTGAGATTTGGCACAGTTATAATTTATATGGAGATATGCAGAAAGCTAAAATTTTTAAAATTTAAAATCATTCCTTCCAGTCGATCACTGGAGCGACCTCCAGTATTAATTAAAGGGTTAATAACACGTGAAACTTCTCTCCAAAAATCTAAAGTAGAGATTGAAGAAAAGCCTAAGACACAAAGAGGAGCAATCTGCTAAGTGGCGCGAGACGCCGACTCTAGAGCCCGCCCCGCTCACCCCTCCGTCGGATAAGCGCACCCTCCTACTCTAAAATAATGCCTTCAGCACCGCAGTGACTGCGTCTAAAGCACTGGAATTTACTAATATCTAATTCGAAAATGTCTGCCGATTTTTTACGCGCCTTATATTGGTATCTCTGAAAGTAATTATCATTCCCATCAAAGCATAAGATTACCCTGAAAATTGGCGCACTTGTGAAGGACCAATGATAATAATAAAACATCATAATGCCAACGAGCTGGTTTGATGCTGGAGACGGAAGATAGATAAAATCAACCACTACTTAACACGGTAGTCTTACCGTGTTTAGTACCTAGTGGTTTTATTTTTCTTAAGATGCACTATTAAGATGTCTATTTGATGATACTGTGATTCCTACCGTGATGATTTAGGAGAACAAGAAGTGTTGTTAGTTTTTAACTTTTATAAGTACATAAGTAAAATAAAAAATATGTGGTATAAATGTAAAAAGCGAATATTGATTTGGAACGCTAGTGGTTTAAAGTAAAAACCGATAATAAATATCACAGTTCTAACGAAATGTACGAAGTTCATCAGTCATTGCTCGATCGCCCAAAATATACTATATTATTGCAGTTCGAGTAATTGGGGAGTGAAAGTGTTTGTAAGAGTTTTAAATATTTATTTTGAGTTCATATCCGCAAACGTACTCTTACGAGTACACGCCTGGCTTTAAACGATCCACTCAATAAATGTTAACTTCCGACCTATAAGAAAATTGAGTAAGTTAAAAATGACACTTGCGTGTTTTACTAACATTCCACTGATTAAAGATTTCTCTAAAGGGTACTTCGGGTACTAAGGAGGTTAATAAAATCACATTGAAATCACCGAGATATCATTGTTATTATATGTAATAGTAGTAGTAGTAGTATATCCAGCTCAGTGACAATCGGAAGACAAAACCACAAATCAATTACAATAGAATTCGTTGATCTAAATGTATGGCCTCAATAAATCTCTCAAGGCGTATCATGAAGATGTACTATCTATCTAGTCTCTACAGCCTACACACCACATCCATGCTTTATGTTCATTTGTTGGATGAAGGAAAACGAAGAAAGACACAATTGGGAAGGCCGTTTAGTAATTCTTTCCTCTCCTGCGGGTCGAGACGAAGGGTGGTGTCGATCTGAATTATTCATACACTCGTACCTTAGCTGTCAGATCGTAATGCTACGACGGCGAGCTCTGTTGGAAAATGTTCCACTGAAGTTAAATCTTATACGAGTATTAACAGATTCAACGGCTGTTATTGATCACATGTTAAGATGTTTAATGTTAAGAATCTATGGTCATTTGTTTCCATAGGGTCATAAAAAATTAAAAACTGATGATTATCACCCTAAAGCAGACATAATACCTACACACAATCGTCGTTACTATTAAAACTTCCTACTTCCTACTATCCTACTTTATTCTTCGAAAGTTTCTTACAGGTGAATGGATGTCTTTTACGGGTTTTCGTTTGTTATTCATTATTCTAGTTAGACCATCCAGTGACCCCACTAAGGTTCACATGAGAAAAAAGGCATAGAGTAATTAGACTAGTTACTAAGATATGTTTAAAATAAGCCAATAAAAAATCGGCGTTTTAAAATGGCATCCAAATGAGCCCTATTTAAAGCATTTTGAATACACAATAGGTATAAAAAGTCAGGATTACTAACACAGTTCGTACGATGTATCGAGTTGCAGAGTAAAAGCAGCGTGCGGTTGTTTTGTTTTCCTTGGATGAGATCGACGATGCGGCCCGACTGCATTCAAAACCGGTATTGGAGAAGTAGGTTTTACAAGTGATGCGCCATATATTATCATTTATACATACTTCTTAATACCAGTTTCATTTTATGAAAATTTTAAATAACCACTCAATTCACTTGATATTTCGCATCTGAATCGCGTAGTCTTGGTTAATTTAAAACCAGTTAGTTTCGGTCGGATATTGGTCACCAGATGAAGAGTCCAGACCGCTTTCTACGTCCAAAATTCGCAAATGAGCGTGCACGTCTCACGGTAACTGTATTTTATGTGCTCCTGTATCCAACTTTTGTGGAGACTAAATAAATAAATAACACTTAAATAAGACACTCAGCCAGCATTCAACAATATTTGGTTTTTCAACAATCAACATTCTTGTGTAATTTAAAAGGTGTCACGCAAAGGTGTCTGTTTATACATAGCGGCTACCTAAATGTCACTAGGTATGTGTTTATTATATTCCCTGGTTTCATAATCAGGGAACACAATAAATAATTATAATGATAAACTTGACATGTGGTATGATATTCAATTGAAAGGGATAGGTATTTCCACGTAGAATTCTTTCATACGAATAGTTCTATCAAAAATTATTCTTCATATTAGTGTAAAACACAAAATGGTAGCACAAAAAAATTTTTCAATTAATGCGAGCTCGTAGAGCGAGTTGAAAACGAAAGTGAACTCCATAAAAATACACGACACGTGAAAAACCTTTAGTCTGCACGCAAATCAATTAAATTAATGGTTTTTACGTGAAGCTTGTTATTAACCATGTAACTGCTTTTATCAAGTAAATGAAAATATATTACACGAGTTAACTACTTACCTATCTCTTCATTTACTTATTGAAGTTTTTCATTAAAAATATGATTTCGAGAAAGTAGCATCTTGTACAAGGAAGCTTTTAATTGAAAGAATTAAGGAAGATTCGTGAATAATAGTATTCATCGGCGTAAAACGACTACGACCGACACTATGCGACATTTTATTGATAAATAGACTATAATCCGGGAGCGTGCAAAATGCTAGAGTCGCGCTATATGAATAAAAAGCGATAAATAAACTAGAACACAAAGGGCAAAGGATAAATTGTGTGGCGTATGTGTGAGGCGAATGGGGCTGCGAGTGGGGTCAACGACACGCACCCCGGCATGCCCCGGCCCACTGTGGGGCACAAATACAGGACGTGACTCACTGTGGGGTTACCAGCTGCTGTTGGCAAAAACTACCCTCCACTGCGCGTGTTGCTGCATGCGCTGCTCTTTATTCTAAATTTTAATTAAGTAAGTAAACACACTGGTCGCGTATTATGCAAAACAGCAGTCATATTATAATATTCTTAACAAAGAAAACATTGTATATGTAGCTAATGTATTAAATTCTACGAGAGACTGCAAGTGACGGGCCGACTGAAGAAAACAACAAAATTGTTTTGTGTCAAGGAATTATTGTTAAATGCTTGAATATTACCTATACGAAGCGGCTTACCGCTGTGGCCGAGTAATGAGTGCCTATTTCAGAGTTCCTAGATGTAATCGCGAAAACATCATATAGACATAAAGATGAATACAAATGGGCAATTCGAAGTTGTGACTACAGTTTCCGTATATATACGTATAAAGTACGTAACAACGATTGTGATGTAGCCTGATGTAGGGAGTGAAAGCGGCAACATATGCCGGCCCCATTCGCTTTGTAATGTGACGATCTCGTCGCCATATGGTACATTGTGAGCATACACTAGGTCACCAAGTCCCTGTTCAAAATTTTAAAACTTGACTAGCTTCTAGGTTCAAAAGTGTTTCCGTAAAACTCTTAGTATTCGAAGAAGACATGAATTTTATTACAACCCTAAGAAGTTCTTTCGTAAGGGGTTCATAATATTATTTTCTGAAGTTCGAGATAATTTATATTAGTATTAACCACAGCGAAGCGTGGCCGGGTTTAGATGGGCATTTATAACATGAATGTAAATACTTCGCAAACAATAAATGTGTACGTGATCGGAGTAATGCAGTCAATGGGATGCTGTTGTATGCTTTATGTAAAGGGCGAGGCACCACAACAATCGGCCTTCACCTAGGGTTGGCTGGGCATCGATCCTACGAGTATGTCCGCGCTTGCCTGACGGGTATTATATTTATAGATAATATGCTCGACACTGCGAAAATCAGCTTACTTTGCGCGAACTATGTATCGCTGCGACAGTTGCCCGCCGGCCATAAGGACAATGCACCTTATATTATGTAGCTGACTCAGTATCATTAGGTACACACTAAGCACCTTAAAGTACTACACGTTGCGAGTTTATACAAATCATGTTACTCGCGTGACTCACATCGGCGGGTACCAAACTTTTGAGGCGGAAACTAGTTGAGGAGTGACGTAATATGCATTGTGGTTAATCATTAGAACAAGATCGACGTGAGAACGATCGGCTCAAGGAGACGAGTGCCATTAGCGGCGTCGGTTCGCCCTTGTCCTTAGATTCTCTCATGATGAAAAAGAATAGTAGTCTCGAGACGTCAATAACCTCGGCGGTACGGATCGTGGAGGTTGCAATAAATACGACATCGGCGGCTCTGGCCTGGTCAAGAGCCTTTCAAGGCCGGGAGGCGAGGCGGGGAGCGCCCGCGCCCCACATCTGCGCCTGGGCTGCTCTTGCTCTACCTGCATTCCACCAGATGCAAACCGCTCCCCGATTCTCAAACAAAACATCACGCCAATTTTGTTGACGTCAAACGTCAAAATTTATCTAAAATGTAAAGACTTGATTCTGTACAGGCAATGCTGAAAATGATTGTAACAACATTACTTAAGCAATCCTGTTTTAAAATTAGATAAAAAGCTTCTGGTGATAAATTCGGGAGATCCTTACTACCTATGTTAAGCACCGATTTAAGAATAAAAGCACGATACGAGGCTTATTTCTTTGAGATTACATGTGGTCGGGTCGCCGGTTTCGTAACTTAGGTCTGTCAAGGCTACACATTAATGGCTTTGTACTTGAACGTTAACGCTATCGGCTAAGAATCTACTGATCATTTCCTCTAACGTAATCCTCCGAAGTCGTGCACATAATATCACCATTATTAGTTTCCTCGAAGATCTCCATACAATGGCACTGTATACGCAACATCTCGGAACTACTTTACGGCAAGCGAATTTTTCTTGAACCCAAGCACGGCTCTAAACACTACGAGCATCTGTCCCCTCGGCAGGTAGATAAGAAACGGACGTCGAAAAGAGACGGACACAGTCATGTCATTCGGTGCGAGGATTCAACAAAAGATCGGTGAGCCCCGACAGGAAGCGTGCGGCGGCGATGCGAACTCACCGCAGGTCGAGGAAACGTGCGGCCTTCGTTCTCCTTTCACAGGACATGTCGTCTGCCGGTCGATGCACACAGTCGTCACTTCACAAGCGGGGCGTAGGCACCATGCTCGCGGTTCGCGCGCGTGCGTCCGCGCAACTCGGACACTACCACCGGCGGCGAGAGAACGCGCGCACTGAGCTGAGCCCGACGGAGCCGGTCGGAGCCGCCGCCACCGACACGCCGATCACGCCGCGGCTCGGTTCGTCGAAGCGCGATCTACCTGCCCGTCGTTTCCGCGGCGAGGTGAAGCGGAGGTGCGCATCGCGGCGCACGAGCAGGTACGCCGACGACGCGACGCCGCGCCGTACCGCCGTACGCGACCACTCGTCGACGCACTCACTTCACGCTTGGGGACGGTTGGGGTGTTCGCTTCCCTCGCCGCCACTGCGCAGCCTCGTCGACCGAGCCCACTTGTGCCTTGTGCCCCCTTGTCTCCCATCGAATTTGTCAACAGTGCACTCGCTACGACTCAACTCTGATAAATTAAGTCCTCGACACTAATTAGAAAATATTCAGTGTATAAAAACAAAAACCTGTCTGCTCCTTAATTTATTACGTAATTATGTTCACCTTTTTATTTCAGTAAATAATAATGTACCTACTTACTTAAGTTTTTCTAAGCGTAAGAACATTTTGTGGAAAATATTTCTAGGACGCAACAAACAAGTAGTTTTTCTGGCGTCAGTTAATTAAGTTACAATTACGATCAAGTGGACACAATTTATTGCAAACGCAAGGGCAATTATGTTGCTGACTGTACGTAATCTTTGTAAGGTTCCCACGGCATCATTACTTTGTCGGAAAACAATTATGTTTATATTATTTGTGCTCATTGTAAGAGCGTGTCATATTTTTTAATTGCTTTAAGCTACCATTTATTATGTTTTATGTTCCTGTAATTGTACTTACTTAGTTTGATATCATAAAATTTATTTAAATAACAACACGATAAAAATATTAAAAATAGTTACATCAAATACCATTTAATAGAGAACGCTGTTTTAAATTCATCTATAGTGAATTATAGTGAGTCAAGGTTCTTAAAATAAAAAAAAAACTCAAACAGGAAATAGCAGCAGAAAACATTTTTCCAAATAATTCCGTAAATTTCTCAGACATTAGGCAAAGACCGCTTGGAAAATTGAAGAGAAATCCAAAAAGTGGAGTCGGGTCGTGGTCCTAATTTACATGTGAATATCGTTTGTTGAAATATGAGTCATTTCCGAAGGCACGGTCAACTTTCACCGGCTCATGCGCCAACAATTAACCGGGCAAATGTGTACCTACTCTCCCTTCCTTTAACACATTACATTATTGTACTAACCACACGTTTTATAGTCTTTAAATAAGCCAAATAGACCAGTGCAATACACTATTTATAGAGGATACCTTATTATTTTTTAAACTTTTGGATGGAAGTCAAAATTAAGGGCGTAGCGATGCTAGTCACGAAATAAATGAAGAGCTACACAAAATTTTACACGTTCTGGTTAGGATTTTCGTCAATCATATTAATTTGCGATGAGTTGCAATGCTCACCCAAAGATGTAGGTACATTTGATCCTACTTACTTATCATAAATACGAAAGTTTGTGAGATCCATTGATGTTTGTTATTCTTTTACGTCCGCCAACCCGCAGTAGGCCAGCGTGGTAACATCCCGCTCATTGCAAGGAGACCCGACCCTGTAGTGGGTCATTAATGGGTTACTGACACACTCTTTACGCAAAAACGGCTAAACACATTTGGATTAATTTTTGGTACACGAGGTAAGATAATGTACTTAATTTTATATGATACTTTATATCCCTTCCTGGGTCAAATTGTCAGGTTTACGTGGACGAAGCCGCGGCCGGAATCTAATACTTTTATGAAAAAAAGTTATAATATTTTGTTAAATGTCGCGCGATCCACGTTCCTCTGGAATTTTTTAGGATACCGCCCCTCCCTTACTCAGTAAAAGTTGGAATTCTTTTCCAATGAGTTTCATAGTGCAAGTTAGGTACACACGAAAGTATTGCGGAAACGCCGGTAGCTAAAGGAATAAGTTTCTGGGTCTGCAAATAAGATGTCAAACTGTTTGAACGAACGTTACTACTCGTACCTACTCGTAGGGATAGAAATGTTTTGTTACGGAAAGGTACAAATGGACAAGTTTGTGGAAAGTTGAACGAGTTAACACATTTATCTTGATGGCTTCCGACTTTTACTTAGTTCAACCTACAACTTAGTAAGTGATGAGTGAGGAAAAATAATGAAAATTTTTGGATTACATAAAAGTATTATGTATTGCAGGTATTCAGGCAGGATTGGTTATAACGCAAAGGATCTGGATAAAACTTCATGTCATGTGATAGTTCAATTGCTTTAGCTTTTTATTTTTTTTACTTACTAAAATTGGATTGGATGCGGTTGTCACTAACTTGAACTCCTATTTTCTTCTCTTATACCGTGTCTTAATTGCAAATGCACAATTGCAAATTGTCCTAATCCATCGCAAAGCCCGCCTGTACGACAATGACATTGCGTACATTTTGTCGCCTGCGTATTTCAATTAGGACAGCTCTATACAAGTCCATGTGGTTAAATTTTATCGTTTTGGTGGGTCGGTCGGTTATGTCAGCCTATTAGGACAAGGCCTTAAACCTATACCTAAGTATATAAAATACCGTACAGGAAAAATACAATACACTAGGACGGGCAACGGTTACAGAAAACGCGTAGCGTACCTAATTGGATGGTATGCAAACGAAAATCCTCTCGTCACAGTAGCTTGGCGACGTAAATAGCGTATAATGGTAGAGTCCCGAGCTTTCCGTGTACTTTCTACTTATCCCGGGGCCGCGGACAAAACGACGGGACGCGAATTCCCGCAGGATCCCCGAACGACCCTCTTGTTTTTTCCACTCTAAAATATCATTGTTTCCACGCGCCCCGCTCTCTAAGTAATTTAGTTTATTGTACACAAGACGCGAACTGTGTGGGCGACGCAATCGCGCTCCCGAAATACTTTTAATAAAAAAAATTGGTAATTAGTGTCAGATTAGAGCATATCTTTAACGGTTGCAAAAAAGGATGAACTGTTAATGTTCTGACACCAGCACATCATTGAAATATTATGGCCGTTAATTGTTCATATTAACATTTTTAACGTTAATCTAACATATTCATAACATGCAGCTGCGGGCTTTCAACTAGGTAATTATAAATTATGTTTACTGATAAATAAGTAGAACGCGGTTTGCAGGCGATAAGAAACTTCAGACTATTTTCTGTTACTTATGTTTGGAATATTACTTATTATATTATCTTTGCGTAATAAGTAGGTACACTAACATAAATAAATATAAATTTAAACAATTTATAATTATGTCAACATCATTATTATTATGTTAAGAATAAAATACAGTGTTGCTACACTCTCAAGGACCCAAAACATTACGTATCTAAAACCTTTTCCAAACCAGCTGAAATTAATCTACAATCACGGCGAAGGACACATTAATAAATGAAATTTAATATAATAAAATTTCTTGCCTTGGGCCTTGCTACTTCCTTCGACGTACATTAGCATTATTATGTGATAAGATTAATTAATAAGATTTGATAACGTCTATTTCGGAAGTAAAAAAGTCGCGGCACAGTCTAATTATTTTGATCATCTTACTAACAAACCAAACTGCTGCATACTTACTTTTTGTTCTACCATAATCGGATAAAAATAGTTCTGTTCTGCCCGGACAAACCCAGGTTCTCCACACAGCGCACCGGCTCGGTATCTACTGCGTTGTGCAGGGCATCATTTAAATATGTAATTAATATAATACTGATTGTTTCGATATTGATTTTTGGGCATTCGCTCAAATCCCACCCTTGCGTCGATTATTTATGAACCACCCGAGTGTTGGACAGGCGTTCTAATGCGATTCGAACGCGAAGAGCACGATATTCCTAGCTACGTACTGGTATACTTTGCATGCATGTACATAGGGTTGTCTAGATTGTATTCAGACATAATAAATTATGAAGATTTTATATGCACGAGTGCTTATTTTTTTAATATTGTATATGAGACTTAGGGCAACCTGATGCAAACGAGAATAAAGGCAAGGCCTGTTGTTAAGTGCAACTTATAATAAAATTGGATAGAAATCTTAATGAGGTTGTAAGTGCGTTGCTATTAATAACAACTAAGGTGTTGGCCTGAAATAAAATGTCCCTGGCGACCGAAACAAAATACTATAATAAAACAGGAATGTTACCAAATCAAATTCACATAGGGTTACAGCCCTATGCGAACGAGTATCTTAGCGCCCACGAATCGATAGCCTATCGCGAATACGATATTTATGGAAATTGCTAATGCTTCCGCCGTAATGCTACGATATTTAGTTGAATGAAAATGAAATCATCGAAGAGGACCCTAATTGTTTAAAAATAAAATTACAATATTATTATTTAGAAGAGGTAACGCGTATAAGCAGTGGAAGTCCAGTGGCTAAGAGCTGCTGAACTATAATAATATGTAGAACTGACATTGTTACACCTTCTATAACGGTGTATGAAAACATCGAGAGGAAATCTATATTGCTTGTGAAGTGTGTGTACCAACTACCAACCCACAATTGGCTAGCTGTGGTGACTAGCAATCATTTTATTGTTAAAGGAGACTCGAACAAGTAGTGTATCAAAAGTGGATTGCAGACAACAATACTCAAGTATTTATTCGTATTCGCGGTACCAGAGATTGTTAAAAATATATGTAGGTACTCGTATATTTCTAAAACTTAGGTAGAAAAACCTTAGCACAAAGACAATGTATAACCAAGCAAAAAAGACATTAGCAGATACACATAGCTATACAGTATTCGAAACGAATAGCACTTGAATTCTGAAGCGATCAATGCCGAGTGGCGGTAGAGATGGCAACTTGAAAACGAATAAGACAAGCCCATTATCTCCGCCCCATTTAAGTGCGGTTTAAAGAACATAGTGGCGGTGACCATTGAACCTTTTTACAGGGAAGGAGGGAGGGAATCTTGTGAAGGTATTACACTGTGTTTTAACATGGGTTATGTAGTACTTTTATCAACTAAAGACTCTTCGGTAGACTAACCTATAGGTAGACTCTGAGATCTCCAAAGGATGTAGTTATAGAGGGTACATTCGTAGACGCATTCAAGTCAGTGACATAGTCAAAGTTGCCTTGCTATATACATTTTCGTAGACACTGGTAAGGTTCCTATAATAACCTGCGAACAAAAACCGCCAATAGGCGTTGTTAAAACGTTTCACTGGGCGTTATGAGAATAATGTAATGGAATAGGCAACCATAGCCAACCTAAGTTTGTAATGGAATTCTAAGAACACGCGATTTCAGCATTAGATGTGGGCGTTGGCGCAGCAGGCTCGATAAGGCTTCTTCTGTCTGATATAGGGAGAATAACTAACGCATTGCTGGCAGGTAACGTACGATCTAACACGTATAAAGATTGTATCAGCAGCGTAGCAAACATTTATCCATTACTGACTGGGGTGCAACGTGTTACACCGAGTTAATTCCACTAACACTAGTGAGACGCCTATAGCCAGACTAGCAATAGGATGTGGTGGAAAGAAGTCTTATTGATACCAACGCAACGTTAAAACATTTGGGGAAAGTGTTTGTATGTATGTTTAGCACTTACAACTGTATGTAAACCAACTCGACAGACTTTGTCTTACATTTTTCAATGCCATTATTGCGCTACCTAAAAATCAAATTATGAATTTAAACCATTATCGAATCAATTTAATGACGCACACAAAATTTCATAAAAATCTATTCAGCCTTTAAGAAGGACTTCAATCACAGCCACACGGCCATAAAAATATTAAAGATAGGCAGTATTATAAGACCACAGGTACCCAACTAGGCTAGGTAATAAAAAAGCTAAGTTCACGCGCTCCATAACGATACCGGGGCGGCCGCCCTGAACTCTGAATGGGGAAATTGCGCTTTTCAGCGAAATAAAAGCTCCGCCCGCCTGTGGAATTCCTCTAAGATAAAAAACGCCCATAAATTTTCGGATCCGACGCTCCTTTGATATTACATTATGTAACTACGGACTGTTATGAATGAAACGGAGAGAATTAATTATTTTTGAATTTGAGCTACAATAGCTAGATTACTGTTGCTGTTTGCTGTTACTTTTGTTTTTCTATCTATCTAATATTTTCCATTTAAATAACAGTACCTAGTAATGTACGTATGAAAATATCTTTTCATGTTTGTTTGGTATCCTACATTTACGTAGTTTAACTTATGGGCCTCTTATTTTGAAGAAAGTTCATCCAAAAGCGCAGTCCATGTCTGTTTTGTACAGACCAGCCAGACCACTGTTTTGTACGGAATGGACAAATGTTTATATCTTAAAAAAAATCAGGTAGGTACCTACATCCATTACAGTTTCTATACACAAGGTACAAGGTACACTTCATATTTGTTTTCTTCAATTGTTTTCACAAAATTTGTCGGTTGAATAACACTTATACGTACTAAAACAACATGAACATGATTATACATAACGTAGGCGATAGTGATAATAAATTCAACAAGACCAACCACCGCACATCATTTTACAATATATTAAACAGCAGTATTGTTACGAATTTAACGTGTGCAATAATTTCATTCCACCCACTGCATGTATAATCTGCCTACAATTTGAAAATACGATAGGTTCTTTAATTATGTGAAATATGGTATGAATGTGTTTATTCTCATGGATATTTGAATAATTGTATGTGTGCATTAGTCGTTATTAGACTCAAAATCATGAAATCGTCGAAGTCTTTTTTAACTATAGGAAGCCTGAAGTATTTATAGGTTAACCAAATAGGTTACAAATATCTTTATGTGTGAAATAAGTATTGATTTTGTCCGAAAATTTTAAAATCACCTTAGTCCACCAACCCGCTTGGAGGACTTAGCTTTGTATCTCCTATTTCTTGTACCGGGACCGGACCTTGCAGTCGGCCATTATTTTACAGACAGACATCCAACACAGTTGCATATAGGTGTCTATCTACAACAGTGATTCCCAACCTTTTTTAGGCCATGCCTAAAAAACATTTCTAAATATTTTATACCGAATTAAGTTTAAAAATTATGTATGGGGATACATAATTTTTAAACTTTAAAAATAGCTTTTTCCCTTAAAAAATATAAATGATAAGTTTTGGGAAGAAATCACTATGAAATTGTTATCAAAACATTGTAAGTAAAATTTCAAAACACTAAATGAAAAACTGAAATTCACAATATTTTTTTAATATTGACATTTCTATGTTCATTTAGTGCGACCCTTGCACTTGATGCTTGCTGCACAGAGATTTTATATTACCTAATAAAATTATTTACAGCATTTTTTTAAGAATTTGCCTTTTTTGTTAAATTTTTCACCGATATTGCATTTAAATAACCCAAAGCGAAAGAGTTAAAGTCGCGTCGAGTCTATTTTTAAATTGCCCCCTCGTGGAGCATGGGCCCCACGTTGGGAAACACTGATCTACAGTAAAGCAAAAAATTATTACGAGAATCCGGCCGAAAAATGGGTTTTGTACATTTTTTCTGAAACAAACAACACAAGAACTTCTTTTTGTTGGCGGCGGAAGTGGAGGTCGGTGTCGTTGTGAATGCAGATCTAGGAAGAGGAAATGACGTATCTTACGCAACAAGGTCGCGGAGACCGCGCCAAAAAATTCCTAACAATGGTAGCAGGAAAGTGTTCTCCCTGTAACAACGGCCAGCGCTCATTAGGACTTACAAGACAGCGAGGCTTTACTGCTTTCTCGTTTGCTTTCTTTTTCACAAATAAAAAGTAGGTATTTACTGTATGTAGAACAATTTAGAACTTTGTTCATGATAGGATGTCTATGGAGTTAGTGGAAGGCGAATGAATGAATCAAGAAACAGTGACGTTAACAAAACGTAATAAATACGGCATTTTATAAACATATCCATTACCCATATAATTATAATAATATTTTTGCTTTAGGCAGTTCTAGATAGCTATTAATTGCGACTATAGGCAAGTTTCAATAAAATATAATACGAACCTTATCTTTGAGAAAATACTCATTACTTACATGGTGATTTTCGTTTACAGTGACGTTAACATCAAAAGAAACACAACACTGACCCTTTAAATCCGATCATCTTACAGTAAAAGCCGTCTGTATAGGACCCAAACTACGAATTCGTTTACACACTTTCATATATAACTTTATAGGAGAGCTACGAAAGTAATAACTCTAACAAAAATTCAGTTGTAGACGTGTACGTGATCCGGAAATTCTTTACAACTTCGTAAGAAGGAAAGAAAAACTCGACGGTATATTTGTATGAATACCTAATTTTGCTCGTGGATCTAGTTTGCATATTAGAATTACAAATAAAGTAGGCACCAGTAAAGTTACCTATTTATGCCCCAATTCTGGAAAAGCTCTATCATTAAAACGTGAGAGGTAAAGCCTTCCTTTGATCACAAACCTTGAGGATTTAAGTGTGCTGGTTTCAAATTAAATGTGCAAATATTTGAGACAGGTCTTTCTATGAGCAGTTAATCTAAGCAGTTATTGCCGGTTATCAAGTTTTGCGAGAAAATATAATATTTTTCATAAGTATTTTATGTACTCATGTAATTAATGTTAATTGCCCTATTAATAAAATTAATAAACAAGGCTAATTTATGCGTGTAGATAATGATAAAGAATATTTAATTAAATGCTTATAATCTTAACCCGCTTAAACCGCCGTGAAGCAGCATGTTCTCTTTGACTTCTGTTTAGTTTGGGAGGGCTACTTACTGGATATACTTATTTTTACAATTTAAATATTAAAGGGTCTCACTTTAGGCACCGCTGCTCTATAGGCATATATACTATCACAGCGACAACTTCGACAAGCTTGTGTGATTTCTACGTTGCAATTGTACGAGTGTAGCGACCGTGCCATAATCCTATTTGGTTCATTTGCCGATGTTCACTGATATTCATAGTAAATTGTACAATCAGATTCATGACATTTTACGCTTTATTTTTTATGGACGCTCTATTAAATGCGCTTTTTTTAAATTTTAGCGTTCATGATATTCCGATAGATTTTCTCACACATTTAGATGATATTAAATATCTAATTGGATTGGGAAAAACTTTGATTAGACGCTTGTTTTTAAGATTTACCATATAAAAATAGATACATAAAAGCTTAGGTATTAATTTCAAAAATGAATACTTGCTTACTAATATGCCGACATCAGAAATGTTATCTATCTAGCGAGATTTTAATTTGTACAATAAGTATATTAAACAGCTAAATTTACTTACCCTTACATAATTATCTTATACAAAGAAGCACTTAGTTGTTTTATCTCATTTATTTTGTTTGCATATTCTTGGCATGAAAAAATAGATACTATTAACAGTAAAACTTCTCGAATGAAAACACCACTTAGTTAAAACAAGAACGGCTTAAGCCATTCAAAGTTAGAAGTTGGTCGGGTTTTCGAGAGCATAAAAGGTCTTCAGTGCTTAACATCAAACTTTAGTTTTGTTTGGAGGTGCACTGGCGTCAATGTTGAGTAGTTGGTAAGTATAAACATAATAATAATACGTTGTTAGTAAACCTTAGAGCAGAGTTTATTTATCTTTTAACGCCTCCCCATGATGAGCCTAAAACTTTAACCTTTTGAATCCGGGACTGTCCGAGGACACCTATGATGTAAAAGATGTTTGCCTCAATAAACTTTTTAGACCTTAAAACTAGGGCTCCGTTTCCAAATTTAAGCACATTCACGATTAACTTAGGATAATAAGCAGGGTCTAAAATCCCGAAATCTTGCGTTACTTGCAATCTCTATAACAAGACTTTCTATAAGGCATTAATTATTTATTACCCAAGTGCTTTGTTTGTTAAGCAACTTCACTTTATGTTTGAATCTGTAAGTAATTCCTCAAAGCAGGAATAAGTTTTACTTAGTGGCGATATCAACTCATTCATTTTATTTGATTCTAATGTCTGCAGAAAATGTATAATAAAAGTTAAATAGACTATGTTTGTATACTGTAATTTTATACGACGGATAAACGAAATCGAATGTTATGGAATCGTTATAAACACACAAAAATACAATAAACCTTTGTTTAAAAATATACCTTTTTAGTAGGTATTGTGTACGAGAGCCATTTCGTAATCGAGCTGCGATAATTTTTGTGTTATTAAACATAGAACATGTATTGTAAGCGATTAAATAATAGCCAATACACAAGTTGGAGTGGGTGTACGAAGGTATGAATTATAGGCACGTGTATGAACATTCACAACTACCTAATTGTATTGACGTTAACATGGCTCATTTTAATCTTATGTGTAACTGTGGTTTCTATTAACATCCATTTTTCAGTGCTTACAGTTACAATAGATATGTATGCATTAGGCTAATTAATGCATTACGATCGTTCTTTAGCAAGATTATGCGTGTGTTACAATTTTTTTATGTATTTCCGTAGATAAACGTAGGTCCTAATAACATCCAGGCAAGCAATAAGCAATACCGACGACGGTGACACCCGCATACATATTTGCACAACCGCTGGTACGACTGTTACTAAATAAGCGTGAACTCCCTACTCGATAATACCAAGGCTTTCCACTTTCGGTACCTACCCATGTTTAATGTTTATGTCGCTGGTTAGAACCACTGCACACGACGCTCTTTTGACGAGCCGTTCGAGGCGTATCAGCAGACAGTTGACTGTTTGTTTGTTAATGTGTGTAAAATAAATCCTAGAAAACACTAAGCGATAACTGCAAACAGTTAACGCGAGTCGCAAGTGCTTTTAGAAAGATGTCGTGTGCAAAGGCACTTATTTACCACTTAAGTCCGCCGCGATACTTACAGCAATTCGAAAATTAGCCACGTGTTACTTTAAAGGACATTTGATTTTATAGTCATAGAAAATTCAGTCAAGCACTTACGACAAAATCGGTTACAAATAAAGAAATCCTAATTGGAAATACCTATTGCATGTCGCGATCAAATGTCAAAAGAACCTACCCTAATAAAAGTTAACTTTAAGCAAGTGAACTTAATTAGTTCTAGTAATTCAACACAACACATACCAACCTACTTAAATATGAATTGGTAATGAACACGTTTCACCGACTGCGAGACCTCGAGAGTCAAGAGTAAATGGCGCAGAAAGGAATTTGTCGAAATGTCAATATCGAGAGACGTATTGTGAGTTATTCATAAAATCTCACATAAAAACTTTAACGTACGTTTGGTAAAACCGCGAGTAGGTTATAAGGTGCGTGCATGATATTGGAAATAATGGTGACCTCGAATGTATTTAACGCTTGCGAGTAGTGGCATGATGAATAATAATATGATTTACTATTCGCATGACTGTCCTTATTAGGTACGCTACAATCTCTAGGTGCTCTGAGCTCTATGCTGCACGTTCTTTATGATTATGAACTTATGAAATTTGAAATTAGAGTATAAAATTAAATGTTTAAAACATTTGTTTGCATAAAAGTGTTAGTTTAAGGTTAAAGAGGACATTGGGATAAAAATCAAGACCATCACAAAACCGTGCAAGAAGTAAAAAAGAACAAAATATGAACATTTTTATTGGAATACACACTCATAATTAAGTATTTAGTTAGGTACTTAATTTTAAAAGAGGTTTTAAAAGACCGCATTTAGAAGTCAAAATACATAATTATATTAGATTAAGTAAAAAAAAAAAAGTTAAAACTTTTGGGTTGATTCACAGTTCTGACATCATCTTAAATATATTAGTTATAAAAAATTAGTTTCCGCATGCTTGCCATCGTAAGACTCGATGGATTCACTTCATAAACCAGAGCAATTCATTTTGAAAATAATATTGTTAATACAATACTTATCCCGAAGTTCTCACGGGACAAATAATATCCAAATTAGTCACGACGAAGCGTGGCCAGTTGAGCTTGTTTGAAACTTCATTAAAAGTATCCTCAATTACTTGGTAGGTACCTACTTATCATCATAGTTAGAAATGTCTAACGGAACCTGAGTATCAAAACAAAATGTTCAATGTTCCTAGCAAACATTGAACATTTTGTTTTGATACTCAGGCCTGCCGAACACTTCCGACGCTGGCCGATCTATCTTCGTCATCAGCCATGTAGGTAAAACATAGTACATGTAGGATTTTTAAATTTTCGTAAATACATATTAGAAACGCGTGAATTTTAGAACTTGCGGTTATTGTGACTAAACTATGATAGTTAGATATGTGCTCTCGCGGATTTTTTTGTAGATCTTAATAAGACCTACAAACCCGTAGTACATCATTTTGTTCTCTTGTCAATAGTTTTTGCAGCGCACGCATAAATAGGTTTTCGATTAAATTTTCTTACGGATCCCTAATTTTTTTTTAAAATAAAATAGCCTATAACCTTCATCTTTGAATGGACTATCCAACACTGAAAGAATTTTTGAAATCGATCCAGTAGTTCCTGAGATTAGCGCGTTCAAACAAACAAACGAACTCATCAGCTTTATAATATTAATATAGTATAGATTAATAACTTCAAATCGTACAGACAACGCGAGTCATTAATAAGGGACAAAGATAGCATATTCCCATATTAATGGCAACTATACGAATACTTTGACGATAGTGTTTCGGGGCACTGTTTATGGGTAATTCGATATTTTCGTTGAATACACAAATAATATTAGACGAGGGCTACATGTTCAGGTGTTGCGCTTGACGACCTCGAAAGTGTTTCAGTCGATATCTAAGATAGATAATATGCTTAAATTTAATTGCTTATATTATAATGTCAGCTCAGTAGACTTTTCCTTGATTCCAGATAATACACCCTGATCACTTGGTAATATGATTAGTAGATTACTAATTAAAAGTCGATGAAGGTGAAGGGACCCCTATATAAATGCAGAAGCGACGATTGGATATAGTTGTAAGGAGCCCAAATATAAAATTGAAAATTTTATATGAAACTTTACTCCTGCACCTTTACCTCAAGGTTAAATACAGCTGCAGTGACCACCTATATATAAATAGGTGAAGTGACCTCAACACTATTTTCTTCTTTGAAAGTCTTATTGGGTCACCACCCAAAGAAAAAAATCATCAAAAATCAAATTATGTACGTATTAGTTACTAGATAAATCTTATCGTTATTAATTTATTTTTGGAAAAGTTTACTTTAAAAAGCAATTAAGGAAAACCTTGACTATTTATTTGGAAATATTTGAATAAGCAATTATTTCCAATCTCAACCTTGTAACATACAGCCTTGTTGTTTTACGTAAAGGAACTTATTTTTAGAACGTACGAGTATCCATAAAAAAATTCGCTTCAGGTCTACAATATCCTGTTTGTATAGCAGGGCATCTTCCTCCAAATCGAGTTTGAAAATAAATTCAACTACCTATGATATATCACGTTGCTCCGTTAACGGGTTTAAATGCGGTTTCAACTAAAAGCTTTATGATTTTGAAAATAATGTGACCGGTTCCATATCACCATCATAACATGCATTTTGAGAGAACGGTTGCGATATTAAGAAAATCAAACAACATTCGTAGGGACAACAAGGAACAAGTGTGGCGTACCACAACGATGCGTCAATTAGTGAATCATATTATATATCGTTTTACATGTTCCACGGTCACTTATAAATGGAATTTTAGTTCATAATAAAAAAACAATATGAACACTTCGGTTTCTTAAAAAATATAATTATTATTATTAAAACTGAAATCACGAGAAAATGTGTTGACACGTGAAATGCACCTGCGATGTATCGACATACCTCAGGTAGCGGCGCGCAACGCAACACAGCACTCCATTATAAGGCGCATCACGACCGAGCACAGTTTTATATGAGATCACTATGTAAACAAATTGCACGTAAAAGTCGATACGAGCTCGCAGTCACAACGTAATATCGAACCGTATTGCCGTAATGTAACACGTGTACGGAGCAGCGCGCCGAAACCAACTGGGACGGACGATCTATTATAGCGGTGCGCGTACACAAGCTCTCGGTCCATTTCCCCCACGCAACTTTGCTCCGTTAGAATTTGTCGCATCGATAATGTATTTCTCTATATTTCACTGCATTCACGTTGCAAATTGCACTTCTCGGACACACGCTTAATGCCCGCCAATCTCACTTCGCGACGGCCGCAAACGATCGGTTTCAGTCGGAATGGTGGAATGCGATAACATTAAGTAGAAAGTGACCAAAACGTATTTCCATTAGTGATAATGGTCTTTGTAATTATAAATGACCGTTTTCCATATCTACATAGAACTATAAATCCGCAGTTAATGTTCAATTTATAGAAGAAATTCGGTCGGTTGTTTAGTCGAATCGGACGGCAGAGAATTATTAAACACCTATTTCCCCGCACGCGAGCGTCTGAAGGGAAGTGGAATTATTTATAGTAGGTACCTTGGTACCTAGGGAATTCTTCGAGAAATATTTAAATATTATATTAAACACCTAATTCTTTATATTCAACGCTGCGATAATAATCCTCGTTTACTCGTAGTTTTAACAGAGCTTCTTCACTATTAAATTCTATGACGTTTATGTTGGAAATTCTAGTATGTCTATAAGAAATTGAACCCTTTCAAAACTTTCCTGATGTTTCGTTAAGTGTATTTAAATAACATTTCTTAGAAACCATTAAGCCGGGCGTCGGACAATCGAATTTAATAAGAAACACAAATTAAATCTCTAATTCAGAGGATTCCTCTCGAGATGTGATTACATTTTGGAGTATCGTTAGAACTTTACGAAAGGCCGGAATATTTTTTTAAATAAATGTTTCTTGGATTGGATTTTTTTTCGACTTGTTTATTTAAGGTTGCTATTTTCATCGACTCGAAAAATAAACCTGTTTATTTTTCCAGTTGATGATTGAAATAAACCTGTAATAAGGCGATATTTTTTTCAACGAAACAATGTAAATGCAATTTGTTAAGTAGGCAGATAGTGAGCAGTAATGATAATCGGTTCATCACGGCACAATTATCCACATTTTCATTTATGGTAGTGGAGCGAGATGCAAGCCCCGTTAGGTGAATGTTCGATTTTTTCCCGATGCACTCGTGATGTTCGTACAGCGACTCAGCAAGGCCGTTATTCACCGGTTCCGCGACAGGTGTCGCAGTTATCGTCATGGCTTCCACATCGAGTATCCAATCTCCGACATATCAAGAACTACTTTCTCAATACCGTTGCATGGCATTTGAATTCTTAGACGGTAAGTATTTATATTAAGGCTGCTGGCTTTTGTTTTTCTTCCAACTAATGACATAACCATAATAACTCCGGCGGCGTCTTGGCGGTTCATGCAATATTACGATGATATTGCATGAATATTATTTATCATTTCACCCTAATGATAGGTTTTGCAACCTATTTGTATAAAAGCGATTTAATAAGAAATAAGAAACACTGAAAGCGCTAACATTTAAATGACAAAATTGTCGTATATTGTATTAAACAAAGTGTGTTTAATTTATTTACGAGTATGTTCTGCTCCGACATGGCCCACTTTACTGAAACGTTTATCAGTACGCCATCTAAGCATGTAAGTTAAATATGAACATTAAATTTACTGCAAGGAGGTCTTCAAGTTTTACTCAATTAAATTTCCTGTCGCAATAATAAAATTGGTTGCCTATTAAAGCTTTGAGCATTCCGTGCGATTTAAAACCAGACCCGAGTCTGAATACGGCTGTACGACTTTCAAAACATTTTTTACTTAATATACAAGAAAACCTTGTGATTCAGCCTCGGTGTCAGCCTAATAGAATTTAAAAGTTTGGGCCGTGCTGCATATTAAGCCGACACCGCAGGGACAATGGTCTGGATAAAAGATCACTTGCTTACGAAAAAACCTTTACCTACAAATACAAAAGGAGTTTAACGAATTGTTATGCTACTTACGAGAATCGAGAGAGACTCATGTTCTGTTCAGAGCGGAACTCGTATTACCTGAAACAAATAGAGGAGTTCTGTAAACGACACGATAAAACAAACGCTCTGTTTATCAGTGGACGACACAACAAAGCAACGTAGGTATTGTCCGTATAAGTTAGTAAATGAATTCGTTTTACGTGGACAAAGTTTGTTATCACACACTGTTATACGTGTCGTGTCTTATTAATTGTAAAATAGTTGGCACTCGTACAAAAGTGATAAAAATGACGTAGTCACTTAACAGTTTCTGCAAATACTTGCGTTAATTAGCGAATTAGTTTCTAAGTGATCCCCTCTGAGAAACGTTTCAGTCATAACAATAATTCCAATAATTGATTTTAATTGGATTTGATTTTTAAACATTAAAAAACTTCTAATCTACGTAGCCAGCCGTTGCTTTATACATATTGGAATTAAATTAAGTTACAAGTAAACGGCATGCAGGCCACCTGCTTATGAGAAGTAAGACCCCTTAATTTCCTACTTCACTTCACATCGCATCCTTATGAACTTGACCGCGAAGGTCATAAAATTGTATTGCGAAAATACAAGTGTGTATACTGTATATGACATTGGTTGTATTGCATCATAATTATATGTTAAATCAAACATGTTTTGCGTAAGGGGGTCAAGTTCGCGTGTAGTTTATAACTAGCATCGCTTGACCACTCTCCGCGCGGCTTAATCTCATCGTCTGGGAAATAAATGATAGGTAGGTACGAGTACTATCTGATACCTAAGTTATCTTTGAAAATAAGCTTGGCTGTTTGTGTCGTGTAAATGGGACTCGTTAGTAATGTTTTTGTTTTTATTCAGCGATTTTAGAGTTTTTTAGATATTTTTTCGTGTTAAGATATGTGTCCCTTAATGAGTGGCAGATTCCGAAGACAAATTGCAATCAATTCATTCCTAGTACGAACACACGTTAAGGCTCGTACATATCTAATTGAAAGAGTCAACAGTAGCCAGTGACGTGTGTATGTTTGGCGCAATAGTTTAGAGGTCGTTTCGATTCGGTGAAATGTTTCGAAATCTTCATTAGGTCCAAGTTCAGCCGTGAATGCACAATTGAATGTCAATCCTCGATCTGAGACCTTGCAGACTGAATAACGAATCGACGAAGCAGTAAGTAACCCGAACGGCGATCGGTACGAGCAGAGATACAGATCTAAATAGATAATGCAAGTTCGCCCATCAATATGAAGACCAAGCGTGCCACTTTTTTGTTTTACTGAGATAAAACAAAAGTGTTTTAGTGATGGGAATCCTACATCCGAATCAAAAGCTCCAGTATGAATTATATGAATCGGTTCGAACTTGTCAAACTCAAAATATCATTATAATCGATTTTATTCGAGTTATAAGATTGGAGAAATGATAAATTTGACATATTGTCCCGTGTGAACAACGCCGGAGTGCGGACTAAATAAAATAACGACGATGGTTGCGCATTGCGCAAACTATTCGACTATTTTTACATGAGAAGTATGTACTTGCATTTGCATGATCTATTAAGATCTATATCTGTAGTAGTAAAGTGTGATTGAGGACTACAGGCGCATTATGTATGAAATATCGCACGTCGACAGCTTGGCAGTGATCGCCGATCGTTACAGGTCACACGTAGATAATCTCATACGTCTTAGTACGCAAGGGCAAAGGCGTGTCGAAGTGTAATGTACGTACAAGTAGGTTCGAGTGTGGCTCACTTGCGATGCCGTATCCGGCGTAATGTGCCCGCACAAAGTGCTCTTTATTGCCACTGATGGGTCCATAACACGGCCATTGTCATGACATCAATTAACTACGATGAATTGGCCGCTTCGCTTCCGATGCGATATTTTCGCGTGTAAAATGCAGCGCATCAAAATTAATAGGATATATATCGGCGAGACCGCCTCCGACGATATTGGGTACGCCCACCGAATGAGTTTTAAATCACTGCATGCATGATATAAATGTTTGGTAAAAATCATTACACTAAAAATGAGATCTTTAAAATTTAAATATTTTACAGCCATAATTCAAACTAAATAGTAATTAATTTATCATAAAATCTTATTGCCGCTCCGTCGTTCACTTTCGATAGCCATTTATTCTAATTAATAACAATGCTATTGGTAGACTACTAATGAAGCAATTAGGAAACTATTCTAATTCAATCCCATTGACAGTTACCAATACCAAAAGTATTTCTACTATAATGGCAGTTTCACGCTAGTGAAACGCTGTTGTCAAAATAGAGCCAGAACTAAAGAGAAGGGAGGATGTACATTACTCTGTGTTTTTGGTTGAACGTAAAATGGTTAAATCCGGACTTGGAACAAATGAAGCTAGTCGCAAGACAAATGTGGAATTGATACGGGGTTCATCAGTCGGCGGCGAGCGGTGTCCGTGAGGAGGAGCCGAGATTTAACTAGGGGCCATTAATCTCGCGGTGGGCCCAGATAAGCGGCTACAGAGAAATGTTACATCTGCTTTTTCTACCTCGATATCACTTAACAGTTTATAACCTAATGACCTAATTAATTACATTTTTGAACTGAATAATTGAATTACTTATAATTTAATTTACTGGACAAAGTATCATGGCAAGTGTAAGATTTCTTTTTAGAGACGGTCTTTGTCTGCGTAGCGCGTAGGCAGGCAGAAATATTCGCGCGAGCTTCAAATTAAATTAGATCGACAAATTCGGCGAAGTATAATCAAAGAGGAGGCTGTTATTAACATAAAACCTGTCGATGACACTCTGATGGTCTAAGAGTTCACTCCAGTTGTTGCGGCGCACCGAAGTGCCGAAACGCTTCAACGATCATCTGTGTACACTTTGCCGGAGCGTGCGCGCGCACTGCGATCAATATCTCCGGCTGCCCGACTTCGCACTACGTAAACTCCGTCGAAATTTTTAAGACCTTCACATTGACGAAAGTAACAATAATACATCTTAAGTACCCACTCAAAAAGCTCTCAATTAAAACCGACGAGGGCATTAATCTTGATAACTGCCAATTTATTTGTTTGGAGTTTAAGGCACAGTTGTTTCAGACCGTGAAACGTGCAAGGCAAGTTAAAAGTAAAAGTTATTTACATGGGTTCAGAAGTTTTAACGTCAGCCTGATTTACCTTTCGGTGGATGGATATAGGTGTATACAATATGCATAAGCGCACAGCGACCTTATTTCAGTTATCACTATCTTTCAATACGAAATAGAATAAGAAATAACAAAATATGTCAAATAGGTTTACCACGTGTCAAATCGATAAATACGTCTAGAGGCGGTCTAACTACGTTCACCGGGTTATCGTTTATCCTAATTCTACTACAATACACAGCAAAGTTTTTGAATTTTTAATTACTATTTATGAAGTTCTGGGTAAAGAGGTTTCATTTACGAGTAGTTTCACTATAATATTCATTAAGTCATTGATCTAATTCGTTGAAACTGTAATTCAATAAACAAATACCTTGTTCTATTTACAATTAGTATTCTGTCGAAAGGTAGGACGGATGAGCGTCGTGAAAATTAATTACGCATTAAATTAATTAAGACACCGTCGGTCTATTCATGAAATTCTTTAAGTCATTAATTAAATTTCACCGTAGTATCTTGTGTAGGTATATCGATAATAGATTCACCTGAATTAATTTTTTAAATAATATACAAATAATGATACAAATTGACAGCTAATTATATATTTAAAGGTAATTTTTTAACAGAATAGTGTGGGCTGTCGTATTACTTTGAGTACCTACAGTAATAATTTCGAACGATTTGCCTCACAATGTTAGTTTAAGAACATAATACCTCGAGGAGGCATTAGATGACAAAGTACAATTTTATGAAGATGCCACGACAACGCTAAGTGGTGAGCTTGTATAGTAACGCGTTGGAACCTAAAACTTAGTTCACACAAGACTGGTATTTTAGTAGAATGTCGAGTATTTTAGTAACTAAACATGTCTGAACACAGAAACTTTAGTCTAGTACTTTAACAAATAATTAGTCAAGTCGATCAATTTCGATCTATATTATCATTCGGTCAAATAGCAAATCTCAACCCATACTCCGCTTACTGTTGCGAAATTCGCCGGACAAGTCTGATCATAATTATCATTTTGGTCAAGTCAAAAAAAAATCAAAATCAAAGTCTTTTATTCATTGTCAGGTACGAGTTGTGCACAATTACTTAATGAACGTCATACATGATAGAATATTATCTTACATCTAACATCCTTCATTCATTAGTAGCCGCAAAAATTTCAAACAGCTTGATCAGTATTGTTCAACGTTAACTGTACTCGCTACCTAGTGTTTTGGGTAGTACCTAACGTGTATTTTACACTTAGTTCACATTAGGCTAGTATTTTAGTCGAGCGGCGTGTAATTTAGACCAGACTAAAGTCCCTTAGCTACTCGACTCAAACACGGGCCTAGTGTGAACTAGGTTTAACAGAGTACTGAGTGGAAGGAAGTAACAATGGAGAAGAGCTCGCCAACCGTCACAATGACATGGGTGGGCGTCGCACGGGTTCATTGAACGCCATTGTGAATCTTCAGGTAGGCACTGATACACAGGATAGTTTCATTTTGTATCCTTTCATGCCTACGCCATAAAAGCGCAATGGTATTGTGCGCTATTTGCTGAGGTCGGTACGGTACGAAAGTAACCGAGTGAGAGTTTAACGTAGTATTTTATCATTTGTTATTTTTCTTATTAATATTAAGTTTAATTTAACGTGCCGTCGATTGGGATAGGCTAAGACTGTATAACAGCGCATTTATATAATTATATACTCGTAGATACTACTATTACCTACTTAAAATCGATGCTTATAATTAGTGACTCATAAGTGACACATTCTTATTATTTTGGTACATATCACTGCTATATGATAGGTATAGATACAAAATAATACAATACAGACACTTAAGTAGTTCATTACCTACTGTTTAGATTTCGACTTATATGTGTCCAAAGGTAGAGCGTCGATTGAAGGTAAACGGATTGAAGGATATCGTGGAAAATTATTCAGTCAGGGGTTCAAAGTTTAAACTGAGAAAATGGATAGCAGTTGCGTGCATCGACAGGGTAATAATGGATAATGCAATATGCACGGCGACCCTGTTTCATTATGGATTATGAAGCTGTTGGCAGTATAGTATTAAGCATTGTGCTTGTGAGTATTAGTAGCGTGAGTAGTAGTAGGCAGAGTAGCGTGAATATTCTAATATTGAGCGTTGTAACATCATACAAAACGTAAACACCTTTGCTGTGTCAATGGCGTTTAAATATTAAATTAAACGCTTAAGTCGTTGACTCCGGTCATTGACCGGTAATATGGATTACAACTATATAAACCTCCGGTTGATTTAAATGTTGGTAGAGACAGTAGTGACAGTATCCGAAACTTTCATAACCTAGGCTCAAAGAGCGGATATCTATGAAACAATGCCGTGTGTCACTTATTCATACAACTTAGAAAAACTAGGCACTAAATAAGAAACCAAGTAGGGTCTTCATATAAGAGCCAAGATAAAACAGAATAAAATTATTCATTCAGTAAAACACTTCTGTTAATATATCGCGCCTACGTAACAAACAATAATAATATTCTCTTTTTAAAAACGACGTTGTGTATATTTTCCGATTTTAAACTGTCCGTGAGCTAGAGCTCCCCAGCTGTGTGGTGTGTTCCGACACACGTGTTGTCGTAGTTAAATATAACCGGCAGTTCAACGCACGAGGGGGCCGCCACGGCTAACCTACTACCGTTATGGTGGATTACAGACAAAAACTCCACTCAAATCTCATACGAAATTACCAATACACAACGCGGCCAAAAACAGCATTTAATCATGACAAATGGCCGAAGATACTTCAAGATAAGCGCGATACACTAATGGCTCCAATAATATTATTGTGGTTTATGTGCAATAGTCTACTACTTCCGTCAGATTAACAAGTTAAGTGACTTAATCGTAAACACGTTTGAGTACATTACGAGTGAATTGATTATAGCGAATGGAAGAGACGAGATGAGCGACGCATGAGGCGTTACTTCCTAAGACGAGGAATGTTTTTTTTATGATATAGAAGCGGCACGAAAATATAGGCCATCTGATAGATGGTCACTGTACTCCATTGAGAGCCACATTCAATTTTAAACGGAACCGAAGCATTATCTGAGGATTCTAAGCCAGATGCTATGCTACTAGTTCAAAAATATTTATCTCAAAATTTGTCCGTGGTTGCCCACAGGTTGTAGGCACAACACAAAACAGTAGGTAAATAGGGGAAAATTGGCATGCAATAACACTTTATAATACAGACTGGCTCCTTCATAACTGTTGGTGGCTCTTTCAATAACGTCTTACGACAGAGCCGGATGACACTTCTTTAAAAATGATAAATTCATTAATTGTTCTGTCATGTTTAAGGTTTTTCCGTATGAAATTACCTACTTTAATAAACAAATAATAATTTGAGAGACATCTTTCATTTCATTTAAAGTATATTTTTTGCTTTGTTTAGTAAACTGGCTCTTTCATGCCACTTCTCCAATACATAGAACTTTAATGTTTCACAACCATTATATTGGAATAGTCTTCCTCACAGCTCAAACAGTACCGCGAAGCGGAAACCCGAATGATTCTTCATGTTTTATTAATTGGTATATAACTATTTGTTATTGCAATATTTTTAATTAAAACTAGTATTTTCAATTTACGTAATATGAAATAGAATGGCGCAATTGTGTCACGATAGAACAAACGATCGCATTGAAAACGATGATCATAACTAGACTTAAATACTATGATAGCTATCGTTTAAGAAATTGTACTTTACACACATTGCACCTAGTCCATTGACGCGACTTTGTTACCGCAGATTTAGGTCTTTAATGGAAACTACTACATAGCTAATCAGGCATAAATTATGATCAGTGTTTTTCCATTAGTTATTAACTATTCTAAGTACTTTGAAATCTGCTACGTGGTTTAGGTTTTCGAATAATTGATTTTATAAACAAAATCTATATATTAATAATAATTGTACCAATGCAATATTGGACCTAGTCCTACATATAGACGTGCTCAACTTAAGCCTTCTAAATAAAACCACCACCAATTTTAATGGGACCTTTACTACTTAATATTGTACAGATTGAAGTTTAAAACTGCGAACCATAAAATATAATTTTACCGTTACAAGAATTTGCACATAGGGATAAATTGGAATCATTATTTTAAGGACAACATTATATAGATTTGTTAAATCTGTTACAGCACAATTTCACCGCGGATCCCCGCGATGCTGTAACTTTAACAGTAAAAACATTTCTAAGTTACGGAAGAGTAATGAACACAGTTGCCGGCAATGAAGGAAATCACCGTGAATTTGCAACAGAGCTTGGTTTAGTTAAGATTACTTTTCCTATTTGTATACGTAGTTTTTATTTTTCTTTTGCGCTTTTAACATAATTTTACTACTATAGTATGGTAGCTACTATACTTATAGTAGCTGTAATGTACCAATGGAACAATGAGGTAACAGAAGCCATTTTCATCGGCTTCGGTTTATTCTAAAGTTAGCATTGAGTTAGAACCGATGCCAATTTTATCAAGACATAAAAACAACTTGTTTTTAAAAGTAAGCTTGTTTGTCTAACTCTAAAAGCTTGCCGCGTGTCATTACTTTTCAGAATTCGTTCCATATGTATGAGTTGACACTTTTGAACGGTGTAATGGCTAGAATTATTGATTTTTTAGATAGATTTTAATGATTTTAGATAGAGTTTTAATTTTCCTCTAAGACGACCCCAAGACCCCTTTAAGTAAATTTCGCTATTCCTCATTCGCTTCGCATTTCGCCATCCAAACGCACTCGTAAAATTTACTCTGTCTGTCTCTGCTTTATTTATAAAGTCTCAAATTTTGTTGAGGGATATTGTATCATTCTTGGAAGCATATTATGTTTTAATTGTAGAACATAAACCGGAATGAATTATATAATATCGATTGGCAGCCTATGAAACAATAAAGCAACAAGTTTATAATAATTTTATGCCACGTGTAAAAAGTAGCGATCATTACAGTTTGCATAACATCCACTTCATAAATACATCAATGAAAATATGATATGACAATCTGAGTTACTGCAGTCCATGGACTTGGGTCCGTCCATGGATCTTAAATACGACAGATGTGAGGACATGCCATAGGTTCGTGCCGTACTATTCATAAGGATTGAATGAAATGGTCGCTTACCTTACCTTAGGTACTCATAAGACGTTACGGTAATAGGCAAGTCTACCTAATAATAAAATTATTAATAAAAAAGCTTCAGCCGAAAAGAAAACTTATTATTGGAACTTAAAAGTCCGCAGCACGTGTAGAGTGCAGGATTCAGCGATTGCGCAATCCAACTATTTTCATTTACCTAACACAAGTTGGCTCTCGGACTATTGACGTACCTAACCCACTTTTCTGAGTTCCCGCGAACAAGTTTAAGCTGAGAGTGGGTAATTGGTGTTATAATAGAATTCTAAACATAAAGAGAACACGTGACAGGTATTTTAAAGTATTAACTTTTAATAGAAAGAATAGCATGCAAGCCACCTCATATTAAATGGTCAACCCATGGAAAACGTACCTATTTGACGTAGAAAGATCTATCATATAACCCCAGCCTAAGCACACGAACAACATCAACAACAGTATGATGCTTTACAGCAGGTTACAAGGTTGGAGGTATGAATGAATGAAATGTTAGGCGGCTTAGATTACAAGATTGATGTGTGTTATAACATGTGAATGTGAATAACCGGGGAGTTTTTTAATCGTAACGACTTCGAAATGAAGACAAAGAGGTTCGCACGACCTTGTCGGCGTGTGCCTTGCTGTCGGGAGGCTGACGAACGCGGAAGTGTCTATCTACGGCCACTGAATATCAAGAATGCAGAAGTCAAGCTTCATGCTTGTTGTTCGACGACCTGCGTGGCGCAATGCTTAGGCCGGGACAGTACAATACAAGCGTGGGGCTCTAGGGGCCGCGAGTGGGAAGAGTGGTGGGTTTAATTGACCAGTAAGCGACCTAGCCTGACAACATGCATGACCACGTGCCGTCATAAACGACTAAGACAGTCGTTTATGACCGAAGATCTTAATACTATCTATTTACATCACCTAGATTTGTAGCCGTTTCCACAATCCGTTCTGACAGGAAGTTTTCGCTCGTTTTTGTCAAGTACATGATTGATTCTTTCAAATAAGAAAGAATCGAAATAGCTTAAGCGACATCTCAGGCTGCCAATAGACACACATGTCGTCTTAGCCAATTTCGGTCAATTACATTCGTACAACGATACAAGTATGTGTGCTATTTCCAAGATTTCATTCAACGGTCGATCGGTGTTTCGTCTGCCGTTCGACTTCTGCAATCTCTGTGTATCTGTGTTGCTACTGCCTACCAACCTTACGAATTCAGCAGTTAAACGATGCTCGGCCATTTAGTTGTGACTTCCCATAACCTCCACGAATGTCAGTGCCTGCCCATGTTCCGAGATTGTATCTTTTAATAAGTTTTTTTTGCAACAAAGTGGGTACATGAACTTAAGTGGAAAAGTTTAGTACTAGTTTAAGTTACATAGGTAGAATAGCTGCAACTTATATTATAATAACTACTCCTAGTTAGTTACAATAGGCGAATAGCATAATCAACAGTGTTTTGGTCAACGATCGTAAAACTATTAACTTACTGCAAATTTTAACGTGTTGCACAGTTTTTGAAAACAAAAAAAAAGAAAATAACTAGGCCAATAACTTAGGTCAAATTAGTTGAAAACTGAAGGTTATCTTGCATTATTGCCGCAATCTAAACTCATACGAAACAGTTTGCACGATTGAAATAATACACACACAATAGAAGCAGATACTTAAGAATCTAATTAATGTTATGAATTCAACGCGTTAACGATACCTACGATAAAATATAGTTAATGTCTAAACGTCAATTAGTATAAAAGGACGTTACACTGCGGAAGTCCATAACCGAAGTACTTATAAATAAAATAGTTTGCATAAATTCGCGGCAAACGATGACCAGTTAACCTTATCACTTAATTACCGTTTAAATATAAATAAATTATTAATTGATTTTCAAACTTATACCTATGGTGTGGTTAGATATAATAATATCACGAATCCTGAAACACTAAAACATGTGATCATTATAAATCAGAGCACATTGTAAATAAAGTTTTAAAATACTGAAGCGAGTAAAGTAGAAACGTAAAACTTTACAATTTACTAGATTGCGTCGCAGGAACCCGTATAATGGAATCTCTTAGATTAATTGCAGGAAACATTTAGGAAACTAGAAACCTATTATTTAGACATGAGACTCCTTCTGGTCCGGGAGTGTCTGCTTTTCTTTAGTGTGAGTCCATGGAATCCACGAAATTTTAGTGACATTGAACGAGTCTGAGGCATCTGAGCTGAGGCGTTCATTATAAATAATATGGCGCTTAATATGCTCAACTTGAGGTATTTAACGTAGGTATGCGTGGTGTAAGGATTGCGTGGATGAACTCTATTAAAACTTTACCTTATTGATACATTTTTTCATTTTACGTTCTATTTATTCATGTTGTACTCAATTTGAATACACTGTGGAATTAATTTACATTTTTACAAGTTTTACAGTTTTATGAACAAATATATGCACAAATTCAATTTATAATCCGTGTAACTTTAAACAAAATACCAAAAAACAATTTAAATTAAGTACTTACTTTTGTTACAGTTACATTTTTTTTTATATCTACTCATACTTGTTTACCTGTGACTACCTCGCTTTAATGGAATGGCTCTTCAATCGGTTTAAAGTTGCGATCAAAGTATCCAAAGTAGATACCCGTCTGCCAAGTTTGTCTGTAAAGTGAAACGTTTCCGCAAACTATTTGGTATGGCATGTAACTTTCTGTACATCCTTAAAAAAATTTTATGCAACCTTAAGAATCATTTAAAATCATTTTGTAAATTCAATAGTAATGAATATTAAATTCTAAATAAGTAAACAATTTTTCGAAAGCTGAAAAAAAATGTGTGATTTCTATCCTACTATATACTTACTATAATATTATAATTGTGAATATTTCTGAGGATGGATGAATGAAATTCTGACACGCAAAAACGGTTGAACAGATTTGGATGAAATTTGATATGCACGTAGTTTATAATCTGGACCAAGTTCTAAAATCCACGCGGAGCACGCCGAGGCCAGTCTAGTAAAGGCACTTATGAATGAAATCACAGAAAATACTTTGTAATTGAAAAAAACTTCCAGGATAATATATCATTTTGTGGAAAATCTACAGCCAGAAGAAAATCAAGATCGTAGGATTATTCCTATACGACGTGCATAAAATTTAACGGAACAGAACATTAACTCAAGTAATAGCATGAAATTGCAAGCTTCGGAAGCGTCGATCCTCAACGTCGTCGGTGGGTGTGGCGAAGAGCTCGAACGCGCGCTCGTCTCTCGAGTGTCTTATTCATTCGTTTTATGTGTATAATGTTTTTGACTGATAGTCTCGGCCGATATGTTACTGGATGAATTTTTCAATGTTACACTAACGAACGTTGAAGTAACAGGATAACTTGAAATTGAGTGGCTAAATTACTAAATGCGCCTTAAAGTTTGCCATAACAGACCACAGATAAGTGAGCAACGAGTGCAACGACATGTGGATATTTTTTTATCTGGCTCTAGTAAAAGATTGTTTTATATTCAGTGTGCTCCAAATAGCATACTTTATTTTAACGTGATACATGTTACGTTAAACGAATAAGACTTCTCATAAACTGTACGAGCGAATGCAAGACTCGTCCGATATGAGGAATTTGAAAGGAATTCTAGCGCAAACTGCAAGTTAGCTCAGGAAGCTCCTTTCAAATTTAAGTGCGGTGAATAGTGCAAAGCACTCTATCTGAAGACGTAAGGAAAATCTACACCTGTATACATGACGTGTGCTTACAATTTAGAGTTAAATGACTACACGTTCGCAGGATTTGATAACCGATGGGGAAAAAAGGTCCTCGAATGGCGATCACGTTTAGGCAAAATCAGCACAGGCCGCCCTCCTACCAGGTGGACTGATGACCCGAACAAGACAGCGGGAAACCGTTGGATTCAGAGGGCCCAGGACCGGGTGGATTGGCGTCGATTAGGGGAGGCCCATGTTCAGCAGTGAACTACCAAGGGCTGAAAGGAAGGAAAGAAGGAATGACTACACGAAGAGCTTCTAGTAATGCTACCATTACTTAAAACATCTTGTCTGAAACCCACTAGTGACACACTGCAGGGTCTCTTCTGCCAAATGTCGGTTGGTGGAATTCAAATGCCGTTGAGAACATTATGGAGATCTCTCAAGCATGCCGGTTTTCTCACGATGTTATCGTTTCGTGCGTAAGACCGACATTACTTAGAAAAGCCATTGGTGCGTGCCACTGGAATTCCAACGCACACTTCCCAATTAAGAAACAGAATTCTGACACCACTTTATGGTGGTAAAACATATAAGTCAGTCCAATGTGTTAAAAATGCCTTTAGGTATTCAAAGACTTGAAGCGGTGAGCCAAGTGGTGCTGTCGCTCGCCACACATGTTTATACGCTCGGGTCTGTACCTACTCGGTACACTGAACTCCAAGAGATAAAATGTTGCCCATTCCAGGAAACGGGCCAAGACCGGACGTCGATCCTTTCCTAGCACACTTATTAGAACCGTTATATGTTTTCTTTCTTTTCACTGACAGATATATTGTGTCTTACGTCTCAAAACTTTTTGTTCTTTTTTACAGGAATTGGATCAAACAACCATGCAGGGTAGCTGATGTTAAGAGGTCAATGCAAACAAACACACAGAGGGCCTCTTTATGAGGTATCTGTGGGTGCATTGCTATTGCTACTCATGCGTAGTATGTTGGGCATCTTAAAAAGATGTTCGAACGGCTTCGTCCCTTAAATCGGCTAAAAATAGCTTCCCGTGCGAACTCTTAAGAACAGCTCGGCACCTATCCTAATTAAATATACTCGTAAAATTAAGCATAGAAGTACAAAGCTTAACTCAGTAACATAACTTGAGCGTGGTCAATACTAGCTATAATGTACAACTGCTCTACATTTCGGTTAGTTCTAAACGCATGGCGCGTTAACAATTCTACCGCAGCTACGATAGGTTAACTATGTCTAAGTATTTGTCCTGAGATTTAAGGAATTTTACTTTTTCAACGAAAACCTACAGCTGAAGTATGGAAATTGAGTTGAGTTTTGTGCGTGATAATAATCAATTGGGCAGTTTTAGGTTTCAATTTTGTTATAATAATTGTTGTTAGTTATAGTGTATTGTTAGTTTTTTGAACAATACTAAAATAACATTGTTGACTTAGCATACTGAATTATGCGGGGCCATAACATATTCGAGCTCTTCAATTCACTATTACCAGTTAGTTGGTAGTGAATAAAAATTGCTACAAATTCTCAGGTAATTTAATTTTTATTTTGGAATTCCTAATCGCATCGCAGGCAGCAACATCAGAACAGTGCGAGTGGTTGCGTGTTACCCGCTACTTAGAAAAGTAAATTACACTCAACAATCGATAAGCTTCTGCTTTTACGAATAAATACGAAATACTCTTTAAAACAAGAACTCGTTAGTAAAACAAGGTTTTTAAGAGGTCACCGCCGCGTCCATAACTAGCAGTGAAGCAGGATGTTCGTCGTGTGTTTCGGTTGTAAGAGTTGGTGTCGGAGATAGTCTTTTTGAGGCGACCTGGAAGTCTTAGTACTAAATACTTACTACTTAATACTTAATAATAAAACTAGGCATCTATCTTTTGAAGTTGGACGTGTCTATGGGTTGTGTCTCACAATGGAATACAAATATACAAACAGTAAAATAGATGAACCGACTTGGATTGTAACCGAATGCACACTTGGTCTTGTTCTATGGTGTACAAGTTTTTCTAGATAAAGCGAAAAACGGCTATAAAGTGAATGGAGCTCTTGAAACGGTATCCTGCACTACCGTATCTACACTTATTATAGAGTACATAGTGGTACAGTACGGAATTGTAAGAAAACGCCATATCTTCGTTACATTTGCCAGCAGCGGGTCGGTGGTCGGCGTTAGAGTGCCCCGTGGGGAATCGAGATAGATTGTCATTGTGGGGAACTCCTCCGGGAAATATGCTGGAACAGTTTGCCAGAATTCTCTGCTTACGTTCTTACGTATTTATGTATAAAACATGAGAGTAGCATTGTTAAGAACTAAAATAGCTGAATTATATTGTTGGATGCTTTCAGAGTAGGAATTTAGAGATATGTGGCCCTGAGCAATGTAATTCAAAACTAGTTCTGTCTGCGACTCCAATTAATATGTCGTATTCTAATATGGTTTTCTCTGCAGAACCATTACTGTTCAAACTTTCATCCAAATCCCTCAGTTCTTTTTGAGCTTTACGGTGACACATACAGCACAAATTAAATTTTGTACAATTAGGTTTTTTTATATACATTTAATGATCAAAATTCATCCCTTCGCAGTTTTATTATAAGTTCCTATAATAAATGGTTATTTCTTTATTCATGGTAAGAACTCTTCTGAAAGTGTCCATAGTATTTTTGTTCAAACGTTCATTTCCCTAAAACTTATTTTTAACATCAAACATAGGAAGTGCAGTATAACGAACTGCCACACCGCCCACTAGTTGATATTTCTGTTGCGTAGTGTTTATAATTACGCTTACTCCACTATTCAAAAATTGGCAACGAAATTACTCTTGATCGTAAATAAAATTCATAACATGATCGCCATTCAACATTTTAGGTTCTATGTTACGAGTTAGGGCTAGAGATGTGCCGAATCAAGTCAACTCGGGTAACTTCTGTCAGTTACTCTAGTATTCGAATATTCCCGATAGAAATACTGAGAAGCTCGATTACTGACCAGAGTATTAACAAGTAATAGGTGGTAGATCCATTGTAACTTGCTCGAGGAGGTATGTACCTTCTGGAGGAGGTTCATGTTCAGCAGGTTGCGTTTCAATTGTGGAGGTGAAGTTGTCTAAAGCGTATCATTTAAGATGACCATCTTAATCCTCATGTGTAGCAACACATCTACACATAACCTAAAATATCTTTTAGGACTTCTATTTGATCTGAGGCTGGTCGAGGTTGTCCATGTGCTGCAGTGATGTTAAACATCAGCCAGTCCGCATGCCTGTTACGCTACCTATACAATATTTATAAAATAAAATAAATTCTTCGGAAATACTCTCGATCGGTCCTAAAATTCATAACATGACCGCCAATCGATGTTTTAGGTTCTTTATTGCGACCGTGAGCGCTCGACGCGGGTGGTACGCCACAGACGCCACGGTGAATATAAACGCCCGGCAAATGTTACACGGCTACCTACCAGTGTCGGAAAGCCCCAAGTTCATTAGGATCCATTTTAGCACGAACTACGACAGCTGTGGAGCGGGACCGGTGATCGGGGATCAAGTAGTAAAACTATACGAAGGTTAGTATTCATGACACACGGCTGTTAAAGGTTTTATGTAGGTATGTTATAAGCCATAGAATTTATTTACTGAAACTGAGCAAACGACTGGAGAACAGGTAGACTTCACTATATTTTAAAAAGAGATTATTTTGCAGATAAGAAGATTAATAAGACTACAATAATTATGCAAGGCTGTCACTTTGGCGATAAATAATATTTTGAATATCTAAGCATTTGCAATGAATCCATTAAGAATAGAAGGATAATTCGAAGGTGTTTACTAAACACGAATTAATAAACTATGTCACGGTTTAAATAAAAACTACAAAGAAAGGTAAACAATGTATTTTCTTAAGGTTGTTTCGTAACAAAAACACTAAAAATATTAAAGCGAGTATTGTATAAGGTAAGGTAGGTATATGGTATAGTATCTTACCATATACAATACTCGCTTAACATGTCCTGCGTAACACAATAGCATTGTATGTATTGAGTTTATCGATCTAATGAACCCTTACCTAATAGACCTTTTCAAATTGAAGTTTCATCGAAATATATTGAATGACAAAAGAATCTTATTCATTAGATACATCAGGTCACGCGGAATAACCAAAGAATATCCATTATTCTCCATACAAATCTTTGAAAGAAAAAAGGGATAATACAGTAGTAGCTCCGGTTTTAGTTCTAGAGCTAGATGAAACGCTACAGCAAAAACTGATTTACGGATTAAGCTTTCGGAAATAGCCATTTTTTCGCAGAAGGGGTTAGATCCACAGTCCGTCCATTCGTCTGCGTCTGTTCGCAGCTTAACTTGAAAATTATTGCCTCCATGCAGCTGCGGCAATCTTCCACCATTTATATTTGCTTTGCGGTTCTTCTTAAGTATAAACTAATATTACAAAGTCAAACTACATGCCACCGTTGTTACTTACACTGAATAGTATTATGTTAGTTTCGATTATGTTGTAACAGAATAATCTTGTTCAGTAGCATCTTCGTGGCGGCCAAAAAGCAACATCGTTATTATATCGTCGAATAGCAGTTTGAATACTTTTGTAGGAGAGATATTATTTGTATCAGCTGCGTAAAGCTTCTGCCTTCGTTTTAGATCCAGATGAAAAATCAAATCACACCAATCAAAACCGGATTTACGGATTAAGCTGTCGGAAATAGCCAGTTTTTCGCAGAAGGGCTTAGATCCGCAGTTTGCCCATTCGTCTACGTCTCTTCGCATCTTAACATGAAAATTATTGCTTTCATCGAGTCGCCACAATCTTCCACCATTATATTTGCTTTAAAATATGACAATGTAAATTATATGCTAGTGTTGTTGAGATTGAGATTTAATCTGAATATTTTCGGAAATTTTGTAAAAATCTTGCAAAAATCAATGAAATGCAACATTATCTTGTAATCTACGCACATAGTTTGCTTTTTTTGGCTTGTGTATTGTAAGGTTGTAGGTGTTACTTGCCTCGATAATAAGGTAATAAAGTAAAATTATTCTGTGAAATATTATTTTTATCTCTTCCTAGCTAAATAAAAACATCCAAAATCGTGTCCTTAGTTACGGTTAAGGTTACTCGTAGTATAAAAGCGACACATGTGGAAGTGAACATTAATTGCGTTATTTTATCTTTCCGTCGAATCAAAGGAATTTCATTTCGTTCATATCACGAGGTCAATTGCTTTTGTTCGCTTCAGGCACGTAGGATTCCTTTCGTGTTACTGCAACTATTACCTTTTGTTACATAAGACCATAATATTAAGTAATACTGCGATATTGCCACTGAACATGAACAAAATGAACCAACATGAACTATATGAACTTAGTTGTTAGTAAATTTTTTCATCAAGTTTACACAACTCTTATCCAATTCAAATTTGTATTTTATTATAATTTAAGTTCCTGAATAGGTTTAATATTGTGTAATACAATATTGATCTTGAAACTTTATTAGAACCCGTATTGTAAGTGATTGTTATGTAATCTTTAAAGAAATAAATGATTTCAATTCAACCCGTATTGTACAATTTACATACACTTGGAATAATTTAGCACTCTTAATAAATAAATAATAAACATCATAAAATATGGCAACATACGTCAACAATATAATAGAATTCATCCAGCGAGTATGTGGTGACACATGATATTTAAAAACAAAGCCTTCAATGATTGCATACACGACAGTACACATGCAACGTTGAATGCGTCTAGACGACATAAACGCTCGACTCGAATAATTTTGCCTTTCAAACATTAGGTATTAAATACATAGACTGTTCTAAACCAAAGCCAATTTTTTCACATGGTTCTTAGTTTAGAGCTCTTCAATTACCAGACATATAGAGAATCTATAATTAAGTTTAAAATAATATTGTAAAATTTGCATTTCCCATGTAAAGAGGCTTTGAATTCCAGTAGGATAATTTCCTACGTAGCCTTCGAAGTCAGAAGAAACTGTGTGCATTTAAGAATGTTAATTCATCTTTGATGCGGTAGAAAAGCAGTCGGGAATGTTTTATCCTACAAAGTACTTAGGTTTTTAGATCTTTCATATTAGATAGGTATTGGAACAGCAGTAAGGTATCTGCTTCTGGTAAACAATAGTACCTAAACGTATATCAAGTTCAATTTAATTAGATTCAAGCTATTAATCTCACAAAGATCACAACGCCATAATTCATAATTGTAGTAAATTTCCACTTGCAAATAATTATTACCTAATTGTGTCAACAGTATTTGTACACATTATAAAATTTATAGTGTGTACAGATGTCCATTAGGTTACATCTATTAGAATATATAGAGGTGACCGATCTATGATTAATTTTGTCGAACACATTTTATTACTAAGTGCAAAATGGATACAAAAACTAAATCACAACGAAATAAAACACTGATGATATCAAATAAAAACAAAAATTCAGTACCAGGCTATTAGGCATAGATTGGAATTAAACGATGTTACTCATTAACAAAGCGATAGATAAAGGTGTTTACTAAATTCACCGGAATAAATAGGTATTTACATTACTAATATTAATAAAAACATATTGTGACGTAAGATCATATTTCTTACTAAACGAGAAACATTAAATCTATGGATCTGGATATACGTCAACACTTCTCGTCCTGGTCACCTCCTGGTCATTTTAGATTTCGGTGCGTTAGGCAGGCACAGGGGTTTTTCTAATATTTGTGTATTCATCTTGAAAAATTGGTATCATTGGGAAAATCAAACCAATTTTGTATTTAACTTCAATCTGAATATCCATAATAAAGATGTAGACTTTCATAAATTTGGTGAGGTGTAATAATAATAGTCAGTCGTGTTTGTTACAAGAGTACTTTAAAATTGAGACAAAATTACAGTAGATATGCCTAATTGCCTATAACTACTGTTATCTGATAACTCGGTAAGAAGGAAACGCTAAAAGTAGTTCATTTTATTTAGGTAACATTCAAAATTCGTAATAGAATAATAGATTCCACTCACACACCGAAGATGTAGATTGCGTCTATACTTAGGTAATGCTTATCAGTGCTGTCAAACGTCGGAACAGTAAGGAGCACATGTAAGTAGCAAGTTGTTACACATTTGGGGCAATGGCCTCAGATATGATTGACGTTACCACCGCTTATTTATCAATTATAGACAGATATCTAAGGCTGTACACATCGATTACATAGTGCTACTTACGATGTTGTGTCTTCATGAGGAAGTAATCAATTCTAGGTAGGGAGCTTCTTCAAAGATTGCCGCTTAATCACAAAGATCTTTGCTGGCTAGACATTGGTTATTTTCTTCAAATAAATTTGAGAAATTCAAATACATACACAAATTTGTTCATGTCATCGAAAGTCGTGAAACAGAACAAAATGGAATCTTTTGGGAACTCAAACTCTACTCTAAATTTCCAAAGAGACGAAGAATTTCAGAATATAGAATGTTGTCTTTGGTCTGGTTGTGTGAAGGGCGATGTTATGACATAAGTACGAGATTGTTTACCTAGCTAGGTCAAGAGCAGCTTGCATTCCAGCCGCCGCGAACCACCAGGGCGGCAGCGGCGTGCACATCCGCCGGGGGCGTGCGTCTCAGGGGCTACGCTACCATGCACCCCGCCACCGCACTCTGCTCCTCAACACCAGGCCACATTCACAACACGCACTTCGGAAACTACGCGCCAATGTCAACGCAGAGTCATGGTTCACCGCCTCTTAATTGACCTAAATACAGATAACGGTGACGTAAACTGCTAAACGTAAACTTGGGTTTATGTCCGCGACTAATCTGCGAGTTTTTCCGGTGGTCTAATCGATCAAACTAAGTTAATTATTACTTATAAGCAAACCATCGACACATAAAAGTTGGATCAGTGTGTTAAAGTTTATTTCAGAGATGTTTTTATTTACATTAGACACCGATCGCGTCCGACCGATACCTAATAGGAGGTAGGTAGCTAATAAACTAATAATTAATAAGCACGCTGTTTCAAAAATATTCAAGGATTACAAGAGTGCTATCGAGACCGTTCGGATTTTTCGAGTAACTTTAGGGGAGTCAATAATTAGAGGGAGCGACCGGCTGAATGGAGAGAATAAGGGTTGTTATGGTGCAGCGGTAGGGTCGATAAACTTTTTATATGAAGGGCCAAAAAATTACTCTCAGACGAGTCGTTATCGAGCGCAGGGATAGGTCGGGTAGCGCGCGGCTGGAGCGAAGTCGGTTGGCGCACATGCAAGGGTAGGTTCGCGAGACGGACGCGACGCGAGGCGGTCGATCAGCGCGTCGCTCGGTTCGGAACTGACGTCGGGAGCCAGCAGGCGGCAGGCGGCAGGCGGCAGGCTACCAGCGCCGCCCCCGCGCGCCAAATTCTGCCCTATGTGATGATAACGTGCTGACGCGCGACCACGCAACTCCCGACGACACTATCTCACTTAACTCCTATCAAAAAAGTATTAGCGGCGGCACTGTTCGAATAGTTATAGTTTATTAGATGATAGGTCATAAACAAGGTAAAGCTATGCGGAAACTATAATTTCGTTTTCACTAAAAGGTGATAGATACCAAGTAACTTAGGAAATTGTTTACATTTGAAATCCAGCAATTTGGTGTGTTAAATTTTTCGATTTGGAGACAGCCGAGTTTAAGGACATTTTGTTAAAATATGTTATAGAATATTTAGGTAATAATTTAGCAAATAGGTAATTGCACTTAATCAACACAATATCAGCTGCGATTCGCAGAAATTTTGAGATACGTGATGACTCTTCATCTGCTTTAAATAACTTATTTCAGCTTCAGCACGTATGCGGATAGAAAAATATTCATACACATACAACATACCTACTGTCAATCGAGTAGACCACACTAGGTGGCAGATACATCGTGAAGATGTAGGTACTGGTTTATGTGTAAATTACGATTCATATTTACGTACATAAAGTAGGCTTTCTCTGTGATATAGTAAAGAAGTAAAAATACTTCAAATGAATATTTGTTCTTCCGTCAAAAGTCTCCTGAAAGATGCTTTTTCTTCTGAAAGACGCTAAAATGTGATCTTTTAAGAAACCTCAAAAAATCTTTTCCTCTAAAGAGAACACATTCTTTCAGACGTCGAACAACAAAGATTTATGAAATTCCTCGTCTAAGTTACACCGATATGGATTTGTAGCTAGCATCTTCACAGCACGTACGCCAGTGTGCAACGTCGCCCATAAAGAAACTGGCCATTTTTTACACCCTAAATCGAGACAAAATTGAAATATCAAAAGTTATTCATTATTAGGTACCTAGGTTTTAATAAACACTTCATAGTTTCCCCTTACCGGGAGAAAAAACACCGTAGAGGTTTTTAGGATTAATTTTGACACACTAATGTTAATGTAAGGCTCATACTTATTTGCTGAAAGGGAATGCGCAAGGCTATAATCGTAGCTTGATTTTTGTGCTAATCAACTACTTTTTACAATTTTTTAAAACGGGACATTTCAATGTTCTCCTTGGTGTCCAGAGACAGAGTAGTGTACAATTTCATATGTATGACGTTCATTAAGTGTGCAAAAATTGTACCTAATAATGAATAAAAGCTTTTGAGTTTGAGTTTAGCTGAAAACGGGACTGTCCTTTCCAAAGCGGGATGTCTGTTCACTTTACCCATAAACCATTTCGATATCGGGTGCCGGTCTTACGGCGCACTGTCCATACACATTGAGATTGAGAAAAGCGGACCAAACGCATTATGTTAGAACTTGGAATACTTAGCTCTTGTACCCAGTATCCTACTATAATAAATGCGAAAGTTTGTGGATGGATGGATGGATGGTTGTTACTGAACGGATTTGGATGAAGTTCAGGTAGATTATAAGATTATAACCTAGATTAACATAGAGGATACTTTTAAACGTGGGCGGATTCGCGGACGGAAGCCAGTATCGTTATAAGAGAAAAAGACCGACGCCTAGTAGATGAGATTGTACGTACTGGTAGGTACATCCTAACTTATGTATAGAAAATTTTCAGGAATCGATTTTTAATTAAAGGTAATCAATTGTGAAGTAAGATGTAATCAAAATTTAAGATCTTTAATGACGCATCGCAACGCCCACAGACGTTAGTTCATACCGATAGATAGTAATGTAATTGACTACAAAACAAAACAAAAAAAAACTATTTAAATTTATTGTTAAATTAATACATAATTGAATAAACATAGTACCTACCTTGACCCGAAGATGAGTAAACACTCTGAACACCTACATAAGCGATATGGTGAATGTATCTGATTACGTAAACGAACCAATATTTTCCATAGATTTAAATTTGTAACAAACAGAGCCATTAAGCATCTACATTTCAAGGCTAAAAATAAAAATAATGGTCGTTTTTAGATTTTCCTTTGTAATTAGGGCACAATGAAAAGTGACATTAATTGATACACAATCCAATAGAGTTAAAAAAAACAATAGGTACAGCTAAAGGACTTTTGAAGGTTGAGTTGAAAGGCAAACGTTATACTTTAATTACAGGACCAGCACCACATAAACCAGCATGATTTAAGCGTAAATGGAAGAGACTGGATATCTATCGAGTGCAAGAGGCAACGGCGCGGCATGATTAACAAAACTGTATAAAATTTTCATCCCACGTGTCTTCTTGCGTCACTCTTTTTATCCCTTAAGGGCAGGATTGTCGAAACAGCCTGTTTTTTATTCAATTTTAAACATAGTAATATTGTTTTTTTTAACTGTGAAAAATATATGTCATAGTTAGATAAACTTTATTGATTATTTTATGGTTAATAACACGATATTTATAACTTCACTTGATCGAAAAAAATCACGAAGATACAAAGATTTTGATTATTTTTCTGGTTTTACTTGAAGATTATCAGTTTTTAAGTAAGAAAATTACATGGAAAAATAGCTTACGACATTTAGAAGTATATTCAACGGTTACTTTTTCAAATAAATGTCATTTTTTTCTTAGTATCATATTATATAATAGAGCGGTCCGCGCGCCTCTCGCTTCACTTGCTTGCCTGCCAGGCGTCATCGACGAAGGACCTGTGTCGCTTTGCCTCTTCGCTGCGTTTCCCCCCGCTAGCGATCGTATTGTTTTATTACGTACACAGAACAAATAAAACAGTACGTACATTAGAAGTGATTTATTACTTTATAACACAGTGTGACCTAAACCCGCAGTTTACGCACGCTTTTTCGTGATTCATAGTATGAGAGTTGGTAGACATTTTTCGAGAAGTGTCCGATCATAGTCCGAGAGCTGGTAGACATTTTTCGAGAAGTGTTCGATCATAGTCCGAGAGCTGGTAGACATTTTTCGAGAAGTGTTCGATCATAGTCCAAGAGTTTGTGACATTTTTCGAGAAGTGTTCGATTATAGTCCGAGAGCTGATAGACATTTTTCGAGAAGTGTTCGATCATAGTCCAAGAGCTGGTAGGCATTTTTCGAGAAGTGTTCGAACATAGTGTATGAGCTGGTAGACATTTTTCGAGAAGTGTTTGATCATAGTCCAATAGTTGGTGACATTTTTCGATTAAAATGCACTTTAAAAATAGTAGTGTAGACGTGCGGGGGCAACTGCCTGCAACTGCAACAACCTGCTCTCCCTTCCCGCCCGCTCAAGTCCGGGCGGGTTTATGTCACACTTGTTATAAAATAGTATACTATAACCGTTGTACGATACCTATATACGATACTTGTGACTAATGATGACTAAAAATGATTTCTAAGTAAGCAATAATAATAATATATTCGAATTTTGGACTGTAATGATACGTACTAGTTACATTGACGGAAACAAATTATGATGGCTAAATGTAGATTGTGTGATATTTAGACTAGATAACCTAATTGTTTTTCTAAGCGGTTATTCATAACTACATCTTTTTTCTGGTTTTATTTCCTATTATATATTGAGTTTCTTATATATTATCCAACTTTAATATTTTATACAGATGCACTGTCAAAATTAGATAAGTAAAATAAATACGCTTCCAAGTCTGTAATAATCGATTGGATTATTCCAATCGATTTCACCTCACTCAAATCAAAATCACATTTTGCGTTTTATATAACTGTGCCTTCAGTATCGAAAAAACAACCAAAAAATGTTCATAGATTATGTAATTGTGAAATAAACTAAAATAACGTAAAACATAGTACAGTTGCGCTACTGTTAGAATTTTATTGGAACGCTCTCGAGTCGCGCATCCCGGTGACTGCGGCGCAAGGTCAGAAGAGTTCATTTGATCTATGCGAATTCGCGCGGCGCCACGCGGAGAGTGAGGTAGCGCTAAATACCTGGCTACGCTCGACAATCCTAGCCTTAACAGAAGTTCATAACTATAAGATGCGTGCGATATTTATACACATATAAATAAAATTGGACTCTGTAATTTAAAAATGACTGCTTTCTACTAATGCATATACACGGTTTCCGTCAATCTCTAGAACGGCTGGACCTAATTTGACGGCACATAATAAGGAGTAATTTAGGAAACATTAATTGTAAACCTACGTCATTACCAAGGCACGGTTTGCAAAGCACGTTCAACCTTTTATATTAAACCTTACACTTTGGTAAATTATATTAGTAGGTACTTGCTTATCACCAGGAAGAATCTTCAACGTCTTACAACAAAAACTATAACAAAGGTATAAAAAGCCGTTTATGCAAAAAATACACATTTAATCATTGAATATGATCCAGGATGAATTATGTTTAATTCATGTACATAATTTTTAGGTTAATTTTATATATTAAAGTAAATGAAATTAACCAACATAGATTTAACCAAGGTAATCATGACTTAAAAATTTTAAACCTTAACATTGATTAGTAGATTAACTATACGAATACTTTGACGAGAGTGTTCATGCTCGGGGTACGGAACATACAGCATTTTGTATAACCATAGCAAGAACTAAGACGTGTTTTGTCGTCGCGCTAAGCGATTTGATCTATGTAAATTAATACAGATGTTTAAATAAACTACGCCCAGTAATTTGAGCTGATTAACTGATTTACAGTTGCTGGAATCAATCGGAGTAAGTCAAGGTTCAGATGTTAAGGCGATCGTTCGTGAGACACGTTAAAGTATCATGAACGTGGTCGCCTTTATAACTAGCTAAATCGCCTTACATCGCTCTTTCAAATGAAGGATCATAATTATAACTTTAAACACCAAATGAGCCTTAAAAAGGGCTAATATTTTCAATATTAGTTTTTAGTTGCAGTCTCTTTCAGGCTAGAAGTTTATGATATTCTCGAGCAGCTCATGACTCTCCACACAAAACATATCAATCCGCAGCACTGTTTCAAGGTGAAAAAAGAAGAAACATTTTTCGTGCTAACAAGTAGCCTTCCTTATAAATGTCTTTCATACGCAATTTTATTATTTAATCCAACTGGCAGGGTCAGAGATAAGCACGTTCAAACAAACTAAACTCTTCAGCTTATATATTATATTAAAATAGATTTAATACTTAATAAGCCCAACACCAACAGCCGATTGTAAGTTTCACGACTCCCGACGAGAGCTTTAGTTTTCAATCAAAGTTTAAACAGCAAAAGTTGAAATGGATCTTAGTTTATTCTTTATTCTCTTGTTCTGCTTGATGAAATTGTTTTTTATATACTCGATTAGTACCTGTCAGATTTAATAACATATTTCTTAATTTGAAAATTGAAATTGAGTACTTCGCGCTTTATATTAACTGAAAAGTTGAGTCGATCAAGCATCCTTAGGAAGAATCATGAAGGATTCAGCTAATAGCAATTTCTTTTTTTTGGTGAATTAATCTAATAAGATACTATAGATCGATACTTGTTTTGCAACATATGGCATTCGCTAGGAATTTTGTACTATGAACACATGAAGAACAATCTCACTAGCTTAGGAATAGTAAATTCATCATTCCTTTCTGAACTCGGAATCGACTCCAGAATTGAGTATTTATTGAAGGTAAGGTATCGTCAAATGGGTAAGAATAGATAAGTTTGTGGAATTATGTATTGTATTCAACAATAATTTTTTGTATCATGCAAAAGGTTTTCGCTTTCACGAGTTAGATTTTCTTTAACAAAAACCTGCGCAAACGCCACTAAAAACTCAGTAAAACAAGCGACAGTCGTTAGCTGATAACAGGACAATGTAAGCGCAAGGTGAAATTCAGTACGAGTGAACGGCAGCCGCTGCAAAGGATGTGGCTGGTGACCCACACGGAGCCTTGGTGGTGCCTGCGCATTCTAAATACAAATTAACTTCAACAACTGTGGGAACGACCGGCGTCATTGTTGTGTTCAGATTTTTTCATAATTCGTTCGTATTGGCAAACACGTTTCTATTTTCAGGTGACAACCCGGCACATTTTTATGTGCCTACTCATTTTTTTTCGATAACACGTCTATAATAATATTCTTTTATGGAAAGCCAAAACAGTTATTATTTCAGGTAACCATCTCAGTCCTCGTTAGTAGCAACGAATCCACGACCCACAAATGTGTATTTTTTCCATGTTTGGAGTTTTGGTTAGGAAAAGTGTGTTTGCCAGTGAAGATTCGCTGAGTAGGAGAAAAGAGATAGAAAATAACATAATTATTGACAGTTATAATAATATGTCAAAAAATACAGTCGAGGCTATTTAAATATGATCATTATTTTTGGCTTTTATGTTAGGATAATATTAGATTGAATTTGGGGATTTGTGCAATTTGGAAGGCTTAAGAACACTAGATTTTATTTTGACATACCTAATAATGAGATAATCTATTGTTTTAGAATGTATGCGTCAGTCTCTCTGTTGGCCTCGCCTCGGCTTTTCAGCCTTCAAGTCCGTTTACCACTTGGATCGCCGAGGTGCCGTGCCGTTGCGAAAGTTGACCACACTGTACGTGATTTGCATGCAGAGGATTCACGTTTTTTTACGTCATTATATTTTTTAATGGTTATAATAGTTAAGAATAGCAAGCCCACGTCACAAATCATGACACTTCGAATGTTATATCAGCCATATCGTCCTATGAGGTCATATATCCTACTTCGTTGCTACTCTTGAGGATTAAGATGGTCGCTTCAAATAAAGTGTTTTCGGAAACCACTGACATACACTGTACCTAACTGAAACAAAATACATAAGAATCAGCTTCGCTTCAAATAAAGTGTTTTCGGAAACCACTGACATACACTGTACCTAACTGAAACAAAATACATAAGAATCAGCTTCGCTTCAAATAAAGTGTTTTCGGAAACCACTGACATACACTGTACCTAACTGAAACAAAATAATTAAGAATCAGCTTCACGGCGGGTATGAGAGTGGTGGCATGGGCAGACGAAATTAGTTTATACGGTTTTCAGAAAACCTTAAGAAAAGATTATATTATCTATCTATTCAAGCCTCTTCCTGATTCCAGTTTGAAGCAAGATTTTATTGCCCTTTCGGGATCTCAACGCGGAATTTTGGCACGATTAAAGTAATTTCGAATACGAGACTAGGATCTAAATAGCACAATTCAGCTATGACCATCGAAATTCTTAGCGGCAGCCTAAAATAACATATTTTTTTAAACTACGTACTTTTTATTTTGAAGGTCCATTGGAATTTGGAAAAGAAAACTATAGTACAGTACTTGGTGTACTTGGACTGCTCCTCAAGTGCGTAGAATTATATCAGAGACTAAAACACCATCAATCGCCAAAAATGTTAGTTGAAAAGTAAGAAGTAATATTATTACTTTTTAATAGTAACAAGCGCAAACAGACTCGCACACGAAAGGTTCCGGACCATAGAAGATATTAATTTCTTATAATTAAATCTTCATAATTTTAATTTTGAATACACACTATGAGATTTTGTCTGTGAAAGAGTTTACCAAATACTATACAAAAGATAAATAACTATTTTACTGACGGACAAACAGCAGGGCCTTAGCATTAAGGTCCTTATTCAGTTCATATGTGTTCAAATTCCCTAAATTGAAATCTAGGCCAGGGACGGATACACTATTCTGGTTTCATTTATATCGTAAGTACATACTTACAGATGATATCATAGGCCATAATCGTGTTGATCAAACTTATTTAGGTTTCTGCCGGCTGTTAATGGGCTTGGTAACAATGCGACATTAAGACCTACTCAAAGTATCTAAATAAATGTTAGTTATGTCCATACTTTAAGCAAATGGGCGCTTGAAGGTTGCGGTAGGTGGCATAAGTGGCGTAACTCAGGCTCGCGGCAAAGTTATGTGCCATGCTTAACTTTACCCTTCAATAAATAAATATATAATTTATAACTGACATGTAATTTTTTAGAGATAACGACATGTTGGATCTTCAGATTACAATGAAAAGTCTTTTTTATACGTTTTTTTAACACTTATATTTTGCCATTAACCCATTAATGACCCACTACAGGGTCGGGTATCCTTCTCGTAATGAGAGGGATGTAGGCCTTAGTCCACCACGCTGGCCTACTGCGGGTTGGTGGACTTCACATACCTTTGAGAACATTTTTTTTGTGAACTCTCAGGCATGCAGCTTTCCTCACGATGTTTTCCTTCACCGTAACAGCAGGTGATATTTAATTTTATAAAGCGCACATAACTTTTTTACAAAGTCATCGGTGCGTGCCACTGGGATTCGAACCCGGACCCCACTGTGCTATCACCGCTTATATTTTAGGTAGGTATTATCTCGATGTGTGGTTTGTTTTTATAAAATGATACTGGATATGTTTCATCATTTTGACACATGGCGTTCAGTTGTTTTTGTTGTGCCCATATTTTATACGCCAAAAGAAAAACGTGGACCAATGAATTTGCATAATTATGTATCTACCATTTTTTTTTGTAAAAAATCACATACGACGTAAACAAAGACGTGTTCGAATGCGCATATTATAATTTTACCGTTCGTCCTCTTGGTTGGCCTTGTCTTTCTAATGCCAGGCCGTAAACACAATTCGCGAACAACGTGATTTTACCCTAAATATTGAACTCAAATTCAAATTATTGCCAGTACGAACGCAGCCAACAAATATTCAAACAGATTTCAAATATTATAATCAATTACTAGATTTTGCTCGTGGGTTCGTACGCTCCCATTTGAAAATTAATAATAAAAAATTTGGATTTAAATTGGAACTGCTTTCACAGTGTGTTAAATTTCATTGAAATCGTTTAGTTTCGGGGATGCTCGACCGAGGACCAACATCATGCCACGGGATTTTTCATAAGATTAAAGATTACATAAAAAATATATATATTAAGAGTGTTTCTAAGTTTACCTAATATGTTTAGTGTATACTTAGAGTAAAATAAATAGATATTACAATTTTCTATCTAATACTTTATTTTGTAAAGATCAAAACGCGTTAAAAAAAGATTATTTTCTATACTGTTTTATAAATGCAATAATCATCCTCTCGTTTCCATTTTAACATTGTTTACAAACAAATATTCAAAAACATATTTCCAACCCAAAGATCCACCGTTTGTGGTCTACAAAAATCTGGAAGGACTGTTTCACAGTATTTTTTTTAGGTTTAAAATGAAATATTCTATAATGGTCCAGGAAAAATATGTTTACGTGCTCGAGCTGCTGGCGGAAGCGGAAGCAAGTGATATTTTCATATGACGCTAGTTTGTTTCCCACAAAAACATACGATTATATATTCTGATTTTAAACGTTTCGATTAAATTGCTCTTATAGGTAATTATAATCTTCCGAGGTCGAAGGTTTCAACGGAAAGCGACTTCAAGTGGGTACGTCAAGAGGGATTATGTGCTCTATGTAAGTCTACGGTAGCGAACAAACTTCAGGGTTTCAAGCTATGTATAAGGTTTTTTCTTTAATTTCAGTTTACAAGTTATAATTAAAATAATGTGGTTGAATTGACGAGTGAATTTAAACAGTTAAGTATAGAAATATTTCTATACATATGTATATTATATGAATTCTGTCCCAATATTTATCGGTTATATTATGTTTATTATTTTGATTTGCTATCAGGGCGTTGGGAGGCTATTCATTGTGTACAATTCTTTGCGAGTTTTATTTTGTAAATATTCTAGTTTGTTTTTTAAGTCAGTCAGTCAGTAACCCATTAATGACCCACTACAGGGTCGGGTCTCCTCTAACAATGAGAGGGATGTAGGCCTTAGTCTGGTTTACCTTAGTTTTTTAAGTAATACCAACAAATTAATCTTACTGTTATTGTATCCTTAGAACGACAAGAATCTGCCAAGGTATCCTTGTGCACCAAAATTTAATCACCGTCAAAACAGCTTGATAGGTAAACAATGATTAAGGAATCATATTGCGAAATCCTATTAAGTAGGTATTTGCGGCGTTCAATTGTCCTTAGCACTTTGCTACATAATATTATTAGCGTATGAATGAAACATACGCAATGAAACGTGCAGGCATTATACCTGTATAACTACAGGTAACTACAGGTTAGGTAGGTGTCTATAAATATGTAACTCTTGAACTAAACTTAGATTTTGATATCTGAATAGTATAATTTCTAGTATTGGTATATTCGTACAATTAGTAACAACTCCAATTTGATTGTATCGTTTATTTCGTTTGAATTATGTCTCACATGTTTAATCAAAACCAGCAGCTATGGTAATAAGACGATCAGAATATAATATATGTAATAATAACCTCTACTCACTAGTACCAGATTAAGACCCATTGTTGTTTTAATCAGCTAGCTAGTTTTAATCTTTCAGTACAAGAGTAAAATAATATCTATTATTTGTATTATTTTTATCAAGTGTATAAGTTATTCAACACAAAACATATTCAAGAATAAGCAGTTAGCAACAACTAGGTACATGGCATGAAACCAATAGACAATTTCAGGTCTTGGTTGAATGTCCTAGACAATTTCAAGGCTTATTACTTCGGACCAGCTGAGCGGTGGTGACCGTCGGCCGGTTCAAGGGCGTCGGGTGAATGCCACCAGTCGTATTTTTTACAATCGTCATTCGCCTACGTGATGACTGATCTTATAGAAGCCGGATGGATACAGCCCGTCGCTAAATAACTACATAATATCTTTAAATATCGAATGGCAAATTTGAATAGGTACCGGCATTGCGTGACCGACGCGGACGTAAATGGAAACGTAGACGCTAACTTTCCCAAGGATAACTATTTTTTGTAAGGTGGAACGAAATAAATTCATCAGTAGAAAGAAAACTCAATAACGTGAAAAAGTACGCCGTTTCGAGACACAATGCAATCAGACGCCAAGACACAAAAACCTTTGTGGCGTGCTTTCACACGGTATTTTCTGCGAGGATCATCACTAACAAAATAAAGAAATTCCCGGTAAGAGATAACAAGTTACACCTGCGGGGAGGTCGAATAAATAGCTATAACTGGGTAAGAGCGTAAACCTTTGTTCTTTCGTCCGAGGCTCGACTCCACGAAAAATTATCTTTTTACTTTTTTGCTGAGTAGCTCCCCGAGCGGACCGCCCGAGCAGGTAGACTGCTGAATACAATAACGCTATGTAGACGTTTGTATGTATGTAGCTACACTGCAGTGTTGAAGGAAACTTTTGTGCGAAAGCCTAGTAAACGAACTATTGCGTTCAGATGGCGATTAAATAAATCAAAAGTGAATGCCTTGAACATACCATTACCATTAAAAGAAAACAAAAATAAATAACTTCGTGCAATAGATACATAGCGTATGAAAACATAAAATTACTTTGATATCTTATGACCATGAAGTTTTTAGTGACAACATTCAAACTTTAACTGTTCGAGATCCAAGTATGTAGTTATTTTAAAACAATTATGGTACGTATCATATAAAAAATGCTACGAGGCAATTAACATTACAAAAAAAAAATTCCATTTAAATGGAAAAATGTCAATATTTAAGAGGTTTTTTTTTGCGCATTTGAAAGTCGAATGTTGATCTCGCAAGACAAGCTATTACAAGTTTAGATTGTTGTTCTTCAATAATGGTGTTGAATATAAAATGATTCCAAAAAGGTTAACTTAAATAATTCAACATTCTTCATTCAACATCAGGCTTCAAAGTATAAAGATGAATCCATTTCACTCATCACAACTCACTTTAATGATTATGTCAACAGATTGTAGCTACAGTGGATCTTTTAAGCAATCACTTGAGGTCATCTATGGATAATTGTCAAAGAAAACTCGTGTAAACCAAGGTCTCACTGTATTTAGTTATTTCCTAGGTGTGCTGACGCAATGGTAATATGAATTGTAAAGTATGAATTATCTAGCAGGAAATCAAATGGAAATAAGTTAACAATACCATAGCTGTATTCAAAGTGACAATAAGTTTTTATACCAAGGATAGAACGTACAACTGAACTGAAATCGGACATTCAGAAGCTTTGAAAAACATAGTTTATGTGTGACCAAATATGAGTCAAGAAGGGGGAAATAATCACTGTTTCTATTTTGTGCTTTAACAAGCATCACATCAGCAACTTACATAAACCTAATAAAGTTAATCCTTTTTTATTTCGATTGGGTACCTATGTTGTACTGAGATAAGCCTATTGATGTTAAATATTGTGTAATATGTACAATATTAGTTCTTAATTCCCAATGACTCCAAATGCAGATGGGTCAAGTGTTTTTAAACCTCTCGAGGGCTTCTTCCTACAGGGTTAATTCACTTGTCTTATTGGCAACAACCAGGGCAGATGGTTTGACATGTCCACAGAAACACAATAAATTCGCTATCAACAATGATGTGTATCCCAGCATGTTTAACTTTTTAACTGCTCAAAAACGAATTCTAGAATATAAATAATCAATGAGCAACTTTTCTATTTATTTATATGTCTTAAAAAATTCAAGCAGTGTTACTTTGTTGAGGGGCAATCTTTGATTGAATGTATAATTTATAATGCAATATCTATGACATTAATTAAGTGTGCACAAGTTGTACCTGATAAATATTAAAAGCTTTTGATTTTGAATTCCCCTTCGAGCTTTAAACTGAACCCCAAGAACAGCTGTTTGCAAACAGCTGTGAATGGGAGCAAAAAACCAGACAAACTCTATGGGTATCCTCACCTGCCAGTGAAGTGTTAACTTTATATATTAACTATTTTAGAACTTTCACTTTAATTTTAGTAACTAATCGGCATTAGGCCAGCGTGGTGGACTAAGACTACATCCTTCTTATTGTGAGAGGAGATACCATGCAGTAGGTCATTAGTGGGTTACAGATAAGTTCTTTGTTTTGCATCAAAATGCTTTGTCTCAGAAATAACACATGGTGTTTCTGACAGATAATATATATCATGGGTTGTTTTAGTTAGACTGAAATTGACACTTTGAATAATCAATCTTTGGATTTGGATGGAATTAAAAAGAGTAACTTGGCAATGAAACAATTTCTATCTCAATCTATATCCAAAGATTGGTCACTGAACCCACCATAAAAAAACTATATCCAAAATAATTCCATTATACTCAGGAGACGACTGTAGTTCCTTATTTGTGGAAAAATAACTTATTTTTACAACTCTGGTTGTATAATTAAAATTTGTTTATATAAATGGATAATAGTTAAGAATTTTTAATATGAGGGTTCACTTGAGTAGCAAACACAATGGTCAGAGAAATATCTTGTTTTGTTATCATACACTAATAAAACATACCTATTTTTGTATCATCCTGACTTATCAAATGAAGATAACCTCGTTTACCAATGTACTACCATTACAAGTATGACATTTGTACTTAAATTGTTAAGGAATATGTTATAATATGAGTACACCAGTATTATTGAAGAATTAATATTAGGTACTATAGTATGTTGTAATATTAATGCACGGTAATCTTAATCTCAATATCGATTTATAGATAAGTACCTAACTTGCTTTGCTACCGATCAGCATTTAGTAAAGCATGGGCGACGTATTCAATGTTTACTTATGCTCTGACGCATAATTTCTGCATCAACAATGCAATCGAAAACATACTTAATCCACGTTTGGTAGTTAGATGCCAAACAAATGAAGCTATTAAATTCCACACATACATATCAGAAAAGTATACAAAATTGCTAAAGAAACTATGCTAAAGTTACATGTGAGACTCAGCATCGATTTCCAATTTTTCTAGCTAGCCCAAGCGTCAGTAGAAACAATGAAAAGTTTTTTTACCTTCGTTTTCGTGACTCCACGATGCCGCTTTAGTTTCCCAACGCTGAGTACAGTTATTCACAGCACTTATCATCACAATACAATAAACAGATTAATTACTACTCTATCATTAATAGATAGAAAAATATTATATCATTTAATGATTACTTTACTTGTAAAATAAAATACACAAGCTGGATATTTCAAGCAAGGGTTTGGGCATGACACAAAACAAACCAATAGAAAAAGAGAAGGCCTACAGAACGCGATGCGCAATTGCGCATGCGTGAAACTCAGTCAAATATCGACGAAATAGTTTCACAGAGGGCGCTGCATATTTGTCAATTACCATGAATATTTTGGTATGGCAACAAAATCAAGAAAATGGTCATTTAATTATTTTCATGTTATTAATTAATATATTAATAAAAAACATTAAATATTATGTATTATAATAAAATAGGAATAATTAGATAGGTACTGATTAACGTAAAAGGTAAAATAAATGTTCGTAAAAGTTGAACAGTGCGACATCTGTAATTATTTTAAGGAACTAAAATGATACTTATTTAACAGCGTAGTTTGCGTGTTATACACTAGATGTCACTACAATATTACATCTAATGCTGTGCATGAATAAATATTTCATTGTGCCACTAGATGGCGTTGATTCTACTTAGGTTTACAAAGATTTTTCATAGACATTATTTTTTTTAATAAATAATACCTTTCGACCTATTATATTTTTTTCTTTGCGTAAAAGCATAAAGGTACTGTGAATATAATTATGATACGAAATTCAGCTCATCACTCATGTAATAAGCTGGTTGAGGGTTCATACCAAATTGGTATCCTCATTTAGATAGTTATTTCGATGTAGGTCAACCAAACCTTATAACAATTTAAGAAATGAGTACTTACCCATATGTGTGTGTACATACTCTTACACTTACGCATTTAAGTTAAGCCGCAGACGTGTTCAATTCGTTCGAAGCAATCTAAGTATGTACATAAGTATTTGGAAGTTTCTTCATAATTAGAATCAGGGTTAATTTTTAATTTTAATGGATTCTTATGAGCTGTAGTAAAAATATTAACCACTGACTGTCCATATGTTGGTAATATTATTTTACGAGCGCCGAAAAAGGCGGATTTACGATCTGAACTTTACTTTCGGGAGTGCTCAATTTCATGGCAAATTAACGTTAGACATCCGCGCTCCTTTTTTATAATCCTTACCCATAAAAAAATAATTTTCATCTCACCGTAAATTATTATCTAATGGGAATATGTGCATAATTTTTATTTAATGTCTGGTTTCGGTCATTTTTAACCCCGACGCAAAGAAGGGGAAGGGGAAGAATTAATTTTTAATTTAATATTATTTAACCAAAGACTAAATATAATAACTATTGGTTTATAGTATAATACATTATTTTCTCTGTTTGTGAACAGATTTCCTTTTTTCTTTCGAGAGCTATTGTTGTGTTTTATTTGTTTCTATAAGTAAAGAATTAAAATCAGATCGAATGTACTAGTAGGTATCATTCACAACTAGAACACTTGATAAAAGTTCTGTGATAAACTTTCTGAAATTTTGCTTTGTTCATTAGCGTATCTATTATCTACCTTATTGAATACTTTGTTATGAGATTCATTTGACTGTTATCGCCAATTCTTTTATGGCCACCAGAGGTATGTTACAACTATGTTACGACTGTTACGTCATTAGGGCTGTTACGTTGTTACCTCTCGCTTGGTTAAGGTAGATAAAGCAACCTACCCATGGTACCCATGGGCGTATTAGTAGGATAAATCTAAAATAAGCGTGAACAGACTAAACATTATGTTAGTTCGGTCACTCCCCTATGTAATTATTTTCAGAGCCATGTAGGTAGTTAAATAGAAACGGGATGTTTAGGTAACATCCACCCACATACCCAAACTTCCTTTCTCATTCCCTCACCGAATAAAACCACAAAACTCAAAACGTTCGCAATTCGCAAATTGGCATTTATTGTTAAGAATTTGATCTTCTTTGATCTTCCTACGAATCGTCGACCCAATTTCTATCCCAAAGACATGGGCTCAATTGGGCTCAGTGGCTTAACAAAGGAAAGAGCTTGGACCTAATAGGGGCTCTCGAGCAATGTCGCCTTCGCGCCTTCCTTTGACGTAGCCGACAAAATGAAGCCAATTTAAAACGTACCAAGGTGCCTACATCAGCTGAAAAAGGTTCGGGAAAAATATATGCGCGGTTTGATTGAGGTTATTTCTTACGTCCTATCAATGTGTAACCAACCCATTAGTGGCCATCTGCAGGGTTAGTTCTCTCAATAAGAAAGATATTTTCATGTAACGATATTGAAAGGCAGTTCGAATATTTAAATCTATTCCATTGTATTTATCACACAGGTACCTACTGAAGAAGAGACGATTCCATAATTATATACGCAATAGAATCACGGAAATCGAATGGAATCAGTTTAGTTCTTGTTTAGTTACGCGATATATTCGTAGGTTTCTTAATTAGAGTCTAGCTAAGGTCACGTTAGTCCCTCAACAGAGCTCAGCATGCCTCAGACACACAAGAAGTTAATAAGATGTGACGTTTCAGCCGGCAGCCACTGAATGACCTGGATACGGAGGCTGCATCGCAGGGGCGCGGCGAATCGATGTGTTGCCATGGCGACCGCGACGTCTGCCGAGGAGCCTGCCTCTACTGTCCCTTTCTGTCTCGCCGTGATATCATATCACACAGCCCTCACTCAAAAAGGACTTAACTACCACCCAGCTGCATTCATAATTCAATCTTAAACCTTTGCATTACAGTTTAATTTCTTTTGAAGCGTCCATTTCATAAGTCGTTCCAGGTACGAACCAGGATCTTCGTACGATATAATATAAAGAAGAAACAGTTTCTGGAATCAATAAAGACAAACAGACCGCTAGGAGTGAGTAGAAATAAACTTAGCTACTTTAATATAAGGTCCAGTATCGCATGTTTCGTGCTTCACCGTTAGTGAGTATACCTGTGTATATTGGACAGCACTCAGTGGGTGGCTTTACAAGATATTTGGGGTTTGCTCGAGTCTGTTAACATCTGGTAGGGGACCAGAAGGGTGAAGTCTGCATCTCAGATTGGAGGTGTTGTAATTAATTATTTATTTTGCCGTAGATTGTTTGCGTTTGTAGAGGGCAAATGTTGTTGGAAATTAATTTTCTTGGCTTCTAAATATGACTACATTGTCTTATTGATAGAAGAAAGGGGAATTTTCGTAATTTGGATGGAAACTTACTTAATATTGTTTTTTATTGATTTTTTATTGATTCCTTCTTAACCTTTACAAACATCTGATTGATCGGTATATAACATTAAATAAAAAATTTAAAAAAACCACCGACACAATATACTTGAAGATATTGGGTATTCTCCCCACTTTTACTCCCACAGTTTTTTCAGTGCTCAACCGATTTTCATTGACTTTATTATTTTGTAAAGCCCGCTACAGAAGGTCTGTAGCGGGCTTAATCTGAACGTGATGCGCTTTCATTTGAGACCCCACTCGATTATATTTACAGACATTCGGTTAGTCTAGCCGTGTGGTTGCCGGCTTAGAATAGCGCCACTCCAAGTCGACCCGTGGAGATCGTAAGAGGCGATCGGAGGGATATCACTACCAGGGGATGGGCAGCAGCGTCTCCCTGAGTACTAAACACCTACTGCGGTCACCAACACGCACTTGCCAAGCGCGGTGACTACGGCATCAACCCCCAATATGGACGGCACAAGTCAGCCACGGCCCCCAGTCCCCGGCGGCTCCGCTATTCCTGGCTCTGGCAGCGGCCATGGTAACGGCGGGGCAGGGGGTGCTAAGAATCTCCGGCAGAGATCGCGCTGCCACAAACGACGACTTCTGCACCTGGCAACATACAACACCAGGACACTGAGGACCGACGACAAGATCCGTGAGCTGGAAGACGAGATAGACAAGTTAAACTGGAGTGTCGTGGGATTATCCGAAGTCCGAAGACAGGGGGAGGACACGATAATCCTAAACTCCGGTAACTTGTTCTATCACCGGGAGGGCGAACATCTGTCCCAAGGTGGTGTCGGGTTTCTCGTCCACAAGTCCCTCGTCAACAACGTGACGGAAGTCGGGAGTGTGTCGGCAAGGGTAGCGTACCTTATACTCAGAATATCCAAGAGGTATTCGCTGAAGGTCATACAGGTTTACGCACCGACCTCGGCACACCCCGACGATGAGGTTGAAGTTATGTATGAGGACGTAAGTAGGGCCATACGTAACTCCAAGACCCATTTCACGGTGGTGATGGGGGACTTCAACGCAAGACTAGGTGCGCGAGACGGCGACGAGCGGAAGGTGGGGCCCTTTGGTATCGGGCAACGGAACCACCGGGGCCACTTGCTGGCTAACTTCTTGGAGAAGGAGGACTTCTATATGATGAACTCCTTCTTCAAGAAGAAGCCACAGCGCAAGTGGACTTGGATCAGTCCCAATGGTTCCGTTAAGAGTGAGATAGACTTCATCATGGCAGACAAGCCGCACATATTCAATGATGTCTCTGTGATCAGCAGGTTTAAAACCGGAAGCGATCACCGGATGGTCAGAGGCACATTGAATATCAATGTCAAGCTGGAACGGTCACGCCTGATGAAGTCTACGCTCCGACCAACACCTGCCCAGATCCAGGACTCCGAGGCCTTTCAGCTGGAACTCCGCAATCGTTTCGCGTGCCTGGAAACATGCAGTTCAGTGGACGAGTACAACACCAGGATGGTAGACACTGTCCACGAGGTTGGGTCTAAGTATTTCAAGGCCCCCTCCGGTGGTAAACCTCAAGTTCTCTCAGAACATACCCTCGGTCTTATGAGGGAAAGGCGAGAACTATGTGTGCAGTCTCCAACCTCAATGTCGAAATACCGACTGCTCAACAAACAGATCTCTCGGAGTAGGCGACGCGATTTGCGTGTCTATAACACCAAACGTGTAAAAAACACGATCGAGCGGAACCAAGGCTCGAAAGTGTTCGCAAGAGATCTGGAGGTTGGGCAAAGTCAGTTGACGAGGTTGAAGACCGACTCCGGCACCATAGTTACGTCTAAGCCCGAAGTTCTGAGAGAAATTGAGAGATACTACGGACAGCTGTATACCTCCTCAAGAGCTCCCGTTCCCAAGGCGGCGAACGACAAGCGAGCTAAATTAACCCGGCACTATACCGAAGATATCCCGGACGTCAGTCTGTACGAAATTAGGGGGGCACTCAAACAGCTTAAAAACAACAAAGCTCCGGGGGATGACGGAATTACAACGGAGCTGCTGAGAGCGGGCGGCAAACCCATCCTAGTCGCGCTCCAGCAATTGTTCAATTCCGTCATCAGCACTGGAAGTACCCCGGAGGCGTGGAGCAGAAGCGTGGTGGTACTGTTCTTCAAGAAGGGCGACAAAACCCAACTGAAGAACTACAGGCCCATCGCGCTTCTGAGCCACGTCTATAAGCTGTTTTCGAGGGTCCTTACTAATCGTCTAGCGCGCAGACTCGACGACTTCCAGCCTCCCGAACAAGCCGGTTTCCGAAAAGGCTATAGTACCATAGACCACATACATACGCTTCGGCAGGTTATACAAAAGACCGAGGAGTATAATCTGCCGCTATGCGTAGCGTATGTGGACTATGAGAAGGCCTTCGATTCTATCGAGACCTGGGCGGTGCTTGAGTCTCTTCAGCGATGCCAGATCGACTATCGGTACATCGAGGCGTTGAAGTGTGTATACAATGCCGCCACCATGAAAGTCCGAGTACACGACAACAGTACGAACCCCATCCACGTGCAGCGCGGCGTACGACAGGGGGATGTCATCTCCCCAAAACTTTTCACCGCTGCACTGGAAGATGTGTTCAAGCTGATGGAGTGGAAAGGACGTGGTATTAACATCAACGGCGAACACCTCTCACACCTCCGATTTGCCGATGACATAGTGATCCTGGCGGAGTCGCTGGAGGAACTCAGCATTATGCTCAGCGACCTCAATAGTGCCTCACAACGGGTGGGTCTTAAGATGAACATGGACAAGACGAAAATCATGTCTAATGTCCATGTCACACCCGTACCGGTGGTTGTTGATGGCACTGCTCTCGAAGTTGTAGACGAATACGTTTACCTAGGACAAACGATCCGAATGGGTAAGTCCAACTTCGAGAGAGAGGTCACTCGAAGAATCCAACTCGGCTGGGCAGCGTTCGGGAATCTACGACACGTCTTGACGTCCGATATACCTCAGTGCCTGAAGTCGAAAGTTTTCGAGCAATGTGTGTTGCCAGTGATGACCTACGGTGCCGAGACGTGGTCCTTTACTGTGACCCTAATTCACAAGCTCAGAGTCGTCCAGAGGGCAATGGAGAGAGCTATGCTTGGTATTTCTCTACGAGACAGAATCAGAAATGATGAAATCCGTAGAAGAACGAAGGTGACCGACATAGCTCTCAAAATTTGCAAATTAAAGTGGCAATGGGCTGGCCACATCGTTCGCAGGACTGACAACCGATGGGGAAAAAAGGTCCTCGAATGGCGACCACGTTTAGGCAAAAGGAGCACAGGCCGCCCTCCGACCAGGTGGACTGATGACCTGAAGAAGACAGCGGGAAACCGTTGGACTCAGAGGGCCCAGGACCGGGCGGAGTGGCGTCGATTAGGGGAGGCCCATGTCCAGCAGTGGACTACTAAGGGCTGAAAGGAAGGAAGGAAGGGTTATTCTTCCCCACTTTCACCCCCCACAACTTTTAAACGGCTCAACCGATTTTCATCAAACATGTCTAAGAACACTCGGCCGTAACTCACCTTTCATACAAAAAATCTAAATTGAAATCGCTTCATCCGTTCGCGAGCTATGGTGCCACAGACAATGCAGACAGAAAGACAGACAAACAGACAGACAGACATGTCAAACTTATAACACCCCTCCTTTTGCATCGGGGGTTAAAAAGAGGAGACAACAATGATATTATTAGACACGATATGATGAAGATTTTTATACTTAGATGAAGAATGTTTAGTTTGGAAATACTTATGTGGTTTCCAGACTAGGCAATCATCAGAATCTTATCTTTCTATCTATCTTAGCCGAAACTTGAGAAACATGTTGCTTTCCGATGAGTTAAGAGATTGGTGGTTCGGTTCGCCTACCTACTTCCCCGGGCGAGCTACTATGGCTCTATTAGGTACCTTAATTAGAATACAATCAATAATAATATATTTGACTAGAATCAATAAATTGCCATAAATTTTTATGTCGGGAAGAACACATAAATCAGCAACCCAAAGTTAACAAAGTCTAAATATAAACCAGGGTCGCTTTGTCTCTCTTTAAGCCTCATTTAACTCGGCTTAGTGAGGTTTCAATGTTGCATAAATTTTTTATCGTAACGAAACAGAACCCTGTGCGTTAACAATGTGTTGTCTGTTGTTGACAGACAGTAAAAATCAATTAATTAATCGAAAGTTGTTTAATATTCTTAATACTTTGCCTGTAGACACAATAGTTAAACAATGGGCATGTAGTATCACGTGTGACTCACGGGACAGCGAAGTGATAAAGGTTATGGTTATGCGCGTTTATTCTGCACCTAAGTATACCTAATGATAACATTTATCTAAATATAAGACCGTAAGAAGGCAAAATGCAATTTCATAACGTAGCTACGCCATTATACTCCTGCTCGAGTAGATCACAAGCGCAAGCACAAGCGATCGAAAAAGTTAAGCAACGTCGGATGCGGTCAGTACCTGGATGGGTGACCGCGAGTGGTGCGCTTTCGTGCTTCGGACGGCACGTTACGCCGTCGGTCCCGGTTGTTATCTATACGATAGCCTAATAAGCCTTGTCGGAGGCCCTATGAGCGGTTTGAAACATCCGACGTGGGTTGGCCACTAACCCGTTTCTCTAAGAAACCGCTTTTTAGCAGCGTGGAGGAGTATGCTCCAGGCCTCACCCTGTTGTGGTAGAGAGGCTCGTGCCCAACAATGGGCCATAAAAGGGTTGCAGTCAGGTACAGAATAATCCTTTAAATTTCCCTTAAGTGTCTATAACCCCATTTATTTAACGCTTTTAATGTTCTAAATTCTAAAAATTCTAAATTAAAATCTAATATATAAATATACCCAATTAAATCAAAACCTTAACTTATCTTACAGTAAGTCAGACACTTGTATCACTCACCGAACAAACGTCCTATCCAAAAAATATCGACAAACCCCCGCATATATTTGAATATGCATAGCAAACACGCTCCCCTCACCACAGCGAACATTAATCACTCATAAAAAAGACAAAGCGACTTCCAAGGTACGAGTACGAGTACGTCATATCTAACATCGGCCTTAGTTTCATTAAAAAGTCCGAAGGTAACCGAAGCTTCTTAATGACCGGCCGCTCGTGTGTCACGGAACACGCTAATATTTATGTAAATTGCAGAGAATATGATTAGTCCGTCGCCTCCCCCACTGATAATCATATTTACGGCCACCCACCCTCGCTGCAGGGGGACCGTCTTGCCGGCGCTTCCGTTAGCCACTCAGATTCAGGAAAACTTCTTATAGATTTGATTAAGTTGTTTACCTAGTTAGTGCTTGAGATGAGTTAAGTTTTGTTAAGTTAAGATTTTATTTTTTTGTAATATGTTTTATGTCCCTCTATTGAGTCAGGTCTGTTCGCTCTGAAGTTAACTGATGTGCTTCTCGTAATGAGAGGGATGTAGGCCTTAGTCCACCATGCTGGCCTACTGCGGGTTGGTGGACGGTAAATATACCGGTAATAAAATAGTAAATATACTTACCATTTTTTAATTATAATTATTTTAATTTCATGTTATACCTAATAGATACCTAATTTGTTGGCTAATTGTAAGCACGTTTTAAAATCCCGTTTTTTAAAGGAAAGCGCGTCGTACGAAAATGTACTCTATAATTTCCCGAATACGGTTGCACGTAGCACATTTGTTTAATTTACTGGAAATTTGACTCATTTCATCATAATTATAAAGTAAAACAAAGTGACGTAAAGCGCAAAATCGCGAGGAAGCGGCAACAAAGGTGGAACTTTGTAAACAATTTGCGTTCGATGGCGAGCAATTTAGCTCGTCACAAAAGCTTTAACAGTTTGCGGTGACAGTCTCTTACGTTTAAGGCGATAAATGTTTTATTTATAGACTAACTGATCCAGCATGCCTAAAAAAATTATAGCAGAATTGGCACCATTTTTTGGCATTCAAAGCTCATTAATTAGATCAACTCGTATATCTCATAGTTACCCGTCTGGGAAACGATTAGCAAACAACATGACAACTGACTGTGAGAACACTTTTTTATTTTTTATTTGTGAACTCTCACGCACGCATGTTTTAGTTATTTATCAACCGGTTTTACTCACGGTATTATTTATTTATCGGTGATGCCGACATGTTTCGGTCCTGACCGAGGACCCTCTTCAGGAGCTCCTGCCGGTCGCGGTGGCTTCGCGGCGGAGACATGTAGGTTTCCTCACGATGGTTTCCTTCACCGTAACCGTAACATAACTTTGAAATATAAAGTCATTGGTGAGTGCCACTGGAATTCAAACTCGGACCCCTCGATAAAGAGGTCGGATTCTAAGCCACTGGGCTATCACCGCTCTCTAGAAATTCTTGAATGCCTCATTTAACGTAACCATACAAAAAACGTTTTAATTTTGCAATTTATTGATCATTTGACTCATTTCATAATACAGAGTCAACAACCGTACAAAACCTAAAGAAGCCGCAATAATGACTAAACTTTGTAAAAGGTTAAGACAGCTTAGACAGATTGCGAAGACGTTCTGTTACGTATTTGTTCGATAAAGAGTTGATTTCACCCAATTTTGATTATGAAAACGTCCTATCTAGATGATATAAGTACAAGTACATTAAAATTTTGAACAAGCTTACCGTGCATGAGAGATCTCATTATTTTCTTAAAGGCATGAAGCCCAACTCTACTTATATTATTATCATCGTGCAGTGGGGAACAAATAAACTGTAGATAAACCATTAAGCAACCAGTAGGTATAAATAGATTTGTCTTGCAATATTTTCCTACAAGATTTTCCTCTCCTTTTTGAAACAGCGTAGTTAGAACAGAATCCCCTGTTGCAAGAGGTATCCCCATCCAAACTCTCCCAGCTTAACATTGATCAATTGGTTGAGGTACCTACGGGTTATTCGCTATTTTGGCTAAGCCGTGTTTTTAGATCGCTCAGCTATCGAAAAGATTTACTTGGCACTATTTTATCGACAGCAAACATTGCCCAAAGAGCGCTCTAAATAAGTGTAGCGATCCCCTCCTCGCGTCGTTATCCTCATTGCTGAGGGTCGTGACTCCCCCGCTGCATCAGTTTCTCTCGTACGATTTCCCTCCATCTGCTGCGATCCTTAGCTTCGTGAAGTGTAGCGATAGTGTTAAATATTTCCCATTTACTTGGGATTAAGTACCTCTTCTTATGAAACTCAACTTATGAATGTTTTAGTAAGAAGAAGAAATGGCATTTGGCGCAGTACGAGTCGTAAGTAGATACATATCTACTTAACTTTGTTAAACAAAATTTGTTTTACTTGTTAGTACATTATTTTAAAAACGTTGGACATGCACACAGGACACGTTACACGCAACGGAGTAGATATAGAAGAAGTATGGCGGTGTTCATGGGTGCAATGAACACTGCGGCCAATAACCCGTGTAGGTACTCCTGTACTGTTCGCTGCAACCGCATTCTGTCACTGAAGTAAGTATTGTCATTGACTAGATAGGTACTCGTAAGTACCTATAAAAATCATAAAATCCTACGTTACCATGGTCAAGGTACCTTGGTACGAACCTAAGTATACCTACCTACTTATATCTACATATATATACATATACATATACCAAGCTGGTATAATCTCATAGGTTTATGAAAAGAAAATATTTAAACGGCGTCAGCATGTTACATGTTGGTATGTAGATGGACTCTAGAGACTTTTCACATATTCAGCGACCTAGGTTGAACTGAACCGCAGAGATTTACGTCACGCTTTTGCATTTCATGACCATGAAAATTCCTTTCACAGTTTTGATATGTTGGGTGCTTTTCGTGCTTGTAATACCTACCTATACGTATTGACGGAGGTAGCTGTGGTGAAAAGTGATTGCCTGTTATAAGATTGGTACCTACCTAAATGTTCAGGTGTCCGGAAAGAGTTACTTTATTTGAGGTGATCATCTTAGTCCTCAGGGGTAGCATTGCATTCATGTATACCTCAGATAGGATTTTTACCCTATTTGAGGTTGAACGTGGATATCCAAGAACTGCATAGACCACATAACATTAGGTGGCCTTATACCTAACTATAAGACCAATAAGATTCCTTCCTTCCTTTCAGCCCTTGGTAGTCCACTGCTGGACCTCTGAACCCAACGGTTTCCCGCTGCCTTCTTCATGTCATGAGTCCACCTGGTGGGAGGGCGGCCTGGGTTCCTTTTGCCTAAACGTGGTCGCCATTCGATTCATAAGATTGATTGTTCATATTTCGATGATGATAAAACTTAACTCCTTTGTTAGGTAAGAGGGTCATGCTACATATGCAAGCAGGTAACTTAAACGTGTCATCGTTAGCGGCAGGTACTCATGTGGAGAAATTACGTATGATTAACCGAGCGCTTTGATTAAAGTGCTCGTGTTAGCATAACACTAAACAAGAAAGAAACGGTAATGGCTGGAGGTAGCAGTAATGACGAGTCGTGAAGTGGGTGGGTGGTAGCGGCAGCGGGCTGAAACGTTCGAGTCTCCGCTGACAGTTGTCGAGCGGCCGCGGGTCGGTCACTATCGCGTTTCCCGCGTGAAAATCGCTTTCCCCGCGGTCGCGGTACGGCGGACCACGTGAACGCAGTGTCCCGCCGACCGCTCGCGTGACACGCCGCGCTCCTCGCGCCGCACGCCGCACGACCACCACCCGCGCATCCCGCAGGATCCGCGTACGATCCCGGCGCCTGCCCGCGCCACACTGCGCCCGCCCGGACCTCACTCGTGCGCGCACTTCCGATAGTTCCAATTTTGAATAGTTAACTTTTTAAATAAATTATCTCCTCGCCTTCGATTGGCGATCGGAGACATTCGGATCCGCCGTGGACGCGATGCGGCTGAAGGCAGTGGCGAGGCGTCTCGACGCGCCAGGTGAGTGTCGCCGGTCTTTCTCTAGGTATTGATAACCGAAGAAAGTTCTCCTGAAACTTTTAGGGGTAGGATCGGGGGCGAGCTTTGTCGTGATGCTCTCGAAGATGCGCAGTAGGTATAATATGAGATAAGGACAGTGCGATGCGCTCGCCGCGTGTCGCGATTGGTCGGCGCCTCCCCCGCCTGACAAGATAGCAAGGGACATCCTCCGCGCGATGTTTCGCTACAATACACCGTAAAATCGAGCAGCAGAGTATATTTTCATTTGGATTTCCGACGGGAGGGACGATCCCTCTCTTGTCACTTGTCATTGGATGCGCTCGAAGGCTTTTCCTTATTTATTTACATTATGTGTGTGTCATTGTCATTCAAATGCGGTCTTTGTTTTAATTGACTGTCTTATGTAGTAGTGTAGGTAGTTACAATAGACTTTGTAAATAAAATCGGCTCGGAAAACTTTGTTCAAGGGTAAGAAAACTTTGTTGCTAAATTCAAACGAATGTATTGTGTAAGATCCAATTTGAATACTTTGGTTTCTTCGACAGAGTTACTTTCTTCTTGTTTTCAATCTTATGCAATTTTCTTTTAAACTTTTACGGTATTTCGAAGCGGTAACAGTCTGTTACATTATAAGGAATCTGCTGAAATGTTATGCTACGTTTTTATTAAGGTACTGCTTTTTATTTCGGGTTAACGTTGGTTGCTAACAATGAGATAATAATTTATTTACATAAAATAGTTAGGTAAGCATCTATAACCTAAGAGTCTTTATCTAGGTGAACATGAGTATCACCTGGATGAAGCAAAAAACCACGCTATGGACCATATCTTTCCATAACACGATAGGATAGGATAGTGAGATCTAATCCTAGGCTATGAGCACAAACATTCTTACAGGCTAGACCTAGAGCACTTGCTTTAAGATATTAGTACTGCTCAAGCCATTTTTTCCCAAATAAAAAAAGTTATAACCTATTTACCTACATGTAGTATGTATCTAACTATAGAGAAAATCATAGGTACCTACCTACTTATTTTCTTTGTTCAGTTTAGATTACTACTGTAAAAGACACCGCGCCAAAATAATAATAAAATTCAAAACGAATTCAATGTTTTATTTTATTGTCTCTCAATTTATAATTATAAATATCTTGAACTCTATATGGGGGTATTTAGAATTACAGCTAGTGTTAAGTAAATTTTACGTTAATGAATATATCGTACCTCCCTTTATTTCATTCAAATATTCAAGTTCGTACCTAAATTTGCCAATATCAATGATAAGTTTAGTTCGCTACTGGTGATCTCTACTTTTTCGTAGAGGTTCGTAGCCAACTGACATTTGGACTATCTACGCCACGTACTACTACAACTACTTATACAATGTTATTTTATAGGTTAGGTTAGTTACTTATCTATAAGCATTACCCTCCTAGAATTTAATTTTTTGTTATAAGTGATTTAGAAATATGTAGTAACTTAGATATGACGCATCTATCACCCATTGGGTATTCACTGCAGGATCGGTTTTCCTCTCACGTTGAGTAGACCACGCTGGCTTTTTGTGTTTGAAAACCCCATACGAAAGGGTACCTATCTAAGTTGGTTACTTGGAACTGAAATGTAGAAATATAGAGAAAGACTGTCCTACATTGTTTTTTGAAATAAGACGTAGGGACGCAATACTGGTTAAAATGTAAGTATGTAGTCTGCTATCGGTCACTTCTTGTTGTGAGAAGGAGTCCTTTTGTAATAGGGGTGCACAACAGTGAGATGTAAAATGGACCTAACATATATTATTTCCATGTCAGGTATGCCTTGGTGTTTACTTTTCCAACCCTTATTGAATCTTTACAATATAGCCTAATAAATTATACCTACTACAGTTACCAGTCGAACGCAATTAAATTTTACACAATTACTAGTTGACCCCGCTGTTTTGCGAAAACCCTTATCACTTAGGGATATGAAAAATAGACAGTAGCTGATTCTCAGACCTAGTGAATATGCATATAAAATTTCATAAAAATCGGTCAAGCCGTTTTGGAGGAGTATGGTAACTAAAACTGTGACACGAGAATTTTATATATAAAAAATACACACTGTTACGGTGAAAAAAAAAAACATTGTGAGGCGACCTAAATGCTTAAGAGTTTTCCATAATGTTAATGAGTCTCTATATTACCTAATAACTCATTCCATAATGTTCCGTTATAATAATTGTCCAAGGATGGCATGAAATCCACCAATCTTCAATATGACCCGACTACGTACTTCTCATTGTGAAAGAGAGACTTCTTTCACAATGAGAAGCCAATCCACCATCCAGTAACTAGCTCACTAATATCTTGCAGACGACGATGTAGGCAATAACATAGTTAAAATACTTTACCAACCTTTATAGAAATTTTATAACATAACCTAATAAATTTTACTACAGTTACAAGCAAAACGTATCTAGATTTTTACGTATTTCTACGGCGTAGAGTCATAAACCGCATCGTAAAACTGTGATTGCATCGAGCGTTGTGCAACCGATGTTTGGAAACTGTCTTGCTGATAACACTTATCATACTGTTGTAGGTTTATGGAAAATTTTAAAAACCTACCTCGTGCATGTAGAAGCCTCGGTTTCTTTTAGTAGCTTTCTTATAAAACGAGTCATGTGTAGGCATATAGGTATTTATAATAACTAGAGATCGCCAAATAGTCGAAATTTGACTATAACTTTATTGTTGAAATTTGAATTTCACACGTAACGGAATGTTCAATACATCTTTGCCTATGTGTGCATGTTAAATTCCATAAAGTTTTGATACTCGTGGTGTGCGTGGCGTGTTTTTATGAATTTCATATATTTCTAAAACATTTTATTGAAAAATATTAGAATTTGTCTATTCTTTAAATTTCCAAATACCAGAATTATTGTGCTCAATATTTACCTATTAATTATTTCATGATTTTTAATTATTTTATGTCATTTTTTCCTTTCCCTTCATAGTCCGCTATGGTTATCTCAATGAGTATTCAAATACTGTCCGGTATATTTACCTAAAATTGCCCATATTTTGTTTGATACAGCATCCGTATCTGCCCAGCTTATCGTATCAATATCATTAAATTGGAACATGATTGTTATATACTCGTAGTTATTTACCCGAGAGTTAGTATTGTTACCTACACGAAGTGGAATTGCGTAATATCAATACATTTCCATGTAGCACTCCTATTATAGACTTTGTTATATACTTATTAGTGTGAAACATAAACACGACGTTAATTACATTTGTAAAAATCATAAAAGGCAGGTTTTTACACTAAATAAACGTCATTACCTACCTTAGGTTACCTAAATTTTATACCCCTACCGAAATGTTGTCGACATAGAAACTTGATGGTTGCGATATCCAGACGGTACTAACAAAATTGTAAAAACATTTTTTCCTTGTAAAATTTCTTTATACTACCTAATCTATTATCCTCGTTGGTTCTAATCAATATCTTCGTATCCGTAGATATCCATAGACCGATACGAAGAATATATCGTTAGTATAAGTATGAGTCCGAAGGCGAAAAAGGAACCGAACTCCGTTCGACACTAGCCACGTTTTATGGCCCTCATAAACGTTCTCCGGAACGATCTCATCCGACTGTCGCGAAATTCGACGCCCTTTGTGCCGTCCAACTGATCGACTCGAAAGACCTTTCTCAAGGATATAAAAGTAACGATCGTAAGTAAAATTAACTTAATTTGCTGGCCGTTTCAGTCATTTTCTTCACAGGCACGCATTGAGAAATAAGTAGCTCAAAACCAATATTTGTTCAGGGCTCCGGTGACATTAACAGTCGACGTCCACCGGACCGTGGCTCTGTCCTCCATTCCATAAATAACCTGCACAATATTCAATAAGCCCGAGGTTTATTCCTCCAGGAATAGTAGTCGTAAAGTTCGCAGACATACATAAGGACGGATCCTCGAATCACAATAACGCAGGAACTCAGCAGAATCCATAATCTTATTTTTGTACCGCACCGCGAAGCGTGAATTTCGCAATTATGAAACCGGCGTTAGCGATACGGAAATGTAGTCCCAACGTATAGATGATTAAAGACCATTGTCGCGTGGCAAGAGTTTCTCAAAATAAACACTTCTTGTCTGTACACGTGCGAATGTGGACTTTATCTCGAAGTCGGAGAGTTACCTAGCGGGAGCGGGCAGGTGGTGCATGAAAGCGGACTCTCTGCGGAGGGAGGAGGGCAGATTATGCATCGCAGATGTCGCACGGCGTCATCCATTGTGTTCCCTCCTATAATTTTATCGAAGCTGATTTACGATCGATTGTTCGGCCGGTGGACAGTCGGGCGAGGTGGCGTGGTGTGCGTGCGTGCGCGCATGTGTGCGCGGTGCGTGCTCGCATGGCCGTCGTACCTTACCTGCAGATGGCGCTCGTGGCTCGGATATGCGAAGCTCGCTCACCACACGACGCCCTCGTAAATTAAGAAACGTCGTCTTAAACCGTGTTCTTTTCAGCTTTATTTTATGCATCGCACAGAAATTACGAGCCGTGCCTACGTTCACTTTGAAAATTCAACGCCTTTTGTTACGAGCCGCGTTGCAGCTAAAACTCTCGATTGGCAGATGTTTATATTCAAGCAAGCCTCCGCTAATGCCGAGATAAAATACCGTCGATAAAACAAACGATATATTTACGTTGGAAAATTGTTTTCCGGCACCATTTAGATTGCGTTTCAATACTCAATGGGTTCTTGTTGGCCGCTGTTTACTTTAATCAAAAGGGGGTAAAATATGAGAAATTGCTGGAAAATCATTACTTTTACACAATAAACTTTGAATGTAGTACCTAATTCTAAACAAACAAGTCTTGTTCGTGTACACTTACTAGTCAGAACCTACCACTTTAGCTTTAGCACCTTGGCTTAAATAACACGTCTATAGTAATGACGACATTGAAGTCAATATTCATGTTAAAGTTTTCAAACACTGGACCATTTTTCGGCGTGCTTCAATTTTTCTTTTAAAGTAAATCATGCAGCCTTTTGACATTAATTAAGGCGTAAGACAACTATTAGCAAAACAAACTTTCCGGAATATGGGCGAAGGCGAGCTATAATTAAAGGCGAGTCAAGGAAATGAGGTCGGCCATACGGGGCTTCAGTGGGGCCTTTCATTACATAACCCAAAGGGAATGTGGAGAGACGTGGTTTGTCTTGTTTCATTTAATTCACCTGCAATTTGCCTACACTAGTAAAATAAGCGGTGACAGCCCAGTGGCCAATAATTCGGCCTCTTAATCTAGGGGTCCGGGTTCGAATCCCAGTGGCACGGACCAATAACTTTCTTAAAAAATAGTTATGTATGTGCGATTTATAAAATAAAATATCACTTGCTGTAACGATGAAGGGAAATATGGCGAGGAAACCTGCATGCCTGAGAGTTCACAAATAAAATGTTCTCAAAGGCAAGTGAAGTCTACGAACCCGCACTAGGCCAGAGTGGTGGACTAATGCGTACATCCTTCTCATCGTGAGAGGAGACCCTACCCTGCAGTGGGTCATTTATGGGTTACAGACAGACAGTAAAATTTAACGCAGCTTGCATGGGGTTGTAGCTATCTTATGATTGCAACATTTTTTTGGGGGACAACACAGCTTTCTGATTCCTCTCACAAAATCGCAAATTGCTAATGCGCCCGAATGTCATTTCAGTGACGTTGGTTGGTGATTAGTGCTGTAAATTTTTACACTATCGATAATATCAATTGTGTTGTTCATGGCATTATTAATCTGTACATATATTAACCAAATTAAATATTTTGTTGCAAACCCTATTTTTTGGTTTTGATTTAGAAGGTTTGATTTCCAATCTATTAGCAATTGGCAGGAGCTAATATACCTACTGTATAAGTTTTCTGTACCTCAATATTTGCGCTGTTTTATTGACGGCTAAGTTTTTCTGCATCTCCGATATACAAGTCAAATGGAAGTATTAGCCAATTGTCCATCTGCCAGCAGGGGTTCTTGACCTTACTCATGGAGCTATTCGTCGATGCTTATGGGATCATGAATGTCAAGGACTTATTTTATTGCCAGTTGGTAGTCGGTACCCACACCTAAGAGCCTATGGCACTTTGCAAATATTAGCAGCGGAACCATAATTATGGATTCTTGTTACTTAATATGATACGTTACTCACGAGGTCATGGATGCCTTAAATAAAGGATGTACTGACGAACCTCTGTAAACACTACGAAAGGGTACACTTTTCCAGATCAGGGTTTGATTATTGAACTCAACGAATCAGTCTTTGAGACTTTCATTCCTTTGTCCTAAATTTTGAATACCATATTATATGATTGATCTGCACGAATAAAATAGAAAGTAGTTAAAGTACGGCTTACAAGGCCTGGTAACAAAATGCTATCAGAACAATATCTACGGCCATATCTCATTGTGGCTCATAGCGTTCTTTTAATGCGCAATGGTACTAAAGTAACGACAAGTAATTTTTCTTTTAATTTCAGCCATTCACGCAATACTGACCTCGGTATTATAACGAGCCCTAAATGCTTAAATGACAGTAATGGCATGGGACATAAAATAGGAGTTAATACCTTTTTGTAGCATTCAACTTTTGTGTTCTTGCTATTCAACGTTCTGCGGCTTTTTTTGTTATAAAGCTCTGTTCTATCATACATTTTATTTGTAGATAGCAATGAGTTGTTAAAAAGCCTTATTCGATATTCATATTTAATAGGAAACGATTTTTTTTATTATAAATGCATTGCCTTGTAGATTAATATGTAGTATAGAAATAACAAACGTGCAAGCCAGTCACTGCAGAATTTAACGGAACTGGGGTGTTTGCTTCCTATTTAAATGGCCAATTCATCTGGACTACCTACCATGTGATAGGTGCCCGTACCCTTAAAAATTAGGGATCCCTGCGAAAAATAATGAATCACATGACAATTTCAAATCGTTTAGCCATACTTAATATCTCACTATTGGTACGAGTACTCATTCAACTGTAGCAGAATGCAGTTCTACATTCTGCAAGGTGATATTGAAACGCTGAAACATACCTAGGTGAGTCACAGATAAGGCTATCTCGCTGAGATCACCTCGTTATTCAACAATCATAAATGTTTAGTATTGTACAATTACTGAAAGGAATAGGCAGTTTCATATGTCATTTCAGAGACCTACACTAATATAATTTAAGATCTATGTCGCGTTTATGTAAGATTTCGATTTAGCGAGTTTGCTTAATCAATACCTATGGATGTTGATGAAATTCGCAATAAATTTCAAAATAAAATTCCAATAAAAGAAGGACTAAGGCGTCTAAAAATATCAAAATATTCTTTTATTGAATTCTTACAGCTGATGATTTTCAGTTTACGTACGTTCTGATAGAAGATAGGAATGGGAGTCACGATGAGTATCTGGGCGTTTTTAAAATAATTCTTAAGAAAAAAATGTTTTAGGTACATATTTCACAGGCTGTGGACTCTTAAACCTTGTCGTATGCAGTGTTTATTTACAGTTCGTATTAGAATAAAAACGAGTTGTATGTTATACCTACGTGTACGTTTGATATACCTTCGATATTGTGATGAATTGTGATTAATTTTCCCGAGTTATTAGTCTCGGTATCCTCGACATATACCTACTAGATGCAATAGTCCCACATCTGCTTCCGTAAGTAAGGTCAAGAGTCCCCGCAGTGAGCTAATATCGGAATTGTTAATAATCCGTAAACCTTTTCTTCGTGTTCGTAGGTCATCAAACAGGTTATGAAAAAATTGTTACTTTTATATGCCTATATATGCTTTTATATATTATACAATAGGTTTGAATATTTTATAATTTGCTGATAAGGTTCAGTAAATTTTGGACCATCCTTCCTTTGGATTTTGAAGTCATAGGGCGCCTGTCTTTCGTCTTATAAATTCAATGACTTCTCATTGTCTTATTCATTATTCTTATCAGTCCACCTGGCTGGATGGCGCCCGTACTACGGAATGGTCTCCATTCAAGAATATCTTTCCTCATCGTTTATTAGCCCATCGAGCAAAGTGGTAAATGTCACTTGCACATGTCACATATAAGTGGGGTGTAATTTCTAGTGAATTTTCATTTGTCTGCAACCACCTGCAGAGTCGTGTTGCCTCTCACAATGAGAATAAGCACTAGCCTATTTGCGGGTTGGTGGACTTCAAATGATTTTCAGAATTTTATAGGGTAACGAAACATAACAAGCTGGGCTCGAATTTTGTGATAGACGCCCAAAATAACATCGATTAGCGCGATTTATGGCCGAACGGTTGTAATATTTTCCCGAATACAATGTTACCAAAAATGTGGCGAGTCATATCAGCAGTGTTTTATGCTAATTATTATAAATGAATGTTGGTAAGGGTTATTGTCCAGTGGTCGCGATTCGATGCTATCGGGCTTCCGAGCGTCGCGCCGGCGTTATTATGATAATAGCTTTGAGACACGAACCTTATTACAATAGGCACTTGTTTGTGATCAATCAGTTTTATTTCGTCATGTCCTTTACGCACTTATAACGAGAAACTGGGGTTGAACGTCCATTCGCCAACAAACCCCTGGCGTTACCTATCCGTAAGCATTAGCTATACAAATTCATAATTATATAAGTTTTTGACAGACATGAACAATCGTAAATATGAGTACTTTTAAAGCCGGGAACTTATTTCGTACGAAAACGCGTTCAAACTTAGCGTGGCCTTATATTATAATAATCGCTTCAAATCTGTACTAAATTGGTTTGTTGAAACGTTAAGATCGCAAAAGGTAACTTCTAGAGTGAATTGCATCTTGCAAAAAAAACTGTTGAGTACCCAAAGATCACAGAAATCTTTTAAAAGTTGTCTCGATAAGCTCGAGATACCTTTTAATATAGCGAAAAGTTTAAAGATGGAACGTTAATGAAATCGCTGAAATAATTGAAAATGTTTGCAAATCTTATTAATGCCTTAGTTTTCAAAGAAATCCTAAGACTCGAAATCCAGGACTGTATCCCGCGATAAATCTGGCGGACATCTGAAGGACGGCGATAGTCGACATCGATCCGTCACACGGACAATAGGCCGGTAATCTAGGCCCTCCATCCGTCAATGTGGAGTATAGGATAGATGCGATAGAAACTAGATTGCCTCTTGATTGGAAATAGTTTAAGTACTATCACATATCCCTATTTTTATTCGGGGGTTAAAATATTTAGTGGTATAATTGTAATATAATCACTCATAAAAAATATAATTGTTATGTGGACAATCTCAAGACAGATTTCCTGAGTCTCTACTAAATAACGTGCTGTAGAGTATATATTTGGGAACTCCTTAATGCCTTGTAATAATTGACTAACGTAACCGACTGACCAACCAACACGACCAAAAAATACGCACTGACATGTGACAAAATGTACGAAATGACGTTGCTGTATGAGCAACTTTTGCCCACGATATGGCTATTAAGACACGGGGTAAATTGTAATGTACAACAAATTGTCATATTTTATAACGTTATCTGGAGATGCCCGATTAGTTGTACTTGATGGTACAAAGTTAAAAGAAAAGAAACTACAATTTGCTATACCTATCTACGAGTATGTCTCCATAGATCAAGGATGGACCAAAAACGACGACTCCAGGAAATGTTCTTAGGAGGAAGCGGTTGGGTTTATCTATAACAACATTTGGATCGGACTCTTAGTGACATTCATTCTCTTGAGTACAAACAAGAATGGTGATAGTTTCTTTTTACGTTGATTTGTTTTGCTTTCGCGTGCTCTCGTATGTGCGATGTTTTAACATACTCGTATTTGTAATATTATTGGCTTTTTTAGGTTTAGTAACTTGAAAACATACAATTTTAGTTACAGCTAAAGATCACAAAAATATGAGTTTCAAGTTTTTGGATAATCAAACTTTATGAAGGGAAAGGAAAAAATGCAATATAACGCCAGCAATTTACTAATTATCAAAAAATCCCGCGAAATTCAAATTTGCACTCGACAACGTCCGACAGATCAACTATATTTTTATTGTGAATATGTAAATTATTGTACGCCTGAAATCTCGATGATTTAAACTGCAGTTTTAATTTAAAGAGGCCGAATTCTAAGCCACTGGGCTACTACATCACTATTAACGTCACTGAAAGGTATCATTAATCTTCACGCACTTCTTAATTTCGACAATAAGCTCTTTAATACAAATTATTTAGTGTAAGCACCAGTAGCCATAATACGCTCTCAGTTTGACACGTTGAGACAAAACAATCACTTGTTTTTGCACGGGGCACGAACCTTTATTATTGGAAGAGCATATTGTATTAGTTATAATTTATTACGCGAAGGATAAAATAACACAATTGTTTCGTAAGATTATTTTGGCAGCGACTACTGTTACAGTAGGTCAAACGACGTTTGTTTTACAACAATGATGTTATCCTGTATCTAGTAGGTAGAGCCAATGCAATACTCTCGGGAGGTATGCACCACCGCCTTTATTACCCGCCGTAAAGCAGCATGTTTATCATGTGTTGCCTTTCGGTATGTTTGCCAGAGACTTTTAATTTTAGGCGATCATCTTAGTCCTCTTTAGTCCACGAATGATCTTTCATAGGATATACCTATTCAAGGTTGGACGTGGGAGCTCATAGGTTGCAGTGGCCTGTACGGTAACTGTGTACTTGTCTGCTACACATTTGCATTAATATGTAATGTTTACTAAAAATGTGTAGTTTACTTTAGGTACGTACTTTAGATTAGGTAGTTCAGTTCTGTTTTTGATGGGAATCGGATGCTTGTCTCACGTGAAAAGCATGAAAAACCCTTGGGTTGTATAATGCGCCATGGAAATAGCCCTTGCATTACGTCAATGTTGCTACAATGTCGATGTTAGTGACTCATACATAATCTCTCGCTAAAATAGAAAATTGCTGTATAAAGTCAGTCTCAATGCAACAATAATCTGTCACTGTATTGTGGAACTTATGGCTCCTATTTATTTGTATTCTCGTGAATTTCTAGTCAAGACGCCACGACTAATGTATTGTTAAACGAATTCAAATTATATTAATACAAGGTGGTTCACTTTGCCTACATTCAATGAATGAATGTCTTTCTTTTTAATAAAAATGTGTTGCCTAGATTTTTCATTTACACAACAGTGAAAACTGCATTTCCTGAGATAAGCATAGGGTACAAAAACGATTAACTGGTTTCAGTGATATCACGATAAGATTTACGTGTCTTAACCTAATACGATTTAAAAACCTATTAGCCCGTAAATCTATTCCCAACTGAAACCTAATGTTAGATTTCGTTTAGGCATTAAATTAAATTTGATTGTGTTGAATTACATAGTCAAACCTAAAAAGCCGCACACTTATGTTAATACGAAAATTGTGGTTACATGAGCGTGAAATATTAATGGTAATAAGAACGCGCGTTGGGCAGCCAAACAAGAATTTTTAAAAATCGAAAGAATGGGTACACGCAATTGGTTTTCTTACATAATTTCCTTACCTTTCTAAGGAGGATTTTATAAGGTCATTCATAGATTCTGTATTTGTTGACCTACTCATTTGTTGAGATTTTTTGGAGGCCTACTCAATCTTATCAAATTTTACAGATGTCTAATAGGAAATATTAAAATAATTGAATGTTAATAGAAGTTAGGTATTATAAAAAGATTTTAGATTTTTGTGTTAAAAACCCACCAATTATTTTAATTTTCGACTTCAGTTCCTTGCGCAGGTTTAAAAAAATGCTACATTATCCTGCAAGAAATCAATTCATTTACTGTTTTTGAGGAGTTATATTGTTTCAAGTTATTGTTAAGCATTTTTCAAAACCTTTGTTTTAATTTAAGTTGTGGTATTACCGACACGACTTATCAGAGCGGCTTCATTTGAGGAGTGTAAAGAACAATAACATAATTCTATTTCCTGTAAATATTCGCATCCATTGTGGCGAGGGCGCGCATCGTAAAGAGTTAATTGGTGATAAAACCGCGTAATTGGCGTCGGCTATCGCGAGCGCTAATGAAACCGAAGTGCTATGTTACTGGCGTATGTACATAACGATCTATACGATATTCTGATTTTTTGCACATACCAGCGGCATGCAAAATAACTTTACGGCTTCGCGGTAGCGTCACGCACTACCCATAGATATATATAGGTTACATAGACAAACAGTCGAACTAACACTTTACACATTAACAGTAACACCCTGCACATTTCAGATAAAAATTGCAAAAATTTTGTGTTATTTAAATGTACCATCCGATAGTTATCATACAGGCTGTATAGAGTTTATACAGAGTTGACAGATTTTTATATTATTCCTATTTTTAAATAATAAATAATTAGATACATACCTATATTTTTAGCAATAACTAAAAAAATGTTACGTATGTACTAACACTAATCTGGACTTATCTTTAAGACCAATAAGTATTTAAATAAGACTATTGTTCACCCAAAAACGGCGAAATTTTTGTATTAATAGTTTCCAGACAGTTTTTGATCAACAGTCCCATTGAAACCAGTTAAAAGAGCAATAAATCAGCGCTATAAGCTGTTATAAGCATTAACAGACGTTTTATTATAAATAGGTTAAGTATTTTTGATAGAAGCAATATCGTTACGAGTGCTTATTAAGCCTGCGTAGTCACGTCAATTAGTTGCGAAGGCTTCGTGACTTTTGACTTATGACGGTCCTCTGTGATGCGTGGCCATGCGACGATCCGTATCAGAAAGAATGGAATGGCGAAGCAATAAATGAGATTGGAACATGGCAGCCAATCGCGCGCTTACCATTTAACTCTTTAAGGGTGTATAATTTCAGTCTCAACAACCTTTTCGTTTATTAAACGAGCTTTTTGACTAGCACAGCTCTTAACCTATTAACCCATAGCCTAATAACCTATTATTTGCCTGAAAATGTCTTTAAAATCACACCAGATAAGAAAAATGGAACTTAATGAAATAAATTAAAACTCCCAATTAAATCTGTTGTTACGTTTCTTACGTTAGTAGACGATTCTTACGTTAGTAATTACAAAACTAGTTAGTCGTCAAAATATTATTTTTACTGTAATTTTTAAATTATGTACTTTAGGGGGAGTGTAAGGGCAGGTTTCTCCACCGAATGATAGAAAACGCAGTGTTATTTACTAGCTAGATACAATGGGGAAATAGAAAAACAATTGATAAATGGAATAGATAAATGGAAATACTACTGTGATGCGCCAATACAGATTTGTTGCAAACCCGTGTCTTATGTTACATTAATGATCATTTAATTATTGCCAGTCAACCAGCAAGTGCCAAGGTACGCCTAAGTAACAATTGTCACGGACATGGTCAGTAGGTACTAAGCATTTGATCAATAAATGGATCAAGGGCTCGACATTTACTATTGATGGCTAGTAAGTAACAAAAGCGTAAGTAAAGCGGTTATAGAAGAACATCTATGAATTCAATGTCTTCAACCTGAGAGATCCAGGTTCGAACGCTCGTAGCATGCAACCATGATTTTTGTACAGAATGTGCCTTTAAAAAACTTATCTGCTATAATTACGACGTAGAAAAACATCATGAGGAATAATCCATTCCAAATAAGAAAGAGTTCTCCACAACGTTCTCAGCGGCGTCTTAAGCTACCAGAACCAGGTTCTATTCTAACCCATAATAGGCAAGTGTGATGGTCTAAGGCCTACATTTTTCTCATTGTAAGTGGAGACTCTACGCTGCAGTGGATCGCTTATGGGTTGCAGACAATTAATGAAAAGGTATTACATATGATTTTAAAAATAAAACCAAGGATGGGGCGACGCTAACTAGGAAGTAAGCGTTCATATTTATAATAAAGCTCACGTGTCTTAAGGTCGTTAGGATGTATTAAAAATTCTACAGGTATAATAGAAACAGTTCTATGGCGGTATAGTACAGTTTACCTACTGGTGGTAACAGAGTAGGGCGCGGCAATTAAATTTCAATTTGCACAAATCGAGAAGGTAAACAAAGAAAGTATTTCCATGTGTTTAAGAATAATTGCTATTGTAGTCTTGTTGTGAAATTGACCCTTTTGTATTGATTTAGTAGAATTGATTTTATTATAATTATTCCAAGAAAACAAGTCGCTGTTGTCTATTGCAACACCAAGATTTGTAACACTATTTATGTATGTACCTACTTGAAACCGACGAGTACAGTATTGACGACCGTTAGTGTGATTGATGTTGGGATAATATTACAAACTACTTGAGGTAGGTTCCATTACCTACTGACTCCCGGAACGATTTATAACTAACAATAAACAAAATAAGAAAAAGTTAAGTTACAGGTTAAATATCTGTTTAATTATTGATTTTTAATAATTAAACGTGTTATATATTAATTAGGTTTACTTCATTAACACCACATACTTAATGCGTAGAAACCAGGGAGTGTAAAATATATCTTATCTTTGCGTATATTATTATTGTCTTTCAATATAAATATGGATAATGACTTTGTGCAGCTTATGTTTTACACGGCTTTGCTAAGTAATAAATAATTAATAGATTGTAGTTATGTTTAGACGTAGTCTTCATTGTAAGAGACGTTCTTTAGATAAATCATAGCACGATCTGTTTTTGACCGAAAAAAAAAATTGTTGGCTATAAAAAATATTTGCTATTTGCAGTCGATTAGGTATATCGAAATAATAAATTTAGGAGATCTTAAACAGTTTTTCGTTAAGTTTATTAGGTTTGAAAAAAACGTTAAGTTGGAATAGTGACTTGTAAAAATAAAGAAAAAAATATGAATAGATAGTAGAAAACTAGTGCGGGAAAGCTTCATCACTCAACTGTTAATGTGCTTTATTTTTCTAAGCAGTCATTTTTTTTTTAATTAACAGAATATCTTGTAAAAATACAATTAAAATCGCAAAAACACAATAAAAGGAAAACAAAGCAAACGACTCATTTGCTTAGCCCGTGCAGGAAGTTAACGACAGCAATTTCTCTAGGGGCTATAGAAATCCCCGGAATTCCTTCACGACAAGGCAGAAAGCCCGCAGTGCGATGATAAGGAAGCGCAGTGTTTGTTGGAAACGAAACTTTATAATACCTATAATATCTCGAAGTGTGCGAATTCAAGTGACTTATACCATTCGCCAAGAGATGGCGCCATAGGTATCTTGAATCACGCTATCAAAGTTTTCTAAATGTTTGGTGTATTTATGATAATTTATAAATTTCGAGTTACAACTCACCAGGCATGAATTCTTGAAAGATCTTTGATGATCTTGAACTAAATCGAAAACTAAGATAAACCTAAGATACAGCAAATGATTCCTTCCTTTAATAATAGTTACTTAAACTGTATATTTCTAGGGGCTAGCGCTAATGTTGCTCGAAGAAAAAAATCTGCAATTCCGGAGTTCCATAGCGATGATGATAAGGCCGCACAATGTCCACACGACAATGGCAATGTCCCGCTGACGTGTTTATTTGAAGCGGAAGCTAACGTGAACTTCGTATATCTTGAAGGGGGTAAATCTTTTTTTAAACGCTTGTTTGAACACGCGAATTGCTATGTAGATTTTATTGCCTATTAGGTCTTTAGCATTTTTCTTGTTGCGTTGGTTTTTAACGATGTTGAAAAAACAGACGGTACCGTCGCGGTCGATAAAACAACAGTCGTTAAACCTTGTCGAAAACCCTATCTGTGGGTTGAAAATATTTGCCCATATCTCCACCAATCCGCATTGGAGGAGCGTGGTAGAGTATGGCCCAGATCTCCTCCTCTTGTGAGGCAGACCTATATATATCATACAGGGAGGCGTAAAAAGGTTTGCAGCTAAGACAGGAATTTACTGATTTTAACACTTTTAAGATTATAATTTCACGAATTGTAAGATTAGCAGTTGTAGGTAGTTAAACACCTTAAAACTGACATTTATTCGCGCCTGTGCACTGTGCATCATTCTTTTTTATTGTTTTATCGTAAAATGCATTTATTAATTCTTACTATACCTTAATCTTATAAGTATCTTATAAGCTTTCATGTCACGATACGCGTGTGTACGCCGTGATCCAGTCTGACTTATCTGATTAGGAATTAATTTTCTGTTCCGTGTTCCATTTCTTCCGTAATTGTCTAATCTGCTCTTGTTCTTTTTTCAGATACTCTTAGCAATAAAGAAAATTTTACCTTTGTGATGAATTTTGTCAGGTTTGTGTAATTCGCACAATTGAAGGAAAATTATATTATAAAACATTGGGAGTATCGCATATAAAAAGCAGCAAGTAGAAGGCTTAGCTTTGATTATATCAAAGTAAACGAGGAATTACTTATGAAAGAATGGGTTCTTTTATGGAGACCTAGAAAATAAGCATTTATTTCATACTTTATCTTATCTCAATCTTAAAGGAAAGGACCTTAATATTTATCATCGAATCAAAGCTAGGCCGAGTGGAAACGTAAGAAAAGCAGTTAATTAGGTGGCGGCGGTCACGCATGTCGCGCCTATCTTACGGCGAACATATTTTCTTCATTAACTTGTCCGCCTCCTATATTTTTTACGTCGCAGTAAAAAGCTTAAGGTCTTTTCATATTAGAATATTCGCGTGTGTGCCAGCGTAAATCACTGGATTGTCACTGTGGTCGACTTATAATTTTATTGTCGGAGGAAGGCGACACGACAGCGCGGGCGTCACGCGAGGCGTCCGCGCGAAGCCCGAACGCCTCGCGAGCCAATGCCTCGAGTGACCCAACGCCTCCGCCATTGTTGCCAGGAAAGGAAAACCGCTTACCAATAAAAAAACAGGAAAAGCAGTAGGTAAAGTAACAAAGGCAGATTTTATAAGATCAAAGTAAAATTATTTTCCACTTTCATCCGCAATTGCGTATTTGCAATTTACAATTTTCATCTCCAGTACTTTCAGTAATTTAACTTTTAAAAATGTAAGAAAATAAATAAAATTAGAGAGTCTATTTCTAATATAAATATAACCGCTTTTTAATAAATCCATATGTATGTATAGGTACACGGTACATATACCAAAATAACAATATATACATTTTTTGTCTGTCTGTCTGTCTGTCTGTTCATTCCGGCTAATCTCGGGAACGGCTAAACCGATTTTGACGGGACTTGCGGATAGCCGATATAATAAGGAGTAACTTAGGCTTACTGTTACTTTAGAATTATGTACTTATATATTAAATATATTAGTTACATAGTTAAATTCCACGTGGACGAAGTCGCGGCCACAGCTAGTCAAACATATTTTTGGTAAATTACTTCATGTGTCCTTTTATGGCTTCAAATGAGAAGCAATCGGTTATTTTGGATTTAGTGTGTAATGCACTTTTATTATTTGTAGTCGACATTCTGTTTTCGTAACATTTATAGTTGAAAGTAATCTTTTCACGGTGGCCACTTGCAAAAAAAACATTAAAATAAGGAATGAAACAGAAAACAGGAGCATCAATGTGAAAAAGGCTAATTTACTGTTAAAACAGTAGGGTTGGTAACACTGACCGCCCGACCGCTCGAACGCTCCACGACAACTAAAGGTTCGGATTCAGCTTTTATTGTCCCCGCTCTAATTATGGAGTTATTTCAAACTAGATCTCACCTGAGATTGGTCGTCTAGACTTGCCATTGGGCGTTTTCTTTCGTGTGAGATTAATTGTATTTGCGGCTATATAAAGTGGATGATTACGTTTTTTGATGGTTTTTGCTTGACCACGCTCGCGTCGACACAGATTAGTTGTTCAAGTGAAGTGTGTTGCGACACTAATATATTCCAAGATGTACTTGCTAGGAAGTTTTTTATAGAAATAAATAAAGAGTGAGCTTTACTCAGCTTAACCTTTATTTAAAAACCTTTATATTCACTGCAATTTCACCTTACGAAACGTTCTTTATTTTTGTTCTTGCCACCGTTGTTTTTCGCGTTAGGAGGTAAATATCTATTCGCAATATCATGACCGCCATAAGGCAAACTACTCGTAATTCAGTGATATCTATTACACTCTTGCTGATAACATAAGATGGCCCTGTTTAGTTTTATTTGCATTTTAAGTCAATTGGTATTATTGACTTAAAGTCTGGTGATCTTCTAATTTTAAATACGAGTAACTTCTAGGTACCAACCCCAACATTTTACATAAAATAATGTTAAGTACATAAATGCTTCATACAAGCAAGGCAAGGCAGAAAGTAGGTTGTCCGCAGCCCCTTCGATGCGGAGGCTATTATGCGACAGGATGTCGAGCGGTCTACCTAATAGGTGTCATTATTGTGTCGTTCAGAAATTGCTTCACTATCGGAGGAGTTATCACGGCGACTTTATAGGTCCAGATTACATGCTACCTTTTTATGCCGTCGATAGCAGCCGCATTGCCCCGCCTTGCATTGTTCGCTACGTACTTTAATTGCTCTGAATAATTCTTGTGTGTACAATAGTTTATAATTTGAAAGCTTGCAAGTATTTCTTTTAAAGCGTTGTGGATGTGTATCTTTTTAGTTTAATAAAGAATGAGAAAAGGGATTGCCCTTTCTTAAATGTACGGATTATCTTATTGCAATTTGTAATTATACTTTTTTAGGGCCTCCCGTGAACTTAAAAAAGGCTATTTATTTGGGATAAAATATCTACGTAGATACGTTAATGTCTGCTAGAGAAAATGTAAAAATACAAATTACCTGCGAAAAATAAGTTTTTTTTCCTTATTTCTCTTTGAGACAAAAGTTAATGATAATGTTATTCAGCCCACAAAGTCGACACCTCTATCATTTATTTTACATACTACTATATTTTTACATTTTTTGCAAAACTTACTGCTCAATTTTACAGTTTAGTTTCAACCTTGCCAGGCGTTAATGTATGCACCGCGGTGGTATTCACTTTAGTTTTGATAATGGACATTATCACTCCTCTGTGCCGGATACGATACGGCTATGAAACTCGACTACACGAAGTTGTTTAATGGGTACTATTTAATAGACCTACCTGCCTGTTTTAACATAAATACCATGAGATTTCATATTTTCAAACCTCTGAAAATAAATTCAACACATTAAATGGAATGATTGATTTCCTTAACTCAAATAATGGAATGAATCGGTGATAGTCCAATGGATAAGAATCCTACTCGAGAGATCCAGGTTTGAAACGAAGTGGCACGCACTAATAATTTTATTTAGATTTATGTGCGCTTTATAAAAATATGCATGCTGTAACGGTGAAGGAAAGCATCGTGAGAAAACCTTCATGCTTGAGAGTTTTCCAAAATGTTCTCAGAGGCGTATGATGTCCACCAACCCGCATTGGACCAGCGGGAAGGACTGCATTTTACAGTGGGTCACTAATGGGCTAATGGGTACATTTGGTCACAATGGAATGATGAGAAATACATATATAAAACTGCTTAATTTTAGGGACAAAATATCATGCTCAGGAATAGCAGCGCTTCCCGTCACAACCTGTGAGAGTAGGTACATAATTCAGTAGGTATTATAAGACGGTTATTGTTCATTGGCTGAAGTGATAATTTTTGATCAAATGATTCATTTTCGTAAATTATTGTTATGATCACTTATAGCAAATCACTAACTCATTATTGCATATTGTAGATAATATTTAGATTCAAAGCTATACATCTCCTGGAAGCGCCTAGATTATGCAATAAAATATAAACAAATGTTCCACTATTGTAATTGTGATTTGGATACTTCAACGTATAAATCGATCGAAATACTTTGTAAAATTGTATGTTGTTGTTAATACACGCAAATATACTCTTTATTTTCATCCCTTCAAAGAATTCGATATAATTTTAATTGATATCAAGAAGTTTATGATTTCTTGTAGTTTATTCATTGTTATATGTATACCTACCTAAAATCAAAGGTCTAAAAAATTTTCAGCCAAGCAGTTTGCAGGAGAACTTCTCTAACACTTTTTAAACTAGAATCAATATAAAATACAGTACTTTAGAGCCTTTAAATTAAAACCCTTGTGGATATAAAATAAAATCTGAAAAGTGCAAGTCACTTAATTTTACAATGCCCGTTCAATATCGTCGAAACAACTCATGACGTACCTACTCGTACTATAAACTGTGACACATTTAGTTATTCTGTGTCCATGTTTCGTCCATTAGTTCACTTCAGGGGTGATGATGTGTCCAGATACAGGGGTCAAGTGTCCCCCCGGGGGGTGAAATATCCATAAAGGGGGGTAATTTCTGACCGCGCAGTCAGATCGAATATGAAGATAACACCCACGGCGGAAAACAAGACAGCAATTTTATGTAGAATTCTGAACTCCTTAATTGACTTACAGATAACCATCACGCAACATTAAGAATTAGATTTTAATTATTTCTTTGGAAGGGTCCGCTGTGACTGTTTATTTTATGGTTGAAAACGATTAATTCTTCTAAAAACATGTCTATAATAGTGTAGGTATAATAAAATTCGACACAGAATAAGAAAGTTAGATTTATCTAATAGGAAACAGAAGTTTTAAGAGGTTGGCTCATTGCGATTTATTATTCTTGTAAGATATTTTTTGGTAGTAATATTTTCGTTAAATATATTATAATTGTTTAAATTTTCCTTCTATTTTAAAACTATTTAATTTCAAAAGTTTAATCAAAACAATATTGTATTCTCTATATCTATTGTGACTATTACGAACGTAGCGATTCCGCAAGGGTGTGACATAACGAAACCCCTTACAAGAAAGTATCGACAATAACACGAGTATAAGAGGGTAGCTTTTATGGCATTCACCAGATGGTGTATGTCATTGAGTGCACCCATTTTTCCACCACTCTTCCAGACCCCTCAATCTTCTGAACTATTCCATTCTCACGAGCAAAGCACAAGGTTGGAGGGTGTGAATGGAGGTCTTATTAGATTGGCGACTTCAATGAAGGTTAGATGTCAAACGAATCTGGCACGTTATATTACGTTGTCAATAAATCTGTAGCTCGTAATAGATTGCTGGACATAACAATATCATATGTTATTAGATCTTTAAGTTGGGTGTGAATTCACAGTTACTGAGTTGCTAAGTAAACTTATGCTATGAAAACTTATCTTTTTGTTCGTATAAATGTTAAATTTTACTTGTCTGTTGCAATGCCTATATTCCTAGTCGAATTGGAGATTATTGGGTTTAGATTGAAAAGTGGATATTTAAATCCGAGATTTTCCTCAATTCATTATAATGCTCACCTTACGATACAGTCAGGAGCGATGCTGTTTCAGTTTGTTTTTCTTTAAGTGGTAAAAATATATCTGTTTAAAACATATTTCTTGGAACACCATCTTTAACCCATAATAATCATCGACGCATTGTTAGATACAGATCAATTTCCCTGAAGTTACCATTTATCTGTTACTATAATCAACTTTCCCAGAAAAACTTACTTTAATTTCCAAGAAACCTTAATCAACAACGACGAAGACCTCATTAAAATTGTTTACAGCAAAAATGTGTTCTTCCAAGAAGTTATTAGTAAGAATGCAGTAAAAAGCTTCAGACACTCGTAGAGCGTCTACGGTTGCATGCGGCTACGACGCCCGAATAAATTTACCTAATGACAGCGCTAACTTCACAATCGCATCGTTCTAGCTTCCTTCAATTTGGAAATTACCTCCTTTCTTACCAATTTCATTCTACAATATGTTTACTGTTTGGTAAAAACTATTATTATTGGTAACAACTCACCGAGACGGTACATTTCTGCAACATATAAGTTCTGCTACATATAATCTTTTAAATTAATATAAATTTTTTTCATTTACCCCGTGTATGTATTAGATTATAGCTGTGGAAGGTGTCTTTTTAAGATATTATCGTAAGATATTATCGAGATCGTTCATAGTTTTTGTATTAGGGGTCATAGAAATATATTCTTGATGTCCTATTTACTTTAACACTGTTGATAAGCGTGTGTGACACTTTAATGAAAAACGTTTTACGTTGTGCATTTTTTTAATACCACAGATTTGAGTAACTTTTAACGTTTCTTACTTATCCATTTTTTGTTATCTACATCTACACTAATATTATAAAGAGGAAAAATTTGTAATTTTGTGTGTATGTTTGTAATGAATAAACTCAAAAACCACTTGGCCAATTTCAAAATTTCTTTCACCACTGAAAAGCTACATTTAGCTTGAGTAACATAGGCAATATTCATGGCTAGAAAAGATTAGGGATCCTTACTAAAACTTAAGTTACGTAACCCAAGGTGTAAAAAAGTGCCCTAAAACGTCTTTCGTCGCATGCGCTGCGGAAACTATTGATGATAGAACAAAAGTATGTTCTACAATATTAAAGAACATATCAATATCTACAAAAAACTTCGCGATATTAGTCAAAATTATTGGCAGAGTGAAGCCTGCCGGGTCAGCTAGTTCAAATATAAATTTCCTGAAAATACAAATTAACTGCTGAATGATAACAAGTAAATTGTTTGAGTGTCGTAGATTTTCCGATTGCATGCAACTCGCAATCCAGGCAGCGGCAATTTTCCTAATGACAGCGGCGGGTTAACAATCTTATCGTTTTGTACCTCCTTTAATTTGGAAGTAGGAATTCGAAAGGTTCCTATTTATCAGACACTATTTTAAACAAACTTGGCACCGGGAGTCGCTCGTGAATTTAATTGTATACGACTTTGGTAAAAGCTCTACTTATATTTAATTTTTCCTGAAAGTAACTAGGTGTAATACAAGAATGTAAATAAAACTTCATGAAGTTGTTAGTAGTACACAATGGGAATTTCCTGTACCTATATTACCTGTAGTACAGGTATAAATTGTGTTTCTTATCATCCGTCTACTTTGATTTCCTTAAAATTCTCAATATAATTATTGCCATAATTTATTCCATTAGTATCTTAATGTATTTTATTCCTGTTACATTAACGACTAAAACTCTTTAAAACCCTATCACTTTTATTTCTTTCGGGCACATTTACATTTCCGTCGTAATCTACTGAAATCGAAACGCTTATTAAAACGAAACTTCCTTGGTAAACAAAGAGGACATTCGTTATCACGTAAGATTTTTCCAAGTTTCGCAATAAGCATGACATTATAAACAATGGCGGGCGTTAACGGCTCGGCTCGGCTAATTGAACAATAAATACTGCCGGCTAACGATTATTATATTCAAAGCCGGTAGCTTTGGATTCGCATCACTCTCCGGTAATGTGTCAACGGTACGCGGACGCTATTCTATACCATACAATTTTTGTTATGTTTTGCAAATGCAAAATTATATTGCTAGCAATTGTTTTAATGTAAAATATCTTTTTGCTATAAATATCAAAATAGCAACATTAGTTTGTTGTTGATTGACGTGTTATACAAATTAGGTATATATAACATAAAATTTTTACAACTATGAGAAAATGTAAAATTCTGAAAGAATTATGTTTGATGGTTTAAAAAGTCTTTCGTAAACTTATAGGTTTAAATATTTTCATAACAGAGGTATATGCCTTAGCTCATTCGATCAGGACAATGTCTAATTACGTTAGCTCAAAAATATTATCAAAGCAATCAGTAAAACTAGACGAAGCTTCTAGCAACCTGGATATAATAATGTATTAAGCGTTCATTTGCACGCATTAGGTAACACGGTCGCTCGTGGCTGCGACACAATTATATAATGTATGTCAGGTTGCTCCGAGAATAGTCACCCGCAGTCATTACGGAAAGCTCGTTAACGGTCTCTAATTGCATCGGGTTAATATAGACTTTGTTAAATAAAATCTCTCGTCTCACCCCCTGCCCCTCGCCCCCTCGTGGGGTTTTTTCGTTATTTACCGCGCTGCAGATGCCCTTAATGACGCGTTCTGAAACTTACGATGACACTTGGCGTTGCCCCGTCCGCGTTAATTGCGCAAGGAATTAAAGAATTTTCGTTCTTCCACGGAATTAATGGGACGCTCTGATGTACGGAGGCGGGAATTCAAATGCTACGGCTCGTCTGTGTTGTAAATATTGTAGACGGTATATACGCGGTTGTTGTTTTTTGTTGCGAATTTTTTGAAGCTCGCGTTCAAAGGGTTTCATTTCAATTTGACGTTAGATTGTGCCTTAAATTTAAAGAGAAACGAATCGTGTTAAAGTTTTTAGACCAAAAATTTTCATTTGTTAATAAAAATGAAATTTTTAATTTTAATAAGAATGAACTTTTGATCTAAAACAAGAGATGCCGTAGTAAAAAGGATTTAAAACCTACCTATCTAAAAAGAAATAGAGTATGATATAAGTAAACGTAGACAAACTTAACTTTATTATAATTCGTAACATAAATATCCGAGCAATATCTTCTAATAAATGTTATTAGCAGCTCAATTTATCCAAAAACTTCCCTAACAGAATATAGTATTACAAGTAACGAATGCCCAATCGTACCAAGCATCTTAATTATCAGCAAATTGAGCACTTAATTCGGAGAGATTTAATTTGACTTCCTATTCTTCCGAGTTCAAGACTTTGTGTCTCAGTCGTAAAGATTTGGGAATATAAGTGTAGTTGAGAATTAGGCGCCACGTGGCTCAGACATTACGCCACGCAATTCGCGCACGATTAAAATTATCCCACTTCGTTATCGTTGAAGGGAGTGACGAGTTATGCAGGCGTACGTACGTCAAGAATAGGTCGCTATTAATATAAGTTATAGAAATATTCTGATTTAGCGTCGAGAGAAAGTAGGTAGTATTCATGGTATTTGAGCGGTAATAGCTGTATTCTTGGTTAAGAGATTAGGTATTACTTAATCTTAGAAAACATTTAAATTTGTCTTAGCACGTTATAGAATAGAACAGAACAGAGTTCATACTTTACTGCTACTTTTATAACACGTTGTAGCACCATGTTCTTTATGTCTTGTGTTTCGGGTAGGGAGTTGTGGATGCCGATTGCCGAAGATACTTTATTTGAGGTGTCAGTCTAGTTCATACAAAACTCGGCAAAGGGATAGAACTGTGCTTTGCTTTAGGATCCTTATCTTAAAATTCTAAAAACCATGGAGTGAGTCCAGGTGGCATCGAATAGTAAATTCCTTTATTTGGCAGAGAAGCTCGAAATGAAATGTGGTCGATATAATAATGGATATGACGAGCTTGGCAGGATTGTGCTGCTTGAAGGTACGAACGTACAACTGCTGTAGTTGTCGCCTAACAGATTTAAATGTAGAATAGAGTAATCTCAAGCAGTTTCCATCCCTTTCTTAAAGCTGTGAGATCTATGGAGCGATGTGAACAAAGACGTTCGGAGCGGATGACGGCGTGATTGGCGCCCTACTTAATTACTCCGCGGCCCTCTCTAATTAATAACAATAACTCCAATGCGACTTGTCGCCGATCTGCCAGATGACGACTCAAGCTAGATACAGTCTAGTTAACATACCCCTCGATCTAAATTAAAGATTGATAATTTGCTATCTACGAGACTTATTCATAGGCTTCAAGGGCAAAGATTGGAGCTACGCATGGTGTTTTCATTTGAAAACAATAATAAAAAACTTACTTAGTCGTGCTACATTTTCCTTGTCAAAGTTAGCAATGGCTGGTCACACGTTCGAAGAATCGAAATTTAATGGGCAGGAAGAATTTTGATTAGCAGCAATAGATCTTAGAAGAAGCAGAACAGAACGTCCTTCGATTACTCATTTATACTACTCACGAATATGCGTAAAACGTTTAATCAGATTAAAGTTTCCTAATACATTCCGGGGTAACTAGGTACGAAATTAGGTACGAGTATATCATTTAAACACACGTTTTGTGTTGTTCTAAACAAGAGTTGGATTTTGAGGATGGCGGTAACACCTCTTCAGGCAAATAATAGTAGTAGTATTGTATATTTCTATTTAATCTTAAAGTAGTGTGTTTCAATCTTTATTCATTGGACAAATCAACACGAGGACCTACGATCGCCCGCGACCGTCTTCAACGAAGTAACAGAAGTTCCATTATTTCGGATAATGTAAGTAATAATGCCAGTAAGAGAATTTCCGAGACGCTTGGGTTGATATTAAATTATGAACTGCCTCAGTAATTTCATTAATGAATTTATGAGCAGCTTTAGTTCAAGCAAGCATTCCTAGTATTCCTTCGATTAATTTTCATACAAAACCACATCCACCCACGTTAAGTGAGAGAAAGTACATATTATTATGTTTTCTTTGTTATTGTTTCGGTTAAATTCCAATTTCAAATCTTCAGACATTACGAAATAAAAAGTCTAAAAATGAGTTTCTTTCACTTTGTACGAACTCTCGAATGAAACCTCTAAAACGGGTAAATAAAAACAAAATTTTAGAAAAATTTAACCAGATCTTCTGTTCAAACTTTTGCGGAGTCGAATCAACCGAGCCATTACAGGATTCTATTAAAGGGCAAAATTATACTTATTATTTGGTAACAGCAATTATATAGACAAAGCAGCGACTTGTCTCAAGCAAATTGCCGAGGCCCGATCAATGCGAGGGCGACAGATCAAACGTGTTTTTGTTTTATCTGTGCTTGACAGTTAAAGGCAAAACCGGGCATTTGGTGGGTTTCATCCCGCCTTTGTACGTGCGTCGCGCCAGACTACGCGAAAACAATAACAAACAAAAATAAACATTTTCTCCTTTGAGTGCTAACTCCCCGATGATTTTATTGGCGTAGTCATTCTATTTTTGTTTTTCGGTAGGTTTCAGTTATCGCAAAAATACTTATAATGGCACAAAAAAATAAAATAAAGTGAAAATGTTTAAAATTATTAACCCTTATTTTTTTAAGTCTTGCTAAATATCTGTCATTTGTGTGCATATTTTAACTTCTCTCTGAGATAAAATGAGGTAAACTCATATTTTAATGAGCAAAATTTGATTAGAGTAGTTTTGGATGCGATAAATTAATATAAGCATAATATCTACCTAACGATTTATTTTCTGTCCCTTATTTTCAATTGTGTCTAATTAAAATTGTGTCTAATTAAAATATTGCTTTAAGGAAGAAATTTTTTTTTGTTTTGAAGTATGTAGGTAATATTTTCTGTTTTTAAGGTAATTTATTAATTTACACGCACCTAATTCTTTAAAATGTTATAAATGGATTTACCGAGGAATTCGAAAATTAAGACTCAAATAATTGTTACAAATTTCTCTCAAAAATCATCAAACCAAACGGGCGAAAAATATCAATATATCATATACCAAATGCAATAAAAAAGTTAACACCTCCAGTGCGATCGCTAAGGGTCATTTCAGATAATGGCTTTAGGCCATTATAACATATCTATATTTGTGCAGGCGAACTCCCGACATGTGTAACTCAATAATTTTATTGTGTGCGGGATTTAGCTCACAATTGCATGAAAAATTATAGTCAGTGGGCTCGGGACATATGCTGCGGACCCCTCGCGAGGGCGAGACGACCTAGACAATAGATATTTAGACGCAATTATTCCGTACGATTTAGATGTTTGCAAATTTTAGTGGTTAGAATTGAACTGTTTCATAGGTTATATTAGGATGTAATACATTTTCTTAGCTTTGACAAAATGGGATGATATCAATTTTTTATTTATCGCTTTGTTTTAGGGTTAAAGACTCATTCGTCAAGAAATGGTTTAATTTAAACTCGTTTCATCTATTCTGTTAAAATATACTTTAACACTACCTCTGCAACAAATGATACTAAGATGACTAGTCAATACTTTTAGTGGCATGTGCATATATAAAAATATAAAAATATTTGGGTGCGGTGTCTCTATGTCACGATATTATTTTGGGTGCTAAAATGTCCCACTTATTTGGCGTGCAAGGGAGGGTTAGACGGACAATGCCGCAAACAAAAAATGCGACGTCTCTATTATAGCGTATAATGTTCGGATAAATGTTGTTTCGCGAGTTATTTTTTTATTTTTTGTGGGTGAGTGAAACAATGCAGTGCTCTGATGTAAGACCTCGCGTTGTAGAGTTCCAACCAAGTTAAAACTCGCTGTTTGTATAGTAGGTCTGTTAGTATGAGGTCTGTCAGGTGCATAACATAAATTTTAATTAAACTAGAAAAACAGTATTATTTAATTTAAACATAGATTCAATATTTCTAAAAAATGCGGTCAGCATTTGAGGTAATGATAGTTTGAATGTATTGAGATAATTATTTCTTTTCAACTTGAATTATAACATTTTAAACTGGTAAACCTAGTTCTTTTCTTTCTTTGTTAAATTCGTCTTCCTAAGAACATTTTCCTCTCGATTGATTAGAGTGCAGACTACGGTAAATCTGTCTGTTTGTGAAAAAAAAGCAAAAAAATTTTAAAATCTTGTATAAGATATGTGACCAATTTGAACAATGTATATAAGAGAGGAGAGTTTTTAGTTTGGACTAGTAGAAACACAAAAAATCTCCCGGGCCTTTAACAACACTAAAAAAATCGTGGGCGTTGATCAATACGGGCGGGACAACGAAATATAAAGTTCCGAAGCAATCAATCTTAATGGATCCGAAAGTAACTTCGCAAATCCTGCTAACAATTACGCTGGCATCATTACTCGTGCATATCTCGTCTAAATCGACAATATCTGTACAGTCGCGTGCGATGTAATCCCTGGACGTCTACGCCGCCCGCCCACGGAGGGTTGTCAACTCCTGACAACGTTACAGACTCCAAACATACGTTATTATTGAAGTCTGTAAAGTTATTTTTTACTTTTTAGTTTGAAGTCCGTTTACATTTGTGTTAAAATTTATTTATTAATAATTACGTATGAAAATTAAACCGATTATTAATTTTTTTTAAATAACTTATGACGATGATTTGTAAAATTTATGCATTTTTAAAGAACACTATCTAAATCTCTCTTTCCATTGTACATTTTAATAAATGAATAAAATATTACCTACATATTTATATTATTTTTTATTTCTTTTTTAGTAAAGATATTACGGTACCTACATATCACGATTTCTTCATGACTTTAAAACTCGTCTGCAAAAATGAGATAACTTCAGGTTAAACTGAGGATGAACTTGGACACAGACTCCAAAAATACCTTATTATTGAAGTCTGTAAAGTTATTTCTTACTTTTTAGTTCGAAGTCGGTTCACATTTTTGTTAAAAAATAATTTATTTCATGCTTTTTAGTTGCCATAGTTCCACTTCCCCTTTATATCTGACTCTGTTATCTTAGTCTTAATGCTTCATCATAGGTTGTGGCAACTGGCTTCTTAATGGTAACCTTACGGACTATTATAGTTTAAATTTCGAAATTGTTCTTTAAACACGATTTAATTATTCCTATCTTATAACGAGTTCCACTACATCATTAGCACCGAAGGTGGTCAATGTTTATATAGTTCTGCAAAGCTAATGTGACCAACAATAATAATTTATCAACCCGGTTCCTTAACTCTTATCCGTTGAGGAGTTTCACTCTGTATCTCCGAAACTTTTCATCAGATCATCATTAACTTAATATGGGACCAAATTCAAAGTAACAGCTTCCGAATGTCTATGATGGTAAACTCAACACGTAGAAATGGCTAAATGCATTTCAGTGAAATGTCGTACACATTTGGAAATTTGGAACGAATTCTGAATTTTACGCAGAAAAAATTACTTAAAATTATTTGTAACTAATATATAATATTATTCTTATAATTTCTCGAAAGAGCGAACCTACAAAAGGCGAAAAAAAAAATTAACGATAAAATGACAAGGAATCCTCAAATTTACAAATCGCATCGAATAACACCAGCGGTTAAAAAAAGTGATTACATACTTAAATGTACTTCGCTGGATTCGGATAGTAAACCTTTATCATGAATTCACGATATTGAACATTTGTCATTAAAGCAACATTAAAAGATGTAACTTCTTAGTATATTTGATCTTAGAGAAATAATAAAGAATTTATACCCATATCTTAGAATAGACTACTTCAATCAAGTTTCAAATGAGTAAAAAGATTTTCCTTAATTTTCATCTGACAGCCCTGATAGATGGGGTACAGTCGCGTGAGAAGTGAATTAAATCGCCACGGGGTCCGATCGACCACTTAACGGATCGTGTTCGTGTCTTGCGATGGATAGCAAGGGAGGGTTACAAAGACTTAATACGTGTTTGATGTCACTCCCGTCACTTTACGTGTTGAGGGAATGCAGTTTTCTTTTGACGTGAGTTAGTGGTTTTAGTCGAAAAGTTGTCTTTTTATAAGATGTATAGTAAACGCGCTTAAAGGCTGGAAATAAATGATTTTTGGTTTTGATTTTGATGTTGAGTGGTCACTGCAGCCCATGACCATCCCAAGTTGTGTAAAAGTTTGTAGGTTTAAGGACTGAGATGGTCATCTAAATTGTATTTTTACGGCATACCTCACCTTCTAAACTTAAACAGAAAAACTTGTTTGTTTGACAAACTTCTACAATGGTATACTAATACTAAAATAAATCCATACAAAACGTTTGTTTGTACTAAGTACCAATATCACGAAAAAACTGTAAAATAGATAATAATTTGGCCAGGTTACACGTAAACTTATAATACCCATACCAAATAAATGTATTAATAATAAAGCTTAAAAGTTTGAGCTTCAGCTTATTAATAATCCAAAGAATATTGACAAAGTGACAAATGTTCGGAAGTAATTGTTTAAATAATCCTTTCAGTTTACGGAGAAGACCCTCTCGGGCGCAGTATTAACCCTTAACTGCTCGGCGCGAGGGTTGGAGGACACGCGGACTGTCACTTTCACAATAATGCGTCATACTTTATTATAATATTTTCGTACAATATTGCACCCCTCTGCTTCGTTGTTAATGCGTTTTGCCCTGTATTGTGTGAAATAGGCCAACACGATTATAATCAAGATTTTATAATTTGGTAGATGATGCTAAATGATAAGAGTATATTTAAATTATTTTTTTATTTCCAGACGGTTTGCTTTACGTTTTTTTGGGTACCTGGGTACGTGCGACGCTTGTGGTGTCTAAAATTTATCGTTCAACTACATTCTGAAAATCAGACGGATTACTATGAAACAGTTCGGTAAAATTTTTTGACATCTTCGAAAATGCGGTCAGGTCAGACGTGACGCAGAAAATTTCTGAAATTAGTATTTTTGCAATCATAATCACCAAATCAAATAGAGAAGAAATCCTATCTCTAAGAAATCCTACATATATATGCTGCTAATGAGGACTGAGATGTTCTCCTCATATAAAGTATCTCCGGCAATCACCCCTCTCTTACCAAATAAAATAAAACTTTGTATCTGGTTAAGAGGGTGGCGGTAAGGTACTTAACTACCTCCCCGAACGAGTTACTATGGCTCTACCACCTCCACCCACATATATTTCAAAAAGGTATAATTATCTTTATAAACCATCGTAAATGTATGATTTTACAATATCTTTCAGAATATTAATGTCATCGCAGGAGCACATTGCAAGGGTGCAGCAGTTATTGGGTTGTGCGACCCGACATGACAATAAATCATTTAATTTGGCATCGAATCCCAAAACTGGGCTGACAGATTTCCATCGTCGTAGCTACTCGCAACATTGTTATTACCAGAATAATTTAGTATGAACATTTATTTTATGTGGCTCGACTCGGAAAATTACGAATTTCTGCGAATACACATGAGTGATATGGAAAATTTCTAGCAAAATTTAAAGTTAGTTATGTGCGCTTTATAAAATAAAATATCGCTTAGCGATTAAGGAAAATATAGTCAAGAAACCAGCATGCCTGTGTTCTTCATAACGCTCCCAAAGGCATGTGAAGTCCGCCAATTCGCACTAAATCAGTGTAGTGGATTAAGGCCTAGACCCTGCCGTTACTAATGGTTTAAAAGACAAGACACATACAAGACAATATTTTAAGCAATGGCTCTACCACCTGGACCAATAAATTCAGGAATAGGAATGCTGCATCGGTATACGAATAAAATCGTTTCGAGTGTACTCGTAAGTATATAGTGATCGATATACGATCTTATGTACACAAGGCGGAACAATGGGCTAAGGCGTCCATACAATGGACAATGCCCGTGCCTCCGATACGATATACACTCATCTAAGGCTTGTCTGTGTGAGTTCGATACTGTTTTCACATTGTGTAACACAATACAGGTGTTATGGAAGCTGGTATAAATCCGGAGTCGTAGTTATTCTTAAACAGTGCATGAACACGATCATCAAAGTATTCGTACAGTAAACGTCAGTCATTAGGATGTCATATGGCAGTCTGTCTGACATATTCCTGGAACACGTAAACTAAACTAATACTTTGACGACAGTGTTCATGCTAGGGTACAGAACTCAAGTTTTCAATGTTATCACGAATGTCTATTGAACTATACTTGGCCGCTCTACCTGGCGGAAGCATACATTACAAATGTATGTAAAAAAACGTATAATCACGAATGTTAGACCAACATTTTAAGTCGTGAATACATTTGTTTATCAAAACATTGCTATCACTATGATACGAACCATAAACCGTTGGACTAATTAAGTTTTGTCGGTTGCATTTCCTTGTCGATATCACAGCGTTCATGGTGGAATAAGCTCACAGATGTCAGTGTGACACACTTTATTTTATGGAGGCGTGGTTCTGGTAGATAAGTAGATTTGTGACAGCACGGTAACGACACACATAAATTTGTGAGGACAAACACCGTTACAGCGGCTTAGCTTCCGTGCAAACAAGGGACGGGGCCGGAATGACACCGCGCGAGTATAGAGGGTTAAGAATGTTTATTATATTGGAATATGCTACGGTTTGAGACTTATACGGAAACTAATTATCATTATCAGCACGGCATTATTATTATCAATTATCACAAATTATTTAAAGATTTGTCTTCGCGTCTGGTCGTAGCGTTGGGTGACCCGAAGGCAGGAGCTTACTTTGGACAGCGCATTATAATACTCGTAGCATAGCTGTCCAGAGAGGCTCTTGGGCACTCTTCCGCATCGCAGCGATGTGTTTCATTTGTCATAGTTTTATTTTATTACTTTAGTTTAACAACTTTTTACGATAACTTGGTGTTATAATTTTGTATAGTTTAGTTTATGTTAGAAATTAAAATATTGCTTAAAATAAACTGACGATTTTTTTTATTATCACAAAATGTTTAAGTTGTCGAATTTCAATTTGCACGACCTAGGGTCTTGAGGTATTCGGTATCGGAAGTTCCCTGACCCTGTGCAGCGAGTGTGTGGCACAAAGCTGCAGACGGCGCGTGCGAGGACGGGTGCGCGCATTGCCACAATGCAGCGGAAGACGCCTCCCTCGCCAGCTGGAATGTCTTGGAACTGGTTGTTAAGGGACTATACCCATGACTGTTTTATAAACGAGCGGTTTTATGCCAAATGAGTAGCAGGCTATGTGATGAAAGCGTTGTTGTTAAGAGACTATACTAATGGCGGGTTCACAAACGAGCGGTTTTATGTTAAATGAGTAGCAGGCTATGTGATGAGAAGAAGTTACTGCGAGACATGAAGACCAACGTACTCCAATCCTGAATTTTTCTTCGAGTGTGATACAATGACTTTAATGAATGCTTCAAATTTAATATGTAGTAGATACCTACCTAAAAAGAATATCAATTAAATTTCATAATAGTCGCGCGTTTTTAAAACGTGCGGTTGCCGATTCGTTGAAATTAAAACGTTTATTATAAAATTTTTAGCAGCACCGACAGTGTTGGCTGCTTAATGCTTTGACTAGTTTGATGATTAAGGAAAGTGTAATGTTAATACTATTAAAATATGAAAGGAAATTATAATAATACCTATCAATACATCAATGTTTGCACATGTGTAAATCGCGTTCAACGAGTGCCAGTGTTTTTTAAAACGTCTTGTGTAAAGACCTAATGACCACAGTTCTATTGACCTCTTATTTTGTAGGACTATAATATGATCGTGCTCACTTTTCGCAACCGTTGAAAGTAATCGTCAAGTTGGCGAACGAATTAGAGTGTTAGGTAGTCGCTTGCGTAGTCGCTGAGTACAGAATGACAAATTTTAATGCTTCATTTTGCAAAACGCCACAGTCATGCTTATTTTTCAGAACCAATCGATATCACTACTAATCGCTATACGTTCGCTAGATAATTGACCAACATGATCTGTAAGGTTCGTTATCGATTTTTATATAGTAATAATTGAGTAGCGAACGGGCATGCAGGTTGTGATGTTACCTGGTCACTGAAACCCATGAACACTCACATCAAACCACAAGTAGAGAAGAAATCACATCTGCGGTTGTATGCGGGTGCTTTGCTAGTTGCTACTCCTAAGAACTAAGATGTTTGCCTCCAATAAAGTATCTCCGGCAACCACACCCCCCAGTCGAAACACAAGCTATGAAGAACATGCTTTACGACGGGTTAATTGGCTGGCGGTAAGGTACCCAAGGCGAGCTACTATGGCTCTTCCATTGGTAATGCAATTAAAGACATTTGAATATTTTTGTGTATTTTAAAGCGACTCACTTTACTTCGGTGAGCAACCCTCGTCATATCTTAGAACTGGTTTCCGCTATCACAGAATTGTCGGCACGCGCACGCATGACGCACCTCAAGCACACACACAAAGTCGTTTCAAGCACACAGATAAGAACACGCGCCAAATTATTATTGAGTGCCGTAATGAATGAGCCCTAAAATAAACCGGGACAAAGCGCACATCTTGTATTACACAGTTTTGTAAGGAAAGGAAGTAGGAAGGCAGCTGGCTCTGACTTCTTTTTCTTCGGTTTGGTAATGATGGTTTGTAGTGCATTGCGCCTTTGTTCCGGTGTCCTGTCGCGTGCCTCGATCTATTATTGACTGTAAGTAGGTGGAAAGGTGTTCGGGCGTAACTGTACCGTTGCCACTCAAGATGTTTTGATAGACTCGTGCTGGGGTCGCGGCAATCACGTTGTCAGCGTGACAACATTCGCGAAGGTATTGTAATAGTAAATACATTTTTTTACATAGCTGGAATAACGCTTCAAGGAGCAACAAAATGAAGTACGTAAAATAACACAAAATGGCGACTATCTCGGTGAGTATCTCAAAAGTAGCATCATAGATAAATCAAAAAGTGAAGATACGCTTACGCTTACTTGTATAGCAATCATAAAATTAGTCCGACTCAACTACATATCTAACTTACACACACACGCCTAAAAATGAAGTGTCAATCGGGCGAGCGAGACAGGAGCGACTCGAAGAGTGCCGCGTCATCTCGCGCGGACACTTTTTGTAGGCTTACTGTGTGTTTAATAATAATAATAATAATTTTATTTATTAAGGCAACAATATACAGGCCCAATTTTTTATTGTTAGTAAATTCTTACATCTATTTATTATTTCTGAAGTGTTATTTCTAAAGTAAGTTTAAGCGTCGTGACTTCAAATTACCCCTAGACACCCTCGACCACTTACGAGTACGTAGTCGTCTTCAGGGGATGCACGCAGTACCTGCAATTAGTTCAATTTACGCAATCAGCGGACCCTTTGTGCTAGTCCGTGCCAGCAGGACTGGCAGTCGAACACACCAGCGATTGTTTTTAGCATTGAAATAGGAAGTCAATAGATCGGCAATTTTAGCTAGCGGCATTCACGCCCTAAGCTCTTTCTATCACTCTCACTCACATCACGATGAACGTGAGTTCATTTGAGCAGAGTCTAGGGTATACTACAGACCCAGTCCACATAGCCGTTCTATCTACATCCTATTTCTATGGTTTGTAGAATCGTTTTAGTTTTTGTATGTGAATGTTGTGAACCCTAATTTGGACACGAATTTTGTTTGGCTCTGCTACGTTTGATACGCTCCACATGATTGCATTCACCAAATCGGTATTTACCGCTGCCGCTTCTCCGTAAAGCAGGAGTCTCTTTGTGATCCTTGTATCACCGCTTTTACTATCGCACCTAATGACAACATTCTCCACATTGATACCAAAGATGTAGGTAATAAATAGTAGTAATAGGTTGTAAAACTTAATAAGTATGTAATAGATGAACACAGTATACGGGTAGGACAACATGTCTTCGACAAAATCTACTTTTGTAAAAGAGACACAGAAAATAAGGCGAGTAGTCTTAAAACACAAATTTTCAATTAAAAATTGTAAAATACTTTTTGTACTAATACTTGGAATGATACTTATGTATATCATGTTTTTTATTTGTTTCAGGAAATGAAGAGGACGGCGAACCGTTGACCAGGACTTATGAAAATGGAGGTAAATAAATAAAGTAAATAAAAAATTACAAAACAAAATACGTTGCCATACCAGTGACCCATTAATATCCCACTACAGGGTCGAGTCTCCTTCTCGTAATGAGAGGGATGTAGGCCTTAGTCCACCACGCTGGCTTACTGCGGGTTGGTGGACACTGAATAAATCGAAAAAAAAGTAGTGTTTATGTAATATTGTTAAAACAAAATGAAAATTTGGATAAGAAGAGTGCTTTAAATGCAAATGTTTCTTAGTTCAAATATTGCAGTACCTAATTTATTTATTTATACTAAAATAAAGTATCACTGACATCAAATAAGTGATTAAAAGAGCCTATCATTTGATTGCGATAATATTATGAAGGATGATTGTATTATCAAGTATTATTATTTTTTGTCTAATCTATTATTTTGAGATAGGAGGAAGATTTCTGACGTCTGCGATGAGCATTCCGCTGCCGTATGCCATACTTATCGCGAATGTGTAGTTTCGTTTGTGTTAAAGTGTGTTACAAAAATATCACCTCGAAAATTATTCCTAGGATTACGGGCGTGGTTCTGGTGAGTGATCTTTCTTATTATCAGTAACTTAATAAAACTGAGATTTAATTCGTCGTGTTTGTTATGTGACCATTTTTTTAAATTTTTTTAACAGTTTTTTAAAGTAACAACTAACCCGGGAGTAATCGTAATACCCTAATTTTAATACTCCAATATTGATTCCATTGACGGGTTATTATATTTTTTCCGGCTTTTCTCTTCAAGATTCTTATAATGTGAATGTATTCTACATGTAAATCTTTCTCTTGAAACTTGAATCCCTATGTCTAATAAACGACACCGCATTAGCATTCGGAGTTTGAGAAAAAATATGCGTTACAGTAACAGTTACTATATTTAGGATCAATAAGAAATTAGTAAAGCCACTAAAACAAGTTTATATGCCTACTTGTGTATTAAGGAAGAATCTGCCACGTTGTTTATGTAATTAGGTGTCCTTAAATCAAGTTTTTTAGCAGTAGTACCTACACTTTAAATTTTCTTCGATTTAGATTTTTTGGTCTCGTCAAACAGAATTAGTTTCTTGAAGCCGGACAAACGAATATCACTATCGCTTATCAATTGATAAATGTGTATACTATCGTAAAGGTTAGATTTATCATCGGTCTAAGTGGCTGCGTAGAGATAATACTTATTATTGAAAGATAAAAACGTGAATGTACTGAAAAAAACTTGCTTTTAGGACATTAGTTTTTAAATTGTATAAGGGGAATCTAGCTACATGTACAACGACACGTCAACGTCGACTTTAGTCACCGTGATAACGAAATCATATTTGTTATTGGATTTGTATTTTTATGAAATGCTCAGCAAAGAGTCATTAAATTAACAGTATGAAAACGTATCGCGTGCGTGAAATTTTTGGAACGGTCCTCCGGCTTATTTTAGCAGAATTGCTTATCTTCTTGCTATATCTTCAAAGCTAGCACCGTACTGGCATGTATTGGCGATTGCCTGTGTCAATAGGTGACGGTCACTACTTATGATCAGGTAGCACGTCTGCTCGTTTGCCTCGTTAAAAAACCCCCGACACAATAACGACAATTTTCATTGAACATATTATTTTGTTATGTGCACTTGATGCGCTTTCATTTGAGACCCCACGCGATTATATTTGCAGACATTCGGTTATTCTTCCCCACTTTCACCCCCCAAAACTTTTAAACAACTCAACCGATTTTGTCAAACAAGTCTAAGAATACTAGCCCGTAACTCATGAGGTGCATGTGTTTATTTGCTTTATGAAAGGTCTTCAAACTTCTCCATCTCGTTTCTCCATCTCATCCTGTTTGAGCAGACTTCTTCCACAACTTAGGTCCATGACTAATTTCTTGTTTGAGGAGAATGAGGAACACCACAACTAAGGTCCAACTACTCGTAATTTCTTGTTTGAGCAGAATAACTTAGCACAACTAAGGAACAACTAATGTCATCTAGCCGACAGCTCGAGAAGTGGGTCCAAAATGGGTCATAAATCGATTCTCTTCCCGGTCGTTACCGTGTCATTATAGTGCGCTCGTAAACCGCGGTCGCGGGTCGACGGAACTGGAATGCGTCGAGAGGCACGCCTGCCGATAAACCTTGTCTACTATGGGAATGATATAGTAACCAGTAGTTTTAGACTAGCCTTTGCCTATGACTTTAACCACGGGGGTTTAGTATTTGTTCCAGAGAACGTTCCATAAGTATGTTATGTACTTCAGGTCATTTACTATCTCTGTAAAAAATCCGTCTAGTTGTAAGTAGCGTGATATACATAGTAACAAACTTTCATACATTTCTCAAAAATTCACACCTATAGATAATATTAGTACAGTCATATAATTAAACCAACATGTTTCTTCGCTCCTTCAAATTGAGGAGTTCCTACAATTTTAAAACCCAATTTATCTCTTTAGAGGTTATTTTTTGCAAGTTTTATTATTGTGCTAGCGTCTTCCACCCATATACTTAATCAAATACCTTTAAACAACCTAGGTGCTAAATTTAATGTGCATAGGTCAAGTAGTTTCAGGTGTCGTTATGAGACAGAAACTTAAGGCGGAAACTGACCGAAGTAGCTGCGATTGAAGTTTTTTACTAACGAATTAGTAAAAAGTGTGAAAGTGAGCTAGTCGATTTACGCCGCTTTACTCTCAATTCTCAGCTTCCCAACACAAAATATAAGTATTCAAGAACGGTTCAGTATAATTATGAAGGTGTGCGCTGACATTCTCCGTCAACAATAGTTTTATTTCTTGTCCAAATGGGAATATGTAGTTGGTATGAGAACAAAATGGCTGAAACCTTGGAGAATGAAGTTCATCGCACCGTGAGCGTCGTTTATAGACTTGAATGTCAAGGTTTGCGAAGCAGAACCGAGGACCACATGCACTAGAAAGGTAAAACACTCGAGGCTTTATTCCTGTTAATGTGGAAATAACGCGGTTATTTTATATTTCTTTATTTTCGTTCCATCTTCAGCGCCTAAGTTTTTGTACGACGTGTGGTGAGAGATTCTTACAACACAAATGGTAACGCGAACTTGAATAGTATTTAAACGCTCTTTATTTAGCGGGTGTTATATAGGTACTCGTCGTACTGCTGGCAAGTAACTATTGTTTGGATTAAAAGAAAAATAAGGAGGAAAGTGTTGGTAAATGTGGGCGATAATTTTAGCTTTTAAATTAGAATTTTCTGTTAAGTATTAGTAAGACTGGGCGCTATACATACGATATAAGGTTACGTTGTACGGCCGCACCTATCAAATAATGTAATTAGTATCAAATATCTACTGATTACTATTTGACGCTCTCGAGACGCCATTAGTCGCGGTGCCTAATTAACATGTCCTTTCATGTCTCTCTTTCCTGAGTTTTCTTGCTGTAGCCGGATGATATCCTATTGTGCAGTAAACCACTTGGCTGTCCTGTGAGTCACATGTGACTCATGCTCATTGTAATTACCTTAGAGCCTCTATTAACCTTGTCTCTGATTATATTATACGAGTACTAATGCAATTTACCTATTGCTTAGTTTCTAGTAAGCAATATCGCGAGCGGCCCCTAGCTCGCATTGCGTTTGACGCTCTCGAGACGCCATTAGTCGCGGTGCCTAATTAACATCTACCATCCACCGGCATTGTCCCTTCGAGTCTTTGTTTGAGGAAACGAAGGAAATTACGTTTTATTGCTACATAAAAGCATTTACTGAGACTATTACGTTCTGGAGAAAATGGTTGGCATTTTTTCTATTAAGTATTAGAGGTGTGAATTTTTTGAATTTAAAATGCTTTAACATGCTTCATCAGGGCGATAAGGTATCTCCCCCAGCCAAATATTAAATTTATGAGAGATCTGAGTGAACCTCATTTGAGGCTTGTGTTTCGTATGTTTTCATGAGTGAAATATAGTACTTACCTACTAACTGATAACAAATACAACATGTTTGAAGAATAATATGCGGAGAATGTTGCAGACAGTTTAAATATATACATAAGTTGTAATCTTGGAACAACCAAATTATGCGCAATATCTTTGCCATTATCATGTTTTGATATGTTCAAAATCTCATTTTCAAAATGTATAAGAACGCGGGAGGTACCTAAAGTTCCCACATGTTTTACATAGGGGTGGCGCGTGCAACAGTTTTACATGAGGACCACCACCAATTAGAAGCAATACCAAAACCATCGGCTGAAGTGCCATCATTATCTCGGCTTTGATATGCCAAGTTGGCTCTTCCGCCCCTGTCATTAGGCGGAGAATCCAATAAAATATTCACGGGTTTTTGGAGACAAGTGGAGTGAGCAATCCTGAAGTATGGGGTTGGGACATAGTTAAAGCGTTTAGGTCGAGAGTCGTCGAGTGCACGGCCTTTTGTAGATTTTTCCATCGTTTTGGCGTGTATTTGTGAGCCGAAGCTATTTTATCAATTCGTGGGGGAGCGACTCGTTTTGACAACTCTTCAATGTTGTGCACGAGCGTCGGGAAATCGTCGAGCTCTGTACGGGTTGTACAATATTGTCGTATTCCATCACAGTTTAATTCTGTGTACCAGTGTACATAAGATCAAAAAATAAGTAGCTCAATAATATTATTATCCTTTGGGCGCTATAGACTCAGTGGTCTGGCCAACTTTACCTACTCTAATCTCTATATTTTTCCATTTCATCACAATCTAATAAGAAATTTGGTATTTACAACGTTTATTTTGTATCAGAAAAATAAGTGTTGCAGGGGGCCAATGTAGCCTGGATACAACATCGAAACACTCTTGACTCTTTAGCATGATAAACATTTACATTCACAGTGTACTTTCTCTATGATATTCTACGATTAAACGTTTAATTATCCATCATAAATTGCTTTCTGCAAAATAGCCTGAAAGAATTGAATCCGTTTCCTTCATAAGTTCTTTGACCATAAAAGTTATTACATTCCTTCTCTATTTCCAATCCGGTGTCGCATAGCAGAGTTAAAATTACGAATGCATCCACACCAGCACAGGGCATAAGAACATGAATATTACCGCCATAACAACTGCATAAATGCATCGAAGCGTGCAACCTCTGATTGGATACCTATTTCTGATTTAATAGGATCCGCATATTTAGATATTCGCTATATGCATGTGATATTGCGATGTTACAGCGTTAAGTCGGTTTGCTTTACGAATCGCAGGTATTTTAATGGTGACCGTGAATTTCTTATTTATTGTTTATAAATAACAATGTACGAGTATTTTCACATTATGTTTAATTCTATGACCTTATATTGTAATTCTCATTGGCTCCACAAACAGAAGAATATCTATAGCCTCTTCCATGCGCTGATCAAATTCATTCTGACAATTATTTTTAACTTGAACTATCAGCAATTTTGCTTTAAATGCTGATTAAAAAAAATGGACGACTACGGTAATAAATAAATTTTTAATACATAATTATGTTTCAAATTTAAACATGACAATAAAGGTATTAAAACATCAACTTGTACAAACTCAAATAGTATGTTGGTATTGTACGGCTCTTATAACTTTCTAAATTTACATTTAAAAAATTCAAAAATTAACTATAGATACACTAAATCGCTAGATTTTCATTAGATAACTACTCATTCAACCACGGAAATAAGTCTATTTTAGGTTGAAAAATAACAGTATAAGCCACTATTTTATTCCGATAGACCTAGTTATACAAACAAAACAAAAACAATCAAAATGTTCGTATTTCAAAAATAATAATAGGTAGCCGTGAAGCACAACCTCGCAATTGCAATCATTTCATTTCGAGTGAGTTCTTCCCATACACCATAATGGTGAACTCTCACATTAAACTGTGACCATTGTTTTCACCGCTCATTCTTTTTGTTTCAAGCCCCCTCTTGCTTGGCAATCCATGGGGAACAGATAATATTCCCCATAGCGTTTTGTGATTTTATTGTGTTCGTTATTTCAATTAGATTTAACCTTCCAATGGGAATATATGTTTTGCAAGTTTTGATTGAATGATAAAAGAACTTTAAAGGTATAAAACTACGACGAAACTCTTCGAGAAAAGGTACGAGTAAAGAAAACGGATGCGCAAGGCTACCTACGATATTAGACTTGTTAGATAATACAATACTAGCGCATCTATCAACTGATCAATCGAATAATTCTTGAAAATATATTATCTACTATTAACTTTGCCAATTTTGTTTCAAATGGATAATATGTGTAAACTATGTATAGAAGTGTGTATGAGTGTTTTTCTACCATAATTATAAGCGAATGCCCAAATGAAGGTAGAGATCTTCGATCTTGCACTATCGAATAATGCTGTAATAAATTGTTAAGCAGCGCTGATTGGTTGGGATGCTGGATTTTTAGTGACCACTCAACATCAGGTAACATGATGTAGCAGCACGATAATCAAAAATACCTTTGTTTACGTACAATAAAAGTACTTTTAGGTTCATTTTATCTAATATTATCAAGATAATATTAATGTAATCAGGCTAAAATTGAGTGCGGCCATCTAAATTATTAATTTGATTATCCATTTCGTAGCACGTGTCAGTCCAACGTTCCGCTGTAAGGTCCGTGGCCGCAAGCTATGCGAAATTAATTTTAACTGCGACGTTCTTGTGTACACTAACCTCTGCCAGAGTTAACAATTTAACATAGAACATTACGGTCCGGTTATAAGCATGCTTCGAATAATATTTAATTTGAATCGTCCTCTATTTTAAATTAATTGATTTCGAACTCCATCCGTCGGTATGTACTTTGTCTTCGAGGAATTGTTTTGGTTTTGTCTAAGTGAGCAAAATAGGAAATTTTTCCTGCTTGATTGTTGCGTTTGACAAACGAAATACTTTACTATCTACAAAATAAATAAAATTTGGCGGAGAAATTTTTATACCGGTTTTTACCGAAGAATTCTATTAGTATAGTACAGGGGCCTTCAACAATATTAATACTCGTAAAATTTTTATATTCATGTAACGAAACCAAAAGTTTCTGCTTTAATTAAAGTCATTTGTCATTTTACCTTATAAGATTACCAATTACTACAACTAACTTAAAAAGACAAGCTTAAACACAATTTAATATAGATGTAACTAGACCATAAACCTCTAACTTAATAACGTTCTGTACACCCAACCGCCCCTCGCAACGAGCCCCGGGGTGTTGACTCCGAACCGACTGTATTAGCCGCAGATACCAGTTTATCTACCGTGTTGACATTCCAACCACAAACGTTATTAAATTGTGCATTTTTGATACTAACCGCCCGCCAATGTTACACGTTCCATAAAAGTTCTGCTATTCTTATTAAATAAAATAAAAATAAAAAAACGTAGTTAGTAGTATTCATTGAGTCTCGTTGGTACACAAAAAATAAGCAACGCATCGCTCTTTTAATATGAAAAGTAGCCTATAACATGAATGAGCTATAGAGCATAAAAATATTATTTTTATAGTTTCAGATGTTAGCGCTTTCAAACACAAACAAACAAACTTTTCAGTTTTAAAAAAATGAGTATAGATATGTATATGAGCAGCAAATGGGCATGTGGGCTACCTGATTTTGAGTGGTCAGCGCAACTGTGGGCATGTTCAACATTATATTCCTATACAAAGTTCTTGATATACCGTTGCAATTATAATTGTGCAATTATAATTCGCATCTGTCCCAATCCTCACGTAGCTACATATATACAACACTACATTCCTAAGGAGCACCCACACAGGCGAACCTAAGTTATCGCAGCCTCAGCACACACAAATCGCCTATTTACAGATCCCCACAAAGCCATAGACACTTACCTACGCGTATAACCGCACATGTATTCCTTCGTCCCTCAGAAGTCGGCTTTTAAGAGGCCGAGTGAGTGGAGAGCGGTGTTGCGATCGGCTTCACTGCTCACCCTGGCGACAGTAAAAAATATGAGCATCCCCCCGATACACCCACCCCTGCGCCATCTTGAAAAACTTTGTCACTTGTAGCCGCAAATCGATCTCTGTCTACGCGGTCTACGCCGTAGGTCGCGTAGCCGGCTCTCTATTGAGGACATACATAAGTTTTTAACGCGAGCTTTAAGAAGTCAAAGCAATTATTAGACTCTTAACAAATATGAGCGCTTTAAATAATAAAAATACTCAAACGAGAATTGAGAACCTCCTCCTTTTTTTAGGTTCGTTAATTAAAAATGAGAGTGAGAGTAGCTGAGAGTACTTTATAATGTTCTCAATGGCATGTGAAGTCCATCAACCTGTATTAGGTCAGCATGGGATTCAGGGGTCAGCATTAGATCAGCATTATGAGAGGATACCTAACCCTGCAGTAGGCACTAATGGGTTACAGACAAGCAATTAGTAACGCTAGATTTATACCGCTATAAAAGTGGTAATCTTTTAAATCGCCATAGATTTTCAGATACACAATTATTTACGATAATATGTAATCGAGTTTCATTCAAGTCTACACAGATATGAAGTAATCGTGAAGTCATTTCTCCCTTTAATATATGTATTGGTATTGTGTTTCAAGCATTGTCGAATCCCCTTATTACTTGACTTTTATTGTCATTGAAATGATAATCACTAAAAGGATTTGTAAAGAATTATTCACATGAATACGCTGACAAAACAGATACACCCTGTGGCTAAACGTTCTATTATTGGATTCAATATCGAAATTGCAACCATATTGTCGGTAAATAAGGTGTGTTTTAAGTTTAATGTTTCGTAGCTAGTGCCTAAGTTTAAATACAAAACAGGAACACCTAAGGGTCTCAGCAGGTTACTTTACAGTTCTCCTCGTAATGTCTGTGTTATTTGAGCAGTCAATACGCATGTAAGAAGGTCAAAATATACAGCGATGCTAACGACGATAGTAGAAGAATAAAATCGCATGTGACTTAAAATTTTAGTTTATTTTAGTATACAATATTGAGTAGATCTTCATTGAAATAAGTTTCTAGTTTCACTACTTTATTTCATATTTTTCAGGATTTTTTAAAATACGGTTTTATGTTCCACTAGGTTTAAGTATTTTACTTTTTGAATTACAAAATGCAATATTTCTTGCGAAATTGGGATGGTTCTCAGTGGAACAATAGTAGCTGATTAGCTATCTATACCGCAGATTCACATGTTTCATAAAAAAAACCTTTGAGGTCAAGGAAAGGGATCAACCCTTGACATCTGAATAAAGACAGGTAGTGAGAGATAGACCTTTATTTTTTTAAAGATAGTCGTATTGTCGTTGTCACCTCTAAAGGGCCTTACGCCAAAATTAGAGTTACATTCAAATAAACCGTGACACACAGATTATTATAACGAACCGTGCGAAATCTATAACAAAGACACGCAAAAAACGAAAAAACGGTTCAATTTTTTACAATAAACTTGCGAAAAGTAGAACGAAAGGGTAAAAACGGGTGACGTCCCGACGACGTGACAATTTCACGCATTTTTGTCATTATAATATTTTTTTATATCTTAGCAAAAAACGATTCGTAAGAGGCACGTATCAGAAGCTGTGTGCAGATAATTTCTATCTACGACGATCATGACCTACTTCATTTTATTAATTATGTGAAATACAAACAACCAATAAATTGAACTTTTCAACTAATTTATAAAATTTATTTCAGTTTCTAGTTAATTTAAATCAAATAGGTCATCAATAAATAGGGCTGCGACACTTTTTTATTTCATTCGTGTATAGATATCGATGGCCTATCGATGGAGATGGATATCGATGGAGATTATGGTTAATAGGGGTCTTAGATAATATTAAACCATTCAGCGATACTACCATGAGTTTTGATGACTGATATAAAAACATCAACTAAGCAATATAGGTACGTCCAATAGCAATGCGCCAAACACGAATATTATTTCTTATTACTAATAATATGGTATATGAAAAGCATTCTTTATTACTACCCTTGAAACTGCCTCGCAGACGCAAACCAAGTCCACAATGCATTACCTTCCCAGTAAACGCGAGTAATAAACCAATTTAACAAATCAACTGTGTAGTATGATTTTATCAGGCCATCTTTTGTCCCTATGCACTGGGGTAGAAAACAAAAAGTATGTGAACGCTAGTCGATCCGGCCTGATTTGTAATGTCCGGATAGCTTTATTATTTCAAGAGTTTTAACAAGAGAAGACCTTTGTTCTTCACGTCATACAAACGGTACTTACTTCCATATTTGTGAGTACATGTGAGTTGTTGCTATACGCACATCTATCTCATTTATACATCTATTTTTTTATTAATACTAATTCTTTGAAATACTCTTACACGTATTTCAAATTACCTATAGTAACATTCTTTAAGAATGTTAAAATGTGCAAAAACTTAGTTTATAAATGTCAAATTGCAAAAACAATGTTTTTTGGTCTTATGGTGTAGCTACGAGTATTTAATCTCTTGTTTGTATAATTTTGTGTAAATAGACAAGTAAATTTTGGGATTTATTTATATTAAGATAAGAATGTAGACATTATGTTTTCAAACGAATCACAAAAAGTAAAACAAATCCAATCATACTAAAAATTTTAATTAAAGCGGCATTAACACATCTTTTGTATGTGCAAGAAATATGTAGACGCAGTTGATGAATGATAAGATTTTTGCATATATTTCATTGAATACAAATAATGAACACTTCGTTCCAGCGGTCATAGAGCTGAGAAGCAAAGCATTAATTTAACTAAACTTTTGTTTATTGATGATTTTCTTTCGCAGACACTCGACTTTCAATAATGTTATGTTACAATCACTTACAAAATTACACTGTATTGCTTTGTATTAAGGTAGCTTTTGGTTTGTATCGTAGACTTGTATAAAAACTCAAGGCACGAGGGTAGGAAAGAATAGATATGGGGCCCGACTACGCCGATTGAATTCTTTGGATTGTAAGACTCGTAACGGACCCCAACGTATATTTGGACAGCAATCTGAGAGGTCTGAAGTGGGCCCGTGGTTTATAATTACGATAATTTGAAGGCAGATGACGGAACACTCCGATATCAATGAGCACCTTTAGGCCAGTATCGGGAAAAAACATGGATATTGTGGGTTTGTTGTTTTTATCTCAAATTTAACAAAAGTTTCAACAAAAATTTGGTATTAATAATTTACAAACAAAAAAATAATTATTAAATTATTTTTTTCTCGTAAAATTAAGCCTCGAACAATGTATTTGTCTGATTATGTTGTTTTTAGTCCTTCTACTAGACATTGAGATTGATGGGTAAAATAAATATTTTTGCAACGGTACACACATACGTATTTCCTCTATTGGATTTTTACGGTGTTGAATTCCTGAATTCTTACCTCTAAATTTTAATGAAAATAAAAACATATTTCGTTTTCGTCGAATTTTCAATGAGTTGTTCAAAATTCATTAATTTTATTTGATAATTTTGATAAATACCTATCACCCGGTGTGATGACGTAGGTTATCCGAAAGACTTATATAACTTCAACGCATCTTTTCAGCGGGTGTTGATTTTGGAAAAACCCAAATTATCTAAATCGTATATCAGTGATTGATTGCTCGATAGATCGAAAATGTAGATAATTAACGAATGTAATCAGCCCTGTTAACTGAATTAACTCTTTATATGGATTATTATCATATGTATAATATTTATTGCTACCTCGCGTGAATTTTTCTTGGACGTAATATTTTGTGATCTTTTAAGCTCTAAATCCCTAATTTTTTATTAGCCAACAAACATTATTGCTGTTTTCCTTTTTTATATCTTAGCTTATTGAATTGGTCTCCTAATGTGTGGTGGTGAAGTGGTCGCGGTGTAAGGTAGCAACTAAAACTACAATATTAATTAACCATAAATTAAATATCATAAAGTTTTCGTAGAACTTTGACTAGCAAAAAAGCGACAGGATGTAAAGTGTATAGTTTTCCGATCATAGGATGGAATTGTGATAGTTTTAAAAGGTATTAAAACGGCGCTTTTATATAAAGTGCACATATCTTTTAAGATAATCATTAGTGAATGCTACTGGGGTTCGAACCCGGACTCCTCGAGTCAGAGGGCGACTTCTTAGCCCGTGGGTTAACTCCGCTTTTTGAATTAGGCTATGTGTGATAAGCACGAGTGTTTGTGAATGAAGAACATGGTCTACAAGCTATCTTACTACCTTAATACGGGCTCCCCTGTAGGATATTTTAGAAAAATATTTAAAAATTATTTTATGAAACAAACATCATTAAAAAGTGAGGAATTTTAAATTGAAATCTCAAATCATTCGTATCTATTTTTGCCCCAAAATTATAGTGAAAATAGGCGCGCAACGCGTAGGTAATGATTGCATAAACATTCATAGGTAATAGACATTTTCGAAATCGTTACCTAAAGATTATATAGATTGTTTAAAGATGTTCTAAAACGACAGCGTGTTGTATTGAAAACTAGTATTGAAAAATTCACATTTTTACAATAAAAGGTACAATTATTTTTAAAATTGTGAACAAATCTGGATATGTTAAATGGTAGAGAGTATTCTATCCATTTTCACAAAAGAACCGAGTAAACAAACCAACCGGCACCAGGTTTTAATAAAAACGTGATGAGTCTCGTATGATATATGGACATGAGTTTCACATTTGAGCTGCGAGTATGTGCTATGGGCTCTACTAAAGGGTGAATATTTGAATTTGTAACTGATATTTAATCGTAATGATAAAGTTTTTAGAAATGTTCTATCGTCAAATCTTAGTTTAAATGTTGTTTATAAGAACTTTGTATTAACTTCCTGCACGATACATTACATTATATCCAAAATATTGCATCTAGAAAGATTAAATTTCAATACAACACCTACATCTTAATTATCTATACACTGTAATAAAATTTCTCCGCTTTGAGCGCACCCCTTCAGGTGAACACTCATGAAACACAGTGACTCAATGTGCAACTGTGTACTGTATTCCGGAGTACAATTTAGTTCTCCCATATTTGGATCCCGTAACATTGTCACACTGATACATCGTCGCCCCACCGTCGGAGCGGTGGAAAAATAGCGTTTTAAAATAAGCAATTTTTCACGGATCACGCGCCACGCCGTCATGAATCGCCAAGTCGAATTTAAACTTGATTTACTGAGGCCAAACGTGCAGCCAATATCTGTTTGACTTATTGCTTTATTAACACCGCGTAATATTATCGTTATATATTAACTCTTATTTGACAGTCGCTGATGACATTTTTAACCCCCGATGTAAAAGAAGGGGTGTTATAAGTTTGACGTGTCTGTCTGTCTGTTTGTCTGTCTGTCTGTGATTCGGTCTTGGCATCGTAGCTCGCGAACGATGAAGCGATTTCAATTTAATTTTTTTTGTATGAAAGGTTACGGGCGAGTGTTCTTAGACATGTTTGATGAAGAATATCGGTGGAGCCGTTTAAAAGTTGTGGGGGGTGAAAGTGAAAGTGTCTCAAATGAAAGCGCATCACGTGCACATTACAAAATAATATGTTCAATGAAAATTGTCGTTATTGTGTCGGGGGTTTTTTAAATTTTAAATTTTATATAAAGTGCACATATCTTTTAAGATAATCATTAGTGAATGCTACTGGGGTTCGAACCCGGACTCCTCGAGTCAGAGGGCGACTTCTTAGCCCGTGGGTTAACTCCGCTTTTTGAATTAGGCTATGTGTGATAAGCACGAGTGTTTGTGAATGAAGAACATGGTCTACAAGCTATCTTACTACCTTAATACGGGCTCCCCTGTAGGATCATGTGTCAATATTCGAGTGCAATAGAACAAATAGTCTCCTAGATAATTTCATATTTTTAAAATGATCGTATGTCATTTGTTTTTTCAGTACATCTAAAAATAAAAGATATTTCTTGTTTTGTTGTGGAGTTGAATGTAAGCGGACCTAGCGGACTATGGATCTACGGTATCTATGGTACGGTATCTTATGTTTCCTTACAGTAGACTCAAGGTTAGATTAGTATAGAATCGTCATCGCTGATAATACACGTTTACACGTATCGACCTATTCTGTAGATAAGAAAATAAACTGAATTTTCAACCTTCGTTACTATAATATGAAGCTGAAAAGTTACTTAGATTTATCATTTATAAATAAAATCCATTTATAAGGAGTAGGTATGTGTATTCATATAGGTAATGTTATAATCACTTTGGAGAAATAACCTTAGCCCATGAGTGGGGCCCGTCTAGTTCTTCCGTCTAGTCCGTTTCTAGCTTTTATCACTATGTCTGTTGTACCTACTATTGGTTACCTATTTAAAATTTGTTATATAGGTACCTATCATGATTATACATAATATAATAATAATTATTGTATTCATCGATATTCCGTTTGTCAAAAGGCAATAACCTTAAAATGGTAAATTAACACAATGGAACAATATAGAACATTGAGGTCAGCCACTGCTCGTGACATGTCCTTTGATGTGAACGTGACATGATAGAACGTTTGACGTCACACATTGATTCAATTCAATGGGTATGGGTTGTGGCCAATTTAATTGGACAATCAGTTATGTTTCTGTTCAGATTGAATTCCATTCTTGCAACTTCTTCAGTGCATCAACATTGAACGAGATATTTTCACTCTTTCACCCATAAAACACCTTTCTTTCAAAACTACATTAGCTTCACTCTATTTCTACTAGGTATACCGGACTACAAACCGACTCCTATCTGAAGTTGTATGCGAGTGCTTTGCCTCAAACATAGTATCTCAGGCAATCATTCCTCTCAGCTCCAAGAACATGCTAAGACATGCTTACGATGGGTTAACAGGCTTGCGGTAAGGTACAGAGCGGGAAAGGGAAAATACATCTACCCTCCCAATTCGCAGCAGGAGGCCAGGGCGTCGGCAGAGGATCTACCACGCCCTCCTCCAACCCCCATAAGTGAGGTCTAGGCGAGGTGGCGCGCGCGGTGTTCTCATGCGCCCCATTAGAAGATGGGAAGGAGGGACTCCAGCTCCATCCTTAAAGAAGAGGTCCTGTTGTGGGCCAGCGCTGTCGGGGAAGAAGGAAGTGTACCCGGGGCCCCGACAATCAAGCGTTCTGCGGAACACCGTGTTTTAGCCGGTAGGAGTCCGGCATTACCACTGTTGGCCCCAACCCGACAGTAGGTATCCATGAAGGATTTCCCCACGTAAAAAAATAAAAAAGGTATCTCCCTGGACAAGCTACTATGGCTCTACCACCTATAGAATAAGAATAGGTACGATAGAAGAGATGATATTAGATAGATAAGATAGTCCTTACAAGAAGTAGAAGTGGAAAGATAAACTTTCTAAATAAATACGATTACAAAAACAAATAATTATAATAGATAACTAATAAAAACAGAGTCAAATAAAACCGTATTCAATATTCACTTTATTCCTTAAGCATTTAAAGTGTTTGACGCAAAAGGACGTCGTTTATAAAATTTCCAAATTGAAATATAAGCACAAAGAGAAACTCTTATTTGAAAGTGGCAACCATGGGGATAACATCCAGCACCCAGGCGTCAGAAAGAAAATTAGGATGCGAGCCGTCAAAACTTCAAACTCAGGCCATCAAAGCAACATTTTAACTCATGTCTGACACGTGTTTCACCGAAAGTGGTTAACGATTTCACGATATTACATCATCTATCTATAATAATCTGTACTGGAAAATCAGGTCTACCCTAGCAATAAGAAAGTAGACCTTAGTTCATTACAAAAAAGACGGTTTGAAGCTCACCAGCCCATAGTGAACTAAACATGCTTCGGAGACCATTACGGATAACTCTCAGGCTTGTATGTGTTTAGCATATAATTACAGTTTTATTTTCTTACGTAGGTTGGTAAGTAGGTACTTCACAATTTTGTGTATAGCGTGCTTCTTTGAACGGCAATACAGGCCTCTAATCTTATGATCCTAAAACTATTTTCGCTTTTGTTGCTTGCTGTTTCTCGCGGGTTGTGGAACACAATATGGCTGTGAGCAAAATTTTAGAGGGATGCCGCCCCCGCATTACACCTCTCTCATTATTTATCACATTGTCGCTGAAATTAATGGCGAACCCTCGTCAAATGTTTTTTATTTTATAAATAAGTCCGCGGCTGCTGGCAGTTTAATCATATCTTTGTGTTCGAGTCGTGTCTCTATGGATGTCATGGCTTGCGAGGTTTTAATGTTTAAAAACGTAAAATTGATTACAATGAACATAATTGGGTTGCATTTCTTTTAACTTAAATTATAAGTTTATTAATTACATCATGCTAGGAATTTTAATGTATCGTAATGTCTTAAAAAAATCTATATTTTTCCTCCGCTTCAAATTTTTCTGTCAATTAAGTCAATTTCGTAAAACACTGAAATTGTTTGTCATATTACAAATACCATAACAAGTATTTTTATTATCATAATTTATATTTTTAATATGTAATATTTGGCTTAATGAGGTAGGTACGCAGTTGTCCTGAAAATATATTTTTGTACATCGTATCTATCTATTGTTACAATATCCTCGTCAGGGCATTAAATTTAATTAGCAGAATACAGATATATCTGGTGTCAGAGGTCATCTAAGAGGAAACCCATTCAGTAATGCAAATGACGCCATAAAAACATCGTTAACATTCTGTTATTCTAATCATCAGCTTTATCTTTTTATTGCCGCACCATTTTAATAACGGGAAACAGTGTAACTGTCCTAATTAAATTCATTTATGACAAAAAATATTGTATATTTATAGCAGAAATCGATAAACAATATTTATTTATCCGCCCGCCGGCCTACCCAAAGTTTGAAAAGTACTTTTATATTGTTTGTTGCTGCTTGAGTTTTGGTAACGCTGGCTTACTGATTCCTTGTCTCCTTGACACCTTAACGTGTAGTTGGGAAGGTCGAATTTTGTGTGGCACTTGGGAATTTTTGGAAGATGTGAAATTTATAATTGAAGGCCGTAAATTAAGGTGACATCGACAGTTGTGGCTCGGGGAGGAATCGACTCGGGGGAACTTCTGCCAATATTTTATCGGGAAGGTAATTATTTGATCGGCAGACAAGGGCACAGATGAAACTTTGTGTTCCTAATGTAAGAGTGATTGTGTTATGAAATTTATGACTGATTGATTTTATTATCATTTTGCGTTGGAATATTACACATACTATCTCTAATTCGAAAGCATAGTATTTGTACACAATGATATTCGTACCCAAATTCATAAATAGTAAAATTCGTATCGATAAAGAGCAAAGTGATAATGGGATCTGCATTTATGGATTGAGATTGATAGGTACTGTTTGGTTGCCAAGATACTACAACTAATTTCTTCGAAATAACAGATATTGCCTGGCAACCAAACATCAAAATCTAAAGATCGATCCAAAGATTGATTACTGAAACCAGCCAGTGGTCATTAATTTGTGGCTCTATGGCCCTGTCTTTAAATTGCTTTTTGTTGCATATTATTTGCAAAATAATAACTAGACAACATTATTTAGGTTGCCAAAAGGTCAGTCAATATTTCAGGTCTACCTCCGTCAGTCGTCTACTGTTGTCTACTATTGTAATCCACTGTTTTACTGCAGACTGCCGAAAAATATACATGTAGTTGAATTTCTACCATTCCCAGCTTAGTTTTTTTTGTTATGGGACATCAGAGAGGCGATAGGCTCCCGGCTGTGATCTGTCACCGTCGAAAGCGTCAAAGGGTTTCGTCGCGAATTAAATCGACCAGCGGGAGGCTTCTGAGTTCTGACGCGTTGCGAACCGGTCCTATCCCTTTTTATAACGGCCTCAGCAACGTTTGCGACTTGTACATAATTTTTTATATACATATAGTAGCAATTGCCTACCGTTTGAAGATCCACCATAATATTTTTTATAAAAGAAGAACATTGCGTATTGACATGGGCAACATCAGAGGAGTCGTAGTGCGTTGTCAACTTTGAAGAAATACTCTTTTACGTCCTTTATCGTAGGTACGTAGGTATTATGCCTACGTATTTCTGCGGATAATTCAGTTTTAATTGAAATTTTTTGTAAGCTCGATTGCTCTTTGCATTTAAAATAACAATTTTCAAATGTAGAACATGTAGCTATCAACTCTTGTCCCTGTTTCGAACAATAACATTTATATTCACTCACCGATATTTTACGACAACATCAAACCACCATAAAATTGAACCGATAATTAATTAAGAGCGGCTACAAAACAGTTTTATGCCTCGTTTACAAAGTCGACCTGCTGCCTAGCCAGTAGCTACTCGGCTTGTCTAGTCATATGTCAGTAACTCGGCTCGCCTTAGCTGTGTCTTTACACGATGCCCAGTCTTGTGAGTTATCGCAATGTCGAGTAAACGTTACAACTATCACCATGCTCGCATCTATCTGGTTGGCAATGGCGTGCTACTGACTGTGAATTGCTGCTGGGTGAGTAGGAGAGTGAAAACAAAAAATGTTCAAGTAACGTGTATGTGAGTATGTATGTACTCGTAAGTTACAGCCAAACAGTGCGAGTTACTGCTCTGTAGCTACTCGGCAAATCGTCTGTCACAATTAACTCGCAACAAGTAAACTAGCTATTATTCTGTGAAGCGGTTCGGAAGCGAGGTGACGAGGTTGAACGGACGCTCCGATATCAGTTCTCGGAGCGAGGCCGGAAGGTCATCTTGATACATTGTTACAGACAGTATCTATTTGATAACTTTTTTCTTGTTAACTGTTGCAGTTATCTTTGCACGAAGAGGTTGGGAATGTTTTTTAATGATCGGACAGTACAAATAGGTTTGAGTAGAACGTTTTATTGTAGTTACGGAAACCGGCTTCGATGACAGTCGACGTTATTCGAAAACTTTTTTATGTTTAACTTAAAGTGAAGTGCGTCAAAGATAATTAAAAGGTAATTTAAATAGGTTGCTTTTGATCTAATATGTTTTGTTTACATATCTTTTATATTTTAATATCAATAAATTGCGTTTCACAATCACGGGCATATTCAATAATGGCGTTTAAATACATACAGACGTTTTTCTTGGACGAAGACTTGCGTTGGCGAACTTGGGCATAGCTAATTCCCAGTTTGATATTTTAACAGTTCACATAACATTAATCAAACCGCAATCGATTATTCTATCACCACAGCAATCATCTTCAAATGGGCAGTGTATAATATACACGCAGATTTCGTTGCAATTCTAGTTTCGCAGCTAAAAACATTCAACTGTTTTCGCCCAATATTGATTAATTTATCAAAGCACAAGCTGCAATTCTTTCGCACGACGGAGCACATTCCGTTCCGATATCGTATTTCGCGAAAAAACCTGATCATTGTCATACAAATGTATCTGTTGTTACCGGCCCGTAATTGGTACCTTGGTGTGTAATTTGCGAGTACCTTTGTGCTCAAGTCAATAGGAGAGAGCATTGTGACCTTATCAAAGTACAGAAGGGGCACCGAGTCAGTACAAAATCTTAGATGTCCGTTACATTTTCGATGTTATCCTTTGTTTGATTTGGAATTGGACTTTTGAATTGACCGGTTGAACCATTTTTGACGGTACCTACTGTAATTTTACTAATGATTAGGCAACCTAAAGGTATAATTTACGTAAAATAATCGGGTACACCCAATGCAAAAGATAATATCTGTTTTCTTTTAGATCCTTAATTTGGATTTATTTAGGGAACGGTAGGTAAATAGTAAGTAGCGTGAGGTAATAATAGCACTAATTAATTTTTTATTAGATTATATTCTTAACTAGTCGACCCGGCAGACTACTGTAATAATTGTTTCCATGGGGGTTTCGTAAGGATCCCTAATTAAAAAAAATATAGCCTAGAGCTTTCCTCTATTAAACAGTTTCTGAGATGAAACGTGCACAAACGCATTATGTCCTTGGCAGCTCAACAATTTTACTATACAGAATAGAATAGATAAAAGAAAAATATATTCTAAAATCTCAAATCACTTATCATCATTACAGTATTCATTGATGCGCGATCCCTTACGCAAATGGGGATCCTATTTGCCTCCAGCATCACCGCAAGACGCATTAGCGAGATTTCCTCTAATGACTACTAAAACTGAAGTCAGGATAACGTCTTAAGTGGCTTTAATTCACTAACATGACCTAAGATATGAGATAAAGCGATTTGTTAGTTTTGCACCATAAATTTGTTTAAGAAAGGGTATTTGGGAAATCAATGCTAAGATCCTGAAAGTTTGTAAAAATGTAAAAAATTAAAATATATAATTGCTGAAAATAGGTGTCCCCATTACTATTTAGCTCAACGATGTATAACGTCAGGAAAAGCTTAAGCAAAAGCTCCAATCCGCTTTCCGCTCTTGCTTTAGATTCCACACAGGGACAGTGGGGTGGGTTGATTGATGAGCCGCCCTTGTTTCGCGATCGCCGGCTCAATTACAACACGATTACTTAATTTGACATGATACTTTGAACCTGACGCTCCCCGCTCAAGGGTAACCGTTTTCCAAGTGTTTTTCTTCACTTCGCGCCTATTTATTTACTCGCACGAAAACGTAACTGATTCAGTTGTTGAATTTAAGGTGGTTGTAAAAAAAATTAGATTAGGCGAATACACATTGGGCTAACCTACTATCTGTATGTATACCTTTTTATGACTATCTTCTGAAACAGGAAATAGTTAGGGCTATAGATCACCGATTAAAAGTTCTTGTATGCTTTATGAAAATCTGTTAAGTTATTGTATACATGCCATTTTAAGAGCTCTTCTCAATTTTTTTGTGCGTGTTTATTGTATTTGTTGTATACAGATACAATGTAGAGTCGTCGTTCTCGTTGTCGTCTCTATCAGATACGTAGAAATGTCATCATATTAGAGTAAATAACTAATATAGGTACTCCCTAATAGAAAAAAATGCTCTTATAATTCGGGAAATGATTTATCAATTTATTTTGTTCCTGTATATCAAAAAGCTTAATTTAAGCCAGCATTTCGGATTGTAAACAAAAAACAGCAAAGTAATCTTTAATATTTTCTAATCCGCGCGTTAATCGCAGTACATCGTTAGGTCAGAACAAAATATTTGAACAGTTCAGACCACTATCTCGACAGCGAGGTCATGCAAGAAACAATTCAGTCATGTTTAGCTTTATTAAGTTACTGACTTCCGGTTTTCGTGAGTTATGTTTTCAGTAATGGTCACCATTAGGCTCTGAAAAGAACCATGGCTTAATAAATTGAATTTTTTATTTACATCTGAACAGTGTAAACGGATGCTTTTTCGTGAACTTGAATAACTAAACTTATTTCTTCTCTCGGTGTATTGTTTAAAAACTTAGCAATTATTATAATATGTCTAGTTTCTATAATTGTGGAGATATTCTAAAATTACCTACAAGATACTTTCTTGTTGTCAGTAACCCATTAATGACCCACTACAGGGTCGGGTCTCCTCTCACAATGAGAAGGATGTAGGCCTTAGTCCACCACGCTGGCCTAGTGCGGGTTGGTGGACACTTTCTTGTTACTTATTGATAAATAATATAAATGATATTTTTTGGTTGACATTTGAAATAGATACTTTCCTTGTAAATCTATTTGATAAATGAAGTTATAGATAAGGTGATGCGAGTGTATTAATTACGATTGATTAAATGCCTTCGATTGATAATTTTCAATCATTTTTTATTGTACCTGTAACCGGAAAGTTAAATGATTCTAAATCGAAAAGCGTTACTTGAAAAACACCTTTTAAAATCGGGATTTTTATCTCCACCTACGTATTTCCTCGGAACACAAAGGTCCGGCCGTGTCTATGCGAGCGACAGAGTAACTGCTACTTCTAACGCTGCTTTATTACGACTATAAATCCGATAGATCGCCCCAGGAGGCGCTTGCCGAGTGGCTATCGCGCTATTCGATTTAGGGGCGCAGCACATGGAAGCTTTACAATGCTACTTGATGTCAATGTAAGATGTAGTGTTGTGTTTGCGCAATTTATATACCTACCTTTTTGGTCATGCAAATCGTATATGTGGGAAATTCTATGTAATTTTATTTAAAAAATAGGTAACATCTAATTAGGTGAGGTAATGCTTCCTCTGCGGTCTGGGCACAATGCGCCAAGGGTTAGATACTTACTATACGTTGCATACTACATACGAGTGAACACGTACTTAGATAACATTTTTGTTTCTTACATTAAGTAATTCAACATTAAATTGTTTGTTTAATTTAATTGTCTACAATATTTAAGAAAAGAAAGTATTAATTTTCGACTTTATCCCGATTTTACGCTATTAAAATTACAGGAAAACGGGTAAAAATAATGTAGGTGTAGGTATTGATCTTGATATTAGCAGCCTGTAACCTATTACTGACCCACTATTGCCTCTATGTGTATATTTAATCTTGTTATAAAATTATAAATATTGATAATTCTGACGAAATTTGAAATAAACCCACACCTAGTGTTTCTAGTACGATCATCTAGTTTCTTTATATGTTTTCCGTTTATTGCCCTTTCCAAAAACTCATATCTATGTGTACGCGGCCTAAAACTCACTCGATTCAAAATTGAAATAGCGCACCCTTTTCTCGAACCAATTTAAATTGAACATTTTAAAAGGCGATTCTTTTGGCGGTCATTTAGTTTAAACGGTTCGAGGGCGATCGGAATGGCGATTCGTTTGTCAAGATTGGGGGTTTCACTAGTCCTTGCCTCTTTATACATTGGATGGGTTTTGAAGATAGATTTTGTCTAAAGCACCATTTAGATTTTAATGTGATGCTAGTGCGAACACCGTAGCTTTGTTCGCGCTACAGTTGTGTTATTATTCCCTGGAAGGTGTTGTTGGAATTAGCCGTGAAAACCGATGCAATTTGTTGAGAGATAAATTTTAGGCCACCGATTTAGTTCTGTTGATAAGCACATATTCGTTCATCCATTCACAACTTAACTAATTTTTTTTTTTTTAAAAACACGAAAGCTTACGTGTAAACAGCACTTCGGTTGTATTTAAGGTTGGGTGCAAGGCAAAAGGGCATGTTCATTATTTAATTTTATTGAACAACTAAACAGTCATTTATTTTTTAAGACATCGTTAATATTTAAACGATATGCGTCTTAATTCGACTACGGTGTTAGGTAGTTTCTTTGTAGACTTATAAAATTTATATTCGCTGATATTCTCTACAATTTGCGTGTGCACTAATCGCAACGCAGACAGGTTATGTGATTGTTAGAGTGCTTGAAAGTAGCACGACGTGAATTATAGTGCGACGCTTACAAAAACTGCGCTACTAAACTTCAAATAATTTTTCGTTACAATTTTTTGCTATGTATCTTACATTTTTAAGAACCCTTTAAAGTCCTCTGTTGGACGTTCCTCCCCTACTCCCAGCTTTATGTCTCACCTAGCAAAATGGCAAAGGTACGTGATCATTGCCCTCTGTTGACACACCAGGAAAGTCGCCAGTTCGTTGCCACCTTGGATGACTCTCCTGCATTGGTATGCAAACAGTCATACAAAAATATAGAAACTCAAACCAAGTTATAGATCATAATTTAAAAGTTTGTTAAGGCAATAGAGCGATAAGCAACATTTTGTCTATTTCAAGAAAATTAACATAAGATAGCGATGAACAACATTTTTTACAACTTTTCTTTAGCGGATTTTCGCGTCGGGTGACTCGTTCGTGTAGTATAGCACCAAGAGGCAGACACGAACTCGACAAAGGGAGGTGGCAAGTAGGGGGCAGTTCGCAAATAAAATTGTCGCCGCAGAAGTTGGTAGCGTCGCGTGCTCCCAACTCACGTATACTAGTCATTTGGAATTCAACGGGGATCTGCTCTTTACGGTCCGAACTTTGTTTCGATACAGAATTTATTTAGGTGGCCAACGTACGAGTATGTACTTAGGGAAACGTGCTACAGTAGGTTTAGGGTTGTAAACCCAAAATCTGTTATGCCTATGAAGGCTTTAAGTTTCTATTAGTAGAAGGTACTACTGGATCTGGAATCTACTGGGTTTTAAAAGATAGGGGCGGTGTGGTTGCTGGAGTTTGAGGCGACCATCATTAAGATGGTGTAATCTCTGTAAAACAACTTAGACAGTGATCGGCCCTACTTGGAGTTCTGAGATATTGCTACCATTCGCCATATCTATAATTTTCTAGACAAGCCCAGTTAAATTAGCAACATTTTTGACAACCCTAGCTCCAAACTATTTGCTTAAAGTGCTGTGTTGTTGACGAACTTTGGTCGCAAGCTTGTGTCTAGTTTGGCAAACTTTCTGTGCACATCAATTATGGGAGTTCTGTTTCCACGGAGGCACGTAAGAGTTTGTGACGAGGTGTTACGTTATTGCACTATTTCAGTGCCATTTACGTAAGTTCTTCTTAATATAACCCACGATTAATATAAAATAAATCGTAGGAACTTATGGTTTATTTTAGTCTGTAATGTACGCACGTCAAGATCTAGTGTGAATTTATTCACAGATTAGATTTAGATACCAAATAGAATAGGCTGGATTAGATCTTCACGTTGAAGATGGATTTTAAATTGCGACGTTTACTTCAACAGTGAAAGTTGTTGATATGTTGTCAATACTGAAATTTCTATCTTATAAATTTAAACGTTAATTGTAACATTTACGGCGCTCATTTAGGAAAATATAAAATGACATAAAAACTTAATAGAGTGAACAGTGCAATCCTTGAATTTTGATTGAATAATATAATTATGTCGGCGATAAAAACACTGACAAATACAATAACCATTATTCCAATAGGTACCTACTTATAACAAAATAATATCTATATCTATATAACCGATCGTTATTCACGACAGAACAGCCGGCTTCCTTTGTCCGAGGTCCAAGATGGCGTCTGTTTGAAGTTGGCCAGGCTCCCTGGGGCGTCGGCAAGACATTACTACGTACCTTTATGCTTCCCTGATTCAATATACCGCCGTAATTAGTTATTGCTATGATTTGCTATTTTTTATTTTATATATGGCCGCAACCCTTTTATGGCCCACTCACCCGTGCCCAGCAGTCTGCTCATACTCCATGCTGCTCCAATGCGGATTGGTGGAGAAACGGACTATTGGCCAACACCCGTCGAATGTTTTCAAATCGCGCATAGGGCCTCCGACAAGGTTTAACGACTGCTACCTTATCGATAACCGGGACCGACGACTTAACATGCCCTCCAAAACACGCAAGCGCGCATTTAATTCGCACTTAAGAATATATAAAAACATCAAAAACCTTCTACTGGTTCATATTTAGATTATAGGGAACCGAAATCTATAAATTTCAATTAACTAAGCTATTTTTCTTGCTTCCTCGCAAACAATGACACATGGGGTAATAGAAGGTCTATTTTATTCCTAGCGTATTCAAATCCGGTGGTGACATAAGCAACATAATAAATTCGTGCAGCCAACGCCATATTACAAGATATAAATTTTCATACATGCTATGAATTTAAATTCTCCTTACGGTACAAGGGTAGGTAGAGTCAGTACCTCCTGTTACAAAGAAAGACGTATATCTGAAATATTAGCATCTCTTCATAAGGAAAAATTCTATACGAAGTGAATTTGTACGCAAATTTAAAATATGTAGGTCCGTAGGTATAGCTAAGAAATAATTATCTAGCTGATTTTAGTTACTTAATAAGATAAGTTTCGTTTGCTGATTCAGTAAGATAAACAATTTATTTATGCGACAAAATAGTTATTTAAGTTTTTTATTATAATCAGAATCTAGGTATACTTAATTAGCTTTATCTTTCTTAATAATTTATTTAGAAAACCTATTAACGTACAATTGTCTAATCATAGGTTTTATTTACATTTAACGTTTTTCTATTAATATTTTTAATTTTTAATAGATGCCTACTTATCTGGCAGGTACTTACCTACTAGGTATCATATAGGATTGATGTCTGTATATACCTAAGGAGACAATGAAGAGAATTCTAAAATAAGTCTGGCCAAAATCTTATCATAAGTAGAACTGTACGTAACTTTTTCGATCAATTTGCCTTGAGTATTGTGTAGTCTTAATTAAAAGGCGATAGTGTTGACATTTACTGTCTAATTAACGTAGTTATACAAGTTACGTCACAGTTTCAAGGTTTGAACTACGCACTTTGATATCAGCTACTGGTGGGAGTATTTCTATTTGCCTATTTGCGGAATTGTAGGCGGGACGAAATTACGTACTAACAATTTGCGTTTAACAATTACGCACTTTTTTATCAAACAAAAAATAATGTTGTAAGAAGATGAATCGTCACAGCAGTCTAGAGATACCTAATCCCTTTCTTAAATATAACTTACCTACTCCTATACAAACACTGCTTGCTACTTTTGCTACCTGATGACTAAGATGGTTGCTTTAAATCTAAAGCATCTTAATAGGTATTTATTAAGTATTAATATAGATACTTATGTGTATTAATGTTAAGATCATTTCGTCTCAAAAATGACTTTTCGCACTTACCTAATTATACAAACTTTGTCACTCAATCAATCTGCAGGGTGCGTGAAATCGATTACCGCATCGCGAACGGAAATCGATTAAGTCGACGCGTCTGGTGCAAATCGATTCTAGTTGTCACCTTCACGACGGAAGATTGCATCGCATTTGCCACGATGTACACTTAATCGATTAGCTTTCTAATTTACAATGATTAATTTAGATGACGTCCTATTTAAAGCGACATGAAAGCTAAAGCAAGACAGTACCTACTTGCCTACCTACTTAACCTACCTACGTTAAGTAGGTAGGCAGGGATCAACCTAACATTCTCTTTTTAATTAATGCACACAAACAAACAGTAACTACGTATCTACAAGAAGGTACCCATTAAAGTAATAAAAAGAAGAAATGTTTAGGTATTCCAGACGGAGTCAACAAAAGGAAAGTACGTACCTATAACACACCATAAATTAATAAAATACGTAGAAATTAGTAAGTAGTAGGCACCTGAATAAACAAGTTTAAAACAAAATATATTTTTCACACTATTTTCAATTCCGTGTGTTGTCGGGGCCATCATCAACAATGAAATTAATTTCAAAGGTCATAAAGCATATTAATTATTCAAAGAAACTACAGGTGCCATTTGTAAACTGTTAGTTACCACAAAATAAAAAGCATGTAAAAAGTTAAGCTTACTTTGGAAGGTATTTTACTTAAAAATGTTTTAACCAACACAAAATAATAAATTGCAAGTACCTGGATACTGAGAACTCCCCTTTCAGTATTCAGTTACGTATACCAAGCAATTAAACTCTTATATCTACCTAATTCCTGTAACGTAACGTACGACCTGCCTTTCATACTCAATCTTTCAGTATCAACTCTACCGTAGCTCTATACCTACCTATACCTATCAAAATAGAGATGTAGAGGCTATAGGGTGGCTAGCGCAGAACTTCAGTTTCTTGATGCGCGAAGCACCTGTGCCACAGAATCCACTGACAGACAAAGACGCAGATAACGAGGAGCATCCCATTGGTGCATCCGTCGCGAAGCCCCGCCCCCCGCCGAACCAGCCAATCGCACTTGCCCGCACAGATCTTGGACGTTATCTAGTTGTCTGCCGTCTCACTTGCCTCTCTCCAGTTATTTTCAGACGGAAAATGTGAAATGTTATGTATACTGCACTCGGAAATGTCACGCGAGGAAATTAACGTTTCGATCTGCTTCGATGCAGAGATACGGGTGACGGTAACAGTTAATGGCTTTTCCATATTATTATGTGGGATATCGGGCATTTGTAGCGGTCGTAATGTAGCCGATACAGATTTTATATCGCTACATTCTAGCTAGAGACTCTACATAGACCACAGGGAACTTGTAGCATAGTTATAAAGTTTTTGAAATGTTTTATTTTCGTGCTCATAGTCCAATATCTATTGAATTTTTTGTAACTTTTCACGTGTGGGTAAGAGAGCATACGCCATACGCACACAAAAGTGAACAGCAAGACGCACACTTAGTAAATTGCTTGTTCACGATATTTTGTTTACACAATCGGCGCTTTACTATTGACCACCAACGATGAATGGTCTCGCACACTTAATGAGCAAGCTGTGACTATACCTACAAAGGTAGCCAATATAAGACTCTATCAAGTGTATCAAATTGTTCCGAGTTTGTCGCAACAAAAGAGCCTTGTGCTTTCAATTCAAATCACATGACATTGTCGCTTCGAAGTTCGAAACGTAACTTCGGCTTGTAAATAAAATCAAGGCCTACGCGAAGAAATTTTATAAGCCGAATTACTACTGGTTGTAAGCAAAGAACAGAGCGTTCATTGAAAAGTCCTGGAGTATTTTCAGTAACCTTGTGCAATCGTTCCCGGAGCGAGAGAGAGGGGTGAAGACGAGTGGGGTGCGGGGGGTAGGGGCGGCCCGGGCGAGGGTATGATTCGGGATTCTAGGGATGACCTGCTCTCGCTTCCTCCCGTTACTCTGGCACCGTTCGTCGCGGCCGTCGCACATCACGCGGGCCCGTCAATCTCGACAGAGTTCGCGCGTTCTCCGCATCCCTTAGCCGAAACGCATTTCACTACACATTCCGAATTTGAATCGCGCGCTCTAATAGTTTAGTTTACTTTTTAATTAATTTCTTTTTCGCCTTTTTGTGCAAAGTGCCTAGAGATTGAACATAAATAATTTTACCGGTAATTTTGATTATAATGAAATACAAACAAGAGTTACAGTGACCTATTTTTTCAAGAATATTGACTTGCAATAGGTCTTATAAGATTTGAGTATGCAGTGTGTATGGACAGTGGACAAAAAATAGACATTTTTACTAATGCTGTAAGCGCTCGGGAGGACTAAAATGAAGATGTCTGGTGAGTATTATCGAATATTTTGCCTGCTGTTGCAATTATTGCGAGGTGATTTTGTTTTGAAGGATTTGAACAGGAATAGGGCCAGGGCCTCTCTCTCGCTCCGGGGAGGCTTGCACAAGGTTACTGAAACAACTCCAGGACTTTTCACTTAATTAGGTATCTTTTATTACATTTTAATTATGATATTTAGGTATAACTTTTATGGGTTATTCATACATATTGAAATTTGTCTGCTTCGCGGAGAAACTTATTAATTAGTAACATTTTAAATGAAAAAGCTGTAAAAGGTTAGATTAGGTTACCAATATTAAATTTCTAGATACTAATTTTGAAGAAACGTATAGGTATCGAATACCTTTCCTATCATTTATTTAATAAATATAAAAACCCGTTGAAACAGTCAATAAGTCCTTAATATTTTTTGTACAGTTTATCCTCGATGTTGATATATACGTAAGGTACCTAACAAAATAAAAAATTACGGGACATAGGTACCTACAATACCTACCTACATTTCTACATAACATACTTACCTATATCACAAGATGATGCTGTAGGTATAAAGCTGTAAAGGAATAATAAGTATTTTTATATTAGAAAAAATAATCTTTAGATATGGCTCTATCAAAACTTTAAGTAGATATTAGTCAAGGCGGGTAGTGGGTAGTTGGTGGGTAGTTTTTGTGAATGTGAATTTTTTATATGGCAACAATGGCAGATTTCTAAAAAAAATAATATTCCGTCATAATAAATAAAAATAAAAGAAATACAATTTTCTATGCAATTTGCCTTAACTGCCAGTTATTTTAATCTTTTATCAACCATGGTTTTATCAACGTTGATTACCTTGTTGGGTAATTTTTATTTACATAAAAGGTGAAAGACACTGTAAGGGAAAAAATTAATCCCTATCAATGAAAGTGCTTCTTTATGCACTTATCTTTGTTACGTAATTGCCTATTAAAGATCCTCTCAAATATCTGATAAACATTAAGCACTTACGCAAACGTTGTAAAAATAAAACAGTTGAGGCATATTCTTCGAGTGCTATCTCATTTTGTTAAGGGTGTGCCAAAACAGAAAAAATACGGATTATTTATCTGTGGTGTGTCGGAGGAGTGTCACCTTTTGGCGGGCACCGCGGGGTTTAAAGTTTGTTTGTTTTCGATGTTTGAAACGAGTTAAAATGTTTAAGGTTTTGTTTACAGCAATCATGTGCGAAATGGGTTTTTATCTCCCCCGATTTATAACGTCGGTCTGCGGTTTCAAAATAATATATCTTTTGGTTTGGTGTGTTTTTCCGGGAATAGTGTTTATGAATTTTCAAGGTAATTTGGGGTGTGGGTTTTGATGCTTTATTTTTAATAGTTATCTACTAATAACTATGAGTAGGTAGCCAATGAGATTGAGATGAGATGCAGGTTTCTTAATCCACATTACGCCCGATCTAAAATATATAATAACCGTAGAAGTAATAGAAAGGGATAAGGATGTCCTCAAAGAAAATACAAGATAAACCGAATATGCTGCTTCGCGGCGGGGACCGTCACCCAAAAATATCTCCTCGGGAGATAACCTTCTATAAAATATGTGAAGTATATTAATCCGGAATGGACTAGTCGATTAAGGTCTATATTTATTTTATTCTGTGAAAAGATCTGATCTTGCATAGGTTGTAATTGGTTGTAGGCCCACCTATGAGTATTTAGAAATGGGAGCCTACCCTGCCTACCTCGTATCTTACCCGTAGCCTACGGGACTTTTTGCGTAGGTACTTTGGTATGTTGCTGAAATTGTGAAGCAATTAATCAATGACATTATGACATCCGCAACGTTATAGAACAGAGATATTGGTGTGCCTACTGTAGTCGTTGTTTACTATTTCAAAGAAGAAGGTTTTTGTTTTCTGATGATAATTAGGTAATACCTTCACAATAGTTTGAGAAATTGTTAATTTCACGAAATAAAAGTGAAATAAATATTCTCCACGTCACTGTATTGTCGTTGGTAGAGATAACCTTAATTTAATATAAAGGTCAATTTTTTCATACAAAAGCCACTTATCACCTAATTTATATTCGAATGGGAATGAAATTGAATATTATTATATGAGAAACAATAACGAATGCTACTTATTTGAATCTATTAGACATGTACCTACCTATTTATGTGGAAATTAACGCATAATAACAAGCGGATTGGTAGTTAGGAATATAGGTACAACCTATGTAGGTACCTAATTTTACTAATAGGTACCTAATATTGGTTTGATTTAGACACTAATGCCTGCAGTAGGTAATGTCGTTAGAAAAATGGGTATGTTGTAAGTAGCTTGACTGTTAGCGTAAATCCACGTTCCTGTCCAAATCATTAAAAATTAAGAGCCTGACCGTTACATACTATGTTTTGCTGTATCATTTATTATAGTAGTTGAGTAGGCAGCAAAAGAGCATACAGGCCACCTGATGGTAAGTAGTCACTGCAGCCCATGGATACCTACATACATATATGTACTCAAATAGAGGAGATCTTATCTGAGGCTGTATGCCGGTGCTATGCAGCTTATGAGAACTGAGATGATCGCCTCAAATAAAGCATCACCGGCAACCATACCTCCCCTCCGAATCCCAAGACATGAAGAACATGCTGATTTACGACGGGATAAGGCGGTAAGGTACTCGTATCTCCCTGGGCAAGCTACTAAGGTTCTACCACCTAAAAATACAGCATGGAGTCTGAATGTTATATACTCACTATGTTATTTACCGTATTAATTTTCTCTTCTATTTTTAGTTAAATGCTGTTGCATACAATGAAGAACCTGCCTATATTGTATTGCACTTTAATAGGCAAATTATCTTGTGCCGTAGTGTTTTCCGGAATAACCGTTAAAGCCTTACAACATAAGTGTCTGCGTGCATGAATATGAATTAGCCATTTGTATCTGCGCCGTTTCATAACTTTCGAAAGCGCGGCTTTCTGAGAACACTTCGCCGGTCGTCAAATGTATTCCTCTTTAGCGTATCTCCGATGAAGCATGCAACTGCACGCCTACTTAACATCATATCTGGGTGTTAGGATATTTTTCGCGAAATTCGACCTTATTGTAAAGGGACCGTTTGAAGATGTGGCGGTAATTGTATCCTTGTGACACGTTTGACTTTACAAACCTGCGATTTTTTAACGTTAGGCTCGATCCGCACTTGTGACTTGTAGTCGTGTAATTTTGATCGTGACGTCACAATAACTGTCATGTCACTGTATCATTGTTCAGCTTCAACCGCGTGGAATCCTAGATAATATTTATTTAGCATGTTATGTCCACCCTAAAGATTCCTGCTTTAGTAACTTATCCAAGGTATATTTCGTGGGTGATCGTCAGCTCTTCTTAATTTCTCTCACTCCACTCTCTCATGGGTTTGTTTATAGATCATGGATTACGTTGGTTTCTTCAGGTCAACAGTCATCTGAGCTGTGTGTGGTCTAAACTCTTTCCTAAGACTTTTTACCCAGGAGGTAAGAGTTGGTTGCCAGTTTAAAACATTTCCTCCTTATCCAATTGCAGTTACGATAAGGCTTTCGGCAAACATTTTGTAACCTTAGCCAACTGTGCGCTAAAATCGCTCCTGAGATAATATCCTAAGAGCGTTTTATGAGTGACCATTCGGGCCGTGAACTCTCAGTGACAGAGCGAAACCGCAGTTATGGTCATCGCCGTGGCTAAAACGTGAAATCGCCATTCCGAGGGGTCTTCGCACAGGGCAGACGAAAAAAGGAGTACCTACCTATCTATACATTTTTTATCTAGTTTCACGATGGTCTAAAATATTTGAATTTAAAGATGAGGGTGGTAAAGTGGTTTAAGATATTTTGATGATGTCTCTTCATTTCACGTAACAAATCTTGATGGATAGATAATGGAACGCAAATGGAACGTTTAAGTGTAGTTTGGGTTTACCTTTACCTACTATACTAGTAGCATACTTGCTTCAATATATGATGTTAGTGGTCTTAATATAGCTTTGATATAAGTTTTAGTAGTAGGTATAATGTATTCGCGTAGGTACGGAGCAGACTGACAGCCTTGATATTAAATAGCTAATAAATGTATAATTAACGCATAAGAAACGACTTGTTTGCAGTTGAATAAAGATTCAATAACATTATTAAAGAAATTTCAATGTCAACGACTTTGACTTGAAATATTGACGTCACAAGCCGTGTTAATCATTAAAAATCTATGAAGATTTTTCCATTTCGTCGTTCAATTAAAGTATCACAATTGATTCTGAGGACGCATGTTTAAATATGGTATTTAAAACTTTAACATTTCTGTCAACATTTTTGAATCCGTTGCCTTATTTAGCTGACTATAGGATTTCTAAATAGCCATAGACACATATAAACCTTTAATTTTCTAAGTCCGTTCATCCTGTATTCTGTCTGTAAATGTTATTTTAAAACTGGCGCGAATTTAGCGGAAAACGAAGATTTAACGACAGCGCGTCCGCATTGTCCTCGCACGCAGCGTCCCATACATGAACCTCGCTTGCAACGCTAATTTGAATTTGAAATTCGAATTTTACGACATTCACTTAAGCGTGACAGTAACAGACAACAAAACTTCTTCGCACTTATTTTTACTAGCGCTTTAAAAATGGAAGCATAACATCCCGACATACCGACCGACAAACAATAAAATTGGGATGTTGACCCTATAGATACGTTAAAATCTTGAAATCCGAGTCCCTTACCAAGCACAACCGAATACAATAAAAACATGGATTATCATCGAATATTATTCCACTCGACTCCACCAACACGAATTAGGCCAGCGTGATGGACTAATCCTACATCATTCAATAATTACAAGCGTGGTATCAAAGACAAGAAATGGGAAAACTTAGGCAATTTTGATTATGGAAGCGTTCTGAAACGGTTAGCTACTGATAGTTATCTACTTTACTACTACTAGCACTAGGTTTGTACAATGCATGTGTTGAATTTGCATACAACAGACAAGTTAAGAATCCTAGTGCTTTCAACTTTTAGCTGGACAAAATCCAAGCTTCTCGTTGTTGCGAACAAAAGGAGCCTTAAACATCGTCAAAAGCTTCAACAAATTGATAGCGACAGGTGAGATGGCATAGCAACCGGGTAGGACGCAGTGCCACAACTGGATATTCAGAAAGGGATCTTTAGACATGAACTACATCCTGCGTATTGTGAACGGAACTGCACTTTTGTGATGTAAAGCAGTTATCATTCCTCTCAACCACATTGTAAATGACGTTCAAGCGTCTAATTTTATACCGCTTTTTTCGATGCCACGTGCTATGAAGACGAATAGACAAGGTAGGGGTTGTTTTAACAAGTTTATTAGTAGTAATGGGGCGGTTATGATTTATGGCGCGTCTATTTCAGCTGTATTTGCTAGGGGATGCGCTTTATTGATGACACACGTACGTTTTGTCGCGTGTAATGAATTCATTTTTTTCGTATGGCGTGTAGATAATTTGTTATTATATCTAAGTCTAATTTTGTATTATTTTTTTTACTTTATTATATATATACTACTATATTTTTTACTTTATTCCGAATATCGTGTCTCTTATTTATTATTCCTCACCTCATGAAAAGTTGCATTTTTAATTTTTTTCTTGATTCATTTACATCTTCGTCCTTATTTTGTTTTGTGCATTCTACCGCCTTCTACTTATATATCTGTAGAGACTCCTACGTAAATGATTGTCTGGCAGAAATCGCTTTTACCGATAAGACCGCTGACTGTATTATTCATTCGTTGAATTCACATTAAATTTACTAATAGCTCACCTTATTTTCTTTCATATTTAGAACAACGTCAATTTTAATTAGAGATGTTCCAAATATAAACAAAAACCATGCCTTTTCGATGGTTTAAATTTAGATTAAAATTTAAAAAAAGATAAATCAGACTGATATCTTCACGTCTTGGATTTGCATTTCGGAGGGATGCTCTGAGAGACAAGAGACAAGCGGAAACGCTTTGTGGCGGGCGGAAATGAGGCATAATGCGATCACCATCTTGCATTCCTCCATTTTTTGTCTCGCAAATAAGTCCGACAGGTTTGCGGGTGTAAGACATCTACGAGTAAGTGCCACATTGGCTGTGAGAAGGCATTGCGCGTTTTATACGTACGATCAATTTAAATCGAGAATTAAAGCAAACGCTTTACGAGCTCTCAAAATACTCATTATATGAAAAGATACAATATACGATTCTTAACAAACTTGCATAACATTTATGTGAGGGAAATAGTTTTAGACATAAGAAATCCAAATTCACTAAATCTATACAAGATACCTATAAACAACCTAGGTTATGTTTAACCTTATTAACTTCGGTCTCGTTTGTTCACAGCAGCAGACAGCCAGGAATCTGGCAGTCCACCACCGAGCCCTACCGATTCTGCTACATCTGAATCTGCGCCCACCTTAGTTCACATCAAGCAAGAGAACATGGCGCCCGGCACAGACACCAAGGAATACTACGGCAGCCTGGATTTCGGCATTCCCGACACCTATCTACCGCCGCACACCGCCGAATATGGAAGGGGCTTCTTACACAGATCTCTAGACGTTCCCAATGAAAGGTTTCTAGACCCTGAGAAGAGTCCAACTGACAAAGACAACGATTTAAAGCTAGATGAGTCCGAAAATCCCGAAGATGACTTGCCAATCGAGCTATCGTTCAAGTCCGGTGGCATATTCGCCAGAGTCAATATCCCTGGCGGTACAAAATACGGACCGTTTCGTGGTAAATGGGAGAAGTACTCGCTGGACAAGAAACATGCTTGGGAGGTAAGTTTTTTATGCTTATTAGCTAGACACGTTGTTGACACCGCAGAGTATCTGGAGATTAGAATGGGCCACTTGTATGCACAGCTTCGGGTTTGGGTTTGAGTGCGAGAATTAAGTGTTGAAAACTAATGAGTGGTCTTGTTAATAAATTATCCTCGAATATTGAAACCTTAGGCGAGATTTACACGTGACTATTTTTGCCGTTGGTTCACCGAAAATTAGGCACAACGTATAGAGCTGATATCCAATGAAGTTAAATGATTAAAAACCATAATAATGTGCTTCCTGCGTGGCCTGTACTTAAATAAAATAAACTAAAATTATAGTCCCCGACGGTTTATAAATATATTTGGATAAGACCCACAATAAAAGGCACTAAAAGGTTCTTTCTTTTTCTTATAAGAGTTTAAATAGGTACATACTATGTTACTTGTTAGTTACTACGAGCAGAAGATATATATAGAAGTCAATATTTAGTGGGTAAATCAATGGGGTAGCTCATGCAGCTTTGTAGGGTAATTTAGTTAGCGACCAGCCGCCAAAAATCGACTCATGTAAATCCCCCATTATAACAGTTGGTTCAAACGTCAGTCGAGCAGTAAACTGTTCATTTTATTGATTCTCTTGAGCACTGTTACGTCCAATCTTTTTTGGTTGCATTTTTTGTCCTCGTGTCACAGTCAATTAGTGACAAGGAGGCGATTGTCTTCATGTTTTGAAATATTGACTGAAGATTAACATTTTTGGTTTGTTTTTTGTGGTTGTCAAGGGTTAAGTTTATAAATATTTTATACGTACTTATAAAAATAAAAAACTTAGAATGAATATGAATACGCAAGCAATGGAATTTAATTTTTAACTTAAAATAAATAAAATCACCAAACCTACTGACAAAAATAGTTCTATCTTCTGTTTTAAAACTTCTGTAATCTAAAAACAATTGTTTTTACAAGAAGATGGAAGAGACATTGCTCCATAGATAGGTTCTGCTTATTGCAATTTTTTTTTATGGCAGACCTGTCAAGAAATTGAAAAACAAATGTAGTGTGTATATTTTTTTAATACTAAAACATACCTATTACACTAACTACTACAAGTTAATATTAGGAATGCGAAAATAATTTCTGATCTCGATGAATTTCCAATCTCTACATGAAGATTATACTTACGTACCTTACCTATGCACTTGAGGCATTTGTTTGTCTCGATTTTTAAATCGATTTGTGGAATTGCGAATTTCGATATCATATCAAATTCCAAATCCAAAAATAAGCAAATGGGCACATGCAGGGCGTGTCGCGACTATCTGCGCATCGGAAGCGGATGTCAATTGTTTGATCCGCACACGGATTACGTCAGATAGAGAAGTATTGAGTTTCTGCAGTATTTGCGCGGCTGAGATGCACCTTTGATGTCGAAATAAAAATAATTTTTAATATAGTCAGGAGCTTGAGTGGTATTTGCTTAGTGTATTATCTAGTTCTTGAGTGATATTATCTTATTCTTGCATTAAAGTTTATGACCTGTATTAAATAATTTCAGTAAATAATACAATAGGTTAAAGATAAAGAATTAATTCGAAAGAAATGTGCTGAGTTTGTTATGTTGAGGGTATAACACCACCAAAACACTTTGCGTTTAGGCGTGCATTAGTTAAGAAAGCCAAATCAAATGTAGGCATATTTTTTTAGATAGGGGCAGAAAGTTGAGGTTTGCTCTCCAATATTTATATGAAGCCTTTAATAATAAATCAAGTATCAAATCAAATAATAAATCAAGAATCAAAGTAGAATTATCCTAACCATAGGTATCGTATACCTGCAACAATGTTTTCAGTGTTGATCACATTTAAAGTCTATCGTTACTATTCTTCTTGAAGAATCATTCCATCTTATCTCCAAAACCACAAATTATATTTTTATTTTTCTTGTGCAATAATACCTTGAACATCCTAAATTCTTACGCTTTCATTGACAATCTTCAAAGGACCGGACGCACAATTGAATTCTCCTACCGAAGTCGCGCCTCCTATCAAATGGCTTTGGTACCTACTGATTCTACTTAATAAGGGACAGATACCACTTAGTTGCATTATTGTGGGTGTCAAGTTGCAATCTAAGCAAACCATTGTTACCCATATTATGAAGCGGACCTTAGTTCCGGTTTTGTAGAGGACTTGAAATGTGCAAATTTAATGTTTTGAAATCGATTGCAAGATTTAAAATCAATTGCTTAGAAATGACAGTTACTGTTCTCAAAATAACTTTTGTTCGTTTTCATAGTCATAGTCATATTCTCATTATTGTGGACAAAAGTAACATACAGATGACAATGATTTCACATATTTAGATCACTTATGTCCTGTCTGTAGGTACAATATAATAGAATTTTAATTTATTCATTTATTATTATTACTAAGTATACAGATAGTCTTTATAGAGATGGCAGCAGCTTTTTTGAAATTAAGGTATAATTTTATTTAATACATAGCATAATCGTTAGTAGGTATCTTCGAAAATTATTATCCCTGCAATGTGCCGTTAGGTTAGAAGTGTAAAAATGCTTCAACTACACGACTGTACTCATTTGGTTCACTTCACTTGATCTGTGTACCGCTTGATATGGCGAGTGTACGTGACGCTAGGGTAAAGGTGCCAATTGCGGGCACGTCATTACGAGCTGTGGAACGCTGACCGTGCTTCCACGCCATCGAGTGGAAATGCTTTGATGCTTTACCCTGTATGACGTCATTTTGCGTGTTTGATGCGACAGCACTAGTGATGTGTTAAAATAGTTTCTAAGAAAATATATTGAGATAACTCTTATCATGCTTTTATGAAGAAACGAATGATTGTAATATTGAATGACTATTTAGAACATACATAATATCTAGTACAGAAATATTAAGTACTTCGTAATCTGTATATTATAAATTATGAATATATGTATACGTATCATGAATTTATTTCTCTCGTAGACGAAGTTGCGAGCAGTACCTATTAAGTATATAAATAGCAGGTACACCATAGCGACACATTGTTGAAAATAACTTCAAAACGTTAAAATTTTACCAGAACTTCGTCTTTGGTATAAACGGGTTCTTTACGTACCCGTTGATATCTGCGAAAATACAAAGGGATCGGATTAATTCAATACAATCACATGTCTATGTAAACTGAAAGGGGTGACATACATTCGCCCTGCGGGACGCGGTAACATTATCTAACCACCATTTCACAAGTCGCGATATCTCAATAAGAATCTTCAAGTAAAAAATACAAAAAACGTATCCGGGTAATCAAAGAATTCTTTATGCGAAGCTCCCGTGTCAAAGTGCAATAAAAGGTTGCCTGCGAATAAACCTTAATTTTGATAAAGGCGTGACCCCCGTCAACAATTTTTTACCTCAAATTTACACTTTTTTAAGAAGAAACGTCGGGTAACGGTAAATTAACAATGTGACATGTCAGTGCGCGAACTTTAAAAATTAAAACTTGATTGGCGAGTTTTTTTTCATTGATAGAAATCGTCATGAAATCTCTTCAAATGCATCTCTTCCTTTTGAGTTCCTTGTTAGTTGAATTTGTATACTTCTTTTCATTTGATTAAATCCACGATTCTCGTCAAAATTTCACACGCGTTGCGGAATCTGTAAACCGATATTATAATTATTACGGAACTTAGATTTTACTTCCACAGTCACAACTACAACCTAAAAAAAGGACCTACCAAAAAGTTAATTGGTAATTGTGTTCAAGATATATTATTATGTGACATCCCTAATATTCGCGTACGTATTCAAATCGTTTTATGCGCATTGATATGAGATTATCAGAATTTATTTTTTAATTATAAGGCTTCATCTAAAGATTCTCTGGGAACATTATTGATTACTCATCCAATGAATTTTTAACTGGTTAAACGAGTGCAAGGGATCATTTTCTAAATGTCAATCAAGTTATGAATTTTTAAACTCATTTGCATTCTATATTTATCAGGGTGCGTCTATCAAAATTGATGCGAAATTGGCAAGTTATGGATCCCACTAATTATAATTGCAATTTTTATGTCATTGTAAATGAGAAATTCAATTGAAATCCTCGTCAGTAATGTTTGGTTTGGATCTGACAAAGGGAATTGCCTATGAATGTTTTATTGGGTCCTGTTTATTTTTCGCTGTGAAGCGTCGGTGCCTGAATAATTTTGTTTGTAGTGTTATTGTTAAATCAGAGCATCAGACTTGTTTGACTTCTGACTATTTTATGTATGTATTTGGTACGTATTTTATTTCTATATAATTTTCTTGTAGGTCTATTCTAATATACCTACCGTTATAATTTTCCATGTCACATATGTTATTAAATTTTATAACAATTATAATTTAATATTATAAACAAGTTATACATAATTAGAAATCACCCTCCGTAAAATTAATTCCGGAAGCTTAAACTCGGACTTTCAATCCCAGTAGCGTCGAATCCGTTGCATTACTGTCAAAATATCTGTCATATTCGTGTGACATCTTTTGAAAATGGCCACCCCCTTCGGCAAGGATTAGCTGATGCGGCCCCATTACATCTTCATTACGGTAGGCGGCTGACATTTCTGTCTATTGTTGTACTTCGAATAATAAATATAAAAAATATTATTGTTACTGCGTTTATTGCTGCTATTGATAATATTTATACGATCCGTGATCTCCGTTTACAAAGGCTGAACAGATGCCGCGCAATGTGTTTGGGATTGCGCTCGAATGTAACTCATCTTTTGCCGATATTAGTGATCAATTAAAATAATTATTTATAAACTAAAATTTTTGTACTTTTTGATTCGATCGAATCACATAAATGTTAAGATCCAGTAAAACATTAGTAAAATCAAAATATTTCAAATCGTGAGATCTTATTCGGACATTAATTTATTAATCCGATATTGTTTCTAACGTCTCAAATTAACCGTCTATTGTTATACATTAAATAACAAAGAAAAGGTGCGTTGTAGCTATCGCCCAGTTCATATTATGTACAATTCTACTAGTCTATTAGTATTGTTTTCCACCGGAGGGATTAATCCGGCTACAAAACAAAATTCAATATCAGCAATCATATTACTATCTATTGGCTTCCATAGCAATCAAAATCGTCTTTTATTGAAATAAGGACAAAGATAAAATAATCTTTTAAAAAGACAATAAAACCCTGAACGATCTTAGAACGACTTATATGATAAGCTAATTAATCCGTAGCGATTAATCAAGCGCATCTAAAAGCTAATTTATCGAAGAACCACATCTTCATTTCACTCTCTTCGAGCGTTGTTGATAAAGTGGCGTTATAAATAACGTTAACAGGAGGGAGCTTCCCCTACTATCTAAACATTTCTTTTATTATTAACAAGCAGACACTTATCAGTTAATCTTACACCGTTGTACAATGGGAGCTAATCTCCGGGTGTGATAGAAATTTATCTTCGCCGTATCGACGGATCATTGTCACGTCTCTCTCACCCCTCGATACGGTTGTTTCGGAAACATTGACAGCTTGTTTGGGGTCTGCACTGTCAATTTCGCGGCATAATTTTGGTTAGCAAAACCATATTTTTGTTGACAAAATTCCATGAGCCCGACATTTCGTTGCAAACATCACAAGTATAGGTGTTTCGCTCATTTAGTTTAACGTTTTTTATAAAAGAAAAAGAAAGTTAAGCGGGAATAAACGTAGCCTAAATAATTCGCTCGGCAGCCGCTTCGAACTTGCAATAAAGTCGCATTGCAAAGTTTGCTCACGAGTCCTCTCTGCGGCTTCTTATTTCCACCAATATTTTTCCCAACAAATTCGTGTTCGCAAAAACAGTGCGGGCGTGCACACTGGGGCAATATTTCATCTGAGCTGGCCAGAACAATAATAGCCCGTCGAGTCGAAGCCACGGCACGTTCGCGCCACAATGTTAGGCCACTGCCATTATTCGGTGATCCCCCACGTCCCTGCAGAATCATCGGGATTGGGATTCGGAAGGAGGAGGCGCGTAATTCGCAGGGATCCAAACACGCTGGTCGGTGCTACAATCGCCAGCATCCGTGTAGACAAAATAACGAAATACCTCGAAAGCAATACGATATATGCACCGGTTATTGGGTTAGGTTAAGACTTGTTTACACTGAGAAATCGGCAGAGGCGATTGTTGATGCGTGGGATGCCAAGTGGTTACCATTGGCGCTGTAAATGTTCCGCAGTCGCTTTCAAAACAATACTCTTAAATCAACACTGCATTCTCAAAAGATTAACCAGTAGTATCAATCACTTATCCTGAACAACACAGTAGTTCACGATACTTATTACAACAACGCATTTTGATCAATACCGATACGATAGCCAAATAAAAATAACTGTGACCCAGAGATCCTAAAGAAAACAAAATAAAAAAAGCGGTAGCAGTGCTCAATGAAAAAAAAGGAAAAAAAGGAATAATTCCAGCTCCCACCAATTGTCACCGTGACGAACCGTAGTCGGTGTGCAAGGGCTGAGTTTTTGCGCGTTTTGCGTGTAATCTTCCACTTAATCCGTTTTAACGCATCCAGATGTGCGAATCCGATTGCTCTTCTATGTGTTTTAAAAGATAATTGTCGTATTTTTAACTGGGTTCGAAGCTGTTATTCTACTGATATATTATGTAATACATTTGCCAACATGTATTTTGTTCGACGAATAAGCTGTTAAACTGAACCAAGCAATGTACTTCAACTAAAGCAAGAATTTCCATATTCGTCAATTCTATACATTTTTACGTAAAGTAAATTTCATGTACAAGTATATATTTCCTTGATAATCGTAAATCAGTATCTATACTCTATACCTATATTGGGTATGAAAAGAACTGCTCTATTCAATACAATGAGTTTAAACTATTTCGCTTACTTTCTTATCCCTTCATTTAGTGAGAGAGTAGCCTGTAACTACTTATTTTTTTCCTAGACCTTTATTCCCATTGCTAACTTTTTACAATTTTCGGTTGTTAATTTCAAGAGCTATCTAACCTATACTTGAATACACGTGTTCACAATAAACCATAAAAACGGTAAATATGGAAATAAGGTTGAAATGAAGCCATAAACCTAATTTTCCGTTTTATTACGCTGACATGTGACAAATTGAAAGAATAGATCGTGATACCTTAACTAGTCCGCGACACAGTTGCATTACAAATACTATTTATGTTCTTCTGTAGCAAATAACACAAAAATACAATGGTTGGCCGGCGGGATTGTTCAGCGATCACTGAACAAACGATGGTGGCCTTTGTGCCAATCAATGGGGTGCCGTTAATGCTCTGTCAATGGGACATCGCGTTTTAACACCTACATAATGCTATTGACCGACCCTATTCCTTGGACAATAAAGCTCATTTTAACACACATCGGTAACCGCAAAGCGTCATTTTTTGCGCAATGATATCAGTTCGTGAATATGTTGTCGCGTCAGGAATTAGATCGTTTTGTCTCCGCTAATGGTCAAAACGTGACCGTATAAGGAGATTCCAATTTCTTAATATTGTTCGATGCAGTGACAATGATGAACAGTGAAAAGTGTAATCCTATTGACAGGGTACGGTAATTTATGTGTTCGTGTCTGAAGCTATGGATGAGAAAGAATAAAAAGTGAAATAGTTCGTAATTGAACAATATACTTTTAGTAAACCACTAAACCACCATGTAAACTACCTGATTCTATTATAATTTCAGCATATCAATATCCACTACATTCGAACTTAAATACGAGTACAGTAGATACGATTAAAACATTGCCTAGGCACTGCACTATTCATTTCCAACTAAAGTTATACGAGCTTTTTAAGGATGATGGACAACTATCTCCTATGTCAAATAAGGTCCACCACTGTCTGAGGTTAGATATATACTAACTACTAACTACTTATAAGGGCTAGGATGATTGTTTTTCTACGCCTCTTCAATTGAAACAAGCAATTTTATCACTCCGCAGGTTAGGAGGACACCATTCTGAGCTTTTAATGGACCTTGTTCTTTTTATCACTAAAAATGGGCTATCAAAGTTAGAACTACTAATTAATTAGAACACGTCAAATTGTAGATAAGACTATAAAGCAATGGCTGGATTTTCCGTTCATTAAAAAAATTTGACCGCAGCTAACGGAAGCGTTTTTCGTTAACTGATTTGAAGGCTAATTAGAGAATTTAGAAAGGCAAATATTTTTAGTGCTTACTTTTTAATAACGGTTCCATTATGTAACGGGTCAGTGAATAAAAGTTTTAATGTAACTCAATGAAAGGGGTCATTGAAGTATATTTTACCGACGACGACGTAAAAAAAGAAGGTTATGGAAGTATGAGTTTAAAAACATAAAACGAAGTAAGTGGTTACCCAATTGTATTTATTAGTTCCTTGATTTGAATTCATCAAAACACAAAATAAGTGATTAAAAGTACTAATATGCGCTCAGTTTGTGCAGATTCAAAGGGAAGGTACACCTGCCCCGACCACTGTCTAATTCTATGTAATTCTTATTTCTATTGTAATTATACTTTCATATGTAGGTAAACAGGCGATCCAAAGTAATGTAGAGTCAGTTCTATCATACCATCTAAGGCTTGTTATCCCTTAAATATTGCATACTTTGCACCAACGTGTTAAACAGTGGCGGTCCAATTCTATTTGCATTATGTTGGTACACAGAAGTGTTGTATACGAAGGAGTCACGGGAAGCGCGGGGTGGGGGGGGGGGGGCAACCAGCAAACATGGTAGTTTGTCTCGCACTGATTTATTTTCTACTAAAATCTACTACCTATTTCTATAGCGATCTGTCGCACGCACACTACTCTATTCTAATAACAAGAATAACAAGAAGATACAAACTAAAGTTTTTTTTATTGGAATTGCATACCTGTATGCCAGTCACCTAGTGCTTAGTAGTCACTGCAGCACATGGCCGTGAATGTGGAGTCAGTACTATCAAATCATTTAATCATCATTTAACACACGTACGGTGCACCAACCAACGTGGCGTAGGCACTGGTCAATAGCTTATATCCGATATGTAGAGGGTACTATCATATCATTTAATCATCGCAATTTAGCTTACACATACTTTGTACCAACGTGACGTTAGCACTGTTCAATAGCCAATAATGAAGAGGGTACTATCGAATCATTTAATCATCATACTTTAACTCACACATACATACGTTGCACCAAAGTGACGTAGGCACTGTTCCAATAGCCTACGGCCATAAATGTAGAGTCAGTACTATCATATGATTTAATCATCATACCTACTTTAACTCACACATACGTTGCACCAACGTAGGCACTGGCGGTCCAATTTGGCGCAGGCGTGGTACGGGTAAATAAGCGCGCACACAAATTGTTATCTTGTGAAACGAGACGTGTGATTCGTGCAACGATGCGTGGTCGCCGCAGCGGTAGGAGCCGCTCTTCAGCCGCTAGTGAGGGCGCGGCGATATCGAACTCGGGGTTTTACGGAAAATTTTTTGTCTTCCAGCAATTTTGAAGTTTAAATCCTTTCATTTCGTAATATAGAACACATATACTAAGCGCGTCGGAATAGAATATTGAGTTTGAGCTTAGAGATAATGTTTTTCCGTACCGTTACCAGTGTGAACAAATGAGGAGGAAATTCTGTCGCCATGAGGCTGCTACATCTGATGCAGAGATCCTTCATCATTATATTAAAGACATATTTTTTGGAGATATGCTTATATTTATTAATTAACCATGATGAAGCAGATTTTTAAGTGAACAATCGTCGGCTAGTTGTAACTACCCTTAACGAATTACGAAGTTAAGTGAACGGATTGCGAAGTTAGCATGGTCTTGTATTTCTAGAAACTTGTCTTTCTTAAAAGCGTTTATAAGTACTAAAAATTTGTTTTTATAATAAAGTTCATTGCTCGTAGCTCGTAGTAAATCCAAGAGGTCGTAGATGTTTTTGGGTAATTTATGTATTCGTAACTAAGATAAAAAATGATTGAGAAAAATGTAAAGAAATTATTTTCGTGCAATGAATAAAACATCCATCGACATGGAAGAGATAGCACATCACTAGAATTTATGAAATGTAATTTTCCAACGCGGGCCTCGAGTCGTGAACATTTGTAGCTTTCCCAAGTATTCCGGGAAATTGGATCTCCGCACGGGTTCAGCGCAAAATATGAGATCTACCACAGTTCGTTTAAATTACAAACTCGCTTTTTATAATAATCTGCACTGCAGATTCCGCGCCCCATATTAAACTGTGGGTCGGAATTCAAATTTAATTTGTTCTAAAAATGTATGTGGGTACCTTACCTACCTATTTTTACAGCAGTGTTTAAGTTTAATTTTTGGCGTAGTTATACATAGTGCTTCATATCCAAATTATGTGTTAGTTATAAGAATTTTATCCGAGCCAAAATAATTTAAATAGGTACTTACAGTTAGATTACCAACGTCGAGTAGTTTTCATTCCTCCTTTATCAATTTGTCAAAAGTTTGAAAAGCTTTTCTATATTTTAATTTGCAATTCTATTGTACCGAGTTGTAGTAACTAAAACAAATATTAATATGGTATCACCAAACACCATCAAAACAATACATCACAATTGGCAAATCGTTCATCTATAGAGATTAATCTATTGACTAATACATTGTTATCGGTCGATAGTCACCCTTCATCTCAAGGCACAGATGAGTTATGTGATGACACGGTCCAAGTACAGGGCATGTGTCCGCAGGCATCGATGACTGATGGCTGCATGTGCTGCCAGGAACCATTCATCTGGCCCTCGATAGGGCTGCGAAATAAAAGACCAACCTCCCTTACGGCCTTAAAGTTGCCAAGTTATCTTGTTAAACCGAAATAAAATAACTCGATGATGACGTAAGAATGGAACTCCATTAAAGAGAAAACTGTGTTTATTAATTTCTGCAAAAATTATGATATAAACAATCTGTGAATGTACCTATTTGTATTGAAAAGCAGTTGCTTTAGCTGCCTAAAAGTCAAAGTCCAGTATCTTCGACTTTGACTTTATAGGTGAAAACTGGGGGTTGGCTTTATAGGTGAAAACCGTATGTTGGTGGTCCGCATAGCTCAAAATTTTAAAGGATTTAGTAGGTACAATTTCTTTTTAAAATAAGAGCACTCCTTTGACGTAATGAATCAGCGATTTGTCTAGAATTGTTACAGTCTATAGGCAACATATCAGCCTATAGGAAACGATGTCCACTTATCATAAAGTTGCCCGTTTTTCCTGTTTTCTATATCATCCTTTTATTTTGTTAGCTATTAAAATACAACAGAAACATTAAAAGCAAAATATACTCTAATCGCTTCACTTAAAGATCCTCAACAGCCCTCGAGGCTCAGATAATCGTGGAGTACAGCCCTGTACAAGACGAGGGTGCCTAAGATAATTATCTTTTTTACCGAACGCACCCGACGCAGTTTTAATAACGTGATAAATGCTGCGGAAAAGGCTTGTCGCTGACGCGTAAGGAGGGTTTCCCGACTACAGCTTTGATTAATACCTTACACTTGTTTTATCCCAGTCACGCTATGACCTCTATAACCAGACCCTTAGATCGAAAATACTTTGAATCGAACAATCGTGACCTCTAACTATGCTTGTTACGTCTTTTTTATTGTGCAACAGATGCTTTTTATTTTTCACGTGATTTTCTTCCAATTTTTTACGAAGGATAGGGGATCTCCTTTTAATTTTACGCCAAATTACGCACCTTGTTTCTTTGACTCTTCCGTTGCGTTTGTGTGATTTATGACGGAACTTCGTATCCATTACCGTCTTGTTTCTTAATCTTTATTTGAATACAGTAAAAATAGAAGCTGAAGAGAATCGTATGGTCTTAGTACCTTTAAAGACTGTGCTAGATAATTCTAAACCTACTTAGAAATTAATTGTAAAGAAATGTTATTACTATACGGGGTAAACATAAACGATAATGCAAAGATTAATTTTAAAGAAAGAGAAAATGATTTATTTATCTTTTCTGTAAAACTACAAGGCACTTAACTACTCATTAAATATTATTTATTAATCTGTCTTATACATCACAATGACTCTCTTATACTTAAATTACCAACAAAAACTTGACTCTAAAAGCAATTATGTCATAATAACAATAGAGAATAGCGACGCACCTATAATCGATATTTATAAGACAACTATATAATTATTGGCCATTACGATAAATGAATTGTCTACATTCAATAATGTTTACAAAACTGTCTTATGGAACCCAATTGATGGTCTACCACTTACCTACCTATATTGACCGTTCAAATAAGGACTACAATAGATCATGTTAAAAACCTTTATTTAATGTTACGCAAACACGGAACCCTAGTAAAACATCTTCATTACTAAGTAGATATACTGCTGGCGAGGAAACGATAAGCTATAAGATGTAGAGTTCTTGTAAGTAATATAAATAACAAAAATGAAAGGTATTCTATATTTTAGCTTTTTGGTCAAACTTAAGATTCCGTTTAAATGCCAAGTTGCCACTAAACATTTTCTGTTTTATGTGCGTCATTATGTTTCCTTTATTTAAAAAAAATCCTTCGTTAAACTTACACTTTCTACTCGTGTGTATAATAGCTATTGTTTCCAAATACCTAATGATTGTTTATGAACTTCACTTCACACTTCTATGAACTTCCAAATAATTATTATAATAAGTTTTTTCTATGAACAATTGTACCAAAATAATGTAACTAAGCTAGAATGCTTAATAGCAATTTATAATATTCTGATAAAATCAATTTTTTAAATTATGTAGAAGTTGAAGAAGATCTCTTAAATTTTAAATAGGTACATCATTTCATTGATGGTGAGACATGGCCCTAAAACACAGGCGATTACCGAGTATCATGACTCAATCGAATGTATGCACACCGAATTGTAGTGTCTGCCAGAAAATTGTAGGTTAAGCCACCCCTTAGTTACCCAATAACCCTCTTGTTTTGGCTATCAGAGCGAATAGAGGGCGGTGAATGCTATTCAACGGAAATTTTAGCTGAATAAAGCCAAAAACTCTACGTACGTAGGTAGGCATCGTATACCTATAATAGGTTTCATTGATTAAGATTGGGTGGACTATAATCCTTCTAATGTTATTAATAAGAAAACTTTTGCTAACGCAAAAACGAGAGTCAAATTTCGTCCAAATTTTGGCCGACATTTTCCTAAATGTTACTGCAGATTATTCTATCCTTATTCTTCTAAACTCTCAAATTTTCTAAAGTAAAATTATTTATATAATACATATATTTAAACTCCATTTGACAGAATTAACTGCAATCCTGCTCTGTAATACGAATGTATCCAAATCAACAGCTCAATTGAGTTACGAGCGAAAAAAAAACAAATTATGCGAAGTTGCATCCCCGCAATAAAAACGTGATTAATGTGCTCGCCTCCTATGAAAATTAAATCATTTGGGGAGGTACTGACAAATGGCCAAGCTGACGACCTCGGTGCATCTTGACAGGGACTAATAGTGCCATCTATTGTCGGATTGCGGTGTCCACTCTAATGTCTGTCGCCAGCAGGTGGCGCGACGTGACGCTCCTAATGTTGTAATTTGTTCTAGAAATGAGTACGGATAATTACGGATAATAAGTACGGAATTTGATAATTCATTTTAATGTTGAAGTACTAAGATATTAAGTCTAGTTCTATCTACGAAGTATTTTTAACTCATTATTACTATGGTAGTAAAAATAAAATGTTTACAGTGACCAACAAAACGTATCTTTACTTATTAAGCTTACACGGCATTTTAGTACTTGTATTAAATTACTAAATAATTTTAAGTTTTTTATATTTAAGATTAAAAGTTAGTCGAAAATAAAGTTGAAAACAAAAGCCGGTTGAAGGTTTTCAAAGAACTGAGCCATGTCTTGTATTTACGTAGTTGAGGACGTAGTTCGTGGTATTTCGACGAGATGGCGCTGTCTTCTATTATTTACAATGTAGAGTCTGGTCCATTATTATCAATGGTAATCCAGTATTATCAAGTGGAGTCATTTCTAGTTATTGCAACTATGTTAAAATAATATTGAATTATTTTTGTTACAGATTTTTGAAAAAAATGGCGGTTGGTTTGACGGCATTATTGAAAAAAGCAACTGGCTCAAATACGTCCGGTCCTCCAACTACCCCCAGGATGTGAACTTGCAACATTTGCTACTGAATGGAGAAGTATGATCGTCCTAACAATTAATAGTTAATTTGCAAATATTAAACTTTGTCCCTTATAAATATATACGCTAATACAATCTTGGTTGGTTAAAACATCGGCTTTTCATGGTGGGTACTGATGCTATGCAAAAACCGATAGGGTGATTATTTATTTATATTAATTATTTAAGCTGTTTTTCAAAACAATCGTAATGAAAAAATGTCTTATAATCTACAGTACCTAGTTACGTTACACTGTTAGTAAGAATAGGTAATGGTATAAGTTAATTTCATTTTAGGAAACAGAATAAGTACCTACCTATACTTAATAATATCGTAACACCTTCTTACATTTAATATAACTCTAAAGTTTGTAATGTCTAATGCATATTTAAAATGCAAATTAAACTCCTAAAATCCTATCCTATATACATGACAATATTATTTATAGTACTCGTTCTTATACAAAAAGTTACGCAAATATATTTATATCTTGCCTTACCTTGTATACAAAATGAACAAAGATTGTTGTTGTTAGTCATCAAACACGAACGGTACAAGCAAATCGGCGAATGATTATTTATCAGAGCAGCCCTCATTAAACTCTACATTGTGCTACCCCAATCATATTTGAATGTGGCACGTTGGTAACTTCCGGTGACAGAAAATCGGCTGAACAACTGTGTCCCACTTCCGGTCAGAGGGAGAGAACAGATGCGATGATTAGATTCACTCAACGACCCTTCAGGTTAAACGCTATTTGATATTTCGCCCCTTGTGAATAAACCTTGTGAATATAAGTGGTAATGTGAGGTTAAAGTTTTGAACGGCTTTTGTTTGAATTTTTACTAACGTTCTTATGATGTGGTAAATGATTATGTACCATTTCTTATTGTGATAACATTTATGTTTATTTTTTATATTGTATTAGGTATGTACTTTAATTCTTTACCTAGATATTTTAAAATGCTACGGACGAACCAAACAAAACGAACCAACTGATAAAACTGATTTTGGTACTTTTATTGTAACAATAAAAAGATCTATATTTCTGGTATTTATTGTTACACGACGTACTCGTAATTAAAATATTTGTTTGACAAACCTACGACAAATATTCGAAAACAACTTTATCGTGACAGAACACAGCAAGGATTCTGTTTCTGTAGTTCTTAAATAAAATGGTTGAATCTTTTTCTGTTCATATTTTGCAGTTTTATAATAAGTCGAAAACAAATCTTATTTCGGTGTGGGAGGTGTGGTTGCCGGAAATACAATATAAAATACAAATATAAATTTAAGGCGACTCTTTGTTTCTATAAGAAACAACTACGCACTAGTAGGTACTAAAGATAGAACTGATTTCGTACTTTGGTGTCAAGTTACAGTGACTTCATATGTACCATCAGATGGCCTGCTTGGCTGCCTCTCATTAGCAATGTAAAAAAAACCTTTTCGTTTTCTCAATTTTTTTAATACGATATTGAAAATTCTTTCAGGTCTGGTACAAGGTGATACGCGATGTGCCTTCTGGTCAGGAGTTGCTGTTGGGCCCGCGGTCACTTTTGCCTTTGAACGATGAGCACGAACCTGCAGGTAAGCTTTTCTATCTGTTCCTTTATTCAGGTTAGAACGTCTGCGGGATATAAGAATTAAATGTCTATTGATAACTAACTTTATAAAAGTGCGTTTAACTACGTCATGTTTCTAGGAATCAAGAAGTTAATTAAGTTAATTTAGTCTCTCATAAATTTATATCTTTTACCTAAGAATTCACAAATTCTAGGCGTTTCGTTATAAACTAAGATGTGAGGCGATAATTTTTTTCTGAGTATAACAAATTATTACGGTCAATCTTATTAGTTTTTCTGTTTTATAAAATAATTTGGATGTTGACACAAATTTCAACTTTTATGCATATTGTTGCATTTTTACTTCGATAAATGCATTTTAAAATGTTTGTATTTAATTTAGATTTATTAAGTAATAATTATAGGTTCTGCTTAGGCTTCTTTCACACAGTCCAGAACTTTTGGCCGCGAACAATTTGAACGCGTTCGAATTTACGTACACGCAGGAGTTAAATTCGTACAAAACCGCGTTCAAACTAAGCGTGGTCATGCTTCGCCTGGCTGGCGGAATGAACCTTTATTTTATTTTTATTTATTTGTTGGATTATTGGAAATTAATTAAATTTATTGGCTTTAATTAAATTTATCACTAGGTACTAGGCTTACATAGTTTAGAAGTGCATAGTTAAATCAGTGCGTGTATGACACACGCGTTCGTCACACTCTACTGCCTGTCCGGGGTGGGTTAATTGGAGTCACCTGCCCTACGCGTCACGTGTGACTTTTGATTCACATTGCACCACTTATATAGGCTGCTTTATCTTGTTTTTGATTTTAACTGTAACAGCATATGACGTCAACATAATTATATTGAGTTAATACAATATTGAGTGCTGAAAGTTATCTTTAATTATAACTGCTACGTATTTTGTAGTGTAATGTAATTACTAATAATTTATTCAACAATAAAAATCTATCTATTTGCACATCAAGCGTTATCAATTTTCATAAAAAAATTAACTAACAAGTTATTACAAAATTATGTTTACCTAACCTTATAACTCTTCTTTTTAAACAACAATGAATCCACGACAACAACATTTAATTTCCAAGTTGTTTTACCTAACTTTTTAAATATTTTTTTCACTCACGCTGTATATAGTAAGTAAATCGTTAGGAGTCACAGGGCGCGAACACACCGTGCGAGCGCACGCGGCGTTTGCCACGCGCATGCGATATTTAATTTAGATAAATCACGACGTGCCGCGGCCCATGTGAAAAATCACGCATATGCTATATTAATATCTAGGGTAGGAGTAGTCTGGATGTGCCTAGGAATATGTTGAGTCCTTTGATTATATCAAATAGACATGTTGAAGTTGATGTCTATTGATATGATATTAGCAATATTTACATTTTATGCAATAATTTACATTATAATATAAAATAAAGTAGGTTGAGGCAATAAACAGTTTTATCCCTTTTGTTTCGCTCTTCTTTAAAAAAATATAGTTTTGATTTGTGGTACTTTTGAATATTTGCATAAAATGTAAAATATTGCTAATATCACAGTTATCGCATCTAGTACAGTACAATTCGGAATGGAAGCGAGGTTCCTCAGGCTTCCTGTCGGCTTCCGGCGGCGACGCAGCCGGCTTTCCCTGATATATGCGATTCCAACTACACGTAATTACCGTTTGATAGTATTACGCGCCACTCACCTTTGACTTATATGATTATATGCCTATCTATATAATTGGGAACAACCAGTAGCTATAGTACGTAACAAATGGAAAAGTTATTAAATCTTATCATTTCGTGACTCTGTGTAAAGTACGAGGCGTTTTGAATTGACATTTTCACTTGTATGTTTGTCTTTCTACGTAAAAATGGATAGATATAGGATGTAACAATTTAAAAAAACTTTTTATTAATTAATTAAAACCCCATTATTAAAAACGAATTTTGTAAGTTTCTAGGTAGCATACTGCTACAAAGCATAATTTACATGCGAATTGTTGCACACGGTCAAACTGTTCCCGATGCGTATAATATAAAATTACCTATTCTCAAACCTAGTGATGCATCAGCATATTCGCAGCGGCTATTCTCGGCACCCACATCGCCGGATAAACATCAGCTGCATGACATTCCAATAACGTCCACAATGACTCTCGAATATAATCCGTAATTAGAATCGATTTGCAGTCGGCCCATTCAAGCATTTGTCGTAATGCCCGAGCTCAGTTGCACAAGACATGATTGATGAGGTGTATAGTCAAGAGAGGCCACCTATCAGCCCGTTCATTGAATCACTCGATAACACGCACTTTTTGCAAAAGGATTAATAAATTCAACGTCGCTCGCGATAAGTGCTACTGGTTCGAAGGTAAAAGCTTAAGCTGCGTTTCCGCGATAGTAATTGATTGATCGCCGTTTTTGTTTTCAATTAGGGGGCTTCAAGAATTTAATGTTTCGAGGTCACTTTCAATTGGACGCACTTTACTTGGGCCTACTTTTGTGACGAGCGTCATTGTTTGTAATGTTTAGAGCGTTACTGCACGGAAGAAGGATTTTTGAATGGCGAACATGTTCGGGCAAAAGAATAGATACTAAATACCTACCTACGGGTCGCTTTCTGACCAGATGGACTAAGAAGATATCGAGAATCCTAATTTGAAAACTAAAGACCAGGTGCTGGGGCTTTATTTAAAAGAAGGGCTATTCCAATAGTGGACAACAAAACAGTGATCGATAGATGGATAGAGCGTGCTACCAAAATATGCGAATAAAAAATATTAAAAATCATATTTGACCCATCAAGCAGTAATAATAATTTGACGTTAACCCTTTATTAGCGTTCCTTTTCGGAATTGGCCGCGTGCGTTCGTGCGCGTAATGAATGAGTGTCGGGTTGACATTTGTCATCGCGCAATTGTCGCGCAGATTAAAATTGATGACGTTGCTTTGTCGTCGGCGCACGCGCCATTGTTGTATGCAGAATCCGTATTATCACGCGTTCGTATTTTAGACGCTCAGATGCAGAGTGCGATAGGATTGGGTCTTTGTTTGGATGCCAATTATTATGATCGTGAATATTATACGGTTTAATTTTGGAAGTTTCCCAAGAATGATCAATTATGTGCAAGAGAGGTTTATTACAGAATAAATTACAGAATTCAATCTTACAGAAACGTTGATTAAATTTTCTATACAAAATATAATTATGTGTATGTATACGCACGCACGTATTTATTGAAGCTATAGCTAACTAAAGCTAACTAACTATTAAGGAGTTTGTGCGTGATGGCTATTGTACGATTATGACATGTAAAATTGTGAATAAGTAAAAGTATCATAGCGAGATCTTTGCACAAATCTATCGTAACCGAATCGCAGCGATCCCCCACGAATATGAATGATTAATCAAAAAATTAACCAACAACAAAGACCGCACCCCCCATTTAACCGACTACAATCGCCGGCGTCCCACATCGCGTATTTATTTAACAATCAAATAAATATTACGGACAATAAAATAGAAATATTTCAATTTAATATCACCGCCCCCAGAAGGGTTGAATCTGGTATAGGATCGTTTGTCTCGTTTTTTGTTCGCAGATTAGATGGCTTTATCCATATCTAGATGTAACGCGAAATTGAACAATTTTTAGTTGTAAAAGATAAATCAATCTCGTCCGCGAACGTCAGTCATTGTGGATTTGGTCTGCTCCCTTTTAATCCAATAACATTATTATTTTTTACGGTCAGTAGTAAAGAGATAAAAGCCATTATATTAGGAACAAAATCTTTCAATGTGCATTATTTGTTTTTAACAACAAATAAATGGGTATCAGTATTTAAGAACTTATTTAAAAAAATAAAACAGGCAGAGAAGAAAATTATTTTCTGCCAATACAATCCAATGACTAAATCTAAGCCATACGAGAACACTAAATAATATTTATTATTATTCAATAATGTTGCGATAAGGGCAGTGATATGCTAGTGCTTACAATATAAAGCTAGCCAGCGATTTCCCTTTTCCACTCATCCCATTTTGCCGGAGGGATCTAAGTATCAGGTGTACGGTTACCGTTACGCCCCGCAGTGTGAATGCCCCGACATTTTCTGGACAGGAAGCTGATGTAGAGAAGATTTGAATTTGTTCTGGATATAAACCTAATCTACTTTAAGGGTCAAATTTGTATTATAAACTCGATGAGCGTTTCATCGTACTCCGACTCTTGCTCCGGGCGTAGAAAAGGTGTTCGGTGCGCTTGGGTACGCGTCCGATAGCGTCGTATCGCGTGTATTATTAAATTTTACTCAAACCCAAGGCTTGTTTAAATAACTAGCGCGATGTTTCTCGTTTTATTTGTATAGACTACTACATTACCTGGCTTTAACATTTTACCTGTCTAGTAAGTAGACAATGGGTATGAGTCACATGTGACTCACGGGTCAGCGAAATTGTTAAGTGGTTATTGCAGTTAGTTTCGGTTGAGGAGCTTTGCTTTGAAGAGATTCTACTCTGAAGTGGGGGACTTTAACGTTACAGGTAAAATCACGTGGCCATATAAATTGATGTTTTACTTTACAAGTCAGGTACTTCTGTCCAATGATAGGGGCGGATACCTACGCGTGGATGCGTGAAGTGCGTCGTGAAACCGTTACAGCCTGCGGTGCGATCTGCTAAAACCCTATATTACGGAAAGATATCTACTTATTTACATAAGTTATTCTAGTGCAATGTAACACTCACAACTTCAAGTTAAATTCTTCTTCGCACTTATAGCTGGCTGAGTAGGTTTGGTTCATTAAATAGTTTGGTTCATGAGATACATACACAGTTTGGTTTCCACTTTTCAATATTTCCAATTTCTTGTAGTCATGAGAATTCATTGAATTACAAGAAATTGTTGAGCTTTATTTGGTTAACCACGAAAATTGCAATGAATTTTTATGCAAATAATAAGAGTACTAACTATGCCCAAAAATCTAAAAAAAAAACCTTCTCGTATGAACAACAGACAAAAGTATTTGTTACGCGGTTCTTTCATATCATATTCTTGCAAGTGCAAGTACGTATTTTTTTTGTTTTCTTTCTCCATAAATGTTTTCTATTATTATTTTTTAATTTCAAGCTATTAACTAAAATATCGTGCTCTTAAGTATAACGAGCTTACGACGCCAAGTGCTCGTATGGTCGCACGTTAAGTTTTCCCACGACGCTGCCAAATGGCGTCAATGCTGACGTAAATACCGCGCGCGCGCACCGGAACGGTGACTTACCGATCTTTTTAATGAATTTAACGAACCCTCAAACGAAAGCACCTGTTGTTTTGCGTTGTATTCCCATAGAGATTCGTTGTTATAATTGAAATTAGTTAGTAACTTTAAATAACTTTAAATGCGTTTTTATAGAGTAAAGGGATATCTTGAGTATAGAGTTGACTATGGTAAACATGCAAAGGCAGTGAATGTAGAGTCCTGGGTTCGAATCTCAGCGAAACAATAATTTGGCATAAGGTTGAATTTTTGTTTCTGGTAAAAATCGATTTGTATGTTCTTGTCTTGTGTGGCGTAGGAAATCCTATTACAGGCCCAGAAAATATGTGTAAGGTTATAATTTATAAATAATAAAGGTCTAAGTCTGATCAGATCTAAGTTTTGACAAAATCTTTCAAATATTCTTTCAAAATTCAATTCATAACTAAATCTTACAAGATTTTGTCCTACGAGACGTCGAGCTACGAGTATAAGATGTCTCATTAAGATACTAACATTTTATATAGGGGACAAAACAAAGATCATTAAACAAGCGCTGAATTTCAGCGGTATATACCTACGAGTAAACCGCCAAAACCATACAGCATTCGGTCATTAGTACACCACATAAAAATCACACAATGCCAGTCCCGCAATAGTAAAATCGAATAATTCAGTTAACCCACACACGGCGGTGGTGTCACGCATAGATGATTTTTGTTCAATGCAAAAGTTGGGTCAAGTGGGCATATTACCCCCGTGGGCAGGTAGGGTGGGGGTGACTTGCCCCCTGATAATTTGTAACCAACACTTCAGTACTATATTGACATCATTCACTGTTTGGTGGACTCTCGTACTCTTCAGGTAGCATCAGAGTGAATCGTGCCCATCCTTTGTAGTTTAGTTCTTCGATTTGAGGTGAGTCAAAAATATTAATATTTTTTTAACTAGCAATTGTTGTTGGTTGATTAAGTCATACAAATAGGGTTTGTTTGCGAATGGGAATCCTTGATTTGAGAAGCAAGTTAAGACTTGAGCTAATTTTTTCATAATTGGAACACGACATTGAAAAAAAAATCTTTGTTTGTAAAACCAGTAGATACCAATTTGAATGTATTTCTAATCTCTTATGAGCTTCTGTTAAAATCTCATTTAAATAACTGCATCATTAATTAACGATTAATTAACACTTAATAAAACTGACCGCGTTCCGCCCACAACTTTCGTGACGAACCTGCGATCGCTTCCTTCATTTCTTCCTTTAAACCATAGTTTTCCGATGATATCACTAATCCTTGCCTTATCACGGATCCGATGCCTTCTCGTTAGACAATGCAAGAGGCGTGGCTCCACTTGTCGTGACTTGAATTAATTTTGCATGTGTCAATATAGAGCACAACACTTATTCATACTTCCGAGCTTGTGCGTGATCGTCCAATAATACATTCGAACACGGCTTTGGCTTTGTTTAGAAGAGAATTAATTAGGTGGGATGGAACGTAAGAACGAACGTTTAAAACTGTAATGGAGTAGGCATATTATGGTAATTATTTTTCGTCGTGTGGAGTAGCACTTAGTAATTGTTTTATTTGAAATGGCTTTGTAAGTTTGTCATGTTGAAACGATACAAGTATAAACTACCCCCAAATGTATCTGACTAGTATTTTTTTAATACGAGTACCTACCTACATGTACAAAACTAAATTTAACCATTTTCTTAAACTACGAAATCTAATTCTCCCCTATCTCGGTACTGGTACTCGTATGTAGTTAAGTGCAAAAGATATCTTATTCTTCTTCTTCTTTTCAGCACTTCTTAGTCCATTGATTGACGTAGGCCTCCCCTAATCGACGCCACTCCGCCTGGTCTTGGCTCTTTGAATTCAAGATAACATACCTATGTAATAGTTACATTAAATATAATTTTTAATTTTTACATTCCTATACCTATACTTACTTATAAGCACATTATTTGGTGAAGATGCTTTATTTTCGATAAACCTCGACCTTACTTCGGCGAAACTGTGATAAAAATAAGCGCTCATAAAAAATAAAACATAACTCCTTTTTATAGATGCTAGTAGAAAAGTGGGTGAGAGACCTGAGAGATCAATAATTCCGCTCATGTTCCCCGGATGGTTAAGATCTTATCCGTTGGCATGTTGTAGTGTACCGCATGATATACCTACTTAATGAATAACAAATTAATTCACGTCACTACCTCGCCGAGAAGGTTTAACATCCTGTTATGAAAGTTCCATTAATTGCTGGGTTTTCACTACTATACATAAGTAAAAGATTTGTTCTTGATTATTTATATAAGAAGGCAATATAGGTACTCCTCAGTTGTGACATCGTGTTTAAATGCTCAGTAAATATGATCGCTTATGGATAGTACAAAAGACATACAATATTTTAATAGTTGTTGATACATGAGGTTGGTACTATGAATATGTATCTATTTATTTATTTGTAAACAGGAATTTTTTCTACGTGTTTACTTATTGTAAGTGGATTAAAAAATCCCAAAAGGTTTTTCAAAATGAACATAATATAATTTCATGTTAACAGATTTCTTTAAAATAATTTATTTAATTAATAAGTTAATACCCGTATTTTATATTTCCATAAACCGTCACTAAGATGTTAGGTACAAGGTATAGGCAAATTGTTTTCTAGCTATCATATTTCTGGAAAACAAGCTTCAGAAATGCTCTTATGTGGCAGAAATTGGAGCGAAGACACCATTTATCGTCTACAATTACACGATAATTATTACAAAAATGGAACATCACTCAATTTATTACAAAAAGTCAAATAAGACGAAAAGTCATTTAACATTTGACGATTGGCTTGCGACTTTACAACTATCTGCTAATCGTGTATTGCTTTCCTGCAGTGTGACTAAAAATAATTGTGTTCTCCTGAAAAACTATACTACTAAGGTATCTTATTAATCCGTTGTAATATCAAGTGCTGTGGAATTATTTTGTAAGCCGTAACCGACTGAGAACTTACCTTAAATTTTTGGACATATTTGTTAAAACACAAAAACTTTTTCGTAAAGGATCTAACTGAATGATAACAGCAGAAACAAGTGGAAAATGTCATAAGTGCTAGGCTGTCTATGTGTTAATTGTTCAAAACGACATCAGACCCGTTGAAAATAGTCACTATGTTAAAGCCCTTAGTAGGTATAATAATAAATTGATGACATTTAGAAATAACTTAGATTTGAACGTTCACGGAAATCATTTGATACCACTTCTATTGTATTTGAAGTCGTCTTCAGCGCATCACTTGTAATATAAATTTTTAATATTATGTATAAAGAGGATTAGGTATAAATTGTTTGTAATATTTTAAGTTGTTAGCATCAGAATCTCTGATTTCCTACCAGTTTTCATTGTTGTTTATGTGTCTTTTTTGTTTTGATTTTAAATAGAGAAAAGAAAGAAAATAAACGTTTATTTCGTCACTTGATAATAAAACAAAAAAATAAGGTCTTCTTGCGACAAAAATGGCCTTCACTCAGTCTAAGCCGGGGAGAAGTATCCACTCTATCTGGTTTTCGGTAAAACGGTTTATATTTTCTTTTTTTCTTATCTTTTTAAATTTTTTTCAGGTCGTGGCAGCACCAGCGCATCCTCAGGTCCGCAGCCAGCAGAGGACGACGAGCAGGAAGATACGAATCCCAGGTGTTCGTTCTGCGACGCGCCTTTCCCCAATATTGACATGTAAGTACTGGATCAACTTACATATTTGTCATGGTTATAATTATGTAAGTATTGTTACAGTCTTAGCTGGAGTAGGTACCGTAGCAACCTTAGAAAAGCGTTAGGTTTGGCGAGTTTTTTTAGATTTAAACGTGCCAAAAAACAGCAATAAGATAGCTAAGTATCAAGTATAACATAACATACGGCACTTAATTATCATGTAGAATTATTGGCTATTAATAATAATTGGAAAGTCGTTAACATCAATATGACGTCGCCCAGAAGAAGATGAGACACAAAAAGGATGAGTTTCTAAAATTGATTATAACATGTTTAGTCTAATCTAGATGTTCCACAAATTGCAATGTGCAATAATTTATATCAGGCCTTACGATATTAAAATAAACTCAGTGCAGGATTAAAACATTTTTAGATTTGGATGACTAGTTCAATACGCAATATTGCCATGGACTTGTAGATAATATCTTGGCCCGCAGCCATTCAAAGGATATTAATCTACACGATATAAATAATAACTTAACGATAATATCTTACACAATTCGCATTACGCAAATTCTAGAAGAGGTGATTAGAAACGTCCTATTACCGTATATTATTAGAATAAATGGACGTTACATTAAAGTTCTATATTGGTTGTCGAATTAAATTCGAATCACTCATGTGGCTGTACTGTTCCTTATCTAAGCGATCCATTCAAGGCGGCCGCTGTGAGATGCAGAAGTCGATCAATTTCAAACGTCTTCAGAACCATTAACCTCTTGCCATTAATACTATTTGGTCGTCCGAGGAGCGGTCCAGTAACGATTTATTTAGCGCTAGAGATGTGCCCGTTCGATAAGAAGCCCGTCGATGATTTGTTGCAGGGCGGGACGCGGGCACGCGACGCCACATCTCTCGCATTCCACTGATCACCTACCATTACCCAACACTTTCGCAAGCCGCGCTAAAAATCAAAAATATTTGTTGCAACGCCACTAGAATACGCAGCAAAGCAATAGTGAGGTGACACGAATAATTGTTTGTGCCCGTTTGAAAAAAGGCTAAATAGTGTGCGATAAAATCAAAGTAACAGTAGACTAAACGTTTTATCACGAATGAAAATATATTATGAATTTACTATCTGTGTGACAAGCGACGGAAGGCCATAATGGCGTGTGTCATCATATTCTATTGAAGCGGCGTCGAGGCTCGTCAATAATGCAAAAGATCGAGATTATCGACATGCACCGTTTTAAAGTATCCCCGAAGCCCTTATCGCGTCATCACTATTGTGTTAACGACATAAACATTTCTAGGGCATCAGCAGATCGATTAGCGATATATTAGGGACATTTTTGAATAGTTAAAAATCTTCTTTTAATAGAATACTCTTTTAATAGAAGACGCGCAATTAATTTAAATCGTCATTTGTTGTTTAATTTAAAACAATTTTGGTTTCGACTTATACTTAACATTATTACCATAAACTTCTATCCAACAAGATAATTATCTAATATTTCAATTGTCCGTGACCCAGGCTCGTAGTAACAAAACCGTTAAATAGTACCTATTCCTATTATCGAATCGTTAACTTCCATTCTTACTTTCGATTCGGCTGTCACAATTGGAATTACCGTACAACTATCTGATCCATTGGGTAGCTGTTGCGAAGTGAGCCCGAAATTATAGGCTACTCGTGATCGGCTTGCAATCTATATTATGCATCACATCATCAATGTTAAATATATTATTTGGTTTTCGATAAACTTTTATTAGCTTTAGTGATGATTCGAGATACTAAAATATTGAATTTAGAAGTATCATTAAAAAAGCCCCTTTCGGTGTAATTTGTTTTTTCATTAAAACTATTGCGATTTACAGGCGTTTTTCTTTATTGGAAAATAACGATTATAATCGACCCAGCAGTTTGAGATACTGCCAGGCTTTTAAATGTACAGTGGTTAAATTTTTAATCTTTAGTTACATTAAAACGAGAAACCGGAAGTCACTTAAAGTGCGTGGCTGTGATAAGCACATAAAAGACAATCGGAATATTAAAATGGCGTTTGGCGAAACTGATTTTGTTTTTTATTACATAAAAAATATACTTTTTACAACAGTAAATAGGAACCAAAAAAGCATGTTGAGTGGTGTTTGCGACCCATGGACGCCTATTACAATAGAAATCCTAACTGATGTCGTATGTCTCAAATAAAGATTCACCGACAATCTCCCATGCATGCTAGCGATAAGACTCTACCAGTTAAAAACTCACTTATGACTTTCTATGAAAAATGGCGATCAAACAAGCAGACTACCACTTCGTGCTTTGTCTACGATTTTAAATTCGTACAGCGGCATTTTACCGCCTCAGTACGCACTTACACCTTTATCGTACATATGTGGGTGTAATGGATCGAGCCGAATGAAAGTTGTTCATCGGATGTTATCAATCCGTGAACATGTAGATCGGTACTGCGATCGAGATCTTATAATTGTTCGCTTCACTGTACTCTCGTGTAATTTACGTCACGACATGATTGATTCTTTGTAGACGTTTGTGTATTTGACTGTATCTACTTAAAAACGGTTTGTTGTGAATTAAAGGAAGTGAGTTAAAATCTCCTTGAAATAAAAGTGAGTATGTCAGGATTGGTTTGTTGCTATAATATTGACAAAATATATACAGTAGCGTAGTGTAGTATGTCCCATACGACCTCGTCGCAGCGAAGTAACTGATTCCACAGAACATCTATCAGTTAGAAACAATCCACTGCATGCCAAAAAAACTAAGTTTATATAACGATTTGCGTACCTACAATAATGAACTTTTGGCATTTTTTTGTCCCCATTCCAATTGTACAAAAACGGGCGTGATGAAACGCGAAGCTTTATTATTTAAAAAAAGATTCCAATAACGAAACGCTATATCAAAAGTAGAGCAAAAGTTTTCTTATTCAATTTAAATGGCGAAAAAATATCGGACAAAAGTGTCGTGTATAACAACAGAAATGATCGCCCCACTTTCAGCTGGGCCTATCGTTTACGCAATACGCTATTAAGAGGTACACAATTGGTATCTGCTCAACGTTTACATAGATGCTTTTGTGCTATTTGACAGTGTTTCTCAAAGACATATCAAAAGTCTTGATTTTTTTTTGTATTTGCATCCATATGTAGTATACACCCCTGCGATATTCATTTATTTTATATTACCTTTAAGACGTGACTTAAAGAATGGAAAAAAGAGAAAATTGTTCGAATTGCAAAAAAAAGATTTCATGAGCTGAAAATTTTATTTCATTTAGCTGAAGAAGATAATGATGAAGAGGAAAACATTGCAAAAAGATAATATGAGTAGTTCTAGTCTAGTATAGTCTACGAAACTGAATTTTGAGAAGTGTAGAGTCCATGCAAACTGGCCCTTCTATTTATCTATTAATTTACAGAAGGCAACATAAGGTAAACGTTAGGAAAATGTAAGAATATTTAGCAATATAAATTTTAAGCAAAATCAATGTTTCCAACAGTAATGTTAATTAGTGTTACTGTGTACCAGTGGCTTAGAATTCGACCTCGAATTCGAATCGAGGGGTCCGGGTTCGAATCCCAGTGGCACGCACCAATGACTTTATTGTAATAAAAGTTATGTGCGATTTATAAAATTATATCACCTGCTGTTACGGTGAAGGAAAACATCGTGAGGAAACGTGCATGCCTGAGAATTCACAAAAAAAATGTTCTCAAAGGCATGTGAAGTCCACCAACCCGCAGTAGGCCAGCGTGGTGGACTAAGGCCTACATCCCTCTCATTGTGAGAGGAGACCCGACCCTGTAGTGGGTCATTAATGGGTTACTGACTGACTATGTCCAGCACATCATATATCCGTGCAACTATCTAATGGTCAGTCACTCCAGGTTTACCAACACTGTGTTCGAGTAATAGTAAAAAAGCATTGCTGTAGATCGCTCAGATACTGGTGTTGCGTGGCGACCGCGCCCGAGGCGAGCCTACGACGTCTGGGTTGAGTAGCCATTATAGAAACCTAGAACAAAGTTTTTTACATGTCAAGATGGAGTGTCAGAATATCTAAAATCGATACCTAAAACAAGGGACTTTTATTCATAGTTTATTTTTACTTTGTCAAAAACTACTCCAATGTTAAGAAACATTTACTGATGATAGATTTTATATAATATATTGTATCAGGCGTTACTTTGCGGATAGATTTATTGGGTTCTCCAATTGAGTTCAAAACTTTTAAGATTATACTCTAAAACAACTACAGGACTACAAACAGTCCTCGTCATTATGCTAAAACGTTGATAAGTTTATCCTATTTTTACGATATGTAGGCAATAATTCTTGATTGATCCAACAACGTAACATGCACATAAACCTAAATGAAATTAAAATTTATCATTTGCGCTCTGATGGTCTGCACTTTAATCGGCCATTCCGGCCATAATAGGTCTTATTGCCGTAGCGACTTCTGAGAATGACACGCGACGCTTATTTTATTAATAATAAGAAAAACCATGACGCCAGGTAGAACTAGAATCTAATAGACCAACAGCTATCAGACATTTTTCGAGAAGAGTTTGAGGCAACTTAAAAGCATGTTGAATGTAATATTCGAATACAAAAAATGCAGCGTTGGCTGGTGGGTAGAAATTTTGCCAAACTACAAAAGTGTTTGAGTCGTTTTGGAATTTTTGTTTAAAATTCCGCCAAAATGTTCTATCTAATAAAATAGTTATTCATAAAAATTTGGAGGCGCCTGGCGAGGTTAGAACCCCGACTCAGTTTCTGGCTTCATCTTTTATAAATTTCTTAAATACTAAATTTAATGTTACGTTTTTCCATCATTTAGAGCTTGGATAAATTCCATTACCCAACAGTTAGGTGTACATTTTTTGTGCTTATATGATGCCTCAAATACTCCTCAAAAACTCTGACAGTTCTTGGGCTAGTAGAGCTAGAACCTAACCACTGTTTTGATTATCGACAAACAGGACTAGCACTACGTAATAGACGAACGAACAGCATGTAAGCGACGGAACCATTACTGACAGTAAATTTTATTCCTAAGATTAATTAAAAGATACGGCAGCAGGCCGGCTATCCGAGAGTGAAAACGCTTCACCTTATCATATTGACGAGTTAGAAGCTTTCGAATATGACACGATGTATCGCTACTCCTGCATCGCTGCTAATCAACATTCACGAATAGAACAAGTAATGTAACGTATACAGAACTGATACTCGTGTTATGTAACTCGAGACAAGTGCGATAGGAACGCCGCAGGCAAGGGTTGCGTGTGGTGGACCAGTTATCGTCAAGGAGAGTTACTGAGATTATTTTTGCAAATGATATACGTTTTACATCAAAGTTGGAATACCCTATACGACAGCACTGGATGATCTACAACTTTCTACTATTGACGCGCCTTACTTATTATTGAAGATAGTATCGCTAGTAGGCAGCTACAGTTACTTACTATGTCTGTATTGTCCATTTCGATTTAATAACTTTCTTTATATTAGCCGTGCCATTGCACGCTTTCTAGGATCTACTTACGAATATTGCGTATTGCAATATAACAAAATTGTAAGTTTTGAAAGTAGAGAAGCTTCTATTGCTTATTTTAAATTTTGTTTTTTAGAATAATTAATTTCTCCTGGTGTCTCAGTTGAAAAATATATTAGTTAAGAGAGATATTCTAAGTCTCCAAAATCAGTATCTTGAAACCTAAACAGCTGTAGGTTATAAGTACCCAATACTTTAGTCTGCATAATACCCTTCTTTATACCCATTTGCTGCGTCTAAATTATATTATAAAGTTCATTGTTTTTACATAGAAGTTAAGTCATCGATTCCTTAAAAGTTTAAGCGATCTGTTTGTTTCAAGGCACTTTAAACTTAACATCGGTGATCTTATTAACGTTTAATGACATCACGTGCATTGTTGATTCTTCCCATAAAACACTTACATGGTGCGTTATTGCAAAACGAATTGGAACATTTACTGGGTAAACCAAAACATGTTTGAGTTATGTATGGGCCGAACTGCTATAACTTATCTTCGCGTAGGCGATCTTAATGCGAAATATAATTTCGTCGTCTGCAATTTGTGGGTTAGAAATCATATCATAAGTGAGGAAATTTCGTACATCAAACATGTTAGAAATTTATGCCGATTTGCAAAAACTGTTTTTATTGGATGCGCATTGTGAGAACTTGACAGTATAGTCAATCCAAAATGGCTGCCGTAATAAAATGGCGGATAACATTTTAAATTCGTGCAACCCACCCAATATGGATATCAAATGAAAGTGTTTCACTCATAGAATAAAATACAATAGGAAAGGTTTTTTTTAATTTATAATAATATTTTCATTCCAGTCTCGACCGCCACTTGATCCAGGCGCACGCGCAGCCAGCATCAGCCTTCCACTGCGAGCTCTGCAACCGCGCGTATAGCACCCGGACTCTTCTGCTACGTCATCGCGCCCTCGCCCACACGGACATAAGGAACTACCCCTGCGAGAACTGCCCTAATGTATGTACAGCTTCTGTTGAATATGATATGGAAAGTGATAGGTCCTTAGTTGTTCAGAGTTCATGTTTACGTGTCATTTGTGACCCGTCTTTCTGGTATATAATGGGTTGTAGACGAATCTGTGCAATAATTTCAATGAATTCAACTTTCTGTGAATTTATGCCTATTACGTAGCATTTCTACCAACCCGCAGTAGGCCAGCGTGGTAGACTAAGGCCTACATCCCTCTCATTGTGGGAGGAGACCCGACCCTGTAGTGGATCATTAATGGGTTACTGACACATAGCATTTGAGGTTAGTTTAGACCTATTGATTCGTGTTTTAAAATATTTTTGAAATAGCTGAAAAAATTGTTGAAAAAAAAGCGAGGACATGACAATATCCTGTCATTTTTAAGTATTCACTATAGCAAAACCAAGTTTTCAAAACACCCTTCCATTTCATTCATATTAGCTGATGGCATAAAATTCTTTGAAACCCTGGAAAAAGCACTTATCGGCAATGTTTTCCTAACTTCTTTTCTCTAAATTGCAATCTATAAATATTCTGGACATGGAATATTTAAATATGATATTGCTAATGAATAATTTACTTAAAATAGATGAAACCCCTTACATTTCCATCATATTTTCCCAATAAGTGACAACAACATAGCACCCCTAAAGTCCTTGAGAGAAACTAAGTTAGGTGTACGCCATAAGAGCTATTACTTCACGCGTCCCGAATACCTGATGGTATTTCAGGCCTATAAGGATCCTTCCAACCTGCAGCGTCACATCCGCGCGAAGCACGCCGGCGCGCGCAGCCACGCCTGCCCCGAGTGCGGGAAGACCTTCACCTCGTCCTCCGGCCTCAAGCAGCACACCCACATACACTCCAGCGTCAAGCCGTTCCAGTGCAAGGTTTGCTTGAAGGTAAGCATGAAGTATGTTGATGAAGTTAAGCGAACGTTTACAGACAGTTTGTTGGTTGGTTGGTTATCGCTAGAGGTAAGCGGTGATAGCCCTGTAATTAAAAAATCGATAGATAACTTGATATCGAGGAAGGCTTACATTCAGCAGTGGACCCCAAAGGACGCAATTCTTAAATAGTTACTGCAAATCATCAATATCAATATTCGAATTTTGATTGAATATTAATGTCCGACCAAAAAAGTACAAGATTAATTTTGATTAGATTTTTAGAATTAGAAACCTAAGTATGAACTTTAAGACGTACAAACTGCGGTACAATAAATACTTAGAATGCTTACTTACGATGTCGAGCCTGGAGCAAAAAATAACAATTCTTATTTCTTCTTTTCAGTCATACACGCAGTTCTCCAACCTGTGCCGACACAAACGAATGCACGTCGCTTGCAAAACTTCGGTGGAGTGCGGAAAATGTGGCCAACTTTTCCCGACATACTCTGCTTTAACTAAACACAAAAGATTCTGTGATACTACCAACGTGCGTCTACGAAGACCATTGCCTCCCGGCCTCCCACAGATCCCGTCTTTGCCGAACGTCGGAATGAATACGCAGAACAGTACAAACCCCTTCCCCATCTATGGAGGGCAAGGACTACCATTGCAATACAATACGTTCGCTCACTATCCAGCACTGTTTTCGGCGGCGGCCGCAGCTGCTTGTCCTCCAGAATTCTTGAATCCATTACTTTTCAACGTACAAGGAGCAAGATTGGCAATGGAACACGACCTCGCAATGAATTCAAATATGTTAGCACAGAAACAGCGAGAGGAACTCATGTCTGTTAAAAGCATGGATAGCTCAACTTCATTGGATGATCTTAAGAAAAGTAAGGATTTGGACTTTGATATCTCAAAGCGTGATGAAGACATTACTGACAGAGTTTCTCCTAAATCTCAAGGCCATTATGGTAAACAGTCTTCACCATCCGAAGACGCTTCTCAACATAGACCTTCGCCAGTGCTGCCAATGCAACAAACACCTAGTGTTCCCTACAATTTTACGAGCAATGATGTGAAGCATAGCACGCCCTTCAATCTATCGCTTAAAAATAATAACAATGAGGTTATCGGTAACAAATCACCATCTCTGCCCAAGGATTTTACACAAAATGATGGGAATGATGCCAAGAGGTTTTCAGATGACAGAGAAGACGCTAAAAGAGAACAGGGCGATCAACCATTAGATTTGTCAGTGGCACGTAAACCAAGCGACAAGGAATCTGAGTCCGGAGGAGAAATTGAGTATCGCCTACGTGACTTATCGGTCAAATCATTTTCGCCACCAGAAAGTCCGTTGGATCGGAATAGCAAGACTCCCGAAAACGACACCACCGATGTCGATGTGGAGGGAGTAGAACCAAAGAGAGAGGATTCTCCTCAACCAATGGTCTCCTCGCCCTTGGCATTCCCGATGCCCGTCCATCCGCAACACAATAACAGACTATTAAATGCTATGTATCCTCCATATGAAATGGATTCGATTCTATCGAGACGTTTCTCCACTCACTCGCCATACGTTCCGAGCTCTTTCAATTTTTTATCCCCACTTCTCGGTACTGAAGGGCCGGATCAGCAGCCGAGTGCGTACGCGAAATTTCGCGAAATGAACGCCGGCACAGGGAAACTTCGTGATCGTTACGCGTGCAAGTTCTGCGGAAAAGTGTTCCCTCGCAGTGCGAATTTGACCAGACATCTTCGCACCCACACCGGAGAACAGCCCTACAAGTGTAAGTATTGTGAACGCTCATTCTCCATTTCGTCCAACTTGCAGCGTCACGTGAGGAACATTCACAACAAGGAGAGGCCGTTTAGGTGTTCGTTGTGCGACAGGTGTTTCGGTCAGCAGACTAATCTCGACCGCCACCTGAAGAAACACGAGGCTGAAGGCGGGGACTCGCCGAGCTCGGCTGACACGGAGCGAGAGGACTATTTCGATGAGATCAGGTCTTTTATGGGGAAACTGACATGTTCTCCGCGACCTCGAACCCCTCCCGTGTCGTCCCCTCATGCGGTCCCCTCTCACCCCCCACACCCCCCACACCACCTGTTGGCTTCAGTCGCCATGTCCACATAACCGCTAGCTCCCTCGCTGCCGCCTCCGCCGCCGCTCTGGCGACAGCCTTTCGAATAATCCTTATTAAAATCTCTACCGAAGAAACGAATCGAAACGTTCAAAATGTTGTGCATGTTTTCCTCTTAAACAGTATTTTAAAATCAGTCAATTGTTGCAATTGTACTGAGTTAACAGAAAATATTATTTTTCTGAACAGCGTCTCAAAGGAGCAAATCAACGGTGCAGTTTAAATTCGATTCTTCTTCGTGTTGTATGTAAAATTAATAGATAGTATAAAATATCAGTCAGCGGATGCGAGTGCGTACAGTGATGTCTCTCTAACTTACGAGTAAAGTTCATAGTGAGAGCAATATTATAAAGACGATATTTCTCAACTACTTAGTTAGTATAAAGTACCTTTAAGCTAGATAGTGTAGTGTACTTAGAAATAAAGTTAGGTTCGTTTAAATTACTGTAAACTGTAACACAATGACATGACAAATGTTTTATTAAAGTTCTGTAACATAACTTTTTTCAAAGCAGTTATTTAATATTAAGCGGGCGATAATTTGGACTATACGTTCCTAGGTTTAATGTGATGGAAGTCTTCAACATGTACGAATGACTTGAGAAAATTGTAAAAACGTTAATTAGTAGTAGTCATATTATTATGTTTACTGGGTGAATCTTTATTAAGATAAAATGTAAAATAATGTTAATATATTGGCAAAAAGAAAAAGATTTAATCACTATACATTATTCGTTTAGTCAAAAAATCTACCAAAGCGTTCTTTTAGGTTTATAATTATTGATATTTGGTTTGGAAATACCACTTTATATAAAAACATGTCTTAAAATAATTATAAATAAATGGAAATTTTCGTTACTTAATTGCAGAGATGAAACGAAATGTCCTTTGAATATTTTGTTAAAATTGTTATTTACACGTTATTGTAAATATATTTGGGGTTTGCACAAAGCATATCATGCGTTTAAGTGATGAAAAGCTCAAAAATATTAGCTATATTATGATTATATTGGAATTGTTAATAAGTTCACTAGATATAAAATTATTACCACGAATAAGTACCTACTAGAACTTTAAATATTCACAATTTTCTGTCATATCTTATTATGTAATAAAATTCACTTGAATTGAACATACGAGTAAGCTTGACTTGTACCTACTTATGGATGTTAAGAAAATGTTAAAATCTGATTTGTAATATATACGAAAAGCAATGCAATAAATTTAAATTTAGTAAATTTGTACTGTTTAAAATCACTTAATCGCACTAGTTATAATTCAAAGTTTCTATTGTCACAAAGCGTCTTATAGTTAGGCCACCTGAACCTACTTTATGTTACAACGAAGTGAATTGCAAAACGCTGATATTGTAATGCATTGAAGATTAAAGGCAGTACAACATATTCTTTGTTTTATTTCAACATCTACATCCCAGTAGATAGGTTGCATAAAAAATCTATATTTTTGAGACGTTTTAGCTTTCATGTAAAATGATTCCGAAAGTGGTTGGAATATATTGGGTTTTGGCTTCGAAGAGTTTGCCTTAAGTGGTCTCTGTGAGCCATAGATCCACGTCCAACCTTAAATAGGTTAAAATAATTATTTACGACGTTGTTTGTCTTCGCATTGTTACTCATGAGTACTAAGATGTTCGTTGCAAATAAAATATCTCCGACAACTCCTCAGCTGAAACACAAGACATAAAGAACTTGGTAGTTTACGTCGTATTAAGAGCGTAGCGGTAAACCACCTCCCAGAGCAAGCTAATGCAAATTTTCTTTGCTAGTTTTCATACAACACAGACAGCAGACGGATTGCCTGTTTGTTTCATAGTTAGTCATAACTTCCCCATACTGAAATATAGTCTACACTGCACCTACGTCAAAGCAATGTCGTAGATTTACTAGGAAGAGTATATTATGGATTTTTTAGTACTACACTGACAGCTGTTCGAAGCATTTGAACTATTTATGTTTCCTTTCATAACCAACGATGTTATTACACTCGCTAGTGGTTTTGCTAATAAAATGGTCATATTATTTATAAAGTAAAATATGTATAAGAAATCGCTATCTATGATGTTTATCTCAGATATGAAAATATGAGTATAATGTTAACGTATTACTTGTATATCAAGTTTTCTGGAACGCGGTAAATGTCTTTTTAAGTTAAATTCTTAACAATTTGAATATCTAGAGTTAATTATTTTATGGGGGGCTTAAATAATAAATATGATTTATTCAGTTCGATGTTACTATTACCAAGACATAAGCCCTATTTTCTATGATTTACTTTCGAAGGTTTCTGTCCCAGAGGGGGCTTGAATAAAATAAACCACGCTGCTCCAATGGAGACTGGTGGTGATAGAAGTATTTATTTATCTTGTTATTTGAAATATCTGAACACCAAAAACACAGTTTTGGCTGGCGGGTAATGGAGTTTAGCCAAAACTAAAAAGTATTTTGCGAAAAAATGGGGCGATTATCGGGCAAGGGAAAACCAATTTCCCTGCACTTTTTGTGAATTGAAATACGAGTAGGAAGGTACTCTCATGAAAAAGTGGGGGTACTAAAATTTCTCTGTCTAAATAATAATTTTGCATTTTACATCGTCTTGAATGTTTACATGTTATGAGTAATCTGCTCTTTGTCAATGTTCGGGACCCAACAAATTAGCGGGTTGCTTCTGTATCATTACATCCTCTGATTACATACATAATGATGTGTGCATACTACTCGCAACGGATGTTTGCTAATTATGGACGAAAGTTTTGGAATTATAATGATTACGTTCGTTTCGTTGCAAGAAGATAGGTACATACTGCTCAGCGCAGTCGTGATGGTAGAGTTCGTAGGTAGGCGCTGTCGGAATAAGATCGACGGATCGGGCAAAAACGTGACCTTTAACAAAAGATTTAATCACGTTACTGGCAAATATTATATAAGAGATAGCAAGCGAACGGCGCCTTATCAGTGAAAGCAAGGACGCGGCAAGGACGCCGATAAAGCAATTACACCTATTATCGAGAGGTTGTCGAGCCGTTCGCTGGAGCCTTTGTACCCTATAATAGTGAATAGGGCTGCCTGATTCATGTCTGTGACCTATTAGATGCGATTTTGTGGACCCGCGTGCATTGCAGGTTTCGCCTTTTTTAAATTGTCATATAGTAACCGTCATGAGTCGTGAGCACAGATTGTCTGTGGTAGGGATATTGAATACTTTTCGCCAATGTACAGCAGCCGAAAAATCGTGCTGGACCAATAGACGACGCACACTGTCGAACTGACGTTTGTCGAACCAATCGTGTGCACCGCAGCGCAGTCAATGTCAAACCGACCAATGAAAGTTCTGCTCACCACTCGTGAAGGCAACTTTACTATAAGTACGAGTACCTACAGCTTGAGAAGTAATTGCTGGGTGGTCATAAATACGTAGATGAGCCACGACATGAAAATAATAAAATTACATCCGTACAAAAAACCTCAGGAAAGGATGCCTTACCTACTTATTAGTTAGGTAATCGCCAAATAATAAAGTACGTTTATTTAATCGCATATGCTTTGCATTTGAGTTTTTCTTTATTAAATTTTACACATAATACATTATTTTAAAAATTTACCAATACATAAAAAGATATAATTATGTAGGTATATAAAAGATTTTTTTGACACTCAGTTGTAACAAACTTTAAAGTACCCGAGTGTAAAAGGGTTTGCTACTTATAGGCACCTTAAATAAGGAAAATATCTTTCGGGTAAAATCCCTACACCAGTCAACCCTGATGATGGCGGATTAAGTGGGCGATTGAGTTCAAACCGCGACACGCCTCATACTAACGTACCGACGTAGGTATAAACACGATTTATGGCTCCGTTTCGTGACATCTTTATGTTCTACTGATTGGATATTTAACTACAAATTGAACTACTCTTTAAATGCGTTAACTCTTATGCTTCGTCCACATTAAAGCTTTAAGCTACACGTGAAACACTAATGTGGACAGGGTTCAAAATAACACAGGATTTTAGTGAGTAATGTGGTTTTTAACGTGTAGTTTAACTCGATAAGACGCTAATGTAGTAACACCCTTGTCCAAATAGCAAACCGTTTAAATAACAAAGAATTTTAGTGCGTATTTGTACATTAATGGATTTTGATTTTTACATAAAAATCAATCAATAATTTATTTATTTGCACGAAAATGTGTTAGTTTAAAGTTTTACAGCGCAATTTTTTTTACCCAACCGTCCAAGAAGGAGGTATATAGTTTTTTTCTTTTGAACGCTGAAACCTAAAAGGTTCGATGGTTTGTAGGTTGTTGCTAATGTCGTCCTAAAGATCCTAAAGAGGATGGGATGGACAAACTCTAGATATTACATTCGTAGTAGAAAGATTTTAAAGTAGATATACACGAAATAAATTGAGTGAAGTTTGTTATGTTGAATACATTACTGTAGAGTTATGTCGCATATACTGTAGTGGAGTTTTAGTTGAATAAGGCAGTGCTATGTGAGTTCAGTGACACTATCTCGACGTAAAGCTGCTATCCTGTCTTCCATGCACATAAGGTCATGTGCACAACGTGCTTATTGATCTTATATTTTTTTATTAATTTAATATTTAATTGTTAAGCATATTTCTAAAGAAACTGAAGTTTCGAATATTTCCTCCCCAACCGAAACACAAGACATGAAGTACATACAGCTTTACTACGACGGGTTCAGAGGCTGGCGGTGAGGTTGAAGGCAATCAATTAAGTCCCGCCATAGTTACCTACCGAGTTTACGTCACTTTATAATTTAGCCATAAGGTTTAAACAAGCCAGTCTTGTATCGCCGCCTTAGGCTAGTGACATCCTGGGCATTGTGCGGCCTTCCTGCGGCCCTGTTCCCGGTTCCCTCACACAATTGAAGCACATATTATGCCTTATTAAAAGGAAACCTTTGCCAAGTCTGCCTGTCATATTCAAATCCGAAATCGTTTATTTTATTTGCAGTAACTTGAAAAGGTTTCTTTCTAGCACTGAGTTTGTTAAGATTGCATTTCTGCCAGTTCATGTCTGTAGAAGATATTTTGCTTAATGCAAACGTCAATTTTAGTTCAATATTATAATTAAAACCCATTTGTTACATTTTACTAAGTATCTGTGAACCTAAATAAATATGTAAAATAGTGTAAAAGAAATAATCATTTTTTAATTAAATTATTTGCACATCTATAAATGGTAAATACCTATTAGATTGAACAAAATAAATTGTATCAAATCATAATTAATCTTTAATGATAATTTCGTCCACTTTGAAGTGTTGGATTAAATTTTATTTTAACATGATGACAAAACAATAAATTATTCCCATCAAGTGGATGTTTGGGAGTGTGGTTTTGGCGAGTGTCACCGTAGGATATTATAAAAGTCATTAATTTTCAAGAGCGAACCCATGTGCAAAGGTTAGCTGTACGTAATTGAAGCTGCTTTGTCAATAATTAAGCCATCATAAAACACTGTTGGGAACTTTCAACAAATTGCATTCAGTGCCCTTAAGTGAAGTGTAAAAACTGCAACGAATAACATCAGATTCAAATGAATGAACGCTTACGAGGAAATATGTCATTTGGAATTATTGTTAGCGCTGATATGAGTACAGTCAGCTCGCGGTATGTGCGGCCAATTAAGATTGAGATGTACAATTTCAGGTAAAAATGTATTTTATTCCTTGTAAAACAACCCCTTTAAATATTTTTTTTAGGTAACAGTGATATTTTCGATATAGTGTAGTGTACAATATGTCTACTATTAGGTATGTTGCTATGACATTATATTATTAATTTGATGACAGAGTCAGTACAATTCTCTCGTCAATAATACAGTGATATTATTAATTTCTTAGAAATGATAAAAAGTCGCAGTATGACCCTAACAAGGGAATTCTTTCTAGCTCTTAATGTAAGCTATATTCCAAACCCCTATTTAACACCTTTATTTAACCCTGTCACCTCATACCTTAATGCAGCTGACTGTACAAACTGCTCTTATTCGCTTCTTATAACATACGTGACTCGGCCGGAACCCGCTCCATGCAATTAAATCCAATCCCGCGATGTATTTTGTGTATTTTTTCCATTTAACCACTAGTCATTACTGGGGCAATAAATCTCTCTTCTGTCCGTCTCTTGTCGTTAAGAACTTCATTAAGTTTTCTGCGGCGTGTGTTTTTCAATTGAAATAATGAGAACGGGAACTCGGAGCATTTTAATATAGCGATCGCGATGGGACAAAATGCCAGGAAATTGATTCAGCTGGTCATCGTCATTATGACAGCCCTGGCTTTGGCTACCGGTAACACTTTTTGCGATCCCGGTTCCTGACTACTTTGAATACTAGTAAAATTGAAAAGAATAAGCGTTGGGAACCGCCGCTATGGGATGTTTTGGAGGTTACAGGCTACCTAAGTAGCAGCTTGCCAGCGATGTAGAAAGCTTGGACAACGTGATGCAGGATACGTGTGGCGCCATCTCTTAGCGTGTGCCGGAAGTCACACTTAGAACAAGAAGTTTTTACTTATCTAGACAAATCGTCTCTAACAAAGTATCTATATTAGTTTCTCCAAATTAGAAGTTCTAGGCAGTCACCTATGAAAGTCTATACCATATTATATCTATGAAAGTTCTAATTTTATAAAAGCCGCTATAAAGCGATTCCATTGGCAATTGACTGCATTGTAAGCCACCGCCCACCGAACGTCACATAAATCAGAAATGATAATTTAACGGCTACATCCGCTTTAATTATTCTCTGCACAAGAGCATGACGTACCATGACATTGCGGATGTCTCGGGCAACCGTAGATTCTACTATTTTCATTTGATTGTATTCGGCAGCTAGCATTTCTCCCCCGTGTTCTGCAATGTAAAATAAGATTTTTTGTGGCAATAATTTTAAAATCTCGCACCAAAAGTGTTCAGACTTTTGTTTGAGTTTGTCAAATTGGATCAGCATGGCTAGTGCCTAAGCTCAAAACCTTCATCAAAGGTGTTATAACTAGGTATATAGGTCATAGTTATAGAGTCAGCTGAAGATAAACAGAAAAACCACAATTGATTTTGTATCAGAGCACACTTTTACAAACATACCTTCGAGCATATGAATAAAGTTCTAGAAAAGAGAAGGATGGTCGTAGAATAATTAAAGTATAGTGAGTGACCTCCAGCCCAATGGAGCCGGAGAAGGATCGTTGGTTTTGAAGACCAAAAGTATTCTCCATTGAGGTCCGGGATGGAATCCCAGCGGATTACATCAATGAACTTTAACATACGTGCGTTTTACATAAATGAAGATAGTTGTGGACTCTAAACATTTTTCTTTTTATTAGTTGAACATAATATAAATACCGGAATGAACATCAGAATGTACATACGGACTATAATGTGGTCCAGCTTTATAATATATCATTACTGGATATAAAACAATACACGGATACGTCGTCCAGCCAAGTTATTTATTCATACATCGCATGTCGAGCATTACCATTATAGTATTGTCATTACTAGAAATAATTCTACTTATTTACTTATGTTAAAGCGGATGGGTTAACGGTATCCACGCAATGACGTATGAAGCCGGCTCTACTGCCTACGTATGTACCTTAAGTCCCATTTTCTACCATTTTTGAAATGGGTTCAAATCTTAAATGTAAAAAGTATACTTTGGTTACTTATAGTAGGTAGCAGGTAAACTGCATTTAAGTCACAAAAATAAATTCAAATTCAATAGGGTCGATTTCATTGCACGTGTTAGGGGCGCGTAGGTACCGCTTGCTTTTACGTAATAAGGACTGCAACATTTCAACGGTCACTTTTCAACCATTTACAAAATTATATGCAATATACAAAGGATACAAAACACCTTGACCACCTGTAGATTTTAACTAAATTAATATTTTGGTGTAGGAAATACCTAGAATCCATAAAAATCCAGAATCCATGTGGGAGATAAATTTTAAATTTTAAATGCAGCGTATAATAAAAAAGTGACGTAAACTACCTCAATATTTTTAGATGGCGTTCTGAATATCTATTGGATGGATCTCCCATAACCTATATATAACCTACTCAAAACATCATGTACTGGTACTGCGATTTCCTTTAAGCCCTTCGCAGTTCACTGCTTATGTTTAGTACCTCCTTACCTAATCGACGTCACTCAGACCGGTCTTGGGCCCTTTGAATCCAACGGTTTCCCGCTGTCTTCTTCAGGTCGTTAAACCACCTGTCGGAGGGCGGCCTAAACTCCTTTTACTGACTGAGATTTAACTATTCATAAATAAAAAGGTAGAAATTTACAACATTTGGGTTAGAATCCTCATAAGTTTATCTTTATCTCCCTCACAATTTATTCAAAGGTTTTTCATTGTAGATTATACATGTTGTATGATATAAATTTTATGATAATCCAGTTGAAAAGCCGTGTTCTCATATATCACTGCGAAAATAGATGCGTTTAAGTATGGCTGTAATTAACACTTGAAAGTTTGCCTTTTATATGCCACAGGTCCTTTACAACAGCGTGACTAAGATGCGTAAATACCTATCTTAAGTGGTAAGAGGAATTTTTTAACTACTCTTCTCGGAAATTACTCTTACCAAGAATAGTTGGAAATTTCTTTAGGACCTAAAGTTTAGGTAGTCAAGACATTACAGTTTCTACGCGGTGGTAAGTACGAGTAGGTAAGTACGTTCCTGTCTGCCATGATATATCAATTTCATATTTGATCCGTATATCGCGTATCCTCGGAGTTATGATATTGGGATATTCCAAAAGTAGATAAAAGGGCACTTTTATAGGGCGTGCTTAAGGCATGGGCAATAATGACCAAGCAGTCACATGATTGTAGGTAATCACAAACACATGTCACGCACGCTTAGATATTTGCTTTTAATTATAATAGAAAAACATAAGAGTTGGAATTATGTACCTACTTCCTTACGAAAAGACAGATTCACCCACAGTTTTACTCTATGTATGACATGACACGCATACATATTGTGATTGAAATATTTCAATTTAATTGTCCATTTCAAGTAAATGACAAACTTATTAGTCGTCAAGATTATTATTTCCCATAGTTTCTTCTTATTAAAGTAATTTTTCTGTGAAACAAGAAAAAATGAGTCTGGTGACATATAATAAAATGATATTGATAAAAACTGATAAAGGTAGTGAATATACAGATCCTGGTTTGTAAGGAAATAGTTTATTGGTTTTTACGATACTTAAAAAACGAGCTATAACATAACTATGAAATATGTATTTAAGGAATGCGTCGATGAATAGATAGATATTTAATTTGGTATGCGATTCCGATCATAAGTGTTAAGAATGTTGACCATGTAAGGTCATAAGTGAAAATTTTCTCTATGTACGCAATTCCATTTTTCATAAAATGTTTATATTTTCTGCCGCTTTTACTGAAAAGTGACAAATAAAGATTATAATATAATGATTCGTCACATAATACCTTGTTACATACAATCTGAACGTTACGTTAAGCTGAATTTTATTAATACCCGATTTTCATAAAGTTTGAGACTTATGTATGCTATATAGTGACGTAGATAATATATAATATATAACTTTGTATTGATCGCTCTATGCGTAAAATTTCGAAACTTTTGATCATCTACTTATTAATCAGTAGGAGAAAATGGCTAACTTAAGAGCAACCATTACAGTAGGTACTTAGTCCTCTAAGTACTTACTGTAGGTACGCACTGCAAGAGACCTGGGTAACCATGCTGCTCCAATGTAGACCACGTCTTGTGAAACTTAATACATTTAAATGTTTGAACAAACAGCCTGCTCTTTGTACTTTCAGACAGGGTGGGGTTGGCGCGTGCGCGTGCGCGTGGTTCTACACAAATATCTAATTTACGCTATCTCTAACTGCATAGTGATGTGCTCGTTTCTTTACCTTGGTGCATTTGGAACGTGAATGAAATATTATCAATAAATGTAAAAAATGAAATATTCGACGAATTATGTTAATTTCTTTGCATCATCAAGAAACTATTGTATTATTTTTATTTATACATATAAAGAAAAGAATAAAGTCGACGATCTCATTATTAATTACATACTCATACAAAAGAACATTTTAGTTAATGGAATGTGATCTTATTTTCTCACTATTATGATAAGGTCTTTCACAGTAGGTACAGACTTAATCTCTACATATACCTATCGACTATAGAAATAATAATCTGTCTTAAATTTATTTTAATAAAACACTGTAGGATTTTAGTTCACATTATGAAATTTCTGTCAAAACATATTGTTTAAGTTAGTTACTTTCTACAAATCCGTAAGGTGCTTTACATTGCTTTATTGAAAATGGTTTACTTCGCGATTAACTTGAATTACTTATGAAACAAATAGGAACTTCGCTTTAGTGCGTTTCAAATCGACTCCCGCCGTCGCGACTTAAGGAAGTTGTGTAATATAATCGGCAGTACTTCGATATTGTTAGAAGACACGCACTGGCATTTATAGTCATTATGAAGGCAATGAAATTGTTATTTTTCTATTTAATGCTGCAAAATATTTCATGTTTTTTGAGGATCAGATAAACTCATTTAAACTAGGAAATCATTATTTAAGTTGTATTTATATTTCTTTGCAACAATCCGCACACGTGGAACTTGTTTTGGTATGGACCCACCACCCTCCCTTATCTCTCTGAGTAGGTATATACCATAACAACTTATTCCAATAGTACACGACACGTGTTTCGCCCCAAAACGGAGCATCATCAGGTGATGTGGACTCTACAACGGTTGGTTGCTGAGTGAGGTCGCCGTTCGAGTGAGCTGCTTATATACCTTTTCTCCCTGCCATTATGACACATCGAGTGTAATCAAAAATCGAATAAAACGTCACTTGTCAGTGTTTTGACGTTTGATATTAGTGACTTATGTCTTTTTTACGTCACATGTGATTTTGGTGGAAAAATATGCAGCAAAGGAGAATTAGATACGTCTATTTGTTCATTCAGCAATGTAACACTATTGTTTTTACTATATTGAATAATTTGTAGCTGTTCTAGCAAACTGAGCCTAATTCCTTTATCGCATCTATTTAAAATGTTATACGTATGGCCAGTAGGTACCGAATGGCCTGATTCTATCAAATGTTTTGCGAAATTGGACCTGTCTGCGCGACCATTTCTATACGCTGCTAGGTGTTCTCGATACCTTGTGTCAAAATTTCTACCAGTCTGACCCACATATATACCGTTACATTCTGGACAAGCGATACTATAAACTCCTGATTGTTTACGTTTGTCCATTTTTTCTTTGCCATTACAGATAGATCCTATGTTATTATCCGTTCTGAATGCAACATTGATATTGTGACGACGTAGGATTTTAGCGATTCGCTCCGAAATCGGTCCTATATAGGTCAAACTAGATTTACATCTGACTATAGTTTCATTTGATGGCCCCGCATACAGTTGATTCCGCATAATTAATTTTTGTTTATTACGAATAAGACAGTCAATCATCCTCCTGCTATATCCGTTCGTAACTGCTATTTTATATATGGTGTTCATTCATTAGTTATGGTGTTCAAAATAGCAGTTACGAACGGATATAGCAGGAGGATGATTGACTGTCTTATTCGTAATAAACAAAAATTAATTATGCGGAATCAACTGTATGCGGGGCCATCAAATGAAACTATAGTCAGATGTAAATCTAGTTTGACCTATATAGGACCGATTTCGGAGCGAATCGCTAAAATCCTACGTCGTCACAATATCAATGTTGCATTCAGAACGGATAATAACATAGGATCTATCTGTAATGGCAAAGAAAAAATGGACAAACGTAAACAATCAGGAGTTTATAGTATCGCTTGTCCAGAATGTAACGGTATATATGTGGGTCAGACTGGTAGAAATTTTGACACAAGGTATCGAGAACACCTAGCAGCGTATAGAAATGGTCGCGCAGACAGGTCCAATTTCGCAAAACATTTGATAGAATCAGGCCATTCGGTACCTACTGGCCATACGTATAACATTTTAAATAGATGCGATAAAGGAATTAGGCTCAGTTTGCTAGAACAGCTACAAATTATTCAATATAGTAAAAACAATAGTGTTACATTGCTGAATGAACAAATAGACGTATCTAATTCTCCTTTGCTGCATATTTTTCCACCAAAATCACATGTGACGTAAAAAAGACATAAGTCACTAATATCAAACGTCAAAACACTGACAAGTGACGTTTTATTCGATTTTTGATTACACTCGATGTGTCATAATGGCAGGGAGAAAAGGTATATAAGCAGCTCACTCGAACGGCGACCTCACTCAGCAACCAACCGTTGTAGAGTCCACATCACCTGATGATGCTCCGTTTTGGGGCGAAACACGTGTCGTGTACTATTGGAATAAGTTGTTATGGTATATACCTACTCAGAGAGATAAGGGAGGGTGGTGGGTCCATACCAAAACAAGTTCCACGTGTGCGGATTGTTGCAAAGAAATATAAATACAACTTAAATAACAATGGATTTCCGCAAAGTAACGCCTGATACAATATATTATAGGAAATCATTAGTATTTCAGCTGAAATACACCAGCGCAACGGTACAGTTGTTGGCACAGACTAGAGAATGAAATTTTATACCATTACGAACTTATTTTAATTCACAGCTTTTATTAAGACTAAAACGTTTATGCACCTATAAATGAACGTTTTTGCCTTAATTGAGTAGCCCAGTGTGCCATAGGAAGGGTTATGTTTTTAGAGTGCTCTAGTTATTTATAAAGACATTATTTTTGGCACGATTTATAGCCTAAAAGCATGATGGTTTAAGTCAATGAAACTAGGTATATTATCAAATTTCTTTTTACATACAATTCATTCGATAATTCTTAAATTTTAACAAGTATTTGTTTTTTTAATCATTTTATCACGTTTTATCGATAGTACTACTATGGACAGTGGGACATCACTGGTGGGTGCGGCGTGTCGCAACCCGGCTTGTTGCGATCTTGTCATTGTAAGGGATTGTGGACTGTGCACTACCTGCTTAACTATACTTCTTTATGTAAAATGTTTTACAATCCAAGGATAAAATTGTACGTAATTTACTAGAAAATAATACATGCTTCAGTTAAAGAAAAAGAAAGCTTTTTCAATGAAAATTACAATAATGTTGAATGAAATATAACAAACAACTGAATTATTTATGAATTAGAATTAAAAAGATAAAATTTTCTGAACAATATCTTTCGACATTCCTTAGGTATCATAAAATATAATAGTATCTTAGCGCTTATCTCGTAGTTACTCGTAGAGGTAGCCTGTATGGACTTTGATAGTCGTTTGTAGATTTCCCACGCAATTATGTACAAAAATAAAAAATATATTACAGTTAAATTAACACGACATCTTCCGTCATAGCTGTCATCATATTCGTAATGCCTTTAGAAATGTTATGAATTTTATTACAATAATAAAACGAACTATTTATTTCTTTAACAATTATTTCATTCCGAGTAATTCTTGTCCTTTTAATCCTCACTTCGAAAACTGAATCATCGTAAAATGTTGTACTGCTATTTTTGGGGCGACGAAATGGAAAGTTTTGAAGTATATTTTACGGGTAACAGTTTGTTTAAAATGCGTTTAAACGCGTTTCCTAGTTGAGTCACTGTGTCAGAACCTTGAAAAAAAACGAAGGCAAAAATGGCGTGACACCCGAATTGTTAATTGTAAATAAATTAAGTGATCCATATAGTTACGTAATGAAACTTGAATTGTTGGTACGGCGTAGTGTTACCACGTTACTGGCGTACCGGGGATTATCAGCATTAATTAATGGATTGGATTTAATTGAAATATTTCAAAGTTAATAGACGATAGACCTTCATAGTGATTTAATCAAGTAATAATAAATATACTTCTCATTCCTTAAAAATATGCAAAAATAAAATGCCAACATTGCGGCAAAAGTTAGGCGTTTATGAAACTTGTAACCGTCCAATCACCATATTATTTATTGGTGATGTGTGAAAGTTTCTGTGCCTCTTCTTATCTATGGATTACTTTTTCAATTATTTATCTATTATTTACATTGCAATTTATATTAATTTTATTAGTCAGACTAAAGTCTACAATTTCAGTGGTAACTGTCTCGATTTCTTAATTTTATATGTATCCTGAGATTTTGTTTTAAAATACTGGATTTACTAGTTCAACTTGTCCATATTTATCCAACTAGTTTTGCACTTGTCTTACGCTTTTTATTTCTTTATAATAGCCGAATCAGAGCTTAAAGATTGGCTCCCAATTATAACATAACCGTTATTTACCTTTTATTGTTTGGTAACAAGTGGTCAACGGATTTTTGATATTTATCTTTTTACAGAAACGAACTTCTTATCATGAAGTTCGCGAGTATTAGGTATAAGGAATATCATCTTTCCAAAACAATATTTTATTGCTTTTATACTAAGTTCATTGAATATCTAAAATCTAAATTAGTGGTAATTAATGAATTGTAATAATTAAAATTGCATTTTATCTTAAAATTCCATTTGCTTCTTAAATCAATCATATTACGCAAGTGACTTTGATATCGCTTTAATTAGTAGTATCACAATCTACGGTTCGAATGGAGAGATATATTTTGTGTATGTAATTTAATAATTAATTTAATGCACATGCTACTCTGACATGCAAATTCTCATTGCGTGCTACGTCGAGATCAGGAATCGATGCAATCACAAACAATTTGTCATATGTGGACAGACAAACTGATATAATGTCCATTTAAATATCGAATGTTGCATAATATAATATTTTGATAAGTGCTCGTATTTATTTCTGGTTAAGTACAAATTTTACTTTTTAGAATTTGTACTTGATGAAGTCGACCGAAACACGAAACTATAACCTGTCCTATTGTAGGTATTATGAAAACTAATAATGTTTAGTGTGTATGTAGGTTGGTATCGAAACTTTGAGATGCGAAGAAGGTTTTGTACGTCATTCAAATGAGTAGGCAGAAGAAGCTGCCGGCTTCAAGAACAAGAAGTGAATGAGTTGACTTTCAGCAGACCTAGAAGAACAGCGAACTTATAAAGGCTAAATATACAATAAAATACTGAAGATTAGTAACAATTTTATTCGCACAAAAGGCGCCAGTCGCTATCTACCCTTTGGCTTTGGGCACTGCAACTGCTAAAATAGTAATTAAACTATTACGATGGAACGCTCGAGACGGTGTGAGTAGAAATATTAAGCGATGAAAACCTCTCAGTAATTAGTCTCCACGCTCCACAATGATTAATTACATTAGCGACATATAATTAACAGGTTTCATACAAGCATGTACACCTACATTGTACATACACTGGTAACGGATACGAACATGACATGCGTTAGAGATCTGCTTTAAAGGTGTTTTTGCATGTGAATAAATTAATGTTTCGATATCAGAATTCAATATTTCTTTTTTATGGCATTAACGAGTAATGAGTAAACTTAATTTTTTGAATTTTAGTAAGTATTCGTTATAAATACCATAAAGTTACCATATCAACTGTTTTGGGAACGTGTGAAATATCTTTCTAGAGACCAATTTATTTTATATTGCATTTAAGTATTGCAAAGAATGATAATTATTCAATTGATTTACGTTGAGCGTTTTCATTTTTTCGATCAATGGTTTCTTTGATTCCTTAAAAGAAATTTTAAAGCATTGTTGAAAATTGAAAAGTAGGTACTTGTACTTATTAAAGAATTGCAATTGTTTATACATCTTCACCCTCGGGTTAATACGTACAAATGTGCAGATAAAAGCGTGGACCAAAAATAGAAGAAAAGCAAGAAATTTACATTCTCTCTAATCTCTAATATACATATCACATCTTTTTGCGTTTAGCATAGACTGCTGCAAACTCTATAATCACCCCTAAAAAATCGGCAACATAAAATTAAAATAGCACTCTGCTCGAAATATGCACGCATTACCATTTAAAAGATCGAGTTACGAAAATGTAGCAATGCGTTACAGTGTCCACAGAAGTTAATCAACATAATGCTAAGGTAGGGAATACGAACCACGCGTGACTCAAGTCTAACCACGGGTTTTTTGCGTCACAGTATCACGTTAACCTCACAAAAAAGTAGAGCGAACCCAACATACCTCTCCAAAAGATGCTATGCAGTCAATTAGTGCAGTGGACTGTTTAATTACATTGTAATTAAAATCTATATTCGTGAGTTAATCAGCAAACATCATCTGATATGGTAGAGACGCGTTGCAATTAAACGGTTGAAAAAGTCACTCTATAAAGTCGATGGCACTAATTTTTTTCCCTTCCAGATTCCCTCGGCAGCAGAGATTTCTGAGAAGCCAATTTCATCATCCGTCGAGCCGCGGACGTCTAAGGAAGATATTCGTCATCAAGCATCTTATGTCAACTAACAAATACCGTGGTCGGCTATTAAATCCGAGACATGTTGTTTTATTCATAACTTTCCTGTCCGATTCTAGGTCTTGCAATTGGTGTCACTCGCAATAGAATTTTACGATATCTGTCTGTTTGTAAGAGCGAAATGAATGATAACGGTTACACCCCATAGTAACATAATATTTGACATCATTTGTCTATTTAAAAACTTATGCGTTTACTTGTAAGTATTCATATTATGAGGATCCTAATGGAATATTTGACCTGCACTTAAAGTTGTCACGTTATTAAACGATATTTTAGGAAGATAAAAATGTATGGCTTTGAATGTTTTATTTATACTGGAGATCGCCAAGTAGTCGAAATACGAATATAATTTATTGAAATTTGAATTTGACACGTAACGGAATGTTTACTATGTGAGCATGTCAAAATGCTCAAATTTATGGTAGTGTGCGTGTCGTGTTTTTTGATAAATTTCATGCGTTTCTAATGCATTTTATTTAAAAAGATTTGAATTTGTGCATTCTTCTCATTATGAACTTTAATGTTGCCAAATTTCAATATGTACCATTCGCGTAGTAAGCTGTAAATTGTACCTGACATTTTCATTTCACGTATTAACATATAAGATAGGGGTACCTATCCACTAGCTTCTTTTCGCAACTTAATTCGCGTTGATTTAAGAAAAAATCTGTCATGATATGTACTTCGTAGGTATCTGTGGTCTTTTCTATAGTCTAATGAGAGGCATTAAGCGTAAATGCAATTATGTGGGAGATGTCACAACATATATGCTGGCAATGTTGCCAGTGGCGGTTGAACAAGGATCGATGCAATCAGTAATCGATTCTAATTGGGGAAATCGATCCTCAGCCGCGCCGTAGATGATGGTATGGTAATTATTGCCAGTTCCCACTAAGACGAGTAAGAGTCTATGTTAGGAATCCATGATTTTACATCTTAAGGTGTAGACACTGCGAACTAGAATGAAACACATCTCATGATACTCACCTTGAAGCTTACGTGATCGGCACAGCTGTATTAATTTAATATAATTAATAAATCATATTAGTATAAAGTCTATTTTAAATGTTTATGGATTTTCCTATTTTTTAACACTCGAAGCAAAAAATACTGTTATGTATTTCACGGAGCAATAAACTAAAATCTTCACGAAAAAACTGATTGAGATCTTGATGACAAAAACTTAAAATAAGCTAGGTACTCGTAATTGCAGAAATCGCAAAAGCCTTTACAGTATCTTGAAAAGAATTACAATAAATTATGAATGTAGGTCAATCTTACTGCATCCAATTAATTAAAACACTTTGCTACACTAATTTCTGTTTCAAGAATGGCGATAAAAATGTTTTACTAAATACAGACAAGTGATAAATATAGTGTGTTAGGCCGTTTTCCGTTAGTAAGTGTGAAAATTATTTCGTTGGCTTAATCAAACCTATATAGATCAAACCTATATATATATATATATAATATATTATAATTAATTATAGGTGGCAGAGCCTTGGAAGCTCGTCCGGGGAGGTACTTTACCGCCAGCCTCTTAACCCGTCGTAAAGCAGCATATTCTTCATGTCTTCTGTTTCGGCCGGGGAGGTATGATTGCCGGAGATATTTTATTTGAGGCGAACATTTAGACTCATGAGTAGCGAGGCACCCGCATACAACCACACATAGGCTTTTTTCACTATTTTGTTTCATCAGTGACCATTCAACATCAGGTGCCTGCATACCCTATTGCTACTCAATCATTTTAAAAATGTGCTGTGGGTTGAAAGGAGAAAGGAAGGAAACATCTTTAGATCATCTAAATCAAGTGGGATCCCTATAACCAGGTAAAGTATTCAGATCTTCTAAGTAATCGTAATACAAATAAGAGCGTTCGACAGCATACCCGATACGGCCATACATACTTTATTAAACATGCGTTAATGCACACACAATATGATGCTGATGTGTCAAATTGAAATATACGAGCTGTGTTTTAAAGTGACGTTTGTAATAAACGGCGAGATTGTCCTTTAACTGTACCCTTAGTCTGAGTTTTAGCGATACAGAAACGAAACGTTTGTGCGATTCGTTTCGAATAGATACGTAATTCATACACAGCTTACTACACAGGAGTCCACAGTGTAATAACAAATAGAGGTAAAAGATTTTTAGAGGAGTTAAAGAAATTAAAATCAAATTTTTGTATGGAGTGAAAGATATGAATACTTATCGTTAGACATTATAATACTAACAAATATTTAATACCTACGGGATAATATTAGTTCGAAATTTTACAGTGCATTACGGCCAATTCATCACGGTTATTATGTTTCATTAATATTATTAAACATTGAAAGAGTGTTAATTAAAAATAAAGCAATTTTTGTGATGATTTATATAATGCTTTATTAATTTTTTAACTCTTCTAAAAATCTTTTTCCTCTGTTGGTTATTACACTGTGCATTTTCGTCTGGTGAGCTGTGTATGTGTGCGTTTCGTTTCGGAACTGCTAAAACTCAGACTAAGGGTACTGTACCCTTAGTCTGAGTTTTAGCAATGCCAATCGTTCACATTCATCGTTTTCGTTACATCGAAAAATTTGCCGTCAATGCTAAACAAAGTTCGATAACTGACATAACTGACATTTGACTAATCGACGATACGTCACACGATGAAGTTGCCAATAGTCATTAAGACATTTAGATTTTTCTTATCTACCTACATTGTAAAAAATATATAATAGGTTGTCTGTGAATTTAGCTACATTTCTTGTTTTGGAAATGTTGCCAATGTTAAATTAAGTTGATTTAAGCTTATGCTTAGTAATCTTAAATAGAAGGTACTACTTTTTAAGAAAAGTCCGTCGTGTCCATAGATGTATTATAATGATCGTCTTTGGTTAACAGAGAAGCAGTGTTGCTAGCACAAAATTTCATATTTTCTGAATTTATTTATTTAGCCTTAATTGGCATTAATAAGCATTCTCTACAATTATATTACATTTCCTATTCCTAACGGTGGTAATTTCGTACACAGGTCACAGCCTTTATAGGTGTACCCAGAAACTCATGGCATAAAATTTAAAAAAGCAATGAGATTTGTACATGGCAATGTCACCTGTTACTTGTCTTGTCTAAATTGTGTCAAAAGTCCCGAAGGCTGACTTAAGTTTTCTTGAAAATTTTGTAAAATCGTAATTATGTCCAAAAAACCACTTAAATCACAAGCATGAAACATTGTAAACAATGTTTACAATAAAATATTTAAAGAATCAGCTGAAGACCAACTGCAATCTTCGATTTTGAAACGCGTACATTATGTCCAAAAAACCACTTAAATAACAAACAAGAAACATTGTAAACAATGTTTACAATAAAATATTTGAAGAATCAGCTGAAGATCAACCGCAATCTTCGATTTTGAAAAGCGTACATACGTTGACTGGTAAGTAGGACTGACTAAAATTTTGATACTTATTTTTACCAATGACACAAAAAGAGCGGCCTTTGATGCGTCTGTGTGTCTGTCTGTGTCATCGTTGCTCCGAAACGAATTATATCCAAGATATTAACTGTCTTAAAATTGAAATTACTAAAATAACTTTTATATGTTATTATAATAATTCCACCTTGTTTATAGGGGTTCCTATTACTACCATAAGAAGAAGAATTAAAGAAGGTCGAAGTAATAATGGTGTATTTGGTACGCCAGGAAAAAAAGGAAAGGTGGAAAGAAAAAAATTGAGTTGGACAGTTTCGATTTTGATTTGATTAGAAAAATTGAATAGAAAATGAGTTCATAGAACAAGATAGGCTGATAGAGACGCAGGAAGAAAGATTTATTATTAACACCTCTTCGTCTTCATCTTCTTCTTCATCAGATGCAAGTTCAATTTTTAGACACATTTTCCAGTTCTGAATGAGGTTAATTTTGTACTTATTCGTGCACCTTGCGGGCACCTCTTTCGGGAAATGGCAGATGAACACACCAACCTGGAGAGGCAGTGGCAGGCCGGTGCCTGGACGCCGTCGAGATGTGGAGAGAGGCACAATGTCCCTAAATCAGTGGACCAACAGTTCCTGGAATTGTCCCTGTTCTTAAGTATCATTGATAAGGATAAACTCCAATAAAAGGCCAGAGTCAAATGTTAAAAATTTTATTGATATTAAAGAATTAATAGATATTTTTAGACTTGTACGAAAAGTACTTATATTAATATAGACAATTATTATAATTAACAATAAATGTTTTCAATTTTAATTCTGTTTTATTATTTAAACTGTGTTATTGAGCTGTTAAAATTTAGTTCATATATTTACCTTTAAATAAAAGGTAATTGTAAGAATTTTAAACTAAACTTATGTTTACATTATATTTTACATATTGAAGTAAAACTTAAAGTTCCTGGTATTGTCCCTGTTCTTAATTATCATTGATAAGGATAAACTCCAATAAAAGGCCAGATTCAAATGTTAAAATTTTTATTGATATTAAAGATTTAATAGATATTTTTATAGTTGTACGAAAAGTACTTATATTAATATAGACAAATATTGTAATTAACAATGATTGTTTTAAATTTTAATTCTGTTTTATTATTTAAAATGTTATTGAGCTGTTAAAATTTAGATCATATATTTACCTTTAAAAGCTTAATTGTTTGGAAGAATTTAAACTAAACTTATGTTTACAATATATTTTACATATTGAAGTAAAACTTCACTAAATTATGCAATTTTTTAAAGTTCCTGGAATTGTCCCTGTTCTTAAGTATCATTGATAAGGATAAACTCCAATAAAAGGCCAGATTCAAATATTAAAAAAAATATTAATATTGAAGATTTAATAGATATTTTTAGACTTGTACGAAAAGTACTTATATTAATATAGACAATAATTATTATTATAATGAACAAAGAATGTTTTAAATTTTAATTCTAATTTATTTAAACTGTTATTGATCTTTTAAAATTTAGATCATATATTTACCTTGAAAAGGTAATGGTTTGCAAGAATTTTAGACTAAACTTATGTTTACAATATTATTATATTAAATTTATTTGTTAAGCTTTTTTGTACGTATGTTTATTGTGAATTTACCTGTTGGTCTTAAAGAAAAAAATTATAAAAATTACAATCATAAAGTTATTTTGCTTTGATTGATATTATTTATTTCATTTATATTTTTCCTGTTTGAACTCATCGGTTATCTACCACCCATCACTGGGTATCGAGAGAAAGAATCAGAGAAAAAATAAGAGAAAAGAATAGAATATGTTTATGATATTTAAGATGTTACAAAACTTATAAGTTCAAAAACTAAAGTAAGTTTAGAACAGTTTACAGTATGCGGGCATACAATAATTATGTCTTGCATAACTAATACTTAATTTTACATTTTATGGCAATTTATAAATTAATTTTGTTGAGCAGTCCAATTATTTATTTATTTTAATATTTTACCTTGAAAAAACTTTCAGCAGCTTATTAATTTATCTATTATGTACGCGAGTTATTAAATTAATTGTACTGATTGTAAATATAAAACAAATAATGAATGGTTATAAGAATTTTGCTCATAACAGAAAATAATAGAATGTGTTTATGATATTTAAGATGTTACAAATATAAATTCAAGAACTATAATAAGTTTAAAACAGTTTACCGTCTGTGGGCATACAAATAATTATGTCTTACATAACTAATACTTAATTTTACATTTTATGGCAATTTAAAAGTTAGTCATTTTAGCAGTCCAATTATTTATTTATTTTAATATTTTACTAGATTGTAATTATTTTAATTTGCCTGGTATTATTAAGTTGCCTGGTTTGCAGTATGGTGCCTAATTGCCAGCCTGTCATGAAGTCGACCCAACAACAGTAAGGATTGTTCATCTGAATTATCTTCACTCATCATAACATCATTGGAAGGATTTTCTGAAAAAAAATTTATTTCATTATTTTCACCATTTTATATATTATAAAAACAAAATGCAAAAAGCTTTCATCATTAAGACTATTCCATTACCAAGCATTTCATATTCCTCAGTTGAGACTTGAAAGTCTAAACTTATGTTGTGTAACACAGAGCAAGCAATAATAATGTTTGCACACTTTTGGGGCTTATAGTGCAACACTCTGTCTTTATGAAGACATCTCCATCTGTTCTTCAGACGCCCAAATGTGTTTTCTATTATAACCCTAGTCTTGACATGAAGGTTATTTTAAGTTTGTTCTGAAGACCCTGGTATTGGATTGTGATATGGTGTCATGAGCCATGGTCTCTGTGGGTATCCGGAGTCTCCTAAAAAAATGAAATATAGTATAAATTAACAAGTAAAAAACACTTATGTTAACTAAACATAACCATATGGTTTAAACATACCAAGGAGCCATATGCATTCACCATTACGATGGCATGTCTGCATAATTGAATTTATGCAACTGTTGTCCCAAATGAAAGCATCATGGGTTGCACCACCAAATTTTGGATTTACGGCAATTATCCTACCCTGGTGATCTGAAATCTAGAATAATAAACCATAAAATTCATCTGTATTTAAAAGGCTGTATTTATTGAATAAAGCTAAACTTACCATTTGCACGTTCAGTGAATGATAATGCTTTCTACAGAAATACAAATGTTCTTCAGATCTCTTGGGTTGGACAATCCGGATATGAGTGCAATCAACACATCCCATGACCCCAGGAAATCCATACTTGTTGTAAAAACTAAATAAAATAAATTATTAGTTTCAAATAAGATTATTTTATCAAATAGGCATCTGAACTATGCTATTATGACATGAAAATACTAACTTTTGTTTGGCAAGCTGCCTGGCTTCTGGTGTACATGGGGACTTTATGAATTTGTTCACCACATTGGGGTGATTTAAGGCCTCTGTTACTTCAGATACATAACGACTCACAGCAATTTGTGAGAAGTTATTGGCCACCCCTATCACTTTTTGATAGTCTCCGTGTGCGTAAAACAACAGAGCAGTTAGGACCTGAAAAATAGTGTATGAAATAAGAACACTTTATGCGGGTTTTGCGTTTCCTCAAGTGTCAAAATACAGAATCGCTCCTAAAAGTTAGTTACCTTTATCTCCAAAGATACCCTTTGAGAACTTTTAAGATTTGTGTCGTCCTTTAATAAGGCACACAAATAATGAAAAGCTGTTTTTGACAGCCTGTATATTTGGACAAACTTTTTCTCCGAATAACTTGTTGGACACATGCTACGTTGTTGGGCCGAATTTCTTCGCTCCTCTACGTCCTGCACTAACTTCCAGGCAAAGAAAGATCGTGCACCAAACATTTTTGCAATTAAATGCACTCTCCGCGTTTTATTTCAACAGAAATTGTAAATTTCGGAAGAAATAAAAGGCAAGGAATCGAAATAGATAGTTAGAGTGGCTGACGTTTCGCTGTTCGAGTCGAAATGTCGAAACGAAGCTCATAGTCTGACGTTTCGCCGTTCGAGTCGAAATGTCGAAACGAAGTTCATAGTGTCAAAAAGGTAACTCGGACTCGCAAATCGTAGTACTTTTTGCATCCGCTAGGGGCGCTGGGCGTAAATCTATAGAAAAAAAACATTTCGTTTCGTCTCGCAATTACGTTTCGACATTGTTAAAACTCAGACTAAGGGTACTGACCATTGTGACTCAAGGCTCCGAGGCAGTTTTGTGCTTTACTGAACAATAAATCTTAGCTATTACTCATAATTGTGTAAGATTATAGCATGTTATATTTTCTAGCATGGGCACAGCGAAGCCTTTGCAGTATTCCACGTAACATATTTTTGAATTATATAGAATAATGTGATAGATATTATCATAATGTTTATCATAGCAGCTGTTTGAGTCAGTGTGTAATTTTCTCAGAAAAGTATTTTATAATACTTAATTAAGTCTTCTATAAATATGAAGTACACGTGAAAAAGCAGACCGACGTAAACACAATAATTTCTTAGAACCTATCGACATCATGGCCTAGATATTCTTTTCGGAAGTAAGTAATTAATAGCTTACCTTTATTGATATTGGCGCAGGAAATTATAACTTGTATATTTACGGTACAATTTTTTTGTATTTACATACAAGTTTCTATAGTGTATTAAAAGTTATTTTTAAATAGATATATTAAATAAGGAAACAAAGCTTATTTTTAGTATTACCTACATAATACACAGAACAAATATATTTTATTGCGCACCACAAATAAAAATAAATTAAAAAGTAGCATATTCTTATTTGGTGTGATCACTAATAAATTCATAAGTGATATGATGTAAAAGCACCATTGAGGTTTTACCAACACCTTTACAGTCGGCGATGAAAATAATTTCTCGTGTTTCGTTTGAAGTAGTCTATTGTATTATTAGGGTATTGAAACAGATTCAAGAATAAGTACTTCATTCAGGAGTACAAATACTTCAGCCATCGGTCCCGTTTGAGTGTATTTTGTCAATAGGCTACAATGCTCTATAAGGCCGGCACTTTCTTTCAAACTCTTTGCTACTTCCATCTCTAAAAAAGTCACATTCAGCTAGGTAGTTATTTTCAAGATGCTTTTAAAAGATTTGGTATATTATGAAAATTTAAGAGATATCCAAAACGAGCCGCAAGTACAGAATACAGTAGTGGCTTCATAAATCCGAATCTACCACCACAGTATATTCAATTGAAACATTGCGAAAATGCCCCGTATTGCGTTACAAATTGCACACTGTACAGGTCGAAACCTAAGACTTCTATAGACGGAGTGATAGTATACTAGAGAAAAAGTAAAAGTGGGCTCAACTTTCTAGCGTCTTTAAAAATAAAAAGAGGTTGCAGCGTTTTAGACACAGCATTGAAAAAAAAATTACTGTAACACATGTAAAATATATGTAGGGACATAAGTAGGTTATGTATCACATAAAGTGACATGATAGCAGTTCCCATTAAAATAAAAGCAATCTAAGAATAAGAGGACGCAAATTCTAGGTATCAAATTTTAATATCCTGACACGCAATCTGGACTTGTATAAATCTCTGGCCGAAACGTAAGAAAGGGGAAAAGCAAGGTTCTAATTTAGAGTAGAGTTGTAACCAGTTCCGTTACAAGCCCTCGGGTCTAAAAAGGTCTACGGTCTAAGGTTTTGTCAGACACAAATCTTTCGACGCGTCCCAACCTATTAACAATGTTGTTGAGTAGGGTCAGGTTTGTACGTATCAAGATCTCGGATAAAGGTTCAGTGTTATTTTAAAAGCGGTGAAGGCAAATATCAGTAGTTAAAAAAAAAAGATTTTTAAAACAAATGTTTTGAAATAATTCGCTTTAGCTCTCACCCGTAGGTACTCGTTCCTTCTACTGATGCGCCCGGCCTTGCTTCACTATTTTTTATCGCTTATGATCTCCATAAGTCTTTTAGTAATTTTGTTTTATTCCCATTTTAATAAAAACCTAAGCTTAGCATGTTGTGCTTAAGAATGCGTTCAGTCTTGATGTTTATTCAAATAAGTTTTAATTTATTATTTCAAATAGAAAAGTAAATGACGTAGAAAAGGACGAAGGATTAGTCACTGAAACTTAAATAAAGGCGATACCACAGTAAATTTTTGGTGTCATATTCAATTTTTTATTCGCATGGTGAAGAGGGGCCTATAATACATTTATTATGCAAGGTCCGCGAGCACATAATCTGATATCATCTGCGAGCATGTCGTCGAATGAATCACGACAATTTCAAATTCAAATTTCATGTGGCATATTCAAATCAGTGTAATTGCGTGGCTGTCGCCGCGCGGGCGATTAGCGACGAGCCACGTGTAGGCTTTCTCCAGCTCGCTTGTGGGTGCTTGATGCTGCAATTGTAAATATAAGATGAGCTTTAAATATATTTTCATCAGTCGTAAAAGTTTAAAAGCGGTAATAGCCCAGTGGCTAAGAATTCGGCCTCGTACTCGCGGGGTCCGGCTTATTTATATCCCAAATACTTTCTTAAAAGTTATTTGCGGTTTATAAAGATAAATATCACTTGCTATAATGGCGAAGAAAAACATCGTTAAGGAACCTGATTTCCTGAGAGTCCACAAAAAAAGTACTGTTGGACTAAGGCCTACATCCTTCTCATTGTGGGTTACAGACATCAGTCGTAACCACCTTCGTTGTTTTCTCACTGCGCTAAGGTTGCCAGAGAGAGTACTTTTACTTTAAGCAAGTTACAAATCAATAAAGTTTAAATAAATATATAATTACTTTTTAATTTCATACAATTTAGTGGTAGAGCAATTGATGAAACAGATCATGCCATAATAAGAATATGTATATCACTTAATAATATATATAGACCACTACCTTCGCCACTTACGATTCGCCTGTCATCAATCACATTGTAAAGAATTAAGTCATAAAGCTTTGCTTGTGAGGTTTTTCCTCCACCGTAAGAGCCCCTCATCATTTCAATTTTAAAGAAAATTTTCATGAAAAATCTGTTAAAAGCTCTATTATTATCTAAATTGCCAACAAAAAATTGAGATCATAATTCCAGTCTATTTTATATGAAACTACACTAGTAATACTAAAGCTTTTAATGACAAACCCTATATTAGCCAATTGCATCACTGTTTCAATACATACGAGTGTGTGGGTAATTTATATCGCTTGCAGTGACTTGAATTTGCATTCAGCGTTCAGACAGAGCCAATCGAGTACAGTTAGGATGCAAATTTCATGACAGTCCCTTGTTTTCTAATTACCATGTAAACTTTGTAACTATGTAGGTAAAGGGAAATAATGTGAATTTTGTAGGAGGTACACAACGGTCATGGTCTTTTCTGCAGGCGTGATCATCCTTTGCTTTGGTTAGGTTTGTATGGTCACCAAAGATGAGGTTTGTTTATGCGACCTTTTTGGTCCTCAAGAGCAGCGCGATGTTAAAACATGCACCGTATTCATTGTTCCAAGTTATATCCTTACAAAAGGATCAGAGATTCGAATTTCTGTTTCTGGTCTCGGTCTCGGTGTCAGTTGGCACCCACGACACAGGAAACCCTGGTGAAGGGATGCGAGTGCGAAGCGTCTTTGTTATATATTTACTATAAATGAAATTCAAAAGAAGCTTTAAATGGACCTTGATATTACACAAACAATAGAGTAAATAACTTAGATAACAGACAAGTCGTATTTGCGTCTAAACAGTTGATATTAAAATAGGTCGCGGGCTTGGTGCCGCGCGGAACACTTGTACGATGTGACAGGTGATAGCCGTGCGCTGTGAAATATCGCTTCGGACGGGGCGATACCGCGCAGCTGCCGAGCGGGAGGCCACGCGGAGTACTATACGCCCAGCTATACTTTCCCCTATATTTAATAAGGCTCAAAAAAGCACCATGCACCTTAAAATTTGTAAAAAAGTATAATTATACCTTACAAAAACTTAGGTGAAAAGTAATGTTTTATATTGTTAACATGGTACTTCTATTATTGTAAGACAAGTAAGTGTAAGATAAGTAAGACACATTTTTGGACAAATTGTAAGCCACAAATATTACGATACTCGTAACTTACAGTTTTGTAAAGTAAAAGTCTTGTGCGATGTTGAAGTAAAATGTATTCCGAAAATACTTTTTTTATAATATTTAGATAGATTAATTGTTTTAAAAAATGACACTGTCTTCATATAGGCTAAGCTATGAATGAGTATTAGTTACTGAGTTTAATAATACATATTTCATAACATGATGAGTAACTTTACATATTTTTACATCTACTTAAGATCATCCTCGGATCATGTGTCATCTTAAGCTTTCAAAAGTTTTGCATTCATTTACCGTTAGTCATCTTCAGGCAAAAGCTATCGTTTGAAATTTGTATGTTTGTTTGTGTTACCTTTTAAAATCTATTTTGGATTAAGTTTCAGAATAAAACTTTTTTAGGACTTAATGTAATGTTAGTTACTTTTCACCAAAATTAAAAGTTATTAAGTATATCTATTAAATAACGTTCATTAATGAAACAAATTGATGTTTTCCTAAAATTTATAATACATTTCTCATCGCATTTTAATTGTATTTTTCAAAACATAACCATAACGTTAATTAAAAAAAAAATAAGTTTGCTGATGGTTTTTAAAAAAATTGTTAAGAACTTGAACGAAGCTGCGGACAACAGCTAGTAAAAGATATTTATAGCGCTTTGTATGCAAAATACATGACGCGTGTTAGTGACATCTGGGTGTTAATCGCTGTGGTCGATGACTCCACTTCGACCTTACTATTATACGATGTCGAGAATCTTCATAAAGATGTTTTGAACTCTCTTTTAAATTGCTACAGTTAGCATAGAATAGAACATTCATTTTTAAATGGCAATGCATTTTAATTATTAAATCAACAAAATTCTGCATTGTCAACTGCGACGTGAATAAACAAAAGTCTTAAGTGCTTTCTATCTTGGATAATTTGTGAATTCATAAACAAAAAAGGGCAATTTGATCAATCCATATTCACCTTTTCAGGTATGCAAATTAAAAAATAAAACGAATGTTAGTCATACAAATTAACTTGTAAAATATTAAAACTTATTACTGATACACAATTTGTTTGATATGTTTTGCACAATTTATTTGTCAATTTAGCCAAGTATATTATTTATTTTCATTTTATTTAGATATAATTTTACTTAATCGAACTCATCGGCTGCCTATGTGCCTCCCACCGCTGGGTAAAGAGAGAAAAAGGCGGAAGAAAAAACTCTCAACACAGTTTTGGTTCTACTTTATTTATTTAGACGCGCGTTTCCACATTAATTTTAATAAAATTATTTTTGTGGGGCTCAAAGGATTTCTTTTAATTTTACATCTCATAGGTTGCTTGCTTTGAACGCAACTGATGCAAATTTTCCTGTTATAATTTCTGTCACAACACAATAGACTATAACCGTTAAGTTTCATCATCAGTAATTCTGACCCCTGGCACTAATAGCCATGTTCGCAATATGTTGGTAGTACGACAACGTCAACATAAATGTTAACGTGTTGGTTGGTCGGTTGGCTCGACCACCAATTAGGACAACACCTATAAGTACAGAATTGCAGATCATGTCAACAAAATATGTATGCAGCGTTGCCATTGATGATCTTATTGTGGACTATATGTGTACGTATATAATATCACGTACGATATATTTTCAGTGTGAAAGGTGACTGTATGGAGATTAGGATCACGGATTGATTCGACACGCGACTCGGATTGTCTCGGCATGTCAAGGCCACCGTTTCACTTCTGTCATGTCTACATAATCGCTTTGTTTGAAGTTCACCTACGTTGTTAAGCTTCGTGTCAATAAAATTAGTTTTGTTTGGAATTTGTAACTAGTCACGCTCGAACAAAGACTTTTATCGCCAGATGGAGTGATAAAAAAAGCAAAATTGGGCTTAACTTTTCTAAATTAAAAATTAAAGCGTTGCAGTCAGAACTGCAGTATTGCTAAAACATATTATTATTTTTCCCAAATATTCTGAATCTGATATTTGGGAAATTTTAACTTTGAAAGTCCCCTAATTTAAGGTTCCCCACTTTTGATATCCTGACACTCCATCTGGACATAATTATAAAAATCTGCGTGCGATAATTATATCGATCAGCAGAATCTGGAAAGACTCACCGTATCAAGAACTAGTTATATCTTTATTACGTTGTTACTTTTTTATCATAATGATTTATTTATTGTTATGATTATGAGTATGAAGAATTTAAATAATGACTTACTTACCGACGGAACTATGGCACTGGAAGCTGGTTATAAATTCAGTTGATCATAGATTATAATTAATAAAACGTGAGAATAATATGACATATCGCTATACTTATGGCAAGATCACGCGTGTGATATTTTTATTTTTTGTTAGAAATTACGTGTTCCCGCGTGTGGGAACATTGTACTGCAATTCCGATTAGAGTTTTTTTAGGCACATCTAGAACCTCAAGCGGTTGCAAAAGTCTTTGTGACTCGCTCTTGTGTATATTGTTACTGATTGTTTATATATCTTGACACAAGTAGATCCTTCGTAATTTTTACGTGTTATGAAACCACCGTAGTTCAGGGTAGATAGATATACCGACGAAGATTTTGACAGTTATAGTGATACTATAGTAGAGAATAAAAAAGTAAAATACGAGTACTTGGGCTAAATATATTCATAGGAGTTATGTAAAATAAAAGCTACCTTAAAACAAAAAGACGCTAGTTTAATTTACGCGTCCTAATTGTAATCTCTTAACACTCTTAAACTTTTTGAAAGTTAAAAATCTACCTACCTACTGGTATAGAAACCGAAAAAAAAAATTAAATGTAAAAGTTCCTCGCAATGTGAGAGACACGGCACCTGATGGTACCTGGTTACAAATAGAGGAAATAAAACAAAATCCGTTGAGAAACCCAAACAGAAATACTATTTCTCACTCCACCGTTCTATTCCTGTATCTGTAGCTACTTTGCATTCTCCAGAGATAGTATCGAAGGCTATAATATTCCTAGTAAGCCGTCTCGACGTCTGTGGTCAGCCTTTGTTTCGTACTGCGAACATCACTAACATTCTATTGAAATACTATGTGCTTACATACTTGGAGCAAGCTGCAAAAGGTGTGCCGGAGCCTATACGCATGTCACCCAGCTCCAGAGTAACGTCTCAATAGAGGTGGCCCGGAACGACCTTATTAGGCGGATTTCGAAGAAAGGTAAAAGTAACGTAACTTACATACGTTCCTGGGTATTGTAGGTACGCTGTGCATATGGTGTTTGCGCTTAGCTTTTGTTAGATCTGAAATTGTATGGAGTATAACGGGATATGAGGACAAAAAAGTTTTAGAAGACATTTTAGTAGAGGGATGAAAATTAACATAACTTATTTGTTCTTGTTATCTTTATTTCTTTAATTTTCACCCTATCTTTTCCTTTTTCTTTCGCTGAAGCAAAGGTTGCCTGGAAGAGATCGCTATTGAGGAATAAGACCGCCTTTTGTACACTTTTGTCCTATGTAAATTATCGTGTTTCTGATGTGCAATGAAGAATCTCTCGTTTTGTGCATAACAATACGTTACTAAAATTTTCTGACATGGTATTTGTAGTAGAGCCAATTTTCTGAATTCAGCTTCCGAAACTGAAACGGAATGTCAATGTTTTGTAATTCTGTCGAGGTTGAAAGTGACTGATTGTTAATAATTAATTTATTAAAGGTTAAGGGCAACTTTCATTTGTATTTTATTCGTTTAACAAGGTTTGTGAAAAGTGGCATATAAGGCATAAAAATCGTAATCATAATTATCATGTAAAAACCGAAATTGGATAAAAACAAACTTATTATTAACCAGTAGGTACCTAAGATCTTTCAGGATAACAGAAGACTTAATTTCTGAAGGCAGGTAATGAAAATTTACGAAATGCACGTAGGTAAGTGTATAACTTTGCGTCCAAAGTTTTCAGTTATAACGAACCATAATAATTAAAACACTTTCATTTAGTGCAAAACTTCAAGAAGGTACTTTATCTAGGTTAAAATAAAATATCTAAACAGCCATTTTTTTATATGAACGGGTTAAACCGTTAAAACCTCTTTTGTGAGCAATGTCTCTGCTACGTACCTATACCTATTATTTCTTGCTTTTGCGAGGCATAGTTTACTAAGTGGCTAAACGTGTCCTTAGTGTACCTACACTTGTAAGGCGATACCGGCCCAAAGTCATCCTTGGAATATTCGGGACATGTGAAAATAATGAGGCAGAGATAGTTGGGCAGCGTTTGTTGTTTATGGTATTGTTCGAGCCGGCCCGTTTCAGCCCGTAATGGCAAGGCATGCGATAGATGTTCTCAGTACAACTAGACAATAAATGTAGTCTGTTGTGAGTCACAACTTGTGACCTGCGTATTGTAAAACGTAAGTCATTGTCTAATTCATTCGTTATAAAACGATCAAACACATAACCCTCATTTTTGCTTCGCCGTAGTCTTGCTCCCAGTTAATAAACGCTCCACAACTAAATTCCCACAGTAGATTCTCTGTATCGAAGGTGCCCTGGCCACGGACAACAGAAGAATACACACACTCATACCAAAAACAGAAACTCATCTTTCAAACCGCTACACCACTGGGAATTGAACTCTCAGCGCCACGCGTCGTAATCGTAGTTCCTTTCATCTTGTCGTCCATTCTTCGGAGCAAACGACACTAGTGGAACAAAAAGTGCGTAAAACAGTACAACTCAACGTACGAAAAAAAACGTGTCTAATGTAATGTAATTATTCAACACTACTATATTTTTTTTTGAGAAAATCCAGACTTTGATCTTGATAGACCCATTCAATTTCCCATAGAATATAAATTTAATAAAAAGGCTAAGAAAACATAATCTCGTGTGTTGGCGCGTGGGCACTCAGCGGCGTCCCGCGGTGCGCATCTGTTTGTTCGTCCGCAAATAACTTATACTCAGAGAGCTGGGAGGCAGTTTTGGAAAGGTATTTGAGGGACTGGCACATTTTTTTTTAAAATAGGTACACAATGATAAAGTGTAGACCTGGCTAAAGGCCCTTTGCATAGAGTCATCAGATTTCCTTTCATTATAATTAAAAAAATATTTGAAGCGTACCAAATTCACAAAATATTTCTTTTGCAGTAGATCCCAAATTTCGTAAAATGTTCGCCATTTTGTTGTTTATGTGGGAAATTGTTAAATTCTCTGCTGTCCCATAATTTCCCAGTCCGGTTTTCATTTTCGAATTAAAGTATCAATACAAATAAAGAATTAACAGTGCCTCAAATACCTTACTAAAACCGTAGACTGGCTCCTCAACTATTAGAAGCAAGCTCCCGGCGTTGATAAATCCTTCACCGCCGACTTCATGTTGTGTTGACTTAAACAATGCGTTTAAGTCGACGCAACATGGGCGCCTTGTACCCTCTGAGGCTCTGCTTAATCTATGTTCGTGAAAATGCTATTGTTTTGATGCTAAACACAAAATTACAGAGTAGGAAATGTAACGCTTCTGATTCTGCTACATATTTTACAGTAAATTAATACTCCGATTTTTACAGTTGACATGCGAAGATTTATTCGAATGTTTTAGTGACCTCGTGATCACTAAAAATGTACCGATACATACTCGTAACTTCCAACCTAATTTGGATAGTTATATTCTATCTGTCGTCGTATTTGGATGCTTTAATACTCATAGCTGATTCAAATAATATACTTCGACAACCATATCTTCCCAACCGAAACGTAAGTCATGAAAACGTGCTATTCTAAGTTCGGTTAAAACCAGGGGTGGCGGTAAAGGCAGACTACACTGAAGAAAAGAATTTCATACGTAGGGACACTACGTATGAAATTCTTTTCTCAGATTTGTTAAAAGTACCTACACCCTTAAAGCTCGCTAAATAAATAAATCTTGCAATCAACCTAATCTGTATTTATATCCCGCTATATACCGTTAATCAAGGCACTTTAGATAATAAACGAGTATGTAGCACCGATAAGTTCTGTACCTCTACTCTACGCGTTGGGATTTCAGCAATACTCACTTTGCTTGTTAAAATAATGGATATTTATGTACCAAGCGTTTCTGACTCGATGGACTTTAGTTCTCTCTGGCAGATTTATACCATCAGTCTCGTTTTTAGGTTCAAACGATTTGTTAACGTAGATTCAAACTCTTCTTGCTGTTTAATGGAACTGAACTCTATTACAATTACAAAAGTTTGAATTTATAGTGACGTAGACTGTAGAGTTTATTGATCGTTTGTACAGGATTGGGCAGGTGGCTTGATGAACAAATAAATGTGTCAAACAGTCTTGAGGTATTCAGTATTATTGGTATAAAAGCAATTACGAGTATACCTACATTTTGCTGTTTAAGTTGTACCAAAGATATAGTTTTATGGAAGTTTGTATGGTAAGTAGGTACTGACGCCATAAATACAAACTGTTTCACAGTCAATCATACCGTAAGTACTAATTTGTTACTTATATTGGGGGTTTATCTAATTTTATTCAGTTTCCAGAGGTTTAACAGTCATTTCACATGAGTATAGGGTTTTTATTTAGCAGTAGGTAAGCCGTTATCTTGCGGATTATGGTTATCTAAAAACACGGCGAACCAATTTTTATACCACAAAAACATTGACACTACATCAATAACATTCATAGTAGGAAGTATGTTTAATAACTCCTTGAAATAGTTCTGGTTATAACAACAAGTTCCTAAAGAAATTAAGATCAGGTTATTATAATATAATAAAGATGAAAGTAGATCCAGCTATTGATAGTAGGTACAGTGCCTGCCAGAGATTTAGAACTGCGGTTATCAGATGCTTACCATATCTGACACTCGGCACGACGGAGTTGATTATAGTACATAGATTATATTAGTATTTTAATAGCCATAAGTTTATTTTGAATCTGTATCTTGGATAGGGGAATAAGGGAAAGGTTAATAGTTAGAGGTAGGGATAGGTTATGGTTACAGGTAGGGATATATTATGGTTAGTGGTAGGGATAGGTTATGGTTAGAGTTAGGGATAGTCTATAGTTAAGTGTAGGTTACCACAGTTAGGGGTAGGGATAGATACTATTCTTATAGTAAAGCAACATTGGCAACATGCACCACGTATTAAAGTTCACTCGCGTTTCCAGCTTAACAAAGATTTATTTATGGAGGGCGTGAGCAAGGATGAACCAGTTCAACTGTACATATAAGCACAGGTTTCCTATTGTCAATATGCGCGTGGGCACTGCCGTCCATGCCTAGAATAATAGCTTCCTAAAAGAGCTTTTCGAAATAATGAGGGGTCTTAGGTACGACGTGAAGCAAAGATAACAACTGTTAAGTTGAATCTTAAAACTTTGTAAAGGCAACTGTCTCCGTTAGCTATGGATGCTTAACAGTCAATACCCATCGAAAAACACGTAACACGCCGGATGACATCAAAATTCTTGTATTTTAGCTAATGTTTATAGTAGATAGTAGGTACTTAGAGAGAAAGCTCAAAGAAAATCACCACTTATTTAATAGTATCTTTGTCTCCAAGACGCATTGTTTATCATTTGCCGAACCCGAGCTATAAGGCAGCGCGTTCGATTCCGGGCGAACCACCGTTACCCCGTTGTGATTGAGATGGCGCGGGTTGCACTTGCCTTATACGTGTTATCGCCTTTCCGCGGTATTTGGATCGCGGGTATAAGTTATACGAGATATCTTCACAGGGCACAGGGAAGCAGGGCTGATGTTTATTTTACATTGTTTCACAATTGTGACTGTTATTTATGAGATCAGGTCATCCATGCGATTTCAAGTCAGCTCCCGAGATTCTTGATATCTAAAGGATGGAAGATTTTGAAGATTCACAAAAAGGCAGGAATTGTGTAAGGTCATAATGTACATGCAATTCTGTTGTAACTTCTGTGGTATGCCACTCAGGAATAGAAAACACCGTTACTTATCGGGTTTTTTTTGGCTGAGCTCAATCAACACTCGCAATGGACTAGGTATGATGTTTGCTGCAAATTGGCTTATTCAACAACCACAGTTGCATTTCGCAGAGACAGTGTTATATCAATAGCAAATCACTGAAAACACACATTATGTTAAGCATTCAAAAACGATTAAAAACAATAAAAAAGTGAAACAAAACATTCTCTTATTTATTTTTTATTGTAATTCTGAGCTGGTACATAATGTATCACGATACGATAGATATATCGTACGGTCGAAGTCGGTAGTGGGTTAACCTTCGGGAAAATTATAAATTCGGTGAAATAGTAGATAAACTACCTAGGTACTTTTTATGAATACAAAACAAAAATTCACCCATCATTTCTATAATATTCCAAACATTATTGATCACAGACACGTTACTATTCGCGTGGGTGGACTATGATAAACGTAATCTTCTTCTGCCATTATCGCTCTTGTTTGCGTTTGGCAAAAAAATCCTTTTGAAAAGTGCGAAGATTGTTATCAAAATACTCTAAACAATAGATCTTTTTAGGTAAAATTAATCATTGTGATATTTTTAAGGTGTGTTTATCGGTAATATTTGAAATCTGGTTAATATGGACGTACATATATTACCTACGTATAATAATATTTATGAACGTATTATTTAATTATTAAACGAATATAAAGCATTGTTTATTTTTCAAAATTTTCGAATTTTAAAATATCGAGTTTGAGGTGTGGTAGTCTATGGGCTAGTGTCAGTTGGTTTCTATGTTGACTGCAGGTTTTACAGGCGTCATACTTAGGTCACTTTATATTAGTCTCTCTGAAGTTGGGTACTCTTGAAAGAGTGGTCGTGGCATTAAATAGAGTTGCTATGGTTGTTTTGTCTTTTCGGATTACCTGATACTTCTCGCAATGTGTTTTCACCAGTTCCTGTCTCTAGCATCTGGCGAACATTGGACTATCGACTCGGTGAGGTCTGCAGCGTGTTGGTGATCTGCCACGCGCTCGCAGCCCTCCACGTGACCCTCAACTACTAACCGCCGCTGTAGATCTAATCTAGTGATCAATTAGGCAACTGTTAACACCCAGTAGCACCGAAAAAAAACCGATCATTCATACACTTTGACAATAGCGCAGATAGAGGAGTAGTTATTCAACAAGTGTGTATTTAGATATCTCTTATTAATATTAATACCTATATGAATTAGTCTCACAATACGTCTTCTACTGTCGCGAAGCCTTGCTCCAAATTAAATTAGAAAGCCGGACGTATCGATTTTGTGCCTATTCTGCGTAATTAATATGCGTAGGCTAATTGTCGGTGGCCGGCCATCTCTATTATGCTCTTACCCAAGGATATACAGAGACTAGATGTGGCATACAGTCGATTGTCTACGAACAACGAAGACGAAACGAAGATATTTTAGAGTGATATTTTAAAATAAATGAATCTTAGAATCTTCACTTTAAGTAATTGGCGTTAGTAAAAATAATTGACAAGAATTTAGACTTTTATTATAAATTTTTACTTGTTTTTACAAACCATATTAATTTTTGGTAAATTTAAAATTCTGACCTAGAAAATTCTACTAATTTTGACTGTCTTTAAAAACAATAAAAAACACCGAATATATGTACCTAATATCAGAATCTAGTCATTTGGTAGTGATTTTTGTTAACACTCACAGATCCCGTATTACGCAAACATATTGCGCCAAACTGTCAGTCGCTTCTAGATTCTCTAAGCGATGTTCTAGCTATTTTGGCCCACACAATTCGTTGATAAATCTACGGGCAGATTCGCTTAGAGGTAATAAATTTCACAAGATTACCGACGGCATGATTAATAAAGGTGGCCGGTACAAAAATGAAGAGAGCCGATCGATCAACGTGGGTGTTTAATTTGTATACACGGTCATTTATCTTTAACGTTTAGCTGGACCTTATGCCATGGTAATGATACGGGGTAACTCTTACGTACCTCTAATAGACCTAGGAATTGCTAAACGGAAAATCTATGACGCCGTTTGAATAATTTAGTTGACTGCAATTAAATTATAAGCTTAGCGTAGCATTCACCGTTGCGTTCCACTAGAGGTTCCGGGCTTCGTATTTCTTTTTGCTAGTAAATGAGTAGCTTATGGGCATGTAGTATAACCCATAGACCAATCAGCTCACTAACTCAATCACATCCCCTTAAAAGAAATACAATACATGAAAATCTTGCTGCTTTATGGTACGATAAATATCGGTAAGGTTATAAGGTATCTGTATCGGTAATGTGCCTTCCCGGCAAACTTCTCACTTGACTACTTGAGATACTTCACTGAGGTGTCACGAATAAGAATTGAATGAGAATGATGTAGCCACGACGGGAACTCATGATTAAGCAAATTGGATTCAAACTAGTTACTTTAGTACCTTCTTTTTAAAAAATAGTCCCCCGTTTAAAAACATTACTTATATTGTCTATTACAGACGACGAATGTTGGTAAGCACTTATTTTAAAATCTACTTTTACATAATTTAGATGTCAGCCTATAAGCAACTACTTATGCAATGACGCAATACAATAATTACGCAAGTTTATGCTTATTAAAAATCAATTTAGAAGATAAAAAGACTAAATAGGTATGTAACTGTAAGCAGAAATTCTCTTGGTACGGGTTAGACTTTTTAAAATGCATATAGCCAAGTAACCAGTTCTTAATTAAAGACTCGCTAATTCTTTCAGTTCAGTTATTAATAACTGACTATCTATTATAACTATTTAACTCCAAAACTTCTGATTTCTTACAAAAAATGTCAAAGTGGTTCATTACAGGGTTGGGTCTTATCACATAAATGGTCTTAGTCCACCGAACGGCCCCATTGTAGGTTTGATATAAATACCTATGTGAAAATTATGGAGAACTTACCACTATTTTTGATTTAGATTTCATTGAGGTGTCGATGTCGTTCGGTTCTGGCCGTATTTCAGTTATCTACGAATAAGAGATACGACTTACGAGTACCTGCTCAAAGTGTGCAATTGAATAATATTACAAAGATTAAAAAAATAACCTAGAAAGTATTCATACGGTGAATATAAATTTGCATAAATGCATTATATTAACCTTGTACCTACTAACAGAATAGCATTGATATGTCACTTCGTATTACTCTAAAACTACATTTTGGTTTGCAAATATTGAATTTGTTTGCCGTGCGAAATATTAACACATACAAATAAAAAAAAATACAATATTGCAGGTACTAACACATCATGAATCACACACATATACTTGTATGTCTGTTATTAATATTATCAAAGAATACAAAAGATCCAACTCGGTCGCCCTCCGACCAGGTGGACTGATGACATAAGGGAGACAGTGGGGCACAGTTCTATTTATAGGGAATCGAGGTTCATTTTTACCCATTTGCTAAGGAAGAGTTATGTTTAGCAAAGTATTCATATTATTACCTTACAAAAATAGTCTTACAGAACTACATTTTTACGGGGTTGCTTAAACAAGAACAGAAAGCACCCCTGAGCCGGGGCAGAAATTGAATCTCATAATTCTTTCTGCTTTGTAGATTGATTGAACCCAAGACCCTCTGGAATGGAGCATGGGCAATGGGCATGTAATCCTCTGCGCCATGCGCTCCTCTGCGCCATGCGCTCCTCTGCGCCATGCGCTCCTCTGCGCCATGCGCTCCTCTGCGCCACGCACAAAATGCATGTCCGTAGGTATTTTGTCCGACGCCAAACACCTACAGAATTCGTCGCGTCGCGGCTGTAAAATTTATTGATTTTGAATATTGCCAATACATCAGACCGATAATGTGACAGGACGTTTAAATCACTACGTAAGACGAGGTGAAAGGTCCGACCAACTTGACCCCAATCCTTTAATAATCGGACCACTCTGTTAATTACCGAAAATCGAAGCAATCTTTAATTGCATTAACGTATTGAATAATGATGTACATACATTAAACCAGACTCAAACCTGATTAAGGGCGTTCACCCACTGGGTCGAAGATACTTTTTAAAGTGGACTCTTTAGCAAGAGCTGAATCGTTAATGATTTCAATTAGGTGCAACTTAATGAGAACATTAGTCGGTTTATTTACTAAAGATGTAAGTTTAGAATTATATTGAGAATGAATGAGTGAATTACATTACAAAAAGAAATCCTTAATTACTGATCATTCTAACGTTTAAAAACATCAGCTATTCGAAGTATTTTGGTTCATCTAGATTATTATTAATAGTTATAGATTAAGTTTGATAGTTTGGTTGCAAAGATATTGTTAAATACTCTATGTAATATCCTTGAACAGCAACCGCATGCCAACCAAACATCATTTGGGCGATCAATGATCTGAAGATAGGTTATTATTAATTTCCGGCGCAAGTAAGCTTCCTTTGTGTATTATGGTATGTACATAAAAATGTAAGTACACCACCTTAAGAAGGCACGTATTTAGACTGGATCGACGTATTTTATGAGTTAATTTACTGTTAAAATCAGTTATAACGATTGGAAAGCACAAAGGTTATCGGTAATAAATTAAACGTCTCAATTATTATTGCCTTCCTTAAAAGTGCCAGTATTAGTAAAGTCATCGATTTAAATATTTTGAGGACATAATTCATACGATGAACGTTGTAATTTTTAACAGTTTTATTACCAGTTGCAGATACTCTCGATTTCACCCAAATGAAAGTATCCATAGCGTCATTGTGACAACTTACGGCCAGTTTGAAGTAGAAAAATTTGTAAGACATAAATCTAAACTTAGTGTCCTTTTCAACATTGTAATACTATACCTACACTAAAGTAAATCTCATTAATCGAACTTAACAACGTTGCAACAGTAAGTTTTTAGGCATGCGACATGTGTAGATGGCAAGCAAAAAGTGTAACGTTGGGCGCGGTCAGTACTTTAATGTTAGAGACTAGTTGAGATCGCTACCGGAGAATTGAGGGCCTTACCTCACCGAAACGTTATCACGACGTCGCCGGCTGTATAGGCATGGTTACCACTGGCTGCTTTTGGTTACCAAATGCAATGAATTAGTGAGACGCAGCTTGCTCGCGTTGATATACCTATATTTTACTAGCCTCGTCTGCGTAGATTTTAGAACTTGGTCAAGAGAGGGATAAAAGTATCCTACTCGTATATGTTAATCCGGTTTATAAACTACGTTCACCCATGTATCCAAACCATGTATCCAATCCATCCATCACAAAATGTTTCACTTATAACAGGAGGACTGAAGACGTCCGAATACCAGATATCCAGACTCCACAAAGTAACCCGTTGGTTTCGGCTAATGACAACGTTGCCAAATCGTCGCATCGCCAAGAGTGTTAACTGTCATAAATTTCAAAATGAATTGTGCCGGCTACGGCACCATGGCGTCTTGGTGAGGTAGATCCCTTCACGCGAACTTCCGTGCTTCTGAAGGCACGTTAAGCCATCGGTCACGATTGTAATCGATCGACAGCACTTATTAAACCTCGTCGGAGGCCCTTTGGACTGTTTGAATACATCCGATATGGGTTGATTTCTAACCCATATGGTACCTACCAGCATTAGAACAGCATGGTGGAGAATGTTCCAAGCCTTATCCGACGATTCAAGTAAGAATAAACATGAAGAGTAAATTTTCTATAACCTTTTTCAGATTTATTTTTTAAATATCGTGGCGAAGTCTATTCATACTTTATGATATCTTGATACACGATAATAAATAAGTAAAACAAACAAGAAACTGAGAGACATTGTGGCGCCCACAGTTTTCTCAATTAACTTGTCCGGGGACCTTTACTTTGGAAAATAAGTTGTCCAATCTACTGTCATATCATTGTGGATGAATACTAAGCAATTAATTGTTGCTAAATGTCGTAATTTATTAAAGGTGTAGTAGGACAAAAAACAAATTTAAAAGTAAAAAAATAGAGAAATAAGTTCTTTATCATCTTATGAAAATCCTTTTAAACACCACCATACACACATAAATACAACGTGCCTACAGTACTATAATTTACTATGTTATAAAATTTGCATTACGAAGGCCTGAAAAGAAAGAAAGAATATCAAATTATCAACTGTAAAGCTCAACAATCATTAGAAAGGAAACTAATTCTGCTAGTAAAGCGCTTCAGAAAAGTTTTTCTATTTTATTAAGAAAATACAATGGCAAGATGTAGCTACCTTAGCTCAACCTTGAGTAGCACGTTCTTCCAAACAATAACTTGCCAACAACGTACTTATGCAAATGTTTTATTGAGAGCACTTAAAGGTGTTAATATGAACGAAATGATCGATTGTAACAATAAAGTCGAGTTAGCACTTGCTAGTCTCGAGGCTGTTAGCGAAGTGTACAAAGAGCAAAAATTGGATAAGCCTCGAGCATCGATTCATTAAATGCCGATATCGAATTTATTAGTGCTGTAACTCACGCAGGCCGGGGCACGCGCGGCAGTGCGCGTGCGCACCGCTCTAATTTCGCAACTCCGTGTAGACGTCTCATAGTATATCACGCCGGATATTTAGTGCCCGGCCGCCGCCCCGCCGGTGACAGCCTTATCTGTTATCAATATATGGATAGATACCTTATTCGATGCCGCCCGATCTATAGTACGCTCGTCGGCCTTGGGAAGCTTACGCTCGAAACGGATTCGATTTACAGTAGAACGGCCCGAGAATTGCCTGGCTCGAATTAGAATTTATATCGCTTCCTAATTAGGTACTTGTAATTCTTTTATCATCTATACATCCATTTCGAAACGAACGCGATCATATTGCCTTATGCGGTATGCGAAATATCCGGACTGAAATACCGCGGAATTTTTTCCGTGTTTTCAAGAGCAAGCGAGCGGAGCTTTTTGTTAGGTCAGTATGTTGGAGGTAACATTGTTGTGTGTTTATGACGTCTGAGTATTCGAACTGGTCGTCTCTACTATGACTGTGGCACTGTTACGCTAGTGAAAGGGAGGGTAGCCATCTATTTTACTAGAGGAACCACTACACCTACATCTTTTATCAGTGCGCCTGTGTGCGTCGCTCTGGGTGCATAATGGTGCATATTGCGACAAGGGTTAGTGCCCTGGGCGTGCCCAAGGTAGCGGGGAATTGATAGCGGCTCGCTGGACTACATCATGTCCATTCCGGAGTCTTGTACAAAGCCTGTAAATGTTCTAGTCTATATAGGGCACGATTAGGCGGAAGCTACTCGCAAATGCTGCGAGAATTAACTTTGAATTACTTTAAAGTTCAAGCGGCTTACGTTTATGGGATGATATTGGATTGCATTACAGCAGAGACATTCGATAGTATATGCGGCTGAAAACATGCAGATAAACTTAAACATTTTACGTAGCAAAATCTACCTACTGTATCACACTTGCGTACAGATTTAGACGAAACAAAGGCTGTCTTAACGGCAATGGGGTCCAAGTTCAAAAGCTCCAATTATGATACGCACAAAGCAAATATCGACAACAATTAATGTGGGGATTTCTGAGTATAATACATGTCGAAACATCGCACAATTATCACGTCAACGGCACAATGTCAGAAGCGCATAAATCCGGTCCAACCCTGAACCCCAAGGTTGACCCTAATTGTACCTTTCGAATGAGACGTCATTTCCTTGCGCTTACGAAATATTAAATGTAAAAAGCGACTTTTTCGCGTTTCGAAGGTGTGAATTTAAATAATTGCAATAATCTTGCTGATGGACGGACATGCGAACTTAATGAATGGTTGGGGTGTCGGAGGTGTGAAGAAGACAGCGGGAAACATATCTTCGGGACGTGGACGTGACGTGGACGCCCTTGGGATGTATCTGAATCTGTGCGCTGCCATATGTTGGATGTGCCGCAAATTGTTCCAGCTACTGTCTTGTCTGATTTTTAAAAGTAGAAATGGAAACGTGGTGTGTTACTTTTCTTTTCAACTTTCAAATAATCCTCTGTGCTTATATCCGGGGCTATTACCTGAAATTATCTATGTGGGCTATTCTACAAAAATAAAACTAATAAAATTTAAATCTTGCAATATTAAGCCTTTATGTAGATTTTTTGCATATCAATGAAAAGAGGTTTTATTATAGAAAATAATTGTATTGAAAAATATTAAAAATGAATTCTGTTCTGAAAAAGTATTCACTGAATCCACGTTATCCAAGCTCACATGTATATTAACATTCGTATAAGATGCAGCGTTACCGCGCCGCATATCGAAAGATTGCGATTTCCATTTGCCCACGATCGGGTCTCGGGCCTGTATTTTGACAACTGTAAAACTTTATAACCCAAAATTTATGTCAATTTCGCCAAAACATTCGTACTGATTGTCTTTACGTGATTTGTTACAAGGATTTTAACCTTTTCGTTTTGCGTTTTTTTGTAATTGTTTCGAATTTATTGCTCTTAATGAGTAAAATCAGTTAACAAGAATGCATTATCAATTTGCATCAAGAAATGATTATGGCAAGTATGTTGTAATTTTTGACAGTTAGAGTTTGAAATAACTTAATATTTACCAATCCATTTTAATAATATAAAAATATCAACAATTTACACAATAAGGTAATAGGTAGGTATGTTAATAACTTCTTTTAACAGAGTTGAAAGATCAAAGATTTTACATCCCGAAAGGAAGACTGATCGTAAAAGCACACTATGTTAGTAAAGGAAGTTTTACTATTCAAAACTTCCTGTCTAAAACTTGGTCCACTAGGTTTATCCATAAGTATAAAATGCGTCCTTTTGCCATTAAGTTGGAAAATAATAATAACTGAATAACAGTAGCAGTTATGCACATCTTATTGAATCCCACCTTATGGTGATTTATTCGGATCTACTCTAAATATTGCGTTTCGTACATGGGTCATTTTAAGCATGGTAGTCAACGGCCGTCCGAACTTGTCTACACACACAACCACCGTTGCCCGGATTCCGAATGATGAATGCGTTAACCTAACCGACTTGACAACTCATTTTCTTGTTACAGATTCCATTACCAAACGTTCAAATTACATAGTAGTGGAGATCACCTTCGCAATACCGGAGCATAATAGTAGCTTTATTCGTACAGCCATCATTATTTTCTGTCTCGCAACAAGGCAAAAACAATCAATAAAAATAAATCATTTAAATAACCATAAACACGTATTACAATGCGCCGACATTACATCTCCTAATGATTTCGCTAACGAATCATTGAAAGTGGTCGGATCGCGTGCGCGAGCGCATGTCCGTAGCGATCTAATCGAGGCGTTCTGTGTGTGCGTGAGGTGTGTCAGTGTGCGTGCAATGCGGCCGTAATAATATGAAAGTGTTGTGCGGACCCCGCCCTAGCCTCGGGCGAACTCGCTGTTCCATTTACATCTGCTCGAATAGTTTATTAAGCCTTCTGTAGAGAAGTGCGCCTGACCACCTATGCCATGCCATGTCTCGTCAAGTCAATGAATATCCACACACTGTTAATTAAAAGTGTTGTAACCGGTCGGCCTTCATTTTTTGCGTTTGGTGAATAGCGTTGGTGCACGTCAAAATTAATTCGTCGTCTATTTCATTGTTTCGCGGAATTTGAACTGGCGTAGAGGTAGAGATCGTTGGAATTTTTCAATTTTGTAGACAAATCAATGAAATATATTTGCCTAATTTTAAAATATTTAAAGATTAAATTTTAGTTCAATTAATTTTATTTTATTATGATTCAAAGGCATTGTTTCAACTTTCTGACATAGTCGACCGACAAACCAGCACGACAAAATTTAAACACAGGCCTCTGTATGGAGTTGTCCTAATTGAAATACTCAGTGAAATGCGACAATATGTAAGCAATTACGTTATCATACGATCAATTTTTGCGACGTGGCAATTAGGACACGGGGTAATAATGAGAGCTGATAAAGTCCAGGTAACTTAAACTAATTTCGTTTAGAGTTTTGGGCCCATGTTAACGTAGAATATTTTCTTTACATCTAAATGCCTACCTAAAATTTTATACTAGAATTAGGTACAAACAAAACTTCATGTCGGAAACACAGCGGTCGTCGAGTAACCTTTTAACATAATGTGACTATTATCTGTTACTCTTTGTTGCTTATTGGTGGAGTATGAGATTAGTGGACGTTATTTGACGTGCCTATGATAAAAAAGTATCTCGCTGTTATGACCTTGTTTTGTGATAGGCTTTTAAGTTGGTGAAAAAATATCCAACTATAAAAATAGTTATCCTGTTTTGCATATTTTTTATTGGTAAGTACATAGATAGATAATTTATGTTATATCTCTTGAAGGCCGAAGGTAAGATGTCGTCTATTGATATGAGTTACACTAAAAGAGACGCCAGCAGAGTGTTGTCGACTTTGAAAGAGCTTTTTGTTACTCAGTTTGTGGCAAGGATTTTTATTTATTTAATATAATTATGTTGATGATACTTTTTGTCTCTTTCTGGATCCATAACGTTGGACGAAGCGCATTCGCTTGCTTCGTTGCTCTCATAAACTAATTTTACACGCTATTACCTGAAAATATCTATGTTTGAACATTGATTTTTCTATTTATACGAGTATACGTCAGATTTAACTGAAATCTGATACACTTATTAAGAATCGATGACAATGCATCGATGCATTTTACTATCGCACTGATCTGTTTCCAGAGAAACTCGATATGTTGAAACTCGGTTGCTAGATAATGACCCTTTGATCTGATGATTAAAAAAGTGAGTTTATGAACTATTCATTGATAATTTATTTTTGTATTTACACAGTTAATGAACCTATACTTGTGATGGTTCTTCGTTTACGAATTTGTTAGTTCTACTAGTACTACAGTTAAGTAGCTGTTTAGTATTGAAGCCCCAATATAGTGGGTTAAGTAACCCCAAGCTTCTCTCGCTTGGCTTCTATAATATTTTTTGAGTTATGTCGGTCGTGAGGCGCAGACAATCTACAACGATGTTCTGTTCAAATTTATAATACTATTATAATAAACAGTATAATGTTATGCGGTACTTTAAATAAAATAGAGACTACGGGCAAGGTATTAATTATAATAAATTTCTTTTATGGAGTAGGTATATTCTATTCATAGGTGTAGTGTTCTGAAGTAAAGTCGGATCTTGATAAGTAACTACATTATCAACATGCATACAATATTATTTTGAAAAAAATAGCATTGAGTGTGTAAAGATGATCGCTAGTTTACGTATAAGTAAAAATTAGGAAAATGAATTAACGTAGGTATGTAGAAATTAAAAAGAGAAAAATAAACTTTGTTGATTTTATAATTTTATTTAAAAATATGTACCAAATTATTTTACCCCAAAATCATCGGGGATAGCTAAGTAAACAACATAACCTAGAGAGCTAAGCTATCCGTTGAAGTTAAAACTGATAACACTCCTGTTTTAAGTCGGGGGTTAATGAATAGGTCAAAATGGAACTAACCCGAATACCTACTACTATCGAACTAATTTATACATTATAGTTTTATATACTTACGTTCCCTAAGTCACACAATAATATGTGTTTATTTTAACGCCTACTCTATCCACTAAAAATATTATAATTTTGAAGAAAAATTGATTCATAGGCATTTCTAAGGAGAAAATTTGCACAGCAATTAATCAAAAGATCTTAAATGCACTTTAAGTATCAATCCGTGTTCGTTATGTAATAAATATTCAAAACTCTTAACGACTGAGACAATTGATTGTACTCAGGCCTATTTACATTAGTTATGTAAGCGGATTGAACTATTATTTTAATTGCATTAACGATCGGTACAAATTTGGAATTCCGTGTAATTCACTATAATGGAGTTACCATATTTTGACCAAAATTTCGGGATATAATTTTTGTTCCTACGTAAATTGGCCACTGATATGGAAAAGCTTATCAGCACGTAGGTACCTATCGCAGTATATATTTTTTAAATTTATTTTTCCCTTATTGTTTGTAACTGGGCGAATTTAGTGCCTATTGACATTTTCTACTCGTCAACCCAAGTGATGATGCAAATTTGGGGTAGTTATACAAAATGTACACTTAAATCAAAAGTGTTTATCAAAGGTTTCGTCAAAAATCATAAGCTATATTGAAGCGTTCCTTTATTAAAAAATTTATAAACCTATGTCCACGCTTCTATGGAAATTAATCTTGGGGGATACAATACTATTTGAGGTGGGACGTAATTGTCCATCAATTCCAGTAATCACTTAATATCAGGCGGCCTGCATAGCTCATTTGCTACTCATTGACAATAAAAAAGATCTACAACATAAAATATAATAATAACAAATGCCAAATGTTAAACGATTTTTTTGTATAAAAGCATTGTAATTAAAGAGTCTGTACTGATTAAAACACTAAGATAAAACAGACACATTGATTGACATAAATGCAGTAGAAACAAGAGACAATAGTTATTCAATAGTAGGTATTCTCATTCATAGAACGAATAAAATATTCTATGGAAGCTAATGAGTTAGGTACTTTGTCTGTCACAATGTCAGGTTTTTCTCTTAATAGACATCTCTTGGCACATTTATTTAAACAGCACAGAAATTTATTAACCAACTGAATAATAAGGATAGGCTTTCTTAGACTAAAATTACATATTTTAATTAGCTTTTAGGTCTAAAAATATGTACAGGTACCTAGATGTTTCCTTAAAAAGTTGAATTTTAATTTTAAGGCAAATGATAGGTTAAAGCACAAAACTAAAAAAATATTTGAAGTGGATTGAATTTCCTAGACTAAAAACCAATGGAATATGGAATATAATTTTATTTCCGGATTATAAAGCCTAAAATCATTCAACTTCGAAAATAGATGAAAGTTTATTTCTAGAATTCATGAAACGATTGTCAACGCAGCTTATCATTGTGTTAGAAGCACGTAATAGATACAAGCATTCCTTGCAGGATCACGTCGCCACGAACACCAAAGGTCTCACAATGCGTAGGGTTACACAACGCAAGTTGAACGGAGAGATGGGAATGTCTCCGCTCAGTACCTAGATCTTTGTTATCAATTGTTATTTATTTGCATAGTTATGGCTTGCTGCTCCACTGCGCTTTGTCTCTGGTTGCAATTAAACAACGTAGAACGACAAATTGTCGTGCTTTCACATCTAATAGAAAACTGATCGCACTTTAATTAAGCTCAATTTTCCACCTTTTCTTGCGATCTTCTCGAGTGGTATGGTATCATATGATTGACCGCATTACCTTAATCCATATTTTACATTTTCTAGTGACGAAAAATATACCATAAAAATATATTGATCTGCTGTTGCTGCATAAAAATATATCTATATGCTATTTACAATAAGGAAGGAACCAGATTTAGCAACATTTTAAAGATTGCTATAGTTCCTTATCAATCTACTTAATTTTGGTTTAAAAAAGTATGAATCAAGCAAACAATAAACCAAAAAAGAAGCAGTTAGGATTAGTATGACATCATCTCGTGATTAGGTATAGCCTCAAATTCAAAAAAAGGAGTGCCCCATAAAAGTGTTAGGCTCTCCATGGTCCAACATTATTCATCAAACACGACCAAAACTTTTAATAATGATAAACTATTCCTCTAACAAGGCCATTTTACGAGCCTACTAGCGAAATTGTTTTGCAAAAAAATAAAGATTAATTGACTTTGCATACATAAGATAACGAAGTTGGTGAAATATACGTGCTTTTAATGCTACTGTGGAGAAGATTAATACTACGCCTGTAGCATTTCCTTTTACGAAATGTAAAAAATTGGGCGTACGTCATTCACACGTATCTACTAATATTTATAGGAATAATGTAAGTATATAGTTAATAATATTTTTTTAAGCTACATGTTTGATAAGAAACGAGTTCTTTTCTATTTACATTGTTATCTATTTTAATATTTACTAAAGTTATTAAGGTAGATAAAATAGACGATGTCCAATATTTTAAATAATAGTGGTCAATACATACGTACATATATTGATGAATATGATAATGCCTTGCACTTTTTGTTTTATTAATAGGCATGTCTTAATTTAATTTAAGTAGCAATTAAAGGTTTAAATCCTTTATCATTTAGGCTTTTATTTAGCCTCTGGGTAAAGGAAACGCCTTATTAAGCCTATAACATACGTTCGCTGGTACTTCGCAAATATTTTAAAAAATAAATTAGCTTTTCAGTACAAAATAATTTATTTCAGAATTTTTATCACTGTTATGGACTACTGTGGACCAGTGATTTATCATCATCATATTCTTTAGTGGATGATTGATTATTTGTCTATACTATAATCACGATCAACATAAACAATAGAGACTGAGAAATGAAAAAATTAAAGAATCAAAATATCTAAGGAATGTTAAAGTTGTGTATACTACGGGTACCTTTATATTTTTAGATAGTCGTCATCACAGAACATGATCTAATTTATCAATGAAACAATTACAACATTTATTGGGCCCCCCAGCCTTTTAAGAGAGATGTCACAGAATTTGTAGACAAAGCACGGTATTACATTACGCAATGTGATTCTGGCGATTGCAACCTTGATGATCCAATCGTATCGTTATCTGGATGGTTAACCAATGGTTTAGGGTTCAATACAGAAGCGGTAACTATATTTTCTATTTTATTACTATTACTATTTAATTACTATTACTAAAAATTGAGTAATTTTTTTCGGGGCGGGTTACCAACCTCGAAAAATTAGTCACTGTACGATATTGTACTTAGATTGGATTGTGAACGTCAATGTAACAATTATTATAACGAAATTAGATTGTCTAACAGAGCTTCTGGAAGAGATGTCAGAGTACAATTACATTTCTGGCAGTTGCAATTCTGGTGATTTAATTGTAGCATTATTTATTGTATATTTTTAATGTTAAAAGCGGGATTAACAGGAAACTCTATCTTAGCCATAAAATAAAATTTGAGTCTGCAAATCACGCTTAGGTAGTTTTTTTTACAGTTCCGATGTCCGCCTCACAACTGTCTGCCACAAATCTGCAAGCTGCAAGATACAGCAATATTTTAACTGGTGCTGTAACAACTTAAAATAAAACCATTGTGGAGTTTATACAAAAAATGCGTTGTTTTTTACACGGAATGGTTTTCCTTATTTGATACGGAACACTCCAAACGCGAGTCGGACTTGCACTTAGGTGGTTTTTATATTGATTGTTCTGGTTTATTTGTTGTAATGATTCTGTATTGCGAGAGCGGTGAGCGCACGTGCCGCGGCACCCTCGCCATAGGAGGCAATTGTCTGCTAAATTAAACAAAAATAATGTTTCGCAATCCGCCAAGTCGAGCAAAACAGCAGCACGGCCGTACGATGGAGAAGAGGATGCTCTTCTCGAAGCAATTCAGGCCATTTTCGACCCCCCCTATTACTTCGTTGTGGATAAAACTAGAAGCCTGAATTTTCCAAGCAGGCATTGTATAAATTTTCAAATTTCATTTACTTAACGAATCCACTGTCTTGATTTTCTACTCGTAGAAGGTATCCAATTGTTCTTTGTCACATATCTACATATTTTCAAAGATCGTAATTTAAAATTTTGTATGCTGATCGAATAATGCTTTATTATGCCAGTCTTGTTGCCTTCGAAGTTAAAGTTCGATTGTTACGCCTGTATAGACTAAAATACGCATAGTGATAAGATCTTAGTTCCAAGGCCTTTAAACGTTGTCATTACCATATTACAAGCCTTTGAAATTTACCCATTTATCTTGCGTCTTTTTGATATACGAAGACATATAGGCCATTCCAATATTTTGCTGTTAAATCAATCATCATAATATATTACCCAAAAAAAAAAACGTGTAGGCCAAAGTCCTTTCATTGCGGAAAATGTTGATAATACAAGGATGTATTAATGTCTGTACCCATTAATGACCCACTGCAGGGTCGGGTCTCCTCTCATAATGAGAAGGATGTAGGCCTTAGCCCACTATGCTGGCCTACTGCGGGTTGGTGGACTTCACACACCTTTGAGACCTTTTTTTGTGAACTCTCAGGCATGCAGGTGTCCTCACTGTTTAATTTTATTATTGAATTTAAATTTATAAAGCGTTTTTACAAAGTCATTGGTATGTGCCGAATGTTCTTCATGTCTTGTGTTTCAGCTGGAGTGGTATGGTTTCCCGGGATACTTGAGACTAACATCTCTTAGTCCATGAGTAGCAAAGTACCCGCAGACAAACACTTATATAGGATATTTTCACTATTTGAGATTAGATGCGAGCGTCCACGGGCTGCAGGGACTACTTAAACTCAGGTATATTGTATGCCTCTTTGCTTCTTAATTACTACAAAAGATACACACTTTCCCAACACAGGCATGCGTACATGAAGCACATGCTGCCCCATTAGCTACAATGGATCTACCACAAGATTTACTACATTGACTGTTGCTAGATATCGCACTAATCGGTATGCTAATAACATTTAGTTGTACATATAAGCAAGTGACGCGCTTTTTGTATAGCTATGCGATAATTACTAAAAGTCGACACCTCGCTGGTAAGAGCGTCGTAAGCGGCGCATAGTAGGGCACAATTTCCGAGAGTGCTACATTATATCTTATTTTTTATCGTGATCGCAATTAACTATTGCGCATACTGTCCAGAACCAATATTGTATAAATTTTACGATAAAAAAAAACTCAGAATTGATTATCCGGTCTAAAAACGTCATGTCGTCAAACAGTTACGCAAGTTCGCAATGAATTAATTACATTAGGTAGAATTGACAATTTCCTCCGACAAACTTGATCGCGACAACTCGAATGATGGGCACGTACGCCTTATTGCGATAAGAATAGAGTCGATTTTGAGAACATTAGTGAGACGGATATTTGCATTGCCTTCACGGCGTATTAACCTGAAAGTTGAATTGTTGGAGTGCGCTAAGGTGTACAAGCTGTAATTGAATTAGGAATTTTCTTTAAATATATTAAACTCTACTACGAACAGGAAATAAAGTGAACATCTTATTATTCTAATTAAATTTTCTATTTATCCTGAATCACAGAGTAAAAAGTTTTATCTTACCCTTCCAAGCAAGTAGATATGTGTAGCTCAGTATAAAGAAATGAGTTAATAATCCTTAAAATGAGTTAAAACCTTTCTGTCATAGATATCAAAACCTGTAACTTAACAAAAAAACTTTTTCCGTTAAAAAGTCCGTCGAAAATTCTGAAATTAATTACATAACCTCAAACCGTTACGTAAAAAGTGTGCTTAAAAATTAATTAAACTTTAAATAAAAAAATTAATGGAATTAATAAATAATTTACATAGGTACTCATTATCTCCATTCAACTATTTGTGATAAATTAAAAAATAGCACTTTTACAAATGTATGAATAAAACTTTAGTAAATAAATTAAGTAATTACTGGGACTAATTTTATCAATTAATAGTAGTTAAAATCGCCGTAAAATTTGTGATTCATCTCAAACTGATTGCAATACATTGAAATACGCTACTAAGAAACAAATCTCTGTACTTGACTCCTAAAAGCCTTGCTCGGATTGCTACCGGTTCGGATCGGTTGGAATATCCCTCCCACAGAGAAGTATCATGGAGTCCCTAATGCGGACGCCCACGGCTCACTCGGAGATGTCGTTCTGACGTTATCCTAGTTATAAATCAGGCTTGCACCACATCGTGTACACTCCATCGATAAGAGAAACGCTATCTCCAACAACACTTACATAATCATACGGCTTGAGACAAATCTATTCTGTGCTCTATGTTAATTCATTGTTTTATTAAGTCCCTTTATCTATGATATTAACCCTTCACTTTTTTGCTATTGAGCTATTACTTATTTTATTGGTTTCAAGATTAAAACAGAATTTTCTCCTACCCTATAAGCTGAGATAAAATTTTGTGATATATACAGATTGGGCAGGCTGTCTGTAACCCATTAGTGACCCACTGCAGGATCCACCATGCTGCCCTATTGCGGGATGATGGACTTTATGTGCCTTTGAGAACATTCTGGATCACTCTCAGCTCAGGCATGCAGGTATCCTCATAATGAAGGATATAGGAAAAACCGTTGCAATTGGTGATATATCATTTTGCAAAGCGCACATAACTTTTAATATTATTGGTATAGTTGCATCACGAGTGGTGAGCAGAACTTTCATTGGTCGGTTTGACATTACTGCGTTGCGGTGCACACGATTGGTTCGACAAACGTCAGTTCGTCAGTGTGCGTCGTCTATTGGTCCAGCACGTTTTTTCGGCTGCTGTACATTGGCGGGAAGTATACAATATACCTACCACCGATAATCTGTGCTCACGAATCATGACGGTTACTATAAGTACATGTCACTGGGATTCAAACCCGGACCCTTCAACTTCTTCATCGCCTTTCTCCTTAAAGCTATTTAAGTATGACCTTCAACATGGTATCTTAAGCAAAGCATAAAAAAATGTAACGTACTTTCCAAGTACAATGAAACCCATACCTAGTAGTTATACAAATTGGCAAAAAGTTGTTCTTTTTTAATTAATTCAAACGTTGTCCTTTACTTCTTATAATATGGTTTGGTTCAGTGAAAGGGTCGTGGACAATTTATATTCAAAAATAATTGCACTGCAAATGATTTAATGTTAATGAAGTAATTTTCTCTACGCTTTGAGGCAAGGACGAAAAAATTTCCTAGAAGGAAACTTGGTATATTAAATCCGTTATTGCATCCTTATTGTTTAGTGTATAACTTCTGTGGAATTTCTTTATCTTTCTCTGAAGGACAGGGTTATATTATGTTAAGACATTTTCCTTATTTCCCTCCTAGTCCGTTGCGGATGAAATTACCCAACCAAAAAATATATTTACAGGAACTGCCGAGTAGGTGTCAAACACTGAATAACGTCGTAATTGATTAATCTCTTTGGTAAAAAAAACGTAAAGTTTTAATAACTGCTACTGGCAAATGTTAGCGTGGTGAAAAATGTTTTTTTGTTAAGTGGTCACCGGAGTCCATGAACTGCAACATCAAACCTAGTGAAGAAATCCTATCTGAGGTTGTATGCTTTGCTATTCATGAGGACTAAGATAAATATACCTATTACTATAAACCATACCTAATCATATCTACCTATTCCCTACTTAGCCGAACCACAACCCTAGACACCTAACCTTCGTCGAATCGACGAACACGAAACAGAAATATCTTTTTCTCTTTTGTTCGCGCGCGCTGATCACTTCGCCGTCGCTGGTCAACTTAGTGCTTGCCGAGTGCTCGCAGATGGCGACGACGTTCCGCGGGTAAGTACATGACTTTTACATATATTACGAAAATAGTCGTCTTTTCGACGAATGGTTAGGATCTGTGTATATTTATTGTAACTAAAGTCTTTACTTTTTTCAGCTTTTACCATGGCTTCTCAACGATTCCTGGCCGATAAAGTTATTGAGAGGTTGTTATTAGAAGAGGAATATATCGAAACTTCGGAGGAGTCAACAGGGATTGATACTAGAGAGGATGGTGAAACCGAAACTAAAGATAATGTGGAGGTGGATGACGTAGAAAGCGATACTCAAAATGAGCCTTCTGATAACGAAGAAAGTTCTCCAGAATAACAAAATCGTTCTTCTCCTTCTTAAAAAATATGTGGCATATTGTGTTCCTATACAAAAAAGCGCATGACTAAGACATATTGCTCAAAATGCAACACTGCAATTTGTGGTGAACACAAAGTTGATTTTTGCCAAAAATTCGCTTAAAAATTTTAGGTTTTATAATTTTTCTAAAAAAATGAGACTGTAATAATTTATGTTTGCCAAAGAAAAAAAGGCTACTTTTTGTTGTTTATTTTTAATATTTTTTTTCAAGTAAGTGTTTAATTTGATAGCAAAAAACTAGTGTATATTAGATTATAAGGATTAAAATAAATATTTTTGTTAAAATTATGAGAGATACTGTTTTATTTCATAGAATAATAACTGTTTAACGTAATTATACATTAAAATATACAGATATATGTATCGATCGATAAATTTATATACTTTAAATATTGCTCGTCGATACGACGAATGGTTAGCTTTAAAGGGGTATAGAGGAAGGTTAGTTGTCTAGGGTTAAGAACATGCTGCCTTACGATGGGTTAAGAGGCTAGTGGTAAGGTAGGTACTTCCCCGGGCGAGCTTTATGTGTCTATTACCTAAAATATTCCATGTTTTGTGTAGACAGAGACCCAAGCACAGGAATAAAATAAAATTTGGAGTCACTTATATTATAACAATTATTACGAAATTGATATTCTCCAGAAATATAGGCACTTGAACTATACCTACTTGAACTTGGAAATAGAATAGGCAAAAATCTCGTACGTACCTACTGCTTGCAAATTTTTAAACAAGCACACTCTCAAATACATTTCATATTTTTGAGGACAATGCTCATCAATCAAAAAATATTTGCATAGGTACTCGAAATAATTTGCATTCGCCGTCACGAAAAGATATCATGAGAACATCGACCATTATAAAAAGAGCCCGATTGAATCTTGATTTCGAGCCTATCATTTTAAGCAGTTGAAACCGTAGAGCTCTTTACTTATTGGGCGTAGTGGACACAATAGTTCTGATCAATTTAAATGACGGAAGTTGCGTTATCCAAAGCTTGATATGAATTTCTTTATCAAATATTGATTGTGGGAAGGCAATGTTAGTAGATAAGGGATGATTAAAATATTTTTATTCTGCGTCTTAACACTAGATACATACAAACATACTGTGCGTCGAACATGACTTACGCAGTTTCTTATAGTAGATAATCGATCATATTATTATGATCGACGTTTAGTATACAAATATTTTGAATGTTTACGGCATTGATAAGAATTTTTATATAAGTGGCAGCGATTCGCAAAATAAGGCTATTTCTATTAAGAGACGGGACTCTAATCAATTGTATAAATTATGAACATAATATATCCCAAAATATTTGTAATGTACTGCGTATTTTCTACTTATAATCAAAGGTCATTTGGGTTATTAATAATATGTGTTGAGCAAATTCTCGTGTAGGTACCTACTCATAGCAAGATGTTAACAAGAGTATCATGCATAAATCGATTTCCAGCCCACATTGTGATTTAAGCTTCCTTGCTGGTAATTATTTACCATACCATTTGATTGAGCAAACAGGCCGAATAGTTACTGCAGTTATTGTATAAGTATGCGATGAGATGTTTCAAATATATGAGGTTTTTATTCAATTTCCTAAAATAGTAAATATGTAAATATCGTAATTAATTAGGAGATAAATAGGATGGTAACTAAAACCTAAAGATTTATATAATTTAGAATAATTAATGAAGGTATTAAGGTAGAGTTAAAATACATATTAAAAAATATACTCTATTGTAATCAGTAATGTTATGTAAAAATATAGGAAAGTTAAAAAATCAGTTAAGAAGCATTAGAGAGAACTGAATGTTTTTAAAACATCATTAGCAATGGAAGTAGAATAAAGTAGAATTGGAAGTAGATTTGGGCTGAACGTCAGCCTCTCATAACTGTTTATTGTATTATCAGAACATACATAAAACAGGAGCTTCTTATAAATTATTATAGCAAACTCAAATACACTGACACTAATATGCTTCGATTGACATCCCGTGTGTTACCACCGAACAATTAATTATCATTAAACAGACAGAAAAGAATTGAGATCTTCGTGTATAAGACGGCATTGAGACGACAACGTTAGTATTATGTCATGACCAGCTTTAAACGGACTACCATGCATCTCGCTTGCTTTTAACAATGGAAGACATAGGGGGATTTTGAAAGTATGAGATGGGTCATCTTACGCTGGTGTTACGGGTGGGTTAGAGTCACGCTCGGTGTCGCGACCGGCCACGACCGGCGCCCTAGAGCAGCATTCCTTCTGTCAAATTTAAACCGAACGGGAAAAAATACCTAGAATACACAAGGACAGACGAAATTCCAAGAAGTTTCCGAGTTGAAAAAAATAAGGTTAAAGTAAAAGCGGTAATCCCGAAGTTTTATTCATTCCATATTTATTGATCAAGTGATAGGTATGTAAGGAAAGTACAGATAATAATTGGCTGAGTAAACAAAACCCACAATGGTTTGATGTTTAATGATTAAGTTTTGGAAAATCCAGACTGATAAATAATTATCGTTAATACTCAAGTCCAGAAATAAATAAATAAAATTTTGGTTTGTAAAATCCTATTTAATTATAGATACAAAATATGTCTTGGCTTTTGTCGGAGGTTTTATAAAAAGATTTTGAGAAATGTAATGACGATATACCTAACTGTGGAATATTTACAATTAAGTGAAAACGTTCTCATTCACCCAATTACACAACGGATCCAGTTTAATGCACCTACTGTACAGCTACTGGTTTATATTTCCGATATGTTTACAATAATATATCTACTATCGAAACGTTTACCTATAGGTCAAAGGGACATGTGAAAGTCATTGACACTGATTACGTCGAGGAGTAGTAGTTATAGCGCTTTTAAACAACTATTAATAGTAAGAGAGCTGTTATACTTTCTTACTTTACTTTCTTTCTTTACTTACCTTAAAAGCTAGAAAGCTAGCTTTTTGATGCTGTTTTATTTTGGTAAATAATCATTAAGTATGGACATGGACATACAACTGGCTGGGCAGATAGTGAAGATAATTATACTCGTAGAATCAGATAATGACGTATCCGCGAGATCCCTACCAGAATGATACTTTCATTGAATGGTATTATATAATTTATTTATTTACGCTTTATATAACAATAAAGCGTAAATAAATAAATAAATAAATAAATTTTCAAATTCTGTAGCATTAAAAAATCTAGCTTTGTGGGAAATGGATAATTCAGATGGCTCATCAGCTCTTGGACTATAACAACTTATTGTATCAACAAGATTGCACGAATTGATCACCCGTCAACTCAATAAAACGAAACGCTCATTAAATTGCTTTAATTTCCGAAATAAACGTGGCACTTGTGAAACAAAATGCTCTTTTTTATGACATTACTGCCTATTAAAACTGGAACAAGTGAAAATTGTCAAAATTTGAAATGTCAGTGAGAGGCCTCGCTCCAGTCGAGTACACGTTAATTATTTGTAAAATGTGACCTTTCCAAGTTGGCGGAGGATTGGTTTCTTTATGTTTTATTTAGTAAGCCTTGTTGTTGTAACATGAATCTTCTAAATATTTAGGTATGATCTGTTTAAAGTTTAAATTTTACATGTTCTAACACACGAACATTTCTGAGTTGTCTACCACCGTTTTTATCATCATTCGTTTTTTGCCAGTCTATATTAAATTACCTATAAAGTGTGCACCAATTACAATTTGTAATGAATGGAATACTTAATAACATAAACACAATAAGAAATAGTTTCTCTCGTCCAAAAATGAATTAATAGCAGAGTAATTTTTTTTGTAACCTTAATTACGATATTGATTTTCCGGTATTTCGACCTCGAAGACATCTCTTACGCTGTCGGATGTCAACTGGGCCGTATTATTTTGGTAGTGTAATCTAGCTTTTGCCCTTGGTACGAATAATATGCCTAAAAGAGATTATATAACACCCGCCGATAAAGTTTATCAACCTCTTGAATAATTTATTTTGCAGGTTAGATTGTTTACGGTGAGAAGTAGAAATGGAAATCAAAATAAATAAAAACATTCCGTTATTAACAGAAACTTTTATTTGCAATTCTGAATCTACTAAAATAAGTGCGGTATATAAGCACCTAACTATACCTATTTACAACTTACACTAGCCTTGACGCGCATACAATACAGTGTGATTTTTTCATCTACGTCAATAAGATCGATATTAATATTAAATCGATAACCACACCACACCTTCCACAAAAGAAAAACAGTAGGCACATTAATTTTATTGTAAATTTTCTATACCGTGTTCAACGAACGGTATTTAATTAATTGTTTAACAATATAATTTTATAATTTTACTAGATCCCAATAAAAATATGCAAAAAATATGAAATTTCTTCTATCATATCTGTGTGTGTGCTATGTGTGTGTTATGTAACGTTTCTTTTTATTAATTTTATTCTTCTGTATGTACTTTTAAAAATATGTATACCTAAACGTGGTTTTAGACGTTCTTTACTAGTGCTTCACTAAAAATATTTTTTAGTCTATTTATAAAGAATGCGCCTATTTTAACCCATTCACTGTGCAGTGACCCATATGTGGTACATTCCCATTGTTAAACTATTGTGTCTACTTAATGCACAGGCAACATGTTAAAATGGAATTAAGAGGTGCTATGATAATAATATATAGGTATCGATTTTATTATATTTACACGCAAGGAATCCACTTAGGTCGTAACGAAGGTCGTCAAATTTGAGCTATTGAGAACGAGGCTGTCTCTGACTTTTCTCGATTAAGCAACAGTTATGCACGCAAGTTGAGGGTATGTTATTATTTTTTCGTTATGGAACATTTTTATACTGTTACGTGGTATATTAATTCACGCAGCGTGTATGCAGGGCACCTGATGTTAGGTCGCCACTGCAGATTTTTTTACTTCAAAATTTTACAATGGATTTTCACTGTTCACGGTCGACAGGGATGAGGCTGGGATCGACTAAACCCCGAGGCCCCTTCATCCCCTTGCATTAAACAGTCAATGAGTTATTTAGACGAAGAGAAATACCGGGCGCTAATTAAACTTTTTAATAAAAAACATGAATAATGACGTTATTTGTCAATAGACTATGCATTAAATTGAAATCGTTTGATAACGATGATATTTCAAATTTTTGGACACTTTACAGTGCTTTCCTCTCAGAGATTCCTATGTTTCAAATTGCGTATGGTGTGATAAATCAACCCAATTAATTTATACGGTACAGTACAAACTACAATGTCTTAACTTGATTGAAATATCAAAGAAGTTAGGAATTATAGTAAATGACATGAAAACGTTTTTGCTATTTCCTGGGCGTAGTAATACAATTGCACATTTACATTTTATTGCATCTAACTATACTTGTGGCGTTCTTTAATTATGATTTAAAGTGGATTTTAATTACACGTACATTGCTTTTTAATCAAATGTTTATTAAAGGGCGTTAAATGTATGATACTAAAAACAATATTTAAAAGTAATTGATTTTAATTGCTTGCATAAAAAGGTTTATAAAGCGTTAGAAATAGGAACTAAACCCTAGGGGTTATAGTTATATGTATAAAAGCGTAAAAACAAAAAAAAAACATTTTTTTCTTCTTTTCATATTATTTTATTACTTAGATATTTAAGAGTTTAAAACGAACATCACATGGAAATTTTTGGACGAAACGTAATAATCTTGAACCTTACAACTTTCTCATAATAACGACACTTAAGAACGTTTCTCACGGTTAATGCCGAATTTAATGTACCTACATAAGTAATCGTATAATTGGAGCATACGTGTAAAACGTAATTGGTGTTAATTAAGAAATGTGATCTCGTTAATACTGAAATACGAGTAATAAGAACAAAAAAAATACATTATGTTTGGATTATAAGCTGATCTCACGTTAAATGACTAGTAATTAAATTACATCTTATTAATATTTGATTTATTTTCATTGGAATTACCTACTAATTATTTTTAAATTACTTAATTTATAATTCACAATTACGTTGCTATGTGCTTTCAATTTATATTATGTTATTAAATTTAATAGAGTAGGTAATAATCGTATAATGGCCGTAAAATGTGAAAATATTATAAAATTGTTTTTCAGTTCTTGCCCGCCAGTTTCTTTTGTTTTATTTATTTCACAGAGATTTCGAACAAATATCTAAAAATTTGTTCAAATAATTTTAAAATTATTCTTGAATTTGATTTCAATACTGACAATGTAAAAGTTGTTTATGAACTCGTGGTAATTAAATGTTAATATTGGACCGTCATTTATTTGTCAGTTTATATAGAATCTGAGTATTCGAGTGTGGTGCTGAAATAAACTATTTATGGTTACCTAATATTTAAAATTTAATAATCTCGTATGTATGTAGGTAATTGCCATAGCGACTGATCCGAATATTAAAACTCTTTTTATCAAGATCTCGTTATAGCTATGTCATCTGGTAAAGCTCTAATGCTGACAGAAGGAGACATGACTAAGTAACTTACATGCTGGGTATAAAAACCAAATGATGCATAGTGTAGATATACACAACTATGTGACCACCGATTTTTTGCCATTTACTAATAGAAGCACAGTATTCGAGTAATTCCTTTAATGAGACGAGTTGATGAATTATTGATTGTAACAAGCGATCATACCATAATTATTTTATTTCATGTTAATATATTCGTGTGACCATGCTTTGTATACTGTGTAGGTACTCGTACGTTGCTAGTTACTAAGTCGTTTACACGTAAGTATGTATGAAACACATACATTTTCCGCAGTGTTAAGATGCCGTAAAATCTTTGGCTTGAGTACACATGAGCTTACATTGGCCATCATACTGTATAGAATGATTAAATGAGTTGAACCATTCCATAATTTATTACCTTAATTAACTAAGAAATTGCTTAAGGACTAAAATAGATGGCGCGAATAAATGTTGTGAAAATTCAGATTTCGGTGGTTGATTCTATAATCAACTATCTATCTATATAGGGGCTGTTAAACTGAAACACAAACAAAGGCTTATAAGTTCTGTGTCGCTGCTTAAAATGGAAATAATTCGTCTTAAAATAAAAAAGAGACTACTACCATAATCTATCTTATTAAGAGCTATTAGCTACTAGCACTAATTTAATAATGCAATAAAGTTCGTAGTTCAAATACCTGCAACTCATCCACAAACGGACAATATGCTTCGCTGTATGTTTATCTACTAAGTAAATGCTTGCTTGAATGATAACAAATTATAAAAAATACAGTTCTTCTGTACGTCCTTCATTGATACAAAGCTGAGCTGATAATACCAAGTATCCGTGTTTAGCTCACAAAAGGCAATACTGTTTAAGATAACCAATCTACAGTCGCAATAAATAGACTAATGAGTGTCAATATCTAGTGAACCAATCGTGGTTGACCTGGACGGCAGTTTACAGAGTTGTTATTACCCACCGCAACCCTGCTTAAAGTAACCTACCTAATAACCTACTTAATAATAATTTTCCTTGAAGCAGCAGGGCGTGTTTTAGAGATTTTTTAAATAGAAATATACATTATATATATACATATTGTTGTTCGTTTTTTATTAGGTATTTCTGTCGTAAAAAGTTAGGTGACATGCATCAATCTATTAGCTTTAAGCATTCACACCTTATTTTAATGAATTACAAAATTAAATGATCAGATAAGTTCTTGAGAGGAAAAATACGACTGAGTGATATGATTAAATGAGCCAGAAACTACTTTGTAGAACACCAGACTGTACCTACTCCTTGAAATATTCATGGCAGGATTTTTTTATGCAACTTGCACGAAAATTCTTCAAAACTGAATTTCCATTCAGTTCTCTTTATTTTTTATTGAGGGGGATTTTACAGCTCTATATAAATAAGAGTAATGGTCAAAAAATCGTGCGCCCGCGTCGCCTGAAGGTCGAGCGACGTTGAGGCCGATCGGTCACTATGAACAATGGCCATCTATTGTAATTACTATTAACTTATGAGTTGTGCAACCGATAGCTCCGATACACGCGCCAATCGAACCAATAAAGATTGACCTTTGTCATTTGGTCCACTCTAAAGGACAACCGAGGGAGACAATGTGTCAAAATAAACTGCGATCATGGTCTATGGGACGGTACGCCCCAGTAACGAGGAATGCCTCATCGGTTTAAGTTTTAGACTTGATGGATAAGAAGCGACTTAAACGAAATTGATTTTGTTAAGTTTCACTCTGAAGTGGTATACGAAATTTTAAATTTAAATATATTGTAGAGCAAAGGATTTATTAACTTAAGTAGTTAATAAATAAGTATTATTGAGGTGTTTTACTAGTAAAATTAATTATTAAAATTTTTTAATATGGTAATTGTGTCTAGATTGATTTAATTGATTCTCAGTTAGCATAAGTAACGTTAGTTACTTTGACTTTTTTTCCGAAAAGGATAATGTTTCGCTCCTTTAAGGCTTCCATCCGAACGAAATGGCTATACCTATAGAACCCCCTTCAAATCACAAAAAGTACCTTCTAACGTTTATGTACTTTATTGAAGTGAGAAGTTGCATAACTGATAAGAACCGCAATGTTACACTTCGATTTTGCGTTATCCCACACAATCAACGACCAAATCGTCGAAGTGTGAGGCTGTTTTTGGGGTTCCGTATCAATAGGCTTTATAGAAGAAACCTAGCGTACACACATAACCTTGAATACTCGCTGGCGGTAAGAGTTAAGGCTTTATTGCTAAGGCTTTGGTGTCTCTCTGTCCGATTGTCCACCTGTGATAAAGAAGCCTGCATCGTAAGAAAATAGATAGGTATATATTTGAAATGTTTATGCTATACCTTCTAATGTTTATGATGATGAATGGATGATTAGATGCTCACTACTCTTTTACACAAAAACAGTTAAAAAAACGTTTACCCACGACGAAGACGGACGAAAACAGTTGGACAGAACCCTTTGTGCCCGAGTGGAACTCAAACTAGACTGATTTTTAAATTGCGTGTTGAAGCAATAAAAAGACTGACCGAGATCTAGTTCGATTTTCGAATCGATATCGATTTCATTGTTAGTGTCGTATACGGAAGGCGATCGTCGGTAATTACTGTTCTGCACGTAACAATTGTGCAATAGGTATTGAGTTACGGAAAAAAGCTTTTTTTATCATAGAAACGTAGCAAACGAAAGTAACCACAACCTATCTCAAATCGGAGGATCGGAGCTCTGTTTAAAACATTCCAGCTACTTTAAAGGAAGGAGGAAGGAAGGAGGAAAAGGAAAGGTGGGTACCTCAAATCTGTATGTAGATTCACTGCTAGCTCACAGGACAAAAATTGCCTCAAATATTTTATTCTGGAAATGATTAACAGAAACATAATAAATACAACAAACGCTTTACGGCGGTTTATATGGTTAGTGATAGGCAGACAAACTGTGCGAATTCTATTAACGGTTTAAAATTTCAGTACAGCACTTTCAAAAATGACTATATCTCCTTTTTCATCTCCTCCTATATCATTTTTTTAAACATATGCCATGCCCGAAATAATCTTAGTTTCCACGAGAAACGGTAGTCTCACAGTTAAGCACTTATTAAGTGTCATGCGACTAATTATCTGAACCTAGGTCTTAAACCTGTTTATTTTTTACTAAGTTGCGTTTCTAATTTATGATTAGCATAATATTAATAAGTACATAGGTGGCTACAAACCCAACGTTTGAGGCTCGAGAAGCGAAGGCCGCGGATTCTAATCTATTCGGGAAAAGTTCAATGTGGATCGATTGGTTTACACGTGTTTCTTTCTAATTAAAACGTGACCTTTTGCGATTTAACGATAAAATTCTATTGATTTAAATCTCAGTGTTGTGGCAGCTGATTACAATGTAAGTTATATACCAACAATAAGAGCCTTTTGGTATTTAATGTTTTGTTGTAGCTAATCAGTATCTAACTAAGAAGAAGTTCGGAGCTCGTAATCAGCTGCTCATGGGCGAGGCTTCGGCTTTCTTTTGTATGGACACAAACGTCCGAAATTAAATTGGATAAAATTTTATCTAAGGTTCTCCTCAATCCTATCTGTGTTGCCATCCCCATCCGAAACATAATACATTACGAAAATGCTGATTTATGGATATAATTATTATTACAACGCCACTATCGTGACGCAACTGGTCTAATCGAGCACAAAGAAATTTTGCTTCAAAATTTGTAGATACTCAACAGAAACGTCATTTCAGGAAACTGAAAGATCACGAATCATTTGTTGCTCACAGTCGCTACTTTAATGATACGAGTATTTCCTTTGATTTTTTTTCAATGGACGCCTTCACAGCTGGAGCCGCAGTTGATAATGAGGTTCCAACACAATGTAAGGTTCACAGAATTCGAGGTCTGGCATCTGAACGGAACATTCCATCAAGACGTGACAGATTTGCTTCCGCATCGAATAGGCTTCTAATGAAGGCGCCTGGTTGTCGCCTCCATGACGTATTCGGACGGTCATGAAAACAGCTGAAGCGTGGTTTTCTTAAAGAATTGAATACGGATACTTTTTAGTTTCGTTTGCAGAGCAATCAAACGAGGTAGACCATCTACGAAAAAAGAATAAATTGCTAGAATCGCACATTTCAGTGTTGTAATAGTAAAGACATTACAATTACTCGCACGTGATTAGCCCATAGTTACAGTTTTTGTGTAACTGGAATGGTGTTTTTTTTGTGACAAAAACAAATTGACTCATCGAGCCGAGCTTACATACAAAGCCCATCGGGGATTTAATTAGACTGCCAAAGGCGACTTAATTACTTCCTAATATTGACAAAACTACTTTTTGTAGCTCGTTCCTGGATCATTATGACAGCTCGGTAAAAAACTTTATCCATTTATTAACGTAGTCTGTTTATGTAAGCCGCTTACATTTGTTTACAATTATCCTATGTACGGCATTCGTCTGTGATAGCCGACCTTTTTCTGGGAATTTGTACGTTCTCGAGCTCCGAGCATTGCTAATAGCACAGAATACATAATACAACAAGTACTAATAGTTACGATATAAATATTAAAATTGGTGTAAATATATCTGTCAGTAACCCCTTAATGACCCATATGATTCCCTACTCATGACTGAGGTTTTTACATCACAAAATACACCTACGATGCTGCAGATTGGCGTCTTCTAGTGGTATACGGAAAACATCTAAAATATGAAATGCGTGTGGGGAAAACAAAGGAGTTCGCTTGTTGTAGGGTAAGGTATGTGCCTGGCTTTAGAACAAAAATGACTAATGGCGAAGTGGTATATCGATGAGCCAAGTAAGGCTCAATACCTACCTGGTACTACCTACAACTCATTAGATACTCCTAAATCTACTCACTTAAGGCGACCCAGATTGACCGGGCGCAGAGCGACGCAATAAACCAGAGCACAATGAGAGCGAATGTATTATTCAAGCGCGTTATCTGTGCACAGGCGCACGAGCCACACAAATTGTGCGCCCGCGCCCAGATCAGCATCGGCGAGATAGCACGCGCACGAGACGTCACGATGCGCCCGCACCTAGCTCCCAACGTGCGCGTGCGCGTGCCCGGTGAAAACGCTTTCGTTTAATTTACGACTGCAAGCCCCATCTTCAGACATAATGTAAAACTAGACTAGAAAGATTTGGTACTTTTGATTCTTTTGAAACATAAGACATTCGTAGGTAATACTGTTTCAGAACGAATCATTAGAGTGGCGGTAGATACTTAAACAATATTCTGCAGTACTTAGTAACATCACCCTTGAAATGAAAATTATTGATCACGAGATATGTCACTACGCTATTGACTAAATAGGCCGTATTCTAAAACCTTCAGTGGTTACATAAGCTGTAGACAGATGTAATCTACTATCTGACATAAAGCATCTATAGTTATTGTCTCTGATTAGGATTTATAATGACCGGGGAGTGTACCGGAGTAGAAAACAGTACGCAGTCCCAATTTGGGGTTCTTCGAGAGCTGACCCGACTACCTACAGCCTACTGTAAAAGGCATCCGATAGTTTCTCGATAAGTTGGTAATGAAAAAGCTTTGAAGTTAATAACTGGAACACTGCTCGAGTCAAATTCTAAGTGAAAGGACCGAATAGTGTTAGTTCAAAATTCAATTTCTCAAAAACAGATGACAGGCGAGCGTAACGCTAAGTAATTCACATCTATCACGTAGCGTGTCCAGCACGTATCGTGACCGGTCCCGTCTAGCAAAAGTATTCACATCACACGTGTCTGCGCGGGCACGTTCCGTTTGCGGTACATGTGAATATACATTGTATGAAAAAATTGTTGGTGAATAGCCCATACGGTGATAGCCAAGCGGTTTGGATTTCGACCTCTTAACCAATGGGTCCGGGAATGAATCCCAGGGGCATGCACCAATGTTATGTGCGCTTTATTCAAATAAATATCACCTGCCGCTACAGTGAAGAAAAATATCGTGAACAGAGTTCACAAAAAAAATCCGAATAATAAGCATCCGCAGCATTAATATTCTAGCAAAATTGGATCTCAAAAACAGATGACAGGTCGTAACGTCAAGTTAGGAGTCTATTTCGTAAAGTTATTCAATCAATTACAAGAGCTACATAACTCCAAGTAGTCGAGATGGGGTCCATTGTGAACCGACACGCTTCACTGATTAGACAAATTATACTTTCATATTATGTCGACATACAGTTTGTCACTACGCCTAGTCAATTTGCCTTGGTTACTCAAACTTCCGACTAAATTATGGGAAGGAAATAAAGCTTAATGTTTCATGTATCGTACAAATATTATTAATTTATTTGATGATTCATGCACGATATACTACGAATTAAAAAAATAAATGCATTTTAAGTTACGCTGTTAGCAACAATCAACAAAATACAAACCGGACACAACTGCAACAATACGTCTACAAATCCACTACATCTTCTTAATAGCCGTGTATGTAAAACATCGTTACTGAGATGTCTATCTAAATAAATAATTGTCGGGCAACCACAGCCCACTTTCTTTACGCGCCCACCTGTCGCACGACGTCTAACTACATATTGTGTATTCAGTACTAATGAATCCTCTACAATGATACGCGTTCCAGTTGCTTTTTATCTTTAATATGCCCATTTTATGTTTAATAGGTGGTGGAGTCACTGTGGCTCGCCCGGGGCGGTACTTCTTAACTTGCCGTGAAAGAGCATGCTCATCGTGTTTTGTAGTTCGGTTTGGGAAATATTGTATTTGACCTAAGATATCCCAGTGTTTTATTTGATAAGGTTGAACCAGTAACGAACCTATTTGAAAGCCGAATATTGTTATACTTCACTGCAGTTACATTCAGGTTTCAGCGAAGTACCTACAGATAAACCAATTCTAGAGGAAAAAAGTAAAGCAATATTGAATGAGTTATTTGAGCACATTGATGCCACTAGTGGTGCATTACTCATGAAGTAAACAACGACAATTATGTATTTCCATATTTCTAGTGTAGATCAAATACTTATTACAGGGAACATCGAATAATTTTCAATTTATTTCAGGGTAGGTTATCTATTTCACTAAGGAAAAATTCAAAAAAAATGTATACCTGAAAAGACTAATAGATTGATCAAATGCTTTCTAAAACCTTAAACTAAACCATATTCGTGCAAGTAAAAGTTTTTGTTTGTCTTTAAATTTGTCATTGTAGGTTGCATCATGTACCCAAGTAGGTTGAAATGCATGAAAATGTTTTGCATACCTACTGCGAAATACGAGCACGTAATAAAACTCTGCTGAATTTCGTAACACGATTCAGGAAGCTATTGGCGACATGTCCGTCCTACTTACAGCACAACACCAAAAGAAGGACATATCTTACTGTTAGACACGGGGACCGATACTGTTTCTTGTAATGTACTTACTTTATCGCATCAGATAGCGTCCACAAGCTATCGGAAAAGCCGATATGGGAGGAATGTTGAAACGTTATTCTCGTATTTCCCATAGTTTTGTGCTGAAATGGACATAAAATTGCATTTGACATTTGCTGTAGAAGAAACTTTGTTGCTTAGAGGTTTTGAGTTATTGAGTGCTTCAAATGCGTGCTTCTGGGATAGCTCGTCCCAAAAGTATAGCAGAATATTTTAACGAAAGAAAATTGATATCAATGTAAGAAAATAATATTATGAAGAACGAAAATATATTTTATTTATTTACTTTCAGGCTACTCGTAGTAGGAGCAAATTCTGTAAAGTGTTGTGGAATTAAAAATGTAATAAGTGACGGTGAAATTTTCAAAAATATACCATCTAAACCCAAAGAAGGAGTTATTTTCATATTTTCGTGCATAATTTTTAAATCGATGTTTAGGTGATGAACATCTACAGATAAATTAAATTTATGTATACAAACTTAACGGGTTAAGTTGAGTGTCCCAACCTTGACATTCTAGTATTATTTCTAGTGTTAATTGTTTTCATATATAAAAAAATGTAGCCTGCTGCTACAAATATGGCGATTATTCGGCTGTCATAGAAACATTAATTTCAAAGAATAATATTGAACTTTAGTATGATAAAGCGCGTGGCATTTTCACTTTACCAATGACAAATAGAATGCTACCTTGTTGTTATTGTTCTAATATATTTTTACATTGATACCTACAACTATTTTATGAAAATAAGTTTAACGGGACAGGTTTACTCTAAACTAAAGGATTCTTCAGATAGTGTGCGGTTTCAGACAAGTTATTTTTTTTTTCCGGTAGCTCATGTAGGTAGGTAAATCATCACATCAAACCTAACAATGTCAGACAAGATTGTAGTACTATACTGGTCCTTTTAAATCCTCAACTCTGTCTCCTCGATGCTAATGTTTATAAATTTCTTCCTTGAAACAAAAAATAATTCTCTTTAAAATTATTCTCGCTGCAATATGACGTAGGATTTAAAAAATCCGTTAAAAAAGCTTAAAATATCAATCCAGATGAGTGACTAGAATGTACAAGACTAATTTAAAAAAGGATAGAAATCCTATATGCCCGTTTGCATATTATTTATAAAGAAAATATATAAAAAGCACAAAAAACGCAGTCCGTTGCGTACCCGTTGTTAATTTGCTAAATATCTTTATTCTTCGGTATTCCACATTTCGAGAACATTTGAACCCGCCAAGCCTTCCTGTATACGTAAACGGCGATACAACTTTTCAATTTGGACTAATTAGGATTTAGATTATGATCAGGGTTCAGTTTCAATAGGGTTTACTAATACGAATAGGGTGACTTGTAAAGTTACGCTAGGTCGATGAAGCTCTATCCAAAACTCAACGGTTCTCGAGAATTTTGAGGTTGATTGAATTTAAAGAAAACCACTTTTAGTCTAACTAAAGTGCCATATTAAATACTTCTTAATACAATTCAATTATTTTAATGTGTTTGAGTACTCGATGCACGCATGGCCCGCCTTCTTGAGTAGATAGCAAGCGATCGAAAAAGTTGAGCAACCTAGCAAATCAGTACCCGGATGGGTGACCGCTAGTGGCGAATTAATTAAATAAGTACAAGAGCAGAACCCTGCAAAGAATTTATCAACTGCGCTTATCCAATCATTTTTTACTGGACCAAATGGCAGGAAGCTTTATTGTGCGGCTAGCTCAATTCGTAATAAGCCTCTGTAATCAGATACTAAAACACTTTTAATTTTGCTATGACCTTAAGACGTCGGCCGTTCACGAGCAGTGAAAACGAGAGGCAGATAAACAATCTACCGATCGTGCCCCACCTGCCTTTAACAGAATAGCTTTATTGTGTTATACAACTGGCTGCTGCCCGCGACTTCGTTTCTATGGACTCAACGGTGGGTCTAGGAAGGAATAAAATATTTCTTTATTGCACAGTGTGCGCTAAACCTGCATTGAAGCCATGGTTTTACTAGGCTACTTATGCCGCACGTAACGTAGTTTTACAACATGCGTAGGAGTATGCGAAGCGGAGGGCACGTTTTTAGAGGCCCTATGGACGGTTTAAAAAAATCGTCACGGTGCCAACCACTACCCATTTCTCCACCAATCCGCATTGGAGCAGCGTGGTCGAGTATGCTCCTGGTTCCCCCTGTTGGGGACCCGTGTCCAACAATGGGCCATAAAAACGTTGTAATGAATGAAATAAAAAGTGTCAAACAGATTATTACTAATACTCGTAGTACAAGTAAATAATTAAGTTAATTTGAAACAGTGAGATATTGTCATAATAGGTGTCGCTCACCAGGGGCAAACACAAAAGCTCAGATGTTGTTCTTAAATTAATAATTAATTAATAGCAATATGTACAATGTTAATTGTGAAATTCATTAATTATTTGATTAAATCTGTATTAATATTTAAAACCATTATTGGGTTATTATATTTTTGTTACGTCACTAATTGTTAGGGTAATAAAATCATCTATTTTCAGCTGTGTCTCCTACTTAAATGCGTATTGTATACTATAGCAGTAAAGGCTTAATGAGGAAAGACCAGAAATATCTACTGGAAGTATCAGAAATCAAAGCATATTACCAGAATATTTTAACTATGTCGTCCAAGTTAGAGCCCGTAAAGAGCGTAGCTCCGGTGCTTTTTTATAGGTGAAAATGTTTTCCACCAATAAGAATAGCTAAGTCAAATCTATTTTAGCATCATCAGAAAACAGCCACTTATAAATCCGATTTCTATAATCGCAGCGCTACTAATTTAGCAAATAAAATTATCATTTTTGAACAAATAACTGAATCTGGTAAATGCTAGGAATTAATGAGGTTATTATTTATAACCACCTTGTCTTTTGTTTAACTACATGTTTTGATAAGTATTGCACGACCTTATAATAATTTTGTTAGATAGTACCTAGCTAATAGTTAAATACCAATTTGGTAAAAAATAACTTAGATGTTTGCTATAAAATATTATTAATTTACGGTTCAGAAAAATGAGACTAAACAAAATTGGTTTATCTCATTACCTTAATAATATACTTTGAATCGTAAAAATTTACAATTATTTTATGTTTTTAAAAGAAACTGATTAAAAGTAGCCATGACCTCTCTGATCCGTATCAAAAGATCCGATGAAACATTAAAAAAGTAATTTATTACTCTCGTTCGTAATAAATCCGCTAACTACCTACTTGTTTATTACAGTTTCAAAATTACAATTCTACAAATAGTATTTTTGTAATATTGTATATTGTAATATTTGTCAAATACACAATCTTACTCAATTTTCATCTATTATTTTTAATTATGTGACGAAATATATTTTACTAAATGATGGAAAATTTTCTATAATTCTCGTTTACATTTTTTATATTGCCATCCAAACCTTAGTTAAATTTAAATTGCAATTACTTGCACCAAATATTAGGCCTCACTGACACAATGCACGTAACACCCAGTAGTCTATACTAATATTATAAAGAGGAAACATTTGTATTTTTGTATGTTTGTAACGAATAAACTCAAAAACTACTGAGTCGATTTCAAAAATTCTTTCACCATTGAACATTGCTACATTCAGCCTGAGTAACATAGGCTATTAAATAAAAATAAAAAAAAATCATTGGAAGAGCGAAGCCTGCTGGGTCAGCTAGTCGCATATAAAATTCCAAAATGACTGGGACATAATTTATTTGACTTTTAATTTAATATAAATTGTTCGGAAGGTTGGCTGAAACGAGAACAAATTACAACATATACATAAAACAAGGATAATAAAATTTATTTCAGAGAACAGTCTGACCTCTGTACCGCAGTAATCTTTTACACGAAATTAATCTTTTACACGAAATTATATAAGGTAGATACTTTAATAATAACGCAATTTTAAATCGCTTTATAATTGTTTAGAAATATCCAATGCTGGTAGCAGCAAACACGGGAACCGTCGTCTGGTATCCTTTATAGAGCGACCTATGGAAAAAATTCTTTTTTTATGTTAAATTTTTGATAGAGAAAGCTTATGTATGTGTTAATTCAATGAAAAGAAAAACATCTGTTCCCATGAATAGGGTTACATTAAGTTTTTGGGATAAACAATGTTTCGGCGTATTCCGTAAGTAGATAGTAATATGTAAATCAACCCAAATTCATTAATAATCATAAGGCGATATGAAAAAAATACGATTTTGTATAATAAAAAACTGAGACGAGGTCAAAATTAATCGCAGTTAATCTAGAACTGAAATTACACTTTATAATTATGTAGAATATATTACAGCTTAAAAATATAAACAGATGTTATGTTATATGACATATATGACAAAATATAAAATGATTATTTTGATAATAATACGGTGACACAGCAATCTATCACACACACAAATTAATAAATAGATCTTAAGCACTAATTATTTCATTAGTTTTGCATTGCAATAAATCAAAAAATAATAATTGACAGTACACTAAACAATTAATGCACATTTCAAATAAAGCTTTTACTACTGCATAATTTGTTGTCTCCTACATTTTGATTGTGTTAAGACTCAGTTTATTTTTTTTGGTAAATCATATTAAATTGAGTTTTACTCTATTGTTTACCAATACAGTCTAATGTTATTGCATGGTGAATGACTACGGCCTATTTCCTTCTCATTGCAAGACGAGACCCGACCTGCAGTACGTCACCTGGTTACAGATTCTCTTTAAACACGATTGCGTTGCTTTAAAGCAAACTGATTGATATTTTCTTTTGCCTGTTAGAAATAACTTTTTGTTAGTCTCGTTACTTTAGGTATTTTTTTAAATACTGATACCATAAATTTACAATAAGCTTGAGGTTGCATAACGAGGTTTACCGAGCCGATACAAGCTTGAAAGTTTGGAAGTTGTTAGCTAAAGGATAAAGAGCAGAGAGTGGTGCCGGTAAATATATTATTTTGCTGTTTTTCCGAAGATTAAGAAATAGAAATTCTTCAAATAACAACTCTTTCGACACAATAACCCCTATATGGGAGCGCCTTTTTATTCGGAACTTAACGCATTGCACTAAACGGAAGCTTTCAAGATCATTAGGAATTATTTAAAATAATTATTATAGGCATTACGCATGTTGCAAATATTTTTGGGGCGTGTTCGTATTACGTTTTTTTTCCTAACAATCGTAATTGGCCTATTTTATGAGTATCATATTAGTGTATTGAAGGTAATACTTATTTAAGATTTTGTTTGAGATAAATGAGTGCTAATAAATCTGGCATAACTAGATCCTAAGGTCAGCTGTTACTGTGAGCTCTTTGAGTTATAAGAAAGTGCACCTGAAAACGGCTACTTAATTTATAATGTAGGTACTTGTCAGCTCCATACTCGTAGATAGCAATCTCATAGACTTGTGTTAGTAGATCTATCGAATGTTAGAGTTTTTGCACGATAGATAAGACAATCTTCGGTTCTTAAACACTCAACAAAGTAGATAAATTACTTTAACGAAGTCCTGAGCGGCGCAGTGGTTAAGTCATCGGTGCGCTGCGCCGAGGTCCTGGGTTCGATTACTTCGATTTCCAGTGGTGCAGAGATTTGAATGGTGAGTTTAAATTTCTGTTGCTGGGTCTTGTGTGTGTCAATGGCATCCACGACACAGGGAATCATAGTGTGGTGCCTCCATAATGCGGTACGAACTGGTACCTACGCTATTGCAGAGGGTTCTAGGCTCTATGATTTTTACTTACAACCATTTCAGCCAAAACACCCGTGTTTATTCTGAGAATTAATACCGTTTACCGCTTTTGAATCTATACCTATCAAATGAAATCTGATTTTACTAGTTCAAAGGTCATAACATAAACCGCGCCCAAAAATCTTCTGACTGATCCTACTGATTAATTGATACAGCAATTTTATAGGTTGGGTATTACAATGCAGATTTAAGACTAAAGTTCTACTTCCTCATACCGCAGTTGTAGTTTTAACCTATTAAGTAACGAAAAATAGGTTGCGAAGTCAGTGCGCGTGCGACGAATAGGCGCGGCCGCCACCGACACGCTTGCGCAGCCTGCCCGCAGTATCTCACTCAGATCTAGTGCGACTGAACTGTCTTGGTACATTTACAATACCTATTAGCTTTTATAGTCTGCAGCCCATCAGTGGCACTGCTTTCGAAGTTGTAGGCGAGTACCTGGGACGAACGATCCGAATGGGTAAGTCCTACTTCAAGGTCACTCGAAGAATGCAACTCGGCTGGGGAGTGTTCGGGAAGCTACAACACGTCTTGATGTCTGATACATCTCAGTGCCTCAAGACGTAATTTTTTGCCAGTGATGACCGGTGAAGCTGCTGCCGAGACGTGTTCCTTTACTGTGAACATAATCCACAAACTCAAAGTCGCACACAGGGCAATGGAGTAAGCTCGGACGGTGAATTTTGGATAGAGCTTCACATGGCTTAAATGATTGGTTTTGAGCTTATCTACATAATATGCCCTTAGCGGAAATACGTCACATTACAAATCATCCTGTATATTACCTACTATATCAGTTCTGCCCATGGAATGTAAGGTTAAGATGTCACAATTTTCTTGAACGACTATAACAGTCCACCTATCCGCCCCTTGCACTTAACCTAATACCATCGCAATCTTACGGTGTTGGCTGACGAAATTGCGGGGTCATCTACCGGGCACTAATTGAGATAGTTTAGCTTAGACACTGGCCGGTCGGCAGACATCCGTAAATTGGCCGTTTATGGTGAAAGTAGGGACCATCAGGGCTGGAAATACTAAAGTTCACTGTGGCTCCCGATATTACCGTCATGTTATGGTGCATCGCTCCGGGGCGCTAGACCAGTTTCTAAGGCACTCGTGGTAAGGATGATCCAATTTACTTTGAAACTTTGAAAAAGAATTTTATTATGCAATGTGTTTAACTTTACCATTCGTTTAAGCCGTTCCCAGTCCTGTGATTTCTGTTTGATACTTATTTGAAAGAGTAATGAAATTATAACTGCAACGGTATATATTCGCGTTATGTCGTTAAAGGTTATCGACATAACGTGAAAGGATATAATTAATCGACATTTCGGGCGAAGCTGTAATAGGGTCCACAGTAGAGTGAAGCGATCTTCACCGTCGTCGGTAAATAAACTTGCGCGTTTATAAGGATTTTATCGTGAGATATAAGCCCTAGATTCGCGTGAAAATTATCGCAATGCGTGTAGCCTAGGTATGCCTAGGCTAAAAGAGACAGAAAATAAAAATTTGTAAAGTCATTCCCAAAAACGTCACTTCATTCGCAACTCCATCGCCTGTACAAATAAATCATCCATGAATGCATCTAACGCAGTGACGGCAACAAGCGTCCCGTCGCGACTGTTCACAACGTGTACTGTCCATGCAATCTGATTTACGCGCCTCCGCTGCTTCAGCTAAACATGTGCCGAGTTGGTCCTTTTTGGTACTCGACTCGGTACTCATAATATCAATCGAGTAAGAAATCGGGTCAAGACTACAGTTTGAATACGTCCTGTAGGTACTCGAGTACTTTAACTCATTAAAATACTTTATTAACAGCACTATTTTTGTGCTAACTCAATTGGCTATGGAGGATTAAGATAGTCGTTTTTAATGTTTACTTCCGGCAATCAAACCTCCAAACCCAAGACATAAGGCGTGGCGAATAAGCTGATTCCCACTAGGTTATGAGTAGGTAAGCAGATACTTTTCAGGGCACTTTCAGAAAGAAAGATATTTATAACGTCCACCAACTCGCCATAGGTCAACTTGGTGGACTAAGGCCTATTAGTTATGAGAGAAGACTCGACTCTACAGTGGGTAACTAAGGGTTCACAGACTCGGATAATTAATCGAGTTACGTTAGTTTCCGAATACTGTAGAATACTCGATTAAAAAGCTCTAGTCGACGTGACTCAGTGCAACTCTAGTGGCCTGTCTTTGGCTGTAGGCTGCCGGTAGAGTATCGGATTGCCTTTTTAGAAATGCTAATTTTGACGCAGATTATTCATTACTCAAGCTTGCACCGTTATTTATTTGACAATAAAATTCATGTGACAAAATTGCCGGAGGTGAGTCTTTCATAAAGATTACATCTTCCAATTTTCCTCTAATTAGAGTAAAAAACTCACCCGCTAATTTACTCGGTATTTATTGAAACTAAAAGAAGTGCTAATTAGGAACTTGTTTAGGTAAGAAATTTTATTAAAATTTTGAAAATGTTAACAACAAAATCATTTTACTTTACGGATGTTGCACTTTTACGATCATCAATCTTGTTCTTGCGACTCAAGATCAAAGTAAACTAATGTAATAAAATGTTGACAGTTGCTTTTTATTGCATGTAAGATGATAATGTTACTTGAAACTGGACGTGCTTCAAAAGGCAATAGAAAATATTAGCTGTCAAGCTAAATAGCATTTTTGCGAAACTAGTGCTACATCCTACGCTGCAATCGTCTATTAAATAGTTAATTGCGGAGACCTTTGCTAAACGAATGCCAAGGTTAAGTTATAATTATTATTAACAATAGAGAACGCGATTATTAAAATAAAACACTTTCATTGAAGGATTATCGAACCCCAACTTTTAGAGGATGCAATAAAATATTTATCTGTGAACGCTACTAAAATTGTTTATGGATATTGGATACTCTGCGATTTTGTTTTTTATAAGTTCCGTATCCATAGCTGCATCTTATTTGAATGGTGTCCATGGCACACTACGATACAGATAATTCCAAACTATGAGTTTGAAGCTTTTCAATGTTTGTCCTACTCGTAAATTCTTTTTTAACACACCCTCTTAAAATGCAAACAGAACTCGCATACACGTTTCATGGTTCTAGCTCTAGTAGTTTTGTCTAGGCATGTTTATAAGGGGCATTCAGTCACCTTCCACTTTATATTAGAGTCATGTAGTTTTTACTGCAATTTAACCCAAATTTCAAATTGGATTTTAATTGAGGTGTAGGTACATGAACGATTGATATAATATGATACTCGTTTTTATGGCGTGTTCATCGCATAAAATGGCCATGCGTTGATTGTTAGTTTGGGTTAGCCTACGATACTATCGGGAGCGTGTGGACAATAGAGGAAATGACTCACATCATTATTAAAAGTATATAATGTACGAGTATGATTCCTAAATGTCATAAGATAAAAATATTTTTTTTTAAATAATAAAAGTTTAAATACGAATTTTGGTGGGTTTGTTTGACTTATAGCGCCGATTGGTATGGCGCTATGTTTTTATTGAAGGAGTGATTGGAGATAATTGAAAGGGGGCACTGATAGTATTTACAGTTTATTTACACGTAGTTATTTACACTAAAACATTTACAAGATAATACCGCAACATAACTCATATTTAACCAATATTACAAGAAAATATAAAATAGCGAACAGTAAGAAAAAATCTCTGAAAGACGACTCTTGTTATCTTGTCTCTAGGCAACGCGCTGCTCGCGGTTGTGCACTAGAGACGGGGATGGCTATGACATTGATGCGACTATCGAATGAATATTTACAATGATCGATGAATGATCAATGCCGAGTCGATGATGTTACCGAATAATGAAATAAAGAAATTTAGAGAAAATTAAGTATGGCTACATCACCCCCCTCCAGAGACCGTCAAGGGCGATAATAATCCGGAAATTTAACACGCCTCCCCGCACGACTGACATAATTATCAGGAGGTATTTCCGGAACGGGGTTATCTTCTGAAACTGAAAGTAAGAAGGCTGGTTTCAATCGGTCAACGGAAACTGTAGCCACCTTATTATTCAGAAGTATTTTAAAAACTTTGTCTTCCCTGGAAAGAACTTTGTACGGCCCAGTGTAGGCCGGTTGTAGTGAACCTCGTAAGGTGTCATCTCGAAGGAAGACGTGTTCACAAGTATCCAGTTCTTTGTAAACAAAGACTTTGGGTTTGCAATGGCGAGAAGTAGGTACAGGGCAAAGTTTTGAGGCAAAATTTCTGAGTCTGGCGGTGAATTCGGAAATGTCCGTGGTACCAGAGGAAATGGGCTCGAAAAATTCGCCGGGCAATCTCAATGGCTCGCCATAAACTAATTCCGCCGAGGAAGACTGCAAGTCTTCTTTAAAGGCGGCGCGAATACCTAATAACACCCAAGGCAACGACTCTGTCCATCTATCGTTCCCATGGCATACTATAGCAGCTTTGAGCTGACGATGGAAACGTTCGACTAAGCCGTTGCAGCTTGGATGGTACGCTGTTGTTCGTCTGTGTTCGAATCCTGTTAGCTTGGATAGACATTGGAACAATGAAGATTCAAATTGGCGTCCACGATCAGTTGTAATATGCGTTGGACAACCAAAACGAGCGATCCAAGAGGACAGCAATGCCTTCGCAACCGTTTCCGCTGTTATATCTTCTATCGGTACTGCTTCTGGCCACCGAGTAAATCGGTCTACCGCCGTTAGACAGTACCGATAGCCGTGCGAAATCGGAAGTGGACCCACCAGATCGATGTGGATCTGTTTAAAACGCGCTTTGGGAAGATTGAAGGTGCCAAGGGGGGCAGTCACGTGTCGACTGACTTTAGACCGTTGGCACGGTATACAAGAGCGCGACCATTCTCTACAGTCTTTTCTAATGCCTGGCCAGACAAATCGTTCGGCAACTAGTTTAGCCGACGCATTGGTACCAGGGTGACTGTGTGAATGAAGGCTATCGAAAATTTGTTTCCGATAAGTTTTCGGAACGTATGGCCTGGAAGTTGTGTTACTGACGTCGCAGTATAACCACAAAAGACTCCCAGGGATGTGAAGCTTCTGAAGGCGCAAAGAACTTCCTTCTTCTAAGAGCTTCTCAAGTTCCGGATCTGAGGCTTGACTCTGGGCTAATGCTTCGAGGCTGACAGGTGCCGCCAGTTCCTCAACACGCGACAGGGCATCTGCGACAACGTTGTTTTTGCCAGATATGTGTCGGATGTCTGTTGAGAACTGGGCTATGAAGTCTAGATGTCTATACTGCCTAGGGGAACAGTTTTTCTTCCTTTCGTTGAAGGCGAAACTAATCGGTTTATGGTCAGTATAGATGACGAAATGCCTAGCCTCGAGCATGTGCCGAAAATATTTAATTGCCTCATAAATGGCAAGTAATTCCCTGTCGTAAGGAGAGTATTTGTTCTGGGAAGGGCTCAATTTTCTGGAGAAAAATGCTAACGGCTGCCATACACCATCCTTGAATTGTTGCAATACAGCGCCGATAGCTTTGTCAGACGCGTCAGTGGCAACAGCAAGGGTAGCAGTGCAGTCGGGATGAGCTAATAAAGCTGCAGAGGATAAGCTCTCCTTGCATGCCTCAAATGCTTTCAAGGTGTCTCCAGTAAGCTCAATAGGGTGTGAATTTTTGACGGAACCTTGTAATAAGGCATGTAAAGGAGCTTGAATCAGGGCTGCTCGAGGAAGAAACCTCCTATAAAAGTTAAGCATACCCAAGAAGGCTCTAAGCTGACGCACGTTCTTCGGTGGAGGAAAGTCTTTCAGGGCCTGTACCTTAGACTCAAGAGGCTTACATCCGCTCTCTGAAATTTGGAAGCCGAGAAAGGTTACCTCTTTCACCCCGAAGACACACTTTGAGGTGTTAATAAGCATGCCATAATGCTGAAGGCGTTTAAAAACTTCGCGAAGATGCAATTTGTGCTCCGCCTCGTTTCGCGAATAAATAAGGAAATCGTCAAGGTATGTATAAACAAAATCGAGTCCCCTGGTCACCTCATCTACAAACCGTTGAAAGGTTTGCCCCGCGTTCCGAAGACCGAAGGTCATGAATGGGAATTCGTATAACCCAAAAGGTGTTGTGATGGCGGTCTTCGGTATATCATCCGGGCTGACAGGTATCTGATTGTACGCTTTTTCCAGGTCTATGGTACTAAAAATAGTGCACCCAGCAATACTGTGCGTAAAATCATGGATGTGCTTAATCGGATACCTGTCAGGTATCGTGCGGGCGTTTAACTGTCGGTAATCCCCGCAGGGACGCCATCCGTTGTTCTTTTTAGGGGCCAAATGCAGAGGAGACGACCAAGGACTCTCAGAAGGACGAGCGGTCCCGTTGGAGATCATAGACTGAAACTCCTTCTGAGCAATTTTTAGTTTGTCCGGCGCTAAACGCCGAGGCCTTGCGGAAACTGGAGGGCCTGGTGTGGTGCGGATATGGTGAACTGTGTTATGAGGTGTGGGATGCTCTCTACCGGCTGGTCGGGTGATTTCGGGAAATTCTGAAAGGATTTTATGATAACAAGAATCGCCAATCAGCACCTTTACAGAATATACATTTTTACAATTATTTACAGTAGCACACGTTGAAAGAGAAGTTAAATTATCAATCAATCGTTGATTACGACAGTCTACTATCAAATTGTAATAATTTAAAAAATCTACACCGATAATTGGCCTATTTACATCCGCTACAATAAACCTCCAAACAAAAATTCGTCTTAAACCGAAATCTAAGTTAAAAGTAACATAACCATAAGTAGCAATAGAAGTACCATTGGCCGCACTCAAGCTATAGTCAGTACGCGCACGACGATCACGTAGTGCCGACCGCGGGAAAACACAGAGGTCGCTCCCTGTATCGACCAGGAACTGTGTCTTCGAAGATCGATCGGTGACAAACAGGCGACCAGTTGATGGGGTTGATGGGCAGTCACCAGTCGCCATTAGCGACTGCCCCGGATGTTTTCCGCTTTGTATTCACAGGGCTGGATGCATTTGACAGCCTTCTCGCCAAACTTATTATGATACCAACATACGGGGTATTGTTTATAGTTGGACTGTGAACGCTTCCTGGTGCGACTTGAACCCGAGCTGGATCTATTCCTAGACGAGCTAGACCGTGAATGAGGTCTCCTGCTATTTTCCGAAGAAGAACTCAACATTTCTACTTGCCTTCGGAGTTCTGCGACCTCTCTCGTCAGATCCTGGACTATAGAGCTGGGTACATCGGTATTCACAGCAGCGATCCTTGGTGAGGACTGTGTTAGGTCGCAAACACGATCTGCTAGCTGGGCCAGGTCATCGAGAGGTGTCGTCGCTGGTTGGCCTGCAATAATAATCTGAACGCCTTGTGGAAGACGATCCAACCAAATAGTCTTCAAAAAATCATCAGGAACATTATTGCCAGCGAGACCTTTCAGATGGCGAAGGAACTGTGAAGGTCGTCGGTCGCCCAGTTCCTCGTGCATGAGAAGTTGTTTGATTTTTTTCTCATTAGAATCAGTGAGGCGCTTAATCAATTCTGCTTTTAATTTCTCGTACTTTCCGGTGGGAGGAGGATTGATAATAATATCCTTCACCTCCCTGGAGTATTGGTTGTCTAAGTGGCCGATGACGTAATTAAATTTTGTGGAGTCATTAGTGATACCTGAGATGTTAAATTGGCCTTCAACTTGCGCAAACCATATCTCAGGCTCTTCTGGCCAAAAGGGTGGTACACGTATACCAACCTTACACACATCACTAGAGGTTGTTGCGGCGGGTGCGGCGGCTGCGGCGGCCGCGTCTCCCTGCGCCTCCTTCCAGTCTTCCATGTTCTTCGGGGGTACCGGTATGAAGAAAAACGTACCACTGGATCACGTCGGGGTCACCAATATAGCGCCGATTGGTATGGCGCTATGTTTTTATTGAAGGAGTGATTGGAGATAATTGAAAGGGGGCACTGATAGTATTTACAGTTTATTTACACGTAGTTATTTACACTAAAACATTTACAAGATAATACCGCAACATAACTCATATTTAACCAATATTACAAGAAAATATAAAATAGCGAACAGTAAGAAAAAATCTCTGAAAGACGACTCTTGTTATCTTGTCTCTAGGCAACGCGCTGCTCGCGGTTGTGCACTAGAGACGGGGATGGCTATGACATTGATGCGACTATCGAATGAATATTTACAATGATCGATGAATGATCAATGCCGAGTCGATGATGTTACCGAATAATGAAATAAAGAAATTTAGAGAAAATTAAGTATGGCTACAGACTCATTGCACCTTTAACATTTACGGTCATAGACATGAGCTTAAAACTATTCGCATTGAGCTGAAAATAACTACAAATGGTGGGAAAACTTATGATGTGAGAAGAAAGAATTACAGAATTGTGAGAAGTGAAAATAAAATTGAGAAAATTATTATTTAATAAACTTATCACCAGTCATAAAGCTTATTTGGCCGGGACCAGTGCGGTAGATTTTCCCCTGTTCGAGCATTGTTTTCTAAAACACTTTAAAAATCCGAATCTCAATTTAGCCGTGACGGAGACTAACATTTTTCTAAACTATCCAGGGATTCATTCAACCATATGATAAATTTAGTATAAAAATAACCGCTACCTTAAAATATTATAATATTATTCTTACCAATTTTAATTGTTACCTAATCGGTATCAAAAGTTCCAACAATTAAAATAGGATAAAATAAAACTATAAGTAAGTACCTTACAGGACCTTTGGATGAATGACTATGTCAAATTTTAATATAACACGCTTAGATTAGATAATATATCGATAGTGATTGACGGCTGCAAATATTTAGGATCAATAAATGGTACTGACTATTAACGTTTTAGTTAGTCCGTTTTCATAAACAATCTAGCAATCTTGCTATGGCAAACGGGCTCGAACCATTAGAGAAGTCGCCAGTGCGGTATACTTATCGGCCTTGAAGAAAAACTAATATTATATACGCCCCTTTTTAAGAACCTCATGTCATAGTCATAGACAGCTGGTATTGTGGTCCGCACACGAGGATAGTATTTCTTGTGTAGCCACTTTGTGAAGTTAAGTTTTTAGGTAGACGTATAGTGTGAGTGTGAGTTATACTCCCAGAGAGGTAATTTACTGCCTACCTCTTAAGTAAGTTTCGGCTGGGGAGGTATGGTTGCCGGAGATACTTAATTTGAGGCGAACGTCTTCGTCCTCATGGTAGCAAAGCACCTATATACGACTTCAGATAGGATTTCTTCACTATTTGAGGTTGGACGTGGGGTCCATAGGCTGCAAAGACCAGGATACACCAAGCTTCTCAGAAGCCAGGGCTGAATATCATTAAAATGAAAAAGAGAGTCGATTTATAAGTCGTGTACTAATAACTACAAGTTATTATCTTTTTAGGGTCAAGTACGTATTTAAGTAAGCTTTTGTTGCAAAGATTGCAGATTCTTGGCACAACAAATTTAATAGCAACCTATAAATATCGCGAACATCGTTAAATCGATAACATCATGATGAGTCAATCACTTTCATACTACTATTGCTAACAAGCTTTGCTTATGGATGGTCGTTCGTTAACCATCTAGTACTTACTACGAGTACTTAATAATTATACCAAAAATTACAGATCAATAGAAAACAGCTTAAAAAAATTAATAGAGAAGGTTTTCGATTTTTTTGCCAGAGTAAAAATAATTGTGTAATATTTAGGAAAGATTTATAAAATATGGATGTTTTATTTGTATACCTACCCGTATCAATAAAATGTTCTTCTCTGTTATTGCTGGTAAATATCCCATATTATAAAGCATATGTGACACAAGTGAATAAAAACGTTTGATACCTATCACTATTATTAATTTTATATTCCTTTATACATGGCAAATGTTGAAATTTAAATATAACGTTCAAGATAAAAGTAAATTAAACAAACAGACACCACTACAAACATCAGTATCTTCGAAAGCTTTTTATCTATCTGGTACAAAATATCTTTAAGAGAGAACCATAAATCGTGTTACAGATCGTTTGGTAAGCTGCCTCCGTGACTTGAGGTCAAGTAGCATTTTAAATAATTGCACTTATGCCTGTAATTGATTGGTTTAGTTCTTTGTTTGATTTTGTGTGTGGAGATTAGATATCTACTCGTAAATAGAGGAAGCAACAAAAAAGGGTAATGCCAAAAAAATAATTGTGTATTATGTAAATATTAGACGAGTGCCTAGAATAAGAGTTAAAATAAAAATGTTTTCAAAGGAAAAGTGACAAAACAGTATACTCGTAGGTATAATGTCGAGTGATGTCGTGGATCGTTTGATATTTGAAAATGTATAATGTGGATTACTCCTAAGTTCATACGCCCATTAGCCAAAAAATGTATTGTAGGTATATATCAATTTTATATATTGTATTTATAGCAAATTTTGTTCTTAACTATGAATTGATTACAGATAGACTCTTTACGAACTGTTTTTATAAGCTTTTTGGTCCGTCTACACCGGAACTGGTAATATTTTCAACTCGCATTTGAAAAAGTATTGGAATGGAAACGTTTTATAAATTAATTTTTTCATCGACCCCTCTATGCATGTTTCTAATTTCTTTGATCTAGTGGGCCTTCTGAAAACGTTTCGACAATCGATGTGTTAGAGATAATTCGAGTCCTTGGATACAACAACACCATTAATAATCTTGTTATACAACATACTTGCCTAAAGTATGCGGCGAGGGGCAGGCATCCATCATTGTGGTATGTTTACACGATTAACTAATTAACTAGTGGTTGACGTGGCCAGTTGCTAACCTAAATATAATAAACAACTCTCTAAATAATAGTAGGTAAGTATTAATAACATAGAACGTTGAATAAAAACAATTTTATGCTACTTTTTCTGTCAACAATAAAAACTAAATCCCGGATGGATGAATTTGAAGGCAAAAATAGGATTAAAATCTTTTTTATTTTTTTATTTTAAGACCAAAAGTTAGTGCCATAAATTATAAAGAACTTTTACTACTTCTACTATGTTTTTATTTTGGGATTTTTATTTGCAGCCAGCTCATATTTTCTTCCGGCGGTTTCTGTATGTTGCGATTGACAAGTGTTCCTGAAATCATCATATAGGTATGTAAATAGGTATAAAAATCTATCACGTAAAAGAAATTAGAAGGGCTATAAGCGATTAAGATGCCGTGTCGCTCTTGGTGTACAATCCTTTATTCCTTATCCTATTCTTTACATCATTTGTATACTTTATAGTACCTACACTAGGAGACAACAAAGAATAGTGTACAACAAAGGATATTATCCTGTAATTACTAACATACGTTAAGTAGTCTTATATGTAGAAGAGTAGTTTGTAGCAACTCTGAGGTGCCCACCCACCCTCATAACCATGAAGCAGCATTCGTTTAATGTCTTGTATTTCGGGTGTATTGCGGTTGCCTTATATGAATTATTTTGTGGTGATGAATAGCAACTCAGATTAATTATCAATTATCAACTCATATCAATTACCAAAATAGTGACAAATAATACGAACCTTTCTCTAACAACTGTAGAATTTGTTTCATATTGACATCTCTATCCGGTTTGTGAGGTGTACCGTTCAAGTCTTAAAAACAGTAAGCATGAATTATTTTGCATCTTATATTTTATATGTATTTTTTATATTAATTAGAATACCCTATCAAATACAAATAAAACAGTAAACAGGCAATCACCACCTGATGTAAGCGCCTAATGACAAGAATCCCAGGAAAGACGCAAGTAAATTGCCGCTTTTGAAACAAAAAGTTTTTCGAGAACTCTCTTTTTTGTGAAAAATAAAGGCAGTAGCATTCTACTTTGTGAAAAACATAGGCAGTATTTACTACTTTTAGTCCTGCCAAAATAGATCAGATGGAAAACCGTTCGAAAGCTAGCACGTACGCGTATGATGCAAGGACGTGCGTGAAAAACGGTTTCATAATTTTCAAATGTGATCATTCATATAGAACCTGTAATAGAAAATTCTTATCAGGACCTATTCATATAATAAAGTTATCAACTTCAGTACAAACCAGTTTGCCTACTATACTTCCTATCTAACTCCTCTATGGCTTTCTTTAAATCTTTCATGTAGACAGGTTGCATATCTGGGTCTGAAACATAATTAAAATATGTTTTAATAATAAAAAATGTTAAAAAATTATTATCAAAATTATGAGTAAAGCTATAATTTAGCGATACCTTTTGGTAAATTTGATGACGAATTAGATACATCTGTAACGTTCTTATTTCTGGTAGAGCGAACTAAAACAATGAAAAAATAGCAATTATAACAAGATTGTACTTTATAAGAAGTAAAAAATATGGATAGTTAAAACTAAAGAAATGATTCAGGTAAGTTACAAAGTTTCAAAATGCTCAATTTTGTGATGCGGTTAAAAGAGCACTATATACCCAAAAATACTAGAAAATTAATTAGGTAAGGTACTTAATATTATACCCAATTAAGGTATGTTTTTAATATTTATATAAGTATTTTTAATACCTATTTTCGAGCTTACTACAAAAGTAAAAACCTAAACTAGGCATCTAAACTAAATTTAGTGTTCATTAAAATTTATAAGCACTGCCTATTTGAGGCATAAATATTTATTGTCCTCGTAAAGTTCGGAGAAATGGATAATAGCAGTAGTAAAGTTACCTGCCAGACGCCCCGGTTTACGCAGGTTGATGTAATTGTACCGTCTCGGGCTTTGAGGATGCCCCGCTATGTCCAAGTGCAGTTCCATTTGATGGTTAGGAAAATCCGCTGTGGATACAAAACGAAAAATTTATTAAAATTTGGAATTTGGAATTAAATATTTTGTTCGCAGCAGCTATCTAGGGAAGTAGGTAACTAAGTATAACTAACTATATATGAAAAGTTATGGTTTAAAAAGACCTAACCGGGGTTCTACCATTTTACGTAACTGGTTGGAATGGCTCTACTAAATGGGAATCTATGAAATATTTGAAGGCGTTAATGTTTGTGTCATTGTTATTTAGTGATTTTAAGACATTCGTCTCATTTAATTATTGTTTTATAAAAGTACGAGTACATTAATATGTAATGTTACTTACCAGATAGTTTTTTCACAGCCAGTATATATTTTTCAAAGGTATTATCTACCTTTCGTGCTGAAAAAGTAAATTATAATTACCACATACAACGATTGTACCTAATAATATGTACAAACATTATAAATTATGTCAGATAACGAGCATTTCACTTTAATTACGGGAAAATAAGAAGATAAAACATACCATATGTGTGACATTCAATATGAAAAATTGTAGTAAGCATCATGATTAGACTATTTTTAAAAGGTATATTTAAATGCATTTGGCGTTTGATTTTATGTTTTTGTGCACGAATCTATAATATTATAATAAAACATTTTGCACAATGGAAAATATTGTAGGTTATATTGTATTATATTGAACGGTATAAAATACACAATAACACAATTGCAATAAACTGCAAATTTATTTTTAGATTTAGAATTTTTTATATCGATATACTTATTCCTCTCAGCATTTTGTATAAATTGTAAGGATCTCTTTAAAATTGTTAATTAGTAAGTATCGTACTTAATTTTCTGATACTTTTAACCTTGAGTAGATAATATAATATATAGCTTTAATGAGATGAAGTTACTATATTTCTTTTACGAGTATCTAATATGATCATAGTGTTTTATTTTTATAAAAAACCTATTTCTCGCCTTCATATTTCACCACTACCTATCGCTCCCCTCCCAATTTCCCCACACTCTGCTTCCCCGTTCTCATTATCCCCTCTCTCTATTTCCCGGCTCTTTTCAGGGAAGGGAAGTAGAAAACTGTTCTGTTCTTTTTTAATTACTAGATTACCAGGTAGGGTTCCCACACAATGAAAGAAATAGCAAATAATTTTGGTATTTAAAATATCAAGATAAAATTTAATGGTCAAATTACTTTACCAAATGCGTAACCTTACACGTAAAACTTTGCGACAAGCACGATAATTTATCTTTTAATGAAAACAAACGTAAATTAGTTTAGCCTTTCGATCAGAAATCCGATAAGCCGAAATTAATGTAATAGATGCATATTTGTCTTATACTGCGTTTTTGCTTTTAGTAGGTATATAACTGTTTCTAGAATTAATTTTAGGGTTCCTTTCCAAAGTAGCTAAACTAATAATTGTGAAGTGGCTTTGAAGGTTGTTTCTTTAGGTTTTTAAACTGTCACTGTTGCTTTAAAATTTTGCTTACTTTCATATCAACCATTTCTTCGTAGGGCATATACCTAGCAGTTGTAATACCGCACTGAAAATCTTCTAGATGTATGAAACAAACACCTTTATTAACCACAAGTCTTCACCAATCTGTATTAGAGAAGAGTGGTGGAGAACCAAGGCCTAACTTCTTGTAGGACTAAGTCTACAGTGTATACTCGGTAGTACTAGGACCCGTGCCGACCAGTGGGACAAAATGGTTTGCAATAACTGTTATAGTTTTTGAGTTGATACATCATTTCTTTTCAAGCATTTATATGGAACCCTTAGCGAGCTACTGCGGATCACACTTACACGATTTTATTAGCTTTTAGTATTATGTATACATAAAACAACTCAACTTCCTGTTTTAGATATAGGCGCCTCACTCTAATATCAATAAACTCGTCATTAGAGTTATTGGCCTTGTAAATATTTCAAGTTCGACATTAAAACAATTAATTTGTTTTGGTAAACGGGTTCTGTGATACATTTGATCAACTAGCGTAGTCGTTGTCGCGATTTTTTTATAACAAGTCATAAATAAATCAATTAACCATGCCATACAAAGCAAATTTTGTGTAGGGGCATCTAGATAAAATGTATTAATAAAAGATACCTGTACTAATAAAAAGATTATTCATACCTGAGTGCAAACTTAATTTATGATTAATTTTATCATCATCTACACTTACGTAAGCGAATAGTTTACGAATAGTTTATTCGTCAGTTGTTTCGACTTGCTTTACATAAGATAGGTACATATTGATCTTATATTTATAGAAAAGGAGATCCAATGTTATAAAAAAATAATTAATAGGTATCTTAACGTTAGTGTAGGTATATAACAAACAGCATACATATGTAGGTTTGTATGTTCCATTATTAATTCTGCACAGTGCATTTATTTTCATATCTATCGGATAGATCTACGAAAAGATGTTCGAGCTCTAGAATACACACGAATTTCACACAACTGACGTTCCTATCGATACATTTTTGCCAGTGATTTCGCAAAATCGTGTGTACAATACATAGTAAAATATTAAATTTAATAAGAATCGATAAAGTTTATTGCTGTACAGAAATTATAGCCCTCGTGGATCGCGATAGTTGTCGTTATTTCAAAACGTACCTAATATTGTTCTTATCGTTTCTTGTACAGCGACAATCGTGAGAGCGCCCGACCTCATGTGTGATGATGTACTGCGATTTGTATACCACCAGTAATAAGAACGAACTCCACAACTAAAACTAGAAATGAATGTGCATTTGTTATCTGTGGCAGTTTAAGCGGAAGGAAGCTAAAGATTTGAAAAAACAATTTCATTTAATTTATTGTATTAGGCCTTATCTCTATTGTTTGTTGCAATACGACGTAAACAAATAAAGCGAAAAAATTCAAACACATCTGAACTGTCCTAACTAGCGATGCGCACTGATATGCGACAGATGTACCCAATGACGTTGTCGTAGTACCAATTTGTTTTCCTTTTTGCGAAAAACACACACACCCAGACCAGAAACACTTTTGAACTCATCATTCAAATCTCTGGTCTGCTGGGAATCGAACCCAGGACCCTCCGCGCAGCGCGCCGGCAGTGTCTTAACCACTGCGCCACTCAGATCTTCAAGTCCTCAGTCAGATCGAATACGTTTTGACCTGATGTTAAGTGGTTATTAAACCCACTTAGAAACTCAAAAAGGATTACCATCTAAGGTTACAAAATATTTTCGGCGATCACACTTCCCCAATAAAAAATCTTCTCCTTTCCAAAATTCTCAGCCACTAAGCTATCAGGATCTCATAAAAACACTTACAAATATGCATCACAAAATTTCTTCGTAATACTAAGTGCAGCTGTTATGACTCGATAGCAATAGTCAAGCAACATAATTTAGATATTAACAATCTTAATCATCTCATCTCATTAAGGGCAGGGTAGCAGTTCTGCGACATTATAGCGGCTATGACGAAAGCAGAGCAATCGGTGGCTTATTTAGGGGGATTTCTATGCAAATTTAATTACAGCAGTTACAGTATACGAGCCACTAACGAAGTCCGCCATTTAACGGGCTGATAGCCAACGTAGAGATATTAAAATTTTCATGACGCATTGCATGTCGTTTGTATGTAAGTGCATTACTATAGAAGGAGGATTTCTGGGCAAGGACTAAACAATATATCGTACATATTAATGATACGCGGTAACTAGTTTTATAGACGAATTTGGTTTTACAATAATTAAGTAGCAAGTAGGCACGTAGACCACCTGATGTTAAGTGGTCACTGCAGCCCATGGACACACAAAACCAACCTCAAATAGAAAATATTCGCGTTATCCAAAAATGAGCTGCCCTACGACATAGGTTTATAGCGGGTTTCTTGATGTCTAACCCGTTAAGGAATCAGGAAACGATTCCAATTTATTATAGGGCTAAGACTGAACCATTTTACTTGGTCATCCGCAACGTCGGTCTTTACTAATACGTGCCTGGAGGAGACCACGATACACAATCAGCAAAACTAGTCGCAACAGTTTAAAAGCAACTGCAATAGGTTTAGGTTACAGTTTAGAAAATAGATGCCGTTTTTATTATTTTTTATAGAAAGTAATAAGAGGAATACAAATAAAAAATAGAAAATTTATTTTATGAATCAGGAATAGTATAAACGTAAAGTATAGAGTCTTTCTTACGAGTATCGTTTTAACAGTCTGTCAATGAGTTGTTATTACGGAAACATGCGGATTCTACCGTAATAATATAGCCATATAAGACCTCAGGAAGAACTTCGGCGACAGCCATTGGATAAATTTCTATGTTTCTTGAAGCACTTTCGTATACCAAAAAAATATGAACCTATTAGATGCTAATATAGACGATAACTTTGCACGATAACAGGGCAACACTAGGGCCTGTGGCTAAAACACTGGCAAAATAACAGTTTAGCCTTATATACGAATATTCAAATTGGAGTGGAGAAGCCGCGTTAGACATTAGAGTGCAATCGCGTCCATTTTGGAAGTGCATAGCAATCGGCGGGTGCCAAGTAAGTCTCGCGCATTAGACTGCGGCATTGTGTGAGCTATTTGCCTTATCCGTGAGCCGAGTGATCACACCCGCTCCTGGTTATTATTTGGATGTTGAGTTTTGATACATTTATGTTTATTATTTGGCAATATATAAAAGTTATTCTAACCGTAGCCGTAGCATAGAACTAGCGTTTTGTCAAAAGATAGGTAAGCCTTCAACTTGAAAGATAAGACAAAACAGAAATTCATATATATTAATAAAAGATTACATATTAATAAAAGTGAAATAAGAGATCAAAAATAATCTAGATTTAAAAGATAATAAAATAAACTTTTTTCATTATATATTTAAGAAAAACTAACAGACGTAGAGGAATAAAAGGCCCAAATGAAAAATGCTGAAATGAATAACAAATCACTTCATCCCTGAATCTGTTTACCAAGGAAGAAATTTTATCTGACTGACAAATATAAGTTATTATTTATTGGCAAGAAAAAACTCAAACATTCAATAAAATTCGTAAAGAAACTGTATGAAACTGTAAAGGTATCGTCCGTTTTGTGGCAGACTACTATCCACTCCATGTACGATCTGCGCCGGGGGCAGCCGCCATTACCGCTTCCTAAGAGCAGCCGAGCCAACAATTGTATGAGGTATTTGCCTTATCTTTGCAACCACAATCACATTGGCTTCCTGCGACTACTAGGTGTCAGAGATTTTGATATTTTTTTTTCATTTAAATACTGACGATGACGTCTCCCACGATGTGAATTTGAAATTTGATGTGATGTGAATATAACATGGTATAACCCTGCATGCATCGAGCGACAATATCTCACAAAGTCGCAGAGATGAGTCACGTGAATGTCCGGCGATGTATCTCCGCGACATGTCGCGTAGTGAAAACGCGGCCTATATACTTTAACAACTAAATAAAGAATCTATCGAGGCTATCGTTGTTCTGATCTATACAGAGCAATCCGAAGTACATCCAATGTATTGCCAAGTGGAAGATTTCTCTCCGGTAGGCGTTAATCCGCCGATGTGTATTCCGAACGCAATAATGTTATTCGCATTATACGCAACATTAATTTTCACTTAGAGTACGCTAGTGTAACATGTACCTAATTTACATTTACATTGTACCTTTTACGCTATACATTCAATAAGTTAACGCAATTGTTTCTATCCCAAGTACATATATGGGAGTATTATTCTATTATTTGATACACATAGATCTTAAATTTTAACGCTCACTACTTTAATGTTTCAAATTTTGATCTCAACAAGTTACTTTACATTACACTACATGTCTACATTACAACAACAATCAAACATCTATTTTAAGAGATCATCCAGAGAGTGCATCCTTACAAATGTATCAACTGACAGCAATTATAAATTTCTAACACTGATATTATTTAGATGTATTTTACATGTTAAAAGTACGGTGGTAACTTGGGTATGCACATTAATTTGAAACATTTATTTCCTTAATGTAACTAAAAAGCTTTGTAAAATACGAATATAGTCGATCTCAATTCAATATAGTCGGAAAGATAAATTACCCCCTTTCTCTACATACCTACTATTGAAACATACCAAAGTTTTACATACAAAACATTTCAATTCAAGGCCGAATTGAAATAAAAATACATCTTTCTCTACATACCTACTATTTAAATGTACCAAAATCCCCTGCCCCAAAATCAATAATTGTAAGTATCAAATATATTGATCAATGTCTATAATTGCGATTACTCATTATCATAATATCCGGAGCTACCTTTAAGGGGCACTGAGTAATGTACATCGCGTTCTCCATTGTTTACCTGAATCGACTTTCTTGTTGTAAAACGAGATAAAATCGCAAATCGCGATTACGAAATACCCGGGGCACGTGCGGGTAAAGCTTAGTGGGGATTGACTCTACAGAACAAGAGTTACTGACTCTACAATACTCAACATTCGACGTAAGGTGTGACACCATGGAGTTATAACATAGTTACACAATGTGATTTAAAGTTATTAATGATAATAATAATTTAATTAAATAAAAACGAATTTGACGTGTGTTTTACAAAATATTGTAATATAATAAGGAGAAGCGAAAATAATATTTTAAAGACAATATTATAGAAATTCGGTTGGGCTTACACCATCAAAATTTGACAATAATCATGAAAGAAAAAAAACCCTAAAATATTTTTTAGAAATTTTTTTTTCAGTGTTCTATTTCTGTATTTTCCCTGTGTCATGGGTTCCATCGACACACACAAGACAAGAACACAAAACACCCAGACCAGAAACAGTAGGTAAATCATCATTCATATCTCTACTCTGGTAATCGAACCCAGGATCCTCCGTGCAGCCCACCGGTGTCTTAACCCCTGCGACACTCAAGTCATCAATTAAAAACAAAATGTTCATTTTACGCCAATGGAGACTGACCCTAACTAAAACAGAAGTGTCTGCGAAGCTCGTAAGCAAGTCGTGACATAACTGCGGCGGGCGGGCGTAATCTCGAATAAATTGCGTACACTTAGCGACTCTTTATAGACCTTTTAAGGTAGAAAATTTAAGATGATAATCGACACGCTCATAATTAAGATCAGAACGATAGTCGCTTCGTGACGAGGTGTAGGTGGTTCCACTTCCGAGGTCACGGGTGGTCCTGTACCCATTTGGGGCTAGCTCCCGCTTTTTCTAACGTGTATGGTATGGAGATTAACGATCGCGCCGTTTTGGTTGGCTCAACCCAAATCTGTGGATCGCAGCTTCTAATGAGAGTGCTCGATGGTACTGCACGGATCTTGTTGTATAAATAGGGAGTACTGTTAAATGTTAACTGTTAAAATATATTTTTAAGTGAACTGAGGTTAAACTATAAGCCAACGAAATCGCAACCTTATTGTTATATGATAGGACGATCTTCGTGGCTAAATGGTAACGCCAGTGCTACGTGAATGGCTCCGGCAATCGAATGTCAGCGAAGAAAAATTTGAATTTTCAGTGAAACAGAAATAGAATTAGGCTTTAAACTTTAACATTACAATATCTGCTTATCTACGCCAACTAGGTAATTATAGCGATATAAATATCTATTCTATTTACATATAGTTTACAATTAATAGATTCAATTTAAACAGTTTTATAACCTGTAACCTAATAAAACAATTAAAAGCAAGTTCAGTTATATACTCAGACATGTAGGAGAAATTTAAACTCGTAAATAGACCAACCTAAAAATTGTCTAACGCACCGTAAGGTGGTTTCGCTTGAGAAAATAAACTACTAGACCTTACCTTAACAAAGCCTTTACTGTGTCTAAACTAAAACTACACATCTCAGTTCTCATACGGGAGCGTCGTGTGTGGCGTCTCCGATACTTTAAATAATATACGAGCCCTGGACGATCCTCATATCTCAAAGGGAAGTATTTTGCATGCAGCCACTACCTATCTTTTGGAATAATCTGAAAACGAGAGCACTCCTCAAAGAAAACCTTCATAGATGAATCCTGCCAGTAGAATACCAACCTTAAGTTTGTATCGTAAAGTTCGATTTTAAAAATCAGCTTTGAAGACTTAAGACCTTTTAACATGGAGTGTGTGTACCAAACGCATAATTTATCGTAAATACGTAATTACGCATCGGACGCAAGGAAGAGCATCTTTGAAGAATGTAATGTCATGTATTAAATAAATGTGCACGCATTTTCTTGATGTGGGCTTTCTATATCAAATTGAACAATAATGCGATTATAAATGTACGTTAAGTAATTTAAGAAATTGAACTTATCGCATAATCATAACGTAACTATAAGAAGATACAAACAGTATTCGCTTCTATTTCCACTCATCCATTCAATAAATTACATAATACTACGAGTATAGAGTATATTTCCAATGATTATAAAATATCGATTTTTTTATAATAAAAGCAAACCAAATAGGCAGACTGGCCTTTTATGGGAGAATAAGGTACCAGTAAGTTTTTTCAGGAGAAACTAAAATACTGGAACTACGATATTAGGTTCAATATAGACTGCAATATGTAAGTAACTTGCAATAGATTGACTAAGCTTAACCAAAAATCTTTAACAATTCAGAATATCTATAAATTTTATTCAAACTATACAGGTAACTAACAAGCATATTATTATGATTCAACTACCTTTAACCACCATCGTGTCGTATCAAAAGACTCTAGCTCCTTAATAGGCTCTATGCCTTCCGTATTCTATTAGTCACCATCACCACTGTAAAACTGTTCTTCTAATGGTCCAAGTGAATCATGCTAAACAAAATCATTGTCACAAAGATAACTTTGTTGCAATATTATGCTTCTTTTGTGGACGTTCACGAATCACGTTTGAACACACATAAAATATCTTTTCATAGACTTCTCTTTAACATAGAGGATAGTTACGTATAAAAATGAATTACTAATTACGTATCTACTGCCTTCACAAGTTATTTAATGCAAGCCACGTTATGCTGATGTTAAGATCACTGCATCCTACGGAAGCGTCCAACCTCAAAAAGAAAAAAAACTCTACATCAGATTGTATGCGGGCGCTTTGCTACCCATAAGGACTATAATATAACTCATAACTCCCCAGCCGAAACACAAGACATGAAGAACATGCTGCTTTACGACGGGTTAAGAGGCTGGCGGTGAGGTACCTCCCCGGACGAGTTACTGTGGCTGTACTACCTAAATGTACTTTTCTCATGTGCGTTAAGAAATAGAAACGAAAAAAGAAAAGTAATATTTGCAACTGTGAAGAAACCTATGTTTAGTAAAGACTAGCCATCCAATAGTGGATGGTCTACTATTTATCAGTTCATTAGAGCGGAAGGGGTCAGACGACGAGCGACACCTCTCGCGCTAATGCAGCTGATGTGTTGTTACGATTGTCTAGTCTTGCACTTCGACCACGCTAGCTAAGGAACAATGCACAGAGCAAACATTCCTTCTACATATTTAGATTTTCACTAGACCTCAGTGGATTTACAAGTTGGTCCAGAGAGGGATAAAAAGTATTCAGGTTTATAAATATTCAGGTTATAAACTACGTACCTGCCAAATTTCATCCGAATCTGTTCAGCCGTTTTTGCGTGAAAGAGTAACAACCATCGGATGGATTATGGATGGATGGAGTTTAATGTAAGCACATCTGACCTCACGTACGCTCGGGATAGCCCGACATAATTTAAACATTTCTCAGGACTTTCTCGTCCTAAATATTGGTTAAACTATAAACAGATTCTTTTTAATATGCACCGGCCATAGGTCTCTTATTTTCTATATAATATATAATATAATTCTATATAATATAATCTAATTATATCGTTGCCTTAATTGAATATACAAGATAACTTTATAAAAGCTTATGTCAATTAGACGATAGCCTTAATAGTCCATACGATTTTTCTAACAGCTACACGCAATGTGTGTAGATTTCGTGTATATAAATAAGATTTAAGTAACGAGTTTATTTTATATACATATTTCATAGCACGATTGACGGCGGTGATAAGAAAATTGATAAAATTACTAGCAATTCTGTCACTTATACCCGAAATGGTTAAATGAGGCAACCATTCCTCTAATTGACAGGACGGGATTGATGTAAAAGCTCTTATCAAACCCATATACAGCATATTTGGTCGACAAATTAAACTACGTAAAACATAGTTTAGCTTTACCAATTCAAATCAAAACTAGGTTTATATGTAGACGTTAATTTCAAAATATTTTAAATAGCTTTGAAAGCAGTCCTTTAAGTAACCAACTATACATGAGCTCCAAGTGAATCGGTCCTTCGGTTCAATCGGTTCCTTCAGAATAAACATTATTTAGTTCAACAATTTATTTTCAAATCTAGAACTCAGGCATTGTGTAGAAATCCTACGGACGAACGGAGGTGTTCATCTCTAATTTGCATTTTGTCCAAGCGTTCAAGTGGGTTTAATGCAATACCTCAGTACCCACCGTTAAATCAACGGCTTTAGCAGTTTTCTAGTGTTTCATTAGTGGTCACCCAGAGGTTTTATTGTATGTATTTTCGTGACATTATCCAGTTCCATATATTTACCTTCACAAGCAACCGGAGGAACAGATATGCTATACGAATTATAAAAAAATATTCATCTGTACCGCAAGGAGGAAAATTATGAAGCTGAGTAGCGTAGTGGTTAAGGGACCGGTGCGCTACGATACATGTAGGATCCTAGTTCGATACTTAGGAGAGCAAAAGTTAGACTGATGAGTCCAAAAACCTGTTTCTGATCTGAGTGTGCATTTTCTTATCTTGTATGTGTCCATAGTACCCACGACGGAGGGAATCCTAGTGTAGGGCTATGTGTGTGAAGTGTTACTTATTAAAAAAATATTAAAAAGAAAGTTCAAATTTCTAAACGTTACCTAATCAGATTAAAATATTTCCTACATCTAATGAATATGTATTATGCATTTTAGAAGCAAAGCAAGTACTCTAGACATTCAAGTCTAAGCTTGGCTTGTTGGCATGATTATACCATCACTTCAGAAGACTCAGCAAAAAACCACCGGCTTTCAAACAGCGTGAGCACAGTTGCGCACAAAAACTAGTCAAGATAACTATGCACGCTAAGACCACATCTACACTAACGCTGCTTTGTCAAACATTTTTAACCGACTTCATAGTTTAATTTGTTGTTTCATGACTCTTTTGTATGTCCCACTATTGAGCACAGCATCTACCTACAGAGGGAGGTATGAAGCAAACCCCACCACGCTGCTCCGATGAGGATTGTCATGTCAGTAGTCAGTACCCATTAATAACCCACTACAGGGTCGGGTCTCCTCTCACAATGAGAAGGATGTAGGCCTTAGTCCACCACGCTGGCCTACTGCGGGTTGGTGGACTTCGCATGCCTTTGAGAACATTTTTTTTTTGAGAACTCTCAGGCATGCAGGTTTCCTCTTTTATTACAAAGTCATTGGTGCGTGCCACTGGGATTCGAACCCGGATCCCTCGATTCGAGGTCGAATTCTAAGCCACTGGGCTATCACCGCTGCAGGATGAGGATTAACACGAGGTAAATAGCCAACTCGTATCGTTTTGAGTCGTCCGTAGAGATTCCGACATTGTAATAAAAAATTATGCATCGTCTTTACTGTAACTACCTATGACTGACTGACTTCTGTCTAACTGACTAATTTCTGCGTATCTGCAATTTCATTTCTATACTGGCAGACATAGACCCAAGTGTAAAGAAATATACGAGTATATTGATAGGTAATCCTTCGTTATCCTACCTTAAGATGACTAATTAAAAGTAAAATTTTATTTTGTCAATAAGTCCGTAAGTTATCCGACTATGATGAAGAAACGTTTTATCTGCAATGTCTGTAAAACTTAACGATTGTGTGCACCGAGTCTTACGACGTCTTTCGACGTCCGATAATGTCTTAATCCACATCTCAATTAGAAATTGTGAATCGTGGTAGGTAATGTGTTTTATCGATTCATTTGATTGCGAGGCTGAAGAACCACGCATCAAATTGGTCAGTATCTTTAATTGAATCGGCTTCTTAAAAGGAAGTTGCGAATGGGATTACACAAGTAGCCGCTTTAAGTGCGTAAACTGGATTAATATTGGAGCTTAGATGTTTGTAGGACTACTAACGATGTTTTACTTAGGTGATAGCTCAGTGGCTAAGAATTTGGCCTCTTATTTGAGGGGTCCGGGTTCGAATCAGTAATAAAGTTATGTTCGTGTGCTTTATAAAATTTAATAACACTTGCTCTAACGGTGAAGGAGAACATCGTGAGGAGACCTGCCTGCATGCACAAAAAATGTTCTCAAAGGCATGTGAAGTCCACCAACCCGCAATAGGCCAGCGTGGTAGACTAAAGCCTACATACTACTTAGATATGTTTAGATATAATTATATCATTGTAGTAAGTAAGTAGTAGTAACCACTTGAGGATATTTTATTCCCTTCGCTGTCTCTTTGGCTTACTTTTTAAGGACAATTTTAACTTTTTTTAAATAAATCCGTCGCGTAAAATAAAATAAAATTTACCACAACACCAAGCAACGTTAGGCCCACAATAAAGAACGACGATTGAACCTTATATATTTTTGAATAATCGATTAATGTCAAAAAGTTAAAAATAAATAGGCTTATATTTCTTATAACAAAAAAATATGCACGCATGTCATTTATTTATTGGCGAGTCAGATATTGGCTTCTATAAAATAAAATTGATTGTACCTTATCTAGTCCATAATCAGATACAGTCATACGCGTATGTCACTTGTTACGCCTCAATTTATAAATTTAAATGCAGTCAATGGCGAAATTTGTCTTCTAGGCTTGAGACATTTACAAACGAAGATCGATTAATTGAGGTCAAGATAAACGACTCAAGCCTCAACAAAAGTCGCTTTGTAATAAAAAAAAGTCTTATTAATTTAACTATTAGACCGTGATCAGGTGACGTGTTTACAAAGATTTGCTTCTACATAATTATTTTAATAAGTCCGATTGGGTGCGATAGTGTTCAAGGTCCTTTAATTGTATTTTGATCTGAGCTTTGTGTAAATTTGTGTGTCGGCGACGGTTAGGCGCAAGCGAGTGTGTTCAAGAATAGCAAACATAATCGATAATAGTTATGGTCAAATGAGTATGATGCAATCTCGTATTCCGTATTGACCAATAAGAATTAAAAACTTTTAATCTATCGTTGGTTCGACACCGAATTATAATCAACTGATTGTCCGACTAATGACAAATTATTATTTTTCTAGAAGATTTAGCAAACGCTAAACAGAAAGTTGAATATAAAATTGATGAAAAACTTTTATTGTTTTAAAAGCACATTTTTTAACTAAATTTATTTTGATAAATATTTTTAGAATAGGATACTTATTTATTGATTTAAGAAATCGGAATGGCTAACTAAAGTCTATTTCAATAGACGTTTAAGAGAAGAGGTTATTAAAAGATTTCTTCTGTCTCTTATTAAAATGTAAGTCAAATGTTTTGATATCTTAAATTATTATATTATTATATACATATCTTTCTTTTCTGGCGTATAATGTAGGATATTATAAACAGTTTTTATCGCACAATGGCGAGTGACTTAGGCATCCCGATAAATGATACTTTAGTTCTGCATAATAACTTTCACTGGCAGACTAGAGCGGAGACATCTGCCGCTCTGTAGCGAATCAATTTAATTTGTGCACCGGTGCGCCAGTAAACACAACACGAAGGAAAGTCGCGCACAAAAGTGTTGGGTGACGATCTGTACAAAAAAGTGAATTACCGTGCAAAAATGTGCTAGCGGTTAATAGTCAATAAGCCTAGTACCGTGACATTGCCAAATTTGACAAGAGAATATAAACCGTCATTATGGTCTAATTTTCTCGATCACTCTTACAAGGGTTTTTCAAAATTTCCTTTCGTAATTTTTTTGTCGCATATTAACGTCGCGACGGCGTCCCACGCTACGTTTGTTCGTCTGGACAATCGTAGCGTGGGACGCCTTCCTGCTCGAAGATAAAGTGGTGTGTAAGTAATTGAATGAGAAGAGCTGAAGATCGGACTCAGTGTCACGTCTTGGAAGAGGCCTATATCCAGTCGTAGACAAGTGTTGGCTGGAAGAAGGAAGGACGTACTTCATAAGAATGAACCCTTGGATGTCCACTATTTTATAAATACTGAAGAAGCTGAGCCGATATCCCTTTAAAAATGTTGCAGAAATTTGTTCCTTGATTTCTCGCAATTGTAACGGAAATAAACAGACAGAAAGAACGTTATTCAAAAATTGAAAAAACGTGAACGTCACGTGATCTAAGAGTATTACGTATTCAATTCAAAACGTGTCGTTCTTTTAAGCGCTTTCCATGTCTAGGCCTTTTTAAACTCTTTCCATAGAGATTTTACTTTGCCACAATAGTACATGTACCTACAAGTTTAAATAATCTGAAGCACCGTTGGTCCCGTCAGTGCACTCCTGCATCCTGTTGCGATTGATGAATGCGCCATCCGCAGCATAAACAAACGTAGGGAAATTAGCTGCGCTACTTTCCTTCGTCTAACAGGTTCAGCCTAAAGAACCTTTCATACAGAACTCCAGCGTTTTAATCACGGTTTTTACCTATGCTTTATCTTTTTTTCTGAGTTAAACGTCCCGGGGGTTCCGGATTAGATTTCCAGCAAGGATTTGAATGATGAGTGTGGTGTGTGAGTTGTTGTCTTCTTTGTGTCCATGGCACCCATATCACAGGGGAATCCTAGTAAGAGGCTATGAGTGTGAATCGTTAATATTATTATTATTTAACCGTCAATATTGGAATAATAAAAAGGAAAGATGTACATATATGTACTAAAAGAGAATCTCAAAAATACAACTCACGTTAACTGAGCATAATTAAATAAAGGGACCTTTATAGAAGTAAAAACTTAGAAAATGCCTTTATTAGCAAACAACGGATATTGATAATTGGATAGATGAAAAGATGTGATACGATTCATTGAATAACGGATGTTAGTTTTCTTATGCAATGTTGTAATGAGAAGCGCAAGGCTTCTGGAATCTGGTATTCATTTTAATGAGTTATTTAATGATCCTAACTATTATGGGTTGTGAGTTCGATTCTCACCCACGACAAATATTTGTGTGATCATTGCAAGTGTCTGGGTGTAAATTATCTACATACACATAAAGAGCGGTGATAGCCCAGTGGCTTAGAATTCGACCTCGCATCGAGGTGTCCGGGTTCTAATCCCAATGGCCTTGTAAAAAAAGTTGTATGTATGTGCTTTACAAAATTAAATAGCACCTGCTGTTACGGTGAAGGAAAACATCGTGAGGAAACCAGCATGCCTGATAGTTCACAAAAAATGTGATGTCCACCAACCCACAGTAGGCCAGCGTGGTCTCATTGTGATTTGTGAGAGGAGACCCGACCCTGTAGTGGGTCATTAATGGGTTACTGCTTTTTAATATATAAATTATCTCATCTATTTATGTTTAAAAAGTATATAAGTATATTAAGTACCTATGTTTATCAGCTGTCTGGTAACACAGGCTTAATAGTGTAGGACCAGAAAGCCGTGTGTGTGAGTTGCCCCAGTTCCAGTCAAAATAAAAAGGACTTGAAATAGACGCTAATTTTAGTATATCGTAGTATATAATATAGTTGTCCCATTCCCGATATCCGTATACTCTCCACTCCATCTTGACGTACAAAAATCTTTATATTTCAATTGTATTGGAGGTTGGACGTGTGTGACCAACTGACCATAGGTTACAGTAACCACTCAACATCACGTGGTCTTCATACCCGTTTGCTACTCATTTAGTATAAACTGTGAACAATCAATAAAGTCACACCCACCGACGAAATATTATATGCAACTCACTTTATTAATAAGGCTCACCTGATATCCAACTTTCAAAACTAGATTATCGTGATTGATTTAGCGGTATTTTTGGCAATGTCGACAGTTCAGTTATGTTACCTACGATAAGAAAGATTAAAGCGATCTCTTGTATCTGTTATTGAGATCTAAACTTTAGGTATAGGCTGAAACTTATTTTGGTCCTCTAAGACTTAAAAGTTACATTCAAATTGGTTCAGCCGTTTCCGAGATTAGCGTGCACAAACGCACAACGCAATCAGCTAAATAATTTTATTATATGTGTAGATGATATGAAAAACATTTAATTTCTTCATTACATAATATCGAGCAACTGAACCAAGGCAACGAGTCGCAACTCGCACCGTTGTTATCACAGCAAAGTGCCGCAAGTGTCTGCAGGCTATGATAATTACGAGCAAACTCTCGCAGCTCTCTATAGTGGACACAAAGGTTTCTTATGAAAATAAAATATGAAGGACGAACCAATTATTGGAGATTAAAAAATGGAAGACACAAATGCCATACCACGGTGTCAGATACCTGTGTGGGCACGCAGGCAGATATCGATCTTTTTTATTTCCCACACATTGTGTTGAGTTTTTAAAAATATGTCCAATGTTGTTTGCGCACAGCCTCTATTCAAATTGTGACGAACGTCAGTAGATGCTGGCCACTTTATGCCAAAAGTCTGCTTGCCAAGTCAAGCCTTTATATTAGCTCCCAGCCACCAAGCCAAAGGTGGAAGTTGATATATATTATGCCAATAAATAAAAACCTTCAAAAGTTAAGTTTCACTTAGATCTAATCCTTACCATATTGCAGTACAAAGTGACGCAAGTAGCTGCGGGGCTATGCTAACTGCGTTATGTGGAGTCGAGGCGAGCGCACTCCTAACAGCTCTCTACAGAGAACATTATATTGTGTTGCGCGGGCATGAGCCTGTGCTTGAAGTTCGCCTGTGCTAATGCCTTTGCGTCGCAGATACATCGCGATTGCACTCCTAGCAGCTCTCTGCAGTGCATACAACATTGCAATACAGCTGCTATCAGTACAAAATGGTGAGAGCTCATGCGGGTTATGAGAACTGCGTTGTGCGGAGTCGAGTATTGCCTGCGTTAATGTCTCCGCAACGCAGTTACATCGCGAGCGCATTGCTAGCAACTCTCTGCAGAGGACACAACATTGCAGTACAGCTGCTATTGATTTAACTGTGTTGCGCGGACACGAAGCTGCCTTTGCTCAAGGCTCACCAGCGTTAATATCTGCGCAACGCAGTTACATCGCGAGCGCATTGCTAGCAACTCTCTGCAGATGACACAACATTGCAGTACAGCTGCTATCAAAACAAAGTGGCGCGAGTGTCTGCGGGCTATGATAACTGTGTTGTGCGGACATGGCGCTGCTTGCGCTAGAGGCTCACCCGTGCTAATGTCTCCGCAACGCAATTACATCGTGAGCGTACCTGCTCTCTGCAGTGGACGCACCATGTGCTTGAACAAAGGAAAAGCTTTCCTATACGTTAGGATGACATATCTTATATCTTTATTAAAGAAAATTCAAGCCAAAAACAATTTTTATGGCATTTTATACAATAAGAGTCCTGTAAGATTCAACAAAAAAGGTATTCAGTCCTCATATTAGAGGATCCTAGTCCTCGTGAGTAGCAAAGCACCCGCATACAAGTTCAGATTGTTTATTTCCCTCTATTTGAGATTGGATGCCGGTGACCACTTAGTATCTGGTGGCCTGTATGGCCTTTACTACTCAATTACTATAAAAATATTTATTTTCTTATTCCATTCGCTTCCATTGTAGCAGCGCCAGTGTCCGTGACGCCCGCGGAGATGTTTGACATTAGCTTGAAATAAACATTCGATGATTCGCCATTTCCATGTCTGCGCCGCTAACGGCCCATTGAGGCTTTCTTCCAATATATTTATCGGCAACAACCCACGGTTATGTACACTAAATACAGTTTTAAAGCGAGAGATCATGTTCCCTGGTAATGTGCTAAGCTGGGCTCCACTTTCAATGTTTATACACTGTAGTGGTAAAGGTTAATTCTTTGTTTTGAACTAGAAAATGGTGACTATTCCTTTTAGTATGTGAAATAGATATTGCAAACGTGTAAACTACTGGACGTTTAATAGGTTCTATAGCTAATGAAGAACCACATCTGACCTCAAAGAGGGAAAATTTTAAAGGGGCACTTGTTGACGTTAAGTTAAAACATGCGCCGCGACACTGAAGAACAAAGGTAATATCCGTCGCAACACATTTTATCAGTGGAAACCCCGATAACTATTTTAAAAACCAGTTAAGAAGATAACTTACCAATTTTGTGTTACAGTGAATTAAAAAGGCCACAGGCCTGTAGTGTGCCTTTTTCTTCTTTGTATTAAGACTTAGCAGTCTAAAGCTGGACATAGGCCTCTCCTATTCGACGCAACCTCAATCCTGGGGCTCATTTCTTTACTTATTCTAAATATTATTAGCGAAAATATTTATTTTTCCAGTTGATTCTTATGAGAATGAGTCACATTTGCTTCAAGTCTAAAATGTAGCAGTCATATTTCAAATGGCGACACAAGATTTGTGTCTATGACCCTTCACAACACGCAAAATTTCAACATCAAGAAGATAACAGAAGTCTAGAAACTTTACAAAATAACCTACTAACCTACGGTTTAAGATTGTATTTTAATGTTGTCGGTTATACAAGAGGAGTGAATGATAAGAACTTAATAAAACTGGTTTAACAAAAGCCTACTTAAAGTATTATGACCCTTTAATCTTTACTTGCGGAATTCAATAATTCCATTTAAAATGAATGAGTTTGTTTATTCATAATTATAAAAACCCCAAGAAAGTAGTATTTATAATAAATAAAACAACATGAGTAGGTATTGACATTAATCTATTTATTTAAGCTTTAAAAACGATGTGAGTACATTTTTGATTTTTATTATCTAATATACTATTATGTCACAGTAAATAAAACACAAACACAACACTTCAGTACCAATTTGGTTTACACGTGCCGTTTCAATTTAATTTAATAATAACAGTCTCAAAAATATAATTACTAAGTAGCCTAGCCTTTGACAAGTTGTTAAATAGCGGTAAATTTTTAAATGGCAAAAGGTAATCTATTTAAGATACTACATTAAATCATATGACAGAAAAAAAATCAGAAACTTCCGCCTATATTTGACAGTTCCAAAGCAGTATAATAAATTGTCTGCGCTTCGAAAGTAGACAGTATAAGTAATATTAATGAATAAATAATTCATGCTAATACAAGACTTGAAATACACGTAGCAAAATCAATAATCACGTTGATAACCGATAAGTTGACATAAATGAATACGATTACTCAAGCATTGGTCATCCACCGTCTAATATTGACTTGAATGATAGTAGTGAAGGTAAACTACGTTTGGGCGACAGAATCGTAATAAATGAAATAAGTAGCATTGAAGGCTAGGCTGATTGAAAGAAACTAGAATTTGGTTGTACAATGTACAGCAATAAAAAAATATTATGATTCTTATCGCTTCACGATCATAAGACTTCTTGTATCAAGGCTGCAACGCAAGAGTATGCTATACAACAAAATACAGAAAAGTTAATTTTTATAGAATCATTAAATTTTTTTTCCACTGGGCTAAGGCTTGCGGCGTTTGAAAATATGAAGATAGGGTTTTGGATAAGATAAAACACCAACCAACTAGTTTCAGTGAAAATTTGCAAAATGTTCAAAATTTTACACTAAACTAAACTACCTTACGTAGCAAGGGGACAATAAAAGGATTACAACCACAGTATAATTTTCTATAAATCAAATTAACTATCCCATAGAAATTGTATTCAAATTTCAAATTTCGTAAATACCAAATAAGATATTCTATCAATGCATATTTTGAAACTAAAGGCGTTAAGTATTCATTGTTTCAGATCTATCGCGTTCAATAAATCCTGGTATGGTGTTATGGCTCTCTTCGTATTATGACACAGTTTCGCCGTATCCGAAATAAACACGGAATTATCAAATAAGCTAAAGTACAAAGGCTGAACAAAGCCCACACAAATCAGACAGGATTCCTAATGCACTATCGGCGGAGCTGTGTATATCAAACATTTGCATGGGCCCGCAAACGAGAGTTGCGTGTTGCCGCCCACTCTAATATGCTAGGATCGCCATTTAAAATACAAATCTAAGGACTAAATGAAGTTCCGATATATAGTGTGTCTGTACAAATAAACCCAGTACGTTGCCAAACAACCAGGGATGGCCTAGCAATTATTTTGATATTCACACAAATTATGTGCACTGGGTTTATTCTGACATAATTATGGATATGGGATGAATTTTCAGCAAATAAGTCCTGTTTTAAAAGTATGTGGATATGATAAAGAAACTTTAGATTTCGTATTGTCTAATATAAGTATTTAAAGATTCACGCAGGAACAAACCAATGAATTCTTCGCGAAGTTCCGGCATTCACCAATGGATGATTTTCCTTTCCAAAAAAATATTCAATCCTATTTCAGCCCTAACACATGGTCACCACAGGTACAATACTGTGAAATCGTCGGTCGTATCGGCATCGCATTAACCGCGGTTGTAGCACAATGTTAGTTGTCCAGTTGCCCCATGCCCCGTAAAAAGTTACGCGATGTTTTTGCTAAATGCGCGTAATCAAGCGAGGTTCGTTTCGGACTCTAAATCTTATTGGTGATGCAAACAATACATGGTTTGTACCAAGAAAGACAGAGATGTTTTCTATATCAGTTAATGGACTAATAATAATATGGGGTGATTATCAAATTGTTAGCTTAATTTATTAATACTCCGACATCTTAACGAAGCATTTGACACCGCTGTCCTTAGAGCACAGAGGAGCAAAGCATCAGTACACAGCATGGAGCATAGATTTTACTAAGATCGTGCACACCTTTGGGCTTCTATTACAGATATGTAGATTATTAAACAGCAGACTAGAGATATCCATACTAATAAGATATTTTTAGCACTAATCTGTTCTTAACTAGCAAAACCAACGTCTGTGTAGCTAAAATGTGAAAACATTAAGGAATTTTTCTCTTCGTGCTTTCTTATGAGACCTACAAACAACGATAAAAATACTGAACACTGATTTTCGACTGCACGAGAACCACACAACTTTTTCTAATTTACTGCAAAAAATATAAGTCTGGTAAGACAAAAGCCTTCAAAACCTTTATATATCCTAAAAACTTATTCATTCAAAGACCTATTCCATACACTCGATACACTCGATATTTCCGAAGAATGTCGGCTAAAACCCGATACGCATGAGAGGCGTATTCCGTAAGCGCGACCCCGCGTCCCGTGCAGTATCGTCTCGGACAGGCGATCCGCGGTGTCGGGTGACGACGATCGGCTTACCCATCGACCGATCACCTACAATGTCAGCATGCAGTGAATTTGATTTAGACGAGTAGGTATTAAGGCTTATATAACAGAATGCAACCGAAAAAATAGAACTATGAAAACTTTTTTATTTACAGCAATTACAGCTTCGAGAAGAACTATTTCTGCGAGGATAAAAGTTTACCTGCTATAGGTATACAATAGTACACAGCCTTTTACCCTATGAGGTGCCTTCCACCACCCTACACGTCCGCCCTGTAACAAGCAAATCCTTACGTATGTATGGGGTAAAAGAGGTATAGTACTCAAAGACAAAATGATGCGATCGACAAAATGGTATATACCTAGGCGTAGCTAAGCACCCGCTTATAATTTCAAATAGTATTTAGTCCTCTTTGAGTGTGAATGTAGTTGTCCATGGGCTACAGTAGCCATTTAACATCGGTCGGCTGCATGCTCATTTGCTATATGCGTATAAAAAACTAAACATCTGTACTTAATATGAGTAACACTTATATGCTTTCATACTTGAACTGACAATTTGAAAGACGAAGTGGGATTAAAAGTTTAGCGCCATTATAAATTAGACAAGGCCAGTCCATCAACACTTGGCTCGATATACTATTATATTTATTGACCCTAATTGCTAGGTGCACTCCGACAGATCATTACGTGGTCACAAATATGGCAACATAGCCATTGTCGACGATCCACGTATTTGAATAACTTGTCATTCGTATGTCTCAGCATAAAAGAGTAAATACATAGTTTTTTTAAAACTCACGTTAAAAATTCTTTTTCGATATTATTTTCTTTTTTAAGCAAATGAGTGCTATAACGGCCAGGCAGTCCTCTTGAGTACCACACAGAAAGAAATATTTTCTACAGCAAACTATATCTTTTTTTGCATAACAGATATGTCTTGACCAAATTGACGCCATCGCCAATTGACGCCAGTACTTTGACTTACTTTAGTTACTTAGGTACTATATGTATTGATATTATTTGGTTCCAGTAATTTAAATTTTCATTTAAAAAATGTCCACTAATACAATCATATGATACGATTTAAACACCAGAAGAAGGGATTAGGAGTTCACTAGGTTAATCGATAACTGGGACTCACATTCCAATGACGAGCCATGGCCACTCAACCAGATAGCGAAATGGAATGCCTTGCATGTCATAATTTCTTTACCACTCAATGCGATACCCAAGACATATCATAGCCATGAAAGTTTAACTTTATCCAAAAATTTACTCTTTTGGAACTTGGAATATCACAGCGTTTACAACTTGGAATTAATGTAATTATGAAAATTGCGTCTAGCGACCTAATTTAAAAATGTCCTTAAACTCAGTACCTACATTACAAATCGAATTGAACTCTACCCGCAATTCAACTTTAACCTCAAGGAACTTTGTTCAAACATTCTAAGTGCATTCCATCTTTACTCGCTGTTCGACAGCAATCAGACTAGTACCGGACCTAAGTGGCCGTCAATAGCGTTTTAAATTGAAAATCTCGCATTATATTAGCTGGCATCGCTAAACAGAGTCAAGATGGCTCAATTTGTCGTGTAGTTATATCGTTTGCAACGCTTATTAACGATTCAAAACACACTAATGCAATAAACCGATGCGTAGGCGATATTCGTCCTAGTGATCGCGACAACGAGCCCTAGGAACGTTTGCACGTTATTTGTGTTGTTGCCGACTTTGAAATGTGGATGTTTCAACATTTCTATTCAACGCTATCTGTTTCTAAATCAGGACCGGTTTTAATTCCATCATTTATTTAGTTAACTTTATCGAACTTGATGCCATTGTAATGATAATTATCTAGTGTCTAGGAACGAAAAGCTCATGAGTTTATTTAAGAGTTCCAGAAATTTATCTCAACAAGTGTACAAAACGAACTAACTAACTGCAAAATCTTTCTCCCATTGGTTCTCACCTAGCTTTAAACACAATGCAAAATGATGGAAAAAAGAAGATATTATTAGATAATATTACAATAATTTCAGCTCACCCTGAATGCCCCTTACCTTACCTTTTAACCTGCCATGAAGCATATCTTCATAACTACCCTTTACTCGTTAACTGGAGTGATGTGGTTGCCGGAGATGCTTTATCCGAAACTAACATTTAGGTACCTATAGTTCTCATGAGTAGCAACACGCCGAAACGACCTCAGATAAAATTTCAAACCGTACAAAAATTGTGGCTTAAATGTGATAATTCTTATTTATAAGAATAACTAACCTGCAGTTTACAGTTGTTTATCAACTATATATTGATCTCGTGACATTTATCATCGATAAGAATAGTTTATAATCACAAAACATGACAGACGTTACATTCAATCTGCAAATAGTCCAGTTTCCTCAGTTATTCCGCTCGCTGGTGTCGTCTCTGGTAATAGGCATGATGACAGTAATCAAGTATCGCCAAAATATTTATCTGATCTAATGAAATAGGATTCAAAGATTTTGAAACATGTATTTATTCTCTTATTAATGTCAAGATTAATAATTTATTTGTTAAAATAAATCTACAAAATACAACAATCCGCCATGATAGCTAAAACACCCATCAAATCGAATTACGTCAAATTACGTCACGTCTTAGTTAACGTCATTTTTTTCGTAAGCAAATTTTACGCGATCTGTCATTTTTTACTGAGCCGTGGCGCAATGACAGACGTCATGACACGGGCGCGCGTTTTGGACCGAATTTGAAACTTAAAATTTAAACGTACTTTTATTACACAAAAACCTTAATTTTCTACAAAAATATGATATATTTTAGACATAATAGAAACTTCTGAATATCATAGAAGAGTTTTTGAAAATTAGTCATCATGCCTATTACGCCCAGCTTGAGTCGTGTTTAATGAATATGAATGCTGATAATTGGCCTATCAGCCGTTCAGTGCGTAAGGCTGTGCTGTACGGCAACGAACGTTTAATTTCTTAACTCAGGGCAGGCGCCTACGAAAATATTCTTTTAGCACAAGATTGTCTTTAGCCTATTAAGGAACCGCTGCAGGGTCGGATCTCCTCTCACAGTGAGAAGGATGTAAGCTTACTCCACCACGGTGGCCTTATGCAGGTTGGTGGACTTCACATGCCTTTTTTCACTATATTTTATGACCGTTATAGTGGGTTAGGTAGGTATATTAAATTTTATAAATATCAATTGTTATACTCGTAACTCTTAAGAAAGTGATTAGTATGTGTCACTAGGATTCGAACGCAGATTCTATCTGCATTGGTCTATCAGCAATTCAGTGTGGAAGGCTCAGTTCCGTAGCAATGAACGTTTAACTTCTTAGCTCAGGGCAGGCCTACGAAAATATTCAACTTAAAATTTCGTAGATAGAAGCACTCAAAAGTTTAGTTAGAGGCGTGCAATAGACTAGATACAATAGATGTTCATTCAAGTAGTTTTTGTTACTTTGTGATTAATCTGTGAGAGAACCTTTTGCAGTTATTTTTTTAAATACTGCTCTACTCCTCGCTGTTCTATTAAAACTATTATGAATGTTTTTATCCTTTATGTATTCTAACACTAAGAAAATCATGCCTTGTAACCCGTTGACTTCAAAATATACAGACATTCTTTATCCGACTCATTAATTTGAAGGTCTTCAATCAAATGACGTTTATAAATTATATTTGTAATTTTACCCTTATTCGTACCTACAATCCTTTACAGAAATAGGGCATAAATAGTCAACTGATCTTCCTTAACGCAAAGTTATACGATAATCCGACAAACTGTTAACTACGAGTATAATAAAATTAACAAACATGTCTTCTATATTGTCACGTAAGTAAATATTATAATGAGTATTACAGTCAATCTATACACTTTACGATAGCAGGTAGACTTACGAGTAGGCTGGATAATATACTAAATGTATAAAGAGGATTATTAAGATACCATGACAAACTCTTTAAGTGAAAGTAGTTCAATTGATATACGCGTTATTTTCTTAAAGTTATCTAATGTTAAACTGAAAAAAAAAACAGCTAAGTATTTTCTACTATTATTGCATCGAAAATTTTCACTCTCGCAAGAGATTTCATTGATAGACCATGCCATTAGGCATTAAGTCCGCCTATTGTTAATTCAATAAAGGCTAAAAAAATGAATTTACAAATCGATATACCTACATCAAAGACTTTGTTACAACTTTCATATTAACGCCCAAGTACTGCCTTACCAAATATTGTAGAAATTATGATACCTTTAAAAAGTCATTATTAAATAAAATTAATATGACGTGTGTTATAAAAATTTTTCAAGGATTATCAGGAATCTCATTTAAATCGGAAAGATAGAAACGATTATACTATTAGTTTTGAGCTGATTAATATTAATTTGCTTGAAAACTAAGTTGAATCGACTTATATGTAGTATACATAGAAGTAACCTAAATTATATTGGTATTAGATACTGGCACATTTCAAATTTCTTGCCTTTCAATAGCACCGTAATTTTAAAATAAATTAGGTGCCTTAAACATTAATCTTGCATACAAATTTCATATAATTATTATTATCTAAATGTAATCACAGAAACATTCGGCACCTATTGTAATGCAGGAAGCATTGCACCGCTTTGCTGCATGTTACCTGCAATGAAATATTGCACAAAGCGCAGTTGCATGCAGGTTGCAGCGATATCAGTCCGCAGTCGGCTGATAACGTTATCACCGCTGTCCGCTGCGCGCTCGCATTCACTGCGCTTATACACGGACCGACGTACTTGATACTTGGAAGTAATCATTATTTTTGTTAAAGAAATCAAAACCTCTTAGTGGAACTAAAAAACTACAAAACGCTTATCAATAACGCTTTTTGACTTCAAATAATACCGAATCAGTTTTCAATAACAAAACTTTTTTGACAACAGTCATAAAATGCTTGCTATCAACAACCAAGGGATGGATTCCTTGTAGACTAAAAGTGCTTGACTCTCGACGAAGTTTTACGATCGAAATACATACGATAGAGAACACTGTTACTACATCTTCTTTATAATCTGTCCTGCGAACGTCCTTTATTTCCCAAAAATTTCATGCTTTTCCGATCAGGATACTTTAGTTAGAAAACAATACACCTTACGGCGTCAATACACCTTTGATTCCACACTTGTTTTGTACGATGCTTGATACTGCCCTTAAAAAAACCAATAGCAAATTTTTAATAATAAAAATTTTTTGTTGCTATTTGTTTTACCCGCTCCCCCGCGCCGCGCCTTGCATGCAAACCGTACATCGATACATTACATTGTTGCTCGTTATGTGCTTCCCATGGATTATTTTGTAGTTCCATGGTGCTTCCCTGCTTCTGCGCCAATACCCTGCACGCAGTAGTTGGATAGAAACCTCGCCTGATGACGTCACGACATAGCATAGGGGCACGTCGTACATATCGACAGCAAGAAATCGACACTGTGTTCTCTTGTATGGTGGTCTGGTGGAGACGTCCTTTTGTAGGATTTGGACTATATTTTTTTCTATTGCTATATTTTTTTGATCGAAATACTCTTATAACAGAGAACGTTGTTGACACACTTTCCTAATAATTCACCGCAACTACGAAATTTAGATGTCTCATTTTAAAACATCCCCAAAAATGTATATATTTTTCTATAAAAATACATCAGAAACAGAATGGCTTTATAATATAATCACTTTTTAGTCACCTCTCCTAATCTTACTATGAGGTTGGATATTATTACCTAAAAATCCTTACAAAATTAAAATAAAGAAACAAAGTATCAAAGGATCACAGTAGCCTCTTATAGCAGAGATCATGCGATGCTTGACGCTGGAGTCAAGGAGAGCGGCCGGCGCCGACCACGCCCGCTCCCCGCGCCGCGCCCCGCATGCAAACCGCACATCGATACATTCCATTGTTGCTCGTTACGTACCACCCTGCTTCTGCGCCAATACCCAACCTTTCAACGAAATAACTGTACGGAAACGTTATTGATATATATATTTTTTTGTAATGTCTACCCATTTTGTAAACCATGTCAATACAACCCATGACTACCTCTTGTTTTGTTAAATAAACAAATTTCATTTGTGTTGTCTCTTTAGTCGGTCCCTCACGACTGAGGATCGTGGTATGGAATAGATAGTGGTGAGGACTGAAAAAAAGTTTTTAAAAATGGAAAACAGATGACTTTAAGCAAACGCCGGGAAACCATCGAGTTCATATACGACTGGGCAAACAAGCGTCGATTAGCGCAAGCCTATTTCCAAAAATAGTCTTCAAAAGTAGTTTTAATATGAACACTTGATTATCAATAAATTCGATTGTATCTCATTACGTCTTCGCTTCTGTACCATTAACGAGCGTACGACCTACATCATAACAATCCGACCCAGTTACAATACCGCTAATTGGACCCCACCTTTAGAGTTTATAGATAGTGTTACGTATTCCGAGTTTTATCGGCGAGTTTGCAAATAAAATGTTGTACGAGACTAATTGATACGCGTAGACTTCGCTGCGAGACGCATTTATCGTATTAAAATACGTACAAGATACGAATTAGAGGCATTAAATATCATTAGTAGAATTTAGTACTTAGTAAGTTTTTGGATGGTAAAACCATTGCAGTTCACCCTATATCGGCTCCTTAGGTATTATCTAACGTGAAGCAGCATGTTCTTCATATCTTGTGTTTTGGATCAGGACGTGCCCTTTCCGGAATACAAATTAGGGGTGATCTTTTCAGTAAGGACGGAACATACGGGTCTAATATGTTTGTGACACATAAGGATGTGACACTAACGTATTAGACCTCTAATACGCTATTTATCCTATTCAACATTATACATAGGTGTCCATGTGTGAGTTGGATGACACCGACAAATGAGCGATGTGAGGAAAGTCTTGGCGTTTTAGACGACAGAAGTTCGATATGACCCATGTCGCCCCATCATGAATACTCACTGGTGGTATTCATGATAGGGGAACACATAATATGGGAATGCCACGTAAAAAAATAGGTATTCATGAGTTGCGCTCAACAGCTAGTCGACGTACTAGTACTACTAAACTATGGAAAACTAGGCAAGTCTTCTCCGACAACAGCGCGCCCAACACAAAGAGAATTATGCATTTGGGGCTGATAACTTCGAATCCGCGAACGTACCCATTAGTAATGGATATGAACAGAATAGAATTGTACCGTTTTATCTGTAACTGAGTAATGATCTACAGCACGGATTGCTTTGACACGGCGACAAATAAATATCCGCGATTACTTCGCGGTAACTTACACATTAATTATATTAAATCAGATCACCTCAACATTGCGGATCTGTTGTTATAGGTACCTTTCCGGCTGGCCAAGCGGATACCTTATAATATTAATTATAAACCTACTCATTGAGTCATAGTTGTTAATCCTAAGCGTTGATAAGGATAACACAAAAACTTAATAGGATTTAAGCACAATAAACTGTGGAAGGCCGCGGGCTAATTATAAATAGTTTTGCCGTAATGATAGCTCCGGATATAATACTGAGTACCTTTGAGTAACGCTAACAAGGACAACGATAGCTTTAAGGCGTAACCTAGACATAGTATAGATGACGCAGAAGCCTCCTGTCAGGAGGCTAAAACCTTAATAGGTATTTAAATGTATATCACGAGAAATGTAAATTGAAATGTTCCATATATCTTCTGGAATTGCAAGCGGCAAGCACAAAGGCATCCAAATACGCTCAAAGAAGCAAAAACCAATGGAATCGTTTTCATCGCGGGTTTAAATAAACAATTAGTCGCAATGAAACGGCCATCAGTCTCCCGGCACTGTATCTCTTCAGCGAACAAAATTAAGCTATAAAATATAACGATACGATCTCACCAAAAACACAGGCACAACACATAAATTATCGTATTATAATTATTTGGCGCAAAAGAAAAGTCGTCGACGCAAGGGACGCGTGTACGGCGGTTCGAAATTCGAGCTGTCAAAATAACGAACCTGTTGGGCATACTGCGGCGGTAATGATTATTATTTTCGACTTTAATTTTGGCGCAGCGGCGGCCGCCTGACCTTTTCACTCAAGCGATATTTTTTATTTCAGATGTGGTTATCATCAAACGTTGATCTGAAATGGTGGCGGTACGATCGAGGCTGCTACATCCGTTCTCTAAGGTCTCCGCCGACCACGCCTAGCTCAAATGGGTGCGATGCCTACAACTCGACTATAATACTCGCTACTGCGCAATTGACTCGAGCTCGGTTCATTTGGAGCTACTAATTTGCGAGGTCCGAACGCGAGCTTAATATGGCGTAGGCTTTTTACACAATCCTTGTAAGAAGTGATAAAAAGCGACTTCATAAAATAAAAATTCGCACCAATAAATGTGTTGTGAGTCAGGAATGTACAACAGGCAGACTATTTTTTTATTATTTCTGATTTGTTAAGTTTTTTTTTTCTCCGGATCCACTCTGTTTATAACTATATCTAGGGAGTTTAAAGGCACTTAGTGAATTGAGCAAATTTCTTCTTAGTATTTTATTTCAGTTAAAAAGCTAATGCTTGGTATTTGTATATTATAAAAAAAGTACACATATTTCATGCCTTCTCCATTTCCTTTCGTACATCACCTACTTAACGTAGATCTGTGGCCGATACTACTAACCTCCGCTTAAGTTGATTGACAGCGTTTAATGATTCAGATGCGTTACTGTAATTCATACTAAGACAAAAGATAAAAAACCGACTACTGTTTAAAATTTTGTTTACGTAATCGATTACCACCAATCATTTACAAATTGCTGGTTTCTCTTTTGTAACCGGGCCACTTGGTTGTGGTTTTAGCAAATTTTGGTTGCAACTTGATTTATAATTAAGAAACTCTCCATACCCAATGTAACACCCGATCGCAATTTTAGGATAGAAATCCTATCTGAGGTCTCATGCGAGTACTCTACTACTGCTCGCCTTATGAGATGCCTATGTCCAGCAGTGGACGTGGGCATATGTACGTCTACGCGTACTATGTATTTATAACACGATGTTAAACTTTTGTTTTTCAAGCCAGAAAACTCAACATCTGATCATCGTATTCAGGCCATTAAGAATTGACATGATTGTAGACTGTTAAAAACGTACACTCATACATTTAAATCATGCAACCGTAGGCCTGCGCATTACTTGCAAGAAAATATTGCAAGAGATAAAGGAAACAAACAACCATTAATAATAAATTGAAGGATAATTATAAATCCGTATTCTGAAGCCTCAAGAATTAACCTCGAATCATTATAAACGTTAACACTTCGACTCCAGATGACGGACAGAAAAATTAACTGCTCACATAAATATGCATATTTTAAGAGGAGAAAATAATATCCAATATTTTCTTCCGTGTACTTAATAAAGATTTGCAAATGATAATTTCTTATTTAGGTGTTATATTTCAACTCCTTACATTTTTTGTAAAGCAAGCTAATGGTCGGATTACTGGAGATATTATTTATACTTTTATTTACTTAATTCGTAGTTTTTAGGCTACAATTAGCTATAGGTGTTTTTCGAATGAAAGATAATTACATATAGCTGGGCTTGCTACAACACCTTTATTTTGTTGTTTTTTTACATACAAAAGCCACGTTCATGGGGGGGCTAAACGTGGAAAGTGTTTGTTTGTTTGTTTTCTATCATTTTAAAAAAGAGAGACGGATTGAGGTATTTTTTTTTGAGTGGAGAGATTACATAACTGGATAAAGTCGTCAGGTACGTGTAACGTGTTTAAATGTTAGGCTTAAATCTTTAAGTTTATTTAGAAAAGCGATGCTGTGTCATCTGGTATATCTGAATGTAATCTATAAATAACTCATCGATATTGAAATGATAATATAAAGTTGTTAAGAGAGCAGTAAAGTATCGGTACTGTAAAAAGGCGTAATTTATTGTGGCGATTACTATTTTATTACTACAAATAGTTATGTAGTTTGCTCATTAATAGCTTATCCGTATCTAATACACCTACACGGGCTGGTCGCTGGTGTTCCGCCAACGCGGCTCAGTCCAGATTAATTGCATTTCGGTGGTAATTTCACTTGTTCAACCTTAATTGCAAAGAATAATTAGTAAATAGATCTTTGGGGAAAAAGGTCCTCGAATGGTGACCACGTTTAGGTTGAAGAATCACAGGTCGCCTATCAGGTGGATTGAAGTAGATCGTCAAGAAGACGGCAGGAAACCGCTTGATTCAGAGGGCCCAAGACCGGGTGGAGTGGTGTCGATTAGGGGAGGCCCTCGTCCAGCAGTGGACTACCAAGGGCTGAAAGGAAGGAAGAAGGAAGTAAATAGATTGTAGCGTGGATTCACCAAATTCGCATAAAAAATAAATAAATAATTAATATAAATAAAATAACTTTTAGAAAATCATTGGTGCGCCATTGGGATTCTAACCTACACCCCGCGAGTCGGCCGAATTCTTAGCCACTTGGCTATCACCGTTACCCTACAATATAATTATAATAACTCAAGTGTTATTTCAAATTTGATACGATCCATGTCATATTACGTCGACAAATCCTTACTTCTCACTTGTTTAACAAAAAATCGCTCGTAATTTCACTTGTTGCACCTTAATTGCAGTAAAGCACATTATTCGGAACATTTACATGAAGAATGAGAGACGTTTAAAGTAACGCAGCACCTCGGGCCCCAAGCCCGCCCATTATCGATGCATTTCACACGAACCTCCCAATAAGGCGAGCATGATTTTGATACCAAAATGTGGAGTAAATTTTGGCAGTATTTTTGCAGAACTTGGAAACCAAATTCTTTTTATATTTCACTTATATTAATGAAATTATTTAATACTCGTATTATAAAGTATATTATGTGGACATTATTATTTAACTTGTATTAGGTTTAGATTTAAAGAGGTATTTTATAATATTACCCTTGTTTATCTAATAAGTCAAATGTCAATACCACTGGATACCGTTGTGAGTTACTAGAAAGTAAGCGGGAACGTAACTAGTAAAAGTAAGTGTGAAGCAACCTATTTATTATAGGTTCTCTGAAGAGAGAACTTTGGAACAAATTTTGGAGAAAGTGAATCAAAAAATGTATTACAGAACACCCAGTGTTTAAATAACAGTCGCACTTTACCGTTTTTCCTAAGAAGAGACCCCAAGTACCCAGTTACGGGGTCGGTAATGGTATCATAATGAGGTATTTAAGGCGTTTAAGTATATACTGAAGCTGCAAGTTATGTTGCACTTTTCGGTGATAATGACCCTTGGTGAAATCTCTTCTAAATACAGTTTTAACACTACCACATTTTCGCCGAATTATTGCTGTCAATAATCGTCCATTTTTTTCACGGTACTGAATTTTTATTTCATTAGCTAATAAGAGAAATTGTTTGTATATTCCAAATTGAATAACTTAAGACTTACACTATATTGAATAAAAATGTACAATGAAAACTGCCCACTTCCATAATGAAAGAATATTAAGCACCCTAAACTTTTAAATGAATTGAACAGAACCGAACGCATATATTTGAAAATTATACAAATTCAATGTCATAATGTATCGCACCAGACTATATTACGCTACGGTACTAACATTACTTAAAAACAGGTGCATAATTGAACATTTTTTCAACCAACGAATAAACACCGCTACCACTTACCATTTACCATCCTCGAATCCCGACATCCATAAGGCTTTCTTCGAAGCCTATAACAGCGTTTGCCTCAGAAATTTCTCACTCGACCATAAATGATGCCATTCCGATGCATTACGTTGGTACCACGAAAACTCGAACCAGTTAATAACTAAGTAGTCAGGAAGTCGACCGCGCAGGAAGATTAAAAACGATATTATTTTCATGGCAGATATTTTCGTACATTTTTGGCGAGGCAGTGCCCGTAATGAAGAGTTACGACGGTGTTGATTTTAACATAATGAGTCCAGTAATTTTCGACGGCACCTCATATTTCGCTCGCATGCACAACGCAATATGTGTACGTTATTACCTTGTCAAAATGGTCCATCTTTTTCATAATAAAGGTAATAATCAATGTTTCACCGAGAAATTCAGCTTTGTTTTTAGTTTTGATTTTAAAATCAGTGTTGTTTTAAGTATTTTAAAAAATCGATACTGTTTTTATATTTTAAAAATTTAAAAAATGTGTATATTTCTCCTAAATGGCGTAAGAAATTTTTATTTAACAAAAATATCTCTCTATACACAAACAAATAAACAAGTAAAGAATTTCGTACGGTATTCAAAACATATTGAGGAAATTTACTCTTTCTTTAAGACTTATATCTAAACACTTATTAAAAAAACATAATCTGAGCCTTCCACAATTAGGAATGCGTCATCATAAAAAGATAACCCGAAGAAGTGAGCTACAATGGCTCATAAGCGATCATCTTTATCCTCATGAGTAGTACGACTGCAAATAGGACGCTATCCTATACGGCTAAACGTAGATGTCCATGAGTCATAGCGACCATTTTATTTTTTAAGTATCCTGCATGCCCCTGTGCTATTCATTCATCGGAAAAAGAAAAGTCGTGTACTCTAAAAAAACTAAAGAAACCATGAATCAATTAATAAAAACCTTCTGAAATCCTGTTCGTATATGGGATTCCACAGACGATTCTCGGATGAAATAGCGTTGGGGTTTTCCTCGCATCACCAGTTTCCGACGAATGTCGTTGCGTATGTGAAACCCGTCGCTCCGTCATAGTCTATTTAAATTAAGGAATGCCGCAGGTTTACTCTCATCTGCTAAGCTTAATGGACGTGCTCTATTACTACGATACTGGTTGATTTCATTAAAGGCCTATCTATTGATGTACTAAGACCTAAACTAAAAATGGTTGTTGGTGCCTCTCTATTGGGCAAGGGCCTTAACGGAACCCTTAATTTTTGTTTTCATTTTTCATTGTAGCAGGGCTTTAATCTAATGACCAATTCATTCAAAGGTAGTTGGAATGCATCCTTTTTTATTGTAAATTAATCGACACGAGTGAGAAACTCATGCTGGGGCGTACTACAGCATTCACAATTCATCGTAGACTCCACCAATCCTACGGCCTACCTTCCGCCTATGATCACATCTTTTAAACCATCTATAGGGCCAAAAATTACTAGTATCGATTGCTAACAACCAACTGACAATTTATAAATTAATTTTCTACCCCTTGCATGGACTTACTTACCAACGTTGGTTTCACTGATCGCTAGTAACACAATCAGCGGAATTATTTTCATTACATTATAATAATATGTATCAGTTTTCTTTAATAACTCTCTGAATAATTATAATAAATACATCTAGTTATTTAAGTGCTACGTGAGTATTATACTACTAGTAATAAATTAGGAGTGTCAAATTATAAACCATAAGAATAAAATAATAAACTTCAAATATTATAAGTGATCTAGCAATGTACGGTATCAATTTAATAATTATAATGCGTCATTCTCGCTAGGGTAAACTAAAATGCGTATTTTTCTTACGCTTTTTATTAATTGAACAATGTCATTGTGTAAAAAAATGCATATATAATATTCAAAAATCCTTATTTTTATTCAATTTAAACCTTTTCCAGTTAAAGTTATAACTACGATTAGCTAAATAAAACGTGTAGAGAAAAACCGGAGTTTATAATTATTTTAACACCTGTTATCTTACATTTGTCAAATTAATTAATTAAATATTTAAGGCAATAATTTGGTCAGGAGTTATACTACCTCATATTATAACCTCGACAATACACTTTAACATTTAAACTATTACATAATTTAAAGCCTTACATTTTAATTTCAGGTGTTCGCATAATTGACTCAAAACATATGACAAAATTTCACTGAACATGTTCCATTCAAAGACTTAATAAGGTAAAAAACCAAAACTTGACCACAAGCCAATTATTTTTAAATCCATCCTCCAAGACCGCGCATACATATTCATGAGGCAATACAAAAGACATCAACGCGTGGCGAATAATTCCCACCTAATTTTATCGGATATCGAATGTCAGAGGACTCGTAAATCATAGTAATATTATTTAACGGTTTATTTATATAAGACCTGCTAATCTCTGGAGCGTATTGGGTGTAATAAAATGGCGTTATTGTGCGCGCAGTGCGGTCCGTATGCGCCTAAGTCGGTAAAAGGCGAGTCGGATCGATATCGAAGACGTAAAAACGGCGGGAAAGAGGCTGACAATAATGTGGTGGACGGAGGCAGCAGGCGCACGGGGCGGCGTCGCACTTGCGACTAGCCGCGCTATCGTTCAAACTGCGCGCGAGTACCGTTAGAGAGGGAGAGCGAAACGAAGCAGCGCGAGGGAGCGAGACGGCCGGTCCGCGCCCCGTCCGAGCCATCCGGAAGCCTCGCTGAAACTGGACCGTTTTCTTTTCTTGTTATTATTGAGATCGGCTCTCAAGTTCTGTTGTTGTCGCGCGGCGCGCTGCTCGCGCTGATAACGCGATGCCACACCGGCCTGCGCACGCGCACGCTCCGCAGCTTTAAGCTCGCTCGTTCGCTCACCGTACACCCCCAGTGATGGAATGGATATTCGATAACCGAGTGCTGTGGTACTGACTTCTTCTTTCGGATATTGTGTTACGATTAAAAATATTAGTTATTTTTAATTATTATTTTTTGTTGAACGCAGTGCTAATAAAAGTGAAACCGATACTCAGTGGATGGACTGGATTTTTGAACTGACTGTTGCGTATACTAGTGCCGTATTACTTACTGAAGCTGAAACGCACAGTGCTAGGATACGCTGTACAGGACCTTTTCCGTGAAACAAGGTAGGTTTCATCATTTCAGTGACGTATATGTGAAAAATAAAAATCATCAGAACAATTTTAACAAAGAAATATTAAACTCAAAACACTATCAAACAGAATACCTACGGTTTTTTTAAAGTGTTCAAAGTATCACCTGATATTCAAAATATTCAAATTAAAAAATAAATTTTACGAACTTCATGAAATCATAATCTTCAATTCGAATATAAAGTTAAACGATTCCATTCGATAAAACCTTTTATGTTTCTTACTTCCATCCGTACTTCCACAGATTGCAAAATTAAAACTATATCGGAGATAATAAAAATCTGGGTACACTTAAACAAGTAAATTTAATCAACCAAACTTTTAAGACTTACATACATACATAAAGACAATATTTTTCCCTTTGAACAAGAACAATTTATTTTCGGCAAATGTACCAAAACTTAAAATGTGTAACTGTCATAAGTTACTCATAAGTATGCAGCAAAAATCCGAAACTATAAACATGAGATGAATTTTTAGAGCCCAATTTATTGCATTCTACTTTCCTCGGTCGAAGACGTGATAAGCATTCGCTACATTTTGATTTATACGATTGGGATTTCATTCTAAAAATGAACTTCTTTTTCACACTTTAAAAACGAAAAGAAAAAGTGTCCGTAGGCACGCGTCCAATTGTTTTTCCCAACCTTGCCCTGCGCCCAGAAAAAGCCTTAAAAATAAAAGTGAAGGGTACGGTTTCACCGCAATTTTCACTCATCGTAACAATACAAGAAAGGAATAAAAAATAAAATAAACAACATTATTCGACCTAGTAAACCAGAAAGTGAGTACGCTATTTAGCCGCCGCCGGCCGTCGGATATTTTTTTTGCTCCCATTGCCCATTGTGGACAAACCAAATCAATCGGGAAACTTAGAAACAATAAATTATAAACTATGTACTTGTCTTGCTGTATAAAGAAGAATTGCCTAATTATAATTGTAATATAAAAATAATAATATGTACTTGTAAAAAGTACGCAATTTACCGCTTCATTGATTTTCTAATTTCACGAAATTTTTGATAAAAATCAAATGATCTCTCGTATTGTCAAAATTCGGGCACATAAATTTTGTATTTTTTAATTTAGGTACAATCATTATAATCAGTTCGTAATTTTGAGTTTGATCATCATCTACTCGAATTTAAACTAGAAACTTAATTAAAATATGATTCAAACCTAGTCTTGTAGATGTAATCCGTGTTTAATAGTATCATTTTTTTAAATTCATACGATTAAACGTCTCGTTACTATAACTAAAATTTAACTCACATTTCGAAAAAATTACGACCGCGTACCGCATGTGGGCCGATATAAAATCTGCAACCGGTAGTGTCGCACAGCGTATTTCTTTACCATGTTAAATGTTGATCTCGCTTGTATCAGCTCCTTGAAAAGGCTCGCAACATCAACCACTACCACAAAAATAAAAGAGTAATAAAAATTAAGGCGGCACTCGTTCGCGAAATTGCACTTATCTCGCATTTGCATCGCTGAAATAAAGGTATAAAACTGAGACTTTATACCCAAATTGCCCCGATAATTTCGTCCAATATTATGTTATAAAAATTAAACCAGTTATGGTATATTTTACGTTGGCAAGTGATACCTACTCTTAATGTTTTATGCGCTATGAACTAATTCAAAAAATCGCTTGTATTTGTAATTTTACTTCAGGTTTTTCCATTTTGATTTAAACAGTAGGTAACGCAATCATTCATTGTTAAAGCTTCTGATACAACGTTAAGCGTAAATAATACGACAACAATGATCCAGGAACTGTCTTTAATTTCGATAGCAAATTTAAATACAACAGTGAAAAATAGAAAGTGTTCTGCTGAATGCATGATATAACTAGCAATACCCAATCCCAACAATTACTAGCCTAATAAGAATGCTGTTATCGGACATCTCGCACACTATGAAGTCAATTTAAATCCTCCACCGGACTTTTTATTTTATATAAGACATGGACACCGATAATTTATGAATATAACTAGCAATGCATCGATCGCAATCGTTTTGCACCGTCAAAAGTCAATCACGTTCCGTTTCTTGTAATCTCCATTTCACACTGACCACAGATAGCGTTCCCGGAGCGAAAAAAAAAGAATAAAGGAGGCAGTACGCTCCGAAGCGCTGTGTCATCTCTGTTATTATAAAATAAAAATAATTAGACAATTCGCTTTCACTGCCGTTACAGAATAGGTGCGTAGACTTAGGTAACTGACAGACTTGTCTGATTTAATATCGATCAAATCGGACGACAACTTTCCGGCTTAATAGCATTCGTAGAGCGAGTACGTCAAATGAAACGATGTCGCTGATTTAAAGATTGTAATAGATTTGCATATGGATAAAGTGAAAATTATTGAAGCACTGATAAAATGTGTAAAACGGGATCAAATAAGTTGTAGGTGTAGGTATCTTAGATAATTAACATTTTTAAATAGTAAGTTATAGTATGTGAGCAATAACCAAAATAATTAATTATCAAATGGGATGGTATTTTATTATCAGCTTTGTAAACTTTAAGAGTCGATTCAATGTAGCTCGCCGCATCCCATTGACAGTAATTAATTCGGCCGAAAATGATACAGTTTTTGCGACGAAGTATGTTTAAGCTTTGCATTTAATTAGCGACTGACATTTTTTGCTGTAACTACTTACCGATGAATTTTTGATGAAGCCTTACTAACGTTTATGCGATAAGCCCAATCATTTTATTTACGGGTAAAATCATCAGACGATCAAATTCGTTTCGTTTTAATGGCGCTATTGTAATCAATTAAAATATAACAAATTCTGCATTTGTAAATCAATTTAACTAGCTTAACTTATTTCCTATATATTTTATAATATTAGGCGAACGGCATTTACTCCCAGTACCTACTTCTAGTTGATGATGAAAGCTTTAGGTAGGTAATAACAGGAGTTACCTTTATTATGTACAATTATTGAGATTTATTTTATAAAAACAACATTAAATAAGTATACCTAATATATATATAAAACTCGTTAAATATCACGATAACATAACGATAACAATGATAAATAAAATATCTGTTGGTTGTAAAGTTGATTGTTCTAAATATAAAGTAAAAATATTTTAAAGATAATATTGAATATCTTTATTTGTTTTGTTAACATTTAATTTGATGTGTTTCATTTGTCATAGTTTAAGATTATTTTATTATTTTAGTTTAACAGGTGTGGTAACTTGGTGTCATTACCTTGGAAAAGTGAATTCCATATCTTTAAACAAATAGTCTCAATTGTTAATATTTAAAGAAGTATTTAAATTTCATCAGTTCATCAAAAAAGCGCTATTCTTAATTTTAAATCGGTTTTCTGAAAATTTAAACAATGTTAAAATTTACCCAATATTTTTAAATCTTGTTACTTCAAAGCTGAGCAATGATTGCACGAAAAGCGTTTCTAATTGTTATCCAGATGTTTTACAGTTATTGCTGAACAAATAATCAAGTGGTACCTAATTATTCATGCCAATTAAATGGTTCTTCTAATAAGAGTTTAACTTTATACACCAATATAAATTGTGCCGAGTATTTAAGAGCTATAAAAATTGTAACAGATTGAGTTTTTATAGAATCAAATAATGTCATATACCTATTATTTTACCCGACCGGTAAAACCCGTATTAGTATTTTTCTGAGAATAATGATTAGCAATTTAAAAGTAAATTGTAAAGGAGACATCAATTTGTGAATCTTGTTGTGCTTTTAAAATAAAAAAGCATTTTATATAAACAAATTAAAATCATATCAAATTGACATGTTGATGGAACACTGGACCTGAGTCTGAATTCATTAAGGTAAGTACAGTCCGTTTTTTATACTTTTCTTACTTGGTAAACATTCCTATTACCTATGTCTTTTATTAAATAAGGCAGACTCATAATTATAAAGACTTTTGAGTCTTATTGTAATTTGATTCTCAAAGTAATTTCCAATAACTATCATTTGTTTTTTACGTTTTTCAATAAAAAGTAGTGAAAAGATTATTTAGTAAATAAGACAAGTGAAAAAACTAACTGTATAATATAATATTCGTTAAAAGAAATAAAGAAGAAAACATACCGATATATTTAAGTATATTATATAGCCTATAGCTTGCAAGTATTTTATTTCCTTAACCGATCAAGCAGTTAATGGTACGTGGGATTCATGTCAATTAAAAGATTATTACCTATATTCATCAATATAATAAAATTCTACCATATTTAGTCGTTACACGAGACGCGTTATAGATACAGCCATCCATAAGGCTAGAAATGGTGATAAAGAGCGGTATATAACCATAAGCAAAAATGCGAATGAAATTTGTTAAACCCGTAGTGGTCAATACTGCAGGTGTCAGGTCAAAATGGGTCTTATATGAGATTTAATTGCTAAACAGCATTCAAAGTAAAACAAATAAATCACTTGATAAATTGGTGACAAGACGTATTTGTTTGAATAAAAAAATGTTCATTTCTTTCTACTATTATAATGAGTCCCAGATCACCTTAAATTTAGAGTGTTACAGTACTGTTTTTTACTAATGGTTTCACTAACGTGTACATTTTGGGATATGCTTAAATATTAACAATGCTTCCTCGTAAGCTCCTACCGATTATGTTATCTTTCCATAACGCTTTTAGAAACGATTACCTGAATAAACACGTCAACAAACCCGTTAACATTTGCTGGCCTATTGAATGTTGGTGGACTTCGCGTGCCTTTGAAAACATTATGAAGAACTCTCAAGCGTGCAGGTTTCCTCGGGATACATTCTTTCACCCACTTTCATTACCCAGGATGACATTTTATTTTATAAAACACGCTTTAAAATTTTTAAACTCTTTGTTATATGCCAATGAGTCATTACGCCTTATCTCGAGAAATATAACCCTCGTTTTTGCTTCGCGGTTAAAAGACTCAACTCTATCTGGGCTATCCCCGTTTTCTCGTCTACTTCCAACAAATTTTAAAACATTACAAGCAGATATACTTACGTCGCTAGCTGTACAAAGCTAGGAGTAATCCGGATCAGTGATCGTGTCAGGCATAAGTCTGACATACGCGGGCGGAACGCCTTTTATGGTAGCGGTAAATTGAAAAATTACTGCTGCTATAAGCCATAGTCTTCTGTTTTAAAGATTCTAGCCAATCTCGGTCATTTTGTTGTAAGGCCTTGTGAGTGGATGATGAGTAATGAAAATACATTAGCTACGTTACCTAATATCCACGAGAATAGCCATTAACGATATATTATTATGTGCTAATAATATATCGTTACCTAATTCGCATTTAGACTGATAGAAAGGACTATCTGGAAAATTTAAAAAAAATCCTTCAACGGGACTATATAGGTATATTAAATCAAGTACGGGTTTATAAAATTTGAATTAAATTTTCATTGGTTCAAGAAAATAACCAATCTTTAAATTCTCATAAATATCATATTCACAATAGTTGTAACAAGGACAAAAAATCATTTCTTTTTACTTTTTAAAAAACGATATAATTATATGAATTATAGTGCCAAGTATGTATAGATAGTACCTACTATTTGTGTTTAAAAATCATGATTGATTTTTTTATCGAACATTGTATCCTAAAAATGTACTTCCTTTACAAGAAAATTGAAGGCAGAATTTCCGTTCAGCCCAAGCGTTGAATATTAATGACAGCTGACTTCGTCACAGTATTAGCCCGGGTAGGTGTGACGACAAATAGATGGTTTCAAAACGAGCTCACTTGCCATACCGCATTTGCATATAATTGCAGCTCGATTCTAATTATCCTTAGCAACGCAGATGTTCATTACTTTTCTACGAGTAGGTATACCTACCTATAGGCAGAGACAAACACAGAATCTCGTTCATAGTGTAAAAGTACAAGTAGATTTTGTAATGTTGAGATTTTAGATTTTCTTGGCTTTCACATCTTGAATCAGTTTTTGTGCTACGTTTGGACAGATGTGGTGCCGAAGAAAGAAATTGATGGCAACTATTAACTATTATTATAAGTATAACAATACATAGAACGTCAAACATAACCTGTTTCGATCCTTTTTGAGGTATCATCCAGTTATCTATGAACCACAGTTATCATTCTGACATCAGGTGGCCACAACGCTTATTTGCTTTTTATATTTTACAAAGAAATCTGTTGGAAACATAAACTCCAACATTGAACCTCTTTTTTATGTCAACTTTTTTATATTTTTTATATATAATTAAAAGAAATTATTTAAATTCAAATGTCATGGAATAGTGATTGGGCGTTCTATTGTTTCTTTTCCCTTTTCATTCATCGCCATTGTTCTTTAATCCTTCTACTTATAATGTCTTTATAATATTTTTATAATAAAAGTTGTTGAAAGTGCAATTCCTAGTGTATTTGATTGAACCCACACACAACCAGCAAAACTACAGTCCACTCGGGCCCACCAACATCGGTCCCAACAAAATCGAGATGAATAATAAATACCACGTTATATATTCGAATTTCGAATATACCAATTCAAACTAGTTATTGAACCTCTTTATTTAAAAAAGTTGCCATAAACTAAATGTAAATTCATTGATTGCATTTGTGTTGCAATCGGACGTGAAAAATAGTGATTCAGGAAAAATATCTGTCGCTATGAGAGAATAGCAAATGTTATTCGTCTGTTGCAGCAGACACATGAATCACGATGCAATAAATAAATTCTAGTGTCCTGGGGGTGAATTCGTGAAATCGAAGACGGATATGAGCAGGCGATTTTGAAACCAAACCGTAACAACTGTAAACACCATCTCGGTCGAATATTGCCTGCCATATTTCAACAGCCGATCTCAAAACACTTTTCAAAGAGCATTGAGACATAGACGGAGATCTCTGATAAAAATTCAAGGAAATTTCAAATAGTCTGCACTCAAGTACATCACTCAGTTTGTAAAAAAATGCACAGACGGCGGCATAGACTGTGTCGCATAATTTTTAGATTCATTTTCATAATGTGCAGCCGAACGGCTGAGGTCAACATCGTAAATATACATACATAGTAAATGTAGTCCAGTTACTACAATTATTATTCATCCTCATTGTGTGCACCTCCGATTGCAGAAATCGAAGCCTACGGAGACACTGCCCACGTTACAAACGAATTGAAGAGTCATCGTATATTTGAACTATTTGAAATGACAATTTATTGAACAAGTAAGTAGGCCATCTGTTAATTTACAATCCATTCGTAAATGAAATACCTGGGACGTTTGTAATTTGTAATTATAATTAAAGATTTGTTAAATTGTAGATAGGTACGGAGGCTCCAGCGTTGCATTAATTGTACTAATTTAAGCTCTTTCTGCATTACTTCGTTTTTAAGAATTTTAATTTTATGCCACAGTTAAGTGCCGCTTGAGTCTAGATATAGACATTAGACATTAATCTTCGCATGATACTCGAATAAGAGCAGACTACAAAACCTACACATTCCGTTGTATTTTTTTATTTGATGTTCCTAATTGTAATCTATTAAAATAGTCGTAGATAATGAAAAAGGAAAACAACACCGCTTACTATGACCACATTCTTTTAAAACGATGTACTCACCAAACATTCATAGCAACGAATCTACGTAGGTATGATGATTACTCTTGCACAGTAGATGGGAATGAATACTCATAGACGTAGTTTTGCTTTTTGCGCGGTGTACCGAAGAAACGAATCATTCCTATTTGTCTCACTAATTTATTTCTTTGTGGAAAGGAACTTGACTGACTTGACTGAACTTTGCAAGAAAAGGATCGAAAAAACCTCAAGAGTTATTAAAAAAAACTCAAAATTCAATTCACACATTGTTTTTGTTTTCATATTACTTTACCGAATTTAAATTAATTGTTAACGTTTAACTTTGAAAATAAAACTCATCAAATTTTTAATGTTTTCTTTCGTTATGTTTTTCTTTTCCTAAATTATCACCAATCCTCAGAAGATATATGGATTAAGTCATATTTTGGCAGTAAGTATTTTTTCCAAAGGGGGCAAATCAGTGGGACAAATGGGAAAGATACAATGAAAGCCGTGACTGTTTCAAGACTACGCTTTTTACTACCGTTCGAGTCAATACGAACGTGATGATCATGCGTTACTATCTGGTCTTAGCAAAAAGCGTATATCTAAATGGATATGCCAGCCTTTTATTGATTTAGTTCTTCAACTTACCGTGAAGGCTTAAGGATTATTTTGTGTTCGTATTTAGAATAAGAACAAAACCTATTAAATATAACGCATATCATTAGTATCTAATTAACAAACAGATATATTTTTTGATATTCAACTAAAAGATATCTAATAAATTCAAACCATTCGGTCTTATTGCGAAACGATATAATACAATTAATATAATTTTAATTTCTTCTATTTTTGTATCCAAATATTGAGGTCTTTAATTAATCTTTTTAAATGGTATAAAAGTGTTAGTTAAAGAGTTCTACCTAATTTTTTATTGTTGCTATTTAGTTATTTTAAACTTAATATGAATCTAATTTTAATTTTAAATAACTTTAATTTTCAATACCTTTAGTTAGTTTACTGTTTTAAGGTTCAAAGTTTGCGAATTCTAGTCTCTCAATCTGACATAATGGATACAAAACTTTTAATCATACCTATGCTTATTGCGTGGAACCATTACCGACCTGGATTGAGTAACGTTTTAATTCATTTATTGGCCTCAGCGGATACAGAAGATATAAGAGAAGATTATAAAATCGTACAGCGTCCGCTCCGAGCAAATAAGATCAAATGATAAAAGAACGGTTCTTACACATTATTCATATTAGAAAAATTAAACCGTCATCGTAAATACATGATTTTTTGATCAAATGAAAGATTTATCAGTACAGTTTATTTTATAGTCGTGCCGTTTATTCACGTCAATGGACCTGGATTATAACTTTATTTAAAATATGTAATAAAACAGTACCTATTTACTTATTAAATAAGTACATATAAAAATTGCTTTCGTTGCCATCTTACGCATTTTCCCTTACGATCAGGGTCATGTGTCACGTTAACAATTTTACCCATACCAAAAAGTGCTCAGCGCCGCTAAAGAAGTTTTCAGTTCAAAAATGGTACTAAAAATTCATACAAAAGCAACAGTGTTACAGATTCTACAACCATATGGCGTATAAATAAAAGCGAAATTAATAATGCATTGTACCGAATTCCGACTAATTCGAGCATTTGGTGCGCGCAAAAAATTTTCAAGCTGCCAAACATACCGCAGCAACTTCTACTAATTGATAGTTGAATCCGAGATTACTCTCGTAGCAAGTCTACGAACCGACGTTGTAAGGCTGGCTATACAATGTTACTTCAACTGCTGCAGATTAAATCAAAAGAATCATAGATATAGGTAGTAACCGTCATGAGTCGTGAGTACTGATTATCGGTGGTAGGCATATTGTATACTTTCGGCCAATGTACAGCAGCCGAAAAAACGTGCTGGACCAATAATTGACGATGACAGGGTGTACGGTAAAACCCTATGGAGTTTGTGTCTACACCTTTTATTTAAGCCTATGTACTGTGTCTTTTTTATGAAAGTTAATAAGTAAATAACAATAATAATAATAGACGACGCACACTGACGAACTGACGTTTGTCGAACCAATCGTTTGCACCGCAGCGCAGTCAATGTCAAACCGACCAATGAAAGTTCTGCTCACCACTCATGACGGCAACTATAGTAGATACGTAGGTTTATACTTGAGATTTAACTGAACCAAAAACTTGTTCATTTTATTTTGTCTGATATATCCATCTCAAGGAATATCCAGTTCAATTATGATGGAAAATTCAAATATGGAAGATTTAAGAGTAAATAAAAAAAAATAGTTTAATAAAAACCTTTATGAGTATCGAGCTGTAATTATTGTTTGTTTTGTCTATGCATTTTTTTCGTGCGTATAAAATATCACATTTTAATGTACGTTAGTAAACAATTATCTAATAACCATGAGAATAGCTAAAAAGCTTTCATTTTAATAGAATCTATCTGAGTGAGATAAACCTACGATTATTAAAAAACGAATGATGATAGTTCGTTTTAATGACGAAATCCATGTGAATCAGTACGGTTTACGCGTAGTTCGATCGCTTGCCCTACATCGGCAGTCTACATACAGACCTCCTTTGCTAGGACTCATATTGTTCGCTCACACGCGTGTTACTAGAAAAAGGCGCACTTTCATTGTCTCTGAGTGGCATGCGTCTGGTTGCGTAACAAGTTTACTGCTCAGATGGCAATCGGGTGCATGGGAAGCTATTGTCTGAACAAAACTCGTTCACACACATGAATGCCAACATTAGCCCTGTGTTATTGTACGTCTCGTTACGATCGCTAATTCGCGGACGAGTATAATGAGATGCGGTGCCACTAAGGCTTTGTATGCTAAATTTATTTTACCAGATTCGAATTGTTTCAGTTTCAATGCTAAATTGGGAAATGATGACGCAATTTAAGTATCGGTTTTTTTTAAGTTTTGAATATATTTTTATATTAGAACACCACATACTCGTAGTCTGGTCTAGCCTTATAAAAATGCAAAATTTAAAAGAAAGGTAGACGTTTCATTTTATAATACAAAATAATTAAAATGACAATTACTATTAATGTTATGTAAATAGAGTTTTACCTTAAATTGGAAGGATACCTAATAAAGAAACAATTGATTGCTTAATACTCGCAAAATCGCAATATTACGGATTAATACAGTTAACCGATTTCTTGGACACGAAATTGATTATGACAAAAAAAATGATAAAATAAAACGTCGCTGCGATTTCATTGAAATGAAATCGTTTCGCTCCATAGGCATTATCGTGATTCTCAACAATAACTTCGAAATTCTCATCGGGTGTACGAAATCGCGAAAAATTGCTCTTGCGTCACCAACCGCCGTCTAATTGCCGTTACTGATTATTATAAAACCGATCTTTTATGGGCAATTTTGAAACATAATCGTCGCCACAACTAGTTCACTGGGTATTAGGTGCTCCGTTGAGTCAAGACTTCCCTATACTCGTATCATCTATATGTTTACTCTAATCTAGTGAATTTTGGAACCTCAACTAGGCAATTAATACCAAATTCATAAAGTCTTTCTATTCATTGAAATTATCGTTTTTTAGGTGGTAGAACCATAGTAGTTCGTCCAATAATAATAAATATAAACATATTCCTTCTAAAGAACGAAACCAAACCATAATTTGGAATAAGAGAGCCTAATGATTAAATTTTCGAACAAGCAAAATTTAATTTTCCATACGATTAGTCAGTTACACTTCTAGTGTTCAAATTCAAATACTCTAACGCTGCTCATTCACATTACATTTCACGAATACGTTTTCCTTATGTGTTCTAATTTTTGATTCGATTCGATTTTACGACAGAAATTACACATTTGCAGATCACTATTTTGTACCGTAACACCTTATGACAGAACTTGCGCATTTCAGATGCGACAAACTTTGTTTTTAAATTATTTTTTAATGTATTTTACATGTCAACTGTCAGTCAGACTTTTAAAGAGCTCCTTAAATAGCTAAACTACTATATCAAAATCAAAAACACTCATTATCAGGTTAAATTTGTGCGCAATTAATGAACGCGCACCATGATAATAATACATTCATCCGCTTTGTAGACTGGGTGAGAAAAGCGGGCGGAGAAGAACTCCCAGCCCTCTTTTACGATTGCACTTGACTAGACCCGATTAGGAGCACACATACGAGTATAATGTAAGTTCATCAACTTTGGAAAGAATTCGTTAAAAATGTAGAGTTCAAATTCCGAACAGATTCTGATTCCGAAACGGCGAACTAAACAAATTCAAGTACAAATTAAATGGCGCAACGTTTTAATTGCTTGGAATGCAGCCAGCATATTTAATTTAGTATATACCTACTTTATTGAATTCGCTCTATTTTCAGTGAATGTCGGTCACTAACATACAATGACATACATTTTAGGATGCTTTCGGTGATCAATAAACGTACATATCTGTCTGTAACCTACTGCAGGGTTGGACCTCAGTGCACCTCTCACAATGAGAAGGATGTAGGCTATAGTCCACCACGCTCGCCAACTGCGAGTTGATGGACTTCACATGCCTTAGAGAACATTATGGAGAACTCTTAAGCATATAGGTTTTCTCATGGTGTTTTCCTTCATCGTTACTCGCACATACTCGTAAAAAAGGAACAGATGCGTTCCACAGGGATTCGAACTCGGACCCCTCGCGTAAAAAGTTGAATTGTAAGGCTATCACCGCTTAGAAATAACTACTTATCTATAAATCTATGTAGATACTGTCACGGGTGCAACAAAACACATTCCTCACTTTTACCGATCAAAGCGTCCATGACATAAAAGGTGGAGATGATGATAATTATCATCTATTATCTCATAGTATTATTTGAAATGCTACGTCTACTTCAAAAGTCATTCAAGTTATAATCACACTATTACGACTACATTAAGTAATTTAGTGAGCAGGTTTTATTCTAAATAAAGATAAATGTCGTGCAATTTTTTATATCTTACAATCAAGTTATGAAGTCCGATGACGTATTTTTCAATAAATCACCATTATACATTGTCAATTAACCGCCATTAACGTAGATAGATACGGTTTAATATTCAACAGTCCCTTGTCTACAAGTTATAGATTATTGTTATTCATTTATGCATAGTCTTGATTGCATCGATTCTAATAGTACCATCCAGCTACTAGCTTGCACGTGTAAAGTAAGTCATATCGAAATATGTAGCTGTCCGCCAAAATTATCATAGGACCTTCGTTTGGAAGTGGGCCAATAAAAACAACGTTAATGCCCGTTTGTTTCAGTATTACAATATTATCTTAGGTTTAAAAAGATATATTTTTTGCATATCATAATCATCATCATTTTAGTCTTTCGTAGCCTACTGCTGGACATAGGCATCCCCTAATCGACACCACTCCGCCCGGTCCTGGACCCTTTGAATCAAACGGTTTCCCGCTGTCTTCTTCAGGACACCAGTCCACCTGGTCATAATATGCATACCTAGTGTCACTTACTTCATTCCTTTACCACTAATTTTTACTGTTTTGCGTATGTGTAAAACAGAAAAATTACCATATGTTACGTCGGTACTGTGGTAAAATTTGATTGTTTTTTTGCGCATTCAACCTCAAATTAAGGGCATTGATGACTGATGGCATATCTTGCGGTGAAAATTTAACATGCAATATTATTTCTTATAGTAAGATAAGATAAAGACTTTTCATTTCATTTCGCTTTTTCTCCCTTAAAAGCTGCCTGAAATTTTAAGTGGAGACGTTGCTGCACACCTCTCAATTAAAGCACAAGGGTGACTTCCTTAACATAATGATTCAGCATTTTCACTTTCAATGGCAATAACTATTACACATATTTTGTTTGTTTGAAACCATAAATAGCATTTCTTGACATCAGTATGCCATTGTTTTTATTACATGACATTTCTCTTGAGAACCAATCGATGCACTACTGTAGACTAGTAAATAGTTACTAATATGAATGAACAAAGTGAATGGCGCGATCGAAAATGATTTTATTTTACTATAAGAACTAACTAGCACTAAAATTCCAACCTATTTTATATATTTTGGAACAATTGATTGATTACTTTTATCTTTATTACACCCTACTTGAACGTGGATTTGGTAATGGTAGGGTTGGTTAAGGGGTTACTGACCATCGTGTCAGATGTTCCTTCTGTATGAATGTTCCAAAGGGCTTTTACCCAAAGACCAAACGGTTACTACCTTATCGATAACAAAAGGGAACGATGAAATAACGTGCCCTCCAAAGCATGCATCTAAATCACCATTAGCGGTCATCAATCCAAGCACTGACCTTGGATAACTTTTGATCATTCGCGATCTTCATTGCCTGAAATAAATGAATTATTATTATTATAACATAGCATACATATATTTGGTAGGTACCTTTATTCACAAGAATGCGAGTACCACAGTATCGGATACCGACACGAGCCGTCCAAGTCCTGAGGAATGCGCCTATCAAAACCATAACAATGGTATAACAAAAAAACTCCCACGGCACATAATAATGAATAGTTAACGACGAAAACTAGGTGAATCTTTGTGCAATAGTCTCGTGTCTTTTAAAAGAAATATGATCATTTTCAATTTCATAACGGTTCCCACACGTAGTACTATGAATGGGCCAGCAGTTGTCAAGGAGGGTACTGACAAATTAGTGTAATCTAAAACAAATTTTGTATTGCTAGCACGCGTATTATTGGACTCTCCATTTCGGGTGATCATTTTAGACTTTTTCTTTGTCCACAAAGAGTGAGATTATAAGGTTTCAGAGCATACATATATTTAATATGGTTTAGGAAAATGACTTCTACCCTCACAATATAATTATGAGGGTAGAAGTCATTTTCCTAAACCTCAATATATTGTGTAAATTTGTAAATAATGTTTCACTTTAGCGTTAATAGTATTAGTTTTTTTATAACATTTCTTGTTTCTTTTCTATTTCTTTTATATTTGATACTCTTATTTTCTGCCCAGTTTCATATGTAACGCTTATAGATAAAACCCACTTAAAAGTAAATGAAGTTTTTTAGCCTTCGGAAGTAGTAACTTAAATGTGTTCCATGGGATACAGTGACTACTTTACAAAATTCATTTTCTCAAAACTAGCTGATGTGTATGATACAACAACAAAAAACCGAAAATTTAAAACATATTTTCGCAATCATAGTCTCTACAATCACACCTAGCATCACTTGCGTTTGTGAACGATTGCACGCCAGTCATTGTGATTACATGGTTATATTATATGGTCATAATGATAATAATTCGATATATGAGTAGCGAATAAATCTATTAAATACTCGTTAGTTCACCGTAAACAACTACGTATGTTGCGTGCTGTTTGTCAGTTTGTTATGCTTCGATAATAACATTAAGCCCTTAAATAGCTTCAAACAATTAGCGTATGAGAATTGCAACGATAGTAATCGTCTTGTCAAAGAGTAAAGCGCCCTTGGCATATTTTATACTAAAGAGATTTATTTCACACAATTAGAGTAAAACGCAACATTCTTGTTTAATGTCAAGTGCAAATGGCTAGACTCATACTTAATGATAGTTGCTAATACTGTAATCGGACGTCCGAATCATTAACTAGATCATATAATTACGCAAAAAATGTCAATTCTAGAGTAGAATCAGAAAGGAATACCAACAAAGGTTTAGACGTTATAAGCAGATACACAAGTTTAGCATCGATGAGTTATACCAGCGCGCCAGCGTTGAATTTTTTGTTTTTATTTTACATGAATTTATAATAGCCAATGTTTGTTTGTTTATCATATGTTTAGGCCATATAATTTAAGTAGTTTATCTCACTTTTTTATGTACATTGTTGTCAATTAAAAACCTTTTCTTTCTTCTTTCTTCCTATTCTGATTTTATGGTTTTTATACCAATCGCTACTTAAATCATATTAGAATCAAATTTATACGTCCGAACTTAAAATTCATAGGAATCAATTTACATATTTATCGTGCTACAAAAATCGTTTTAAATTACATTTATGCGCTTGTTAACATGATAGATGTTTTTATATTTCTATATTAACGTGTTTCTTTAAGTATGTACAAAATCAACGCGTGACATTAAGGGGTGTGATACCATCAAAGCGACACACTTCTCACGCTTAAATCATAAAGATTCTAGTTTCTAGACAACATCTTCACACTTGTTGGTTTTATGGCCCCAGCTGTCAACAGGTGGTGCTTTACTCCGACCGTCTCTGAAGTTTAAACCGTCATATATCTAAGAATTGTCTTTTTATGTTCAACCGTACAACTTTTTATAAGACGAATAGGTACATTAATAATTTCCATATTTTCAGCTTTCATTTTCTTCTTTATAATTCTTTTTATGTACTAAAAAGGTGGTGTTTTCATTTTAAGTACTTATGTAGCTACTTTTACAACGACAAAAGTGTGAGGGTAAAAGAAAACCTGCATGCCTGTGAGTTATCCATAATTAAGCAGGCGTTCTCATTGTGAGACCCCACCCTTTTGAGGGTAACTAATTGATTGGGGACCACTTCTTCAACAACAGATTACACGCTTCATTATTGTATTAAATGATAATAATTAGACTATTTATTTGAATTGTATTCGATTATATTTTGCACATCCATAAAGGTAGAACATAAACAACTATATAGATATTATAAGATCTACTTTAATACTATGTTTTTGCAAATAAACGATTTGAATTTAAATTTGTTCATTCCTTTACCAAGAAAGGAATTAAATAATAATCTTCTCCGAATAAATGGCTGAGTCATATTCCTGGGTACCGACACTACGGAATAACCTCCTGTTTTGAAGTCGGTTAAAAATTATGACAGCCCCAGTCGCATGCAGCAACTAACCATAAAACATACGTGCTTGTAAAGGCCTTACACAACATGCATCTTGACATTCCTTTTTGTTCGTCATTCTCAGTGGTCCGTGTGAACCATTCCCACGTCTCGATGTAGCGTAGATAGTGTGGTCGTCGAGCCGGCTAAACACTGTTTAAAGATAACGACCGATTAGCGCATCCGACAAGCATAATAACATAGAACACAGAGACTATATCACTTTATAGGTAGAGTCGTCGAAGCTCGCCTTTGGAGATACTTTGTATGTAACGGCAGGGTGGGGTCGACAACTCTTCTCATAATGAGAAGGATGTAGGCCTAAGCCCACCACGCTGGCCTAATAATGCTGATTGGTTACCTTTTTTATGAACCCTCAGGCATGCAAGTTTCCCCATGATTTTGTTTTTGACCATTACGACAAGTATAATTTAATTTTATAAAAGCCCGTTACTTTTTTAAGAAAGTCTTTGGTCCACAGGGATTCGAATCCTGAGCCCTCGAGTAAGCGGCTCAATTCATAACCACTGTGCTATTCTATCACTATAGAAGAATATGAACATTTTAGAAGTCGTTCTGTATAAAAAGTATAAAGACATTGTACCTACTGTATGAAGATTCACTTCTGTCTTTTCTGTGTTTTGCGATAATCAGCTTACATTTGTGATTCACCGTGCTGTATTGGAGAGGAAATGTGCAAAATTTAGCGCTAAATAAATTAAATATTCATTACGAAAGCTCGACAAACGTCGGTGAACACGTAAACACCGGAACGGTTGTGTCATTTAAGATAAGCGCATCCGACAAGCGCCCCAATATATCAAACTGCGGTACTTTTGATACATTTAACATGGGCATTGAAATACGAAAAAACAAGTAGGCTTAATATATCGTTATTAGACATAGAATAAATTAATAATAGAAAATATTTTGTATTTGTTTTCATTCAATACCGATATATGCACTCCCAGCATAAAAATTAATAACTGGCAGGCTTACTTAGGCCAGCCGCCATACATAGATTTAGAATGATGTCACTAAGATAATCATGCTTTGTAATCCAAAATAACAAAAAATAGCTACAACAAAAACCTACCTAAACCTACCTATACCCATTTTTCTATTATCAAGACAAAAGCGCGCCTAAAGGACCTAATAACAACTATACTATCTTGTTAGCTCGATTTACATTTCCAATATTGAGAAATGCCGGCATATGATTGGTAAGGTGGAAGTTGCATAATGCCGGTGCTTATTATGGGATACAAATGTATTCACGGCCAGGCTTCCTTTGCAGATTGCGATGCCGACTTTTACCTTACAACACTTGAGGTAGTGATTCACGATCATGCCATCGCGCCAAATGGCGAGAAATAGGTCGAAACACAAAACAGTCGAATTTTCATTAAAAGTGCGAGTACATTGATGTCATTCAATCAAATATATCACGCTACACTCTACACCATCATATTAACGAAATATGCATGAACGAAACAACCTTCCTTCCTTGCACATACGACAACGTTATTTCGTACACTATGTCGCAATTATAAGTGCGTATTTCAATTAGGATAGCGCCATGCAAAGCCCTATGTTTAAATTTTGTCGTATTGGCTGGTTAATCCATTATGACAGCCGATTAACACAAGACGTTTGACTCATTACTCACACAACCTAAGACGTTTGACTCATTTGACTGAAGTCGTTTGGAACCACGCCAAATGGCGCGACCGTGAATGTCTTCAGACCACTTCATAGGAGCCATAATTTATTAGCCTTCGAACCGACTTCCGTTACCGCTGATTTGTAATAGCTTCCACGCCGATGTATCGAGATATTTCGTCCTCGCGTGTTCCTGTCGGCGATTGATTGGCAAATCGAGGATGTAAATTACAACCCATCGAACATAATCAAGGGGAAAAGTGGCATTAAGATTACTTAGCGAATTTTTACCGTAACTTTTTATTACGCACTTGAGCTCCGATGCGTGATATTAACGAACATTAATACCCAAATTTCGGCTTTACTTTGTGAACGTATTAACAATTACGCATAAATACCAGTGATCTGTATTGTAAAGTGCGTTGGGCAATTATGGTTGTATTATTTCAAATAAGAAACACATTGGGCAGGAATCGAAGTAGATTTACGAGCGGTTTCGAAAAGCAATCAGGGGAGGCGTGACCAATAGTAATTATTTCTTAACACCATCCTCTGAACACGGCTACCGAACGCACTCCATTAGACACTTCCTTTGCTCTAATGGTTTTGATTGAGATGCGGTTAACTGCTAAAGAGTTAATTAGATCGCCGTTATTGGAACGCGTATCGGGCTTCTAACTCCGCCCTTCCAAATATTTATTACTATTCTTCTGCCCACCATTTTGTCCGCTTGTAGGTACTTCAGACTTTAAACGGCAAGATGAAAATATCCTAGATAATAATTCAATTCTTACATATCTATATCAAGTTTTCCAATACATACCCGTTCCACAATTTCATGAATCAGTAACAATCAGTAACAAAAATCGCATTTAAAAAATTAGTCCGACAACAAATCTAGGCTGTGTCCTGCTAGTTTTGACAAAAGTGTTCTAGTATGTTTCATTCATATATAGTTAAATTTAATACAACCTGTCTCCGCTTTAATACCTCAAATGTTGTACATATCTCATCAATAACTCGTAATTATGTAATTCTATGCCTCTAATGATTGATATTATGGAGATATAAACGCTTCACCATCCAAAAATATTCTGAAGTATCCAGGTTTTTGTATATCGCTCCTGTACAAAATTTAAATTCTTTTCCTGGGCGTCTATATCTGAAGCAGTGAAGACTTCTCTTTCTATGCAAATAGGGGATTAAACGGCACTTAGTTATGATATTACGTCATCGATTAAGTTTTGAAGATCCATGTTTTATAGCTCAGGCATTCTATAGCGGGAGGCAAGTATCCTCTTTATCGGGCATCTTAATAGCTCCATAAAGGATTTATTATTGGCCGTGAATGAATCGACCGCGGTGGATGTTTATTGTAAAGCGTAATAAATCAAATTCTAAACTTGTATTCCATTCATTCGACAGCGGTATAGAAACACGTTTGATGGGCGATTCATTAAAACTTTTAAGGGAATTACCACACGACTTCTACTACTAGTATTAATTTATGTATCGTATTATTGTGTTTTGAATAGGTTAGCACCTTAACTTGTGTAATTTTAATCCATTAGTGACGGGTCGCACAGTAAGAAGGAGGCAGGCTTTGATCCACCACGCTAGCCTAGTGCGGGTTGGTGGACTTCTCACGCCTTTGAGAACATTATGGAGAACCCTTCCCCGCTTCCCAGCGATGTTTTCCGCATACAACTAGTTACTACCTTTATACCGTTTATTACTTTTAGAGGAATTTATTTTTGTGAATATCTAATCTACTCTCATAGTATGTAATATTATGTCGACATAATAATTTTAACAGAGTGTGAAGCGTTATTCATTAGGTACTTGATTTTTAACCTCTATCGGTATCATCTTCGTATGATTATGCAAAGCAGACTCTCAAGCGTATCAATATATCATTTGAGAGCCAATGTTGACACATTTCGATGTCACGTAGAGTCCGGGACATGTCGTTTGACAAGCGACCTGACAACAGCCTACGTGTTGATGAGATCAAAGCGTTAAAGCCAAAAACTGATTTACCGTTACAGACTTGATACATCTTTTGCGTTCGGCTGGCTTTAAGAACATTGAGGCTCAAGACATTCTTTTTTCACAGTCAGTAAGTGAGTAAAGAACGCGTATGCAGGTTACCTGATGTTAGGATGATACGACGATATTATGAACACGAACATCCAAACTCTGACACGATGAAAGTCCTATCCGAGGTCGCATGTGCTCTGCTGTTCATAAAATATACTCGTAGCATCTCCAGCAACCTCCTTTAGAAGATATGAAGATTACTTTACATCAGATTGTGAGGGTAACTGTAGTGTACATCCCCAAGCACACACCATGGTTTACACGTTAAGCTAAATGGTATTAGAATCTAATCTAAATCCTTACTTTTGTAGAGTTCCATAGATTTTCCCTTCTTACGAATATTATCCTACTTTCTGGCAATCTGGTATTCGATATCTTTGATATCTTTTAATTATTTTAGCCTTATTAAAATATTTTCCTTATAGCCTATGCTTACTTGTTATTTGCTACCGGCTAATTTTGTACCTGCAGAGTGTGTATCCATGCAATACCGACCTAGATACCCGTCCGTCACATAGATCACAATCGGAGCTGACGGCTGACTTGAAAAGGAAGTAGGTATATCACAATTACATAACCTGTCAAAGTTAATCGGAAACAATTTTACGATACCTAAGCTACCGTAACAGACATCACGATTTTTGCGATTGTATGAACTGAGGCTATCATTTGCGATTAAGGTATGCAAAGTAACTCATCAGAACCGAGATCGCAGTTGTGATTGCTATATTACGTAAAATCTGTTATGATCCAGTGTGCTTGATATAGATATCAATGTTATTGTGTTATGCAAAAATAAAGAACAACTTTGAAATATCATATTGTGTCATCGTAAACTTGGCTCATTTTTTTATTACGAAATACGAGGCAGTGGATTAGATACGTATAATAAGGAACGAATTCTGGAGTAATAACTAAAGTCATACTATACTATCGATTGATGAAATAATAAAGAGTGTGTTTTTTTTTCAAATCAATGATTTGGTTTCTGGTTAGGAATATCTTTTTCTGGTCTGCATTTTTTGTTTTCAAATTTCAATTCAAGTATATTTTCATCAGGATTTTATGATGTCTCGAACACTTCTCGAAAAATGTCTAACTGCTCTGTAGCTATTTACGTTATCCAACAGCTACGACTATGTACATTTAGTCCTACACACCGCTTCGGCATTCGCATTTAAGCTCCGGATTGTTATCTGAGCTATTCGTATCGAATTAAAAGACAATATAAATTCATCTAATGTGTTGTTTCAAAACCGAAATTGCTTGTCATTAGCAAGGCTAAAATGTCACAGAACAATGCGAGCCTAGAGCGCTTGTCGCTGGTCGAAGGCCGTACGTGATCGCATTTCCTCTGATATTACACACAAAACGGTCACGCAACAACAAACGTTATGCATCCAGCCTAATCAATGTCTTGTAATTATCAAAATATTCGCGAAATAAGGTACTCTCTCACTCACAGTCGCGATGAGAGCGATAGAATGAGCTAAACTGCGCTCAGTTGAGCAAAATCTAGGCTACGTCACAGAATACATAATAGTACGTCCACCCCCATCCCACACATAGTCATCCTTCTACTTCGTAGTCCTCTACACTCATTTCAAATAGTCTTCCATGTATTCTTTCGTCTCAGGTTCCAAGAACGTAGCGCCCACGATGAGTCATTATTCGGTTTACGATTATTTAAACGACTCGCTCTACGTAAGCGTAAAAGAGAATACTTCCTTGTGTAACCTTAAATTGATTAAAAATAAATAAATGACATTAAAATGTTAACGGCCAAGCCTTTATCTCTCGCTCGCAAATATTTATTGCGCGCATCTGTTCGAACGCTAGCTGAAATTCAAGTTCCTCTGACCTTTCACTACTATTAATCCGGTGAATGCACACAGTGACTTAATCTTTTTATCAATAGAAAAGCAATTGAATCGGTCCATGGAACAATGAAGCCGTGTTTTGTTGGGAGCAAACTTCTTGTCGCTTTAAGCTAGCCTCTAGCTATTACAAAACGATGAGTGTACACTTTCGCTTGGCCAATCAGAATGGAGGCAGCACGTGTCTGCGCGGGCGCGGGTCAGAGGTGAGCTCGCGCCTTGAGTTCGAGTCGCAGGGAGCGCATGCTCATCTATTGTTAAAAATAAACTGATGAAAACTAGCACCGTGTGCCGCGAGGTTAAGGCGAGAGCAGTTTTGCAATTTATCATTCATTTTTTTTTGCACGTCATCGTCAGGTCAATTGTTTTGAACCGAACTTCGGAATATCTTTATTCGTACCTATGCATCTTTGAAGACGCAAGTAAACATCTATTTACGTACTTTAATAAAGGTTTAGAAACGAAATCAATAATGATCGTATCGGAAACTTTGTCTCTACAATTCATTCGTGGCTTTCAAAAGCGGAATTGTCCAGGCGAAGTCGAATCCTAATCATCGTTGTCACCACAAAGGCGTGACGTATCAGATAGCGCTAAAACCTCGTTATCTCGTTCCGTGTTCGACGACAACATATGTGCGTTATCTATGACTCGACAATGACTGGAAAGGCTTTAATTCAATCAGACAGGGGACTCGGAGATAGCTGTATCTAGCTGTCACAAGAGGGGTGCGTCGGCCAATAAATCGGCGGTGCGAGCCTGGCGTGAAAGATGAAGTGCCAGTTTAACATACAATGAGTCTGCACTCTGTCGCAACGGAACTCAGCTTAGGACAGCGTTGGCTCGGCTTAAGGACCGTTTACTATAGGCAAAAGCGCACGAGTAGGTTACTGACTGCTGAAAACTTTGTATTTATTATATTGCCTAATAGGTAGTGAAATTGTTTAGAACCACGTTAATAACCCGTTGTAAAGCCGAACGTTATACAATCTACATGTCTTGAATTTAGTTGGTGCAGTGCGGTTGCCGAAGATTTTATTTGAGGTGTCGATTTTAGGCCTCAAAAGTAGCAACACGTCCAAAATATTCTTCAAGAGGATTTCTTTTTTTATTGGAAGTGGGTATCCGTGGCTATGACTAAATATTAAATCATAAAATCGAAATTGCCTTAAAGTAATGGTTTGGTACCTATGTTTAAGTTAACCAATACTATACACTTTTTGTACAAGATATTTTTTTTTCTAAAACGACATCTTAGCCATTTATTTAGTTAATATTTCACAATATACTACCTGTGGTAACATTAAAAATTTTAACATTATTTTAACATTTAAAATCGTATTCAAGTAGTATAAACGCAGCACTAGGATTAGTCGCTAACGAGTCTGGGTGTGTCCTATGCACCAAATAACGCGATCATAATTGTGGGTGCAGTTAGATGCAACGGCGATACCGACCAAAGTACGATGGGTCCTGCACCTAATAAATTTAATTCCATCTTCAAACCGCTTACTCATGCAATTATCGAATGCACGTGCTAAATGTCATACGGCCAATTCGCTCCGTTGAGTAATCTTAAACACACGTCATTCGAACATTGATAAGCAATGGACGTGTTCGAATTACAGTACTTACAGATATCATTCAGATAAACATACGTAAGATTAGTGTTCGAAATATAAAAAGGCCCTAATTACTACAACTAAGCCAAAGCCTAACCGCTGTTTATCGCAATTACAGCCGTCAAGACATCAACCTTGAAAGTCTAAATAAAGAAAACATCACACAAATTCTTCGGAGCTATAATGGCTGTATTGTTAGAGTGCTCTAGATACGAACTGCAGATAATGTACGCATGCGAAAAACTTTGATATTGCCATTGTATTAATTATTCACCACACGGATTACACAAGATGTTTTTGTCCTCCACCGCATGTTTCAACACTCGTACGTCTGTTATTTGATTGAGGGTAATTTGTCAAACTGTAAACATACTTTATTATTAAGTACCTATCGCAAGCGAGAAGCAGAATCGGAATGCGAACCTACAATGAGTAGGTCTTACGCAAAACATTCTTTCGAACCTGCTATGAAGCATTACGAGTAGATTCTGGATGATGCTGCTTTGTGTTTACAAACTTCAACTGTCTGGTTATGTATCTGTGTTTGTGAGTAGACACTACAACTACTCTTTGTCTATAGCTGCACAAGCAACAAAAACATTGACCAGAACAATTTAGACACAGACACATTAAAAGGTGGTTTTCTTGAAATAGAGCTTCTTTCAGACAACCTTTAGAAAAAGGAAACAAAAAACGAACGAGTTGGGTGGTCTTTACAAGTAAATAATCTCTTTAGATCATGAAATTCATAAAACAAAGTCCTAGATTGCATGAAAATAGGCAGATACTAAACCTTAACATTAGTGAGCGCAGAAGAGTCATCACACATGAAGGCAAAAAGCCAATACTTGACATAAAATGTCACCCTCACCTTCAGTTCGTAGTCGTTTCAAACAGTTTACGATCACAAGATTTATCCTCCACATATTGTTTGAAATAGTCATCCGTCAGTTTTAATCTACAACAAAGCTAACATCTCAATCAAATCAACCGTAAATCTTGTAAACGATGCCAAATACTGCAGCCAATACTCTGTTATTTATAACATCTTTAGTCGAGCATCGTATTTTACTAGCTATTTATGAAGATACGTTATGACATATAAATCAAAAACAATACAACGCCTACAATGCTTTCGTAGGTATATTGTGTACTTTGAACTTCTCACTTAGGGACTTACGATACGAGGTATGCTTTATTGTTACAAAAATACACACTTACAAAAATAAACAACATACACAAGGGTAGAAAGGATCGTATCACTACTGAGTTAATAATTAATAATTTAATAATTTTGTTTAAATATACAGATACAAGTTTACAGAAAAGATCGTTGGTCCCACGCTAAGATTTCCCCAACGGGACCTTCCCCAATGTTGACAATTGTTAATCTTGATGCACAGTTCAGTTGAATCAAGTGGGCTTGTAGCTGGTGAGTAGGCATCTGGAAACCCAGATTTAAATATTTCATTTGAAACTACGGAGCCCAGCTTATTGTTATATAGGTAGGCCGCTAAACTGTAACTGAGCTGTTGCTCAGTGACGTGTTTGGCTCTGAACTTCTCCACAATACTTCTGCAAGTACTATCTGAGACTTTAAATGGATGCCTTGCTTCTTCTCAGGACTAAGATAGTCGCCTCAAATCTATTTATCCAACGGCTTCCCAAACGACGACATTAGAAGTTAGAAGTGGTGATAATCTATAATCATCATAAGACTCCAGTGGCCAGGTGGCTTGCAAGCTCGTTTGCTCTTATAAAAAAAAACTAATCGTTGATCTCTCATAAAATAACATCTGCCTATCGCCGTAGAAAATGAATTATAAGTCTGGAGTCGTAATTTGAATGCGGAGTAGCTAAAATAATAATAAGTGTGCTTGGTCGATGGCATCTGATAGGTAAGTGGTTTTCGTAACGCCCTAGAGCGATCGTGATAGCATCGCGGCAGATAACGTATAGAGTACAGAAGGTAAACTTCATTAATTGCGTGCACGTGCGTGTATCATTGCAGGGTAAACTCAAACACTGATAAGGTACTTGTCTAAGTTTGTATGTAAACTCTTTTTTCCATTCCCAACAAAACACATGTAACTGGAATTAGTGCCACTTTATCACATCAAATCACTAACTAAAGGGAAATCTCTAAACAGTTCAGAACAATGAACAAAATGGTTATCTCACACTTCAGGATGCTGCGTTTCTAATTTTAAGTTAGGTTCGATTCAACTTCATCGGAAACCACCGACTGTAGTTCTGTATGTAACGTGCTTTATGTCCGTGTGTGCGTTATTCGAGAGCATCGTATGAAGCTTGCCTTCTGTACGATCTATATTTTGGGATCCAGTGCGCGTGCGCAAGCCTCAGTCCATCCAACCGTACATTGTTTCGTGTAAGCTCTGCGAACAAATCATCATTGACATCAGCCCATTACCAACTCACAGCTGGGTACGGTTATACTTATTTGCTAACCCATCGTTGTTGCCAAACACGATACTTTTTTTACTTTTCAAAGATCTTAGATAGATGTCAGTTTAATGAACACTTTTCATGTACCTAGTCTTTTTCAGCGTTGCAATGAAGTTATAAAAGACATACGTTTCATTATAATAATATCATTATAACGATATGCTTAAGAAGTTATCTACAAAAACATTGGAGTCTACTAAAACCAAGAAAAACCCAAATCAATCAATCAAGTGAATAAAAGACTCAAATATCAAAACTTTAGGGCATAAAATACACACTAGTGTTACTTTACATACAAAAACAGCACTTGTCGCAAAACCTCTGATCATAACACGAAGATAATCTGTAATACGCTTCGAGTACCATTATATCCATTTTTACTAACGACGTAGATGGATCACTCGTAAAAGATGGGAACGAATTGTCCTAATGGACCGATACCATCACGCATCAAGGACAGGCATTAACCTCAATCCAAAAAGGACATATCTGACCTTCAAATGACATGCATGATAATATCGATTACTTTCGATTCGATACTCGACTATCGATCGCGTCTTCGATTGTGTCAACTTTGACAGGTGGTTAAAAAGTAAGACCGCTCTTAATATCGAGTTTAAGTGATGTTTTCGGTCCACTATCACTTACTGTGGGAGCTTCAGATCTTATCGCAAGCGCGAGCTACCTAAATACTTACAATCGAAAGTTTAAGTAATTCGGTAGTCAAACTACTTTGTGGTTTTGTTAATTAATTCGCTGTGTTGCGGTTTAATTAGTATCGTATTGCTCTATTATTATAAGATTCACTCACAACGTAATCAATTTATGCAAAGACAGATGAATTTATATTTGCTTATTGTTTGTTTTGTTATAGGTTATCCCGAAAAATTCAATTATTATGTTAAAAACAACCATGGGCAATGACTTTTCTTAAAGGAAATCTACAGTTTTACTGTACTGTGAAGTTGAATTCTGATTTTGACCATTTGTAGAACAATAAATACCATACAGCAAACGCGTGAATACCATAATATATTCTGAAACTAAGACAACAAATCAACCTAAATAGGGTTTTAATTAAACGAAGCTCTAGTAAAACATAATAAGATGATTTTTGATCATAACTTGCGGTAACTTATCGCAAACTATGACTCAGGGGTATCTGGCTATCGGCGTTCAATTAATCGTGTTGAATGCCGTCGATTCAATCCACGGCGTTATCATACGATCATGTCGAAAGCAAGGTTACTGGGAGCGGTCAGGGGATAGCTGCACCTTCACCTCAGAGCCTTGATGAGTCAGAATCCAGCGTTCAGATATCGATCCTAACGACGTGACGCTTGCAACATTCTCCACTAATTATGAGTTATAACATAAAATGCCTAAGGCTGCCGTGTGGACCGTCCCACTTGGGCACTTCTGCGATGTAATGTTTTAGTAATTTTTGGTACTACATTCCTTATGGTGACTACACGTGTATTCACTGTGTTGTTTTCGTATTATTGCGATATAACGGCGTCACGGCGATTTTGTAAACAATGATCATAACACAAGACACTACATGTATGCCATGCCATACATGACTGTATAGGTAGAACAGGACTCACAATAGAAAGCTTTTAGAAGACTCCGACATACTGCTCCAATCCAGAATGATGCAAGTGAAAAATATACATTTGTATACACAACCCATTTCAGGGTTCGGCAAGGTCGGGGCTCCTCTCGTAATGACGAAGCCTATAGCTAGTTGATGGACTTCAAATGCCTTTTAGAACATTATGGAGGATTCACAGGCATGCAGCTTTGCTCAAAATCCTCCGAACACACACGCACACGCGAATTAGAAAAGTCCTTAGTCCGTGTGCTGAGATGCGAACCTACTTCTACAATCGATTTTATTAGGCCGAATTCTAGCCACTTAGCCACTATGCTATCACCGCTCTTCGATCTCCAACCACCATTCAAAGCACCGTATTGCCAATAAATATAGATCCATGAGATTACGTCCAAATAGTTGACCAATTCGTAATTGCTCAACATAATCCAACATCTATGACGTCTCTATCAGGAACGGACTCACTTTCGATGGCTGACCGTTACGCGTCTTATCTGGTGCCGTTTCGTAATTTTAATCTCTACACCATCCTACCAGTTAAAGATCGTACAGAAGATTACATTTCGATCAGTTGAAGTGGACCAATAGTGCACCAAGCATGAATATTATCGTCAAAGTATTCTTATAGTTAACTTATTGTCATTAAATGGAAAAGAGATAGCAATTACACACTAATGACACACGATAACTATTATTTTTTTATGCGAACTATGCGAATATTTTGACCGTAGAGTACATACTCGAAGCACAGATTTTTTCAAATAAATTGCGGCTGTAACCCATTAATGATCCACTACTGAATGAAGGCGTTTGACACAAACAGACCAAAAAGTCACTGATTTTTTTGCTTAGCCGGTCTTTTAGATACATAAAGACTAAAGTTCCTGAAGTTTAACTGAGTTCTAAAACTCTTATAACTTAAAGAAATTAACAAGGCACAACCTTTGTGTTTCACATATTACATTTAACGCATAATAAAGACATATATAGAACAATTTTCATACACTAATCTAAACCATAATTTAACAACTTCGTCAAAATTAACGCGCGTAACAGCGCAATATTCAATACAGAATCAACATTTTCCATCATTTATAACAAGGTAACGATGAAACAATAGAGTAGCTATGAAAGTTAACGATTCATTTTAACTTATATTGACTCAGCGAACATAAATCTTGCCAAGAACAGCTTCCTACATTTGATAGCCGTGTTACATAGTGCTACGTGAAAAGATTCTTGAAAGCAATTAATACTCGGCTATCTAGTAAACTGGAGTAGCTGATTGGATAGTATCTTAGTGCATGTAATGACTGAGATTAGATTTCACATTTCAATGAAAATTGATAAATTGGATTGCTTGTATTATTTATATGGCTTTCGTACTAGGGGTGCAAAATTTTCGAAGCTAATTTAGGTCGAAATTGTTAAACTCGCGACGAGACACGTGACCCTGATCGTAAGGGATAATGCGTAAGATGGTAACTATGGAAACTGTCAAAAGGAAACATTCATAAATAATATAATGTATTTTGTTGTAGAAAGTAGCCAAATATTATAATTATTGTGATTTTGGATTCGACATTGCGAATATTGGCAGATATAATATAAGAGCTCTTCCTGGCAGACTTCATATACTTAAACCACAACAAAAACAAACATCAATAAAAAATTCTAAAAATACCATTCCCTGTACGTAGGCTATGGTATTTATTTCCTGTAACATGATATTTCTAATGGACATCTTTAGAAGGCGCGTCAGTGAAAAGTGGCTTAGCGCGCGCGCGTTTTTGTATAATAATACATAGTTCATTTATAGAGCTCCTATAACAGGCCCGTGGCGATCGGCTTTCTTGTTAGCTTGAATTTGTAAAGTCCTGTGTACAATGAAGTTTATTTATTAAAGTCTTAATGCACTTTACGGTAAATCTAACGAAATACACAGACATAGCAGTTTCTTTGTATAATATAATACATATGTATAAGATTTGATACTGAAGATTCTTCAAAATTCTTTAACTTAAATAAAAGCTTTAATGAAAACATTAATTTCCTGAACGCTGTGTAGTATATTTTATAATAAAACGCGAAGTATATTTTATAAAAGTTACTATACACCAAACTAAAATCTTCGTGAAAAATAAAATGGGAATGATATAGCAGCAATTAAAAGTATACCTATATAGGTACCCCCTAATAATCCAATATTTTAGCAAACAGGTATGTATGTCAATTTTTACTTGAACATTAATTTAAAAGTTTCTCATTAATTGTCGACGAAATAGCACTCGAGATATGAAACAAATAATTTATTACTCCTTCAAAATTTCGTTAATATGCACAAGCCAATTCTATAGCGAATATTTTGCAGTCATTAAGGTCGCGGCCGATCTTCAGATGGGTGTCCAAATATTTGCTTTTTGCTTTATCTTAACTTTAAATGAAAAAATGTGAACTCGTTAAGTTACGATAACGCAGCTATCAAAAATCTGATCGAAAAACGCTGTCAATATCATCGAGTAACATCTCAACTGCTTTCTCATGCATTTTTGTAATAAAAAGTACTGTAAGGCATGTCTAAAGTGAAGAAAACCTTGTAACACAGTGTGGTCTCTGGTTTAAGTTGTGTTACGGAAAGGCTTCTATGGCGACGACAACTTTTAGAGGCGTGGTCATATTGACTGTTATGTGTACTGAGACATATGACGCTAATGCGATTATGCTCATCGATGTATACAATAATACGGGTTGTTCGATGAATGCATGCTTCGAAACGTTGTTCTTAAACGATATTAGCATTTGGCTTGGTAATTTCCACGACAAGCGTCTGAAATCAGCGTATACAATAAAAATGAATTTAAACTCACTCCGTACTTTAATTAACCTGATTCAAACTCTTAAGCATTGATAGCCTAGTAAATAAAGTAATAGCCTACTAAAGCCTGGTGATTCAATTTCCGCTTACACCTTCATTAGTTCGAGACCTGGTAGAAAAGCTCTCAAAATCGAAACAGACAAACAGAAAACAGGCAGAACCATTAGGTATATCATCTTTATATCATCAAGAACAAAATACCAATGGTCGCACCTACAAAACTAATATTTTTGTGTACTTTAAACAAAATGATTACTAGACCATGGCAAACGATAAAAAGAAGAAGTAAGAAAGGCATTTATTCACTAAGAAAAAGATACAATACAACAGAAAGTAAGCATTCTGTTACAATTTCAGTTAAAAGACCCTTAGAAGAAGGTATTGAATACTCCAATTTCCATTTATTTTTATTATCGGCAGACTAGCCAAGAGGAATATATGTATGTATATCGAGGTAGAAGACAATAAAACTCGCTGTATGCCAGACTTACAGTCAAGAAAACACTACAATTCGCAACTTTTGTTCTCGAAATTCTCAGTGGCCTTTGAATTTAACTTGCGGTAAGGATCGTCCATTGGATATGCGTCGTAAATATGCGTCCAATCTCGTTAATTGCGGGAAGACGGACGGACGGACCACCCGCACGACACATATCGCGTTACTCGGGGCTTCCTAGCGATGCTTTTTGTTGCATCTCCGAAGCGATACACAGTTTATATGTAATGCATGTATACTGTATGCATGAGCTCCGGTGGTCTGGGGCTGGTTAAATACAAATGTTACAGCAAGAAAACGTTGTTAAGAAAAGCAAAGTACTCGTAATTCGTGTTAAAAATAACTTTTATCAAACTTTTCCGTGGGAACTACGTACTTATCTAGCGATAGTAAATATTAGTTAACATAATAAATACTGAATACAAATCTAGTAGCTTTCCCGTAGTGAAAATAACTATCAGCTCTGTTAGAATCAGCTCTACCTACGAAAAAGGGTGTATAGAGCGGCGCAAACCTAGAACTGTTCTTTCCATAAGATAACTAAGGCCATTGTGGTTAGCCTATGACAGTTAAGCTTCTTACAGACTAGACTAGTATCTTGTGCTATTGGACAAAAATACGGTACTTAAGTGATAAAATGCTTTCGATTTATTAAAATAGTTTAAAATAAATATTAAACAAACATTTTATTAATTATTTTTTTTATGAATTGACTAATACTGGAAATTATATCAAAATAACCTAATATATAATTAAATGAATCCTATATTTAGTTCGAAGAATGGAATTAACATGATTGAGTCTACTGGGAACTAGCTATCTAAAAACATATATTTTGAAAACCACTTATCAAAATGTTTAGTTTACTAAAATATTAGATTTACTTTCAGTTTAATAATGTTTGGTTTACTAAAATATACGATTTACATACAGTAAATAACGTTATTACTAAAATGATTCCAATACTTTATAATCCTATAACTACTCGTACATACATGTCGCAGTCATGATATTTTAAATTTCGTAAGTTTATTATTATTTTAGTTCATTATTATTGCACGCAATAGGCAAGGAAATGGTCTGTAAATAGCCTTAGAGCTAGGTGGGCATGTTACCGTTAGTGTGCACACTGCACAGGCTGAATTCAATTAGGCTTGCATTACATTCGCCGCGGACGGAAATGCAGATGCATCTAGGTAACGGGACTGCCTTGTCTGCTTTTTATACAGCCTCTCTTAAAATACTACATTATAACACCGTTTTTCTCAATTACATTCAGAAAGTCATTTTCTTACTATAAGTACTTATTTTGGAACGATTTTTGTCAGTCAAAATTGTTGGCACCAGAAAATTAAAATGTGTACAAAGAAGCGATTTTTTTTGTAAATAAATAAACGCTTCACACAAAGCCCCACGAGAGGTGTGTCGTGGGTTTCATGGACAATACAACAATAAACACACCCAGACCAGAAACTTAAATGTTAAATCTCTACTTCGTCGGGAATCGAACCCAGGACCCTTCGTGTACCTACTGCACCGGCATCTTAACAACTGTGCAATTGCTTTACTATACAGATTGCAGATTTTCATCTGAAATAAAATATTAAAATCGTTCCTTACTTTCTTTAACTTTTTTTCGCAAAAAATGAAAACTAAAAAATTAAAACCTTTTACCTATAAAAAATAGAAATTAGTTTATAACGTTTTAAGGTCTAAAAGTTAAGTGAATAGTGTGAAATAAAGATAAGCAAAGCTCAAGCAATGTGAAAACAAAATTCATATAATATCCCACTTCATAGATACTATCTTCTCATTGAACAGAGTTCGATTTACGATAAGACGCCCGTGCCCGCATATTTGATTTAATAAAAATTCCATTCTGATTGAAAAACAACGTTGTATTTTATTTTATAGATCTAATCATCCAATGAACACATGAGATAAAGATAAAACTCCGGAAGTTCGATCGTCGGCACTTTTATGGCGAATTCGCTAATATATATTGCTTTATAAATGCTATGTCGCACTGTTGACTAGTAAACGATTTTGTTTATTGTCTTAACAGCAAAACTATTTATTTATGGATTTTCGACCTAGTTTAACATACCAGGTATTGTAATTACCATCCAAAATCTATCTAAATTGGTTCGTTCTTCTGGTTCATTAGCTCAGCTACTCTGCTTTAAAGCAGCTATTTAACGATCCCTACAATTTTTCCACATAAGGTCTGTCTGCTTAATTTTTTTTCTATCTTTAGCTTACACTTGGATTTTATGATCATACCATAACTTTTATACTACAGCACATAATTGGATACTATAAATTCTCTCAACTAAAATTGAATTGAATTTGAAAGTTTATAAACTAGGGTTATTTCATCGCTCAGATCTCCTCGCTACAAAGCAACGATAGAACAAATTACTTAATTATAAGATAAATAAGCAATTAAGAAAGGTAGTAGTAGGCATTTTTGATGTCACAAACTCGCGGTCGTTACACTTTAAATATAATTCTCACGGATCACACACTCAAGATCCTGTGGAGATGAGAGCTGTTATTATTTCGAGATAAATATCACGTTGCAACCCATTTTCAATTTAATACACATTAGAATAGAGTTGCAAATAGTGTTTGCTTGAAAATGTTAATGTAAGTTGCTCGGATCGAATCAGCTGTCACTTCACACGGAGCTTTGGGTAGTCATCTCTTGTATGTCGCCAGTTAGTCTGATTTCAAGGCTATATTTATATAGAGCTGCAATACCCTGTTAAGGACACTTTAGTAGTAAGAGATGGAAGGAATCTCTGTTTATTTTCTGAAAAATACATTGGTCCATTTAAACAATAACTATATTCTTTCATTAAAAATAAATGTTTTCTTGAAGCAAAAACTTAAAAGCTTGACGAAACACGATGATATTGAAGAAATAAAAATTTTCTTAAAATATTTTCCTTAAACCATTAATTCGCCTGAACATCAGTGTTGACAACAATGCACACTTATCATTCATTAAAGATGGAGTCAGATTTATAAGAAAATTGATAACAATAAAGGGTCGTTTACACGGGAGGATGACTTAACGTAGCCTCGGATGCCACACTCATGATTCGAACTTAATGCTGTTCCAATAATTGCTACAATAATTCTCATCGTACAGGGAATCGTTTATAGTTTTCAAGTTCTTTATGTCACTTCGTTCAGCCACCCACAGCCCGCAGTAAAGTGGCGACTTCAAAGGTCAAAGAGTTGAATGAAACGCTATGTTTAAATAAAATAAATGCAGATCGTATTTTTATAAGTATCCACTTTCCAGGTGAGGATTTTATACCGAAAGACGATAATTCGGATTATTTCGTAGGTATTGCTAATATTTCAACAATCGCGAAAGGTGTAATGTCGACTGTTTCTTTTTCTTTTATTGACTTCTTCCTTTGGGTACCAAAAAGTTTTCGATCTATTCGATCGATTTCCACGGTGGTATTCATGCACTTAATACATTTTGGCGGACTCATTCTTAATTAAAGTTGACGCAACTAACCATCCACATCAAAATTATGAACCATATCACAGGACATCACACAGCAAAAACCGGGTTAATGGGAATGAGCAATTTTGATGAACCCCTAAGTAACATTGCTTTGCGACGAACGCGATACTTTTCGCGCTTAATTGGGTGCCCAAATGAGCGAAGTACCTTAAATGAGTCAAGGCGGCCTCTTCAAAGAAGCTCGCTTATTTATTGTGCGTCGCTGCTTAAAACTTTAAACAGATTAGAGCTGACGTCGCCACGAAGATAATTTTAATGGCTTACCTTCATGTCGGGTATAAGCAGATTCACGGTTGATGTGATTCGATTTCAGACTTTCACCCGTACGTAGAAAGTGCTAACGTGTACACAAATTAAACTTATCTACACAAACATCTTTAAACGGAAAGATATTTTACTGTAATTTACGCAAACTGCTTACCGATATTCGGTAGTACGTTTATCTCGGGCGTTGAGTGGATTTTTCGGTGCTTAATTGGGAAAGTGCCTTAAATTCAGTAGCAAGTTGATTAATAGGTGTTTTTTTGTTTAAAATATTGTTTTAAGCATAAGCTAAAGAGCCGACATGGTATTAAAAGCATGCTTAAATTTCTTGTGAAAATTTTCTCCAAGAGTCTAGTTACAATTTTAACACACAAAAACTACAATATCAATTTATAATTCAATTTTGCGCCATTTTTAAACACTTTTTTAAGGAGGCAAATAAGTCCAAGTCAGTAATCGTACTGCTACAATCAATCAACAACTTCTTAAGTTACAAAAAATCTTTGCATTGAATATGTACATCTATCTTTAAGCAGATTATACATAACGCATGTCAGCGCTTCACTACAAAAAATATTATAAGCTTTTTGATACTTGGAAGTCTCAACTACTCAATGTAATGATAAAAAATATATACATACATACTTACATGAACTTGTTTTATGTAAGCAGGCAGCAACCAAACTGCAGTAGGGATATCCGTTTCTGATTCTAGATTATTGGAACCCATTGCCAGCAACATTGAAAATTATAATTAAAACTTTTACTCCATAGACATCTAAACTTATGACTTATAAATTAAAAAAAGATACTGAACTGTTAATTTAATACAAATAGGAGCTTACAAAATATGCATAAACAACTTTAGTTGTATATTTTTCTTTAGGTTATCAGTTTATCGACTTTAAACCAGTTTTGAAATTTCCTTTGATTATATAATTTAACAGGTTTTTCTGCAAGGTTGAAATTATTTAAATGTATTTACTGTTTTTAATGTTTACAATAGTGTTGATACTAAGTATTACACTTAGTATCAAAATGGAACAATATATATTATATATGTGTGCGTAACAACGCTTAACTGATATTTTTATGCCATAAAAGCATACTAGCTTTTACAACGATCATTGTCAACACATCACTTTTCTATTTTACTTTATAAAAAGCCCCAGTTTTAAAAACGAAATATTTAATAAGAAAATTATTAACAGGCAACCGTAATAAAAAATATTAAAAATAAAAAGTGATAACCAATTTGTAATACAAGCGAAATAATGTTGTTTTATGCAACCATTTATCTGAACCGATCAATATGTGATCTTACTTCTAAAATAAATGTTATCTGTGTGTGGCCGGCCCAAATCTGAGGTTGTCCCTCATCATATCGTTACATCACGACGGCTCCTTGCCTCACTAATATCTCATTTACGCATGCGTCACTCTCGTTATATCTTTAATATCAGTTTTCGATCACGTTTGATCTCTATGACCCTTGATTTCGGCTACCGTAGACACGATTTTAACCACAGATCATAAAACTGTAACTAAACGCTCCAATCATAAGGCTCAGAATGCATTGGCAAACGAATACGGCGGCAAAACGTTTGAAACATCTCATGTTAACAATCCAAGATTAACAATATGTTAAATAGCCATATGGTTGTAGATGTAACTAATTTGTCTTCTACTAAATAAATATCGATGTTAATGCGTGACAAATGCGACCCATAAAACACGTTAATTTGTTTATCCAATTGATTTTTATGTTAACAAAATGGCAGTTTTATGATCATCCATAGTCTCTCAAGCATCGACTTAATATAATTGGAACGCTAATATTGTATATATTATAATATAGTAGGTAGGAATGTGAACCATTACGATCATGTTTCATTCATCGGCAAAGGAAGTGTAAATGGAATACTGATACGCATATTACTTTAAAGATTACAGATCGTCTAATCTCACTGGAACGGGAAGTCGATAATAATCAAACTATCACCCACCTAAGCTAACACTTAAGTTTATTTAAAATATGTTTAAAATAATTCCGACAGCCCGAATAGCCCAAGAACTGGCAGTCATTTTTCGAGAAGAGTTTCGTTTTGAATTTTTTGTTTCAAATCCCGCCAAATGGCCTGAAAAAAGTTTAATTGTAAATATTTCAACGTGCCACTAATACTTTATTTCGCCTTTTTAAAATAATTTTGTTATAAACCTGATTTAAACCCGAAGACGGTATAAACCCGACTGAAATACTAAATTTAATTTTGTTAAAAATTTCAAAACGACTGAAACACTTTTATTATTTTTTAAGGTTTAGCTAAATTCCATAACCCTCCAGCCAGATCTTTATTTTTCAACGTGATTTTATGATACGATACCTTAAACACTTCTCCAATATTGTGTTCCGGCTCTTGAGCTAGCAGTGTTGAGTGTTTTATTGAATGAAATAAATAAGGCACTGGTTTTGCAAGATTATTCCTCTTATTGCTTTTTCCGTGCATTCATATCGAAATTTCGCAATAAAAGTCATCGTCGGAACGAACATTAAGTAAATGAATGGAATATGGAGCAACATCCTGCGTACGTAGGAAGTAAGACCAGTTTGTGAGTAATAACGGAGACGGAAGATGCACTCGCATTGAAAACTAGGCTTTGTTCATGCGTCTTATGGGTATGTATGCGTCACTTATATGTGGGGTTTTATTTGAACCTTTAATTAATTTGTCAGGAATGTATAATACTTATTTATTTTTGGTTATATATATTTGTTGAATGTATGAGAAAGTGGTTCTCTGATTGTTTAATGTGTTACATATGTCTCGCAAACTCTCTGCAATTAGTTTGAATTAAAAGGGTATAGGCCTTAGACCACCAAATCACATGTCACATATCGTTGAAACAATTTTGAAGATCTCTGAGGTCTGCAGGTTTCTTATCTACTGTGCTATCAGCGCTATCAACTGACTAACACCTTCAGAAGCTTACATTCATTTCGGTACCTTGTTAAATCACTTCAAAGTCTCTGGCATAAAACAAAGTTTACAAAACTCTGAATTATTTTAAAAATTGCATGAACGCCTCCTAATTTGTACAAAATGATGGCTCGCCTTTAAGTGCAAGGACGGCCTTAATGCATTCCCGCACTTAAGTGCCAGTGCTAAGGTCAGGTGGACCTTATATGTTGTACTGACACTAAACAGCCGATTTTATAAGGTCCCCGGCGATATGCGTCACGTCAAACTTAACATAGCACTCGCAATTAAAAGGAAATTTCGAACGAATTACAAATTAGGGTCGCGACAACTGCAGGAATTTTAGAATCAAAGGAAACGTTAAAAATGTGGTGTTGATGTATATTATTTCATTGTACTATATTGTGGAATGAATTGATTTGAGGAAAAAACCAAACTGATCTTGTCTTGGTCGGAATACAGTGCATTGCTGGCTTGAAATCTGATAACGCAATCTATGAAAACAAACGTAAGTACATATAATCCAATAGCAAATGATTACAAAGCCTAGCACGCTAATAAGCGTTCGAATAATCTGACCCACATAGAGTTCAGCGCACTAAATCATACCTGCTATGAGAGTACATTCCCGTGCTTTATCATATATAAATCACTAATAGGAACAAATTATACATGCGCATAATAAGGAGTCGGGATCGTGAGTACTCTTGCATTTCTTCAACTGTTATCGAATTTATAATAACATAGGTATTGGCTGCAATCCTTTAGTTCCCAATGTTGGGCACATCTCTCCCTGTAACAAGGGATCCCTCGAGCATACTCAACCACGCTGCATTAATGTGGATTAGAGGAAAAACAGATTAGTGGCCAACCAATGTCGGATGTTTTCAAACCACTTCCGACATAGGTTTAACATGGGGCCTCCGACAAGGTTTAACGACGATTGTATAGATAACAACCGAGACCGACGCATTAACGGGCCCTTTGAATCTTGGAAGCGCGAATTTAACTCGCCACTAGTGGTCACCCATCCAGGTACTGACCGCGCCCGACGTTGCTTAACTTTGTCGATTGCTTGCGATCTACTCGAGCAGCAGGGCTATTGTGAAATTGATATCAATTTACATTGGAAACCCTTAGTTCGAGGCTAAAGCTGTAAGATTGCAGATAAGCCTGCGGTCTCACCTGTTTTGATGAAACAAAGCAGATATAACCTATTAACGTAGTAACGGGTGTCATATCAAGAATCAGCTGAATATTATAGTACCAATTCTCAAATTACTGTTTGCCCTTTGTGCCTAATCTGAGTGAAACAGTAAATTGGCTTAATACCACCCATACTTTTCTCGTAGCTTTAAATAATGATCGTCCAATGTGTCAGACAATAAAAGAGTTTTTTTTATTGAGCTCTCTCTATCTGTAATATAAAAATGAATCGCTGATTGTGTTGCTAAGCGCAAATCTCGAGAGCAGCTGAACCGATTTCCCTAATTATTTTTTTAGAATATTCCTTGAAGTACGAGGATGGTTCTTACGGAAAGAAAATCTGAAAACAATGTAAAGAAAATAATAAAAACAACAATTTAATTTTCCCATAGGTATAAACTGTTCTACCTGTCAAATCAATTTCAGATTAAATAGGTACTTCTTATGGCAATGTCATGCATTTAGAAACGTCAAGTTTTTTCTTTTTTGATGCCTCTTCTATTATGCAAACTACAATGATATTTATAATGGCAGAACCCGCAGAACGAAGTGTGCTGGGTCAGCTAGTATATATATAGAAATTAACCGTTGTTAAGTTCATTCGTTTACTGAACTCTACTGTGTAAATATTTCTCACAAGTCATTTAATATTGAAGCCTTTTAATGAATAGTGATTGTGAAGTTTAGCGCCATTTATTTTTACAAAATAATATAAGTATATATATTGCAAAGCTGTACTGTAAAATACTGTTTTTTATTTAGTTCAAATTATTGGGTATAATACCTACTAGATGACTGAGATACAACTTTTTTGTCAAAGCATTAGACTTCAACGCGCTGCTTTGAAGCATTAGATTTCAACGCACTGCTTCTTTTGCCTATTCTTAGATATTACGTCATCTCTTCTGAGAAGTTACTATCCAAAAATAGTTAGGTTCACAAACACATAATTCCTAGTACAAAGGACCGAAGACTATTTGAATCTTTATACCCATAACCCAAAACAGACCGTTATTCTATTTCAGTCGGTCACCTGCCATTTTGCTTTGCCTATTTCGATGTAACATCAAAAAGCCGCTATTATAGTCATTCATGCTATACTGAGAACAATAGCGGCGGTGGTCTTATAAGGCGTCCAGTGACAATTGTCCCCAGAAACTACATATTTTATCAAAGAAGCGTCAATTTTATACTAAACATAAACAGGACAATAGGTTTTCCGTCAATTTAACCCTCAATAAAGCAGCCGCTGTAACAGTTGAAAGATAATTGTGCAATTATTTTTAAAATCAACTTAAAGTTTTGTTTTGATATTTCTATTTGAAAACATAATCCAATTTTTAAAAACCATAACTGGGTTTCGCAAAATTACATATTAGTCATCAGGATCCTTCTTTAAAATACTTTAGAATCAGGGATGTTAGGGAGCTCCGTACCCGTAACCGAAATAAAAGTTTCGGATAATATCGGATAGGTAGGGCGGAGCCTAATTGAGACACGTTGTTTAGATCGACCGGGCGCAGTCGACACACAAGCCGCACGCATTGTTTGTTTTCTTCTGTTGTCGTCTTATTTATATTATGGCTATGATACTGACTGTCTTATGATTATGACTTATGAATGATATGACTCGTAACTAACTAACTTGTGAGCAATTTTACATTTACAAATAGTTCGACAAATTGAAATAAAAGTGTTGTGTTACGGAATTGATTGAATTGGTACAAAATGCGTCTTCAATCGAGTGTGATTTAGTCATTTTTTGATATCCGATTTGGTCGATTCCGCAAAATGTAAACAATGTAGTAAATCACAACACAGTGATAAGTGTGAAGAACTTAGTATCCGTAACCGAAATTATCCAAAACTAACGAATAATCGAAATAATTTCATATCCTTATCCGTATCCGGTATAATAATCATTCCTATATCCGAATCATATCCGTATCCGAAATTTCATATCTATAACATCCCTGTTTAGAATGCCTTTGTATTGTCTACTGCCCTAAGGTAGTTAGCTACTGCTAGACTATTCTGGCAGTTTAAATTTTTTCTTATTCATTTTTAAAGTATTTTGTCTACATGGCAGTTTTAATATTACCTACAAGTATATAAATTCAAGTTGACTTCACTCATTTATTTATAACTCAATCATATGAATCAACATGATGTCATTTAAGTCCGTTTTTTATAACTCATTTGCAGTAATTATCGGATATGTTACAAAAGTATTTCATTGATATATTTTTTATTAAAATTGTATAACAGAACTCCTTTTAAGTGTAGCACATTCCAAAAGATGTCTTTTTTATAGTGTCTATGTTAGTAGGTAAAAACTAGTCGTTAAGTTTCATGGTATCAATGAATCGATATAAATAAATAATGAATCTGTGAGTCTACGGTTCTGTATGATTCCCTCAGAAATTGTTTGAGCTATGAATATTTTAGAAATTTATGCATTTAGTAGCCAACTTTCCGATGCAATTCTATTCATATCAAAAATCCATGAAAAGATATATCCGTAAAAGAATTTTAACAACTTAAAATAAGCTGGTATAAAACAAACTACACAAGAAAGTCTATAAGTACCATGATGTGACAGTTGTACAGATTTATCCAGAGATGTATTACAGTAATAATATAAAAGCATTTACGCGGGAAAAGTATATTGCACAAGTACAATTAAACTTGTCGCGCACGGTAGCAGGAACAGAAATTATGGCCGAGAGATTTTTATAATGTACCATAATATAATGCTACCGTATGATTATCAGGCTCATTTTGCCAACTGGCCTGCAAATGTCAGTTCTCGCCCATTTTGTCAGTAAAAAGAATATATCTCGCGCCGTTTGGCCGTAAAGCTGTGGCCTGAGAGAAACGCAGCGTTTTTACTTGTTTGCAAATGATCATCATTTTTGCAAAATGTTAAATCACTTCACGTCACGTCACTGGAATTCAACCTCAAAGAAGATAGAGGTCTAAGGTCGTTTTCTTTTTATTCCATTTCATAATTTATATTGTTTTTTTTATTACGTATCAACAATAATACAGACAGACAAACACATTATGATGAATAATTACCAGAAACCCGAGTGATAAATCTTTCATTAATTGTTAAAAGTAAAAAATGTATTAATACACAGTCTTACTATCATTTCGATTACATTTATTTATTATTTCATTATTTTGAATATCGCGTAATACGTCGCGTATTTTTTTCCAAAATTCGTCATTTTCAACTCGCTCCGCGTATCTCAGTCCTAACCCACCAAGAGAGATTTATTTACCTCAGCGTAATGCGTCATTGTTACATTATTATACATTTTTAATTTTACTGCAGATTTTTATATTCTTAATTGTTTTCCTTATATGTACAGTCCCGTCATACAAGTATTCAGTCTAGTACAATCACAGAGGTCAGATTAGGGGTCATGGACTCTGAATTTTGCGAGAATTGTAAGTACATATATGATAGCCGGAATTGCCAACTTTGAAGCAACCATTTGAGGTTAGCAATGTTTATGTTAAGTAGTTACTGCGACCTCAAATAAAATAGAAATTAACTGAGGGCGTAGTTGGTACGTTGCTTTTCATGAGTAAGGTAGAGTTTCACGTCAATTCATTTTTAAAGACATTTACAAATCTATTTTTTCTGCTGTTAAATGATTCATCTTCTGCTTAAATTGATATCCTAAAATTTCATTGCATTTTATTAATATCAGGTAGGTGATATTTAAAAGGTCGTCATTATTTGCAAAAATTTATGCCTTACAAAAGTCCTTGGTTAATCTGACAGTGTCGATGTAATCTTCATGTGAGCCAAAGATATTAATTAAAATAAATGACTATCTTTTTCTTACGTACATTTTAATATTAAATAAATCTAGAGAGAAGTTCACTTTTATTTTAATTGGCTAAACTAAATTTTCCTACGAATCTTTCGGCAAAAAATATTTTTCGATTAAAGGATTCTTTAAATAAGGATAAAGGTTAAAGGTAAAGTATAAACATTCTCTGGGAAAATTAGTGAAAAGGGATGAAAATGAATGCTTTGATTTTGTGTTTTTTTTTGTTAACAAATTAAAAAATATCAGCTTATATTGCATGCATAGGTTACTCTATTGTGTTACGGAACTTATCACAACTAAAACAAGTGAATTTATCACTACAGTACGCATAATAATACAATTCTTTTAACTGCTCTATATAGTTACTTCCTTATTCAAAAATTATACAGAAAATTGGCTTAATTACTACAAGTCACTATATTTCCAAGAGGCAGACCTTTGTGTACACTAATATTTAGTATATTTCAACAGACGTAGTTGCAAATCTTTGGTATGCCAATGATTTGCTGTGGTCAACAGATTATATTATAGATAGATAAAAAACAGTCAAGTATTTCGTACATAATATACAAAAAAGTAATAGGTATTAACTATTGTCTTCCTAATACTAACGTTATATTTGAAATTTAAATACTGCTTAAAGTTTTTTTAATGTCATAGGTAAATGTTTCTGAAATACGATTACTTTTAATCTCGATCAGATAAGGGTAATCTCTAAGCAAATTTATATATAATAAGCAAATTTTATAAACTGGGTTCCATATTTATTGGCCACGCTAACGCTTAAGTACGCCGAAATGCTGGTCTAAAGATATAATTACTTTTGGGCGATGATATTACGTAAAATTAAACGATATTTATGTCAAGCAGCTGTTTTAAGAATTAGTTTGAAAAATTGCAACTTTTAATCTGTTTGCTATGTTGCGTTGCTAATGACATGGTAGAAACATCTTTCTTTAATAAGATAACAAATACGTAAGAGAATTGCGAACAACATCATTAACGTCAGCATTAAAAGTATACCCTATAAATATCCGTGTGATAAGTTGCATAATACACAAAATCACTTTCGAAAAAGATAAAAAAATTTAAGGCTTCAAAGGACCCTTCTCTTCAGTTCGCTCGTAATTGTGCCCATTCCGTAATAACCCCGGATGATATACGCATCTGTTACTTTTGTTACTTTTACATTTTATTACGATTTTACCTATTACCCAACTTTTATAAGTGTGATGTGAAAATTTCTCTTGAGATGGAGTCTCATTTTAAGCGATAAAAGATACTTACGTACCAAATAAAAATGAAAATTAGGTGTTCATGACTTATTGCTAAGAATGATAATCTAAAACAACAGAAATCATTTTGGTAGCCTTAATTGAAATTGTATTTGAAATTGTGTAACTATTTACCGTTTTTTAATAAAATATTTTCTTTCGCTAAATATCTTCGATTCATTAATATTTTTGTGATCAGGCTAATGCATGTGGAATAAGGTACTTTCTTGCTATTAGCCTTATAAGGCTACCTTATAAGGTACGTATACAAAACACGTATCTTAAGTGACTCAATGACAAGGAAGAATTATTAAGTTTTTTTATAAAGTTTTAACTCATAAAAAACTTAACAAATACCTACTTGTGACACTAAATTAAACTAAACAAAATTTTACATCGCTTCGCTTCCGTGCGACAAGTGAAACAAGTCATTTACTCATAATTTTATTTATCCGTTTAGTAATGACCATGTATCTGGGTGTAGCAAGTCATCGGTGAGCGTATTTTTAATATCATGGTGTAAATTTGATATGTAACCGCAATTGACATACGCGGAATATTTCTTGCGGTTATGCATTTATGTTTTATACAATGCAAAAATACATCAGATTCAAGGTTAGTAAAATAAAACATAATACTTAATTTTCTAAGAAACAATATGTCTTTGAATTATTGAATGATACAATTGTATAATTTTATGTGTGGGTAAAAATATCGATTTCTAAGACGTCCGAAGTGCTAATGATTAAAAAAATATTCACCATCGGACCGTTTGCGAATGTTCTACTCTTTACATCTATTCCCCGCTTAGGTATGTTGCTGTCATACATATATTATATACCTTATACCTACCAATCATATTAATACTATTAATTAATTATTTATGGGCCGTAAAACAGTAAAAAGATTACCTATTATTCCAAAATTATTTTAAATGTTATGTAAGAATAGTAAACAAAGATGGCCTGACTTTAAGTAGTCACTTTAGTGTTTGGACAATCGTGTCAATTCTTAGGACCAAAGCCCTATTATAATACTCGTATGTCCTCTTTCTTACTCTTAAGATACGTCCTACTATGTCGTGCTACTGTATGAAGGTAGCCGCTAACGTACTGCAAAAGATCTACATATTAATCATAGCAGCGTTAAGTAATAATTAATCACATATCTGCGAATTGTTTTGCAATCCTTGTTAGCATACCATACAAAAATTTGGATGTCGTCACGGCGGAACACCCATATAAACCAACAATTGTAATATGAGAGCAATTGCAAGCGGAATAAACCGAGGTTAGGGCTGCCACAAAGCTAAGAAAAGTAAAAACGTTAAAGACTAACGTTTTTACTTTTCTTTATTAGTATTTTATATTTAAATTTATGTACAGTAACTGTTTAATTTGCATACCTGAAAAGGTAAATATGGATTGATCAAAATGACCTGTCAAACCTTAAACTAACCGATATTCGTGCAAAATAATGACTTTCAGTTAATTTCATTTAAACTCTCATGTCATGATGGAAACATTACACAAATTGAAAAACAATTTTGTCGGCTTTATTTAAATTACAATTTTTAATTTATTAAATAATTACTAAATTATTTTTTTACTTCGGACAGTCAGCCCTACCTGGAATCGTTATTTGAGCGGGTCGGAACGGCAACGACTTAATTATTGTTATTCCAACTCAACCACTGTTCGTATCGACGTAATTGTACTCGGAATCATCTACGATCTTTGTACGACCATAACTTTTTATTTAAACTACCACTCGTTTTTTTCCAACGACCTTGCACACAGTTACGACAAAATATACGTACTTTGATCGTACTTATTTTGTCAGCTTCTTAGATAGGTGTTTAGGCTAGATTTTCATAATAGTATATGAAGTGTGTTTGGTTCAAATGGAACTTTCTATCAAACCTTTTCTTTAGCGGTGGCGGTAGGTATGTACATTATTGGTAATAGCCACGTGGCTTGCAATTGGGTCCCTTATTTGAGAGGTCCAAGTTCGAATCTCAGTAGAACTCACTAACCACTTTTCTATGTGTGCTATACAGAAAAGTAAACGTCACCGGCTGTAACGGTGAAAGAAAAAAATGTAAGGAAACCGAGGAGATCCGTGTGCCTAGTGTGAGTCTTTGTGACTTTTTTACCGATTCGCAAGTGAGAGCGTTTACTAAGATTTCTATGGAGTAGAAACAGTGCCGCTGTGCTCGGCCCGTTTAAAGTTTACTCGCTAAACGTGACAGTAAAGTCATTCGCAAAATTTTGTGTCTCACACTAGGCACACCGATCCCGCCTTTCGCATTCGATTGCAACGGGAACTACTGATTAAAATTTTCACCCGGTAAAGTGTTGTATAGTATACGATTTTATATCACTGTAAAGAAATATCAATTTACTATCAATAGGTGTACATAGAATGTTTATGATCCAAGTGTAGTCATTATTATATGTTACCGTACGTTTTCGATTATCTTGAACTTTCATTAAATACTAGTTCAAGTTTTGCATCAGCCTGTCTAACATACTAACAACAACACCATATAAGTCCAAAATAAATAGAAATTTCATGACAACCTACACGATCAGAGTATCAAATCCAAAGCCTCCATGTTAGTAGTCAGGATCCCTCACCACTATAGCAACAATTTTCAAACATTTTTGGCGAAGGAACCCTATTTATTTATATAAATTATTATACATACCTTTGATACAATAAGAAGTGAATAAGATTGAGGAAGATGGGTCAAAAATAGCAAAAACTCCACAGGGATGCGCAACACTTTGTTGCTTTAGGTATCTTACTCAAGCTTCTTCTAACTACGATGTGCTTAAACGATTTAGTATACTACGGCCCCAATCTATCAAAAACGTTACCTAAGGTTACAATTAAATTAATTACCTAATACGGTGCTTAGGCTTTTTGAAAGACACTAATGTTATCTCACGAACCTTAACCTACATCAATGTTACGATACATGGTGTCCTATCAATCTACAGCGGCGATTAATTAATTATAACTTCCAAAGCTTTGTGTCGGAATCATCGCCCGTTGTGTGCTATATGTAACGATTGAGACACACGGGCTTTAAGGTTGTACAATGTATTACCAGCACCATCAGCCAATATCACCATCACTTAGTTTTATAGGTATCAATAAAAATATGTGTACCTACCTTATTACATACACACGTGAAGCTTATCCTTGCGGGTCCCCGGGAACAAATAGGATTAAAACGCTATCTCAGCATCGTATCGTGATTCGGTGCCTTCTAACTTCTTAAATTATCACCTCAAATTAAGAAGACAACTACACATCCCAAACAAAACACAAGACATAAAAAATATACAGCTTTAGGGCGAAATACCGCTTGCTTTAATTGCCATGTCGCTCGCAATTAGTTGGTAGTAAGTACGAAAACGTCTTTGCGTATGATTGTAGCATTTTGTCGCATTCAGTCGGTATTGTTAAGTAGGACAGATCCATTCAAAAACCTATGTTTAAATTTTGTCATGTTGGATGGTCGGTCGCGTTGTCGGGAGGACATTAAGGACAAGGCCATAAGGCGAAAATAAGGTACCTCCCTGGGCGTAACCTAAGCACCCACAACGACGTTATTTTATTAACATAACTCTAGGACAGTGTGTACACACGTTGATACATTTTTCAATAACCCAATCTCTAATGGAGCCCGCAAATTGTTACCTTTGTTTCGGCACGAGATAGAAGTTCATTCATACGAACTTGCTGTATGAAAATATCCATCTTGTTAAGCAATCACCGTATCATCATTTGTTATGAAACACCGACATCGGATTGTGTTATGGTCATTTGTAACTGGTGTAGATGAGACATGTAACGAAATAAACGATCAAAATGCAAAACTATTATATATAGCGAGTGTTGTTCTTTCAATTATAATTATTTGCGATTTTTGGTTTTGTTTTTACCATTAATACCTGCAGAGGTTCGAACGTCATAACAATAGTTTAATAAAGTTTCACAATCTTAACGTCACACTTGGATGCCTGAACACACACAAGACTAACACACATACCCACACGGGAATCCGAAATTTAAACCCAACGGGCAAATTTTCTGCTCCGCTGGGTATTGAACCCAGGACCAATAGCATAGTGCACCCGTGCAACCGTGCATTAACCAATGACTTTTGATATTCAGTTTGCCTCCACGATCGTTTAAATTATTACTTTTGTGGTTTATTATGAGAATTATTTATCGCATATTATTTACAGTTGACAGCTAAAAAGGCGCTAAAACGCCAGTATCAGTAACAATAAACCTTTTGTGGATACCAAAATTATCTTTATGAAGACGCTTAAAACTAACAACATGCAATTTAGTTAACAAGCTGGCACAATGGAGTCATTTCCATTTAACGATGAGAAATGATTTGTTTTTAAACAAAACGCAGCAAAACTTTTAAAGTGTCCGTTTTATTTACGATTTCATAAACATCGCGATCAAAAGTTATAGTGACACTTAACCTAAACTTAACGCAGCGATTGTTTTAAGAGATTTGCATTTAAGAGTAAAGTTTTATTTGCGTGCAATAAAATGAATTTCTCCGGCAATGAATCAGCCATTTAATTACGTGCGACTCGTCGATTCAAACGACAATGCAGGGCTCGCGAACATTTGGCAACGGTTCAGAGATCACGCAATTAATTTCAATGGCCGATTTCTAGAATCGGATCTACAGGACTGTGTCACGATGCGACTAATTCACTGGGGATTTTGCAATATTATCATGGAATAATTGTAGCTCGGTTTGAACATTTGGGGGAGTTGAAACGAGCATGGCGTAACGATGACAACAGAATTAATCACGAAATGTAACTTATTATTTGCTAATGACTGTTATTACTTCGAGTGTGTTTTTATGTAAGCAAGCTCTGTTTTTATGCATGATTGATTTGTTATTAAACTGCACTGTCTATATTGTTACAGAGTACCAAAACCGCCGCCAAACTGTCTACCGCAAATGAGATTATACCCAATTATCACGTCCAAGCGCTAATAGGTGAGTGATTTATTGATTTTACTACTTGATGCACGTCGAATGCGTCTTTAAAGAACATAAACTGTATAGCGCTATATCGCTGTAAAGTAAATTATACAGCTAAAAGAAAGTAGCCATAAGTAACTCTATTTTAAATAGCTACAATACAGTGTCTTTACGTATACTAACAGATATTTAATTTTAACGAGGCTGTTTCTACTTCTTTGAGACTTTGACTCTTCCTTTAACGGTTTTATTTACGTAAGTGATATACAAATGGGAACATAGGTACCTATATCGCATTTTCATTCTTAATTTTTGTTCAAAATGTGTATATTCTGGAATCATTTTTAATTATGATCCATATTATATAGACAAACAACAAGCAATAAATAAATCGTTGGTAGCTCCAATTACAAAACCACTTATCTCAAACATAATAAGATAAAATTAATTCCGCTAATGTACCGCGTATGGGCAATTGGTTAACCCTGTACGCCAGTGTTTCTCAAATTGTGTATGACGACTCGGAAACCTCAGCACCGGGCCACGTAAAGAAATCCTAGGTAGCAACGTCTCTTTGTTTACAATCGTGCTCATAATTATATGATCAAGAATCGTGTTCCTTTTCGATTAAAGGAAACTTGTACTTTCAAATTTAAAATAATAACTAAATATTATAAACGTAATAGCAAGCCTTAAATTTTCCCTTATTTCCCTTTTTCTTTATTTATTTCTTATACCACGCTTATTATAGTAACTTATTCATAGTTAATTTCTTATATTTAAATAAATAACTTCGAGTTCACTAATGTTTCGATACCAGTAATTTTACCAGAATTTAAATATATGAGAAAGGAATACATAAATTTTAGAAAATAAAATAAATAAAATGGAAATGTTGGAAAGCTCTGTCGCTGCTACTAGCTTATTATAATAAGCGTGGTGGGTTCGCGGGCGGGAACATAGAGTGACCCCGCGCTGCGATTAGTCGCTACCTGAGTATCTGTGGACCCCATACATGCTGCGGTGCGCTTATACGGAGATCAGAAGTGGCAATCTACCAGGCCGCAAGGAAATGTAAGCCCATTTGTAAACTTTGAATGAGAAAGTATACACGTAGAGTATAGAGTGGATATGGAAACGACGTTCAAAAACTATTTTAAAAATAGTGATCTCTAAAAAACTAATATAATGCAACCCGAGTATGAAAAATTACGTATAAAGCTGAGGCATCCTTTTCAAGAAAAAAACTTCCACTTATGCACTTCTAACTCACATCACTAATATATTTTCCTAATAGAAAAATAAATACTTAATATTATTGACTGTATAATTTTTTTGGTTGAGCTGAATAAATGTTGCCTTTGGTTTTTGTAATTTTACCATGCGTAAAATTATGCTAGGCGTTTTTCCATCAATACTATTAGTTAAACATGGATTATACTGACTTAGGTTCTAAGAATTTGCAAAAAAATATTTGTACAAACTAGCTAGCTTCGGTGTAGCTACGTCGAATTAAAATTTTTCGACTTCGATTTGATTAAGTATAAGAATGTTTTTTACAAATATGTTTCATTATGCAAAAGAACAATGAAACTAAAAATATGGAAAGAGCATTTCAAATAAAAATCGAAAGTTATTCCAATGCGACGCGGCGAATCCGACGCGATTTAAATGTAGAGCGGAAACGTGTTTGCAATCTACGACTTCTTTAAACTATTCCAGACATTTAAATGACTCCTGTAATTGAGTAATGAAATAGATAGGCTTAGAGCATTCTGATTCACATCCAGCGAGAATCTAGTTCAGCGGCTCGACGTCGTCTACTGCTGTACATGGTACTGCGCACGCATTACACGTTCCGATACATCGTGTAGCAAATGAGCTTCGCGTTGAAATTTCCCCAGCGATTCCAGCAATTTTCCGCCTTAAATCCATGTAAATTAGCGTAATTTATGCGCCGTTCTCACTTTATGTCGAGCAGCGCGACTAGTGTGACGCGGTCCTTATATAGGATGCGCGGCACGGTGCATTCGAATCAGTCTGGACCTTATTGCTTCTCAGAAACGCCGGCTTATTTCTGGGAACCTAATGGTCAGCAGTAGCGCTGAACTTTGATAAAAAGCGGTCTCTCTGAATATGCAAGCTGATAAACAGTAGTAGATCGCAGATAAGCGAATCCGAACACGTGTTTCGCAACTTAAATCTGAGATGGGCTGTCACTCGAAAAAGTTGTATACGCAAACGAGATAGACGCGAAAACATTTTACTTCTGCTTTGCACAAAATTACATGGCTTTAAGGTGGGTAATTTTCCTTGCCTTATTTGTTTACTATTTGTCTTGAGTTTGCATCGCATTAATATTGAGTTTCTACTTAGAAATAAATTACGACTTGTACATTTACAATGCAAAATATAGACTACAGTTGACACAAGGAAGATATGTGTAGTGGAACGTGCAATTTAAATTCCTCATTAAGTTGATGTCAGAAAATAATTTGGACACACGCCTTGTAATGAACTGGAGTCACGCGATCGGCCTGTAATGACTAGTTAAATATGGATTAGAACTAAGCTCATCTTTGCAAATCTATGTTATTATGTAACTTGCGCTGATACATGTTTTGAAATCAAAACTGTAACAATATTTGTAGTTATTTGCAGCTGATTTTAAAATAATCGAAAAATATACCCCGTACTATTAAATAATATTCTGTATCAACTAAAGCTCTTACAATAGGTACCTTAAATTTTATTAATTATTCAATTTCTTAACGTTATACTTGTTTAGTAAGATGTAGTAGGTACCTACATACTTAGAGCGAAAATATAATTTTAATTCTAAATCCGAAATAAACACATTATATCTATTATATATTATAATTTAATTTCTACGGAATTATGAGCATTGAATTATAACATTAGTATCAATTTTATTGGTTTTAGACTCAATAGGAAGAAGAAATGAACACTAAGAGTGAGCGTAAGCGTTAAAAGGCAATAAATTTATAGTTAGTTTACCGTAAAGTATTTTATTACAGCAGGTGAGCTCAGAGAAATCGGACGTTTCACTGTTAGGCGTCCGATACTTACGATTATAGACATTTGCCCGTCTTTTAGTTAAAATAATTGCTATTGTAAACACCACTGGTTGATGAGGATCAATGATATCACGATATTGGATTGAATAATACTCGAACGATTCTGCTATACTATACCTACTATTTTGCCTGCAATAAAATTAAAGGCTTAGTCATCGCCTATTTACTTAACACCATGGCTGCAACCCCTTTATGGCTCACAGTTCTCTTCCCACAACATGGGGAGACTTAACTTTTCCGATCGCTTGAGATCTACTAAAGCAACAAGGCTATGAGGGGCTATGCGTAACACCACATCACCATCATAATCTATCAAAATAAAGCACTGCGGAGGAATCTGTCTCCTTCCCCCATGACGAAATTTTCCTTATCGCAAAGCTTAGCTTTACCTTTAAAGTTTGAAATAATGGTTTTTTCGAACTTTAAAATATATGCCACTGAGATTCGAACGAAGGACCTCTCGAACAAGACACCGAATTGACAGACACAGTGCTATAATTGCTGCTATCATGAATTGTTGGTCCTCATTAACAATTAGCCCCTTGATTACATAGGTATTGAATCAATGCCCTAGAAATGGCGAGCTGTTCGTGCTAAATGCACAACGTTGCTCCATTAGTCCAGTACAAAGTTACCGTTTCACTTTTCCGGGGGATATAAAGGGCTTTAAGTTGATTGTACACTGACAGTCTAGCTCTTAAGTTTTATTATAGAAATGAAAAATATGACTCAAGGGCCTAATGTGAAAACTTTCAAGGTTGGCAAAAGTCTTTCAATATTAATAACACAAAAATCAAATTTTGTTTCTCCATAAACCCAGAAAAATTCATTTAAGACATTCTGTTTGCCCGGATCAGATTCATTCAAAATTAAGAATTATGACTATATCCTTTGAATGTCCCTGCTTTCATTTCTGCACAACTTTAGCTTTTAATGGCATCAAAAATAATGACAGACATTGACGATTGGCTCTTGGTCTTGGTCTCCCCAATCCGCCTAACACTAAAATCAACAAATTTGGGAGGACTACCTACAATCTGACACGCAAGTTCTGTTAGGTAGACAGACAGTCGCGCGCCGTAATGCCGGATAGTGGAGACGGAGCTTCATGCAGCACGCGACCACGGCTTATCAAACAACACTGTGAATCACTAGCCCACTTTCTTAGTGTACAGACGACGTCAATATATCGCAAGCAACGGATTCACGGCATTTGCGGTTTCCTACAATTGAATACCCCGCGGTTTTGGCGCCTACTACTTTAATTCGCTGTATTAGGCACGCTCTAGTAATGTTCGACAATTTTGAAGGGAAATCCGGGTGTTTGTTTGAGGTTTTCACTTTTTATGTGTTTTCACTAGTGTTGTTCTAGGGAAGATCACTCCATTGTAGGTCGTATATTGGTTTTCAAGTGGTGAAATTACAGCCGAATCTATTGTTAGTAAAAAAATCTTATTTACTGTAATATTTTTTTATTTAGATAATAATGATATGTGGACGACTTAAAAACTACTTATATTTCTTTAGTTTAGACTCCGGTATGATGAAACTGTAAGTAACTGCGAAACTAATACTCGTTGAAGTAAATATTTGAATCCATTAAACGTGGAGCACTTAAGAGATATCAAAATAAATTAATAATTCTTAAAACCGCCGACATAATATCCTAGGTTTAAATCAAATTTCACGGATCATTTTCAAGAGTCTCTTTGCAAATGATTATTTATAGACGGCGTTCTGTTGAGCAAACAAGAATTTAACTAGATGTTGGACATAGTAATTCCATTAATATTACCCACTATATTATAACACTACAGCACTCAATTTAAAACGATCGCAAATGCTATTTTTCAATGTCTCCGTGTTTGCCTTAAATTTATTATTACTTACGGTACGAACATTTTAGTAAACTAACGGATTGGAATGCGTTTATGTGATTATTGATTTATGTTTACAACTTGGACCGGCGGACGCACGAACTAGAACATTTTGTTTGAACATTACCTGCACTGTCAGTAAACTGTAACAGAAATTCTGTTCTCAATTTATTTACATATCAAAATTAGATATTATAACGTGGATAAAATGACAAAGTGATCCTAAAGGTTTCTTTCTAATACCTTTCAAAATTTGACTTGATTTTAACATTAAAAGCAAGTATAATAGTTAGGTGAGAAAATTGTGAGAACCGAACTCGTAGTAACACATCTCGCATGATCTCACATAAACCACATATTGGTCCACTGCATTCCTGTTGTTATGCTTCAGATTAAATTAAGATAACCGAAGCGCCATATTGAATTTTCACATCGCTAACAGTTCCTAAAACAACTTTCATCGAGAATGTATACAAGGAAGTCGGACATATTTTATTTCATCGGTTTTAATGAAAATAGATGCCGCCAGCACCGGTTCTTATCTTTCGCATTAAGTAAAGCAGTCGCGATCCCTTATAAAGTCATTGGAGGCGTCAAAATGCGAATGATACAATAAAATATATGGATATGCAAATGGATAGATAAAAGAAGGTTATAACATGGTTAACCTAACGATCTCGCCGGATTGGCTCGCTGGCAGCGGCTAGCAGTGGCTAGGTATTATAAACTTGTTTAATAATGCGGTTGCCGCTTTAACCGTAACGCCGCTTCTAGTGTTATAAAGCGAACTAATCGAGCCAATGGAGCGAAATTAAATGTAAATCTGCTCTGGATATCGACTGGAAATTATGCCGTTTATGCATTTATTTTGAAATAAGAACCTGTCAATAATAAACGGAAGATTCCATGAACCATGTCGAAATATTTTTGCCCTAATATTATTCCTATAGAATGCAAAAACTGCCGCTGTGCTAAGAGATTCCTCTACTGGTATCCTGAATCCCGTTATGGAAGTTTTTAAACAACTGACATACCAAAAAAATTGCCAAATTTAAAACTCAATTTGTCCTACCAATAAAGGCATAAAATTTTAAAGCTTATAAGTAAATCAAATTTAAAATTGACTTCAATTCTGTCGTTTTTCATTGACAATTTACCGCAATTCCCTCTAATAAATTAGTTTTCCTCGAACGCCTAAATAGATGAAAACATCCTAAGTGCCTATGAATGATGAATACATAAATTTAAATGTAAATATAGAAGCGATTGCGGCGATGTGTTTATTGCACCTTTCAAGCACTTTTCCGAGATCAAATAAAGAGAACGGATGCATTTTCAATTATAGAGAGGAAATGCTCCGTGTAACTCAAGTATGAACGACTTACAAGATTTATGGCCTCGTAGTCTAGAAAATATGAATCCTAACACTTAGGGCTTGTAGAGCTAGGTTATAAAACAAATTATGGTATAGACATCAAGGACGGCACAATTAAACCTACTTAATAACTAGGTCTCTGCCTCCTTAGACAGATATGTCTGACGGATATCGCACAACATATTGCAATAGAATTTGTACCAACACTCAATGGAGTAATCCTATGAAATTATGTATTACGTAGGTGAATACCTATTTTTTGTAAAATTCGTTGATAAATAACTGTTAGAAATAACATAATAAAATCCTTTTCCTAATTATTTAAGCTTTATTGTATTTGTAACAACGTTTCCTAATTATGTAAGCTTTATTGTATTTTTGTAGAGTAAAGAATCATTGCAGTGTATTGCAACGTGTAGTTGATTAAACTAATACTACAATTGTGAATTTATGGCGACTCCAGATTAAAAAGAAAGCGATCTTTATATCTATAAGTAATATTCTAATATATCGACGATAAACTTAGTGCTCCAAACGCACTTTCATCAATTACCTTGCTACTTTAAGAATTAGAGGTACTAGAAGAAAGCATCTAGCCACTTATAGTGGTGAAAAGTAAGAAAAATCATAAATAAAAATAGCCTAAACTAATAGGCATTTTCGATCCAAAAATTCGAAAATCCACATTTGCTAGGCATTCAGCCCGCTTATTTCAAGGCGGATAAAGCATCTAAACCGACAATCTAACAATATTAGCGTTGCGTAGTGGCAATCATTTGCAGGCTTTTTAACTAAGTAACGCAGAAGTCGAGATGCCTTAAATCACGAAGCACTTACGCGAAGTGATTGCAAAAAGCTTTATCTTACTTTTATTGATTTATTTTAACACAATTTACCGAAATAGCACGAGACTTTTACCTCCATTTACGCGAAAACCGAAGTAAACGATTGAATCGGCAGATACACCACTTTATTGGAAATTTAACTTATTAGGGTACTTTTATTACCTTCTGCTTTTATCTAGATTGTTGTTTGTGACTCTTCCACACATAAACTAACTTGTATCCTTTGGGAATTGTAAAATGTTTTAAGTAGTTATCAGGTAGTTAATCAGTCTACGACATTTTATAAACGAGTTTTTAAATGCTTTTTTTTCTTTGTGTTTGAGTTGTGGGCACCGAAAACACCACTTTTAAGGTGATCATCTTTTTCCTCATCATCATAATCCTAGAACTGAACAGTGATTTTATTTTGGTGTCCATGGGTTGTAGCACTACCTTACAATATAAGCTAGCCCCGGTGACGCATCATTCATCCATCCATTCGACCTTTTGAAGTCCACTGTTGGATGTAGACTTTACCGTACGGCTTTCTGAAATTTTCATGTTCAAAATTTCTTAATCCCTAATATTAAAATAAAACGAAAACAAATAGCTTAAGTACATACACTTTAAATCATATAAAATCAAGTTTCAATAATCATCGCTAGATAATGAAAGCTCACGATTGACCAACACACTCATTAGCGTTATCACGAGCGTACAAAAAGATAAATGAATATACCAATATGTCGGTATTACCTACTAGCTATTACCTGCAACTCTACCTGCGTTAAAAGAGTTTTTAATGCTTACTAAATAATTGTATATTTAAACTTATCATACCCGATTTTTTTAAACAGTTCTTTTAAGTGATTTACATAAGAATACCAAGATACATTCAGAAGAAAAACATTTTTACGGTAACTCGCTTACTATCCTGGGTGACTTCGATTCGATGAGTTATAACTTAGGCAGTGTTAATTAGTAAATACACCTGAAAAGGTGTTTTTTCTCTGGTTTGAGCTGTACCTACATTTCAATTGGCATAGTTATTTTTAAGTTACCAGAGTACGTTTTCACATTTTCCACATGAAACTACTTTGTTCTTAAAACCATTCTTAGGCTCAAACTACATCTTTAAAAAAAGATTAAAATCCCTTTGCTGCACAAATGAAAGCTCAACTAACAAACAAACACATGAACAAACAGACAAGCCCACCTATAGTAGGACAGTCGCGCGTGCTTCCCCAGTGTGGAGCACTTATAACGGATCGGTGGCGAGCACGCGCGCCCGCTAGAGCATCAATTACGAGGTCGTGATCGCTCCCGCACTCCGACCAATATAAATAAAACTGGCCAGCACACGCCACTACGCCACCGCCACAATTTCACAGTGGCGCAATTGTAAAATGCTAGACTGAAAGGTCCCGAGTTCAAACTGCTTATCTTTATGTCAGAGCCGACGTGGAGTTTAATGTCTGATGGGTTCTCGCCATTATCAGCACGTGCCCTCGGCGATTTAGCGATATCTTTGTGTTTTAAGCCCTTTTAATATAAGGAAACCCCTAGGATTTACTGTATAAATTTACAAGTTCGAAAAGTAAGTATCCGATATATAACTTTAAAAACTCTACCGATAGTACTGACACTGAACCAAAAGTACTCCAAATAAATAGCGAAAGCAAAACGCTTCTATTTTCGAATTGTTTTATAAACGGCGTTTTAATCCAATTACTCAGAAAGCTCGGAGAGGTTGTCACTTTATAATGTGGACAATTCGATGACCAGCGATTGGAAGTCGTGACTCTGTAACGCGCGAAGTGGCACGCGACCGACTACGTGTCGCGTCACGACAGAAGAATGAGATTAAAAGTAAATCTGATGCTCGTAGGACTTGACTTTCTATGCTTCGACGCGTCACTAATGCGCTGACACTAAGATTGCATGTAATTAAAATTGGATAGTTGCCGTTCTAAATTCTTTGTTTTCGGCGCTTATATTTATTTAAAATAATACTAGGACTGGGAGACTTGTCTACTTATTTGCCGTTATGACGACAGTCCAATTAAAATTTATTGACATTTGCTAAAAATTCTTAATTTACATAAATTACCAACGGAAACGACACAGTGGTCTAAGAAGGAGTTGTTTTGGTTTGATTAATAAGAATACTTTGACAACCGTATGAAGCCATTATGACTGACTCAGCAACAGTCGCTAGTCGCCATCATTTGTTTTGGGTTTCGGTTGGAAAGATGGTAAGAGATACTTGAATTTACAAAAACTATACGTTCTACTTTGCTCGATCTTAGCTAAGCTTTTTCTAAAGACCTATCTTAAAGGTTGATCACCACCCTTCAGTGACCGCCCCAAGGATTGAACTTTCAAAAATCCAAAATATTTTACATTCGTATAAATGAATATATACTCGTACTAGTATTTGTCCATAAACCTTTAAATGTTGCATAAAAAAAGGTGTCAGCACCAATCAATTGCACCCGTAATTGACCGTATCTTATCGTTTATCGATGACAAAACTGCGTATTTGTTTGTCAGTTGTTGCCAATAAAAAGCACGAACCACGTTTACCGAAGCGCGTAACCGGCACGGGCGCCTATTCTTCATTTTTCGTCGTAGCCCAAGAGCTGATAGACATTTTTCGAGAAGTGTTTGGAGCATCATAAAATCAGGTTCAATCGATTACTTAAATCCAAAAACTAAAAATGCAGACCTAGCTAGTATGTGCTGAAATTAAAAAAGAAGTGTTCTGTGTTAAGTTTTCTGTAATTTTTTTTGTTTAAAATCCCGCCAAATTGTCTGAAAATATTTATTTATAATTACAAGAATATGGTGTAAAAATTTCAACGAGCCTCAAACACACAACGCGAGGCTGCTATAAGCCCGACTAAGCTTCATTTTTATATTTATTTCAAAAAGCGCTTCATACTATTCGCAAGAAATATCGTTCTTTTATCATTTAGGGCTTGGCTTAATTTCTGCTAGGTCTGCAGTTTTGGTGTTCAGATATTACAAATAATATTTAACAAATAAAAAAAATTTTTTCAAATTCTTCTATGGTGCCTCAAACACTTTTTGAAAATGTCTACCAGCTCTTGGACTATTGCGTCTGTCCCATTTTTGCTTTCCTAACAATGGCCTCGGTCACGCACAGAGATAAAGCGACGATTGATTCGCTTTCGCTTCCGATGTCGAAGTAGATGACGACAACCAGCCCTTGTGGTTTCTGCGTTGAGAAATCTTGGGTAAACCTCAAACCGAATGATTTATATGCTTATTAGTTGACGGAGACGCTATAATTAGAATCTTGCGAAATTATTTTATTTTCAGTAGATGAAACATTTAGTCAAATAAAATACTTATTTCGAGCTTCGTTCAAGCTCTCGTTTTTCAGGTAGAATTGTTCCTAGATTCTGAAATTGAAGTTGATTTGACCATATTGACCATTGCAACTTCAGTGACATATTTACGACGATCATCTTAGCCCCCAAAGGATGGTTATGTTAGTTACCGATGTGCTACAAGTAATATTAATTTTTAGTTTTAATTATTTTTAAAATGTTGGCGTTTAAATTTTACTGAAACACTTTAAAAACAAGTATTTTTATGCATCAATATACATATATACGTACTCGTATATCTAACAGAAAACGTATTGCCTCGTGCACGAATTTCGTTATATATTCATAGAAACTAACCCAAAACAAACCAGTGGTCGTATCTAAAGGAATAATGATACTCGTACACAGGTGTATGGAGCCGGCAACCCGTTTGTAAAAGTACCTTTACGCGATACCCACTGACAGAAGCGTGCACGTAATATATTATTTGAAATGAGCGTCATGTTTTGCTTTGTTAGGCCAACGCAAACTTGTGTCTAGCATTTATTTCTGGCGAGAGCCTTATTTTGCAGCTGACGTTTGCTATAAAATGTCTGGCTGCATCGGATTCTCGTTGTGTTTGTACATAATGTTATACATATTGAGTATGTGTTGAGTGTGTTGTGTTGGTGTTTAATTATATTTTTTTTGTTGAGACTAGTTTCGGATAAATCCGATATATTTAACAAATCTCTATCACAGCTTGAGGATTAGTCACATTGGGGCCAAGTCGTAGGTTAGATATAGATATTATATCAGTAATAAAGATTTCTTCAGTTTCGTCGGTAATAAAGATTTCCTTTGCAATTCGTTAAACATTATATATAAAAAGTTTAATTTAATACAAATTTTACAAATGCAATTTTTGATTCGACGAACGAAATAAAAATTTTGATAACTTAGTTTCACGTCCATTAAAAACGTCTAATAAAATATATTATTACAATTCGGAGATAAAAACGTAAAACATTTTACGGGTCCAGTGTAAAAACTCTCTTACTTAGGTACTAAAAGTGTTGATTACTTTGGGTCCATGCGTTAAAATCACACCTCAAATTAGCTACTACAAAGGCTTTACATTAGTTTAAACGATTTGTTAAATGCTGGACAAAGTGTTTTTTTCGCAATCATAAATCGTGAACTAACAGCTCTATAAATTTTACGCTTACGGTGTAACAACATAAAATAATTCATTTTATTTTTATTATTGGATACTCTTGACATTGGTAAAATAATGGTTCTTAGAATAATCCAGATCAGTGCCATGGTCCTTCTGAACTGCTTCCGTTATAGACTTTATTTGTTCCGCCCAAGCGAATTCGATTATCTGCCTCGCATTTATCAGCAATAATGTTATTGGGATGACGTAAGACTGGCTCCTGGTCGAATGTTTGGTTGAATGGTCGAACGCCTGAGGATATCCTGCTCGGCTCGAATTCATTAAGCCCAAAAGGCCTTTTCTATGCGGTGTAACTTCGCGCTCACCTTTGTATCTTAAAATACAAAGAGGCTAATGAATAATAAATCTCATCTATCTAACCTTCGATAGATGTTTAGTTCGCCGGTGGGTCAGTCGCGAACAATCGGACAGCGCCGCGGGCGAAATCTTGCGTTATCTTCGGCGAGCCTCGAACAAACAAATTCAATTAGGATTAAGAAATTAAACTTTGCCTCAAAGACGCCGCTCAGCACTTCCGATGCTATCCGAACCGGGTCATTGACGTTTCTGATATCGAGTTACGCATAAACTTTTTGCTCGAACCAAATTCTCGTTTACGACGCTATTTTAAATGATTGTGATGATAAACGCTATAAAACTCACACTCGTTTGCAACTAGACTATAAACAAATATTGATGCGTTTTACGATCTAACCAGTCGACACGGCAGGTGTCGCGCTGCCCTTACTTTAGATTATTTAGAGTTGGATTTTTCTAGAAATCCCCATTTTTTAAAATAAATATAGTCTATTCGTTGTTCAGCGTTTTCCTATATAACAGTGATATTCGTATTCTTGTTGGTTCAGCCGTTCCCATCACGCAAATGGCAGCCTAACAATTTTATTGTATGTATATAAGGTGCATATAATTTCAGTAAAGTAACCGTAAAGATAACATTACCTCAAGCTAGTCCTCGATTTCAGTAGCTGACAGTAAGCATGCCACACGTATGGAATACAGTTTTTTATTGTGCGAATACTGTCGACAGTTACGTCTATTGGCGTTTAGTTTCTACGTGACGGGTATGAGTAATGAATCGTGTGGAATCCAGAGTTTTCTAAGAAATATGCGCGTGGGAAGTGTCCCCCCGAACCTTTGACACGGCGATGAAATGGCCATTTGACAGCGTTGAGGTAATTAAGATCGTGTAAATCTCCGGTTCTGTTAGTGCGGCGTTTTGTGGCCCCGGAATGTGCCTTCTGACCATTCGAAGTTTGAGTTTTTTTTCTAAATACAAAGCTAAGGAAACTTACAGAAATAACGACTTATAAAAATATATTTAAAAAGTATTTATAAATTTAATTTGTCACATGTATTATGGCAAATGAGTCCTAAAGTATTAAGAGAACGGAATCGTATAAAGTTTAATACGGGTTTTAATGTTATTAAAACCAATACCGGAAATAAAAGAAAAAAATATTATGTACTTATTCAAGCTTATATTATTATGACTAGATAACACTAGAGTGATATTAACAAGCAGTTATTTGTACCTACTACTTATCGCGATGTGAAGTAAATCATGTATGTATGATTTAGAATCACGCTGTAGGTTATCACATCCGATTTTACTCCTGTCTACTATAGACTTAGTACCGATTATAAAAATACTATAAAACTGTTACTCGGTAATGAATGAAAGTTTCGGAATTCGATTTGATCTACTATATTTATAGCCGTGTTCAAACACTAACGTCGGAGTATGTAGAGCTCGTTGATGTCTATTACTCACTGGTTTATTGCACCACATCGATCCCTGACATAATGTTTATAGCGAAACTTCTTCGACGTGTGTCTAGCATTAGACGAATCAATTTGTCTGAATGCCATCTAATTGGGACCTGTGGGCCAATAAACTTTAAACGAGCCCAATTTATGTTGCTCGATTTAAGAGCTTGCACTGCACTGCGTTGTGTAGGCTTTATTTGCCCGCATTATACGATTAATGAGTTACCAATTTCGGATGAAGGAATTTGATTTAATTATTTTATGGTTAAATTTTAATGTTATTTTGATTTAGGTATTAGCTTTATGCAAAGCTTTCTGAACTATTTGAACGCTAGCATCCTGTTGCAAATTTCACAAAAAAATTCTAGTTTTTCAAGATCATTTTAATATTTTATATATTAAAGTTAAACGAATGCATGGTCGTTATTTAAATTTTAAAATCATAATCAAAATTTCAACCACAACATTACTGTTAGACATCTGAATTTCTAACTTTAGACATTGAATAAAATTAGAGGGACTAAATACGTTTGAAATAGGATAAAAATTATACACACACACACACACACATACAAGTATTCAGCCCTGACATCAACGCGCGCGACGTTACAAAATGATAGCGTAGCGTGACATAAATAGCAATATGAGGCGGGAACGTAGAATTATCTAAAAGGGGACCGTCGACTACTTTTCCTTTGACGATCGAGTTTTCTCGCGACCGGACCAGTCACATCACTTAGCGGAAACTGTCGTTTTCGATCGCAAAACCGGAGCGATGATTCCTCTTATCAAATTACGGGTCTCGTCGGATAGTGAAAATTTTCCCACATTTTCTCGAGGTCCACGCCACGCTGATGATATGAATCAGGGTGAAATTGTTAGTTGGTCCACCGCTGGGGGCCTCTAATAGCAGGTTGTTTGTGAGTTTTCACTAGACGTTACGCGCCGCTGCGCTGCAACCTGCACTACATCACGAAGACTTATCGATTTTGCATAAGTCTCTAGATAAATTCAATTTGCCGTCAATATAACAGGAGACTTCCTGACGTACATCTTTTTAACATTCGATGTCACTAATTGGACTGATACTCAATTTTATCTAGAAAATGATGTTAAAATTGGACGTGGACTCGGTGCTAAAATGGTCGCAAATTTATTAATTGTAGTAGATTATGATTATTATTTTGTCTATCCAGAATTCCAGATTATTTTATTGTCTATCCAGAATTCCAGACCCCATTAAGATAAATAGACATCAATTTTATTATACAAGTTGAAATGATAAAAGAGGATGACATAATAATACTATAAAAATTGAGTCGTTTAACATTTTGAATAAATATTAAACGAATCGATTTCAACCATAGCCAACAATGCCTATGGGTGCAAGCACAAACCAGTATTTGAACAAAGCCGAGCCGCCGCCCTCGGCGATCGAATGTCATTTCACAGTTCAACATTAGTCTCGCATCGCAAGCCCTAAATGTACACCACCGATCCGTATCGATACTTATAAAAAATCGATGCACTAATAACTCTTTGGATTTTTGTATGTATGTATATACCTACAACAATAGGTATACGATCCGCTGGTGGATCGACACAAATACAGGCAGGGTGATAGCTTGTTCATGATAGATTAGTATTATATTCATAAGATACATTTGTTTCTTCTTGACATACTTAATTTATATTTTTAGAGTTAAATTTGTAAACAACATGAAATTCTGAACGATTACTCCGCCAAAATATATATGTATTTTTTTTTTATTGATTCGATACTGCATCGATCGTATCTAACGGAGTGGATCGATATTTGGATCGACAGAATATCGATGTAGGTACTCGTAATGTGCAATCAAAAATATCGATACAACGAAACTGGATCGAGCATCCCTAAACCACTTCTTTCTCTTGTTTACGAAACAATCCGCAGATCTCATTCCATTCAAAATATTGAATGACAACTACACGTCTGAACCATTTATGTCCGCAACCTCGCTATATTTATTACCACGTCTGTCACTTATTCATGAATATTTGTGTACATTTCTCAATATTGACAACGCGAAATACAACCACTTTGCATGATCACGGCTACCCGATAAAATATATGTACCTATTCCGAATACCATTCTCAAATTGATGTCTAAACAGTTAACGATCTGAGTACGATACTATCAAACGTAAGGAAAATATCGAGCACAGAAACATGTTTTCAATTACGCCGCAACCACTTGTTTACAAATATTTTATTCAAATAAATCCGTCGAGTACATACCTACGCTGTTTAAACCCTGATGGTAATAAGGAATCGATTAGATTTCCGATTCAGTAGGTAAACATTTATCAAGATCATCCGTGCGCGAGTAAGCATCAGATGATGAATATTTAATGAAGTATGCGGCTAAATGGCCACCATACTCAGCTCGTTCGACACTAAATACATTTGCTCGAATGCTTCCATGGTTTATTTTGAAGTAGATGAATGTTTTTATCACCGCGAAACGGACCTAGAAAAAGCAGTCGGCGGTCTACTAAATTAACAGTATCCAGTTTAGTCGTTAAATCGCCAAATACGTCCGATGGTTCGTCTAGTCATCGTGTGCCATAAATGAAAACATTATCATAGTGAGTCTGCGTCGGGACATGTACGTAGAAATCTGTTTTCATTATTTAGTGAGGTCTTAAACTCGAACGCTATCTAGGTGTGCTGGTGTGCTGTAATGCATTAAATGTCCTGCATTAATGCTATGCGTGGGCCGGTCCGTCCACATTTCTATGATGAATCGGTCTTCGGCGCCGGCACGTTACGAAAATTCGCCTTAATTTACATATAGATACGATCCCGGGACATACTCGCCGGAGTCATCGATGCTTCGCGTATAGTATTATTGTTACGAGTTATTTATTGACCAGCGCGTGCAGCCGGTACAGTAGTCTAACGGTCTTATATAAATATTTGCCAAATAACACGATAGCTCATTTGCGAAATGTTTTCGTTCAAAAATTTGACATCACAATAGGCGGTTACTGGTTAATAAATTAGGATCGTTAAGTTCTAGATTTGAAAATTATAATCCTTTCGTTGAGTACCGACACATCAATATTGTCGGTCCTACCTTATTTAAAATCATCGTAACCTACTACTAGTCAATGAGACACTTATTAGTACTAATAAATTATTTTTTACATAGGTATACGTGAAACAAGCGTATTTATCCAGATAAAATCCAAAAATACTAAGATATTAACAGATTATTAACAGACAGCTTGATTAAAATTTCCAATAAAAAATAACCATCAATCATAGTTGTTGATAAAATGCAGAACACACCGTCTTAACCTTAGTTATTTGAATACCAATCAGTTCAGAAAGTAAATAACTCAAAACAATAGGCAAAGATGATCTGTAGTATTATCTCGGCTGGTATTATCCAATCACACTTGACAGCCCGATGTAATTTAGCTATCGTTTTCAGCGCGCGCCGCCCACGCGCCACCATCCATCACGCAGTGGGCCATTCTTTACCACCAGACACTCTAATGCTTGGATGTTTCGCAACGCAGGGTTAACATTTGACCGGTTGTAGCGAAACTTGACCTTTTGCGCGCCAAATTCTTACTGGGACAGACCATTAAAAACAATGGTGCTTAGGTGCGTAGGATTCGTTACGATAACCGATTACTTCCAATTGGGTTTCTACACTTGTCTCATTTGGTAAGCAATCTTAACTTTTTTTACTTGTAAAATTTTTCATAGTAATTTAAAAGATAAGTAAAGTAAACAGAAAATACTTTTAGCATTAACAGCTTTACAACAATTTGTTATAAAATAAATTTTCAACAGTTTGGCAAAGGGAGGCCTCTAGCCAGGCTAGACGATCATCCCTCGGGAGCGGCCGTGCTCCCATTACGTCTTGTTGGAGTTTTGTATATATTCCAGAGACGTAGAAAACCGCTAGACGACTATTTTCAATAATGTGTGTTATATGATATTTACTAATACTGTTTTTGAAAACTTGAGATAGATTTTCCTTAATGCGGCGAAATGGTCCTAATGTGTATCATGACCCCTTACAAATCGTCAAATCATTACGTAAAATCAGAAACAGAAATACACATAGGTATTGTTAATCCCAATGTTCTTCGAGTTGAGAATTAATGACCTCGGCATTGTGTTACAGTACACAGATGAGGTCACGACCGACCTCTTAGTCTTTGTTTTTGTATTGATGCTACTTATGATGCCATCACTTTTTACTTGTGAATAAATTACTTTCATAATAGCAATGAGATTCACATTTTGTAAATAAATGTTTGAGTTTGAATGTAGTGCCTACTTTATTTTATCGAAAAAAGTGTAAAGGAAATGAGTTGTACGTATGTTGAGATTTTTTTAGAGCTATACCAAGCGACTTTATAGATGGTAGCGCCACAGTAGCTCGCCCAAAACCTTACCGCCATCCTCTTAATCCGCCGTGAAGTAACTTTTTTGTTCTTCTCGTGTTTCATCAGGTTAGGTTTCGTGAGTACCAACCACATACAACCTCATATTTCCATCCTATTTGAGGTTGGACGTGCGTGTTAAAGAAGTACAGTGACCATTTATCACTATAATGTTACCTGAATACTCGTTTGCTTCTCAAAATATTTTTTTTTAAAACTAAGCAAACGCCGCACGCGTTATAAGTTACAAGAAAGTAATAGGTAAGTCATCGTCAGAAATTCATTCAAAATTGGCCCAAATAAACTGTTGCTAGAGCTATTAAATCTGAATAGCTTTAATCAAATCGTTCCACAAATATTAGTTGGCTTCATTTGCCATATTATAGCCGGGCAAGCATTAAATCGGCTTGTGTAACCAACACTGTTTCTGTAACGACGCACGCGCAGCGCACGCGCCACTAATGATCTTCGGGTCTATTCTGCTACTAGTTAGTTACATGTCAATGAATTATTTTTTGTAATAATGATTTAGAAAACAAGCGTGAAAGCAAATTATTGTTTAGCTTTCAATATCGACTCCGAATTGCAACCTCTTCACTAAATTTCTTATGTACGAGTATTTATATAAGCCTTTGTTCTATTTAAATTTTTATCTCTATCATAGAAATTTGGATATCTCCAAGGTATTTAAAATGTGTTAAGCGAAACTGTGTCAATAATACCAATAAAAAACATCAATACTTCGGTTATAAGGGGTTTATTAGTCAATAAAGTCAAGTCATCAAACGGCCATGCAGGCTATCTTTTTCTAGGAACAATTTGGACTATTAGTATTATAGGTAATAACCCTTCATCATAAAACATTGTTTTAAACAATAATATCACCTGTAGTAGCAACTCACCTATATGAGGCCTACTGTTTTCTAATAGTTATTATTTTGTGACTATGATAAATCATTCACTCGAACACATAAATTTTATCTGACAGCCCAATAGTAAAAGGTATTTTATTGTTTTGCGCGTTCGAATTTTTGCAATATTTGACAGGAGCCACTTTCTCAAAAAACAAACAAGTAAGTTGAAAACATGAAGCATAGCCTTAAGGTATATTGAAGTCTATTTCGTTTCTAGTATTGTTACCAAGTTATTGATACTCAGTATTCGGACGAAACTGTTAATTGTTTCTATGCTTATGTGTGATTCTTTGCAAAAATAATTTAGGTAGTATAAAAAAATTAAAATCAAATATTTAAAGAAGAATAAATATATGTATGTAACACATACTCGTACGAGAACTTATTAATTAAATTTCAGCTTTTGGTATTATTACAAATTTTCTTTATGTTTGTGTTACAACTCACAGACGGAATTCTGAACCCAAATTAAGAAGTGAGCCTATGAAAATGTTACATGATAAGTAGTTTAAATCAAACGTAGAAGTATATAACAGGGAATCAAAAAAATACAATTTATAGTCTAAAATATCCTAAAACGGTTACACATTTGGTATCTATACGCAAATTACAATAGATATCTGCCAACGTATGTTGGCTTAGTTAATAAATTTCTTCTGTGCACACTGAAGAAGCCGTGTAATTAAGAACTTGGCCCCAGGGCTCCGTAGACGAGGCGAACTTGATGTATGGAGCAGCTTGAACCATTGTGTCTACACTATCAACGATAATCACCGCTGTTTGTGTGTCATTTACGTTCTGGTATTTGGACAATAATTTGAGTGAATAGCATCATAATGACCTCAGAAAAATTTCTGTTATTTGAAGGCTATTTATTTTATTACATGTAACTCACTTACTAATTCATTACTGATATCAATAGATAAATTGCAGGATGGAAACGAAAACTATAAAATGCTTATAAGCATTTGTGCATAAAAGCAGCAAACTTTCTTGCAAGTAGAGCCTTTGTAGCTCTCCTGGGTCGCTCTACCTTACGCCATCCTTTTAATTTCTGGTCTTTGTTGTTTAGCAGTTGTTAAACCTTATCGAAGGCTCCATGGGCGGTTTGAAAACATCCTTCACGAGTTGTCCACTAGCCCTTTTCTCCACTAATCCGCATTGGAGCAGTGTGGTGGAGTATGCTCCAGTTCAGTCCTCCCCCTCTTGTGAGGTGTCGGTACCGGTGCCCAACAGTGCGCCATGAAAGGGTTGCTGAATTCATTCATTCATTGAACAATGAAAAGGAAAGGCGCATCAGCCTGCAAATTATAAAAGCACGTGCGCCTAAGTTGCAACGAAATACAAAAGGCTGATAAAACGAGCTTCCCGGTGGACACTAAGACGTTTACCGCATTGATGTAGTGCCGCATCAGTTTCAGCTTACACCGCAACCAAGATTTACTGTTTTGTAAGTCATGCCGGACGATTTGAACGTATTTTACCGTGTTGTGGTTCAAGCCAAACACGTGAAGCGATAAAAAATGAAGGGGGACTTTTTTTGGGGGTGATTACTCCCATGAGTGTCCTATGTAATATTTACATACCTACCCATTATTTAACAATCGGTTCTATTTGATGGATAGGCAGTGTTAAGATTGGAAGTTGATTTTCACAGATGACAGTAGACCATAGACCATTTCAAATAAAGAGGCTTATTTAAAGGCACTCGTGAGTTTGTTCCATAATATTATCAGAAAGATTTTTCCCGTTTTATACGTCTTTATAGACTTTACGTGTTACAATAAAATTTTTAAATAAAAGTGAATGGTAAAAAACGTAAAGTAAGCTATAATAAAATTGCCCTTCCATAAGTATGTTAAACATAATATTGTTACTATTCGATTGAGGTAGATACTAAATACCTCTTTGGTAAAGTTTTTGTTCCTCTTCAATATCTGAACAAGTCCTTAACACTGCTGAAGACTATTAGCCTTTTTCTGGAACATTATAGCGTGTATCATGATATCAAGTTCATTTTACCGTCATCATATATGGCGAATAGAATCTTTACTGGAAGTATAAGGAGGTACTATTTGCATAATAAATTTAAGTGGATTCGAACTGGTTTCCCTCTATGTTGCAATATGGACACTTAAAGTTTGTTTTTACCTAGTCAATTAAGTGAACCCGTTTCGAAGTTATGCGTGACACATTAATTTGATTTTCACATCGGCATTTCTAATTGACAGACTGATTAGTGTACTCACTTCTAAGCGGCGAGAATCTGCAGTTACTTCTCACGATTAAATTAAATTGAATAAGAATTTTGTCTCGTTATTTCATACAGTAATGCAGTAAAATTGCTAAATGTGCACATCCATAAAAATGGGTATTTAACTTACTATTATTATATAATAGAAGCTTGTTGTTTTATCGTATGTAGAGTCATTAGTAACCAACATTGTTTACAAGAACTATCCATCGTATTCTTTGTTTCGTGAGTACGTACTTTTCTACTTTTAGATATAGGTAATAAAGCAGTCCAAGTCAGACATGGCAATTTTCTCACGAAGCTTACGTTCGTCGTTTTAGCGCTGATATTTATTTTTGTAAAATGCACGTAGATTAGAAGAGTGACTCAAACTCATAGAGAAAACTCGGTGGATCGATGGAGTAGGGGTGTTAGCCATAGGTCTAGTACTGTACACTCTCCTCTACGTAGTAGTGCTGTACTCTCTCAAAATCTAATTTTATTCTTATACCACAACCAAACTGTCTCTGCGACGATTCAAAAGAGCGTCTATAGATACTGTTACTGTTTAGCTGATTGTGATGTATGACGGGATCGTGCGGATAGTAACCAGTTAAGTTCCGATCGACGAGCTTTATGCTAATTTCTTCTATTATTTATCACCCACCGAAAAATAAAAGTGGTTTCATTGTTCTACAGAATACGAGATCCTAACGGTTGATTTTATCGTTATGAATTACTAGTAATCGGTATTTGATCTTGATGATGGATCGAATTTCAGAAATATGTAGGTATGTGTAGTAAATTATTAATCTATAGAAATAGATCTTTATAATTTTGAAGGTCTATCTTTTGAAGAGGTTGGCATTATCTTCATATGAAACTCTACTACGTTTTTAATATAAATTAGGAGAGCCCAAAACACAGGCGTTTTAAAATTTGCAAATAGGTTTTTTAATGATACAATATTTGACCAAATTACACTTCTTACGCAGCATCTATATTTTTATGTGTTAAGACTTAATAAAAATCAATATTTTTAAATTTTTAAACTAAGCAATACTTAATTTATTATCTACATAAACAATAATTTCATTGATCGCCCCTAGCATAGATAAACAGGCGTCAACAACAATAGATTCCGGTATGTTAATTCAAGGCACAAATCACGTGTCCTTTAAGTGCCTGCAATTTCGCCCATTCATCTTCAGTGACCTTTATCGCGGAAGTCTCACATGAAGAAGATTATGCTCGAGCGAGCACAATTGCTATTCCAAGCTGTTACTGATCTGTCGAGGTAATAAGCGTCGGGTTACAAAGCAGAGGAATAGCCGGAATGGCGAGTCGTGCCAATGAGACTTTATGCGCCCAAGATGAGAAGTTATGAGATTCAACTACGCACATAAAGCGATCGAACTTACGATAACGGGCAGGATTGTAGGCCACTCTTATTAACTTGAAAATAGCCCTTTCAGTACAAAGATTTGATACGGTATTAGATGTAAGAAATATGAATAAGTTTAAAAATAGATAAAATTTTCATCGGATAAATTTGAATTAGTTTATAAATGTTTTTGTGATGTTTTATGCCTACTTTTATGAGCACTAACGATTTTTCGAATTTCAACGGGTAAAATAGAAAAAAGATGATGAAATTACCTACTTTTAATAATATCAGTTATTTTTCAAAAGGATCTCACATAATCTTATCCGTGCTTAGTTACATTAACATGAATCTTACTAAGCAGATCGAATTTAAAGTTGTATAAATTATTGATTTATTGATTCACTTCACCGCATACACATAATAATAATTATTATGTCGCTATCTTCGGTAAGATCAAATAAAAAACGACATTTAAAAGCTGTGAAGTACCGCACCTCCATTACTTATACACCTCATAACTTTATTAAGGTACCAATAATGTTAATTTATTTACATCGACAATGTTCATATTGATTTAAATATCGAAAAAAACGTTGTATGTTAAAGGTTGTGCGGAATCTTCCTTGACATTTATTTAAAGAAAGTGCGTATAAAGGCAGAAACATATTTTAATACAATATGTTTAATAACATTTTATTGACAAAATGTTTGTATTATAACAGTTTTAGATTGTTTCTTGTCAAGTTCGTCGTACTAATAACCAAGTAAAAATTTAATGTAGTCTAAAAGAAGACTACATTTACGTTTCATCTGGATACTGTAACTTCCAGGAAAACATTACTAGACCATTATAAAAAGATTTACTTATGAAGAAGTAAATCTATCAAAATTTGTATCGCTCGCTCTGTTGCATGGTGTATTCATGTGCAATTATAAGGACATTTGCCCTTAAGCTATACTTTTGTGTGACGTGTTGATTGTGTTTTTTATTTATCTGGAGTTCATTACAGAACAAATTCAGTTTACCTTAAGTGCATAAAAACAATAATACTTCTATACGGATTCATTAAATTCAAAAATATAATATTCATTTGCAGATAAAAAATTTTTCATTATTCACATGTTATTCACTGTACCTATATCAAAAACATAATAGTTTGGTTCTCGCTTAAAGTTTTTATAGCAGTGTTTATCGCGTGGTAATGGAACTACGAGCTCATATAAAAAGTGTCATCCGTCCCGAAAGTGTCAGTGAGTAATTGAGGTAGTGCCGCTGATGAGTGCGTGGGCGCCTGTAGCTGTGTACTGTTACGCGATCACTACAACTCAATTTGTTTCGTTTTATCATCAAGGGCTGCCACGTAAACAGAAAACAGAGTTCAGATAAGCTTCATAGAGTATACGCTAGAGCAACACATAGACGTAATTCGAACAGTAGATCGAAATTAGACGCAACCTGTGAAAAGTAATGAAACTAGTAAATAATTTCTATGTGTGCAATTGACTACTGAACACTAAATCGGTGACGACGTTTTATAAAAAAATAAACTAGGATTATCACTGCATTCTTTTCGAAGAAGCAGCATTTTTGTGTTAATTGAGAAATAAACACAATGTTTATAGTAGGTAATAAAAGATGAAATTTTAATCCACGTCATTTTCAGTATACGTGTACAACCCTACCCGGGTGTGATTGACGCATACATCAACATTCGAAAGATGTTCAACTTCTTCGAAACTTTTTACGCAGCCGACAATATTTCAACTAGAAAGATTTTTCTTATGGGATGGTTGATTTATGAGCGCATTCAATACGTCTTCATTGGGGCTCCGGGCAGGTCGTGATGGGGAGTGTCTTGGATGACCCGAAAATATATTCAAAGAGACCTACCGATGAAGCAATAAATCAAATTCTTTGTGCGTAAACCTCTTAATACGGTCCTTGCATACGAATGCATTTATCATCCTGATCACCACACCATCCCACGAGAGAGAGTGAAAACATTTTGCGTATTAACTTGACGCGAGAAATTGAGAAATAATCACCAACCGGCTTCCTTTCAATGCTTTTGAACATCCTTTCTTTCTTTTAGTCGGACGTCCTCCATTACATTCGATTTTTAAATCCACTCATATTCGTATTTCGAACTCATTTGCTAAAGTTGTATGTCATCTTTTTGCAAGGCTAATTTAAATTTTTAAGTCACTCCAACGGAACTTAATGACTGACTGGCAATCTTCGGGATTTGATCTTTATTTAAATTTCATTGTAAGATTTATTTATTCATGTGCAAGACAATTTGTATTGCGTATTATAAAAACCATATACATAATGTAGTTCTACTATTATTTACTCTGGTGCTTCTAATTATAATTATTGTAAGACAATTTTCCACCACCGTTTCTAATATCAATATTGTTAGAGTAAATTAAAGTAAAATTGTATACTTCATTTTAATACTTACACATTAGACAGAAGGAAGACATCATCTAACTACCTTATTGTTAATCGAATTAAAAATGTTCGACCTATGTTAGATGTCAAGGATTTTTGGTCATGCAAAGTACTCTCCTTATATGGCATCACGTTGCAAAATTGATTGTGTACTGTATAGGGTCTATACCCTATACAGTATCATCCCAGTAAACTGACCTGTGCCTACATTGTACATAGACATTACAACAATCCTGAATGCAACATCTCGGCACGCGACGGTCTCGGTTGCTTTATGGTATGGTAAACACTCACCAACGTGCAGTAATAGAACCGGAGCCTATCGAATTACAATTAATTTCTACAGATGACATGTTTATTGTTAACTGCGATATCCCGTGCTAAACGTAGTGGCCGGTAAATCAGTAAATAACTATCGTTGGTTTTAAAACTTCCTCGTACTATATAGCAGCGAGTGTTGAACATACATTTTATCTTACCTAATAAGTTTGTATAAGTAAGTATTGAAGATATCTTTGAAAATTCACCAGCACTAATGCTCTGTTTGATTTGAAAATTTACAATAAATTAAAACTGGCACGAAGTACTTCATAACCTATAGGTATAACGGATAACGTTTATTAAGATTAAATGTTTAATTTCATAACGTGTTAACAACTTAGAGGTTTAGGTTGCATTATTTTGTGGAATGTCTAAAATGAAGAAAATAAATACTTATTATAGCCGATACACGTGTGATATATATATCGTTAATTTATTTCAAGTTTAATTTATATCGGTTCTAAGTGTTAATATCAGACGCTAATCGCTACTATTAATCCTATCATTCACAGATATGCATGTGAGATGCTGTATGACTTAAATAAATACTTACATGCCTGTGTAAATGGTAGATAACTATATTTTTATTTATATTTTCTCTATTGATCAAAGCAGTGATAGCCCAGTGACTAAGAATTCGGCGTCTTATTCGAGGGATCGGGATTCGAATCCCAGGGGCACGTGCCAATGACACTATTAAAAAGTTATGAGCGCTTTATAAAATTCAATAGATATCATCTGTTGTAAAGGCTATGTGACGAAGCCTATGTTCTAAGGGCATGTGTATTTCACCAACCCGCATCAGGCCATGGCGAACTAACGCCTACATTCTTCTGATTGTGAAGGAATACCCGACCCTGCAATAGGTCACTAACGGGTTACAGATACTCATTACACAAATATAGGTACTTACACCATAAAAAGAAACAATTAGGAAGGGATTCGGAATAAGTTCACCGTCTGTGCAAATGGCCAGTGGACAGTGCATGCATCGATCCTCGTACTAACTTTCATACTTTCACTTTACGTGCCAAATGCTCTACTCTAGTTGTTATTATACTATTAACTTCCACTTGTAACTATATTAGTTCTCTGGCATTATATAAGTGAGGCGTTTGGTACTCAATTGCACATGAGTGTTATGACCAGGTGGACTGACGACCTAAAGAAAACGGTTGAGAACCGTTGGATTAAAAGGGCCAAGGACCGGGTGGAGAAACGACTATTAGAGGAGGATCATGTCCAGCAGCAGACTACGATGGGCTGAAAGGCAGGGAGGCACACAAATGAGTGTGTAGGCCGTTTGATGTTAAATGGTCGCCGCAGTCTATAGGCATTAGGCTACGTCTAATAGGTTAACGTGCTGCCTAAGTTTGTTATAAGGTATACGACATCTGATGTAGATTTTCTCTTTTGTTATTTTTGCAAACAAACCTCGCTAACTAAAACCTATAGGATGCCTATAGGCAATACAATAATTGACTCCATACTTAATATTATGTCACGTGCATTAAAAACAAAAATCGTGTACGCTCGCGTAGAGTGTACGCTCTATAATATTTAAACCTTTTTTAAAATAAATGATTAAATTCGTTACAAGCGAAATCAATTTTGCAAATTAGCAGCTGGATAATACCTATGGGTCTTTTGAATATTATGTTGATCAACGTACTTCTTGACCAAGGTCGTAATTTACGTCATCATTATTTAAAAACGCTTTACAAACTTTTTTTATTGTTATTTTATTGATCGTTAACTATAATTAACAAAAGGTACCTCTGACTTGCAAAATGAAGGAATAAAACCTTTGAGTAGGTATGATTTGTTTATGCACACAGTAGGAAGCTCAGGCACTCGAATTGATCTATTTGGATCTAGACTAAGTCGTTTATAAATTTTAATAAATATTGTTCTTTATTTCAGGTACGTTACTGACGTGTTTCTACCTCATCAGCGACGCTACGGTATGCCCACGAGTAGGTACTAAATGTCACTTTCGGTGTATGTACAATCTAAACAGTACCTACTAAAGTTATGTACAAATAGGGTTCATAAAGGACATTGTTAGTTACCCGGGGAGGAACCTAACAACCCTTGTCCTGTTTATTGGTTGAGGAGGTATGGTTGCCTGAGATACTTTATTTTGGGCGACTCATAGGAACTTAGAACACGATTACAGATAGTTTATAGTATATCCTATTTGCGGTTGGACGCTAGTGTGCGAAGTCTGCCATTTATTAAGTATAAAACAAATCCTGCCTTCGCTTGCAGTGCCTATAAAATATGATATATGCATCTCTATCACAATGCATTAGTAGACAAGCATCTGCATAACTAGAACGTTTTCCGTAGGGCAGTTACACGTTATAGAGAGCGACTGTCGGCGGAAGCGCTGGTCGCCGGCGGCTATCTGTTTTGCTTATTGTACGTTTGTATGTGTCGGGCCTAATTTGCAAATAACTGTTCATAATATTGTTGAACGTTATTATGTAAGGACTGCTCTCTTTAAGAGCATTTACTTTTGTCTGTTATGTAGAAGAGATATCGAGATATGCCTGCAACGGTCGTCGCGATAACGCAAAGTTTCAGGATATCGATATTTGTAACCCCACCTTCACGAACTATCCGTCCCGCCCGCCTTCTGCATTATTTAAAAACACATTAAAAGATGATATCGCGGCAAACGTCACATGTTAGAAGGCGAAATTAATCTTAACAAATTACACTGTTATTAAACATTCATGTATTTATGGGATTTATACAATTGTAATTAAGTAAAGAACGTAATTGAATAAATACATTAGTTTAAGTAAATAACTGCAAGAATAATTCCTAAATAACTCATAACGTTTCAAAATCTTTCAGGTGTACCAACAACATAACAATTTAATCGTATTCTTGTCGTTATCGAAATCTTCTTTAAAATTTTTTATTTAACAATATTTTACAACATACACAGTTGGGGTATATAAATAATTAAAATTATCAACTCATTAATAATTTTGTCCTCTGCAGATTAAATTTTAACACTCGCTGTAATGTTCCTGTCGCAATTATTTCATATTTCATTACATGCGAACTATAAACGAGATGTAATCTGTCAGTCGGCTCGGGTTACGCAAGTCACAAAGAGAGCATTTCAACACGACAGTAAACCTCCAAAAATAATGCCTCGGTACGTCTGTAAAACGCCCACTTTACGCGCGATTTACTTTTTTTAAACTCACTTTCCTTCAACGGCTGACCGTCGAAAGTTTATGGTGCGATTAAACTGTTTGCGACTTCTGCGATGCGGAGCGGTTGAAACGCGATAATTTGCGGGAACTTGTTGGATAGCGAGACCGAAACGAGCAGATGGAATATATTTTCATTTAAACTTATCTGAGACTAACTAGCCTAGTTGGTTATGACAAAGACCGGTGACGCGAACCTGTGGTCATTAAGGTTTTCACTGAAAAAATGTGTCTACTGAAATAAGTTATCACTGTCTTTCTTTATGCGCAAAGGACTACAGTGAAGTAAGGTATGTGTTCATTTACAACATTGTCAATATTACATACATAGGTGTTTTAATTTCGATAGTAAAAGATAACCCATATCCTACAATTAATCTGTAGTGGGTCTCTTTATTGATCACCAGTATTTATACTTCTACCACTAGACATATCTTCTACTACAACACTCACTTCGTTTTTTTTATTTTCGACCTTCTTCCATACACGAAGAGCCCACAGATTCCCAAACTATCATTTGATTTAATTCTATTTAATATTATAAGAACAATTTTTGTTGCATTTCAGTTTTCCATTTCGCATCAGAATAATACTAAACATTACATAATCGTCCATCGCTTTCTCGTGTATTTGTGGACCGCATGAACAACACGGATCCATATCAATGTCATGTTATGGCCCACTCACATCCACGTCGTTTGCAACGTTTTACTGCAGGAAGTACCTACGAGTACATGGATATCGACGAAGGCTGTCCACGTCTTTATATGTGCACCGATGGAACAATATTACCTATTGTTTCTATAACGGAATATGCGGAAGCGCTCAATATTTGAACGAAATCGCGATATTGTCAGAGCGATATCTGTTTTATTTTCCGTTGTAGTTGTAGTGCATTGTGCATCTAGGACGGTCTAGGTCTAAATGTGCTCATCGCAATTGGAAATATGAATTCGTTTTAGACAGAGTTGCTCTGTTGAATTTCTAAACATTTTCTTTAATTTGATTAGTTTTTCCGTACTTAGTGTTACTTTTATGTCATTCCTTTGTTCGTGTTTTCATTTCAATACAACCTAAACAATTCAAACTTTTTGTTCATAACTCCAGAAACTGCATGGAAATCAACACTTGAAACGCATATTTACTTAAATGCACTGGTTGTTGTTGTCGTTATTTAATGAAATAAATATCCAAAATGAGTGCATTTAATTGCCCTTATTTATTCCAACATGGCGCTGACTTTCTTATCTCGAATCTTTAAGATCGCTTCTTCATGACCGTTAACATTATATTTTGGTTTTGTTATTTTCTGTTTTAATGCAGACCACCTGACATTACGTGATTACTGGTGACTTTACACTGCAGCATTTGCCTCCATCCGACCTCAAATTGCCTCAACGGTTGCAAGAAAAATTATTCTTGAAAAGTTAGCCTCTTATCTTACTCTCCGGCAACTTTACAACTCCAAGTGAAACACAGGGGTCTGCCGGTTTGACCGAAGGATACCACTAACTTCTGAAAGAGTTCTCTTTCGACTTTCCTGGTGTTGCTCGCATCAATAGGCGACGATTACCACTCACCATCAGTGCCCCAGCATGAACACTATCGTGTGTGCGTGTGATAATTAATGTAGTAAGATGTACATTAATGTAGAGATGCTACCCCTTCCCGTACTAATGACACACGTTAACTATACGAATACTTGGACGATTGTTCATGCTCGCGGCACAGGTCACATAATACGTCTCTTTACTGGTTTAACATAAAAAATGAACTATTATTTTTCTGCCACTTGATGGTCTTTCGGTTCCACGTTCCACGGTTCTATGTGATAACAAAAACAAGAAAATACGCCAAGAAACTTGAAACCATATTACCGTGGCTACTTTAATAAATTATGAAGTCCGAAGTTTATTCAGAGCCTTGCCCTAGATTGAGCGAGCAATTTCCAGTGATCAGTCTCTGTTCAGATCTTCATACTGATACCGGTGTGTGATCTCTTAATAAATTAGTCATGTACGTGCGTCATTGGATTAAATGCAAGTGTAATTAGCATTTGTTATCGTCGTGCGACGCAGGCTTCAGTGTAATTGCGTCGAAATTTTATTGCACTACGCTTGATGCGCTCTTGCTTGAAGTTTCTTCGTAGCAGATGCTATTGAAATTAATTAAATAAAAAAAATTAAACTTAACTTGGACAACACAAAAGCGTTAACAACTAGATCAGAAATAGAAAAATAAACTCATGGTTAAATTTTCTGCCTCGCTGGAAATCGAACTCAGACACTCCATACAATTCACTGGCAACCACCACGCCGTTCGTCCAATTGTTATTATGGAACCTTGTTTATGAAAAAAATGTTGAAGCATGCATTCATAGTGTGGCAATTTTCGAATTAATACGAATACCACATATAGCTTGGTTTTATTAGTTAGCATTATTTGAAAAAGATCTACGTGATTTATTAGGTTTTAAAACTGTGACGTTGTAAAGGGCCGTACATTGGCAGTGTTGTATCGAAGTCTTGAAACGTTGATAGAGTAAGTGATTATTTACATGTTTCGCTTGTACAAATTGCACGAAGTAATAGGGCCCGGACCTGCTGAGCCTTGATACATTTATACGAGAGATATGACGCAATTTAGATACATAGCACAAGAGGACTAACAGGCAAGTCGAATTGGCCAATGTGTGTTAGTTTGTAAACGCTCTGGCCAGCGTTACAAGATATATGATGGTCTGTTGTTTTGTATATAAGCTGTTCACTTTACATCTTTGTAATTTAATGTATCACAATATATTATTCTTCTGTAGGCACGATGTAAAGATGTCAAACCGACTTAAACATATAAAAACATATGCCTAAAAGCGTTACGCCCAAGTTTAATGCAGCAAATTTGTCGCTAAAGAAATATTTTAGTTTCTGACCATAACTTAATGAACGTAGATTTTAAAATTTAGTCCAGAGATGTAAAAATAGACTAGCCTAAGTTAAAGTTTGGTAAGGTCTAGGTTTTTACACTACCTTGTCTTTCAATTTAGATCCTCAATGTATGCTTTTTAGTGCGAAAGTCTACTAAATATTTTTCATCTGTAATAAGTAGCATCTATAATATTTGCAAGAAGTAAGATAACCGGTACGTATTCAATTAAAAATCTAGCTTTTAAAGCACTTCTTTTTTTATCAAGTATAAAAAAATAAAATACGAATTGCATACAACTAGAGTATCTTCTGTTCATCCGCTACTACTGGTGGCGTACCTTTTACAAAAGATCAAACTAGAACGTTATTAATGAACATTTAACAGTATATAAAGCAATCGCGAATCTTTACGACTTTATACTTTACAAATGATTTATGGCTTTGCTAAATAGAAACTGGATGTCATTTCCGGCGCAGTAAAATTATAGATAATCCGTTTCAGATTAGGATCGTTAGTGTATTCAAAAGTTTTATAGCGATTTACAACCGCTATTCAATAATTGTGAAGCCATTTGAATCAATAGCTTCGGTTTTATATGATTAAGACAAATATTATGTTTTCTTTATAACGGTTTAAAGCCACGGACGGAGGTGTTCTGATGTATGATTTATTAAATTTGTTTGGAATTAGATTAAAAGCTATCAATATCGTTTCGCAATTTATATTTATAATTAAATGACGAACGTTCTTCGCGATCGCTTAGTGATTAATACAATTCTAAATCAAGCCAGTACTCCCCTACATTTTTATTATATCAGGCATAATCTGTTATTTCAATAAGAATATCCTAAGATAGGTGATTGAAATCCACCGTTAGTATGGGTAGTAACACACGCATAGGTACAATAAAAATACTAAAAAGTAAATTAAGAATCTGTAAAACACTGCAGAGTTGGGTCTCCTCTCACATTGGGGAAGAAGTAGGCCTTAGTGCACCATGCTGGCCTTCTTAACTGCGGGTTGGTGGACTTCACATGCCCTTGAGAACATTTTTTTGTGAACTCTAAGGCATGCAGATTTCCTCACGATGTTTTCATTCACCGTAACAACAGGTGATATTTAATTTTATAAAGCGCATATAACTTTTTTACAAAGTACGTGCCACTGGGATTCGAACCCGGACCCCTCGATTAGAGGCGATTTCTAAGCCACTGGGCTATCACCGCTATCCTAATACGCGTTGGTAATTGGTTGGTGGTAGTGGAAAATAAAAATACTTGACGTTTATTCGCAAAAAATAGTTACTATACGTATCTATACATAAAGTTTCTATAATTTCACTTCAGAATGAAATTTCTTAGAAATTCACAATTACAGAACAAAAAATTGGTTCCTCTGACTTGCATTAATGATATTCATAATTTATTTCTTAATCATTACCTACGCTGCGTGTTAATGACAAAAGATATTGCAGATATGTCAGAAAGATATGTATTGGTCGTTAATGAAATTAAGAGAAATTAAGCGGAGAGCGCATTCATTGTGGGCCCAATAAGGAATGTTAAATCAATATTACATCCTTTGTCGACACATGCGTAAATTAAGATTTAATTTCAATTACCCACGATTTTTAATTTAGAGAGAGAGGTTATTTCCGTTAAGACTCAACCAGTTCTATTCGTTACACAGAAAAGACTTTTAAAGTAGCTTCATATGCACCTATATAGATTTATTTAAAAAAGAGACATAAACCTTCCTTCGCAGACGAGTAAAAATATCTACCGACCTAACTTAAAAAAATCTAGGTAGGTACAATAAGTTTCATTTGAAATCGTTCTTATTTATGAACATTTATCTGATAGCCGGAAAGGTAACCTTTAAGTAACGATCTCTTTATCGATGGCAACCTCGTTTGATGTCCATTTGTAGAAAAAATGTATCACGCGTGGGTGCAGCACTTATAGGCCAAGAGCTGGTAGACATCTTTCGAGAAATCATGTTGAATCGATTATTCATAATATCCGAACACCAAAAATAGACACCAAAACACATGCAGACCTGGCCTTTTGAGTTTGGCTAAATCCATTACCCGACCCGACATTGCCAGCCAGGTCTTTATTTTTGGTGTTCGAATATTACATATAATCATTTCAGTATAATTTCATGACGCCTCAAAAACTTCTCGAAAAATGTATGCCAGCTCTTGGGCTATTGTAGGATCCGTTGTTGAAGACATTCGAGTGTAGTATTATTTTATAGCGCCTTTATACCGAGTAAAGCTTCTTCACGGATGCGGGTTAAATGTCAAAAAAATATTTATGAAGATGTAAATAATATAAATAAGAAAATAATATTTCGATCGCAATAAGGTATTTGTTTTAAAAATATGGTTACTGCCATTTTATTTGTGTGAAGGCTGATCCTTTCGTTCAAAGTTCTTTTGACTTTATATTCCAAAAATTTTTAAGATGTTTCGATCTGATTATACTGTATTGCATCCGTACTTTTGTACCAAAAATTATAATATCAATATCACTGACGTATGAAACGATTAAAAGAGCCGTCCTTTTAATCAAAATATTAAGCTCTAAAATGCGAAAGCTTTTAAGAACCTCAAATCACTGACGCAACTTTCACGCCCTCACGGAAGTAACAAGTGAATGAACAGACAAAAACTACGGAACCTTATTATCATAAGATTATCTTCATATTAAAAGAATCGCAATACAGAATATGACGTGCTTTTTTGATCGACAATTTATGAGTAAATGATTATTTTAAGTAAGTAACGAAATTTTACGTATCTACATTACATATTGTCATGTTTGTCTATATGTCATTGTGCATGTCAAAGTACACAACCTTATGGTAGAGTGCGAGGCGTGCATTCTTCTCCATATAAACTCTATTGTACTAAATTTCAAACTGTTCCATTCGTGTAGTGATATAAGAAGATAATAGTGGACCTAACAAATAACATACCTAAAGAAAAAACTTCCCACCTCCACTCTGAAAATTCCGCATTTTTCAGTTGTTACCTTTTAATTACAGTGGTTGTATAGTATTCTTGACATTTGTTATAATTTTGATTTTTTTATAAATATCTCAACTATCACTCGTGAACCCATTCCGGTCAACTGACGGAACGTGTGATGTAAGACCTTACTTCATAAGATCAGGTACGTTTACTAATATTCTAATTCGATTTATTCTCACACTTACGCCGAGTAATTCAATACATGCAGACTGAACTTTATTGGGCACATACGCTATAAATACACCTTCACACCCGTATTCATTAGCGACACGGACGTAAGCACGAAACGAGTCACGTCTTGCGCAAATCCAGTCAAGGTGATAGAAATATTATTAGATGTTTTTATAGTAGTCACTGCATAGAAAACGCATCACACACAATGGGAAATGGTCACAATGGATAATTCCATATGCCTTAAAGCTTCCTAAATGCGTAGTAAAATTATAAAGTACTTAATTCGGCTCAGAATTGTTTAACGGCACCCAAAAACCCTAAGAAACATGCTGCTTTACTAAGAGTTATGTAGGAGATTTATGCCTTTTCCCGAGTCACCTCCATTGGACCTATCACATTTAAGTTTACTTCAAAAACCAACTGTTAAGTAGGTACCTACTACCTAAAAGTTTACTACAAATATCGACAATAAACGCGATACGGTCGTTACGAAGCAAGGCGATATATCGAATCGTTTCGGATTTCCATGCACGAAAAATTTCATCCTGTATACCACGTTTTATTGTGAGAAATATTATAAGTTTTCAATCCCGTCCGCTTCTCCAGCTGTCCGTATGGTGTCGCCGGATGTACGCCTAACTAAATTGATGGGACCAGTCCACGGTGATTCGCGCGAATTTCTCCACCGCGTTCAACCCGTTTTAATTGTAGCACATTATGTAGGCACACGTAATTGCCCTTTTAAATCATGCCCTCTCCTTCCAATAACTCGTCACGAGGGAGTAAGCGAAGAAAGTGTAATAAAATTTATACGACCAATTAACTTAGAATTAAAACGAGAATCGTAATGAGGTAATCGATCTCATTTTGCGGCTTCGGCTGGGTCCTTTTCGGCTACAATGGAAACACTTTAGTTCAAATTAAAGTTTCGTTAAAATACCGACCTCTGAATATTAAAGGTACGAAGAAGTTAATGGTGTGCATAAATTCGACATGGGCCTTTTTCGCGTCGTTTTAACGAGACATCTGATTCAAATACAATGGGTGGTCACCGCCCCTTAATTGATTTGTTCTGACCGAAACAGCTATCGGAGAATTATCCGCCAATTGTATAATGCAAGGTAAGTTCAGATGGCGAAATGACAGTTACCGTAAGTTTTAAAAGTACAGTTGCCATTATAATACCTATTATTATCTACTAAATATTAAATAACACTATGGGAAGTATTAAATGCTCAGTCTGTGAACTATTAAACGTTCTATTAAATAAGTAGACATAATAATTAAACAATAGGCATGTATCAAATGTGACTCACTGGGCAGCTAAGTGGTTAAATTTGACTTGCTTGTAAAAAAGCTCTTCCTTATTGGCATGCCTACTAGTAATATATGTGCAAGATATTATTTATTTTTCAAGAAAAGTCAAAACTCTTATTTTACCTATTTAGCAATTTGTTAAATGAGTTTATTTAAGCAAGAATAAATTTAAAAATGTTTTAACGCAATAAACTTGTGCAGAATCTGGTAGTAAGGTAGCTGATAACTGTGTGCATTAAGATTGAAACCCTTTTACGCCTCGTTCAAGAAAGTGGAGCAGAATATTCTAGCAGCTGACAGCTAATCTGCATCGTGTTCCTCCTATTTGCTTTAATATTATTTATCTGAAGAAAACCCGACACTGAGTACTTAGGAATATTAGTTCATTCAACTCAAATATTGGTAAGACGTTAATTGTAGAATTAACTTTGAAAAAAGTTTACAGTACAATCTCCAGAAACATTCTAGTTTTCTAAATAGCTAGTATTCTAAAATTAATCATTTTAGTGGTGCTAATTTAAAGTAGCAGAGGCATTGTAGCTCGCCCTGGGAGGTACCTCACCGCTAACCCTCCGTAAAGGTGCATATTCTTCATATCTTGTGTTTCGGTTAGAGAGGCGTGTTTGCTGGAAATACTTTATTTGAGGCGAACTTATTAGCCCGAATGAGTGCTACTTATCACTATTCCCCGAACGATCTTACATAGGAATTCTATCCTCTTAAAGGTTGGACGCGAGTGTTCATAGGTTATATTAAATATTAAATCAGGTCTGCATGCCTATTTGCTCCTCAATTCAAATAAAAGTGTAGGTATGTCTAAACCTTGTTATTTGGGCCTTAATTATATTACAAGACTATTTGCAACTTTTATAGACAATAGATAGCTTTAGACCTGACGCAGAGTATAAATCAATGATCATAAAACTAAACAACGTAATGATATTCTAACAGGCCCCATGACCACCATAAAATGATACGTTAAACGCTGTAATTTGTTCTTTATTAACAGCCAGTATAAAATTGCGTCTACATCGACACAGAGGGTGATTATGTTGTTTCTCAAGTTACTTTATTTTGTAAACATTTTAATTTACTCTAAAATATGTAAAACTATCAAAGTTTTCACTGTAGGTATCATTCGCAAAGGAAGGAAGCCTAATCCTTTGCTTGCCAGCCATGTTTGCATTTTTATGTTCAATAATATACAAGCACTTTTAAAAAAATATCTGACAACTCTTAACCCCCCAACAGAAACGGTTCTCTGTTCAGAATTATAAACGCCTTAGTCCACCACACTCTCCAATTGCAGGTTGGTAGACTTCATATGCCCTTGCGGACGTTATGAAGAACTCCCATGTCTCAGAACATGAAGGTTTGCTCACAAAGTTTTCCTTCAACATCACAGCATTCATATGAATTACCTACCAATGAAAGATTCTACTTTGTATTCTATTATTGTCGAAGTTTGAAGACCCTATGAACTACGTTACCGATATTTATTATGTTGTTTAGTAACGGTTATTTTTTATTGAAATTTCAATTTTACAATATTTTAGTAACCATAAATAATCTATAGGTACCTATTCGTTCAGAAATCTGCAATAGATGATTGGTTAAATTAAACTATTCCAAAGCTCGTTGCGTAGAGGAAATTATCTCCAATAGGTAGCAATGATAAAGTTATTATTAGCTAAGACCGTTTAATAAGGCTAGAATCTCACGAAGCAATATCCGCCCTTACTCGTGAAAATAGCGGAAAAGGGTTTATATCGACAGTATAAAAAGTATTTCCCGATTACGGGACTTTCACAAATGTTTGCAGTTTAATTTATGTTATAAGTATTAAGATGTTATGTTTCGGTAATTATTACTATTATTATTAAAAATATTTACTCAATTGTGGTATTTCTCGACAAGGCAATTATTGCCAACGTTATAGCCCGCCAAGAAGCAGCATATTCTTCATGAATTTTATTTTTTTGAAGGTGTTGTTACTGGAGATACTTTTTTGACACAAACATTTAAACTCCTACGAGTAGCAAGGGAAAGATCCAACATAGGTGATTTAGATTTCTTACGAATATCTATCCAATTTAAGCTTTAATAAGGGTATCCAATAAGTCCGTGTGTTGCAGCGACTGCTTCAAACCAGGTGGCTTGCATGTCCGTTTTCTACTAATTTATTCAAAAGCAAAACACTATTGTGACTAAAAACTGTCCAATGCGTGCAAAGCCTAACAGCAGCGAACAAGTGAAAATGCGAGCACGCATATCCGCCGATTCAAAAAAGCGAAATAATTCAGAAGCCAAGATACATACAGTAAGCGCTCAAGCAACGCACTTAAAACTGCCTTATAGTGTTTATTTAAATCAATATAAGGGGACTCACTCACCTTTCTTTATTCTATGTTTTTCTTATATGAGGGCCTACATTTATACCAGTTTATCCATTTTCTCTCTCTATCTATAGCGCGGCGATGCACCCTGGTGTTGATACAGAAAAACGTTAGTTCGTAGTTCCATCTCAATATCCGATACCATAACGTGCCTGGTATAATTTGAACTGTACAACGTGTAAGTTGGATAAGTATCAATTAGGTATAGTTGGACTTCTGTACTGTTTATGCTTTGCGTGTGATGTCCGCTAACAAGAGCGAGTGTCCGCGTCCGACGTATCTATTCCGACGAGGGCGTGCGACGGAGAAATCTGAGGTGTTAACAACCTTCGGGCTAATTTTTAAGGCTTCAATTTTTTTTGAGAAAACACCTGAGGATTTAAATTTTATTTTCCATACGAAGGTAAAGCAATTGTTGAAAAACTTCTAACATGTACTCTTAACGATAACATTTCTATGTATCGAATGTTGTGGAAATAGATACTATTTTATTTATTAAAAATTTAAACACTATTTTTGCTTTCTTTTTTGTATACGAAAACAAAGTCATATTAAACTTACCTACTCGTACACAAAATTGTTTCAGGACCTACCATGCATTGGAGTCAATTGTTCTGACAACAATTTGAAAATACCTCCTAACATACAATGTATAGGTACACTCAGGTGAAACACCTTTAAACAAATGCATTTGATTCAGAATTAGAAACCTATTCAGAAACAGATTCAGAAACCTAACTCAGCATAAAAATATCTAATCGTTTTGTATTAACAGTCAATATAAACGAATTGCTTCTTTTATCGGATAGGTGTGTGTATTCAAAGTGATTAATTAATAGGTATTTGAAATATTTCACGCTCCAGTCACCCCGAATGGTTGCGAACGCCTGCCCAGTTTCTCCACTATATATATAACCAGTCGGAGGCTTCGCTCGCGATTTTCGCACTCGTAATTAACGATACTGGTCCGTGAAATCGAATTATGTCGACAAATCGTTTCGCGACCATCACTCACATTTATCGATTATTGATTTAAATTTATTAACCGTTTAATGTTTTTCGACTAATGAAAAGCAAAGATTAACATAAGCGCCGACCGATTTGGAAAACTTCAATTACGTTTAAGCTTGTAACTTTAATGAGGTACACAGCATGCGGTATTCATTACCATCAAACATACTAATATTCACTTTTTGTAATATGCAATTTGTTTACTTTGCATTCAAATTCAGATCGCAGTTGAATGATTTTTAAATTGAGAGTTGCTCTGATACGTAATGATATGTTATCTGTAGAAAATTGCAGCACATCCATATACGACTTTGCCTACATGTTTTACCATGTCTGAATTTCTTATTTTAAGGTCAAAAAATATAAGAAGATTCTACGAAAAAATCCGCTCGCTTCGTTGCCCGAGATAATGATGTACCCGCGTGTGGTCCCAGACTTATACGAAATCGATTTCAATTTCGCGAATACAATTACAAAGTTACGAGAGAAGATGTCAAATTTACATACCAACGATCTAATTCTGATCAATTATTTTAATTAAAGACGAAAAAATTCAAGGACCACATTTTAATTAGGCCAGACGTTCATGGTTATGATGATAACGTTACAAAGGCGATGAGTCTTTCATCATTTGGTATAGTTATTTTTGAATAAAAACCTACAGTAGCTTTTTTTAAATTAACAACGTAATAATTTTAAATAATCAACAAGGTGAACCTTCGCCCGATTTCTTAACCTAAAATTTAGAAAAAAAAGTAATTGAACAAATTATATCCTTAAGTATTTCATTTCCATATAAAAACCAGGGTTAAGGGCATTGTTAATGTATTCCAGTGGTCATTATCAACATACTATAAGATCGGTACTCGATAAGAAGCTGTTTGACCGTTAATGGATTAGCTGACATCTTCGCTATATAAACGTGTTAGGAATTTATAAAATACGAGGGGTCTTCTGAGAAGACGATCGAAGTGATATGTCGATAATCGATACTGGGAACAAATAAAATAAATCTAATAATTGTACGAATATAGGCATATGCGTTTTACTGCCTCGTAAAAGATTCTACAGGATTAGTAAGATTGTAAAGTAACGAAGTTTATCGTTGTATACGAGTAGATTTAAATGATGGCTTTGGAATGAACAGGTAGATAGATATGGTAAAACGGTAATGTTACAGTTTTAAATCCTACTGCTATTATAAATGTGAAAGTTTGTGAGAATGGATGGATGTCTGTTAGGTAATCACTTCACGCAAAAACTACTGAACAGATTTGGATGAAATTTGGTGTACACGTAGTTATATTCTGAATTAATATATAGGATACTTTTTTTTACAAGTAGAGCAAGCAAACAGTCAGATGGGCCACCTGATGGTAAGTGGTCACCGTCGCCTACTGACACGTGCAACACAAGCAGGGGTACACCAGCACCAGTAGGGTCGCCAGTGCGTTGCCGGCTATATTTGAAGGAGAGCTTTTTAGCTTAACTTTATATCTCGGTCCATTGTTTGCTGAAAAAGGTTTTACAGCCTCCTTAATCGAAGAAGCGTATTTATAATTTTATTGTTAAAGTCATCGAATCGTATGAAGGAAAGCTCCTATGGATTAAACCCTAAAGTGAACTTAAAACAATGGTTCTCATTTAGCCTAATTATGGCTTTGAGAATTACAACCTCAACTAAGATTTCTATGAATTTTCGAATGTCAAAGTTTGAGGAATACGTATGCCTACCCATCTACTTTAAATAAAAATGGTTAAAAAAACAAAAATAAAACAAAATTATAATATAGTAAGTATAAAAAAATAATATGTATAATAAAACGCTTTACTCGATATTTCATCGATAAGGTCACGTCACTTCGAATTAGTCCAGCGCGATCGGTATGTAAAGCAGGCGCTATGTACGGCGTGGATGCTATAGGGTTTCTTTCGAAAGAAAGCCACGTACCAGTAATTAACGCCTATTACGGAAGTCACACATGACTCACTAACTCTATGTTGCATAAGGATTTGATGGAATAAAAATCTACAAAAAGTTTACCGGCAGAACCTTTTCAGATTTGACGAATTCCTAGATACTTACCTATAATATGATTTCGTTTTTATACCCTAAATAAATTGTATGTACCGTACCCAAGGAAGTGCCTTTACATAATTATTGAAGTATATTATTTTGCTTATGAAATAAAAGGGATAGATTATTTTTAATTTAATTTCGTTTTCTCCATATATTTTATAGTCTTGGAAATAAATTATAATACAAGAATTATAAAATAATATCTTTAGTTTTATAAATCTATCTACTGTTATAGGTACGTATTTCATTTTTTATCCACAGCCTTCAGGGATTCAAATAAATTTTATACAATTAATTCGACTGGCACTATCTTGGCGGTACTATACTGGCAACTAATAAATAAAATATGTATTTAAATGTAAAGTACAGGAAGGTATGGTAATTTTGTTTTTAATCAATATAATGTTAGCGCAATTAGCTGGCGGAACGAATTAATTAATAACATATTACATATACTCGTACTTGTCGTTAAATATCAAGTCATTCGCAATACCTTCCCGTTATCTAGACAAAACATTTATAAATATATACGTAATGAAAACTTTCTTCTTGGTCTACTTTATTGATCGTGGCTGAAGGAGATATTCAGTATTCTGTTGGCAGGTATACTAAAACTTACGCGCTTTATTGCATAAATTGCAAGCCATTAAAAAGTTAAGCAACGTTGGGCGCGGTCAGTAACTAACACCAGGGACGAATAACGTGTGTTTCTCCGCGCTTCGGAGGAACTATAGCAGGTCACCTGATATTAAGTGGGGTTTCCACTAAACTTAAGTAAGATATTGTAAGAAGACCTTCCAGAGGGACATAAAAGAGGATACAGGCTGTTTTAAAACACTCTTTCCTTATTTATATATTTTTTATATTTAGAATGCGGTATTTTTTATAAAAATGATTCTTTTTTGTTCATTTATTTTTACAATATCATATCGTGTTACTTGTGTTATATAATTGAAATAAAACACCTACATTAGATCTATCTCTATAGGGGAGTAATCCGCAGTAAACATTAAACCATTCAAACGTATTCCAAACGCGCAAGTGCTATTCATTGAAAACCATTACAAACACATAAATATTCGATTCAAAGCTAACATTGTAATCTTGGCAGCTCTACAGAATCTTTCCGGATTACCGTTTAGACGGGCGAGTGGCGAGGATAGTAACTCGCCTACTGGAGATTAAATGTATTTTGCTTCAAAAAATATTTTCAATTTTGCCTTCACAATCTTTATATGCCAATTTTATAGAGCCTATGGCTCGCCCGTGGGATACTTTACAGGTTGCCAGAGATACGTTAGTGCAGATGAACATGTTAGTCCTCGTGAGTAGCGACACCCTACTACTGCCCTACGTATACGACTTCAGAACAGATAGGATTCCTATCCTATTTGAAATTGGATGTAAGTTTCCATGTGTTGCAATGACCACTTTAAATAAGGTGAAGTGTTCATCTACTACTTGTCATTAAAGTCGTAGGTACACAGCATATCTACACATCTGACTTATAAAACTAAACACGATTAATGTCTCCGCACCTCCCCGACCGAAACATAAGGAACATACCGGGAATACCAAAGGAAAAAATATACAAATGTAAAATGACATTAAAAATTCAGCGCACAGGACATTCTCCTTTACGTAAATCAGCTGGCAACACTAATCGGAAGCGCACGAACGCTGCGCCGCGCCGCCTCCGCGCCATTGTGAGCAGCTCACGCCACCTATCTGGTAAACACTATATTTACGAGAAGCCACACCAGTAATGCCCCACAATACCCTTTACTGCCTCATTGGTGATTTCTAACAGATAGTGATAATTGGTAACCGCTTCCCCGCTAAAAGTACGAGTAAAACAAGTGCCTCAGAGAAACTATTAAAAGATGGAACGATTGAACTAAATTGTATACACGAGCGCCGTAACTTTGCAGTGAAATCTGTGATTTATAGGCGGAACAAATGAAGAAACATCTCTTTATTTATATAGAAAACTGAAAGTACGGGTATCCATTGATACTATAGGTACAGGGTAAAGTTCGTGATACATTCAACACGATTAGGAACATTTCAAAATTATGAGAACATCAAAACCAAATATACCTACTCAAAATGTTATTTTTAGTTATAATACGAAAAAAGCTTAGTAATTCGAACACTCAAAATTGAGTTCAGATCTATGACGTGTTAGGTTAATATTTGAGCAATATTGTCGATGTATTACTAAATATGTCATGTCAGTAACCCATTAATGCCCCACTACAGGGTCGGGTCTCCTCTCGCAACGAGAGGGATGTAGGCCTTAGTCCACCACGCTGGCCTACTGCGGGTTGGTGGACTTCACATGCCTTTGAGAACATTTTTTTTGAACTCTCAGGCATGCAGGTTTCCTCACGATGTTTTCCTTCACCGTAACAGCAGGTGATATTTAATTTTATAAAGCGCACATAACTTTTTTACAAAGTCATTGGTGCGTGCCACTGGGATTCGAACCCGGACCCCTCGATTCGAGGTCGAATTCTAAGCCACTGGGCTATCACCGCTAAATATGTACTTATTGTAATATTATGTATATTCATTATATGAAAAGCTACCATCAAAATTACCAAAATAATAAAATGCTACGTAATGCATCTTGTCGATACAAGACAATTACGTCAATTTAACTTTCTGATAAAACTTATCTTTAAATAATTATTAACGGAACCAAGTAAGGATTGCATAATTTATTGAAGATAATTTTAACCAGATTATCGAAAAAAATTAAATATCACTTCCATCCGTCACAAAAGACGTTGTAAAGGAGTACATTCACTTATTGAATAACATTATCGAGATAATAATAAATTAATCTGACATTAACTGTATGAAGTTTGAATGGCAGGGTACTTATATTGAGACAAACTATAATAAATAAATAATTGAAAAATCATTAGGTAAAAACACTAAGCGTCTTACCAAACTAACTAACTTATTGGATACAATGGACAATGGTTTAACATCGACACTTTGAATGTTTTACAGAGTGTGATGTATATCGCCAAATTTGAATATAAGTTTTTAATATTTTATTATTTAAAAAGTATTTCAATAAATAAAATATAAAATATTAATTACGTAGATACTACGTACAAAGAACTGAATTTTTTTCTTTTTTTCCCGACGCAAAAATAAGTTCAACGTGTGTGTTAAGCCGCGATGAACGTCAAGTTCTACGGTGCGCGACCCGCATTAAATCAACAATGATGTTTCATCGGTTAGCAATTAAAAAACCGTTCCTATTTAAACGTCAGAAACAAGGTCAGAAACAACAGAAGCCCGTATAAGGCACGCGTCCGCTCCAGAATCTGCGCTGCTCCTCTTAACGTAATCTTGGACGGCAATTATAAATTTGGATGAAATGATTACCGATCCTTGAGGAAATGAAAGCCTATTCAAACTGTCGCGTCCTGGATCTATCTTTCACGAAATTAAATAAGAATCTCACGAATGGTTTTTTAAATTTAATATCAGAAAATAAACGCTACGCTACGAGTATAAATTAACATCATCTAACTAGCTAAGATCTTTGAGTTTAGATCTATTAATTGTATTTAAAAGGCGGAAAGCGAATAAAAAATCAGTTAGGTACATTCTTTCAAGTAAAACCGCAAAATATTTAACGGTATTGAACGCAACAAAGATTTTTTGTCACTTTTAAATATCAGAAACATAACAAATATTTAAATATGCACCGCACTTTCCATTATACATTTTTTATCACCAATAATAACTTTCAAAATTTATCAACACAAATGGAATTAAATCGCTCGTATAATTGCAATTAACAAAAATCCTTTGGTTAACGATCAATTTGTCTTTTTTGATTTCTTACGCAAGAGACCTTTAATTTGGATCTCTCGAAACCAGTTCAGCCGTGGTGATCTCGACGTGAAAGGACCACAACTTACAGTATAAATGAGAATAATTATATGAAACGAAATTTTCTCTTTATCTCTGTTGGTGATTTAAACTGACAGTCATAATTTGTGAAGCCGTCTTTTCATTAACAAATCTATAGATTTACACCAAACAACCAAATTTCTATACACCACAGTTTTATTTTATATTATGAAGCTCTATTAAACTAAAAACACTATTGCTATAAGGTCCTCAAATGGAAACCATGTCTTGGGAAAACGAGTAAAGGTCTCTTTTGGTGTATTTGATTCGGTGAACTGACGAATAAATGATAAAAACCGTTGGATTTATGCAATTTATTATAAAACCTTGGGCAAGTGTCTGCAGAAAAGAGGGCTACGCCAAAAGCGCTAATATTACAAAATAGAGCAACGCCGTCGCCCGGCGTGCAAAAATATACGATCTTGTTATAGTCAATGTCGATAACAAGAGGCAATAAACAATAAAATAGCCGGCACGTCAACAATAATAACTAGATTTAAGACACGTGGGCCGGCAGGCTGTAATGCCAAAAGTTGTTGCACAATGTGAACCATCGAAAATCACATACCTACAAACATACCGGTCACAAGACATTCGAGGTTTCTAAATGGCAAAAAGATAAAAATATGTTATATTCGTGTTACATTTTACTAAAGAGTTGTCATAAAAATGGAGTAGCACATACACTTCACAAAAGCAAAAAATGAAAAAATGTTAGCTACGTAGGAACATATTCTATTTTCATTTGAAATCCCCTTTGGCCTGGTTTTATCAAATAGTTTCATTTGTTTCATTGTACTAGTGTAAACATATTTATTTTATAAAAGTATTGTATTATATAAAACCTACAATTCCAGCATTATTTAATTCACTACCATTGTGCTCATTAAACAGCTTTATCTAACAAAAAGTAAAGCAACAAAACGCGAGTAGGTTGTTCTCTAGCGAAATATCGTTCCGTGTATCGACCATGCTCATCGGTATCGAGTGTCGCGTAGTCGCATTAACACTTAACAATCGACCACCATCCATATCATCCTCGGGAATCGTAGAGACATTTCGCTTAATGCCAAGGCTCACGGAATCATGTGGGCAGCCATTGTAAAACTGCTATTGTCAATATGTATCGGGCGCTTCTCTTACATCACCCGACATTTAACATGAGAAATTGAAGAGGTTTGACAATCCTTATCGGAGAGTTCAGGGGCAATCTGCTTGTTGACATTAAATACGCATCGTTGTGTCGTTCATAAGTTTCGCAATTGTTTTTGTTTTGATACTTATGTATGTCGGTTCCACTGAACATATTACGCCTGTGAACGCAAATTATGTAGAGAAGTGCAGTTCATTTTCTGATACAAAAAAGAAGTTTTATGTCATATTTTAACATTAACTTGATAGGTCCTAAATGACACCTTCATCAACAACACTTTTATTTCAAAAGAAGATCAACGAGACAATTTTTAAACATAGCGTGGGTTCGATCGGAAATCCAAGTGCCCACTATTTGTAGAAGAAGACAATGCCTTAATAATAAATATGCACAATGAAAAAATACAGTCTAAAGAAATGGTCTTACTGATTGCCCTAGTCAACAAATTTTAATATTGATTGCTAAGCAAAAGGCAGCGTTTAGTCTCAATAAACACAGAATCCGTCAGAGAGATCTTGACCCCCATTGCGCGATTATACCCCAAACCGCCATTCCGGCCGCCCTCGTGCGGCGGAGTGCGGCGCCGCGCTCCCTAATGACGGTCCGCCGGTGTCGGTCTGGCGCAGCGCTATCTATCATTGAGCTGAAGGTCGATTGCCCGTAATGCGACCGATTAACACAGGTGAATAACAGGTGCCGTGCGCTCGTGCCGTTTTATTGTGCACTTCTCGTGTGATTTTCTTAGTTGCGCTTCGATTATCATGTTTTGATTTAATACCTATATGCGCAGACATACATATTATTATGTTAAAACCAGACAGGTACTTTGTAGTCAGGGTACAGTTTCTACAGGATTTCAATATTCAAAAATAATTGAAGAAAAAGCAAAAGCAGTGGTTAAGAAACCTGTGCGCTACGCGGAGGGTCCTGGGTTCGATTCTCAGCAGAGCAGAGGTTCGAATGATGAATTTGAATTTCTGTTTCTGGTCTGGGTGCGTTGTGTTCTTGTCTTGTGCGTGTCCATGGCACCCACGACACAGGGAATCCTAGTGTGGGGCTATGAGTGTGAAGCGTTATTTATTTATTTATTTAAAAGCGTTCATTGACTGGTAACCACGCAAAAGAATATCTAAGGAGACGTTTGCCCTACGTATATTATTATGCACTTTTCTTAAATAATTTGACTTTGATGTAGAATATGCAATAAAGTACGACTTTAAGTATGTTTATTTGAAAAATCTATTTTTGTGATACTATACATTTAAGATTCGTGAATGGACCTTGTGCATCGGGAGTAGGTAGATAAATTGGCAGAGTTTTCCAGCTCCATAAATCAACGCTAAATATGCAGTTAGAACATCAAGTGAATACAAATACAGACTGATCTCGTTAAGCCATGATCGATTAGGTTATTTAACTAAATATTTCACACTATTGAACTTCAGAACTGGAACCATATACTTACATCTACAAACATGTAAAAAACAATTTGATGAAAATATTAAAGGCTTCTATCAGTACCAAGTTTTTTTTTAGAATCCTATTATTATTTATCCCATTGCTATTGCACTCCATTTCATAAACCTGCTATAAATAAAATGACTAATATTTAATACTGTTTTAATTATTTATAGGTTTCCGTGTTAATAGATCTTAATTACATATAAAGTAATAAAGACAATTACGGTACACACTCCCATAAAAATAAACAACTGTAATTGTTTTTACGGAATAAACTTTACCGCCATTAACGAATTTATTGTGTGTAGCAAATAAAAACTGATAAGTTCCTATATTTATGTTATTGTTTTATTCTACATAAAGAATGACTTCTAATCGAATAATTTGTAATAATTATAATTAGGTAGGTATAATCATACACTTAAAATAACACAAAAACAAATACTAAACACCTTTTCTTTCGATGGAATTTCAATTGAATAGTCGGATAACTACTACTTTATAGATAAAGACTATCTTAAAGAAGTAATTCATAAAAACTCCCTAGTCAAACAAAATAAATAATTTAAGCGAAAATCAGGATCGGCCACAGCCAGGGTGAAATCAGCATGACGAGTCTATTACTTATTACTATTTTATTAACTCTTCGATAGAGTTACATAATAAACTAGCCTTAAACATAGTTTTTGTGGATTCCGACCAATGTTAGGATTCGGGATCCGCACTAAGATCTAGCCTAAACCTCACGTGAGACCCGTCCAATGGGAATGGTCCGTCGGAACGCCAACCGACAGACACCTCGCGCACTTGCACCGATTCCTGGAGTTACCCGATGTCAGCGGCGTCAGCACTTCACATTTTATGTATGGATAAATTTTGGATATTCTTGTCCGTACGTAACACACCTATAATTATTTACACGCCCATATTAAAGCAAGACACAGAAACAACACGTCGCGTCGTCTCAAGGAGTTCGAAGAAATCTACAAACAGATGAAACACATCGATCGGTAAATTATATTAGAAACATAACACGCACGTTATGTCATGCGATCATGTATAATTCAACGTACATTATATTATGCGTTATGCAGTTATACACCATTATACGGGGTCAGGCCGCATTGGATCGTCTGTAACAATGCTAACTACTCTATTAACATAACGTGGATTCTAAAGTAGAACAAACGGAAGGCCAACATACGTATTAAGGTAGAATCTATGGGTTAATTCCTAGTGAGGCTTACATTCAATATACATACATTCAATAATTATACATCAAAATTTATTTGAATTTTAGAATATTTCGTCACGTTTCATATACTATAAAATGACTGGCTGTCCGCCGTAAAGCAGCATTCTCGTTCTGTTATACGTTATCTGACACTCTTATGGGTTGGTGACGGATTAACATCAGGTATCTTGCATACCCACTTACTTAAATTCGCTAATTAAATTCCCTCTCCATATTTTAGTTTCAATCTTACATTTTTAATATTTATCTTGATGACACCTTTGCGATGAGTGATTTCCAATGCATGTGTCCAAATCTATTTAACTGATGTGAAATAATACCTACATATATTTTGAGTAATAAGCCACTCAGATGCCTGAAAAGGCGATACATACTTACCACGCATTGAATGCAATGAGCCACCCGGTGCGGCGCCCATATGGACCCATACGAGCTCGGGCGATTATAGATAGCTTTATTAGAAGCTTAATTAAAAAATGCTGACATTCCGTTGCCATTATTACTGAGTTATAACTTAAGTTATGGCGTTTTCAGAAAATGTCAATACTTGTACTCGTGTGATTATTGATATTTTATTTCTGAAGTTATTTATGACTTGATGAACTAGAAAATTAATAATAATTGTCCCCGGAAGATTCAGTGTAAGTTCCAATTAATTATTTAGGTAAATATACAGAAACTTATCTAGAAAATCAGTAAAATTTGAGGCCATGACACTTATGTACGTAGGTATTATTTCTAATTTATGAAATCAATATCTCAAACCACTTTCAATGTTTTATAAAGACAAATCGTAATTTAAATGAATATTAAAACAAAATAACTAATCCCACGTCAACAGAAAAGGCCGGGCGACACGATGTGACAGGCGTATTACACTTTCACCTGTCAAGTGTAGGTACCTAATTATTATTATTATAGACGTTAATTTATTACCCAACAACATACAGTGCTACACTTCTCACACTCTTACTGAGAGACATCCATGGAATTTTGCCGTGTACTGCATGCATTTTAGCACCTAGAATCGCGTGTACTCGTTTGAAAAGTGTAGCACTGAGGTCGCCCACCGTTTAATCTATGTTTGGTAGGTGTGTGATAATCTGTGACACTTCTGCATCCGGCTGGCTTCGCCGGCAACTGGTATAAACTATGTACTACAGAGTTTCTATACAAAAAAAGGTTCCTCCAACAAATTAAGTAGAGTCTAGGTCTAGAACGTAGCTAGATTAGTTTGTTAGCTGTTTTATTTTGTAATCTTTTCTAGCATTTGAAATGAACTTGCGAGTATCTCATTTAAGTAGTTTAAGACGCAGAAAACCTTTGTATTCACAGGGCCCAAGACCGAGCGGAGTAGCGTCGATTGGCCCATGCCCAGCGACTACTATGAAGGGCTGTCAGCTCTTCATAGTAGCAGCAGTAGCAGTATTTTCTGATGGCAAGCTGAAAACTTGTATTGCAGAAATATTTCTCTAAAACGTGCAATAAGATCCCAAAACCTTACCTACAGCCCAAAATAACTACTATACCGATTACAATATTACGAATTTCAGAGATTGCAACTTACGAACATTATGCATCGAGCGCTCACGATGTCTACTTACCTTGCTGATCTTTCGGTCCAGTTCCATAATTAATAGATGCTAAAATCAAACCTTTAATGCATTAAATCGAATTAAGATTCATCTCTCTTGTTCGTTATCTATTTAACCGATCTATTTAGAACCAGTTGCTCTATATAGTGGACAACAAACATATTAATACCGGTATTACTTAATAAATGCCAGGCCTACATTCTTAGATGTTTTTATCACTGTTGTTTAAATATCACAACATAGTAAATAATATGTTATCTTTCAACATATGTATTTAACTTATTGTTTCGACTTGTTGATTATCCCTTTTATGGTCTCATTACACTTTATCGTTTTGTTATTTAAGGAATAATTTACTAAGATTCTCCAAATTTTTCCATTTTGGAAGTCGAGCTCATCAGAGGAATTCATAATGTACAACTTCTCGTTTCAATAGTCTCTTGCAAACAGTACCTATGTATGCAGAAATATTTTATTCGTATACAAAGTATCCGTATCTAACCCACTAAAGTGGTTTCTTATTGATAAGACGAAGCGTTATTAATACACTCCACATTTTATTGGACGTATGTAAATCTTTGCTCTTATTACATTATAATCAAAGAGCAATATAAACCAGTTTGAAGCACCACACATCGAACAACTAATCATATTATTACATATTTATACTTGAGTGTGAACAAGCTTCATTTTGCGTCATATTAAATTGAACACGTCTCTTCGGGAGTAAGATAATTTTTCTAACCAGATAATTGGATGCTATCAATACTTCAAGGTACTGAGCTGACCTATTAAGTTTGACTACCGTTTGTAACGGCAATTTGTTAATCGGTAATTCCTTAAACACGCACGTTAGTAATTTATAAATTTATTATCATGGCATTCTATTGAGATAAAAAAAGGTTTGCTTGTGGATTTAAATAGTAAAGTTCATTAATATCTAAGATGTATTTCAGGTACAACTAAAAAGCGACTGATCTTGTTTGGTACCGGCATTTATTACTCTATTACAAGTTTTATTTTCCTTCAGCGCGGCAGCCCCTTAAAGTATCTATATACATAATTATAGGGGTTTAAAAATTTATAGAAAATTCGAAGTAGGTATAGTAAAGAAGGTAAAAACAAGTTGCTTTGGTATAGTTTGTTGTATTAAGGCAAATATGGCTTCTAACAATTCTTTTAAAGTTTTAAATTGAGATCCAATAAAAATCATAATTATTAGTAGTGACTGCTAATTATTACCAATGAGTGATACTCAGTTAAGGTAGATAAATATATATAAAAAGTTATTTTAAAATAACTTATTTTATTGCCTCTGACTTTTAATGTATGTTCAATCCTCAATCCCCTAAATTTAATAGTCACAAACGTAGGTACTGCTTTACATAATCAGATTAAGCAATGTTTGATAACACGGACCAATGCAAATCCAGCCGGGTAGGACATTCCCATTATTTATTAAAGGGACGTATAATAAAATCCAACGGGCATTCATGGTTGTATTGTCGTGATAAAGGTATGACCACCTACGTACAGGGAACGCGTTGGCGGACGTTGTGTCGGGATTTCACTAGTCGAGATTATTATGGCATTAGCATAGTATAAAGATTGTACAGTAACGCTTAGAACTCACAATACACTCACATTTCACGACGCGTTTTACGCCCGCGGTGTGCGCGGTTGTATGCGGTTCCCGCTGCACCGGCGCGGCGGCCGCCTGGCCGGATTGCGCACGCTGTACGATCGGTTGGCGGTCTGAAATTAAAGTAATCGCTATCCTCCCATACTGCAATAATCGCCCGCAAAGTTTGAAAACATAAAAACCGCATCGTGAGATCTTAGCGTAATGTGACGGAGCCCTATACTTCAAAAAAGTTCTACAGCCAGGCGGTTCGTTGATACCTACGTGTGGCAGGGCTGCCCGCCTACAGTATTTTAACATTATATTAATTACCAACTTAAGTATGTTTCTAATTTCGTGATTTGTAAATATTATATTATATTTTTTACTGAAATTTGTTGGGTATGGAATATAGAGTGTTCAATAAAAGTACATGTTGTGTATTTTTATTAGTAGATAATTTTAATTTAAAAAAAACATTTTTATAAAAGAGGTACGTTCGAACATCGAAAAATTTGCTTTCGGTTTTTATTTTTATTTAATTAAATTCTTTGCCACTGCGGCACATTCGCGTCAGTCTGATATAATCATGTTAGTAGTCGTACCGATCGTAACGCGTGTGAGCATGACTCGCGCTCCGACCGTAGACACATTACTGTATAATCTTTATACTATGGCATTGGTATGCCGTAGGTGCAAGGAGTATCGGTTTACGAACAACCTGCGTCTGGTTAATGTCTCCACCTCTGACACGGGTTGTTTGTTGTGATTTTAATTGTGCTGCCCTGTTGTTTTGCATGTAATTTGCAACTCACGACTGAGAAATGTGAGAGGTGTTAAACGCAGACTTTAAGCTTTGATGGTTGTTTGAAAGTAGGTACGTACTTACTTATTTATTAGGTGTTTTAAAGTATAAAATAATAGGTGGAGGAAAATGTTGTTTTGCCATTAAATAATTATCGATTTTATGAGTGAGTGTTAGAGCCTACGTAAACCTTAAGTAGGTAGGTACCTAACCTACCTACCTTAGTGCCACCGTCTTTACTCGACGCTAAAATATGGCTTAACTGTAAAGTATATTTTAATTCCTCTATTTCCCACTATCCATGCTTAAATAAAAATACCTATGAGAGGATAAAAGGAATCTAGTCACGTGATCAACGTTGGATATTTTTATATCCAGCTGTAATGAAGAGAGTACAAAAAGACCTTTAATTATTTTAATCGTTGAAGCAAAAGTATTCGATGTAACTAATTTGTACCTATCAGGATCGTTTCTCGCAGCTATGTGGAAAATATTCATGACATGATATTATTGCGCACGCAGCGAGCATGAGAACGTTAAAAATTGTTGTTAGAAACCATAGAGAAGATAGAGGAATAGAGACGACAGGACTTTCTAACAATAACAAAATGTAATTTTTGTCGCCGTTCGTTTAGGACTATGCTTCTACCACCTTACTTTTCTTCACTTGCTAAATGTAACTACAATAACCAATTTGATTCGGTAAATCCGTTTAATTCCCTTTTGTTGGTTGCATTATCTAAAATCTAGCCTCAAAAGTAGTCCTAAAGCGTTCTCAGGATGGACCGGAGTTTCGTTGTAGATCCTGGAGCTCTCCACTAGCTCTTAAGATGGTCTCCAAGTGTATTTTAGTGGGTAAAATTTCACATAATCCAGTGTCGCTCCCAAGGTTCCAGATGCCTATCGACAGTTTTTGCCCATCGATAAGAAAATAACAAACGGTGTAGCTTCAGATTCAGTGCTCTACATCAGTAATTTTCCGACTATTATAAAAACAATACTTTTTACCGAACACGCTTACAATATAATCAAAGATATGTTCTATATGTATCTTTTATTAAAATCGTTCTACTTAACATTAATTTAAATCCTTTAGCAATTTTTATTTTTGTGTTTTTTTACTAACTGATCAGCCTAAGGGATCCACGTATTTAGAGTATGACTGTTCTACGTCATCAATGCAATCTGTACTGCGTTCCGAAGTGTAGGCACTGTACAATCAGCATCAGCAGTAATTTGCAGCGACAATATTTTATTACCGCTATGCACAATTATGTATATTATAGTTTTTGCGACTGTTTTATGGTCTACGCGCCGGAATCACTAGTTCAGACAAGCTATTTTTAACTCTCTTTTAATTAAATACACCACTAAGTTATTACCTACGTAAATAAATTAAATGATGAAGTATCTTGTTACAAAGTGTTTTTCAAAAACATTGTTACTTAATGAACCTAACATTGTTTAATATAGCGGAACTGTAACTTGTATAACAACTACACATAGTTGTTACATAGGTCACAACCTATATTCCCAAATGCTTGATTATGATTAAGGACCTTTCTGTAATCGTATGCAGTTGCATCTTGCAAAATCATAAGGGCGAAAATATTGGCCTGAACATACCGAAAAGCCAGACCTTGCAAACACGCTGCCTCACGATGGGTTAAGAGGGTTTCCAGGAACTCAAATAGGTACCCGGGCGAGCTACTATTGCTCTACCACCTAAAAATTATTTTATAATAACAAAGTTACTCGTCGACGATGAAACAAGTGTTAAGCTACCGTTGAACAAACGTAAAGCAGTACGATAGTCCGTCATTTAAAACTACTGTAATAAAATATCTCACCTTGCAAATTTATTACCTCTTGATTGCCACCGTGCTCGCGTCTTAATGAAATAAGGCAGCGGATAAAATTGATTAGTAATACCTATATATGTATAGTAACAATCTGGTTGAAAAGGGGATATTTGTACATAATTAGGTCATGAGACTCACTAGGATTCTGCTTTTATAATATAAGCCTGCGGGAATCTTTTATTTATTTACTTAGCAATTTTTGTACACTCTTTACTTAAGTTTACTTAATCACAGAATTTATTTCACTTGTGAAAAAAAATCACATCTAAGCATCCCTCAGTAAATACTTTCGAATATATAATAATAATAATCATTTACATATTTAATATATCCATAAAAATAAAATCAGAAGAAAGGAAATCTGGAGTAGGTAGGTATACAGTTTAAATGCTTCGTTTAGACGAGATTCTCCTATTTAGAAATTTAAGGAAGAAAGTTTATTTTTACTTTTTTCACTTTGTTCCAAATCGTATTAGTAGGTATGATATGGATCTGGAATGTTGTCAAAAATCAAACACCATGAATAAACAATACTGCATTTTGTTCGATATTTATTCGCTTTCATTTGTCACATTTTGAACTATGTATAAGTTTAGCTTTTCAATACCAAAAATTCTAAAAATGCTCAACTATTCGGTTATGTAACACGAATTCTAACGTTACATTCCCTAGAAATTTCACCCAACCAACGCATCTTAGGCCGTCGTTCGCAATCAAAGACCCATACATCATTTTAATACTGGCGGTGTCACCGCAAATCTGAATCTCCAATGCAAATGAAATGCGGGCTGAGAGTTCGCCCTAATGGTACACTATAAATTATAACACAGCAGGTCCTGTTATCTACCTTCGTGTACACAATTTCGTGGAGATTATACCTGAATACAATTGACATAATGGCCACACGTTATTGTATCGGATTTGCAATGATCTTAACCAGTTACCTTTATCTTTAGTCAGTATGGTTGTTCTGGAACAACAAAACGATTCTTGTTCGTAGCCCATACAAGTGTTTGTTCCGAAGTTAACACATACATATTTGTAGTTAGTAGAAACAGCCAAGTCCAACCTCAAATAGGAGGATTCAATTTAAGATGGTGTCATTTAATCTACAATCTAAAGTACTTAATTGTACGAGTATCTCTGACGACCACATCTCCCAAGAGGTTCAGAGACTTCAGCGGCCGAGCAACAATGGCTCTACGGCTCTCGTGTTTCTGCTGTAAGTAAAGAGAAGAGTTGTCCGTAACTTACTTACTTATCAAGACAAGCAATGCATCTAAGTTTGTTTTCATTAGAATTTAAATCTCTCCTCACGTCAGCAACCAACTTTAAGAAACACTGCTATAGGAAGATATTTCAAAGTGCGTTTAGTGTTTCTAGATTTAAAAGAAACAAAATTAGAATTTTATGAAATTTTTGATTCTCCATATTAATGTAGGTAGGTATGTATTATTGTTTATTATTTTACCTTCACTGTTACACGTCGATTTACGGTAACATTACTTACAGTATCTTAGAACTTTATGGCATGCTCCTTAGTAATCATAGCAGTAGGTACTAATCACAAGGTAATGATTAAGAATAAATTGTCAATAAACTAAACTTCATTTCCGTTGCAACCGTCATAAAACTACTCCTAGTATTTATAATGTTATATGTGAGATGAGTTTAATTTCATTTAAAATAATCGTATAATTTAAATTACTAAGACCTACATTCTTCTCATTGAGAGAGAAGACTCGAACCTGCAGTTGGTCTTATGGATTGCAGACAATCGAATTCCATGTAACTAATCCATATTATCTTCAGCATTGCCATAATCTTTCAAATCTCTGTTCCACTGAAAATAACCCTCAGCAACAGACGATGTCTGGTAAAAAAAGCTAAAAGCTTACTTTGTCAACGCCCCTTGAAAACAAACTCATCTAAATTCGCTCACTTCCCAAAATGGACATCAATTTATACGAGTGCCGAGCAGGCGCCTTGCACATACTCGTATTAATCACTGCTAAATAAGTTGTTCCTACACGGGTCACACGCATGACCTGAGCCAATGGTTTTTGTGCACGCCAATATGGATCGTAAACCTTTATGACAAAGACTAAAATGGCATTCGCAGATCGATCCCAAAGTAGATTTCAAAGTGTGGCCCAAAGATTTAGAAAAAAAGTCCTGATTTACACCAGTTCCCACGTCGCTCCACGGCCCCATTCTCACATGAAATCGCGTTTTATTTACAACATTTCGTCTTAAATACGTCTGCGTGACAAATCAGTCGTGATTGGTTAGATTCTGACAGCCAGATACATAAAATGCTCACACTTAAATACGTGAAATTCCGCAGTGATTGGTTCATATAGGATGCAGATCGATTAGCTAAACCCGACGAGTTATTCCTACAGCAGACACCTTTACTCAGTTAAGCATTGCGACCACTTAACGTAAGTTCACAAAGATGTTGAAGCATTACGTACCCACTACATCATTATATATCATAGATATAAGTATCTACGTTAAACGTCAAGGTGTGCAAGTATGCAAATTTATTATGAGTTATGCAGACGACATTGTGCTAATACTCCTTTAATATACCTATAATGTTATCCAAAACCTTGCGCAAAATTATAATGCTGAATACATAAGTGAATATATTTATATGATCGATAGTAAGTATTAAATACGAAGACTCAGTGAAGGAAACTCGCATAATATCCGTGGGATTATTTACAGCTGACATGTTTTTTCCTATACGCGATCCTCGATACGAGTCAATATACTATGTTGGCTGACATAATCGATACATCTAAACAGTGGGCCCATTTATTTCTCATACACAGTTCATACATCGGAAAGTAATTTCATATCTTTCCTTAAGGCGATCGGCGCGACGCGTTTCCTAAAATAGTGATGTGAAATAAATCAGAGATTGTGGTTGTCGATACGATGTCGTCTAAAAAAGCGGCGGCGCGTGTGAATCTCCTGCGACCGCGATCGTATGAGAGAATATACGACGGAATGCCAGCTATCTAGTATGAGACTTATGTGACTGATCGATCTGATTTTATTTGCGCTTTGGCAATACGCATGCCCGCCAACTGCGCCTCCAAACATAATACGAGTATCTAGCGGAAATGTTGAATAAATTCATATCTTGTGGAGTATGTTTAGTTTCCATGTTTGTAGCCTTGCGAAGAATAAAGCATAATTATTTCAATTGCAACACCTGTCATTTTTAATTTATTTCCTTCGCTTTTTGTACTAACATTTTCGTAGCTTAAAAGATCGGGTTAGTTGTGTGGGCAGCGAACACCAATTGGCTACTTTTCATTGCTGCCTTACCTAGAAGCAAACTCGTGTCTGCATAACATTACAAGCTAGGAAAGTAATCCAGTTTTTTGAAATTAATATACCGATATGCAATACTCACTTCTATAATAGGATATGTCTATTTTGGCAGCGTCTTAGGAGCAAGATTGTTTGTTTCATAATAGCTGGTTGGCGATAATTTACAAAACATTAAATTTGATCAAAGGTAACGTAAGCCAATCCGACAAAGTAGTATATCCAATAATGTAAAGATTAAGAGTTGTGTAACTCAGTTAGCAGTGACATTTCAGGTAGATTAATTTTATAAGTTAACCACTTATACATAAATAAATAAAATACTCATTAGGCAACTACAAGTTATTGTGTAACTATTGAATCCGACTGTCCTCTCCAAAGGTCGGCTTGTTAAAAATTAACCTAAATACGATCGCTATCCTCACCTACTGTCGTGGTGAGTCCTATCGGCTAGAACCCCAGGGTGTTCCTCTCTTACGGCCACGGATACATTTGCATTCTTCTGAAGCCCCGTCAGCGTTAGCCCACAACAGACCCCGTCTAGTTTATAGGATGAAGCTGGAGTTCCTCTATCCCATCTAAGAGGCGCACGAGAGCTTTGCACTCCCCTTTTCAAGGTCTATAACTACAAGACATTATATGCGACTGTAGTTGACCGTCGGCTACCGCCTAAAACTAGCTCTTTTTGACACATGGGAGCATGGTAGGTTTCTCTCCTCTCTCCTGCTAATAGCTTCTAAGCCATGTTTTAACACATAAAACATTTAATACATAATTGGTTTAGTTACTTAGTATAGTTCAGCTATTTAGTAAAAGAGTATCTCGGTATGACTTTAAATATAAGTATCTAGCTACATAAGAAATAATATATACATACCTACATTAAGATTATACAGATATTCAATGATAACAACCAGTAACATGAACGTTATAGAAACAAATGTGTAACCTACATAGCACGTGCGTAAATTTACAAGAGCGTACTTGGGCGCATTATAAAGATGTCATTATAACGTATGAGTTCCACTTCAGCGACGTCGCGGTTGGATCGCATCGCCAATAGAATTAGTTTGATCGATGACCGGCCTCGTAATAAGGTTTACTCTATTAAATTATACCTCTATTTTTTTATATCAAGCGCATGCTTTTCAAAATCAACCTAATTATAAAATATACCTTTCTAAAGAAAATACCTATGTTTTCGGAACAGTTGAACATGACATTGAAATTTGCTTTAAACTTGCTTCAAATTTGGATAGCTACTCCAGCATCATAATGCATGCATGTGAAGACAGACTTGAAGTAAATAAATTCAGGAGCAGCAACGCATACATTTCCAATCCTTATCAGTAGGTAGGTTTTACTTTAGTTCTGTTTGAGCTTGACAAAAGACACTATGTGGGCTCGATTTTGACAGATACCGTCTCGGCCCAAATTAGACAGACACCGTGTTGATCCGAATTGAGATTCAAGTCAAGGAGCGGCCCTCGACCCCAGCCATCATCTTGGTCTAACGACTCATGACTCAGGTTGCCACTTTCCGGTCGGGACCCAAACCTTATCCCCACCCCTACCTTGACCCTATCTTAATCCTAAAGCGGGGCCTCCGTGCTCGCCCTATAGAGCCACTAGCGAAAAAAAATGTTTACAGTCATAGATTGCAGTGACTTTTTGACATACTACTCAATTCAATGTGCTTTATTTACTACCTTTAATAATATCATAAAAATAAAACGTTGTTAAAAGGTAAAACCACAATATCAATCTATCAATTTGCGGTTCGTCTATCGTATACCTAAGCATAAACAGTAGCACATGCCTGCATATTATTACGTACACATACTCGTATGTACTAGATGCGGTATGAAGATATCATACCAGCACGTGCTGCATGGGCAGTCAAGCGAAGCGTGCTTTATTGGTGAACATCAACCAATAGAAACACTATGCATGGCATTATCAATAATCATCGCATTTACAAGCCATGCAATCATGTAAACACTATTTATGTACTTATGTTTTAGAATATTATTATCATCGTGAATATTAGTATATATGTATGTATGTTGTAGGTATTCAGATGGACAGGTTAACATATTGTTGACATCATCGATTAAAAAAAATTATAGAATTGTTAGTTGATTTATCTATTGTTTTTGCATTACTTATACTTATCTAGATTCTTCTCTAGGCTCTACTGACCTTAAAAACCTAGGGTAACTGTGGTTGTCTCTCAATTTATGTTTTTAATAAATCAAATTTCATAATATGTTGTATATGCTGATGACAGAAGTATGGTGAAGAGTAGACCGTCCTATGTTCTTTATTTCTGCTCTTTCTTGTATATTCTCTATTATTGACTCTACAATCCTTAGTACTATTCTTAGATAACCGATAATAATATTTTATTCATTTATAGGACCTTTTTAGTTTTGATTTTACGATGCAGCTTAGTCAACTTAATCACTGCAGCTCATGGACACCCACGTTATCCAATGTTCTTCAAAAAGCAATATAATCAGGTAGGTGGATTATAGAGATATCAGTTTCACAGACGAGTATCTAATGGCATCCATTCCGTCCAATAGAATTACAGTGATGGATGACCAGATAGCGTAATTAAAGCGCTATCAGTCTCACGCGCACTTTTTGCCGTTTACACTATGAAATTTAATCCGCTTTTTCAGCGCTTTCTTGTCTACAGTAAGTATTATTAGATTTAACAGATGGCAGCAGATTGATAAGTCGGTAATTTAATAATAATAATGATGTTTACAAGATGGAAAATGGAGGACTTTTTATTAGGTTACTGGACAGGTTATATTAGGTAGATAGATTTATCATCGGATCACTAAAGGTAGATACTAGCATGCAACCTTATTACAGCCTTGGGTCAATACTTACCACATGGGGAGTATTGAACTGTACTCCTTCACAATCCTTCAGTATGGATTGGGGGCCAACGTTACCTATATTATATGATAATTATAGGTATAGGTAATAAAGTAGGAGAGGTATAACTACTCGTATGTCATTAAATACTCGTATAATAATGCTGTTAAGAAAATTTTATAAATATATGAAGGTTTAGGTGTCTGTGTTATAAAATATACGGAATCTCCCAGTGGCAAAGCAATAATATCAATATAAGCAGTAACGGCTCTGAATAAGCACGTAATCAATGCAATTGAGGTTATAAGATATTAAATTAGTGTACGTTTTCTATTCAACGAGGCGATGTTCGCTCGATATAGAATCGTTGCATATAAAATTACGATGTCTCATTCCAATTCGCACCTCGCCTCCAATATTATACCTGCATTATTATTGGCTGATAAATAAAGTAATTTATCGTCGGCATACTTTATCGTGTGCGGCGCACATAATGTTTGAATTCGATAAATAGGTTCCTCCACACACCGCGGCGAATCGTGATAATTTATCGAGCGGTTTACATAACGAGCCAGCGAGACGAGTAGACGAGTTGACGAGCCTATTCGAAATGCATAAAAGCTTACAAAAGTGAGCAGTCGATGCGTCGGTGAGGCAGAGGTCGGGTACGAGCACCACGAACGAATAAGCGATTCAAATGCTAATATATCACAAGGCGGTGGTGTCGAGTCGAGTGGCGTCATGCCGCTCATTGGTTACGCTATTTACATTAACATACATAACCGTGTACGCTCCGCCTCCCGCGGTACGTCACGGCGCTTCCGAACGTTAATTACGAGTAATTAGCGAATCGTGACTGGGGTCGGAGCTGAGATCAATGCACACAAATATGCTCTAACCGCTTCATGCACCGCGTACGACGTATATCGCATGCCTAGACGACGTGCCCCCTTTTAATCTCGCCGACAAATTGAGAATTTATTTACTAGCAACTATTACTATGTACGTGTAAATATTGTGTTTTATAACACACTCCTTAACCTGAATTATAAACAGGTATGTAGCTACAATTTATCAATAAAAATCAATCTCTGTTCCACGAAAAATTTTCCCTCGTGTAATTTTTTAATAGATAGGTATCTAAGGCAAAGAAAATACTGAGAAAAAGTTCAAGCAAAGAACATAAAAACACGATTCATAAATTTACGTTTTACTTTAAGAAATGAAGAAGTTCTCTTATATTAGACAGATATATGCTATGTGATGACTGATAACCTAGCAGATGAATAACATCACTAATATAGATACATTTGACAAATGACTGACTAAAACTACTAAAAATAATAAAAACGTGTTAAAATGAACAACCTAGCCAAACATATTTAGGGTTAGAATTAATCTCTGCAATAGAAGACAAATTAATATTGCGCCTTATCCTTCTAGCTCTATGACTGTCGATCATCACAACATACTGTGCTGACTCTTAGAGAACTTCTGCCCATACAGACATACCTACCTACCTACTTGGCTGATCTCATAGTGTTGTTAATGTGCGATTACGAGTATTTCCTACGAGGGCTGGCGTGCGGCATTCAGCAACAAATCATAAGCAAGCGGCGCGAGGCTCACGAGTGCGCCAAATATGGCTCCCGGACGTCGAAGCCCGATGGTTCAAAGGATTTATGTCGCTCCCTTTTGGCGCAAATTAGCCCGCGTCATGTAGGCGTGACCTAACAAATTTTCACCTCCCTTAACTATAAAATATACGTATGCTAAGGATAGCCGAGCGGCTTAAAATTCGGCCTCGGAAGGCATCATAGACGTATGTATGGCTCGAGATACCCGGACCCCTCTTACTCGAGAGGTCCGGGTTCGTATCCCAGTGGCACCAATGACTTTCCAAAAAGTATGTACCTACTCTTTACAAATTTAAATATCACCTGCTGTAATGGTGACGCGTAAGAACGATTAAGAGTGCTGAATAATGTTTTCAAAGACATGTGAAGTTCACCAACGTAGACCCTATGCTTCTGCAGTGGGTCACTAATGGGTTACAAACAACTTGTCAAGTATACCTCAAATCAATGTCTTAAACCAGTAGTAAGGTATAGGTAGTATGTACCTACTGTCAGTCACCGCCGCGTGTGACCGACCTGCACCGGGAGCTCATGATTATGAACCTAGTCGTACTACCTCAAAAACATACATAAAGTGAGCCGTGTTTTCATATTAAAAAAATTAGGTATACGCAGTTAAAAGTATTCATAACAAAAGCAAAGAATTATAAAACGAAGAACGTTTGAAGTAATCTTTTGTTAAAGTTAAATTACTATACCCGAGACAACATCTAGGTACTAATGATGCTCACAACAATGCAACAGCAATATAATCCAGCTCCGTTCATCTCAAAATCTACATCGAGATCTCTAGCAATCATTATCAACGTGCGCGGTCTATTGCCATAACATAAACATCAATCTTGTGCACTCTAATAGCCGGATCCACACCGGACGATCCAACGCGCTCCGATCGCGCGCGGCATGGAGCGCGCTCCACGGAGCGTGAAGTGTAGACGTGCCGCGCGCGATCCATGTGCGCGGCGGAGAGCGCGCGCTCCTCGCCGCGTGCGATCCATTTGTTGTCGGTTTTTGTTCATGCTCAAAGTGGCCTCAGTCGCTTGGCGCGCGCGGTCTGGACGGTTATGTTAGAATCGCGTGATCCGTCGTTATGGATAATTCGCAATGTATCCGTTTAATTTCCCTATATAGGGAGAATAAATGTTTATGGGATCCTAATGATACCAATTACACAAATAGAGGTTTAGCTTCAGCTCGATCATCAATTAACTCTCTGTAAAGTCGAGTCCCATATTCCAACCGGTTTTTATAAATTGTTTTAACCCAATACTGTCTTTTTCGTTTTCGTAATTTTTGCCGTAAATATACAAGTAAAATGTAGCTTGCTGCTGCTACGGCTATTCGTCGCCGTCGTTGCACGTGTGACTCCATAGCCAAACAAAACTCAACTGATTCAGTATGGATCGGCAGGAGCGCGTTGGAGCAGCTAGTCAGGATCGCAAAAGATTCTGTTAGAACGATCCACGCTCCACGCATCACGATCTTGGATCGCGGATCGCGGGATCGCCGATCCATTTTGGATCGTCCGGTGTGGATCCGGCTATTGAAATGTAATATACGGTGCGTGCACGATCATATCAGCAAACTGAATACCGGTGCACCTGACACGCCGCCGCCGTACGTGACAATGCGCTGATGATATTCGCTCCCATCCATCATACACTTAAAATTATCCAATTTATTACCGCTCGGCCGAATCTCATTTTTGGAACAACTGCCAGTGACGCAATATGCACGGAACCCTGGTGAAAGGGCTCAAGAGAGCACTAGTTTCTTGGCCCTTTCCAAAACCTGTTCCTTTATCACTCCAATGTGTATTATCAGAAACTTTCGAGCAGGTTTCGCAGCGAGCTCGATATGCATTAAACTACTTATTAAACAATCGTTACGTCAATCCGAACATTATCTCCCGAGTCCATCGGCTATTAAGAGTTTTTTTCTCGTGAAGCTTTCTCGCTTTTTTGCAATGATTTACATTACGGGTACACTCGGTTTATTAATAATTAATGTAAAAAAGTGGACGTTTCGGTATCAATTGCTCCAGTTTCTGATGTCGCAAGCGAGTGGGCGTGCGTCGAAGGCGAGCGTAGGAGCTGACATCGATCAGATGGTCACCCCCGCCGACCGGTCGCGTCATTTCGCAATTTCGGTAGACGCTTTTGCATACCTACTGACGTTTCTAGGATATTCACGATCACTTCGATAGCTACATTATTCAGGAGATAAAGTTGCAAATGATCAAGTTGTACAATCACCGTAAACAAACAAATGATATACAGGACACTGTCGTCGTAACTTCACTCGACGTGATCATCTTCGATATATCTTCTCGCCCACGGGGCTGACAGCTATAGTTTAAACTTTAACCCCAAGATGTTAGTAATAAATTGGTGTATATACTTATTTATTAAGTGCTTTATGTATATCTAGTCGTCGTTTCTCATGTTCTAACAGAGTTCTATTTCGTTGTTTCAGGTCGGTGGCGCACGAGCCCGATGAGCGCGTGCGCGGCGGCCGCCATGCGCGAAAAGCACGCGGCGCCGCGCCGCCTCGCCTCCCCGCCCTCCTCGCCGCTCGAGCGACACCCCAGCCCGCTGGGCTCACCCCGGGCGGACGAGCCCCTCGACCTCAGAGTCACGCACAAGCGCCCGCCGCGGCTCGAAGACGAAAACTGCAATCTCATCGCGCCCTCTCCGCCACCTCATCCGACGCATCCCGCTCACCCGGCGCACCCGGCGCTGCTCCAGTTCTGTCGGAGGCTGCCGCTGGCGCTGCCCGCCTCGTTCGGCCGGTACCCGTTCCTCCCGGCGGCGGCGGCAACGCTCCTCGCCCCGGGCGCGCCCCGGCCGCCGCCCGTGCCTCCGAACGCCGGAGCCAACAGGGCGCGCGACCGGTACACTTGCTCCTACTGCGGAAAAGCGTTCCCTCGCAGTGCCAACCTGACGCGACACTTACGTACGCATACGGGCGAGCAACCCTACCGTTGCAAGTACTGTGAGCGCTCCTTCTCGATATCTTCGAACCTGCAACGACACGTGCGGAATATCCATAATAAGGAACGACCGTTCAGATGTCGCCACTGCGACCGCTGCTTCGGCCAGCAGACGAATCTCGACAGGCATCTAAAGAAGCACGAGGTCGAGAACGGAGACGATGGCCGTCGAAGATCACCGGAGGAGACATACTTCGAGGAGATTAGATCGTTCATGGGGCGAGTGGCGCCAGCGCGCCGCGCCGCCGCCGCCGCCGCCAGCGCCGCGGATCACACCTGATAGTGGACTCGACCACAAACATACACCGTTACGATAATAATTATAATCTGGTCGATATATCCAAATGACTCTCGTTTAGAAATTAAACCGTATACCTATTTGATTTTGTGAGGTGTAACGTTATTGAAATCTGCGACACGCCAATGATTATTTTATTTGATATTCTGTATCATTTATGTCTACGTTATATAAATTTCACACTTTGTTAATTACCTACTCGATTAGGCCCAATCGATAATGTTCACTCAGTTCTGTAATATTCCGGTGTTGTTGAGTATTCGTAGTGATATTACAATACTTAATTTAATTACGATCAAAAAAGAAGTGATATCGAATCTCATGTACTTACTGTAAATATAACATTGTTCAAAGTAGTGTAGTTAAAGCGCGTACCGAATTTTTCACTACCGATAGAATTACACAAAGTAGAATGTACGAATATATTCCTTCTGTATAAAGTAGATAGGTATTAAAATTATTTTAAGTGTTCAGAGTGTTCGCTATATTAGAGTTATGATTTTAATAAATAAGTATTGTATGGATGTAAGTAGATTCTTTGTATTATTTGTAAATTTGCTTCCATTGTCTCGATGTTAAATAAATTAGTATTGTAGTCTGAGAGGAAACGCCGGTTACCAATAAACGTATAACTTGTTGCTTATTGAAGATATTATAAATATTTTTATAAAATGTTAGAAAACTTGTTTAAAAATGATCTGATCGCTCTGAAGTATACATATATGCTATGTATTACGTAAATTATTTTTATTTTTGGGGTGAATTCACTGAATGCTGGAATTTTTCGACTTCAGTGGGTTATTTTGTTAAGTTTCAAAAGATTACGCAAATTAAAGATATTATATTGTATTTTGAGATTTTAAATAGGAAATTTTATAAAATATTAGATGCTATACATATAACACTGTATACAAAAAACGTGTGTCCAAATCGATGTACTAAATTAAGGTATACAAATCTGTGATTTTATTTATTACTTGGCTGCAATTGGAACCGTTGAATATCAAATCCTAACAGTTGAAGACGAAGTTTCTCAAAGAACTAAGCTAAACGTTCCTTTAAGTATAGATAGATCTCTATTATTGTTACGAGTATAAAGTTTACCTAGAACTTATTGTTCTTTCCTTTATGAAAATGTTCGAAATTTATTTTTATTGTTATTATTAAGAAAGCCTTTTCTGTACCTAAAAGTTATATTAGGGATTTCGTGATTGGAAAAATGTTAAGTAGGATGTATATTTCTTTCAATTGCAGAGTCAATGTTACCTTTTATGGAAGAAACTTGTTTGCCATGCCTAAGTGCCTCTGACACTTTTCGATCCCAAGTATTTGGTACCGGATGCCTAGTAGTAATTGACGTATACGATAACAATATAGAAAATAAAAATTTCTATGTTTCTAATATTAACATATTGTATTACTAGATCCCTACTACCGAATACTACGGGGCCGAAACGTGTGACATGACACCACTGCTTAGTATACTCGTACCAAATTTACTTTTGAACGTATAAGAGATGCTATTTAACTTATCACTAGAATTTGTAAGAGATAGAGATTATTACGTTTGTCGTTTTGTACTTTTGATACCTATTAGTCGTTCAAAGGTCACCGATTACCTTGTCAAATGAAATAAATATTATTAAATCTATTTATGAATTTTCTTGCACTTTATCCATCTTGTCAGTAACCCATTAATGACCCACTACAGGGTCGGGTCTCCTTCTCGTAATGAGAGGGATGTAGGCCTTAGTCCACCACGCTGGCCCACTGCGGGTTGGTGGTCCATCTAACCCATCCTAATTCTCCTTATATCTTTCAACCATTTAAACAAAACGATTTCAATTAATATCAGTATCAATAGTGTTAGTAAATATATGATTCGAAAAAGTATTTTACATCACAGATAATACATACCTAATTGTTCATATAGTACTGAATGCCTATCGACTCTACGTTTTAGCTTTATTTGCTTTCCACAAATACACCCACATAGACCAAAGCTAGAGAGAAGCATAAAATAATACTAATAATTAATAATCATGAATTGTCTCCGATATCTTATTTAAGGTTGGAGAGTCGGAAGCCGGTGTATTTGAAAGGCAGGTGGTATGTAATAACATCAATAAGGGGAGGCCTATGTCCGGGGGTCGTTAGAGTGCTGATAAATGAAAAAATTCCTTTGGGCTTCAACAAAAACTCCACTCACCTGGAAGAAGTCGCAATCTAATTTCTTACATAATAATATACCTAAACACCTATTACCAATTTTTGTTTGATTTCTATTTGTTGTCAAGATGGAGTGTAATGATGGGAAAACTGAAACACACGAATTCAGCGATTTTCGTTGGGAACCACTTATGCATAACCTATTATTCTCGAATATTATTTTCTTTGTATGGTGTGTTTAAAACTCTTTAACCTCTTTTTTATTCTTGAAAAAGCTAATAATTGATCCCAATTTTACTTTATCTCTTTGTTAATTACTGTTTGTAATTAACAAAATCTAATGGGACTTCAGAAATGGTACTCCATTCCCCAGATTCGATACCACGAAGTGCCCTTAGGCGTCACAAAGAACATGCCCTACCTTTACAATATGATTACAGTTTATTACCGCTAATTTGCGGCCAATGAAACAGCTTAGTACAGCCGCCATCTTGGATCAGTTGCTACCTAAGTAGATCATGAGTATAAAATTAGATAAATCAAGATGATTTCCATTTGATTGCAATGTTTATTGTCAATTATTACTACTAACAGTTACGACTACAATAATCAGATACTCTAGACAGTTTTATTATTTCTAATGCGCTTAATGTTATTCGGAATGCTTTCTACGGTAAAACTTAGAAAATTTACTCAGTTAGTTTTCCGCTGTTGGACGCAGGCTCGATATTTGTAGGATTCTGTAGAACTTCATTTGATTACTTCCATTTTTTAAACAATTTAAATATACATATTTTGCTAATAAATAACGGACAGGGGATATCCACAATCCATAATTTAATCCAAATTACATTTTGTGAATGAGACGGATTCAGAACTTAAAGCCTGTTTCAGAATGTAAACTGATAGCGATCTGAACTTGTAAATTTAAATTAATCATCAGGAGCCTCTGTCGCAGTATGGATCTTTGACCGTAGACTGATGAGAATTGAAAGTAAAACATGCATATTCTTGTTATTTTCAATAACTCCTTTATAATAAAATTGAACATCGTAGAATCGATTATGGTTTTGTTTTTTTATTTTTTGATGGGATTTTTTTTATTTGAAAGGGGATTAGGAAGATATTATGCATAAATATTTACATCCAAGTTGACGAATGCGACTTTTTTGAATTGTTGGTCATGTGTGACGTTTTCGACATATTTTGCGGTAAAGATTATGAAAAACACATTAATTTGGAAATCTAAGATGGCGGACATGACTCTTTTGAAGTTTTGGTCATCACGATAGCCTAATGATGTTTCAGAGAGATGAATCTTAGAGATGATGATCTTAAAAGACGAACAGGTATATTTTAGGATATTTTAAATTATAATTTCGAAATACTTGTGAGTATCCCGCTGCCGACCGACACTTGGGCCGCGGCTAGACTCTGCTTTACCCCACCCTGGTTTGGGGTGGGGCAGATTGCACAACGATGACACGGCGCGGGCGCTTGTTAGCGGCGCGTACGAGCCACCGTTGCGTAGCATTACATTATTTATTACTTATTGAAAAACTCACCGTCGCTTTTCAAATGTTTAGGGACCTATCACACAAACGATTTTTGGATACAGTTACCGACATTACTCGGTGGTCACTATGGTGGGCAAAAACGCTATTTGTAAGTGTAGGAATCACAAAACAGACGTATATATTAGTGTCAATATAAGGAGAAGCAGAGGAGACGAAGAAGCCAGGGCAGAATAGCTCCGAGAATTGTTGGCGAGAAATAAAAAACAACTGTTGTGTGCTCTACCGTCTTTATTTGAATTTTTTTCTATGACAAATCTTTATAAAGGGCGTAAAAGAACCTTAAAACCCGCAACAGCACTGCCCTAATCGCTACCTGCCAAACCTACTTATTTACCTTCAATTTTTCTAAATTTTATTGCATACGTTCTGTAAACGTCACCATTCAAATTTCGCCTTCATTCGTTCGTGTGATAGGCATCTTAAAATTGTAATTATGTGGTCGCCACCAATCGCTTTTTGCACGAATTTTTGCTCTATTGTCGATTGCATCGCACCCAGACGTGACGCAAAGGGTATCTTGACTGGCCAATTATCGAAGTAATTAGGTTTTTACAAACGTATAGTGTAATCAAATTCGCTGTATTGAAAATTTCAGCAAGAAATATACTTGAGCGATGGTGAAAGTTGGCCTTAACGAAGTCTAAAATATTCGACATACTAAAGTGTTTGTACCAAAGATTTTTATATGTTAAGATGGAGTGTAAGGATATCAAAAGTAAAACACCTAAAATTAGCTTTTTGTTTGCCCTTTTCGTTTTTAGGATGCTTTTTATTTTGGTGGAAATTGTTGTCATGTAACTTTTTAGTAAAATATAACCTCTACCACTATATATTTTTCCAATTGTTAGGGTAATTTTCTCCATATGGTGTGTCTAAAACGTTTAGGCCTCTCTTTTATTTTTAAAGACGCTAAGAAAGGCGAGTCTACCTTTACTTTTTCTCTAGTATAGCATCACTGAATCTATAGAACTCTTTGTTTCTTTCTTTTGTCTTTGTACATTGTAAATAAATCTACAGATGAAAATATCTTGGTCATTAAAATATTAATCCAAGAGCAACATATACAGAGATAAATAACGAAATCAACTTGCGGTCAGTTGCGTGATTTTGGAAGTACACTTGCGGTGACATGAGATCACGGATGTAGAACTTATTGAAGGATCAAATTCATGCGTCAATTTTAAGTAAATTTACTTCAATTATTGTAGTTACGAGTGCATATTGAGATTATAATGATGGTGATATAAAACGTTTACCTACATCCGATTGGAACCATGCCTGAACTATATATCTACCTGAATTTCTTTAAATATTTTGTAAATTAACGAAAAGTACTTACCAAGTACCTACGAAAAACCATAAAGCAGTTTTGGTGGAAACCCTCATTGAAAACATTTTTATGGCAGCGTCGTGGATTGAGAGCTTCACGTTATGAGAGGAGAGCCGCCCCTGCAGTGGGTCTCCAATGAATATTAAGCTACTACCACAATTTAAATAACTATTTCCAAAAGCCTAAAGGCTTCTAGCAGCAATATATCCATGTGACAACAGGTGACCGATCCATCACCGGCGCTCAGCGACGTGGCTAATTAACACAGAGCAAGGTCGACTGATGAAACAGCACCCACAGTGCCACAAAAACAAAGTGATTGCCCAACGATACGCCTAGTGATGTAACCGTACATCGACAATATCGGCAGTATCGACCCTAGATCAATGGTTGTATCGATAGTGAACCGTGACTGGTACGATATTATCATATCGAAAGAATTAAGTATCGAAATTGAAATATAAAGAGGAGAACTGTAACTATAATTTGAAACTGTAGACAATAACCAAAAATCTGTGATAAAAGTAATGTTGCCATTTTAGATTCTAAGTGTGGTGTTCTTCAATAGATTTTGGGTAAATATGCGGTGTGATGTTGTTGCTACGTACATTAGTTATTTGAAGTGTAACAAAAAAAAGTATTTAGATAGGACATAAAATACCTATAATATCGATGTTTTCATCTTCAACCCTAACCTTGTCGCGTTTCTTCGCTTCGAAAATCTTTCACTTTTCTGTCCTTCAATTAATACCCTTCTTATTTTAAAACGTTTTTACTTTTTCAGCCCTGTCTTCAGCTCAACAGAAATAAAAGACGCCTCCTATTGATTGAATTCGCAGAATTCACGAAACACTTATTATACTAAATTCGATCCTATTTTAAATTAAGATAGTTGCGAAATATACGAAAGAGGGGACAAAAAAGACGTCACCAATATTTAGTTCGCTAGTATTCGACTAAAATTGAAAAGTTGATTGGATATATCCGCAGTAGTGGCATATCATACTATTGGCATATATAAGTTTCGCCACATAAGGGCTGAGTTGACTGCTTTGGTAAGGACCTCAGACCATACCAGCCGCAGATATTTTGATGAGGACGAGATAAATTAATTATAGAGTGGCGCAGAACGCTAATAAACTTGCTTATCGATATGGCACTCGGTATAGATGGTAAACTGTTAATGCCATTCACATCTTACAAGTAGAGACATTCCGTGCTTTGAATTTATTAAAAAGAAGATTTTGCAGCTATTATAGTCCCCAAAATTATTTTACATTCCACGTATATAAGTTATAAAATTAAGATAGAAATTTGAATTTCTACACTGACTTCAAAGCTTAACATTTTGACGGAGTTTTTAAAAACATTCTTTTGCAAAATTATCACGGCTAGCGTCTTCAAAGTTTACAAAATACCTTTATTGATGTGCCTGATGTGTAAAAATCAAATAAAGTTTACATACCATACTTTCATATTAAAACATTTAAAACGTATGTTACAGTGCAGTAAAATAATATTACACTACCAGCAAGTATATTCTGATATAACGCAGATTATGGTTGCTCTACCAGCTTTTATACCAGCTTACATAGACCTCTCCGTAGAAAATAACTTTAATGACGTGAATTCGTATGGGGTGTTAATTATCCGATCAACTTTTATGCATCCTATCATATTAAGCTATTAATACAAATTCGTATGATTTTCAACGGAAAATCAAAATTAAATTAATTAGAAACGACTTACAGAGAATGTAGATACCTAATCAGTACGATTTTGCTGTGGTCTGAGCGTGGAAGGGTTCTTTACTCACTACTGCAACAGCCACTCCGTCTACGGTTTGATCTTATAATAAAAAAATCCATAAAGCCTTCCCTAGGTAATAGAGTTTTTTGATAAGTAATTATCATAAATCACGTTCGGCTCAATGGAAATACACAAGGTTACATTCGCATCTATAAATGTGTCTATCAAAAGATGGCGCTATGGGATCCTGAATCGAAGTTTTCTAAGTGCAAGCAATGAAAGTGCGGCTGTTCAAAATATGGCTGATCTCTAAGTGCACTTTCCGAAATGTCTTTGCTAAAGATGTACCAGTAAGTAATACATTAATTCTCAAATATTTTAGTATCATCTAACAAATGTATCACTACTACTTTGTATTAAATAAATAAAGTAGATTCCCAGCAGCTTAAAGTGAAATTGCCGTAAATATTAATATTAAAATATTTTAAACAAATTCGATAAGAACAGGGAACAGTCGTTGTTAAGAGTCATTTCAGGCCAGTTATCACAAATCGAGAAACTTACGATAGCTCGTCGATAAAGTGGCACAGTATCGATAATAAGTGCACCGGGGATCGATAATTATATGTTTCATGTGACGATAAGCGTCCACACTATTGTGCATAATGTCGCCCAGTATTACTAAATTATAGTGGCCAGTACCAGCCGATACCGTCGACCGGTCCAGTGTGTAGGGTTCCTTAAGAACTTAAATAAAACTGGTTTAATTTTTGAAAAACACGTCTAAATCGTTCCTATCAGTTTATTTTTCATATTCATTCGGGTCTTAAAAACGAGAAGGACTGGTACCAATTGATTTTTAAGAAGATCCATTATGCATCGCTGAATTAGAGATAAGGCCGCCTATTGCTTGCGATTGTATTATACTTTTAATTTATTGTTTTTATCCTATCATTTAATGTTTTTATTGATTTATGGTTCTTTCAGGGATACCTAAAGGGGCCGCTTACAACGCTTCTTTTTATTCTTTTCTAATTTGTTTCAGACAATTTAGGTGCTGTAGATACGAAAATACCTTAATCCTCTGAATGAGCTATGCATCTATTTACAACTCTGAATAACTTTTACTTTCCAAGTCGAAGTCGAACTTAGTAGAAAAACGAACTAACTACCTACCTGTTTTAATATTAGGCAAAACGATGTATAGATTAGTATAAAATATTAACTGAACTTTTGAATGTAACCTCATTCCGCAGTTATCAACGTTACAGAACCCAGAGTGCAATCCAGATGTCCTGACAGGCCGAGTCGTCACCCGTCATATTATAAATTCAACTCGCCTGAACTGAGTCCATTCCTTTTGGATCCAAAATATAGTAGGTATTAAATTGCTGCTTGATATTTTTAATAAACTGTTATCAAATTGATTTATTTTTGTAAGCAAGCGAATTCTGAGTTCTAACTTAACGTAATTTGAACGTTCGTAAAAGTACGTTTAAAATAAAAAGAATTATTTTTTACAGTAATAAAAAAATTGTAGCTACGTTTTTATTTACATTTGACTCCCAGTACTCTTACAAAAGGAAAATAGGTAATGTTAAATTGGATAACACAAACAAATGACAAAATGTGTTATTTTTTTGCAATTCATATTATTTTTTATTTTATTTACAATCGGTGACGGCGAAATCGATAAGGAGGACTAACTAATAGCACACAGTAGAAGACACCCAATGTAAATCAGCAACTAATTCTGGACCAGTTTTTCGTAATAAGCTCGATCGCATTCGGTTTACTCGCATATTTTTGCCGCTTCAAATTAATTTGCTTTGCCGTGATATGATTTAAAAAAAACGAGTAGGTATGATGCAAGAGCGAAATAGCTGAAATTGTAAGATATACGTGACTAATTAATTTGATACTGTTCTTTCAGGGCTTAAAAAGTGTATATACTTTATGGAAATACGGGTTCGATGTGAAGCATTCAACAAAAAATAAAAAAGTGAGATAAAGTTGAGAAACGAGAACGGATTCCGAAATAATGAGCTCCCGCGGAAGACACGAATATTTTAAATGGTTTGCCGAACACGCAGGAAGGAGGCACGATTAATTAGCTGGCGACGAATGATAGTAATGCGCTGCCTTTCTCGTCATCTTTGTATATTCAGCTTGTGTTCAGAAACTCAAAAACTCGCTGGATGAATGTAAATTGCTCACCGCTCGCTGTTGGCTAGCGTTGAATGTTTTTTCATATTTATTTTTACCTAGAGTTCCCAAGGGAACGGTATTCCAAAGTTTTCGCAGTATCACACTAAGGCATACCAAAACCTTGTGTTTTGCTTGTACGATATATGAGAAAACAAATTCGCGCTCTAAAGACAGAATAATGTCCTACAGCGAAAATATTACTCCAATGACTAATAACAGTCAATAAACAAAACAAACTGCTTAAGAATATCACTATCCAATGCCCTAGGGCTTGATATCCATCGAGTCTAAATAATAGGCATGACGAGATGTGGTTCGGTCTGCAATAATCGTACAGATGAGACGACCAGCGTACCTGGAGCCCAGTCCGTTCCTGTCGTGCGTTAGAAATGTATAACGTTAAATGGGACCGTTGTAACTGATACGTATCTAGTTAAATCAGTCGGTTTAGTCCGTTGGCAGCGGTTTCACTCTCTATGCTATCCCGCTAGGTGATTTTCTACTCTGATACAGTTTTTCATTTGGACATCGCGACATGGCGGTGCGGCCGGTTTCACTGATAGTGGCCACAGAGCTACAAACTACTGTAATAACCACAGGTATAACACATGATTTATTTTTCTCCGTGATAAGAAAAGGCCTAATCAAGATACAGTTTTCCAAGGAAAACTATCTCGGGCTTAGATTTACGAATGCTATTATAAACTATTGTTATTAGAAGAGTAGATAAAATCGAAGTGTCTAAGCGTTCGACTATATCGGATAAGTACCTTTCTTTTTCGACACGCATAAAATTTGTGCGTATGTTACTTCATATCAATATTTTTATACTAAAATACTTAAGTAATAAATAAATAAGTGCCATCAATTTATATATATTATAATAACTTTTTTAAGCTATATATGTGAGCTTATATTTTTTAATTTTTTCACAAGGCCAGCTCTTCATTTAATTGAAATTAAATCAATATTAGCTCTCATAGCAGACAGTACGATTTCTCAGGTACCCTTGACACACGTAAGAAAACATTTTTTTTTAATTTGTATTTTTTACTTTAATTGCAGAAGATTATTCTCGATCCCGAGCATTGAAGGTCTTGTCCATTACGATGCAAAATGTTTAAAGGGACTTCATAAATCATTTAAGAACTTAATTGTTTCCGAAGCACATGCAATCTTGCAAAGGATTCTTAATGCATTTCTTTGTATCAAAATGGTGATTAATTAACATGGTTACTTTGCAAGGGAGCATTAATGTGGGAGTGATAAATAATTAGTGTAAATTTTTGTGCGTAGAGCAATTAATTGTAGCTCGCCAGGGATCACCTTACCACCTCTTTCATCTAGCTGTGAAGCAGCAAGGTTCATCAAGTCTTGTGTTTCGTTTGGGGAGGTATGTTTGCTAGAGAGGCTTTATTTGCGGCGAACATTTCAGACCTTAAGTGTCTGAACAACTCATAACATCAACAATAATTACTCTTTTTTACACTAAAAATGCATATACAACAAGCATATCTATTATTGACACTACAGGTGGCCTTACTGCCTTATAAGCATTTTTTTCAGGCAACCTTTCATTGTGAGTTTATACTCACAATGAAAGATTTCTATCCTAATTAATTAGGGATGGATATACTCGTGGGAATCAATGGATCCCATTGACGGCCTGGGCGCCTGTCTGCTACCAGTGAAAAAATGAATCTTAAATAACTTTAAAACGATAAACACAGTGTCTCTACATTCTCACCGAGTGCTTTACTTTCTCGCCCTCCTCACGGTAAGTGCGGTTTTGCTTGAGAAAAAAACTTGTTGAAGACGCAAAAGTAAATCGAGAGCAGGCGAGTTCTCAAGAACCTTCGATAATGCCCACCTTTTGGATCGTTATGTATACTCGTATGGATAGGATCATGTTATGTTGTAAAAAATTACGTAAACAGCATACATACCTACATACATCAGTAATGAGAACTCCACATAAAGTAATAAGATGGAAGGATGACATAAAATATCTTTATTGTTACATGATAGGTATATACGAGTATATATAGGTATATTTTTGTTGTTGTTGATACCGTAAATGATTTATTTTTGGTTGCCGGTGCTAGTAACTTTTTTGGAACGATCATCTATTTGGGTTTGATGTCCATGCGTTGCAGTGACCACTGAAAAGGTTTCATGTATTCACCGTCTTGCTTGCACTAATCTCTTTCGATTTACTTGAGCAGCACTGCTATTCGAGCATAAAAAAACCTATTTTGGTACCTTTTTGCGTGACGATTTTGCTGTCATGGATGTTCACATGTCATAATATCAGGTCGGGGTCGACAGGGGTGATGCCGGACTCCTAACCGGCTAACATCCCACGGTGTTCCTGTCAACGCTCACCTGAGCCACGGGCATTTTTAAGAATTATTCTACAACCCCATCTTGAGACCTCCCATCATTGATGAGACGGAGCTGGCTATACAAATAACCTACAGATCGCACTTGATGCTGCTTAACTTTTTCAATAAGTAGCGACCTCCATTAACAACAGGGCGTTGCCCGCTTCAAAAGTTTCAAAATACTCAGCAGGAATTTAGCACACAGAAACCAATTTTTCTTAGATTAAATTTCTCAATAATCTGTAAATGTATGCAATAGGGAGAAAGACTTGCCCGCGTGCTATAATAAGACCGACGTGTTACTTCTGACCGAGTTGCGGTTACAAAAGAAGCGATCTGTGCAACCGCACCGATTGGTTTCTATGTTACAATTGAACCGACCACGGGAAAGTAATTCCATACGAAGGAGATAGTGACGCTCAAAACACTGAAATTCAAACGTTGTCGGACCATTTTCGCTAAAGAATTTTGTAGAAATTCCATCGGCATGTCATCATATTTATTAGTTTCTTTGTACACTCTTTATGAATAAGTTGAATTCTTTGCAAGCGTTTTGGATGTTTATGTTTTTTAGTAATAAAATAGCAAACGGTCTGCAGGCCACTTGATGTTATAGGGTCATTGTAACCCATGGACCCCCACATCCAATCCAATCTGAGGTGAGGTTCTGCGGGTGTTTTGCTACTCATGAGGATTAAGACGTTTCAAATTAAGTATCTCTGGCAACCATACCTCCCCAACCGAAACACAAGACATGAGGAACATGCTGATTGATGACGGATTAAGAGAATTAAGGTAAGGTAACCACGATTACTCTATCACCTAAATGAACATTTACCAGTTTCTTTCAGATAACCTATGCCATAAAGGTAGGAAAAGAAGCTTACTTAGTCATAAGTAAGAGAAGATAGGGTGTATAACTAACTGTGTGAAGATAAAGTGACTAAATTAGCTGCGGTATTTAATAAATTAAATATTTCCACTTCCTCTCTCATGAATTGTGGGATTGTATATTTGTCGGTATATGCTAAACAAACCAGTTAACGCTCTTGTATAATATCATCCCAAAGTGTATCTTTAACCGCTCCAAATACATCGCTAGAACTGGCAGCAGTAAGGTGATAATATATCATACAGATGTTTAATTCATGTGACGACTGTTACTGATGTCGCAAACCGCCTCGACGTGTAGTTTTTGCTCACCTCGATGCCATTATACAGAACTAATAAATGTATCATAAATGTATGAAACTCATTCTTAAACTGGACCAACTTAAATACACTCGCATTAAATTTTCTAACGACAAAAAATATTGATGTATCTATAATGCCAGTCGCGAAACCCGTCTACATGACAGATGCTGGGCAATGTTAGTCACTTTCTTAATAATTCCAATAAAAATGCTGGCATGCAGCGTCTAGTGAAATTTCTTGTAATTGAAAGTGGAATCATTATAATTTGTGCAATGGATTTATTTACATCGGGAAAAGTAATATTTGTCCAACCCTGCTACTCGCCTAAAGAAGTTAACATAAAATTGTGAACCCGGTTGACAAACTATCTTTATATGATGAAGAATCATTTCCCCACATTTGCATATTATTTAGAAGAAAAAATCAGGATCACCGTTCATCATCAAACGCCAGATACTGATACATCTTGAACTTACAGCATCCTGCTTTTAACCTGCGGGTTAAAAATTTCATTTTTAGACTAATCATTACGGAGCCGATACCGATCATTGGCGCAAAACTCCGTAGCGGAATATACTCACACCCTAAGAAGGTGATAGATCGCTCGGGGACTTACATAAGTGGGGCTAAAGATAAGACATGACCTCATCACGACGGGTACAGCTACTTGCAGGTACCAACGGAAGCTGTACGGGGCTAGCCACGGCGCGATGTCACACGAAGCACACGCGTCTTAATTTAATTGTTATCGCCCACGACAATCTGCCATAATTGTTCACATAAATCTCCGAGCAACGCTTCGTGGGGCTCTTTCCTTGAATGCACTTCGCTCAAATATCTTATATGACATATCTGACAAGCTTAGAAAGTCGCCGTGTCCGTGTCGCAACCGTTTGGTAGCTTTTGGTGTTTGTTTTTGAATTGTGTAGGTAATGAATTTCACTTCGGAGATTAGGTAAGTATCTGGTAATTACGAAAGAATTAAATCTAGTTTCAATATTAACACTCTGTAAAGCGATTAATTATTTTTTCAATCTTCTTTGATACAACAGTTCGATCGGTATCGATTAGTATTTGGTACTTTTAAAACACAATATAAACTTTTATTTTGTGTTTTAAAAGTATTCTGTAGCGAATTTGCAGCTTGATGTTAAATTATGTTCCTGAAGCTCAAACAGGATCGATGTCCTACCTGAAGTCATACTTAGTTGCCATGCTACTTACTCATGAGGACTAAGATGAATGAATTTCCCGCTGATGAACGCTTATCACCTTAAAATAAAGTATCTCCGGCAACCACACTACCCGAAACATATGACATGTGGACCATGATTCTCACAGTTATTCGGGCGCCTTCCAATAGCTCCGCCACCTAAATACATCGAAAAAGGTCAAGTTTCATTGTGCACACATTGTGTTAGATAGTGAGTACCTAGTGTAAAGCAGGCGTATTTGTGCATCTGAACACAGCATCAATCATTCTAATGAGCCGCCGGCAGCGCGGACGAGGCCTCGACTCAGGAGCCCAGTGTGGGGATCATCTGTCGATGGATCAATTAGATTTTATCGATGGTGGAACTACAGTAGTTCTGAGACAATTTGTTTGCTGACGCCGTCATAATCTGTTGAAAACCAAGCATATTTTAGTTTTGTGTGGTGTGTTAATTTTGTGTTGAACTTCGCTCGACGTCACCTTGTGTCGAGAGGATCCATGTTTGGATATTTTTTATGATTGTTCGATTTGCAGACGATCTTTCGAGAATAAGGTACCTCGAAAGGCACTGCGCCAGAAGGAGTCGATTTTTCAGTTGTATGTAGAGGTACATATGTAGATATTTCTTTCAAGTTTCATTACCATGTAGGTAACGAAACTTAAAACAAAATATAAGAAATATCTACTTTGATACGATTGATGAATTTAAGTTTATCAGTTTGAGTGACAATGTAGTATAAGTATAAAAATAAAAATAAAATGGTACTGATTTTGTTTTATAACAATTTCTACAAGTTAATCAATTAAATCATACGATCGTCCTTGAAAATTTTCATAAATTTAGAAAATTCAGAATCTCGATTTATCATTGTAATTTAAAAGTTTAACACAAACTTTATCTTGTACTGACGCCACTTCACAGAAATTTACCTGATAGCAAAGCAGAGATCAACGCAATTTTAACATCGCCCACGGAAAACGTCATGAATACAACATTAGACTAACAAAACATGTTTTATTCATCGCCATGTTAATATTTATCGATATCGATTACAGCTGGAGCAACATAAGCCTTATTCAACACAACAGTGATATTCAACTAACAAGTTTAGCAATGGAGGAAAGAAAGCTGCTTAGAGCGTCCGGCGTTATTCACAAATTGGCACGAGCTAGCCACGCGTTGCGTTAACATTCTACAACAGCTTAACAACGCGATAATAACAAACAAAAATAAATCTTACCCCATTAAAACACAAGCGATTTTAGCTTACAGATTAATTACAACATAGGCCCAAGAAAACATATAGTTAAGTTACAGAGATTGAATGGTGGAGTGCAATGATACCACTGAGCCATTAGTAAGAGCAAAAAGGACTGAATTCTTCGGATTGTAGTCGCAGTACATCTTTTTTTAATCTGTACTGTTACGGGCATATCGTAGGAAAGAGACAGGAATGCACGTTCTCTTGCATTAAAATGTTACTATTGAATGTTGATGACTATTACGGTCTAACTTGGGAAACTCAGTGAGAGGGAAAGTGTTTTTAAATTGATTGTAAGTACTCGTATATTCTATTAAAAGTTAAAATTTTAGAAAATAACATTCTCAATGACAACAAAGGACATTAAGATAGGTTTAAAGTTCTATATTTGACATATATTTGCCATTGTACGCATACCTATATGTTTAAGGTACGTCATACTCATAATCATTTATTAGAATATATACCTACAACATTAACAAAAAGTAACCTACTTACTTTCAACAAATCCTAATCTATAATTGCCTAAGACAGTCAACATTCAATTAAGTATAATTACCTCATCAGCAGGCCCCTTAGGCAGAGACAACAGCGTAACAGTAAGCGATGCTCATTTTTGAAGCAATTAAAATGCGTCTTTTAATCTCACGACTACTGCTTCCGATGACTTCACGACATATCGTAGACGGAACAACGTGTCGTAGAAAAGCGGATGTTCTCCTGATACCTAAATTACCTAAAAAAATTCATTTTACCAGAGTCAAATTATGGAAGACTATAGTTTGATTTGACTCAATAATTCTTTAATATGAAAAATCTTATATTGGTATATGAGTAAAATACGTCAATCCAGCATTAACAACTGCCTAATGCATTTAAAATACAACAGAAGATGTTCCGAAACAATTCTGGATGGTAGTGGATGCCCAGATTCAGTTACAAGCTAAAAATCTAGCTACAGTCAACTTCATAATCTACAAAAACTTTTAAACGAAACATGGGGAAAGCTTTCCGAAAATCCGATTCCTTGATTTCACGAAGAAACGTTATGTTTGAATCATAATTCGTTATAATTAGTTGCTACAATCTTTAGCAAATAATTAAATCAGCCGCTCATAGTATCTACAGTGATGACAGAATAAAGGCCGTGCCACAAGACAAATGACAGAAATATGCATAAACGGAGGCTCCTGACTGTAATTTGCGTGTAATTTTATGCGGGAACGACAATTAAAACCCGCTGTGCTGTGTAAACACATCAATAAAGCCTCAAATATGACCCTGTCTATTGTATACAATCTGTCTAATTGCATAATTACTGACAGATAGTAATGTTAATGAAACTTTATATAAACTGTATTCTTTAATATATTATGGATATGTATATAAAGGGTTGCAGCCAGCCAGCTCTATAATCCTCTTAATAATTCACGTGCTAACTCTCAGGTCAAAATTACGATCGCAGTCTAGAAAAGGATTAGATTAGTCTCTATAAACATTTTTGCTTCGAGATTCCTTAGTCACACCTACTAGGCTAGAACTGCGAGAGAACTAAACTATTCCAGGCTATCTCCACCGATAGCCGCCGCAATATAATTATAGAGACTTGTTTAGCAATTATTAAATTATCCATGCGTCGTTATTTTAATTAGCTCGTGATTCCAAAGATTAGCTCTTGTAAGCCCTCGTGAAAGTTAATTCCTCCTACTTAATAAGAATCGACTTCTGTTTTTGAATTATTACTATACCAGAGTTTGCGGCATCGAAGGCGGAACGATATGTACCAATTAAAGTTTACGTGGGTATATCAAATTCGATTAAGTTGATATTTTATTTGTATAACGTGTGAATGAAAGTCGTGTTTCCAAACGAATTGCTTAAAGTTATTGGACACAAATTCAGTTATCTTTTAATATATTGGTGTATGGATGTATTGATGAAAACACCCAAGAACACTGTCGAATATATCCTGTCCCGAAGGCGACCACTTCTTGGCACAATGAGATTCTCCCCAATAAGGTAAACTGTTGATTCTAACTCCATCGTAAATGATTATGTCGCATGCTATCTTTCGCTGTTTCGAAGAAACTTATAGGTCAAGAGTTGTTACAGGGACATAAAATGTTACACCCATCTTGTAGCTGCGATGGATAAGAAACCATATTATATTACATAATAATACTACATCCACTTAGGCCATTGTTAGATCTAAAATAGCTTAGGTACGTGAACACGCTGTCGATTACTCAAAAATGTCATATTACAAGAATTAAATTCAATCACAACACACTAAACAATGGGCAAGAAAAAATTTCACTTTCCACACTTGCGCGAGCTCTGATACAGTTATCGAAATGTTCCAATCACGACCGCTATGTAAATTTATAATGGATGGCTCATCATGCACTATCGCGGACATTATACCCTGCCCCCGCCATGCGGCAATTACGAGTCATCAATCTTCTCTTAAACGCTACAAGCAAAAGCTCTCAGATTCTCTGAACGCTAGCCCAATAAATTCCACATTACAATCAACGAGCACCTTTCCTTTACTACTTAAGCATACAAGACTTCATTGATTGGATCTACCAGCGTAATAGTTGGTTACGACGAAGTAAAGTAGTACCTAAAATGAGGCGTGCAACGTCCGAAATATGACAAAAGGACATTTTATGACTTTCTTGGCAACCTCAGCTCAGTGACGATAAATTTAGCAATTTAACAACCCTAAGATAGAAACTGTGGTAAAAAAAGAAATGAGTAAGTAGGCAACTTGTTAAATTTTTTTAATAAAAAAATCTGAATGTTTTCTCTTAATTGGATTGGATGAAAACCTTTTATGTATTTACTCCTTAATCTATTCAAATTTAAATAAGGTCTTTCAAATCTTTTAATAAAAAATTAAATTTATTTTAATAAAACAATAAAATCAACATTAAATATTTACTTAACCAATATATCGGATTTTATGTTTAGGTTAAAGTTCAAGTTAAATAATAACACCACTCATAGTCTTTAGGTCCACGTCCCATCTTACACGAGCATGTCACAAGCTTCTGTAACGTCAAGGATCAGGCCGGCTCGAGAATCACCTTAATGATGTCAAAAGGCAACATAATGTGTTGTCCTTAAACGGAGATAGCAGTTCGTTACTGTCGCCTCGATTCACGTGACATCTCACTGGCCGAGACAGACGCGTTCGAACTAACAGCACCTTATGATACAGCCGCGGAATAATAGGTACTTATATAAATATTCTCGTTAAAACACAAATATATGAGCTTAAACTACACACCTTCTCGTAATCGGGTTGAACCTGAAAACACAAATTGTGCATGAAAATCAAGTTGTAATAGAGGTGACCTTAAAAACCTGTCAGCATGGTTGAGTTCCATACCATGATTAAGGCGCTTTTAAGACACCAAGTATGATTGTAAAATTATGATTGTAATATTTGTCGTTAAATTTTGAGCGATTAACTTGCGAAACTCGAAAATATTAAAATAAAAAAACATACAGACGAATCGAGAATCTCCTCCTTTTTTGAAAAAAAAATGAAATACATTAGGTAAACATTTTATTTTTTAATCAATAATATCTGTAGATCACTGTAGAATCACTGTAGATACTATGAGCGGCTGATTTAATTATTTGCTAAAGATTGTAGCAACTAATTATAACGAATTATGATTCAAACATAACGTTTCTTCGTGAAATCAAGGAATCGGATTTTCGGAAAGCTTTCCCCATGTTTCGTTTAAAAGTTTTTGTAGATTATGAAGTTGACTGTAGCTAGATTTTTAGCTTGTAACTGAATCTGGGCATCCACTACCATCCAGAATTGTTTCGGAACATCTTCTGTTGTATTTTAAATGCATTAGGCAGTTGTTAATGCTGGATTGACGTATTTTACTCATATACCAATATAAGATTTTTCATATTAAAGAATTATTGAGTCAAATCAAACTATAGTCTTCCATAATTTGACTCTGGTAAAATGAATTTTTTTAGGTAATTTAGGTATCAGGAGAACATCCGCTTTTCTACGACACGTTGTTCCGTCTACGATATGTCGTGAAGTCATCGGAAGCAGTAGTCGTGAGATTAAAAGACGCATTTTAATTGCTTCAAAAATGAGCATCGCTTACTGTTACAGTTATCGAAATGTTCCAATCACGACCGCTATGTAAATTTATAATGGATGGCTCATCATGCACTATCGCGGACATTATACCCTGCCCCCGCCATGCGGCAATTACGAGTCATCAATCTTCTCTTAAACGCTACAAGCAAAAGCTCTCAGATTCTCTGAACGCTAGCCCAATAAATTCCACATTACAATCAACGAGCACCTTTCCTTTACTACTTAAGCATACAAGACTTCATTGATTGGATCTACCAGCGTAATAGTTGGTTACGACGAAGTAAAGTAGTACCTAAAATGAGGCGTGCAACGTCCGAAATATGACAAAAGGACATTTTATGACTTTCTTGGCAACCTCAGCTCAGTGACGATAAATTTAGCAATTTAACAACCCTAAGATAGAAACTGTGGTAAAAAAAGAAATGAGTAAGTAGGCAACTTGTTAAATTTTTTTAATAAAAAAATCTGAATGTTTTCTCTTAATTGGATTGGATGAAAACCTTTTATGTATTTACTCCTTAATCTATTCAAATTTAAATAAGGTCTTTCAAATCTTTTAATAAAAAATTAAATTTATTTTAATAAAACAATAAAATCAACATTAAATATTTACTTAACCAATATATCGGATTTTATGTTTAGGTTAAAGTTCAAGTTAAATAATAACACCACTCATAGTCTTTAGGTCCACGTCCCATCTTACACGAGCATGTCACAAGCTTCTGTAACGTCAAGGATCAGGCCGGCTCGAGAATCACCTTAATGATGTCAAAAGGCAACATAATGTGTTGTCCTTAAACGGAGATAGCAGTTCGTTACTGTCGCCTCGATTCACGTGACATCTCACTGGCCGAGACAGACGCGTTCGAACTAACAGCACCTTATGATACAGCCGCGGAATAATAGGTACTTATATAAATATTCTCGTTAAAACACAAATATATGAGCTTAAACTACACACCTTCTCGTAATCGGGTTGAACCTGAAAACACAAATTGTGCATGAAAATCAAGTTGTAATAGAGGTGACCTTAAAAACCTGTCAGCATGGTTGAGTTCCATACCATGATTAAGGCGCTTTTAAGACACCAAGTATGATTGTAAAATTATGATTGTAATATTTGTCGTTAAATTTTGAGCGATTAACTTGCGAAACTCGAAAATATTAAAATAAAAAAACATACAGACGAATCGAGAATCTCCTCCTTTTTTGAAAAAAAAATGAAATACATTAGGTAAACATTTTATTTTTTAATCAATAATTGCATTAGGGAATCATGAACATTTGAAATTTTGATCTTTCATTCAGTTAGGCTATGTTATTTCTTATTGATTGTAGCCAAATTACCTCTTTCTTCTCTCTATATCTCTTTTATTTAGGTTACTATGTTAGGTTATAATTTTTTTGCAATATCCTACACACCGTTAAAGAACATTAAAATAAAAACAACCTATAAAGCCATAAAAATAAAAGTTTAACAAAGGCGTCGCGTTCATAACTCACTGTGTCCTCTCGCAACAATCGGTGTAATAAAAGTTTTTTTATTGGTCTCGATGGCTGATCATCGAGCGAGAGGCGACCTCGGAGCAACCTCCAGAAACCGACCAAATTAATTTGGCCGTATTTAGAAACACAGTAGATTGGAAACGTGTTGGCTTTACAGACGCTTTGACGTGACTAGACGCGATTAATTATGACGGTCAGATGTCAATGTTCAGGTATTTTGAAGTCTCAGTTTGAGATTTGGTGGTCGGTTGATTTTGGCTTATTTATAAAGTATCTACGGTATGAAATGGAAGCAACGAACCAGTTGGCAGGTTTAACTTCAACCTGCGATAAATGACATCCATTTTACATATGGGGATCCTCATAGATTACCACTGTCGGGTTGACAGGGATGATGCCGGTTTCCTACCGGGAAAACTCCCACAGAGTTCCACCTCTCAGTTATCGGGGCCAAGGGTACACGTTTGCTGTCTTTGGCACGTCCAAAAGCGTTGGTTTACAACTTAACCCCGTCGCGTTAATAGGAAAAATCATAATAATGAATATCGTACATCAATACCCTGCCAAAGCACCATCAGAAGTTGTAAGAAAATGTGTTGATTTTTCAAGGACTGAAAAATTTGTCTCAGATTTAGTATCCAAAAACTGCACCTCCCCAACCGAAAAACAAGACAAAGTCCTACATACTTATAGGTACTGCTTTAGGGCGAAGGTAGGCACCTCTGATTGCAAAGTTCATAATATAAAGTGCTAACCTGAAATACATTATGTTAAACTTTTGTTTAATATCGCTTCAATCTTTAAGAATCAATAAAAACAATACGCCCAGCAAAGTACAAGTTAATATATAGTCATTAAAAGTCGATATTGTTATAACCAGGTGTTCATGATCAAACATCACGATATTCCCATTTCTTCTGTACGTAAAAAGATTGAATGGAACTAGCAATCAATTGATTTAGCCGCACACGCGTCGGCTTACTACCATACCTTATAATTAGACGATATCAATTCGATGCGATAGCGTGGCGGTCCTTGCGAAACTCGTCCAGCTTCTAAGGGACCATATCGATATCTGCATAACATTAAAAAATCTTATTGGACGTCAACTGCAAAGGAATTTCACCCTTAACACAGATAGTTAAAAATCTTAGTTCTATGTACTCCAGTTACGCTTAAGTCCTTTCATTGCGCTCACAAAAGTTCATAGTTACTGAAGTAAAGTAGCAAAACTGCACTTTGCTGCCTATCTATTGCGAGCCTTACATGTACGTTTTTAGACTTCATTTCGTTTGTATGGCATTGCAGGTTGTTACATTAAAAAATAATGGTTGTTCTACGCGTTAGAATCAGGATGCTGTAACAGTCCGGAGTCCGTCCGGCTCTAATTACCGCCGCCACTCAATATTGCAAAATGAACGAAGCCTATTCTCGAGTCGTACCCTTCGGCTATTACACCCGGTCTATTGTTACACAAAACGCATTTGAACCGCTCAATGGTGCCTTATAATGACCTGGGTGTGGCCGGGCATGCGCTACCGATATGGCCTAATGTACAACAATAAACAATATGTTCGTACCTTATCTCGATCCATCGCCAACAACCATTTCTAATTAATCTCAGCCCAATCCCATTAATAAATAGTTGTTATGAAAGTTAAATTACCTTCCATTGCGGAGATATAGTTCGCAACTCGCTTTAAGTATAATAAATTAGATCAGCGACAACTTTAGATGAATAAATTATAATCAAATCATTATGTTCGATTAATTTATACCCTATATAAATTATTCTTACGAAAGTTTTATCCAGTGGGTGCTAGGACACGCTTTAATTCATTATTATTGCTTTGAAGCTAACTGTTATTCTCGAATTATATCGAACGTAGCCTCTATGAGTGTTCCATAGAATTATTAGAGCGAGTGCTCTGAAGTGGGTACATGAAATGATGATTTCGCCCCTCTTTCATAATTGTATCATCCCTCAAAGAATGAAAGGCCATCCATAACATGTAGACTTGTAGCAATCCTAAACAGTTTAACCCACACTGTTTTAATGCTTTTTCTTGTGTAATTGTAAAATGGTCTTTCCATTAAAAAGTTCTTCAAGGCGTTCTCAAAAGCATGTGAAATTCACAAACTCACTTCGCAGGTAGTACGGCTACATAAACATTTTTATAAAATATAAGCCATATTTTGTGATAAAATACAGCAGGCACTTTATTGCATCTGAAGATATCGTAATGACGGTAACAAACTTGAAAATGCCTCTATCCTACTACAGAGTGACTCCCTCAAGCCTAGATGATATCGGCGTAAGACAAATAGAGTAGGTACTTGAAATGGGCATTAGCTCAGAGCAGAACTCGTGCAGATCGATCGATCACGCAGATGTTGTAACCCATAGAAATCAGAAATAGATAGAACGGTTATGTAGGTGTTCGCAAAATATTGTTAAACTGACCGCATATAAGCTCATTCTATCACTCTGGTCGCGACCGTGAACGACAGTGTTCGAATGAGTTTGGAGACTTTGGAGTGTGAATTCCGCTAGCTGCAATAAATTCGGGACAAATTTATTATTGCCGTTCTATTTACTTCCTTTTTCTATCTTGCAACCCTTCCCATTCGGTATCATCTCGAGACTCGACAAAACATATTTACTGGGCCTGAGGACCTATTGATAACTCAATGATGCAACGATAAAGCGTCTTTGTTAGTACCATCTATAAGTAAAGGTACTGGAGAAGACCACACGCAATCCTGGAAAAGAAGAATAAATATATTTCTACGCTCTTTAGATACGTTAATTTTACTGCAATAGGTACTGTGGTTAATAGTTTTATCACAGCAACAAGTGACAGAAAGACAAGTGCCGTGGCGGAAAAAAAAAATTGTTTCATACAATACCAAGTGGTTGTCCGGAATAAATTGCTCGTAGCGATAAGACCGCCAATTGTGTTTTTTCCTTTTTACCGACTTCAAAAAAAGGAGGAGGTTCAATTCGTCTGTATGCTTTTTTTTAAAGTAAGAAATAACTTTACAATCAGACTTCAATAATAAGGTATGTTTGGAGTCTGTGCAAAAATGAGGTTAAACTGACGATGAATTTGGGCGCAGACTCCAAAAATACCTTATTATTGAAGTCTGTAAAATTATTTCTTACTTTTTAGTTTGAAGTCGGTTCACATTTTTGTTAAAAATTAATGTATTAGTTTTTTTCTTATAAACTGGATTTTGTGTGTGTGCACAATAAAGAGTATTGTATTGTAACAATATACATATAAAGTAGCACCTTTTTAGAATAGATTACAAAATACTTTTACTTTTCCACTTAGTTTGATATTGTTCTACCTATGTAGAGTAGGTACAAAAACTTACCTAGATTTAAACTAATCCAATTTGGTAGCTAGTCCCAAAATAACTCCGATACTACTTAACCGATTTTAAAGAACATTTTTGCACATTTGTGTTATTAGGTCTAATTAAAAATATTGGGTAGTTTTAATGTATATCATAATGAAACAGATAAAACTTTAAAACCTTAATAATGGCTGAGCGAATCCTGTAATTATTAAGTCCATAATGGAGTCGTAGATAAAGTCTAGCTAGATTTAAGCTTTATTTCGCCCCATTTTTACATCGACCTTTGCACGATAGATCCGAATTACCTATGTTCCGCTATAAAATTATAAATGGCGTAGCAAATATGAAATAATCAATTGCAACTGCGTTCTATGCTGAGCGGTAATGAAGTAATGACAGGAAACCGAACCGCATGCACTTCGTTCATAGTAGTATTGCACCTATAAGGTAGTATGTAGTATGTAAGGTAGTAGCCATCTCCTATTGTAAAATAAGTTTGTAAAATCTTTTGTTCCAATTGTGTCATTTCGGAGTTTTGTATATTTACCAGATATAAAAAACTTCGATAGCGTGATTCAGGATACCCGTGACGCCATCTCTTGGCGAGTGGCGAAAGTTGCAAAATTGGAACCATCATTTTTGTGCGGCAAGGTGTCCAAGGTGACCTCAAAACTCGCAATGAACTCTCAAGATTTATTATGGCGTTTCGGTTGGAGAGGTATGCTTGTTGAAAAAGCATCATCTTACTTCACTGAAGTAGCAACACACCTTGCAACCTTAGACAGAGTTTTGGTCCTGCTAGTTGTTAGCGATTACACCATATTGTCTTATTTTCCATTCATTTGCTACATCTATTCTATGTGCCTTTCTTCTTCTTATCCGCACTTTGTAGTTTACTGCTGGACATGGGTTTCCCCTAATCGACGCCATTCCGGCCGGGCTGGGCCCTTTGAATTCAACGGCTTTCCGCTGTCTTGTTCAGGTCATTAGTTACCGTGGCTTTTCTTCCTTAATTCTAAAAACCATTTTAACTGCAAATTGGAAATATAAAAGGCAGCCAATAAAGCCAGCCCAGCCTTAGCCCATAAAGTTTCTTGATAAAAAGCTGCTACTTGAAACCCAGCTATTGTATAGCAATTTGTTCCTCTAAAAGCATTGTTATAATACCGTTCCGCGTTATGCAGGGTGCTGGCACTAAGCTGATAGTGCGAGTGGTTAACGCTCAATTAATGATGGACCAAGCTCGGTTGCGCCGAGATACCGAATCCGAAACTCGGTATTATCATAAACATTTTTCGAGTCAGTACAGATAATATTCGGTGGTTAACTGAAGACACCTTACAAGTTATACTGTCATAATATGGTGATCGCTTTGCGCGTTTCGCACGGCTTGAGAATAAATTGCTTATGTAGAATTTACAGTAATAAGTTTTAACGTGGATAATTGAATATACTAATTAATTATTTCGATTTGCTTGGACGACGATGCAAGGTTTTAAGTGCACACTGCACACTATTCCTGTAGATCAAGAGACTAAAATTTGTCTCTCCAACAACCACACTTCTAAAATGAAGGCAAAATATTTTTAGCAATTAATGATTCAGTCTAATTAGCATACGACGTTTAATGAGGAGTCAGAAAAAATAGCATAAATATTACTGGTGACCGACTAGACCTTGCCATTGTCCGCACTGGTAGGTACGTACCAGTCTGTCGGTGTAAAACATGCCGAGTACCAAGTTTTGACCAAGATTTAGCTCATCCCTAGTTCGAATGCAGTTGCACCCGGGCAGTGGGCGGGGGTATTTATACTGGGGGCACCGATAACCTTTATTCGACGGGCTAATCTCGGTGCTGTATTTCAGCTGCGAATTTCTAAGTAATGCAATTCCAATGTCAGCAGTATTTATTGTTGTTTGACTAACCGCTTATTGTATTTCTCCTTTAAGAATAAATATCTGTTGAAAAAGTAGGTAGAAGTATTATAACTCTAGAAGTATATAAACAATTTTCATTAGAAAAATGTTAACATTAAACAAAATGCACTACATCAATATTAATTGTATGGGTTTCATGAGTGTAGAGTTAAATTTTTACGGATTCTCATTAACATACTCGTAGTTAAAACGAATTAGTTTTTATGACTTCTTCATATCATTTTTTTTCAGCTTTGATATTTTAACGTTAAGATTAATTTAGTTTCAATGTACTCGTAAATACCTACAGTTCAAAAGTAAATAGTTAAATATTATAATTTAAAATAACTTCAAAAGGGTTCACTAACTTTTGAATTATGTAGCAAAAATCACGAAACCTAAGACTTCCAGTATACGCAGTTTTTTAAAGACCGTAAATTATTTATAAATAAAGATATTGTATCGACTTTATTCGCTTTATAATTAATATTAAGATGCTATTTTATAACGTACTATTTATAAAATCACCTGTTTTTAATAAAAAGTAAGTGTTAACGAAGAATTTACGAATGCCCAAATACTTTTGAACGGTAGCTTAGTAGTCTCAAAATTATTTAACGTAAGCAACCAGAGTATAGTTGATTCATATATCATTGTTGGATAAAGAAAGATAGGGTAAAAAGGTACCTGGTTCGACTGTACCCCGCGTCGAGATGATGATGACGCGTCGGAGCTCCGACCTTTCTTAATCGTCCATATGATCATCATTGATGTAAACTCGAAGATGTAAAGGGCAATCATTAATATAGCCTTCGTCTGATTATGTCTTAATATCGAAAACTTAAATTCGACATTTTCCTGACATTACTATCATAATTATTACATATTCTCTTATATGGTGAGCTGGTGCAATCTCCTGAGAATCAGATTGATAGTAATTTGCTGTGGCTTTTTATAGTGAATCTGTATTTAAATTAGCGATCAAAATTAGCGTTTTTATTCCATTTAAAGCTTGTTCAAAATTTATTCCATTAAAATTCGTGTTTTAACTCTTAAACTTACTGCTTACCTATGATTACATACAGATTCTTACTTCAGCAACAAAAATTCAGTTAGTTATAATGGTAAATAAGTAAATACAGTTACTTATTTAAGTAGGTAATTAACATTAAAAATACGAAACAAATTTAAATTATCCGTACTCCCAAAGATTCCGAAAAGCTCAATAAGAATAAGATAACAATTAAAAATAACAGCATCGACTGTAAATAGGTAATAATTCTTATTTTTTATCATTGTAAGTGCATCGGGAGTGACATGCGCGTGCGCCTCCGTTGACGAGAATGGGCAAACACGGCGAGCACGCGCTCTCGGGCGCGACCAAAAACGTAATTTATAACTACATTTACCCGCCCGGACGACTCCGTCCAATATTAATATCGGCGTCAGCATCATTAAGAAATTCCTTTTATTGCGACTTTAAATAAGTCCGTCCGCTCGCCTTTATTAAAAGAGGCTACCTTTCGCCAAGGTTTTGCAACGTCGCCCTTCTTTCGGAGCGGTTTTTAATTCGCAATTTAATCGAGCCCTCCAACAAAAGAAATTCTTTTCAATTTATGTATTAATATTCACGCGTTTTTGTATTCAATAATCACTTAATCTGTGGTGTTTTGGTTAATTTATTGGAGGGTTTTCGGTCGGTTATCGCGTTGGAAGCAATCGGGGCTCATCGGCGAGGGAAGGAGCCGCGCCTATAATGAGGCGAGCGTTTGAACAGCGCGCCGCCCGCCGATACCGTCTGGTAACGGGCTCCTACTGCACCTTTTCTTTGAAGGAATTATACAAATAATTAATGGGGAGCTTTATCTCTTCGAACTAAGGCTTATGCAAAATCCTTTGCTTAAATGTCATCTGAGATTTGATCGGAACTGGAATAAAAGCTTATAATGGAGTATATATAAACTAAGCAATCAGACTGATTTCAATTTTTAATGTAAATTTAAGCATCTCATGATCGAATAAGTGCAACAAAATATGCTCAACTTTAAACAAAAATAAACAAATAAAACTTTACACAATATAACACGTTGTAAGTTTTGTGAATCACACTACCGGTGTCGGGCTGCCAGACAAGATGCCTCGTTTATTTGTTTTATTCAAAATGTCTCGACACGACGCTCAGGCGAATAAATCATTGGATCCCTACCGTTACAGTAATGTGGATACTCCTCTACCCTTTTAATAGTTTTATTTTTTTTGTGCCTCATTCATACTTACAATAACACAAAAAGAAATAAAAAACGAAGTAAAAAAATTATAAAACCCTTTTGCTGACAGTTCACCTCGATATTTCTTTTGCTGGCATCGCATCAAAATATTCGAAAACCAACCTTCACCAAACAAAATACCAAAACATAAAGTTGTGTTCCATGCTCCATGGCTGAACTTTCGAGATTGTACAATTTGTACATTAAAATAATGCGACAAATAATAAACAATGTTCATACGTGAACATTGTTTACTATTATTCCAAGCTACTAACAATACGTTGTTCGTAGCTTGGAAATATACCAAAACTCATATTTGAACCATAACCCTTTAAAAGGTTCTTCTCAAGGAGTATCCATATTATTATGAATGTAGCGCTCATTTCAAAGATGCAGCCTATCCGAAGGTCTGTCGTACCCGCGTTTCGCTAAATTAGCTGCGTCCGCTACTGTCACTTAAGCTTGAAGCGCTGAATTATAATAATGTATGTTATACAATAAGGCACTTTTAATAAAGGTGTTTCACAATGAATCGTGTGAAAATAAATATCTCTGAGATAGGATATACTATTTACAAACTGCTGTATCTTATGATACATTAGTTGTTTACCAGAAAACAACATGTATGTATACCAAGGTAGTTTCACATTTCTTATCTTAAAAACTCTGTTCTTCATTTAGCATTATAGTCCAAGAGCCCGTGGCTCCCAGACCTGCGTTGTATTATAAAAGCTGAAAATTGTTCTATGTATACCCACAATATATGAACGGACCCTGAATATGGAACTTGGGTCGCGGTGGGTTCGGCAGTTAACGGGTGGTAAAGGTGAGAAAATTGTGCCGCAAATTCGTTATACTATAAAGGTCAGTTTTTATTTGTAGATTGAGCCTTCGCGTGTCGCCTTCCGAATTTCTCCAAATTTTCGGTTTTTAAAAAACTTTCTTTGAAGAATTTTCTCCAAATTTCTCTAAACTTTCTCCGTTGTATAGCGGCCGCTGAGACGCGTCTAAAGAGCCCTCGACCGTCCCCGTAGTGCATAAGAAACCCGAGATATTGAAGAATAACTAGAAAAAGCAGAAAAAAGTTAAATTGTTAACCTAACAAATTTGTTTATTTTATTCCGACTTCAATTACAAACTAATTAATTCATTAATTTACTCTTCTCTTCTCCATTAAGATTACTAGAGTCAATTAGATTATTTATTAGTCAATATATTAGTTAGACGAGTCGCGACTATTCTTCAACAGTACAACGTCGGAGTTGACATAAAAATATTTCCATTTAATTTTGTAAGGAAACTTCTACATCGTGATTTATGATACCTCTGGCGCCATCTCTTATTGAATGCAATAATTAATTATAGAAGTCAATATCCTCCGATTAAACCTGTGACTGTTCTGTTCTACGTATACTTAATACTACATGTTCAGTTACTCTTACTATCTTACTTATACGAACAATTTTTATTCTCACGATGACAAAATAGGTATTGAAGCCACTATTCTAAGTACTGCCTACCCAGACCAGTATGATATCAATGCTTAATCTGGCTATGTATCAGATTATTCAAATGTACATGACTGTAATCTTTCTAGCATTGATCACGCATAAATGTATCACACATTGTCAGCCTTTAAACTAGTTTGACCACAGACTGCCCTTGAATAACAAGAGATACCTTGCAACATCTCACTCCCACAAAACGTATCGTCTTATCGTTATTTAACATCTCTAATTAATAATTATGTCAATGAATAATTAGAGTAATGAATTTACAACAAAGTTTGAGACACGACACACGTAATGGTGCGGTTACCAGTTCGTACCGGTGTTACGCAAAATGGCCGAAATGTTCGAAAATTAAAACCCGATTATTTCTCTGTCAGAAACAAGTGCGGTACAGGCAGGTCTAATAATTGCGTCGGAGTCAATTGGAGCCGTTATGTAATCGGATAAAATAAGTCGCTACAGATGAGAAGTTTTACCGAAACTCTTGAAACTTCATTGTAAGGACCGTACGCACTATCAGATACAAAAAATTGTACGTAGACTGTTATAAACTAAACACTCAAAGGACTTTATTAAAACGTCGTCCAGTAAATTCCTATTTGCCGATAAATTATTAAATATTTCAATACGAACAGTGATTGGTTTCCAAAATGTACAAACTAGTAAAAACAACAAAAAGTTTGCAAATTCGGCGTTTTATATTTCATCTTACTCGTACATTACAGGGCAGTCTTATAAAGAAGGAGGTATAATACGCAAGTATGCTCCTTTAATTTTATAAATAGCTCAAGAGCCAGCAAGTATTTTAAAGCCAGGTCTGTATTTTAGTATTCGGATATTTTCACGTTTCAAAAAGCGTCTGCTAGCTTGGGCTATAATAATAAATCTAAAAATTTAAATCATTTGCCAGTTACCGAACAGTGAACAAAACCTTAAGCTCGCGAAACGCAAATTACCATACCACTTGATTGGTCACAGGATTTTAGTGCAAATGTGAAAAAATACGAACGGCACTTAATGTCGGGGATGCGGAACAATTAATTGAGGCCTCCCACGTTAATAATTGGAGCAAATAAACGTTCTTAATGTTCACCTTCCCACAGTCTCACCGTAATGTGATGCTAGCGATTCCCGGAATTTGAGACATTTACCGTTTGCTGGTAGTATGTTTTGTTGAAATCCTAACAAATTTGTGGAAAGCTTCTAAGCTTCGCTTTCAAGTTTTGTTTGTTTAAATGGGATTTTCCTTAAATTCAAATTACTTAACCCTAACGGTTTCTTACCATGTTTTACAAAAGTAGCTGAGCAATCATTTTTAAGGTGGACAAGCATCCACATGGAAAAACTTGTTAAAATAATACATATTAATTTTTCCTTTGCATCAATTTGTACGATCAATTTGTCGTGAGGCTATTTTGGTCCATCTCTCTCCTTTTGGAGCAGTTGGCGTGATCATCCGTCGTGCATGTGAAAATAAATTATCTGAGCTCTCGTGTTGCTGTCATGTCAAAATTGACAGGACATGCACGGACAAACTTGTACAGTCACAGTCCCTTAGGTTTTGTATCTGAAAATATCTTGACAGTACAATATCTTTATAAACGATACGTCGAATATAACGATATAATTAGGGATTTAAATATTCGGGTCATCCTAAACTTTGGTAGCCATGGACTCCCACGGTCAATATAAAATAGGTAAGAAGTCCTTCTAAGGTGGTATTTATTTTATAATCCTCAGAATAGCAACGCCCCCACGTATGACCATCTCCAAATTTTCTACATCAACCACCGCTCATTTATGCTAGAAACAATGGATCTACCACCTGAAAAGGTCTAATTGACTAGATTTTAAATACTACGACGGGTGTACTGAAGTCTTAACGTAAGTTCAAAGGCATTCTAGGTAAATTGCAATATTTATTTATTTATTGCAATATTATCTTTATCCGTGTACCTACTTCCCATCCTGACGACGTATCTACTATGGGGTGCTGAGGCTGACCACAGTCAACGTTGCTTTGTCTTACCGAACATAACAATAGAGCCCATACATAGATCCCGTATTCCAAATTAATCAAAATAAGAAATATTTAACAATAATAAAATTCTTACTCATTGTCGTCATGCAATTTTCGTATGACATAATTATTGTAACACTGATTAACCGAATTAAACGCACATGATGTAAGGCAAAAAGTTCCAAGTGTTCATTGAAACAGATTAATTAAAAAATCCATTCAGTTACTTAAAATGTAGTCCTGTCCTTAATTGATCTGATATTGACACCTAAACGACCTTAAGCATCCCATTTCAAGCCTGATCTGACTACCTCTGTGAATTAATTTTTAATCTCGAAAATTTGATTTTATTAATAAACAATTTGTCTCCTCAATTTTTTGATATATTAAATCTTAATATTACTTACCTACTTTTGTAGAAATATTCATTTGGTAAATTCACTCATTGTACTTGTAGCTACGTACAAAAAACCGCATTTAAGTTACGTTTTAAATTATTATCATTCACGTTTTTTTTTTCTTAATTATCATATTTTGTTTTCTTAAAAAAACTCATGACTACCACAAAGTCTCTGGTAACTAATAAGTATTTAAAGACAATTGATGACTTATTTAATAATGAAAATACATACTAAATTATAATTATATTACTTTATCATTTTTTACATAAAACATTTACTTTACATAAAAGTCGAAACCTATCCGAGTATAACTAAAGAAAACTTAGCAATTTAATTAACGCAGAACTCCATCAGAGGATTCGTAAGATCATACTTATTTGATTTTGATTGATATAGCGGTACACTTGTTCGAAGAAGCCTCCTTCGGCTTTAATCTCGTACCCGAGAACTCTGTGTCAAAATTTTGTAATGAGAGCATGAAGGGATTATTTCTGACAGCCACGAATGGCTCCGAAAACTGCTCTGAGAATTATGAGTAAATTCGACAGGCTTTTTAATGAAGAATCAATGTCAGAATGGCAGACCTACCTCTGCCTTGTAATTGTAGGTATTATGTACAGGTACATCCAGACATACAAGTAAAGTTGTATGTAAACATACATCTCATAGAGTAGTTAATTATTTAAAAGCTTCATATTTTAAATTTTTTAAAATTGAATTTGTAACAAGTATTGTAGCATTTTGATCGATTTGATCATGACTAAACCACTGATTTCCATAATTCAATTTTGCATTATCAAAGCAAATTCAAAGTAGCAATAACAAAAGCATTAGCTAATCGCTGTGCGCAGTTTTGAAATGTGGTAATGTCGATTCCGTCACATTACCGACATGGGAGGCAAGAGTTAAGAGCAGAGACAACAGACGACAATTCATCTCGGCTTGTCGGCAGGTCACGAAGAGACTTCGCCTACTTGGTAGGTATCGAATGCACGCGGGTTAACCTGATGCAGATTGATTTGATATATTTAAAAAAGATTGCGCAGTAATAAATTGGATTTGAGTATGATCTTTACTGTCCAAATGCTGTCGCATACGGAAGACATAGCAGGCTCTTCAAGATAAATGAATGAAAATGAAGCTTCTTCTAATATTTTGCCTTAATGTACTAAATAAAACGAACTGTTTCTCAATATTTTGATTGCAGAGTTTTGAGTGAGTTTGATTTCTGAATGATTTTTTTGCAGTCATAGGAGAGCAATCGATGCTCATGTCCCGATGTTCCGTGCGTCAGGAAAACGGCTAAATAAACGTTTGTCGGCAAGATCTTAACTCCTTTTTATTCCATTACTACCAACTTGGCAGACTCTCTTCGAAGACTTCGCAGCATTTAATAAAAAAGGTTAATCAATCAAAATTAGATGGAAAAATTAAATGATTTTGAGAGCATGCAAAGAATGTGTCTGTATACCTGTTTAAGAGGATCGATGCACCTATTTTAAAAAGCTTGACAAGTTTGTATAAACTCAAAAGTCGGAGAAATTCTTTGTTGATTTATGCACGGTTAAGTTGTATGAATTGACGAAAATTGAAGAATAGTGGGTAATTCATCTCGATTTGTCTTCAGGTCACGGAGGACGCTCTGGTCGTGACTCCGAACCAATGTCGGATACCGACAGTCTTATATAGTCTACTTACAAATTGCAGATAAATATTTCTACGTTTTGAATTCATTGGGCGCGTAATGAAAGAAAAAACGTAACAGAACTGTAGATTAACAGAACGCGTTACGATTTTTATAACGGATTCAGCTCCTCTGATTACAAATACTATTAAGTATTCGTAAACTTAATTAAGAAAGTCTTGATTCGCGTTTAAATTTCAACTTTTGATTATTAATGTTTAATATCAATATCAATTTCTTTCAACACAAATTCTTTATAAACTTGATGATATAAAATACATAAACCGTTTGATATCAGAAAATAGACAGCTTCCAAAAGGATAAATTACAACCGATACCGTAACATGATATAAAATTTCAATGAAGTTTTATCTCCTCGTTATTTATGATCTATCCGTCACATGCGCGGACGATTCTCTCGTAAAATTACTGGCATATTTCCACGATTAACCACCTATGAGACAGACTACGATCTTTAAGCGAAAGATTTCCAACCTTTTCCTCTCCTAATACAGTTTAATATTAAGTCTGTGAGCGAACACAAAGAAAATAATCCCGTGATTTAGGGGTCCATATCTGTCAAGTACCGCCGATAATGTGAATATGGGGACAAATAGGTTTATTGGCTACTGTCGTAATAAAACTGTGTGATTTATACAGAACAGTGGCGCAGGTACTCGGGTTTGCAAATGATCTCACTGATCCGGCACGATGCGGGTATTAAGTATCAATATTATCGATACCTTCCACAATAGAAGTGCTATAACACCGTTTTAGATCACTAAAAGAAAAGTCTTGTGTAAACAAACGTCAGCTTCATTATTTACTATGTATTTACAACGCGTTTGGTTCGTACCAAACACATATTTATAAATTTAAAATTTTTTATTTAAATTTCAGTCTAATATAATTAAAATGTATGCTTAGTTTAGCTCATCGTAACACCTCCATTTATAAAAAAGTGGAATGAAAAAGCTCTTCTCCATTTTTATTTTGTGTGAGTAACACATAGTAGGTAGATAATTTTAAGGCAATTCTTAAGCATTCCTTCAAATCAAACAAAACAATTTAAAATTAGATTCAAACTACATCGCCGTCTATGTTTTATGCATAGTTCAAGAGTTTTTGCTCCAAATTGTGGTGGCAGTGAAATAATTCATTGTGAATGGTGACAAAAATAGCGGGGTCTGGTTGTGCAAGTCACATCTCGGCCCAGGATCCGTCGCCAAGGCTGTGGTCACTCGTGCGTGGCGGACGGAGGTCTGTTAGAACTTAAATCGAATTGGTCCTTGCACAGACCGCGGCTAATACGTCTATTATAATGTCTTTGAAACTGATAGTGTATTAGCCCTGTATGAATGCATTAGCAGATTCTTTATTCGGAACCTTGATTAAATGTCATGTTTAAACAGAAGATTTTTTTCATCTGTTCATTGTAAGCTGATGATAGGTACGTATACAATCGGGCCACTTACTAAAATAATGTTAGGTACATTATTTACTTTCTACCTACACGTAAAATGTCACAGGACGCTAAAATTTACGAGTGGATTTCCGGTGGGGAATAAAAATCAAATATAGGTAGAGAAAAAACAGTGGTTACATATTGTGTAAAGTGCAAAGTATGAAGTAAGTCCGTTTAGCACTAAAAAGTAGTTAACCAACATACAAAGGTATCTTTGAAAACTTTCACTTTTAAAAATTATCTATTAATAAGTAGATAAAATTTAATTTCAACATGCTAATTCTTTTAATTAAACAACGTACCTACCTAATAGATGCAACCTTATGCAAGGAATGTAACATTCACATTTTTTAAGAACTGCGTGTCATTATTACTCATAAAAAATCATAAATCTGTTAATTAAACGCAAGGTCAGAGTGCAGTGCAATGCAGTTTTTGTGAGTGTCGGTTTGCTTGCAGTCTCCGGTTGCAAGTTTTGCATAAAAAAAGCAATTTATAAGACGGTGTCTACTTATTCAATTTCTTCCTTCCTTCCTTCCTTTCAGCCCTTAGTAGTCCACTGCTGGACATGGGCCTCCCCTAATCGACGCCACTCCGCCCGGTCCTGGGCCCTCTGAATCCAACGGTTTCCCGCTGTCTTCTTCAGGTCATCAGTCCACCTGGTCGGAGGGCGGCCTGTGCTCCTTTTGCGTAGACGTGGTCGCCATTCGAGGACCTTTTTTCCCCATCGGTTGTCAGTCCTGCGAACGATGTGGCCAGCCCATTGCCACTTTAATTTGCAAACTTTGAGAGCTATGTCGGTCACCTTCGTTCTTCTACGGATTTCATCATTTCTGATTCTGTCTCGTAGAGAAATACCAAGCATAGCTCTCTCCATTGCCCTCTGGGCGACTCTGAGCTTGTGCATTAGGCTCACAGTAAAGGACCACGTCTCGGCACCGTAGGTCATCACTGGCAACACACATTGCTCGAAAACTTTCGACTTCAGGCACTGAGGTATATTGGACGTCAAGACGTGTCTTATTCAATTTAGCTTATTTAAATTTAGCTTGATATTTTTACAAGACGTGAGTAGCAAACAGGCATGAAGCGCGATCACTATGAACACCCACGTCCTATCTCAAATAGGAGGAATCTATGTAAGTTCGTATGAGGACTAAGATGTTCACAAACAAAACACCAAACAAGAAGAACAAGCTGTTTAAATATTTAAACTACGAAAAAATTAATGCTAAAATTAAGAAAATAAAACGGACACATTTATTTGTAAATGGAACAAACAGTAGAACTGTTCGATACAGTTCGATTTTTTTTTGTTTTGAGTTCCCGCGATGTTCTGTTTTTATGTAGGTAATATTATAATAGGTTTTTATGTAGGTTAATGTCGAATACCTACTAGGTATTCGACAACGCCCGCCTCTATCATCATTCAGCCATAGAAAATATTAATGAAATAAATTTAAACCTAATTAAAATAATAGCTGACCCGGCAGGCTTCGCTCTGCCAATTAATTTGACTAAATCTAGCAATAAATATAGCCTATGTTACTCAGGGTGAATGTAGCTTTCCAATGGTGAAAGAATTTTTAAAATCGGCACAGTAGTTTTTGAGTTTATTCATTACAAACATACACACACACAAAAATACAAATTTTTCTTTATAATATTAGTGTAGATTAAATTGTAACTGATATAATTTAAGCCTCATCTTAAAAGACAATAAATTGAAATGATATAATTTATTTTTATGTGCTTTGCCTACAAAAGGTTTGCAGCCAAGTCAGTAACTAATTTACATCGTGTTTGAAAATGCCTTCTGAAAACTCGAGTGGAATGTACGGGTGCAATTTAGAATCAATTGTTTGACGACATTTTCCTTGTAGCCACGATTGTTTGCCTCACAGAAGACGGATTGGCCTTGAAAACACGGAAGACAATCTGGAGAATGTTTTTTGGTACTTATTTCACAGTAGCACCTCTGTTGGTTCCATTTATAATGTACGATCTAAAATCTAATTGCAGAACGTACCTGCCTACCTGTCTAATAATTGTTGGTGTAGATTTATTTAGTTGTACTATTTTAAGAAACGAACATCGTTATTATTTGATATGTATTTTTTACATTAACTTTAAACAACAATTTAATCTATTTATAATCACAATATTTCATGCTAATTGCAAGTGGAACTGCATATTATGTTTTATAATTAAAATTCTAATGCGTTTCTGAAACATTTGTGGTTTTAAAGGACTATTGAATAGTGGTGCAATAATTACAAGCTAAGTGCGAGTGAGATTCCCGTACCGATGGTTCAGTACATATTTCTTCTATGAGAATACATTAACTGAAGGAAAAACTAAATTTTGCCGTTGGTCCACTGGTCCCTTATCTGTGTAAAAGAATCATATCATATTGATCAAGGTCAGTCTATCAATTGGCAAAATAAGTGTGTAATTAAATAATTATGAAAAGATATGACTTACTAATGTAACTTTAAATCAACGACATAGTACCTATTCCCTTAATTCATTCTATAAGCCACATTTCATGATTTTAACTCAAAGAAAATTCCGTAGATTTACGTACGTACCTACTTGGTCAACGACCGTATCTTTTGATTACTATGACTTAGAAGCTTGATTTTCTTTACATATTCCAGGGATTACATACCAACTTGGGTATTTGATATTAATCTCAACTTGACAAGAGAAAAAGGGTCTTGGTATACAAAAAGATGGAAATCAAAGTAATCCTGTAAGGGTTCATATTTTCTACTAAAAGTATCGAACCCCAAACATTAGTGAAACTTATTATTCGTGCAACACCTTGAGTGCCACTGCCTACCAGACGCGGTTTGATCAGTGACATGATCATATCAGAAAAAATCTCGGTCCAATTTCACGCAACACAAACTCCGTGATCAGTTTTGCCTGTTATGGTGACAAACGAACAACAATTTCCTACTCTGTCTAATTGTACCGGCCCATTGTCGCCGAACATTAATACGTCAGAGTTTTTTTCCGATCGTACATCGGGCCGGTCACCTTGCACTTTCGATTTTGTCCGCCACGCCTGATTTACCTTAGGGGGTTTTCATGTCATAAGTCGTCAGGAAACCCTTTCGCTGACACATATATTTTAAATTGAAATTGATAATAGGTATTTAAGGCACACTGAAAACTTTTCCAGTACCTACTTCTAGATTCGACTGTAATACTTAAGTATGGAACCGTAGACACAGCTTCTGGGTTGTGGGGCTAAATCAACCCTTAGGGTTTCTGGGGCATCTGAGGTAGTGCAGGTGCATTGCTAGTCATGCGTCAAATCAAAAGTACTTACTAAGATGGTCCCCTCAACATCAGTAGTTATCTGTGGCAACCATATCTTCCCAATTGAAATACAAGCTTCACGGTGGATGTAGATAGAGGATGACGGTAAGGCACAAGTGCATATTTTACCGCTACAAACGGTGATCATTCATGTCATATGAGTGACCATCGACAGAAGTTACACTGAGTGATTGCAGACTTTTGCTACCAATAGGTATCTACTCTATTTTATTTAAAAGCGATTTCGGATTATTCGGAAATAAGATGTATTATTCGATCAGTATCTAAACAATTTACATATTGAGCAGAGCGGGTACCTAAAAATTGAATGGATCGTCAACTAGACAATTTACAAATTCCGCAGATAACCTTACATTTTGGGGCAAAGAGCAATAAAATGTTATTTATATGATAATCTTGTTTTGTTCGCTACCAATTTTCATAGAAATCAAATTCAACTTGTAAATAGTTCAAACTCAATAGTAATCAGAATCAGAAGAAAGCAATTCTATAATTTCCCTAAAGTAAATCGACTGTTTACTGTCCGAAACGGCGCCTATTGATTGACTCATTGTATTTGTAGAGTTGAATTAGAGCACTCGAAACTGTGCCACAGATAGTATCGGACTTGATGTTTAAACCAGAATTAGATCAATTTGCCATTTACATAATTTGCGCTACAATATCGGCTGCAAGGTTTGTCTGATTCATTGTTAAAATTACAAAGGATTGCATTAAGATTCGGAACTGAAACTTTAGACTGATTAGTCACGAAATTTTTGGAATTAAAATAAAAAAGTACTTACTTTTATTTAAATGCCGCCAGGTATTAAGTCTACCTTTTTTAAAGAAAATCAAAAAATTGTTAAATAAATAAAAACTCAAAAAACTGCTATAAGTTGAAACACATAATAACCTGTGTAAGTTACAGTAAAAATAAAATGTAAACCTGATTTGCAACTCAATCGACGACGCACTGCACTTCATAATTAACACTTAATTAAAAACTACGAAGAAAGGTAATCTCATCGCCGAGCTTCCTTTACCATACTCCAAAACCACAAGACCTCTGCTTCTCATTTTACACCTGGATTCATTACACTCCGTCCGCTTACGTCCTTGATGAAGAAACCTAAAGAATGTCTCCAAGGTGGTCTACATTGATATTAATTACTTTCAACAACCTTGCAATATTCGTAACGAGTTCTCCAGACGTCGTCTAAGACTCTGCATTTAATTATAAAGTATGAGAGGGTCGATAATATCTCATGAACACTGGTGCAACGACTCGAATAGAAAGTGATAAGTCCATTTTAACTACTTATATTAACGTCCAAACAGATTGATACCGAACAATAAGCTCTTAGTTAATTTCTAATTTATTTTAAGCGAAGTCATTCACAAAAGTTAAAACAGATGAGCATTGTAAGTGTCTAGTTACAGATTATGACGCTAAACTAATCCATCATAATATACACCCTAAGAATGTAATAAGATGGTAAGAATATAGGAATAAGGCATTTTTGGTGGCAAAAACAACGTGGCGTTAGTTAAAGAAGGCCCAAGTCCAGATACAGACTTCAAAAGACTGATGATGGATGATTAAGGTTCTTATTTAAATTTAATTTCTATGCCTTTGATTTGAATCTGTTTTATTAACAGCGTAAAATAATCAATAAACAAGCCATCATTGACACATTCCATTCCGAAGCACCAGAGACGCGAGACCGAATCAAATTTTAATTATCCCTCGGACATTAATAAACAACTACAATGTTGAGCATTAATAAATTTGTCACCGCATTATAGATAGTGCTAGAATGCGAATCTTGGACAATGAACCAACACTGAGTTATTATACTGATAGGCCATTAGTCGCGAAGCTACAGAATAATAGTTCGGTATAGATACCATCGACTGGAAATGACACGCTGAACTCTTTGGCATTCTCGTATGCATAATTAATAAGCTATTGTACACATAAATTATGTATTATAATTAGTACGACTGACATCTAGGTGTAAAAGCAATTTTCTAAATAATAAAGTAATTAAATGGGAAACTGGAATAGACAGGTTGACAGTTCCGGTATCGCAGTACAGTGAGGGTGAGCGCGGAGGGCTCTTTGCCCTCTTGTAGGGGGTGTATTTTATGCTCGACAATTCCTTCACAGATGTTAATATAATTGGAGCTTGAATAGCTCACGACGCCCAGACCTGATTTGATGTGACTTTCGAGACAAGTTTAAGAAGACCAAAAAGACACCTTGTATACGAGTTTACAGCCTGTGACCCGATCATTCCGAGATTGCCCCTTTTATTTTGCTAACTGACTGGACTATTGGAGAAATTATGTTGGTAGAGGTTATGTTTTACTAAAAATGAACCTAGCAGCTGTTCTCGCCAATAAAATAAAAGCAACTTAAAAAAAGACCCCTTATTAATGTGTCCCAATTTTGATTTTCTGACAAATTTAAAAAACCTTGACCTATACAAAACTAAATAGTTAGCTAAATAGCTCGCGTGTATTTTTCGGAGAAATCTGATTCGAATTTCGAATCCATCCGATTTCTCAAGAGTCGGCGAAGGTCATGACGGAGATTAAAAAACGGCTTTTAAAATGCAACATTACTGCATTAATAGCACCTTCCAGCATTTATGCCATTCCACTTCCTTGTCCCGCTGCGAGTAATGGAGCTGGATTGTCGGTAATTCACTATGCGATGCTATCGGTTGTCGATGGAGCCCTTTTTATGAGCACTGCGCAGATAGAAAGAGTTGCCAGAACTAGCCAAGCACCAGGACTGTAGCATATTTATTGTTGTTGACCTGCCGCTAGTAGGAGCCGCTTTGACTACGGACTGTTGTATGATTGCATACTCCATACATTGTTCCGAATCAAATTGTCTGCGTAACAGTAAGCAGTGCACATAATAAGTTTACAAAGGATACAAACTCTTGAATAACAAAAAGAAGAAACAATTTATTAATTTCATCAAAAGTAACTATACTAATATTAAGTTTTGTGTTAGGTGGTATAGCCATTGTACATACCTCGCCCGGGAGGTACTTTACCGCCATTCTCATAGCCCACTGTCTTGCAAGCAAGTCTTGTGTTTCAGTTGAGGAAAATCTTTATTTAAGGTGATCAATTGATCATCTTAGTGTTATGGGTGGCAACGCACAAGCGCACGACACGTTCTGAGATTAGAAGATTCTCTCCATTGACTGCAGTGACTACTTCACATCAGCTTGAATGCTCATTTGCTGCTCATTTACTATAGCAAAGATTCACGTAAAATATCTATTTACATACAGCACCAAATAACCAAGCCTTCAAAAGTCGGGAACAGTTATATTTAACACGAGCTCAAGCCTCAATGCCGAACATGATAATGCAGTAAAGTGAAGTACACCGGACACCATCAGTATATTTAGCCGTGGAAGGGCTTTATGAAGTTACCTCTACTCTAGTAAGTAGCAAGAACCCGAAGTATGCGGTTTGACTTGTGACTTGATCAAGGATGCCAACGCCTAGAGTTGAATAAAATAATGGACCATTCCTTAACACTTAACTAATGGTTCGAAGCAATGTAGCCCAGTTACTAAGATTTCGACTCCTTAGTCAAAAGTCTACTGACACGCACAAATGATTTTCCTAAGCTTTATGAATTTTACAAAATATAACTCGTTATATAAAAAGGAAGGGAAACCTCAGGGAGGGAGAGGCATGATGTTCTAAAGTCCACTAACCAGCGGAAGGTCAGCATGGTGGACTATGGCCTTTAATAATACCCTTCTCGATGTGACAGGAGATACAACTGCAGTGGCCATAGTCCTCCACGCTCTGGCCTAATTTGCGATGGTGTAACATAATAATTACGCAATATTCCTAACACTTTGATTTTGGAAAACTGGCATCCTTAGAGTAGATGACCTATAGTGATATTATGAAGTATTTAACGCGCGGTAGGGCAGGGCGTAGCGACGCGTGCGCAACCGGGCTCAGTGGGGGGGCGCTGGGGGGAGGAGGTTACCGAGGGGACAAAACTAGATACGGGCGGTGCGAGCAATAAGCAAATAGAGGGCAGCACAGAACCGACAACCAAGACAACCGACTCCGATACACTGGCATGAAACAGAAGGCAGTTCCTGTTTGAAGGGTGGCGAAACTGACATCATAAAAGACATATGGACAGCAGAGACTACAGCACAAACTTCTTTTGGAGTGAAGATCGTAGTTAATAAGTAACAAACGGGCTTATGTTAAGCTATTGATGTACATTGTACACCCGACACCCGAGGCTGACCTCTAATCCTTATGAGTAGCAATAAACCAAGTACATACTTATTGTTACTCCTACCAATGTAAATGACATGATGAACACGTTACTTTACGGCGAGTTTGAGAGCACCGCAGGCGTTCCGTTTCCTAATTATTTAATTATTATTTTCTCGTATTAAATTATACTACACTTTAATTGACCTATATTAGATCATCGTCTATCCCGTCACATCAATAAGTATTTGGGCTGGTAAAATAACACTTAGAATGTCAGTAACCCATTAATGACCCACTACAGGGTCGGGTCTCCTTCTCGTAATGAGAGGGATGTAGGCCTTAGTCCACCACGCTGGCCCACTGCGGGTTGGTGGACTTCACATACCTTTGAGAACATTTTTTTTTGTGAACTCTCAGGCATGCAGGTTTCCTCACGATGTTTTCCTTCACCGTAACAGCAGGTGATAATTAATTTTATAAACTTCACACTTAGAATATTTCCTCTTTAATTTAATACATGAAACCGTTTCTTAGCTACGCAAATAAATGCTTAACACCGCAAATCGGTCTATTCTTACGATTCGGCACGGCGACTAATAAGAGTGGTCGGATAGTTAGAATGTTTTCTTTTAATTTAATAAATCAGACCGCTATGCTATGTGCTTGACTGTGCAAATAAAGTCTTAACTCCGCAAATCGCTCTACTCTTGCGACTCGGCACGGCGGCTAGGAAGAGTGGTCGGCTCGGCTTGATAAATCATCGACAGGCCACGCGCGCCCCCGGCTGCCGCAACCGACTCCGATACACTGACACGAAGCAGAAATGCCCTATTTCAAGCTATAAACACGTAAAATGATAACAATGGCAAAGTTGACGTGCCTTTAAACGACGACCCTTTAAACGAGCAGAGGCTGCTCAAATCTGGTGGCGAAACGTGGAGAAGATGTTCATATCGGCAATGTAATAACCTACACCGAGGATTGGGAATCAATAAATTGAGAAGAACCGAAAATTGGCTTGATATTCAGTAGTGTACTAGAGATGGTGAAGATAGAAAACTAAAAACTAGTTAAAATTTACTTATATTATCAATTATTATTCTAGTATTTAAGTAGTAATAAAATTCTAGTATTGGACCAATCATATAACTACTACTAAATATAATTATGTAGGCAAGTAAAATTATTTTATGTCTTTTTATTGTCTTTCGTTTACTTAAAGGTTTACTTTTTTAGAGTTTACTTTTTTAATGGAATATTAGTTACCTAGTTTTCAAATATAATATATAATGTGTTTTTTAAACACTTATTATAATTTAGAAATAATAACACAATTGTGTTGATCTGTAAAAGATGTATTTCACATTAATATTTCTCATAAACATTTCGATTAAATTTCTAACCAAAACTACTTATCTTACCTGTAAAAGATAAACAACATTTAGAGCTATTATTTCCTTTAGTTTTCACTGCCTAACATTTACATAAAATTAATATTTTCATATCTTATTGTTCAACAAAATTAAAATAGAAATTATAATGTCTTCTGTGTCATAGACGTTCAAACATCAAAACGAAAAAAATAAAATCTTAATAAAGTAAAACCTACTTTATTACATCTCCCCCCCCGCATTTGAAAAGAAAAAAAATCTACATAAATATTAAATGTGTTACTGGAACAAGTTTAGTAATGTGGAAAAGATTTGATTCGCATTTCTTGTGTCCTGTATCTATTCTGTACACAGTCTTCGATAGTTTCTCCACAATTTCATAAGGACCGATTTTCAGTTCATCCAATTTTTTTCTGTTCAACCGGTTTCCGTTTTCAACATAAACATAATCTCCTACCTTAAATTCACAATCTATCCTATTTTTGTCAAATTGTTTTTTATTGTAATTGTGTGATTTTACTGTATTTTCCAGTGCCACTTTTCTATCTTGCTTTAAATTGTTATATGTTACTTCCTGTTTTAATTCATCTGGTAAAGTGTCGATATTTTTTCCATTTAATAAATATTCCGGAGAAAATCCTGTCACAGTGTGCTCTGTTTCATTATATCTTTTAGTACATTCATGAGCAATCGTTGTCCAGGCTCTTTTTTCTTTATTTTCATTTATTCTACATCTTATCTTATTAACCAGTGTTTGGTTAAGCCTTTCGTTTAAACCGTTTGAAAACGGAGCATTTACTGCAGTAAATATAATTGATATTTTTTCATTATTTAAAAAACGTTTGAATTCTTTTGAATTTATCCCAGGATATTGATCAGACAGAATTAGACCAATTTTATTTATTTGTGTAACCCTTTGAACGAGTTTTATGAAATCATTTGAATTTTGTGTTTTTGAGGTCAAAATAAAAGCAAATCTAGTAAAATGATCCACCAGCAGATGTAAATAAGTTTTTGTAGACCGTGAACCACCAAATCCACCAATGGTATCTATAGAAACTATTTCAAATGGATAAGTAGCGGGACCCAAGTGAGACAGTAGTCCAAATTTACATTTTTGTCTTGATTTGTTTTTAATGCATATCTCACACTGTTCACAGATCTTTTTAATATTATATGATAAATTTCTTGCCGTATAGAAAGGATTGATCTTTTTTTTCATTTGCTGTACTCCTATGTGACAATAGTGATAATGTATTTTTTTAATCAATTCCTTACTAAATTCTTCTGTTAATAAAATCTTTTCCTTCTTTCCAGCCATTTTATAGTATATTTCATTCTTTAATTTAATTCCATTTTTGTACTTTTTTATGTCTTCATTACCTTTCTGATCATTCAGGATATCTTCTAATTTAATAAGATTAACTATTTTTAAATTTTCTTCTTGGTTTTCATTCGGTTCTAATACAGGGTTTCTGCTCAAACTATCTGCTTCCAAGTTAAACTTTCCAGGGGAGTATATCACATCAAAATTGAATTGCGAGAGATAATAAGCCAAGTCTCCTAGTTCTTCATCCGTTCTAGCTTTTATATTCATCTTCTCCAGTGGCTTGTGATCTGAAAAAACTGTAAATTTTTTTCCCATGAGCCAGTGCTGCCAATATTTAACAGCCTCTTTTATTGCTAAGCATTCCAAGTATATAGCTTTTTTTCTCTTTTTTTTTTCTCGCATTAAATGACTTCTTAGTCGTAAATATTTGTTCTTTATAAAAAGACATGTAAGAAAGACCAGATCAAAGATTCTCCGGAAGGCTTAGTAGACAGAATGAGCGCATCTACGAAGGCTCACGCGTGGGTGATACGTGTCTTAATTAAACCAACACAACACTAATTAAATCACTAAGACGCTGCCTGTAATCGCACTGGTAATTGAGAATTGCGTACAGCGAATTGTCTTAAGCCCCCATTAAAGGTCAAAGGTATCCAGTTCACACTAAAGGAATTTAAGTCTGAATTAATTTACTAAATCGTGGCCCGAGCGGTTAGTTATGTACGGTCCGGCCCATTCGTTTATTTAACCTACATTAAATGGCCAACTGCAGAATTAAGTTTACTCAAACCAAACAGTTTTGTACTTTACTTTTTTTTTGCTTTCTAGTCTGCTAAATGTAACGTTTTGTTACCATAAAGTTAGATATCGTTATTAATCACACTAGTTTTTCCTTAGGCAGTTTCAAAATTTTTTACAGAAACCTCCACATTGCCACAAAGAAAAAACGTAGAATGTACCTATCTTAATATTTTTTTAAATAAAAAGGAATGACATTAATAGATGTGAAAAAATTTCATATCTAGGAATTACATTTCGAAATCGACAATTTAATATAACAACTTGAGCTACGTCTCCCTTTAAATTAAAATGGCTTTTTCTTTTTAAAGAAGATACAATTTCACATTTTATGGATCACATACTTTCGACAAATAACTTAAACACGAAATAATACCGGTGAGTATTTAATAACTCGATATGCATTACTTTATTAGCGATCACTGCGAAAACAAGCATGTATAAAATTGAAAAAGAAATGCATTTAAAAGGCACTCAAAACAAACAGAATGAATCGGCCACATTAACGAGCCGGCATTCGTTCTTCCAACATTCAATTAAATAACCAAAAGTGCCAATTTCCTACTCAAATGTATGTTTGACCTAAAATAACACGGGCCTTTGTACTTGCGGTCCTTCAATTTAAAAACCATGCAACATACATGCGCGCGCACTGTACTTATCGTCAGGAACAAAGTATAATTTACTTAGTTATAACATTACTGGCCAATTTCGGAGCCCTCGACTTTCCGGTCACGAGAAATCATTTTCAAAAATTTATGACGTCAACGCAATCGTTCGCTGAATTGATTTTTATGACGTTTTACATGATTTTGGGACGGTCTACGGTACTTTTCTAGCATCCCGTACCCTAAAATGCTTTTAAAAGCAATAGGTATTTGTATAAGATCAAGGAAAATTTTATTTCAAATCCAACCAACGTTGTCTTAACCCATTAATGGACCCACTGCAGGGTCGGATCACCTCTCATAACGAGAAGGATGTAGGCCTTAGTCCACCACGCTGGCCTAGTGCGGGTCGGTGGACTTCACAGGCCTTTGAGAACATTTTTTATGAACTTTCAGGCATGTAGGTTTCACCACGATATTTTCTTTCACAGTTACAGTAAGTGATATTTAATTTTATAAATCCAATGTTAATTTTAAATTCAAGACATAATTATCTATCACGACACCGCTCAGATTAAAAATTTATTATGCCGTAAGTGCTACAGAGCCTATCTAAGAGATTACATAAATAAACTCGAAATCGGACCGCAATCGGATGAAGATGATTTTATTTTAAATTACAATTAATTTGGAAATACATGATGCATGGTCGCACAGTCCGTTAGTAGCGCAACATTGATTGCTTATGTCACGCCCTCACGACCGACCGCGACGTAAGTACGATGGATTGATTTTATTCAAATAGTTATCAAACGGCCTGTAGTCGTAATCCAGTGTGAAATTAAGAGTCACTGGCGATACACAAAGCCAGAGAGTGAGATGGAATCAATTGTTTGACCACAGAACTCATTTCGCAGCGTAAACACTCAATGTGAAATTTCGATTGTTGGACGAAATTGTGTACGCAAGAGTCGATTGCTCCATGCCCCATTTCTCACACGGATCTCACATAAACGGTATTAGAAATTGAACTAATACATACATAATAATAATATATGAATGAAAATGAACATTAGGAATTTATACTGCTGCAATTCAGTTTAATAAGCTTTCAAAAAATTAAAATAATGAGCTAGACAATTTTGGCAATGGATCCCGTTTAATTGTTACTCGTAATGTACCTTACTGTATTTCGTATAAACATATAAGAAGCACTTAGTATTTACATAATATAGAGAAACACACCTAGGTATAGTATAGATGTTCTTCAGTTGTGATGCCTTTCACGTTTTCTGATACCTTATAAGCGCTTATAACATTGTACTTTGTACCTACTTCATTCTTTTATAAATCTTGGTTATTTCTTATGGTGTAAAGTTGTAAACAATAAAGAGTAATTGCATTGTATTGCGTTTTAAAAAGCGTAACATGAACTATTACTTCTTAAAAATCAAAACGAGAGCCTTGTTCGACTTTTCAAACTTTACCGCAAGTTGCACGTCTGCACGGTATTTGGCATGGAAAAATAAGTAAATAGAACGGCAATAATTACATATTTCGTCCGAATACACTGTAGCTAGCTCATCAAGCAGCCTTCTCGCCCTGAACTCATCCTATCACTCTCACTCAGAGTCGGCAAGAGAGTGCTGAAATGTGTTAACATGCGATATTTGAACAGAATCTAGAGTACACCTGCCCCGCCCATAGAACCGTCTATCTCCATCCTATTTCTGTGGTATATGGCAGCGAAATCACGTACAGAACAACCTAAGCAGAACTGCAGTTATGACACGCCTAGAAACGCAATACTTTCGATTTTGTTTTAGTAGCACTTTTAAGTTTTGACAACATCTCAGCCCCAGAAAAAGAGTGCGTTAATATTCAGGCCGCAACCAGCAGTAAAAATATTTAGTACAAAAGTCACTTAGTGGAAACTTCTCATATCTCATACAAAATTTCAGCCATATCTCTCATGTGTTATAATGACCATTATTTTCTAAGTGATTTTTTTCTTTCTTTCTCTACAGCATCGTTTTAATCGTTTCGTTTTAAGGAAGGTAGTCCACGAATCCGAATTAAGCCAGCGTGGTTCCTTCAGTGGGTCATTAATGGGTTACAGACAGGAAGGTGGTGGAATGTAGATACATTTGAAGTAGAGCTCTTTGTAGAGCTTTTTAAAGAAACCCATGTTCGCCCTAATAATAAAATACCTATCTCCATAATTATCAATTTCAATTCTTCTTCTTCCTATTATTATAGAATCTTATGTCTTAATATCTAAAGTCCAATTTGAAGCTTTATTAGTAGGTAACAAATGTCAGGTCTAGTAAAATGTATTTGGTATTCGCTAGGGGCTGCCATCGTCAGGTGTGGCCGCTGGCTGCGTGAGTCACTGGCCCGCGCCGAATTCCATAGATAAACCGGCAACTCCTTTATTCTCTATGCTACGAGAAAACTACAGAACAAATATCTGTCAGATATGTTTTTGTTGACGGTATTGTTACCACAGTAAAGGCTGTAATCCACCACGCTTGTATGCTCGTACCACGACTGGTCGATAGATATTGCTTAGGTGCTTGTTATTATTATTGCTAAGATAGCTCATTATACCAAAATATTGATTAAAAATTTAATAAATCTTCGACAGAATCGGCCTGAAGTTTAACCGAAAACATTGTATTTCTAAAAAAAAGTAAAGTTTCCATATTTATGATGTTCTTACAGTTTTTATGCCAAGGACAATAACCGTTAGATTACATGTTTACCTACGAGATCCTTACCTACATTACCAAGTAAACGAAAGTTTTCTTCAAATTTTGTTTGAATATTTTCTATCGCTAATTTTTTTTCAATTTGCACCACCATTTCTAAGTTTTGCGTGTTCTGTGGCGATATCGAGCATTGCTATATTATTCACGCCGCCCTTTACAACTGCGGTCACTAGATCTTGTCTTCGCCGCAGCGCCTTAATAAGTTCTGATGATCATTATAAGAAATGATTTCAATTACATCCACTGATTAACATGTAGGAGACAGGATAATCAGCGAATTTGCTTGCTGTTAAATTTATGTATGTTGTGGATAATAGTTTTTTTACATTGATTCATGCCTATATAATATATGTATAATTGAAACCCGATATTTATCAGTCTTATTTTAAAATACAAAGCTTTTATCTACGACGTCAAAGTCTCACCGCCAGAAAACAAATGGGCATTAGGTGTCTAAAGCAATGTGCTCTACAACTACAACCCATGGCAACTACAACCAGGGTCTAAATGCCATGTCGCACGCAACATTATAACGCAAGTCGGTGGGTATTTCAATTATGACAGCTGCATACAGAGCTTTATGTTTAAATTTTGTCGTGTTGGTTAGTCGGTCGGTTACGTCAGCTAATTAGGGCAAGGCCTAACACGAGGGGTAAGATAATCGCCTCTATTAAAGTATCTCTATCAACCTCGACTCTCAAAACGAAACACAAGTCAGTCAGCACACGTTGCTTGTAGAATCAAGTTAGCTTTAAAATTTATGTATTATTTACCTTCCTTAACCAAGCGAAACGATTTCAATTTCAATAAAATGCCCATGCTCCAAAAAGTAATACAAGAAACTCTGGTATCAAGAAATCATATTGTTATTTAGTTATGTTACTGTTTCATTGTCAGAATATGAGAATTGTAGGTACTGTTCTATACATAATGAACTGTACGTACTTGTTAATTCCGGTATATTTTTAAGTTTATAAAGGTTTTTCTTTATTATCCTAATTTAGGTACCTTATGCCGATATGTCCCTATTATCTACTATCTTTTAAGAGTTCAAGTTCAAGTTATAATAGGTACAAAAATAACAACATCAGTCCTCGTTTACATTAACATAATTAAAAGATTCTTAATTGAATACACTGTCAATAAAATGTGTAAGTAAGTAATTCAATATCGTTTAATAACCATTATTCCGTAAGCCATTCATGGCTTGAAAATGTAACTTTCAAAAATAATGATCAACTTAAGAGGTTGCAATACGCATAATTTAATATTCCTCTTACAAAATAAAGCTATATATTTTGGTGATCATTAAAACTTTATTGCAAATAAAACAGCAAGACGAAGAAATGAATGCTAATGGAATAATATATAGGTACCATTAATCATAGGGTCCAATTTTGGAACCCAGTCTGACCAGAAGCGGCATTGTCCCAACGAAAGCATTCATTTAATGCCCACTTTATTTATGATTCGCGATATTTCTCGCCTTATTGGTAATCGTTTAAGTAATTCACTTACAGATAGCTCTACTTTTTTATACCAAGGCCATTGATGCCGTTTCCGGCTACTATTTCACAAAACTTTCAAAAACTGACTTATAAAATCAATTTTAAATTGAAAGTCACAAATTTCGGCTGAATTTAATTTTTGATTTCAATTTATTTATCTAAAGTTTTTCCAAACATAACTCAATCTGTTTATTATTCCATTTCATCTGACATGACCCTTGGAAAAGTATCCTAGAAGAGAGTCCTCTGTAATGTCGCGGGTTATTTATGTCGTGTGTTTCGTTCGGGGAAGCGTGGTTGCCGAAGATACTTTATAATTATGAAGCGACAATATTAGTTCTATTTACTCATTACATAACGCCATGGGATCTCAGATAATATTTCTGTTCTATTTCACATTCTATTTCAGGTTAAACGTGGGTGTCCACGAGTTACAGTAACCACTTAAGCTTTTGCTACTTTTTTACGGTGAAAAGATTATAAATCTACAATCTTAGGCTACGAGCTGTAATTACTAAAGTTAGCTACTCAGGTTCACGGATTCGAAGATGTGGCCAAAAACCTAGATCTGCATTAACTCTTTGCTTCACTACTGGGAGGTACCTCTTTCAAAACATATAACATAAATTCAAATAAACTAAAGTGCACAAGCACAAACAATGTCACTATTGTACACGGAAGGCGCGTGAGCCACCAGTCGGGTTGCATAAGGGAGCAATTCTAAATTACTTCTTGACCCGCTGTTATTAAAAAATCTTAATTAACCTTAAATAAATTGAAGCCTTTATTGCGAAAAGAAATTCATCGAAGGTGCACAGTCATCGACTTGCAATTTAAAACGTCTGTCTCTGACAAGCGGCTGATCACTATCAACAATATTACGTAAAGCTTGACCGTGTATCAATATTTTCAATTCGATGCGTGTATGTGTATCGACAACTATCTACTTAGACAAACAATGCGTTAGATACAAACGGTACAATAGCTATAACAACTCTCAAATGTATGAATGAAAACAAATTGCATGTCGTAATGACAGAATCAGATGTAGATACCTATACTTTGAGAGGCATACCTATGCAAGTAAATAACTAATTTTTATGAACACCTAATTAATGAATTTGTGATTTATTTTAGGTATTTTAGTCAATTTAATATTAATTAAATTTTCCTAAACAACCCTGTTATAAAAAGGGAAATTAACTGAATAACATGTACCTACCGAAGACTAGCAATAGATTTTAGATGCGTACATTTTAAACCTCCTCAAAATTGTGGATATCCACTTATCTAAATTCAATTAAATTTATCTAAATTTAATAAAGTGAAGTTTTACCTCATTTTCCCTTGATCACCTATAATTTTATATTTACTAAGTTACGATAAAAAATTATATATATTTAAATATATATTTCGCGTTTTTTATGTGAGTCTGAGTGTCATAGATTCGTACAATAATAGATTTTGTGCCTATTCACTATTAGACAGCGGTTTCATGACACGTTAGTTTTTGTTTCTCAAGGTGGCCTCAAGGTGATTCGTGGTCATGCCACCAATGTGAATATAAACACGAACTGCAAAATAAACAAAGATTTGCAGGCAGTAGAGCAAATGCACCTCATCCGGGGAGCTATTGACGCTCATCTTAGCGTGCAGCGTTATGTGTGAGTCCTTGTAAAAGCGTTGCGCAGACGACATCGTCGCTGCTACATATTGTTATTTGTTATTGTATACTTACAAGCACACTCACACATAGCACGACGCACCAAAATTAGTTAAACTACTTACTATTTTTTTACTTCTTGTTTCGATTGGGAAGGATGATGTGTGAGTGCTTCGTCGTACCATATACAACTTCAAATAGGATTTTTTACTGCAGCCGTTTGTCACTTGTCTGTAACCCATTAGTGACCCACTGCATGGTCGGGTCTTTTCTTACAATAAGACGGATGTGGGTCTTAGTCCACTGGGCTCGCCTGCTAGTTAGTTTCGTTTTCCACATAATATAAAGTTTTATTTTAGAAAATATCTTCGTACTGGAACGTCTAGAATGCTTGGCATTATTAATTATGTCTGCCTTTTATTATTTTGCATGCAGCCGAACATATAAATTTTAATAGGTTGCACATCGGTGTAACAATAATCCATTGTGCTGCACCGCACCACTACAAATGCAAGAATAAATAGCATGCTAATTGAATTTACATTTTTTGTTGTATAGTCACTTCCGTATACAAAATTGATAGGTGTATCGGTGAAGCTATTATGTTATTGTAGTATATTTAAAAGTAAATAAACTTGTCGGTTACCTGAAGTAGATACTGCATCCATTGAACCCGTAAGAACCCATATGCCAACCTTTGACGTGGAAATATAGGTGCCCACAACACATATGCATGGGTAAGTTACTTACGTTTTTATATTATAATATAGAAAAATATTAAGGGCCTGCACTGCCCCTTATACACACACACAACAGCAGCCAACCCCAAACTGTATACTGTCATACTCTGTAATTACCCTCCGAATTTATGTTTGCTTTTCCACTGACCTGGAGCTAGGCGGAGTGGAGTGGCACCACCGTGCTTCGATCTCCATTCCGCATCAGTTAAATCAGTGTGATAGGCACATGTTTTTAGAACTTTTTCTTAATATTCTGTTGCCGTCTTCAATGCTCTCCCACTCCCAAAGGCTTAACAATTAGAGAATGCTTTTAGTTGCATTAAGTCCGGCTTTGGACCGATATTCAGCAGAATAAATAAGTAAATAGGCCAATTCAAGGCCCGCTCTGGTCCCATCCGACAAGATCCGCGTCAGAGATACGCATATTTAAGGGACATGCGTTTCTACTCCCTCCTCTCAGTCAAATCATCCCCGATGAAGTACGCATTCATTATGACTAGTTTGGAAGGCAACTAAAAGTCGGTTTTGGGTCACTGTACCATATCTTGTCAATTTTAACTCAGTAGGCGCCGTAGATTAAAAGGGAAGGGAAGGCTTCCGGTCGAAGCAAGGTCTCAATGATCACCAAATCTGTAAATGAATTACTGTTATTGGGACCATTCCACAAATTCATCTACAAATATTACCTCAAGTCAATTTCAAGCATCCTTGACACTTACCTCGATGTTCTGGACACGTACGATGGACTGATGATTGAGGTTACTTTGGAATCATTATTTGTATTGCTTTTTACAATAACTACCTACGTGCACGGACGTTCGATTGACCTGGATAATGCTAACTAAATTAGCTTTTTCAGATGATCCAAGGACTTACGTTTCTCTAAATTTAAGTAATGTTTAACATTTTATCAGACTGATAAAAGGAAGGTTATTTTATAGAGAAGTAGTTTACTTTACATTAGCTTACCTAACTGCAAAACTTTTTCAGCTGCACTTACAGTAGCTAAACTCTGCTGTATCAGTATTTACATGTTGTTTCGTAGCTATGGTACCTATCGTTCGTACCCTTACCTATTATAAACACACACCTACAAACAATCAAACAATGAGAATAAGGCTGACTTAATTATATGTCATGTCAGTAACCCATTAATGACCCACTACAGGGTCGGGTCTCCTCTTACAATGAGAAGGATGTAGGCCTTAGTCCACCACGCTGGCCTAGTGCGGGTTGGTTGACTTCACATGACTTTGAGAACATTTTTTTTCTGAACTCTCAGGCATGCAGGTTTCCTCACGATGTTTTCCTTCGCCGTAACAACAGGTGATATTTAATTTTATAAAGCGCTCATAACTTTTTACAAAGTCATTGGTGCGTGCCACTGGGATTCGAACCCGGATCACTCTTATTTGAGAGAGAAGACCGTAAGTGTTCATTATCACCTATAAATCCTAGACGGGTTATAGTTCTACTATAGGAACGTCAGTATAAAAAAAAATACTTGAAATGTACATTACGATACTGAAGATACCGAACTCTTCAGATCGTTCAAACGACTCGTTCTATCATACATGGTCATATTGATCTAAATTAATACTATTTTACGCATAGGCCATACGTTTCCGCATAATAATAAACATGTACACAGTTTAAGTGACTACATAGTAATATTAAAATCGATACAGCAATTTCCGTGACGTTCCAGGAAATAACGCGACATTAAGTAGCCGTAAGTTATCGACGCCTCGCGGTTGTAAATAAATAAAATTAATGAGCCACAAAACAAATTATGCAAATAAGTTCATTTGTATTCTCGTAACAAATATTACAGACCGCCGCAGGTAATATTGGATGGAGTCCCTTAGGAATTCCTCGTATAGAATAATGAACGGGCGGGTAATAGCGACCGCTTTCCACAGCCCATAAACTGTATCGGTCGTCGCCGCGGTCTGCGATTACAATATTTCCTTCGGACAAGCTTTAACGATACTTTAAACGGTGCTTCAGCCAATTTTCGCGCCTCCATTTCTTATTTGCCCGCTCCCCGAATTCAATTTAACACTCATCGATTTTTATGTGTTTTTCAAAAGTGAATTATGTTAATAACAATCTGCCCCTAGTGGGTTATAATTTGGGTGAAATTGCACAAATGCGTGAAATGGTGGTACGGAGGGATAATTGCTGGTATAAATTGCGGAGTGGACCGTAGCTACGGCCGGATCGGTACGCGACCTGCACATGATATCAGTTCCCAATGGGTGTGTTCGCTATCAGTCGCCCCCATCACACCTTACTTATGTAACAAGGTAGCCTTCTGATACAGAAAGTCCTTCTGTGAATAAGTATTTTTGTTAATAGGGTATAGCCATATTACCAAACCAACATACGGTATAGTATCTATACCGTTTTATAAAGAAAATATAGTTTTATTTACTTCATAAAAAACTATATCTCCTTTATCTAATACATCCTTTAATATTGAGCCAGGATCCTGAGGATTACCTAACCTATTTTAAATTAAAGGCGTCAAAGCTAAGGAAATGCATTATAGATAACACTCAAAAGCGCCAATTTCAATGGGATTTGTCTTAAAAACAATGAATAGAGACAAAGGCGAAAAAGGATTACAAACATTGTTGTCAGTTCTTTATTCATTTAAACAGCTTTACAACATAATTTACTGAATTCTCAATTGAGAGGCCATCGAAGTATGTTAGTTATGTTACAATCGATCCCGCTATGTACTTTACTCCGAGTTTTTGAACGTTTTCGGTCACGCAACTCTAAAGCGTCGGTTCAGTAAATGAGATAATTTGCAAATGGCTTCACGCAGCCGTTGTTCTCAATTAGTTTCAGACACGAAAAACTTATATAAAATCCTTCCGTGATTGTGGCATAGGTACCTACGCCCATTTACCTACCCATAAACCAGTTACAAATAACGTGAGTTAATAAATAATAGTCTACAGATATCAGATTTTCTGTAGGACAGATTTGAATTAACCTATTTATTTATGTATATTGTATTTCATATGTACATCGGTTTGTTGAACTGAGCAACTAATACCAGTAAAATTTCTCCCAGGAAATGCAAGTGCAAAAAAAAAGGAATAAGGGCTGGGGCAGTGGGGCTGGCTAACACAGGGCTGCACGACAATTGACATCGTGACCTAACTGAATGTTTTGCGTAACATTTCTAAAGCATCATAATGAAGAAATTACTTATGTTTCGGCGGCTACCCTTCCGATATCTACAGGCATTTCAAACTTAAGTTGGGATGCTCTCACGTAAGTATGTAGGTTAATAATTAATCTATTAGATACGCTAATTCAACGCAATTCGATGATTTTGCTCGACAAAGCGTAGAGACTCATTTTTAAATATACATAAAAGGGAGCAAATTATACCCAATATATTTCAAAAAAACGAACGAACCGTTGCTTATGGGACTTGTTTTCTGAAAGGGAATAAACTACCGGGTAGCGGCGGTTTGCGATATGGCGCTATCTCACGCGATCCGCTACGAGCTCTTTCACGACATTATTGACATCACTATCTTCGTGTTTTTACATACAACCTCTTTAGAAATCTAATTAGGATCTTTTTAGGTCCTACTATTAGACTCGTGTCCAATAGTGGGACCTAAAAAGATCCTTATTAGTTTAGTGAGGACCGTGTCCCCACACGTCAACGTCACACGTCAACAGCATCAAAGCGTAAGCATAAAATGAAGATAAAGAAGTGATGCTGCAAAGTTCTATGACCTTAAATTTAAAGACGTTTCGCAATTAATATTATGAACAAAAAACCCTTGCTTAGCGTGCACAAAATACTTACATTAAATCCTTATTAATACTAACAGTATTATAGTAATTAGTAATATTAACTTCAGCACATTTCAAAACAAATAAATTCTTTTCGCATACAACTTCAGTCAATGCTTTTTAAGAAACATCACGGATTACTAAAAAAGACTTCGGATAATTACGACAAATAGAATCGTCTTATTAGTTCATCGGTTTGGTGAAATAAAAATGAAAATAATTCAATAAAAGGAGATTAATTAAAATACCATTTTAATACGTCGTATTAAAGTGGCCTCAGATCTCGCTAATCAAGGGCGGTAGCTCAATTGAACGACAGCTATAAATCTCCAAAAACCAGAAGATTCAATTACACGGCTACCGGAAGGCATGGAGTGGCAATAACAAATTGTCCAAGATAAATAAGGCCTTTTTAATGCACAGAAGAAGGCTCCGACCCGTTCCTCTTATCGCCGCGGCGCGGACATTTCTCGAGAAATTTATCGAAGTTTCGGTCAAAAATTAATTGGTGTTCCTGACGTAAAGCTAACGATAGTCAACGTTGACCATTCATCATTGCAAGGACTTTTCTAGTTATTAGAGAGAGATACGCTGTTAATGCGATCTTTCTTAAAAAGCTTAATTGTCTGCTTGTACATTTTAATCATCGGCTATAAATTATTCGGATCATTTGAGAAGATAAACGGAAGAGAATTTAAACTTGTGAGCGATAAAAATTGTTACCTTTTTAAAAGATGATTTGTCTTTCCTACGGTAGGTATTTTCTCTAGAATATTTGAATTTGCTAAGTGAAAAGGTCACAGAAATTGAACTGCTTTCAAAAATAATGCATGTATTTAGATTGTGTTTATTGTTTATACGTTTGAATGATAACCTGTGAAGCCAGGAATAAGGGGTTATAAGACCATCACGTGGGCTGTGTGATAATACAAGTGTGACAATCCATCTTGAATCTCATTGTTATCTATCAGAGGCATCCAGGCGAATAGGGTAGCCATACTATTGTGCTAGCTAACACTGGAGTTTGAATATTAACTACTATTAGTTGTTAATATTTTAATTTAAATACTTTTATAAATACGATAGTCTGTTATGATACATGGATGGATATTAGTTTCGCAGTTAGATTCTTAGTTCCACGTGGATGAAGTCGCAGGTTGAAGCTAGTATTAAAATAAAAGAAAATTTAAATACATATTTCAATCAAGGTTTGTAAATGTCATAAGTTATGTTATGGTAGATATTAGTAATTGACTGACGACCTAGGTATCAGACTAAATAGACAGAATATTTTACACGTCAGTTTCTTTAAGTAAGTAAGTTCTAGGAAAGATTTTTTTTGGAAATGTTACCTCTGCGTCATTTCCTGTAGAGCTATGGAAACCGTCCAATTATGACTCAAGTGAAGCCGTGCAACAGCTGGTACCTCATAAATATTATTAGACACAGGGTCTATGTTCTGTGTCAAAACATGGCCACTCTACCCATGCGTCGACTGCATACCAACACGACGGTGTCGCCGGCGCGTCGCATATCCATGGCAGCCGTGATCTCGGCCACAATCCCATATCTATAATTACAAAACTGCCCTTAAAGCCTTATTGCTGTTGAATTAAAGTTCATATTGGCAGATCAAGAGTCGGTACGTAATACGTGCATGGTCAGTCCTATTTAGCGAGATCGCTAGCCTGACAAGACACCTCTCTCGATCGATGAAGCGTGCTGCTATTTCTGTAGCTGTTGTTCTGAGCATTGCGGAGAGGTAAGATATTGAGGATAATTTATTATGTTTACTGTTAATGCAAAACCACAAAGGGCGTAAATTTTAAGCTACGATATATGAGGTACCTACCTACACCGTGGCAACAGCGCTAGGTAGAGCAATAAGCATTTGGCTTTTTTTGATTTGCACTTCTGAAAACACTAATTTTCCTCATCAATTGATATGTACCAGCTATATACCTAACTCCTCCATTAAAAAAATTAGGTACGGAATCTTTATTACCTACCATTTTCTGACTTTCCCGTTCGACCCAAGTCTTCTTACGAAGATGAATGCTAAAAGACAGTAACTCTGACCTAATTCCCGTGCATACTCAGTTTGCTGGTAAAATCATATCATTTTACGATAAGATATGGATAACGTTAGAAAACAACAAGATCGTTCAATTGTATTGCTACTACTTATGTATTATAATAAAGCGATTGTAATTAAAACATTCATTCATGATTATTAACTAAAACGCGTTGTCTGCCAGGAGGTGAAGTTCAACCTTTATTGGAACTTTTTTTTTATTGAATCGAAGTGGAACACTTGACTCTTCATCCAAGGTGGGAAAAGGCAGGATAACGTCACCACTTTAAAAAATATCTAGAGTTCCCATTGCTAATCAACAGCTCTCGAGGACCTAAACGTATAACTCAACTTTCAAAAATGTGTGTATCTGTTTTGTCTTTGCCTATTTATTTATGTCTCAACAATTTCGAAAGACTTCATCTATAGCCAAAGTTAACATAAAACTTCTGCCAAGAACAGTTTCAAAGCAGTTTGTTTATAATCACGACCGCCTAAAATCAGAACGCCGTCGAAGTAAGAATTTTATTTTCGTCCCTCCTATAATCAGTTTTCCACGGGTGTCGGAAAATTTTATTTCAATTTCTCATAAAACAACAACGATCTTTGTTTTTCATTCAAAACGTCAAAATAATTTAGTGTCCTGCGATAACGGAACCCACATGTAGAGATAAAGTCGATAGCAGTGCACATTAGTATGATAAAAAGTTGCGACGAATACGCGCGTCTATTAATACGTACACAGGATAACAATTACGCACCTCATTGTGTCACAGTGGTGTAAGCAGACAATGATACTGCTTGTTTTAAGTGTTAGTGGTTTATTCGCTCTTGGTAAGTAATTTCCTCCTAATGTGCCCTTTCTTAACGTTTTATCTTTTAAATGAGTTTTAATACACAATAATTGGTAGGTGTTTAATTCATGTTTGTCATGACGGAGACTAACGCTCAAGGTTTAAGACCTCCGTTAGGTCGAAAACTAAGTAAATACTATGATTTTTTAGCATTAGTCAATACTAACGCTAAACCAAAAATCATACAAGAGTAAAACTTCAATAATAATGTATTTTCTCAATGTCTTTTTTACTCATAGGACTATAAATTATCTATTATTATAAACAACATAAAACAACCAATTGCAGTTACAATAAAATATTGTTACGTCACTTGGTTTAAATTCGGTTTAGCGGTATGAATGAGGTCCGATGACGCCCGCGCCTCTCTACACAATGGACTCCCGACTCATCTCATATCGCAACAACCTCTTAATAAATATTTATTCAATCCACTGTTGACAATAGTATTTACATTATTATACTAGTTGTTGATGTCGCCACAACATACAGTGTGGGCTAAATACTTTGTTTTGAGCATCACTTGTTTTAAATTTGTGTCAGTAGGTCTTGAGATAAGTATATTGAATGTTCAAATTAAGTTAGAGGTAGAGGCACTGTCTAGTTAATCGTGTCTTATATCAATGCAATGTTTTCATGATTATATCTATAGTAGGTAGGTGTTTAGTAACGACCACGTATTAACAAACTAAGTAATGCTTATAAGGCTACCTTCTTAATATTGAGCTCGATAGACAGATACATTTTCCTAAAAGTCTGAACTATAATTACATTTGATCATACTTTCTGAATTAGACTCGAATAGAACTTTCTTATGCCACAGAATACATAATAGAAGGTACAAGCTTATGCCATATAAATTATCTACTTATTCCTACAAAATTCCTACATATTCCTACAAATACTTCCATGTCACGCTCAACAATGTGTGAAATATAAATAACTAGCTGATCCGGCAGGCTTCGCTCTGCCAATTAAGTTGACTGTCACAAACTTTTACCACCAAGTCCCGGCCGGTACCGCCGCAAACGCTACGTCCCACAATTTTTAAATCTGTAATATATTCATTTAAATCATAATAATATTATTATGCTGTACATAAAGGGCCATATAGATCTATATTAAATCAACAATGTAATGAAGGTATTTAATTGGATAAGGATTAATGCTGTATTGGTTAAAATCGCTTCAAAAATTTGCCATTATTTGTCGTAAAAAGTAAATGTCAGAAAATGTTATTGTATGATATTCATAAGAGATAGACATATACCATCGCGGAGTTTTCTGTAGACCTTTTCAATGTGTACAATACATTATTTTGATGCCAACGTTTGCAATGTAAGCGGAAAAAATGTAATTATTTACGACATCACATTAGAAATCTCAAAAATAACAGTATTTCTCCACTATTTAATGGATTTAATTATACACATAAACCTTACTCTTCAATCACTCTATCTATTAAAAAAAACCGCATCAAAATCCGTTGCGTAGTTTTAAAGATTTAAGCATACATAGAGATATAGTGACAGAGAAAATGGTCCGGCTGTTAATAACAAAAAAAACTGATGTGTTTCCTCCGTAAAGATACTCGTACATTTACATTTTAAATATTTTTGAGAACTTTCTACAAAGATTCATAAATATGACTTCCTTGATATGCATTAGTAGGTAATAAATATGAAAAACGTTAGTTATTCCTATATGACGTCATAACTTTGTATTAGATTTAAATTAAATTCCTAATTTTATTGTATGAGGAAGTAGGTCCAATCCAAGAAGATTTTTCAGGGGAAAATTATTTTTAAAATCACAATTTAATGTAGGTATCATCTATATTCGCAACTAGCTTTTGCCCGCGACTGCGTCCACGTAAACTTCAGGGTTTGGTCAAGAGGGAAGTAAAAATTATCATAATCCAGATTCAAATTTTTTTATTAAAAATTCCCAATCTATTTTACGCGATGATGATGATTTTACGCGAAAGCATGATAAATATCTGCATCACTAAATCCGCCATTTTGTTGCGGCGGCCATCTTGGATTTTCATTTTTTTCATATGGAGCTCTATTCTACTATAGAAGCTCTTTCATTTCATACCCATATTGAGGCAGTTGGGGAAACTATGGAATCCGCCATTTTATTGCGGCGGCCATCTTGGATTTTCATTTTTTTCATAGTAAGCTCTATTCTACTAATCAAGCCCTTTCATTTGATACCCATATTGAGGCAGTTGTGGAAAATATGTAAGCCGCCATTTTGTTGCGGCGGCCATCTTGGATTTTCATTTTTTTCATAGTGAGCTCTATTCTACAAATCAAGCCCTTTCATTTGATACCCATATTGAGGCAGTTGTGGAAACTATGAAATCCGCCATTTTGTTGCGGCGGCCAACGTGGATTTTCATTTTTTTCATAGTGAGCTCTATTCTACTAATCAAGCCCTTTCATTTGATACCCATATTGAGGCAGTTGTGGAAAATATGTAATCCGCCATTTTGTTGCGGCGGCCATCTTGGATTTTCATTTTTTTCATAGTGAGCTCTATTCTACTAATCAAGCCCTTTCCTTTGATACCCATATTGAGGCAGTTGTGGAAAATATGTAATCCGCCATTTTGTTGCGGCGGCCATCTTGGATTTTCATTTTTTTCATAGTGAGCTCTATTCTACAAATCAAGCCCATTCATTTGATACCAATATTGAGGCAGTTGTGGAAAATATGTAATCCGCCATTTTGTTGCGGCGGCCATCTTGGATTTTCATTTTTTTCATAGTGAGCTCTATTCTACTAATCAAGCCCTTTCATTTGATACCCATATTGAGGCAGTTGTGGAAAATATGTTATCCGCCATTTTGTTGCGGCGGCCATCTTGGATTTTCATTTTTTTCATAGTGAGCTCTATTCTACTAATCAAGCCCTTTCATTTGATACCCATATTGAGGCAGTTGTGGAAAATATGTAATCCGCCATTTTGTTGCGGCGGCCATCTTGGATTTTATTTTTTTTCATAGTGAGCTCTATTCTACTAATCAAGCCCTTTCATTTGATACCCATATTGAGGCAGTTGTGGAAAATATGTAATCCGCCATTTTGTATAGGCGGCCATGTTGGATTTACAATCATAAAGAATGTATTTTATTGTATTGTCATCAAGATTAAGAGTGAGTACCAAATATCGAACAATCTGTCACCAGGAAGGGGGTCAAATTCCAATTACTAAATTTGACCCATATAAACAACTAAACAGGGCAAGCTAAATAAAACCGTTTAAAAAAGTCGTATCCTCCATCTTGAATTTAGAAATATAGTTTATTTCTCGTTCCAAAATATTCTATTAAAATGTCATGTCATCAATAATTAAAAGAAACTGAATTCATGATCTTGAATTTAATAGTAATTTATTTTAAATAATAACACATGATAATTCAATAAATTATTTATTATATTTTTAATTCATTAAAAAATGTGTCCGACATCTTGGATTTATTCATGGTATTTTCCATAATATATTTTATTGCAAAAAAATCATCGAGCTAGCCGTAAGGCATGATGCCACGCACAGAACACAGAATCTGTGATGCCACGTCTGACATTATATTCGAAAAATTAAAAAAAAAACGTCTCTAGTTGTCATTGTTACTATAAATTATCTATTACAGTGTGGGCTAAATACTTTGTTTTGAGCATCACTTGTTTTAAATTTGTGTCAGTAGGTCTTGAGATAAGTATATTGAATGTCAAAGGTCAATGACCTAAGTGGACGTACATAATTGCGTGAAAAATGGAAAAAAATATTTGTTAAATAATAAAATAAAATATAGCCTATGTGTTACCGACGGTTTTTCTCTACACAACAATCCAAATTTCATTCAAATCCGTTCAGCCGTTCGAGAGTTGTTCGCGCACAAACAAACAGACAAACAGACTAACAGACTAACAGACAAACAGACTAACAGACAAACAGACAAACAGACAAAAATTGTAAAAAGTATATTTTTGGGCTTAGAAGCGTGTCCTGATTTGGAAAAACTTAATTTCACAAAAAAATATTACATGTACAGAATTCATAGCTCAAGAATTTTATTATATGTATAGATAGATATAGAAAAGTGTCAGAAGAAATCACTCCTTTTCAAGTAAGGAGTTACTTACCTTACATGCTCCTGAAGACATTATAATATGGCCAGATTTTCGTGAGTGTGCACCATACATGACATCATGAATTATTTTCCGAAGACACGAGTTCCCCGCTTGTATACATAATCGTGGCAGTGGAACGCGCGGCCTAAGCACAGGTTTCAGTTTGTTTTAACGGCGGCAATCATTCGTCATTTTCTAGCATTTCGCGCCATTTTGCCGGCCATCATCCGATGTGTTCCGTTCAACGTACGCTACGTGATTATTAACGAGAGAATCCAATTTCGATATGGTGGAGGTGTAGATTTTTAATTTTGTAGAAATGCGTCACGACCTACTTCATTGAACACGAATAACGATTAAGGTCTATCTTTCAGAACTTGAATTAATAGACACAGTGTGACTTACTAAAATGCTTTTTCTTACTATAATTTCCTATAGTGTCCCTAAAACGCTTTTAATATTTAGAAAGTTATATTTAGAAACTTTTACTTTCCTCTAAGTATTATAGTATAATCCGTCTGGTCATATAAGTCTTTGGGTTAATCTTTATTCGGTTTAGAGTATCAGACTCCATCGTCTCGATGCGGTGGAGGAGCGAGGCGTGAACCGGCGGCGGCGCCCGAGAAAGTCGCTGATGGGCGGCTGACATAATTGCCCACGCCTAGCCGACTAGTCGAAGGCATCTCGCTTCTTAACCGCAGGCGTAGAGTTCGCTATACATGTGTACCTATCAATTAATTAGAAATTAGGAATTTAAAATGAGATCCTTTGCGTTAATCAGAGCGTGTTCCCGCGACTCTTTTAAAGCAGACGGCTCGCGTGGACATGGAGCATTGAACGCAACAGACTATGAAAAACGCGTTGGTAACACAATATCTAACCAAAAGTGGTATACTTAATTCTTATAAATAGTGTCTAGTACTTGTTTCACGCATATTTTTGCATTTATAAATTACACTTATAGCATCGTGCTATAGGCACACAACAAATTAATTTTTAACAAAAATGTGAACTGACTTCAAACTAAAAAGTAAGAAATAACTTTATAAACAGACTTCAACAATAAGGTATTTTTGCAGTCTGTGCCCAAGTTCGTCCTCAGTTTAACCTCAAGTAACCTCATTTTTACACATACGTCCAAACATGTTATTAAGTATTGAAGTCTGTAAAGTTATTTCTTACTTTTTAGTTTGAAGTTAGTTCACATTTTTGTTAAAAAATAATTTATTTCATGCTTTTTAGGTGTCATAGTTTCACTTTCACTCTATTATCTGACTCTGGTATCTTAGTTTTAATGCTTTATCATAGGTTGCGGCAACTGGCTGGTAACCTTACGGACACCATTATTATTGTTTAAATATAGAATTTGTACATTGCTTGAAGTGTTCCACTCTGAATCTCCAAAACTCTTCATCAGAGCAACACCAACTTATATGGGACCAAATTGAAACTAACATCTTCCGAACTTAAAAGAAAAAATTCAAATCGGTTAACAAATGACGGAATGCGGCGATAACGAATATTAAAAAAATAGGCAAGTATACTAAAATTCTGATAAACCGGAGGCCCGAGGTATGGCCTATTCGGAAGTAGGTAACTATTACATTAGATTCATTTTCGTAGGTACTTGGGGAAATCCTAGTATTTGGCTATACATGGCAGAGCTATGCGAAACTTTTACAGTCCAAAACCCTTATACCTTATCATAGGAAGTGGCAACTGGCTTCTCAATAATTATTATAGTTTAAATGTAATTATAATTTGTACGGTTTATTTAAGTGAACTTTTAAACACGATTTAATTATTCCTATCTTATAACGAGTTCCACTCCATCATCAGATTCGAAGGTGGTCAATGTCTATATAGCTCTGCAGATAATGTGACTAACTATAATATTTTTTTATCCCGGTTCCTTAACTCTTATCCGTTGAGGAGTTTCACGCTGTATCTCCGAAACTCATTATCACATCAACACTAACTTAATATGGGACCAAATTCAAAGTAATATCTTCCGAACCAAAAAGAAAAAGTTCAAATCGGTTAACAAATGACGGAATGTGGCGATAAGAAATATATAAAAAAAACATACAGACGAATATTGAGAACCTCCTCCTTTTTTTGAAGTCGGTTAAAAATAAAATAAAAACACAATACAGAAGAAAAATTTAAAATCGTCATTTTAGTTTGGGCTTCGCTGGGAATCGAACCGAGGACCCACCGCACATGTTGGTGTTGCTATGAAAATAAGTAGCGTCCCGCTGATTGTCATAGGTACCTAGATACTAACAAGGGTATTATTATACCATAATACCACCTATACCTAGATACCATCGTAACATTTTCACTAAATTTTATGATACAAAAAAAAATATCTAAGTACTTATATAACTTTCCACTAAATTCCAGTCTCGACAGAAAGTTGCCACATGCAGCGATGTCTGGGTTGCCACCCTGAAGAGACAGTGTGGCCCGGGCGGTCAGTGACGTGTCACCCTTCTAACTGGGTGACAGCTGAATGGGTCCACAACCTCGGCCATCCGCCGCCGTCCACCGACTCAAGAATTCCTATAGAATATCGATGTTTGAAGATGGTCGCCACACCGGATGACAAGTCGTGTAAGTATAACTAAGTATTCTGTGACATCTTACATTCATAGTGATATTCATTTTGTGATGTAATTAAATTAAATTAAGACAAATAAGTGGCCACTGCAGCCCATAGACACTCCTATACATCCTACCGCAAATACTTAGAATTTTGTATGGATTTAGATGGTCGGTACCTAGACAGACATCTCACACCCCTCACATTTCTCACACCTAGTTCTTAGCATAGAGTTAGGTATTTAGGGTCGAAAACCTGACTGTTTAAAAGGTAGGCCCGTTGAAAATTATTCAGCCTTTCAGCCTTCAATGCCATACCATCATTATCAAAGTAAAGAATAAACTGGGCCGTTAATAACTATAGGTATGTACCTATAAAATCTACGTATATAACTTTGTATTTTTAGCCTACCATAAACTACTTAAAAGCCATTAAATAAAGTTGTGTTCATATCATAGATTACGGATTATCAACTGAAATGCTAAAATGAAGATAACCATCACTAGGAGGCTGATATTGATTTTTTTCTGCAATAATTTTATAGAAAAGAATAGATAGTACTAGATACGTCTGCGACTTCGTCCGCCTGGACTTCGAATATAATATAGGAAAAAGGATTTTCAAATCCGACTAAAATAATATGGCATAACAATAGGTAGGTACTATAACGTTAAGAAAGTCATTAGTGCGTGCCACTGAGATTTGAACAGACCCCTCCAGTGAGCCCTAATTCTTAATCAATGTGCTATCACCACTTGCATCCTTCCTTGACATTTAACTTTAAAAGTATTTGTAAGGCACGATAAAAGTTGGAACATTCCACAGTACTATTACCCACTTTTGTTTCAGTTGGCAACACAGTTGACGTCATTCGAGGTTGCATTCCTCGAGCACAAGTGGACTCTGTGTGCTTGGGACTCGTGGCCGTGGAGCGAGCCAGGGGCCACAGTGACGCCAGGTGTTTCATCTGCAACCATAACGATTGCAATTCAGCCGTCCGCGTCACATCTCTACATCTCTCTCTATTATCTATGGTCCTATACTTCATATTCAGGTGATTTGTGGCAATGAAATAATAAGCTGGACGCCTTGTAAATATTAGACTTTATTTTGAACTTTGTGCAATATTGTCTCTCGGTTACAAATTTCAAAGTGCTTTTTAGAATAAACCCTTCTACATAACAACAATACAAGTGTTATAAGTATAACTGACAAATGGTATAATAAAATTTGGCCTTACATCGGCTATTAATATAGTATCTACTATATTTTTCTGATAAAATATCTAGATCAGTTTGTAATCTAATTAGTATAACACAACCTTTACGATATGAAATTAAAGACGTACAATCTTAGATTTAGTATTTTTATTGGAATACCTAACTATATTTACTTCTAAACTAAGAAGGTTTGTACTTATTACAAAGGATTTTCTACACTGTAAAAATTATTTATTTAGGTAATATGAATATGGCTATGTTTTATACAGCAGAAATTTAAGTGGCATCTATTCATTTAGTTTGAAATAAGTTTAAAAGCATAATAAAATTCGAGTGATTAACTAAAACTAACAATAATTAAAATAAATAACGGTAATCTTATGCCATAATGGAATAGTAGTGCTTGTTAAAACTAATCATAAGATAATATAAAATATATTAATGTTGTTATAAAAACACTTTATTAACATTAACTAGTTTGCACTGGTAAATGAAAAGTAATTAAGAAGTGTAAAAAAACTTTTTGTACTATAAATTGTTATTAACAACTGTTACTATTGAGGGACCTAATAGTTACATTTATTCAATGAAGACGCTTTCGTAGCATTTCATATCGTTTCAGCTGATGGGATTGAATTTCGGGTTGGTCCATAGACAACAACATAATTATTTCTGTAACAACTAGTGTGCAAATCAGCTACTTTGTGCCCAACAGCATTTCGGTCCTTCCAATTTATACTAGCAACTAAGGAGGGCATGGTTAGTCTTCAGTACTAAGACAGTCACCTTAAAACGTATACATTTTTAACTTACCTGGTGACCTATGGTAAAATCTCAGAGTGTAATGAATTCCCTATTACAATTATTTTAATGTATGCAATTAATCGATGTTTTTAACGTTTTAAAAATACGAACCATAAGTTTTGATTTAAAGTATTTTGAACCACTATACATTATCTACTGATACATTAATACTGTAAATTTGTGAAAAATACTAAAATTTGTCAATTCCTAAACCTCACTTGCTGACTTACTTATGATTCTTGTTATTTGTATAACGATACAATCTTTTTAGAATTCCTAACATTTATCAAACCTTAAATCTATAAAAAGTTTTATCTATCTATATATTGAAAAAAATTCTCTGAACCTTAAAGGTTACGATAGAATATTCAACGACCAACAATCTATTGCATGATATGTGAATAACATTTAATGAAGTTGTACAAAAATCAATTCCACTATCGAAATCACAGATTCTATTAAAATTTTAACTCCTACAGACTATCTATATTTATCACAAGGATTACAATCCTACTTTAAATAATACAAAGATAAAATCAAATAAAAATCATCAAAAAATTGTAAAATAAATGCCAGTAGGTAAAAAATAATAAATCACTGGTATAAGGTACTAAATGTAAACATATCCAAAAATGATAATATGTTCTTATGAAATACAATAGAGTAGATGTAATGCTATAACCATCTTTATAGCTTTATAACAAGTGTGGTACCGCGGCTTAGTAATTCAATGATCTTTTTATCATTTTCAGAACTAAGATGCGGACCACTACTTAAATAAGAAATTTTTCAAAAACTACAGATTCTTATAAACTCCTTCGATATCACTTTAACGCCAAGGCACTCGTTCAAAATGCCAGATTTGTTCGTCGCTCTGCATACATCTCTTGGCCGTCATCGGATCGCCGACACCATCCTTGCTGTTATTAAGGATAGCAGTTAAACACAACCCTCCTACAGTCTTAATTCTCGGTCCCTTTTGTTTCCAAATTTGTTTTTTACCGTCGCTGCAGCTCTTCCAAACTGCTCGGCCGTTGCCTTGCTCCAAGCACAGCCCTTCGTCGGCCATAATCTTACCTTCGGGCGTGTAGACGAGCAGTCTCTCGAGGTCGAGGTCGCCGCCGCAGCCCACACCTGCAGCGGGTCCTCCGAGTCCCGGGGTCCCAGCGACGACTCCTATGCAACAGCCTTTCTCATTCTTAATCCTACCGAACCACCTCTCGTCGGTCGGGAAGAAGTGCTGAGGCCACACATTCTCCAAATACCACTTGAAACTCTTGCAATGTAGATTCTTTCGTATCTCCAGCCGATCGAAAATGGTTTGCTGATCGCGGATAGCTGCGACTGATGGATTGAATTTGAAAAAGAATTCGGCCCACTCATCCATCCAGACAGATGCTGCTCTGGCGAGATTCGAGTTCAACACCTTCGCGACTCCACCTGGGTACTTGTATGGACTGTGTCTTCTGAATATATGACCGACTCTCGAACACGGACTGATTTCCACTCTTGCACCGCACTGCCATGCCCTCCAGGACAACTCTAAATTTTCCGCTCCCCATATCAACATCCCTTCATCGTAACCGCCCAAACGCCAAAATAGGCTCTTTCTTACAGCGAATAGGCCACCAGCCATAGCGGGAGTCGGATAAGGTTTGGAAGGATTTTTGGATTTGTTCATCATGACCTCACTACTTGGCATGAGCCATCGAAAGTGGAGTCTCCAGCTGAAGGCTCCCCAATGGGCATCTATACTTTTAGTATAAGCCAATGTATCTTCTGAGAGCAAATCTATATGAGGACAAATAAATACGTCGTCGCTACCCGCCCTCTCCAACAATGGCTCTAACCAGCCTTTAGTTACCTGATAACAACAAAAAAACATATTTCGATGACAGAAAACTATGAAATCTTACAAGAAACCAGGAGCGCTCTTTTATCGTGCTCTTTGAGTGCTCTTTTTGAAGAACCCCCTGCCATATTCTTGCAAAAATTCATGGGCTGGAAGACCATTCCAAATCTTACATAAACAGACAGAAAAGACTGTAATGGAACACAACAGTCTTTTTGCAGATGACACAGTGATTTAAGCGTGATATCGGAATTATTTCGTTCACTTCACAGAGCCTAAAAAAAGCAAAGTTGGTAGAACTCGAAGAGAAGACTGTTTTGTCTGAGACTCCTTCTGTTTTGCTACTGATGATTACTGACTGTATTTTTTTTAAACTAACCTCGCAATGAGCGTCAAGAAACACCAATACGTCTCCAACGGCTGTCCGGGCGCCCATGAGCCGAGCCCCCACAAGCCCAGTCCGCTCTTTACTCCGCAACACACTAACTTTGTCCAGCTTAGCTACCGCATCGTCCAATTCTTTGGCCAAATACTTTCTGTCGCTAGCATCATCCACTAGGATAACCTGAAAGGATATAAACAACATTATACTACTGTACTGAATATTTCATCTTCTAATTAACTTTATTCATATTGATGGGCTAAGTTGCGTTATTGCATTATTTAGATCTACTAGAGATTGCCAAGTAGTCGAAATTCAACTATGATTTATAATATTAAAATTTGAATTTGACATGTAACGGAATATATACACGTAATTTTTTCGATGCGTGCATGTCAAAGTACACTTATGCTTATGTGTGTGGCGTATTTTTTGATGAATTTTATTGAATTTTTGCAGTCTTCTCTACATAGTGAGTTGTAAATTGTACCACTTGAGTTGCAAAATTTCCACTTCACATATTATATTGATCTATAATTATTGTAGTCTAGCACCTATTCAGGAGTCAAAGTACATGATTATTTACCTCTTTTAATAGACTTGGCGGCGATCTTAACAAAACAGACATCACAGTTCTCATGAGGGTTGACCAAGCCTCGTTATGGAAAACAATAATCACACTAGCTGTCGGAAGATTTTCCAAATCAAAATGCACACTCTTGCAGCTGAAAATAATAATTAAAATAATGCTGTTATACCATCACTAAAACACGTTAAAAAGACAATATAACTTATTAGTTATTGTTACAATAACCCTATATTATTATATAAATATCATAAAAGCAGTGTAGTTTAGTCTTTGGGTCACATGATGTGATATAATGATGTGCAGAGTGCACTACTGTCTCATTTGTGTCCCTAGGAAACAAGAACTTCCTTTTCAAATCAGACTATGAAGAAAGCAGTAATACCTGAGAAAATACAGTTCTTTCACCTTAGATAAGGCATAACTGTGTTAACTTTGCATGTACAGTATGAGTCACAAATAATTTCTTGAATTTTATTATGCCTCATATATCAAGATATAGCAAGACAACACAATCATATATGCACATCATAAATGATATATATAATTTACAAATTACTTATGCTTATCTGTACACTATGTGATAAGACATTACCAATTAATCAATGTATAAGCCTGGTGATATTCAACCCAGTAGTTTGGGATCAGGCATCGGGACAGGCATTGCATATATCATATATACATTGTTTTAAATAGAATAAAGCACTAAAACTCACAGTCAGTATTTAAAAAAATTCAGCCTATGTGTTACCTCTCACTTCTCATATCAGGAAGACTTCTGTTGATAGATATTTTGTCACTAACGAGGATATTGTATGAATGCAAAGCATATAACTCCCTTGCAGTTATAAGCTCCCTTTGTGATAACTGAACAGGCCTCCCATCCTCCCCAGCACCTTCTACAGGGGAATAATTGTTCCTGTGGATGATTTCTGAAATAATTTTTATTTATGGGTCATTAATTATGAATGACATAGCAGACTTGCAACTCAAATGTTTATTCTGCTGGGAAGTAAACCCAGGATTTTTTATAGACATTATAAAAAATCATAATTACACTTTTACCTTCAGATAAATTCCCACCATTATTTCCGCCAACATAATGCCCAACTATAACACGCATCCCATTCTTGTCCTCATATGAGTCTTGGTCAAAATGCAAACTGAAATTTGACAAACAAAATAAAATAAATGTTTAATTAAATGAGTGCAGTCTCAACCAAAGATCTAGAGCATACTCCATGACACTGCTCCAATATGGATTGGTTGAGATACAGGTTAGTTAGGCTAAGCCATATTGGAAATTTTTCTTATATTTTTAATAAAAAAGGCAAACTGGAAAACGAGCCACCTGATGAAAAGAGGTCACCATCGCATATGGATCAGGCAACACCAGGGGAGTCACCAGTATGTAAACTGAACTAACCAAAGGTTCATCAAGGGAGGCATAAATGGAAAGTGTTTATTTCTTACCTCTTAAACCATGGGTCCTTGCGTTTCGCCTTTACAGTTTTGTACAGCTCTAAGCTAACATAGAACATTGCATTTAATAAAAAAATTAGAATAACTATTAATGTTGCAATCTTTTTCTTCCGGCCCCTGCACCTGAGGGGCCACCATTCCTGTTAAATAAAACGAATACATCTTTCAGAACAGAGTATTAACATTAAAAATGATTAAATATAAGCAGAACGAATAACATTTACAAGAATAAACATTTACAAGTATTAAAAACATGATACTCACAGTTATGAGCAACATCATTATAATTGCAACTTTATACAATAAATATGTATTTTCAGAACTACCGTATATTAAATATGTATATTTATATGTTAAATATGTATATTAATAATTCCATTGTGATTTCGCGATGCTTCTTTCTTTTGCTCTGGGTTAAGTAAAGCTCCTTTCAGGTTTACATTTTGGTAGTAAAAGTTAACTAAATACACACAGAACTTTGTGGTATATATTAAAGTGATTAAAGCAATAAACTCTATTTACATATTTGATTTTTTTAACCTAAATCGGCTCGTTTTTGGGAAAAGCTAATAAATAAAACGCGATCCGAAAGTGTCAGTCAAAATTAAATGACAATTGACGTTCAAACATTTTTTAATCATAGAGAGCCAGGCTTTTTTCTGTTTCGGAAGATTGCCGTACCTTCTCTTCTCGCGCATGTGCAGTTAGCGAGAAACCATTTTAGGTAGGTAGGGTAGCGGACCCAGTAGTCAGCCTTTTAACTGAAGTTTCAAGTTCATTGTCACGGGAAATTAACATGCAGAGGAATAAATTAAAGGTGTCATATATTTTTAGGTTCCTTATTTATTAAAATTTATAATAAAATTAATATCAAAGTTAATTATATTGTTTAATGCAACAAAAAATCAGTTCAAAGTAAATAAGTCACATTTCACCAGTAGTCAGCCTCTAAAATCCACTTGTCAGCCATCCTGTTACCAATAGTCGGCCTTTGCTTAATTATAGGAGATAAATAATTAATATTTAACTTAATCTGCTCAGGAACATTAAATTCAGTCAAAAAGAGTATGCTTCAATTATTTATAACTTATTTGTCTATCTGTAGTTTTAATCATCAGTCATATTATTGTTCAGAATATCAGCAAGTTCTTACACATTTCTAAAAGAATTGTTTACTAATAAATAAATTATTTTCGGATCAACACATTATTCATTTTCTTTTGCAACTTTTCTTTCTTAATAGTTGGATATTTCTTTTTTTTTCTGTGAAGCTGGTTTGTACTGAAAGAATCTTTATTTTAGACGTTTTTTTCTGTTGTATCACATTTATTTGTTTTATTTTATATCGCCACATTTTCATTGTAATTTTTATATTTCAGATTTCTTTTTTTGCACTTGTAATTTTAAATTCTTCGTCCGTCCGAACCATCATTTTTCTTCTGGGATGTTTCAGTTTTATTTTTTTCTGCTATTCCATCTTCTTAGTAACTAACTTTTAACTTCTCTTTTTCTTTCTTAATTCTTTGCCTTTATAACTTTCTTTCTTGGATTGCTTTTTTCTTTTTTAAACAGTCTCCATTCTAAGGAAGAAATTGCTCCAATTCTATTCATGTGTCTAGGCATTGAAGACTTCTTTATTATTTAAGTTGTATTTATATTTCTTTGCAACAATCCGCACACGCATCAGGTGACGTGGGCTCTACGTGGACTCTACAACGGTTGGTTGCTGTTGCCGTTTAGAGTCCACATCACCAGATGATGCTCCGTTTTGGGGCGAAACACGTGTCGTGTACTATTGGAATAAGTTGTTATGGTATTAGGTGTATACCATACTCAGAGCGATAAGGGAGGGTGGTGGGTCCAGACCAAAACAAGTTCCACGTGTGCGGATTGTTGCAAAGAAATATAAATACAACTTAAATAACAATGGATTTCCGCAAAGTAACGCCTGATACAATATATGACTTCTTTATTGGCGATGGTATAACAAGATTTTTACGTATGATGGGCGATATCCCATGTGTTTCTTTTTAAATCATAGTATCAGATATATTTTCAATACCAAGAGATCGTATGATCGTATTTTCTTCCTTGTTTTCGCTTGATACTAAAATAGAAGCTTCACTAACTTCAAAAGCAGGAAGATTAATTTCGTTGTCCAATAAATTATTGTTAATAAATGTAGTATATCACCAAGAGGCATAAAAAGGTAACTTCTTACATGGTCTTCCATTTACGAAAGGGTTAGGCCTGCCATCTTCGATCATAATGTTTTAATCCATATTTAATAGATTGTCAGGTATCAGTGGAAATCCGCAAGATGCAAGAGCAATCAGCCAGTTTGCAATCTCTGATTCTTCATTTTTAGAGAGGATAGAATCAGGACCCATCTTTCTGGGACCTCCAGGAACCCGAAGATGCAGCTTGTCTTGAAAAGTACCTCGAGGAACATCATAAAATCTGCTGGCTTCTTTAATTTTCATACCGTTTCTTATGGGGTCTATAGCTTGTACTAGTTTATCCTCAGGATTTTGTAGTATCGGCCTCGATAAAGTCATGATTGGAATCTTAAACTATGTAAATGTAAATGTAAATTGTAAAAATAAAATGAAATTGTAAAAAGAACGAGGTTTAAATTTTAAAATGATAACTAAATATCTATTTAAATTCATATATATTTTGAGGCTGACTACTGGATCAATCACAACTAGTGCTCGGCCAGCATAACATCGCGAATGTTTAGGTGGCTGACTACTGGTTTTTTGTCAAAATAATGTATGACATGTTTACTTCAAAATAAAGGGTTAAAAAAGAGCTATAAATTGATACCAGCAACACTTGAAACAAAAAGTTTTGCTTAAAATCAGTAGTCAGCCAGGGGTGGCTGACTACCGGAAAATGCTAAAACATAACAACCCTGTAGTCGGCCACCCTAATATTTAAGTAAATGCGTAATTTTACAATGAAATATTATTAAAATAAAGTACTTAATTTCCAAATATATCATATAATTCATTTAATATATACAATACATGAAAATAATATTGATTATCTTACCTATTTTGCAATCACCTGCCACTAACAAAAAAATAGCGATCGCCACTAGCGCTAGCTTGTCGGCGGACAACACCTGAATGGACTAAAATTGCTCGTAATTTTGACTACTTACAGTAACTCGTACGTTTGGAATCCACCACTTAGGAGTCGTCAAACCGATAAAGCACAACTTGATTGGTTAAAATAAATCGTATTGTTATTTCTATAGGTTTAAAGTTAAAAAAGGCTGAGTACTGGTGTCTGGCTGACTACTGGGTCCGCTACCCTACCTATTGAAAGTGTTTAATGTGCATACGTGAAGCGCACGAATGCACTAAGTACTTTAATGCGCACGCGTTAGTAGAGATAGGATACCATAATCTTATTTCTAAGTGTCGGACATTTCCACATCTCTACTTTCGAACATCTCTATGTTTTTAATCGAGATGAAACTTTTCGTAATCTATGTGTGTATACCTTCAAAGGATTTTTGAATCTCTTTGGCAGGGCTGGGCGCGGGCGTAGGTCTGTGGTATTAATTTCGAACTTCAGTTTTGATTTTTTCAAATTGTCTTTGACTGAGCTTGAAAGCTCCATTGCCATAACCAAAAAATGCTTGTCAAATTCGTGCGGTCGTGTCAACTGTCATCCATCAACCACAGTGTCAAATTCTGATCAATTAAACTCAATTGTCAAATCTGAAATTAAATAATAAAATGAAATAAAATCAAACAATCGATCGCCTTGATCGGTAAAGAAAGTATGAATTTATTCAACCAATTTGAATTCTAACATTGAGTTTAGATTGTGGTATTTGATTTGCAATTAAAATGTCTGATTTTAATAACTGGAACACTCCCTTCAAGAAACCTCGGACAGGGCCGGCTCGTCCACCAGGCCTACGAGGGAAGGAAATAGGGTTGTATTACAGAAACAAATACTTGAACAAGAAATTGCCTGGAAAAAAGAAAGAACATTCGGTGAGCATATCGTGGTAAAGAACCAAATGAGCGTATCTACAAAAAAATCAAAAATAGTTTTTTTTTCACAAAACGGTACACATGTAGTCCTTTTATCCTTTATGAAATGCCAAAACGACGATATTCAATTGTTGTTGGTCTTCTTTAATTAAATTCGTCCAGTCGCCATGGCATGGGTCGCCATGTGATGTGAGGAGCAGCGGGGTTGCGGACTAATAACGGCAGCGTTCTTACTTCATACTTTTTATTACACTTTATGCACTATACTAAGGTTTCTTAGGGCTATCCATTAGAACGATCTCTTAATAACGAATAATGAATAATCCTTATGCTAATTTGCTAACAATATATATACTGATTATGCACGTGAAAGAACGGTCGTCAATCAATACACGTGTCTCACGTATGCACCCAAATCAGGCGTATGTTCTAAATTCTTTCGGTGTTGAGGTAAACGATACGTGAGTTGATTTACGTGCGTGCCATCACACTACAATTTCACAAATTCCAAAAAAATTAAATAACATAAAAACCACTTTTGATTGAACCAGAAAAACGTATTATAAGTACCGTTAAATTAGTTTGAAATATCATGCTATCTGTTAGGGCTATAAGAACGTATGTATTTGCAAACAAGGTATCATTCCAATGCAATATCACAGTTTTTATGAAGGATTTTCATTTGGAACAATAGCTGATGATGACGAAGATAATTAATATTTTCCTATACTGATGGCTGTATGTTGATTAAATATTTTTATAATTTTATTAATATTGTGTATTTCCAGAAGTAAATAAAAATTATGTTATGTTTGTTTGATTGCTCATTTATTTTTATTTATTGATTTCATTATATACAAAATAAAACTTGGCTTCACAAAAAACATAATTATTTAAGTAAGATAACAATAAAACCTAAAAAAAATAAAGAGCCACACTAACTTATGTCAACCGAAATAAAAAAATATATATATTGTGTCTGTAAGCATTTATAAACAAATATTTTTTATATATTTCAAAGCTCTAATAGTAGGACAATATGTTAATATATATATTTATTTCACCAACTGTATGCTATCTCTATTAATGAGCTGGTAAAGTTTGAAGTGGCGTATTTTCACAGTTTTATTGCTCTCCTATAAAATTTGGAAAAATGTAGATATGTTCATCTGACTCTTACACCACAATATAACTTTATATCTAAATAAATCTTCGAGTCACCTAAATATATAGTTATTAAAAAGCACAGAATGCACTTCTGTGCTTTTCATTAAATAATTATATTCAAATAATTTCAGATTAATTTTACTATGCCACCATCAGTTGCACATGCTGTCAGGAAAAACATAAGAACTATAATAAAAACTGCTGCTGAGGAAAATATAACTTTACCACAACTTAAAAAAAATTACTTTTATAAAGAGGAAATAACAATTAAACATGAGCCTTTGATAGATGAAAAATTTTCAAAGATGTTTGATGAGATAAAACAACATTACCACGCTGAAGGTTCCCACTCTAATCAAAATTCAGGATTGGTACAGATAAATGAAGATGGACAGACAAATACACGGAATAATGTTAGTGAATCTGCAGTCAATTCCCAAACATTGGACAGCACAAGTGTAACTATGAATTTGCCAGTAGAACAAACTGTACCAGGAGATGATACCTCAAATAAGAACCTAGTTGATAACACTAGTAATGAACAAGGTGTAACAAATAATAATTTAAACTTGTCAAAAGTAAAATCGGAACCAATTTATGACACTAGTAACGAGCTAGAGGTGAAAGACTTTCAACTATCTAAAGTAAAATTAGAATCAGTTGATGACACAGATTTACACCAAGATGGCAATGATAAGAAAAAACAGAAATGTGACACTGCAATAAAAAAAAGCAACTCAACAGAGGAATCTTCTACTATAAATGATAGCACACAAATTATATCAAATGAAATTGATTCTCAACCATCAACCTCTAAAGCTGCTGACCACAATATTCCTGACAAATTTGAATTTGCTCATCCATCCACATCTGGAGCTAGTTATAATTCTAGATTCTCAACAAACCAATCTGAAACACCTACACAACTGGCACTAAGAACTTCATCTGCCTTCAAATATGGCTATCATGATATTATAACAGGTACATTTGATGAGAAATTGGAGGAGCGTTTAGCTATGGGCATAGAGATTACCAAGACAAACCCTCAAACCACAACAGAAAATGCTGCTCTCTATGAGGAATACATTGAAATGATTCAAAGACCTCGATATAAAGAAATGTTAAAATTCCGTAAGACATTACCAACATACAAGAAATCTAACGATATTTTGAGAGCAATAGCACAAAACCAGGTGGTGGTTATAAGTGGTGAGACTGGATGTGGAAAATCTACTCAGGTTTGTTCTAAATTTTATAAAAACAATATAATCTCTATTTTTTTATTGTTGGGAGGGACCCCTGCATTATAATATTTCTCAAGCTTCAATGTAGTTATTGTAGTTTGGCAGAGAAACGCAAACCCAAATTCTTAGGAGCCGCCAACAAAGTTTAGCAACTGTCATCTTATGGTATAATCTTCACTCAGTGGTTTTATTTGCCCTTTCACCACTAGTAATCTCATCCAGCTACTGACCACGCCCAATGTTGCCTAAATCAGGTGGTCTGACTGCCTGTTTGTCCATTGTTTCTGTATATATAAAATAACAAAAAACCTTTTTCAATTTCAATGTGATTGTTGAAAATATTTTGAATATTTTTTTTCCAGGTACCACAAATAATTTTAGATGATGCATTGTGCAATTCTCGAGGAGCCAATGTGAAAATACTGGTGACTGAGCCGAGACGTATTGCAGCTTCTTCATTATCCATGAGAGTAGCTAAGGAGAGGGATGAACAGCTTGGCATTTCAGTTGGTTATGCTGTTAGATTGGAAAGGTATCTTTTTTGAAATTGATGTTGTAAAAATTGTACACTTTCCATCACAAGGTCATCTACACTAATATTATAAAAAGGAAAAATTTATATTTTTGTGTGTGTGTGTGTATGGGTTTTACAGTTTACAAAAACTCCTTACTATAATTCTCTCTCTCAATTTTTTCTAGGGTTGCAGAAAGACCTCGTGCCAGCATTCAATACTGCACTACAGGTATTTTGCTTGCGGACCTGGAAGTAAACCAAAGTTTGGAAAACTTTAGCCATATAATACTCGATGAAGTTCATGAAAGGGATTGCCATATTGATCTTGCTATGTTTATGCTAAAAAAGGTAATCAAAAATCTAGCTAGATTTAACTACATACTCAGAAGCTACATACTAAGGAAACAACTATTGATAGATTTTAGACCCAAACTAATATTTTTATGTATACATAAGTATAAGTATTGATTGTTACATTCAGTTTTTATTTAACAGGTTCTCAAAAAGCGGAAGGATCTTAAAGTCCTGTTGATGAGTGCCACTATTGACTCGGATAGTCTTTGTGCATACTTTGATAACTGCATTAAACTACACATTGAGGGCCTCGCTTACCCCGTTAGAGATGTATACTTAGAAGAAGTGTTACAAATAACCAAATTCCACTTAGAAGACAACAGACACCAAAAAAATAATAGGATGCTCAAGAATAAAGTGTATAATAAACAGAAACGCTTAAATAAGTTGGATGCTCGAGATATGGAGAAGGATGAAGAATACTTGAGAGAAATTGGTATGTGGTTTAACATAATGTAAATGTAAAGTAGGTAGTTGAGCCACAGTACCCTCTCAACCTACCATGATCTTTGTGAGGTGAAGTGTGTTTTACTTGTCTTGTGTTTCTGTTGGAAGATGTTGACAAGATAACATTTATATACTATTCTGTTGTGCAATCGCGTGTGATCGTATGTAGGCATCACTGCCTATAGACATCTGCAACACTCGAGACGTCTGACAAGCATTGCCAGCCAAGGAGGTAATGATGTACTTGGTTTATGAGAGATCCCAAATCATAATCTTATTTGTGGTAAAACTGTGTCTATGGTTTGCATTTTCCATTTATTATCAGGTGACACAAAGTTATGAGGTTAAACATTCGAAATATTACCTCAAGAACAAAATTAGAGTGATTTTTATAATTAACCTAAATAATAAAAAGATAACTAAACTTGATGTTGTATGAGATTTAATGTCCTAGTGTTTCATTACAGGTGGCTGGCTACAATCAATGCAACATATTTTGGACGTAAATGTTATAAAAAGTCTACGAAATCGCGCAGTAGAGGACCTAAACTACAACTTGATCGTATCTCTTCTCACCTACATCTGTAGCGGGGCACCGGGAGCTGTTCTTATATTTGTACCTGGATATTCTGAAATTGCTCAGTTAATGTCATTGCTGAGTTCACAGTTCCACTCATCGCGTTACGATATTTATCCACTTCATTCAAAATTACCGACTGTGGACCAGCACAAGATATTTGAAAAACCCCCACCAAACAAGAGGAAGATCATCATAGCCACCAACATAGCAGAGACCTCTATAACTGTCGACGATATTGTATATGTCATAGATTGTGGAAGACATAAAATTACAGGACTTAATGTCGAAAGGAATTACGAAACTCTGGATATACAATATATATCCAAGGCTAACTTGCGACAGAGGTGAGGTCAATAATTTATTTACTTTATTTTTTTATACTAAACATAAGCTTATAAAAGAAAAGAATTTGTTTCAAAGCTTTCGGGGTATAGACCTGCGATGCTACGAAATTCAATAAAGGGCCTCCTTTAGTTTGCTTTGAATCGTGAAAAAGAGTTGTTTGAAGAACCCCAGGGTCCCAGGTCCCCAGATTGATACATAGAGTTGTGTTTCAGGCGGGGTCGCGCTGGGCGTTGCCAGCCGGGCATCTGTTACCACTTGCTGACGTCATTCCGTGCGGAGAAGCTAGCGGACCGCACGCCACCGGAGCTCCAACGCAGCAACCTGTTGGAGCCAGTGTTGAGCATCAAGCGCTTGAGACTGGGCCTCGCGAGCGACGCGCTGCGGCAAGTGCCGTCGCCGCCCGCTGAAAGCAGCGTCCAATGGGCTGTTAAGCAGCTGCAAAGGTATGCATGAGCATCATCTAATATTAGATTGGATAAGTTATTTTATTGCTAATGTGTGGGACCTGGATCGATGGATCCCACCAGGGGCCTGATTCTGTATGACCATATCGCGGCAATGTCGTGTCTTACCCGTGATAAAAAGTCAAAAAAAGCTTAAAAGGCCAATATCGTAACACTCTTATGTGTGCCTTATAGAATAGATATTTAAGATTCCTTGTCGTGCTGAGTTCATGAAATGACGTAAGGTTTGATGTCAAATGACATCTTTTGGGACTTAGTGAATCAGGGCCCAGGTGTGGTGATCGTGCCTGGGGAATAGCCGTGCTCTGATTACGTCATCTTAGAGTTTTTGTACTCGTATAGCGATTTGCCAGCGATTTGCTGAAAACAATAAACAAAATGTGTAAAGAATCTGCTAGGATATCATGTTAAATGAGTGTTGAGATAAGATAATGGACCCAGTGTTTACCATCAAGCATTTGAGACCTGCCTGATTTGATACCATTACAGCATACCTAAACCTTATTTGATTTCAATCTATGCATCTAATAATATGCCATTTATTATTGGTTCAATTTTTACGATATGTCGTCGTCATCATCAATAGCCCTTTAAATCTCTCATACATTATACCATTCCAGATGTGGAGCCCTAGACGAAGATGAAAAGCTGACTCCACTGGGCTGGCATATGGCGCGGTTGCCGGTGCACCCGGCGGCTGGCAAGCTGTTGTTGCTGGGGACGCTGTTCGGCTGCCTCGACCGCGCGGCCAGCATCGCTGCCGTGTGGGGCTTCAAAGACCCCTTCCTGATGGTCCTCGGTAGGTCATTGTCCTTTTTTTCTTAAGAATGAACCTTGGAAGCCTCTTTTTCTACATCTAAATTGGTTGTAGGTTAAAAATGGCTTCTTATTAATAATTAACTGTTCTTACTCCAATGCCAGCAAATTCGCTAGCAGGCAATAACAGAAACTATTACAATAAAACCATTTTCCTTTCAGGCAAAGAGAAGGAAATAGAAGCTGTGAAGCGTGGAATGTGTTTAGGAGAACCGAGCGACCATATAGTTGTGTCGGAAGCCATCATCAGCTGGGAGAAGTGCTCCCGTGGAACCCGTCGTGACTTCTGCTACACTAACTTCCTGTCCAACAACACTTTAATGCTACTGTCCGATATGAAGACACAGTTGGGTGCTAATCTCAGGTCGATGGGATTCCTTCCAAGCGGAGATATCAAGTCGAAGTGGGAAAACCGCAACTCGAATAACTTGAGTCTCTTTAAAGCGATTGTAGCTGCAGCTTTGTATCCGAACATAGGCATGGCCAGGTAAGACATTGATTCTCCTTCATGTTACGGCCTGATTCGACTTTTTGTATCAATGAACAATGCAGGGTACCTGGTATTATGTAGTCAACGTAACCTTCAGAGACACATATCCAAACACAAATAGTTAACATTCCTATCTGAGCTTGTATGTGGATGTGTTAGTCTTCAAAAGTCTGGCATTGTCGCCTTACCAATCGAAGCGCAAGACATGAAGGCAGTAAATAAATTATGAGGTACCTCCCCAGATGAGCTTCGGTATAGACAGATACCTAATACGTTATGACAGAACTTTGAAACTTGATATAGAGATTTTTAACAAATTGCGTATGCATAAATCTTGTGATAACGCAAAAAAAATTTTTTGCAGATGGTCAGGTATTAATTCAAAGAGACGACACCCAAATATCAGAATCATAGCTCGCACGCCAGAGGACGGTAAAGTGTGCATCCATCCGAGCAGTGTGATGTACGGGGGACACGGGGCCCATAACCCCATATCGAGGGGCGTCACCTTCCACAGACAGGGGGCCAACTGGCTCGTGTACTGGCTGAAGCGGCAGTCCACAAACCTGTTCTTGTTTGACGTCACGTTGATATATTCACTGCCACTGCTGTTCTTTGGTGACTTCATTCTGACCGATAGTGAGTATGTTTTGTAAAAGGTAACCTACATTAAGTAGAATAGCCCAGTAGCTAAGAATTTGGCGTCTCGCTACAGGGATCCGGATTCGATTCACAGTGGAACGTATGTATAATTTTATTAAAAGTTATGTGTGCTTTATAAAATTATATATATGCTGTACTGGTGAAGGAATACATCATGTTGAGACCTACACTGTTGAGAGTTCTCTAACATATTCACAAAATGTAGTCCACCAATCTGCATTCGGATCTTGTGGTGGACTAGGCCTTATTCCTATCCTTATTATTGTGAGAGGAAACTCAACCCTATTGGAGGTAAGGGTTAGTGACCACTTTTGTTTGTTACGTTCTCTAATAACGTAAGTTTTAAAACTGTTCATAGGGCCTCTAGTGGTTTTAGAATGTTAATATTATATTTAATTTTCTACTGTTATTATTATAAATGCCCTTCAAAATATGAAAAGTTCATGCAACGAGAAACGGGTTAGTGGCCAACCCATGACGAATAAGGCCTCCAATTTAATTCGACACTAGCGGGTCACCCATCCAGGTACTGACCACGCCCGACGTTGCTTAATTTTTTCGTTCGCTTGCGATCTACTCAAGCAGCAAGCTTCCTGTATTGAAATTAAAACATTAATGTTACATAATAATATATTATGTTCTCATTATTCGTTGTAATTAGAACATTCAATATTCCGTTTTAGACCCCGAGGCAAAAGATGAGTGTTTGTTAGAAGTGTCTAGCATCAAAGTGCGCGTTACGAGAGACACCGCCGACCTCCTCTACGACCTAAGGACTCTGTTGGACAACGTTCTTGCCTCGAAGGTCATGTCCACCAGCAATCACTCCATACGAACCAGCAAATTTGAGGAGCAAGTCTTAAGGTGAGTATCAAATTATTTCCAGAAGAAAACAAACTTCGTTAATTTTTAATGCAGAAGAAAAATGCAGGTTCAAAGCAAGCAAAATAATTGCTGTAGCGGTAACAACTGCTACAAAAAAATTTTCTATACACCATGTATCAATATTTATTTGTGAGTGGATGGCAATGGGGCGATATTGACACACATGATAGCTGTCACGTGTGTTCCTTTATTGGGCCTAGTCATACTGCATCATAGAATAATTAATACTTATTTTAAAAAGAGTGCTGGGAGTTTTTTTCCGCCCGCTTTTTTCTCCTAGTCTACGTTTTGCCTGAGGGGCGATCAAAGCGGATGTTTGTATAATGTTAAATGTATGACGTTCATTAAGTGTGCATAAATTGTACCTAATAATGAATAAAAGCTTTTGAAATTGGAATACTCTTATCGCTCTCTGGAGCAAGTTCTAAAATCCGCGTTTTTACCCATGAAAGTTTGAAATTTATGTTTTTTTTTCAGCACAGTCATAGAACTTATAGCAGCCGAGGATGAGCAAGCCGAGTATGTAAGTGCAGATTTAATGGACTCAGATTACTCAGACACCGACTTTGAAGAATCCGTATACCGCGAGTTTTAAAATTAACATGAAATACTAAAGCGTAAATGTTAAAGGTACATACTTAAAATATTCGTATTTGTTAGTATAATTTTACTAAAATTATAACTGGAAGTTCAACATTGAATTATTTGTAACACACACACACACACACACACACACACACACACACACACACACACACACACACACACACACACACACACACACACACACACACAAGCCTGATTAACCCTCAGGCTTATTAGGCTGCTGCCTAGGGCGCGAGGATCGGGGGGTCGCGTTAAAATAGTGTCTTCGCATGCACTATTAAGCATCACTGCTTATAATTATCTACCCTACATATTTCAAGTAGACAAAACATTAAAAGTTAATGCAGCACTATTATATAGGTAGTATAAGCCAAAAATTTTCACACTAGTAAAAAATAATTGTTGTTCGAATGCTTGCTCGAATAAACATTATTGATCGGGATATAAGGCGTTTTTTGTAATGAAAATAGCCTACAAAAATTTTTGGTGTTGTAAATTGTAATTTTGACGAAAATGACCTCTCGAAAAATAGTTATATGACGGGGATTCGTCACCAGTGGGTCTTGACATCGTGGCAGTACCGAAATAATACTTGCAAAAAACTTTGGTTTACACTTTAATTAATTGTTCACAAACTTAGAACACAAAATAATGTAGAATAAGATCTCTATTAGGAACGTGGGAAGTTTAGTACGGAGCACGGCCTGCAATCTTCATACAAAAAATCATAAACCTTAAATAATCTGTGGTTCACATAATGTAACTGACAGTAACTCTTCCCCCTCCTCCCCTTTCCGTCCGCCGCCATCTTGTCCCGTCAAGGCGTCAAGTTACTGTCATTTTAAAGTTTTCTTGTTTGTTTTTCATTGCTGTTTGAAAGTTAGCCGAGTGAAGTTTTGCGTTGATTTGATTCCGTAACTTATCCTCCTAGCTTTCGAAAAGTGATACTTACTTGTTGTTTACAACTATACAAGATGTACAATAAGTGCTGTGTTGTGGGTTGTGATAGTAGGCGAAAGGACGTCAATTTTTATCGCTTTCCAAAAACTGAGATAGGACTCCAAAAGTGGTTAGAGTGTATGAATAGTGATGAATTACGAGCATTGAGCGTCAAAGACCTTAAGAAACGGTTTGTGTGTCAAAAACACTTTGAAAAAAGGTTTATGGCATTTACCAAGATGAGGTCTCGTTTACGAGTTGGAGCTTATCCAACTTTGCTTTTGAAAGATTCTCCTGAAGCTACTCATGCGATTCTCAAACCCTGTAAGTAATTTTTCTTCTATCATATCAATTTGATTTCAATGACTATTATTTTTAAAAGTTGACTATTTTGTAATTTCAGCTAATGAACTTGTTGATCACAATTACACCAGGAAAAGACCACATGTAGATCATTCTTATTGCAAGATTGAGATACCAGTGAAGCAAAGTAGAGTTGAAATTGGTAAGTTATTTTATTTATGCTGGTTATAAGTACTCAAGGTCAAACAGCAGCTGAACTTATTTAAAAATTTTATGTTTATGTGTGATTGCATGGTTCAATTAAAGGATAGCTGTCCCTTACACTCTGTATAGGTATTATTTAATGTACAAAACATTTTGAATCATAAAAATATGTCTATGTTTATATGTTTTAACAGAGTTTTTAACTACTACCTTAAGTATTCTCATTTCTATGTACATTTTGGCAGTAATTGTAAAGTCTGTAATAAATAAAATTTTATAAAATAATTAGCTAACTGCATCCATTTTATTTGCAGATAATGTTGAGCCAACAGCTACCATTTCTTGCCCAACAACTAGTAAAGGTAAGCAAGTTTTATTTTCAGAAATTAATCGAAATTATCCTGTGTAAGAATAAATTGTAACAGTTGAATATATATCTAAGTAATGTATTTTTCAGAAAACATTGAAGTAGCATCTGCAGCGGCAATAAGTTTTAAACCCTGTGGTTTTACTCAACATAAAACTAAACTTCTAACTACTGAAGGTAAACAATTTAAATGTTTGTAAATGTACTATGATTTACAACAGTGTGGTTAGGTACATAAATTGAGAAAATAATCCTCAATTTATGTACCTAAGAAAAATCACTAATTTAATATAAATCAAAAACAAAAGTTGTGTTTTTAAAATCTGTTGATAAATAACTGGAATAATTGAAATACATTTTTTCATTCTTTTGTTCTCAGAATCAAAATTTCCCCGCATCTGTTCTACTCCAAAATCATCAAGACGACAGCGAGTTATCATTCGAAAACAAACACTTACACCTAACTGTGCAAGACTATATAAAGAATTTGTCAAGTCTCGTAACCAACTAAAATTTAGTATTAGAGCCAGAAGGGCATTAAAGTTTTCAAAAGACACATCTTTTGAAAAACTCACAATAAATATGAACCCTTTGGCAAAAAAGCTTTTGTGGATGCAAATTCAACAATGCACAAAGAAACTGAAGGGAAGACGCTTCACCAAAGAAGAAAAATTAATATCGTTGGCAATAATGAAACAAAGCCCAAAATGTTATAAATTTCTACAAAAAATATTTATTTTGCCATCGAAATATACATTGAATAAAATGATTGCAGGATTAAATATTGAGTCTGGAATTAACAAAAAAATCTTTGAAGCTGTAAAAAAGGAGGTACCTAATGTACATATATTTTCATTTCAATAATTGTTACCAGTGACAAAGCAGTGTATAGTCCATTTATTTTGAATAGTAACCAAACATTACCTGATAAAAAAATCACAAATATTCAAGTCAACCGTACATATTTACTTTGGTATAAACATCAAGATTTGTTTATTAAATCACTTAGGTTTCCAAAGCAACAGTTCAGATAATTATTTCAAGTCTTTGCTTTTTTTTACTAAATTCTACTTTTAAAATTTCCAGGTTGACTCATGGCAAGACAGCAAAAAATATTGCTCCATATTATTTGATGAAGTAGCCTTAGAAGCAGGTCTGACATACAACAAACATAAAGATGTAATTGATGGATTTGTAGAATTGAATGAAAGAAGTAACGAATTTGCTGACCATGCATTGGTATTCATGTTACGAGGTGCTGTATACAAATGGCAGCAACCAATAGTTTTTTACTTTTGTAAAGGAGCAACTTCCAGCCAAATATTGAAAAGTATTATAAAAAATGTAGTTTGTGCCGTTGGGGAGTCAGGGCTGATACCAATAGCATTAGTATCCGATCAGGGATCAGCATTTCAGTCTTCATTAAAAAGCCTGCAGGAAGACACTAGAAGAGAACAAATAAAGGCAGGTAAAAACATTGGTAAGTAAATATGTTTACCTAAAATGTTCTTTATGTATTTGGAAATACATATTTAAATCTGTCTAAAATCACACTAGCACTGTTTAACTAATTTGTATAATTTCTTGTATTTTTTTTCAAATAGATAATAGTACAAAATAAATTTTAATATAATCCTTTTTTTAATTTCAGATGATGTAATTGCCATAAAGCAATATACATTAAGTGTCTTCTATGACCCACCTCACCTGATAAAGGGCATAAGAAATAATTTTTTAGCCAAAAATATTAAATTAGATAACAAGATAGCAACATGGAATGATATTATAGATGTATACAAAACAGACTGCAACAATTCGGAAATGAGACTAATGCATAAATTAAACGATGAGCATGTGCTACCTGACAAAATTAAGAAAATGAAGGTATTTTATTTTTATATTACCTACTTCACTTGCACTTGCTGTCTATACTATCCATATCTATAGGTAATAATATTATAAATGCGAAAGTAACTCTGTTGCCTTTTAACACCTTAACCACTGAGCCAACTTTTATTAAATTTAGTATATGGATAGTCATTAAGCCGAGAAAGTACATAGGCTAATTTGTATACCAATATTATGTTCATGTGGGATGATATAGAAAGTGTGAAATAACTGAACTCCACTATGTGGAATAAATGCTGATTCTGTCTATCTGTAAGTTACCTTCTTACACAACTGAACTGATTTTAATGAAATTTGGTATGCGGAGAATTCTATAGCTAAGAAACGACATGGACAATAATTATGATTCTGCTGAAAATATGAATATGAATGATTAATAAACTTTAATTTCAGGTCAAAAATTGTGTCAGAGCAATGAGTAAAACAGTTGCTGCTACATTATCCTACACAGCTCAATTTTGTAAGTAAATTCAGCAGTACACAAGACCTAATTTAAAACCATTTTTTTTATGTTTTCTAAAAGAATATAATATATAAATTTTCGTAGTCACGATCAATTCGTGGGCACGGATCAATGAGATTTACGATAAAGGAAAACATCATGAGGAAAGCAGCAATTCCAAGAAACATGGAATGGGTCAGTGCGGTGGATTGTGACCCTTACAAGGGTGGGCAATCTTGTGTAGTGTAGACTGTTAAAAAGCTGTGGATGATGCTTTTTGGTTTTAATTTGTTTTAAAAATATTCATTTTCTAATTAATTATGTCTATTAAAACTAGCTTTCTTCTTGCGGTTTCACCCACGTGAATTTCGAAACTTTTCTTTAAATCTTTTTTTCTATAAATAATTTAATGATTTTTTTTAATTTTTTTCCAGCACACTATTCTAATGGAAAAAAAGTTAGTCCAACACTACAGAATACAGCAGAAGTAGTTTCATTTTTTGATGATTTATTCGACTCTGTGAATGGAGCAAGCCTAATTGGTAAAAACAGAGGAAAACCACTCAGGAAAGCTGTAACTGAAAATTCATGCCATCACGAGTTTTGGGCTGAAGCCATAAAAAAATTGAAAAAAATAAAATTTGTGGACAAATCAGGCAAAGATACATTTGTCCCATCCTTAAAAAATTGGATAACTACTCTAGAAAGTTTTAAAAGAATTTATAAATTCTTTAAAAGCAAGAATATCAAAATTATGCGCCCTAGATATTTTAATTCTGATCCAATTGAAAACTTTTTTGGACAAGTGCGGGCATATAATTTCCGAAATAATGACCCCACTTGTCATGTTTTTAAGAACACTTTCCGTTCCTTACTGATAACTAGATTTATAAAATTTCATTCAGAAAACTTTAACTGTGAGGAGGACTCAGGTGACCAACTTTTAAAGTGGAAGTCACTGTTTGACAAAAATAACGAACTTGATAGTAATTTGCATGAGTCCTCCAATATGCCATGTCAGAGCACCAATGTAAATAGCTCAAATTCAGCACGTCAAGAAAGGCTCGCAGTGCAATCACGTGCATACACCACAGGATGGGTTTTAAGGAAAATAAGTACAAAAATAAAATGTAAAGACTGTCATAAAGATTTAATCAACAAAAAAGAGAGAAATGAATCTTTAAATGTATGGGTGAAATTTAAAGAATTTAAAAAAAGTACTCCTAAATTGACCTATCCTACAGAGTATGCAGTGAGAGCTTTTGGAATTATAAATTCGGAAGCAAATAAATTCCTGGAAGAGCATGCTCACAGTCCTGGACTTATTAAACAATTGAAAAGTAGTCTTGATTCCATGAATTTATTTGCTTTCATGAGCTGCGATGCTCACAGAGACATAATCTCTGAACATTTTATTATGTTAACGCTTAGACTTGTGATATTTAATTGGTGCTCTAAGATAAATAAAATTTTGAAAGGAACGGATGTGTTGCGACTGCAAATTCATACTTTGCCTTTAATGCAAAGCAAGGCATATGTTAAGTATAAAACAAAGTTGAAAAATAAAAAGCCTCATAAGTAAAACGAATTTTATTTCATACACCTTTATTATTAATCGAATTAATTATATAAAACCCCTGAAATTCCTATAAAGCCCTCTAAATCACAGATTTATAATCTGTGACTATTTTTATTACTATAATCATAATCACAAAAAGTTATTAATCTGTGTACTGTATTACTAATACCACTTTTTATGCTACTGAAATTTAAAAAAAATATATATGTCATAATCATTATGTGAGGGGTATTTAGGGTATAAATTTTCTCTATGGAAGAGCGCCGTCTGATGCGTAGCATCTACTACTATGTTTGTGGTACGGAGTGATAACCTGACAGTCCGCCGTCAAATCAAAAAGTGCCGCCATTGTGCTTTTACGCCTCCATCCTCCCAGGTTAGCCAACCTAACTGCCTGGTGTACCAACACTCAAAAACTACTTCAACGTTGCCATCACTCCGCACTAACCATCCCCAAGTTATTACGTACTTGACGTTCCTAAACGAACGATAACCGTTCGTGTTAATCAACACAGTTCATCAAGCGAAGGACAGATGGCGTTCATGTGCTTTGACGCTTCGACATATATAAATATTTTTCATAGAAATGATTTTAAGAAGTCTTTATTACTAATTACCTACTTTAGTGATTTATTACATTTATGAAACAATAAATAGTTTAATTAAGTTTTGGGATGAGGATTATGAAATGTTTTTACCCCAATGACGAAGTCGCCAATTTTTCTTCGATTTTCAAAATATTATCAAATTCAATTTGTATTAGCATGATTTCTTTTTGATTACTACTTAGGTGTGCTTATTAAATTGAATTTAGTAGTCAATTTGGTGTATTTTAATCTGTAAAATACATGGGCCAGACGGACTTACCCCCCAGTGTTCAACATTTTCAAATATCGTCATTGTAGAAAGAATAGGACTCCTACGATTAGGTCTCAAGAATAAATTAAAATAAACTATGACAGACTTCCCCACTTTGACTATACTACTTTTTAGGCTCACAGTAACACTCCTGGGGGCGCGTCCTCATAATTAGCCTAGGGCGGTCAGAACACTTCATCAGCCTCTGTAGACATATTAACAGAAACTAGCTCATTATATAAATTTGATATTTTTCGATATTCTTTAAAAACTAAGTTTTGAGGTATCGAAATTTCAATATACAACCACACATAAACAATTTTTATGTCACAATAATTGATATTTTCAATACATTAGCGTTAATAAAAAATATTATTAAAATTTCAAGAGATATGTTTTAAGTTCTGTAGATACATAAGCTTGAATACTAGTCGTATTTAAAAGATATTTTTATTTAACAAGCAGAATACTATAGAAAGACTATAGGTATGTTCTTCAGACTATAGGTATGTTATTATAATATGTCGTCAAGTTTAAACAGTTTTAATTTAAGAATGTAGGTATTAGTCTGCATTGCACCTTGAAACTGTCTATACAAAATGGTTTTAAATTTCCAACTGTACATAAGTTAAAAAAATTTCGTATGCACAATTTATATGTGAGGGAATTCACATATCAAGTACTAACATAAATAATTAGATCTATTACTCTTCAGAATTCAGTATTCTCTTCATTTAGGTACTATTTTTAATTAAAAAAAAAGGAAAAGGAGATGCTCAATAGTTTCTATGCAGATTTTATATGTTTTTATGGTTTTGTAGATTATGTAAAATAAAGTTTAGGTTGTATCTATTTATTTATGCATTTATTTGATAGATGTTAATTGAAATATAAGAATCTTTATTTTTTAGTGTAATGAGGGTAATAAGCCTTCAATCAGTTTTCAGTTTTTTGTTTCATTGTTTAAGATTAGTTTTACCATAGATTTACCTTACTATGCTAATTGTGCTGTATCAAAGACAAATGTAACTCCCTCTATGGAGGTTTTTTATGTTCCTGGTTAAACTATACCTAGATCTAATGACTATTCATAATAAAATAATAACTTCAGTCTGATATTTGTGTTCTTTTCTCACTCAGAAAATTATTTCTTTTACCCATTTTACCTATGATTAGCCTATAGCTAAAATGGGTAAAAGAAATAATTATATTATAGCCTATGATAAGACTATTGTTAGCAATGAAGTGGATACAATGCAAGGGTATGGCGTGTTGTTATTACTTTACAGACATACGTAATGGATTTTATACGTAGGTTCGCATTTTTCAATAACACGTGCCGAATTCTAACTTGATTTGACACAAGTTTAAGAATTATTAAATTTTTAGTGGTGGTCTTCTAGTGGATTTTGGTGTCGAATCTGGTTAATGTAGCCGTTGGCAATACTGTCAAAATCATGTCATGCCGTCATTCGCATTGACTCAATCATTCATTCCTTCAATCGGCTTCAATCAATTCCACAATCATCCTTATCGTGTATTTGTTTTGTTTACACATTTCTGTTATCAGTAATATTGAAGTAGGTAGTATAATATTTTACAACTTTAATAACCAAACTTATACTTATTTAAATGTAATAATTTTATTTTTCCCTTAAAATGTTTACTATAGTGAAGGTTTGTATAATCTCTAACGTATACCTAATATTATAAGTTAATTACAACATACAATATGAAAACTAATCAAATTAAAAATTGTAGCAAAGTTTGGGCAGGCCATTTCTATTAGTTTCCCGGCAAGTACATAATCAATATCTTATAACAAATGAAAAAAATGGAAGGAGAGAGATAATATTAAACCATGAAAACACAAAGTAAGTTATTAAAATTTATTCCTATTTAGTATTTTTGTAACTTCAATTGACTATAAGTTATTTACAAGAATTATTGTGTGTAGAAATTCCCTTTCACTTGAAATGATGAGCAGTCTTATAGAAGCAATTAACGCCAATAATGAAGATGTGTCACTTAGAGCTATAGTTTTGGCAGCTAAAGGTAGTGTATTCTCTGCAGGCCATAACCTGAAGGAGTTAGTAAGTACTTCAATCAGCTTCATTTATACAGCTTTTGAATAAATTATCATAAACATTAACTTAAATAACTGTTTTCTTATATTATTATTACCTACCTTACCTTTTTAAAAACCTTGCTAATTTTAATTGCAATCCCAGTTCAGTTAGATAATTTCTTCTAGAATTCAGTTGGCAGTGTGCAGTATATACTTACACAGTAATTATTAACCGTTTTTCTTATCTAACTATTCTTACTTAAGTCTTATCAAAGACACAATTAGGTATGCAATACATTGACAAACTAGATGTTTTAGTATACAAATTTAAAAATATTATTTTAGCAACAATCCAATGGGTTGGATTATCATAAGTTGGTATTCAAGAAAGCTACAGAACTTATGAAATCGATCATACAAAGTCCAGTGCCAGTGATAGCCAAGGTAAATCCAATTAACGAATTTCTTGTCCATACATCAAAAATGTGATTCTCGCCTTTCTAGCTAATTCTTTCATAGGCTTTGCAATCATTAAATAGCTGGGTCTTAGTTATAATACATCTATGGCGGGGTATGTTTTTCTGGGTCATTAAAAATTGCCTTTTTATTATTTTTCTATGTATTTATTTTTCCCTCCATATTTTTTTTTTAATTAATTCCACAGGTTAATGGTTTTGCTACCGCAGCAGGATGTCAACTTGTTGCGACTTGTGACATTGTTGTATGTTCAGATACTAGCAAGTTTTCAACACCTGGGTAAGATTCATAAGTAAATGAATATCCATACTACAAACGCTTTAAAATATCTTCTATATTTTAAAGCGTCTTTTTATTATTTAAGAAAATATTGTGTATCTAATAGTAATAAAATAGTGTGTAGGTACCTTCTAGTTAATACCTATACAAAATAATATTTTCAGGGCAAATTTTGGTATATTTTGTTCAACTCCAGGAATAGTGGTTGGAAGAGCTATACCAAAATCTCGTGCCATGTACATGCTGTTAACAGGTACTTTTATTTATTACTAGCTGTGTCGATGACTTCGTCCGCGTGGAATTCCAAAATAAAAGTGGCCTAAGTTACTCCTTATTACATCAGCTATCTGCCAGCGCCAAAGTCCCAGAGATTAGCCGGAACAAACAGACAGACAAAAATTGTAAAAAATGTTATTTGGGTGCCGTGCATACATACTTACATAATTGCATTTATTAAAAAGTTCATTGAAGTGAAAACTTCTTAAGCGGCGCTGTGCACTTTTTGGTATGGGTGAAAAATGTTAAACTCGCGACAGGACACTTGATCGAAAATGCGTAAGATGGTAACTATGGAAACTGTCAAAACGATACATAGAAAAGAGCTAAATGTTATAATTATTGTGATTTATTAGCATTAAATGTTGTTTCTTTTTTACAGAGAAACTCAATTGTGTTTTAATTGAACTGTCGTCCAAATCACCAAGAAAACACATCTTATGAGTTTTCACTTCTGCCGGCACTCCCGGAGTGCAACCCGTTGTTTTTTTTTAATATTACAAGCAACAATCTAATTTTATTTATTTGTATAGATAAAACATAAACCAGAGGCTGATATATAGCTACGGTAAACGTTAAGAAATTTAGGTACCGAGATGAAACTCACTTAACTTCTAGTCCAGTCCAGGTGGACTTATCCATTCAACCTTACTCAATGTGAATAAAGCAACCAAAAACACTTAATAGATGATGTTATGTTCTTATCATATATACATTTACTTACGTAAATGTTTATGAAAAATTGTGTTAATTGTGTTAGATGCCTATCTTGTTAAAAAGACCGTGTTAAGTGCCGTGTACTTCCTTGGCGGCTTTCTTTGTCTGTTTCTAAGTAGCCTCTTCATAATAGGCTCCATCGCGCGATATTTTTCAAGGGTAGGTAGGTAGTTGCTATTGGTATCTCGTTTATTTTACACTGAAGGCACAGAAAAAAAACACAATTATGTTAATAATTATTGTTCTTTATTAAGTGTCTGATTAAAAAAAATATTGTTTTCAGGGGAGCCTTTAACCGCAAAGGAAGCTTACGAAAGTGGTCTCGTTACAAAAGTGCTACCATCCGATCAACTTGACGCTGAAGTTGAAAAAATAGTAGAACAAATTAAGCATAAAAGTCGGAGGGTTGTCACGTTAGGTAAAGAGTTCTTTTACAAACACTTGGACCTTACTTTACACGAAGCTTATGAATTGGGAGAAGAAATAATGGTTAAGAACATCAATATGGAGGATGGACAGGAAGGAATCAAAAGTTTTGTTGAAAAGAGAAAAGCATTGTGGAGTCACAAATAAGAGGAAACTAAAAACACAATTTAAATTTACACCTAAGTTTATTTGCCACTTTTACATAACTTTTACATGTTCCTTTCAAGCCAGATATAAAAGTTAAACGCATTTCACTTCACAAATAGAAAATACTGTTTTGTGAGCCAATGTTTTTTATACATTTATATACATGTATTTTTTTTTGTTTCTTTACATGTACCTAAATAAAGATTTCATATTTGGAAGTTTACTTTATCTTTATAATCATGAATGTGAATTCTGTAAGTTATTTATTTCGGGGCTGTGGCGGTACATACATTGTCTAATAGACAGTGTATCTACCTATATACCGGCAACTAAAAGCTACACAAAGTTTATTATAACAATAAAATTTGTAAAAAATTACAGCTAAAATGGTTACGAAACTGACATAAAATTGAAAGGGACTAAGTACACTATTATTCCGAAGAGATTTTAATTACATTAATCTTAAATGGTCTCAGTTTCTATTGTAATTTTTTCAACAATGAATTTTAATTGAAACCAATGCTCAAATTGTTGTTGCACTAAAGGAGATCACTCATCGAGAGGCATCACCATTTATTACATTTGATGCCCTGCTCTAAAAATCTTTTTGTAATTGCTTAAATTTTTTTAAATTAAAGTTGTGCATATTTAAATATAATGCATACCATAAGAGATATAACCCTTGTTTAGTTGAAACGCGTTATTTCTATTAAAAAGATGACAATTATATTACACTAGACTTAACTTATTACAAATTCAAATAAATACAAGTCGGACAGACAATCAAGAGGATACATAAAAAATGTATAAGACAAGTTTACAAATTAAAAGTATTAACTGTTGCCATATAAATTCTTTAATATAAATTTTAGTACAATCAGTGTCCTTAGATGTAGGTACTTAAATTTTCTATTCAGCATACAAATTAGTGGTCAAAGAGCCTATTAATATAAGCATGTATGTAGAATGATTGCATTGTGCAAAATAAACCAAGGCTTATAATATTTAACTCTGATAAACTTTCTATAACAATATTTTCTTAGAGAAATTAAAATAAGATTTGCATATAACAAAGGAATGCCATATCATTATATTAACAGAAAGAAATGTATTGATATAGTCATACATAAATATACCAATTCAAACATAATTATTATGCCATTTTAACTTGGGGCTTATTGCTTGGTTGCTAAGTAATAGATATTTGAAAAACGAATCCAGTACTATAAAGCCAACATTAAACTTTGTGTCATATTATATTATTACATAATTAAAAATATTCAAAAAATCTAAAAATTACCCATGTATAAATTTTACATAATATTTCATATTGAAACGCTTTTAATTGAAACTTAATTATCGCTACAATATCATTATTGAATGCAAAATCTAAGTAAATAAAGTATTGCAATGAGAACATATCTGTAACATTAGCAATTTTTTTATGTTCTTGAATTTCACATAAATGACAAAAATCAAGTGATTACAATAAAAAGTAACACACACTGTATGTGGTACTCACGGTTTTTACAATGATTCAGTTCCTATCTGCATACAATATTAATTAATTATCAGCTTTGGACTTGAATACAATTATTTACTGAACCACTATACAACCCAAACAGAAAGTCTGGAGCCAGTCAGTTATCTAGCCCAATAAATATTTTAACATAATATTATACATATCATTAAACTTTTTGATCACTCTTAACCCTAGCATTCTCTATACCGAAACAATAGTGGAAATTTTTATCCGAAACAATAGTGGAAATCCTGTACAGCCTAAATTATACAGGCAATTGAAGTCTTAAATTTCATAAAAAAGTAATGTTGTAACTATGTAATTCTACATTTATATGATGAAACTTTATATTTTCCACCTTCATACAAATAATTTACATTTTCACTAACAAATTTATAGACAAATGACAATATTAATTTAGTATAGGTACTCTCACTATGCAGAAAACATTGCAAGTTTAGAGTTACCAAGAAGTTTAGTGACAAATTAAACCATAAAATTACAAGTAAATATAGTCTTTCATCTAAGCTTGAATAAACAACATTCACAATATGAGAAGTTGTCAGTATATATGGAAAGTCTGATGGTGCCTTTTCCATTGTCAACTGAGATGCACCCCAGTCTCACTTCTTTGCCAGTTCGTTTGAAAGCCAATCGAGGCCTTCATACAGACCCTGGCCTTGTGTTGCACACGTAGCTTGAATGTACCACTGCAAAAATCAAACTTTTAGTAACTAAAACTAAAAGCCATACAATTTTTATTTCTACATGTGAAAGCTAAACAGTTTATTATTAACTAGACTGCCTGCAGCTTCACTTCCATAGATTTTGGAACTTAGTTGAGACAGGGATAAAAAGTATCCTATATCCAGGATGTAAACCAAACCAAATGTACATACCAAATTTCATCCAAATCTATCCATCTATTCTCACAAATATTCACATTTATAATACTGAATTTATTAAATTAAAACTATTTGGTGTAACATATTATAACACATCAAGGCAATTACCGACCACACTTTCCTTACCTAAATACAAGACATTCATAACATGCATGCATATAGAAGTTATCAGGGTGATGGTAGTTGCCAGGTGAAAATGAGGGCTTTTAGAATAATGAAAACTACTTACACGACGGTTCCGCAAATTGTTTAGGTTTAATGCATTTGTAAGTTCAGCTGCAGTCATTGCATTGGGCATATCTTGCTTATTAGCAAACACTAATATAACAGCATCTCTTAGTTCATCCTCATTTAACTGTGAAAAACAATGTTTAATGAATCTCTCATAATAAATGTAAACTTTGCAAGATACTCTATTGTAACTTCAAAATTTAATATAATTTTGGTTGGACAATTCTAAAATTTGCATTTTAAGTAAGTAAGACTGTTGACTGGCCTGTTGGTCTAGTGGTTGGCGACCCTAACTACAAATATTTGTGTGATGAGCACAAGACTAAGTGTTTGTTCTGTGTCTGGGTGTAAATTATTATCTGTATAAGTGAGTATTTAAAAATATATCTGTAGGTTCATCAGCTATCTGGTTACCCTAACACAAGCTCACAGCTTGGCATCAGAAAGCCATGTGTGTTGACGCTTGTAACCTCAACGATGACTAAGTTTATGGTCTCAAAAAGAAGAAAAAGAAACTGACACTGTCAAGATCTTCACATATTAATTTTCTTACTAACCCAATGTATCCAAGTTTTTGCATTTGTACATAATTTCTCCAAAATATTACCTTTTAAAGAACTCAAAGTCTTTTCTTATGCTCCTAACGGAACAATGTGTGACTTGCCCCACAATATTTATTTATTTAAGTTTACCCTAAGCACTGAGTCATTGACTTTTTAGGGTTAATAATGATAATGAAAAGCAAAAATAGTGAGCAACAAACCATATTAGCAAGTTCGTTTTCAGCTTCTGCTATCCGTTTTGTATCACTTGAATCAACAACGAAAATAAGCCCTTGCGTATTCTGATAGTAGTGGCGCCAGAGAGGCCTGATCTTGTCCTGACCGCCGACATCCCACACTGTGAAGCTGATGTTTTTGTACTCTACTGTTTCCACATTGAAGCCTATCGTGGGTATAGTCGTCACTATTTCACCCAGTTTTAACTTATAAAGTATAGTAGTTTTGCCAGCGGCGTCAAGGCCAACTGTAATAAAAATTAAAGCATGATATGTAACATTGTGTATGCTACACATAGGTACATTACATTAATGTTGATATCAAAATATTCTACGCAATCTTCGTCCGATGAGGTGTCATGTCACTTACCCATAAGGATCCGCATTTGTTTTTTGCCGAAAAGCTTTGTAAAAACACTTGATAACGTAAGACCCATGGTTTATATTGTTGCCCTAAGATAAACAATATTATGAATAATTTAAAGAGTCTAGGAAAACAATTAACTTTTGTAAAACAATGAAATAAAATAACTCTGCGACTGTACGTCAACGCACGCACGATATTTAGTGTTTAATGTGTTGCCATTTATTAAACTTTGGAAGATTTAATGATAGTTACACACTTGTTCTAATCCCAAAATTCCTCAAAATGCTGTTGAACTTTATCTTCCAAGCTTTATACTTTTGAATTGACGCTTACAACTTCAATTCACCAACTATTAGCTACATATTTCACCATGTTTGTTATAATTTCCCCAGTGTTCAAATCCACGTACCCTTTCGTGATTTGTACCTACATTACGTATATATGTACGCGTTGTGCAAAAGTTGTATCATTTAGAAAAATTGGAATTTTGTTTTACATTTAATTCCATTCCTTAAAATAAAATATTTCATGAAAAATAATTTCATTTTTTTTATTTTTAGATATAAAATTTACAGGTTTACATGCATGCAATCCTCTTTGCTTTGTAGATTATAATTATTATGAATTATCTGTGGAGTGAAGTGTTCATCTCACCTACACATACCTATATTTGGGGAAAATTATTAGGATGGTCCAAATCAATAAAATATCTCTTATTTATTTGTATTTTAATTATTTTATATAATAGCGGCGGTGATAGCCCAGTGGCTTAGAATTCGACCTCGAATCGAGGGGTCCGGGTTCGAATCCCAGTGGCACGCACCAATGACTGTAATAAAAGTTATGTGCGATTTATAAAATTAAATATCACCTGCTGTTACGGTGATGGAAAACATCGTGAGGAAACCTGCAAGCTTGAGTTCATAAAAAAAATGTTCTCAAAGGCATGTGAAGTCCACCAACCCGCAGTAGGCCAGCGTGGTGGACTAAGGCCTACATCCCTCTCATTGTGAGAGGAGACCCGACTCTGTAGTGAGTCATTAATGGGTACTGACTAATATGAATATGACTGTACGATTTTATTGTTACGTGTATTATCTTAGTAATTTGTTCCACTTATGTGATGTGCTGTACATTGCTATAGGGACCGTGCACGGCGACACCTATGCCATCTAGTGTCATTTATCGGAACTGCCATATTGCTTTATGGGTAGGATTACTACCGTATGTTAACTTTTTGAAAAGTGTATCACAAATAATTTTGTATATTAAAAGGCTCATTAAAAGTGTATTCTTGTATTGATGGATGCTCCAATACTTCCAAGAATAAAATATATAAGTATATTAGTGTAAATTCTCGTAATTTTCCACTGATAGTACCGACATGCTCTGGCTAAAAACTATACGAAAAGTTGCATAAATGCAGTTAAAAATACACGTGACATGAATTCAAACGGTAAAAAAGAACTATCAAGGTTTTTTAAATGAAACTAATATATAATTTGTTTTGAGATTAATTTAAAATTCAAGTTATTTTTATTTTCAATGAAAAGGAGAAATTTGTTCCATTTAAACATTTTTATTTATCACACAATATCAAAATACCTGGCATTCATCTTAAAATAGATACTGCTTTATGCGTTGCTCACTTTATTTAAACAATGTTATCTGAAAATCCTCTACACCCTTTTAATACACCAACAAATTTTCTATTGAAAAACACTTGGACCAAATACTTTTAGAATTTGAAAAATATCAACGTTCGCACGACACACACTATTCTTGATATCACTAAAATCGCATTTTATACATTATACGTAATTTAATCCGTAATTTATAGTGAAATACTGAGTTATTCCTCGTTAAGCGACATTATGAAAACATATGAAAAACAAAGGGACAATATTGCACTTTGTGACAGTTTGTTTCGTTTTAATCCGCTAGGTGGCGTTTTGTCGTTTGTGCACGGTCCCTATCAACTGATAATAGTCAAAAGTATTATAAATATTTAACACACGTAATTTTTGCTTAAGACCATTGAAAGTAGTTCATTGAAGATGTAAGTGTTAGTTAGGCAACCTTTAGCCTAGCTAACACTCTGTAGAGATCTTTTACCAGGCGAGGTAAACCAATGTAACTGGCTCAGGACACTGTCCTGAGGACAGGACACACAGGACATTCAAATACAGAATGGTCTGCAAACGACCGGCAAACAAATGAAATGACCGGTTGTCACTTATTGACAGCGTAATAATATACTGAAGGTAAAGATAAATATCAAATTTATAACATTCAAATAATTTATTGTTGTTCTAAAAGAATCTTAATCTTTCGGGTAATTTTATATTGGATATGGGTCCTGTTAAAAAATCTGTGAATACTGTGTCATGTGTTGAGTAGTTGTACACTACCGCCTTAAAATCATTAAAATGGGCCATTCATGATCCCGCACGAAGGGACAGGGTGACAGGGCATCGAGGAGGACATTAAATTAGCCAATGCAGGGTCAGTAGGGAAACGCTTAATGAAATTTTCATACCAAAAATACTTATATAAGAAAAAGAATCAATTTAAGTATTCTTACGACAAAACATCTTTATTAAAATCCTCACGCTACTAAAATTATAAATTCTAAAAGAAAATTCATCCGTCCGACGTCCGGTACGTTAATAATATATTTTTCATCTGTGTCAACTCAATGTCCATACAATCAATAGGAGCATGATCCGAATTAATTACGCCTACTGTCAAGGCTGTCAATGGCTGTCATGCGTCGTCATAGAAACGTTTTCAAAAACTTTTGATTTATATTTATATTTTTTGGCCGGAATAGAGATGGAGATTTACGATGGTAAGAAATTAATAATTAAATTTCTCATGGTGTGGAAATAATGTATCAAACATCATCTTGTACACAGCGCGACTACAGTAGTAAAAATAATATTTAAAAACAGGTTCGATATGAAGGTCCTTTAAAGAATCTTGTTTTGAATAGCTGTTAATCATCAACAAAATTCCTAATCAGATAAAATTGTTTTTCTTTTGCAACCAAAGCATAATATTTTTATGTAAAGTCAATTTCATTAATTTAAAGACGCCAAATTAAAAGTAACAGTTAAAAATATTAACGTACATTTAATTAAAATTACTTCTAACTGTAGATGGATTTCTCTATAATTAAAAGGCCAGAAAACTATAAAAAGAGTTAGTAAAATCTTGCTGCTTCTTTTCAATTTTTAAAGATCTTTTATCTAATACTCATCTTTTAATATTATGAGCTAGGTTTTTATTAACATAACATTGAATATAATAATAATATTGTTCAATTACAATAATAATTATATAATTGTTATTAAATTTAGAGATATGTATATTTCTGTATAATTATTTGGGTGTACTTCCGAAAAGCGCATACCGCCGATCGACCTAAAATTTGATATACTAACGTATTTTGACCTCCTGATCACGAATATGATAACGAAAATTGGCGCAAACGCCATTTTGAATAAAAAAAGTTTTTTTAGTCGAACCCTGTGAATTTGAAATGAATACCGCCGATCGACCTAAAATTTGGTATACTAACGTATTTTGACCTCCTGATCACGAATATGATAACGAAAATTGGCGCAAACGCCATTTTGAATAAAAAAAGTTTTTTTAGTCGAACCCTGTGAATTTGAAATTAATTCGTTGCACCGATTCACCCAATAATTTTATTTTTATTGATCAATAACGCAAACTCTGAATATTTTCCGCTATAGTATTTAAACTTTGTGATGATTTTGCCGCAATTTTCAGGTTAGGTTAGGTTAGGTTAGGTTTTTTTTTATTTTTTTTATTGCCTAATTCCTCCAAGTGTTTCGGAGACTATGCTCGCTAATGCTTTTCTACATTCATTCAATTTCTGGTTAGGTTAGGTTAGGTTAGGTTAGGTTTTTTTTTTTTTATTGCCTAATTCCTCCAAGAGTTTCGGAGACTATGCTCGCTAATGCTTTTCTACATTCATTCAATTTCTGGTTAGGTTAGGTTAGGTTAGGTTAGGTTTTTTTTTTTTTGCGTTTGCGCCAATTTTCTTTATGAAATTCGTGATCAGGAGGTCAAAATACGTTAGTATACCAAATTTCAGGTCGATCGGCGGTATGCGCTTTTCGGAAGTTTATCCAATTATTTATATAGTTTGTTTTTGCATTTTTGGCGGAAATAATACCTACCCAGTCTGTGGAGGACTGACATTGTAACCCATATAATTATACAAAAGGTGATATTCCGTGTGAAAGGTAGTGTATTTCATTCAGTTACTAGTGATCATTTTTATGGGCATCCAATAAACTCAATTGTATTGACAAAATCTCATAACAAATGAAACTCTAACCCCCTTGTTGAAATTTCATATTATAATTTTATGTGGGTTTACAAGACAATGTCTATTTTGCTGGACTTACCTCTTGTAGTCAATTTTCAAATGTCATTTTACATTTGAAAATGAAAAAAAAATATATTTGGTGATTGCAATAAAAAAGTTGACCATTTTTCTATGGTTTTTCTTATGTAACTCAAAACCTTACTAATTAATTAATGCTCCTATTTTTTTACTGCATTAATTGGTACCTACACAAGGATGTGTTCTACAAAACATGCTTAAAATTATTGTTCTCAATTACTATTTCCATGCTTATTACTTTTTGAACATGAGCATAAGTACTTAAAATTATTAATGGAACATGGTTTACAAAATAACATGTATTAGTATCAATTTATTTAAAATGCTCAAAATGGTGTTTTCTGCTCTGAACATAGACATTGTACTTACCATACCATAAGGGACCTAATAATATGGTTATTATAGGCTAGGCGGGCGTTACTTGCAGTATATGGCTAGAAAATATGCAATTGCGCACAAATAGGCAGTATGTTACGTCATCCTGTCGAAGGCGGCTCCATCGAGGTATGTTGGTATGTAACCTACATGTAGGTTCTGTGATATCTATTATGGCTGACGCAGCGTAAAATAATAAAGGTCCAAGTTTGGCGCCATAAAAAATTCGTTGCTATTCCTTATCCTATTGTTCATTCGGTAAAGGAATGGAAAAAAATCGTTAATTATTCAATTTGTTAATTCATCAGCATGGTTTTGTGTTGGTTCGTAGTACGTTGTCACAAAGATGTCCCGCATAAAAGCAATTTGTATTGGCGTGTTTGCGAATGATAAGACGTTCATTGCCATCAATTTAGGTTCGTTAAAATTGCCTAGTTGTTCAACGTACGCACCGGCGCACGCACCGTGCGTAGCTCATTGTCTATTATACCATTTGAACATAAATGATTAGTTGGAAATCTTATGATAAGTTTAATAAGAACATAACAATATCGTTTCAATTCGTGTCATCATTGAAACTATTGAAATCTTTGTCCTGCCCTAAGCTCATGTTTTTCACAATGTCCGTCCACTAAACAATAAATATACAATAGATAAATAATTGGTGTCTATTATTATACAAATGCAGTGTAGATACAGAACGCTCATAAGTTCTTACAATATTATTTAATTTGAAAATCCATCTCCACATAGGTACAACATAGATAGTGCCGCCAATGTTACCTAGATTAATCTTTGGTTGCGTAAAACTTGGTAGTGTAAGAAAAGAAACATGCATCGCTGTTGTCTATTAAAATTGACTATCGCCAGTACCTAGCGCTCTCTCGTCTTTAATATCATCAATCAAAATATTTATCGGTGAAAGCGATTAGTTCTTTTCGATCACGCTATTATTTGCGTTAGGGTAAGGTAAGTACTTTTGTACCTACACACTTGCGTTATTGCGGTCGTTGACCGTCAGATTTTTGAAGGTTCTTTCCTTCGATTCAATGTGCAAATCTTTGTTTTAATTTAGCGATCACTATTGTTTTTAAACCAAAAGTTATACATTTGTGCTAATTTAGGTAAGTACCTAATTATTCTATTAATTTCGAATCAACATTTAGCAAATTCTAAAGCGCTACATTAAAGAAACTTTCTGTAGAAGTGACTGAATAGTGTATACAAAATGTACGGATTTAAAATAAATAAAATGTTTTCATCAAAATTATTAGTTTTTATTTCAATATAATAAAGGGAATTGATAATATTTAAAACACAATGAAAAGATTTATTACACACTCTTTAATTAATCATAGATCTTATCTATTTTCCGCGCTTCGATGCTTTGATTCAATCAATCAAAGTAATAGGTACCTAGAGCGGTGAGAGAGAGAGAGAGTCCAGTGGCTTAGAATTCGACCTCGAATCGAGGAGTCCGGGTTCTAATCTCAGTGGCACGCACCAATGACTATGTAAAAAAAAGTTATGTGCGCTTTATATAATTAAATATAAATATCACCTGCTGTTACGGCGAAGGAAAACATCGTGAGGAAACCTGCATGCCTGAGAGTTCACAAAAAAACGTTCTTGAAGGTATGTGAAGTCCACCAACCCGCAGTAGGCCAGCGTGGTGGACTAAGGCCTACATCTCTCTCATTGTAAGAGGAGACCCGACCCTGTAGTTGGTCATTAATTACTGACAGACTTACTTATGTAATGTAGTGTATTCCAGGATCGATGAAAGACGGCACGAGGAAGATAATGATGTGGGAAGTAGGGAATTTCATTTTTAATTGAAGTACCTTCTCTTACTTTAAGTGAATTTTTGAAATTTCACATAAAATTAATGATCCATGAGCAAGGCGTAATTTTCATCGATCATTTCCTCTCAACCAATAACTCGTAGAATGCTTAAGAAAGAAGCAATAAGGAGCCTCCTTATTTATTGTTAAAATTAGGATTCCTCAACCGAAACTTTGCCTTAATGCAGGCTTTGAACAAGAAAGTAAATAAATACAGCGGGATTTTAAAAAAACCCTCAGTCTACGTAAATAAACAGTGTTAAATTATCTAAGTAATATGGTGACGGTTACGGATTCAAGTAAGTAGCGGGTTACAACGGCAAGTGATAGTCGTGTGAAGCTGGAATTATGTATTGTTGGACAATCTGCCGTTGTTTCTTATTTCTTGTCGTGTATCAGATTAAAGTCACGTCTTGCACATTATCTTGTAACGTGATCTCTAGTGCTAAGTTCGAGGAAATACTCGCTCGTTTTCCTTCAAGATAGTTAAAAACTATGTAAAGAGAAAACAACCATCACGCCCGCTGTATGTGTCGTACGTACTACACATAAAACCATTTTTTATGGTAATGGTAGAAAGGAAGTCTGCAATCAGTTTTATTTTTCTCTGTGGTCTTTTAAGAACATAAAGACTGGGAAGTGCATGGATCAGCAGCTCTTTTTGATATCTGCCATACGAGTATATTGACTCATGTCAATATCAAAACAAATATTTGGATATTTATAAATTAACAAAATTTGGTGAAGTTCGATCTTTTTGATATCTGCCATTGCCTTAGGAGTGCATCTGGTCAATATATTATTTAAACCATAATATCGATGCCATAGTCTTAAATTCCAAAAGAAGCTAAACCTTACTAGTTAGTAAGCATATTTAATTTTCATCTCCAACTATATAAACCCGACCTCGTTTTAATGTCACTTATTTTCAAATTGAATGTCCATTGGGACCTTTGCAATACAATATATTATCTCATTCTTTTATAGCATTACAATGTTATCAAAAAGTCAATCCGTCGAATAGTTCTGATATTTACGAGCACAAAGATACGATAACGCTGTTTTTTATATATAAAATGACTTATTAAATTTACCTTTACGAATCTCAGCTGTCTTACTATATTCCTACTTAGCTGATATACAATTCTGGTTTGAACGTTTCCTCATTATAACCGTAACTTTAGGACGCTATTGTGTTGTATGATTCTCGTTTGTTCTTCCGTACATTGTTTATTTAGATTACACATTTTCTGCATCTTGTTGAGAATCTGACGAGTCGGTATTTAGTTAATTAAACGCCGGTTCTCACTCCTAACTCTTCCCCTTTACTTATTAAGTAGTTAACGTCATTGTTGCATTCCCCCCAAATATATAAACTTCCTTTTTCTTTCTTGCTTTTCCTTTTTTTTCAATTCACCAACAAATGGTAAGCGTATATATATGAATTCGTTTTATCTATTTTACCCATAAAAGACTAGGTGTTGCATGATTTTCAATTTATGACATAACTAAAGCACATTTTAATTATGGTTTTATGTAATTTCCACGCTATAATAATGGCTTGGTATGCAACAACAGGTGGCTGAAATCCATCGGGATGGCGTGGGCGATATTTCGAAGGTTCATTATCTGCTTGATAACGGTCATAGTTGTTGAACATTGTTCATATTAAAAGTTGCTACCCACTCCTCGGTAAGTGCGTGTGATAAACGCTTGGCTTGTAAAATTGGTTCTCCATGAGACTGGAAAGTCAATCATGTCAAATTCACCAATTTAGTTATTTTTCTAAAATTAAGAATAACCTACAACACCAGGTTCTTTTTCTTAAACGTTTGTCTTTATCTTGTTTCATATAAGAATAAAATATCTATCTCTTGGCTCATGCCTCATATACGGAAACAAAAAGCATATTGCTTACCATTGAAAAAACGGTTTCGTAACATAACAATGTGAATGCATCTTATTTCCGATATTTATTTTGGGATTCTTGCACAATTCATTTGATAGTTGAGCTTAGTGTAACGACCACGTCGTCCAGTGGTTGTGAAACCAGAGCATTATCTCACACGACTAGTCCATGAGTTGGTTTTCGGCGTGACACTCGACTAAGTTGCTAAATCAGTTCCGAAATGGATGTTCCATGATGAAATTTGGACAATACCACCTCATATCGAATGTGTTTTTCGAAAGTGACATCTATATCTATCAATATCTAAAATCCATTTTTTCTTTTCATTTCAAAAGTAGTTTCAAATTCGATTGTTTTTTTCGTGAAAGTGATATCTTCATATTGCTAATATTATGTCGAACTTTATTATGCACCTAAAAATATAATCCACTAAACATTGGAATAATTAAATACATGCGAGTATTTTGAAAAGATTGCAGAATGCATGGAATTTTAAAAGTTGCTAACTCCTGGAACCTGACCTACCTAGGGTCAAACAACAAACATGCATAGAAGTGATAGTGGAAAGCTCTGGGAAGCAGAGTAAAGGAAGAAAAATGTGCAAAGAAGTCATACTGGCTGGGAGTTGCATGCTGTTTCTGGCAATAGTACCTACTGTATACATAATGTGTAACATCAAACCAGTTACGTGGAAGTGAAGTGGCGTTTCTCGACACCGTCTTTCCCGCCATCGTCAGCACTGGTGGTCTAGTGCTGATAGAAATCGGTCACGGTGAAACGTAATGCTATTGATTATCAAATCTAGTCCTAATTTAAGAAATTCTCTTCAAGATTCGTATTTTGTTCATTTTTGTGAGCTGCGTAATGTATCTGCAAAAAAATATGGCCTCAAAGCTGCAATAAAGTTTCGGCAACCACCGAAACACAAGACGAGAACATGCTGCTTCACGGCGTATTATGAGCGGCGATTCTATTTGAAACTTGTAATTTTGTGAGCCACGTCACAATTGTGTTACCAGTTCCCTCCATAAAAATGTCGAACATCGACTCTAACAGACTTTTTATTGGGTGCATTGATAGTTTGTCATTTACATAATATATTTTAGTTATTACGTAAAACATGCACACGTGTAACATCAAACCGGCTTACGTGGAAGCGGAGTGCGCTTTTCTTGACATCTCACGGCTGCGCTGGTGGTCTAGAGATGCTGATAGAGATCTCGGTCACGGTGAATCATAATGCAATTGATTAATCAAATGAAAGGTCTCGAATACCGAAATTATCTAAAAGAGCTGCTTATTTCATAAAGCTTTTAATTTTTTGAGCTGAGCCGTCGTTTCTTTTGTCGTATTTCTAGTGAAATGGTAAATTCTAGCGATGTTCTAATTGGCTAACATGACCGACCGACAAAATTTAAACAAAGATTTTTTGTCATAATTGAGATACGCACTGACATGCGACAAATGTATGCAATGCAATGACGTTGCCGTACGAGCAACTTACGTACCTGCGTGAAAACTTCTTTTAATTAGCGGCGTTGTGCATTTTTGGGATGGGTAAAAAATGTTTAACTCGCGTCAGGACACGTGACCCTGATCGAAAATGCGGAAGACGGAGGGAGAGTGTTTTAAATATGGATATTGAACAAAGTGCGTATAATTACATGGTAACTATGGAAACTGTCAAAAGGAAACATTCATAAAAAAAGTGTATTTTTTTATACTTAGAAAAAAGCTAAATATTATAGTTATTGTGATTTTGGATTCGACATTGCGATTATTAGCATTAAATGTTTCATTTCTTACAGAGAAACTCAATTGTGTTTTAATTGAACTGTCGACCAAATCACCAAGAAAACACATCTTATAAGTTTTTAGTTATTAGCGCCATGTACTAGTAAAAAGTACAAAAACGATTACATGACGTTCGTGAAAGAGGGAAGAAATAGACTGCTGCCGATACAAACGTCATAAAGGGCGTTAATTGGACACGTGACCTGATCCAATATTCGTAAAATTCGTTCAAAAATGCACAACGTTAAAATTCAATTTTTCACTTCTGCCGGCACTCCCGGAGTGCAACCCGTTTTGTTTTTTCTAATACAAAGCGACGGAAGCACATGATTAAGGACCTCGGACAAGCTTGAAACTATCGGACATCCCGAATAATATCTGTACGTAGGTAGGTTAAGCTACAACTTACATAATTGTTGTATCTACTGATTTACATTTACACGCGTTATTAGAATTAAATATAACCATGAGACAAAAAATATAACATCAGTTTTTTGTGTTATCGGGTGCAGTGGATGGGATCGAGTGCATCGTTCGGAGCCAGCATAATATGAATAACTCATCCGAGTGTGAGGCAGCGGTCCGACTCGCGTCAATGATCTCGATGGGGCAAAACGTTGCAAACTACGAGTAAGGACCAAACATTCAACTGAATAACGACTTGAATGTTCTTAATATGACGTGCTTGACGTAGGAGGATCGGACAAATTGACAAAATGATCTTTTTACGACCTTTAAATAATATTATTTTCTACTGTTGCCCGGCCGTTGAAATTCCGTAGGTACCAATAGCTCCGTAACCTGCCGTAAAATGTAGCAAGATGCGCCGAATAGTGGTTTTACCGAAAAACCGAATACGATTCGGTTTAACCTTTACCGAACCGGATATTCGGCCGAATTATTCGGTTTGCCATTTCATTGTTGTGGCCGTGTAGGTTTTAATTTTAACTATAGGTTAAGAAATAAATATAAGTTGACTTGAGATTTCAAAAATATACCACGCTTATCACTATTCTTTTCTTTTTTATCTCAAAATAAATGTTGATTTGATTGTTTTATTTTTTTAGCTTTATTCAACACATTCTTCATTGGATTTCTTTGACTTACGAGTATAACTAACTCTACATAAATTTTACATAAAAAGTTTTTTCTTTAAGTTCTACAGAGTGTCGTGTAGCCAAAAAAATGGAAATACTCGAACAGAATATATTCGGCACCATAACCGAATAATTTGGCCAAATACAAATACTTACTGAAAAAGGTGCCGAATAGGTACGCCGAATACCGAATACCGAACAAAAATTCGGCGCATCTCTACAAACAATCGAAATATTGAAATGACCAATAACCACAAAGGACAAAACAAGAGAAACACAGTATGAACTATTAATGCATTTCAATTGGAGTCGTATTATGCTATGATTGATGATGCTGAATTATTATTATTAAGGTTATTGGAAAAACATGTTATTTAAGAAGATATTTTAGAGTCTCAAGTACTTATATAATTTTCTAGAAACATTTTGTTTAGTGGTGGAAGTTATTGGAAAACTTGATATTTAAGAAAATCTAATCGTGGGCTTCCACCACGATTACTCACACTGGTGGGATGATGTTTCTAGAAAATTGAAATACGTACTTGATATTCTTAAAATATTTTTATACACCATAACATAAATAGAATTGCATTAAAAACTACTATTAATTATATTTGTCGTATGTGGAGTGGACAAGTATTACTGTATAATTACAATTACACGAAATACGTATGACATAATTATTTATCGTAAATAGCGTGACATTTGATCAAAGATTTAGCACTACAGATATTGCAGCATACTTTGCAGTAATTCTAACTATTGGTCTAGCCTTGTTTCAATGTTTACAAAGTCATTTTGCAAGATACAAATGCTCGGTCAGACGCGGACAAAGCGTTTAAGTATATTTTAGAAATTTTATAATTAGATGGCTATGGGCATGGGAAAATTGAGCGCTTCGATTTGCAATCGCAAAAGTTTAAAGGGATTCTTTTGAAGTTTTTTGCCGTACTCCATCTCGCTCACTCCTCTCAACCCCAAATGTTTCGTTACCTTTCCCACCCCGTGATTTACCCTCGTACCGCGTTCATTGTGAGTGGCTATTCCCGAAAGTGCCAGTCGTTAATTCCATTTCTAAAAAGGGCCAACGGATACGTTGTCTCCGGTGTTGTCACCACTGCGCCAATGAAACCGATGAAGCTCTCTTTGAAAGAGTCGCATCCATCTCGTTTCACCGGTTGATTGGGCTCGAACGGAAACGAATTTTGTCAACGGAAGGACCATCGTCTATAACAATTTTTGTGTCAGTACGCTTCTGGCTATTAGTTTACTGCAGTCTCCATAGTTCCCATTATTGTACTGGTGGAGTGGCGCGTGCGCCGCTGCGTGATGGTTTAGTTAGCTTTAGTTGCGTCCGCAGCACGACCAAGAATAGCCGTCGGTGTGATAGCTCCCCATTAAAGTATAGGGCCATGTCGTTATTTCCAGCCGGTCAATAACTTGTGTAACCAAAATCCGACCTATCCTTTGATCGATACGGTTGACAGAACGAGACGTTTATTTTATAAATGCGTTATTAATTTATTGGTCGAAATCTTCGAAAGTGACCGTTAAATCGCGCGTGTAATTTAAGTTCAAATTTTGTTTATTTCGTGGAATTTTTTATCGCCGCTCATTACTCCACGTGATAGCAGACTGATAAGGACCAGTACGGAGATAATACTTAAATTCTTGTTTGTATGGGCGTCAATCAAACGTTGGTGCGTTAGCTAGAGGTTCATGCGTGGACATACCCGACTGTGCTCTTTGAAGAAACAATAAACAGAGAGATGTTATCGGAAATTTGTACGCAAGAGTGATGCGCCTGCGCCGGCACAAGTGTAGCGATGGACCTATTTTCGTAGCACGGAAATAAGAGCGGCAAAAGGAGCAAAAAGCTTTAACTACCTAAAAACTTGAGGACGCAGTGTTAGTGTATTTCGGGCTGATGTGAGTGATGCAAGCGACGTTTGTATTGTATGTGAATTGATGTCGTAGCGTGAGAATAAACCGAATATGAAGAAGAGAACGATATCTAAACTCAAATCCATATTCGGCTCCAAGAAAAGTAAGTAGCTTACGTAACTTTATAATTATTAACAATTGATATTATGTTTTTTTCTTCGCGAGGTTGTTTATTACTTTACTTTTGTAGTAACTTTGATTATATTATGTATTAGGTATGTTCTGTTAAATAATGCTAAACAATAATAAGTTAAATAATCGTGACATCCTTTGAATGAATCGTTATTGTGGTTGTTTGCCTTTAATTTAACAATCATTAAAATAACTTAGAGAAGTTCTAAAACAAACGTATTAAAATTATTTTAATAATTACAAAATTTAAGATATTTATTACTTTCTTATTATGTCATCATTCAAATGTTTACTGTACTCATCAAATAGGCTAGCAAGTTAGCAACTAAGCAACGTTCCTGATATTAAAAAATTCGCGCTTTAATTTTTATGCCGAATTTTAATTGATGCTCTAATCTACCTACAACAGATACAGCTGATATATTTTTTGTGTCAGTTACCGCACACCCTATTTAAGATGAACAGCTGCTCGTTCAATTTTAACAGCCGACATCCCCATCTAAAGTGTTTTAATGAACTCGGTAAATTTCTGTCACTTGAAAAGATGTTAAATAAGCTTATTATTTATTGCGACATTTTAACATCCTCTATTATGTAAAAAAATATTATTTAATCTTGCTACAGTTAATTCATTTTAAATTGGAATTGATATTTCCGGACCAATTAAGAGACAGTTTATGTGAACAGTTTACGAATCATCAACTAACGATGAGGTTTGTTCTTTATATGATAAGGTTTTGCTTATCCTCATCCCACCTGTAATGTTTCGTTGAGAAACAAATAAACCCAATTTGACTATAGCACTCGGTGCAACGTGATCTTTTGTGAAAAGGCGAATCATTTGCGTAACAATTCAAATGAGGTCCTGGCGTGTTGATTCATTCACTGTCGCTACCCGGGGTTCAGATTTCCCAGCGAAAACAATGGAAATACAGGCACGCATATTATTCCCGTGCGAAAACCTACTCGGTGCCCCTCTCGAGTGTAAACTGAGTATTGTGTATGTTGTGTAGATAACCTAGACTAAACACTACGAGTTTCTGATAAGCACGTGTCGCGAGTGCTAAATGGCTAAAACACACCGATATTGGAAACACGCTGTTTATGATTGTACAGTTTGTTCAGTGTTCAGGCTCATGCGCTGAACGTTACATGTATCGTACGCGCAGTTTTTATACGTTTCTGCTCTAAATGCTCTCTTGTTTCTGTGTGCAGCGCAAATATGGTAAGAATTTTGCCACTTGTCGAATTCAACTGGGACTTTTTTTAGGAAATATCAATTGTTTGAAGTTCTGTCATAACAGCAACACAATCAACATGAAATAATGTTTCGCCAAAATAGATTTTATTCTCAAATCGTGTACTTACTTTCGCAAATAGAAATTCGCAACGGTGAATAAACCGATTTTGTGGATCGTCATTTAATTGAGTATCTTTCACTTTTAATTCTTGTAATTTCTGTCTGTTCCAAAAATATATTTTTGGAACAGTTTGACTCGTCTCTTAATAAACATCTTCACCACAGGAAGCTCTTAAGCTAATAGCAATTTCAGGTTACTTGCGAGACATTACTTCGTTCGTGACAATTTTACTAACTAGTGATTTCCTTGTATATTCTGGTACCTACTTGTTAACGTTCGTAAGGCGTTATCTATATTTTTATTCTTTAGCTACTTTGTGAGTTTTCATATTGTACAAAAAATACTAAACGAATTAATTTCTGAAACACTGCTGTCTTATCTGTCGTTTCAAAATTAGGAGATATACATGTGTAAGCTATATTTATGTTAATTTAAATGTAATATCTTTATTAGTGTCGATTTTGGCCATCCCTTATCCCTCAGACGTGTTATGGGGTCAAATGCCAGGCTTGTTATCGTTAAATTTATTCATACCAGATAAATCTTCATTCGACTTCTTATTACCTTAACAGCTTATATTTGTCATTTCTTCATGTGTTTATTCCTAATCTTTACTATACTACTTATTCATCCTAAGCCTTTGAAATATCTGCATAACACCTGTGTAAAGAAAAGTTAATGTGTAGTGTGTGTATTACATCGTTAACAATAATGACTCAATGTCATCATGAGCATTGACGATGTGATCTTAATACAAAATTATCCGTGCAAATAAACAAAAAAGATATTATTATATCGCTTGTTATAAATGTCTTCCTCGTCATTATTTATTCTGAGAAGATATTTGAGATATGTGACAATATTAGTTTTCATAATATGAAATCGCGCAGCGGCGGTGCGCCTACCGTGAACGCGGGATAGATTTCTATTTGTCTATTGGAAATATGATTCAGTTTGCTTTCGCTTCTTCGAGTTACGAATAATTAAGTCTCAATTAAGCCTAGTTCTGGAATTTAATGAAAACTACTTACTTTTAACTTTTTTGAAGTACTTGTTGGACAAAGAATGTTTTTGTCCATATACTTTTTGACCGATCTCTTAAAAGTCTTAAAACCTTAACGTGACCTTTGTTTGCATAAGAGGCGTGAACGAACGGTGTGATCCCACCATGTCTGTTACACACGTTTCTCACGGACATGGTCTAAGATAGAGATACAATCTACACCTTTCGAAGAAAGTGTCCGACATGGATTGAATAGTTTGTCCAATGAAATTGTTTGTAGACACATCTCTTAAACAAAGTTCTCACGCCGAACAGCTTTGTGAAGACAGTCGATGATAGACGGTAGCGTGAAAATTGATGATTGATGGGTTAGCTACGAATACAACTAATGATAATATGTTATGTTATGATTACATGTTGTAAGCTGAGTTGTGGTAACAGTGATAGCAGAATTAATGACACAATGCAATTTTCGCTTTTAAATATGTTTCGTTTTCGTGACGACGTGAATTAACTTAATGTTAAAGATTACTATGTAGTTACTTAAAACGCCTATGAAACTCTATAGAATTTCATCGATGAGAGTGAAATAGATCGCACACTAGCACGCGAAATTCACAAGATTAAATGAAGTGAGAAGAAGATTTATTTAATCACGCAATAACAATCAAAGCTAAATTTGTACATTTATTGATCCAATTCCAAATAATGAGCGTCATAATTGTTCAATTAAATTGATTCTTTATAATTACACAAGCACCGGGCTTTGTTCCCCGTAGATTTTAGAATTTGATCGAGGGATAAACGGAATCTCTGTAATAATAATAATCTAAATACAGTTTATTAACTTTTTGTGACCTATCAATTTTCGTTATCAATTTTTTGTAATATCCATTCACCTACTTTTTTTATTTATATTACACTGTATGTAGATGATTAGCGTTTGTCGTTGTAATTTCATCATTCTCGTGGTTTCTCAGGTCAAGAGACTCCAAATAGTATAGGTAAATGCTTCACTGCGTGATAGTTGCAAGGATTATGTCTGTCATAGTTTTTTCTGTCATCATTTGTTTTCTTGAAATAATTCAAGCACTTATGTTGGTGTCTGGTGATGATGATATTACGTGATATTCCTTGGTTTAAATTTTGGACATTCCGTTCTGAATCTGAGTATAAATCTACCTACACTTTCATTATCTCTAAAACAGAAAGTTTAAAGGAATATCTACTACCTAGTTTTCTATCTTACTATCCTTACTTTTAATCTATATGTATATTATATTTTGTTGTTCGTTTTGAACCATTCGGGAACAATAACCTTAAGGCTGATGTTAACAAAAAGTATTCCAATAGTTGCTATCTTGCTATGTTCGTCCAGATAGGAAGTAATTTGTGCTTTATTGCATTCTCCGTGCAAATTGTAGGCCGTAATTAAAGTTTATAAGTAACGCTTTCCTCCCTAACAATCCGAATCGTTTGTTTTAGATTTATTCGGACACCTATTGTATCAGTCAAGTCGTAATTACGTTTGTAACTTTAATTACATCAAAATTAAAGCTAGTCAGTTTCACAGGCCTAATTCTATTGTCTTTTACCTAAGTTTAAAGTGATGTAATTGTATATCTCTCAAAGGCTCCTAATTCGTTACTTCTTATTGAAACATTATAACGATTTTGTTTACTGTAAAATAAACATACAAACCTTTTGTATAAAAGGTGTCGACAGAAATACATCGTTCAAAATTAATTCTAATGCCGGCTCTTCCGCTCACTACGGACTACGATCAGTTTCGTTTCGTTACTCTTGCTGCATATAAATAGAAGGAACCCTTTTTAGCACCCAACAATCTTAACTTAAATCATATAAAACGTCTTTGCTTCTTGTAATTAAGTTTATTTATATTTCCGTATCTTCTCCCACTTTTATCTCTTCTGTCTTGTAATAACAACTATTAGTTATTCATTGGGTTGACGCCACAACATTTTCCTGTTAGTGACCTCAAGAGCAAGCATAATAGCTGTATCCATCATTATCTACACATCTTCAAACATAACTACCAGTTTCAAACCTGTTATGTTGGTATTTTCAAACAGTTCAAGTCATGTTTTCATATAAATACCTTACCACATTTTTATGGACTTATGAGGGCGGCTATGGAAGTTCGCGAAATACAATGGTTCTGTCGCTTGTAATATTAAAGCATCAAAATAAATTATCCTGTTGTATCCCTCATGTCCTTACTATCTTCAGGTTTCGTGTTCCTCAATCTGTGCCAGGAACCACCTAGCATGTCGACACCCTTCGACAAATGCTGTCTTTTACACCCCTCTGTAGAAATTGTTCCCCCAATGAATGCAGGCCGCAATTATAAATTGTTCAATACTTACAGAATATCTTTCTTGAAAAATGTATTAGCTCTTTCAACGGCACAGTTATAAAAGAAATCGATCTTAAACTCTCCAAAAAAGATGACGTCTTAGATAAGATTCCAAAAATATTTGTCAGCAGCGAAACGAAAACAATTTGGTCGCTCTGGGCAAAACTTCCACTGATCGTTCGTCTTGTGATAGGATCGTAACGGAAAGATATTGAGAACAGCTGTGGCTTGCGGTTGCAATTAAAAATATCTCCTTAGTATGTAAGTCATAAACTCATTGATGATTGTGAAAACCCTAGATCCTATCTAGATACTAAGACTAAGTACGTTCCTACATAACATGAGAATTTATGCTTTATAGGTACTTTTGTAGATACTACGCTGTCTTTGTGACCGTTGTTGCAGAAGGTATTGATTAACAGTCAGCGAACAGCATTCCTTGACATCCGTATAGGGCAGATTTTTTCTGACACAAATATAAAATGTAGAGTTGTCAAGGTTTGAGGTCGACATTTATATGGACGTCAGTAAGTCGAGCCGATGTTTGCTCGTCTCTCATTGCACTGAATCCTTTGATGTCGGTCGACGGCAGACAGCCGTGCGCTTGTTAACTCAATGTTGAATAAAACCTCCAGCAATTTACGTTCGCCGCACGCGTGAGCGATGTACCGTGCAGTGCATATTGGATTTATGCTCTTTTGTATTGGGAACGGTGAATTTTTTCTCAGAAAAATGGTAATTGTTAAAACTCCACAGACTCGGCACGAACAGATATTTCTGAACCTCCTAATGTTAAACTTGTTTTTTACCTTTATTATAGCATGTTCTTGGGACAAGACCATTTGAATCATCGCTTGAATCTTAAAATCTAATTACCTACTTATATGTAATTTGTAATTCTAATAAAATCTATTTTATATGTAAAAATCTTCACGGTATAGTCATCCTTCAGCCCGGATTGTATGGTGTGAAATCCTCTAGGTTAGATGCCATGGACACTAAGAATATGTAAATGCAATGAATGTAAAACTTATTGATACTTGCCAAACGCTTTAGACTTTACTTGCCACGCCAAAAAGGAGCATGTTAGTTACATTTGCATATCGCAGAAAGCACGTATTGAAGACATGGGGGTATTATCTATTTCTATTTTAAATAAGAGATCCGCCTCGGTGGTGGTTCTGTGTTGCATTAGCAGTCCAGTCATGTGTGCCACTTGAGCGCCCTCGATAGTGATGCGCCAGCTCCGAAGCGGCACCCGTTCTCCCTAGAGTTCACTACACTTTACCATTTTGCCTTTCCTTATTTGCATTTCGCGTCCTTTGTTCCTTTCGTTTAGCAACATCTTAGCTAGGACTTGTGAAAAGAATTCACTCCTCTCACTGATTCCATTTTCTTGTTCATTGCAGGCTCATAGTTTAAAAATCATTTTAAAATTGTCGTAACGGTAAACCGATCTTAAAACTTGAATTTTAAACGATAACGCATTGCCATGATTTGGCTTCAATTTTTCATAGAAAAATCCAATAAATTTGAAATAGCAGTGTTACTAACGACACCACTAGGGTCTACTTCTGTAAATTTGAACCCGGAATAACATGCATCCATGTCAATAAAAAAGTATCATCGTAAACAATGTATAAAGGTGATTCGATTAAAAGTTACCCAAAGCTGTTCAAATGTAGGTACCTACCCAAGTTGATTATTCCTAGTAATATACCAAACTTTAAGATAAAAATATAAACAGCTACTAATCTAATAGTTTTAAATGGTTACGATTACAACGGTCAATGTTGGAAAACCTAAGTTTGCTCATTGCACGGCATTAAATTTACGTAATAGTTGCCTCAGTCAAGGTCACGGTACAGGTTTTAACTTCAAGTTTGATTCATAGATTATAATATAAACGTTACCGATAGTAGGTTGTGTCAACAAAACCGGAATGAAGTGTCGTTCACGAATGTTTATGAAAAGGAAGTGGCCATCCAACGACGATTTGTGAATGAGTAATTTAACACAACGTTAATTATGTTAAGTTGAAACATCAACTTATCTTTTTACTTAGATTGTTATAAGTTATGAGTGGTATTTTGTGGAGCATTTTTAGTTACCGCCTAAGTGGAAAATGTTGAAAATTTAAAGATAATATCTAATCTAGATTAATATAGGTACCTACTTACTCATGAGAATAAACGCGATGCTATTCATTTAAATTAAATCCAACCAAGGTTTTATACGACCATGAATCCAACATAAAAACATTGGTTTTGAGTGAATGATTGTTTTATTATATATTATAATTAAAAATGGCAACTAAAAGTGGTAATAAAAACAAATCGATCCAGTACCAAGAATCTCATAAAACAGTCATGGAGATTAAGAGGGCACCGAGCTTTTTATATGAAATTTGTGTTCGTTTGATGTCTTGCTGTGTCGTTATTACGAAAGCTATAGCTATGCATTTACTAGGTAAGAAACTTCAGGATGTACTCTATACATCATATGTTTCAGAAACACGATTACTTGTAGTTTCCTCGATAGAAAAAAATTCCAAAGTAAGCTCTTAAAAGTTAAATAAAAGCATAGTATGGCGTAAATATTTCACGGAAGGTTATCAGTTTTTGAATAATAACAAAACGATATGTTTTCTATAACGTATAGAAGTCATTTTTCTATAACGTATAGAAGTCACTTGTTTGATAATAAGAAGGAAATACCTAAAATATCGCGCGTTCGGGGGGAGCACGGTAGCTCTGCGTAGAATGGGCGGAACGCGCGATATTTTAGATATTTCCTTCTTATTATCAAACAAGTAAACATTTTGAAAATGTACAACGTATACGTTATAGAAAACATATCGTTTTGTTATTATTCAAAAACTGATAACCTTCCGTGAAGTATTTACGCCATACTATGCTTTTATTTAACTTTTAAGACCTTACTTTGGATTTTTTTCTATCGAGGAAACTACAAGTAATCGTGTTTCTGAAACATATGATGTATAGAGTACATCCTGAAGTTTCTTACCTAGTAAATGCATAGCTATAGCTTTCGTAATAACGACACAGCAAGACATCAAACGAACACAAATTTCATATAAAAAGCTCGGTACCCTCTTAAATGGACGTTATTAGCTTATTCTGCGGAGTGTAAGTAGGTACGCGATTGTGAAACCGGGTATGGTTGCCATTCGGTTAAACAATTGGGCCATTGACCTGCTTATAGTTTTCTCCGATAGCAAAAGGTACGCAGGACCACTTATATGAGAATAGGCATTCCTATGCAATTGTACTATACCCACTGCGATCAAATACGCAGTACGATAACGATACGAATGTATTGAAGTCTTAAAGTTTCAGCTTATTGATGTTTACATTATACTGATTTTCATCGCGATTGGTATTTTAATTTTTTTCTAGTATAGGTACCTACTTGTCGGTTATCGAGTTCAAGTTGACGCTACACATATAGATATACATACATACATACATATCAGATGTGTATTATTTAAAGGACTTTATCTATCCTTTATTTTTTATATTATAAAGCTTAAGAGTTTGCTTGTTTGTTTGTTTGTTTGTTTGTTTGAACGTGCTAATCTCAGGAACTTGTGGATCGATTTCAAAATTTCTTTCAGTGTTGAATAGTCCATTTATAGAGGAAGGTTATTTATAGAGAAGGGCTATATTTTATTTTCAAAAAAATTAGGGATCCGTAAGAAAATTTAATCGAAAACCTATGTATGCGTGCGCTGCAAAAACTATTGACAAGAGAACAAAATGATGTACTACGGGTTTGTAGGTCTTATTAAGATCTACAAAAAAGTCAGCAAGAGCACATAATCTAACTACCTATCATAGTTTAGTCACAATAATCTCAAGTTCTAAAATCCAAGTTTAAATGACACGGGGGTACCCAGTACCCCAGTACCAAGGACCGGTATTATTACAAGTAAACATTGCTCGATTGCTGTAATGCGTTTGACATTCGTGTGTGTACAATAAATGTTATTTTCACTGGCGTATGTTAATTTCTTCATAAAACGTGTGATGATGACGATAGCGTGACCAAGTTATAATAATTCACAAAATCGATGCGAAGGTTGCGCCTGGCTTTGCGTCATGTTTACCTTCCGAGCGCCCTTGTGGGCATAGCCTTATATGCTGATTTTGACTAAAACAAGGATGTTTTCGTGGTACGAACATATAGTTACTATTCAAAGCAGGTTACAGTGGTCACACGTGTTTGCATGTTATCTCGCGATGGTGTATATTTAGATGTACACAGGTCCAATGCTATCATCGTACCTACTCATTTGTGAACCACTATAGGTTCAGGTCGCTACTCAGGAAGTGAAGGTTAAAACCATAGTTTTGCACGCCAATAACCGGTTTGTGGATGTAGTATAAAATATAAGGAGTAGGCTAAAATATAGGGGTGATGAATTTTTTGATTTTGAATTAAAATACGATGGTGCATTGTAGACATATTTAAATTTTCTATATTAGAAATAACGTAACTTTCGTTTTGCGTAGGCGACAATAAAAACTTGTAAAATAGTTATTACAAATAATAATTAATTATTTGAAGTTCATAATATCCATTTTCCATGGCACATAAATTTCAAGTTATTTTCATGCTACGATACTAAACTCGCGTGACTTGTAATACCTACTTAAGTTACATAAAAATTGTAAGTGCCGTAATGTAATTAATCAAAACTCGCGTCCTTACCTGACGCAATTTGCTTTTCATTGTGACTAAGAAAACAGATTAAATAAAATCACCCGACGTGTATGACACATAATATAAATTTCCTGCAAAAAAATATTTCCTTAACTTCCAGGCAAACGGCAACATGAACAGCTGTCGGCAAAGTCTTCGCGCTCACCGTCGCCGCAGCCCACCACAAGCGGGGAATCTTTCCGGCCACTGCTGCGGACTCCGCCCCCTAGCCGCGCGGGTCCTCCGCCCTCTCCGCCCGTCCCCACACATCCCATAGCTCCAGTCCCCCCGGAGCCTTCGGGACCTCTCCCTCTTTGTCCTTGCCCAGTCTGCGGTCGCACGTTCGTACCACAATCCCTCGCCAAACATGTCAAAATCTGCGAAAAGATGACCGTCAAGAAGAGAAAAACCTTCGACTCCTCGAGACAAAGGCGAGAAGGTAACTTTTTATTGCGATGAATCGTAAATTAGGCCGCGTGTGTTCAAGGTGATGCATAGAGTAATTTGGATGCGGGTTGGTGGTTGGGTTGTGTATCATCAGTTGTGTTGGTGGTGGTTAGTTTACTAATATTTTATTTACGGTAATATTTTCAATGTGAGAGGAATTTCGGAGACAAAGATTTACAGTTATTTTATGAATAAATGCGCATGCATATTGCAATGCAGTGTACTTATATTTGCATAATGTATCGTACATAAGGACCACAAAAAGCTTGTTATAGGCAACAAGATAAACCAAAAAGCTTGTTTCCACAGTTACATTACAACTTTTACAAAGAAAAAATTCAAGTCAATGTAAAATTCGAAAATCTTACTAAACAATGACCAAACAATTATCATACACACAGTAAATCAGTTGTTCTGATGGACAACGACTCATTGTACTGGACATCTATTACCACTTTGACTTGAATTGTGTTGTTCAATAGCAAAGTCAGAAAAGACAGACTATCTTTTCATGCTGCAATAAATTCGTACGATCTTAATCCTTCTAATGAAGAAATTGAATTTTTTGAATTTTTAACTTACTTTCAAAAGGTTCAGAGGAAAACTCCGTCCTTTATGGAAAGATTTTTGTATGTACCTACTCTTTGAATGGATTTTAGTTTTCTTTAAGCCCGCTACAGACCTTCAACACGACAGTCGAACTGTGCAGTTAAAACTGAAGGTTTGTAGCGGGCTCAGTTCAACTGTACAGTTAAAACTGAAGGTCTGTAGCGGGCTTTATAACTGCACAGTTCGACTGTACAGTTAAAACTGTGCAGTTAAAACTGAAGGTCTGTAGCGGGCTTTAGTTAGATTATGTTTTGAATTTGTTCACTTAATTTATGATGTAGTATATTGTTTTTGCATGATTTATTTATTTAGATTTGATTTAAAAATTATTTAATTGATAATTAAACGTTTTTTTGTGGGTAATAAGGGGTGGTGGCGAAAGGAGACAATCGGGGTAAGTGGGTGTCTTACATATTCCTATTAAAATTATTGACAACTTACATTTTTGTGGATGCCTACTTAATGAAAATTGCTACAAAAGTACTAAGTATGTACTAACATTTGCTTAATACTAGTTATGGATCAACAACCGTAAAACCGGTATTGTGTAGAAATATAAGAATATCCCCACGTTGGAATACAATACAAGAAATTTTACCTTTACCTTCTATTATATGGTTAAATACCGAGTATTCAATATCGCCCTATAAAAGTTAGATGTAATTTGTAACAATCTAAAAGTAACCTGAAATATATTTTAGTTAGACTACAAGCTCATGAACAAAATTTACCTGTGAAATGAACTAACGTGAATAACGCTTAGAAGGCTGTTACTATATCAGAAAATAACTCTGAGCACTATGCGGTCATTCCTGTGCGGTGCACCTGGTACCATGATCAGATATAAGGGTTGCGACTTGGTGAATTGGAAATATGTACGGCGTTCATGGATAAAGTATCTGTATATGTATACAAAAGGACTACACAAATGCTGTACAGTAATAAATGACCTATAGGTCACAAAATTAAATGCCGTACAGTAATAAATGACCTATAATAATGACCAAATGCCGTACAATGCCGTACGTTTGTGTAATTCCTTTTGTATGCATATACAGATACTTTATCCATGAACGCCGTACATATTTCCAAGGCCGGGCTCGAAAGCCAAGGGTCGCAACCCTTATATCTGATCATGGTACCAGGTGCACCGCTCAGAAATGACCGCATAGTGCTCAGAGTTATTTTCTGATATAGTAACAGCCTTCTAAGCGTTATTCACGTTGGTTCATTTCACAACTAAATTTTGTTCATGGGCTTGTAGTCTATTACGCTATGTTCGTCACAGGATCAATATCAGACTAGAGGAAGGTGTGGCAGACGCAAGGTCATTAAGTAATCAATATCCCAGACTCCGTAAAAAAATCGTGTTTCAAATTTAGAAATCTATACCTAGACGTGTTTGTAGATAAACATTTTAGCTTTGCGTGGATGAACCACAACATCCGAACTGGCTTGCAACTGGGCCCACATTTGCATAAAATATACGTGTGCGTCATGTTGAAATTGGCAGCAGACACCTACGATAAACCATCAAAACCTTAACAATCATACGAAGCATCGTGTCTTGTGAATATAATGAAATCATTACAAATGCATGTATTTGTCATTGTTTGGTCGTGTTTTGGGTTTGCTGCACGTATTTTGTTAAGAAAAAAATTACAAAAACATTTTTATCGTTTAATTTTCTTTAAATTTCTGTTGCCCAACTATCTGCAAACCCAACACCATGTGAATGTAAATGTTTAGAATTTTATTCAAAATTTTATATTCCTTACACGTTATTATAAAATTGTGATGCAATTATAGGTACCGACTTGGCACAATACTTGCCAAAGAATTTCGGTCTTCCAGAAAACAGCCCCTTCCTTGAGAAGAGCCCGCCAAACACTGCCAAGGCCGCGCCAAAACCTAAAGCTCCATCTGTAAGGAGTGCTATGAAGGTATGTAACCAACCCCTATTAAATTACATTTTGTCAAGGACAAGCTTGTTTCATGTCAATTTACGATACGAGAATATGAATTTGATAAAACTTGTGTAACATTTGCTATAGGTTAATGTCTTAAGGCTGGTTTGAAAAATGTACCGTCTTAGCGTCTGGTAGGTATGATAAGCCTTACCAGTTGGGTGACCAAGATAATCCTCATTTTTTTATATTACTTTGAATAACAGATGTTGCTTGGCAACCGTACTGTTGTAGGGCTATAAATATTCGTCGGTATCTTGTGTTTTTCGAATATTTCTGAAGGTCCTTCACTTGCGGATAAATACCTATGCCATCAATAACATAACTTGTAAAAAAACTTGCCAAGTCAAACTACTTATATATTTAAAACTTAAAATATTTTTAATATTGATATGGTCACTATAAGATCTTGTTAGGTTAGCTGATTACGTAATAACTTAAAACAGTAGGTACTAAATAAATTAACCTATTTGGTATTAGGTACATGTATCTCAGACCTTTTTACGGTAGGAGAACCGAGTTGCGAGACTTTTTTTTACAGGTTATGTTTTTGATGGCGTCTCATTTCTATTTGTGTTGTCAATTTAACTGCAAATGTAACTTTGTATTCCTATATGTTTGTATTGCGACTGCGGGCGACGCAGGGGCGCGGTGTCCGGGGACGTGAGGTAAAATATACTCATTCAAATAGGTATCACTCGAAAAAATATTTATACGTCACGTACAAAATGTATGACTAGCGATAAAATGTTATATCTCAAGATGTAATTTAAATTATATTATATCCCATAGTCAAAAGCTGGCTTAATTAAGTGTGTGACAAAATTAAGAAACTTTCACCAGTTATAATTGGGTTATTGAAAAACAAATTACTAATTCATTAATTATATTTTAAAACTTTATTATAAATAATTATGATATTCAATGGAGAAGAAAAAAATTTATCAACAATAAGTGTTTAAAAATTGATAAAATTTTAAAAATAATCACGTGATGCCGATTATGCTGCCTAACGCGCCGTGAGTGTCGCGCTCATTTGTGACGTCATAAAAGTCAAAAAGATAGGTACTAAGTTTAATTCAGCTTAAGTTCGAGTTGAATTTTACAGCCCGCGCCAAACTTTGTGACCGCCTCGAACTTAGACTCATTGCATTGCGCAGAACACAAAATCAGATATTAGCGGGACGCACAAGAGCTTGGGGGCAGGGCCACACCCCGCGCGCCCGCACCGCTCACCCGCGACGCGCGCTGTCACCCACGCCTTAGTGTGAGTGCTACGTCCGTACACGAATCACGCACTTGTTGAGCTCTGAGAGTACTGTCGCGTTCAGAATTCGTTCGATCGTTTCGTTAATTTGTTGTTATAGTTTTTAGTTATTGTTACTTGTTGTTATTGTTACTCGTTGTTATTTGTTTATAAACATGTCTACCGGACGTTGTAATGTTTTACGACGCCAGGCTCGTAAAATGGTCTACGATGTTTATAAATTTATGAAGAAAGAAGCTGAAGAAGGCCTTAAATACGATTTGAAGGCAGTACATAAACGGACTGCAGCTGCTACAGGAGTATCAGAAAAAACTGCACGACGTATTATATCGGTTGCTAATGAACCAAGTTCCGATTTATTAGCAGTTTTTTGTACACCCGGAAAGAAGAGGCAAGGGGTAAAAAAGGTAACCGGAACCGGAACCTTGTAGTTCTGACATGCTGAAACCAGAACTGTATAAATTAATTTCTATACATAAAGAAAAATTTTAAAAAATTAATATTGATAAAATTTTAGAAGAACACAATCACACAATATTACGGCTTCCACCTTACCATCCCGACTTGAACCCCATAGAAATGGCTTGGGCATCCATAAAAGGTTACGTGGCGGAAAAAAATGTCACAAATAATATAACTAATATTATGAAACTAGTGGAAGAAAAAGTAAATAGCATGGGTGAACAGGAGTGGACTGCACTATGTGACAAAGTTATGAATATTGAGGAAGAATATAAGAAAACTAATGTCATCATAGATGACCTAACTGAAAAAATAATAATTCACGTGAGCTATAATGAATCAGATGAAGAAGATTCGGATATTTTTTGTGAAGAGAGTGATTCGGATGCGGAACCATCCACTAGTAAGAGAGATGTTTTTATGGAAGGTGTGGCCCCATTGTGAATATAGTTTTTATTTATATTAATGTTTTTTATTTACATTTATCCTATTATTACCTAACCTACATGTTTTACAAATAACACATACATTAAATATTAAATTAAGTAAAATAACCTATGAAATAAACACGAACTTTATAATCACCAAATAAAAATAAATTGACATAATATAATAAGTATTAAAAATGTTAGAAAACGAAAATTGTTTGGTTGATTGCGTATTGTCCACTCGACTGTACCATGCGCAAGTTCGGACTCGCGACTATATTCAAGGCGGTCACAAAGTTTGGCGCGGGCTGTACTACTGGTTCAAATTGAATGAAATTTGAAATTACCGTGTATACAATACATACGATTTGTGGGGGCACTGCCGTGCCCCCCGATCTACGAATTTTTAACGAACCTTTAACGTATATGCAATAAAATTTAAATTTAAGACTTTTTCAATAAGCGCGATTTTGCATTGCCATCAACAAACTTAAAGTTCAGGTTGAGCCAATGTTTTTTACTTTAATTTTCTATATTTCAAACATGTTTAGGTAATGGTGGTGTCATAATTTACATAAGGTCCGTCTAATTGTTTACAAACTAGTGGGCAAGAAACGCGGTAATTAGTCTAAGGCTTTCAAGGATATTCGTACCGCATTTCTTTATCATGTAAATGATTTAGACACGCTTGTTTTGAATACCTGTGGCAGTATTTGCCATGTTAACCGGTTATTCGTTAGTGGAAGTTACTTGTTTTAATGTTTTAAGTGAAAATACCATTGGTTAAAGTAATGAGGAACGTGAATATAGCATTATATAAAACGAATGCAAGAATATTAAGCGTATTGATAGTAATAAATACTTAAATAGATTCAGGGTGAAAAAGGTTACCGTTATCAGACTCGATAGCACAGGTACTGACAAATTAACAGACAAGACTTGAATAAGAATTATACTAAAAACTCCATTTTTATCGCTTTAATGTCTTAAGCCATCTTGAGTAAAAGCATAGTGACTAGTAAATGCAGAACGCAATGCAAGAATATTCAAACACCAAAGCATCACAATAAAATTATCGATATGAACGACTTTACTATCAATCAGTCATGCATAGATTGCCAGTTTAAACGTTATTAATATAGGAAGACTTTTAAATTTGCTAAATCCCATTTTCAGTCATCAACAGACCTCCAAAGATGTCCGCACTGCAATCGCAACTTCGGCGTGCGCGCATTCGAACGTCACGTGAAGTGGTGCGCGGACAAGGCGAAGATCCTCCCCGCCGCCCCCGCACAGCCGCCGCCGCACATAGCCGACGCTAAACAACGGCTCAATGCGCGGACGCAGTATAAGGCCCCGTTGGCGCGAGGAAGACGGTGAGTTCCCTGAATATTAAAGGTAGAACAAAAATATTCTGTCCATGATTTTTTTGGAAAACCCATTTTTAGTATATTTTCTAATATACTAAATTTATTATAAAATCAGTTTTATTCTATTATTATGAGCCCGGTGCAGGTTGATTTAGGTTCGGATCTTGGACTAACTATCCTTCTTATTAATTTCACAGATCATCACAAAGCCGGGACAAGTCATCGAATAGCAGATCCGCCTCAGTAGAGTCCTCACGAGGGGTATCCCCACCTCACCCTCGGGAGTATGGAGATTACAAGCATGGACGAGCGCGAGCATCAGGTAACAATATACATTTTCTTTTGGTCATGGTGTGCATATGCTAATTTATTGGTATAAGTAAATCATGAACTAATTTAATTGGGACGTGGACACGGTTCACAAGTAATTTCAAAATATAATTCCCAGAAAAGAGTGTTTCTTTCAGAAACGTCTCAACTGAACCTCCAATATCATTAAAAATGACTTGAATGGCGTGCGAAATCAATAATATTAAGTCAATTGACATAAAATAGTGGTGACGTCATAAGTCGGGTCCTTTAGACAAAACATAGATTTTGTATGAAGAACCCGGATTATGACGTCAATTTTTGTTTTTGACAGTTCAATAAAAGTACATATCTCAATTAATTTTTGAGTCCAATTCCCAATTGTAATTATTTTTCCAGAATCGATGTCGAGTAATGACTGCCACGAGGACACGTCGCCGCATATCCCAGTGATCAAGAACACGCGCGCCCCGCTCAAAAATTCCTCTGGCGACGCCAACGTGCGAGCAAGGCAAGCCCGCCTCGCCAGAGACCTTAGCAGTTCAAGGTTGGTTGACACGACGCCTAATTCAATGTTCGTACTATGGTAGCTAATATTGTTATAAAAATGTAAATTATAAGCCCTGATCTAGCAAATAAGGGGAAAGGAAGGAGTTAATAGTCCCAATTTTTTCCATTTTTTTTTTATATTAATGTATCGTTCCATTCTCCTTGTTTGTTTCAACCTATCACAGTATTTATATCCTTCCTTTCCCTTCCTTAGAAATACCCAAGATATCCAACAATCGCAATCTAACCAAGAAAATTCCACTGATCCATGCAACCAAAAACCTACGGTTGAAAAGAAACCCAAGATGAAATTAGGCAAAAAGAAACAAGAGCAATTAATGAAACTAGAAGAAGCTGCTAACAAATATAGCGAAAGAAGTCTTAAAGTCGTTGAAGAGCAAAAAAGGAACAAGAAAATTGTGGATAAGAAGAAAGATAATTCACAAAAAAGTCAAATACCAATACCAAAGACAATAAAAAAGCATGAAGACAAAGAACCTCTTCAAGAAAATACACACAAAGTGAGAGATAAAATAAAAAATCGTAAAGAACATAATCCACGAAAAACTTCGAAGCCTCTTAATGAACCTCAAGTTGTATTAAAAGAAAAAGAAATTAAATTTAAAATCAAAAAAGAAATAGTTAAACAAATAACAGATAGTGCCATAAGTTTAGATAGTTTGGAAAATAACTCTCATAATGAGGACAAAAGTTGCCAGTCTGTTGGTATAAATACAGAACTACTGTGTCCGTGTGTGCCATGTGTGATACACACCTCAATTGATCAAAAGCAAGTGAGCCAAAAACCGAAGATGTCTAAGTCAAAAAGCGATGATAATGTAAAGAAACACCCTAATGAACACCCCACTGTTGAGTTGTTATATCGAAATCCCAAAATTGTCAATGGTATACCATCAAAAGATATTTACGAAATACCATCAGAAAGTTTTGAAAGCGATTTAAATATGGAAGTTAAGGCGTTACATGAACCGGCAACGAATTCTGTAGAGATCTTTGAATGTCCAAAAACAAATAGCAATAATATAGAGTATAAATCAAACAATGAACCATTATATGAATGCGACGAAGGGGACTGTAATTTATCTGGGGAAAAGTTTGAAAAAAACTATGAACATGACATAAGTGAAGATAGTTTTGATAATTCTGACGAAAAACAGTATTTACATGATGATGGAAATATCAATGAGGATCTTACTTGCAGAAATGGAAGTGGTGATACTTATACAAAATTTTCTGAGAATCCCGCCGACTTAGAAGAATTTTTAGCATTAACAGATAATATGTTGAGTAATAATGGAAACAATGAAATAATGAAAACTGAGAATGAGATTGAAGAGTTACACACACCGCGAACAAACTCAATTGAAGCTTTGAACAAACATAAATTTGACAATAATAATAAAGGGCCAGTAAATGTCTCTAAACATGTTTTTTCAGACGCATTTGATGAATTGAAGTCTAATTTTAACGATTTACTAATGAATGCCTCTAAAAATACAAACAATGATGTCTTAAAAAGCAGCAAGATAGACCAAAACAGAAAAGTGTGTGACATGGAACATATTATCCTTTATGAAGCAAAACATAAGCAACAAGAAATCGAAACAAATAATGAATTAAATGAAAAACCACAGCTTAAACTCCCATCAATAACTCAGAATAATAAACTTGCAAAGAAAGATTGCCAAAGCAGGAAGAAGCTACTTAGCCATAAAACTGCTTCCAAATATAAACTTTTAAGCCAACAAACAAGAACTAACAGTGAATATAGAACTTTTACTGTAGAAGATCACAAAGATGAATCAGATTCACAATCAGAAGCGCCACCATTAAAATTGCCAAGAATTGAACTGAAAAGGTTTTTAGGCTTCTGTTATTCCTATTTTCATTTTTTTATTGAACTGAACTTATGCCCGGGAAATCTTGACAGTCTGTCAAGTCAATGACTGTGATCCTGTCAATGACAGGACACTTTTTTTTTCTTTAAGGTAATATCGTAATTGTGTGTTTGTTACTATGTATTACACTGATATTAGGTTACCATAGATGTGTTAGCCTTTATTGCAAATCATCCTTACCAGCAAGCTACATTCGAACGTATCGAATCTAATTGTTTTATATTACAATGATTTTATTTGTATAGTAAAATGTATAATGATTATGCTTATTAATACTTATAATTTTGAAAATTGCTTACCTACTTTCAGATTGGAGGACAATTATGATCCATTTGTTTCTGCGGCTAGGCAAATGAAAGAACTTATGTCATCAGATACCAATTTACCTAAAAAATTACAAAATTCCTCTAAAGATTCCAATAGAACCCTTCCCATCCTAAGGAACACTAAAGAAAAAAGCCCCCCATTTACCTATAATAACACAAAAATGATTAAAGATTCAATTAATAAAACATATCAGAAAACGCCCACACTGCAAAGAATGAAATCATTCGGTAGTAATAACAATGACAATAGTAACAATAGTTCTTTCAGTGGCAGGTGCAGTTCATTTAGGATTAACAGAAACGATAAAAAATCTAGTCAGAACGTTAACTTGCAGAAAATTAACACGACATTTACTAAATCAAGCAAAGAAAATATTAGTTCATCCGAAAAAACTTATTTCACTCGCAACAGTAACTTGACCAAATCTTTTTCTAGTTATAACAATTCTAGTTATAGTACACCAAAACCAAAAGATAAAATTCCAAAAATTGCTACTTCAATGTATCATGGATTTCAACGAACAACAATTAAGCAACCAATTAAACTTGACAAAATAAAAAAAGACGACGAAAAAAAGGATTTCGTTACTTTAGATTCTATATTAGCATTCGACAATATTTCAATAGCTGACAGTAACTATATAGATCCCAGACTTATTAACGAAAATGATAATTTGCCAATCAATGTTAATACTATTCGAAATAATCCAGATATAATTAGTAGCATGGAGTCATTACTCACAACTGAAAATTTACCAGCTAAATTTGAATCCTTTAGTACATGCACCACAATTAATACGACAAACACGACTTCAGATTCTAACTTAAAAAACGAGAAAAATAATAATCTTAATAATAATAATATTTTTTCTGCTCCAAAAATTAATGATTTAGGATTTCAATACGATAAAATTTTATCTTCTTTAGAACATAGTATAACATCAAAGACATCAGCTCGTGATGATGATTCTTTATGTGAAGATTTTGATCTTGAAGAGTTCATGACTTCTTTTGATGAAGAAGTGCATAAACAAAGATTTGAGAACAAACGGACTTGCAGCTCTACTACTAGGGTAGTGAAGCAGTGTGAAATTTCCGATAGTAATAATTCCTTCGAAACACATACCATAAATTCTCCCAAAATAGAAATTAATAGAAATGGTATGCTTCCTGTAAATAAATCAACATCTCTCATTTTTAGCAGTAACAATAATGTGGGCGACAAGTTTTTCCCATCCTCCGTCAAACGTTCCACCTCCCTCCTCGATTCCCTCCAAAAGAAAAACTTGCAGAAACCGGAAAGTGCCAAAAGTCATATGAAAGTCGATCAGCTGGAAGAGGATCTCATGAAATCCCTTAAAGATTTTGATAAACTATACGAGATCGAAAGAGCCGAGAAATGTCAGTCGAACAAAGATGACACAGATGGCAACAAAAACGTATTTAATGGTGCAGCTAAGAAAGATTTACAAAGAAAACACAGAAAAACGGATACCATTTCAAATGGAAACTTCACTCCAAATGGCAAAGCCAGTAATGATTCCGCATATAGCAGGTTAGTCAGGTAATCAGTAACATATTGTTCAATACATGCAACAGAGAGAAAAAACATTTATGTAGATATTCATTGACAGTAAATAAAGAATGTTTGTATTTTTAGCCTTAATAGAATATCTCCATCGAAGCTATCTGTATGTAACGCCAAGGAGTTGAACGGCGTGGAGTCATTGGAACGGATTCCTGCTGCATCAGACTCGAACAGTAGTCAAAAAGAAGATGCTAGATCTGAGTCTAGTGAAGAATTTTTAGCGGTGGAGCGTTCAACTGAATTAGAAGCGCCATTGGGTATTCCACAATCCGCATACAAGGAACTAAAATTAAGCGGAAGTCAATTAAACGGTAAATATTTTTTTAATTCATTTTTGCCGCATTGGTCTAACAGGGATTGGTTAACATTAATTTCAAACTACTCTGTCAAGAAAGTACCGGGAAAATATAAATAATACACAAAGTTTGTTATTCATCCAAATTTATTTTATCACCTTCAAAATATGCTCCTTTAGAAACGATACACTTACGCTAACAAATAATCCTTGAGTTCAGTTCTCGCTGGAAAGAAGTCGGCTGGTGAACATGGTGGTTGCTCGATGGTATTTGTTGAGTGTTTGGTCAAAAATTCGTTCACAATGATGGCCTTGTGCGAAGGCGTATTATCATGGTGCAAAATCCACAAATCAAACCTTCCGGCAAGAATTCCGAGTCCACAACACCGCGATAGTCAAAGAAAACAGTCAACATGACATCGACTTTTGATCGACTTTAGCGTGGTTTTTTCGGTTTCGGTTCAGTTGGGAGGCGCTACTCCGAAGCTTGTTGACTAGTTTGCATGTCAAACTCGTAAACCCACGTCTCGTCACCAGTGACAGTGCGTTTCATGAATGTTGGGTCGGAATTGAGTAGCTGAGGACATTATCTTTATTACCTTAGATACTCTCATGCGATTAGAGTTTTTGGAGAAAATTCAGGTCTTTTGGGACTAGCCGAGCGGTAACATGTTTCATACCCAAATGATTAGTTAAAATGGTACGGATCGACTCGTGAGATACAGAAACTTCAGCGGCTATCTCTCTCAAAGTTGAATGAGGATTTTTAAAGAGGGGACTGATTAATTCGTAAAAAATTAAACAGTCCCCTCGATTTGCAGAACTTTTGAAATTTTCTTGAAGGTGAAAAAATAAAAAAAATACATTTTTGCAAATTGCATAAAGTTCCGGATCGCGTATGAGGTTGCAAATTTGCAAATGCATCAGAATAGATGTTTTCGAAGTTTGCAACCAAGTTTTGAAACTTTTGTAATTATTCCGAGACCACCTGACTGGAATAAATGACCACGAATTAAAAAGAATTATAAATAAACATGTTCGGTCAACGAAAAAGGTTGCAAATTTATACAACCGTTCGGTATATATTTTTTCCGATATATGTGTCAAGTTTGCAGAACTTTTGGAACTTTTTCATTCAGTTTAATAAAAAAAAACATTAATTTTCAATAACAAAAAATGTTCCGTACACTAAGATTGGTTGCAAATTTAATACGTGATATGAAATATTGTATCGAAAACTTCCCCAAGTTTGCAGAACTTTTGGAATTTTTTTCACGACCATACAGCAAAAATTAATTTAATTGCAATTTTAACAATGTTCCGGACTGCGGACAAGGTTGCAAAATGAGATTTATTGTCGTCCCAATGTACCACTCACTTGACCGAAGTTTGAAAACTTTTGGAACTATAGTTAAATTTTCGATTTCGAATGTCGATAATGACTGGACTATATAAACAGCACTGTATATTTAATATAAATAACAGATGCAATTCAAACTCCGCGCCAAAATGGAAAACAGTTGTGCCAATCTAACAACAAAAAAAAAATTTGAATATGGATCCATAAACAAATAATTTGAATTCTCGATACTATTCTGAGTTTCTGACTGGAATGTATTTAAATCTTTCAAACATTTACAAAAATCGTATCACTCTATAGGTAAAATAAAAAGTAGGTGTCCATTGCCATATCAATACTGACAGATTTTTTTTGACCAAGTCAAATGAACACATTAATTATAATCCTTTCTGTTTACATTATAGCAATGAACGATTGTAGCAAATGGACTTGTAATTATAGGCATGTTAAGTGACTCAAATAGAGAAAAATACTTTCAGGTGCCTTATGCATTGCTAATGATGATTTTCACCTCAAATACTTTGCGTTAACCACATCTCCCCATCCGAACACAATGAACCCTCTCTCCGTCTACTATTAACATCTATTAACCAATTAATTTACAATACAATTCAACAAATACATCTGGAAACTTTTTGTGTTGCAGAGAAACGTACCAGTTCGCGCGCATCGTCTCGCCGCAGTTCGACGTGGGCGGGCCGCGGGGAGGCGCTGAGTTCGAGTGGGTCGGAGTCCTCCCTACACCCGTCGCGACGGGAGCCCGCGCCGCCGCCCCCGCCGCGCCTCTCGCGCTTCTGCCACGAGTGCGGCAGCAAGTTCCCCGTCGACACTGCCAAGTTCTGCATCGAGTGTGGCGTCAAGAGACTCCTCGTCTAACATTGCAGAAACTTGTACTGTAGCGCTGTACCGCGCCTGTTGTGCGGCCAAAGGGGAGAATCAGCGGTTAAGTTTATGTTCATGAAACTAACTTGAAACATCAAAAAGTAAAAGATATTTTGTCTTGAGTGCATTTTGTAAATGTCAGTCAATATTGGTAATAAACATTATTTATTTAAATATTTTGAAAACATGTTATATGATTTTGTTTTCCCCGTTTCGCTTCTGCACCTAAGACGCGGTATACTGCATACAGTTGAATTGTATCGAGTGAGAAGTGTGACAAGAGACTCTTCGTGTAGCATGGTTACTACACGTATTCATGATTGTGACAAGTTCGTGTGCGTTATCTAGTCCATTATATTTTGTTCAAGTGCAGCGTTTTCCTTACCGTGCGCAAGTTTTAAGATAACAATCGGCATGTTTTAACGACCAATTAATTATTACATTTTAATAATAAAAATGCGAGTTCAAAAGACATACTTATAACTGATGTATCATTATCTGGCTAAATGAAAATAATTTTCATTGTACCTACAATTACCATGTACCTATCAACTAACACTGTAATATTTATAATGAAATGTTGATCATACCATTCCAGATGGATTTGAAATATTTACGTAATACACAATTTTAAAATGAACAAACCCTGACCAAAAACATTTGTGCACAAATAGATCTTTTGGCTAGATCTTATCTTTTTACGATGTTGTAATGGTTAGTTTTATATAAATAATAATATATTTCATTTAACAAACTGTTACCAAAAGTTTTGTAACTATTTAATTAAGCTATTTTATAAAATGTGCCTTTTATGTAGACTATGTTTGGCTCTGTTGAAGACGAATGACCATATTTATTATTTAGGGCTTGTTTTGACATGGTACCAGTTATTGGGCAGCTTTGGAAATCTTAAGTATCTGTGATAAATTTAAAACTCAGGCACAATGAAATCTAAAATAATATTAAGTGCCAATTTTTAATGTATTGCTTTTATGTACTTATGTAAGTATTTTTTTTAATTTTTGTTTTGCACTTGTTAAAAAGGATATTTGTTTTCTTTTATAACTCTTTAGTTGCACTTTCAACTATTTCCATTTTAATATATTTTCTTGGTCTACAACATAGATAGCCATTTTAACAAGACTGATTTGAGTTTCAATATAATATTGATGTATGGTCCTAACCTACTGTTATATTGTTTTTAATAAAATAACTATCATGTAATAAATTAACATTTTAATAAAGTAATCTTTTATTTAATAACTCGAAGACATAATTACAACTTAAAATAGTTTTTAGAAATTATTTAGTCTTATACTAGGGTTCAATATTTTGGACTAAGATTCAATGAATGTGTATTAGTTACACCTTATAATCGACAATCTGAAGTTCTGTGTTAAGAATTGACCGCAACTACTGTCTTAGAGCCGAAATGTGTTTCTGTATGCCTTCCTGGGTGGTATTCCGCCTCTCACCCTCAATCTACGCAGGGCTTCCCTGAGGTGCTTGGGCTGTAACGGACCAGCTTCGCCTGATTTTTCCAGCACGTCCAAAGCTTAAAATCATAAAAATGTATAGCTGTAGGCCATTCATCACACATGTTCAATTTGTACAATTTTTTTAAAACACTACAAGCCACATTCTCAATTACTCATAATCCCACACTAGAATTCCCTCTGTTGTGGATGCCATGGACACACACAAGATAAGAACACAACACACCCAGACCAAAACAGAAATTCAAATTCATCTCTGCTCTGCTGGGAATCGAACCCAGGACCCTCCATACAGCGCACCAATGTTTTACCCGCTGTGCTGTCAAACAATTATGGGAAAGTTCTAAGAATCAAGATGTGGCCTGCACACTCATTGTCTATTTCTTTATAAAGAACCTTACTTTGGGATCATACTTTTTCATAATAATTTCATTCATAAGAAAATACTTTTTCTTTATATGGAAATAAAGAAAAAATATGTAGGTCACTGCTCCCACTGCTATGTGTGATGCAGGTACTCGTAGGTACTCATATTTGTTCCACAGCACAGACTAGAATAGTTGCAAAATATGATTCTACTGAACTAAGAAAAAAATTATGCTTTAAGAAAAAAATCACATACCTTCTTCAACAACCTCTCCAACAAACACTTTAGCAATACCAGACATTGCTATGACCACATTTTGGCCTACTGAGCATCCAGTGATCGTTTGCATAAGCCTCTTGACAGCTGCTTTCGGGAAAGCTGCTCGCCTGTACATCTCATATCGGTTTAACTGTTCTTCAGTAAAGTTGGAGACTAGTACTCTGAAAAAGGTTTAATACTATTCAGTCAATTTATGTAACATAATTATTATGGTAGTGGTCAAAAGTTTTACATATTTTTGTTCTATAAATGACTAAATAGCAGATGTTTATGAATAATAAGAATTCAATTACTGCACGAACTAAATTAAGGATGATTCATGCTACACCGTGTCGCGACCGGCCCGGGCCTCGGCCGGGACGGGGCACGTCCAGCGTGCGCCGGTCAGTCGTTCATATTACACCGGGCTGTTTAAATACTTAGCATGGCTCTTGTCGTAAATCACGCGGTATACTTACGCACACATTCTAATAATAAGCTGCTCACCTCACTAACAATTGACGTTGACTGCTTATGTTCATGTTACAACGTGGCGGGGCCGGACCGTGCCGGAGCCGGAAAACAATACCCACTGACATTTCAACGCCGTGCCCCGGCCGAGTCCGGGCGACGCACGGCCAAGCCACGGTCAGGCATGAATCACTTCATACAAAACATATACCATAATGTTTGAACCGTCCGGGCTCCGGCCGGGGCACGGCCCGGTCGCGACACAGTGTAGTGTGAATCATCCTTTAAATTATTTTATTTTGACTTCAATTGTTGAATGAAAAATGTATGTGGCAAATACTAACTGCATCTTTTCCCGTTCCTCTTCTTCCAACTCTTTCTTACTCTTTTTTTCTCTTTCCCTTTCACTCATCAATGCTTCTTCTGCGGTTTGATGATCATTTGTATTTGCAGACTCACTTTGTTGGAAATCATTCATATTTGGCATAACACTATCATCTCCTGTGCTGTCCCTGTGTAAATCCATTCCTATTTCATTGTATGCATCTTCAATGTTGATTGACTGTTTACTGTCAATATTCTGTGTCTGGTCAAAAGAGTAATCATTGATGTATGTATCATATTGATCATTTACATCCAGTGAATCCGATTGAGTCCCCATAAAGTTATCTGAGCTCTCAGTATAGATATTGCCAAGTTCATCTTGATGTGAACTTTCTGTGTTCTGTATTCCATCTGAGTAACTTTCAATCACCTCACTTTGATCTTGAATAGTATCACTATAGTTAACCAGAGTTGTGTCTGAAATAATAAATTAATTTATTTACCACATTCAGTGCCTTGGATACTCCTAGCAGTTCTAAGGACTCACCTGGTGTGTCCAAACTATAGGTAACTGTGAAAAACTAACACTGAAAGGTAGCATTGGTGGTTTCAATACTGAAGTTGCAGTTGACATATTGTTTGAAGTATTCACTTGTCCAGTATAGTGACTAGACTGTTGACCTGATTGTTGACTAAACTCTGATCCAATTGATGACCAGTGTTGACTCAACATTTCCACCTCTTTAACCCTACTGCTGAATCTACTGATCAGATGTTAAATCTACTACTGACCCGTGCCAAACAGTAGACCTAATTACGCCTCAATTTAAACTATCAATGTCTACTGTTCATACAACTGTGGACTCAACTACAGACCTAATTGTCAACCATCAACAAAATAGTGGATACAACCGTTAAATGAACTGTTTGTCTGACAATAGGCTATAAAATTGCATTGTTTTAGTTGGTGTTACTATAATTAAATATCATCATTTATATTTCAAATAGGAATCTGCTCCAATCTTTTGAGATCAGATTGGGGGCATAAAATCCAGTTGATATTTGGATCAGATCGAAACCATATAATCCAAATGTGGATTGATACAACACTACAAGTTTTGGATTCATGACCCAAACTTTGTGGTTTTCACATAATGAAATGCAGGTATGATACTATTGGGTGGTCAGTCCAACTTACATACAACACTACAAGTTTTGGATCGACGATCCAAACTTTGTGGTTTTCACATAAGTAATGAAATGCAGGTATGATACTATTGGGTGGTCAGTCCAACTTACCAAAGTAACTTAAGATTTATTTATTTATTGATTCAACATTTTAACAATTTGGGATTGTTTATATTACATATATCAAAACAAAATGTTGATAATTTCAAATAATAGTATCCTCTTGCGGATAGCACTTACAGATTGATTGATCATACATCTGTATACTTATGAATGTAATTACAAAAGTACTTACATTCAGGTTCATCTTTTAGCAGTTTTTCTTCAATTTCAAGTGATATTTCTTGAGAATCGTCTTCATTAGAATCACTGTGGTCCAATTCATGAACCAACTCATTGTCTGCGATAAAAGGATAGACACATTAAAATTGGGTTAGTAATACATATTAGAATTATTATAGAAGACATTTTAGTTATGTATATAAAATATTAGATTTTTTTATGTTGTATATTAAAATAACTTTCACCCACAACCCCATCTTTGCTCATGAAATTTAGAATTAGATTTTATTACTGGATTTATTAAGGTTATAAGCTTTGTATGACAAAATTTATCACACCATTAAGGCTGTTATTAACCCCCGACGGAAAAGAAGGAGTGTTATAAGTTTGATGTATCTGTCTGTCTGCATTGTCTGTGGCACCATAGCTCGTGAACGGATGTAGCGTTTTCAATTTAGTTTTTTTTGTATGAAAGGTGAGTTACAAGCAAGTGTTCTTAGACATGTTTGAAGAAAATCGATTGAGTCGTTTAAAAGTTGTGGGGGGTGAAAGTGGGGAAGAATAACCGAATGTCTACAAATATAATCGAGTTGGGTCTCAAATGAAAGCGCATCACGTGCACATTAAAAAATAATATGTTAAAATTTTTAAATTTTCAATTTAATTTTTCTAAGTCCCTGGTAACATAGTGCCCCGAAGGCTACACCCCAACCAATGTTTTGGTTATTTATACTACAAAAATGTTGTTATTGGTAGTTACTGATCATGGTAAAATAGATTTATGACAAACCCCGAAGTCTTTCTGCTTCAGATAAACCATCGCTGCTCAAATTGTCCGCCATTATCCGGTCAGGAAAACAACATAAATATTTGTATAAGACGTTAATTAACTTATTAAAATAATTAAAGTTGAATATTAATAGTTTAAATAAATTTTGTATATTTTATAAATTCGCAATATTATTATTTATAAACTAAGATTTTCTAATTTAGCTGTCACTGTCAGGTCTGTCAGTCAGTGTCATTGTCATTATTGAAGACGTACCAAATTTTTTTTAGACCCCGGGGCAATAACACGCAGTTTTATCAGCTGAAATCTGAATTCTGACGGGTACGAACGGCGCCGCGCAACTAGTTTAGGTACGCACCTGTCGGCGCAGTGCAGCAGTTTGTTTTTTTGCTTGCGCGGGTTGGCTAGCGCGGGCTATACTGTACAGCATGTCATTTTCTTTTTCTTTCTTTTGTCAAATTGTCATTTTGTCAGAACAGGAACACGGCGGGTGTGAGGAGTCGATTGAGGGTTTTTTTTTTAAAAGCGACGAAATTTGTACCGGGTGCGGACAGAGAGTTCCATCATGAGTGCAATAATGAAGGCGGCGTTATCTCGAAGTCCTGCATCCTTGGTCAGTTGATGGAAAAGTTATAGTAATTTATTTGGACTAGTATTTTGGTATTATTATGTAATCCAAAAAATGTTTAACCAGCAGCATCGCGTCGAAGTTGCGCAGTGATTGTGAAATCTTCCCTTCATATAATTTTCTTATTTGTATTTTCCATATTATTTTTATGGCAGTCCACCAACACAATTCATTTTTGTCGTAGGCTTCATGTCTATACAGAAACCTACACTTGTCAGTGGGTGGTGCCACACCCTCGAAGGATGGGTCAGTGAATACAAATGCGACTAAGGCCTACACAGTGATAGACCATCAACATGATGCCCTGGTCATTGGTGCTGGAGGTGCTGGTCTGCGAGCCGCCTTCGGTCTCGTTCAGGAAGGGTTCAAGACTGCTGTGGTGACCAAGCTGTTCCCCACAAGGTCCCACACTGTTGCTGCACAGGGTGGCATTAATGCTGCTTTGGGTAAGTTGGTTTTTCTGTTCCTTCCTTCCTTTCAGCTTTTATATTCCACTGCTAGACATGGACCTACCTTAAACATCACCACTCTTTTGGTACTATTATTTAAAATGAAATTGTATTTTTCCATCTTTCTCTACAAAAATCAGTAACTGATTTATTCAGTATCGTTTTCTACTATCCATAGATACCAGTAACAATTTTTTAAAGATCATAATTAATGATAAATTTACCCAGGGCTATAACATAAAAAATTAATAAGCTAAATTGAATAAAAAATATTTTCTTTTAAAAATTGATATGTTGTAGCAAACATATAAATTTTAACTGAAGAAGTAATAGTTGAAATTAAATGTTAATTGATTATGTATTTACTGTAAAAGGCACCTGCTATGAAATGTAAGATTAACCAGGAAAACAGACTAACAAAAGCCAAACTATAGGATTTCATAGAAATATTTGTTCTTTTAAAAGATTATTAGGTAGGTACTATAATACTGTTCAGTCCTGTTAAATACAGTTATTGTTAATATTATTATTTAACTAAATACTGTTCAGTTCTTTAAACATCACTTATATATTGCACAATTTTCACACTTCCATATTAGTAATTGAATTATAGGCATTAGTGAATGAACATTTTCCTGCCTACACTTTTTTTATTAAGTAACTATTGAAACATGTTTTCTAGATTTTTAAGGTGCTTGAGATTGTGGGGGTTTACAAAATTTAAAGTGTTTTGTGACTAATGGCAAAACATACATACATAAAAAATGAAAGATGCCTCTTTAATTCTTGACACATCTTCTGTAAATATCCCTGTTATCAAAGCTTAAAATATGAAATGTAAAAAATATGTTTACAAAGTAAAAGCTTTAAAACCTGTTTTAACCTTAATTTTTTGCTTGTCACCTCTATTTAAAGGGAGAAGCTATGTTTATAATAGATTTTATATAGATTAATATTTTTCAACCAAATAAATCAACCACAGTAGGTAAACATTTGTGAAAATTTAAGTAAGGCATTGCCAACACACTGCTATTTTCATAATATTATCTTATTATAAGTTACACAGTGTAATGTTTTACATTTCATGAATGATCCTTACATTATTCTATGTTACTAAATATTATAATTCTAATTCTAAAACATAATTACATAAATAAAGCAAGAATCTGTAATTATGCTTTATTCCTGTAAATAAAGCATAATTACAAAAAAAATGGTCTTTACAGGTAACATGGAAGAGGATAGCTGGCTTTGGCATATGTATGACACAGTAAAGGGATCTGATTGGCTTGGAGACCAGGTAACTTGTTGTTTTGTATGATATACGTATATTATGTATATTTGTGTCGCAAAAAAGTGGCAGCTAGAAAAATGGATGGGTGATTAGGAATTGCTAGTAGCCAACATGCACACTTCCATGTGATGGAGCTCTTCTGAAGTTAGTTATTTGCCTGATTGTTATTGATAGATAACATTTATTGTTAAATGTTAAGGTTTTGGTTTATAAAACATCCTATACTGATTTGACTAACCAATATTCACATTGTACAAACATATTGGAATATGCTCTTGGCCTTCCCCTGTCATGGAGAAAAACCTGTACCCAACATTTTCTGGTTACCTCATGTATTGTATAATGTTATGTTCGTTTAGGTTACGCTAATTCAACAGTTACGACTTTTAAACTTAAATACAGGTTATTAGTTATGTGGTAATAAGTTTGTTTATATGAAAGATTGTCATTGTTTGATGAAAGGCTGATATTTTATCTTGTATATTATGTTTTGATTGTTACTGAGAGACAATATAAATTGCTTCCATTAAGCTCTCCATAGATAAAAAAAGCTAAGAATATTATCAATGCTAATGACACATTTAGTTTGTATGATAATGTTTAAAATTAAAATTCAAGAACTTAATAGGGAAAATAACTAATAGTCAGTTGGGAGTTAGAAACTTGATATATCTTCGCTAAAACTATCAAACTGAAGTTTTAAATGGACAAACAAACAGACTTCCTCTTTTTGCATCAATTTTAATTGTATTAAATTTTTGGGCGTTCATTGTGTGTTTGTCTTAAGAAATTATGTTAAAAAAATTAATATTGAATGGTACCATCATCCCAATTAAATGTTTACTATAATCAATATATCAAATGTTAACACACCCAAAATGCTGGTTTTAATTTGTTTGACCTTCACCGGTGGCCTTGACCAGATACAAGGAGGAAAACAATAGTAGTCTTGTGTCACAGTTCACATGGGTTCAGAGATCTATTTTTAAGCAATGTTATTGTTTTGAGATTTTCGCTACTATAGATAAATAAATCCAATCAGTTTTAGTGTTGCACATTACACCTTTAACTTCATAAATATTTATCATCAATTATTGTGTTTCAAGTTACTATACAGTCATATGTATGAATCTGCAGGCATTTTTTGTCTGGAGTCTTATGATATTTACAATGTCCCTCAAGTATCCATATCAAAGAAATCAATTTTAAGTGTTACATTTCATACCAGCCTCATAAATCTTTATTTGATATAACAAAATTGCAGCTTAATATAAGTGCAGATAATATAAGTGATTTCCACTGTTCGCAGAAATCAAATATTCATGAACATAGGTACTGATGATAAGATTATAGTGAAGATACATCTTATTTTCAAGATACTTATCTTGCCTACCAGAACATGCAATAAATATTCAATAAAATCCACCCAATCTTTCTTATCTGTAAAACTTATCTGTCAAGCAATTGGTTGATTTGGTCATTAGCATAACTTTTGAATCATAATATTTTTATGGATCCTGCAATTTAATAAACGTTAGCTTTTATTGCATAATCCATTAACTGCTCTTGATAGAACGTAATGTGATATAAAAATAATAGAATAAAGTGGAAATATTTAGAAACTGATTTTTATTTAAACTTATCAGTTGCCCGTCCATGCAATTGCTATATACCCATTGATAACAGATCTGTTTTTCTAATATGAAGCATCAAAAATATTTACAAAATTTAAGTTATTTACATATAAGAAAACTTTATAAATCATTATCTTCAAAAAGACTAGGCAGTTTATAAAATTAGATTTTTGGGCACAAGAAAAACTAGTGTGATAAGCAAAACATACATAACACATTGTAACACATACATAATATTGTAATTTAAGGTGTTGACCTAAATTTCAGCAGTTTATATTTTACATGTAGGTTCGAGTACTTGCACAAGTTTCTCCTTTAAAATTCTTCGCCTTTTCTTTCCAAATCCAAGCTAAAACTTAGTCAATGTACCTGCAACCAGGTGCCAGTCACGCCAATTGGCTAACCTCTAAACTAGGTATGGGCAGCATATCCAACAACCAATGGTAGGACGTCCGAACGCTTGTCCTGAGATTTGACCTATGAGACGAAAGGGAGTCACCATCTACTGCTTCAGCTTATAACATCTGCCAAAATGCCAACCAATTGGCTCAATACAGTTAGCTAGTTTACTGATAATCTCTAGATAGCTAGATTACCTACTGATTTAAGGTCTACACACTAAGTATTAAAGTACATAATTATAATATGTATTGAATAATTGTATTTGTGTGCACAGGACGCCATCCACTACATGACGAGGGAGGCGCCCCACGCCGTGATCGAGCTGGACAACTACGGCATGCCGTTCTCCAGGACCCCCGAAGGCAAGATCTACCAGCGCGCCTTCGGTGGGCAGTCGCTCAAGTTCGGCAAGGGTGGTCAGGCCCACAGGTGCTGCGCTGTCGCTGACAGGTATGACTTGCACACCCATTTACTTGATATTAGACGCTGTAGTTTAATTTCAATGCAACTTATACTAACATTAGTTAATAATTCAATTAATTAATTCATTCTAATCCACAAACATTATGCAATCGTTTAAAATCTGTCCACCACCAAAATCAAATGGGATATCATAAAAATCAAATCAAACATGATACAATGATACAACTGCCATGGTATTGTTATGCATAATAATTATGAGATTGTGTCATGGCACCATTGATTTCTAAAATTGTCAACAGTGATAAATATGTCTCAGAATGAAATTATTGCTATTATGTAAATTGTAATAGTAGATCATAGGCCCTCACCCGTGCAGAAACATAAATTATTCATTATTTTATTCTTATTATACAATTCACAAACATTTTCAAAAACAATGGTAGATTATTAACGTTAAATTAATCTAGGTCTAAGGGGGCATCCATTAATTAGGTTAGGCATTTTTTTGGAATTTTTTGACCCCTGCCCCCCTTGGTGAGATATCGTTAGATTTTCCTCAACTCCTTCCCCCACCCCTAATCTCACGTGGGATTTTTCAAAATTTATGTTTTGGGTGTAAACATGTTTGATTATTGATAAAAAAAAACACATCTTGTTCTAGTTTTCTACTTTTATTGAAGACTAACAAAGACTAGTATTTGTGAATATTACCGTAATTTAAAATCACAATCATAAAATTAAATAATGAATATCAAACAAAAGTTGAGAGAAGATTTATTTTAATGGTTCGGACGAATACGACAACCACTATTGTGGCAGATTTGGCCATATTTTATTCTAGAAAATTAGAAATATTTTTTCATGCAATTTTACATCTGCTAAATATAATTACGTAATATTTACCTCGACCTCCCCTCCTCTCAAGTGAGATATGGAAAGATTTAGCTCGATCCCCTCCCCCCCCTAAAACACATCTTACGTAATTAATGAACGCCCCCTATCTGTGCATATGGGTAATTAGGTAGGTACATCTAACAAAAAAACATCAGTGAATTTTCTCGCAGACATTAATCTTATTTTTCACTAGAAACGGACGTTGACGTTGTTTTTATTTTCCACCAGAACCGGCCACTCACTGCTCCACACTCTGTACGGTCAGTCGTTGCGTTACGACTGCGAATACTTCATCGAGTACTTCGCGCTGGATCTCCTGATGGAGGATGGCGTCTGCAAGGGATGTATCGCACTCAATCTCGAGGACGGAACTCTGCACAGGTCATTTGTTTTACTCAACCCCTGAAAATAAGTTCTTTATAGACCTTTGGTTTCGAATAAAGAAGTTTCCTATGACATTCGTAACTGCCCTAGATTGTTCAAAGAATATTGTCTACTACTGAAGCAGGCGCTCTACAGACAGAGCGATAGAACAAACTAATTTGGATGAGTCACTCTATTGCCAACGCAATGATATAAGCATATATAAATTATGTACAAGAATATGTTATCTATATACGTATGGCATTATTGTATACGAAAAACCAAAACTTTAAGGAGGGAAAGTAGACGATGAAATCCCCCAGTAACTGAAATCTGGTTTTATTACCTTTACTCGGCTATTAACAACGAGTTTAGTACTTTATTCTAAAAATTTTAACACCATCAATTTTTTCAATGAATGGTGATAAAATGTTCGTAGTCTTATAATCGCAAATGTTTACGCAGCCGTTTAGGAAACATTTGCTAACAATTTGTGCAATTTTGTAAAAATGAGAAGCTAAACAGTAGTCTCCAAATATTTACATAATTTTATTTTTGGACTAGGTACAGCGTAGGTTTTGTTTTGGAAATGTTTTTTGTATTACGTTAATGTGCCGTTTTTTGTCTGAATGGAAGTGACATAACTTTTTATGTTAAAAATAAAATACATAGGTACCTATTTAGTATTGTGATTGACGTAACTTTGAAAGACATTATAATACCAATGAAGATGGTTTGCTACCATTGCTATGTACCTTTTTTTCCACTTTTAGAACCGAGGTCTCCTCAGGGAATGTAGTAGGTAGTTTTAGAATGAAATAAATTCAAATTGTGGCCCTCGGTGTGCCAATATTGATATAATCAAGCATGGGCCATAATGAATGAAATATAAACTCAGGTTCCAGGCAAAGAACACGATTCTGGCGACGGGCGGCACCGGGCGCACGTACTTCAGCTGCACGTCGGCCCACACCTGCACCGGCGACGGCACCGCCATGGCCGTGCGCGCTGGCCTCCAGAACGAGGACATGGAGTTCGTGCAGTTCCATCCTACTGGTGCGTACAGTGGCATAGGGTGAACTCGATGTGTAATGAGGTATTAAGTTCGCTCTTTGTATCCCGAGCATTTGACACGCACCACACCACAATTCCACCCAAATAGATAGACTTTAAGAAACCTTTTCACAAAAATATGTTTATGTACGAATATAATATTTAAAAGATCCAGGACTATTCATAACTAGAACGGAAGGTCATATTGTGATGGCGCCCTTATATTAATTTGATATCCTGTTTTTGTAAACCTCCAAAGCCAGCACAATGACTTAACCTTTGATATGACAAATATCTATCTTCTATAACAGTCAATTTTTTGCAAGCTGTTTGGCTCAAAAACATAACATTTTATTGTTGTAAAAGAAATTAGTTTATAATTATTCCGCACCATGGCGAGGTGTGAAAAACTATATCGAACTATATATCTGTTTTGTGTAACACTCAATTATAAGCGTTTATTTTCTTTTTTCGCTTTGCTTGTCCAGGTATCTACGGCGCGGGCTGCCTGATGACGGAGGGGTGCCGCGGCGAGGGCGGGTTCCTGGTGAACGCCAAGGGCGAGCGCTTCATGGAGCGGTACGCGCCCGTCGCCAAGGACCTCGCCAGCCGCGACGTCGTCTCTCGCGCGCAGACCGTCGAGATCATGGAGGGTCAGTGATGTGCTTGCTTTGCCCTTTTTGATGTTTTCAAATTCCAAACCTCTCTTTGGTTTGGAATTTAACCATTTGTTCCATTGTCTACGCCCCAAAAGTGAAGCGATGCAGGGCCCTGTTTCATGTCAGAATGAGAGGGAAACGCACTAGTGTGGGCCATTTTAGGTTAATTCACACGATGATTCCCATCATCATTACAGCATGTTTTATTTATTTTTATAAAATACTCATAACTTAGGTAAAAGTAATTGGTGAGTGCTATTAGGGTTCAGCCCCAACTAATCCTGATATAAACCTCAATGCTTTTTTAATAATATAATGAGACATTTGCTAAAGTTCACATTAATTTGTGCTGCTTATAGAATTTATATACAACACAATATCCTATATATATCCCGGTAGTATCCCATAAATAGCAAAGATGGAAATCCTCAATAGCTGGAGTGTCGCCAGTTTTTTCTATTATTGGAGATATTTCTAAGTGCCTCTTGCACTTCACGTGATTATTTAAATTTGGATAGAAATTGATTTGAATTATAAACTCAAAAGGCCTAAATCCTTCTTATTGTGAAAGGAGACCTGACCTGCAGTGGATCATTAATGGGTGGGCATAACAAATAGGCATTCCGTCTAGCTGATATTAAACGCAAGAAGGAAAGTCATCTTATCGAACAGGTTTGTCAGAAAGTTTTTATTTTTAAATTGTATTATTAAATTGTACAAGTCGCAGGTGCTCTCCGCTATAGATGTATGTAGAATGAAACGTTTCATTTTGAGTTTAGGATTGTTGCTATACAGATCAAGGGTACAATCCACTAAAGTAATTAAATTAACGATTTGATTTAAATTGAGAATAATTGTCGGTGTACAAGCCATACGTTGCAGGTCACGGGTGCAGTCTGGCGAAGGAATTCATTACAAACATAATTTAAATGTAGAATTTTATTGTGAATGGGCAGGTCGCGGGTGCGGTCCGTTGAAGGACCACGTGCACCTGCAGCTGCACCACCTGCCCCCGGAGCAGCTGAAGCAGCGGCTGCCGGGCATCTCGGAGACCGCCATGATCTTCGCCGGCGTCGACGTCACCAAGGAGCCCATCCCGGTGCTGCCCACCGTGCACTACAACATGGGCGGCACCCCCACCAACTTCCGCGGAGAGGTAGGCTGTCTGAGTTATTAAACGTGCGCGCCTCGCCTCGCCACGACGCGGAAAACTTATCAACTAACTTCCTTCACTAGCAATACTCTGAATGCAGACACTGACATGTTTTTGAGCCAATGAGCGTCGAGTAGTGGAGGAAGTCGTCCAACAGTCAACTGAGATGATCACATGCCTTTGAGATGAACATTTTCCTGAACTCCTAAGGCGTGCAGGTTTCCTCACTGTGTTTTCCTTCGTGGTAATAGCAGGTGACGATTGATTTTTTAAAACACATAATTTAATGAAAGAAAAAATTTGTTTGCACCACTGGTATTCAAAATAGGCCGTCTAAAAGTTTTTAGCCTCTAGGCTGTCATCGCCTACTTTTTAAATGATTAATTTGATTAATTAATGAAACGTTAATTGCAGGTGCTGGTCCACCGCAACGGCAAGGACCAGATCGTGCCCGGACTGTTGGCCGCGGGTGAGGCTTCGTGCGCGTCCGTACACGGGGCCAACAGGCTGGGGGCCAACTCCCTCCTCGACATCGTGGTGTTCGGCCGCGCCTGCGCCATCACCGTCGCCGAGAACTGCCGCCCCGGGGATCCACAGGGAACGCTCAAGGACGTAAGTACACATAAATAGTCACAAGAACTGTAACATCCAAAAAAAAATCGTGCCTGACATGTTTGCGACTAGCGATGCTTCGTGCTTATGTGATGCTAAAAGAAACAAAATTATCTTACTCCTCGACATCGTGGTGTTCGCTCTTGAAGACCTCAAGGACGAAATGTGTCTGAATATTACCTACTGGTGCAATTACACTGTAACCTGTGCCTCGGAGACCCTCTCGAAGAACGTCAGGAATGAGGATGTTACTCACATTGTAACACAAAAGGATAGATTGTGTCTGATATGCTAATAAAATCAAAACTACCTTACTCCTCGACATTGTGGTGTTCGGCCTGGGAGAATTGCCAAATATTGCCAAAGACTTTAGCAAAGACTTAACTTACACAGACTTTACTTTTTCGGTTTCTTGCGATCTACTCAACATACATTGGTGTGTAACAAAGATTTTTCTTTCCTTTTTCGCGTGGATTTTGGCGATAATAATATTAAAACAGCTATTTTTTGTACTCGATAAAAAAATTGTGTGTAGACAACGGGCGAAGCCAGCATCGCCAACCTGGACAAGGTGCGCTACGCGGCCGGCAGCGTGGCCACGGCGGACCTGCGCCTGCGCATGCAGCGCTGCATGCAGAAGAACGCCGCTGTCTTCAGGCAGAAGAGCACGCTTGAGGAAGGTTCGTCATACATAGCTCTTGTATTTTGAATACTCAATAAGCATATTCAACCTCTGTGAGGTTAAGTACATTTCGAAGAGGCAAACAAAAAGTCCAACAACTTTTCAGAGGGAAGTTAAATACAAATGTAGGTTGTAGTTTATTAGTTATCGCTACATCACAACATGAAGCCCTTCAGTCTCAAATTATCTCCTGTGACCGTATTTTCCCAATCAAAACACAAAACATAAAGATACTGCTTTACAGTGGTCACTATGAGGTACCACCGCAGCAGACAACGAACACAGGCGCCAGTGACCACTTACCAACCGATAGATCATCTGCCGGTTTCTCATATGGAATAATAAATATGATGTTTAACGATTACACCTGTTTGACAGCTCAACGCCAGATCCACGAGATCTACAGGCAGCAGGCGGACGTGCGCGTGGCGGACCGCTCGCTGATCTGGAACAGCGACCTGGTGGAGACGCTGGAGCTGCAGAACCTGCTCATCAACGCCGTACAGATCGTGGAGGGCGCTCTGGCCCGCGAGGAGTCCCGCGGCGCCCACGCCCGGGAGGACTTCAAGACCCGCCGCGATGAGTACGACTACTCCAAGCCACTCGAGGGACAGGTGAGTTCCTTCCTTCTTTCAGTGCAGGTCATGGTACACTGCTGGTCATGGACCTCCCCTAATAGATGCCGCTCGGTCCTGGGCTCCGAATGAATCCGATTGCTTCTTGCTATCTTCTTCAGTCCACCAGTCCACCTGATCTCGGCGGCCAGGGCGGCCTCTATCTCACCTGGACGCGGTCGCCATTCGGTCCCATCGGTTGTCAGGCTTTTACACGATTTGACCACTCAGTTTCCACTTTAATTTGCAAATTTTGAGATGTATGTTGCTTTCACCCAATCAACGCTGCGCCACAAAAGTACTTGGTTGGTTCGCTAGTCAATTTAGCCGTCTGAAATTAATCAGCTTAAATAATAATAAAATTTAAAACATCCTCTTCCAGACGAAGCTGCCGTTCGAGCAGCACTGGCGCAAGCACACGCTCGCGGAGACGGACGCGGAGACGGGCGCCACCAAGCTGTCGTACCGGCCCGTCATCGACCACACGCTCGACGACAAGGAGTGCAACACCGTGCCGCCCATGATCCGCACCTACTAGACGCCTAGTCGCCCACTACTCTCGCCCGGAACGCCGGCTAACATAGGTACATTATCATCATCAATACATCTTTCTCTCCATTCAGACAGTTAACGTGCCATACCTCACCGAGCGAGACGACATGACGACGTCATCATATTGAAAGATACGGTAGTTTTAACGACGGTTTGGCGACGTCACGGTCACGGTCACTTGGTAGGGATTGGATACCTGACAAACTGGCTGTCCCAGCGAGGTGGAGGCTAACGGAATGCAGAACATAGTCCTTTTCATGAAAGAAGTCCCGCGGTGATTTTTGGAACTAAATTGACAGGTCGGTCATATAATGCCATATTTTATAATGAATTTTTTAACCCCCGATACAAAGGAGGGGTTTTATAAGTTTGATGTGTCTGTCTGTCTTTCGGTCGTGGCACCGTAGCGCGCAAACGGATGAAGCGATTTCAATTTAGTTTTTTTTTGTATAAAAGGTGAGTTACGGCCGAGTGTTCTTAGACATGTTTGATGAAAATCGGTTGAGTAGTTTAAAAGCTGTGGGGGGTGAAATTGGGGAAGAATAATAGATAGGGAGCTGGCGAGCAAAAAATCTATATGATCGGCTCGTGTGGCAGACTTTATTAATAAATAAATAACGTTATTTATTTATTTTTCGCTTCACACTCATAACTCATTTGCTCGTGTCTGCCTGAGAGGCAAGAAGGCTGATGTTTATAAACCTTGTCAAGATGAAGAAAATCAAAAAGGCAGACATCTAGGACTCTGATTTTGAAGTTATGAATTTTTTAAGATGATTTAAAAAAATATGAAATGCACGCTTGGCAGATCTGCAGTGTTCGTTTAAAAATCCCGTGAAAGAGCGCAGGTAAGTAGTCTGCCACCATCGTAGCGCTGCGTTTTCAATTAATAGCGCTTCATAAATGTCGACAAAAAAGTGTGCTGTATCATTTGCTCGTGTCTGCCTCTTTGACTGTTGTTTATATCTATAATATAAAAATGAATCGCTGAAAATTTGCTAAGCGCAAATCTCGAGAGCAGCTGAACCGATTTCGTTAATTATTGTTTTAGAATATTCCCTGAAGTACGAAGATGGTTCTTACGGAGAGAAAATCTGAAAACAATGTTAATAAAATAATAAAAACAACAATTTCATTTTCTCATATAAACTGTTCTACCTGTCAAACATCATTTCAGATTGAATACTTCATATGGCAATGTCATGCATTTAGAAACGTCAAGTTTTTTTCTTCTTTGATGTCTGTTCTATTATGCAAACTGCGATGATATTATTTATAATGGCAAAACGAAGTGTGCCGGATCAGCTAGTTGCTTATAAAAGAAAGAAAACAGAATGAGGCAGACACCCAGGTCACTGATATTCCTAAAGCAGACCATTTGATTTTTTTTTAATCAATGCTTGGGTGAAGCATTCAATTAACAATTAACAGCTGCATCTGGATGACTTCTTTCATGACAAGGACTCGTACATGTATCTCTACATGTATAGTTTTATACAGGCATTTATTTTTCTACAATAACTTCTTATTTCTTCGTTTCATAGCCTTAATTAATAAGTATTAAGTTGTTAATAAATAAATAAATTACAACTGTTTTGAGAACTGATCTGTAGACAGTTGTGACCACCTACAACAATGTGACTTACTTGTAGTATGTAGTGAGTTTGCAAAAACTTAAAGTGGACCAGTTCCAACGTAAAAGAAGACACGTAGTGAGGATGCTATATCAAAAATGTGATTCTGTTCCTGGCTCCACCTCCGGGTATAGCCATGCATAGATCATTTATATTGTCTTTTATGTCATATTTCAGGTAATCTCTGGCTGTGGGTGCTGACTGAGCAATGCAGCATTTCTTCGGCGAACTTCTGCCGGAACTCATTAAGTGTGTTCATTTTCAATGCCATTATTTATTTCATTATTTATTCTAGACTGGATCATCAAACGTAACAAGTATTTCAAAAACAATACTGCTCAAATGTAACCACTGAAAATACTACAATTTGAATACATTTTAATAATCCGTTTTCAATTCACTAAATCTGCATCAATTGTGATAGTGTGAATGAGCATCATTTATTGTGACTGTAACTGTCAATGTTTATTATTTGAACTCAGCAGCACCGAGCTACTTAAGATAGATAAGATTTCACGTGTACCTAAGTGGACTTATATATTACCCTATAAAGTGGCTATGATTATCATACTTTACTTTTATGTGAAGACTATGAAAACAATGACACTTTCGTTAAAAATCAAACAAATAAAAGTCAAATAATTTGTTTTTAAGTAATCATAATAAATCAAGTTCTTAAATATTATTTTTTATCCAGTATTAAGATGAAATTAAAATAATCATAATGTACAATTTTATACATTTAAGGGTACCTAAGGATATTAAATATTCATATGTTCTAGTATGGGTTTTTTATTTCAAATATTCAAAAGAAGGTTAAACTTCGATTGATACATAATTTGTACAATGCGCTGAAATAAGATATGAAAAAATCTTTGTTCATGTTTTATTATGATGTTCTCATCGTTGCCGGGTAACGATAGATGGCGTTAAAGTGAATATCCGCTAAAAACGGAAGCTCATTTATTTTCTATTATTTTTTTTATTTTCTATAGATCACACAATCCACGAAGACGCACCCCACTATTCCTCCTATCCGTTTATAGTATATGTGTGCAAGCTTCCGTCAATGTCCGGCATCGGTACACATTAATTACCTAGGAGTGCACACGCACACCAATAAATAGACAAATCAGGAGAGAGCGTCATGGTCAGAGTGAAAAATGCTCTACTTTAATTTTATATTTTTTACCCGACTTTTTTATTTTTAGGTGTGGATATTTTATGTGATTATTAGTAATACGATTGGTAATACTATCGTATTACCATTTTTATAATAGGGGGTATTTATAGACATAAATGAAATACGTGTAAAAGTTTTATTGAACTTTATTGAGAAATGAAATTGTCAATCACTCGTTTCAGAAATATCTGATTCAGAGTCTGATGTTTCACCGTCATTTATAATAAAACTAAAATCAAGATCACAGTGTTTCATGTATCAGTCTTCTATTGTTCCACATGCTGACAAGTATTGAACCAGACATCTTTATTTACTCGATCAAATGCTTCATTTAAAATCGGAATGAAACCTAATATGAAAAAAGTGTCCCGCTGTAAGTTTCAAAACCTTCCAGAATGGCGCTGGTGTAGACAGAGGTATGGTATGAATGTAGCAATTTATTAGCAACGTATGGTTTGAATGTAGCAACGAATTAAAGTATAAGAGTTAAAAATTTTATTATTGTCTACTTAAGTAGGTTGTTACTTATTGAAAATTTCAACTACTTGAGTAGTACAAACAAAATAATGTAGTATTTAACTAGAACTAGTATAAACTTAGAGTTATTAGTTATTCAATTAATAAAATAATTACAAAAATTTTTAGATATTCAAAATTTTGCGCTTCCTCCTAAGCTCTATTCTCCAATAATTCTCCATTAGGTACCATACCTCCTGTACTATGTACCTACACTTATTTACAAAAGTATTTACATTCAGGTTCATCTTTTAGCAGTTTTTCTTCAATTTCTTGAGAATCGTCTTCATTAGAATCACTGTGGTTTAATTCATGTACCAACTTATTGTTTGCGATAAAAGGATAAACACATTAAAATTGGGTTGGTAATATTAGAATTATAAGATATTTTAGTTATGTATATGAAATTAGATTTTTTTTATATATTAAAATAACTTTCACCCGCAACTCTTTCTCGTGAAATTTAGAATTAGATCTTATTACTGGATTTATAAAGGTTATAAGCTTTGTATGACAAAATTTATCACACCATTGTGTCTAAATACAAGGTACTTACTATTGTTTGTGGAAATAGTAGTAGTGCTCCAGTACCAACTACCACTTCAAAAATGTTGTTGATATGGTACTGGTTACTGATCATGGTAAAATATATTTATGACAAATCCCGAGTATTTCTGCTTCAGATAAACCATCGCTGCTCAAATTGTCTGCCATTTTCCAGTCAGAAAAATATTTGTATAAGATGGTAATTAACTAATTAAAACAATGAAAGTTAAATATTTAGTTTAAATACTATTATTTACTTGTAATTATTACCTACGAACAAACTAATAATGTAGGTAACAAATTAAATATAGGGTGAATTTTTCAAGTGTGCGTGGATGGGGAAATCCGAAACTATGAGGAATAGCGAAAAATGCTGAAAGGAGTCTTGGGATAGATTTTGATGAAAACTAAAAGTGCATCATTGGATTTTCGAAAAATCAATATGCCTAGCCAGGAATCAAACCCATTGATTTTGAAAAAAATATCACATCCTGTATTATTACACCATTCGATAGTGTCACTAATAAGGAACAAATTCTGGAAAGTAGGCAATGACATATGGCAAACTTAAGGATAGAGCTCATTTTTAACAAAATATGTTTTTTTCCATATCAGTTAAGGTTTGTATGTAACAACGGAGCAAGTACAGATATTTAGGGGTAAAAAGGCAAAGGCGAAGAATGCAGATAGCTATGTGTGGTTTTATATCAAAAAGTCGGCCTGATGTGTTTATAAAAAGTTCTATTTTTGAATTTATTACACTTTCAACAGCATCCTTGAATATGGGCGCACCAAGAAGAGTGAGATTATGTCCGTTCCTAATATTTATGTTGGATGCTAAAACTTTAAATTTGTCTACTATGTATATCGCAAGTATGTTCAGATAATATTGAATCAGTGAGAAAAAGTTCACATTTTGAAATATTTATGGATAAAATTTATGGACGAGAAATGACCAATGATAAATTTGAAAATCATCTAATACCAAGGATGCAGTACCACCTAAAGGCCATTATTGAGGTACAGTCAGCGTCATATAGTTCGTGACACTCAGGGTACTCAAATATATAGACGCAACCAAAAAGTCGATAATATTGGTACAAACAAAGTTGTCTTATTGTTGTCAACAGTTTTGTCGCTCAAAAGGTCGACACACTTAAAATGTCATATAAATCGGTTCAGTCAAACTGCCATAAATATGGTTACAGTCATCCCGCCAATGGTATCTAAACATTCTAAGTGTTCAAAAATATGGAACACACTAGAAAAATAAGCTAGCATTAAAACCTCATTACGCAATCTAGTGTTTGAATGTAATTCTATTATCTGTCAGTGTATGTCAAATAACCATCAGTCGTATCAATGTCAAGTGCAATATTATAGAAAGCTGGAAATCTTGACTACCTACGTAATTTCTATTGAAGCAATTTCATACTTAATACTTAAATATGGCTGCGTGTCGCATTGATGACACCACTAAACATCGAATTATTATTAAAAATAAGGATAGTTGAACCTAAACTTTTTTTATTTACACCCTCTGAGATTCTTATCCCCTTATTCATAAAAACAAAAATCGCTTATTAAACCTATTTTAGCCATTACATTGATTTGCCATTTTCTTTCAAACGTTGACAGCACCAAGAAAGAAAGAGACAGTGCAGTGAAACAACAGTGAAATAGAAAAAAGGTTTATGATGCGATTTGGCTTTATATGATAATAAAGAAGGGTCAGTCTTTTGTTGCGTTTGAAAGTAACTTTATCAGAACTGCTCAGTTTATCGTTAATACGGAATGTGTTCTTTTCAGTTAGGTACACAAGTAAAATTAAATACGAAATATACCTAATAACTCATATTCATTATCATTGAGGTTAACATCAGTCTATTAAGCTGTAACTGTTTATTGCATATTTTTTTTAGCATATCTTGAGATATATTATTATCGTCCGTACTAAAAATTCAAGCTTCTAGTTTTGTCGACAACGAAGCTATAGGGGATCGAAAAGCTTGCCTGAAAAGGATGGTTCAGCCGTGCCGGTTTTTTTTGCTCGACTTGGTCCTCACCACTGCCGTGCCCCCAGATATCGTAAATGGCTATGCAAGAAATTCTGAAACTCTATACAAAACAAAAGAGAAGTCTATGACGTCGTGCTTAAAATGAAAAGGACAGCAGTAGTTTCTATCGCTTTCACTTTGTGTTTAAATTTTTGATACTAATTGACGAGGAAAATAATATTTAAAATATTATAGCAGTAAAGTTTATTTTTCTAATGTGTTCCATATTTTTGAACACTTAGAATGTTTGGATACCATTGGCGGAATGACTGTAACCATATTTATGGCAGTTTGACTGAACCGATTTATATGACATTTTAAGTGTGTCGACCTTTTGAGCGACAAAACTGTTGACAACAATAAGACAACTTTGTTTGTACCGATATTATCGACTTTTTGGTTGCGTCTATATATTTGAGTACCCTGAGTGTCACGAACTATATGACGCTGACTGTACCATACATTCAATTTGGAATTTAATTGAGTAACAATTGGATGTATGGCTAAACTAAAAATAACAGGGCCAAGAGGGTCGCCTTGCCGACATCCCACTACAGAATCAATAACATTATCACCAAACCTTAATTTTGAAGAAGTGCCATAACATTGCCAAATATAGTCTAATATTTCGGGTATTTCTTTTTGAATTTCATTTAAGATGCCACTTCTATAAACTGAGTTAAAAGCATTCTTGATGTCTAATTTTATAAAAACTTGATAATTTTGATCATTTAAAAAAGTGCGAGCAGCATGGACAGCTGCCTCACAACCATCTTTTACCCCAAATCCAAGTTGTTTTGGACTAAACTTATCTGTTAAGCGGGAGCGAAATTTATTGCAGCAGATTTTCGAAGCCAATCTTCTCAACACACTACCTACTGCAATAGGACGGATGCCTCCATTCTTTTTTTTTCAAGGCTATAAGGTTGGCACCATAAAGAATTGGTGTGATGTCCTGAGAAACTTTTCCGCTTAACATTAAGTTAATGAGTTTTGTTAGCTCCCTAACTAACATTTGTCCAGCGTCAGCCACCAAAGGGAGATCTCTTAGGTTGAGGTGATAAGCCATCTAAGCCGAACCATTTCGAAACGAGAGGATAGCTGTAATCACATGCTTCACTGACCTTTAGAGGCTGACACGGAGAGGAACTCGAAAGCAAAGTGAGGCAGTTGAGAGTCTGTTCTGCAGTTATATAATTTTATCGTAAGTATACTCTGTCAATGTGTAGGTAGGTATCGTAAACGGCAACCATTTGGAATCTTGAAATCAAAAATCAATGCTTCTTTTTGTATTTAGACATAGGTATTTCTTACATAATTTTTTTATTAAATGCAGATATTATTGCTATTTTCTACAAATATTTAATATTATTATTTGGTGAATAAATTACTATAAAATAAAAACACATGAACACGACCGTGTGACAGTTGACATTTGATTGACATTCTCAGTCATGTGTCGTTCAGGAATGAATGCTTCAATTGAAGTACTTCACTTTTTCCCGTCCTTCCTTCACTACTTCAGTTACAATTCATCTCGTTCATTTAGTCCAATTGCTTCGCGAACGAAACTAACCGAAGAAGCTCGACAGTCGACGACGCGCTGGCGTGCGCATATACTCACGCACACATACACATACTCACGGTCGGAGACATAAAAGAGAAAACAATCTTAAACCATCAAGTAAAGCACCAATGATCAAATTACAAATACTCTTATACGAACACTATTACATCTAAATACGTTGTCGTTAGAAGTTCTAGGAAACGTTTCAATATTATGAGTTTTATGTTAACTATTTACAGACTATTTTGGCTTGATTATAAATATAAATGATATTTTCTTTCATTTTTAAATTTAAATAGGTAACGTCTCTGAGGATCGTAAGAAATCTAAGGTACGATTTTACGGAGGGTATATTATACGGTATTTCAAAATATTGAACAAAAATAAAATTATATGTCATTATACGTTTGGAAAGCGACCATAATTTATTACTAGATATTTGATAAAACAAACGCACTTAGTTTAATTTTATTGTTTTAGTCCTTTTAATTTTTTTTGTCTTTTTATCCTATATCTAATAATCTCAAAAAATTCAAAAGACTAATAGAGATAAACGTTACGATACACGAGTTCATTATGGGGTATTTCATAATAATTTATCGAACATTTCATTAGAACTACTATATCGTAATGAACTAGTGAAGGAAGTGAACTAACTGAAGTAAAAGAAATAGTATGGAGTGTTGAAGTAAGAAATAGGAAAGGATAACCTATCGTTTGTGAATGGTGAACTACATTGAACTACTGGACTAAAAGAGTGATATACTTCACAGTGAAGGAAAGATATGTTTCGTTCTTTTCTTTTAAGTGACACATTTTGCTCATGGCCTTTTGATTAAAGTTTATAAATATAAAATAATACAAAACGTAGTGTTATTCTCTTTGAAATAATAGTTTAAACTTTAAATTAACATGTAATGTTGTAATAGTTTAAATAAATTTTGTATTTTATAAAATCGGCCGCAATATTATTTAATATTTATTATTTATAATATTTATATATAGGGACCGTGCGTGGCGACACCTATGCCATCTAGTGTCATTTATCGGAACTGCATATTGCTTTATGGGTAGGATTACTACCGTACGTTAACTTTTTGAAAAGTGTATCACAAATAATTTTGTATATTAAAAGGCTCATTAAAAGTGTATTCTTGTATTGATGGATGCTCCAATACTTCCAAGAATAAAATATATAAATATATTAGTGTAAATTCTCGTAATTTTCCACTGATAGTACCAACATGCTCTGGCTAAAAACTATGCGAAAAGTTGGATAAATGCAGTTAAAAATACACGTGACATGAATTCAAACGGTTAAAAAGAACTATGAAGGTTTTTTAAATGAAACTAATATATAATTTGTTTTGAGATTTATTTAAAATTCAAGTTATTTTTATTTTCAATGAAAAGGAGGAATTTGTTCTACTTAAACATTTTTATTTATCACACAATATCAAAATACCTATGCGTTGCTCACTTTATTTAAACAATGTTATCGGAAAATCCTCTACACCCTTTTAATATACCAACAAATTTTCTATTGAAAAACACTTGGACCAAATACTTTAAGAATTTGAAAAATATCAACGTTCGCACGACACACACTATTCTTGATATCACTAAAATCGCATTTTATACATTTTACGTAATTTAATCCGTAATTTATAGTGAAATATTGAGTTATTCCTCGTTAAGTGACATTATGAAAACATATGAAAAACAAAGGGACAATATTGCACTTTAGTTGTGGCAGTTTCGTTTTAATACGCTTGGTGGCGTTTTGTAGTTTCTGCACGGTCCCTATATTATAATTTAGCTGTCACTGTCAGGGTGTCAGGTCTGTCAGTGGCATTATTCAATCATTATTGAAACTTGAAAGAATGAAAGGACGGAATACGGATATAAAAATTTTTTGCCTCTTAAATAGGTACCTACCTACCAACTTACTTCAAAACAAAAAACAAAAACAATGTACATCTCCTGTTTCCCAAGAACTTCTTACGACATTTTAATGTACCTTAGATCTTTTTTGACTAATAAAATAAAAATTTTGCGAAAACAAAATTTTATGTATTCTCTTCAAACCTTGCAATGTACATGATAAATTTTATTCAAATAGTGAATACATGAAACAATCATATTACCCAACCAAATACAGGTGTATTTACTGTGGAGGTGTACTTACGGTATTGGTGTGGGTAGGTACCCAACTGTGCATCCGCAAACGTGTCGACAAAGGAAAATGAACCAAGTCCCAACTAACTTTAAGAAAATAAACATAATTATTCGAAATATTTCATCTGTATTGGATAGAACTAGCAAAGACAAATCTATTGACACCTCAAACATAAAAATCCAAGGAAAACTTTCCAAATTACAACTAATTCGTACCGCCCGCGAATCGAAACAAAAACTTGAGGCCACCCCTATAACAGCCGACAGAATGCAACCGATTTCCAAAATTTTGAGATCGTTCGATTCTTCATTTAATTTGCTAGAGGGGTTATTTTTTTGTTTTTTTATGGTGGCAGTGCAGTGGCATGAGAACTGAGAAGTATCGTGTTTACACACTCGTCCTGCCCACAGTGTCCACTTCGCTGCTCACTTCGGCTGAATGTAAACGTAGCATAATGGCTTATCAGCTATCGTACCCGAACCTATCTGAAGATAGGTTCGGAACGGCGGCGGCGCGGCGCCGCGCAAATCAAGAGGTAGTTTAGTACGCTACTAGCCATGAGCAAAATGTGTCACTTAAAAGAAAAGAACGAAACATATCTTTCCTTCACTGTGAAGTATATCACTCTTTTAGTCCAGTAGTTCAATGTAGTTCACCATTCACAAACGATAGGTTATCCTTTCCTATTTCTTACTTCAACACTCCATACTATATCTTTTACTTCAGTTAGTTCAGTTCCTTCACTAGTTCATTACGATATAGTAGTTCTAATGAAATGTTCGATAAATTATTATGAAATACCCCATATTGAACTCGTGTATCGTAACGTTTATCTCTACTAGTCTTTTGAATTTTTGAGATTATTAGATATAGGATAAAAAGACAAAAAAATTAAAAGGACTAAAACAATAAAATTAAACTAAGTGCGTTTGTTTTATCAAATATCTAGTAATAAATTATGATCCCTTTCCAAACGTATAATGAAATATAATGTTATTTTTGTTCAATATTTTGAAATACCGTATAATATACCCTCCGTAAAATCGTACCTTAGATTTCTTACGATCCTCAGAGACGTTACCTATTTAAATTTAAAAATGAAAGAAAATATCATTTATATTTATAATCAAGCCAAAATAGTCCGTAAATAGTTAACATAAAACTCATAATATTGAAACGTTTCCTAGAACTTCTAACGACAACGTATTTAGATGTAATAGTGTTCGTATAAGAGTATTTGTAATTTGATCATTGGTGCTTTACTTGATGGTTTAAGATTGTTTTCTCTTTTTTGTCTCCGAGCGTGAGTATGTGTATGTGTGCGTGAGTATATGCGCACGCCACGCGTCGTCGACTGTCGAGCTTCTTCGGTTAGTTTCGTTCGCGAAGCAATTGGACTAAATGAACGAGATGAATTGTAACTGAAGTAGTGAAGGAAGGACGGGAAAAAGTGAAGTACTTCAATTGAAGGATTCATTCCTGAACGACACATGACTGTACGCTACGCACCGACGCACGCAACACAGTTTGTTAGCTAGCGCGAGTAGCGCGGGTTGGATGGTTGGGCTAGCGCTCGGTGTACAGCACATTTTCTTTTGTCAATTGTCATTTTGTCAGCAGAGACACAGAGCGGGCAAAATTTGTACCGGGTGCGGGCCATAGAGTACCTAACTTATACATATGGTGCGGGCAGACTTCCATCATGAGTGCAATAACGAAGGCAGCGTTATCTCGAAGCCCTGCATCCTTGGTCAGTTGATAGAAAAGTTATAGTGATTTATTTGTACTAGTATTTTGGATTATTATATTATGTAATCCAAAAAAAGTTGCGCAGTGATTGCAAAATTTTCCCTTCATCCTTATATTTTGTTTCCTTAGATGCGTGTAATTTTTAGCTCTTTTTGTTAACTATTCCTGATTTTTTTATTTAACGACCAGCCACCGCCACGCCTCTGTGATGTCATAGACTAGCGTCGTTTTTTAAGAACCAGTTTTGAGTTTCCACCGTTAGTTTAAGTTTGTAGAGATACATTAGGCCAGTTTTCCATTACCAGACGGGGAAGCAAAAACGTATGAAAATGGCTCGCTTTCTAAGTTTTTGCTCCCGGACCCGCACCGGCACGGCGCCGGCGCCGACTTGACCTTTTTTACTGACGCTACCATAAGTACCGGCCGCCATTCACAGATTGTTTCTTTATCCGTTCGGGTTATACGAGTATCTGTAATACAATATTATAATTTGCTCATTTAATTTTGTATTTTCCACATTATTTTTATGGTAGTCCACCAACACAATTTATTTTTGTCGTAGGCTTCATGTCTATACAGAAACCTACACTTGTCAGTGGGTGGTGCCAGACCCTCAAAGGATGGGTCAGTGAATACAAATGCGACTAAGGCCTACACAGTGATAGACCATCAACATGATGCCCTGGTCATTGGTGCTGGAGGTGCTGGTCTGCGAGCCGCCTTCGGTCTCGTTCAGGAAGGGTTCAAGACTGCTGTGGTGACCAAGCTGTTCCCCACAAGGTCCCACACTGTTGCTGCACAGGGTGGCATTAATGCTGCTTTGGGTAAGTTGGTTTTGCTATTCCTTCCTTCCTTTCAGCTTTTTATATTCCACTGCTGGACATGGGTCTACCCTAAACTACACCACTCTTTTGGTATTATTTAAAATGAAATTGTATTTTTCCACCTTTCTCTACAACACTTGCGCTAATATAATAGTTTGTAGGACTGTATAAAAGCTTGTGGCAGTGATGTAGCGTGATGGTTTGTTACAAAAAAGAAATTTTATATCTGTGTTATTCTTTTTTTCTCTAGGAAAGGTGATGTAGTGTGGTGGCACGTACTCGTACGCTCGTACGTACATCATACATATGTACGTCATCGCTGTTAGAATGCGGAACGTATGCCTGATACGGGCGCCATACGTATTACACGCGCATTGATTAGCGTCCATTCGTTCACACTTCACGTACATCATCTTTATATATTGCTAGGAAATTAGCATAGGAAAGGGATATTAGGATAGTCCTAAGATGATACTGTAAACGATGGTATAGTTTGTGTTAAAGCCAAATAAAAGTATGAAGTAAGATTGCCGCCGTTCTTAGTCGTCTACCCCAGTGAACCCCACATCACATGACAACCCTGCCCCCCCATTACAAAAAATATGTTTAGAAAGTAAAAATTTTACAACCTGGTTTAAAATAACCACAATTTTTTGCTGTAGGTTAACAACATTTGCCATAAGTAAGGTATTGCCAACATACTGATTTTTAATATATTATCTTATTATACGTTACATGGTGAAACGAATGTTTTACATTTCATGAATGATCCTTACAATTTTGTTCTATGTTACTTAGAATTATAATTAAGTATGTTCTAAAACATGGAATAAAGCATAATCATCATCATACGGGTAACCCCGTATATAAATAGGCGAACCGCGAAGGCGAATCAGTTCAGAACAAAAAATTTCTCTTTCTTTACTGAACCGACTTTCCTCATTTTTGTTTTGTTTGGTAGATATTGATGTGTTTTAGTACTTTTAGTGCAGACGGTCCATAAAATTAAGTAAAATGCATTGGAAATTCATGAAATTAACGAAAAAACACATCAAGCACACACTCATACGTTTTTTACACACAATATTCATACACATAGATACACAAAAATGACATTTATTCTTTTTTCTTTTGGTTAGGTACGGCGATGGCGCATTCACGTTCAGCCCACACAGCCCACAGATTAAATTTTGTTCAGCCAATGACAAGTTGAAGTTAAAGAAATGATAATAAAGCCTAAATTTGGAAATGTTAAGATCACGAAATAATGAAGATATAAATAAATAAGAGGGCATAATAAAAAAACTGTATTTGCTATGCCCTGCATAGAACTCTCTATTTTTAAAAATGTTGTAGAAATTATTGTTGGTTCCTATAAATCCATTTTTTTTATTGAAATATTTTTTTTATACGTTATCGAAGTGACGACGACGATCATAGTCTAAGAGTTGGTAGATATTTTTCCAGAAGTTTTCGATCGTAGTCCAAGAGTTGGTACACATTTTTCAAGAAATGTTCGATCATAGTTCAAGAGCTGGTAGGAATTTTTCGAGAAGTGTTCGATCGTAGTCCAAGAGCTGGTAGACATTTTTCGAGATATGTTCGATCAAAGTCCAAGAGCTGGGTAGATTTTTCGAGAAGTGTGAGAAGAAAGGATGAAAATAGATAATGATGTTTATGAAATTATGACGGTAAATTTGGAAAAGTGAAGATCACGAAATTATTGAAGATAGATCAATAAAATTGTACAATTAAACGTTTACGTGTATTTGCTATGCCATACAACGATTTGTTTTTATTAAAAATATTGTTGTAGAAATTGTTGTTGGTTTCTATGAATCCATTTTTTATTTTTGTAATATTTTTTATTACTGTAATATTTTTTCAATACGATATTAAATCTGAGAATATTATATTGGGATATGTAAATTAAAAAAAGAGTTCATTAAAATAATTATAGGCTGAAGAAATAGAAGCGCGTGAAATTCACACAAATTCATGTTTTTAAAAAAGGAACGAGTGCCCGCGAACTGGAATAGAATAAGTCCATCTGCAAATGCGATTTTGCGTGTTTTTACTTTAACCCATAAACGACTGGCTTACTTTTATAGTAATTCATCGTTTTTGAATTCATTTACCAATCAATTCAAAGTTTTAACAGCGAGTGCAACCAGTCAGCAACAGGTAGATTAATCTTACCTTATAAATCTTTCGTTTTAAAACTATCGGAGAAGTACATAGACGTAGAATAATTTAAAAAAAATTATAGTCGAATTCGACTACTAGGCGAACATTAGTAACAAAGAAAATGGTCTTTACAGGTAACATGGAACAGGATAGCTGGCTTTGGCATATGTATGACACAGTAAAGGGATCTGATTGGCTTGGAGACCAGGTAACTTGTTTTGTATGATATACGTATATATTATGTATATTTGTGTCGCAAAAAAGTGGCAGCTAGAAAAATGGATGGGATGTGATTAGGGATTGCTAGTAGCCAACATGCACACTTCCATGTGATGGAGCTCTTCTGAAGCTAGTTATTTGCCTGATTGTTATTGATAGATAACAGTTATGACAGACAGTGCAGACAGACAGACACGTCAAACTTATAACACCCCTCCTTTTGCATCGGGGGTTAAAAAAGATGGGAAATTTTGTTCTCTACAAAAAAGATCTCTTCTGTTTTTAACGCAAAACTTACCGTTTCCGAGATATTATGCAATAAAAGAGTTCTTTTGGAACTCTTTTTTTTGCATTTTTCCAAGATGGCGGCTAACGCTCGCGGTTTCGGGCGACAGAAACTGGGTTTTATACTTACTTAGGGGGCGGATTCCGCTCGGTAAAGTAATTTATAACTCCGAAGTTATTGGCATCACAGAAAAAAGTTTCAGAACAAAATTGTTCATAATTAAAAGATCTATACTTTGATGATCGGTAAAATTTAATAAAATTTAATGGTTGGGGAGAAAACGACGAAAAATAGAGAAAAAAGTAAAATTTTTGCCTTGCGGGAGTAATAACTTGAAAAATGTTAATGTTATAAAAAAAAAGTCTCAAATAAAAAAGTTAATAAATTTCATTTAGAAGAGAAAAGGTCTCTACATTTTTTTGCCTAACACTGATATTTCTCGAGATATCGAATTAAACGCGTTTCCACCGAAATGACCTTGAGCTGACCTCAAAATCCCCAAACTGTGTTCGCTCATGTTTTTTTATTTCATAATTTGACTGGACTAATATATATCAAGTGTTTAACGCACCCGAAATGCTGGTTTTCCTTTGTTTGACCTTCACCGGCGGCCTTCATCATGAACAACGATAGTAGTCTTGCGTCATAGTTAGATTTATTTTTAAGTTTTGTGTTCCAAGCTTTCTCGTACAAAATTAGGCGGTTTTCCACTCGCGCCGGTGCGGTGCCGTGCCGTGCCGCGCCGGTGCCGGGTAATGCAAAACCGCCTAATGGAAATTTTATACGAGTACGACCAATGAGCAATGTTGTCTGGAACTCTGGAGTCTTATGATATTTAGTACAATGTCCCTCAAGTATCCAAATCAAATAAATCATTCAAGTGTTGCATCTTATACATCCAGTATCAACAATCTTTATTTGATATGACAAGATTGCAGCTTCTAACAGGCTTAGGTCGCCTTGATTTTTAATTAGATAATAAAAGTGATTTCCACTGTTTGCAGAAATCAAATATTCATACTGATACATACTGATGATAAGATTATAGTGAAAATACTTATTTTCTAGATACTTATCTTGCCTACCAGAACATGCAATAAATATATTCAATAAAATCCACCCAATCTTTCTTATCTGTAAAACTTATCTGTCAAGCAATTGGTTGATTTGGTCATTAGCATAACTTTTGAATCATAATATTTTTATGGATCCTGCAATTTAATAAACGTTAGCTTTTATTGCATAATCCATTAACTGCTCTTGATAGAACGTAATGTGATATAAAAATAATAGAATAAAGTGGAAATATTTAGAAACTGATTTTTATTTAAACTTATCAGTTGCCCGTCCATGCAGTTGCTATATACCCATTGATAACAGATCTGTTTTTCTAATATGAAGCATCAAAAATATTTACAAAATTTAAGTTATTTACATATAAGAAAACTTTATAAATCATTATCTTCAAAAAGACTAGGCAGTTTATAAAATTAGATTTTTGGGCACAAGAAAAACTAGTGTGATAAGCAAAACATACATACATAACACATTGTAACACATACATAATATTGTAATTTAAGGTGTTGACCTAAATTTCAGCAGTTTATATTTTACATGTAGGTTCGAGTACTTGTACAAGTTTCTCCTTTAAAATTCTTCGCCTTTTCTTTCCAAATCCAAGCTAAAACTTAGTCAATGTACCTGCAACCAGGTGCCAGTCACGCCAATTGGCTAACCTCTAAACTAGGTATGGGCAGCATATCCAACAACCAATGGTAGGACGTCCGAACGCTTGTCCTGAGATTTGACCTATGAGACGAAAGGGAGTCACCATCTACTGCTTCAGCTTATAACATCTGCCAAAATGCCAACCAATTGGCTCAATACAGTTAGCTAGTTTACTGATAATCTCTAGATAGCTAGATTACCTACTGATTTAAGGTCTACACACTAAGTATTAAAGTACATAATTATAATATGTATTGAATAATTGTATTTGTGTGCACAGGACGCCATCCACTACATGACGAGGGAGGCGCCCCACGCCGTGATCGAGCTGGACAACTACGGCATGCCGTTCTCCAGGACCCCCGAAGGCAAGATCTACCAGCGCGCCTTCGGTGGGCAGTCGCTCAAGTTCGGCAAGGGTGGTCAGGCCCACAGGTGCTGCGCTGTCGCTGACAGGTATGACTTGCACACCCATTTACTTGATATTAGACGCTGTAGTTTAATTTCAATGCAACTTATACTAACATTAGTTAATAATTCAATTAATTAATTCATTCTAATCCACAAACATTATGCAATCGTTTAAAATCTGTCCACCACCAAAATCAAATGGGATATCATAAAAATCAAATCAAACATGATACAATGATACAACTGCCATGGTATTGTTATGCATAATAATTATGAGAATGTGTCATGGCACCATTGATTTCTAAAATTGTCAACAGTGATAAATATGTCTCAGAATGAAATTTTTGCTATTATGTTAATTGTAATAGTAGATCATAGGCCCTCACCCGTGCAGAAACATAAATTATTCATTATATTTTATTCTCATAATTTATACAATACACAAACATTTACAAAAATAATGGTAGATTATAAACTTCAAATTAGTCTTTAGATCTAATCTGTTTAAATCTTAATAGGTAATTAGGTAGGTACCTATCTACCTATATCTAACAAAAAAACGTCAGCGAATTTTCTCGCAGACAGTTACGTAATTGATGACAAAAAAACACAACAAGCGCCGTCAAAACAAACGCAATAACGTGACGTATCATTATTAGATCTTCTGACCTGTCCAGCCATCTATCTTCTAACACAGACACAGGTTGATCGTCTATTTTATCTAAGTAATATATTAGTCGCCGTGACGTTTTGTTTAACATGATACTAAGACTGTTAAGATGAAGGTCATTTAGCGCGCTTCCTGTATTTTATCGCTTGTTTAAATTCGAAATCTACAGAGACAAGTGTCCCAACCAGCGATAAAAATGTGTTGCTTTTGTTGTAATCCAAGCCGCAAAGGACATGTTATGGCGCATGGCGGTATCCCGATGGAACAAGTTGATATGGATAGAGAGCTAATGAAACTACAGATATTGCGTTGTTTTTATTTTCCACCAGAACCGGCCACTCACTGCTCCACACTCTGTACGGTCAGTCGTTGCGTTACGACTGCGAATACTTCATCGAGTACTTCGCGCTGGATCTCCTGATGGAGGATGGCGTCTGCAAGGGATGTATCGCACTCAATCTCGAGGACGGAACTCTGCACAGGTCATTTGTTTTACTCAACCCCTGAAAATAAGTTCTTTATAGACCTTTGGTTTCGAATAAAGAAGTTTCCTATGACATTCGTAACTGCCCTAGATTGTTCAAAGAATATTGTCTACTACTGAAGCAGGCGCTCTACAGACAGAGCGATAGAACAAACTAATTTGGATGAGTCACTCTATTGCCTACGCAATGATATAAGCATATATAAATTATGTACAAGAATATGTTATCTATATACGTATGGCATTATTGTATACGAAAAACCAAAACTTTAAGGAGGGAAAGTAGACGATGAAATCCCCCAGTAACTGAAATCTGGGTTTATTACCTTTACTCAGCTATTAACAACAGTTTAGTACTTTATTGTGAAAATTTTAACACTATCAATTTTTTCAATGAATGGTGATAAAATGTTCGTAGTCTTATAATCGCAAATGTTTACACGCAGCCGTTTAGGAAACATTCGCTTACAATTAGTGCAATTTTGTAAAAATGTAGTTTCAACTCTAAATATTTATAATTATAATTTTATTTTTGGACTAGGTACAACGTAGGTTTTGTGTTGCAAATGTTTTTTGTCTTCTTATCGGACGCGTGGGTCGTAGCTTTATCTTATCGTTTGAGTATCTTGGAAAGTATTGTGTGCTAAAAGAATCATAAAATGAATTAAATTCCTGACAGCCAAACCAGTGGTTTGCATAGTTCATATGCTGTTTTTGTCTGAATGGGAGTGACACAACTTTTTATGTTAAAAATAAAATACATAGGTATTTAGTATTGTGATTGACTTAACTTTGAAAGACATTATAATACCAATGAAGATGGTTTGCTACCATTGCTATGTACCTTTTTTTCCACTTTTAGAACCGAGGTCTCCTCAGGGAATGTAGTAGGTAGTTTTAGAATGAAATAAATTCAAATTGTGGCCCTCGGTGTGCCAATATTGATATAATCAAGCATGGGCCATAATGAATGAAATATAAACTCAGGTTCCAGGCAAAGAACACGATTCTGGCGACGGGCGGCACCGGGCGCACGTACTTCAGCTGCACGTCGGCCCACACCTGCACCGGCGACGGCACCGCCATGGCCGTGCGCGCTGGCCTCCAGAACGAGGACATGGAGTTCGTGCAGTTCCATCCTACTGGTGCGTACAGTGGCATAGGGTGAACTCGATGTGTAATGAGGTATTAAGTTCGCTCTTTGTATCCCGAGCATTTGACACGCACCACACCACAATTCCACCCAAATAGCTAGACTTTAAGAAACCTTTTCACAAAAATATGTTTATGTACGAATATAATATTTAAAAGATCCAGGACTATTCATAACTAGAACGGAAGGTCATATTGTGATGGCGCCCTTATATTTGATATCCTGTTTTTGTAAACCTCCAAAGCCAGCACAATGAATTAACCTTTGATATGACAAATATATCTATCTTCTATAACAGTCAATTTTTTGCAAGCTGTTCGGCTCAAAAACATAACATTTTATTGTTCAAACAGTAAAGTTGCCAGTAAAAGAAATTAGTTCATAATTTGGCAACATGGTGAGGTGTGAAAAACTATTATCAAAATCAAAGTCTTTCATTCATTGTCAAATGTCAGGTACGAGTTGTGTACACTTAATGAACGTCATACATGATAGAATATTATCTCACATCTAACATCCGCTTTCTGCGCCCCTCAGGAAAAAAACTCCCAGCACTCTTTAAACCAATTCCTTCCTTCCTTCCTTTCAGCCCTTAGTAGTCCACTGCTGGACATGGGCCTCCCCTAATCGACGCCACGCCGCCCCATCCTGGGCCCTCTGAATCCAACGGTTTCCCGCTGTCTTCTTCAGGTCATCAGTCCACCTGGTCGGAGGGCGGCCTGTGCTCCTTTTGCCTAAACGTGGTCGCCATTCGAGGACCTTTTTTCCCCATCGGTTGACAACCGATCGTCCTGCGAACGATGTGGCCAGCCCATTGCTACTTTAATTTGCTAATTTTGAGAGCTATGTCGGTCACCTTCGTTCTTCTACGGATTTCATCAGTTCTGATTCTGTCTCGTAGAGAAATACCAAGCATAGCTCTCTCCATTGCCCTCTGGGCGACTCTGAGCTTGTGAATTAGGCTCACAGTAAAGGACCACGTCTCGGCACCGTAGGTCATCACTGGCAACACACATTGCTCGAAAACTTTCGACTTCACTTACAACCAATTATGAACCAATTATATTGCAGTATGATTTTCGACCGATAAATGAGCTCGCGTGACAGCAATCGCGTGTGTCAGTATCAGTCTACTGTCATCTGGTCACAATTTCTTAAATTTATACATGGGGTATAGAAATAGCCAAGTGAAGCCTGTTCAATCCCATGCTTTCTTATCATTTAAATAGTCCTGTATTGTATAATATGCCTTTCGGCATAGGACTGTCTTTATTGTTCTCTCAAATTTAGGGAAAGGCAGGGATTGAATTTTGTCTGGAATGTTATTTTACATTCTCACAGACATACCTTTAAATGATTGACTTTTCTTATGAAGCCTGAATTTACGAAATACTAGTTTGTGGCTGTTCCTAGTTACCGTACAATTAGATTTAATATTTTGTAAGACCTTAAGTGTAGTAAATATTTGTTTGTTTTTATAAATATACATGATTTTTTCAAAAATGTACTGCGATGCAAAAGTTAGTATATTGATCTCCTTAAATTTCTCTCTCAGTGACTCCCTACATCCCAATTTATAAATTGCACGAATAGCCTTCTGCAGTAGGTACAAAGATAGTCTCTTTATCAGCTGCATTACTCCACAGCAAAATGCCGTAAGACATCAAACTATGAAAGTAGCTGGAAGTAAACTAACCTGGCAGTGTCAACGTCAGTAAGCGATCGTATTTTTTTTAATAGCAAAGACTGCAGAACCAAGTCTACCCGCCAACTTAGTGATATGGGGCCCCCATTGTTATTTAGAATCAACAGGAAAACAGCTGTTTCCACAAAGCCCAGTACCAGCCCATTCAATTGTGGCTTTATGTCCATATGTATTATATGCTTTACATTGGTAAGTGAAAACATAATACATTTAGTATTTTTATTGTTTAACAATAAATTATATTGGCATTAAACCAATGAACTACAGTGGAGAGAGCATTGTTCACATCGTCATAATTATTTTTAGATCGGTCAATTTTAAATATGAAAGAGGTATCATCAGCAAACAATACAATCTCATGTCTTTTCTCTACCGTGTACGGTAGATCGTTAATATACATTAAAAAAAGAAATGGACCAAGAATCGAGCCGTGAGGGACTCCCATTTTAATTATTGACCCAGACGACCTTTTATCATTTACCTCAACCCTCTGAGTCCTACCATTTAGATAAGAACTCAGAAGCCTGAGTGCTGTAGTTTTAATGCCATAGTGGCTGAGTTTCCTGATTAAGGTTTCGTGCTGAACACAATCTAACTATAACATCTGTTTTGTGTAACACTCAATTACAAGCGTTTATTTTCTTTTTTTCTGGAAAGATCCTACTGTTAAAGGGAGCGCTTTGCTTATCCAGGTATATACGGCGCGGGCTGCCTGGTGTCGGAGGGGTGCCGCGGCGAGGGCGGGTTCCTGGTGAACGCCAAGGGCGAGCGCTTCATGGAGCGGTACGCGCCCGTCGCCAAGGACCTCGCCAGCCGCGACATCGTCTGCCGCTCGCAGACCATCGAGATCTTGGAGGGTCAGTCAGTCATGTGCTTGCTTTACCCATTTTGATGTTTTCAAATTCCAATCCAAACCCCTCTTTGGTTTGGAACACTTGGAATTTGACCATTTGTATAGTTCTTACGCTGGACTTTTGCGTGGAGTCCTTGATTGTGTGTGGTTTATTATACGTGCACAGTATGAAAATGTGCGTGCCTGCCAGAACGGTCAGTTGTCAGCGCGCGTTCGCTCTTTAGTACGGGAGCCCACGACGCTAAATGTGTAGTTACTGGAGCGCCGTTGGGACTTGTCCATTTAGAAGGTAAGATGATGAAGAGATAAAAGGTTATAGCCTAAGAGCTACTGAACCATCTGACTAACCCGTTTCCGACATAGCTAAAAAAACAAATGATGTTTTATTATCAGCACAAGACGACAATTTTAATGTTATAATTTACATATTATGTTTAAGCGTAAAGAGATTGCAGACCTCTTTTGCAGGTTGCAATTTTTTTTTATTTAAGGAAAAGGACCTTGTCGCATAGCGACGACGTCGTCCCGTAAATCCTCCGCGTTTTAAAATCACATCATCACTAGAGTCATCCATATTTCTTTAAAACCTGAAACAGTGCCATCTATTGACGATTTTATCATTTTATTTAGTTCTCATAGAATCCGCTCCATTAACATTTAAGTGGTCCACTTTTGAGGGGCATGGGTTAGGCGGGAGCCGCGGGCCGAAGATGCCCGATTCCTAAAATCATCGGGTCTTGTCAGGCCCTTAATCCTAAATCCCCGATCTTGAATAACACGCCAGCCTTATCCGACGTCGGACAAGCCAGAATGCTATTCAAATATCCTACATCTAATGGTCTGGGACCCAGCCTTCTGTTTCTAAATTCTTCGTTCCGAACACACTCCATCAAAATATGTGTCACATCTTCAACATATTCCACACTCATTACAATTTGGTGAACGGACCTTATTAAATGCGAACTGTTTGACGGAATGTGTCCAAAACATCATCTATCCACGGATAATAAAGTACATGAGGCTGGATAGTCCTATACCATATCCCTATCTCGCGGGATCTTCTATCAAAGTACTCCTGCCAGGCGTCACCACACAGTTTTTTGACAGTTTTAACATGGTCAGAGTACAAAGGTACTACAGATATAGGGACACCATCTGAAGCCGCTTGCTTCGCTAATAGATCCACATCATCATTTTCTTTGAGCTGTATGTGGGACGGGATCCATTGCAGAACTGCTACTTTATTACAAGTGTTCAGTCTTAAGAGCGCGCGCACATAGACAGCGGTCAGTACCCTTAGTCTGAGTTTTAGCAGTTCCGAAACGAAACGCACACATACACAGCTTACCAGACGAAAATGCACAGTGTAATAACCAACAGAGGAAAAGGATTTTTAGAAGAGTTAAAAAATTAATAAAGCATTAGATAAATCTTCACAAAAATTGCTTTATTTTTAATTAACACTCTTTCAATGTTTGATAATATTAATAAAACATAATAACCATGAATTGGCCGTAATGCACTGTAAAATTTCGAACTGATAATATCCCGTAGGTATTAAATATTTGTTAGTATTATAATGTCTAACGATAAGTATTCATATGTTTCACTCCATACAAAAATTTGATTTTAATTTTTTTGACTCCTCTAAAAATCTTTTACCTCTATTTGTTATTACACTGTGGACTCCTGTGTAGTAAGCTGTGTATGAATTACGTATCTATCCGAAACGAAACGCACATACGTTTCGTTTCTGTATCGCTAAAACTCAGACTAAGGGTACAGGAGTTCTGAGTTCCGCGTTCGGCGTTCATTAGAATGTACCGAGTCTATAACAACAGCACACATAGCGGGCGGTCCATAGAACACAGATGGTACGTACCGCGATGAGTTGATAATTCTTTTATGAAATTTATGTATTTTCAAGTGTTTTATACAAACCGGTGATAGGAAATTCCTCCATTAGAGAGATTTATTTTATTGCTTCTTGTCCGGCACATAATAACCGCACAAGCCGGCATATTTTTAACTTTTTTTCAGTCACCGTTACGGCGCGAAGGCCCGAAAGCGACTGGAACGGTTGATCACGCGTTCTGCCTTATGTTTGATCTGTTGCGCTCATGTTGGGGTACGCGTGCCCCGCCCACATAGCCGTTCTATAGTATTCTGTCTTCTATGGGGCGGTCCGACCGTGGCGGTCAAAGCGGAACGTCGCGTTCTAAGAGTTATTTTCCCGCCGAGACAGAGAACGCCAGAACGCCGCGATGTCTGAGGTTGCAAACACGTAAAAGTTAATTGAAATTTAAGTGATGTAGACTATAAAAACCGCGACAAAAAAGCCGAAGCTTGGCTTGAAATTGCCACAGAACTGCCAGTTTTGATGAAACACAGTTCCTCCAGTAAATATTTTGTTTTTCGATATCATTAAAACTATTAATCAAGATTCGTAAATAAATATAGAATCGTTGTTCATCTTTAAGTAAATCCTGAAGAATACTACTAAATTCGCCTTGTTCTTCTCGCGTTATGTTTATTGGGTGCACCCAATTCTTCCTTTTATTTTTAGAAGCTGCTAAGCTCCACAAGAGCAATAGTTCGTCATCGGATGATGAACTTTCTAGACATGTTGCACGTGCAAAGACTCACTCTGACCGCTCTCTGTGTGCGCCTAGTCTAATAGGTATGCGATAGGCAATCGGTATTCCTTTCACATGAGTGAGAGGTATATGCCGGCTTTTGACTATGGGATGTAATATAAATTACAACTTGAATGATCTTGAACTATATATTACATCCCGCGATTGCTGTTCACACTGTTCACACTGATATATATTTTGGAACAGTTTAGCTTCAGCAACTACCAAGTCTACCATTCAAACTGCGACTGCGGGAGACGCAGGGGCGCGGTGTGCGGGGACGTGAGGTAAAATATTATACTCCTTCAAATATCGCTCGAAAAAAAGTTATAGTTTGGGATGTAATATATATTATAGCACGGTGTGAACGGTCACGTACAAAATGTATGACGAGCGATAGAATGTTATATCTCAAGATGTAATTTAAATTATATTATATTCCGTAGTCAAAAGCTGGCTATAGCGAGCCAAATGTTGCAAGGAACTTAAAGTCAGTCAAAATGACAAATCGCTCGAAATTAATTGAATCGCTATAGGGACCGTGCAGAAACTACAAAACGCCACCTAGCGGATTAAAACGAAACTGCCACAACTAAAGTGCAATGTTGTCCCTTTGATTTTCATATGTTTTCACAATGTCGCATAACGAGGAATAACTCAATATTTCACTATAAATTACGGATTAAATTATGTAAAATGTATAAAATGCGATTTTAGTGATATCAAGAATAGTGTGTGTCGTGCGAACGTTGATATTTTTCAAATTCTAAAAGTATTTGGTCCAAGTGTTTTTCAATAGAAAATTTGTTGGTATATTAAAGGGTGTAGAGGATTTTCCGATAACATTGTTTAAATAAAGTGAGCAACGCATAAAGCAGTATATATTTTAAGATGAATGCCAGGTATTTTGATATTGTGTGATAAATAAAAATGTTTAAGTAGAACAAATTCCTCCTTTTCATTGAAAATAAAAATAACTTGAATTTTAAATAAATCTCAAAACAGATTATATATTAGTTTCATTTAAAAAACCTTCATAGTTCTTTTTAACCGTTTGAATTCATGTCACGTGTATTTTTAACTGCATTTATCCAACTTATCGTATAGTTTTTAGCCAGAGCATGTTGGTACTATCAGTGGAAAATTACGAGAATTTACACTAATATATTTATATATTTTATTCTTGGAAGTATTGGAGCATCCATCAATACAAGAATACACTTTTAATGAGCCTTTTAATATACAAAATTATTTGTGATACACTTTTCAAAAAGTTAACATACTGTTACATAAGACAGTCGGAAGAATCGGGAAACACATAAGTAGGTACATAGCCGGCCATAAATCACACGACCGCCCGTCGCTGACAGTTATAAACATGACATGCCTTGCAATAGAATCTCAACCCTATGCCTAATAAGTTAAGGTTCAAAATAGCATGGTTAGTCTATAGTTGTTTACAACTTTATTACATTCTACCCTAGTCTATATAGTTCGGGATCGCTCCAGTAATTTCTAGTGTACCTGTAGTCGGGTATAAATAGATGCGTGACGGGCACTCGGGGAGTCATTCTGTAATCAGCGATCGGAGCGAACTATCCAGGCGATAACAAGTGATACTACTGCGACTAAGTGAGTGAGTTAATTAAGTGCGTTTTGTGAAAGTGTGTATACGTGTTTTGCTGTATTTAAAGAGTGGTGATTTGTTGTGTGGACGTTCAATAAAGTACTTGCGGAACCAACTGGTGTTTTCACGAACCCATTGTCCTGACGACGCGACAATTGGTGACAGAAGCGGAATGCCAGTCGTACCGCAAAGTGAAGAAGGAGTGCGAACTCGACGTCAGACGGCTCTGGATGCATCGCGGATGGAGTCGCCGCAGCGAGAGCGCTTGACAACAGTGACGACCACGTCACCTATACCTGCACTCGTGTCGACTGCGGCACCTTCAACCGCGCCGGCCACTGCGACCGCACCCGTACCAGCAGGTACGATGAGTAATCCAGGTGGCTTCGATATACAGGCCTTGCTTGGTGCTATGCAGGCCATGCAAGAAAGATTGCAAGAGAACCAACGCGAAGTCACGGTTCAGTTGCATGAAGCCACTGTGCAGTTGCAAGATAGCCAGCGCCAAGCCACCACCCTATTACAGGAGACAATCAACACGAAGCTCGAAGGCTTCCAGGGTGTGTTGGAGCATGTGAAGGAAGACGTCGATACCCTAAAGACGCAAGCGCAAGATCATGCTGCAACCTTAAGCGCCCATGAGCGGAAGATTGAAAAAATGGAGGAAAAGCTCCAGAAGGTTATCCTCGTAGATCAGGAAAAGAAGTTCGAGGAACTGGAGAGGAAGCTACGGAAGTCCATGATTGTAGGCACCTCCGTTACACCTACAATTACTGCTGGAGGTCCTAAGCTAAAAGTCCCCAGTTTCGACGGCTCTACATCGTGGATAGCATTCAAAGAGCAATTTGCAATAATTGCTAAAGGTAATGGTTGGGAAGAAGAGCAGAGCCTCATGGCGCTTACCTTAGCTCTTAGAGGAGATGCCGCACGTATTTTAGAAAACGTGCCAGCGAATGAGAGGACACTAGAATCGCTATTTGAGGCTCTCGATGCCCGTTACGGAGACAAGCACCTGGAGCATGTATACCGGGCGCAACTTAAAGACCGAGTGCAGAAGCCCAACGAAAATCTGCAACAGTGGGCTACGGAGATAGGACTGCTGGTACGCCGTGCCTACGCATCAAGCTCAGCACCTGTTGAAGAGAAAATTCTGGAGGCGTTCACGAACGGAATAAGAGATCCAGAGGTGAGAGCTATGGTGCGGTTGGGTCACCACACTAGCATGAAGACCGCTCTTGCGCATGCACTCGAAGTGGAAGCAGTTCGCAATGACTATAGAACTCATAGAGTTCGAGAAGTAGTTGCTGCAATACAACCTCGTAGTGGACCCGTATGCTATGGGTGCTGTGAACGAGGTCATATACAAATCAGCTGCCGAGCTCAGAAAAGACAAAGGTTGGTGTCGACGGCTACCCAGGTCGACACTCAGGAACTAAATGGCCCCAGGGCCACGTGGCGGGCACTGGCTGGACTTCGTCGAGCCCCAACATTCCAAGTATCACAGGCTTGTGATGGGAACAGCTTTGTTACCACAGAGGAAAAGAGAAATTTTAATCGGGACCAAGATCGCGAGAGTGCGTTTACTCAGCTGAAGAAGCCTCTCTGTTCAGCTCCGATTTTGGGATACCCTAGTAGAGATGGAAGATTTGTAGTGGATACCGACACAAGTAATAAAGGGATCGGAGGGATATTGTCTCAAGAGCAAGATGGACGACGAGTAGTCATCGCGTACTTCAGCAAGTCTCTGTCGAAGAAGGAAAGAAATTACTGCGTTACTCGTCGTGAGCTGCTTGCTGTAGTAAAGACCTTACAGCACTTCAACAAGTACTTGCTGGGCAAAGAATTCACAATACGCTCCGACCATGCAGCTCTTAGATGGCTTCTCCAATTGAAGAACCCTGAAGGACAAGTTGCGAGATGGATTGAACAGCTTCAAGAGTTCCACTTCACTATCGAACATCGCAGCGGGAAAGCTCATGCAAACGCAGATGCTCTGTCACGACGACCGTGCCCCGAGAACTGCAAGCACTGCTTGAAGCATGAATCGAAGGAAGTGGTAAAAATTATAAGGACGCAGGACTTGGACGAATCTTGGAGTAAGGAACAAATAAGCCAAGATCAGAAACAAGACAAGGATCTTAGCCTGATCATGGACTGGAAAGCCAGAGGGCAAAAACCACAGTGGAGTGACGTGTCGGCTTCGAGCCCTGTCACTAAGGCATACTGGGCCCAGTGGGACAGCCTCATGGTGGAAAATGGCGTGCTGTATAGAAAATGGGAGTCACCCCACGGAAAGGAACACATTGTGCAGATGGTTATTCCGAAGAGCAAGGTAGCCTCACTACTGAAGCTGGTACACGACGGTGCATCCGGTGGACATCTGGGCGTGAAGAAAACTCTCGTAAAGGTACGAGAACGTTTTTATTGGGTACGCTGCCGTGAGGACATCGAAGAATGGTGTAGAAAGTGTACAGCATGCGCTTAAGTGAAAGGACCTCAAACAAGATCTAGAGGGAAGCTGCAGTTGTACAATGTAGGAGCTCCCTGGGAAAGAATAGCCATAGACGTGGCTGGGCCATTTCCCCAAACCGAAGACGGGAACCGATTCATAGTTGTAGTTCAGGATTATTTCACCAAATGGCCTGAGGTGTTTGCTACCCCGAACCAGGAAGCAAAGACTGTTGCCCAGAAGCTGGTTCAGGAAGTAGTGTGTCGTTTTGGCGTGCCTTTAGAACTGCACAGCGACCAGGGTAGAAACTTTGAGTCAACTTTATTCCAAGAAATGTGTAATCTTCTGGGAATAAACAAGACACGTACCACCCCAGCGCACCCGCAATCTGACGGCATGGTCGAGAGATTCAACCAAACGTTGGAAAACCACTTGGCCAAAGTCGTCGAGTCTCATCAACGAGATTGGGATCGGTACATACCACTGTTTCTAATGTCCTATCGCTCGGCGGTACATGAGTCTACTGGGTTTACCCCCGCCAAGGTCAATTTCGGAAGAGAGGTACGTCTGCCGGTGGATTTGTTGACCGGCACTCCACCTGATGCCCCGAAAGCGACGGTTGAGTACGTAGCCGAATTGCAAAGGCGGATGGACGAAACCCATGACCTGGTGCGACAGAACAGCCTGGCGTCCAGCGCAAGGATGAAAACCCGCTATGACCGCAACGCAAAGACACATGGTTTTGAGGAAGGAGACTACGTCTGGCTACACAACCCCCTGAGGAAAAAAGGAAAATCGCCGAAGCTTCAAGCCCGATGGGAAGGCCCATATAAGGTGATCACGAAGATCAACGATGTCACCTATCGCATTAAGCAAGCAGACAGAAGGCAACCGAAGATTGTGCACATCGACAGATTGGCACCTTTTCATGGGTCGAATAATGCTCGGGACGAGCATGATTAAGAGGGGGGCAGTGTTACATAAGACAGTCGGAAGAATCGGGAAACACATAAGTAGGTACATAGCCGGCCATAAATCACACGACCGCCCGTCGCTGACAGTTATAAACATGACATGCCTTGCAATAGAATCTCAACCCTATGCCTAATAAGTTAAGGTTCAAAATAGCATGGTTAGTCTATAGTTGTTTACAACTTTATTACATTCTACCCTAGTCTATATAGTTCGGGATCGCTCCAGTAATTTCTAGTGTACCTGTAGTCGGGTATAAATAGATGCGTGACGGGCACTCGGGGAGTCATTCTGTAATCAGCGATCGGAGCGAACTATCCAGGCGATAACAAGTGATACTACTGCGACTAAGTGAGTGAGTTAATTAAGTGCGTTTTGTGAAAGTGTGTATACGTGTTTTGCTGTATTTAAAGAGTGGTGATTTGTTGTGTGGACGTTCAATAAAGTACTTGCGGAACCAACTGGTGTTTTCACGAACCCCATTATCCTGACGACGCGACAATACGGTAGTAATCATACCCATAAAGCAATATGCAGTTCCGATAAATGACACTAGATGGCATAGGTGTCGCCACGCGCGGTCCCTATATGCCAATGCTTCCGCTATGGCTATCATTTCGTGCATAATTTTACATTTAGAATTGTCGGTGTACAAGCCATACGTTGCAGGTCACGGGTGCAGTCTGGCGAAGGAATTCATTACAAACATAATTTAAATGTAGAATTTATTGTGAATGGGCAGGTCGCGGGTGCGGTCCGTTGAAGGACCACGTGCACCTGCAGCTGCACCACCTGCCCCCGGAGCAGCTGAAGCAGCGGCTGCCGGGCATCTCGGAGACCGTCATGATCTTCGCCGGCGTCGACGTCACCAAGGAGCCCATCCCGGTGCTGCCCACCGTGCACTACAACATGGGCGGCACCCCCACCAACTTCCGCGGAGAGGTAGGCTGTCTGAGTTATTAAACGTGCGCGCCTCGCCTCGCCACGACGCGGAAAACTTATCAACTAACTTCCTTCACTAGCAATACTGTGAATGCAGACACTGACATGTTTTTGAGCCAATGAGCGTCGATTAGTGGAGGAAGTCGTCCAACAGTCAACTGAGATGACCACATGCCTTTGAGATGAACATTTCCCTGAACTCCTAAGGCGTGCAGGTTTCCTCACTGTGTTTTCCTTCGTGGTTATAGCAGGTGACGATTGATTTTTTAAAACACATAATTTAATGAAAGAAAAAATTTGTTTGCACCACTGGTATTCAAAATAGGCCGTCTAAAAGTTTTTAGCCTCTAGGCTGTCATCGCGTACTTTTTAAATGATTAATTTGATTAATTAATAAAACGTTAATTGCAGGTGCTGGTCCACCGCAACGGCAAGGACCAGATCGTGCCCGGACTGTTGGCCGCGGGTGAGGCTTCGTGCGCGTCCGTACACGGGGCCAACAGGCTGGGGGCCAACTCCCTCCTCGACATCGTGGTGTTCGGCCGCGCCTGCGCCATCACCGTCGCCGAGAACTGCCGCCCCGGGGATCCACAGGGAACGCTCAAGGACGTAAGTACACAGAAATAGTCACAAGAACTGTAACATCCAAAAAAAATCGTGCCTGACATGTTTGCGACTAGCGAAGCTTCGTGCTTATGTGATGCTAAAAGAATCAAAATTATCTTACTCCTCGACATCGTGGTGTTCGCTCTTGAAGACCTCAAGGACGAAATGTGTCTGAATATTACCTACTGGTGCAATTACACTGTAACCTGTGCCTCGGAGACCCTCTCGAAGAACGTCAGGAATGAGGATGTTACTCACATTGTAACACAAAAGGATAGATTGTGTCTGATATGCTAATAAAATCAAAACTACCTTACTCCTCGACATTGTGGTGTTCGGCCTGGGAGAATTGCCAAATATTGCCAAAGACTTTAGCAAAGACTTAACTTACACAGACTTTACTTTTTCGGTTTCTTGCGATCTACTCAACATACATTGGTGTGTAACAAAGATTTTTCTTTCCTTTTTCACGTGGATTTTGGCGATAATAATGTCGCGTCGTCAGGATGATGGGGTTCGTGAAAACACCAGTTGGTTCCGCAAGTACTTTATTCAACGTCCACACAATGAATAACCACTCTTCAAATACAGACAAACACGTATACACACTTTAACTGCACGCACTTTATCAACTCACTCACTAAGTCGCAGTAGTATCACTGGTTATCGCCTGGATAGTTCGCTCCGATCGCTGATTAAAGAATGACTCCCCGAATGCCCGCCACGCATCTATTTATACCCGACTACAGATACACTAGAAAATTCTGGAGCGATCCCGAAAAATATAGACTAGTGTAGAATGTACTAAGTTGTAAACAACTATAGGCTAACCATGCTATTTCGAACCTTAACTTATTAGGCATAGGGTTGAGATTCTGTTACAAGGCATGTCATGTATATAACTGTCAGTGACGGGCGGCCGTGTGATTTATGGCCGGCTATGTACCTACTTATGTATTTCCCGATTCTTCCGACTGTCTTATGTAACACTGCCCCCCTCTTAATCATGCTCGTCCCGAGCATTATTCGACCCATGAAAAGGTGCCAATCTGTCGATGTGCACAATCTTCGGTTGCCTTCTGTCTGCTTGCTTAATGCGATAGGTGACATCGTTGATCTTCGTGATCACCTTATATGGGCCTTCCCATCGGGCTTGAAGCTTCGGCGATTTTCCCTTTTTCCTCAGGGGGTTGTGTAGCCAGACGTAGTCTCCTTCCTCAAAACCATGTGTCTTTGCGTTGCGGTCATAGCGGGTTTTCATCCTTGCGCTGGACGCCAGGCTGTTCTGTCGCACCAGGTCATGGGTTTCGTCCATCCGCCTTTGCAAATCGGCTACGTACTCAACCGTCGCTTTCGGGGCATCAGGTGGAGTGCCGGTCAACAAATCCACCGGCAGACGTACCTCTCTTCCGAAATTGACCTTGGCGGGGGTAAACCCAGTAGACTCATGTACCGCCGAGCGATAGGACATCAGAAACAGTGGTATGTACCGATCCCAATCTCGTTGATGAGACTCGACGACTTTGGCCAAGTGGTTTTCCAACGTTTGGTTGAATCTCTCGACCATGCCGTCAGATTGCGGGTGCGCTGGGGTGGTACGTGTCTTGTTTATTCCCAGAAGATTACACATTTCTTGGAATAAAGTCGACTCAAAGTTTCTACCCTGATCGCTGTGCAGTTCTAAAGGCACGCCAAAACGACACACTACTTCCTGAACCAGCTTCTGGGCAACAGTCTTTGCTTCTTGGTTCGGGGTAGCAAACACCTCAGGCCATTTGGTGAAATAATCCTGAACCACGATGATGAATCTGTTCCCGTCTTCGGTTTGGGGAAATGGCCCAGCCACGTCTATGGCTATTCTTTCCCAGGGAGCCCCTACATTGTACAACTGCAGCTTCCCTCTAGATCTTGTTTGAGGTTCTTTTACTGAAGCGCATGCTGTACACTTCCTACACCATTCTTCGATGTCCTCACGGCAGCGTACCCAATAAAAACGTTCTCGTACCTTTACGTACCTTTACGTTTTCTTCACGCCCAGATGTCCACCGGATGCACCGTCATGTACCAGCTTCAGCAGTGAGGCTACCTTGCTCTTCGGGATAACCATCTGTAGAACGTGTTCCTTTCCGTGGGGTAACTCCCATTTTCTATACAGCACGCCATTTTCCACCATGAGGCTGTCCCACTGGGCCCAGTATGCCTTAGTGACAGGGCTCGAAGCCGACACGTCACTCCACTGTGGTTTTTGCCCTCTGGCTTTCCAGTCCATGATCAGGCTGAGATCCTTGTCTTATTTCTGATCTTGACTTATTTGCTCCTTACTCCAAGATTCGTCTAAGTCCTGCGTCCTTATAATCTTTACCACTTCCTTCGATTCATGCTTGAAGCAGTGCTTGCAGTTCTCGAGGCACGGTCGTCGTGACAGAGCATCTGCGTTTGCATGAGCTTTCCCACTGCGATGTTCGATAGTGAAGTGGAACTCTTGAAGCTGTTCAATCCATCTCGCAACTTGTCCTTCAGGGTTCTTGAATTGGAGAAGCCACCTTAGAGCTGCATGGTCGGTGCGTATTGTAAATTCTCTGCCCAGCAAGTACTTGTTGAAGTGCTGCAAAGTCTTTACTACAGCAAGCAGCTCACGACGAGTAACGCAGTAATTTCTTTCCGGCTTCGACAAAGACTTGCTGAAATACGCGATGACTACTTGTCGACCATCTTGCTCTTGAGACAATACTCCTCCTATCCCTGTATTACTTGCGTCGGTATCCACTACAAATCTTCCGTCCCTTCTAGGGTATCCCAGAATCGGAGCTGAACAGAGAAGCTTCTTCAGCTGAGTAAACTTACTCTCGCAATCCTGGTCCCAAATAAAATTTCTCTTTTCCTCTGTGAGACGATGCAATGGCTTGGCTACCTCTTAGAAGTTCTTTACAAATCTCCGGTAATACGCGCACAGGCCTAAGAATGCCCGTACATCTGTTTTATTCTTTGGCGTAGGCCATTCCTGCACCGCTTTGATCTTTTCCGGGTCAGTCTGAACGCCGTGGTCGGAAATGACGTGTCCCAAGAAGTCGCATTTCTTCGGATGGAGCTTCAGGTTTGATTCGCGGAATCTCTTGAAAACCTTTTCTAAGTTCTTTAGATGTTCCTTGAAATTGCGACCCATTACAATCACGTCATCGAGATATACTAGGCAGGCATCTCCTAGCAGTCCCAATAGCACTCGTTCCATAAGTCGTTCGAAAGTCGCTGGAGCGTTGCACAGTCCAAAAGGCATGACGCAGAACTGCCATAGACCATTTCCAGTTCCAGTTGTGAACGCAGTCTTCTCTTTATCTTCTGGCCGAAGTTCTACCTGCCAGTAACCACTCTTCAGGTCTACAGTTGAGAACCACTTCATGCCTCCTAGCATGTCCAGTGTATCGTCAATTCGGGGTAGAGGATAGCTGTCCTTTTTGGTCACATCATTTAACATCCTGTAGTCTACACAGAATCTGGTGCTTCCATCCTTCTTTTTCACCAGTACTACAGGTGAACACCAAGGGCTATTCGAAGGTTCAATGACCTTACTTCGTCTCATCTCTTGGATCATTTCTGCCACCTCTTGTTCCTTTGCGAAGGGTACGCGTCTAGGTCTCTGTTTGATCGGCGAGATGGTACCGGTGTCAATTGAGTGTGTCACCAGACTGGTTCTTCCGACATTAGTGTCGCCTTCACTGAAAATATCCCTGTAGTCCCTTAACAACCTTGCTGCGTCTGCATATTCCTTAGGACTCAAATTCACCTTGATTGTTTCCAGCAGAGAGGCGACGTTGTCGGTTGTTCGACATTGAATGTTAGATTCCTGAGTCCTCCTCAAGTGATTAACGGCATCACATCGACCGATAATCGTGTTCTTTGGTAGATGAATTGGTGAGCTACTGATGTTAATGATCTTCACCTTAGCGTCTTGCTTGGTCATAACCAGTGTTCTGGCCGTAATCCAACTAGGATGATCGCCACAATTTTCCACAATGACGCATCGGTTGGGCGTTATCTTTCCCGGAAACCGAACGCTCACCAACGTTTCCGACCTGGGTGCTAGTTTTACAGACCTCACAGTGTAAACTGTTGACGAAGAGGATCCCTCCAGGAAAACTTCTTGTCTGGGGAAGCTTAACACCCCTCTTGCAACATCGACTACAAATTGTTGCGTTCGTAAAAAGTCCAATCCGATGATGCAGTCGTCAGTTATATTAGCCACCAAGATGGACTGCACATAAGTGTCATCTCCGAGTTTGATTCGAACTTCTGTTACTCCCAGGATGGTCACTGGCTGGCCTGTCGCTGTCTGTAGGTTGCACAGTGGGCGTGCATCTTTCCACATAATGGTCCGTTTTAACAGTTCCGGTCGCACGATGGATTTCGATGCTCCTGTATCTATTGTGAAGCGACAGGGTTTGCCATTAATCTCTCCTGTGGTAACAAGGCTGTTCCCATCACAAGCCTGTGATACTTGGACTGTTGGGGCTCGACGAAGTCCAGCCGGTGCCCGCCTCGTGGCCCTGGCGCCACTTAGATCCTGAGTGTCGACCTGGGTAGCCGTCGACACCGACCTTTGTCTTTTCTGAGCCCGGCAGTCGATTCTTATATGACCTCGTTCACCGCACCCATAGCATACGGGTCCACTACGAGGTTGTATTGCAGCAACTACTTCTCGAACTCTATGAGTTCCATAGTCATTGCGAACTGCCTCCACTTCGAGTGCATGCGCAAGAGCGGTCTTCATGGTAGTGTGGTGACCCAAGCGCACCATAGCTCTCACTTCTGGATCTCTTATTCCGTTCGTGAACGCCTCCAGAATTTTCTCTTCAACAGGTGCTGAGCTTGATGCGTAGGCACGGCGTACTAGCAGTCCTATCTCCGTAGCCCACTGTTGTAGATTTTCGTTGGGCTTCTGCACTCGGTCTTTTAGTTGCGCCCGGTATACATGCTCCAAGTGCTTATCTCCGTAACGGGCATCTAGAGCCTCAAATAGCGATTTCAACGTCCTGTCATTCGATGGCACGTTCTCTAAAATGCGTGCGGCATCTCCGCGAAGAGCAAGAGTAAGCGCCATGAGGCTCTGCTCTTCTTCCCAACCATTACCTTTAGCAATCATTGCAAATTGCTCTTTAAATGCCATCCACGATGTAGAGTCGTCGAAACTGGGGACTTTCAGCTTTGGACCTCCAGCCGTAATTGTAGGTGTAACGGAGGTGCCTACAATCATGGACTTCCGCAGCTTCCTCTCCAGTTCCTCGAACTTCTTTTCATAATCTACGAGGGTAACCTTCTGGAGCTTTTCGTCTATTTCTTCGAACTTCCGCTTATAGGCGCTAAAGGTTGCAGCATGATCTTGCGTTTGCGTCTTAAGGATCTCAACGTCTTCTTTCACGTGCTCCAACACTCCCTGGAAGCCTTCGAGCTTCGTGTCTATTGTCTCCTGTAATAGGGTGGTGGCTTGACGCACTTCTTGCAGCTGGACAGTGGCTTCGCGTTGGCTCTCTTGCAACTGGACAGTGGCTTCGCGTTGGCTCTCTTGCAATTTTTCGTGCAACTGGACAGTGGCTTCGCGTTGGCTCTCTTGCAATTTTTCTTGCATGGCCTGCATAGCACCGAGCAAGGCCTGTATATCGAAGCCGCCTGGATTACTCATCGTACCTGCTGGTACGGGTGCGGTCGCAGCGGCCGGCGCGGTTGACGGTGCCGCAGTCGACACCGTTGTCAAGCGCTCTCGCTGAGGCGACTCCATCCGCGTTGCATCCAGAGCCGTCTGACGTCGAGTTCGCACTCCTTCTTCACTTTGCGGTACGACTGGCATTCCGCTTCTGTCACCAATTGTCGCGTCGTCAGGATGATGGGGTTCGTGAAAACACCAGTTGGTTCCGCAAGTACTTTATTCAACATCCACACAATGAATAACCACTCTTCAAATACAGACAAACACGTATACACACTTTAACTGAACGCACTTTATCAACTCACTCACTAAGTCGCAGTAGTATCACTGGTTATCGCCTGGATAGTTCGCTCCGATCGCTGATTAAAGAATGACTCCCCGAATGCCCGCCACGCATCTATTTATACCCGACTACAGATACACTAGAAAATTCTGGAGCGATCCCGAACTATATAGACTAGTGTAGAATGTACTAAAGTTGTAAACAACTATAGGCTAACCATGCTATTTCGAACCTTAACTTATTAGGCATAGGGTTGAGATTCTGTTACAAGGCATGTCATGTATATAACTGTCAGTGATTCTTCCGACTGTCTTATGTAACAATAATATTATAACAGCTATTTTTTGTACTCGATAAAAAAATTGTTGTGTGTAGACAACGGGCGAAGCCAGCATCGCCAACCTGGACAAGGTGCGCTACGCGGCCGGCAGCGTGGCCACGGCGGACCTGCGCCTGCGCATGCAGCGCTGCATGCAGAAGAACGCCGCTGTCTTCAGGCAGAAGAGCACGCTTGAGGAAGGTTCGTCATACATAGCTCTTGTATTTTGAATACTCAATAAGCATATTCAACCTCTGTGAGGTTAAGTATACAGGTGAGGCATATAATGAGGCATTTCGAAGAGGCAAACAAAAAGTCCAACAACTTTTCAGAGGGAAGTTAAATACAAATGTAGGTTGTAGTTTATTAGTTATCGCTACATCACAACATGAAGCCCTTCAGTCTCAAATTATCTCCTGTGACCGTATTTTCCCAATCAAAACACAAAACATAAAGATACTGCTTTACAGTGGTCACTATGAGGTACCACCGCAGCAGACAACGAACACAGGCGCCAGTGACCACTTACCAACCGATAGATCATCTGCCGGTTTCTCATATGGAATAATAAATATGATGTTTAACGATTACACCTGTTTGACAGCTCAACGCCAGATCCACGAGATCTACAGGCAGCAGGCGGACGTGCGCGTGGCGGACCGCTCGCTGATCTGGAACAGCGACCTGGTGGAGACGCTGGAGCTGCAGAACCTGCTCATCAACGCCGTACAGATCGTGGAGGGCGCTCTGGCCCGCGAGGAGACCCGCGGCGCCCACGCCCGGGAGGACTTCAAGACCCGCCGCGATGAGTACGACTACTCCAAGCCACTCGAGGGACAGGTGAGTTCCTTCCTTCTTTCAGTCCACCAGTCCACCTGGTCTCGGCGGCCAGGGCGGCCTCTATCTCACCCGGACGCGGTCGCCATTCGGTCCCATCGGTTGTCAGGCTTTTACACGATTTGACCACTCAGTTTCCACTTTAATTTGCAAATTTTGAGATGTATGTTGCTTTCACCCAATCAACGCTGCGCCACAAAAGTACTTGGTTGGTTCGCTAGTCAATTTAGCCGTCTGAAATTAATCAGCTTAAATAATAATAAAATTTAAAACATCCTTTTCCAGACGAAGCTGCCGTTCGAGCAGCACTGGCGCAAGCACACGCTCGCGGAGACGGACGCGGAGACGGGCGCCACCAAGCTGTCGTACCGGCCCGTCATCGACCACACGCTCGACGACAAGGAGTGCAACACCGTGCCGCCCATGATCCGCACCTACTAGACGCCTAGTCGCCCACTACTCTCGCCCGGAACGCCGGCTAACATAGGTACATCATCATCATCAATACATCTTTCTCTCCATTCAGACAGTTAACGTGCCATACCTCACCGAGCGAGACGACATGACGACGTCATCATATTGAAAGATACGGTAGTTTTAACGACGGTTTGGCGACGTCACGGTCACGGTCACTTGGTAGGGATTGGATACCTGACAAACTGGCTGTCCCAGCGAGGTGGAGGCTAACGGAATGCAGAACATAGTCCTTTTCATGAAAGAAGTCCCGCGGTGATTTTTGGAACTAAATTGACAGGTCGGTCATATAATGCCATATTTTATAATGAATTTTTTAACCCCCGATACAAAGGAGGGGTTTTATAAGTTTGATGTGTCTGTCTGTCTTTCGGTCGTGGCACCATAGCGCGCAAACGGATGAAGCGATTTCAATTTAGTTTTTTTTTTGTATGAAAGGTGAGTTACGGCCGAGTGTTCTTAGACATGTTTGATGAAAATCGGTTGAGTAGTTTAAAAGCTGTGGGGGGTGAAATTGGGGGAAAATCCCTTGAAAGATCGCAAATAAATAGTCTGCCACCATCGTAGCGCTGCGTTTTCCATTAATAGCGCTTCAAAAATGTCGACAAAAAAGTGTGCTGTATCATTTGCTCGTGTCTGCCTCTTTGACTGTTGTTTATATTGCTTATAAAAGAAAGAAAACAGAATGAGGCAGACACCCAGGTCACTGATATTCCTAAAGCAGACCATTTGATATTTTTTTTAATCAACGCTTGGGTGAAGCATTCAATTAACAATTAACAGCTGCGTCTGGATGACTTCTTTCATGAAAAGGACTCTACATGTATCTCTACATGTATAGTTTTATACAGGCATTTATTTTTCTACAATAACTTCTTATTTCTTCGTTTCGTAGCCTTAATTAATAAGTATTAAGTTGTTAATAAATAAATAAATTACAACTGTTTTGAGAACTGATCTGTAGACACTTGTGACCACCTACAACAATGTGACTTACTTGTAGTATGTAGTGAGTTTGCAAAAACTTAAAGCGGACCAGGTCCAACGTAAAAGAAGACACGTAGTGAGGATGCTATATCAAAAATGTGATTCTGTTCCTGGCTCCACCTCCGGGTATAGCCATGCATAGATCATTTATATTGTCTTTTATGTCATATTTCAGGTAATCTCTGGCTGTGGGTGCTGACTGAGCAATGCAGCATTTCTTCGGCGAACGTCTGCCGGAACTCATTAAGTGTGTTCATTTTCAATGCCATTATTTATTTCATTATTTATTCTAGACTGGATCATCAAACGTAACAAGTATTTCAAAAACAATACTGCTCAAATGTAACCACTGAAAATACTACAATTTGAATACATTTTAATAATCCGTTTTCAATTTACTAAATCTGCATCAATTGTGATAGTGTGAATGAGCAGCATTTATTGTGACTGTAACTGTCAATGTTTATTATTTGAACTCAGCAGCACCGAGGTACTTAAGATAGATAAGATTTCACGTGTCCTTAAGTACCCTGTATAGTGGCTATGATTGCTATGATTATTATATAGTCTACCTCACTTCATACTTTAGACTTTTATGTGAAGACCAAGAAGACTATGAAAACACTTTTGTAAAAAATCAAACAAATAATTTAATTAGTTTAATAATTTGTTTTTACGTAATCATAATAAATTATGTTCTTACATAATTATTATTTTGTATTCAGTATTAAGATTTAATTAAAATAATCATAATGTGCAAGTTTATACATTTAAGGGTGGGTAGGTACCTACAGATATTAAATATATGAATACGTTCTAGTATGGGTTTTTTATTTCAAATATTCAAACGAAGTTTAATAACTTCAATCGATACACAATTTATGCAATGCACTGAAGCTTGAATGCGCTTAAAGCAGTCGTGTGTACGGCAGCGAATGAAGAAAGACTATAGATCACCGCGCGGTCGCGGCTTCAAGCAGTCGGTCTCAAGTCTCAACTGCAGTCCGTGTACGGACGCTCTAAAATCACAATTCAAACCAAAAAATCGTTTATGGGAGGGTACTTAGTTAATTACCGAATGGTGTAGTAATAAAGAAGGGCACACAGTTACATTCGTTGATATAATTCGTTGGTGGTGCGGCAGATCATTCCTAATCCTACCCGAGCACAAACTAGTAGAGAGAATTATAACTAACATTTCTCTCTTTTTACTAGCGCGCGAGATAATGGAAAAAGCCCTTCATAAAAATAACACTACTGTTGGCGGCGCAAATGTTTATATTATGTTAAGTATGTATCTTTTTTATTAATTCTCAAATTGTTTAAATTCTTATAATTTTTATTAAAGGACACTGGCTGAATGAAGGCGCGCGCATTCGACATAAGTATTTTATTTAAAAAAGGAACGAATACGCGCGAAGCGGCGGGCCCCCGAAAACTTATCGAGTCCGCGCGCTTTTATGTCCCTAATTTTCACAAAGTTTTGTAATAGTTTTTCACACAGTTTCAATAGTTTATTTTGCCTATTTTTTTCATTGTTCAGTTATTTTACCGTTTTCAATTATACATTTTTACATAAAAGACAATAGTTTTCACTACGTGTTCACCCCGTCGTCGCCTACAACTACGATAACTTAATGTTAAACTTTGACGCAAATATTCTATATTCGTGACGTCGGAAAACATATTGAGTGTTTTTAAAACATTCTGTACCTACATAATGTGTGACGTAAAATCGTTCATATTATTCGAATGTTATTTCTAAAAATCCTGTTGAACGTAATTTTAGTTAAAATTATTACTGTATAATTTCTAATGAGTTGACTGACAAATAAGTTGAGATGAATTAGTATGAGAGTGATAATGGCAGCCAGTGATTGATGCATGGAGGTTTGTGGTTGTATATAAAATTGGACATGTCACTGTTTGCTGCTTCAAAATAACATTCAAATTGGTTCAGCCGTTACCGAGATTAGCGTGCACAAACGCATTACGCAATTTTCAGCTCTACAATTTTATTATGTGTATAGAATAAATAGATTTACCCGTTCGCCGGCCTCTAAACCAGTCACGTAAGAGTTTTTCTTCATTTCTTGTGTTTTGCTTTGGGCACGGGCAGTGTGGTTACCAGAAACACTGATCCTCGCGATTTATATCGTACAGACATACTACTTGAGATAGGAAATCTATTTGAGAGTGGACGTAGACGTCCATGTGTAGCAGTTAGCAGTTACCACTTTACCCCAGGTTACGGTTACCGTGAGCCATCAGAATAGCAAGAAGACTATCTGGAGTCTGGACTATCTGTACATCTTTCCCATACTCATGATTCACGTTAAGTCATTTGTCACACGTCATTGATAGGTCATATTGTTTCCTGCTTGGGGCACTGGTGCCTTAGATGTCCTCTTACTCTTACCTAATAATTAATAATTGTAGTTTAGAATAGCAAAAATCAAGACAAATGAATTTTTACATGAACTTTTATTTGCCCTCTTTGTCATGTCCTGTCAATAAATAAAAATGTCAACGTTGTTAGAGACGTACATGTTTGAAAAAACTTTGAGGAACATACTATAGATAATGAGATGGTAAGATCATCATTACAGTCTAATTACCTACTCTAGTAGACCTCAACAATCAAGAACAACATCAGAACAAGGACCGTTACAGTGAAAGGATAGAAACTCATCGCATTACGCTTTTTAAGATGTCAAGATAATATATTATTATTTTCTCTACACAGCCACAGGAACCAAATTTAGATCAGGGGCTTTCGGGTCATGTGCGCGATCGAGCGATAGCTATTTGGATACATAAATTTAAAAAAATATGCTGTAACCTGTTTTAGAAGATCTGTGTTTGTATGTAATAAGGGATTATCATTAACTTTTTGCACCAATTATATAGTATAGTTGGTATATTACGAGTAGGTAGAAAACAATGCCGTCCCTCCTATATCTACTATAAAATATCTGTATTTTTAGTTTTCTACTGATAGGCAAATTATTTTGCGAATTTTAGATTTTCTATTAACTAAGTACATACGAGTACCTTCTACATTTAGGTTAGCAGTCATATTTATTAATATTTGTACATACAGAGGAATTTTGTGTTTAATCAAATGTTGTAAGTGTTTACCCACCCACACAGTTTATAGGAGTAAAATCGGTAGTGTTATCTTTAAGTGACCCATTAGGCTGCTAGGAACTGATAACTCCGCAGGGGTCAGTATTTTGCAGCCATTTTGAGCAGTCGCTTCTCTAACGCGTCTGGTTGTGCACATACGTCGTTCGTAAGCTGTGCTGAATAGTATCGTTTTCACTTTTATTTTACCATACTCCGAGATTTCATGGTGCTGTCTGAAGAATTGTCCCCGAGTACAACTAACGGTCTCCCCTCAGACCGGATTGAAAGCAAAATACAGGTTCACGACCGTAATCTGTCGCTGTTCGTCAAACTGTGCAAAGGTATTGACTTAAATAGATAAAAGAACGTTTGCTTCTTGTGTAGTTTATTAAAATAGTGAGATAAATGAGCTAATTTTTCACCGTGCAAACAAAACCTGCCCTACATAATTTATTCAATCCTGTGCAGTAATACAAATTTATTATATAATATATTTCAAATAATATTAAAGAATAAATGCTTACTTTGGATAGAATAATACATACATACTCGGTGTAATGTGTATTTCAGCTTGCTACTTAAACCTCATGGCCGCTATTCCTCCATCAGCTTTTTCTGCGGGACGCATTCGGGAGACCCAACGTGATATGAAATTATCTAACATCAAAAAAGGATCTGAGTCTTCTAAATATTTTAATACCAATTGTAAGAAAATAATTTACTAATATTTTTAACATTAAAGAGATTAGAACATAAGACTTAATTACATGCAGTTGTATACTAGGTACATTACGCTCTCTATAGGCCTTTTGTTCCAGCTGCATTGTTAAGTTTAATATTTGCATAAATGCAAATAAACGATGAGAATTCTAATGTCTATTTTCAGTGACGGAACTGTCTCCTTTGAAATACAACAGCAAGCTAATGAACAGTATTTGGGGCATCTACAACCGTTACTCGCCACATAACGTAAAGAAAATAAATGATGCTTCAAACTTAACCTCGGGATTGCAGCAGTAAGTAATTAAGTGTTGACATCAAAAATTTCTGATAGAATGTTAACATTATTTTATAGGTAATATGTAGTTGACATTAAAATTAATAAAAACATTAGGACTAATAACCCTCGATTATGAAAGCGCCTATCACAAAACCAAAGCAAATTTTATACAATGTGCGTTGATTACAAACCGCGTAATGGTCTTCAGACCACTGCTTGGGTCTATCTAGCTCGGGGTCGATCGGGGAGGTAATATACCGCCAGCCTTTTAACCCAGCTTGCCTTGTGTTTCTGCTCAGCAGATGTTGCTGGAACTAGGTACTATATTTGAGGCGAAGATCGTTCTCGTAATTAAGAACGCATATATACAACGAGTGTTTTTTAATTGTTAGGTAGACAAAAGCAAAAGCTCTTGAGCTATTTTTATCTACATACTTATGTACTTATTTTTTACTTACTTCATGTTACTTATTTTTAATTTTAGATCAGCTGCCAATTCCGCTAACAAGAACGAGCCAATGATAACTATTCCGGCCGCAAATTTGGAGAACGTATGGACCGCAAATTTTGCTTCACAGTCGCATTAGTCATTTTAACCCTGACACGACTGATTCATAATATAGTAAACTAATTACAAAATAAATGCACTGGAATATACTTTAATACCGTAACATTAATGTAACGAGGAAGTCTATATTAGCAATAAATATTCAATTTTAAATTCGTGGTACATCAACGTTTTATTTTAATAAATTTATATGTGGATACTCTATGTATTATGTATGCAAATGTTGTGTACGCGCGTACCTACGTTACAAGTTACCAAGATATTAAATGCTTAGTTTTGAAATATAAAGGTAAATGACAGCTGTAAATGTTATAAAAAATCCGTATAATTTGATATAGATACAGTTACAGCGGTAAACACTATAGAGTTAGGTACCTATAGTTACTGTCACGAGTGGTGAGCAGAACTTTCATTGGTCGGTTTGACATTGACTGCGCTGCGGTGCACACGATTGGTTCGACAGTCGTCAGTTCGTCAGTGTGCGTCGTTATTAATTCAGATTTGTTCTGTGAGAGCCTACAATTAGAAACAGCATGCACCTGATGAGCCCCGTATCAGGAGCATAAATACACACAATCATCCACATTTGCTCAGAACATTGAACAATACCACATATTTGTAAATTGAGGTGCAGCGACGCGTTGGACGGTTGACCTCAGTTATTTATTACATTACAGTTAAGAACTAGTCGTAGCCTCATGATATACGATACACGGAGACTGGGAGTCATTGATCGCGCAGTCTCGCAGAATAGAATACATGTAACCACTGATAAGGAACGGTCTAAAGCTGTTGTAAGACGATCCTTGCGCAACCACTGCTGGTGTAGAATTACTTGGAAGAATTGGGACTATTGGTTTCATGAAAATTCCAAAATTATTCAGGTCTTTAAAAAAATGTAAAATATGATGTATTAAGAAGTGTTTTACCTATTTTTGTCATATATTAAGGTATATCTATTAAATAAATTGTTAAAGGTGAAAGAACTATTTGTAGTTCTCTCCAACCGCAACCAAGGCGTCGTTTCGATTTAGAAATAACCTTTTCTTAGGTTTAAGTAGAGCAGGCAAGCGGACAGACGGGCCACCTGATCGTAAGTGGTCACCGTCGCCTACTCTGACACGTGCAACACCAGAGGAGTCGCCAGTGCGTTGCCGGCTATGAAGTAGAGCTTTTTTTAACTTACTTTGGTGGTCCAAATTTAATAGATAGTTAGATAAGTAGTTAGTAACTTATGGTGACTTGTGGTACTTGTGGTGAGGTTATGAAGACAAGAAAATTTTTCTGGGATAGGTTCTGGTTACCTATTTAAGATGTAACCCTGGATAGGTATAGATGAAAATATTAGTATCAGTTTTTGTTGTTGCCTATGAATTTGTAATTGGCAAAAGAGAACAATATAACTTTTCTTGTGTTACTTGTAACAGAATGTCATAACAACGAAGGTCAGGGATATCATACTCCTGCTTGACAGATTATCAGGTGACTGTGACTTCAAATTATTTGAGTGTTGGTGCCAACATCCTAAATGAATCTTACTTATGTTACTTAAAATTAAAATGATGTAAACAGCAATGCAGTACCTAATAAACATAACCACAGTAAAATTCATACACAAATAAAATCTAAAATAATTTAATAAAATAGACTACTATTATACTACATTTATCTACCTACATTTCTCTATAGTATGGGAACAATACACATTTTAAGCTACAGCAACAGTTGTGACACAGAAGATGATAATTAAAATAATTATAAATTGAAATAATTTCTAACTGACTTGATTTTTTAAAATAAAATAAAAAAAACAGAGCTGCTACAGGAAAGTTTACAAATAACACCACAATAATTGATTTTCATGAGTTTTCAAGATTCTTGACAAATTATTTACGATGATTTATACATGTAAGAAATCTATTTAAAGTTAATTGTTACATAATTGTTTTAAAAGGCAAATTAATCAATTTTTATTGAAAAGCTAGCCCCACAAGAACAGCCAAGCTCAGCATTAGGATTGTGCACCACCCTGAATGCAGAACGTATTAACTCTGTGTGGTAATCAATTGTTGATCCCTTGATATAGCCAAGAGAAGTTTCATCTATGACCACCTTAACACCATCCCGCTCAAAGATCCTGAAAATAAAAAATGTAAAAATATTAAAAACAAAAAATGGAGATAATTGAAATTAATTTGCAGTGTGTGTCTATACCGTATATATATACTAATAAAGAGGAAAGATTTAATTGTTTTGTTTGTTTTTAATGAATACACTCAGAAACTATTCAACTGGACCAATTTTAAAAATGATTTCACTAATAGAAAGCTATGTTACTACTGAGTAAAATAGGCTGTATAATATTTTTTTAAATATCAAGGGTTCTTACATAAACATACATAAACTCAAATTATGTAACATTAAATGTAAAACTGAATTGCATACAATGTAAAAAAGATTAATGATTGTGCAAAATAATGTAAAACAATTTTACAGAACACAGCATTACCTACAAAAATGTCTGTGATGGCACATATTCATTCATCAGTTTAAAAAGTTAATAATGTTGCACTTAGAATCTACACTTTGTTATTTCTACCTAGGTATTAATCCTTAGCTAAATTACTTCATATTTAAGGTTGTTTCAGTACCTTTTAAACAGTTTTTGAATGAGGGGTAATAGGACAATCCATTCAAAAGATACCATGATATGAAAACTACAAGTATGAAATGAAATAATTTAAATGGTGAACCTGGACTTTAAATAATTATAGGTACCATTAACAGTATATTATGCTTATAGTTATTGCCCGAAGTCCTGACATCACCACCAAACTAAAAACTACCTTGAGAAAGTGGTGTAAAATATTTTATGATATTTTTATTATAACATTGATGTTAGGATAACACATAGCCTTTTTAGATGCAGGCTCGGATTTTTACAAATACAAAAAGATTCAATCTATGTAATTTATATCTGAATATTTTACTAACTTATCGTCTCCAGAGATTTTATCATCTAAATCGAATTTGTACTGAAAACCAGAGCAACCGCCACTTTCCACACATAATCGTAAAAATGAATTCCCTTCACATAATTGTTTAAGTTTTTGCACACAACTATCGCTCAGAACAATCACATCAGCTGTTAATGCAGCCGGCTCTTAGGAAGACATATTCCTGGATATGACATTCCTGCCGATTCTCGTAATCCACCATGATCTTAAAAACATGTTTGTTTTTATTTTTTCGGGAAATTATATCTAATTGTGCATTATTACGCAGTCACTGAATTGAATACCTAACACAATATTTGACTGTAAATGTTAATCACTGTTTCACAATAGGGATGGCGATCTGAGATCGATTAATCGATTTTTAAATCGATATGTAGTACTGAATCGATTCAGTGAATCGATATTTCACCCTTGAAAATCGACATCCCATTTAATTTTATATAAAATCGGATAAAAAATATATAAGTATTTACAATGAATTGAATGTACCCGTATTATAAGAGTGCTGCCTGAATATAAGCTTCATTATCTATTTTCTTAACTTTGTAAATACATTTAAAAAATAAATGTCTTGTTTCATACCTGATCTGATGTATTGATATGGTAATAAATATATTTTTTATCATCAAATTACCTGATTTTACTGATAAGAGATCGTTAAATTATAATATGTATCGTGTTTTTAATAAAATAGATTGATATTACATGATAAACAAAAACTTAAGAAAAAAAAAGATTTTTCAGAAATTGATCTTATTGGCCTCGATTTTTTTGTGGATCGATTCATTAGGTCACGATTCGAATCGATTTAAAATCGATCTTTTTCGGAAAGAATCGCCATCCCTATTTCACAATCACAAAAATAATTATAATTATTTTATTTTTTAATGTCAAATGAATGGACCAATTGCGATGCGCGATCAAAATTTTATAATTGACAGTTGACAGTACTTGACAGTGACAGACAGATGCAAATATTTATATCCCGCTATAGGGACCGTGCACGGCGACACCTATGCCATCTAGTGGCGTTTAATGGAAACGTGCCTAGAAATGACAGTTATTGTTACCTAGTTGTGAAATATTGTGTAGGTACCTAAATACAACTTTTATTTGAGAAAACTGGAAAAAACACATAAAAATGTCTCGTTGTTATATTGCTGGATGTTTCAACACATGCAAGAACACCACGCTTAAAAACAATAGTATAAAATTCTATAATTTTTTTTTGTTTGAACGCGCTAATCTCAGGAACTACTGGATCGATTTCAAAAATTCTTTCAGTGTTGGGAGTCCATTTATCCAGTCCAGGAGGACTCCTGGACTGGATAAATGGACTCCTCCTCCAGAAAGGTTATAGGCTATATTTAATTTTTTTTTAAATTAGGGATGCTTAAGAAAATTGAATCGGTAACCTATTTATGCGTGCGCTTCAAAAACTATTGACAATAGAACAAAATGATGTACTACGGGTTTGTAGGTCTTATTAAGATCTACAAAAAAGTCCGAGAGAGCACATATCTAACTATCATACTTTAGTCACAATAACCGCTTAATTATGTTCATAAAAATATTAAATCGTCTGAAGAAACTACGTTAAATGTGTATCGTAATATTAATCCTTATCCAAATTAAGTTATCGCCATTATGTTATCAAGGGTATTTATGTAGAAGTAAAATACTTTTTGTTTTATTCCAATCGAACATATTGTTGAGAAATTATCACGAGTATAAAAATGCAAAGAATCGGTACCTAATAATTAGTACTTTATTATTTTATACACGCAAATGTTTGTGAAATTTGGTACACAGATAGAAAATAACCTTGATTAACATATAGAATACTTTTTACCCTTCTCACTGCACCAAGTTCTAAAAACCACGCGGGCGAAGCCGCGCGCACTGTAGTTGTGAAAATAAAGATTAACGGACTATTACCACCAGTCATAGTACAATTCAGAAAATGTTCTTACTGTTAGCCTAACATCATACGTTTTCGAAATTTTAGCTTGTGCTACGATTTTTCCTGTTATAATATTTTCATTGGGCTTCACAATTCCTGTCGCATCGATTACATGTCCCGACTCAAAGAGCTTTTTTCCTTTCGACATATTTTGTCCACGCTGCAGATCGTTGTTGACTGCCTTGAATCCAAATTTTATAATTTTAATCATTGTTTTTTATATTTCCAACTTACAACAAAAATGGTCAACAAGTTCAAATAATGGCGCGTTAAGTTAAGGATTCCTTTTTAATCCGTTAGGTGGCGTTTTGTCGTTTGTGCACGGTCCCTATAGCCGCAGTCATCTTCACGAGGGTCAAGAAACTATAGAGGGCAGCACAAACGACAAAACGCCACCAAGCGGATTAAAAACGAAACGCTCACCTTGTTGTGCTACGTTAATAAATGTTTTATTGTCTTATTAAATATATCGCTTATCCAATAATAACTCAATATTTTAATATAAATTTTGATAAAATTAATCGTGATAAAATTTATAAAGTGTGGTCAAAAATGGTCTGTGTTGCGCTAACGTTGATGTTTTTCAAATTGTAAAAGTATTTGGCGAAGTGTTTTTCAAGAGAAAATTTGTTGGAATAATTTAAGGGTGTACAGAATATTCCGATTACATTTTTCAAATAAAGTGAGCGATGCATAGTGCGGTATCTATTTTAAGATTATGAGATAAATAAATGTTTATAGAATAAATTGCTCCTTCTTTTGATTGAAATTAAAATAATTTGAATTTTAAATAAATCTCAAAACAAATTACACACTAGTTTTATTTAAACAACATTGATAGTTATTTTTAAACATTTGAATTCATATTACGCGTATCCAATTTTTCGTATAACTTTTATAAAATTAATTGTGATAAAATTTATAAAGTGTGGTCAAAAATGGTCTGTGTTGCGCTAACGTTGATGTTTTTCAAATTGTAAAAGTATTTGGCGAAGTGTTTTTCAAGAGAAAATTTGTTGGAATAATTTAAGGGTGTACAGAATATTCCGATTACATTTTTCAAATAAAATGAGCGATGCATAGTGCGGTATCTATTTTAAGATTATGAGATAAATAAATGTTTATAGAATAAATTGCTCCTTCTTTTGATTGAAATTAAAATAATTTGAATTTTAAATAAATCTCAAAACAAATTACACACTAGTTTTATTTAAACATTGATAGTTATTTTTAAACATTTGAATTCATATTACGCGTATCCAATTTTTCGTATAACTTTTAGCCAGGGTATGTTGTGCTGGTACTGTCAGTAGAAAATAATACAATTGAACATTATCATATTCATTTATTTTATTCTTGGGAGTATTGGAGCATCCGTCAATACCAGAATACACTTCTAATGAGTCTTTTAATATACAAAATTATATTTTGTGATACACTTTTCAAAAAGTTAACATACGGTACAATCCTAGTCCTACTTACTCCTCTTCACCTTCGTAATCCTAATCATGATCGTGCATATGAGAAAAATAACTAGTCCGTCTGAAATAATCATGCATTTTCTAAATACATATGTAGGTACCTACGCAAAATGTCATCTCAATCGCGTGAAGATTAACGTCTATAAAACATTAAAAATTTATTTGCAAGATTTAATCCAAACATACATAATGTCGGGGAAACACATGCCCGTAGCTTGCACACTAGCATACCAGCTCCTTGCAAGTGCCAGCTACCGTCATGTGTATTCGATAACCTGGCATACCTTAATAACTGGCATACCTGTAACTGGAAGCTAGCTACTTGCAAGTAGCTAGCACAACATTTGATTTTCTTGCATGCCCGTTGAGGGAGAGGACGCGGGGGGCCGCCAAGCTGTATCCGCGATGGTAAATATTGGTATGCAAGGGTACAACTTGCATGTCAATATACTTGCAAATCTATCCGGCAATGTGCCAGTACTCGTACATGCCGGTAACTTTCATGCCAGCTACATTCCCGATTTACGGGTCTGTGTATCCCCGCCCTAATCGCCTTGATTAGTACGAAATTATTGCAGGTGCATACAAACATTACAAGTTATATGAATGTACAGAAATAACTTTTATATTGTTTACAAAAGTTGTTAAAAATTATTTTATAAAGTATGCATGTTTATAAAGTATTCTGTAAGCAAACACAAACAAAATTAATAGCAGCGTTTTACCTAACAATAAAAGTAAAACGCTCAAAGCGAATTACCTTATTCGAAGCCTATTTATTTGAGAGTAGCACTTCCGTTAACCATTTGCGTGTCGTTATGTTACCTACTTGATCATACTACGTCACTTCCGCTTACTGCTTTCTACCAACATTAGATTACCAGGAGGCATTAGATTACACGAGCGTTGCCGACGGATTTGAAATCATTAAGTCTCAAATTAATATAATATATCTGTAAACAACAGTACGATCCTAAAATCACAGAGTGCAAAATCACAAAATTTTAAATCTGCAAAAAATAAGTGATTGTAAAATAGTAAACTTTAAACAATGCGTCAAATGAAATGCCTCACTTGACAGCATCTTATTTTTTGTAAAAAGTATAGTTTAGTATAGGGACCGTGCAGAAGCTATAGAGGGCAGCACAAAACGACAAAAGTCAAAACGCCACCAAGCGGATTAAAAACGAAACTGCCACAACTAAAGTGCGTACCTATCTATGCATATTTAGTTTTGTCCCTTTGTTTTTCATGTGTTTTCATAATGTCGCTTAACGAGGAATAACTCAATATTTCACTATAAATTACACATTACGATTTTAGTGATATCAAGAATAGTGTGTGTCGTGCGAACGTTGATATTTTTCAAATTCTAAAAGTATTTGGTCCAAGTGTTTTTCAATAGAAAATTTGTTGGTATATCTAAAGGTGTAGAGGATTTTCCGATAACATTTTTTAAATAAAGTGAGCAACGCATAAAGCAGTATCTATTTTAAGACGAATGCCAGGTATTTTGATATTGTGTGATAAATAAAAATGTTTAAATAGAACAAATTCCTCCTTTTCATTGAAAATAAAAATAACTAAAAAAAATAAATTATCATTTACTTAAAGCTTCAAATTCAAGCTTTCAATTTTCTTCTTGTCACCGTCAACGTACCGGCAATTCTTGAGCCGAACGGAATTGTACGTGACGATGGTAAGCGACCTGACGGTTTGACTCTTGTTCCCTGGAAGCAGGGGAGGTCTTTAGTATGGGATGGTACTTGCGTAGATACCTTGGCACCGTCTCATGTTCAGGCGACCTCGATGCGCGTAGGTGCGGCGGCTGAATCTGCGGAGGCATTGAAACGAAACAAATACGCTCGTCTGGCAGAAGGATATACCTTCTTGCCCTTCGCAGTGGAAACATTGGGACCGTGGGGACCAGAAGCAAGACATTTCTATAAAGATTTGTCTTCGCGTCTGGTCGTAGCGTTGGGTGACCCGAAGGCAGGAGCCTACTTTGGACAGCGCATTAGCATAGCTGTCCAGAGAGGCAATGCAGCTAGTATCTTGGGCACTCTTCCACATCGCAGCGATGTTTTTCATTTGTCATAGTTTTAGTTTATTTCATTATTTTAGTTTATTAGGTTTTAAAATAACTTGAATTTTAAATAAATCTCAAAACAAATTATATATATTAGTTTCATTTAAAAAAACCTTGATAGTTCTTTTTAACCGTTTGAATTCATGTCACGTGTATTTTTAACTGCATTTATCCAACTTTTCGTATAGTTTTTAGCCAGGGTATGTTGTGTACTATCAGTGGAAAATTACGAGAATTTACACTAACATATTTATATATTTTATTCTTGGGAGTATTGGAGCATCCATCAATTACAAGAATACACTTTTAATGCGCCTTTTAATACACAAAATTATTTGTGATACACTTTTCAAAAAGGTAACATACGGTAGTAATCCTACCCGTAAGGCAATATGTAGTTCCGATAAATGACACTAGATGGCATAGGTGTCGCCACGCACGGTCCCTATAATAGGCATGATGACAGTAATCAAGTATCGCCAAAATATTTATCTGATCTAATGAAATAGGGTTCAAAGATTTTGAAACATGTATTTATTATCTTATTAATGTCGAGATTAATAATTTATTTGTTAAAATAAATCTACAAAATACAACAATCCGCCATGATAGCTAAAACATCCATCAGATCGAATTACGTCAAATTACGTCACGTCTTAGTTAACGTAATTTTTTTGTAAGCATATTATACGCGATCTGGCATTTTTTACTGAGCCGTGGCGCAATGACAGACGCCATGACACGGGCGAGCGTTTTGGAATGAATTTGAAACTTAAAATTTAAATGTACTTTTATTACACAAAAACCTTAAGTTTCTACAAAAATATCATATTATATTTTAGACATAATAGAAACTTCTGAATATCATAGAAGAGTTTTTGAAAATTAGTCATCATGCCTATTGGGTAGAATTGACAGTTGATTTGATGATGACAAATAAAAATAGCCAGTCTCAAATAAAATACTTGTGATGATGGAATGGAATATTTTTAAAATTAAAACAAATTGAAAAGATTTCTCTAAAATTGAAATGATTGTGTATGTACCTCGTGTATTTTCATTGTTCTGTTGTGATTACAGATATTTACACAATACAGTTTTCAGCACTAATGTCAAGGGTGAGGTCGTGGACTCTGCGCCCTGTACACGGCCAGGCTAGCTTGTACTGCCACGTCAGACTGAATGCGTCTTGAACTTGTGACTGACGGTCTGTTATATCTATCGTTCCGTACGTGGGGACAACGTGGGCTTTCGCAGAAGCAAACAGATCTATGTCGGGTGTGCCCCATCTCGAAAAAAATATATTGGTTACTTTTGGTGCCATTCTGGCAGGCATGACAGCCGAGAGAGCCCGTCTGCTTCGCAATTGAAACGCCCGGGTAGGTGATGAACTTCTATATGGATGTTGTGAAGATCTGATAATTAAAATATTCTGTATGTAAGATTCATCAAACTCTGAGACCTTGTTCCCCTTCGTTTCGGAGATGAGCGACCAGACATATTGTCTGTCAGAATCATAAGTGAAGATCGAGCTAGGTGCTGACAGTGATCTTTTAAAACGCGTAAGACGGCTAACATCTCCCTCTGGTTGGAGTGGAGAAGGGATTCTTTCAACGACCAACTTTAGCTGTCCACCCCATGCTGTCTCTGACGCATCCGTCACCAGGTAATTTGTTACAGGTGGAAAGTGGATGTAAGAATGGTTTCCTACGTTGAGAGACCACCATTCCAGTTCGTGCATGGCTTGTATAGGAATCTGAAATCGCCGACTGGGATTTTGATGGAGTAGGGACTGGCAGTGTTTTAGAAGGTGTCTGTGATTGAGATGACCTAGCGGGACTGGGAAAGTGGCAAAATTTCCTGAGCCGACAAGACTTTGAATTTCTTTTAAATTCGTTCTTTTTGTTGTGATTATGCTCTGAATTGGTCAGGGACGCAAATACTTTTGGGGCTCAGGAAAGCCCAAACGGCAGGCAGGTCATTTGAAATAACTGCCCCTTGAACACGAACCTCAGAAAGCATTTATGGGCTGTCGTAATAGGGAGATGAAAATAGGCGTTTGAAAGGTCTATTTTAATGAGCCAATCCTTTGACTGTAGGAATTCGGGAACCCAGTAATTTATAAGACTGAACTTGCTTACTGTGATGAACTTGTTCAGGTTTTTCAAATTGAAAATTGGACGCAGTGAACCGTCGTTCTTTGGTGTTAGAAACATAGGTGAGATGAAGCTGGGGCTTAGGTCGGCTTGCTTCAGGATGCCCATTTTGGTCATTTCCGAGATTGCTTTCGACATCTCTATTGACGACGGTGTTGCTTGACAACTGGTCAAATCGGGTATATGCAAGGGTGGTTTGCGACAGAAACGTCACGGCCACGTCCGGCACGACAACCTGTTGCCACGTGGGGGCGGACACTGGCAGCATACTGCTACCATACAGGCAGGTACCGGAGCTAACTGCCCGGGCTGCCCCACGTATTCTGGGGGAGGGCAACGTCTCGCATATAACCGCCCAGACGAGTGCTGCTGCGGCCGATCCATCATCACCATCATACATCATCTCAGATCCATTGTCACCTACATCATCAACAAGTTTATTTCAGACACCCAACTCATCACCACACTCATATTAATGTCAACCATCATCATCACGATCACCCACAATTTCGCCATTGTCAATCGATGTTGCACAGAAATCTCTAGTGAGTACTTCCGTGCCCACGACAGACAACACCATTCATAAGCGTCCTAACATAAATGAAAATAGCACGGAAATACGCGTAAATCGTAACACAAAATCATCTTCATCTCATAATCCAAGTAATGGGGTTTTGAAGGACATGTTTCCTGCCACTACTCAAGCTGGTAAAAATAGGAAACGCATGAAATGGACAGATGAAATAAATGGAACTCCTACGTTGCTATTACTTAGTAACCCACAATGAGACAAACTTAACCGCATGGAGAACACTATTACACCAGAAATTCATTCAATATATTCCCGAATTAGGTCATTTGTCCGAGTCAGCGTCTTTCCGATACGTGTAATTCATAGAAATAACCGAATACCGGCCATTGAAGGAGAACGCTTAAAGCAGTCCATTGCGTTACTATTAATTTCCTCAGATAGTCAAGAAGATAACTCTACACCTTCTATGAACGATCAACTCATAAACAACGATACACAAACACATATTACACACTTATCACTTACATCAAATTCACAGGATATGTTCAAACTGAATCACCACATATTTTAATGACTAATGACATTGAAGTCTTACAAACTAATTCACAACCAGACAATACAAACTTAAAAAAAATGGAAAACCCTTCATACGGCTTTATTAGCTAAATTTGCAGGAACAGACCCTACCAAAATAGGCCAAAATTTACCTAAATTAAAATACAGCAAGAGGCTAAATCAATTTATTACCATTTTTAATTGAGACATATTAAAAAACTTTATTTCCGATAACTCGCAACTAATTGATATCCACACCCTTATTTATTGCAGTGCTTTAGTAATTACATTACTAAGTATATACACAAGAATTAAGCTATTTGATAAAACAAACCCAAGCAGTACACCGTACAAAGCAGTCTTGAAGCTCTCCCTTCCTGGTCAAAAACAGCTGAGCTTACCCCACAGTCTTTGCAAAGTAAATTACCAAAATTCTTTGGTGAGGGTAATTTTAAGAAATTTTCTAATGATGTTTTACAAATTGCTCACACAGACGTTTATGACTTGAACAATTTTCGTGCGGGCCAGCTCTTAATTTACACAAATGAGTGGAAAAAGCTCAAAGCACCTACATTCCTTATAAAAATAATTCAAGGTTTTCGAATACCATTCTGTCGCAAACCGCCCTTGCATATACCCAATTTGACCAGTTGTCAAGCAACACCGTCGTCAATAGAGATGACGAAAGCAATGTTGGAAATAACCAAAATGGGCATCCTCTAACAAGCCGACCTAAGCCCCAGCTTCATCTCACCCATGTTTCTAACACCAAAGAACGACGGTTCACTGCGTCCAATTTTCAATTTGAAAAACCTGAACAAGTTCATCACAATAAGCAAGTTCAGTCTTATTCAGGGTTCCCGAATTCCTACATCAAAGGATTGGCTCATCAAAATAGACCTTTTAAACGCAAGTTGAGAATGTTTGTTACATTGCTTAAATAATGTGTATAATTTGAATTGTATAGATAATTAGATTGTTAAAAAGTCATTAATTTGGTTAGTGTTATAAATTTACAGTTGGCAAAAGATTTAATTAAGGATTTTAAACAATTATTGAGGTAAGTCTCATTAAGATACGGATTATTAGTGACTTGTAAGATCAATATATTAAATTGTCGAAATTTATCAAGCGTTACACTAGTGCATTAATAATATCATACGGGTTTTTGACGTTAGCTCCAACGGCTAGGATTATTCTGTCACCATCATTTAGTCTTTCGCATAAATTATTACAATATGACAAAGTTTCCTTACAAAGCGAGTTAGGTTTAATAAAAGATGAGACGATAATTATTATCTTCACATTTTAGGTTTTTTCTACTATTTATAATATGTTTGTATAATGCAATTATTTGTTGAACCCCCACAATGTGCAAAGTTTTCGTGTCATTAGAACAAACAATTATTTCTCTATCCCTAGGCTCATTAATTGGGTCGTTAATATTTTTATCTTCGTTTTTCGATATGGTTGAGTTAGATTTTATATTATTCGGTGGTGTCGTAAGCTTCCACACTCCTGTGTGGTTTACGGGTGAGGGGTGTCGATGACAAAGAGGGAAATGTCGGATACGTTGGACTAGTCTTTGACCTTGTCCTTGAATTTTTGATTGGTGATTGAATTTTGCTTAAATTTAGGTCATCAATCCCAACTTTTTTATAAAGTTTTAATTTATTTTCTTGGAGAGTTAACTGCTTTTTAAATTGAGAATTTTGTAAATTTAAATTCTCAATCTCTTGATTAGCAATCAGGAGTTGCTCTCGTAATTCACTGATTTCCTCTTGTAGTCCCGCTATAGTGGAATTGTCGTGTGGTTTTGAAATATTTGGTAGGCTGGTGTAGCTTAACCCTGATAGATTCTAATGGATTACACTTAAATTATTATCAAGTTTATTTATTTATTTAAAGTGTTCCCTTCGCAAAGTTATGTTCTCACTGAAAGACAAAAAACACCGTTATAAGAATAAAAAGTGCTGGTCACACAGATGTACCCTTGTGTACCCTTCAACGGCCAAGTCACACAACATTAACTATAATAATAAAGAAATCGCAGTAAGGAACCTTAGACTTGGCACGACTTTGTCTAGATTTCATTACTTTTTAGAGATAAACAAGCAGCTCCATCGAGGCTTGGCTAGTTTTTTACAGAATGTTTTTGGTGGGGATTTCACTTCTTTTTGTAGAAACGTGGGTATATTGATTTATTTTACAGTAAAACCTCGACAAGTTAAAGTCAAAGGGAAACACAAAATATTTTAAGTTATAGAGGTTTTAAGTTATCAAGGGTCTATGTTAGGGATAGGTATAGGGATAGGTAGGGATAGAGGTAGGTATGTACATATATATGTATGTATCCTTGTTATTATTTTTACTAAAATACAGAATATAAAATACAGAAATTTAAATAATTATATTTATTTATTCACATTGCACACGTTACATAAAAATAAAACAACAATTTTAAAGGTTTAGTCTACTTAAAAAAAGTCTGTGATTTTCTTTTGTTTTAAAAAATTCACAGCCCCGATGTTCCGCAACGTATGCAACTATAGCAGATCTGATACTGCTAGTTGAGTCAGTTCTACCATACACCAAGAAAGATATATGTAGAGTGGAAGAAACAAGACCCATCTTTGGGCCTACCAACTACTTCGTAGCTACTAAATTCACCGTTGTCTTTTAATATCGACATTTTTTATCACGATCATCCAAGATCATAATGCTTCCTCTATGTAGATGTGTCATGTACATAGAGATGTGTAAATCATAGTGTCAATCAAATAGATGTCAATCAATTTGTTTTTTTATTTATTTTATTATGAAGGAGTTTTTAGTATCAATTGGTCATTAAAATTTTTTATTTTATACATTTTGCTTAACTTATGAGAATTATTTTGTATTTGGGGGGATTTTTGATGGAAATTTATAATATTTGGCATAATTTCAGCTTTTTTAACTTATTAGATTTGCATTTCAATATCTAATGGTTGGGCTCTTGTGTTTTCTAATCAGGGTCACCAATTTAATTTCTACAATCTGTATCTATCTATTTGTGAGTGTAAATAATTATTGTGTGTAAAAAACGTATGATTGTGTGCTTACTGTGTTTTTTCATTAATTTTATGTATTTCCAACGCATTTTACTTAATTTTATGGACCATGTGCACTAAAACACATCAATATCTACCAAACAAAACAAAAATGAGGAAAATCTTTTAAAATTTATTCAGACTGTCGTACCCCCAACTACCAACTACTAGGGGGTAAGACCGTCTACCCGATGATATTTTAAATTCTCATCGATATCTGTAAAGTTATTTCATGTACTTACAGATGTTTTGAATTTTTAATAATGTAAACAAAGGTCATTGTTCAACATGTATCTCCAAATATCATCATTGTAGAAAGAATAGGACTCGTACAATGAAGTCTCAAAAATTAAAATCTCAAAATTAAAATAAACTATGACGGTCTTCCCCACATTGACTATATAACATAAATTACCTACTTAATTGTTAAAGAAAGTTACTTTCTTTGTAACAAACACTCGAATTCACACTTCATTAATTTATGGTAGTGACTTTAGTATCTTAACTAAATCAAAAAAATCTCAATGAACAAAAAAGAAACTAATAGATAACAATACTAAGAAAAACTATTTACAATAAAAACAAACCATCTAAAATATCACTTTGTGGCATGGTGCCCAGAACGCTGGCAGCGTTGCCCCTTTGAACGCAAATATCTTTCTTTGTATATTTATTAATTTGTTTTTAATAACAATTCGGCGTTTTGCAATATTTTTCAAAAATTAACCAAAGTGAATTTACCAGTTGCAGAAGTAACTTTTCGTAATGTAGCAACACTGACTTCCAACGCTGAAAGTGTAAGAAGGACAGAAGTACAATGTTTCGATGGAGATGACTGATATGTGGGGTAAGCTTGCCAGCGGACCATAATAGTAAAAACATTCATTATTTGCTTTGTATATGTTTTGCATATTTTACTGGCAGGATATTGTACATTAAAACTATAAGGTGTAAAGGAATGTAAAAAAATGTTCATCAAATTTTAAATGTTTAAATTATAGAAAAATATTTACCTTTATAAAAACATGTACTTTTATATAATTGTCAAAATCATTTTAAAAAAGCGTATGACTATGTGTTACTTTAAAGATATCTTTGAATTTCAACTTAATATTACGATACTGGCCAAATCATGCTTCGATTACTGTGCACCCTACTCCACTTTGCGCGGCAGCGGTCAGAAGGCGGAGCTTATCGGCACACTCGCGTCGAAGCTGGCTCACTGTCAATTCGAGAGCTGCGAAGAGTACGCTCGCGTTTATTACGTTGTGTTTATAGTGAAGTGCATTTGTGAAGGAAGAATTTTCGAATGTCGTGAAGTGATAGATAGTGTTGTTTAGGTGAAAAGTGCAACTTCAGTGATCGACGTGATGTTATGTGTGTTAGCGACCAGTGATTAAATCAAAATGTGTACAGCACCGTCGAGTGCAAAATTGATTTTTGCCACGTAGTGACGCGAACGGGTAATGATTCCTAATGTGGAGTTCGAAGCAAGATGGTTAGAGAGACTCGGCACCTGTGGGTTGGAAATTTACCCGATAACATACGTGAAGATCGAATAAGAGAGCACTTTAAACGGTAACAACTTGTCTTTACCTTATTTTCTTTCTTGTTTTACTGTTTCTTCTATCCCATTTAGGCAACAATCCAGACATTGTATTCCTTCTACAAACGTTTAGGTCATTCTTTAACCGTAGCTTAAATGTACTGTATCTATGTATTTTACTTCGCACGAAATCAAATTTATTTACTGCTTTCTTTTTACTTATTTATCACAGAAATATTAAATCTTCAGTATATTATGAAAGTAGTTACACTGGAGATTTAAAGAATTGTTTATTTACTTACTTACTGAACTGTTGTGTTTCTATATTTGTTTCATAGGAGAAAACAACAACACTAAATCAGACTTATGGCTTTATAAAATCGATAAGTTAGCCCAACAATGTTAACCTACCTGTAATTGTGTTGAAGCATTAAATATTATTAAGTACGAACTTCTATCTACACAGTCTTTACACAGGACATCTGTGATGAAAACGAATTTGGACTAAGAGCTCGAGCCCAGTCTACGATTAGGTATGTGGTGTATGGTCAACAGGACATGAATTTCAAATTAAATCATAAAATTGCAGGTTCTTCTAGGCCACACTAAAACGTGAATTAATAAGTCTTTAAAATTAAAAGCAAAGGAATCAACTGTTGTTTCAATGTAGGTACCTACTTCCTATTGAAAAGCTATATTATTTTAACAACAAACCGTATTTATTATAGAGAATTGCTTTCAAGTTACAATATTCTGCTTCCAGTCTTCCAATTCAAGTTTTTAGTGTTTTTTCATTTATTTCCAAGCCAAGTGTATCGCTAGATTTTACTTCCAACTACAGTTTTAATTTTCAACTTCTGATATTTAGGCCATTATGTTTGTACCGGTATCATGCTATCTCGTTCATATCGTCGCTCTGTCTATACTCGCACGTAGTGGTACGACGTACAAAAAAATAATCAGTTTGGATTAGCATTCGCGCTGTCTTGACGCACTCCATTTCGTAAAATTTTAATTCTGTTTAGTTACAACTACTGTTCTGTTATTTGTTGTTTTAAGTTGTTTAAATGGCTTCTAGAAAACGCGGGAAGGTTCTTCATAGTGATGCTCGACACATAGTCTACAACGTAATTAAGTATTTGGAAGAAGAAAAGAGACCGGAGCGTTATCACCCTTGCAATTTAGTAACGCACGGGCAAGTATGGCAACGGGCTTGGACACCATCACGATATAGAAGATAAAAAAAGAAGGATAATATTTTACTTGACCCTTTTTTTACTGACGCTTCCATAAGTACCGGCCGCCATTACAAGATTGTTTCTTTATCCGTTCGGCTTATAGTTATCTTCCTTTACATTCATACGTTTTTATTTCATCATTACGTATTCAGTCGCGCAGGTAAATTTATAGCTGACTCTGTGCCCTTGGATTAGTAATTATTTTGTACTTGCTGTTAGTAACTACTAGAACTTGTATCATGAATTATTTCTTTACAAGAATGAACAACATATGCGATAAGTCACAAGCTTCTGTTTGTGACCATCTGTTGGCATTCTAAATGTTAAATTAAAATATTAGAATTGAGTGCTGGTTTTTAATTGTTGCAGCTTTTTCATTGTACCCCCTTTTAGATTTATCTATGATTGTACCTAATTAACGTGTTAAAGTTGTTTGGAATTTCACAACAGACTTGGTGGTGAAAGTTTGTGATTCAAAAAAACTTTGGACAAATTAATTGGCAGCGCGAAACTAGCATTTGATAAAAAAATGTGTCTCATCAAGTTATCAGATTGGTGAAGGTCGATCTTGACCGGCTCTTAGACTATTATGCATTTTTGCCGCCAAACTCAATTAGCACTGAACATAGCTTATCAATTCCTTAAGGTTTTATTTAGATTTAACACAATGAGAGAAAGGGTGGAGGGTAACTTGGGTGAAAGTTAAAGTCATTAATTTGGAGTCATGTATCTTAGAAGTACTTTGGATAGACAGTCTAAATTAAAGGCAGTGTGGGGCAAGTGCCGGGTCGACTAGTTTGTAATAAAATTACCTCCAGGAAGTTGGCACCGCACTTTAGAGTAACAACAATTTTGAAGCTTGTTCCGGATTGTTCTAGGTTTGTTCTACTTTGTTCCACTTTGTTCCAAAACGGCATAGGGCTGAGAATGAAACTTTCAGAAAAAATGACAAAAAACCCATTTTTGAGCTGGCACCACACTTTGAAGGTATTGCGATTTTGACGGTTGTTCCAGGTTGTTCTAGGTTTGTTCTATATTGTTCCAAATTATTGAGTTCGAGAAAAATTTATTTCTTATAAATTTTGAGCAAGCACATCGAGCTATCGAGATTCAAATGGTTGTCTGAGTTGATCCTGTTCCAAAATATTACCTTCGAATAAAATTTATTTTTCGCGAAATTTATGAAACTTTTGAAATCGAGATTCTTATGGTTTTTCCGAGTTGTTCTAGCTATTTTTGGCGATTCTGACGGTTGTTCCAGGTTGTTCTAGTTTTGTTCTATTCCATTCCAAAATATTACCTTTGAAAAAAATTTATTTTTTACAAAATTCACGAAAAATAAATTTTGAGCAAGCACATCGAGCGATCGAGATTCAAATAGTTGTCCTGAGTTGTTCTAGCGATTTAAGCGGTTGTTCCAGGTTGTTATAGCTTTGTTCTATTCTGTTCCATATTATTGCGTTCGAAGAAAATTTATTTTTCACAAATTTCACGAAAAATAAATTTGAGCTTTGTCGTTTCAAGCTATCGAGATTCTTATGGTTTTTCCGAGGTGTTCTAGCTATGTTTGGCGATTCTGACGGTTGTTCCAGGTTGTTCTAGTTTTATTTTATTCTGTTCCAAAATATTGCCTTCGAAAAAATTTATTTTTCACAAATTTCACAAAAAATAAATTTTGAGCTATGTCGTTTCAAGCTATCGAGATTCTAATGGTTTTTCCGAGTTGTTCTAGCTATTTTTGGCGATTCTGACGGTTGTTCCAGGTTGTTCTAGTTTTGTTCTATTCTGTTCCAAAACATAGAACAACCGCTAAAAGCGCCCAAAAATCTCTAGAACAACTCGGGACAACTATTTGAATCTCTATAGCTTGATGTGCTGCCTTCAAAGTGCGGTGCCAGCTCAAAAGTAGGTTCTTTTTCATTTTTTCTGAAAGTTTCATTTTCAGCCCTATGCCGTTTTGGAACAAAGTAGAACAAACCTAGAACAATCAGGAACAAGCTTCAAAATTGTTGTTACTCTTAAGTACGTGTCAACTTCCTGGAGGTAATGTAATTAAAACTTTATAGTAATGAAATAAAACTTCACCTCACGTTTCCTTTTTCCATAAAAATACGCCGATCGCAATGTTACAACTCTTAGAAATCAGAAAGCTTATTAAAAGTTACATTTTCAATTTTAAATTAAATGACAATGATATAAAACATTTTACAGGGCATTTTGATCAATCCATATTCACCTTTTCAAGTATGCAAATTGAGAAGTTACAGTACATCAATTTAAAAATTAAATAAAAAAGTTTTTATAGTTTTGTCTAATCAATACCCCAGATTGATGAGAAGATTGGTGCAATCTGACTTACCGAATAATTTTTTATCTTTTAGTACATAACCTACATCATTTCTTTTATTGTAAATAAAACTGTTTAACATAAAAAACTTTCTTAAATTTAATTTTTATTCTCAAGTTTTTAGTTTTGTTGTTATCTCAGAATGAGCTCTTTTCTACTAATCAAGCCCTTTCATTTTATTTGACCCATATTGAGGCAGTTGTGTAAAATATGTAATGTAATCCGCCATTTTGTTGCGGCAGCCATCTTGAATTTACAATCATAAAGAATTTATTACTTATAATTGTATTATATTGTAATTGTATCAAGATTAATAGTGTGTACCAAATATCAGATCAATCTGTCATCAGAAAGGGGGTCAAATTCCAATTATAGTTCTTACAATGCCTGCTTGCGCGAAGCATTTAGATGTGGTTGAGACAAATCTGTATACGTATTAATACTGTGTGCCTGCTGTGTCAGTTACGTGTGTGTTCGACTTCCATATACAGTATGGTTGATAAATTGTTTTGAATGAAATAGGTTCCAAAACTTTTTTATTTCATTAAAATCAATTAAAAGAGGGTCAAATTAATACGAGGGTAAATTATTTATAACGTTACGCAAATTGTACTAATTAAAATACTATTAAATTGTTGTTTTATTACAATATAATATGTTTCTACATGTATTTTTTATTGGAAAAACAAAACAATAGTTTTCTTTGTCACGCTCATAATACTCAACGTGTGTAACAAAGGCAAATAAATGTTTTCGGGATACATATTATGACGACAGTGGAACGTCACTGAACGCTTATTGACGTACGCACATAAGCAATGATGAAAGAAAGTAATAGATAGGGAGCTGGCGAGCATGTAGTATATGATTTGCTCGTACTCCGTATTGATAGGCATTAAAGTTCTGATCAATACGACAAAATGTCTTAATGAATGAACATCGTTGCTGCGTTTTTTTCTACAGGGATTCAAATCTAAAAAAACATTGGTACTAAATCATTTGCTCGTGTGACCTGCCTCTGGGGTTAATGGTTAATACTTAATACCATTTTGATAACGAAGAAAATCTATGAGGCTCTGCATTATCGCAGGAGGTGGATGCAAAAATGTTGAAAAAAAAAACTACTAAATCATTTGCTCGTAGCTATAACTGGGTCCATGCGATTTATTAGAACCACCTGAATACGAAAAAATTTGGTAGACACTTTACTTACTGACTTTAACTGTTACAGATGGTTTCAAAGTCTTAACGCATAGTACAAACAGGGTACTTTGAATCGAACGTTTTGCTAACGCGCATTTCGATTTTCAATTTATTTGTTTCGATTAACATTTTGTAAACATAGACCTGTTAATTGAATGCTTCACCCAAGCGTTGATTTAAAAAAAAAAAATGGCCTGCTTTCGTAATATCAGTGACCTGAGTGTCTGCCTCATTCTTTTTTCTTTCTTTTATAAGCAATATAAACAACAGTCAAAGAGGCAGACACGAGCAAATGATATAGCACAGATTTTTTGACGACATTTTTGAAGCGCTATTAATTGGAAAACGCAGCGCTGCGATGGTGGCGGACTATTTTTCTGCGATCGTTCACGGGATTTTTAAACGAACACTGCAGGTCTGCCAAGCGTGCATTTCATAATTTTTTTAAATCATTAAAAATCTTAAAAAGTTCAAAACTTCAAAAATCAGAGTCCTAGATGTCTGCCTTTTTGATATTCTTCATTTTGACAAAGTTTATAAACATCAGCCTTAGAGGCAGACACGAGCAGATGATATAGTATAGCTGTTTTTTTAACATTTTAAGGGTCTGTCAATTGACAACGCAGCGCTACCATGGTGGCAGACGCGGTCCTTAATATTCCTTATCGTATAATAATTATAGCTATTAATAAAGTCTGCCACACGAGCCGACCATATAGATTTTTTGCTCGCCAGCTCCCTATCTATGCCCAATATTTGCGTAACACTTCCATAACAAAAAATGTATACAAGTAAATAAGGGCCTATCCTCTCTTTTTCTTTCGGTCACTGTCAAATCGAACATGTAGGTTGGGAGCCCAAGAGGGGATTTTTGCAGTTACTCGAGCCCGCATATATGGATCCCCCATATCTGCGGGCGTTACCACACGCGCAGGCTTCCTTACGGTTTTGCCTGCGCAGGCCGCGCCGTGGGGTTGGTGATACAGTTTTACCAACCACACACACGGTGTTCCGTGTACAAACCGGCCTGCGCAGGCAAAACCGCGGGGAACAACGCGCCTGCGCGTGTGGTAGCAACATTACACCTATGTCCCCCCCACGCAAATGTCCAGTTTACACATGCAAGTCCACAAGTCCTCTTTACACATGCATTTGAAGCGCTACAGATATGCGCTTATAACTTTGCATGTGTGTTACTAACGTATGTGGTTTTCTATTCAATAAAGTCCGAACGCGGTAAGACACGTGATATTCATATAAACAATACGGAAATCGGATCACGCGTCATGACGTGATAGGTGAATGAGAATAGGCATGATGACAGTAATCAAGTATCGCTAAAATATTTATCTGATCTAATGACACAGGATTCAAATATTTTGAAACATGTATTTTTTTCTCTTATTAATGTCGAGATTAATAATTTATTTGTTAAAATAAATCTACAAAATACAACAATCCGCCATGATAGCTCAAACACCCATCAAATAGAATTACGTCAATTTACGTCACGTCTCAGTAAAAGTCATTTTTTTTGTTTAAGCGTATACGCGATCTCTGCATTTTTTTACTGAGCCGTGACGTAATGACAGACGCCATGACACCGGCGAGCATTTTAGAATGAATTAGAAATAGAAAATTTAAATGTACTTTTATTGCACAAAAACCTTAATTTTCTACAGAAATATGATATATTTTAGACATAATAGAAACTTCTGAATATCATAGAAGAGATTTTGAATTAGTCATCTTGCCTATTAACGTCACGTCTATACGCGGGATTGGCCCTCAAAGTGTTAAGCTAAATAAAACTGTTTAAAATAATAAAATAAAACTAATGTTAGTGTTACAATTGAATAAATGAAACTTATAACTAATACACAATTTGATTGGCAAGTTTGTATAATTCATATGTCAATTTAGCGTACTATATTTATTATATTTATAATTAGATGTTATTTTACCTAATCGAACATAGGTGTGTTAAGTTTCTTTAGAATGTAATACTTATAGTATGTAAGCGATTCAAAATTATAATCATTTTTAATAGTTACTAGTAAGTTTACATAGAAGAACAGTTGTTGCTCCACCGCTATTTTGCAATGTCGCGCTCCAAAAGCAGCATGGGTGCGCGCAGGCGGGGACGGCGGTGCTGCCGGTCGTCGAACTCTGGCATAAAAATACCGTCGGTCGCGAAGATAACAAACATTGGATTAGATCGTAATGTGTAGTTTGTTAAACGTCGCTAATCTAGGCGATACAATCATGTCGGTTGACTACGGTCGATAAATAATTCAAAGGAAGCATTGGGAAATTGCGTTTTTTGGGACAATAAATAAATATTTAATTAATGAATTTTACGTTTCAATGTTTGTTACAACATTGGTGCCCCGGTTTCTCTAGGAAACCCCAAGAACCCAGTAAGTAGTAATAATGATTAGTACGTAACAGACCCACGACGTACGTACGGGATATGTAGGTCTCGAAATAAAATGATTGACTTTTTTAAAATAATTACTAAAGTAAGCATTGAATAAACTAATAGACTCTGTGCTATTTTGTTAAGATATTACGAAAATGTAACTTATTTGATACCTTATCTTTAGATAGCATTATTGTCGCTAAGAATCGGCTAAAATGTTTACAGGATAAGATATAAAAGTAGGTAACAATATTTTTGTATAAATAACGAATCTAAAATAATTAAATTCAATATATCATATGACTATAAATATAGTATAGCCTCTTATAAAATGATTTATTTATCAGGTATTTTCCAGTTCTATTTTTTTTTTAATATAAATTGTGTGAATTTTCTAGTTAGTAATTTGTTTCTCTTTTCTTCTCTCTTTCAAATATATTTTTGCGCGGCGTTATATTTTTTATAACTAGCGCGACCATTATTTTACTGGCTGGTACACCGTACAAGCGACACTATTACATGAACGTCATACCTACGCTACCCAACGGTTCCGTTCGCCTTGGATAACTCGCTCGGGTGAAGTGGCGCTGGCGCCCGGCGAAGCGTGAGTCGAGCGGCGCGCGGCGCTTGCCGCGCGGCGAGAAGTCTGGCAACGTCGCATGTTTTGTACGTATGTATCGAGGCGTTTCGTAGATGTGACTACTTCGATATCTACCTACGTGTTTTTATGTAGCTACGTGTGCGTTGTATGTTCATTCTGCGTCCTCGCTCACAGAACTCGTTTTAATAATGTAGATTCTTTGTTTGTATTTTAGTGAATATTCATGATAATGTTATGATAAATCTTTGAATTATAAAGTAAGCTAGTAAATTTGTAAATCGCCATTGGGTAATACATTATTCAAACATTAATTATAATAATACAATTACCTAATGTATTTTTAAGAAATATAAAAGTAAGTAGACATTTTTAGGAAGTTGTGTACAATTGGAGTATTCAAGTAAACCTAAACCTAAAAACCTAAAAATAGGAAACCTAAAGTATTTAATAAATTTTATTTCATACTTTTTTAAGTCGGTACAATTTTTTTAAATAACATATTTTTTACCCTAATTTTTAGTTTTCAGTCGATATATCATTATAATTACGGAACCGATTTTAATGAAACTTACCATTCCCCAAGTTAAAACAAATGCAAACAAACAAAAAAAGAACTGTCTTGATTCGTCAATTAGTTTCGGAGATAGGTATGCGAGGAAAAACATATCTACATAAATACTAGGTCGCTAGATAAGTTTTGCAATACGAAATTTTTAGAAATGTAGCGTTCTTGATATTATAATTATTAAAAAAAGCTTAACTCATTGCTAGATGATAGACGAGCAAAAAGTTTCCATAAAGGTTCTTTTTATAGAATTATGCTAGGTACTTTATAACTGGTGAAATATCCGAATGGTCAAGAGACAACTACATGTGATTTTTTACTGCATGTTACTGGGCGGACTGCTTGAAGACGGACTTGTTAAGAATATGAAATTTATACTCAAAATATAGTTTACTTATTGTATAATTGTTTAATGGTGCAGTCGTGATTTTAGCGCGAATTTTTAATGCTACTGATGCTTTAAGATATGGTTGCTCTATTGAAGCACTGTCTCAGGAAAACATGGCAAAGTCGAATTATTAATAAAGTAGTATTTTTGTGTATAAACTACATAAAGAAAGAAGATATATTATAGATTATTTTACCAAACATTCATAGAATTCACTTTTTATTTTTACTAAAGTCACCTTTTCACGAACTTCAATCACTAAGGTCTTAGACAAAATATTTACTATTTTACTAGGGGCTATTATTTGAATTTGAATGAACATCAAAGTTTTGGTCCCTTTAAAGGTACCGTCGGCGTTAATTGTAATTTATAAGTTCAGAGTGTCGGCCTTAGTGACTATAATTATTTTGTCTTTTAAAAGGACCGCAGGACTTACGAGGTTAATATTACCTACAATCATACAATGTATAGAATTGAAGTCGATTAAAAATAAAAATAATTAAAAAACTTAACCGACTTCAAAAAGTATGAAATAAAATTTGTTACATTACTTTAGGCTTTTTAGGTTGGTGTCTTTCTTTTGTATCATGTATTTTGTTTCTATTGTTAAATTTTAGCACCAACCCCAAATAAATAGTAAGCCTAAAATATGTAACAAATTTTATTTCATACGTTTTTGAAGTCGGTTTAATTTTTTTAACTAATTCTTTTCATGTTTTTCGTTTTAAATCCATATTTCAATTTAGTTTTTTTTTTGTATGAAAGGTGAGTTACGGGCGTGTGTTTTTAGACATGTTTGATGAAAATCGGTTGAGTCGTTTAATAGTTATGGGGGGGTGAAAGTGGGGAAGAATAATCGAATGTCTGCAAATATAATCGAGTGGGGTCTAATGAAAAGCGGTTGAGCCCTGAAAAACCCGGACTAAAAGTGGGGAAAATACCTAATAACTGCAAATATATGTGGTGGGGAGAAAATGATGGAAATCCGAAATTTCGACAAGAATCTGTGTTAACAACTTAACAAAATATTACATTATAATAAGTGTGTACCTATAAAAATTATAAAGTATGTATACACTAAACACTAATTTTATTCTAAATTTGAAGCTTCTACTCTCCGCGACAATAGCCCACCACCCTAATTTTTCATCTGGTCTGGTATTGGATACTCAGGTAAAAGGGATATTAACTTCTGTTCTGGAAAAATAACTAGTAAACGATACCTCGAAATAATAAACGAACAGATTACCTCTCATGCGATGCGGATTACTGGTCCTAATTTTATTTTTCAAACAATGCCAGTATTCACCCAGCAAAGGGAGTTAAAAACAATTTTACTGAAAAAAATATTCAAGTTCTTGAGTGGCCAGCGTATTCCCCTGATTTGAACATAATTGAAAATTGTTGGGGAAATAAGCTATCTACTAGCTAGTTTACCGGACCGAATGATTGATGTGATAAGTAAAAGTGGTGGCCATCTACAAAAAATAGTAAATTATATTAATAATTGGTGTTTGTTTATGTATTACTCTTGTATTTTTATTTAAATTTTATTATCTGGGTTAAACTTTTGTCGGACCGCAAAACTCAAAATTATTTATATTTGGTTAATTTTATGCAAATTTAATAAAATTAGTGTATTGATGGTATAATAAATATACTAATTCTGCCGCTTTTTTGCTGACTGGCTGGCGTGGGCACTGCCGGTGCCTCCAGAACTAAAGTCTGGGATACAAACTATTAAAAAAGGATATAAAACGTGGATAGATGGATAAACGTGGTTTATTAAATATGGACATATTCCCGAATATATATTATAATATCTGACTTCTTCATAACTTATTTCTTTTGTTGTCAACGTGCCATTTTATTTAAATAGTTGCTTTTTGAACCGTTAGTAAACTAGTAAGTAAAATGTCAGTTCCATTTAAAGCGCTTGGCATTAAAGTTGTTTGATATTTTGCGCTGTAAATGTCGAAATACCTGAATATGGGTGTTATTTAGCTCTACTCACTACTTGAACTGCATTTACTAGACACGGTCGTCTTTTGTTCGAAAGGACAATTTACGTTCTTGAAAAAAGTTCGTTGTGGCCTTTTTGTGCCATAACGGCTTTGCCCGACTCATGGAACCTATAGTCCGGCAGCCACCGACTGTTTTTTTCATTGATTAATAACAGGCTGAATCTTCGTGAGTTCGTTCTTTTCAACGAGACGCCCAAGATTTTCCTATTTCCAAATTCTCAAAGAGGTAGGTAATGAACTGCGCAGATGTAAAACATGTCGATTTGGTGGGGTCTATATTGTGTGACTAACAGTAAATTATTTATTGATATTAGTATAAATGAATGGCCGCAGTGTCCTACAAATTTAATGTAGTGCTAGGTTTTCCTAGTCCTACACTTGGAAGTTGTCTATTCCACGGCAACACTTTTTTTAATAACCGTAGGGACAAAAAAGCACATATTCAGTTAGTGCATTTTTTGCCTAAATCAAACAGTGTCCTACCAAAAATGGGTACGTATCGCTAGTCCTCCAGGAATATTGATTTTTAGTGTAATACCGTATGGCTGAAGTCGAAAGTTTTCGAGCAATGTGTGTTGCCAGTGATGACCTACGGTGCCGAGACGTGGTCCTTTACTGTGAGCCTAATGCACAAGCTCAGAGGGCAATGGAGAGACCTATGCTTGGTATTTCTCTACGAGACAGAATCAGAAATGATGAAATCCGTAGAAGAACGAAGGTGACCGACATAGCTCTCAAAGTTTGCAAATTAAAGTGGCAATGGGCTGGCCACATCGTTCGCAGGACTGACAACCGATGGGGAAAAAAGGTCCTCGAATGGCGACCACGTTTAGGCAAAAGGGGCACAGGCCGCCCTCCGACCAGGTGGACTGATGACCTGAAGAAGACAGCGGGAAACCGTTGGATTCAGAGGGCCCAGGACCGGGCGGATTGGCGTCGATTAGGGGAGGCCCATGTCCAGCAGTGGAATACTAAGGGCTGAAAGGAAGGAGGAAGGACCGTATGGCTATTTACTTTGAATTTAATTGATATGTTGATTTATTTTACTTTGAAAATTGGTTGTAATAATTTAAAATACAGTGATTTGAAACGTTTTCACTTGGTTTGATTTATGACAAAATTATTGAAAAACAAGTCTGTACATTTTGAGGCGAAATCTAGGTAGGTTACCATAGAGATAGCTCAATAAAATTTACAGAGTAAATAGCTGATGAAACAAAGAACTTTTTAAAATACTTTTGGTTAAAAGATGTTATTTTACTTTTTTTAAAAAAAAGCTTAAAGTTATTGGTATTTTTTCTTTATTTCCTTTTATGCCATGTTTTTTTATTTTATGGCACAAGTGTATGGGTTGCGAAGTAAATTATCTTTGTATTGAAAAGGCCTAACTATTAGCTAAATAACAAAAAAAAAATCTAAGCTTTATCTCCATTACTCATTTCAATATGCTAAGAATTGTCTTGTCGTGTCTTGAACTGTTAAATAAGAGAAAAATCAGAAAAAATATCATAACTTCTAAACTACAATAAATCGCGGAACATACATGGGGGTGATTCGGGTAGCCCAAGGGGTGCCTTACCTCTGGGCCACCACTTGACAGTCTTTCCTGGGACACCCTGTATAACGCAATCGAATAAGAACTTTTAGGATATCATTCTAAGTAGATATAATATTGTAAAGATAAATCAATAATGTCAAAGTAAAAGTATACACTACGTAATAGGGTAAAATCCCAGTAGTGGACTCTTTATTTCCAAATTAAAATGATGAATTTATTTTATAAATTTCTAGCGATGTTCTTTCTTATTGACTAGGGTATTTTACCACACTGAATGATACAAAAAGAAATATATTAGACCAGAAAAAGTTTAAGAAATTAATCAAATACCAAAATCATGAAAAAAAATATCAATTCGACACGTATGTATGTATACTCTCAGAACTGCACAATTTTTACATAATTATGTTGGTCTATTACAACTTTCAAACAAGAATACCAAATTTCATGGATGTATGTAGATATATTTGTCCTCGCATATCTCGAAACTTATTAACGGATCGTTTTCGTTCTTTTTTTGTTTGTTTGTATTTTGTTCAAAAATAGTACGCCTAAACTATGTTAAAAAAAATATTTCATACTTTTTTGATGTCGGTTTAATTTTTTAAAATTATTTTTTTATCGTTGGACTTTTTACAATACTTCAAACATAATTCTGTGTTACACATCGTGCAAACAAACTCAAATTTTGACACAAATCCCTTTCTTTTTTCTCCAACAAATTTCAAATAATTGAAGTTACAACCTGGAGAGTTATGATGTGAAATTTCTTGCAACTGTTCAAATCAAATATGCACATGAAATCTACAATTCCATTTCCACTAATTATGATCTCTTCCAATTGTTCTTCTGGTTTTATTATAATATTAATTATACTCTTCTTCTTGATCCAATTCAGATAGAGAATGATGTAAACAAATGACGAAATCAATTCAAATAATAATCGCACATATTATTACCCAAAATTTTCAAGATATCTCGATAAATTAATAATTTTCAACTTACATGCCATGACACGGGCGAGCGTTTTGGAATGAATTTGAAACTGAAAATTTAAATGTACTTTTATTGCACAAAAACCTTAATTTTCTACAAAAATATGATATATTTTAGACATAATAGAAACTTCTGAATATCATACAAGAGTTTTTGAAAATTAGTCATCATGCCTATTATCTTGCGTTTCAGTTACAGCAGCAAGCCTCTGTAATTTTTGTATTTGATCGAACGGAACTCTAAAATGGAAAAAAGAACACGCTTTATGCTATCAATAATTATTTTATTTAAGTTTAGCAGGGCATGACACAAGGAACAATAATAAACCATATCCAACTTACTTCATGGTATTATTTTTGCTGTGTGAGGAAGTCTTGTCTATTTCTTCACTGACTATGAGATAAGAATTTAGTTCCGGTGTAATTGGCACTCTGTAATTAAACCCGTCATTATTGTTTTTTTATAAATCATCATATACGTGATACGCTCGCGTCGTGTAAGTCTTCTTCCGTGGGAATAAGACTTTTCGTAAAAAGGATGCAAACAGTTTCCATTCCAAATTTCATCCATATGTCCAGGAGTTTTGGCATGAAATCGGAACAAACATCCAGTAATATTTTTTCATTTACAAATTTAGTGTGATAAGTTTTTAAACTTATGTTTTCATATCCTATTTCGCGTCATCAGAATAAAAAAAATATTTTGCAGTGCAATGCCAACAACTGGTACATTTACCCTAGAAATAGTCTGTCTGTCTTTGAAAATTTCCGACTGTAATTGTTCTTCTCACTTCGAATCATTCGGTACATTTACCCTGTAAAAATAAAAAAAATTCAAAGTATATAAATTTCATTCAGTAAATTTTACCCACTATATTGGCGAAATTATCGCCAAGCAGCGTAGGCAGGTAGGTACTATGAATGATTAATTGATTATTATACTTACGAAACCGTAGCATTCGTTTGGTCTTCAAAATTATTGACTTGTAGGTGCATTAATCTAGAAAGATTAATTAAACTGTAAAACATTATATATAAAAAAATACATGTTTCTACCTATACTTGGTGCACGTTCGATCTGGACAAATTTATTAAAATAGAAGTAAGGATTAAGTTAAAAGTACAAACTGCATCTTAATATGGTCAAACCGATCAATCAAAAAAATGTAATTATCATAATCGTAAATTGATATCTGAAACCTTTCAACTAATATGACAACAAAAAGTTGCATACTCTTGCTTGACAGTGGTTGCTAGGCAACGCCAGCAACGCGTGTGTGAAAGTGTGCCTGTCACAACAGTCAGTTGATTTCTACGTGACGTTCCACTGACGTCGACTGCACATGTATTCCAAAACACCTATTTGCCTCTCTCACACTCGCTGAGTATTATGAGCGTGACAAAGACACTATTGTTTTGTTTTTCCATTAAAAAAATACAGGTTGATGTTTTATTTGAATAACAACTAACACGTAGATTCAACAATAAAATTAAAGAAAATATTTTGTAATAAAACAGTTTAATAGTATTTTACGTAGTACAATATTGCGTATCTTTATCAATATATTAATCTTATAGATAAATTATTTGGCATTCTTTGAACTGATTTTGTTGGTTATTAGGGAAAGGATTGAGTCCAATCGTAAAGATATAATCATAAAGTAAAAACAGTGTAAACAGTATACAAAGATTTCGAGTAGAGTGTTGCTACAAAAGTATAACACGAGCAAACATACATTGTATTTACAATAGCGCGTATTCACAAACAACATCTACATCTTAAACTGTTTGGTTTATGCTTTCCAACAGATTTTAATGAAATAAAAAAGTATAGAAACCTGTCTATTTAATTCAAAACAATTTATCGAAGAAACTGTATATGGAATTTTCATTAAATTGAACACACACGCATGGTTCTTTCAGCTTTGCATTAGTGTGAGTGCTGGTCCCTGTGTCAGGCGTAAATATCGTTAATCATTTAGTCCCAGCCAGTAGCTCGTAGAATACTTACTCTTGAAAAAATCTCAATTTAATTCTGATTCCGGCCCAATCTGAACTGTCACATGATTTGGTACTCTTGAACGCAATTGCGTTAAAATTGAAATTAAGATTAGATTGACCACGAACGTCACTATCCAAAGAGATTGAATAAAAACACATAGAGCGAGCGATAAAGTATACACAAATAAGTATTTAAACCTTAAAACTATTAGGCGACCCCTACACGTAAGATAAATATCGTGATCCGTAAATATATATTGTCTGATTACGATATTTATCGAGGGTTATAGTGTAGCATAATATTATGCAGGGTTATAGTGCAGCACTATGGATCTATAGTATAGCGGTCGCCTGAGAATGCCTCTTTAGTAAAGTGAAATAAATCATCTAAGATCATAATGCTTCCTCTATGTAGATGTAGATTCTTTGGATGTTATAAAAGTGTCAAATCATTGTGTGTCAATGTCATTGAAATAGATGTCAATCAATTTGTTTTTTATTTAGTGTTGCCAACTTAGGTTTCCCCCCCAGATTTAGGGGGTAAATAAGTGCGATGGTATTTTTTTTAGGGGTCTGAAATTATTAGGGGTTTTTTCAGGGATTTTTTGACTCCTTAATATTTTTAAATTGATAATATTAATATTTATTTCTTGACCTATCGACTTATATACTGGCGCCAGTGGCGGTTATTTTATTGTCTGTGCATATGGCGGTTATTGTTGTGTAAACTATAAGCCTATATTTTTTTAAACTTGAACGTATGTTTGACATTAGCTTATGTAAGATAGGATACTGCCAAAAAATAGATTAAGAATATTGAATATTCTTCTATCTATTCAAATGTTGCAAAGCATCATGATGGTCCGATTTACATTAAATCGAAATGGTGGATCTTGTACAAAATTTAATCCATCCAACAAAATTATTCAATGTCAACATGTATGATTTCAAAAAATCTGAATCTTCAGATGAAGACAAAATATTTTATGTATTAAATAACTTATTTCCAAATCATTATGATTGATTATATTTTTAGGGGGATAACTAAATAATTAAGGCAATTTTAGGGGTTTTGACACAAACTTTAGGGATAGATATTTTTGAGAGTTGTAACACTGAAGGAGTTTTGACAACACAATTGGGCTGTCAAAAACTGCGTCAAAAGAAGCTTCTCTTTGACTTTCAACGAAATTACACAATTTCATTTAGTTCTGAAATATCCGTTCAATTTTGGCAAATAAGGAGCTAAAGGCAATAAAGAGTGCAACGGATCGGCTTGGAATTAATTTCAAGAGTAAGGCCCCTGAACGGACTAAAGGTAAATTTATGAGTTTCACTTACTTTAGTTCTTCATGCAAGCGTTTAGCATTGCGTTTTCGCCTACCTCTCTGGTTCCCCATTGATAATAAAATTTATTTTTCGTTACGTATTTAAAACTCTGCGTAAGTGCAAGCGACACAACCTCCCCGTCAAACGGCCGAAGCGAGTCGAATGGGCGGACGGCCGCTATTTTAGTTATTTCCTTCTTATTATCAAACACCTAAATATTTTGAAAATGTACGATGTATAGAACTCTATACGGTGTATAGAAAACATATCGTTTTGTTATTATTCAAAAACTGATTACCTTTCGTGAACTATGTTAGCCATACTATGGGTTTATTTAACTTTTAAGAGCTTTTGATTTTTTTCTATCGAGGAAACTACAAATAATCGTGTTTTTTGAAAAATATGATGCATAGAGTATATCCTGAAGTTTCTTACGTAATAAATGCATAGCTATAGCTTTCGTAATAACGACACAGCAAGGAATAAAACGAACACAAATTTCATATAAAATGCTCGGTGGACCCTTAAGTCGCTCTTATCATCGTCTTATATTTTACATAGTTACAACGTATGTTATGGCAATTTGGCAATGGTACCAAAATGGCGGTAATAACTGTATACTACCAAAATGTAAGAGGTCCTATGACAAAAAAATCTTTATTTAGAAGAAATATAATATGTTTAAACTGTTATGATGTAGTCAATGTGTCTGACGAAGACCTGGCTTGTGGAGGGAATAAGAGACGGGAGCTCTTTGACGATCGCTATTTAGTGTGAAGACACGACAGGAATTATTCTGACTAATAAAGTGTTACCGTGGAATCGACAACTTCCAAGTGTAGGACTAGAAATAGTGACGTCTTTCAATTCCATTAGTTTCCGTTTTAAATTCTTCTAGCTCTTACGACTGCTAGCAGTATAGTAGCAGTAGTTGATTTGAAAAAAAATTGATTTGCTGTACTGGCAGCACTAAATTGAGCATTAAATGGTGACTTCTTTTAAATCCAATAGTTTCCGTTTTAGAGTCTTCTTCTCGCTCTTGAGACTGCTGGCGTCGTTATATTAGCAGTAGTTGCTTTGAAAAAAATCTTTTGCTGTACTGGCAGCATTAATTGAGCACTAATTAGTAACTCATTTCAATTTCACTAATACCGATTTTAAAGTCATCTTTCAGCTCTATGATTGCTCGTATCGTTATGTCAGCAATAATCTATACTTAAAAACTGAATATTTTTTTTTCGAATAATCTGTTTGCTTGTACAGGCAGCACTAATTGAGCACTAAATTATTAGCTGATGTGCCTCTCGCTCAAACTGTATCATAGCGCGGTCACGAATAGTACACTGCTAGCTTAATTAAAAGTTAGCAGTGTTTTTATTTTTAGTCCCTATCACAGCACCAAATATCTGTTATCAGCACTAAATGAGCACTAAATTTTGTGATCTAAAAGAAGTGATTCTGCTGACTTAACCTTTCTAGCTTTACAGACGTGGCTGCCGGACCATTTTTTCTCTTTGAGGAACATTCCGGTCCAGAGAGATCGAAATTATCTTGTGGACCGACAAATTAATACAATCAAATGGCTGCCATTTGTCGATGAAAGGTCTATTTTATGGCCTTAAAATATCGCTAGTTCGAAGCCAAACTGTGTAATAGCTTGAATTTTATTTATCGTACACAAAGACAAATCAATAACTAGGTGTCTAAGAGAAAAGCGAATTTTGAGAGTGGTATGTAACTTAAAAGTAACTTTTTGTGCTAATCATTCGTCCTATTTGTGTAAATATATTAAATATATGTATCTTGCATAGAAAGATGAGATAATTTGACCGATGGTGGTTGATTGCATAAATGACAATATTTTAACAGTAGGTATGTTTAGTTTTGTAACATTGTTATGCAACCTCTCGTTTTGACAGCGCGGGTACCACCCTTTGCAGTATGCTCGATCCCACCCACAGCCCTCGCACTATCGACCTGCGCAAGCAACCCGGGCCGCCGCAGGCTGGCTCGACGACCGACCCGACCGGATTGAACCCTAACCTCTCGCCCCGCGCCCCGTACGTCGCCGCGCGCCGGCCCCTATCATCCAGTTCGACTCTAGATGCCGCTTTACTCCCCGCCTTTGTAATCAAATTATTACCTAAATCGATGACTCTTCAGAAAATGAAATTTGTAAAATTAAGCTTTGATACGAATTTTCGAGTTTTGTAATCAATCATCCCCGAGATAACACCCCCGAGATACACGATGATGACCAATATTATAGGTAGATTAGACTGTGCCCGCGGCTTCGCCCGCGTGTATTTTACAACTGGGTGCAGAGAAGGGTAAAAAGTATTCTATATGACATATAGGATAACATATAGTATAACTATATTATCCAGGTTATGATATATCTGTGTACCTACCAAATTTCATCAAAATCTGTTCAGCCGTTTTTAAGTGAAAGAGTAACAAACATCCATCCATACTCACAAACATTCGCATTTACGAGTATAATAGTAGTAGTACTTAGTAGGATATTATTATGTTGATAAAACTGGCAAATAAGTCATTATGTATTAGGTACCAATAGGGAATTTCACACCATGCAAGGAAAAATCCAAAATTATGTAATTTTGATAGGTTTTGTTAAAAGCAAGTGAAAAATGGTGATTTCTGTTCTGAAAAATGTAGTATACATTTATTATTTCAATTTTAAAATTCAGGTTTGTTAATCTTTTCAAATGTCAAAAACGCTATACGGCATGAAAGCTATCGGCGTGACGTCATTAGCAGTGTAAGTAAACAATGGAGTCTTTGTTGACCTGTATTTTTTATTGATAATTTGCGATTTCTCAGATTTCTTGAACACCGCCACGAGACACCAACGATAAGATATTTTGCAAAAATAACTTTTCCTGTACTGAGATGTCATATGAGACGTATTGTTTACACTGCGTGTGACGTCACTAGCATGGCGGCAGCGCCGAGACGGCCGAGACCGTGTTTTCGCGGGGATTTTATAAATTTAAATTGAAAAGTTTTTTTACTTAATATTTGTTTGCAAAAAAAAAATTTACATTTTTTTATGGGTTTTTATGACTTACGAATTCATATAAAAAGCTTTTTGACATAGGCCGTAATACCCTATTCTTTGCGTTTTTATACTCGTAATAATTTTTCAACGAAATGTCCGATTGGAATAAAAGAAAAAGTATTTTACTTCTACATAAATACATGATAAATACCCTTAGTAACATAATGCTTAATTTGGATAAGGATTTATTAACGATACACATTTAACGTAGTTTCTTTTTTCTTTCTTCAGACGATTTAATATTTTTTATTTACATAAAAGCGGTTATTGTGACTAAACTGTCAATAGTTTTTGCATCGCACGCATTTAAAATAGGTTTTCGATTCAATTTTCTTACGGATACCTAATTTTTTTGAAAATAAAATATAGCCTTTAACCTTCCTCTATAAATGGACTATCCAACTCTGAAAGAATTTTTCAGTAGTTCCTGAGATTAGCGCGTTCAAACAAACAAACAAATTCTTCAGCTTTATAATATTGATATTATACTTAGTATAGATAAATAACTTTATATTTCAGATCAAATCCATCCATATTTCATAGGTTTGACAAAATATAAAAATGTTAACAAAATTTAATAAAACCATCCTGTGTTACCGCGCGTTATACAAAAACTCCACCCAATAGTGGGTGACACCAATTGAACCAATTAGGTTAAACAACTTAATAAATGAATTCTAAAAAATACTACATGCCAAGGAGTGTATAATGAAATATTCAAATGTAAATAAATAGAAATGATCGTATTTAAAGTATTTAGCTAAATGCAAATGTTTATGAGCTTTCATTTGTTAGTTTTGTCTCCTTAATATTTGCATACCTAAATATGGTAAATAAAGATTGATCTAAACAATTTGTTACGACTCTATCTGTCTTCTTCTTCTTATAATATAAAAATGAATCGCTGAATGTGTTGCTAAGCGCAAATCTCGAGAGCAGCTGAACCGATTTCGCTTATTATTTTTTTTTGAATATTCCTTGAAGTACGAGGATGGTTCTTACGGAGAGAAAATCCGAAAATAATGTAAAGAAAATAAAAAAAAACAACAATTTAATTTTCCCATATAAACTGTTCTACCTGTCAAACATCATTTCAGATTGAATACTTATGGCAATGTCATGCATTTAGAAACGTCAAGTTTTTTCTTTTTTGATGCCTCTTCTATATGTTTAGAAACGTTTTGTCTTTGTTAGTAATACACAATAAATCGGTTAGTACATGTTACAGAACTAGGTATACAGGCCCTGTACCTAGTCACCCTGTATTACGGTATAATAGGTATGTCTAGCAAGGAAAATCAGTTAAGGTTTGTATGGAAAAAACATATTTTGTTAAAATGAGCTTTATCCTTAAGATTGCCGTATTTTTTTACTTTCCAGAATAGGTTCCTTATTAGTGACAATATCGAATGGTGTAATAATACAGGTGTGATTTTTATTTCAAAATCAACGGGTTCAATCCCTGGCTATGCCTATTGATTTTTCAAAAATCGAACGATGCAGTTTTCATCAAAATCGGTCCCCAGACTCCTTTCAGCGTTTTTCGAAAAATTCAACCTGTATACTCACCTCTAAACATGGGTCACCGTTAGACGGTGTGTAGCCGAATAACTAGCGATTCTTCTGACTATACTCGAAAAATATAATATATGAGCGCGCCCTCTACTACTTTTAAGCCATTGGTGATCTGAAGGTTGGTTTTTAAAATATAAAAATTGACATACATACAAGTGATTATTGTACATACTCAACTGAGTACAGCAGCATAAATGTTATCTTTATTCTTAAATATGTCGCAACGATTGCACTAATTCTATAAAACACAATAGGTACTTCTTTTGATAAAAATAACCACAACACCATTTAATAGCAATCAAAATGGTAAATATTTATGTTAAAATTATATAAATCTAGTCTCGCCTATTTAAAATATGTATAATAATTTTACTTCATAAAACTTGCAAATTATTGAAATACCCAAAAGTAGTTTCAACACTTAAAACTATGTTGTTAATATCCTCCACACATAAAAAAATACAAGGGTGTTTTTTTACTGCAGCCTTCTATTCTAAAACTCGTTTTCGCTGTATTAGTTTGAGTACAGCTACATTAAGGCTCCCGTCTCGATGCGCAGAACTGCTTTCCAGTCCCTTAGAAGTGGTGCTCCCCCCGCGCTGCACGAGCTGTTAAGACTACATTGAAGTTTGCTCTACTTCATTAAATGTATAGCGAACTATTTAATTTATTTTTTCTGTTATAAAAATATTTAACTCTGTTGATTTTATTGAAGATTATATAATAAAAGTAAGAAAAAAATAAAAGTATTTGAGCTCAAAGAGGTCGAAAAAATATTTATTTCACATAAGTTTTTTGGCATTTCCATATAAAATTAACTTTTTATACAATGTTTTTGTTTTTTATTTTCTATTACTGCTATTATGTAATGCGGATCCTTTATCGGCATAGCCCGTTCAAGGCGCGAATCAATTAACTCTGGTAACAGACAGTTATGATAAAATTGTGTCAAGGGGAACAGCATCTTTGTTTCCCAAAACTGTTTATCCCTTTCTATATACTCTACTTTCATCGGTTGATGCTCACTCGTCCACACCGCAAACGTGCAAATGTCTTCTTCGGTTCTTCTGTTTTTTACTGACCTAAAAATTAATAATATTATTAGTTTTTAACATGATAATACTGAAAATACTTGTTTATGCACATAAATCTTACATTGCAATTTAAAAACAAAATACGAAATTTAGGATGTAATGACAATGAAGGGACCACGTAAACTTCGTCGTTATAGCAACAGTACAACATATAAAAGCAATAAATTTGCCTCAATAAAAATCCCGGCATGTCGTTTGAAATGAACTATAACAATAAAAAACTCTTACCTACCTACAAATAGGTAGTATCTACATAGCTAATATATAAATGGTCATGATTTACTGACCACCTGTGTAGATGTAAGAAAACAAAAGATAAGAAATTTCTTGTGTCTGGTTTCACTTCATATTTAAATTGTTCAATGAGATCTCTTCTTTTTTCTAGGAATAATACATTCAAATGACTCATTAAAAATAACCGCTACACTCGAACTCAAAAAATCTCAAAAATATGCAAAGTTAAATTAAGAAATTGTGAAACCAAATTACAATTTCTGAAAGGAATATTTATGCATGAATAGTGTAAATCAGCTAATTGCAAAAATGTCTGCATACGTACCATGTTTTCATTTTCATTTTTTGTCTTCTTATTATTATCAGTTGCCAGTAAAATACTTGTAGAACACTGTGGTTTGTCCTTTTGATCACTGAAATATAAAGTATCACTTATGTAAATAGTTAATATTGCAATGTCCATGTAACGGTATATTTTAATTAGCAAATATAATAAAAGAAAATTTTAACATGACACAATATTGCTTATATCTGACATCGGTTGTTGATCACAAGACTTAGTGGTGCTGATATTCCTGAAAAGAATAAATATTGTATTGAGGCCAAAAAACTTTAAAACAAAATTTCACTCTATATTTACATACATAAATTATTACATACATAACATTATTTTTAAACTTACCTGCTACGTCTGTTCTTTTTCATAATTTCGACTCTTGCCTTATTTTTTTTTCATCAAACAAGGATATTTCTTCTTTTTTCTATCCATCTTAAATCTCAAATTTTAAAAAACCACCTATAAAAAGTCAAATTTAATTACACAATACACTAAAACTATTAATACGCATTAAAAAGTAAAACTAATTTGTACAAGTAACCACTAATATTTACAAAAATATATTTAAGTAGAGCAATATTCACAGTGTGCCATAAGTCCATAAGAGCAACGCGAGGGAAAGAGATCACCGTGCGAGCGAGAGGTCAAAGTGGAGCTACACTGCGCACGTCTGAACGCCAAGAAATCCCGGCGAAACTGAAGCAATTTTTACGTGCTTCTTGTATCATATAAGTTGCTATAATTGATATTATATGTAAAAATTGATAAAAAAATAAATATTGTTATATTTATTTTTTTATTATTTATTTACAGAAAAATAGTTGATCTTTATGTAGTTCTCAGTAGAAAGCTGGTGTTGCTTTATTTCTAATTGAAAATAAATATTATTTACAATGGTTAAATTTATGAAATGACAACTTTTGAAGCACTTAGAATAAGAAAATAAAAGCATTTAAAAAAAAATGGCCAGATAAGATTATTGTCGATAATAAAATAATAAATGTTACTTAATACTTTTTTGATTTCGTTATACTTTTTACGTAGCAGATGCTTAAAAAGGACCCTTTACGCGTGTGACCTAATGAGAGGCATGTTTAACGCCTAAATAAGCTATTATTTAAAGCACCAAAATCAAATTAAAATATAGTTTCATAAACGACTAATTCTACACTTTAAACTAATGCAAATTACTATTTACTTATTTCTTTTTTAATAATGTAAATAAGACATTTGTTTGCCGTAAACTTCGCAAGAATACAAGTTTTGACGAGACTGGGGCCTTAATTGTACTGCAAATCTCTTCACTATTTCAGGTTAAGTGTTTCCAATCTTTTCATGATTCTTTTTAAATATCAAAATTACCTATCTGGTACGGAAGTGCACTCGTCAAGTCAAAAAAAAAATCGACCGTAACAACCTTTTCTCGAAGCCATTCGACATTTTCGACCCCCTGTAATTTCGTTGTGAAAAAATCTAGAAGCATACATTTTAGTGACCAAAAGGCATTATGAAACTACATATATCCAAATTACATAAAATTGGAACCAGTAGTTTAATGATTGAAACACAAGCAGGCACATAAGTTCCAAATTTTAAACAGGTAGCCTATAACGTAAGACAGATATTGAGAACCTCCTCCTTTTTTGAAGTCGGTTAATAAGCTTATTAGTTATTACATTCCTCATGAAAGTAGCTACCTTATAGCAAAATGGTGAAGTGTAAACATTACAAATGGAAATGTTATAAGAAATGTCAGACATAAAATTACTAAATTTGTAAACCATTAAAAATTTAGTAATTTTATGTCTGACGGCAACACAGCAAGTAGGTATACATAAAACGAAATAGTGTCGTTATTCAGAAAGTAGACTGACGTCATCAAGCCGGTATCTCACCCCCTCCCCCACCTCTTTCTTTGCATCCTGCCCACTGTTCGGTTCGTTTCGCTCCGGCCTCGTCGCACCACTGCTAGCAGCCGCCAGTGCCCATACTTACTATATACACACAGACGCAGTTGAGTTGGTTTCACACGAAAACGAGCACGTCGGGCGCGGCCATGTTGTAAGAGTAAACTTGGCAACGTCGCACTAGACATCGACCGATTTAATCATTCTTGCCGTGCCGTTGCTAAGTTTCTCGTTATCTACCCGTCTCACGTATTATTTTACATGCCATTTGTGTTTATTTTTATTAAATTTTATAATTCGTTGTATCTTGGCTTCAACTAAGTCAGTACCTGAAATAAGTTCATTATAAGTATAACTATTACTATTACATTTACCAGAAGATATTATTAGTGTAATTACATGTAATGATATTTTTATTAGTTATACCTATTTTTCAAATTTGTCTATTTGGAAACATTTTGCAGTAATACCTAAACATTTGTTCTTCAACGTTGACATGAAAAGTATAAGACAAATTTAAATTTCGTAAACGCCATTTCATCATTCTGTCTATTTTACCACTACGAACATAAGTACATCAACGTTAATAAGCATAATAAGTACCTATAAAGGGCTTCATTCGGACGAGCGAGGGACGATTATAATGGAAGATAATTACCTAACTAGGTATAGTAGCGCGGGTGAAGCGAGGTTGCCGAGCGGCAACAGCGCATGTTGTTCGATACCGCAGTCGGAGCGGCAACGTCGCATTTTTTGTGGTTTCGCCGCGTCATGACGACGCGCGCTGCTCTGGCTCTAGCGACACGGCGCGATGGGCGCGCCCGTAACGTATTCGCATAGTTATTTTATTTTTAACTTTTTGTTATAAAAGGGACTATTGTGCTGAAAACATAAGCAAATTTGTCGATTGCTTATATAGTCTAAAATTTCAAGAAGTTTATGCAAGTAAAGATACAAACATCGCGTTTAACTCGTTTCATGACCTGTTTGAATTGTTTTATAATTTGTGTTTTCTGATAGTTAAAGTAAAAATAACGATAAAAAAGCCAAAATGGTTATCTAACGGTATTAAAGCATGCACAAAAAATTTATGTTTTTTTATTCATTCATGAGTAGCAGTTATAAAATAGGCTTAGGATAGAGGACTTTAACGCACATAATAGGTATTCATTTAAAGTAACAAACTTGACAATGTGAAAAAAAAACATAACTACTGGCTGACGTAATCACCATCTCGATCTTCCACCCCCCATGTCATCAAAAATAAGCAAAGCCAGGACCCCCCCACCTTATAGTGCTTACGTAATACTTGAACGGCCCCAAATCAAATTATATTTTTTTTGTAATAATAAGTACCTAATAGCTCTCTTTTTAAGGCCTACTACTACTAGGGAATGCAATCGCTAGTAAGGCCTACTACTACTACGGAATGCGAGATCTCGAAATTGGCGAGATTGGTAGTTTTGTGTGTCTTTTGCAAATATTCACAATAATTGAATAAATTATAAAAAAATAATAAAAAATATAAGCATCATAAGATAATCATTTATTTTTACGATTTTTACCATATATTTTTATCATATTGTTTGACGTATCTGTCTATAATTTTTTTTAATTCTTATCTAAGTAGTAAACTTTTACGTAGGTAGGTACGTAATTTTGTCAAATAAAAAATCAAAGAAACAACAAGTGTTATCTTTTAATATCAAACAAAAATGTTTTAGTAATGAAACAGTTCTTTTATAACAAACAAAACAATGAGAAGCCGAAAAATATTAAACTTAATATCTTAATTGAGTTGACTGACTAGTAAACTGAGAATTAAAGATTGGTCATTTGATTGGTATATTTTGTTCGCTTCGAATAATACGATTTTATCCTGGAGTGCAATCTCGTTAATCTCGCGAGATCTCGCCCCTTTTTTCGTCCGAGATTAATCTCGCTAAAAAGGCCGAGATCTCGCGACAACGAGATTGCATTCCCTAACTAATACCGAGGATTTAAAAAAGACAATACACCAATCAAATAATACAAATAGTACGGGATATCATGATACAAATATGCACAAATATAATAATCAAACAAGTGTCAAACATAATCGCCCCTATTTTAACCCCCGACGCAAAAGAAGGGGTGTTATAATTTTGACGTTTCTGTCTGTCTGCATTGTCTGTGGCACTGTAGCTCGCGAACGGATAAAGCGATTTCAATTTAGTTTTTTTTGTAGGAAAGGCTCACCTTTCATATTTTGTTCACTTCGATGAAGAGTTACGGGCGAGTGTTCTTAGACATGTTTGATGAAAATCGGTTGACTCGTTTAAAAGTTGTGGGGGGTGAAAGTGGGGAAGAATAACTGAATGTCTGCAAATACAATCAAATGGGGTCTCAAATGAAAGCGCATCACGTGTACATTACAAAATAATATTATGTTCAATGAAAATGAGTCCTAAAAAAACTCGGGGTAAAAGTAGGGAAAATACCCAATATTTGCAAATATATTATTTTTTTTAATTTTTAGTTTAATTGATTATAACCCATACAATAAACTTAAGTATTGAACATGGAATATTTCCTGCAAAACTTAAAATAACGATAATTCAATCAATTTTTAAGAAGAATGACAAACAAGATATGGGCTTTTACAGGCCTATTGCCCTTATACCCATCATTTCCAAAATATATGAAAAAGTAATATAACGTGTTACAGATATACCCCTCAAGCCCAAAATGTCATAAAGTCTGAAGTGTGAGTAATGTCGAGAAAAGTGAAGATGATAAGAGTACCAAGGATTCATTACTAAGCTCTAATTCAAGCTATAACTTCCCCTAAAAAGTTGCCTATAAAAAGAATAAAATATAATGAAGCAAAAATGAGGGGAAAATGATTCGACGAAAAAAATAAAGAATTACGACAACGAATCAATAGATTAAAAGGAAGAATTGCTAAATCAAATCATAAAAACATAATTAGTGATTTAAAGAACAAGACCAAAAAATATATCAAGGAAGTAAAATTAACTCATTGAATAAAGATTGTGAAATAATTATATTTGTATTATTTATATTTGTAATATATTTGTATTGCTACTTTTATTCTATTTTTTAAATAGAGTATACAAAAATATTATCTAATGTCACATAACAACGTCTCTATGTGGAGTCTGTTATGAGACTTGAACTATAACAATGAAAATGTCATTACGTTCCTTAAAATGTCATTCCGTTCATGAGAATAAATAAAAATTTCTCAATTACTCCAAATCTACAAGAGAGAATGCAGTCCAAATACTTTTAAATAGTTGTTACTAAGATATACTATCATATTTATGCCAACACATAAATATGTATTAGAAAGAAATTCTTAGGCTAGATTGAAAACATGTCAAAAAATATTATCGCTAGGAATCACCTTTTATACACTTTCAAATTCTAATGATCAGCTGTTTAGGTCAATCAGCCGAAAAATCATAAAAAGTGTAGACTTGCCCACGGTAAACCCTTTGATTTCGCCGCACCAACTGCCGGCTTTTTTGATGCGCCCGGCGCCGCCCGCCATGCTACGCGGCTTAGGCAGTGGTCCGACCGCCGACGATGAACGAGACACGAGTAGAACTAGAGACTATAAACGAGTTGGCGATCAGCGGGAAGCGAGTGTGTAGTGTGCAAGTGCGACAAGCGATTACTCGCGCCACTCGCCCGCGGTCGCTCAGTCCTGTGCAAACCTTCGCGCGCGTTACACTATTACTACGAAAAAGTGATCAAGCGAGCGAGCATCGCTGAATGAGTATCGCTGAGCGAGTTTATTTTTGAAAGCTCGTCGCTCAGCGACACAAATAGTAAAGCGAGTCGTCGCCGGCGCAGTGTGAACAGTCAGAGAGCAACTTTTTATATGCATCTCTTTCGTTAACACGGAATGTACATTTATTGTGCGTTTCTTGAGAGAAAATCGCCTATAATTAGTCGTTTTAATTTAAATTGGAAGAGTCATGTTGATAAAATAAATAATAAAATATCGAGCTGTTGTTATGCTCTATCTATACTAAGAGATACTTCATCTTTAGAAGTTGCAAAAAGTTTCTACTACGGTAATATCTATCCTCTTCTATTATACGGCGTAATCTACTGGGGTGACTCAGTCAATGCAAACAGTACATTTCTATTGCAAAAACGCTGTATGCGAATACTATACGGTAAAGCGAGTGACGAATCAGTACGTGCGGTATTCACAGAAGAAAATTTCCTGACGTTATCCGGTATATATATTCTTGAAATATGTCTTTTTGTCGTAAAAAACATGCACTTGTTTAAAAATAAATCTGATATGCGTGTAAGAAATGTACCCATGAGACAGAAAGATAAAAATCAATTGTATTTACCTAGAATAAAATGTAAAATTTATAAAAAAAAGTACGTATATATCTGCCATACGCATATACAATCATTTTCCTCCAGAACTAAAAAAACTACCAATCAATAAATTTAAATGGTCTTTAAAACAGTAGCTGGTCAAAAAGGTTATTATACCGTAAAGGAATTCTTTAACGATAAAATAAAATAACAATCTCGGGAAGGACAGAGGCTACATTTACAGTCCAGTAAAGCTGCCGACTTCAAGTGCTTCCTTGTGTTTATACCAAGGTATAATCAGAGAGAATGCACTATCACACAAAAATGCAAATAACGTACGGAATAATGAATGGATGGTTCGCAATTTCAATGTAAATTATGTTTATAGATAAACAATTATAAACAGGAATGTAGTGTCGAGAGTTTTTTCCTCCGGCTTTTTCTCTCTTTGCCCAGTAATGGGTGGCACATTGCATAGCCGATGAGTTCGAATAGGTAAAATATTAAAATAAACAAATAATTTGGACTGCTGAACAAAATAATAAATAAATAAATATAATTTAGCAATAATTGCCATGAAATATAAAATTAAGTTTTAGTTGTATAAGACATAATTATTGTATGCCCGAATAGGGTAGACTGTTCTAAACTTATTTTAAATTTTTGTAACATCTTTCTCATGTAACAGTCAACAATAAACGTATTCTTTTCTTTTCTTTTCTTTTCTTTTCTTTTCTTTTCTTTTCTTATTCTTTTCTTTTCTTTTCTCGCCGACAGTCGGACCACTCGTTCAGCAGCTTTACGCGCGATCGGTGTGATAATAATTTATTCGTTTAATAAGAACGTTATTTGTAAACTGACAGCGCGACTTTAGCTATTATGGCTATTGAAATACGAACGGTACAAGTCCGATGTCAAGCTTGAAGTAGGAGGTAATGTAGCAGCTCCTGTCATGATCTTAAAAATTAAAATACATAGTGCTGTGCTTCGACATTGTCGATACTTATTGTTTTTAAATTAATTTTTCTTTTTTTGCACAACATAAAATTCGACCCTATATTTCTCTAAAATTGGTCTGCGAGATCTTTGCAACCCCTTTCAGTATTTAGGGGTATTTTTGTAACACGTTAATAGGGGATTAAAAAAGTTCTATCAGTCACCCAATAAGCGATTGGGAGAACCTTTAACGCTGGTAGCACACCTCCGCCGCGAAACAGCGAAACCGGAACTGAATTAAATGGCGGTACGCAAGCGGAGATGTGCTTGGCGTCTACCGTCGATCGCGCGATACTCCGCGGAGAAGAAACAGAATTATAGCCAATGAACGCGTTAGAACAGGCAGTTTCGCGAATGTTTCGCCCGTCTTGCAACTGACAAACGGTGGCGAAACTTCAGCGCTACTTCAGCTACTTCAGTTACGCGGCGGTGGTGTGCTAACGAAGTGAGGAGTGAATAGAGTTCGATCTGCCACCTTGTCGCTAAAAGGGTGACAGACGAACTGTCACTTTAACTGTCACCCCTGGATGACAAAATTGGGCGACATGTAGGAATAATCCGGATTATAGATTCATAACTAAAACTACTGAGACTAAAAAGATTAAATTGGGGGATAAAAGATTTATTTAAGTCATGAATTTTAGATTTAAACTGTAAGAGGGAGAGCAGGAGGGATAACGGTCGTTTGAAGGTTGAAATTACTGTCGTGGAATCGTGTTTTTAACACTGGTAGCACACCTCCGCCGCGAAAACGCGAAGCGCGAAACCGGAACTGAACTAAATGGCGGTACGAGATGTGAGCGGCGTCTACGACGATCGCGCGTTACTCCGCGGTGAAGAGACAGAATTATGGCCAATGGATCGCGTTAGAACAGGCAGTTTCGCGAATGTTTCGGCCGTCTTACAACGGGCAAACGTCGGCGAAACTTCAGCGGTATCTCTACTTCAACTTCGCGGCGGAGGTGTGCTAACGCGGTTAGAACTGCCGTGGATAAAAAATTAAAATTAATGACAGGACGACGCTTGCCGGCTTCTTGATTTTGTTTCGTTTCATAATAACGTTCCACAAGGTACAAGCACTTATAAATAATGTAATTAAAAACACAAACGGAATTTAAATTCTACTACGCATAAAGGTTCTCTGGCGGAGAATCCCATTAATCATTAAATTCACTCTGTATCCTAGTTTTCGTGTAGAAACAATTTAAAAAATAGTCCAATAAATATTTGTAAATTAGTACCTACATATCTTAACAATAAAATTTTATGACACTATTTAATTTAGGATTTCGCATGTTATTGGAGTGAGAACAGGAAATAAAATGTGTCTTCATCATCATCCGCCTGTATCAATTCACTGCACTGCATGTATCACACTCTGTCTACCGCTGATCTCTTCCAGCTACTCTGTGTAGACGGCATCCGGTCCCGGCATGACATGACCATTGAACATGACTTTTGTCTTGTCCAGGTTCATGCCGAGACCGACACGTCGTGATGCATCATTCAAATTATCCAGCATTCCTCCGATAGCCTGCAGACTGCGCTATGACGACGATACGTCGGCAAATCGGAGGTGAGAAATGTCCTCGCCATTGATGTTGTTACCCCTACCTATCTCCGTTAAACTTAGGATTCTGATATGTCTTCAAACGCGTATGCAGGCACAATTGTTGTTTTAGATTGTTGTATCTATTACATCTTATGGACATAAAGGGTCTTTTTTAGGAATTCACCCTGTGGATGCTGTTTTGGACGGTCTCTAATTTAGACCTTAGAGATTATCTTATCCCTCCAGTCTCCAGTCTTATCTAATGTGCAAGTACACTATAAATGACACATTGTGGTTCTTAAGATTTCCCGTAGTGATATATGTATATTCTTTTGTTTTTTCAGTGGCAATGTGGTTTGTAACAATCACACTTGGAAAAACCTAAATGGTTCGAATTTTTGAAGTGTAGCGCGGTACGCATGATTTTAGATGAGATAAAATCTCTGGACTCGCGACACTCGCGTCCCGACACTGAAGCATATAGAAAGTCAAAGTAACTATGGAAACTTTCAAAAGTAAACATTCATAAACAAAATTTGCAGACATTCGGTTATTCTTCCTCACTTTCACCCCCCACAACTTTTAAACGACTCGACCAATTTTCATCAAACATGTCTAAAAACACTCGCCAGTAACACCTTTCATCAAAAAAAAAACTAAATTAAAATCGCTTCATCCGTTCGCGAGCTACGGTGCCAGAGACAGACAGACAGACAAACAGACACGTCAAACTTATAATACCCCTCTTTTTGCGTCGGAGGTTAAAAAAAAGGTCCCTGAGGGTAGTTTTTTGGGTCCACTGATGCTTTTAGTCTATATCAATAAACTTCCTACATTAAAGAATAATTTATGCGTACCTAATGTTCGCCGATGATGCAACAGTCTTATTTATAAACGAAAATTTAGCATGAGACGAATATAAAAATAACATAACAACCACACTACTAACAATAAAAACCTGGCTTAAAGGGATGAACCTAACAGTAAAGCCAAACTCATGCAATTTAAAAATTATAAACAAACATTACATCCGCTTAATATGGACCTAAATGCGGTAAACATAGAAGAAGTCCAACAAGTAAATTTCTTAGGGGTTTCACTAAATACCCGTTTAAATCGGAAGAGTTACATTGATAAAAAAATTATTTTTTACCAAAAATGTGCAAAAATGAGGTTATTATGAGGATTGGGCACTCCAAAAATACCTTATTATTGAAGTCTGTTTGTAAAGTTATTTCTTACTTTTTAGTTTGAAGTCGGTTTACATGTTTGTTAAAATTAATTAATTTATAATGACGTATGAAAATTAAACATATTTTTTTTAAATAACTTATGATGATGATTTGTAAAATTTATATGTGCATTTTTAAAGAACATTATCTAAATATCTCTTTCCATTGTACATTTTAATAAATGAATAAAATATTACCTACATATTTACATTCTTTTTTTATTTCTTTTAAATATATTACGGTACCTATAGTCTCGTTTTTTTTCACTTGTCTTATTTAGTAAACAAACCCCTAAAATCACAAATTTCACATGAACCACGTGTTTTGAGTTGGTAATAACTATTTAGATTTGTGCATTGTTAGCATATGATTCTAATTACACCACAAATTGTTCCTAAATCACCATTTTATCACATAAATTCACGTAAACACGAAATTTTCACAAAACCGCTTTGCACAGAAAAATAATTCCGCATTCCTAAAGTCATCATTGTCAGACATTGTCTCTGAAATCGTAGGGATGGGAAAGTAAAAATGAACGATCTAAATTTAGACTGAATGATTTTTGAATGATGTTTTTTTAATTTGATTTGAAGTTAAAAGCATATTCATAACTTTATTTTTTTATTATTACTGTATTTTATTAACTTTTACAATCGATTCAAATAAATTTATATAGACCAAAAATATTTTTAATACATAAATACATATTGTAGTCGTAAATACGTAAGATAAAATTATATTTGTATAGGAAAAAAGTATAATATATATAATCAGGTTAATGTCTGTCTTTATTTGGTAATATTTTAGTACAAATTTCTGTATTCCTTAAGAAATTTGAGCAACTGCTGAAATCGGAAGATTTCTTTGAAGATTGGCAATGAGAATGACAACAGAAAATTTTGAGGAGTTGTTTCCATTAATCTCAAACAATATTCAACGTAGCAATAATTAATTTTATTATTAGGAATTATTAAAAAAAAAAAACAAAAATGCGTGGACACTGTGCAACGTGTAATCAAACACTGGATTGGCCGTTCACACTCTTCAAGTGGCGCTGGATTGGGCGCACTGGATTGAAAAATAGACCGCCATTCTAGTCAACTGTACTGGCTTGATCAATGGAATGGTACATGCCAGTGCAGGTTCAACTATTCAAGTGTCAATTCAGCGCTGGACTGTATTGTTCGACTGGACTAGTGTGAACGGGGTATGGACGAAAATCAGGTTGAAGAGTTTATCGATGAGGTTGAGAGTAATTCGTAGAATTGTTTCCTCAACAATCTGAAGTAATTCTGAAATTGTTTGTCACTGTAGCCTTTTTTACTTTATAAAATTCAGTTTGTTGAGTTATACAAAATAACAGCAACGATTTCTTAGGTTTCTTTTTTCTTTTTTGCTCAAAATCCTTTTTCGTTCTAATAGTAACACTAAGAGTCGTGTTTCTTCATCAGAGTCCATCGTGAAACTAAATGTACTACTACACTACGATTCTCAAACCTAGCGACAGCAGCGCGGCGGCACTTTGCGGCAAGTTTGAAGGCGCCCTTAGAACATCCAAGGGAATTCAAATTTCGAAATTGATCTTTGTGGTCCGTAAGCCAGTGACAAGTTATCAGGACCAATTTTCTCCCGGCCAAAATTAGAAGAATTATAAAGACAGTGGAACTAATAAGCGTGGCGATCGTCATTTTTTTGTCAGTTTCTATTGAAACTATAGCTTGATATTGCCCAAAATAGAAACAAAAAATAAATCGGCTGATTATAAAGTGGTGAGTTATAAATATGCTGGTAATACGAATATGACAAAAATACTTTTTTCGAGTGCTTTTCTCCCAACTGAAAATATGTAAGATCATGTTGCCACTGCTCAACCACCCATGGAGCCGATCACTAGGCTTCTCATTTTTACTCTATTAAGCATTCTACGAGTTAACGGCCATTAGGCCGGGATTAAATGATTGACGATATTTACGCCTGACATAGGGACCAGCACTCACACTAATGCAAAGCTGAGCTTGTACACCTAAAGAACTATGCGTGTGTGTTCAATTTAATGAAAATTCCATAAACAGTTGTTCGATAAATCGGGTTTTACCGCCTATGTCAAAAAGCTTTTTATATGAAATAGTAAGTCATAAAAACCCATAAAAAACTGAAAACAAAAAATTTTGCAAACAAATTTTAATATGTAAAAAAAACTTTTCCATTTAAATTTGAAAAATCCCCGCGAAAACACGGTCTCGGCAGTCTCGGCGCTGCCGCCATGCTTGTTACGTAAATCGCAGTGTAAACAATACATCTCAGTAAAGGAAGAAAGTTATTTACAAAAACAAAACGACTTACGGTCCTTATCGTTGGTGTCTCGTGCCTGAATGCAAGAGTACAAGCATTAAAACGCCGGGCAAGTACTTACATAGATTGATGTCTTAACGTTCCTCAATTCAGTTGAGCAGAAATCGGGATTGCATGCGAAAAATTCCGCCACTCACACAAATCACTCACTTTCACAAATTTCTTCCATGATAAAATTATATTATTATTTCGAATTGTCTGTGGCGGTGTTCAAGAAAACTGAGAAAACGCAAATTTATCAATAAACAATACAGATCCACAAAGACGTCCAAATGGAGTCCACAAAGACTCATTTTTTATTTACACTGCTAATAACGTCACGCCGATAGCTTTCATGGCGTATAGCGTTTTTGACTTTTGAAAAAAAGATTAACAAACCTGAATTTTATAATTGAAATAATAAATGTATACTACATTTTTCAGAACAGAAATCACCACTTTTCACTTGCTTTTAACAAAATCTATCAATATTACATAATTTTGGATTTTTCCTTGCATGGTGCGAAATTCCCTATTGTTTTGAATTAAATAGACAGGTTTCGATACTTTTTTTATTTCATTAAAATCTGTTGGAAAGTATAAACCAAACAGTTTATTTAAGATGTACATGTAGTTTGTGAATACATGACTAGGGGCGCTATTGTAAATACATAATTATGTATGTTGGGTCGTATTATACTTTTGTAGCAACACTCTACTCGAAATCTTTGTATACTGTTTACACTGTTTTTCACTTTATGATTTTGGTGTGTTTTTAGCTTTTTTAACTCCTTTTTATTATTATACCTACACTTAAAAAGTGACAACAACTTTTTCAACGAAATTTGTTTTTTGCTTATAAGTTTCTTTTTTTCAGCTATGGCCGAGTCCAGAATGTCAAGTTATTGGGTCGCATGGAGAACGCGACTGTGGGTGCGAGTGGAAGCGCGACTACCGGTGTTTGTGCTACGGTTGCGTTTATGGACATCAAGTCGGCATCGAAGGCACATAACGTGGAACACGTGCTTGACGAACGAACTCTCACAACCGAGTATTACGAGCCAGCTGCGATACCATCGGCCGCGGGTGCGCCCTCGGCCGGCTCGTCACCTGCCGGCTCGGGTTACTCAGGTTCTTCATCCTCCGTGAACTCCACGCCCGCTCCTGTCACTGCTTCGCGTTATCATCTTTCGTAAGTAAAGTTTTTATTTAGCCACCTTCGCTATCTGCAAGTATATAATTTTGATTAAGGTTTTTACTGGATTTTTGAATATGCCATAATTACAGTCTTATGTAAAAATTATAACAGCTTATTTTAAGGCACATTATTGTATCACCAACTGTAATTAAATTTAAATAGCTTCCCTAATATCAATTGCAGAAATCTAAAGCCAAATGAAAATCTATGATTTGTTTGTTTATAATTATTATTATGGCAATGGGTTTTTAGACTACTATTTGTCTTCGCGGCTAGAATTTTTGTATAACATTACAGTATCCCTCATTTGTAATACAATAATATTATAATTTATACATAGATATAATGCTGAAATTCACGTAAATATCAATTATATCATATTTATAATATGATGTGTAAGAGCTCGTTCCCACTTGTCAGTTGTCGGATCTGTATATTAATCGGAGGCTATAGTGGCAGAGCATTATAAATTAAGTAATGAAGCTATTCACACTTTACTATCGGAAACCGATTTTGTGTCGGCGCCGACAAGAAATGTCGGGTGTTTTGCGAGACCTCTACGGCCGGAAAAAATCGTGTCGGATCTCGCTCGCCTATGAATGGCGCTGTTCACATTTACCTGATGTCGGGGCCGATAATCCTCTCCCCGCTACCGCCCTCGTTCCTTCCGTGCGCACGTCATCGCTGCCATCGCACACACATATCGTGGCGCGCACTAGCTTCGACCGTGGCCGACAACCGATTATTAGTCGTGTGTGTGTACAGAGGCGCCGAAACCCGATTATAATACGGCTCCGACAACCGACGAGTGGGAACGAGCTCTACTGTAAAGGAGATTTATGTTTTAAGATTTAGGTGTTTTTGATATTCAGTACTTGCAGATAGCATTATGTGTATTTTGCTGCGACATGCCTAATGACGGTTATTGTCGCTGACTGTTTCGTGTGGTTTTTACTCAGCATTACACATGTTCTTTAATCAAGAACTAATCAAACCGCCCACAATTAAATTCGCTTTATGCTTGTTACACTGTGATAATTGGAATTACGATATAGTAACTAGTTAAGCATGTCCGTCATTAGTCCACGCACAACAGTGTCGGTTCCGCCGCCGCCATAACAGTGAGTCTGCGAACATCCCGAATGGATTGCAGTGATTAACTCGGATTGCAGTGGGAAATTCGGAACAGTGACAAGTGTAGTGATAAATTGTGTTTAGTGCGTGTTCAATGCGTGCTTAGTGATCTAGTGCAGTGAAAAATGAATTAGACAACGGCGACAATTCATCACTGTGGCTGGCGGCGGGCCCAAGATCGTATTATAATGCACCTTGTTATTAACGTTCAATTTTTGTTCAAATTATTTAACAATCGTCTTAACACCCACTTCTCCCCCTTGAATGATGCACGTGAATATTATGTGTGTTTTAAAGATAATCTAAATGTCTACTAAATAATTTATGGAGATACGAAAAAAATGTTTGAATCAAAGTTGGAGAGCATGAAATTTTCTATGAAACTTTTTCTTGTAAAACGATTAGTTCTAGCGCAATAAAAGATCATGGCAACATGACGATTCTTGTGGCGCCACGATCTGAAGGCGGATTCGTATAGATTTCGATAAAACAAATCGAAATGAAATACTAAAAGTTTTTTCTAGTATCGATATCTCGCAATCTAAGCGAGATATCGATACTGGAAAATCGAAAAGTGAAAAAAAAATTTATTCATTTTTCAAATCTTTGTTAAAAAAGAACTCAAATTTCATTATTTATAATTTCTTACGAATATCCAAAACTTTTGAAGTTATTTTCAAAAGAAAATGATATTTACGAAAACTTGAAAAATTTCGATTTTATTAATACATACTTTTTTTTCAAAAATAAGCACTCTAAACCGAGCAAAATTTTTGAGGTCATCACTTATGCTAAAAAGAAGAAAGTCCTTTAGGGATAACCATAAATTTGAATTTTTGTGGAAATGGTGAAGGATTTATTTTTCGTTTTTTCCAAAAAAAAAAATTCGAAAATGTTATCTTATTTTTATCATAACTTGCTCAATTTTGATGCTATTAACTTTTTAAAGTGCTCATGAGAAAGGTGCCGCGTACTTTAGTATCGGTTTCCCGTTATTTAAGTTTGAATACTTAGATTTAAGTAGGTACTTGCTGAAAAGAAATATGACATACAATTACCTATAGCTCACTTTGAATTAATATTAGAAGGGTTTTCTAAGTAGGGATTTGTTTGTCTTTTATTAGCTTTAATATTGGTAATGACACATTTTTTGTAGAAACTCGCTTTAAAACATGTACTATTTTTATCACGAAAAATCCCATTTTTTGATCTTTAATAACTGAGTTATTATATAACTATTGATTTGTTCCAAAATCTTTATATAACAAATTTTGCTTAAAATTGGCCTCTATCGATTCCTGTACTTATGTTTATTAAAATAATTTTCACCCCCGAGAAGGGGTGGCATTCACCCCCAGGGCAAAAGCGCAAGTTGGCACTATATCACTTTTGTTTCTTAAGGTGTCCCCCACCTACTCACCAATTGAAAATCGATGACGTTCAACGAAATCATAGGTGAAAACCTTCATTGACTCCACTATAAATGAGTCTGGGAGGATTTTCGGCCCGCCAAATTTGTCTGGCTCATTGGAAAATATTTTAAAATATAATGCTTAATAATATATAAAAAAACCTCCTGTGATAATGCAGAACCCTGGATGTCTGCCTCATAGATTTTCTTCGTTATCAAAATGGTATTAACCATTAACCCCAGAGGCAGACACGAGCAAATGATTTAGTACAATTTTTTTACAGATTTGAAGCCCTGTAGAAAAAAAAACGCAGCAACGTACGACCTTCATTCATTAAGAAATTTTGTCGTATTGATCCCAACTATTAAAGAAAGCTTATCAATACGGAGTACGAGCAAATCATATGTAGTCAATGTGGAAAAGACCGTCTAGGAGGTAAGACAGTCTACTGGGCTTTTTTCAAAACATAACAACTTTACGTCAATGTGTCGCACAGTAAATTAAACAGTCGTCAATGTTCTTTAAAAATATACATTGATAACAAGATCAATGTAAGATAAGGCGTTTTTTGTAATGAAAATAGCCTTCAAAAATTTTTGGTATTTCGAGAGTTCATTATGACCAAATAACGTATTTAAAAGTTTTTTAAATCATAATAACGATACTAAAACGTCTTTTTATTAATAACCACCATAATGATTTATTACATTTTTATGAAACGAAAATTGGTTTTGTTTTTGAAATATCAGCATTTGTTTTTTTTGATAGTCGAAAAGCTTGTGTGGGGAAGACCGTCTGGTTGAAGGGGGGTCAGACCGTTATATGACTGTCTCTCTCTCAGACAGAAATTATAATAAACCTTTTCTGGTCTGAAAGTCCTATGTAAAATTCAATTGAGTTAATAAAAAAAATACTATTCTACGGAACGATCAATATTTGTATATTATGCACATGTATGTAGGTATATTACGCTATATATTATGTACATAATTATACGCTATAGAATTGCACGATGGAGTTCGATGAAACTTGCACTGTAGGGGTTTTTGGGGGCAAACAATCGATCTATCTAGGTTTCATATCTGGGAAACATTATTTTCACCGTACAATATTTTCCCGCGCAATATGGATGGCGTACTCGATTAGTCAAAGACTTCCTTTATTTTGCTTTTTGTATCAAAATCTTGAATCACATTTATGACAGACTAAAACATTGCAAATAACCACCAGTGTTTTTTTAAATTTTACGTGATAGCATCACGTCATCCATTATTTTCATAAAATTAGCCGTCTTAGCACAGCTCTCAACTCTATGTTGAGATGAAAATAATGAAAATACTTTCTTATAACCAATCCAAGATTTCAGACAAAAATTTTAGAATTTTGAAATGACGTTTTTGGGATATTTTGGAATGAAGATGATGAAAAATTTATTAATTTTGAAATCCAAGATAGCGGCCCTCACTTTTTTGAATTCTTGGTCTATGGTTTTCGGGATGTTTTGGGATGAGGATGGGATGAATGGGTGAATATAGATTAATAATATGAAACAACTTTATACCTATACCATATGAGAAAAGAAACTTATTTCTTTCTTTCATTCTCTTATTTCGTAAAAAAATGTTTAATACCCCTGACTTCAATTTTATGACGAATTCGCCACATTTTCTTTGATTTTTCAAAATATTATCAAGACTTTAGATTCAATTTGTATAAGCACGATTTGTTTTTGATTACTACTTACGAGTACTTGTGCTTATTACATTGTAGTTTGTAGTCAGTTTAGTGTACGTTAACTGTAGAATACATGGGGGTAAGACCGTCTACCCGATGATATTTTAAATAACCATCGATATCTGTAAAGTTATTTCATGTACAGATGTTTTGAATTTTTAATAATGTAAACAAAGGTCCATTGTTCAACATCTCCAAATATCATCTTTGTTGAAAGAATAGGACTCGTACAATGAGGTCTCAAAAATAAAAACCTCAAAATTAAAATAAACTGACGGTCTTCCCCACATTGACTATACCTAGAAGAATCAAAAAAATTAGGGCTAATCTATGCCCTAACGATGTTTGCCGGGACAGCTTACATTACACATTACAGTTTGTTAGAAGAGTTAGAACTTACAAATTTCTGAAACCATTATTCGGATTTGTTTATTATATTGATAGCCTTATTCATGAGGAAAGCTATGGGTAACTTTTCCTAGCGCACAGTATGTTATGAGACGGTAAAATCAGACATTGTCATTTTTTAACCGACTTAAAAAAAGGAGGAAGTTCTCAATTCGTCTGTATGTTTTTTTATTTTTATTTTTTTTATATTTGTTATCGCCGCATTCCGTCATTTGTTAACCGATTTGAAGATAAGTTTCGGAGATACAGAGTGAAACTCTTCAACGGATAAGAGTTAAGAAACCTGTTAAAAATTATTATTATTGCTCACATTACCTTAGCAGAAATATGAAGACATTGACCACCTTCGAATCTGATGATGAAGTGGAAATCGTTATAAGATAGGAACAATTAAATCGTGTTTAAAAGTTCACTTAAATAAACCGTACAAATTATAATTACATTTACACTATAATTATGGTGTCCGTAAGGCTACCATTGAGAAGCCAGTTGCCACTACCCATGATATAGCATAAAGTTTTTAGACTGTAAGTTTCGCATAGCTCTGCCATGTATAGTATATGTATAAACAAATACTAGAGACGGGTATCCACGATTTCCACAAGTACCTACGAAAACGAATCTAATGTAGTTACCTACTTCCGAATAGGCCATACCTCCGGCCTCCGGTTTATCAGAATTTTAGTATACTTGCCTATTTGTTATCGCCGCATTCAGTCATTTGTTAACCGATTTGAATTTTTTCTTTTAGGTTCGGAAGATGTTAGTTTGAATTTGGTCCCATATTAAGTTGCTGATGATCTGATGAAGAGTTTCGGAGATGCAGAGTGGAACTCTTCAACGGATAAGAGTTAAGGAACCGGCTTAAAAAATATTATTATTGGTTACATTACCTTCGCAAAACTATGTAGACATTGACCAACTTCGAGTCTGATGATGGAGTGGAACACGTTTTTTTTTAAATTTCTGACCGCCGCATTCCGCATGTTTTTTTTTTGTTTGGGAGGTGTTACCTTTCATTTGGTGCTATATTAAGTTGTTGATGATCTGATGAAGAGTTTCGAAGATACAGAGTGGAGCTCCTCAACGGATAAGATTAAAGAAACCGGGTTGATAAATTATTATTGTTTGTCACATTACCTTTGCAGAACTATATAAACATTGACCAACTTCGATGCTAATGATGTAGTGGAACTCGTTATAAGATAGGAATAATTAAATCATGTTTAAAGCACCTTAATTTAAATAAACTGCAAAAATTCTATATTTAAACAATAATAATGGTGTCCGTAAGGTTACCATTAAGAAGCCAGTTGCCGCAACCTATGACGAAGCATTAAAACTAAGATACCAGAGTCAGATAATAGAGTGGAGGTGAAGCTATGACAACTAAAGCATGAAATAAATTAATTTTCAACAAAAATGTGAACCGACTTCAAACTAAAAAGTAAGAAATAACTTCACAAACAGACTTCAATAATAAGGTATTTTTGGAGTCTGTGCCCAAGTTCATCATCAGTTTAACCTCAAGTAACCTCATTTTTGCAGATGAGTTTTAAAGCCTTGAAGAAATCATGATAATGTAGGTACCTTAATATATTTTACTAAAAAAGAAATATGTATTATGTACTTAGGTAATATTTTATTCATTTATTATAATTGTACGGGCTAGTATCGACACCATACGATAGTCAAAGAAAAGATGTTGTTAAAGTTTATAATATTTATTGTTGTAGACTGTAGGTATGATAATGATGGTGCTATGACAACCATTTAAATCTCGATAGCTCGATGTGCTTGCTCAAAATTTATTTTTCGTGAAATTTAAGAAAAATAAGTTTTTTCGAAGGCAATATTTTGGAACAGAATAGAACAAAGCTAGAAAAACCTGGAACAACCACTAGAATGGCACAAAATAGCTAGAACAACTGAGAACAACCATTAGAATCTCGATAGCTCAATGTGCTTGCTCAACATATATTTTCTCCAGACGCACATTTTCTTTTAAAAAAAATGTAAATACGTCAAATCCTGCCAAAGTTACAGCCTTTTGAATGGAAACATTTTAAAAAATAGTGATCAATGAGAAAATATATTAGAAAAACTTTAAAAATATTGATACTTGGTGAATATTTTCCAATAGAGTAACTCGATTTCTAAAATTATTTGTGATTTTTTTTGACTGGCTGAAGTGACGTGGAATGCTTCAGATGTTTGTGTATAATTTTTAACCTAAAATAATGATTTTCGTTTAAATTGAATTTTTCATCATACTTGTTAAATTACAAGAATTTATACAATTATATTGTAAACCAGCAGCACTTGCTGCGCTCGTGCCGCAAATGTCGGGGGCAGGCATGAATACTTACAAATGCATAATATTTGATTATTTTGTGCATCATGCGTACTTTCGACCGGCTTTGGAGAAAATAGTATACAACATACGGGCAGAAGTTTGACATTCCTGCCCTTGTATTTTAATATACTATTTCGCGAAATTTATAAGAAATATTTTTTTCTCGAACTCAATAATTTGGAACAATATAGAACAAACCTAGAACAACCGTCAAAATTGCAATATCTTCAACGTGCTTTGCCAACTCAAAAATGTTTTTTTTTTCTGAAAGTTTCATTTTCAGCCCTATGCTCTTTTAGAACAAAGTAGAACAATCCGGAACAAACAAAATTGTTGTAACTCTTAAGTGCGGTGCCAACTTCCTGGAGGTCCTTCAATACAATGATCATACCAGATGAGATTCAATTAGTATTTTTTTTGTAACTTTTTAGACATGAATTTATCCCTTCAAAAGGTTGACAACCCTAGTAAAAATTTTGTGAAACTGTTTTTTTTTTTCTCAAATATACCACGGAATTTAAAGCTGATTTTTTTATACAACTAGAATATATATTATGAGTCTAGACTATCCTGCAGTTAAAAAAGTTTGCATATATTATGGTAAGTATAATGGAGAAAAAAAATAAAAACAAAATTAGAAAAAATCATTTTTCCTTATTAACTGCAAGCGTTTACAGAGTATTTAAAACGCTTATTACGTGTAGCTTTAAGAGTTCTATAAAGTATTGAAACGTTTCTAAATGAAATGTTATTAGTTACCGAGTAACAATTTTTTTCAATTTAAAAAAAATATAATTAATTTTGAAAATTTATATCTCGACAACTACGTGGAATTTTCAAACTGGAGTTTTACTCTTATATTTGTTTATTTATGCTCTAAACGGTTCATCAAAAAAATGACAACGTCTGATTTTTCCGTCCGTTAAAGAAAATTTTCATCATCCCGAGGCCGAAAGTTTGAATTTCTTCTTTTGTTTGCGGGAAGAAAGATGCATATTTCAGACTGCTCACATTTAGTGACAGTTTAAAATTTAGTCTTTTTTTGTTTTCTGTTTTAATTTTCTTCCCGTTACCTATTTGAAATAACTCATTACCATGGTAACCATGCAGTTGTTATTTCAAACCCATATTATACACCCGGCAGTAACATATCATTTATAATATAATCATTCGTTTTTCTTAAATACAATGTCATTAAACTTTCGGTCCTGGTATGATGAAAAGCAATATAGGCGCCACGGGAGGATAGCAGGACGTAATGTACTATTTCCGCTATAGCGGAAAATTTTCTTTTTTCTTTCAATTTAAAAAAGAGTAACTTTTTGTGGAGATGTTTAACCGGCTGGAGGGTGGATAATCTACACATGTAAAATTCTTTCTCCTGGATGACTGAGGGATAAATGTACAGCCCGATCGTAGAGATCTAAAGGATGTGTTCTTTGTACGACGTAGGCATCCGATAAGAAAGGAACTTTTGAAATTCTTCCTCTAAGGTGGTGGGAAAAAGTTTGTATGGGTCGATGTGATTCCTTGATCCAATCTGCTTCAAATTTTTCATAAACATTTTTTAACAAATTGATGGAAGACGTGTTTCATACTTTATTGAAACTCACGCCTAGCTCGGTTAAATAGGAGGTAGGAAATATTTTTAAATGTTATGATGTTTCAAAGCCATCTGTTGACATATCTGTGATTTTTTAATACCTTAATAAAATCGGTGTAAAGGTTTTTTTTAGTTTTTACACATGAATTTGTGTAATAGTTCATTTATTATTATGGAGATAGCGCTGCTTATTTGGCACGCAAGAAAACAACTATTTAACTAAATTTATTTTATTTTTTTAACTATTGATGGAATAGATAATATCTACTAGAATGTCCGCAAGGATCTATCTATGAGGGGTACAAAGTAGAGAGAACACAGGTTTATTTTATAACCTTAATGTCTGCTAAGATATGACTGAAAAAAAATATTGTGGTGGAGGGTGGGAAGGGGAAAAGTTTCTTAGTTTTTGATAGTTAGGGCTTCTCAATCGTAGCTAAAGAGTTTAAGTTTGGATTTTCGCACTAATAGGGGAGGTGAACAGAATTGGTGGTTTTCAAGTTTCTGGCAAAAAGAAACTAAAATTAAAACAATTTAAGGCACCTAAATGATAAGTTTGGATAGTTAGGTAAAATTATTTTTGGAGAGCGAAGCCTGCCGGGTTAGCTTAGTAGTAAATAAAAATAAACTCATAATTTGAGCCTATAGTCAAATTCTGATTTGCGCTGCGCGGGGGGCCCTGGGTTCGATTCTCAGCAGAGTTTGTCCTGGAGGGCCTCTCTCTAAGCACTAAACTGTAAGTTTCGGCATTTCCTACCCTGTAACAATTACGAATGCCCGTTTCTGACGGGCTCGTCCGTAGAATGAATGACTTCAAGTGACAGCGAAAACCTAGTACGGGCGCGTTCCATTTGACAATCACAACTATCAAAATGCTTATTTATTAGTGGAACTACCTCCCGCGGTCGTTTAGAGATGGGATTTTACCCGGTAAATTCGGGTATTTTTAATTAGCTTCCTGAAAATTTTTTGCTGTTATAGATTTATTAAAACTTCTGTGTTGAAAGGTTTTTAATGATTGACGTATCAACGTGTACTGCGACAGTACAGCGCGTGCCGAGTCTTTGAAGCTACCGATACGCCCGATATTACTTTGGCGGGCGCCGACACTTCTTTTGACGGCTTCCAGCGTCGCCTTGTCAAAGCGCGCAATCGATTTCAATAATAAAGGCTTCTTTCTTTCCTTCCTTGCAGCCCTTGGTAGTCCACTGCTGCACATGGGCCCTCTGAATTCAACGGTTTCCTGCTGTCTTCTTCAGGTCGTCAGTCCACCTGGTAGGAGGGCGGCCTATGCCCTTTTTGCCTAAACGTGGTCGCCATTTGAGGACCTTTTTTCACCATCGGTTGTCAGTCCTGCGAACGATGTGGCCAGCCCATTGCCACTTTAATTTGCAAACTTTGAGAGTTATGTTGGTCACCTTCGTTCTTCTACGGATTTCATCATATCAGATTCTGTCCCGTAGAGAAATACCAAGCATAGCCCTCTCTATTGCCCTCTGGGCGACTCTGAGCTTTGTGGATTATGCCGCGGTGGATGAGTAGTACTACTGCGTAGTACAACTGGTAGTACAAATGATACAACTTTGTCACTAGAAATACCACAAAACATACAACTAAATCACTCGGTTTTATTTATTCTAATAAAAATTTAAATATAACAACAGAAATGGAATAAGATGAAAATCATTTTTTATTTATAATTTTAGTCACTTAAATTAAAATAAATGTTGTGCAATAAAATGATTTTATTTTATACCAAGATGGGTTTTTGTACAATGAAACGAAAAATAGCTAGCGGCAAAAACCTTTTTAGACTGCGTATATATTTCTATTTATTATTATTTGTTTGTTTATATTTATTATTTTTATAATTTATATTATATATATATATATATATATATATATATATAGTTATCCCTTAACGACAAATGTTGATCAAACGCGACTTCACGCGAGCACTTTGTTGATCCAAAAACGTATGTTGATCCGGCGCCTTTTGTTGATCCAATATGCATCTCTGGTAACTAATGTGGCTCCGACCGGATCAACATCTACAGTCACGTGACTGCTTACTAGTTTTTGCCGATGTTGATCCGATATACAAATCCACCTTGCGATAGTTACGGAAAACGTTGATCCGATTCAAATGAGCCAATCAGAGCACAGCAAACGATCGGATTGGCTGAAAGCAGCCGCGACGTTGCCGCTCAGCATACGATCGGATTGGCTGAAAGCAGCCGCGACGTTGCCGCTTCGTATCTTTGACCCTACAAGCTACAGATTTTATTTGGAAGTTTGGAACGCACAGTAGGTACCTATACTGTGTTATACATTTCTTGGTATATTTCTTTGCCATCAATAATTGTAAAATCAAACGAACTTACCAAGTGAAGATCGATTGTAATTAAGCTTCATATCATCCCGTCCGAAGATGATGAGATTACTACCTGTTAGTATCCTGGTAGCATCCTCGAGCATCACACTTATTACTGAGTGGAACTCCTCAACGGATAAGAGTTAAGGAACCGGGTTAACAAATTATTATTATTGGTCACATTACCTTTGCAGAACTATATAGACATTGACCACCGTCGACTCTGATGATGGAGTGGAACTCGTTTTTCTTTATATTTCTGACCGCCGCATTCCGTCATTTGATAACCGATTTGAATTGATATTTTTTTGGTTTGGGACCTGTTATTGTGAATTTGGTCCCATATTAAGGTGATGATGATCTGATGAAGAGTTTCGGAGATACAGAATGGAACTCCTAAACCGATAAGAGTTAAGGAACCGGAATAAAAAATATTATTGTTGGTATATTATTATTGTTGATTTGAATTGATATTTTTTTGGTTTGGGACCTGTTATTGTGAATTTGGTCCCATATTAAGGTGATAATGATCTGATGAAGAGCTTCGGAGATACAGAATGGAACTCCTAAACCGCTAAGAGTTAAGGAACCGGAATAAAAAAATATTATTGTTGGTCACGTCACCTTTGCAGACGTCCTCTGTCTTATGTTTCTCGGTAATCCAGGTCCTCTTTGACTGACGTCGCAAAGACCACGTCCGCGCCCTCCACCGGCTCCGGGGAAGTTAACGGGGCCTTATGGTCGTAGGAGGCCAGGGCAGACTTGAAGCCCTCCCAATCCGTCCTACGCTTCGCGCGCGGCAATGACGTGCACTCGGGTCCCAAGCCAAGAGTGATCAGTATGGAGAGGTGCTGTTTGTTCATGTCATACCTCCACATAGACCGGGCACGGTAGATTCCCGTGGAGTACGATGTCAAGCACATCCGGACGGTGGTTGACGTTAGAGGGAATGTGAGTGGGTGTCTCTGGCCCTAACACCTGATACCCATTCGCCTCCGCGTCCACGAGGATTCGCCGTCCCGCGCTGTTGGCGACTCTGGAACCCCAAGCTCTATGCTTAGCGTTCAGGTCGCCAGCCAGGAGGGTCGGGTTCCCACCGTCGAAGATGTGTCTGAAATCTTGGAGGCAAAGATTACGTCCAGGCGGGCGGTATGCCGCAAACACAAGTAGTGCCTGGCCCGTCGCGTTCAGCTCGACTCCTGTGGAGCGCATAACTGAGAACGGCAGGATTGGCAAAACCGTGTGTACCACATCGCGGCGGACCGACACCACCGTGCCCCTGTAAGGGTACCCGGAGGGGGCGATCTCATCGCGGCGGTACACGAAGTAATTCGGGAGGCGGAAGTCCTGGTTAAGAGACAAATTCGTCTCTCCCATGAGCAGAACATGCACGTCTTGCTCGCGGAGGAGACGGAGTTCCTGTCTGGACTGTGAGGACAACCCACCCGGGTTCCAGTACATTAGTCTAAGACTGACTGACATGCTGGAGCCCGAGGACTTTGGTTGAGACCCCTCTAATTGTCCCCACGAGCTCCGGGTACCGCGCAATCGCCTCACTGATGGCCGATACGGCGGCTACCAGTTCATCGGCGGCGTTTCGAAGCCCAGAGCTTGTAAGGGCCTCGAGGGGGCTAGGCGTCCCGTTATCTGTAGCGGGGATGGAGTGGCAGGATGGGGTGGGGTCGGTGTGGGGAGGTGGGCAGGGACTGGTTGGGGTACCTGGACTACCTCCTCCTGGGTGCTTTGCGGCTTCTTCCCCTTGCACTTTGGCATGCGCTTGCGCTCGGGGGAGCCGTCCTCTGCAATGGCCGGCGGCTAAGCCGTGGAGGGGAGTGGAGCAAGGGCGGGCGCGGGGGCGGGCGGAGTCGCGACCATCGCGGGCGCTCGAGGCGTAGGTTTCGGCTTAGGCGGGGCGGAGGAGGCCTGCTCTTCAGCGAGCCCCTTCTCCCGCTTACACCACCTGGCCTGGCGTCTACGGCTGGTGTGCGCGGGCGGGCCGCGTTCGCCAGCCGGCATGTTGGCTGGGGTTCCGGGTGGAGGTGGGGGGACGCTGAGACCCCGTAGGCGCGCCATCCGCCTAAGGTATGGGCACATACGGTTGATAGCCGTTCCTCAACGCTCACACGCTCCAGCTGGACGTAGTACACCCTTTCTTGCTGCCGCCGCGGGGGGCGATGAGCCGGCAGAAACGAGCCGGGAAGCCCAGGTCCTTAAGACCGCCGGTTACCCAGTTTGGGTCCATATTTTCCGGGAGGCCGCGGACGCTGGCTTTTGTCGGCCGCTCCTCCGTCAGGGACAGATAGTACCAGACTAGGCCCGGCTCGGTCTTCTGAATCTTGATCAGGTAGGCCTGGACCTTCCTGAACTCGTCTGCGGATTTAGGATGGAAGCGGAAGCCCTTTCCGCTTGCCACGGAGTGTGGTGGGACGCCGAGGATGTCCCTTGTCGGCCGCTCCTCCGTCAGGGACAGAAAGTACCAGACTAGGCCCGGCTCGGTCTCCTGAATCTTGATCAGGTAGGCCTGGACCTTCCTGAACCCGTCTGCGGATTTAGGATGGAAGCGGAAGCCCTTTCCGCTTGCCACGGAGTGCGGTGGGACGCCGAGGATGTCCCGCAGCGCTCTGAGGTCCACTACCCAGTTGGGTAGCATCTTCGCCACTATTAGCGGCGCGGGACGCTCGCCGGCCGCTGCAGTCGGGGCCTGTGAGGGGGGCGGACCTACCTGACCTCCATGGTGCGCGGGGTGAGTGGTGGGGGGTAGGTAGGCTCCTTTCCGTCTTCTTCAGTCCGGTCGCAGTTGCCAAAAGTGCTCCGGCGCGCAGAGGTCCGGACACCGCGACCCTTTTCCAGTGACCCTTTCCAATAAAAGGGCACGGTGTGATCGGCAGGTACCATGGATGGCCCCTGGTCTTCCGGCGTGACTTGAATAGTGAGTAGCGACACGCGAAAATCGCCCGTAAGCCAGCGCCAGAAGAGCGCAGTAAGAGTCAATTTTGTGCTCCGGCCGGATCAACTTGTCTAAGCAAATGTCACATTTAAGTTAAATATACTCCGGATCTAAGAAATCATATTCAGTATGATTTTTGTTTTTGTTTCAGACGGATCAACTTAGTCTAAGCAAGTTAAATATACTCCGGATCTAAGAAATCACATTCAGTATGATTTTTGTTTTTGTTTCGGACGGATCAACTTAGTCTAAACAAATGTCGCATTTAAGTTTAATATACTCCGGATCTAAAAAATCACATTCAGTATAATTTTTTTGACCGTTAATGGATCAACGAATGTTGGTCAAACCACTGACGAGTATGTTGAAAATGTGCGAGTGCAGATCCACCGACGTCACGCGTATACTGAGGACGGATCAAAGTATATCATGCTGCGCGAAGCGGAGCTGAGCAAACACGTGAAATAGGTGGATCAACAATTATTATAACTTCACACTGGAGCAACATTTACCGTGAAAGGATCATTATATATAAATAGGCTAAGGCGAATCAGTTCAGAACAATTTTCTCTTTGGTTACTGAACCGATTTTCCTCATTTTTGTTTTGTTTGGTAGATATTGATGTATTTTAGTGCACACGGTCCATAAAATTAAGTAAAATGCATTGGAAATACAATTAAATTAACGAAAAAATACAGCAAGCACACAATCATACGTTTTTTACACACAATATTCACACTCGCACACAGATACACAAAAATGACATTTATTATTTTTCTTCTGGTGACGGCGATAGCGCATTCACGTTAAGCCCACACGACCGGCCCACAGATTAAATACAATATTGTTGGTGCATTCACGTTCAGCCCACAGCTTAAACATTGTTCAGCCAATGACAAATTTATTAAAGTTAAAGAAATGATAATAAAGGCTAAATTTGGAAAAGTTTTAAGATCACGAAATAATGAAGATAAAATATACGCGCAATATAAAAAAAAAACTGTATTTTCTATGCCATAGAACTTTCTATTTTTAAAAGTATTGTAGAAATTATTGTTGGTTTCTATGAATGCATTTTTTATCTATTACTGTAATATTTTTTCAATACGATATTAAATCTGAGAACATTGTATTGAGATAACAATATGTAAATTAAAAAAGAGTTATTGAAATAAGTAGGTATAGGCTGAAGATATGGAAGCGCGCAAAATTCACACAAATTCATGTTTTTAAAAAGGAACGAGTGCCCGCGAACTGTAATAGAATAAGCCCATCTGCAAATGCGATTTTGCGTGTTTTTACTTTTACCCATAAACGACATTTAAATTGTTAAAATTGGCTTACTTTTATAGTAATTCATCGTTTTTAAATTCAAATAATATACATTTTACCAATCAATTCAAAGTTTTAACAGTGAGTTAATCAGTCAGCAACAAGTAGATTAATCTTACCTTATAAATCTTTCGTTTTAAAATTATCGGAGATGTACATAGAAGCAGAATAGTTTAAAAATTATATTCAGATTTCGACTACTAGGCGAACACTAGTTTATATAATTTATCATATTAGTCATTTTATTTGCCTTAAACGAACTTAATCATCGTGTTTAATGTATGCTCTTCCTCTGAAGTAATATTTACTAACGGTTCATAGGATAGTTTAGTTTTAAAAGTCATTACATTTGTCACAAGGTTAAAAACAATTAAAAACAAAAGAAATAATCTAACCCAACAGGGATTTTTGCGTTAAATTAAGACTTCTGTCACTGACCCTCGGGGAAAAAAATTTAACCTAACCTAACCGTTTAGCGGACGACTAGTTTATTTTATGCATCCGTTTAGCGGACGCTAGACACTTCGTAAATAAATATCACCCAGTATTTATAAACTTTGGTAGTAATTCGACTAGTGTAAGTAAACGTAAGTGATTTAAGAATAACAAAAAATATACCTCTTCAACAGCTACAGTTCCATTACATTTTGTAATTTTAAAATACTTACCTCCAAATGCTGTTTAATAACTAGTGTTCGCCTAGGAGTCTAAATTCGACTATAATTTTTTTAAACTATTCTACTTCTATGTACTTCTCCGATAATTTTAAAACGAAAGATTTATAAGGTAAGATTAACCTACCTGTTGCTGACTGGTTGCACTCCCTGTCAAAACTTTGAATTGATTGGTAAAATGTATCTTATTTAAATAATTAATAATAAAATAATATAAAATAATAATTAATTCAAAAACGATGAATTACTATAAAAGTAAGCCAATTTTAACAATTTAAATGTCGTTCATGGGTTAAAGTAAAAACACGCAAAATCGCATTTGCAGATGGACTTATTCTATTCCAGTTCGCGGGCACTCGTTCCTTTTTTAAAAACATGAATTTGTGTGAATTTTGCGCGCTTCTATTTCTTCAGCCTATAATTATTTTAATGAACTCTTTTTTTAATTTACATAATACATTTACATATCTCAATATAATATTCTCAGATTTAATATCGTATTGAAAAAATATTAGGTAATTATGCAGTTTGATTACTTTTCCGAAAAACGATGGAATTTTTTTTTTGCATGAAGCTGTTGATTGCATCATAGTAAGTGATATTCCATGGGGGAGGCTGAAATTTCCCATAAACTCCATGAGTTATGGGGTTTTGAAGTTGTTATAACAGATTTGGCTCAAATTTGGTGGAGACCTTCTATTCGATGATACAAGCAAGTGTGCCAAAGGATTTCTGGCGCATCTCAATATTTTTCGAAAAATAGAATTTTTTAATAAATAATTTTGACCATGCAGTCTTCATATTTAGCCCAAAATAAGATGTGATTTGAAGGTAGAGAGGAGAAAACGCCTACAATTCGGTTCGTTGTTTTAACTGTTCTAACCTAACCTAACCAATTTTAATGCTTATGGTTACCCTATTGATATTCTACGGTTAAAATATAAATACGATTATGAGGAATACTGCAGAAATATAATTTCGTTCAGAAAAAAAAATGTAGGTACTCAAACAAATAATTGTACTTTATCGCATGAGACAATAGATATTGGCACCCAAACTGAAGACATCTCAACAGATAAGTTTTTTCTTAAATAAAGGAAGCTTCACAATATTCCATCAAAATATACAAAGTATCAAAGCAAAAAAAAGATGAAGTTGAATTATTTTTAAATGAGAAAAATAACAAAGTTGATGTTTTATGCTTTAGTGAGACTTTTATGAAAGAACCCGAATCAAAATTGTTATTCATACATGGATATAAATTAGTATCGTTTTTTTCGCGAAAATATAAAGCTGGTGGGGTATGTATTTACATTAAAAATTCCTTAAACTGCAATAAACTAGACTGGCTTACAGAAATATCTTTAGAGAAAAATTTTGAATGCTGTGGAATTCATATACCTGATTTAAATTACATTATAGTATGCATATATAGACCTCCTAAAAGTGAAATTGGTATATTTTTTCAAGAACTAGACTTTGTATTGCAAAAATTAAGGCGGAAGTTACGGAATATTAATAGAAAAATTGTAATTGTCGGGGACTTGAATATTGATTTATTAATAAATGATAGTTGTACCAAGCAGTTTTCCGACTTATTGAACAGTTATAAAATGCATTTTATCATCAGGGAACCGACTAGGATAACCGAGCATTCACAAACTTGTATCGATAATATAATTACTAATCTTCGGTCGTATGCAGCTCAAGTAGTACACAATGGCTTATCTGATCATACAGGTCAAATTATTAAACTTCCCTGCAGATTTGCCTATGATAACAAATTTTGGTTCACTTTTAGACGGGAAATTGATAAAAACTTGCCCATCTTTAGCAAATATATTTCACAAATTAGTTTCGAGGAAGTAGTTTGTATAAACAAGTTGACGTTAACGCTGCGTACTCAACGTTCTTAAATATATTTAGTTTGATTTTTGACTCTTGCCTGCCTTTAAAACGTATTAAAATCACACGTGCAAAAAAATCTAACTGGAAATCCAAAGGAATAAAAGAATCAAGTAAAAGAAAGAGACAGCTTTATTTAAATTTAATGAAAAGTAAGTCTAAGAAAGAGCTAACACAATACAAATCTTATAAAAAAATGCTTAAAACTGTAATTAGATTGTCAAAAAGATTATCCAATTCTAATTATTTAAAACGTAGTTCCAATAAATCTAAAGCAACTTGGGGTCTTATAAAATATTTAACGTCCTCTTCAAATGTGATGAAGGAGTCAGTGGAGGAAATTCAGATTGGAACAGTAACTATAACTAATAAAACAGAAATAGCAAACCATTTTAATAATTCATACATAACACAAAATATAGATAATTCTTTTGTTGACAATTATGTACCTAAATTCGCACATGCATGTAATAGTTTATTCTTAAAACCTGTGGATGAATCAGAAATAATAAACCTCGTCAATAAATTAAAGAATAAAAAAAGTTGCGGTTATGATGGTATACCAATCCAAGTAATCAAATCATGCATAAAAATTATTGCAAAACCAATTGTTCATATAATTAATATAATGTTAGAGACAGGTTGTTTTCCAGATCAGTTAAAAATTACATTGATTAAACCTTTACATAAAAAAAAGGGCCCAAAAATTTAATAAATAATTATCGACCTGTAGCTCTTTTACCTAGTTTTTCAAAAATTTTTGAAAAAGTTATCTATATCAGACTTGCGGACTACCTAGATAAAAATCACATTCTCAATGAATTTCAATATGGTTTTCGGAAAGATAGATCAACTTCGGGTGCTATCTATACTATGCTTAGCAACGTCTGCGATTGCATAAACAGAAAGATACATTGTGCCGCGCTATTCATAGATATGACCAGGGCGTTGGATTGTGTTGTACATAGTATACTTTTGAAGTGGTATTGCACTAAACTTATTAAAATCTTATCTTAGTAATAGAACACAAGCAACTGTATTAACAACACATAATAAAACGAACAATACATTAGATTCTGTCCAATCAAACTTTGAAACATGTAAAATAGGTGTCCCCCAGGGTAGTATTCTAGGTCCACTCATGTTTTTAATCTATATCAATGAACTTCCTACACTAACAAATAATTTATGCGTTATGTTCGCCGATGATGCAACAGTTTTATTTCAAAACGACAATTTAGCACTAGATGAATATAAAAATAACATAACAACTACACTACTTACAATAAAAACCTGGCTGAAGGGGATGAACCTAACCGTAAACCTTAGTAAAACCAAACTCATGCAATTTAAAAATTATAAACAAACAATATATCCGCTTAATGTGGATCTAGATGCGGTAAACATAGAAGAAGTCCAACAAGTAAATTTCTTAGGCGTTTCATTAGATACTCATTTAAATTGGAAGAGTCATATTGACAAAATAAATAACAGAAAATCGAGCTGTTGCTATGCTCTATCTATTCTTATAGATAATTCATCTATAGAAGTTGCAAAAAGTTTCTATTATGGTAATATCTATCCCCTTCTATTATATGGTGTAATCTACTGGGGTGACTCAGTCAATGTTAACAGTACATTTATTTTACAAAAACGCTGTATGCGAATACTATATGGTAAGGCTAGCGACGAATCAGTACGCGCGGTATTCACGGAAGAAAATTTTCTAACATCCGGTATATATATTCTTGAAATATGTCTTTTTTTCGTAAAAAACATGTACTTGTTTAAAAATAAACTTGATATGCGAGTAAGAAATGTACCCATGAGACAGAAAGATGAAAATATATTATACTTACCTAGAATAAAATGTAGAATTTACAGAAAAAGTACATATATATCTGCCATACGAATATATAATCATTTGCCTATAGAGCTAAAAAAATTACCAATCAATAAATTCAAATGGTCTTTAAAACAGTGGCTGGTCAAGAAAGGTTACTATATGGTAAAAGAATTTTTTGACGATAAAATGAAATAACAAATGATCTCAGGTAGGGCAGAGGCTACATTTACAATCCTGTAAAGCTGCCGACTTCTAGTGTTCCTTGTGTTTATATCAGGGTATAATCAGAGAGAATGCACTATCACGCTAAAGCTAAAGATAAAAATTAAAATTAAATTAAAATCAACAAAGCTATTAAAACTGGTTTTGGACGAAATAGAAAGTTCGCAATATATAATAATATCGTGTTTATAAACAGCTTTAAAAAGAAATGTAGTAACGCGCGCAAAAATAAATAAATTAATAAATTAAAACTGTGTCGAGAGTTTTTTCCTCCGGCTTTTTCTCTCTTTACCCAGAAATGGGTGGCACATTGCATAGCCGATGAGTTCGATTAGGAAAAATATTAAAATAAATAAATAATTGGACTGCTAAACGATCACAACATATTTTCACATAATTATAATATAAAATTTAGTTTTAGTTTTTTAAGATATAATTATTGTATGCCCGCATAGGGTAGACTGTTCTTAACTTATTATAATTTTTGTAACATCTTTCTCGTGTAACAGTCAACAATAAACGCATTCTTTTCTTTTCTTTTCTATTTTACATCTCTAGGTTCTAGCCTTTTTAGTCTAAAAATTGATATTGACACCAATTTGTATTTCGAGAAATCATTTCAACGCAAGATGTTCCTACTCTCACATAGCTGTGCGCGCTAAAAATCTATTATGAATAGCCAAAAAAAACACTTTTTTCCAAATTTAAATGGTCATAACTCCTTAAGGAAGCTGAATCAGCAAATATTTTATTCTTGAAATTCTTTTTATAATGGTCGAAATATGCCGAATCAATCGCCAAATCTTGGCGCCTCGGGTATAGGGTAACCATAAGCATTAAAATTGGTTAGGTTAGGTTAGAACAGTTAAAACAACGCACGAGCCGAGCGAGCGCAGCGAGCGTGCCGCGGCAGAACCGAATTGTAGGCGTTTTCTCCTCTCTACCTTCAAATCACATCTTATTTTGGGCTAAATATGAAGACTGCATGGTCAAAATTATTTATTAAAAAATTCTATTTTTCGAAAAATATTGAAATGCGCCAGAAATCCTTTGGCACACTTGCTTGTATCGTCGAATAGAAGGTCTCCACAAAATTTGGGCCAAATCGGTTATAACAACTTCAAAACCCCATAACTCATGGAGTTTATGGGAAATTTCAGCCTCCCCCATGGAATATCACTTACTATGATGCAAACAACAGCTTCATGCAAAAAAAAATTCCATCGTTTTTCGGAAAAGTAATCAAACTGCATAATTACCAAATATTACAGTAATAAAAAATATTATAGTAATAAAAAATATTACAGTAATAAAAAATATTACAATAATAAAAAATGGATTCATAGAAACCAACAACAATTTCTACAATATTTTTACTAAAAACAAATCGTTGTATGGCATAGCAAATACATGCAAACGTTTAATTGTACACTTTTATTGATTTATATCTTCAATAATTTCGTGATCTTCACTTTTCCAAATTTACCGTCATTATCTATTTTTATACTTCTCGAAAAATGTCTACCAGATACTATGCTCGAACACTTCTCGAAAAATGACTACCAGCTCTAGGACTATGATGGAACACTTCTCGAAAAATGTCTACCAACTCTTGGACTACGATCGAACACTTCTGGAAAAATATCTACCAACTCTTATACTATGATCGTCGTCGTCACTTCGATAACGTATGAAAAAAATATTTCAGTAAAAAAATGGATTTATAGGAACCAATTTAATTTCTACAATATTTTAGTTTTATGGCATAGCAAATACAGTTTTTTTATTATGCACTTTTATTGATTTATATCTTCATTATTTCGTGCTCTTAACTTTTCCAAATTTAGCCTTTATTATCATTTCTTTAACTTCAACTTGTCATTGGCTGAACAATATTTAATCTGTGGGCTGAACGTGAATGCGGCATCGCCGTAACCAGAAGAAAAAGAATAAATGTCATTTTTGTGTATCTATGTGTGAGTGTAAATATTGTGTGTAAAAAACGTATGATTGTGTGCTTGCTGTGCTTTTTCGTTAATTTAATGTATTTCCAACGCATTTTACTTAATTTTATGGACCGTTTTCACTAAATAAAACACATTAATATCTACTAAACAAAACAAAAATGAGGGAAATCGGTTCAGTACCGAAAGAGAAAATTGTTCTGAACTGATTCGCCTTCGCCTATTTATCAGTCAGTAACCCATTAATGACCCACTACAGGGTCGGGTCTCCTTCTCGTAATGAGAGGGATGTAGGCCTTAGTCCACCACGCTGGCCCACTGCGGGTTGGCGGTGCGCCTATTTATATATATGATTTATTCGTCCAGTACCCGTTCAAATAGTAACTTCGATTAAAAAAATATTTATTAGATTACAAAATGGTATATTTTCAATATACATTTTATATAATTGTACTACCAGTTATAACTTTATGTATCACTAGTACTACTGGTAGTTCTAGTGACACAAGGTTGTATCATTTGTACAACTTAGTAGTACTACTGATCCACCGCGGATTATGCTCACAGTAATATACCGCTTGACGCTTCCGACCTAAGTAACGAGCTTTGTAGATTGCTCTAGCCCCATAAGCTCCCCATGCGAACGTGCCGTAAACTACAATTGTTTGCCGTACCCCCTGCGCGTACAGTCGCCCGAGCTAACGCCTATTCCTCGCAAGCTGTCCGCTCTCAACGCTCTCCTGGACGCACACCCTGAGTGTGATCTGTTTGCGGATGAATGGAGGAACATATTGTTAGCATGTCAGAAGTTCTGCGAGCGTGACGTGTGAATGTATTGTCTTTAATTAATGTTACTGGTTTTGTACCGTTTTAATTAAAGTTTATAAATAAATAAATAAATACCACGTCTCTGCACCGTAAGGCCCAGCACAAATGGTGAAACGCAACTGCAACGAAACCCTTTTGAAATTATAGGTTTGAAACCAGTTTCAAACGTTTTCCACACACGCCGCAACCTAAATATGATGAAATTAGTCACAATCATTCCGATTTTGAGACCAGACAGACGTCTCCAAAATGTCTAGTTCAAGTGATGAAGAAGTTCTGGTTGAGGTCGCTGAGCATAATGCTGAGTTCCTCCAGCGACTCCGTCAGGATCACTATATCATCGGCAAATCGGAGGCGTGAGATGTGTTCGCCGTTGATGTTAATACCACGTCCTTTCCACTCCATCAGCTTGAACACGTCTTCCAGTGGTAAAAAGTTTTGGGAAGATGAGATCCCCCTGTTATATGCTCTGCACGTGGATGGTGTTCGTACTGCTGTCGTGTATTCGGACTTTCATGGTGGCGACATTGTATACACGCTTCAACGCCTCGATGTACCGATAGTCGATCTGGCTTCGCTGAAGAGACTCGAGCACCGCGCAGGTCTCGATAGAATCGAAGGCCTTCTTATAGTCCACATACGCTACGCAAAGCGGCAGATTATACTCGTCTTTTGTATAGCCTGCCGAAGCGTATGTATGTGGTCTATGGTACTATAGCCTTTTCGGGAACCGGCTTGTTCGAGAGGCTAAAAATCTTCGAGTCCGAGCGCTAAACGATTAGTAAGGATCTTCGAAAACACCTTATAAACGTGGCTCAGAAGCGCGATGGGCCTGTAATTCTTTAGTTGGGTTTTATCTCCCTTCTTGAAGAACAGTACCACCACGCTTCTGCTCCACGCCTTTCAGTGCTGATGACGGAATTAAACAATTGCTGGAACGCCACTAGGACGGGTTTGCCGCCCGCTTGTAGCAGCTCGGTTGTAATTCCGTCATCCCCCTGCGCCTGCGATGTGTTATGAAAGTGATGACAGTGATTAAAATGTTACTGAAATGTTAAATAAATAGTTATATTTAAACTATATCGGCTTTGTTTTATTTCCCCTCTTTTGTCTCATTATTTTATACATTATTTTATATACGTACAGTTTTTTTAATCAAAACCTCAGTTTATTCATTCCTCGTAAAATAATAAAGACATATTTAAACATAAACTAAAGAGTTTCTATTGCATTCATAAGAATGAAAAAAAAATACAAAATCTGTGGCAAAGGTTTATGTTGTCTCCACCTTGTATATCTGATTAATTGATTTTTATAGATCTTATATAGGTACCTATTTACCTAGTATCTAGTTATATAGGTACCTACCAATAGTAATTTATAAATACCTAAATGAAAAAACGAGAAAACCTGAAATAAGGTGAAAATAAAAAAATCTATAGCTTTTGTTTTATTTTGTAAAAGTAAAACAAAAGCTATAGATTTTTCGCTAACCTAATCGATATCGAGCTCACGCACACATAAACGGAGCGCGCGGACTACCTAAAATCAATTAGCGTGAGAAGCTCGGTACACCCTTAAGTTCTGGTGCTAAAAACGGTGTCACGAACTCGCTGCTCTTTCTCTGAAGAGTTCAAACTCTTCAGAGGCCATCCATATTGATGTTAAAATAACTTGTATGGCCCATTTAACATTGACTGCTGCCCTAAGCAGGTAATAAAAAATACGGCCGTGAGGCGCGGCTGCACGCTGAACGCGCACTTGCCATACGTAAACGGTGGGTTTACAAAAAAGTTTACAGGAAATAAAAGATGCAAAATTTTATTCTCTAAAGCTGAAACTTTTGAATTCAATTTTAAAATTTAGTTTGCTATTTATGAACTAAAACTATCGATTTCCGACTGCTTTTTGCCTAAGCTATCTCAATAATATGATTTTAAAATTTTTCACAAATAGAGTAAAATACCCTATTAGTTTCGGAGATATGCGAGGACAAACTTATCTATTATAATACCTATATACATACACCTATGGAATTTGGTTTACTTGTTTGGAAGCCGTAAAAGACCAACATATGTAAATATTGCACAGTTCCGATAATATTACATACATACATGTCGAATTGATAACCTCCTATTTGAAGTCTGTAAAAATATCGAACTTTTTTAAATTTTGCGTAAACTTTGATAGGTACCTACTACTTGGAAAATATTTTTTCATCCCATCTATTCCAAAAATATGACTTGGTTCGCCTTTAAGTGCGCCCAAAGGTGGTGTTTTCTATAAAAAACTTTTAGCGGGCAGAAATGAGATTTCCCTCCTCTTTATAAGTTTTCAAATTCAAAAAATGCGCGGCAATTAACTTTTCCGCCCACTTTTTGAATTTGGAACATCTTAGTGTTCAGCGCCAAAGAAATCGAACGCAAATATTGTTTGAAAAAAGACGACAGAACTTCAGCCCGTGTTATTGTCAATTTTCACGGATTGTTAGAAATGAGCCAGATTCGGTTCGGACATTATTTCAAACACGCAGATTATAAAATGTACACCAATCTCTATTCCTAATAAAACTGTAAGTAACAATAAATTTTCATAATTGGGAAAATGTCTCAAGTGTAAATATATATATCACTTCTTCACTTCACTATCTTTCACTACCAAGTCCGTTGCGAAAATCCAAACTACTTTAACACGTTAGTTACAATGAAAAAGCTCCAAAAACTAAAAACCGGCATTCGATTCCAATATTTAAATTTAATATTTAGAATGCCAACCTATATCCCAAATTTTAAGCTCCATTAAATTAATTTTGGTGTCACGATAATGTTCGGTCCGGGTAAACGATTTTATTCAATGTTAGTGTAGATTTTCTATTGATTTCAACAGAAGTATGAATCCATGGTCTAATTTTGGTCGGTATTTCTATTAACTGATAAACTGTAAAAAGTGGTTATTGTGACATTTATAACCATAATAGTTGGACATATGGTATCGAGAAGTTTTTTGAAGATATTGATATGTTCTTTAATATTGTGGAAGATACTGTTCTATATCAACAGTTTCCGCAGCGCATGCGACGAAAGACGTTTTAGAGCACTTCTTTACACCTTGGGTTACGTTACTTAAGGTTTAGTAAGGATCCCTAATCTTTTCGCGAAAAAAATATAGAATTTTTGAAATCGGCAGTTTGAGTTTATGGATTACAAACATACACACAAAAATACAAGTTTTTCCTCTTTACAATATTAATGTAGATTATTATTTAATTTCAATTTTGTTGTTACTCTATGTTTTATTAAATAAAATAATATTACAATAGAATATGAGGCGCCTTTCATTTTCTCATAGAGGGTGATGAAAAGTAGAGTGTATCATCACTCGGGATAAAATATATTTTTGGCTTAGGCGACGTACTTTGAATCCGTCGCTATGTTCAGGATTCTACTTAAGGAAAAAAAATTAACTTTAAATTTGGTTGGAAACTTAAAATTGGAAATTGAAATTGGACTTGATATTGGAAAAACTTGAAATTGGAAACTTGAAATTTAATATTCTTCAAAACATTTAAGTGGACACGTGTTAGGTATTCTTCAAAAAAACATCTTAAAGGGTTAAAAGGGAATGTTAAATTTTATATGGAAAGAAATGTTTATGGTCTGAAACACACGAAACTTGATGCAACTAGGTATTTATACTCTTTAACTCATTAAGGTACAAGTTAACGGACGACGTGTCGTCGCTTCATGTCGCCACTACACGTGTTACGTCTTGTCGCTGCACTCATGATTTCGAACCCGACTGCAGACGGCAACAGCAGATGGAAACCAGTTGGTTCCGAGTGTTCCGTGAAACAAGATGTCTGACGCGTTCGAGAATAGTGATAGCAATTTTTTATATCTTCTATTAGAAGAGGAAGAAGACGATGACTTGTTTTTGTTGTAGTTGTACAGAAAAAGACGAGAAGCCACACATCCTATGCTTAAATGGAGAATAAGCGACGGAACTTATTCAATATTGATCAAAAACCATTTGAAAAGCGATTGAAGAGTATGCCTTTTTACGTTTAGCGTCGAACCTTACTTTGTCTTTAACTTGTCGATCTTATTATACGTTTACTGCTTTTCGACCGAATCTCATCTAGATTATCTGTTGGTATTATATTGCCAAGTGATTCATTTATAACTTCGTTAAGGACGTTTTCCGTTGCACTATTGATTCTGAACCCAAAGAGAAGTTTAGAAGGACTCTTCCCAGTTGTCTTATTTAACCCTATTTCGATATCTGGAACATGTTCGTCCCAACGTTTGTCGTCATTTCCTTGATTTTTAGAAGCAAGGGCTTCAAGAATTGTTCGATTATATCTCTCAACCTGCCTATTTGCCCTTGGAGTGGCGACAGCGTTGAAAACATGTTTAATGCCCATCGACTTCACAAAGGCACAAAAAGTAAGAATTCAGAGAGTATTGTCGTTGAAATAAAAAACATTTCGATTTTATATTAAGTTTAATCAGAGAAGAAATTGAGACTAAGAAAATAAATGCCATATATGCTGAATAAAGAGTGTCGTTGCTCCGGCGTCAGCGGCATTACTGATGCGCAGTAGTGCCGCTGCATATTTTTGCACTGCACTGCACGGTACATATTTTTCTCGTTTCTGGGTTATACAATCTGTAACCTTTCACGTTCTCCGAGTATCCCACTAATATGAATTGAACTGCTTTCTTGTCCCATTTCAATCTTTTATTTTTTGGAACATGCATCATTACTGGGCTCCCAAATATTCTGACATGACTGAGATCAGGCTTTTGTCCTGTCCATACTTCAATCGGTGTCTTTTGGTCCAAACCTGAAGCCGGCGATCTATTCTTCAAGTATACTGCCGTGTTAACTGCTTCCGCCCAAAAACTTTTATCCAGTTTGGCCTCGAACAATAAACATCTTGCACGTTCAACTATAGTCCTGTTGAAACGCTCACTGAGACCATTCTGCTCCGGAGTATATGGGTTTGTTTTGTGATGGACAATTCCACTGTCTTTCAGATAATTTTCCATCATATCTGAACAAAACTCCCCTCCATTGTCGGTTCTCAATGTTTTTATTTTTGTTCCTTTTTGATTCTCAACCATTCTTTGAAATTCCTTGAAATATTGTAGTCTGATTCTTTTCCTTTAAAAAATATACAAATGCCATCTTGCTAGCATCATCAACAAACAATAGAAAATATCTTGCCTGTCCAATCGATCGAACCTCCATAGGCCCACACAGATCTGAGTGAACTAAATCCAGCACTTCTGTACTTCTATGCTTGCTTAATTGGAACGGTAAACGACTCTGTTTCCCTTCACAACATACTTGACAGTTGGATTTTTTAATATCAGCCTTCGTATCAAACGATATTCCATCTACAATACCATTTTTCATCTTCTGCAAATCATTACTATTAATGTGCCCTAACCTTCTATGCCACTGGTTTGCATCTGTAGTTTGAACTGCTGCCGCCATCACTTTCTCTGACTTCATTGTATTCGACTTATACACACCATTTTGTAAGTTTGCTATTCCAATAAGCTCATTCTGTTGATTATGTATATAACACACATCACTTTTGAAAGTAACTTTGTTCCCTCTTGCTATCAACTGGCTTACTGATAAGAGGTTTGTGGTTAGACTAGGTATGTATAAAATGTTGTTTACTTTAATGTCAAACTGAGAATTATTCACAAGAGTAGTAATCTGTGTATCTCCGGCACACACCACTGGCACAGTCATATTATTTGCAACAATAATTTCCTTCATATCGTGTACTTTTCTCACTTGTAATAAGTTTTCTTTGCTTGATGTCATATGAGCACTAGCCCCTGAGTCAATATACCAGTCTTCCTTATTAAATTCACTATTGAAAAATGCAGCACTGAATGCGTTTACATGTTTTTCTTTCAGTTCAGGACACTGGTTTTTAAAGTGGCCAATTTTCTTGCACTTATAGCATTTTATAACCTTTTTGACATTTGACGTATAATTTGACTTTTTTTCCCGCCTTTTGTATTGAAATTTTGACTAACCTTACTTTTTTGCTTCGACCATAATGCAACTTCCGAGTCATGGTCACTGATTTCAGAACTCATATCAAGCAATTTTGTTTTAATGACATCAGCATTTTTAGCAATGCCGGAATGTTCTATTGCCATAATCATTGGGGCAAACTTTTCTGGCAGCCCCGCCAACAGCAATGATCCGATCCATTCCTGGTTAATTTCAAATCCTGTACCTTTTAGTCTTTGTGCAGTTTCCACTATCTGACTCACATAACTTGTCATGGATTCACAATTATCAAGTCGAATGGATATCAGGGTTCGAAGTAGACTGATTCTTCTTGTGAATCCGCTGTCATCGAATAACCTCTGGAGTTTCTGCCACATATGCTTGACTTTTGTTTCATTTTTGATGTGCACGTATAACTTGGGATCAATCGTCATGATGAGTTTTGCTTTCGCTTTTCTGTCTTCTGCGTCACTTAAATCGACAGGAATGGCGTCGATATCTATGCCTTCCAAGATGAGAAAATTTCTTGCCGCGAACGCCCAGTCGTCATAGTTTTCGCGTCCCTTTAACTTCGGCACATTTATTAAATAACTTCCGGACGACATTATAACTTATTTTCTGATACACGATATGAATTTAACTGTGAAATTATTTAAAAACTTTTGCACTGAGCCCATAACCTAATAAAACGAATGCGTTGCCGGTTGAGAATAGACAAATTTATTGGTTATACTTAGCTATGGCATACAACTATCCTAGTACATGTTTTAATCACTAGATGGCCTTAGCATGCAGTAAATTGATATATAATTTTTGATATCAATAGACATTTTAACACTTTGCTCATTGTAATTGAATCTTCCACGTTGTTTTTAATTAACCATTCAAACATTACTACGCAACGGAGAAAGTTGGGAGAAATTTGGAAAAAGTTTTTCAAAGAAAATCTTTTGGAGAAATTTCGCGAATTTCTCGGGATCGGTCACTCGGAGGGCGAAACGCGAGGCCTCAATTTACGCGTCTCGGCGGTCTCTACGTTAAACAGACATTCGCGAAAAGAAGGGGGGAAATTTTCCCAAAAAGGGGGGAAATTTTCCCAAAAAAGGGGGAAAAAACGAGTTTCGGAAACACATTATCGATCATAACTCGCGAACCACGTCGCTCGCATCTTCCGAGCGCCTGGCGTTTTCGTGAAATTTCCAAAAATGCCTTTTAAAGTGTCTGGGAAGATAGAGGAACTATCGAAACTGTCGGGCTAAAGAGGAAACATCATTTATAGTTGCCCAAATAACATTATTATATAACTCAGTCTTTATATTATGACGAAAGTATAATTATATTAAGTATATTCAGTATACTTTAGGGTTTCTCTGTTTCCACCGTCTTAGGTGTCAATGAACGAGGCAGTTTTTAACATTATTAAATAAAATATATAAAAACTGACCTTTGTAGTATAACGAATTTGAGGCACAATTTTACTCACCTTTATCACCTATTAACTGCCTACCGCTACCTAAGTTCCATATTCAGAGTCCGTTCATATCTATCTTGTGGGTATACATAGAATAATTTTCAGCTTTTATAATATAACGAAGGTCTGGGAGCCACGGGCTCTTACTCTATTGTTTTCGGACTCCGAATCGGGTCCGTAAACATCCTCGATTCCGGGGCGAGCTTTTTTTATTGTTTTTTTTTTATTATAGTAGTACCTATATTATGACACCAATTTTGAAATGATCACAATTTTCATTGCAAAAGCAGCTTAAATACGTCATTATTGACCTTTTTTATAACATGCTAATTTAAGGAGAGTTTAGATGAAGCCAGTTATGCTGGCGCCAGTCCTGCAGTAAGCCAGCGCTGGGCTGGCCCCTGTTGTTTAGACGAGGCCAGTCATTCACGGATTTTTCATCGGGTGAGCACACGTTTGAAGATAAAAATAATGAATTCGCGGCAAAGTTTGTTGAAAAAGAAGCTACACTGCACTATTAAGAGAAGAGTTGATTGATATTATTAGAAAAAAAACGAAGAAAAACGACTTTGGATAAGAAAATGATCTTGTAGATTTTTCGATTTTGTCGATTTCCAAGTAGTAGGTACGTAGTTCGAATACTTTTGATTTCTGCTTTAATTTCATCAATAGTCAGTATTTATCATTCCTACACGAAGTTGTTCTACTACCGAAGCGCGCATTTTATTATTATTGTATGCATCACAACTCTTATCCCACAAGCATTCGTGCTCTCTAAAGTTGTACGAAATTTAAAGTATACTCTTCGTTGGATTTTCAGTGCAGATGGATTTTCACCCAGGGCAGTGTACCTTGTGAGATTATAACCCAGGTAAAGAGGAAATCCTCGAGGCCTGACCCCCTACCCTCCATGTGGCGTTTAGGACGCCGCGGAGTCTGACGACTCGCGTCTGTCTGTCTCTCGGCAGTTTGTCGCAGAAATTCCAAATAAAGACATACACACCCTACGGTAAACTAGGCAGTAGTCTTAAATTATTTATAGTCTTATCTTTTTTCTTATTAATCACCTAAATATATTTGTCTTGTGGCTCGGTCTGTTTTAATTTCTGATTAGAATTTGCATTAAATTTTTTTATGGGTCCACAAAATAATTTCGATTACGCTGGACCTAAATGTTCTACAGAGATGAAAAAGGTGTTATTTGATAGCTAGTGCATATTACCACCTATCAGATAAAAAAGAAAATTTTGTAAATTTACAAATCTTAAATGTTTCAAAAAAAGGTTTTTTCACTGATTTCAATCATAAAAGTTAATTGTATTTTTTTCAGTCTTTCTTACATGACTCGAAAACTAGCATGTATGGGTACACAAGGATAATAGCTACAAATTGTTAAATACGAGTATTAATGGCTCTCAGTTGTATTGTATAAGTTATGATTACGTGTGATATGGTATATGTTACATACATTGTGCTTTCATGCGATGGTTAAGTCAGTCTATGGATACCTACATGGATCTCACAACTTTTTCCGGTGCAAGAACTGAGTTGCGGGACTTGGTTTTTTACGTTATGTTTTAATGGCATTACATATTGTACCTATTAGATATTCGAAATAAAATAAAATAGTTCGGTATATCCAAAATGCGCACACCTCATTTAATTCATGATTTAGGTAGTTTATATTTACCAAAATTTCAAAAAAGTCATGTCCGCCATCTTTAATTTCAAAATTAATGTGTATTTCATAGTCCTCACTCAAAAATATCTGGAAAACGACAGCTATGATAAGAAATGCACAAAAGTCACGTTCGCCATCTTGTATCTTGTATTTGTGTCTGTTTTTCATAATCTTCACCCCATAATAATTGTTGAAAACGACACCCATGACTAAAAATTAAAAATGTCCTGTCCGTCATCTTGGATTTCAAAATTAATGTGTTTTTCATGATCCTCAAGCCAAAATAGGTAGGTATGTCGAAAATGACACCCATGACCAAAAATTAAAAAAAATCATGTCCGCCCTCTTGGCTTTCAAAATTAATGTATTTTTCAAAATCCTTTCTCAAAAATATGTGGACAACGACACCCATGACTAACAATTCAAAAAAGTGATGTCCGCCATCTTTGATTTCAAATAATTCTGTTTTTCGTAATCTTCGCCCAAAATATGTCGACCCAGCAACAACACCCATAGCTGAAAATTAAAATAAAATATGCCCGTCATCTTGGATTTCAAAGTGAATGTGTTTTTCATAATTGTCACCCCAAAATATCCCGAAAACGACACCCATATCCAGTTCATAAAAGTCCTCTCCGCCATCTTTAATTTTAAAATGAACTAGACTGTGTCCGCGGCTTCGCCCGCGTGGGTTTTAGAGCGTTATTTATTTATTTATTTATTTATTTATTTATTTATTTATTTATTTATTTATTTATTTATTTATTTATTTATTTATAATCGTTACCTCAAAAAATCCCGACAGCGACACCCACACGCAAATAGTTCCAAAAAGCCATGACCACCATTTGGTTTTCAAAATTAATTTAGTTTTCATATTACTCTTCAAAATCAAAAATCATTTATTTGCACGAATATGGGTTAGTTATTAGTTTTACAGGGCATTAGTGTTCGCCTAGTAGTCGAAATTGGACTATAATTTTTTAAAACTATTCTACTTCTATGTACTTCTCCGATAATTTTAAAACGAAAGATTTATAAGGTAAGATTAACCTACCTGTTGCGGACTGGTTGCACTCGCTGTCAAAACTTTGAATTGATTGGTAAAATGTATATTATTTGAATTCAAAAACGATGAATTACTATAAAAGTAAGCCAATTTTAACAACTTAAATGTCGTTTATGGGTTAGAGTAAAAACACGCAAAATCGCATTTGCAAATGGACTTATTCTATTCCAGTTCGCGTGCACTCGTTCCTTTTTTAAAAACATGAATTTGTGTGAATTTCGCGCGCTTCTATTTCTCAGCCTATAATTATTTTAATGAACTCTTTTTTTAATTTACATAATAATATCCCAATATAATATTCTCAGATTTAATATCGTATTGAAAAAATATTACAGTAATAAAAAATATTACAATAATAAAAAATGGATTCATAGGAACCAACAACAATTTCTACAACAATATTTTTAGTAAAAACAAATCGTTGTATGGCATAGCAAATACATGTAAACGTTTAATTGTACACTTTTATTGATTAATATCTTCAATAATATAGTGATTTTTACCGTCATTATCTATTTTTATACTTCTCGAAAAATGTCTACCAGCTACTATGATCGAACACTTTTCGAAAAAATAGGAACTAATTTAATTTCTACAATATTTTTAAAAATAGGAAGTTTTATGGCATAGCAAATACAGTTTTTTTATTATGCACTTTTATTGATTTATATCTTCATTATTTCGTGCTCTTAACTTTTCCAAATGTAGCCTTTATTATCATGAATTCTTTAACTTCAACTTGTCATTGGCTGAACAATATTTAATCTGTGGGCAGAACGTGAATGCGCCCACAATATTGTACTTAATCTGTGGGCTGTGTGGGCTGAACGTGAATGCGCCATCTCCGTAACCAGAAGAAAAAGAATAAATGTCATTTTTGTGTATCTATCTGTGTGAGTGTGAATATTGTGTGTAAAAAACGTATGATTGTGTGCTTGCTATGTTTTTTCGTTAATTTAATATTTCCAAAGCATTTTACTTAATTTTATGGACAGTGTGCACTAAAACACATCAATATCTACCAAACAAACCAAAAATTAGGAAAATCGGTTCAGTAATGAAAGAGAAAATTGTTCTGAAATGATTCGCCTTCGCCTATTTATATATATGATTTTGATCAATCCATATTCGCCTTTTCAGGTAGGTATGCAAATTAAAAAAGTAAAAATAAACAAACTAATGTTAGTCATACAAATTGACATGTTTTGCACAATTTGTTTGTCAATTTAGCAAAGTATATTCATTATTTTTATATTTTTAGTTACCTATATAAAATTCTCATGTCACAGTTTTAGTTACCATACTCCTACAAAAAGGCTTGACCGATTTTTATGAAATTTTATATGCATATTCAGTATGTTTGAGAATCAGCTACTATCTATTTTTCATACTTCTAAGTTTCACCGTTACACCTAACATTTTTATTTTATTTTTTGGACAATTTTTTTATTTTTCAATAATGTGCCATCAAAAATATAGTTAGTTTTGTTGTTTAGTTTTGTTACCTGTTACCTGTTAAAATGAGTAAGGAAATAATTAACAGTCGTGCTCGTGAAATGATAATTAAAGTGGACAATTATTTTGTAAAAGAGAAAGAGGACTCTAATTAATAAATTACGATTTTTTTTTCATATTTACACATCAACAATATAATAATTATGTTCTTATGGGTGTAATCATTGTTTTTTTATAAGCAGCATACAAAACTAATCTTTTATGGTGCCGAAGTTTCTTAGATATATACCTACCTATGGTCATTAACAGCCGTCTCGCTATTAAAAATAAACCCATAACCCTAGCTTATTTACTTTTTATTACATTTTTTTGCTATCTGTACTTTTTTTCGGATGACGTTACACAGCTGTTATTGTGACAAGGTTCCATCGCAATATCAACTTGCGGGGCTAGTACATTCAACCCTAAATTTCCACCGACCCCTTTTATAATAATCATTTTAGTAATTTAATAATTTTTCATCCCGCTCGATAACTTATATGGCAAAACAAAGTTTGCGGGGTCAGCTAGATTAGTTATAAATTTACCTAATCGAACTCATCGGCTGCCTATGTGCCACCCACCGCTGGGTAAAGATAGAAAAAGCCGGAAGAAAAACTCTCAGCACAGTTTATTTATTTAGACGCGCGTTTCCGCATTTATATTTTAATAAAATTATTTTTGTGTTGCTCAAAGGTTTTATTTTAATTTTACATTAAATTTTTTTCGTTAATGAATTCTGCAACCAAATAGTATTCTTTTTCGGTTAGAAACTTTTTTAATATTCGTTTAAAGAAGAAGTAGCAAAAATGCCCCACTTCCGGCGACAAAGATAAGTATCTCAAAAAATCGCTAAAAATTTGTATAAAAAATGATATAGGTACTTCCGGTGATCATCCTTACTGGCTAACACATAAAAAAAATTCTCTAAATATTAATTAAAAAGCAATTTAATTAATTTTTAATTTAACAAAGCTCATTTTGATAAAATAACGCTATTACGAATTATTCCTTCTTTACCTGTACGCTCCTTACCGTTCCCGTGTGCTACTGACATCAACTAGGTTCCTATGTGTTGTTTTTGTATTTTATATCTGTTTGTATGTATGTATGCATTTATGTATCATCAAATGTTTTTAATGTTATGTATTATAATGTATGTTCTATATTATATTCTGCACACCCTACCCTTTTCTCACTCTTCTGTGTTCTCTTCAACTCACCTAACCGCTTGGTTGTCTGGAAGAGATCGCTCTTAGCGATAAGACCGCCATTTGTGCATTGTCCTATTTCTTGTTTTTATTGATTCATAAGAACAGATGTTCTTTTTATTTATGTGTGCAATAAAGAGTTAAATAAATAAATAAGATAACAGATATTATACCTATTAGGTTAATAATATTAACATATTTAAAAAGTATTATTTGTATTATTTTGGTTGGGCGAGATGAAATTACTTCTCGAAGCGTGCGTAAATTGCGGGTTTAGGTCACACAATTATTTTACGCACCGTGTAGAAACAGGCAACTTAAGGCCTTTGGTACATGGCGTCGTATCGTAATCGTATCGTAGAACGCGCGTAGTATGAGGGCAATACAAGCACGTACATGTTCGAAAAAGTCCGCACACATACTTCTTCAGTTGGGTTTTATCGCCCTTCTTGAAGAACAGTACCACTACGCTTCTGTGACGGAAATAAACAACTGCTGGAGCGCGACTAGGACGGGTTTGCCGCCCGCTTTTAGCAGCTCGGTTGTAATTCCGTCATCCACCGGAGCTTTGTTATTCTTAAGCTGTTTGAGTTTCCCCCTAATTTCGCACAGACTGACGTCCGGGATATCTTCGGTATAGTGCCGGGTTAATTTCGCTCGCTTGTCGTTCGCGGCCTTGGGCACGGGAGCTCTAGAGAAGGTATACAGCTGTCCGTAGTATCTCTCAATATCTCTCAGAACTTCGGGCGTAGACGTAACTATGGTGCCGGAGTCGGTCTTCAACCTCGTCAACTGACTTTGCCCAACCTCCAGATCTCTTGCGAACACTTTCGAGCCTTGGTTCCGCTCGATTGTGTTTTTTACACGTTTGGTGTAATAAACACGCAATTCGCGTCGCCTACTCCGAGAGATCTGTTTGTTAAGTAGTCTGTATTTTGACATCGAGGTTGGAGACTGCACACATAGTTCCCACCTTTCCCTCATAAGACCGAGAGCATGTTCTGAGAGAACTTGAGAGAACCACTGGAGGGGGGGCTTGAAATACTTAAACCCAACCTCGTGGACAATGTCTACCATCCTGGTGTTGTACTCGTCCACTGAACTGCATGTTTCCAGGCACGCGAAACGATTGCGGAGTTCCAGCTGAAAGGCCTCGGAGCCCGGGATCGAAAAGTAATGATAATCAATATGATATAAGGATATTTTAACTAAAAAAAAAACTATTTCTCTACATAGTCTCCTAGCAAGTCAATACATTTAGTCCATTTTTTTTCTGTAAAACCCATAAATCCATTAAAAAAAAATTCTTTGTCTTCCTCCCCTCCAAAAACGCCTCTACAACAGTCATCACTTCGCTATCGTCGTCAATTTTTTTGCCTTGGTAAAAGGCACTGGGAGCCAGGTCTGGCGAATAGGGTGTTCGAGCAATTCGAATCCCGTTTCTTAAATGGCAGCCATCGCAACGGCGGCTTTGTGAGACGGTGCGTTGTCGTGAAACCACACCAACTCGGAGTTTGCCTCGTCTTTTTTCTTTGATGGCCTCCCGGAATCTTCTTATTCGGTCTGCGTAGTGAGAGCCTCTAATAGTGGCTCTTTTTTTAAAGTATTCCACCATTATAATTCTTTCAGCGTCCCAAAAAACGGACCTTTCCTGCCGAACTTGACACTTGGAATTTCTTTGGCGTCGGTCGGGGAAGAGGCTCGTTTCCGTCATTGACTGTTGTTTGGTTTCCGGATCAAAATGATGGATCCAGGTTTCATCCATGGTCACGAAACGAGACAAAAAAATCCTGATCCGTCTGGAACTTTTCGAGATTCGCCCTCGAAATGTCGACTCGATTTTTCTGTCGCTCGTCGGTTAACATTCTCGGCACCCAACGCTCAGAGACCTTTTTCATATGCAGTTCGTTCGCAAAGATTCTTTGAACACTGCCATAAGAGATCCCAGTGACCTGAGCTTATGGTCAGTCATGCGTCTTCGATCTGCCATTATAACATTTTCGACTTTTATAACGTTTTTCGCATTGAAGGACGTGGATGGGCGTCCCTCGCGATGTTCGTCTTCTATGGGTGTTCTACCCAGCTCGTGGAATATGGAGGAGCAGAGTCCCCCAATGTTTCCACTAGGTCACTGAGTAGATATTTTTTCAAACAGAGGTTTGTATTTTGATGTTTACTCTCCGACTGTTCGTATTCAAATGAACATACGTCCCGGAAATGGGGGCCTATTTATATGATTTTTTATGCTGAACTAGTGGATAAATGCTTCCTAAAAACAATTTTTTTCATATTTTTATATGCTCTACAAATATCCGAATATCATTTCTTTTGGATCACCCCTCGTACATTTGTATTGTCGGATCAGCGCGTCGCGTCGTCATGTCGCCTCGGCCGCTACCCACGGAACTGCAGCTTTAGTTGGCATATGGATCTGATACATTTTTTTTAACCGTTTCTATTTTGTTGACACAGCTTGTTTTCTTGGAATCACTGTTGATTCTAAATTACAATGGGGACCCCATATCTGTAAGTTGGCGAGTAGACTTAGTTCTGCGGTCTTTGCAGTTAGGAAAATACGGTCTCTTACCGACGTAGATACTGCTAGATTCAGTTACTTCCATAGTGTTATGTCTTACGGCATTTTATTGTGGGGGAATGCAGCAAATATACAAACTGTCTTTGTACTGCAGAAGAAGGCTATTCGCACAATATATAAAATAGGGAATAGAGAATCTCTTACAGAAAAATTTAAAGAAATAAATATACTTACATGTTTATAAATGTTTATAAAAATAAGAACAAATTCAGAACGTTTAAGGACTTACATAAATCTAATTGTATTGTAACCAGGAATGTCCACAAGCTGATATTTCCAAGATGTCGGCTTCATAAAAAAAGCCAGTCATTTATGGGAATGTCAGTTAGAATTTATAATAAAATTCCAATCGAAATTCAATCCCTGCCTTTTCATAAATTTAAAAGAACTATCAAATCAGTCCTGTGCCGAAAGGCCTATTATGAAACTAAGGACTATTTAGACGATAAGAAAGCGTGGGATTGAATAACTTTACTAGGCTATTTCTATACACCATGTATAGAAATAGCCAATTCATTTGTGAGCGGATGGCAATGGGGCGATATTGACACACACGATAGCTGTCACGTGTGTTCCTTTATTGGGCCTAGTCATACTGCACCATAGAATAATTCATACTTATTTTTAAAAGAGTGCTGGGAGTTTTTTTCCGCCCGCTTTTTTCTCCTAGTCTACGTTTTGCCTGAGGGGCGATCAAAGATGTTTGTATAATGTTAAATGTATGACGTTCATTAAGTGTGCATAAATTGTACCTAATAATGAATAAAAGCTTTTGAATTTGAATTTGAACTTGCCACGTTACCCCAAAAATCAGTCCGTATCTTAGGGTTGACTCATCATATGCATAATAGGAGCTTAGTACTTTTGGATCACCCCTCGTATTATAACTAACGAAATTTTATTACACACCTTTTACATGCTTTTTTGATTACACCATTCGATAGTGTTAACTCACAATGGAACGAATTTTGGAAAGTGATGATGATATACGATACGACAAACTAACGGCTCATTTTACCGACTTCAAAAAAGGAGGACTGTCAATTCGACAGGTATCTGTCGCCAGGTCGAGCAAAAAAGCGGCATGGCCGTACCATCCTTTTCTCAATTCAGGCTATTTTCAACCCCCTATAACTTCATTGTGGATAAAATTAGGAGTCTAAATTTTTAGCAGCCAGGCAGGTATTGTATTAAACACGGTAAATTTCAAAGTTCATTCAATTTGAGCCAATTTTTTAAGAATTATAACTAGTCAAAGTTTCTTAATTTTATCACTCACTCACCGATCATCAAAATTCTAAGGCATTTTTTCAATTAGTGTCTAGTATATAAATCGAGGAAAAACTAATAAATATTGAAACGTGGTCCACTTTTTTTTAGATACACCAACTACATAAATAACTTTGTAAACCCATACAAATGTATATGATTACAAAATTACATTTGCAGTTAGATTGACAAAAGAAATGAGATGCCATCAAAAACCAAACTTGTAAAAAAACCCAAATCTTGCAACTCATTTCTTGCACCGTAAAAGTAAAAAAAAAGTAAAAAGTTGTGAGATCCATGTAATGGATCCATAGATGATTGACTTGGCAATCGGAGTTTAGAAAGAAGTTTAATGCTGTTTCCCGTTCAGCAAAGAAGCATATGGCCAAGGCTAGGCACATCGGCAGAATTGGTGAGCGATTAACTGGCTACCCCACCGGGAATCGTGCCTTTTGGTCGCTGGCCAAGGCTGTCGAAGCCAACTTCTGTTGATCATCCCTTTCACCACTGCGAAGACCGGATGACACCCTGGCCCACGCGGTGAAGGGGAAAGCCAAACTGGGTAACCTTTTCGCCTCAAAGTCGACTCTTGATGATGGGGGAGCCACGCCGGCCTACCTACGAAAGTTGTCAAACGTGCTCTGTTGTCCCTAGACATCAAGAAGTCGAGCAGGCCGGATGGCATACCCGCAGTGGTGTTGAAGACGTGCGCTCCCGAGCTGCCTCCCGTCTTATCGCGTTTGTTTTCCGACTCCTAGCTTTCGGATCTATGCGACCCAGCTCGCCCGTCGCGAGGCGACCCATACTTCGCTCAGTGTTCTGGCAGTTGTGAAAGTAGGTAGTTGTGTTCTAATGGTTCTAAGCATTATGTCGGTAGTTTTAGCAACGAATAGAAAAAAAGTTGTTCAGCAGTTATTGGAAGATAAAGAATAATATTCTTATTATAATGTCTATGATACCGGAAAAGAGTATTTAAGAATAGAATATTGTCCCCTTGGGTTCTTAGCCACTAATTCTATTAATATCTCGTCTTCATTCGAAGAAAATGCCGCCATTTTGATGTCTTTCTAGGCTGCGTCGCACGACGCCACTGCTCCCGGCGCGACCGGGTCGCTCGCTGGCCACGCCCACCAGTCGCGCAACGCAGTCGCTTGCATCCGTCAGTGTTTTATATTAATTCATACGATCAGTGGGTCGCATTCGCGATGACGGGTTGCCGGTCGCGGTCGCGCGTCGCGGTCGCTAAGAACCGAACGCTACCTTTACACCGCCGGAAAAGTACCGTCTTCGTGGAAAGAGGCCCTTGTTCACCCTATCACCAAAAAGGGTGACCGCAGTGACCCTGCTAATGTTATAGGCCTATAGCGATAACGTCTCTGCTCGCCAAGGCGATGGAGCGTGTTATAAATACATGATGAGTCTTAGGAAAAAAGAGTGTTAGGGTTATTTTACTCGAGGGGTTCGTCTTGGAATCCCTGGAACACGAATCAATTACTGTTTTTAACTTATATATGCGATTTATAAAATTGAATATCACACGCTGTAAAGGTGAAGGTAACGTAAGGGAAACCTGCATGCCTGAGAATCATAAAAAAAATTCTCAACAGGTATGTGAAGTCCACCAACCAGCTTTAGGCCAGCATGGTGAACTAATACTTACTTTTTATAATTATTTTTTATTAATTTTATATTTTCAGAGGAGAGGAGAGCGCTGGCAACGCTTGTGCAATGGCGGCGTCAGCGGCTGCTCCGGCCACTTGGCGGGGCACTAATGACAGTGCCACTGAATATTGCCGTCGGGGTAATACAACCGCGTCTTACAGCAGGTATCAACGGAATAACACCAATGCACCTTATGCCACACCGCCTTCCAATATCGAAAGGTACATATAAAGTCTGTTTACTTACACTTATATTGCAAACTCTTCACTAATCGTTGCTCGCTCTCATCGTCTTAAATATTTATTTTTCAATCATTTTCAATGCCGTAAGCATAAACACTATCGTCATATTAGTACAGTAAACGTCACTCGTTAGTATGCCATATCGCTTGTTTAAAAATAAAGTGTACTAACGCAATATTTCTAATTTATGGGAAAACGCAATTAAAGTTTCACAGTTTGTGCACGATGCAAATCAAAGCTGAATTTTAGAAAAACTTAAGTAGATAGGACAACATTAAAAACTGACTTGGAAAGCCTGATTATCTAGCTTTCAGGCTTTATAAATGAATTTATTTACTTCATTTAAAAATTCGTATTCGTATGAAAATTCATACGATCATTTAATAAAAAAACTGCAATAAACCTTATTTTTGTCAAGTTTTTTCTAAAGACTGTTTAATAAAAATATATTTAATAAGTTAAAATCAATATGAACAATTTACAAGATAATTTATAATAAACTTCATGATGACTCATATTATGTCAATCTGTCTTGACATCTTTCTATACTAATGATAGCTCGATACGATTCCTATACGAAACTACGTTAGTTCATGCTCGAGGTACAGTAAGCTATTGTATCTGCTATAGTGAAGATAATTTAAAACTATAAGAAATTAATATATAAGGTAATTTTATTAAAATGTTTCATTTATTTTCGAAACATTAGTGGTGCGCGTGGGTTAAACCCACTCAGTTAATACTTCAGTTAATACTAACAGAACCTAAATATCGACAATATATGTACCTATATTAGAAGTATTATACAGTGTGTCCCAGGATAAAGTGCAACCCCGAAAGAGGGTGAAACTAGACCAAAAATTATCGACGGAAAAATAGACAAAAAATTAAAAAAAAGAATATTCTAGCTTTGTTGATAAAATTAAGATTTTGATTTTTTGTTGTGGACCCTATGTACAAAAAAGCAATTTCTTTCAAAGTAGTGGGTCGATTTCGTTGAAATAAAAAACCATAATACGTCAAATATTTGGCAGTGAGGATAAAATAACACGAAGCTCTCAAAATAACACCTATCATGGCCTAAACTTTGACTTTTGTAACTAAAATGATTTTTTTTATATTTCTGACCGCCGCATTCCGTCATTTGGTAACCGATTTGAATTGTTTTTTTTTGTTTGGGAGCTGTTACCTTTAATTTGGTCCCATATTAAGTTTTTGATGATATGATGAAGAGTTTCGAAGACACGGAGTGGAACTCTGAACTAGAAAAAAAAAATTATTGTAGGGTTCACAATAAAAATTAAAATCTTATCAATAAAAAAAAAATTATTTTATTTTTCTATTTTTAGGTCGATAATTTTTTATCTAGTTTCACCCTCTTTCGGGGTTGCACTTTATCCTGGGACACACTGTATAGTTTTATTAGTTATATGAGCTAACTAACACACATATTATATTTTTGTGCTTGCAATTTGCTAGAATCCCCATTTTCTAGACAGTTCGTGTAAAAAAACAGTAGAATATCCATTTGAGCATATATACCGACAATAGGGAATTTCGCACCATGCAAGGAAAAATATATACACTTTATACTTACTCGTATATATACTTAATTTCTTTTATTTAACAGAGATATTATAATTAGTACTCACATCAAAGTGATCTTCACAGAAATAATAGGTAGCCTTTGTTGACAATGATGTCGGATCTCTTCGTGCTAGATTCAACCATAAATTCCTCATATTTAGATCAGTCTGTAATTAAATCCATAACTTTCCCGGCGTTTTAATCCTTGTACTCTTGCATTCAGACACGAGACACCAACGATAAGGACTGTAACTCATTTTGTTTTTGCAAAAATAACTTTCTTCCTTTACTGAGACGTATTGTGTACATTGCGAGTGACGTCACAAGCATGGCGGCACGGCGAGACGGCCGAGACCGTGTTTTCGCTGGGATTTTTGAAATTTAAATTGAAAAGTCTTTTTTATAATATTTGTTTGCAAAAAGATTTTTTCCAATTTTTTATGGGTTTTTATGATTTACATTACGTATGAATTCATATAAAATAAAATACCTTTTGACATAGGCCGTAATACCCTATTGAGCTGATTTGCCTTTACGTGGAAAACGATTCCTTCGGCTTCTTGGCGCCTTTGAACCAGGCGGTTTGATGACCTAAAGAAGACACCACACCACACACTTTTCGGATCTGTTTCGGTTAGGAAGGATAATTTTTAGCAGTTAACAAAAGCTAGTTATGGGGGTGGCCATAACTTCATTCCTTCATAAAGTTGAATTTGAATAATTTTTGGTGTTTATTTTTTGAAGCAGTAGATCGACACCTCATCACCGATGGTACGCGAGCGGGGAGCGGGCAGGGGCGGGTGCGGGCGCGGGTGCGGCGTGTGCGGGCGCGGGCGGCACCACGGGCGGCGAGAGCACGCCGAGCACGCCGGGTGGCGCGGCGGAAGCGCGGCGTCGCCACTCGGGCTCAGGCTCGTCGCGCTCCGACTCCAGCTCGCCCGAGCCCAGCGACACGTCGCGAGCCTCCACGCCCGCCGCCCCGCCGCCGCTTGCGCACCACACCAATCATCGCACGCCGCCCGGACATCCGCATCAGGTTCGTTTACTTTTTACTTCATTTTGTCTGTCGGACCGAGCCCCCACCCCATAAACGGTGATCGGGTCGTCTCGTTCACCTTTTGATTAATTTAAAATTATAGTTTTGCTTCTTTAAACAAATTAATACGAATCTGTTTAATTTGACAATCTTGAATTTGACCTATGTGTTGTTTTTTTTCAGAGAGCATCGACGGCGAACGGAAGACCTTTAGCCATATGTGTTAGAAATTTGCCGGCGAGATCGACCGATAGTTCTTTAAAAGATGGTCTCTACCACGAATACAAGAAACATGGAAAAGTTGTGTGGGTGAAGGTGGTTGGTCAGAGCGCCGATCGATATGCGGTTGTCCGTTTCAAAAAACCGTCCGACGTAGACAAGGCACTAGAAGTGTCGCAAGATAAACTTTTTTTTGGTTGCAAGATCTCAGTGGCACCTCACCAAAATTGCGATGAAGACTGCGAATCTGCGAAACCCTACGAGACTGATATCGATGAATATCATCCGAAGGTTAGAGATGTTCAGTAAAATCAATTCAAAAATTCAAATATCGCGCTAAATCAGAATTTAAGCTATTTCATAATTTGGATATGTTCTCAAATAATATTTTTACACGAAATTATACGTTACATATGAGTTAGTTTAAACGTTTTTAAAGTAGCGATCATTTGGTTTCAGGCGACGAGAACGTTATTTATTGGAAATTTAGAGAAGGATGTTACACAACAACAGTTACGGGAAAAATTTAAACACTTTGGAAGGATAATTGAGATCGATATAAAAAAAGGAAGCGGTGGAGGTGCTGGCTACGCCTTCTGTCAGTACGCGTCGATATCGAGCGTGGTGGACGCCATCCGGGCCATGGACGGCGAGTACGTCGGCGGCTCGCGCGTCAAGCTGGGCTTCGGCAAGCCCGTGGCCACTACTTGCGTGTGGGTCGACGGCCTCACCGAACATACCGAAAAGCAGGTACCCATACGTCTCTTTTATTTCCTAAAACACAGTATTTACTAATCTCCCACGGTAAGCTCCCTTGTACCTCATGCATGTAACTCTTAAATGTAATATTTAAGGCTCATAGAGGCGAGCATTTAGCTATTCGTACTCCGTATAGATAGGCATTAAAGTTGGGATTAATGCGACAAAATTTCTTAATGAATGAAGGTCGTACGTTGCTGCGTTTTTTTGCTACAGGGCTTCAAATCTGTAAAAAAAATGGTACTAAATCTTTGCTCGTACTCCGTATAGATAGGCATTAAAGTTGGGATCAATACGACAAAATTTCTTAATGAATGAAGGTCGTACGTTGCTGCGTTTTTTTGCTACAGGGCTTCAAATCTGTAAAAAAAATGGTACTAAATCTTTTGCTCGCGTCTGCCTCTGAGGTTACCTTAAATAATTATATATCTATAATTTTGATAATGAAGAAAATCTATGAGGCTGACATCCAGGGCTCTAATTTGCATACCTGAAAAGGTGAATATGGATTGATCAAAATGCCCTGTAAAACCAATAACTAACCCATATTCGTGCAAATAAATGATTTTGATTTTGATTTACATTATTACAGGAGGTGGATGTAAAAATGTTGAAAAAAATCTACTAAATCATTTGCTCGTAGCTATAACTGGGTCCATACGATTTATTAGATAATTTTTTTGTATTCAGGATACAAAATAATTTGGCAGACATTTTACTTACTGACTGTAACCGTTAGCCTGGCTTGTCCCACACGTTGGTCCCAACGCTCGTACCAACGTTGGACTGCAAATTCGGTGAGGCGTACACACTAGCTAATAAACTATACTTGGGCCATTACAAACGTGCAAACTGAGTCATAAATCATTTTAATCAGACCTCTCGCTCACACTTATAGGCATATCGGATCTCTCGCTCACACTTCTAGTGTTGTGTGTAACAATAAACAGGAATTTGTCGATAGTTAGTAGCAGGTAATAAGGGAAAAGTTAAGTACAATAATTTTAAACAATTATTAATCAGTTTGGAATATTAATCTATATCTGTGTCATCGTCTGTGCAGCAGTCACTGACATCTTCATGTAAATTTATTATCAGAGACTGTATTCTCTGATCTCTTAAAATTGCCTTGGCTAAATCCCGATCTTGTAACTCCTCTGCATGTTTTACGCATTTGACCCAATCATCTTTGGATACATTCCCAATATAGCCCACAAAGGAGCGCCGTAATATCTCGTGGTTTATTTAAATTTAAAAAAGATATTTTTTCCGGGTCATTTTTTAATTCGTTAAACACTGTTTACACATTATGAATAACCGAACGAGTTTGGGCGTTAATATCGCCCTTTAATTTTAACAAAGTTAAGTTATCGAATAATGCTTCCATGGTTCGCGTAGGAAGGTCTAATGATAACTAACACTATTTTTACATACACCTACAACCTACAATTTGCATGTACCAGTACTTATCAACGACCACGTCATCTGACTACCTGAACCCGAGCGGCATCCCTTTATCGATAACGAGTTGCCCAGCATTGTCACATTCCTTTGACGTAACGTTTTATGACTCAGTTCGCACGTTTGTAATGGCCCAAGTATAGTTCTGTCCCGTCAGGGCCAATGTGCAGACGTCCGATACAGAAATCGAAACTGCTCTGAGCGCTTTTACAATACTGAGTGCACATTTATATTTGTTACTGAGAAAAAAAGAAAAAGAACATTTTTATTTTTATGATCCTTTCGAGTTGCGTCCCATATTATTGGATAGCTTGGAGTGCTTGATAAGGTTCAATAAATTCTATAACTTTTTCATTTGTCCATGCCGGTGGCGATTTTGTGGATGAGGAAGCCATTCTCGTGTGGACAGATCGCGAGCGTTGGCGCAGATTCCTAAGATGAAACCGACACGAGCCGGCCAACTACCAACGCTCGCCCGGACGTTGGGACCTATGCCATTTTCTAGATCCACACGTTGGACGAGTAGCATTGGAGCCGACGTTGGGGCCAACGTGTGAAAGCGGCCTTACAGGTGGTTTCAAAGTCTTAAGCGCTGTACGTAGTGAAACTAGTTAAAACTACAATTTGAGAAAATACTAGCTGACCCCGCCACACGTTGTTTTGCGATTTAAGTTAGCGCGCGTTAAAAATCGACTATGTATTGATAAATAGGGGTTGCTGATAGAAGGGTGAAAATTTAGGGTTGTATGTATTTTTGATGCCCACTTCATGGAAAAAAATAAGAAATTGTCCAAAAAATAAAATTTTTGGTGTGGACAACCCTTGTCACTTAGGGGTATGAAAAAAAGACGTTAGCCGATTCTCAGACCTACTGAATATGCATATAAAATTTCATAAAAATCGGTCAAGCCGTTTTGAAGGAGTATGGTAACTAAAACTGTGACATGAGATTTTTATATACGATTAATAAAAATACTTAACAACTGCAATTTTTTTATATGTATATTTTCAGTCTATTAGCTAGTGTTTGACTTCATAAAAACACGATTGTTGAAAAAACCTCGATAGACTATTTTTTAAAAAGAGCCTTCATTCTCACGTTGAACCAAATATTATGAAAACTATACACAATATCAACACAATTTTTTTTATTAAATAGGTTTTTAGAAGGCTTAGAGTACTGCTTCATAGATTTTCAATAGGTTGAGTACATCAATCATATCAATTTATTTTGCCTTTTGGCAAAATAAAACGGTTCAGCGCGGCGGCGGCCATGTATTTCCCAGTCGCCACTCAGTACACTCGTGATCATCGTAGTCGACGACGGACCTGTGCACATTTTTCTAACGCGCTATTACTACTTTAGACAGCAAGTAATATGGGTAATCGCAGTATTAAAAAAAGTTAAGCGAAAGAGGAAACGCTTAAACTCCGAGAACATATTATGAAAAACATTAGAGTACCTAAACGGTAAATACCTACCACACTAATCGACCGGCCGAAGTCAGGTCGAGTCGGAGCGGATTTCACATTTGCGACGACCCATGTGGCGCAGTGGTTAGACACCGGTGCGCTGCGCGGAAGTTCCTGGGTTCAATTCCCAGCAGAGCAGAGATTTGAATGATGAATTTGAATTGCTGTTACTGGTCTGGGTGTGAAGCGTTATTTATTTATTATTTTAGGCAGTCGGAGTGCAGTTCTTACGCAGTTCTGATGTAGTTCTGCCGATACAATATAAACTGCCATTTTACAGCTGGATTGCAATTGGAATGCAGTCCGTTTGTACCGTGACCGGGGCCGTACGTTACGACGCCTACCTTATCAGTGACTAATTTATTATTCATCGATTTGTAAATTTGATATTTATTTATTTATTGAAACGAAAGTTCCTTTCGACAGGCTTGGAGAAGATATGGATTTTGCTAGGCGACCGAACTGAAAATTAAAAATATATAACGGAAGTGATACATATATTATTATTTGAATTTGAATATCGAAGTGACTACGACAATCATAGTCCAAGAGTTAGTAGATATTTCTCGAGAAGTGTTCTTTCGAGAAATATCTACTATCTCGAGAACTTTCTCCTACAATAAAAACGCTGGAGAAATGAAGTGAAGAGCTATCAATTTATTTAAAGGTAGCCCGCGACTTCGTCTGCGCGGAATTGGATTTAGAGAATTTTTTTACTATATTCGAAAAGATTTACTACAAAGGAGACGTTTCACGAATGTATGGAGCCCCGGCCTGGACATTGTACGTACATATTTAATTTAGAATCTACGTGATTAAATTAAGGTGTTTTAATTAACAGTTTCGACCAATATAGCTTAAATAATTAGTAAAAAAACATTAAAAACATTTAACACTGGCAACACGCCATTATCATCGCCACGACGCTGACATTTGATTTGACATGACATTGACATTTTTGATAAAATTAAAAAGGTTAAAAACTCAAAAATATTAGATGAAATGAACTGTGTACAAACACAAAACAGACTACAGTGGAAATTGAGTGTGAAACAATCAAATCTATATGCTCAAGCTGCGAAATGAACTCCTCCGACACCGAGGACGTCATGTTGACATTTCACGGTTTTGACGTTTCAAAGAGCCTAGAGGTGCGCAGAACTCAGGTTCAGAAATCACAAAAATGGAAAATAGAAAATAAAAAAGCTATGATTTTATTGTAATGAAGTGTATTTTCTTGCATTTTAAATACCAAATTATGAATTTTTCAAAGATTATTTTGTTAACAGCATAACTCATAGTAGCAATATAATATATTTCATTTGGACTTGACATTTAACCGTACACTTCGAACTAAGTTACTGAACGGACTTAGTGAAATATTTTGTTTCCTGTTACAATAAAATATTGCTTTTAAAATTAAATTACAATTAAAATATTGAAAATTTTTGTATTTTTGTATTTTAAAATATTGAAATTTTTGTATTTTTAACATTAATTTTAGATTTTTCCTCGATTTTGTAAAGTATGTACTATGTGCGGGCCAGATATGAAACGTCTCCTTTGTATTGATTTATTTCGTTTCTTTCATTTTCATTTCGTCTATCTACCTTCTACCTATCGACCTATTTTCAGTCGTTATTAAAATTTATAATTTGAAGACGCAGAATGACGCAGACAACCAGGGTGACCTGGATGTCTGCCTCATTCTGCGTCTTTCTTTTATAAGCAATAACAACAGTCAAAGAGGCAGACACGAGCAAATTATATGGCACGCATAATTGACAACGCAGCGCTACCATGGTGGCAGACGCGGTACTTAATATTCCTTATCGTATAATTATTGCTATCAATAAAGTCTATCACACGATCCGATCATAATAATATAGATTTTTTGCTCGCCAGCTCCCTATCTATCATTTAGATACCCTAAAAACTCCTATAGAATCCTCTTCCGTCTGGGTATATACAGATTATATTCCTCAAAAATGTTAAATAAGAAAGCGAAAATTTTCAAGGTATGAATTTTTTGAGACGCAGGACAATATTTAAGTTTGTATGGAAAAAAACATATTTTGTTAAAAATGAGCTCTATCCTTAAGTTTGCCGTATGTCATTACTTTTGAGAATTTGTTCCGTATTAGTGGCACTATCGTATGGTGTAATAATACAGGTGTGATTTTTTTCAATTTTTTTCATCACACCTGTATAATATACAGGTGTGATTTTTTTTTTCGAAATCAATGGGTTCGCGTCCTTGCTAGGCATATTGATTTTTCAAAAATCGAACGATGCAGTTTTAGTTTTCATCAAAATCGGTCCCCAGACTCCTTTCAGCATTTTTTGATATTCCTCATCGTTACAGATTTCTCTATCCACGTATCATATCATCCACAAAGTATAATAATTCAATTATCTAAGTAAACTCTTTTTTCTTTTTAATATTTGGATATTTCTGAAAACTCGTATATAAAATGTTTGAACTGGACAGTGGGAAACGACGTCATTTGACGAAATTCTTCGTGGTTCGCGTCCACAGTTTACCACGGGATTTTTATCTGACAAAAAATCTATTTAACATGAAATATTAGGTATGTTATTTTTGTCGCCTTCTAAGTTCCACTGACAATGGGTACAATTTTTGTGGAAACCCGGACTACTGAGAATAATTATTCTTACTAATATAATTTTGTCCTCATACTATTATCAGCATTAAAAAACTTTTAAAAGTGGCGGTATACATATCATACGATATCTGCGGTACGAATATAAGTTCTGAAGATGGTTAAAATAAATATTTTATTTTTTCAAAGAGCTTTAACAAGATTATAACGAAATTAAACATAAAAAAAGTTAAGTCTCATTATCTGCAAGGTGCATTTTCTCAAAGAATGAAAATTCCATTAAAACAGGGATATCTTAGCCGAGAGGCAACCAACTGAGAAATTGTTTTTGCAATTGCTTTTCAGTTCTGTTGACATTCTTGCGTTCTTATGTCGGCTTTTAAATTTGTTTTTTTATGGATTAGACCACCTGATATTAAGTGATCACTGCAGCTCATGGACATCCCCGCCTAACTTCGAATAAGATAGGAAATCCTATCTGTGATCCAATGGGGGTGTGTCAATGAGATATTATTAAAGTAGTGACGAAGTCAACCACATGTAGTACCACATCAGTATACATGTAAAAAGTTTGATTCCAAGAGAACAGCTTTTAAATGGTTGTAAAATAATAAGGTTAGTGTGAGTCACGAAAAAATTTAACCAATAGCACATTTATGACCAGGTAACAATAACATACCGAGGGGTATATATAACTGTAGCTCTACTATAGTTTAGTTACCAGGCAACATCTGTTATTTTAAAGTTACTAATAACGATATCTTGAAAACCAACTTAGGGTCTGGCCACGGAGGCGTAGCTTCATAGACGCGTATTCGTCATTATACGCTGTGTGTATTCCTGCTTGCAGCTTACATACAAAACTATGCTACTCTGTCGATGGAGCGGCAACGTCGGCGTCGTTATGTTGCGCTCGCGTCGCTGCATGCAGGGCTCATGACGCCTGCCGTACCGCCATACCCACGTGTCATACGCCACGCCGGGTGTACAACAAGTGAAAGCACGTGTTAATTTTTAAAAATATGGCGGGAACGGCTGTGAAATTGGACAGAGCCTTACAGTAGTTCTCAATACTTGATATAATGTATTGGAACCGGCTTTTAGATGCATTATATTATAGCTAAAACTGAATGTTTATGAACCGGATGCACTTACTAAAGCTTTACACGTAAGGGGCGTGTCTGAATGTCGAGACATCATTGAACGCTTTTATTCATACGAAAGAGTATCAGTGCGGTCCGCAAACGAAGTTCTCAGTCGCACGTCCACCCTCGTAAGCGGTAAGCAATGCGCAATCCACGGCACACAAGCATGCACGATTTACGAGTACTTTTACGCGACGCGTACGCATCGGACGATCGGGAAGATGTAAGGCGTGCACCGTTGCGATGTGATGTGATGTAATATGATGCGATGTGATGTGATGGGTTTGGGTGTTGGTGGCAGGTGTTGGGCGCAGTGTCGCGGTGCGGCGCGGCGACGTCGGTGTGCGTGGACCGCGCGGCGGGCGCGGCGCTCGTGCACTTCGAGCAGGCGGCCGCTGCCGGCGCCGCCGTGCGCGAGTTGCGCCGCGTGGCCGCGCACGCTTCGGCCGCCGAGCCCGCGCATCCGCGCCTCTGCGTCGACTACGCGTCGCGCGAGTGTCAGGTCCGATCCGTCTTATCCCTCCTTCACTAGTTCACTAGTTCGATACCCCGTCGTTCCGCCGCCCCCTGGCCGTTTCGACGGACCCGTTGCGGTGGATATATTCTATATCCGATTAACGTTAACGACCGGCATGTAGGATAAACGCACACTGGCGCCCAAACCTGACACGATCCGTCCGACGGCCGTAGCCGTCGCCGTCACCGCAGTCGTACCGATGTCGTGTGAGATGTTATTGACCTTGAATTGAAATAAGTTTCCGACGTTAAATTTGGTTTATGCCGATGACCGAATTAATATTTTCACTATTAATATGTAATTATTGAAAAAGTTATATCTGCATCCTCACCAAACGAGCCGAGCTCCTCCAATTATTTCCATGAGTGTTCCTTTGTTTCTGAAACTGAATTCATCACTCTTTTCAGGAGGCTTTTTACGAACAACTAGAGAAGCACGGTGGGACGTCTTCGTTGACTGGCACGGAACGGCTTCCCGCCGATTCACGCTATGGACCGGCCACCCGCCACGATCCGCTACGGTGAGTCTTTTCTCGTTGATTCTACTCTAAATTCTGTACACGTTGTAGTTCTGCGGTGGGTACTGATGTTATATTCGTTGGTGCAGGTTCGACGGGAACGGGTCTCGGACGAGGGCGCCGAGTTTCGGCCGCGGATCGTCTCGGACACGATATTCTGCTCACGAACACTACGATCCTGTGGACTACGCGGCAGATAGACGGTACAGGTACTTAATAACTTAGTCGCCTATTCTGCAATGTGCAGTCAACGTTTCTAACAAATACAATATTTAGATAGGGAGCTGGCGAGCAAAAAATCTATATGATCGGCTCGTGTGGCAGATTTTATTAATAGCAATAATTATACGACAAAGGGAGCTGGCGAGCAAAAAATCTATATGATCGGCTCGTGTGGCAGACTTTATTAGTAGCGATAATTATACGACGGATAAGATAAGATAAGAAATATTAAGGGCCGCGTCTGCCAAAATGGTAGCGCTGCGTTGTCAATTGACAGCCCCTTAAAAATGTTTAAAAAAACAGGTATACGTACTATGTATATCATTTGCTCGTGTCTGCATCTAAGGCTGATGTTTATAAACCTTGTCAAAATGAAGAATATCAAAAAGGCAGACATCTAGGACTCTGATTTTTGAAGTTTTGAACTTTTTAAGATTTTTAATGATTTAAAAAAATTATGAAATGCACGCTTGGCAGACCTGCAGTGTTCGTTTAAAAATCCCGTGAACGATCGCAGAAAAATAGTCCGCCACCATCGCAGCGCTGCGTTTTCCAATTAAGAGCCTGACAACACCCGATGATTTTAGGAATCGGGCATCTTCGGCTCGCGGCTCCCGCCTACCCCATGCCCCTCATGCGCCACTGTTAGTGGAGCGGACTCTATGAGAACTAAATAAAATGATAAAATCGGCACTGTTTCAAGTGTTAAAGAAATGTGGACAACATCGTCAATAGATGGCACTGTTTCCAGTTTTAAAGAAATATGGACGACTAGTAATGATGTGATAAAACGCGGAGCTTTTTTATTGAACACCTAAAACTTCTTATTATTATTCTCCATCAAAGGTCTATATAATACCTATGTTTTCTATTCATCTCACCAAAAAATAAATAAAACACGGTCTTCTCTTTCAGATGATGTACCCAGAATGCCATTGTTTCGCTATTAAATCACTATTAAATTAAAAATTCAATAATTCAGCAGTACCTAAACATGTCAACCAACAATTCAATTTCTTCTTACAATATTAAAGAGGCTTGGAACAAGCTTCATAATGTTATTGCATATTATTACCCTCAAATTTTTCGATGGCCTCAAATAATACCTAACCACATAAAAGCAAGTAAATTTGTCACGAGATCGAGTAAAAGACAGATTATTTAACTGGTTTTTGTATAACCAGTTAATTCGTCTAAGTATCATGTAAAAACATGTATTCTGAGACATACAGGTTTCATCACGTGGTTTTAGGAAAGGCGAGAGCTGGAATCGAACCTAGACTCCCGGCATGGGAGTAGGAACGATTTTTTAAATTGTTGAAAACCCTCTAGTTACACAGCCGACACAGGCCATAAATCAGTCGGCGCGCCGGCGGCGCAGTACTATGCCTACCGTTTGAAAAAAGCCGCTTTTGGCTTCCTTTCGTTTCAGGTCAATGACCTTTCACCTTGAGCCTGTTACTTTTTGTGTCTTTTATTTGTGTAATTATTTTGTTTGAAATTTGCATTTTTTTTTATTTTCGGTCCTGAACCTTTTCGTATGCTTTAACACACTTAAGTACACGATCTTTGTGGTTTAAATTAATGAGGTAACGTCATCTGCACCTTGTACAATATAAAAATGAATATGTTGCTAAGCGCAAATCTCGGGAGGAGCTGAACCGATTTCGCTAATTTTTTTTGGATATTCCTTTAAGTACGAGGATGGTTCTTACGGAGAGAAAATTTGAAAACAATGTAAAGAAAATAATAAAAACAACAATTTCATTTTCCTATATAAACTGTTCTACCCATGTACTACCTGTCAAACATCATTTCAGATTGAATACTTCATAAGTTCATATGGCAATGTCATGCATTTAGAAACGTCAAGATTTTTCTTTATGGATGCCACTTCTATTATGCAAACTGCAATGATATAATATACATATTTTATAATGGCAAAACGAAGTGTGCCGGGTCAGCTAGTAGGTAATAAAAATAAATACTTGCATAGGTGTTATAGATTATATTATTAGATGTATGTATTATGTTTGAAAACATTGTTTATTTCCATTGGGCCTTCAACTCAAATCTTCAACTTAAATGCATGCGTTTTTTTTCTCGTTATTAATAACAACAAAAATATATAGACTCATGAAATATTCACAAAATATTTAATAATAAAGCATTTCGTACGTCTCAGTAAAGGCGCAAATATTTCTCGGTCGCAAATTTATCAAACCGACTTGTTATTCAAACGTAAACACGGTTTTTTAATTAAATCTACCAATCAAAAAACAACACGCATTTTTATTGAACACTTCCTTTATACCTAATAGGTATTATTACCTATCAATCCACGAAGACGCACAGCCCTAGCCGGCGGCCCCACTATTCCTCCTAACCGTTTATAAAAATTACCGTGATAGTGATAGGTACAATTCTAGACGGCAACGCCGCGCGTAGCGGTGTCTTCTTTACTGTCGGTTTGGCAACGTCGCGTCGCGCGAATTTCGGCGGCGTACAATTTGAAAACGGGAGGGAATCCTACATTATATGACCCGGGTTCGAACCCGAAGCAAAATATAAGAAGACATTCTGGATTGAAATGTTTTTTGTATTACTATTTTTTTATTTCATATTATGCTATCTAATGGTTATTTATATTTCCGAATTCCGAAAAAAAATAACGAATTTTAGATAAATTTATAATTTCAAAAATAATTGTATAGCTTATAACAAAAAAAAAGTTATTAAATTGACGTTGAAACTTTTATTTATTTGTAACTTAATAAAATCTGTCTTCTTATTTATTCAACAATTTCCAAAATCAATAATCGATGTAAAAATTTGTATTATATAAAAAATATAATTATATAAAAGTGAAAATAAAGTCACGCACACGCGGATTTGAACCCACGCCCCAGCGTATACAGCCTGGCGTCCTACTTAATACGCCACACAAGCCTCAGACAAAGCTATGAAATTGTGCTATATACGACAACTGTGTATTATTTTGGAATGACGGAGCGACGCACGTCCACCTAGCATCGCGCCTCTGCGCTCTCTGTCAATTGCCATAATAGTAAGCGAGAAATACAAAATACGAAAATATTGCGCGGAGCACGCGAAAGAAAAGTTTTATATTTTACTGATTTACTGAATATTTATAAACTTATTGAAAAAAATTAACACAATGATGTGATAATAACGAAGGTCTGCTAATATACTGGTTAAATTATTTGAATAAATATTAACAAACAACGTTGTAGTTTAGTATAAGAATTCAGAAAAGGGGTAACTTTGCAATTTTTTTTTATCGAGGCAACTTTGTCAAAATGTGTTTCGACGACTATGTTGTCGTTCGGAATACGGTCTAGAATAACATATATTTTTCCCATTGTAAAATACTTTGTAATTTTTGCTGGAAATGAAAAATAAGAATAGCAAATTTGCTGAATTACATGTTATCAGCGCCTTAATAGCGCTTCAAAAATGTCGTCAAAAAATCTGTGCTATATCATTTGCTCGTGTCTGCCTCTTTGACTGTTGTTTATATTGCTTATAAAAGAAAGAAAAAAGAATGAGGCAGACACTCAGGTCACTGATATTACGAAAGCAGGCCATTTTTTTTTTTAAATCAACGCTTGGGTGAAGCATTCAATTAACAGGTCTATGTTTACAAAATATTAATCGAAACAAATAAATTGAAAATCGAAATGCGCGTGAGCAAAACCACCTGTAACGGTTAAAATCAGTAAGTAAAATGTCTGCCAATTTTTTTTTTGTATTCAGGTAGTTCTAATAAATCGTATGGGCCCGTTATAGCTACGAGCAAATGATTAGCAGAGTTATTTTTTCAACATTTTTGCATCCACCTCCTGTGTAATGCGGAGCCCTGGATGTCTGCCTCATAGATTTTCTTCGTTATCGAAATGGTATTAACCGTTAACCCCAGAGGCAAACACGAGCAAATGATTTAGTATCAATTTTTTTTTACAGATTTGAAGCCCTGTAGAAAAAAAACGCAGTAACGTACGACCTTCATTCATTACGAAATTTAATGTTGTCCTATTGATCCCAACTTTAATGCCTATCAATACGGAGTACGAGCAAATCATATACCTACATGCTCGCCAGCTCCCTATCTAATTATTTAAAAAGCGAGATATATTAAGAAATTTTGTCTTATTTATCCCAACTTCAATACCTATCAATACGGAGTACGAGCAAATCATGTACCTAAATGCTCGCCAGCTCCCTATCTAATTATTTAAAAAGCGAGATACATATATTAAGATATTTTGTCCTATTGATCCCAACTTTAATGCCTATCAATACGGAGTACGAGCAAATCATATACCTAAATGCTCGCCGGCTCCCTATCTAATTATTTAAAAAGCGAGATATATACACACAATTTTAGTACATATATTTTATAGGTATATGACAATTTCTGTGCTGTCCCTGAAGACCCTTTTATTTCAAGCGTTGTATATTTATAGTAGGCAGGATACAATATCGGCCTATGTCAAAAAGCTTTTTATATGAATTCGTAAGTCAAAAAAACCCATAAAAAATTGGAAAAAACAATTTTGCAAACAAATATTATGTAAAAAAATTCTTTTCAATTTAAATTTCAAAAATCCCCGCGAAAATTTTGTCTGTCCTTTTCATTTTCAAGAACAAATAGCATGAGCACTCTTTCTTTAAATGGACGGACTTCGAACAGCTGCTATGCTGTATCCTCTTCTACCGCATGGGATGGTTGTTTGGGAACTCTCACTCGCACATATTCACTCGCAGCAATATTTCAATTTTCTAAATTCGACAACCGCAATTCGGGACTGATTTTTCGCAGGCAACCCTATACCACCGTGTTCATAATAAAATGATGATTTTCATTCAATAATCAGACCGGTGCAAAATGCTATTAGTTTCGATTTACCTGTTTATACCTGGCAACCGAGGGTTGTGACCGGAAAAAAATAGACAACCTAACGTTTGCATACTCTATGGGCATCATACTTTCGATTGGTATAGAATTTGTTTAATAATCAAACTGGTGAAATGTTAAAAAAAAATTTCTTTTTAAATTATTAATTAGTCGTATCCTGGACTGAAATTTGTTAGGCAACATCTCGGTGAAGGTCGTTGTATGGCGGGATCTTAGACTATAGTTGTAAAATCGTCAAAAAATTCGTAATTTTTTTTTCATTTTAAACTTGAGGCAAATACTGTCTTTAGTTATTATGTATACCCGGTTACTTAATTCATATTTAATAAGCGGAGTAATAATAAATTTTGACGTTAATACTCAACGAAGTTTGGTTTTCACATAAAATTCTTTGAAACAAAGTCGTATATAATGACCACTTACTGTGACATGTCGCTTATTATGACCCATTTTTTAATAAATTTTGTCCGTTTTAAATAGTGACCGACTGGACCGACCGACCTTCGGTCATGTTTGTTGACGTTTCGTTGATATGTTCATGTTTCGCACGTGGCTAGTTTTTGTTTTGAATCTCAGTGAGTTGACAGTTGAACGTCACGGATTTGTTTTAAGTGATATCCTATGTAAAAAAAATGTCATCTCCACGTCGTAAAGCATTTACGATTGAGGAGAAAGGTGCAATAATATGTAGGTTAGAAAATGGAGAATCAAACTCATTTCTCGCAAAGGAATGGAAGGAAGGAGAAGTTGTTTTTAATGTTTTGATTGTATCTTTTCTTCTCAGGGTATATGATGAGCTAGGTTCCAGTCCACAAACGGATGAGGCAACGTACGAGGATCGACTACAATCGGTAGTGGTTTCCCCACATAGAACGCACCGGCATCGACGCGACTCCAGTCCAGAGGAAAGAAAACACTCAAAGGTGAGGTCGTTTGCGTCATTCAACGGTGTCAATATACATACTTATTCATCAAATTTTTTAAAATCTATTTTTATTTAAATGTACTTTCGATTATTTAGATTTAGTTTGACATCGGTAAAATAAATATTTTACTTAATTCATATTTATGATATGGATCGTTTTTAAGATAATAATTGCACCTCGGGCCCCGCCGGAGTCACCTCGAATCCATACGCTATTATAGAACATGAAACTACATTTCATCCAGGAGCGACATCGGAGCGTCGGCGGCACGTCGCGGCGCTCGAGATCGGGATCGCGCGGGGAGCGGCACGCGGGGCGCCGCCGCCACCGCCGCCGCCACGACGGCTCCGGCTCGCGCGCCGGCACCCCGCTGCGCGACGAGCCCGACGCGCCGCCACACGAGCCGCGTCGCCCGCCGCGTGACCGCCCGCCGCTGCCCATGAGCCTGCCGCTGCCTAAGTTCGCCGTACAGCTGCTGCGTGCCGCGCCGCCCGCTCCGCGCCAGCCGCCGCCGCCCGCGCCCGCGCCCGACTCGCCGCCGCGCCCGCCTTCCGCCTCCTCCTCGAGCGCTGGTTCCGCGCCCCACTCGCCCTCCCTCGAGGAACGCATTCGCTCGCTCGACGAAAAGTACGAGAAGTGGAGTGGGTCGGCGCGGGCGCCAACCGACCCGCCGGACCGGTCGCGTCTCCGTCATCGCCTGCTCGAGGTGGACATTAATGAGGTGAAACCCTCTGAGGTGGTCCGGTCGCTGCTCGCGAAACGCTCCGTCTTCGACGAGGACTCGGAGCGGCTGGAGGGCGCAGTGCGAGCGCCCAGTCCCACCGGAAGCCCGCGAGCGCGGGGCTCTACGCCGATGCCGCGCGCCCTTCGATACCCGTTTCCGTCGCACGTCACGCCCGAACCGGACGCGGAATCCGACCGCTCTGAGCGTATTGAGCGTTCAGAGCGCGTGGAACGCTCGGACCGGCCCGTGGACCCTCGCCTGGCTCGCATGGATCGTCCGGAACGCCCCGCGCAGCCAGAGAGACTTATCAAAGTAAACGAGGCCGACTACAGAATAGAACCTCTCTCGCGTCCGAGAACACCGTCGATGGACAAACTTACTGACATTTGTGAAAAGAAAACTATTCAGCCGATCGAGAAGGATCGATCGGACACTGATGGAGAGTCATCTAGGAAAGAGGTACAGCGGCGACGCAATTCTTGTTATGTAAACGAAGATGACAAGAGTTTTAAATCTATCGAAGGAGATATATTAGAAGCTTTACGTGGTGACCAAAGCAGTGATGCCATTACTTTGGGTTCTATAGAAAAAGATATAGAGAGTGCAAGCATAGGGGAGAAAATACCTGCTTCAGAAATGTTAAAAAAAACAAATTCTGCTATTGACTATAACAGTACTTCTTTAGAGCCGCCTAAATCAGAAGTAGAAACTAGTTCTTGCGATAAAACAAACACATGTTGGATCGAAAGTAACAAACAAGAAAGCGTTGTTCAATCAGAGAAGTCTGCAACAAATGATTTTCATCAGAATACCGAGTTAAGTGTGAAAATTAAAACACCTCCAAAGGATGATACTAAATCATTAGCAACACTCGAGAACAAACCGGAAGAAATTAAAAATCAGACAAAAAATACCATTGAAAGACTCGAAGAGTCTATTCAAAATAACATAGATGAGGAAATTCTTTCATTTCATAGAAACGCAACAATCCATTTGAATTCAATAAACAGCATTGATTTTATCAACAAAATTCCTGAACCCAGCCACGAAGTAAAAGGTAATGAAAAAAATGATAAAGCACACAGCGACAGTCAAATAGATCCGAAAGATAAATATGAAAAAGAAAATATTGAACATGAAAAGTCTCATGATAAAATAAAACTTACTAATAATTTATTTTTTAACACTGATAAAAAAATCGCAGAAAATGAAAAAAGACTGGATGATAGTTTAAAAAACGAACGAGATAAGGTTAGACAAAATAAGGAGAGGATAGAAAAAGAAAAGTATGACGGTGAAAAAGATAAGTTAAAAAACAAAAATATAAGAATGGATAAAAATGAAAAAGAAAAGAAGTCTAAAGATGATCCAAATTTTCATAAAGCAAACGCAGATAGAAATAGCAAGAAGGTAGAGAAAGATTCAGAAAAGTCGGATGAAAGACATCGTGATTCTGACAAAGTAAAGATTTTTGATGAAAAACCATTGCGTAATGATAATCACAAAAAAGATAGACATGAAAAAGATAAATCGAAGCACAACATAGATTTGGATTTTCCCAATAAAACTAAAAAAGAAGAAAAACATAAACACGACAGGTCTAAAAGGGAAAGTGAAATAAAGCGTGATACTAAAAAAGATATAGATATTTTAAAAAACAGAAAGTCATCTAAAGATGAATCTTCGAGAGATCTCTGTAGAAAAGATTCTACTGATTCCTCAGCATCGAGAACTTCTCATGATTCATGTAAACAACGTGATTCTGACAGTAATGATACTAGAGACGAGACACGAACAAAACCAAAACTGTGCAATGAAACTATTAACAAGCATGATGTTGAGAAAGATACTGTTATAAAAGCTGTGTTAGCCGAATCAATAAAAGTGGAATCGAAATTGCGTTGTAAATTAGAAAACAGAGAAGAAAAAGATACTGAGCTGCACTTAAAAAGTAAGGTTGATTCTAATCTAGAAAGTACTGTGACCCACAAAAGCAAATCTGAAAATATAGAAAAACAACGGCACTATTCTTTTGATTCTTCAGGACATGATTCTAAACGAAAAGAACGCTTGAATTCATGTTCTAGTCTGCCCTCTAATATCGGGCATAAGAGAAGAATGTCATCTCAGGACAGTCTTGACTGTTTAAATGACGATAGTAAAAAAAGTAGAAATGACATTAAATATCCTGAACGGAGAGAATCAAAAGATTCTCGAAGCACAGATAGGCATAAAACTACTAAATTTAATAAGGGACATTTTGCTAAAATTATAGAAAGTAAAACTAAAGATGACAAAAAGAATCAGGTAAAACCCCCAGATGATACATTCGTGCAACATAAAGATACTGATAGTAAGGAAATTAATATTTTCGATAAAACGAAAACCGCCAAGACAAGTCCAAAAGATGATAGTTTTGAAACAGTGTCTAACCCATCAGAGGTCCAAAATGAAGAACTGCAAAATGATTTTGATTTTCTTGCTACATTAGAGTTACGATCCAGTGAAGAAGATGAAAGACAAAAGGCCATGAGAAAAGAAATGAAAGAAAAGAAGCGTATACAACAGTTGCAACAGATTCAAGAGCTTCAAATGCAACAAGATGCACTTCAACAGGCAGAGATTATCAATAAAATAAAGGAAGATAAAAAACATAAAATAGATGAAAAGAAAAAAGACCTCGCCCGCGACAAGCGCATGTCGACAGAAAGAAAGAGTAAAGATGAAAAGATTGATCAGAAGCGCAAAAACCGTAAGCAAGCTCAAAGCTCTGATACGTCTGATTCTGACGAACCAAAGAAACATTCTATTTTTGATATAGTTGATGATGGCCCAACATACATATCTATGTATGACAAGGTTAAAGCACGGTCTTGTAAAAATATGCAGAAGCAAGAGGAAGAAAAGAGACAAGAGAAAATTAAAGCTAAATTCAGTCAATTAAAACAAAGTAGAGCAAAACGAGAAGAGAAGAAACGGTCTAGTTGGGATGAAGACAGTGATTCGGAGCAAGAGAGACGAAAACCACATAAAGCCTCCGTAGATAGTTCATCGGATGATGACCAAATTATTAATAACAAGAAACGTGAAAAGTCGCACATGCCTAACATCGACTACGATCACATAAAATGTAATGACTATTTTAGTGCTCAAAGTAATGAAGAAGATTCACGGAATAAGTTATCTCGGAAAAATTCGAGATCTCGCATTATGTCTGACACTTCAGATGAAGAAGTATCCAAAAGAAATTCTAGTAAAAGTCCAGTTTTCGTTAATAGAATCAAAACTGAAATAACATCTGATTCTGAATCAAACTTATCTAAAAGTAAGGATAATGAATTACTTCCGAAAGAATCTTGTGATGATAAAGTAAAGAGAACGTCATTACTAAATTTGTTTGGAAAAAGTGACAGTGATGATAGTAAACTGAAATCAAATTTTGAATCAGAAAATGATTACAAGGTATCATTTCCAAAATCAACACACGACATTTCTTCTGAAACTGAATCTGTTTCATCTAATAGGAATTGTAATGAACAACGAAAAAAGCATAAAAAGAAACAGAAAAAACATAAATTTTCTTTTTCGGATGAAGAATTTAAAATGGACAGTGGTGATGTGAACGAAGTGGAGAATAAAGTCAAATATACCGATAAAAATAGAAGGTACAGCAACAAGAAAGACAGACACAAAGATAAAATTCGTGAAAGTATTGAAACTGATGATGTTCATGATGAGAAGTGTAAATTAAAAAAGGGAAAGAAATCACCAGGCCATTCGGTCGAAGGGCCTTTAGAGATCTCACATAATAACATAAAAAAGGAAGGAAAAATGGAAGATATATTTGGCCCACTATCTGATGATTCAGACAAAGAAACTAACACCTTGCCAGGTAATAGATTAGACTTTGTGTCTCATAATTATGAACCAATTATTAGCTCAAATAATGAGAAATTAACGCAATCTGGTGAAGACCTTAAACAAAAAGAAGATTTAAAACGCAAAAAAGAGAAAAAACGAAAAGATAAACGATTTTTTGTCAAAGAAGATGATAATAGTATAGACGTTGATGCTGTTAGTAAAGCTATTGAAGCTCGATTGTTTGCTGATACATCTGTCTGCGAGACTCGAATTACAGTGGAAACAATTATTGATAACCTTTCAAAGTCAAATCATAGCGATGGGCTTTTTGCTGATCACATCAAGTCTGAAACAATTTTAGATAAGCACATAGATAAAATAAATCGGGAAAACAGAGAAAAAGAACGTAAAAAGAAAAGGAAAAGAAATAAAGAAGATAGGCAAAGTCGTAAAGAACATAACTTTTATCATAATGAGAAGGAAATAATTTTAGACAAATTTGATTCCTATGAATGTGGAGAAGATCTTCAAATAGTAACAAATACGATGTTATTAGACATACCATTGCCAAATGATGAAGAAACAAAAGATCACATGGAAAAGATAAGCGACTCTCAACTCCAATCTCCAAGTTTACCACGATTAACTGATAGTCCATCACTTGCTCTCTCAAGCTTATGTAAAATAGAAGATAAAATAGACGAGACTCCAGATGTTATGATCATAGATGATAAAGTTAATAATGATTATGAGAAGACTAAGTGCATTGAAGTACACGACATACCTATGCCACCACCTTTTGAAAACATTGTTCAAAATATCTGTGATATACCACTTCCTAAAGAACCATCACCGATTGTTACTACAGATTCAACAATTACGGAATCAATACCCATACCTAGGATAGAAATAGATGTGAGTAGTGAAGACAGCAATGAAAATGCAGTACGAAGCATATCTAACCTGGATGAAGACTCTGAGAAACTTCTGGAAAAAGTTGATACTCCTACCACTAAAGTTGATAAAAAAGTAGAGGAGAAACCTAGAGCAATTATTTCACAAGAGGAGACTGAAGATGCTGTTGCGGCACTTTTAGGGGAAAGTTTTGGAGGGAAGGATGATTCATTTGGTAACTGTTTTGAGGAAGTAGAGAACATTCCATCTCATCAAATTGAAATAGAAAGTACTACAACAGAGACTGAAAATATCCCGGAAGAGGATGCAGAAGAAATGAGACAAGCAGTGCAAAACTTAAATGCAAGTGAAATGGAAATGAAACCAGATACTCCAGTTTCAGATAATGATCTTTTGCTTATAGACACTGACACTGAAGAAGCAGATGAAACTCCTCAGGACGCTATAGAAAGACTACCTATCAATATAATTGCAACTAATCAAGCCTTAAATAATTTCAAAGCAAACATTTTAAAAACTAGTGAGGGATCTTGTGTTAGTGTTTCAAAGCCAAAGACGACATTAGTTCACTCACTTAATCCTGAAAATGAGACAAATATCAAATTAAATGAGAAAGAAATCAAAATTCCTCTCATTAAACGTGACTCAATTCACCATCTTACAACCATTACAACTTCGTCGGGAACTCCCGTTATAACTTCGTGGACATTAGCGAATTCCAAATTAGTCGAATCTCAAATTACAAATATACCTACTACCGCAGTAGCTAGCCGAGATTCAAACGAAAATAAGCCTAAACAAGTCAGCGCCAATATCGTTCAAATAAAAAGCCCCCAAAATCAAAACATCCAAATCAACAACACTTTGAGGCCCATCACGAACGCGAATCGCGTCAGCGCCCCATATCAGGTGATAAACCAGATAATTAGGCCTCCGGTGACCGGCATGCAGCCGCCGACGATAAAAATACCGGACCCACACATCCTGTACCAAAAACCGCAAGGGATCGTCATATCGCCCAGAATCCAGAACGATCCCAAACTTCAGAGCCCCAAAGCCAGCCCCGGGGGCGAGGCGGGAAGCTCCCCGCGGTCGTCGCCGCGGGTGGGGAGCGTGGTGAGCGTGGGCAGCGTGGGCAACGTGAGCGTCGTGAATACGTCATCGCAGACGGCGACGGTGACGGCGACGGCGACCTCGGCTGGCGGCGGCGTGACCGTGGTGCGCGTGCAGCCGCCGCTCAGCCCGCTGGGGCCCGCCCGCCCGCTGCTGTCCCCCGGCAGACCCAACTCCGTCTTGGTTCAGACTCAAGGGCCTCCATTGCATTTCAATCGTCTTCCCGTCACCCCGGTTCTCGCCCCCATCTCTAAGCAGTTCGGTGCCAACTCCTTAATTCAGCAGAGTAAGATCGCCTCGCCCAATATGTCTAGTTCCGTCTCTATCCAGCAGAAGCTCCAGGGTAAGGCCGGTGAGGCGAGAAAAAACGATCAACGAAATGTCTGTGAAAATGCGAGCGAAGCTGCCAAAATAATTTTATCTCCCACGAGATTGCCGCCGAACACGAATGCTACGGTCCTGGCGCAGAATCGTCTTATTTCCATGCAAAATGCTGTTCATCTTGAAAAAATCAACTCGACTTTACATTTGCCTGGCAAGGTATTGATTAGTAATAAAAACACATTGAACGACAAAAGGGAAATTCCGACACACAAATCTGAAAATCACAACCCCTTTGGATCTCCACCTATTATTCACGTGGCCGGAGTCAATCATTCAGTAGCGCCTATTATTCAAAACTGTACGAAACCGATTGTATGCAGTTTACAACAGCCGATTACTGTAAGCCGAGGCCAAAACACAAATGTAATACATTCTTTGAACCCACAGCGCTTATTAACGACCACATCCATAAGTAGTGTAATACAATTAGATGCAAGTAAGCTGTCTACTTCTGTTTTAACGATGGCTACGATAAAACATTCGACAGTGTTAACTAAGTCTCAACCGTCACTTACAGCTGCTGTTACAACATCGACTCTTTCAAAAGTAGTCATGACTCCTGTATTATTGAAAACATCTACACAATCAAAAACAATAGTCGCAAATATCAAAAAACCTGATGCAGAGCCAAGTGAAATCATCCCATCTATTGCAATAAATAAATTGGTGAATAACAATGAAGAGAAAGTGATAAATACTTCTGAAAATTTTGTAGATAAAGAAATTGTAAAAGCTCCATCAGTAGAAGACAATATTACAAAATGTGAAACAGACTTTGAGGAATTACTTAAAGATAATACAAATGAAATTAAAGTTACACCTGAAAAAAAGTTGGAAATAAGTGTTGGAAATCCCATTAAAATGTCAAACCAATGCAGTGAGAGACGGAGAAGCATAGAAGTACGTAAAATCGAAATCATTAATAAAGAAGGCTCTAATGATAACAAGGAAAATAAGAAACAAGAAGAAACAAAACATGATAAAAAAGTAAGCACAGACAACAAAAGTACTCCAAACGCCACTGAAGATGAATTACATAGTCGAATAGAAAAACACAATTTTAAAGATGATGATTCTGGGATGATTGTAGAAAACAGTGTTAGTACTCCTTTAGAACACACACAACAAACCAATACAGCTAATAACAATAGTTCAGTTACAAATAAAGACGACCCATTTATTCCGAAAGAAAGCATTAGTAATTCCGAACGAAAACCACCTAAAGAAAGTACAAGCGAACTTTTTGATTCAGATAAAACTATGCGCGAAGAGAAAAATATCGATGAAAATGACTTTTGGTCTGCAAAGGATGTGAACATAGAGTCTGTCATAAAAAAGGTGGATTCTTTGTGTAGTGAAAGCTCTGATTTAACTGTAGAAAAAGAAATAGTTATAAGTAATGAAAATGATGAGTCTAATTCAATAGAACCTATGGTGCAAAATGTATCATTTGATGAGCCAGAAGTAACTAAAAACACACCTCCACCAGAGCCTCCAACAGATAGCACGACACTAGAGGAACCTACATTAGGTAAAAGTATAGGTACAGGTAAACGAGGCGGACGTAGTGTAAGAGGTAAGAAGACAGATAAAGCTCAAGATAGAGTGCAAACTAGACAAATTTCAAAACCGACGAGGGGCACTTCCAAACGTGGCCGAGGTAGAGCTAAAGTAGATAAAAAAGTTAAAAATTTCGTGAGCAATAACGTCAATAATATTCCTGGAGACGTTTACGATTTTCATGAAGATTCTGGCGATGAGTCATCGTCTAATAAACCGGAAAATAGACCCCGTCTTATTTTAACTATTAAAAGCCCTCTTTCAGGGCAGTCCAACGCAACACCGACATCTACCCTCAGCATAGCAAAAGATATTGCGAAAAATATTGAAAAACCTAATAAAGATGAGAAAGTAGAAGTCTTCGCATCTCCGACAACAAATACCCGAAAATCTAGAAGGCTCCAAGAAAAAGATGTTCAAAGAAGCACAGTGGATGATGTTATCGATGACGTGATTAAAAGCTCTGTCATTCAGCCGAGAAATATCAAAGATCCTATTAAGAAAAGAGCTCCTAGGCAGGTAAATGCGAAAACATCGGTGGCAGATAAATCTCAAGGGTCGGATACTAGAAAGTCACCCAGAGGGGCTAAGAGGACGAGAGATCGCAGCCTTTCGGATACGTCGGTCGACAGCAACGAAGACGTTTCCAAAAGAGATGACGTTGTGAAGGATGCGAAGATACCTAAGCTCGCAGAAACAGTTTGCATCAAACCTGATATGGAGCCCATCGCAGCCCCCCCGGTTATTTCTGTAGTTGCGACGTCCACTATTATTACAACACCAACATCCGCGCCGGTGCCGGGTCCAGTCTCAGTTCCAATTTCGATAGCAGTTTCAGCCCCAGTAGCAGCTCCAGCGCCCGTGCCCGTCCCCGTCTCGCAGCCTAGTTCGACTCCCATCATGAAGCCCCCGAAGAAGATGATATCTGAGATCAGCGCAAAACTGGCTGGCGCCTTCGACAACGCCATCGCCGCGTCCTCCGTCCCGACCATCACGACGGCGCTTGCCGAGCGGCTCGTTCCGACGATCGAACGCTCGGATGTACCGATCCGCGAACCTCAGAATGCGGAGCCGGTGCTGATGATGTCGAGCGCGATGGGCGTCGTCGGCGGTGACTGCGTGGCCGCCGGAGAAGCCGCGTTCGCACGTCGAATTGTGGACAATGTTCCCGGCACGATGGTCCCGGTGGGCGCAACAGAGGCGACCGATGCGCGGGGCCAATCCCCCGCACTACCACATCGTCCTCCTTCCACATCGCATCGGGTCGCCGACCGAGCCACTCCCATCCTCATCAGGTAATGCATTATAACTTAAGGACTATTCATATGTATATCAGCGAGCGACCCGACTCATAAAATGCAACAATTAACATTATTACTATGAGACCGGCTTAAGTTAGTTTTTCGCGATACTCTACTAGTTTCGGACCCGACCGAGGTCATGACATCCAGCCAATCACTGGCGTCACAACGGAGACTGCGTGGGGCCACTCGGTTCTCGAAATAAGCCGGTCTTAGTCTTAGGTCTAAGTAATTTAATTTTTTTTTATATAGTGGGACAACTCACTTGCATGCGTCTTTCTGATCCCAAAGTAGGCAGTGAGCCAGTGTTGTGGTAACCGAATAGCTGATTTTAAATACACTAGTGTTCGCCTAGTAGTCGAAATTCGACTATGATTTTTTAAAACTTCTACTTCTATGTACTTCTCCGATAATTTTAAAACGAAAGATTTATAAGATAAGATTAACCTACCTGTTGCGGACTGGTTGCACTCGCTGTCAAAACTTTGAATTGATTGGTAAAATGTATATTATTTGAATTCAAAAACGATGAATTACTATAAAAGTAAGCCAATTTTAACAATTTAAAATTTAAATGTCGTTTATGGGTTAAAGTAAAAACACGCAAAATCGCATTTGCAGATGGACTTATTCTATTCCAGTTCGCGGGCACTCGTTCCTTTTTAAAAACATGAATTTGTGTGAATTTCGCGCGCTTCTATTTCTTCAGCCTATAATTATTTTAATGAACTCTTTTTAATTTACAATAATATATTTACATATCCCAATATAATATTCTCAGATTTAATATCGTATTGAAAAAATATTACAGTAATAAAAAATATTACATAAATAAAAAATGGATTCATAGAAACCAACAACAATTTCTACAACAATATTTTTAATAAAAACAAATCGTTGTATGGCATAGCAAATACATGTAAACGTTTAATCGTACACTTTTATTGATTAATATCTTCAATAATATCGTGATCTTCACTTTTAAAAAAAAATACCGTCCTTTTCCAAATTTACCGTCATTATCTATTTTTATACTTCTCGAAAAATGTCTACCAGCTACTATGATCGAACACTTTTCGAAAATTTCCTACCAGCTCCTGGACTATGATCGAACACTTCTCGAAAAATGTCTACCAACACTTGGACTACCATCGAACACTTCTGGAAAAATATCTACCAACTCTTAGACTACGATCGTCGTCGTCACTTCGATAACGTATGAAAAAAATATTTGAGTAAAAAAATGGATTTATAGGAACCAATTTAATTTCTACAATATTTTTAAAAACAGAACGTTTTATGGCATAGCAAATACAGTTTTTTTATTATAAACTTTTATTGATTTATATCTTCATTATTTCGTGCTCTTAACTTTTCCAAATTTAGCCTTTATTATCATTTGTTTAAAATCAACTTTAACAACAAATTGGCTGAACAATATTTAATCTGTGGGCTGAACGTGAATGCGCCAACAATATTGTATTTAATCTGTGGGCTGAATGTGAATGCGCCATCGCCGTAACCAGAAGAAAAATAATAAATGTCATTTTTGTGTATCTATGTGTGAGTGTGAATATTTTGTGTAAAAAACGTATGATTGTGTGCTTGCTGTGTTTTTTCGTTAATTTAATGTATTTCCAACGCATTTTACTTAATTTTATGGACCGTGTGCACTAAAACACGTCAATATCTACAAAACAAAACAAAAATGAGGAAAATCGGTTCAGTAACGAAAGAGAAAATTGTTCTGAACAAAACTTAAGTATAATTATAAATAATTAATTGACACCCAGACACAGAACAAATACTTGTGCTCATCACACACTAGACTAACGGGCCAGTCAATTATGTATTATAATTTTACTCGTGATTCCTTTTATGCAACAATATTGCGTATAAAAAATAAATAAAAAATGTATCCGAATATATGCAGAGGTGGCGATGGAGACATCGGGGCGGCGGCGGCGGGCGCCATGGGCGCGGCGGGCGCGGCGGCCGGCGTGCGCGGCTTCCGCGGCGCCTACGCCGGTCCCGCCAGCCTCCCGCGCGGCGCCATGCTTCCGCAGCACCCGCAACACCCGCCGCATTCGCCGCACTCGCCGCACTCGCTCGCCAAGCAGCTGCCTCAGTCTATCGGCTCGCACCATCAGGTTAATAATGGTAAGTCGCTCGTAATAGTAGATTGTATGACAAGGGAGCAAAATGATATATTTACGGCGAGGGCATTTTTTGAATCCAGAGCGAAGTATGCTCGGGTTTCTTTAGTAGAATCCTGAATCCTGTAGCGACGGATTCAAAGTACGTCGCCCGAGCCAAAAATATATTTTGTCCCAAGTGATACACTAATTTTAAACACTCTCTATGAGAAAATGAAAGGGTCCTCATATTCTATTAGTATAAGTACAACGACCTTTACTGAGATGTTTATTTGATGAAACGTATTTTATATTCAATTTAATATTTCAATAAATATATTACATATGGGTTGCTTAACAAATTTCAGTCCAGGATACAATTAATTAATAATTAAAAAAACTTTTTTAAATTAATAATTAAATAAACTTTTTTTTAATTAATAATTAATTAATAACTAAAAAAACTTTTTTTATTTTTTATTTATTATTAATATTTATTTAATTAAATTTATTGTTACTTACAGTTTTATTAGGAATAGTTGTAGGTAGATTTTATATTCTGCGTGTTTGTAATGTCCGAATCTGGCTCATTTCTAACAATCCGTGACAATTGACAAAAACGCGGGCTGTATTTTTTTGTAGTTCTGTCGTTCTGTCGTCTTTATTCAAATAATATTTACGTTTCATTTATTTGGCGCTGAACACTAAGATATTCCAAATTCAAAAAACACGCGAGAAGTTAATTACCGCGCACTTTTTGAATTTGAAACTTATGAAGAGGGAGGAAAAACTCATTCCTGCCTGCTAAAAAGTTTCTTATAGGAAACACCAACTTTGGGCGCATATAAGGGGAGCAAAGTCGTACTTTTCGAATAGATGGGATGAAAAATACATTACATCATCATAAAGCGCATATTGCAGTTAATTGTTCACACTTATTGTGAATAAAATTTTAAATTTGTTATATTTCGTCGAATTTGTTTTTAAACATTTTGGTAAGTGAAAGTTCTCAGTTGTACTCATTTAATAAATTTAAGTCAATTTTTAAATAGGTATGTAGTAAAATTAAAATAAATTGTAATGATAAAATATATCTATACTAATATTATAAAGAGGAAACATTTGTATTTTTGTATGTTTGTAACGAATAAACTCAAAAACTACTGGGCCGATTTCAATAATTCTTTCACCATTGGAAAGCTACATTCAGCCTGAGTAACATAGGCTATTAAATTAAAATAAAAAAAAGAAAAAAATTCATTGGCAGAGCGAAGCCTGCTGGGTCAGCTAGTTATATTATATAATTGTAATGATATAATGGCAAGAGTACGATTTCCGAGGCGCCAAATTTTGACCATGCAGTCTTCATATTTAGCCCAAAAAAAGATTTTTTTAAGAGTAAAAAAAAATTGAAATTTTGCCTTTAAGGGGGTGAAACGGGGGTTTGAAATTTTTAAGTTTTTTATCATTTCTGAATACTTTTACATCCGATTTGGCTCAAATTTGGTGGAGACCTATTCGACGATACAAGCAAGTGTGCCAAAGGATTTCTGACGCATCTCAATATTTTTCGAAAAATAGAATTTTTTACAAGAGTACGATTTCCGAGGCGCCAAATTTTGACCATGCAGTCTTCATATTTAGCCCAAAATAAGATGTGATTTGAAGGTAGAGAGAAGAAAACGCCTACAATTCGGTTCTGGCGTTGTTTTAACTGTTGTAACCTAACCTAACCAATTTTAATGCTTATGGTTACCCTATTTTACATATCTAGGTTCTAGCCTTTTTAGTCTAAAAATTGTTATTGACACCATTTTATATTTCGAGAAATCATTTCAACGCAAGATGTTCCTACTCTCACATAGCTGTGCGCGCTAAAAATCTATTATGAATAGCCAAAAAACACTTTCCAAATTTAAATGGTCATAACTCCTTAAGGAAGCTGAATCAGCAAATATTTTATTCTTGAAATTCTTTTTATAATGGTCGAAATATGCCGAATCAATCGCCGTAATATTATCTCATTACAATTTATTTTAATTTTATGTATTATATGTACCTAAACCTAATATTAAAGTTAATACTAACAGTTAACTTGGGTAACTTTGAATCCTTATGGTAACTTTAAACCGCAAGTTAAAGAAATGAATTAAATTTTTGTTATTAACATTATTCTACCAATATTTGTTGAAATAACCATAATTATAATTAAAGTCAATAATAAGTTTCGGCTTTAAAATGTTCACAGTTACCCAAAAATGTTCAAATTACCTGGGTTAACTAATATAATATATTAACTATACATATATAATATGGCTAATATATCTCACATAAAGTCATTTATTACTTTTAGGCTGAAGTCAGTATAACAAAAAAAAAGCCTGTGTCACATTTTATTCACACAACAGTAACCAATATTTGATTGTCTTTGTTTAGGCTCCCGTGTTACCATTACAAGTGTTTCCGCAGTCAGCCCTCAAGGCCAGATATCAATGGTGAGTAAATATTTTTTTGTATTTACATTATCATTCGAGTCCAGTTGGTAGTCGGATATTTTTACTCAATACTTTTCAGTTCTTTCATAATAATAATTTTGTTCATGCTAACCTGGATAGTCTGCTGAATTAGTTAGAAGCCCTCCGCCTGCACATCAGCAAACTTCACCTATCACATTGGTATATCACAATGTAATAATCAACTACTACACAGCAAAAAATGAAATAAACGTAAAATGATGCGATTGATTAAATTATATGTTTAATTTTCAGGGCGAGAGAGGAATGTACCCACATTTTTCACATCAACACTACCAGATGTACCAGCAACATTTTCGAGCAACCCAGGATCAATGCAGAACCTCTTCCCCCTATCCAAGGTTAGGATTTATATATAAAACTTCATGTTATTTAGTCATTTTTATGTTTTCCAGCACTATTTTATTGACACCTACTACTATATCTCACCATCATCAAGGACCACCGACTGAGAATGCTAAGAGGCATTAAGGCATAGTTGTATAAATAATACACATACTACACATGTTTATAAAATATTCCTTAGCATATGTATTTTTTCATTAGAATTGATTACAGATATGGGTATGATGATCAAGCAATATTGGTCGATTTAACTTATGTGTTACTACCTATTTCTACTCTTCCATTCTCTTCTTCACTTTCTTCATTCGATCTATGTATTATTGCTTCATCCTATTTTCTGTAGGCACACTATCTCGTTTCTTTTCTACTGTATATGTGTGCACCTGGACCCACGTTTTCTTTTTTATATGTATATTTACTCAAATTTAGGTCGTATAACTATTTCGTCTTATATCGTATTTCACCTTTATCGGTGTGCAATAAAGTTTATTCGTATCGTGCACAGGTCCCTGGAGGCGGAAGGCTCGGAGGCGCCGACGCCGCCGCTGGAGCTGCGGCGGCCGGCGGGCGCACGCGTTCCCCGCCCCGTGCATTCGCCCGCTGCCCTCGCGCCCGCGCCCGCCGCGCCCGTCGCGCCCGTCGCACCCTCCACCGACAGACTCATCAGTGAGTATACTCGCCGTGACGAGACGATGTAGCAATCGTCACGAGACGTGACCACAAATTAGATGAATAGACGACGTACACTGACTGATACAGATTGTGCTAACAACTAGTGTCGACTACGGCTTTTATACCGTCCTTTCGTTTTTTTTAAATTATCATTGAGAAATGAACGCGCACGCAGGCCACTGCAGCCCATGGACGACCAACCTTAAATAGGAAAGATATACTATTTGAGATCATTATGTGAGTGTGTTACTTATTACTCATGAGGAATAAGATGCTCAGCAGTGAGACTCATACATGATGCACGTGCAGCATCACAATAAGAGGGTGGCCGTAAGGAACCTCTCCGTGCGAGCTGCAATGGGTCTACCACCTATAAAGGCTGTTGCACATTAGCCAAAAATGGGCCGGTAGGTGATTGTGGTAGTATCGTCCACTGACAGGGTTGATACTTGATATGTATAACTGTATAGATTGAGAGTTTTGTTTGTTTCGTCGTGCAGTGTACGCGGTGGGGTGCGGTCGCGGAGCGGTGGGCGCGGCGGGCGCGGGCGGCGCGTACGACGGGTACCGCGGCGTGCCGTCGTCGCTGCCGCCGCCCACCGCGCCTGGCCCCCCGCACGCCTCGCAGGTGCCGCGCGAGGCCGACTCGCTGCAGATGCTGCTGAGGGTGAGTGCTGCATGTCACGTCCGATAAAAATCACTTTTCGCTTTACAATAAATTTTTTATTGAATATTGCAATTCTTTTTCTGAATGGTCCAGAGAAAATACCTCTTCTATAACTGGATTATAATTGCAATATAATTTAAAGATCTTTTAAAAAAAACGGGTTGCACTCCGGGAGTGCCGGCAGAAGTGAAAACTTATATAAAATGTGTTTTCTTGGTGATTTGGACGACAGTTCAATTAAAACATAACACTTGATTTTCTCTGTAAGAAAAGAAACGTTTAACAAGTTTAGAACATTTAATGCTAATAATCACAATGTCGAATCCAAATCACAATAATTAAATATTTAGATTTTTTTCTATATCAAAATGCACGTCGCAACCCTTATCTCTGATATCATGGTACCAGGTGTACCTGACGGCATAGTGCTCAAGAGTTATTTTCCGATATAGTAACAGCCTTCTAAGGTTCTAAGTGTTATTCACGTTGCATTTCACAGGTAAATTTTGTTCATGGGCTTGTAGTCTATTCCATCTAAATTAGACGCACTTTGTTTATGAATGTTTCCTTTTGACAATTTCCATAGTTTATACCAGACAGAGTGGCGCCGTAACGCATTTTGTTACGAAGCGGTTTACCCTTCAATAAGAAGCTTTACTTCAAAAATTAAAACAAGACCTCATCTCAAAACTTGATCAGCTCGCGAACTATTGAGCAACTTTTACAATTACCCTGTGGTAAAGTCTGAAAGGACATATTAATAAAATTAATATAATTATTTGTATTAACGATTGGTTTCAAAAACTTACCTTCTGATATGGACAGGGTAGCAGGGCTACCCCAGTTTGTCTGGTTAGGTCAAATTGAAATAAGAGAAGTAGAGAAATAGCCTACTGTCAGTCAGCTGTATTTTGAATTTTGAATGAATGGCTTAAATTTTTGTAAAAAATAAACTATAAATAAATAATACCCACCGCAACTCCTTTCTAAAACTCCAAAATTATGCTGTGGCTATTTTGGTTCTCGAGTTATTACTTAAAAATAATTAATAGAAATATCCTGCTGACCAGGAGAAAATGTTGGAAGGTTATCTATTTCCGATGATAGGTTCTCTAAAGCCTATCCAATAGTTAGAAGGACGTTTTGATGTGCAGCGCTACCCGGTGATGTGGCAAGGGCTGCTGGCGCTGAAGAACGACTCGGCGGCGGTGCAGATGCACTTCGTGGGCGGCAGCCCCGGCGTGGCGGCGGACGCACTGTCGCGCAACGCGGACGGCACAGCCTCCTCGCTGCTGCGCATCGCGCAACGCATGCGCCTCGAGCCCACGCAGCTCGACCAGGTGCACCGCAAGATGAAGGTGAGCCGAGCGTATTATGTTGTTTTCACCTACTATTCAACGAGTTAACGTGGCGCAACATTTTAAGCACGCCTAATATCTACATACGTATTATCATATGTATGGGTCTGTCTGGGGGTATCGAGACTGACATCCCGATAACTTTTCTAGGTTATGTGGATTTTATAAATTCATACATATAATACATAATTTTTCGTGTTAAAGTCGTGGTAAAGCAAGTTCGTCTGCTTGCTTGAAAGTCCTCCATACTCGAAGGTGTGTGAAGTCTGTCAACGTGGAAAAATGGGAAAACAAAAAGTAGATTAAAGTCTTTGTCCTTCACACTGTTGAGGCAACCCGAGCCTGCAGAATATTTATTAATACTCTAACACTATAATATTAACGATTAGGTTCACAACCAATTATTGTTTGTTTTTAGTACAACAAATTACATAAACTGGTGGTCGCCCAGTAGTCGATATACGACTATAATTTACTAAAACCTTCTAATTTTATGTACTTCTATGATAATATTAAAATTTTATAAGTTGTATTTATATTTCTTTGCAACAATCCGCACACGTGGAACTTGTTTTGGTATGGACCCACCACCCTCCCTTATCTCTCTGAGTAGGTATATACCATAACAACTTATTCCAATAGTACACGACACGTGTTTCGCCCCAAAACGGAGCATCATCAGGTGATGTGGACTCTACAACGGTTGGTTGCTGAGCAACCAACCGTTGTATGTTATGGTTGTTGTTATGGTATATACCTACTCAGAGAGATAAGGGAGGGTGGTGGGTCCATACCAAAACAAGTTCCACGTGTGCGGATTGTTGCAAAGAAATATAAATACAACTTATAACAATGGATTTCCGCAAAGTAACGCCTGATACAATATATTATTAAAATTTTATGAAAGATAATATGAAAGTTTTATAAGCTGTTGCTGACGGGTTGCACCGCTGTTAACATTTTTGAATTGATTGGTAAAATGTATATTATTTGAATTTAAAACAATGAATTACTATAGTAGGCCAATTTTAACAATTGAAATCACCTTTATGGGAAAAAATAAAAACACGCGAAATCGTATTTGAAGTTTTTGAAGATGGACTTATTCTGTTTCAGTGCGCGGGCACTCGTTCCGTTTTTAAAAATAATAATTTGTGTGAAATTCGCGCGCTTCAATATCTTCAGCCTATAATAATTCCAAAAAATACTTTTGATTAACATACAATTATGTACATAATTATGTACATAATTATGTAAATAATAATCAGGGATGTTATGGATAAGAAATTTCGGATACGGATAGGTTTCGGATATAGGAATGCTTATTATACCGGATACGGATACGGATAAGGATATGAAATTATTTCGGATTATCCGTTAGTTTCGGATATTTTCGGTTACTAATACTAATTTCTTCATACTTATCACTGTGTTGTGATTTAACCGTCCGTGAAAACCTCCTTTCCGTGAAAAGCTTTTACCACATTGTTTACATTTTGCGGAATCGACAGTCATTTCATCAAAAAATTACTAAATTACATTCGATTTAGGACGCACTTTGTACCAATTCAATCAATTCCGTAACACAACACTTTTGTTTCAATTTGTCGAACTATTTGTAAAAATAAAATTTCTCACAATTTCGTTAGTTACGAGTAGGTATCATAAGACGACAACAAAAGAAAACAAAAAATGCGCGCGGCTTGTGTGTCGGCTGCGCCCGGCCGATCAAAACAACGTATCATAACGTGTCTCAATTAGGCTCCGCCCCTATTCGATATTATCCGAAACTTTTATTTCGGATTCGGTTACGGATTTATGTCGGATATCTGATAGTTTCGGTTACGGTTACGGAGCTCCCTAACATCCCTGATGTACATGCATAAATTACATATCTTATATATAAAATTCTCATGACACAGTTTTAGTTACCATACTCCTCCGAAACGGCTTGACCGATATTTATGAAATTTTATATGCATATTCAGTAGATCTGAGAATCGGCTAACGTCTATTTTTCATACCCCTAAGTGATAAGGGTTGTCCACATCTAACATTCTTATTTTATTTTTTGGACAAATTTATTTTTTATTTTTCAATAATGTGTCATCAAAAAATACATTCAACCCTAAATTTTCACCCTTCTATCAACAACCCCTATTTTTTAATAGTCGATTTTTAACGCTCGATAACTTATATCGCAAAACAACGTTTGCGAGGTCAGCTAGTCTCAATATAATATTTTCAGATTTAATATGGTATTGAAAAAATATTACAGTATTAAAAATAGATTCATAGGAACCAACAACAATTTCTACAACAATATTATAAAAAACAGAACGTTGTATGGCACAGTAAATACACTTCAATACTGATCTTAAATTTTCCAAATTTACCGTCATAACCTTCATTATCTATTTTTATCCTTTATTTCTTTTTAAAATGGTATGTCACAAGTATACACTGTAACTCTTCATTGGCTGAACGTGATAACCTGTCATAACCTGTTACCTAATCTATGGTCGTAACCAGAAGAAGAAAAATACATGTAATTTTTTGTGTAGGTATCTATGTGTGAGTATGTATAATGTGTGCAAAAAACGTATTTTGTGAGCTTGCTGTGTTTTTTCATTAATTTAATGTATTTCCAATGCATTTCACTTAATTTTATTGACCGTCTGAACTAAAGCTCATCAATATCTTTTTATTTTATTTTTTGTTCCAACATGGACTGTTAATGAAGTATTAAAATAAACTATACGCATAAGAAATCACGTTTATTATTATTAAGTTTAAAAAGAGAAGACAATAAAAATTTAAAAAACAAAACGTGTATCTATTTTTAAATAAAAATAACTTTTTTTATTAATTAATTAAAATAAAAATTCTTGTTAATTTGGTTGTTTTTTTGTTCACTCCATATAACGATAACTCTATAAACGACAAAAAATGCTCAGTCCCTTGAGTTTCGTTATAAAGAGTTTACACTGTAAGTTTGAAAAAACCTCTTAAAAAACAATTTGTGTTGATTGTTTCATCTGCCAATCGACTTCAAATCGACTATTTTACCAAAATATGCAGTTACCGGTAACGGATCCGGTAAGCGTATATTGACGCCGGATCCAACGGACTTCAGGATCCGGTTTTCCGGATTGCAATCCCTTCTGAACTTATTCGCCTCCGCCTATTTATATATATAATTATGATTTGTAGTCGTTATTTTATTTATTTAATTGATTGATTAATGAACGCAGATGGACATGGAACACTGCATGCTGCTGGCGCTGCCGTGCGGGCGCGACCACATGGACGTGCTGCAGCAGTCCACCAACCTCACGGCCGGCTTCATCACCTACCTGCAGCGCAAGCAGGCCGCCGGCATCGTCAACGTGGCGCCCACGCCTGGACACCAGCAGGTAAGCACTTTACTAGTTCTCCAACTTGTTACAGAACTCGTTTGCTATAATTACGTAACCTACGTAACATACGTGAAAGAAAACGTGTGGAAACATGCATGCCTAAAAATCTATGCAGTATTCATGTATTCTCAAAGTCTTATGAAATCCCCTGATCTGCTCTAGGCGAGGGTGGTGGACATCCTGGAAGGCCTACATCCTCATTATGAGAGGAAACCTGACCTTGCAGGTAGTGGGTCACAGTGAGTTATAAAAAGATGCAAGTGAGAACAAACGTGATGTGACTTTTTTGGTATTTGCATCTGGTAAATGCATTTGGTAAATGCATCATGGATGGACGAATGGATGGATGGACCCAGTGTCAAGTCGGGCCGAACAAAGGTCATACCGGATTTCTACCGGCTAAAACCCCAAGGGGATCCACTCGTCGCCATTTTGTCGCGGCTACTCTAAAGGAAACTTTCCTCGTTGATGGGATGGAGCTGGAATTCCACCTTCACATCACGTCTGCTTTGAGAGGCGCAAGGGAACAGCGTCGTGCCTTAAGCATTGTTTATTCTGACTTGTTTACGTACAATGTAACTTTATGGTGAACATAAATTTATTGCCTTTGGCAACTACTTCTTCTGGGGTGACAATACTACTTTTTTATAATTAATTAAAATATATTATTATAGCCTTTTAACTATTTGTCTTTTAATCATTAACAATATCTGTGTGAGGTTTCTAATGTTACATAAATGATAAATTGAGTATAATTTTGTTTGCAGTCAATGTACACGGTGCATATCTTTCCGTCGTGCGACTTCGCGAACGAGAACCTGACGCGCATCGCGCCCGACCTCATGCACCGCGTCACCAACATCGCGCACCTGCTCATCGTCATCGCCACCACCTGAGTGCGCCCGATCCACTCGGCGTCAGGCACTCTTGTCAGACGATTATACCCGGATGTGATGTTTTTACCCAAACTGCGACGAAGCTTTTCACGATATTGACATTTTAACAAATTATTTTAGTAATGCGTTGTAAATACGGCCAGGTTGTGAAAGTTGATTTATAATTTTGTACCTTACGCGTCGACCTGGCGAGGAGACGCTTTTGACGCGACGGAACACGGCGGAATGGTCGGACGGTGGTCGCTAAGGAATACCTCTAGGAATGAAGACTCGTTGTAGTGTAACGTTAGCGTATTTATTGTAATAACGGATGGGGGCGTGCTGCGCCATTGTATAAAGTCTCACGTAGCTAAGGAAGCCGCCGCCACTTATTTAAGAGATAATTTTCGTAAGTAGCTTGTAAAATACTTTTGTTATGGTCGACTGGGTTCGACCTCATTCGGAGTTTAAAATTTATTAAACTATGAGAAGAAAAGTCAATCAAAAATATATTTAACTTTGGATTCCGATTAGATGAATGGCGATCTATCGAGCATTTTTTATTGTTAGTGTAAATTGTTATTTTGTTTTAAGCGTCTAGGTCTAAAGTAATTTAAAAGCTGTAAATAGTGAATCTATTCATACTGAACTTTGATTTATTCGATAATTTCATTACGGTAGGTAATGGAAACTCGTATTACTGGGTCGAATAATACTGTTTATTTGTAAAAAAAGCGATAGAAGGATTATAACGTAGTAAAATTGCACGGAAATACCTGAACTGTGATTCTGACTTTTAACGTAGGCTGTAGGTAATCTTATGAGTGTAGAGTCGTGTCACCAACGGCGCGTGTTGCGTCTCTTTTAGTGTAAAACTGACAAAGTACTTGATGTCAGTCATTGATGTGAATAACGAATCCATCAACAACATAAAAATATGTAGATTATAGTATTTTTTAAATTTCAAATGCTATTAAATGAGTATAAGAAAGAAACTTAAGTTTATGGATGTTAGTTTTGCTGTCTCTTTGTATTTTTTTATTTATTATCTTTAATGTACACAAACATAAAATTCATTATATTATATCAAAGTGTGAAATGTGCTCCTATATGCGTTGACGGCCATCAATGTTACGCCAACGTGTATTCGACCGATTTCGCGGCGTGATTGCATTATTCATATCATGAACCGGATGATCTGGTATTTGTTGTAAGAGGCGACGCGACAATCGCCGTTGCGTATTAGCTTGTCTCTGATGATGTTATTGTCATTCCACATGACGCCCACCTCGTGCTGTAGTGTATTGTTTGATTACTTGTCTAAAGTCGCCGTTCTACCTACTCCTTCTCCACCCTCATTTACTGCTATTGCTTTTGTTTATTTATTTCGCCGACCTTTCCACAGTGACCACCTATATGCCATCGTTACTTTGTTTATTTTACAGTGAGTCTAATTGTTATTTTCCACTATTAATACTGAATGCATGAACTAACAATATTGTACTTCTCATAAACTTCAATCGTCTGCATCTATGTGATGTTGCGGATCGATATTAGGTTGATTCGTGTTATGTTAGGCCACCTCTCTCGAATGTTAACTTTTGATTCATTGGCATCTCTCGTTGTATAGTTAGTTAAAGGTGCGACTGCCGTGTCGTATTCGAAACAAAGTACAAATATTTTATGTATTGTAATTTTATATGTACGATATAGAAAATAACAGCACAGGTAATAACATGTAAATTTTTTTAAGGTTTAATGTATAGTTGTATAAATGATGTATGGTTTGTCATGTTTCCGTCGCAAACAGTTCTCGACTTAGCTAGGAGGAACACTAACGAACTCGTCACTTCGTCCATTAATTTTAAAACATACTTTTATTAGTAAAACTGATACCCATAATATGTAAACTTATTCTTATTTGAATTCCTTAAGAAGGAACTCATGTAAATAAGTCTTCATGATAGCGATACAGTATTTAGAATTTGATATTGAGAAAAACCTATGAGTTAAGCAACACATGAGAATTATAATAAAGGTATTTATTGCGGTCAAATTGGTATTTACTAATATTTTATTGATTTACTGGACTGTGATTATTTTGTAACCTATTGAAAAAATCACAATAGTTTTAATAGAGTTTCGCCTATCAGATCTACACTTTTTAATGCTACGTCAAAGTGTCAATTACTAATATTTAATATTATCGTAAATATTTCCATGCTCCAGACCATTATCATTACGATTTCTTTTTCATAAAAGGGTTTTAATTCAGTAAGTTAATGCAGACTTAATAGGTATAATGTAATAATGTGAGAAGTATAATATAGTTTTGTTTGTATGCCGTTTCAAAACGGAAAATTTTTAAGGGTGGATCAATCGAATTCCCACTTCTGTGCGTCCTCAAATCAACAATGGTTGTATGAGGACGCAACGATGTCGGATGGTGACTCGACGCGGCACGGTGCGACGTGACGTGAGGTCCGTGACGTAACGTGCGTGATGCGACGTGACGTGGCGCGTGCTGGCGTGCGGCGGGCGGGCTGCGGCGGCGGCTGCTGCCGTGTGCGAGTTGTAGAGTTAAATATATGTAAAATTAACATTTGATCTCAAGTGTGCAGCAAAAGTGAAAGTGAGGCGCTAGACTGTAATATTGCAGCAGCCGCATTCGGACCCCACCCGTACATATTCGACTTTAGTTATAATGGAGCATAAGAATATAAAAAATATTGTGATCATATTTCTACTATAAGTTTAAAATGCTAGGACTTAGAGATAATTGTATATTTTGTACATATTGCAAATAGTATTGTATCTTTACTTCCCTTTATCCAAAACCAACCCAGAATCCTGCGTGTTATGTACCTCCTACCTACCAATACTATTAAAAAAATATTACATACAGTTTTTATTTTATTTATTTCCTCGGCCATTTTCCATTATAGGTAGACCAGGGTCGATAATAGGGTATTTCGCACCATGCAAGGAAAAATCCAAAATTATGTAATATTGATAGATTTTGTTAAAAGCAAGTGAAAAATGGTGATTTCTGTTCTAAAAAATGTAGTATACATTTATTATTTCAATTTTAAAATTCAGGTTTTTTAATCTGTTTTTCAAATGTCAAAAACGCTATACGCCATGCAAGCTATCGGCGTGACGTCATTAGCAGTGTAAATAAACAATGGAGTATAACTTTCTTCCTTTACTGAGATGTATTGTTTACACTGCGAGTGACGTCACAAGCATGGCGGCAGCGCAGAGACGGCCGAGACCGTGTTTTCGCGGGGATTTTTGAAATTCAAATTGAAAAGTCTTTACATATTTGTTTGCAAAATTTTTTTTCCAATTTTTTATGGGTTTTTATGACTTACGAATTCATATAAAAAGTTTTTGACATAGGCCATAATACCCTATTTTGAAAATGGTAAAAAGTGAAAAAAAAGTATTAGGATGAAACCCATTGGAAAAGCTGGAGAATATAACAAAAATGGAGAGAAATAGTAAACTTGACAGCAAATAAACCGAGCCACCCGCCATCTGTACCTAATACTTATCAAATTTTCTCAGAAAGTATGAAACTTACAGCGATCATATTTATATCTACAGAAAACGTTTTATGCCAATTATCGCCTGTAAACTCGTTGCACCGAAGATCTGCTGATTCGAAGTCTGCGAGCGACCTCGCGTTCGAAGCCTGCTTGAAGTAATGTAAGCTTGAGCTCATTCCTGAGGTGTTGTATCCATTTTTAGCCGATAAAGATGGCATAAGAACACGCGTTTATGATCTAAAGAAATGATTAGAAAATTCGACTACCTTCTTTTCTTTTCTTTACAACTTAGTCAAAACAGAGCAAATCGTTAACATTTTGTTTGTTGCTTGATTACAGTGTCAGCATTTATCAGAGTCCGTACGCCAAAGCAAAAAAAAAAAAAAACAAGAATACCTACGAAAATAATAGTGTTTCCAAAAGTCGATAAATGGATATCGACTCTCGGTAACACGAACACGGCAATTACTTTGTTTTTGGTGGTTGTTTTGTCCAATAAATAAGTAGATACTTATTATCTGGGCTGTTTCATTGAATATTGTGGTATCTCCCTCTCTTTGTATAATTATATTTAGTACATAAACAAAAACCAAACATTACAATAGAATAGTAGTAACCCACAACACTACTTTCCATAATGGTGTAGTCACTGTCACGACTGGACGACAATGGCGCCGCTGATACTTCCTTTTTTAACTTTCATAGAGATGTACTTACCCCTATCGCATGTTGAGTAACGATTACGAAATCAATGTTATTGAAGAAATAGGCAAAGTTAAACACAGATAGTAGAACAATGTTACGATCTTATGACGACAAGGATTTGAGATGATGCTGAGATAAGTCTTAAAATGAGAAAGAAAATCGCACAATCTTTGCTCTTCATATCTTAAGTAAAAGACCACTTTTTTGGTAATTGTATATTATTAAAATCAAATATTGTACTCACTAGTTACAGTCTTAAAATATTGGAATGTTGGTAATGAAATAGCAATGGGGTGGAAAGCTTTTCGTAACTAATATAAGTGTGTATATTATATATTAGCACTTAATATTTTAGGACTGATTAGTCCTAAAATATTAAACATCTTGGTTATGGAATTAAACTCTACTTATAACAGAAATCAACGATTGTACATTATTATTCTCACTAGGTAATAATCAGTTTTAAAATATTAACCATCACCGACGCCTTCCAAAATGCGAAGAAGTTCCGAGCAATCGCTCATTTTGCACTGCACTAATTTTCACGCTTCGCATATGACGTCATCAGCAATTAAGCATGTCTATCCTTGACCACGGCGCCCATTTTCCTATATATAATGTACTCTGTGCAGTGAATTGATTATCGGTGTCGCGCCATAGACCGGTCGATACTTTTTAAAACAAAAAAAAATAGTAGTAGGATGAAACCCTTTAGAAAAGGAGGGGAATATTATAAAAATGAAAGGAAAAATAATTTACGGGCGATCTGAGGTCGGGAAGGGGATGGGGGTGAGTTTTTAAGGGTAAAAAACGGTTTTTCTCGATTTCCGGCAAAACTAAAAGTCCTATCGAAAAAAGTCAAATGGCAAAGTTGTAGGTAATAAAGAGATCTAAAACTTTTGTATTTACACTTTTTTCAAATAACCTCAAAATTTATGTGAAAAATTCAAAAAACCAAGTTTTTGGTTTTTTATTTTTATCTTACAAAAAAAAATATTTTTAACGAAATTTGGTGAAAACTTACCTTTTTATGTCCCAAATACGCTGTAATTTATTTGAATAAAAATATTTATTTTTTCACCTTATTTTGAATTAATATCGAAAAAACACCCTAATTTTCAATCGAAAAGTCACCCGTCAAAATATCAGCTTTTTTCAAAAAGTTGGTATGTTTTCTGTTCGTTGAAATCCCTACTTTCCGATGGTGAAAAAAAAAAAATGTTACCATGGTAAATCTTCTCAGAAAATGCAAAAAATCGAGAAAAACTCGAATTCGAAATTCATTTGACTTTGACAACTTCGATGAATAAAAGCTTTTTTTTTTTTTTTTTTTTTTTTTTTTAATTTATTAAAAGCTGATGTCAGTCTCAATTTTTTGTATTTATTGTCGATTCTTTTCTTGCTGGATACCACTAAACGACTCAAAGCTGCTTTTTTTATTTTATACACTTGCTTATCATCTGCCTTATTGCAGATGATACAAACAGATTCATCCATACTGATAATCTGAAAAGACAAAATCGAATTAATAATGCCTTCACTATTTTATCGTGAATGATATGAAATGAAATATGAAAAAAAAAATATTAAAGAAATAAATGTCAAAATGTATAAAAATATATTATAAATATATTAAAAATCTATTTAAAATGTATAAATATATAAAAAATATGTATAGAAAATATATTTTTAATAACTAACTTTTGGCTGATTTTCTATATTTGAAATGTATAAAATATATATGAAAATCGGCCATAAGTTTGTATATTTTTTATGTATTTTGAAATATTTTTTTTTTCATGGGATTAACTAAATTTGTTTGTGCAAAATTAAGTAATGTAGTAAGACCCAGACCGGAAAGTAGAGATTTCAACGAACAGAAAACATACCAACTTTTTGAAAACGGCTGATATTTTGACGGGTGACTTTTCGATTGAAAATTAGGGTGTTTTTTCGATATTAATTCAAAATAAGGTGAAAAAATGAATATTTTTATTCAAATAAATTACAGCGTATTTGGGACATAAAAAGGTAAGTTTTCACCAAATTACGTCAAAAAAAATTTTTGTTAAAGATAAAAATAAAAAACCAAAAACTTGGTTTTTTGAATTTTTCACATAAATTTTGAGGTTATGTGAAAAAAGTGTAAATACAATAGTTTTAGATCATTTTATTACCTACAATTTTGCCATTTGACTTTTTTCGATAGGACTTTTAGTTTTGCCGGAAATCGAGAAAAACCGTTTTTTACCCTTAAAAACTCACCCCCATCCCCTTCCCGACCTCAGATCGCCCGTAAATTATTTTTCCTTTCATTTTTATAATATTCCCTTTCTTTTCTAATGGGTTTCATCCTACTACTATTTTTTTTTCACTTTTTATTATTTTTAAAGGCTTCTACCCTACCCCTTTTTATTATTTTTAAAGGCTTCTACCCTACTAGGGATGCGCTAGAGTTGAAATCAGGGCTTGAAATACCGTTAAAAATATGATGTCGTTACAGCGGCTTGATGCAAATATCGTTAATTGAAAAATAACAATACCATATTCCTTCTGTTTTATACAAATATCAATAATATTATAAGTAAATAACACGTTTGAGTTAATTTTTAAATAGTTTTCAATGTATCATAAATTGTATGTAACATTACAACACTAGCGGTCAAACACACACGGACTTTGGCGTGCTGTACATGGAATTTACTAAGATAAAAGTACATATGTTTTAGTTTAATATTTCTCAGTACTTGTGGCTCTAAACTTCTTGTTTTTTACTCTCACATGTTGCTGGGACTTTCTATTTTTGAGGAATGTAGAATTAAAATACCAGTTATTAGTTCCAATGCCTTTATTTCTTATTTTTATGGACTGGGTTTTTTGTCAACTATAGACGTCGTTGGCGTCCGGAGCCCGCAAGTGCTTGTCAAGCATAGGTGACTACGGCGTCCAAAAGGAGGACGTCTCCCGAGCCAAAAATATATTTTGTCCCGAGTGATACACTACTTTTCATCACCTCTATGAGAAAATGAAAGGCGGCTCACATTCTATTTTGTAATATTATTATTTAATAAAACATAGAGTAACAACTATATTTAAATTATTAATAGGTAGTATCTGATAATAAAACAACTAAAAAGTTATATATATATTTACATTTATAGAGACATTTTCGCAATTATGAAAATTTATCCAGTTTTATTAGGAATAGTGATTGTTGTAGATTTTATATTCTGCGTGTTTGAAATAATGTCCGAATCTGGCTCATTTCTCATCCATGAAAACTGACAAAAACGCGGGCTGTAGTTCTGTAGTTCTGTCGTCTTTATTCAAACAATATTTGCGTTCGATTTCTTTGCCGCTGAACACTAAGATGTGTTCCAAATTCAAAAAGTTAAACTGCGGAAAAGTTAATTACCGCGCACTTTTTGAATTTGGAACTTTTAAAGCGGGAGGAAAAACTCATTCCTGCCTGCTAAAAGTTTCTTATAGGGACCGCGCGTGGCGACACCTATGCCATCTAGTGTCATTTATCGGAACTGCATATTGCTTTATGGGTATGATTACTACCGTATGGTAACTTTTTGAAAAGTGTATCACAAATAATTTTGTATATTAAAAGGTTTATTAAAAGTGTATTCTTGTATTGATGGATGCTCCAATACTCCCAAGAATAAAATATAAATATAGGCTGTTACTATATCAGAAAATAACTCTGAGCACTATGCGGTCATTTCTGAGCGCCTACACCTGGTACCATGATCAGATATAAGGGCCTTCTAAGGGGCTTCTAAGCCTTCTAAGCGTTATTCACGTTGGCTCATTTCACAGGTAAATTTTGGTCATGGGCTTGTAGTCTATTAGAAATGAAAAATTTTCATCTCAATTCACTAATTATAATATTTTATGTGCTGTCTTATTAGCCTTTATCTATATCTATTAGTCATTCATGATTATGTTGAATTATTTTCCAGTCACGCTACATTTGCTATCAACAGCTAAGTAATTTAATTTCTTATAACCTCGACTAACAGAGCATCAGAATAAGTCTGTACTGATAAATGTATGTAAGTATGCGCTTGTAATTAAATCAATGCACGCATACTGGTTTCTAACATCCTTGCTTCATCATAAGATCTGCCAATTTGAAGATTCGCATCCAGCAAAATGGGTCGGCGGGTTCGGGCGCAGTGCTCGTGGAAGGCGGGTTCTCCGCGCGCGACGGTGCTCGTTCCGCATTTTCTGTACAGTGTGTTGGGGATTTCTTTTCAGCTTTCTGGTTTTCTGGCGACTTGGTGATTGCCGGTGAAGTCATTCTGTAAAAATATGACGAGATTTAATTGTATTGAAGCAGTCCGCCTCCAGAAAATTTACCAGATAGGCTATTGAGGGGTTACTGGGGAGATTACGTTAAATATGTAGGTTCCTGTATTGAACTACTTTGAGGCTAAAGATATCAACAATGTTTACAGAGCTGGGCCGTTGATGCTCTGCTGGGTTGTTGACTCACAAAAGATTTGGTATAGATTAGAGATGGATAAGCGGTGATAGCCCAGTGGCTTAGAATTCGACTTCGAATCGAGGGGTCCGGGTTCGAATCCCAGTGGCACGCACCAATGACTTTGTATAAAATTTATGTGCGCTTTATAAAATTAAATATCACCTGCTGTTACGCTGAAGGAAAACATCGTGAGGAAACCTGCATGCCTGAGAGTTCACAAAAAAAAAACTGTTCTCAAAGGTATGTGAAGTCCACCAACCCGCAGTGGCCAGCGTGGTGGACTAAGGCCTACATCCCTCTCATTGCGAGAAGGAGACCCGACCCTGTAGTGGGTCATTAATGGGTTACTAACAACAGAGATGGATTAGAGTCATAATTTGCCTTTCTGTTGCACCAGCTTGTTCCGGAATTAAGTGGTATGGCACATCGGCTCGACCTGCTGTTCACCGGAACGCAGCAGTTTGTTAAGTGTGGACCCAGCCAACACCCAGATAACAGTGGTCTATTGACAATTACGTAAAAACAAATTTTGTAATTTGATTTTAAACAAAAATATCTCTGATCCCAAATTAGGCTGTAATAGGTATGCTAACGAGACACCTCTTAAGATATTTTTAACAGTATAATCACATATTTTCGAATATTTTTGATGTTTTTATAGCCTGTGCAGTCTCAGTGAAACTGCTATCGACTGCAATCCTAGTAGAATATAATATATGTAGTTTTTAAATAAAAGTCAATCTATAACTTTTTTACCTAAAATGTTGAACTTACTTTATTGAGTGTTCATGGGAAGTGTTACTTTTAAATGCCTGGTTTACACGTATTAAAGTGACGAAATGATCAACTAAATTTTAGCTAAATTTTTAGTAAATTCTTATATGTAGACAGTCACTAAAAGGCTCTTAAGTCGCAAGTGGTAAATAAACGATTAGGTGGTTGAGTAACAAAGTAGAATAGAATCAAATCTATTTATTGATTAAATCCCCTCCCGCACCGCTTGCATTCCCCGGTAGGCGTGTGTTTCTACAAAATTGTCATTTAGTCACGCGTGGACGTGGATGCAACAAATAATGAAGTACATAAGTGAAGCGTTATGTTAGGGAAATAACAAAGATTTTAATACAAATGTATGTCTAAATGTACTAGGATATCAAAAATGGGACACCTAAAATTAGCTTGCTAATATTTGCGTGGGAACTGCTTATTATCTCTCTGATTTCTTATATCCCATTTTATAGTGAGTGCAATACATATTACGATGTCTTTTATTATAATTACTAGTAATTGGCAAGTAGACTCGACTACAATGTTTACTAAAATAGAAATTGGTATTATGTATTCTAAAATAGAATAAATACGATTAATACGATAAATTAATTGAAAGAAACTTAGATTCGGTGATCAATTTGTTAATTTTGAGCTATGAAGTGCACAACTCTTTGATGAGGGAATAAAATATTGTTTTAGTTCTTTTTTCTACTGATCTATTTATATCAATACAGTACTATACACAGTTCTTACGCTGGACTTTTGCGTGGAGTCCTTGATTGTGTGTGGTTTATTATAGTACGGGAGCCCACGACGCTAAATGTGTAGTTACTGGAGCGCCGTTGGGACTTGTCCATTTAGAAGGTAAGATGATGAAGAGATAAAAGGTTATAGCCTAAGAGCTACTGAACCATCTGACTAACCTGTTTCCCAAAAAGCTAAATGTGATGTTTTATTATCAGCACAAGATTGCAATTTTATAAGTGCTGTGATGGTAATTCATAGCTGGTACTCCTAGCTGAGTTCGCACCAATCTTTTCATCTATCTAGGGTAGTGATCCAACAATATATAAAATCGTTCTTCGAATTATATAAGTTTTTTGGTAATAAATATTGGTTATCGTTTGGTGATCTGACAGGAACTAGGGACTTTGATCTGAGGGGGGCCCCTATCGATCGCGGGGCCCTGGGCACTTGCCAAAAATGCCCACTGGGAAAGAGGGGTCTGACCACACAGACCTCGGACTCTCTCGCACCTATCAAATAGGCAGCTAAAATTCCAAAACTTTATAGCTTGGCAATAATATTTTAAGAATATCATTGGTTTTGTAATTAAAATAATATATGATATCAATTTCGATTGGTTATCAGAACTATTTTGACTTACCTGTTCACATCTGCTTGCCAGGAAATGCACATGCACAGAAATAAGTAGGCAAGCCTACCTAGGCATAATCTGTGGGTTAAAAACTATCAGTTGAGATAAAACTCATTCGGTTATCAAAGGAGTGAAGGTGATGAAAAAAATTGATTAAAATTAATTAAATTAAAAATAGCTATGAACACTTTTCGATAGGCAAGTCATCATCAGATAAAAAATATGTCTCATCAAGTTATCAGATAGGTGAAGGTTCTTCAACAGCTCTTAGACTAGGTACAAGAAAACTAAACTTTTCACACTTTTAAGAATAAAGGTTATTATAGATTACATTCTCAAAATTTTTGAAAAGATTGGAATCAACGCTACAGGTCTATAATATTGCATATTATCCTACCTGTCATGGTTTTGAAAAGTTTTATTATAGTTAATTAATGTTTCAGGAAATAAATTTTTAATACCTCAAAATTGAAGCTATAAGATTTTTTACACGCTTAATTATATTTGAACAGTTTCCGTCATATCCTGTGCTACTTACGTCCCTTAATAAACTAATAGTAGTTATTATTTTCAATAAAAACGCTAGGTAAGAGCTGTTAAAGTTGGCCGTTGATTACATTATCACTCAGGTAGAGACCCTTAGCTCTTAGCCAGCGTTTTAGTTGAGTTAGAACATAAGTTTTTTGTTTTAAAGCTAATATGCTGTAAAATAACAATAAATCACAAAATATCTCAGTTATACCGGGATAATTTTGAAATTACTGAAAATTATTGCCAAAAAAATTTATTTTTGCTACAAAAGTCAAAGTTTAGACCATGATAGATGTTGTTTTGAGAGCTACGTGTTATTCTATCCTCACTGCAAAGTTTTTACGTATTATTGTTTTTTATTTCAACGAAATCGACCCACTACTTTGAAAGAAATCGTTTTTTTTGTACATTACATAGGGTCCACCATAAAAAAAATCTTAATTTATAAATAAAAACTAGAATTTTCTTTTTTTCTTTCTTTTTCTAATTTTTGTCGATAATTTTTGGTCTAGTTTCACCCTCTTTCGGGGTCGCACTTTATCCCCGGACACACTGTATAAGTAATAATAAAATTATACGAAGTCGTTTGTCACAGTGAAAACCGTTTTCGGTAGATCACGTTTTGTCCCAAAGCTACTCTACTACGTATGACCTACCTTTCCAGGGTCATGACGGACTATTGTTAGCGGATTACTCCGAGTTTTAAATGGCGGCGACACCTCTTATGTCTCTATCCATATAGCATAAAACGTTAAAAAAATATTGCAATGATAACTACAGCCAACAACAGAAACATCTTTTCTAATGACTTATAAATACGAATACATATGGAGTCATAATTAAATCATAGAGAGTGTTTAGTAAGTGACATTATTAAGAGTAAATAAATAATAAAATGATATTAATCGTTTATGTTCTTTGATACTACTATTTTATGTACAACCAAGGTTGTCCATATCATTCGTTACTACACCATACTGTCGTTTATTTGATTGGATCGACGCTAGTAAAACTATCAATTGAAAACATCACTTTTGGAGCTAGCGCGTGCGATAGCATTGGGCCATGACCCACTTTAGGCATTTAAAAAGCAATCGGAATCACTTTATAAAGTATAAATTACGTGGCAGGTGAATCAAGGTGATCAAGGCGGAAGTAAACTTGGACTAAAAATATAAATACCTAATGGTTAGCTAGTAACAACTAGCGTAGTAGATCTCACTCATTATAATCAGGTAGAATCATTTGATTCAAGTTCCAATGACTATTTATTAATTGATAATGATCTAAGTTCAAACCTACATGCTGGCCTTAAGTGTAGAGAATTGTGCGCATTTGCGGCACAGCAAACATGGAAGATAACGTAAAACATAGATTATGCGTCGAGGTTGTTTACTGTTACGTTTCAAAATTATGATAAGTAGATAGGTACGTCAGCATAGGTATTATCATGACGACACACACTAAAAGACAGTTTCAAAACACATCGCGCTGGCTTTCGGTAATTTATGTATACCTCCTACACATGCGTGGGAGAGTATGGTGGAGGTCTTAGTTGAGTTTCGTAAGATACATATAACGTACGTACGTAGCTACGAAGATATACTCGACGTACGTAAGGTAAAAATACCTCTTTATATAAAGTAAAATGATTGTAAAATTAAATAGAACTCTCCTGTTTCACTCATGAAATTTAACCATGGTGTTAAAGTAGGTAAGTATTCTTACCTTACCATACTTTGTAGAGTTCTCTTGACTGCGAGGGACTTTATCCTAATTAGATGTACTTATCATCAGGTTGATATCTTATTATTGTACTTACCTACTGTCATTAAACTACACACAAATGCTAATGTTATAATGAGCCAAAAACAAGAATTGGCCTAAATTTGATTTCCAAAACTCCCTTCCAAAATTTGGGCGGTTTAAAGTTTTTGCGTCAATTGCGTGGTAAGTATGGGAGAAGCGCTATGAAAGAGCCAGTTTTCTAAACGAAGCGAAAAATATACTTTAAATTAAAGATATCATGATTTTTTTTGTCTCAAATTATTATTTATTTATTTAGGTTTAATTAATAATTTCATACGAAAAACCTTTAACATACAAAAAAATCAATGAATTTACCTATTTTAAAAAATGAGTCATCTGGCTCCTTCATAACTCGGTTATTATGAAGGAGCCAGTACAAGTTATCAATTTTTGCAAATTTAGGTGCAAAAAATATGCAAAATGAAAAGTACTGCAGTATTAAAAAACAACAATATGACAATTTGTTAAAAAAAAACTACTAACATTTTTAAGAATTTTTATATTCATTATTTCATTCTAAGTCATTCATTATAAGTCATTCTATCAAACGCGTTAATCTTATTAATAAACAATTATTATTCAGTCATAATTATTATCATACAATCTTAAAATATTAGATGCGGATCCCTTTTTTAATAATAACAATAAAAAAAATTAACATAATAACAAATCTTATCTTCTTCTACCAGAAACACCATACAAAGAGTCGGCTCCTTCAAAGCCTATACCAACACCCGGCTCTTACATAACAAATTCTTTAAATAAATATAACCTTCAAAATAACAATAATATTAAAACTTTTTCAGCTCAGTTTTTCCTTATGTACAAGGCCAAATATATGCACAAACTTAATTTATAATCCATGTTTATTTCCAATATTCACCTATATTTATTTCCAATAAAATATTTCCAACCAAAAACAATTTAAAATAAGTAACATACTTACTTTTTAGTGCCAAAAACTTTAATTCGACGTACCGGCGTCCAATGGTTTCGGAGAGTTCCCAAATCTTTGTGGGTAACAGGAAATCAGTGCTGCCACTTAAAAATATAATTTCCAACCAGATTTGACCCTAAACTACGGAAAAAAAAACAAGTGGCTCCTTCAAAACCTGGCTCCTTCACTTTTCCCCTACATATTATATTACCTATTTGTATTATTGTATTAAAATGATGAGCACAATCATTATCACATAAAACCGCATTCAGGAAGAGTTGTTAAAATAAGGTCAGTTAAATTATCTAATGCTGTACAAATTATATATATCCTGGATTATAATTCTTAACAGTTAATAGGCGTACCTTTTATGTGCGTTGGTTACAACATTCTGTGTTCTATTTATCAATTTATAGAGTTTATTACAGTAAAAATCTAACCGACTGCAACATAATAATTTATCATTTTTTAATGATAAGTATGCAAATAGCACGATGAACTAAAGCCACTGTGAGCGGGTGATCTTCTTTGACCTAGTTCTGGTATATGGACACGTAATGGGCCCAGTTTAACGAAAAACGGGAAACACTGTAATGTGAAATGTCACACTTGCGATACCAGAGTAACACATCTATATAATATGTATATAATAATGTCTTCTTCTTCTTTTCTTTCTTATATATAACATTCTAATGTCACAGTTTTAGTCACATACTGCTTGACCGGCTTGACCGATTTTTATGAAATTTTATATGCAAATTTAGTAGGTCTGAGAATCGGCTACTGTCTTTTTCATACCCCTAAGTGATAAGGGTCGTCCATAGCTAACATTATTTAATTTTTTGGACAAATTTTTTTATATTTTTTTTCAATAATGTGGCATCAAAAGTACATACCTACAACCCTAAAAATAATTGCCATTGTTACCAATTTACAGCTGGATTGCGTTGACGGTTGCTTGGTTGCGTTCAGTTTTACAAGAAGAGAGGAGGAGGTTCTAAGTTCGTTTGTATGTTGTTTTTTTTATTTTTGTTATTGTTTATTTAATACAAACTATAACGGGATATTATGGTTTTATTATATACTTTGAATACCTATTCTTCTTTACGACAATGTAAACGAAATCTAGTCTTAAATAATTAATTAATAAAGTTCCACAATTTCATAATACAATTTTTGTTCACAAGCTTCTTTCGGTTTCGGTTTCAAACATCATATCGCAGTAAAATTCATACTTGTTTAAACTTTTATATCTTTAAAACCAATAGGCCTAGAAAAATAAAATTGAGTGATTTAGATAGATAATGGTCCCCGCCTATTACCAGTTTTCACCATTTTTTACCACTGATTACAGGACACCTGTATACATATATTATTTCATACGGTAGGTATGTATGTAAACATAACACATTGTATACCTGGTAAATATCAATATGTAGTAAGATGTCATTGATACTTACGTGATTAAGATATTAGAATCCGAATTTACTGAGGTAAATCTCAATCCGTAAACAAAATACTACTTTGAACGTAACCTACAACATTTATAAGCGTGGACGTGGCTATTTACGAAAATAAAACGTCCAGTCAACACACGTCTACACTGTACAGCAGTCTGCGACAAATTACGAGTACGTTTAGATATAGAAAAATAGAAACATTACCGAAACTCAGTTCCTCTATTCAATGTAGATTTAAAATATAATTTTATACAAGATTTCGTGTCCTACGTTTTTTTAATTTTTTTAATAAACTTAAATTGTTATTAAAATTCGATATCATTATGATTTCAATTGTTTTTAAATGATGTCAACCTGATAACCCCTTATGTTTTTCTAAATAATATCAAATATAGGCTTGATATGTATAATTGTATACTCCCTGTATCCTTGTATCCTATACCTTCTATAAATAAAAAAAATAAATGACGGTAAATAAATTATTTTAACTGAATAATAAAACTTACAAATAATAAATAAACTCGTATGTCTTCAACTCTTCATAGACATACGAGGTCAGTCTGCTTAAAACATTGTTTATTCATATTTTATCACAATAGAAACTTTTAATAATAACTCTAATTATTATAAATTTGAATCATAACCATATACTAACTTCAATTTTTGTGTCACATTTGTTTAATTAACATTACCTATGTTACATGTGCAGAATGGAGCTTCGATATAAGACTGGGTTGCGCTCAATCAATGACTCTATTTCTTTAAACCCTTAACCTATATACTTCGATATCAATCATTTAATCACCGTCGTTGCGTAACATTACTTTTACCGCGCATTTCATAGCAAGCCTTTTAATGTCTTCTGATGAAGATGACTTTGGGGTAACTATTGATGTGTGACGTGATATCTACGAGTAAAGTAGTCAATAAATACATTACCTTTATGGGAGGAAAGTTGTGGACGTCGGTGCTTGATAGGGGATTTTGAAGCCAAAATAAACACGACAAAGGCTAAAGAAACGAAGCGAGTGTTGCAGGCGAAAGGGAAGTTTGCAGTGCCGCGTACATTTGCGCGTTGCCAACCGCCCGCCCTACTGCGCAACCACTCTTACTGATTCACATAGTCTAAGAGCTGGCGGACAGGTTTAGGAATTAATTGAGGCACAGTAAAAAATCCAAACTTTCACTTTTTTCTTTCTCTTCATATCTTTCATGATACCTGAATATAAAAATCTAGACTGACTGACATGACCTGATCTGAAAGGGTTTCAGGGCTTAAGCGAGCCTTAAGTCAACATTTTTATTTTTTTACTTTAGTTTAGCACTTTAGTTGGAAGGATATAGCGCGTATATCGTCACAGTTCATAGGTGTTTGATTTTCAGGTAAATGTCTACCAGCTCTCCGGTTATTGAGGGTTAGATTCACCGTAAGTTTTTATTACTGGTCCTCACACTGCTGGATATTTTAGTCCTTGGTTACAACACATTTTATAAACGAACGGGTATGGCTGTAGGGCTATCTTGGTCCTCCGTGACAAGGATTTTAATATCATTAAGATAAATTTGTAGCTAAGTTGTCTGTTGACATTATTTGAGTAAATCTGAACAATCTTTTTTTTGAACAATCAATCTTTTTTATCATATTTATGTAGGTAGTGAAGGAGCAAAATAACATAATGTAAGTATCTATATTCAATTGAGGGTAGCTAATATTTAATTTAAATGAAGATGTTACTGTTTTTTTTACCTTAGGGTGTTTGTTTATATAATACTTAATTAATTAATAAAAGATGAGATAAATTATTGCCTTTTAAATTTTGATTTCAAAGTAAATAAATCATTGCAATTTTTTTATTCTCAGTGGACATTTAATAAATTAAATACCTACCTACAATTGAATACAGAAAAATCATGATGAAGAATTGAGGGAAAGCTGGATCCATTCCCAATTTCTGTTTTATTTAAGCCGAAATAACAATTATTTACTTTTGTTTAAGACGAATAATTTATAGTTTCTATTAAAGAAATACACACATTAAATACGTATGGTACCTATCGTTTTATGTGTTCTGAGTAGGTAATTGAACAACACTATGTATAGTGACAATAAAATAACAGTGTATTTAAGAGATGATTTTTACTTAATTTTGATTTATATAGCTTTAATTAAAAAAGATTGAAAACGCATAAACAACAAATGCCATCTCTTATCAGTTCTAAGAACTATAAAGAGCGGCAGTGTTGGTATGGACAACAGAATCTATAGAAGGAACAAAGCTGTACGACTGTACGTAGGACTAATTCTGTTGTAATACTTTTATGTCAGATGGCGCTGTTTGCAATTGGAAGTACGTAGCAATAGGAAGTTCATATATTTCCGCAGATTGACAGATGACGCAGATGACGCTTAAATCCGGAATTCCGGACTTACCTATAGGAACACCTCTAGCAATATGATATCTGGGGGCACGGGGCCCACGTCAAGTCGAGCAAAAAAGCGGCACGGCAATACCATACTTTTCTCGAAGCAATTCAGGCCATTTTCATTCCCCTTTAACTCCATTGTGGATAAAAATAGGGAGCCTGAATTTTTAGTAGCCAGGCAGGTATTTTATAAACACGGTATATTTCAAATTTCATTTAATTTAAGCCAGTAGTTTAAGAATTATGACTAGTCAAAGTTTCTTAATTTTGTCACTCAATCATCGATCATCAAAATTCTAAGGCACATTTAGAATACAATTCGAGGTAGACTAAAAATATTGCAATTTCGGTCCACTTTTTTAGATACACCAACTACATAAATAACTTTGTAAACCGATACAAATGTATATGATTACAGAGTTACATTTGCAGTTAGATTGACAACACAAAAAGAAATGAGATGCCATCAAAAACATAACTTGTAAAAAAGTCTCGCAACTCAGTTCTTGCACCGTAAAGTGGCGCACCGTGGCGCAGCTACTATTTTGAAAGTGTATTTTAATCCAAATTTCACCAACTCTTGGACGGAGATGATCAAACACTTCTCGCAAAAGTCTACCAGCTCATAGATTATGTTCGAACACTTCTCGAAAAATGCCTACCAGCTCTCGCACTATGATCGAACACTTCTCGAAAAATGTCTACCAGCTCTCGGACTACGATCGAACACTTCAAAAAAAATGTGTACCAGCATATAGACTATGTTCGAACACTTCTCGAAAAATGTCTGCCAGCTCTCGGACTATGATCGAACACTTCTCGAAAAATGTCTACCAACTCTCGGACTATGAATCACGAAAAAGCGTGCGTAAACTGCGGGTTTAGGTCACACTGTGTTATAAAGGATATAATCACTTCCAATGTACGTACTGTTTTATTTGTTCTGTGTTAGATATGAGCGACGGTGGCCAATCAGTCGGCGGCGGCGCGCCGACTTTTGGAGGGAAGGGAAGGTATAAAATACCTCAAAATACCAAACCAAAATAACATCAAAATTTCTCATAACATCAAAATTGAAAATCACTCATAACTTGTCGGCCAAACAGTTTGTGCAACTTGTCGGCCAACCAGTCGTGCAACTTGTCGGCCGAACAGTTGTGCGACTCGTCGGTCAAACAGTTGTGCAACTAGTCGTGCAACTTGTCGGCCAACTAGTTGTGCGACTCGTCGGCCAACCCGTCGTGCAACTTGGCTAAACAGTTGTGCAACCAGTCGTGCAACTTGTCGGCCAACCAGTTGTGCAACTAGTCGTGCAACTAGTCGTGCAACTTGGCCAAACAGTTGTGCAACTAGTCGTGCAACTTATCGGCCAACCAGTTGTGCAACTAGTCGTGCAACTTGTCGTCCAACCAGTCGTGCAACTCGTCGGCCAACCCGTCGTGCAACTTGTCGGCCAACCAGTTGTGCAACTAGTCGTGCACCTTGTCGGCCAACCAGTCGTGCGACTCGTCGGCCAACCCGTCGTGCAACTTGGCCAAACAGTTGTGCAACCAGTCGTGCAACTTATCGGCCAACCAGTTGTGCAGCTAGTCGTACAACTTGTCGGCCAACCAGTCGGGCGACTTGTCGGCTAAACAGTTGTGCGACTTGTCGGCCAACCAGTCGTGCAACTTGTCGGCCAACCAGTCGTGCAACTTGTCGGCTAACCAGTCGTGCAACTTGTCGGCCAACCAGTTGTGCGACTCGTACTCAGACAAAAATCGTGTCTAATGTCCATGTCACACCCGTACCGGTGGTTGTTGACGGCACTGCTCTCGAAGTTGGAGACGAATACGTTTACAAACGATCCGAATGGGTAAGTCCAACTTCGAGAGAGAGGTCACTGGAAGAATCCAACTCGGCTGGGCATCGTTCGGGAATTTACGACAAGTCTTGACGTCCGATATACATACCTCAGTGCCTGAAGTCGAAAGTTTTCGAGCAATGTGTGTTGCCAGTGATGACTTACGGTGCCGAGACGTGGTCCTTTACTGTGAGCCTAATCCACAAGCTGATGAAATCCGTAGAAGAACGATGGTGACCGACATAGCTCTCAAAGTTTGCAAATTAAAGTGGCAATGGGCTGGCCACATCGTTCGCAGGACTGACAACCGATGGGGAAAAAGGAACACGAATGGCGACCACGTTTAGGCAAAAGGAGCACAGGCCGCCCTTCGACCAGGTGGACTGATGACCTGAAAAAGACAGCGGGAAACCGTTTGATTCAGAGGGCCCAGAACCGGGCGGAGTGGCGTTGATTAGGCGAGGCCCATGTCCAGCAGTGGACTAACAAGGGCTGAAAGGAAGGAAGGAAGGGCTTGAGATCGTCTGCACTCTTGAGATGTTCTCCAAATCACTGTGCGAACTGCTGTGCTTCTTAGCAAAGTCCATCAAAAAGTTAGAAGGCGTAGAAATGGAACTCATTCCAGGTCTAGGTGTTGCATCACTTGCATCTCGTGTTGGTCTAAGAACATGTTTATGTCTGATGATGCCGCCATTTTGACTACGTGAACGTGTGAAAGTGCGTCCGATCAGCACCATTGTTCAAACTGAAGTTCAGTTTCTGAACTGACTCGTTTAGTCGGCGCGCCGACCGCGGGGGCCGGCGGCGGCGGCGCGTGGTGAAACCGTGGCGGCGGCGGCGCGCCGGCGTGGCGCTCATATCTATTCTGTGTACGTAATAAAACAATACAATCGCTAGCGGGGGGAAACGCAGCGAAGAGGCAAAGGTCCTACGTCGATGACGCCTGATAAAAAACTGATAATCTTCAAGTAAAACCAGAAAAATAATCATAATTTTCGTATCTTCGTGATTTTTTTCGATCGAGTGAAGTTACAAATATCGTGTTTTGAACCATAAAATAATCAATAATGATTATCTAACCATGACATATATTTTTCACAGGCAAAAAAAACAATATTACTATGTTTAAAATTGAATAAAAAAAGACCGTTTCGACCTACCTGCCCTAAAAGAACCCATGTATCGCAAGAAATGATTTGCCACGCGGCTAGTATTAAGGATGAGGATAAATCCGAGCGAAATCTATTCTTCCTTTAAGTTGGACAATTATTATTATTACAGATAGAGCTTATTAGTCGTTAGTAATGGATATAGTCTAGGGGAAGGTGGGGTAGCCTCATACAGTTTTTCTATTTCGTCTTATAGAATTTTCTTTGGTATCAATATCTGTATAGATTCATTAAAAACTAGTACTCTAACTATCTGACTTTGTATTAAAAACATGTAATTTGTATAAATACACACGAGAGGCATTTTATAAAAGTTTTAAAAAAATGGTAGAAATGTATGAATGTACCCCGCATGGCCTGTATGAGAGGTGCCCCCTCTCATACAGGCCATGGGGCAGATTCATACATGCAAAAAAATACACAAATTTAGCAAGAAATGTTTAATTATTTATCAAAATAAAAGTATCAAAATATAACGTTCTCGAAATTAAAAGTAATTAGAGAGCATTGAGCAACTAATACTACAAACAACGTCTTTGACTTCTGGAAATACAAATTTCATAGACGACCCTGGTTTCTTCCTCAAAAATGACACCATTACTTCTGTCAAACTGTAGTGTTTGATTATTCAGACTTTTAAATTTTATAAGCACATAGGCTATCCTTGACATTTTCAGGGCGTACAAGCTGTTCATGATCATCTTCTTCGTTTTCTTCAAGCACGTCGAAAGGTGAAGCAGAACTTTCTCTTAGGCTGATATGTGTTTCACTGTCGCTACTGACTGTTTCTCTTCTCTTTGGTTTTATTCCTTTTTGGTTTACTTGATCTGTTATAATCTTCATTTAATAAACTCAACGCTTTCTTCATTTCTCTTGCTTTACTTTTTCGTTCTTTTACTAATTTCTTCATCATGATTTTCCAAGTGATCGACCTTTTCTTGTTTGTGTGCGTCTTTGAACTTTCGAGAAAGGCCTTATCGAAATGATACTATATGATGAGGCGTCTTCAATACTTTGAAAGTAGATGGTGCAGGGTTATCAAAATCCATCACTGCTGATGAAAGAGGTTGTGAAAGCAAGTATCCATACAGTATGAGTGTACCCCGCTTACTGCTGTATGAACCTACCCCATCAAAAGAAAATTAAATAAAAATATTCCTGTAAAAAACCAACCATATATATCATTATTCACGTATCAATTCATAAACTTGATCCTATTATCTTTGAAATAAAAAAGTACTGAATAATCTAGATGAAAGATTTTATTAAAATTAAAATGTTTAAATTGAGGGTATAAAATTTTTTCCGAGTGGCTAAATCACGTTCCGGGTCACCTCGTCGCGAGTTTATCACTGACAGCTGTCAAACTCCGTGGGCCAGCACACACAAAAGTAAGTCACACGTACACGCATACGTCGTTCAGTTAATGCGCGCCTAACAACAGATATCTCTAGTGTATGACGGTGCCCCTTGTATGAATCTGCCCCACTTCCCCTATGTCCAGCAGTAAAAGGAAGGAAACTCCATTGTAGACCAAGGTATAAATGCGACAAAAATTATAAAGTTAAAGAAAGAAAATGAAATAAAAACATGCTAAAAAAGAAATGAAATGTACGACGTCGACCAATTATTATATTACAAATTTGAAATAATATTTACATGTGTATGATACCTACAATAGAGTTTATTAGATAGAATGATACAAGAGTAAGGTTTATTGTAATACATGTATAATATAGTAGAGAAAAACTGAAATATAATTTTAGACGTTTCTTATGTGATGTCGTCAATAAACACATTATTTGCGCTTACATTGCAAACGCAGGCTGAAGTGCTGAACCCTACTAGATAGATAATGTACTACCTACAGTATTTTACACCTTAAAAAGGTCTACAAATAAGTCCGTTATGGTATATGTCTAATGTATATCTCTTAGAGATAACCCACAATAACCATTTCTTATCCTTTACTTAATAATGGCTTATTTTCGAAGCGACTTTAAAGCAATACAGCATTAATCCATATTCAATTAAGTACCTTCAATACATTGTGTATTTAATATAGATCAATATGGCTCTTTACAGTATGTAATTTAAATATACAACTATTTTCGGAGATATTAAAGATTTAAATATAGCGGTTGCGGCGGTACCGGCGGGCGGGCCGGGCATGGCCGGGAGGCGACGCGTGCCTATATAAATAGCGCATCATACAAACTAAAAATATAAAAATAAAAAAATATTAAAAAAGCTAAAAATCTGTATGAAAACAAAAAAGCTAAATGAAACAAGTGGATAAATAAATATTTTTAAATTATATTTTAATTTATATAAGGTATATTTTAATCATGATTGACAGCATCCACTAAAGAAGTCGGGGGCATCGACGTCGACAGCTGTTAGGACAGAGGGAAAATCTTTGTAATGTTTCACTTAGGTACTTACCGACTCATAACAAAATAGGGATACTAAGTTAATGTATTTGATGCTCCCGACATGATTTTTTTAATTTGTAATCGGTTAAATATATTAAAGATAGAGAAAGTTTAAGGCGTGAAGCTGTTCATAAATCTCTTTATTATAAATGATGATACGCAGACGTGCAATTATCTACATAATATTATGTTCCTTCTCGTAGGGAGTCGTAATTTAAATTTTAAAATGTTCGAGTACGCGCTTCTGTAGAGCTTAGGGCGCCTTTACTGTTGATTTATAGGCGCAGGTAACGGCTGAAAAATTCAAATTTCCACCTCAATGTAGTTCCTATTAAATCGAAGCGGCAAAACTTTAAAACATTTTTGCACCAGCCTGCAGTAACTGCCGTCGGTGCATAATTAAAATTTTTGCTGAAGGTTGTAGATTTTATTTTTCACTAGGTACATTAGATTAGGTATTTATTCACGTAAAGCTATATATATAGTTTTGTTAAAAATAATTATTATTGCATCATTATTTTATTGCATCAAGGTACTCAAAAAAACTTCAGTTTTGAAGTAGTTACTAAAGTATAAGTAATTGAATTGTTATTTTGCAACATAATAAAGTCAATTTAGGTACAATCTTTACATCTATTCCAGTTAGCTTTGTAAAATAAAGTTTAATTAATCCTTCGAGATTTATTATGAATTCAAGAGCTAAAAGCGGCTGTGTACAACGTAATTTCACTGCGGATAGTAACATCTGTCGCTTGCATATTGATTCATAAGCTTCTAGTATACATTTTACCACTCGCATAGTGTATAAGTCATTAATACCTTAATATACGTTTGCTTCAGTGGTGCACAGATATTTAAGTTATGTAGAGTTATAAAAGTGAAACCTTACAAACAATAACGTGTTTTCTTGAAATTTTTGTATACCTATAATACTTAGTATTGAAATAAGAAATGTAATCCAATGTTGTAATCCAATGTCAACAATTCACCAAAATCCTTAAAATAAATAGGATTAGTATAGGTTATATCAGTAAGAATAATATAGGTACGTATAATTAGTTAAATTAAAAGTAGCAATTTTCCGTCAGAAACCTTTAGAGGGGTCACTGGCAGTCTACGTTTCGAGTTTCGACTCTCACCCTGTTGCGTCATCCGCCCTCAACAGTCGGCCCTCGGGATGTATCGGAAATACATTCGAGTCGTACCTACATCGAACATGACTTGCCCTCTAAGGGACCCTCTCCGTAGAAACAAAATAATTATAAAACCACTATTTTATGGGTAAATAGCAGACCCACATTACACGCGTATATTATTACACATACATATATGTATTTATCTACTGATTTTGTAGTGACATATTCAGATATCTTTGATTTGGAAATCATAAGATAAAACTTAGAGCGGTGATAGCCCAGTGCCTTAGAATTCGACCGTGAGTCGAGGGGTCTGGGTTCGAATCCCAGTGGCGCGCACCAATGACTTAAGTTATGTGCGCTTTATAAAATTAATTATCACCTGCTGTTACGGTGAAGGAAAAGATCGTGAGGAAACCTGAATGCCTCAGGCATTCTGTTCAAAAAAATATTCTCAAAGGTATGTGTAGTCCACCAACCCGCAGTGGGCCAGCGTGGCGGACTAAGGCCTACATTCCTCTCATTGTGAGAGGAGACCCGACCCTGTAGTCATTAATGCGTTACTGACAAGATAAAACTTTATAGACGGAAGAATTCGTTACTCATGAAGTAATTTTACCTGTCTCGCTACATACCCACGCACGTATGTACCTACCTACCTACTTACGACCACAGGTAGGCTTTCTATTAATGTTAGACGTGGGTGTAGTCATTTAAAGCTTAAACCACATTATTACTTTGTAGATTTTTGACAGAAACCTAATTAAAATATGTCTCATACTTACCAGTTTTCCAATTGTAATTTCGCGTCGGCGCGTCAAAGTTTGGTCTATTTATCTTTTTAATAGTAGTCTAAACTAGCGATCGCTACTCAAAAAGTCCCATTGAGCTGAAGTTAGTTGGTACACATAGTTTATAAAAAGTATAATAAGAAGTGTCGGAGCGAAGCTGAGTTCCACCTCTAATTGGGGTTGAGCCAATCCCGCCCGGGGTCTATCCCATCCGCCTTACAGCTCGCTGCTGTAATAAAATAAGCAGTTTTTCCGATTCGACGTTTCATCTTGTCGCTTCGTGGAGGCAGCATTCGTCTGGAGAAAATCTTTTGCGGCGTTCGGTCTCTTGTGGATTGCGAACGAATTAGCTTTGGTTACAATTTGCACCAGCGAAACGTGTACAAATTTAAAGTATTCACGTACGGTTAGGCCTTTTCTTTGGACTGACTTCAAATAAGTAGTCAACAAGTTACTAGATTTTAATACCTTAACGAGGTAAAAAATGAATTTCACACTAGGTACAGACTGGGATATTATCTAAGTATCCCAGATATTCCATCAGGTTCTTGGATAGGGACATGCTAATATTTATTATAAAAAGTTGATTTGGAAAACAGTTTCAAAAAGTTAAAAACAATGAATTTAGCCGTTTATAAAGCTGTAAAGATTCAGTCATAAACGAAAATTAAGAAAGTTAATTTTTCTTATTCAATATTGTACATAAATACAAACAAAACAAAGATAATTTAAAAACTTGGCAGAGAAGAAAAAATGTTTTTAATTATTTTACCTTTGCCTATCTAATGTATAATGTAGGTATTAAAATTACTTTTTATATCGGACGAAAATATTTAAATTACTATTATTTTATATACTAAAGCAAACCGCACATCAGATATAATAAATTATAACTGAACGGTGACGGTCCGCCCACATCTTCAAGTTCTGTTTTTCTTTATCTCTCATGAGACAGTATCTCGATCATTCCATAGCAAAATAACTTGTTTGAAGTATATTCTCGTTTTTTCATGTTTGGATTTAGATATAAGTACCTGGAGAGTATAAGTACATTTTATACTACTGGAGCTACATTTTACATTTTTTATTTTTTAAAGATTTTAACTCATAGATATATTTGGCAGAGCGAAGCCGGATCAGCTGAAAATAAAATGTTTTAATTAAGGAAATTCTTACTTTAACTTAATTTGAAGTGTTTTACTGTAATAAATATCAGTATGAATGACGGCCATTCATTATTATTTATTAGTCTAAAAAAATTTTGTTTAGAACATCAATCACAATATTCATCTACAAGAAGGCTATGTGAAGGTAATTCTTTGACAAAAATATGGCGATGAGGTTTCGATGAGAAATATTATATTCCACTAAGCGGCAAATAGACTGTCCGTACCAGAATATTGCTCCGAAATAGCCTGTCTGCCGTGTCGTACGGCTTAAATACCTACGAGTACATGTGATTTATTTCATTTTGTTTAGAAAAAATGAATTTTACGAAAATTTTCACCTTGTTATTTGAGCCATCATAATACGAACATAAAAAAAAAAAAAAAAAAAAAAGTTCCACTAACTACAGTAGTTTATAAAAATATTGTAGTTAGTGGTACTTGTGGAATATAGGTAAGTGCATTTGTGTGCATTTCGTCCGCCGGTCCCAAAGCGGTAGCTGTCTATAGTACGAAGTTAAATATGTAGATATTGAAATACTTACGTACTGTATATTATTGAAAAAGATATCTACTTGAATGTTGAAAAAGAATGCATATAACTAGATCACAAGCAGGAATTTAAGTAAAAGTTTTTTTAATTAGCAAATAAGTGAATGGGAACGAATACGACACGTTTATCTGGGGAAGATGAGTTCTATGAAACATTACGGGATCGCTTCGTTTGTGCATACTTGTATGCGAGTACCTAGATTGCATAAACGCAATTATCTCATTCACAGTGCGATGCTATTGTCTTAATGCTTTACCTTTGCTAAGTATTTAATTAGCTGTTTCACCTATATCTATTAAACTGTAAAAGTGTGCGTATGTAAAAACGTAATAAAAGTATTAGTGGCAAGTATTAAAAACGCTATGTTATAAATGTTACCAAAAGAACCGTCTTTGTTACCTGAAAGAGCTATTTTTTTAATGCAATTCGCGTGATATTCGTCAAGGGCATTCCTAAATTGTCTTATTTTGTTAAAAACACGAAACGTGGAATATTCTCAATTGCTCCTAGCATGGAGTTGAGGAAGTTATGAGTTTCTTTCGGTGTTGTTATTGTCGTGAATAATTTGGACGGCAGTTCGTAGCGATGATGTGACGGCGCAGATTCGAGACTCTGCTGGTAAATATACCTCTGGGAAATGTCTGAAATTTCTGAGAGAGCGGCCTTCGCATCGAATTTTCAGCACTCAGCATTTTCAGCTGGCAAGTATGTTAAACACATAAAAAAATATATCCGATGTTTTATTCCAAATTGTTGACTAAGGAAAACTATAGATAGCCATATTATTTCATCATTCCTATAAACTCTATCAACTAATACAGCAAACTGAACAACTCTTGTCATATTATACTTGGTAAAAATTTGTTGTCGGCCTAGATTTAAAATAATTTTATAATGATATGTTTAGGATAAGGTTGTAACTTTTATATGTAAAATAAATAAGATAAAATTTAGGTACCTACCATTATTTATTTATTTCTTTCATTTATGACTTGGATCGAAGGGTGGAATGTAGTACGTAGTAACTATTATATAATTTGGTTTTTTATTACAAAACACAGTAACACACTCAATACAATAAAATACTAGCCACTTTAAAAAGTCGCTATACCTATACCTATACATTTCTGTTACGCGTCTTCCCATTAGACGTGAGTGGAGTAAACTTTTTTAATTAGGTAGGTAGATACTTATTAGAGCTTGCTCGAACTTCACAACTTTGTTTGTCTTATGGTTTTGACATAAATAAAATATGAGACATAAATAAATTATTTTATCATTGTTAACATTATGTGCCTGTATTTGCGACGACTGTTAAAACTGTCGATTATTGTGATAAAATGATTTTTGAACATATTCGGATTTAAAACTAAAGCTACGTTCAATTATGTCAAATGATTTTTGTAGATGGATAATCTTTATGATATGTTTCCAGTTGACAAGAGTTCCAAACGAAACACGCGTTATGACAGAAAAATTAGAAACCAACTACGCGTACAGGTTTATTCCTATCTCTCTCGATTTTGTCCCCCGAGGATAACAGATAGGAATAAAAAGTTCGATCTGTCACCCATTTAGTGAAAAGGTGACAGATCGAACTCTATTCACTGTTCAACGGTTCTTGTACATTGTAGAGAAGTACTTACCTTACCGTACTTCTTAGAAATAAAGATAAACGGCTAAACGGTTATGCGATCGTGCTCATGTTTAGTGGATATTGGGCTGTATAAAACGTTGAAATCTATTTCCATTCATAAAAATATCGGAATGAGATTTAGGAGACCGATAGGTACGGTTTGCAGAAAGACGGGCGGCCCATCGTGAGAAATATGAAAATTGGAAACGCTCGGATACCGAGCCAAATAAATTCCAACCCTATTTGTAAGCGGACTTAATATTATGTTGTAACTACGAGTTTATTTTTCATTAAGAATATCGACATCACTTAAGTCAGTGGGTACTGATATTGAAAGATTACCTTTATTTACAGTCATAATTTAAAAAGACTTTAATTTTTAAGGACATTTAATTTGGCATTTTTCATTCTGTGTAGTGAAGTTAAATAAAATATATTAGCAAAAAATAATCGAAGAAGAATATTTTTTACAAACATTTAGAAATGTTAAATTAAAAACCAAAATAAGAAAATGGTTTGAAAATAAAATCTGTTCAAAATGATTTTGAACTAGGTATAGGTAATCTAATATATAACAGAGATATGAAACCAAGTAGTAGATAGCTACTATCTAGTCGATCATGTTTCTAGATTTTTTTTAGAAATACGATTCAATTTAGTTTTAAAACAGCAACCTCGTCAGGATTAACGAAAGCCTCTGAATGGTCGGGCCTCGTGCGATAGTACGAACACGACACCAAGAGTACAGAGCTCTACAATCTCTACATGCTATATACCTATTATATATTTTATACAATCGGTGAAACGATTGATACTTACTGTTGGATATGGACAGTCCTACAACCGTATGTTTAATAAGATATTCTTATGAATTACTTTGAAATAACAGATGTTGCGTTGTGACTAATCAGTAGGCTAAGTAACATAAATAACAAACATAAGTAAATGAGACTGGACCTAAAATGGAAAAAATAAACTATTTGGATACAATACTACACAGTTAGTTAGTTAGGTGGTTTTGATTTTTGTTGTGTCGAAATCATAATGCACGGTTATTGTTTATTTTTAATGAATAAAATTACCATTTTTGCAGGAGAATATTTTAAAAACGTATGGCACTCGCACTACTGCTCTCTGTAACTATTACTTAATATCTAATCGAACAGAGCGCATTGCCTACAATAGGTTTTCCTTCTGTACTCTCTATACTCTGTGGCTGAAATTCTATATGTCTATACAAAGCTACAATTATATATCAACATCATTGTGTGAGAGTGGAATCAGGACGGGTCGGATGTTTTGTCGAGAAGAGTTTAATACGCTCCAACCCGAGCGACTAGCGACTCGTGTAATTAGTATCTGGCTACCTTAAATCAATTAATTTTGTAAAGTATCTGCTCCCAATAATCCTTGTTATAGGCTCCGTTTTCAATTAAATGATTCGTGTTAGAAATTAAATACATAGTTAGGATTGTGGTGGAAAATATTACGTGGTTCCACCCACTTAACCCACATACGCAGTATATTATTCATGTCTTGTATTTCAATTGAGGAAGCTTGGTTGCAAGGGATAGGTACACTATTTTAAACATCTTAGCCTCATGAGTAGTAGAATACCTACGTACGATGTCCGATGGGATTTCTATTAGAGCCTAGAGGAATGACGCGTACCTACGTGTATTAGAGGAGGGCCATGGGCTGCAGCGGGTCTTTGCAGCGGTGATAGCCCAGTGGCTTAGAATTCGACCTCGAATCGAGGGATCCGGGTTCGAATCCCAGTGGCACGCACCAATGACTTTGTAATAAAAGTTATGTGCGATTTATGAAATTAAATATCACCTGCTGAAGGAAAACATCGTGAGGAAACCCGCATGCCTGAGAGTTCACAAAAAAAAATGTTCTCAAAGGCATGCGAAGTCCACCAACCCGCAGTAGGCCAGCGTGGTGGACTAAGGCCTACATCCTTCTCATTGTGAGAGGAGACCCGACCCTGTATTCATTAATGGGTCATTAATGGGTACTGACAAGGACATTCAATTTCCCATTCCTTTATTTTTATAATTTTCAGCAACTACCTTATTACTATTTTATCATTAAACGAATCGTGAGTGTAAACTAAATAGAAAAAAATATAAATATATTAATAGTAAGTATTAATTGAGTATCATAATCATTGATTCTCATAAGCTTAAGCATTTATTACTAGTGAGACTAATTCAATTCAACGTTTACTCGCATATGCAATTACCACCATGTACCTATAGTGCTGATTCTTCTATTCACGATTCCGATTAGTTTCTTTCAAGGCAAGTCCCGTGGTGCGTGGACGTCTCGCCACGCGACGACAAACAAAGTACGAGTAGCTGAATGGAAATTGGCGAGCGGATCAACTCAGCACTTTAAAACACACGACTTTTTAATATCCTCGTCATCATTTTGTAACCATGATGGAACAAATTTTTTTTAATGTTTGTCTTACTAATAAAAAAATTATAAAACGTTTTATAGCTAGGTCACCTTACTTATGTTTAACTGGCTGTTGCAAGAGAGAAAATAACACACATTATAAATAGATAAGTTAGTATCCTACGATTATGTAAACGCCTAACAAGTTTCCGCCTAAGTACCTAAGTAGGTAACCAAACCTAAGATTTTGACCTTTTTTGATTTTGATTTTGAGATGAATAAAAAGTATCCCATATGTTTTTATTTATAATTATGTATATCCGGGTATAATCTACCTGTGTAACAAATTTCATCCTAATTTTGCCGGTTTTGAATGAAAACATAACATACCCTCCATTCATCTATAGATCCATCCTCACAAACTTCCGCATTTATATCTAACAGTAGTAGAAAGGATCAAATCGGCATCTTGTGATGTAAAACTGTATGTACGATATTATGGACAGACTTGACAATACTGGACGTCCTCCAGTGTTTGCGATGTTTCAAAGAAGTAAATACGAGTATTGAGTAAACCCAACACAGTCAAAGTCAACTAAGCCCACGGGAGACAATTCAGGGGATGCGAATGTGGATAGTGTCTCTAAAGTTTATTAATAAATTTTATGCCATATTATTGCGAGCAGTAAGGATTAAAAAAGATAAATACACTGTAACTGCATTCTTCTGTGAAAATTTGTACGTTGGATCAATGTAGGCAAAGGAATAAGAGTTCAAATTTTTGTTTCCGCTGTTGGCCAACTGTATTTATTTTCTCATTTGGTAGTCATATGCTTATAACTTGATTTGATTTCAGTGTCAATAGTGTGTCAATGGCTGTATAGAAGTTCCAGTAACACTTGTTCATTTGTCTAATTCTTTAGAGGACCTATGTATGTGGGAATATTTTGATATTATTCCTAATACGAGTACAATATTTGCTACCTGCAATAATTGCAAATACTCGAATGTGAACTGCTGAATAATATGATCCCGATATGTGCAGTCACCCTTGATGCATCGTCTACGTCCCCGTCGCGGTACAAATCCTGCTTCATGAAATGAGAATTAAATTTCCTGTGAAAATCTTGACAACCAACTGTTAGAATTTACATTGGCGCGGATAGAACTGATAGATATTTTATCAGAATACAACATAATATACTTTTTTGCACATCACAAATAAAAATACACATCGGATCAGACATCCACATCGCAAAACGGACGGACGGAGGACGGTCTGTGCCGAATATAATCGAAGAAATAAAAGCCTGACGTCTGAGACTGACTCAGCCATATACATATTTTTAATTGCCTGCGCAATCTTCAAGCCACCCATTGGCATGAGACTTGAGGTCTTATCATGTTAAGGTTCAGGTTAACGTAGCAATTTCTCCCAAAAAACGTTTGGATATAAAACACATAATAGAGAAGAAGATCTGGGGTAAGGGTGTAGCTGTAGAGGGATATTATTGTATCAGGCAAGAATAAAAGACAAACAAGATACCTATTTAGATTAAATTTTTAATTTCAATTCCTGTTAAAACAAACAAATACTTATCAAATTTTTTTAACAAAAAACCTGTGTGTAGTAAAATATCTTTAAATTGGTTATTGTTTTACGGACGTAAAATTATAAGAATATAATTTACGTTATGTAATCTACGTGATTGATTTCGTGATGAAAATTTGGTGAATTTAACGTATGCTTATTTATAACTTTTCTCACTGAATATTGAATCGGTAGATTATCGTTTTGAAATGAATAGTGATTGTTTTCATCAAAAAAGTATTTTCTTACATTCTTGTTACTTTGTGCAGTTGGATTTAAATTATATTGTCGTTTTTCAGATATTTGGAATGGTAATAGACTCCCTTTTTGTACTATTGCTTGTGGATATGTTGACACTGTTCTGTTCCTAACAAAGGTCAATTTTGTACTCGTCGAGTCTAGCACTTGTGGCATTACCAATTTTAGTCTAGAATAATCCTGGAGCTTGTGTTGATTTGCGTATGGATCAAGATTTTGAAGTGGAACTTTATTTGGTTTACTATTTAAGGTTTCAGATCTCGTGCTGTTAGAATAATTATAGAACTTTCGCATATTTATGTTCAAAACGTCCGGTCTGGGTAAAGAACTTTTAATTGAATTTTTAGGTTGTATTTCCTTTGGCCATAAATTAATATTCAGAGTTTTAAAAGACGGGTTGGCATTTTTATTTTTAGTTTGACTTCGGAATTGGGTCTGAGATGTTTCCATAATTTTAATCATATTTTCAATCTCTTGTAAACTCATCGAAGATACTGTAGATGCCAGCGTTTCAACCTTATTTTCAATATTGAATAGTAATTCATTGCTATGCTTAAGATAATCGTATCTGCTCATATATGGATATATATATTTCAATGGTGATCTCACCGACCTTTCCCAGAATGTACGAGGAGCATTTTCATTAAAGAAAGGTAGATTCTCCGAATTTTGCTTAACTTTTTCTATTTCTACATTAAATTGACGTTCTTTATCAGAATCAATAGTTCGTATTAATGTAGCTATTTGCCTTCCCAGATTGGAATAGAAGGAATCATCTGGTCGATCATATCTGTGGCTAGCTAAATGTTGGTTCATTCTTCTGCCTGAGTCTACTGCGTTATGATAACTATTTCTATTTTTACCCAATTCAAGGGGCCTAAACCTTTTTGGAGTATTATTTACATTATATATTTCTGATGGGGCGCCTTGTTCATGAGATTCGTTTACTCTATGAATTAATTGGGATAAATATTTAAAGTCCACATTATCGTAATTAGGGAATTCATCAAAATTTTCCAAGAGGGTGATTTTATTATTTGAAAGTTCGTCTTCTGGGTTGTTATCGCTCATTGGTGTATTTGGCGGTTGGAGCTGTTTTACGTAGTTTTCGAATGGATTCCTGTTTTTTTTCGAGGCTTGATTATTTATACTTTGACGTAGTTGCTGTAACTGTAAAATAATTAATGGGTTTGGATATACTTTCTTAAGAATAGATGTGAATAACATTAACGTATTTAAGCTGCAGTTTGTTTACTTACCAGCTTTTGCCTATCATCGCGTTCTGGTTTAAAATTATTAAATCTGAAAGAACACGATTTGTATTATAGTAGTGTACTTAGTTTATGTTTAAATTCTTAAAAATTCTGCACTTAAAATAGCAATTTACCGCAGATAGTGATCTTCAGGAGGACGATTATCGAACGGCTTGATTTTTTTCCTCTTTCTTCCTGTATAACGACTTCTTCCTTCGGGCTTAGGTTCTCTTTAAAAAAAAAATATATTTAACATCATTAAACAATTAATTAAAAGCAATAAAATATGTATCTCGATTAAGCTTGGTAATAATGTGAATAATAAATTATTACGTCGTTGTGAGCTCTATTTCATCAGCTTCTGTCGTTGGGACAACTGTTGAATGTTCTTGTGTTTGCGTTGTTGGTGGGTTTGAGCTGTTAATTACATTTTGATTTGCAGTTGTAGTTTGAATCGTAGTTGTAGCCGCAGTAGTATTTTCATTGCATTCCGGTATTGGGCCTAGAGTTGAATTAGAGTTGATTTTGAATTAAATTAAGGTTATTATTGTACTTGATAATGAATAAAAGCTTTTGATTGTTTTACTTTGACTTTATAATAGTGTGCCGTGTGTTTATGTGTGCGTTCACTCATAAACACTCGGTGGTTAAACTGAGTGTCCCATTTAAAGTGACGTAGTCGAAAAGGTCATAAAAGATATTCTAATATTTATATCTAACCTGGGTACGGTAACATCGGCGGTGCCGGCATCACAGGAGGTACTGGTACCATAGGATACATAGGCATAATTGGTGGAGGTGGCAGACCTATGGGTGGGTAAAAGGGTGTATTCATATGCGGTAAAAATATAAAAGAAGGTAACGGAGGTTTCGGTTTTTTGTTGATCATTAAAATTTTTTTGTGTCCATGATCTTCATGTGAATCCGACTCGGAGGATGAGCTCCTGCTATAATCAGAGTTCGAACTATCATCTTCCGACTCAAATGAGGACTCAAATAAACTATCATTTTCGGTTATTTGCAATAATTTTTCCCTCATGTTTTTTTTCTTTTTTCTATGTTTGTTCTTTCCTCTTTTTCGTACCCTTCGTTTTGGTTTACGTTGCTTTGCGATAGAGCCACGTCCACTTCTTCTTGTCAATGGATCTGTGTTAGTTTTGTTTATTACTTGATTTTCTATTGTTTTGAAAAATTGATTGTATAGCCAGTCACCAAGATCGTCTGCATTTTTAGTGATGTCATTGACGTGTTCGTCTATAATATTTTGCGTCGTAAGGGTAGGAATAATCTCTGTTTCTCTTTCATTCGGTACCGAAATGGGATTATGAACTCTAGTAGGTTGTGGTAAATAATTGCGCCTATAGTTCTGCGTTAACTTTGTGCTGCAATATAAAATGTTTGTTATCAATGCTTTAATTTATTCCAAATCTTAAGTTTCAATTTTTTAATAACCTACTTGGGTTCACATATTTTAGTTTCAGTGTCGAAGTAGTATCCGGGATGGCAGTGGCAGCCTATCACACAACCGGGAATACCATCGATACAGTATTCAAATCTACCGTGTGCGCCGCATTCTAAAAATGTTAAGCGTAAGTGTTAGTACATTAATAATTATGATAAATATTTATGTTTTGTTTAATTTACCAGTAATTTAGCACATACTGAATAACTCAAAAACAATAACAAAAAATAATAGTAGTATATACCTAGTAATAGTATAATCAAAATCGTAAAAGATATCAAAATGCACTTTAAAATATATGAAAAAAAACATGCTAGGAAAGAGAAGGATAGAATTCCTTGAAGAGTTGTGATATGCCAAAGTGAGATTGTAATTAGGAAGTAACGATTGTAAAAGAATTATTACCTATATTATAGAAGTAGGTGTGTGGCGGAATGTTAAGTAAAATATCGTATGAGTAACGAAGATGTAAACGCGAACAGTCGACAATAGAGAAATAAAAAGTTATCCCAAAGATAGCTGGGCTAGTTTGGTTCATACAGCACAGAGTAAAGTAGAGAAACTGCCTGTCAGTTCTGTGAAACTACTCGTAAATCGGGAGCCACGCTTATCGTATATAGTTCTTACCGTATATTCCTTCTTCTCCAGCTCGAACACAAGGAAGTATCCATAGAAATAATATTTTCCACGAAGTCATTGATTAACCAAAATATTTATTAATACATTTCTTAAAGTACAAACATTTATATTTTTACCATTTTTTTGAAGTAGGTATTATTATTGTTATTTAATTCAAAATTGGCTGCATAAAATATTTTATACTTGCACTCCGCATAAGTCGAACAATTAAGAGCATGTTAGTAAACGTTTTTCTGATAACGCAAATGAAACACTGCAATAGGTTCGTGAACAATAGTTTGGTTTTGACCGTTTTTGTATACTTTTCGTGAACACAATCAAATATCGTAAAAGAAGTGAAAGACCAAACGTATCGGAATCATTGTTCTGAATGATACGGAGTTTAAATTTGAAATGTGGCGACCTTCGCCACTCATCAATAGATGGTGCCACGGGTATCCTGAATCACGCTATTAAAGTTTTCTAAATCATAAACATATGTATATACAAACTCAAAAACCAATTTAGTTATTTTAACTTGTAGTTCTTCCCACGATATTATATTTAGGAATATTTATAGAACTTCATAGAAAGAGAGAGAGAGAGAAAGAGAGAGAGCGATTTGATTGTACGAAAATACTCTAAGCAGTCTTTATTGGCATATTTTGACTTTCTATTTCTTATATTTTTTACACTTTTGTACCTACAGAAAATCATATGAAGAATATATTTTTTATTGCCCTAACTCGATTCATAACATCTACTGTTACAGATATCGACGTTTTCACTCTTCATGTATCTTCACCCAGATCTGGAATTCCCTTGAGTCCCCTAAAAATATTCATTTAATTAGGTTGTATAATGCTCGCTAAATCTAAAATTCGCTTAAAGTAAAATATGTGTTATTGATTAAAATTTCATTCATCCACCAACATTTCTTAAGATAATATTCGCCATAGTTCAAAGATGACTAGTATAATGAAATGGTATGAAATGTTGAATTGAAAGTACTAAATACGTTACGTTTAATCAAAGATACGCTACGTTACTTTTAATTAAAGCGACAAAAAAACACATTGTCAGTAATTAATGACCCACTACAGGATCGGGTCTTCTCTCACAATGAGAGGGATGTAGGCCTTAGTCCACCACGCTGGCCTACTGCGGGTTGGTGGACTTTACATGCATTTGAGAACATTTTTTTTGTGAACTCTCAGGCATGCAGGTTTCCTCACTTTCCTTCACCGTGACAGCAGGTGATATTTAATTTTATAAATCGCACATAACTTTTTATTACAAAGTCATTGGTGCGTGCCACTGGGATTCGAACCCGGACCCCTCGATTCGAGGTCGAATTCTAAGCCACTGGGCTATAACCGCCGCATTGTCCCATTAAAACTTATGAATTGACTATAAAAAATTATTCGTAATTGTTGCAGTATAAAAAGAATTCGTATTTCAAATTAATGTCAGCTATTATCAGGATTTATTAAAAGACTAGCTTGCGACCGCGAAATTAACTCATAGGGGAATAAAAAGTATTATGTTAATCCAAATAATTATCTACCTGTGTACCAAATTTTATCGAAATCTGTTTAGTGTTTTTAAAAGAGTAAGAAGAACCCATCCATCGTCACAAACTTTCACATTTATAATAGTAGGGGGATTCCACTAACTTAGAGCAGTCCTCAGGCAGAACACACTTGTGCGTGCGATCGTCTCGCACGTAAGGGTGTGTGCACACGCAGCCGGGCTCGCAGAACGGGTAGCAGGGCCGTAACCGTTCCCGGGGGTTGTCACACGTCACCGACGCACACCCAGCAAAGCATGCCTCGAATCTACCAAAATACACTTTTTACATCACTATCGTTATTCTTAGTTGAAACATTAGAAATAGACTTATTATATACGATTCGTCTCTCAGACCCCTTTATAAGTCTTTGTAGTTGGGAGAATCATTGCAGCTGTCCATCAAAACACTCATTCAACAAAGTTATTCATGTCTTTTATTTCATTTCGGAAGATTTGGTTGACGGAGATACTTTATTTGATGCGATTATCTTAGTGCTCATGAGTAGCAATGCACCCGTATAATAGTATACATCCTGGTCCTGTGATGAGTGACTTTCCCTAGACAACCATAAAAAATGGATATAAAAATATTTGAAGAATGAAGATGTAAACAGGTGTATAGAATAGCACAAACTATCTATTTTATGTTGTTACATCGGCCTTGCAGCAGGTGACATTATTTTAATCGGATTGAGTTTTCAAACATGACTGTGTTAAAATCAAATCTTATTTAAAACAAAACCACCAAGGAGTTTTGATATTAACTTCGATGCAAAATAACATTCTATCCCTTTTTACCCCGTTACCCGTACGTTAATATCAATATCTTCCATTAATTCTGTTAAAAAATGTTTATGCAAAATTTGAAGCAGATCGGACCAAGGAATCGCGTTCTCCCATACAAACATTGCCCTTATTTTTCACCCCCTTAGGAGTAGAATTTCAGAAAATCCCTTCTTATCAGATGTACGTCATACAAAGAACTAACCCTCCAAGTTTCAAGTCTCTACAATCAGCGGTTTAGGCAGTGCGTTCATTCTCAGTCATTCAGGACGAAAATTGTAACCTAATGATGGATGGTGTTTTCATTTTACTTCACACCCTATAAGTATATCTTCTTCAATCCCCCCTTAAAATAGTTTACTTTGAGATTTTTTAGTACGTTGGTACCTAACTATCAGAAGTTTTGTAGATTACGAGTGTTAATAGCTTTGAAAATATTTACTAAAATACTCGTATCATACCTTTCGTGTGGTCTTTCACAATTCATTATAATCGCATTCTTCTTTGGGACATCTTTCTCTCTGAAACAGTACAGTTAGCAAGTTACTAAGGTCTAGGTACGTTTCAAGAAAAAAACCGGTTATACGATCAATTTCGCGTTCCTGTAAAGTCCATAGCGCAAATTTCATAAAAAAATTTAGAGCTGTTTTTGACAACATCAGTACGTAGACGTACATAATAATATAATAGTAGAGGATATACTCACAATTCTAAAGGTGCATGATCTAGTTCAGAACTTCTGAAATTAGGCGGAACTTTGATGTTGTTAGTACCATCATAACGTCTGTTGTCTATGTAATTTGCACTCGGTATATGTCTGTCAATGCGTTCAAAACCTTTCAAATCGATGTCATCTCTATATCTCGTATTATGGCTCTCGTATCTTCTCCGATCATCCCAACCCTTTGGGGTTTGATCGAATGGTTTCTGCAGCAGTTTCTTTCTCCAGTTTCGTCGATCATCGAATGAATGTCGTCTATCTTCGACAACATCTTCATAATCATAATTTCTGGGCCTATTTGCGTTAGCTACAATGTTGTCTACAATAGAAAATTAATATACATCTGTGTTCTAAAATTTCAGTTCATCTTAATGCGACATCGTTTAGATATTCGCAGTGTTGTTAAAGCGGCTTTACCGTTTATAGCGATTTCCTCCAGACCTGCCTGTGGGTAGTTAAAGAACCAGGAAAAAATAGAATATCGAGGGCGGCCGTGTTGGCGACTAAATATTTATGAATACATACTTAATGTAATGTTATAAGCAACTTATACAACACTTACACAATAACAGCGCCAATAGAAGTAAATTTCTCATTTCCTCTTGATCGTGAGTCACTTCATCACTAGTGATGTTTAAAGTGCAGTACAGTGTATATTTTGCATTTCGTAGCACTTCAATGTTTATTGCGACCGGCTTGCTAATCGAAGCCGTAAAGAATTGTTGCCATTAGGAGCCAAAAAAATGCACCGGAAGTTATAACAGTTTTGTTTTCAGATAATGATAGCATGGCCGGGAAATAATTTAATTTGTATCTTTTTAATTGGCAATCTTATATGTACATGTACTGAATTATTAGTAAAGAAAAAAATAAAGAAAAAAACGTTAAATGCATCAACACAACACCAGGAATCAAAATTTGCTGAAAAAGTAAAGAAAATTATTTTAAAATTCCTACACCGTAGAATTTTATATTTATTGTATTATTGAGTAACAATATCCTATTTGTTCTATTCGAAAAATACCTTAATACCGATAAAATGTCAGTAACCAGTGTTACAAAATTATACAGTTGGTGGAATCCCGATAGAAAATATTAGGTACCAGTACCAAATATCTTCAAGCATGAAAACACTATCATGTACGGTTTAGTTGATGAACTACCCAGTATCATCTATCTATTGCAATAGCTATAAGTGCTATGGTAACAATAGCAATATTTAATTTATAGTGTGTTCAAAAGTGTAAAAAAAATCTGGTGAGTTCTGTAAACATATAAATTTTAGAGGTATCTATAACAAAGGAATTATCAGTCATGTTTATGTACTCGTATCAGACCTGCAAAAAAATTATCTTTAAAACTTGTTTAATCTCATTTAATTTATTACAGTCGTTTTTGCCTTTTAAAAATCAGTATTCTTATAGTCAAAAGGTCTAACAATGTGGTAGGTACATTAGTGTATCATAAATAACTATTATTTGTGAATATAATTACCTACAGTTTTTTGCTGAAAGCAGCCGATCATTTTATTACTTCATCTTCTAATTTTTATTTGTTAGGTGTGTAGCATAAGTAGCATTGCGAACTTCTCTCTCAAATCTCATATACTTATACATCTTTTCATTCATTGTCTCGTAAAGCTCGCAAAATTTTTATTTGTTATGTAACATTGCGAAATAAAATAATAAAATTACGTGTTTGTTATTTTAGAAGACTTTATACATCTATTGTATCATATCCGTTTGGTGGATATTCTAAATGCCTCGTTTTGGAGAATCTTCCTCGGTTGTAGGGTCTTGATGGGCGGCGGGGCGATCACTATGTTGAAATAATTGCCCATTCTCGACACTCCCTGGTCCCTGCCTGGTTTGAGGTCTTCCACGTGATTGCTCGGTGGACCGTCGTATTCATTAAACTCGACAACATCCTCCCGTTTGCTATGCTCCCGTGTTATTGTGTTCGCGTATTTGGGAGCGTTGAGTTTTCCAATCCTTTTACTCGGAACGGGTATTCCCATTTGAGTGCTGAAATAGGATAGTCGGGCTGTTAAAAAACGAACCAATATTGCGTTGCACGCGTAGGGAATTTAAATGCTTTTTATTAGTTTGAAACCTTTAATTTTACATTTTTCCGCCGCTCGTTTATTTATCGGTTCATGGCGGCCGATACCGAAACAAGTAAGTAATAATATTATGTTCATTGCTAATGAGTTACACAACCTTGACTGTTCTTAAGTAATACAAAGTGGAATGCTCATTTATGGAATATATTAAACAACACAACATTTCAAACTCTTGGAATATTTTACTTATTGACTGTAACCAGTAAATTTTTAATATTGTGGGACAAATCCCACTTATATTAATTAATCTTCTATTGTATAATTGAAGCAAAGTTATTCTCAGAATTGTGTAAATTTATGCGCACTCTGAGATTAGCTTTAATGTACACAATGTACACATAATACGTATACAACATGGTTGCTTCACAGTGGATTAATTTTGCGAAACGCATACCTACTTAGAAAGGTGGTACACGTGTGCGATTGGGATTCAGGCTTTTCGGGATTTTGATACTTTCGGATACTTCGGGAACTACATTTTCTGAAATATACCTCTCTTGTTAAGAAGTCATCAGTGAAACGGTGACCTACTGGTTCGGGATTCCTCGCAGAATTAGAAGGCCGTAGTATTGGTAGCCCACATGCTAAACGCTGCCCGATTTCGGATCATGTGAACTTCACATGCCCTTGAAGACATTCAGTTTTTGGTACGTTACGTTCTCAAGTAAAACACCGAATTCTTAGCCACTGTCTATAACCGTTTCAAGAACTTCTACCTGACAATGATCTTCAAGTGTATGTCTTCTTCAATGACCTGACTGCTAATACGATGAGTTTCTATCGTCTAATTTAAATAAAATATATGGATAAGCCTGAATATCGTCTCCTTCTTTTTTGAAGGCGGTTAAAAATACCTACGGCGAGCAATCTTGGGGAAGCACACACTGGTGGGTGCGGTCGTCGCGGACATAAGGCTCTTCGCACACGCAGCCGGGCTCGCAGTAAGGGTAGCAAGGTCGCAGGTGATTGCGAGGGTTATCGCACGACACCTCAGCGCAGCCCCCGAAGCAGGGATCGTACACTTCGTTTGACCAATAGCAGGCTGCAAGCAATATGTTGGGATTATGCGGATTTGAACTACTTTTTTAATATAGTAATTGAGTAGCAAAAGGGCATGCAGGCCACTTGATATTGAGTGGCGCCTACATCCCATGGAGTCCTCAGTCCTCAAATAGAGAAAAAAAAAATCCTATTTGAAATTGTCTGCGAGTCTTTTGTTACTCATGAGATAATGATATATGTTCCAAGATATGTTCGCCTCAAATAAAATATCCCTGACAACTCAAGACATGGAGACCATGCTGCTTTACGACGGTTAAGAGGCTGGCGGTAAGGTATATCCCGGACCGGACGAGCTATAAGTGGCTCTACCACCTAAACCACCAACACTACCCGTTTCCTTAGATCTTGGTGTTGCGATTTGTAATTCTTTACAAATTTTATATTTCAAACACTTTGATTCACTTTTAATTGGCTAATAGGTTCTAACATCACATGTCCATTACATTTTAATTCAATTATTTTGTTAATACTACACAATGAAATCAAGTTAATTTAGGTATGGTGCGGTGTAATACATATTTTTATAAAAATTACATTCATAAGACGAAGCCACCAGAAGAAGTATTATTCAAAAGAGTTTGCCCACGTAAAGCGACTTTTTCACACGAAACACGTTATGTAGAGTTTTTAAGCGCAGTAAATCTAGAAGTAAGACTATATTTTCTTTCTTTTTTATTGCAGTCGTTTTCACGGACCCATTACGAGTCCCCAGGGCGCCGCAAATACCCTAGACTTACAATGTCCTAACTTAGATTCACATCTTTCCAGTAGTAAAAGTTAAGTCCTTTTATTTCGAGGACGTAAGCTAACGATAATCTCTGTTTTATACAATTTCCACATTTTCTTCTCGAAGACTGAATGCTTTCCCTTGTATCTTTTCTTTATAGGTTTGTGGTCGGCGTGAGCATTTAAGTTGGCCACTATCTAGCTACTTATGGAGTAGAGCCACCGTTACCGTAGCTCACCCGTTTCAACTGACGACAAGAGGTCATGTATTCGAATCTTATGTTATGGGTGAAGTGTGGTTGCCGGCGAAAAGAATGGCAGCCATCTTAGGCCTCTAAAGTACACTTCATAGCTCTAAGCAACGCGTCGGTACTGTATTAATATTGTGTGGCCTGCAAACATGTTTTCTACAAGTTCTTTCCCTCCAATTTATTTAAATCACAACGCTTTTACTTCACATAATGTTTACCTCTCATTATTTTGTCCTCATCTCGACATTGTCCATAAAATGAATAAATAGCTACGAACAATACTTGCACTTTCATTTTAAACATTTATCACTTTCACACCCTGCCCTGGTCACATTAGATGCAAACATTCAACGGAAGACGACTGCAAACATTCGAATAAGCTCTTTATAGAGTTGTTTTTTGGTAGAGGTGATTTTTGTTGAGTAATGTCGATGATTAATATGGTTAGTCTTGAAAAGGAATATGGTCGCTGCTGTGTGATAAGGGGTTGTGTTTAGTAAACATAGCGAGAGACCAGTTAAGCTGCGTTTGATTGAATTATTGCTTGAACGGCTACCTGCAAGCGAGTCGCCCGATGTTTACTTCCCTGAATTCCCTAAAATTACAATGTATTTTGTACTCCTTTTAATTACACCTCCCCTCCCTTAATTTGGAAATATTACCGTGAAAGTCGTGACGGGATAAACTTTTATTTTGTGCTGATTTTAATTGTATTATAAAACATAAAACATAGAGTCTCATATTAAGTACTTACGTTATTTTGACGACCGCCTCCTTTTCAACTTAGTTATCATTCGCTGAACAAAAAAATTAGTTTTAAATTTGTAGATAATATTAAATAGTCAAAGAACACAATAAGTACTTATTACTTTATTTATTTTTAATATAATGTATAATTATAACAATCGAAGCGCATACTTAGTCTGAGAGCTATTAAGGATAATTCGTATTAATAAAATGTGTTTATTAATAGGGACTACTCTTTGTTATTTTTAAGTTCTCTATTTTTTTTTAAGAAGAAATATAGGTACTATTATGTTGACTATAATTTAGAACCAATTTTTAACACGTACCTATCCGCCTATCGTCAATAGTATAAGTTCCCGAGAATTACCTTCTATTATTACCCTCTCGACCTCAAGAGCCCACTGGATAGTTAAATACTGTTTTTATTAGTCTAAATACAGTTTTTTTGAGGATTCAAACTGCATGGAACTACAAAATGCTTTGCAGAATACATATCTAGGTACGAGTATGTGGCTTGTACTACATTTCGACTTAAAGTAGATCACCATGACAAAGTGACTTGTTCAGCGACTCGTACTACGTAGCTGTATATATAACCAAGCTGTTTAATTCCTTGAAGGAACGCTAATTACTCAGTTTGCATTGAAGAGTTAAGACTCGGTTAAGAGACTGCGGCGGTTCGTCCCCGGGCGAGTAGATGGCTCTACCACTAATTTTTTTTATTAATGTGACGTCAGATAATTTCTTTAACCACAAATTTGTGCGTCAATCCCACGTAGATGTGCCAATTGAATGAATACGCATTCGAGTGTGAGTAACTTGATTGCAGTTGGAGTGGTTTTTATTATTCCAATACTTGCAACTTTGGAGAATAAAATTTATATAGTATACTTACTTGTAATGAAATACAAAGATAATTAATTTCTAGTAAAGCCACCCGACCTTCAATTGTTTTCATTCCTAACTGCTATAATAAAACTGTTATGGCTGAGTACAAAACCATTCTTAATAGGGGATAGCTTACAGATTTCTTAATATTAGATACCGTTCCACGTCCTTTAAAACTACGGCGTATCACTTTACAAATTACAGACTATAAATATGCAACTTTATTTTTGTACCTATGTATTTCTTTTTTTTATAAGAACATTAGAAAATAAATGTTGGTATTTACGTACCTATGTTTTTGATCCAAATGAAGTCAATAAGTTTTCTCAATTTTAGTATTAATCCATATTTAGCCCATCGTTCGAAGAAGTCAGCAAAGCCACCGACATAAAGTTTATCGCGCACTGGCATACGTTACTCCTAGCTTACGCGTACCCCACTTTGAGAATCGTAAAACTTGAGATACAATTGTGTCATTTAGCTATACAATGTGTCTCGAATATAGTTATAGAATAACGATAGGGTGTCCCAAATTAATTAAAAAAATAATAACAAAAAAATATTAAACCGACATCAACGAAGTATGAAATAAAATTTGTTACATTGCTAACTATTTCTTGCAGTTGGTGTCTTTTTAACCGACTTCAAAAAAAGGAGGAGGTTCTCAATTCGTCTGTATGTTTTTTTTTTTATTTTTTTTTTTTTTTTTTTTTTTATATTTGTTATCGCCGCATTCCGTCATTTGTTAACCGATTTGAATTTTTTCTTTTTGGTTGAAAAGATATTACTTTGAATTTGGTCCCATATTAAGTTAGTGTTGATCTGATGAAGAGTTTCGGAGATACAGAGTGGAACTCTTCAACGGATAAGAGTTAAGGAACCGGGTTAAAAAATTATTATTATTGGTCACATTACCTTTGCAAAACTATGTAGACATAGACCACCTTCGAGTCTGATGATGGAGTGGAACTCGTTTTTATTTTATATTTCTGACCGCCGTATTCCGTCATTTGGTAACCAATTTGAATTGTTTTTTTTTTGGTTTGGGAGCTGTTACTTTGGATTTGGTCCCATATTAAGTTGGTGATGATCTGAGGAAGAGTTTCTGAGATACAGAGTAGAACTCCTCAACGGATAAGAGTTAAGGAACCGGGTTAAAAACATATTATTGTTAGTCACATTACCTTTGCAGAGCTATATAGACATTGACCACCTTCGAATCTGATGATGGAGTGGAACTCGTTATAAGATAGGAATAATTAAATCGTGTTTAAAAGTTCACTTAAATAAACCATACAAATTATAATTACATTTAATTTGTAATTATGGTGTCCGTAAGGTTACCATTGAGAAGCCAGTTGCCACTGGCGTTTTTAGACTGTAAAAGTTTCGCATAGCTCTGCCATGTATAGTAACAAATACTAGCGACGGGTATCCACGACTTTCCCAAGTACCTACGAAAACGAATCTAATGCAGTAGTTACCTACTTCCGAACGGCCATACCTCCGGCCTCCGGTTTCTCAGAATTTTAGTATACTTGCCTATTTTTCTTTTATATTTGTTATCACCGCATTCCGTAATTTGTTACCAGATTTGAATTTTTTTCTTTTAAGTTCGGAAGATGTTAGTTTCAATTTGGGCCCATATTAAGTTGGTGTTGATCTGATGAAGAGTTTTGGAGATACAGAGTGGAACTCTTTAACGGATATTAAGTAGGTGATGATCTGATGAAGAGTTTCGAAGATACAGAGTGGAACTCCTCAACGGATAAGAGTTAAGGAACCAAGTTGATAAATTATTATTGTTGGTCACATTACATTTGCAGAACTATATAAACATTGACCACCTTCGATGCTAATGATGTAGCGGAACTCGTTATAAAATAGGAATAATTAAATCGTGTTTAAAGCAAGTTAATTTAAATAAACTGTACAAATTATATATTTAAACATTAAAAATGGTAATCCGTAAGGTTACCATTAAGTAGCCAGTTGCCGCAATCTATGATGAAGCATTAAAACTAAGATACCAGAGTCAGATAATAGAGTGGAAGTGAAACTATTACAACTAAAAAGCATTAAATAAAATAATTTTAAACAAAAATGTGAACCGACTTCGAACTAAAAAGTAAGAAATAACTTTACAAACAGACTTCAATAATAAGGTATTTTTGGAGTCTGTGCCCAAGTTCATCCTCAGTTTAACCTCAAGTAACCTCATTTTTGCAGACGAGTTTTAAAGTCATGAAGAAATCATGATATGTTTTACTATAAAACTTACTACTTTATATATTTTACTAAAAAAAGAAGTATGTAGGTAAATATGTACTTAGGTAATATTTTATTCATTAATTATAATTGTACGGGCTAGTATCGACACCATACGATAGTCAAAGAAAAGATGTTGTTAAAGTTTATAATATTTATTGTTGTACACTGTAGGTATGATAATGATGTTGCTATGAGTACGCGCGCGATATGTTCGTATCCCAAATGCATACTAAATTGAAAATGTGACCGACGCGTGCTATACGAAAAACGCGCTGACGGTTGGTGTACGGTTGCACCGTACAATAATGTACAATAGAAAGAGAGACTTTCTTACCTCCAGGAAGTTAGCACCGCACTTGAGAGTAACAACAATTTTGAAGCTTGTTCCGGATTGTTCTAGGTTTGTTCTACTTTGTTCCAAAACGACATAGCGCTGAGAATGAAACTTTCAGAAAAAATGAGAAAAAACTCATTTTTGAGCTGGCACCGCACTTTGAAGGTATTGCGATTTTGACGGTTGTTCCAGGTTGTTCTAGGTTTGTTCTATATTGTTCCAAATTATTGAGTTCGAGAAAAAATTATTTCTTATAAATTTTGAGCAAAAGCACATCGAGCTATCGAAATTCAAATGGTTGTCCTGAGTTGTTCTAGCGATTTTTGGCGAGTTTAGCGGTTGTTCCAGGTTGTTCTATCTTTGTTCTATCCTGTTCCAAAATATTGCCTTCGAATAAAGTTTATTTTTCGCGAAATTAAGAAAATTTTGAAATCGAGATTCTAATGGTTTTTCCGAGTTGTTCTAGCCATTTTTGGCGATTCTAACGGTTGTTCCAGGTTGTTCCAGCTTTGTTCTTTGCTGTGCCAAAAGGTTGCGTTCGAAAAAAATCAAATTTTTACAAATTTCACGGAAAATAAATTTTGAGCATCGAGCTATCGAGATTCAAATGGTTGTCCTGAGTTGTTCTAGCGATTTTTGGCGAGTTTAGCGGTTGTTCCAGGTTGTTCTATCTTTGTTCTATCCTGTTCCAAAATATTGCCTACGAATAAAGTTTATTTTTCGCGAAATTAAGAAAATTTTGAAATCGAGATTCTAATGGTTTTTCCGAGTTGTTCTAGCCATTTTTGGCGATTCTAACGGTTGTTCCAGGTTGTTCCAGCTTTGTTCTTTGCTGTGCCAAAAGGTTGCGTTCGAAAAAAATCAAATTTTTACAAATTTCACGGAAAATAAATTTTGAGCATCGAGCTATCGAGATTCAAATGGCTGTCCTGAGTTGTTCTAACGATTTTTGGCGAGTTTAGCGGTTGTTCCAGGTTGTTCTATCTTTGTTCTATCCTGTTCCAAAATATTGCCTTAGAATAAAGTTTATTTTTCGCGAAATTAGGAAACTTTTGAAATCGAGATTCTAATGGTTTTTCCGAGTTGTTCTAGCTATTTTTGGCGATTCCCACGGTTGTTCCAGCTTTGTTCTCTGCTGTGCCAAAAGGTTGCGTTCGAAAAAAATCAAATTTTTACAAATTTCACGGAAAATAAATTTTGAGCATCGAGCTATCGAGATTCAAATGGGTGTCCTGAGTTGTTCTAGCGATTTTTGGCGAGTTTAGCGGTTGTTCCAGGTTGTTCTATCTTTGTTCTATCCTGTTCCAAAATATTGCTTTCAAATAAAGTTTATTTTTTGCGAAATTAAGAAACTTTTGAAATCGAGATTCTAATGGTTTTTTCGAGTTGTTCTAGCTTTTTTGTCGATTCTCACGGTTGTTCCAGGTTGTTCCAGGTTTTTTCTATATTGTTCTAAATAATTGAGTTCGAAAAAAATTTATTTCTTATAAATTTTGAGCAAACACATCGAGCTATCGAGATTAAAATGGTTGCCCTGAGTTGTTCTAGCGATTTTTGGCGATTTTGACGGCTGTTCCAGGTTGTTCTAGGTTTGTACTATATTGTTCTAAATTATTGAGTTCGAGAAAAAATTATTTCTTTAATAGCTCAGGACAACCATTTGAATCTCGATAGCTCGATGTGTTTGCTCAAAATTTATAAGAAATAATTTTTCTTTGACTTAATAATTTAGAACAATATAGAACAAACCCAGAACAACCATCAAAATCGCCAAAAATCGCTAGAACAACTTAGGGCAACCATTTTAATCTCGATAGCTCGATGTGTTTGCTCAAAATTTATAAGAAATAAATTTTTTTCGAACTCAATTATTTAGAACAATATAGAACAAACCTGGAACAACCTGCAACAACCGTGAGAATCGCCAAAAAAAGCTAGAACAACTCGGAAAAACCATTAGAATCTCGATTTCAAAAGTTTCTTAATTTCGCGAAAAATTAACTTTATTCTAAGGCAATATTTTGGAACAGGATAGAACAAAGATAGAACAACCTGGAATAATCGCTAAACTCGCCAATTATCGTTAGAACAACTCAGGACAACCATTTGAATCTCGATAGCTCAATGCTCAAAATTTATTTTCCGTGAAATTTGTAAAAAATTGATTTTTTTCGAACGCAACCTTTTGGCACAGCAGAGAACAAAGCTGGAACAACCTGGAACAACCGTTAGAATCGCCAAAATTGGCTAGAACAACTCGGAAAAACCATTAGAATCTCGATTTCAAAATTTTCTTAATTTCGCGAAAAATAAACTTTATTCGAATGCAATATTTTGGAACAGGATAGAACAAAGATAGAACAACCTGGAACAACCGCTAAAATCGCCAAAAATCGTTAGAACAACTCAGGACAACCATTTGAATCTCGATAGCTCGTTACTCAAAATTTATTTTCCGTGAAATTTGTAAAAAATTGATTTTTTTCGAACGCAACCTTTTGGCACAGCAGAGAACAAAGCTGGAACAACCTGGAACAACCGTTAGAATCGCCAAAATTGGCTAGAACAACTCTGAAAAACCATTAGAATCTCGATTTCAAAATTTTCTTAATTTCGCGGAAAATAAACTTTATTCGAAGGCAATATTTTGGAACAGGATAGAACAAAGATAGAACAACCTGGAACAACTGCTAAACTCGCCAAAAATCGCTAGAACAACTCAGGACAACCATTTGAATCTCGATAGCTCGATGTGTTTGCTCAAAATTTATTTTCCGTGAAATTTGTATAAATTTGATTTTTTTCGAACGCAACCTTATGGCATAGCAAAGAACAGGGCTGGAACAACCTGGAACAACCGTTAGAATTGCCAAAAATGGCTAGAACAACTCGGAAAAACCATTAGAATCTCGATTTCAAAAGTTTCTTAATTTCGCAAAAAATAAACTTTATTCGAAGGCAATATTTTGGAACAGGATAGAACAAAGATAGAACAACCTGGAACAACCGCTAAAGTCGCCAAAAATCGCTAGAACAACTCAGGACAACCATTTGAATCTCGATAGCTCGATGTGCTTTTGCTCAAAATTTATAAGAAATAAATTTTTCTCGAACTCAATAATTTGGAACAATATAGAACAAACCTAGAACAACCTGGAACAACCGTCAAAATCGCAATTTCTTCAAAGTGCGGTGCCAGCTCAAAAATGAGTTTTTTCTCATTTTTTCTGAAAGTTTCATTCTCAGCGCTATGCCGTTTTGGAACAAAGTAGAACAAACCTAGAACAATCCGGAACAAGCTTCAAAATTGTTGTTACTCTTAAGTGCGGTGCTAACTTCCTGGAGGTGACTTTCTTTCTATTGTACACTTAATAAGATATGTTTGGAGTATGTGTAAAAATGAGGTTACTTGAGGTTAAACTGAGGATGAACTTGGGCACAGACTCCAAAAATACCTTATTATTGAAGTCTGTTTGTAAAGTTATTTCTTACTTTTTAGTTCGAAGTCGGTTCACATTTTTGTTTAAAATTATTTTATCTATCAAGAATTTTGTTTCTATTGTTAAATTTTGGAACCTATTTTTTCATTTTTATTTTTTTTGTAATTTTATGTTTTAAGTCCATATCACAGAAACTACTAGACCGATTTAGATGAAACTTTTACCATTCCCTAAATTGCACAAAATGCAAACAAACATAAAAAAGAACAAACGCGATCCGTCAATGAGTTTCGGAGATATGCGAGGACAAACATATCTACATACATACATATGTACATGACATACATACATACACCCATGAAATTTGGTATTTTTTACATAATAGAATTTACTTTAATTATACAACTATTTATATAACTTAGAACAAAAAAGGAATAGAATAAAAATAAATAAAAATAAAATTTTATAAACAAAATAATGATTCCAAACCAATGTCCTGCGGCATTTGGATTTTGCATTTGGTATTGAATGAATTTGGAATATGGTATTAGACTATAATAATGTAAAAATTGTGCAATTCTGAGAATATTACAATACATACCTACGTGTCGAATTGATAATCTCCTTTTTTGAAGTCGGTAAAAATAATAAGACGAGAAGAAACATGACGAAGACCTGAAATTTCAAAAGCAATGTTGCAGATAAACATGGCGAAACCTTGAGATTGCAAAAGCAATAAAATTCCGAAAATAATATACAGGCTTTATATTGCAAATAGGAGAGAAATCGAACGCCAGATGACTGTCTATAAGGAAACACATGTCGCCACACTTGTTATTGTTAACAAGCCGTTTTATGTAGCTGGCGGGCTTGAGGCAGTCGAGGGCTCGAGGGCTCGCTCCGTACAAGCCCGCGGAGCCGCCGACGAAGAATTACTTTTCCAATAAAATATGATTGCGCGCGATTTTCTTATTGTACTCTCCTATGTTTGCCAAAACCTTGGATTTGTAGTTACGGACTTTTGGATTTATGCATAAACATCGACACCGATAAAACTCAATGCTTGTTTTTTATGAAGGTAGGGTGCGATTTGAATAATTATTTTTAGAGGTGAACATGAACTTTATGATTTTTTATCATGAATTCCGTGAAATTTTATATTTTGTTTCATCTTAACACGAACTGAGAGTAGGTACCAAATGTTTTGTCACGTTAATGGATTAACTATATTAAATATTATAATTCATTAAGGTCCAAAATTTTAAAAATATAGTTGTAAGAAATATATAATAAGGTCATAATTAAAATTTTATTTTAATGTTATAAATATTAAATTATTATACATTATTAAATTCCCAAAGGTCCAAATAAAAAAAACAATGTTTTAAGTAATGTATTTATTAAAACTTTATTGTAAACTTACGGAACATTAATTTAAGGTGGATTTAACTGATATTGCACAACCTAACCTTCACTGTTTATTAAACTAATGACGGATAAGTTTACTGGGTTACCGGGATCGTAACAAAATTAAAAGTCAGATTTACTTTATATAAGGTATTCATCAAGGTCATATTATATGTTTATATTTGTTTTCGAATTTCATATTACGAAATAAAGACATGTATCCAAAATTGTTTACTAAAATAATACGCGTGAGGAAAAGCTAACTTTATGTACAATGTTTCAAAATGGACAGTACTATCATGCGATATTGGCAATATAAGATAACTTATCTATAAAAAAATTTCGTCATAAGTATCATTGCAAAACACGTTATTGTTAAATATTGATAGCTCTCGTATCTACCTCGAGGGCCAGATGGGCTTCATACTACATTGATGGACAGCCCCGGATCTTCAATTTTTTTTAGGCGGGGCAAAAACTGAAATATGCCGCCCCCGCCCACATACATTTATTTTTACCTTTATCATCCATATAATTTCAGCTATCACATGTCCACTAATTGATTGAAATTTGGACATAGCCTACATAGGCCTTCCGAAAATAATGCATTGATTGCTGTTATTTCTGTGTTAAGCCTATTTATTAACCGACTTCAAAAAAAGGAGGAGGTTCTCAATTCGTTTGTATGTTTTTTATTTTTTTTAATATTTGTTACCGCCGCAATCCGTTATTTGTTAACCGATTTGAATTTTTTCTTTTTGGTTTGGAAGGTGTTACTGTGAATTTGGTCCCATATTAAGTTGATGATAATCTGATGAAGAAGATTAAAAATAAATCTTATATGCGTGTAAGAAATGTACCCATGAGACAGAAAGATAAAAATCAATTGTATTTACCTAGAATGTAGAATTTATAAAAAAAAGTAGGTATATATCTGCCATACGCATATACAATCATTTGCCTCCAGAACTAAAAAAACTATCAATCAATAAATTTAAATGGTCTTTAAAACAGTAGCTGGTCAAAGGTAAAAGGAATTCTTTAACGATAAAATAAAATAACAATCTCAGGAAGGACAGAGGCTACATTTACAGTCCTGTAAAGCTGCCGACTACAAGTGCTTCCTTGTAGTCGGCAGCTTTACAGGGTATAATCAGAGAGAATGCACTTATACAAAAATGCAAATAACGAACGGGATAATAAATGGATGGTTCGCAATTTCAATCTAAATTATGTTTAAAGATAAACAATTACATAAAGGAATGTAGTAACGCGCGTATAAATAACTAAATAAATTAATTAAAACTGTGTCGAGAGTTTTTTCCTCCGGATTTTTCTCTCTTTGCCCAGTAATGGGCACATTGCATAGCCGATAAGTTCGAATAGGTAAAATATTAAAATAAACAAATAATTTGGACTGCTGAACAAAATAATAAATAAATAAATATAATCTAGCAATGATTGCCAATGAAATATAAAATTAAGTTTTAGTTATATAAGACATAATTATTGTATGCCCGCATAGGGTAGACTGTTCTACACTTATTATAAATTTTTGTAACATCTTTCTCATGTAACAGTCAACAATAAACGTATTCTTTCCTTAAAAAAAAAGACTTTCGGAGATACACAATGGAACTCCTCAACCGATAAGAGTTAAGGAATTCGGTTAACAAATTGTTGTTGTTGGTCACATTACCTTTGCAGAACTATATAGACTGATGATAGAGAGGAACTCGTTTTTTTGACCGCCGCATTCCGTCATTTGGTAACCGATTTGAATTGTTTTTTTTTTTGGTTTGGGAGCTGTTACTTTTAACTTGGTCCCTTATTAAGTTGTTGATGATTTGATGAAGGGTTTCGGAGATACAGAGTTGAGGAACTCCTCAACTGATAAGAGTTAAGGAACCGGGTTCCTTCCTTCCTTTCAGCCCTTAGTAGTCCACTGCTGGACATGGGCCTCCCCTAATCGACGCCACTCCGCCCGGTCCTGGGCCCTCTGAATCCAACGGTTTCCCGCTGTCTTTTTCAGGTCATCAGTCCACCTGGTCGGAGGGCGGCCTGTGCTCCTTTTGCCTAAACGTGGTCGCCATTCGAGGACCTTTTTTCCCCATCGGTTGTAGGTCCTGCGAACGCCAGCCCATTGCCACTTTAATTTGCAAACTTTGAGAGCTACGAGGTCGGTCACCTTCGTTCTTCTACGGATTTCATCACTTCTGATTCTGTCTCGTAGAGAAATACCAAGCATAGCTCTCTCCATCGCCTTCTGGGCGACTCTGAGCTTGTGGATTAGGCTCACAGTAAAGGACTACGTCTCGGCACCGTAGGTCATCACTGGCAACACACATTGCTCGAAAACTTTCGACTTCAGGCACTGAGGTATATCGGACGTCAAGACGTGTCGTAGATTCCCGAACGCTACCCAGCCGAGTTGGATTTTTCGAGTGACCTCTCTCTCGAAGTTGGACTTACCCATTCGGATCGTTTTTCCTGGGTAAACGTATTCGTCTACAACTTCGAGAGCAGTGCCGTCAACAACCACCGGTACGGGTGTGACATGGACATTAGACACGATTTTCGTCTTGTCCATGTTCATCTTAAGACCCACCCGTTGTGAGGCATTATTGAGGTCGCTGAGCATAATGCTGAGTTCCTCCAGCGACTCCGCCAGGATCACTATGTCATCGGCAAATCGGAGGTGTGAGAGGTGTTCGCCGTTGATGTTAAAACCACGTCCTTTCCACTCCATCAGCTTGAACACATCTTCCAGTTCAGCGGTGAAAAGTTTTGGGGAGATGACATCCCCCTGTCGTACGCCGCGCTGCACGTGGATGGGGTTCGTACTGTTGTCGTGTACTCGGACTTTCTTGGTGGCGGCATTGTATACACACTTCAACGCCTCGATGTACCGATAGTCGATCTGGCATCGCTGAAGAGACTCAAGCACCGCCCAGGTCTCGATAGAATCGAAGGCCTTCTCATAGGAACCGGGTTAATAAATTATATTTTTGTGGGTCACATTGCTTTTGCAGTACTAAGTATATAAATTCCTTCGAATTTCCTTCTAATTCCTTCCTAAGTATATAAAATCGATTCCTTCCTGCGGGCGAGCAGGCGCGTATTTTAAACTATGCCTACGCGCCTCGCGAATAATAAATGTTCGTGCACTACGTCTCATTCCTCGCTCTGGGTATCGGTCGAGTTGATATGGCCATGAAATTACTGTACTTGTACTATTATTTATTTATTCCGTGGTCAAAGTTAAGTAAATGATGAGTTATCCATTTGTCTGTAAAATGTCAATTTGGCCGCCCTCTGAACTTGCCGCCCGGGGCATGGGCCCCGGCTTGCCCCCCCCTAGATCCGGCCCTGTTGATGGAATACCGAACTGATAATTCGATGGATATCGTAATATGACTAATGAGTCCGATTAGTTAAACGACTTCTAAATAAATTAACAAATCCTATACTGAATGTAAACAAGTGCACAGGAAATAATCAATGTTAAAATAAAATGTTTTTTTAAGTTAAAGAGTTAATTGGTTGAATAGTTAATAATTGTATTAATTATTATTATATGCATACCTAGTATGGTGAATAAAGATTAATCAAACTGATTTGTAACAACTTTATACCTTTATTTGTGCTAATAAACGTTTTTGTCTGAGTCTTTGAAAATAGTGATTTTGCAAATAATCTTTTGAAACGTGGAAACTACTACTTGTATTTCTAGCAATCCGTATTAGCTACACTAGACAGTCAAAGTGGGATTATTATTTTTATGTAAAGTAAGACTATTTATTGTTTTTAATTATTTATTTATGCATTTTACACGTTACTTTCTAATTACAGTCTAACTACAATGTACTTTTATTGCTCTAAAATTAACATAAAATAAAGTTTTTTTTTCAGAATCAACTAGTAAATGATTAATTTATGACGTAGACTGTAGAGTAGACAGTAGCGTATATTGTAAAAAATTACTTAAAACATAATTGCCGATCTCTATATTAGGGAACATCATTTCAATGGAGATTATACACGCATACGATATTAATTTATTTATTTATCCTTTATTGCCCAAATGGTACAAAAGGCAAGTTAATACTTTATTCTCGAAGCAATCTCTCCCAGCTGACCTTTAGGACGTGCAGAAGAATATGAAGGCGGTTAATATAAAAGAAAAACGAACAATAGAAATGAAGAATAAAAGAAAGAAAGTTAACACAACCTTTAAATGAAAAAATAAATGTAAAAGAACTCCCTTGACATAACACCCGATGTCGTCATTAGGCACTGGATGGTTTTCTGGTGGGTTCCATCAAGAAGCTAATGTTGGTAATGGGCGATGAGGTTCGGATTCTTCGCACGTGCGGTGCAAATTACGAGTAAAGCGATCTGCTGCCCCTAAATAAGCGCCTTTCGATTGCCCAGCCCTTCCCTATCAAAACAAGTCTCAGCCCTCCAAAACACTCTAAATAAACTTTCTGTCTCCACAATAGAGTCCATTTTAGTTTGGACGGGGTCTAAATGAGATATGTCCGCGAGTGCCACGCAGTATTCGGTCTCTGGGGTCTAGGAACTCCAATATATTCTGGGGGTGGGCGGACACGTTGGAGACCTGGCGACTCCTCAAGATTACTGTCAGCAAATACGACAAGGTCGACGTGCCTTGAAAGAGAAATCACCAATAATGCTGCCCGCCACGTCACCTTAAATGTTTTAAGTTTGTTTACAGTTATCTATAAAAATTATATACGAGTAGGGACAGTAGGGTGTTCCGTTATTAGTTGCACAACGGTACCTGAAGGGGTTCATTATCGATCGAAAATACTAAATTTTATTGTCCTAGCTCAAAAGATTGTAATAGTTTACATATTCTATTAAAATCGCCACAATATCAACAAATAGTAACTATATTTCTACACTTTTTTAATTCAAAATAATTGCAAACACAATCATTTACAATTAAAACTTGTGTAAATATTTAATTACATTCACGTGCACGTTCAAAAAAGCTTGTGCAAAAACATTTGTATGTTGACCTTGTGGTACTTTATTTTAAAAACATCCACAATTCGCAGTTTTTACAAGGTAAAAATATTAAAATTAGCTATGATAGTTACATACAAATAAAACAGAATGCATTTTAAGAATTCAATTTATTGAATGTTTTAAAGTAAAACTTTACTCATTAATAACTTTTATATCAATATAATATGTAGGAGGATAAATCAATATAAATGGATATTAACAGGGAGACGATAGTTTCGTCTTTAAAACGCTTAATAATTATTTTCGAAGAACAGACTCCCCCAGTTGCAATCCTCCGTCGATCATATGATGGCATCCCGTGATGCACTTTGCTCTATCGCTCGCCAAAAACGACACCAGGTCCGCAACATCGTCAGCTTCCGTTATTTTTCTCAAAGGTACGGTCGGTTTTACTTCCTCAAACTTTTCTTTAAAAAGTTGATCGGACAAGCCACCGTTAATGAAAAGATTGGTGTAAACCGGGCCCGGGTTCACCGAATTCACCCTTACACCTTTGGGACCCAGTTCCACTGCAACACATCGCGTTAAGGAGTCCAGGGCCGCCTTCGTCATGCTGTAAGCCATCATAATCGGAACCGTGTGAGTGGACACGACACTCGACACCGTAACAATATTTCCCTTGGTCGCGATCAGATGCGGTATACACTTCTGGGTGAGTAAGTAGGTGCTGCGAACATTTGTCGCTACCATTTTGTCGAAGTTGGAGATGTCGTCCATGATGCCAGCCAACAAAAGCATTCCAGCGTTGTTGACCAAGACGTTGATCCTTCCATAGCACATGACGGTTTCCTTCACAATTTTCTCTATGTCCCCATCGCTGGTTAAATCTGCTGTGATCACCAAGGGCTTGTTGCTGGATAACTTTGTACATTTTTCGGCGACACGGTTAAGATTAGTAGTATTTCTGCCAGTTAAAGATAGTAAAGCTCCAGCTTTTGCGAATTTGTATGCGCACGCTTCACCGATTCCACTACTCGCACCGGTAATAATCACAACCTTGTGTTCGAACTCCATCCTGACCGAGAGTCTTCCACCAACTGAATATAACCGTATAATGTATCTAGACGAGTATTGTATGCCGATAATATCTTACTTGCTGAAGTACTTAACCAAAAACAATACAGAGTAGGTTTCCAATGGCAGAGGTATCTTTTAAGTTCTTGTAAGTACTTGTATTCTTGTAACTTATTAAAGACATTTTGGAATTGATTACACAAGGTACGTTTCAAGTACATATTTAAAACATATTTTCAAATTTTAAGTTGAAATAACTCTTTGTAAGAAGTTTTTATTCTTCAGAATGTCCTAGTTTATATAAAAAGTCGTAATGGCTTCGGGTATAGTAGTAGGCATAGGTCGTGAGCACAATCTTTATTGGTTGGTTTGACATTGACTGAACTGCGATTCACGCGGTTAGTTCATCAGTCGTCAGTTTGTCAATGGTCCAACGCGTTTTTTCGGCATCTGTATATTGGCCGAAAGTGCATAATATCCCTACCACTGATCATCTGTGCTGACGACTCATGACGGGTACTATAAGTGAAAAAAACATAATTACCCACGGCCGAAATAGGATCTAACATTTTACCTTAATATTTTATTTCTCTGTATGTGACGTTTTGTAAATCTTGTGGGAAAATACGAATCTTCATTATCCTTATATTAAATTTCACCATTGGCCGGCCACTTGTTCTATTGATTAATTACTCTGTACATTAGTTGTTGCTCACCTTGCTCACACGCCACGGGCGAGTATTTAAAATCTCGATTTGTTACAATGAGATCTAACTATTATATTAGTAACAAGAACACATTAAGTTTTTGTATGTAAACTTTTTGGATATAAGTCACTATTTAAGCTACTATAAAATTTGAATAATTTTCGTATTTGTTTGTAATGTTACTTTTTGCGATTAAAATACTGAGCATCATTGACACTACAAGGTTATGATATAAAAGTCACCCAAAAAAAGATTTCCTAATTATGAGGGTAACACATTTTTTATGTCTTGACATTCTTTAACATATACACCGTATATACAACGTATAATAATCAACTGACCTATACTTTCCACGGTTAACTACTTATCTATTAAACTTAGATTCTGACCACCAACAGTCCTACAGGTCACCTACAGATCATTTACATATAAGTACATATTTTGCAGATCTTGGATTTAAGTTGATTGTGAAGTGTTATTTTATTTTATCTTATCTCATTTTCTCGTATATCATATTATATTGATATGACCGACAAATGACTATGAAATGGTATTTTATGTTTCTAAATCACTCTTACATTGTAGACACTATTTAGACTTTTATTTTTCATTATAAGCCTTTAATGATTCTTTATGGAACTTGCTATGTTTATTCTCTGCGTTGTCTATGGTGAAAACCAACCGATCACAATTGGTGGTTGGAATATTGTTGCCAGCAATTGCCAGGAGCTGTTTCGCAACGGATGTTTACAGTCACTACGGGGCTCAATTCCAATGTACATTGTCCCATGAAATGTTTGATTTTTAAGTGCTTTTCAATTTTTACTAAAGAAACTCTAAATGTTATCTATTACTATGTGCAACCAATGCACTACAAACAATTCACGCCTATTTTTCTAGCAAACCCAGGAAAAATTAAAATCTTCAAATGATGGTGAAATTTTTATTCATCTGTGTGATCTGTTCAATAATATAAAACGTATTCGTTTTAGTAATTTAAGTAACAATGAATACTCATATTATGAGATATTAAGAGACACCTAATCGGTGTAGTAACTTGTTCAAAAACGTGACTAGTAGTTGCACGTACACAAGTGCAATAATTATAATAATTTAGAGGCTTTATTGGTTTTCGAAGTGGTACTCGTAGTTGGCACGGGATTCTCGGGCAGGGATAAAGCATACTTCACGATCTTACACCAATGCGGATTACCTAGTACCTAAACAAGAATTACTTGCCAACCTCATGTCGATTTTTAAAGCGCGAAACGATATCAAACGATTCTATAAACATAGATATAAATTTTAAAACGTGTAGTAGGTAAATATGGAAACGAGCCAGTTTTATACCCATGAGTAGTCTCCTGCGTCACAATATTACTAAAATTGACGAAAACACATAATAACAGGATTTACCAAATAGATCCTGTTAACAAACTAATGATAATATCTTGAGAATCCTTGAGGAATTCCTTAGCAATCGAAAACAAGATTATTACAATGTTCAATAATAAGTAAGTACCTAACCTACATATCTTATTAAGACTATTGAGGAAAATATGCGACTTAGTAACATTCTATAAATTAAAATAAACATGTACACAACAAGACCAATAGTATAAATTCATTGTCCTAATAAAGATTTAAATTTGGTTCTAAGTCATAAAATAAAGATTTAATAGTAACGAATACCGAAATGTTACAACTAAAAGTCGTTAGTATAGATTTTGTAGGTTCGGCGAATCCCAAAATGGCAATGGCGGCGTAGTTATGTTTGTCGCGTATAAATTAGGGAATTATATTAATCACGGATAACACCCAGTAGTTACCCCTAACGAGTATGGGTATTGGTGGGATTTCTCTATTAGACACTTCTCTAATTTTCATGTGGAGCATGTAGTTGCTGCCATGCAATTTACTAAAATTATTTCTGTAACTACTTATTTCTGTAAATTCTGCGTGTGTTAGTGTCACACAGAAAGCGTAATAATATTTGGTGGGAGACAATGCTTGAAAATGATTCTGTTATGTAACCAATTAGGTTCCTTCAGTAGGTCAGATTACCAAAAAATATTAAAAATAATTACGCCTAAAATAACGAAAAGAATTTTTTTAGACGTTGATATTTATTAACAGAAATATTTAATAGATAAAAAACTCCGATCATGACAAAAGTTAGTTTGTAGCCGATTTTTATTTGTGTATAATCCCAACGTGAGACTACAATGGGCACAATCAATTTAAAGAAGATTACGCAGTAGAAATTAACGCAAGATAACGAGGAGTTAGTTACGCACCTGGGGAAGGAAGGAGGGATTCAGATAACCGAATATATTACCACGATTAAGTTGCTGAAAAGAAGAAATTCTCACAAAGTAAGGGAAGGCGTAATCTAAACGAGTTCGTTCGAAGAGACTTTCGAGCTGTTTATCTCAATACCGACCTGAAGGCTTTTGTTCCATCTCTTCACTGCGTCTCTCATTGGTATTTTAATATTTCAACTCTTTGTTTTTGTCGTCACAACTAATTTGCAACCGCAACAGAGATATCGTAATGAAAATTTATTCGAAGCGGAAACACAACAAAGTAAAATACAAGAGGATTAAAATTTATTTCACAAATAAAATAATATCATAGACGTTTGAATAACTTAAAACACAGAACATCTGCTATAAAATCATTTGGGTCATTGATATATTAATACATATATATCGGATTTTGTCTAACCGCGGAGTACAGGGTCGCCCAAATGAAGGCCGCAGTCGATAGTATGGAAGCTCCCAGTTATAGAGTTTGCTTTTTCACTTGCCAGAAATGCTACAAGTTCAGCTACATCTTCACTCGAAGAAACTTTCCTCAATGGTAGGGCTGCTGCCATATTTTCAAACAACTTATCATTAACTTCATCGTTGATTCCATTTCTTTTAAAGAGAGTCGTGTTAACTGGACCCGGGTTTACTGCGTTCACTCTTACACCCTTGGGTGCTAGGTCCAAAGCGACGCACTTTGTGAACATGTCGACTGCAGCTTTAGTCATGCAGTACGGCATCATCGCGGGAACTGCCACCGTTGATACTATGCTCGAAACGTTTACGATGTTCCCCTTCGTTATAATTAAGTGTGGAATCGCTTGCTGGGTTACCAAGTACGTACCCCGCACGTTGGTGGCCACCATGCGATCAAAATTAGAAATGTCATCCATGACTCCAGCCATTAACAAAAATCCAGCGTTGTTAACCAAAACGTCGATTTTTCCAAAATGGGAAATGGTGTCCTTGATTATTTTTTCAACATCTTCAGAGACGCTAATATCTGCTTTTATGGCGAGCGGTTGGTTCCCGCTATATTGTGCGCATTGATCAGCGACTCTGTGTAGATTATCCACGTTTCTTCCAACGAGGGATAGTTGAGCGCCTAATTCAGCGAATTTGAGAGCACATGCTTCACCAATGCCTGCACTTGCACCTGTTATTAATACTACTTTTTGTTCGAACTCCATTCTGGCCGAGAGTTCGCTCCTAACTGAATAATTAAAAGACGTGAACAAGGGACATGTTATGCACTGTCGCCTTGTTATCCAGTTACAACGGTTTAGTGAGCATCTATAGATTTGTGAATAATTAGAAATGGCATAATTTTAGTATTGTCGATTGTTATCGTTTAATTATGTTATCTTAGTCTGTCCCTGTTATACTTTTGATTACTTAGAATGTTTCTTATAATCCATATAACAGTAAAGACAAAAGGTTATTTCTTTTGTACTATGTATTAACAAATGAAAGAAACGTTTCATTAAGATATGACTACTATAGTTAAGACAAGTTCTTTTTTGAATGATTTTTAATTGCTGCCAGCTTAAGCAGGCATAATTTTAGTAATGAAGAAGAAATGTAATTATAATCAAGTTCAATAATCAGATTTTATATATTTGTGAATTAGCTACAGTACAGTGAATTAGGTACTGAACATTATTCGGGAATAATATTATTTAATATGTATATTAGCCCGTAAATTAAAAAAAGTGTAACTGTCTAATAGATTTAACATACTGCAGAGATCGTCGTGATCAATAATGTAGACACTAGACATATTTTTGGAATCCTTTCAGCTCTGGGTAATTTTGAGTCTGTTGTGTTCTTAGCGTATCTATAGCCTTCTACTTAATATGTACTACGCATATTGACCGACAAAAGACTATTGCGCAACCAAATATGAATGTGGTAATCTCAAAGGGATTGTATGGTCACTGTGAGGCCTGCGACAATTGTATAAATTAATTACCTACTAAGATGTTTCTTTAATGTATTTGTATACTTTTGATTAACGACGTTGATATAGAAGTAGTTTTATGACTTCCAAAGGTTTACTCTTAAGTTTGGTAGGTTTAGCTTTTTTTAATCCCACACTAAGGTTTATTGTAATTTAAAGGATTAAAGTGAAAAAAAAAGGCGGCCATCTCAGTTATATTAAAATCACTAGTTAAACAATAGGTTATTTAGGACCATGGAAAAAATCAAAACACAAGTGTTTTACATACAATTTATTTTGATCTTGGTATGCGATAGGCAAAATTAATATTTGAAGCGTTTCTATGTATCGTACATTCTCACTGAAGACTATCTATGGGTTATAATTGAATCTTACAGTATAAGCTCCCTATACTTGTCTTTGGCACTTGCATTATAGTAAGATATTTTTTTAAAATTTACCTGCCTAAAAGTTAAATATCGACATCATTACGTAATGATATAAAAATCACGTAATCGACCTAATTTTACGTATATGAGTAATATTGAGTACGTGTCTACTACAACTACAATGGTAATTAGAAGTTCGTTGAAGATATCTTATTACATCTTTAACAAAATACACTAAAATTCAGTTAAGTGTACAAAAAATCTATTAAAAAGGTAAACAAAATGCAAAACTACATGAAGTAAAAGAAACAAAATGCTTATTTTATTACAATTTGATAGGTATGTAATAGTACGTATCAGGTAAACTTGTAAACATATGACTTTGACATCATTGAAGAAAGAATATAACGTCGGCATCACTCATTTTAGCCAATAAATTTGGATAGGGAGCTGGCGAGCATTTAGGTATATGATTTGCTTGTACTCCATATTGATAGGCATTAAAGTTGGGTTCAAAACGACAAAATTTCTTAATGAATGAAGGTCGTACGTTGCTGCGTTTTTCTTCTACAGGGCTTCAAATCGGTAAAATAAAAAATTGGTAATCATTTGCTCGTGTCTGCCTCTGGGGTTAATGGCTAATACCATTTCGATAACGAAGAAAATCTATGAGGCAGACATCCAGGGCTCTGCATTATCACAGGAGGTGGATGCAAAAATGTTGAAAAAAAAACTCTACTAAATCATTTGCTCGTAGTCCATACGATTAACCGAGTAACTGGGTCCATACGATTTATTAGAACTGAATACAAAAAAAATTTCGCAGACATTTTACTTACTGACTTTAACCGTTACAGGTGGTTTCAAAGTCTTAAGGCATAATACAATTACAAACAGGGTACTTTGAATCGCACGTTTTGCTAACGCACATTTTGATTTTTAATTTATTTGTTTCGATTAATATTTTGACAAACATAGACCTGTTAATTGAATGCTTCACCCAAGCAAATTCAAAAAAAAAAAATTAAAAAAAAATTCAAATGGTCTGCTTTCGGAATATCAATGACCTTCTTTCTTTTATAAGCAATATAAACAACAGTCAAAGAGGCAGACAGGAGCATATGATATAGCACCATTTTTTTGACGACATTTTTGAAGCGCTATTAATTGAAAACGCAGCGCTGTGATGGTGGCAGACTATTTTTCTGCGATCGTTCACGGGATTTTTAAACAAACACTGCAGGTCTGCCAAGCGTGCAAATCATTTTTTTATATCATAAAAAAATATTAAAAAATACATAACTTCAAAAATCAGAGTCCTAGATGTCTGCCTTTTTGATTTTCTTCATTTTGACAAGGTTTATAAACATCAGCCTTCGAGGCAGACATGAGCAAATGATATAGTATAGCTGTTTTTTTAACATTTTTAAGGGGCTGTCAATTGACAACGCAGCGCTACCATGGTGGCAGACGCGGTCCTTAATATTTCTTATCGTATAATTGTCGCTATTAATGAAGTCTGCCACACGAGCCGATCATATATATTTTTGCTCGCCAGCTCCCTATCTAATTTGTTTAAATTAAAATCATTTACGACATCGATGACAAAGATGACGCAAAAATGACAATGAGCTTGTAAATATAAAATGATGATGAATAATAATACGTATAGACAAAATGACGACGAATATATTTAAAGATGAAAATATTGCTGTTAGGTAAATGTGGTTTCGTATGTAACGTAGTCTCATTTTAGTCTTATTTGAGTTTGGATCCTCAGGTAGATATTGGCATCGAGTTACGAACAATGTAATAGACAACATTAGGATAATTGATGGAAGTCAATTACGGGAAGTGGATAATCATTGGACGTCTAGTAAGTATAAACGTTCCATAGGCATACATGCATACATTACAATATCCTTACGACAATGTACGTATAATGTACCACTTGTGCACGTGCAACGGTTTACTAATCTTATCAGTAAAAATATAGTTAGCGATTTTTATTCACCCAAATTTCTTATTAATGAAAATATTTGTGATCAAAATAGCTTCTTATATTATTAAGCTTGCAATAGTCCCTTTATTATGTAAAGTCTTAAATGATATCTAAAGCCGATACGGAGTTATCAAAACTCACTTAGCTTTGTACAAAATGATGTGTATAAATATTGGAGGGAGTGCGATATTGGACGTTCGTGTTTTTTCTTACATTTACGATACATGTCCTACTTAGAGATATACTGTCGTTGAAAAATCTAATACTAGTAATAAGTATTAAGTTACGATCTAGTTCCATAAGTACGTTAATTATTCAAAAAAAGAATATAAATCTAATAACTATAGTTATTACACTTAATGAACCATTTTACAGCATTTGGAACAATAAAATAACAAATTTTACCACACAGTTGACTAGAACTGACAAAAATAAACATAATTAACTTGTAAACAAAATATCTTCTTATCATACAAATAAACTATAGAGATCCATTGAAATGAACAAGGGAAATAATCAAAAATATTTATTTATGATAATAAACGCGTTCACTGATCCACTAGGTACTTTCTGACTAAATATTTCGATACCTAGTAACAAATTATATAAGTTATGATCAAAAATAATATTTTGCCGAAGATATTTCAACTTCGAAATTATTTTTTTGTTCAACGAAGCGTGAGGGATCTTTGCTATACTTATATCTAACATTGTAATAATATATTATGTTTGCATCATGTACACTCTAGGCAATAATGTATCCACATTTTGACTTACTTTTTATAGAAGTACCTAACAATTAACTTAGTTTACTGAGGGATTTTTAGTATTTTGAATGTATTAAAAAGTTAAAATTTAAAGCAGTAGGATCAAAGTGTTTCTGGCTTAATATTGCAATTTATTTTTATGACTTGGGGTACGTACATAATTATGTATCTATTTTAATGTTGTCGTGTATAGTGTGTATATGTTTAGAATCCATATTAACGTTAATGTTTTATGCACCTGATTGTATTCTACAAATATGTTAAGTAGTCAGTATTATAACATTCTTTAATATTTAGAAAAATAACTATTGTTTCTACATACACGACTACAAGTTTTCTACAATTTGCCTACAGGAATATCAAAGATACTTAAAATTTAACATTTAAATACAATAGACGAGAGGACGTTCTTATACCATACTTATTTCATAAATTAATGCAGTCTATACATATTACAAATAAATAGCAATACTTTTAAACTAAAAGTTTAAGATCACAATATCGCTTGGCAATATAATCTTAGCTTCTAATCTAGCATCCTAAGAGATCGTTCACAACATTCATTTCTTACTACGGTACATTTTCGTTACACCAATTCGTTATCCTAAGAAGCATGACTAGAAAAATAAGAAAAGACTTGACTTTTCTACTACTTATTTTGTTTGGCAATATTTCTTGTAGGCAGACAATGGTGTGACCCTATGTAAAGAGCTTGGACATTTAATAAGTAAATTGTCTGGATCGCATGGACAACGACGGCCCTCTTATTCAGAGGAGCGCTCGCTCTATGTTGAAATCCGAAAATTTCATTGATTTAATTCAAAAAAATAAAGATAATAAACCGAGTGTATCATTTTAATTAAAAGTTGGTTATCAATATTTATTTATGTTTTGATACCGAATATCAACCAAAGGCTAGAGAGAAATAAATCAAGGGCTTGGGCCGTTGGGACCAATTCGGACGGATCACTAACCATCATTCAACACTTACTTTTAGAATGCAACTATTGCTGTTGCATGCGTCGTTGCACTCTTTGTTTTATCAACAAGATTTTTGTAATAATAACTTTACAGTATTCAGTGGCGAAACAGTTTAAGTTAAACACGACGCGTCCAATAGGTTATAGTCTGTCAAAGTTTGTTCGAAACGCAATGAAAACCCAATTTACATTTTTTAACTACTATTATTTTCTACATTAGGTACTGTCCACTTTAAACCTTTAAAAACCTAAAAAACCTTAGATAAACGATGCCTTACAACTCGATACTGCACTATATGTCAATACAACAGTATTCATCATTTCATCTACCTTCGATGTAAGCGGTAAATTTCGGATGAATATTTGTTTTTTTCACTGCATTTCGAACTGATCAGTTTTGGAGGTGAAAACTCATCTTAATTATGTATACAGTACCGGCGATTTCTATTAACAATTCGTATAAAATCGGCAAATGAATATTTTGAAATACAATAATTCAGAATCATGGATTTATGTTCCGTGATCTATTATAGTTATACATATGGTAGCAATGCGAGCCTAAAACAATTTACTCCATTGACAGTATCATCAATCGTTTGATGCGTAGTTTGAATTGGTGCTGAATAAAAAATGGAATTTGTCTGGAATGGCTCTCTAATTTTAGATTCCAATATTTGCCTCTGTTCAATTACACAGGTTCTTTGGCATCGTCATATGGCATTCAATTACGTACAATATGTCGGCAATTTTCCTTTTAAAATAACATTATAATTTTTTGATTGTAATGGCCGCTGTTATTGCCTGGAGAAGTAGAATTAGGTAGGTACTTACAGTCATTATTATAACCAGTCACAAACCAAATTTGTTGGGATATGCTAGAGGTTAAATTACAGTAGGTAGATTTTTTTAGTTTTCAAGAGCACCAGCGCATTTACTTAAGTAACTTTATAAAGAATTTTTTCAAAAAAAAAAGCAAATAAACCCCAATCAAAAATCATTTATTTGCACGAATATGGGTTAGTTATTGGCCTTTTTCAGATTTTAACTCCAAAAAGGGTGTCAAAGCTCGCTCATTTGCTACATCCAAATTATAAAAATAAATTTAATGAAATCTAGTCGAATTGAGAGCCAAACAAAATAAAATGACGAAACCAATGATTCTCACTCGTACAATAACAACCCATAAGATGCTACGAAATGTCTCTGCACTTTAATAATTTTTTTTCTCTTATATCGCCGGTACATTACAACTTGCTTAAGACATACTATTTACAAGAAAAAGCCGTCTAAGATGTCTTTAGGTGGTGAGACTCGTGGTCGCAGCGGCGGAGGACGGCGAAGTGAGTCATCTGGAAGGTGTTGGTGGACCGACTGCCGCGCTCCAGGGTACCCGTCATTGTGTAACCCATGTTGAAGTCCGCTTGCGTCACGTTCGTTGTCAGGTATAACTGTAAGAGATATATAGTTCATCAAGCGATCGAAAGAGTTAACCAACGACGGGCGCAGCTTAAATGCGCGCTTCCGTGCTTCGGAGGACACGTTTAGCCGTCGATCACGGTTGTTATCAATAAGATAGCAGTTGCTAAAGGCTTAACGCTTGCTATCTATCGACAAGGCTGTCGGAGGCTCTATGGGCGATTTGAGAACATCCGACACGGGTTGGTCACTGATCTCTAGCCCGTTTCTCAGATTCGCATATTAGTAGCTTGGGGAAGTATGCTCCAGGCCTCCTCCTGTTGTAGGGAGCAACTCGTGCCTACCAGTGGAACATAAAGAGTTGCAGCCCATAGCCTGACCAGGGCCTCTGCACATCTTCAAAAGTGGCGCGACATACGCCTTTGAATGTCTCGTTGTCGCTGCCAAATTTTTGCATTATATCTAACAACCAGTTGTCAGTACAAGATATTCATTAGTTCATAATTTTTCCGCAACATGGAGAGGTAACATACAACATCTCCAGTGTGGCTATAAATGATATGACGAAATGGTATTAATAAGTAATTAAAAATATTACTATCAATAAACGATAGCGTACTTACAACCGTCATATCAATTGAGATATGAATTAAAATATTTATCTTCAGTCCACACGTCTGATGATAGCAATCTACCGTTTCATTCATTAAAATGTCCTGTAAAGCTAATGGTTTCAGCTTTTATTTTAATTGCTTTCGAATTTTAAAAACCAATGTAAGGCTGATTTAATTAAGTAAGTATTTAATTTTATGCCTTGCGTTATTCATTTCATAAACTGTTACTGATTTATTTATTTAATTTTTATACAGTTGTGAATTAAGTGGTGGTAAAGTACTGTTTTAATAGAAAATTTTTCTTGGTAATATTGTGAATAAAAATTAAGCATCTACTTGTAATTTATCATCTAGGTACTTGTAACGCAATCAGATGAACACTTAATTTTAATGAAATTTAATTGAGTATTAGGATAGCTACAACTCTTGAAAAGATTTAGGTAGGGTAATGAGGGTGGTAGGCAGGTAGGCACCCCGGGCGAGCTCCAATGATTCCATCAGCTATAAGATTTCCATTAAAAATTACCTTAAAGTCAGCGTCTGTGCCAAGATGTTTGAATGTCCCGACGATGTAAACGGCATTCACGCCGCTTACCACCATCCGAGCGTGGGTGCTATGCCTGTGTAAAGAAAAATATAAATAAATACAGTAATGCATTACAGCTTCATTTGAATGCATTTTTGGATCAGATATTAGCCTACGCTAAGCCCGTTGTACCTTTGTTCTTAAAGAGACATCTTTAGAAATGACCAGTATGTCATTAAACCTAAATTATTGTGACTCAAAATAACGCTCACACATCTTTAATTGCGTTAAGTCAGGCCCTTGTTATTTTGAAGACATGAAGACTTGAAGACATGATGTTTTCAAAAGCTTTATTGGAACATATATCGCGCAAATATTTTTAGGAAAAGGTGGTGCCTTTGGCTCCACCTTGGGTATACTCGTAGATACTTATATTTAGTGAGTATTTTTTTTATTTAATAAATCTATTGATTATGGTGCATTTGGGTATACCTTCAAGTTTGTATTATACTGATCAATATCATGTTCGAGGTAAGTACATACTTTAGTGCGGAATATAACGACCCCTACTCATATGCAAATTGTTGCGAAGCGAATGCGTGATGTATGAAATTGATTTAATTTTATGTGCAATTGTATATAATGTGCTTATTATTGTTATTATTTCTCTTTGACATTTTTTGTACTATATTTTAATTTACATTCATTATTATTGTAAAGTGTATATTTGATTCTTATTGTTGATTTTTATTGTAATTGTGTGATAAATATTATGTGATTAGAGTAATTGGTGTAAACCGTTCTAATCAAAACAAATAAATATTATAACGTGTCCAACCTATTTATAAAGGTTCACGTACGAGTAAGTAAAGCAAGGCTACCTTTACGAGGTCCCTGAAAGATGGATGGGTGCGCTAATTATATACCGAGCTGTAACACTTGTACCTACTGTGTAATATGGATAACACATTGTGATTTATATGGTCCGAGCTGATGGTAATAACCATGACTAAGAATGTAAGTATATTTTTTGCATTGTTTACAAAATAAGAACCGTTAGAAAAAACAATTTACACATCTACCATTTCCTTCCTTTCATCACGTTTCTATGCCAAATACTAACAACACGTAACACCTTTACCGCGTAAAACATCATTGGCATGTGTCAATACGTTATTCTGTATTAATAAAACATACATTTTTGCTAGGGCAAATATTTTATTTCAGGGTTGGCGCATCAGACGCGGTCGTTGGCAGTCCGAGCACGTAGAACAGTTACTAGGGCAGATCCAACACGTGCTTAGAGCAACCCTAACGGCCTGTGTAGTGTGTAATGGCAAGACCCTTAGAAGGGTGCGACCACATCCAGTTCAGTAACGAATTCTCGAATAAATCTTTAACCTCATCACAAAATTGGAATAATTTAACTTGGAGTCTAACTTAAAACACAATGTAACGTTTTAGGTATGAATTCCTATGCATTAGGTAGGTAACTACGCATGCTTAATTTTATTGATATATCCAATTTAAAACTTTTTATATTACAAGAATCACTTATAAACAACAGATTATATAATAATATTGCATATACGTTTGGGACATCAAATATTATCAGAAACCCTGAAGGAACGCCCGGGGTGATTCAAGGAGATACCGGGCCAAAATCGACAAAGACCTTTCTCTGGAGCATTTATACTTACATACTTATACTTATACTTACTTACGTACTTATTTTTTTATAATATTATAAAGCTGAAGAGTTTGTTTGTTAGTTTGTTTGTTTGAAAGCGCTAATCTCAGGAACTATGGATCGATTTCAAAAATTGTTTCACCAATGGATAGCTAAGATGTCCCTAAGTGCTATAGGCTATGTATATATATGTACCACGGACAAAGCCGGGGCGGACCGCTCGTAATTATATATAAGAAAACTAGATAAGTAATGTGATGCAAAAAAGGCACGGACCTAGAGTCTGTGGACAGCAATTAAAGACACAGAAAAAAAAATTAATATCAACTCAGTTCAATAGTTTTCAATAAACAATGTCTCTTCCTTTTCTTTTTATTAGAACAAGAGTTTTGTACGAGTATGTGATTAGAGCAAGATATCGGTAGGATTAAAATAGATTTTCTTCACAATCGGTGCAACATCGGTATTTTCTTTAACTGATATTTCCGCATCGCTCCCTTAGCCGAGAGCATCTCGTATCTCGCGTCGAATCCTTTCCAACTTTCCACAAACAAATTAAAAACCTTTATGCTCCCTTTCGTACTATTTTCTACCCCGTAATCGTCGACTCTTAACGTTTGCGCAATTTGGAAACGAGCTCACGATGAGTGCCGAAATTAGATGTTAAGGAAAGCAGAGATATGGGCACTGAATATGTACTGATAGAATACAAACGAGAATTTTTATTATTATCATGTTTATTCTTTTAATGTTATAATTTAAAGCTATTGTAAAATGGTAGTGTTCATAGGACCGAAGTACCTAACTGTCTGAGGTTAGGATTTATTGCTTTGAGCTAAAATCAACACTACCTATTTTCTTAGGCGCAATGTAATGATTCCACAGTTTATATTATGTTTCGTGGATTGTGCTCTATTTTTCCTCAATGAAACTAATATGGTGACCAGTTAATTACCTATGTATATGACTAAGATAGAAAATAGCTTACACAACTTACACTCGTACACTGTTACACACACGTACAGTGGTACATGTATGTATAACGCTACTTTAAATTCTGGTATGAGTAGATCTTGAATTTTCCCTGAATTTGGATCCAGGTCAAAAATAGTGATCTAATAAAGATCATCAACTAATCCCTACTGGTATTTTACGGGATTTTATAACCGCCTGCAGTAAATGTAAAGTGTACTGAGCTGGGAAAGTAGCTTAAAGCAATTTTATCTTACGTTTATTGCGAGACTTTACCGCTGGAGCATTTCGTAAGCCACTGTACCTAAGCGGGTTTCCGTTAAGCAATAATACCTAAGCATATTGCGTTTAATATAATATTAAGTAGTTATCGTATTGCATTAATGAAATATATAGGCGACGATTATTATTAAAGGAAAGCTTTATAATTTTAAAAAGAAAAGTAACTCTATCTCTCTGTGACTATAATAGCCCTTCGATGGCGATGGCTAATTACTGAATCCACACTGACTGTAAAGAAATTTAATATGAAAGTCAGCTGAGGGAAACCTATCCTTTTGAAATATTATAAGCTTCGACGACGTTGAATAGATAGTAATTTGTTATGCTTATAAATTTGATGGGGCTTTCACAGTAGCTGGGCCAATTATGATGAAATTTAATATAAAGTTTATAAGTTTAAATAACAGAATTTTAGTGAATAATAATTATAAATGAAATATAAAGAAAAGGAATGGAATCTATTCGTAGTAGCTTTCAGCGTGAGGAGTGATATACACACAGGTAGGTAGGTACACAAATTTTTATATAATATATATCAAAAGTTGTCAAAAATGTTTACATTTCTATTTCTATTTCCATATTTATATTTATATACATAATTATAGTAAAATTACTAAATGTTTTTCGAAATCCGTGGAAGAGAAAACGAAACATTAACGTTAACGATTATTGCATCCGCATTACGGTTTTGCCTAAACGACGCGTATTTCATGATAACACTATCCTTGAAAACTCTTTGTTCAAGTGCATTCCTATTGTTCTCCGATTTCAAACTATCAAGTGCATCGCAGATGAGACTGAAAATTGGAAATTTTCCTTGTTGAAACCCTTGCCCCTAACTAGATAATGATTATTTAATTGTTTTTAAGTTTTTTTATTGCTTTACTTTAAGTTGCGGAGACTCTTTCTTCTTTTTTGTGAATATTTTACCCCCAAAAATAACCCTATTTAAATGGGTTACTTAATTTTAACCCATCATAAATTACAATAAAAATAACACATATTCTAGACAAAATGAAAGTGATTTAAAAATAAAAATCCCCAAATTTTAACATAGCACATGTTTGATATCTTGACACTCCATCTTGACATATAAAAATCTTTCGTGTAAATAGGTCCTTGAGCAGGATTTTCTAAATCTGTAGTTCTGAATCGGTATACTGTATGCCGGAACGTGTTGCCGTTGTAGAGCGGTAATAGGCTACAGAATTTGCAGCTCTTGACCTGCTAGATGCAGCGCACATGACAACTAACGAGGCAGTAATGAGGACCACTATTTCACTGAGACGTGCGCTATTACTGCGTTTGACTTCAACCTAATTCGTGTTAGCATCTTTAAAGTCCTACTCTTTGCTTTAACTCGGTATAGAAGAAGAACAAGAATAAAAAACCTTCAATAGCGGCGCTACTTCATGTGTGATGTGTTCTATGTGTGATGTTATCACACCAGTATCTGTCTTCTACACCTAACGTTGTTGATGTCAAGTTTCTGCAACCTCCAATGAGTTTTACAACAGCTAGAGCTGAACAACATCATTATTCGCACAACGGTCAGTAAAAGAAGTTCATAAGTTTTCCGCAATATGGCGAGATGCGCTAAAACCTAAAACACTGGTCAGGCTATACCTACACCTACTGTTACATTATTTACTAAGTAAGTACTTATAATTTTTCTTTGAACAATGTAATAATAAGGAAGGATTATTAGCCTTCCTTCCTTATTATGAAACCATTAAAAAGAAATTTTATTTTTCAATCACACTAATTTTATGAAATATCATTTCTACATAACGAAGATTTTTCCCGAAATACATTTCCCTCAAGCGCGGTGAGGATGTAACAAACTAGATAAAGAATAATTCTCGGTAACAGCTGAGGTATGGTACCTTATAAATAGTATCTCATTCCCGCTAAGCCCCGAGCCTCGAGCGTCCGCCATCTTTATTTACGGCACGTTCGCACGTCGTGAGGCGCTCCGATTACGCGATAGTGGCGCCCCCAGCCACCTCGGCCGTTTGTCAAACGACGGTTTAACACTCACCTGAACCGCGGTTAATTGCAAAAAGCAAGGCTAATGTTCAACCAACATGATGTAGTATTTCCTTGCTACGTAAACATTTAATTTTGCAGGTAATTTATTGTAAGGAAACTTACAGGGAATCTGGGCGGAAATTAAAATATTCATTGCTGAACGGATATGGAGGCATTGACACTAGGGTTAGGTTAGTTTTCTTACATTTTATTCAAAGATTAGTAAATAAAGGTTTTCGTTTGTTGGACAAAACAGATGCCAATCTAATGCCAATTCAATAGAAAAAATAATAATTAAAGACAAAATGACTTACCATAAAATAGATATATAAAAATAGATAGAAAAAAATAGAAACTACTTACCATAAAAAGTATCAATTTAAACTGGGATAGTAATTTAAATGATGATATTGGAACTTAAAGCGAAGCAGGTAGTTTTATAGACCTAGTAAAACTTTATGCAAATTTAAACTATCAGCTTTAAGTGTTTATGACAGGATTGGCAGTTGGTCAGGCTGGTTTTATTAGTTTATTGGTACTTCGTTCTCATCATCGTATTTCCTCAACTAAAACACAACCTTATCGTTATTTGAAAAAGGTACTTATGGGCTTGTATGAAAACCGTTGAGAAACATGTTCGCGTTCTAAGTATTTACAGTTACTTAAGTACAAACCTACGATATTCTATATTCTTTCCTGATTTCCCATTTGTTTCACTTATAAAACTGATCAAAATCGGTTGAGCGGTTAAGACGTGAAATCGTACGTAACAGCCAGACATAGACTGATTACGATAGATTACTGCCGAAGTTATTGACGCCTTGCATAGTGCAATATTAAGACGCTGCCAGTGCGCTGTGCGAGGGTCCTGTGTTCGATTGCCAGAGGAGCAGAGATGAAAATGTTCTTGTTTTGTGTGTGTTCATGGCACCCACGATGCAGGCATTCGTTGTGTGGGGCTACGAGGGTGATGAGTGTGTGTGTTGGATCAGTAAGGAGTTATAATATTAAAGCTTTGTGTTTTACCTTCGTGTGCCAGCCACTTCGACGACTTTGCACCGCGACCGTCGCCACCAGCAGGGCTGCAGCGTCCAATAGGAGGAGGAAGCACTCCTGGCCCAGCCTTCCTCAGGGAATAGGAGCACCTAAATAATAAAAGGAACATGGTATTACAATACCGCCGGTTTTTTATAGTAAATGGGTAGCAAATGGGTTAATCTTTAAGTGGTCATTACAGCTCACGTAATTTTAAACAGGTAAGGATAGAACAGGACCACTATCATTAAACAAGATCTATAGAGAACAAACTAGATCTTGAGAGCTTTAATGTAATAAAAAAATGGTACCCATAGACATTGAAAATAAGCTCTAAGTCTATTTATTAAGAAGTTAACTGTCTAATAAATACATTCCTTTTAATAAAATCGCTAGAAGAGGGTTCCGATGTTCTAATGTTAATAATACCTAAAAGTTATTTTATCAAACAGTTGGAGAACGTAGGCCTATAAATTGCAGGAAAGAAAAACATAAAGTGCGATTCGATTTTCGTAGCAATTTCCCTCATTGTTGTCTCGGGAACAAATTTAACGCAATAATACATCAAGACATCTTCAATTGGGGCTTGGGGCGAGACTTCATGAAACATTGAGTACAAATTTGCTAAATTGGAAAAGTTTACAAGCCTTTCGACGTCGGGTTGAAAAATAGCTTTTTGACTAAAACTAATATTGTCGGCCAGAAACAAAACAGCGGAGTTGTAACGAAGTTGTTTCGAGCGCCCGAGTTTACAACCGCGGGCGGTGCGAGTCGATGCGAAGTCCGGTCGCAGTGTTACCAACCCTATGTTTTAACAGCAGATCAGCTGCTTCTCATTGATGCAACTGTTTTATGTTTCATCCCTATTTTTTAATTAAAATAATCAAAATTTTCCAAGCGCTACCGTCTTATTATTTTACCGTTATTTTCTTCTATTAATACTGTCAAAATTACAACTATTAAGATGCACACTAAATCTGAAGTCGATAACTACTGCCTTTCTGTGGCAGTAGTTGTCGACTACTGCCATAGAAAGGCATATGAAGAAATTTAGGTATCTACATAAGAACATTTTTTATGATTTAAAAAAGGAAAATGAGTCTGACAATACCAATTGAGGAAGAAAGTGGACAATCAACGTACGATATGTGAGTTCGGGTAATAAATATCTAAAATTTGGTGATTGTTTTATTTATATGTGTAAGGACACGGACACCGGACAGTATGAAATCTGCCTTTTTCATTGGTGAGCTGTAGTTTCTTAGTTTTTTGGGACTGGCAACACTGCCTGAGCGGACGCAGATCGGATAGATACGTTCAGGATACGTAAACTCGGAAGCATATTGGCTGCCGAGTCTCGCACGCTCGATTGGCTTTCGACATTCCGTTCTTATTTTCTTCGCCGCAATATTTTTTTTCTTAAAGAGCTTTCCTACCTTCGACAATATTGCGCCAGTTTCAAAGACTCGTTGGGGAAGAAATCACTTTCACGTCGAGTGAACACTCTAATGATCGGGTTCCGGAGGCGGCGGACGTCTCGCGCGGGGACAATGATCACTCGTCCCGGCGACCCGTCACCGACCCTTTGACGATTCTAACTATTGTTTAATGGATTTAAAAGCGTTTCGTTGTTGCAAATTTAAAATGCCAACTCGAGTTGGGAATTTACAGCGTAATTCGGAAATGTAACCATGAATATTAAATGCATCATTTTGCTTTTAGGAGTGATCTGTTTAACGGTTTGTATTATTCATGCACTTACTACTCATGAATTATCATAGTCTCAAAACTCCCCTAGTCTGAAAGGATTTCAGTACATATAAGAAATTTCACCGGCGAATATTAATTTTGGTTAGAAGATGTGAAAATGACAACCTCATCTCGGGTATAGTAAGGAATATTAAATGCTAGACGAAAGTCGTAAACTTGAGCTGAGCAGGTGTCTCAGTTCTTTTATAAGGTGAAATGTATATTTTTAGGGGAAATTAAGAGTTCATATGCAAGTGTGCATAACCAGCAGGTAAGAAAGAAGAGATAGAAAATGGCTAACGATAGACGAAATTCATCTTCAGGACAATAAGGTAAGTTACATTCAACTCCACCAACCCGCAGTAGTCCACCAACCCGCAGTAGGCCAGCGTGGTGGACTAAGGTCTACATCCCTCTCATTGTGAGAGGAGACCCGACCCTGTAGTGGGTCATTAATGGGTTAAAACAACAAACAACATTCAACTCGATCGGGAATGGATAAAATAAATCGGTTTAGACACCGCAACTGTTTAGAAGTCTGTACTACAGAGAATGTGTTCAGATAATGTACGTACAAACCTTCTGCAACTACTGATGAAAACCCTAGCAACCCTAACAATGAGATACGAGCCGTTTGGTGGTCCTCTACTTTTATCAGCGTGTCTACGTATACCTACTTCCGATCTTTCTCTATGCTTCTTCTACTAAGAAATCCTAGAACCCCGACAGTGTTATAAAAAAGGCATGCAGCAGCGAGAACATGCAGTGCATATAACGTATTCATTCATATTCATTGGTAGCAGACAAAACCTCTACGACGGCGTTTAATATTCAATGGCTCTCATGGCCGTGCTTGGTTCACTTTCATTCGATCGCGAACGATGGCTCGTCACTTCATACTGAACGAGTGATCGAGAGTTGTCGCCCAATTACCGAGCATCCTCCCAAACACTCGTCACTATTAATTGCTTCCGAATTGGACGCCATTCAATCACACTTCTGCTTTGCTCTGTCCGTGATTGAATGTTTTATATTCATAACGTTGTCATAATAAAAGGGAGACAGTGTTTATGATTTGTCATAATTTATAATTATGTATGTATTATGTATATATTTTTGATGATTTTTGAAATTGTTACGCTTAGTAGCGTTTGAATAATTCTACTGAAGATGTTCGCTTACAACTTTCAAAATCCATCGGAAGATCATTTATTTTAAGTTTTCTAAGACAGGTACCAACGCGCATCGTCCAACGAAAGAGGAAGTTCACCAATTAGCACCTAATACTTTTCTGTCAGAGTATATGTACATATGAGCACATTCGCATTATAGCTCAGACTATCGTAGTAAAGCCAAGGCGCAACTTTCCACCTAAAGTAAGGTGTAACTCTACACCTTATCGTTAACCTGTTATGTTTTGTTGCTGCTTTACATTTGAAAATATACTACAGAAAATTTAAAATTAAGTACCTACGTCGTTTAATATGGACGTAAGGGCCCATCAAAATCCAACACCATTTCTAGCTCAAGTGAGCGTTGGCCGAGTCCTAGTGAAGTTGCGAGCTGCGAGTGAGTTCCACAGGAGTCTGATAGTCACGTAGCTGTACTCAACACTACTTGAACCTTGGCACTGGTGCCCATTTGACCTCACTGCATTTAGTGGCGTTTCGCCGGAAATGATGCCACAGTTCAGTTAAATAGGACATTAACGATGAAAGTAAGAAAAATGTAGCTTTGCCACGAGCCTAGCTGGATTTATCTAACAATGTAAAAAATATGAACTTCAGGAAACAGGGGTCAAAATTTTTTAATTTTTTATACACAAAAATTACATAGTCATCATATTATTATTATTGTGTTGGTTATTAAAAAGTTTCCTGACAATTATTAAAATATAAAGATTCGATTAATTGGGTTCATTAAATGATTTTATCGGAGTCCTGAGTTGCCGTCGCGCGTCGCTGGTAGAGTCACGTCCGTCCTCTCGACACTACTCGAGCGCTGGCAGACTGCATTTAGTCACATCTCTGCAACTATGTGCCACTCCAACGAATAAACCATTTAATTGTACTTCAGTCGTGACACTTACCTACTAGAGACAATCTTAATCCACAGGATTATCAACGCATTCAGTTACATCCAAGGACGGTGTCTTAACCCATCGATAAAAAGAAAGACTTTTTATTGCACACCAAAAACAAAACAGGACAATTTGATGGACCCGTAAGGCCCGCAATGCTGATAACGCATTTAACGGAATTAATTCGAATCTTGCCACACGATTTGATTATCATGATTAATCATAACTTAAGACATCGTAATAAAGTTTAAATAAAAAAAATATCTGGTACTCGTATGTGTTAATCGTAAAACCATTTAACTCTTTGTCGGGTATTGTAACCCTTCTAAAGGCCTCCGACAAGGATTGACGACCATCATCTATCCATGACAACGGGACCCCATACAATCTACCCACGGTCACTATCGGTTAAACAACCTTACAATTCCACGTTCACTATTACTTTAATATTTACCAATATAAGAATTTTATTTGAAAGTAAATCTCAAGTCCTATGTTGGTAGAACTAAATTAGTTTTTTATTTACGTTAAATAGAGAGGTTTACGTTAAACATATTTAATCGCCTGTTCAAATTAGAAAAAAACATTTTTTTAAATATTGTGTGTTATTTTATGTCTTGGAGATTTAATTGTGGTTTCCATAAAAATCCCTCGAAAGTCTTCGTAAAGATTATATCCAAAATCTTAACTACACAACATCAAGTCATTATTACATTTTCCTAAACGCTAAACCGTATTTGAATTCTTAATGCTGTATATAAGTAAGTGGCAAGTGAAGGGCAAGTAATGGAGTGCATATTTCGTTCGGTTGGCCAGCAGAGCTCGTTCGTAATTGGATTAAGCATGCACTGCGAATATGACGCGAGGATCGTCGTGCCACGTTAGCAGTGTCAGCACGGCACGATTGCAGTTCTCACATGGATTAAAATTGCAGTTGATAGGTAAATGGGGATAAGCTCTTGTAAGCCCTTGAGCTTGAAAAATGTTTATTTGATAATTAATGTACTACAACTATATGTTTAGCACAGGGTTCTTTTGAATGTAGGTTTTGTGATTGCAGAAGAGACTTCCTTTGGATTGATAGTTAAAGCTATTCTTTGCAGTTTAAAATCGGATTTAGATAAATTTTTTGACCCTCTAAGTTCCTATCTTTGTTTTAAGTAGGTAACGAGGGTTCAATGATATTATAGTCAAGAAATACCTAATAGGTGAAAGAATTTTTAAACCATTACCAGTAGTTAGGTACCTACCTAACATTCTTCAGTTAGGCTTATTGGGTTTTAACCAATAGTCAGGAAGTAAAAGATACTCGAAAGTTTTTTTAATTAATAAATGTTTACAAAACTTATCAGTAAACATTATGTAGGTAGTTAAATAAGACATTATTTTACTTCAAGGGATGAGTCAAGCTGTTGATTAATATAAACATGAACCCTACGGATCACATATGGGGAAGAGACCTCTTCAATTTCACTTCGGACAAGGGGCGAAAGTTTGTTCGGATATTATCATTCTTTTATTGCAAGACATTGTTTGTTCGATTATGAGATGAGCGTTTGCTTAGGGTTATGCGCTTGTAAAATTGATTTATGACCACCTTGAGTGATTGAAGGGCTTAACATGGCACATGGCACTAAGGATGGTGACGACTGACGAATACGCAACTTCGTAGTATTTTATTAGTAGGTAGTGTAAAAGGTAATCTGTATTGGCCATTTTATCCGCAGTGTTTTTTTTTTATTTATAGGTATAAATAATACAATTGTCTCAATGTCAGTGTCCGTCTCAATTTATCTATGGTTAAAAATGTTGTTTTAAATGTGTTTGAATTGTTTAGTGTTACTGAACCTAATAAGGGTTGTCACTTGCAGTATTTTGCATTAAAAGTTAACTGCCCATAACTTCAAAACGCTTACGAATATGAGCCTAGTTTCTTTAGAGGAAATACAGTACTAAGTTTAAGCAATTCCTCTTTTGCGAAAAGGATCGTCGTGCCTTTCCACCCTGTTTTTTATGAATAAATATCAATTACATAACTAAAAATGACGTGATATCAGATTAAAGCAGACCTACATGGAAAGCGTTGAGCGCATTGGGAGCGCGTGATGATCGAGGCAAAAATGTTTTTTTCTCCTAAATTACGGGATCCCTCGTATAAAAGACTTTTGAAACATTCGTCGAATGCAGGTGTTCTGTCGTTTTCAAAAATCGTATTCATGAACTGCACTTGGAGAGAACAGTTTTAGCGACACAATCCCTGGATACTGGTCTTTTAACCGTTCACTGCACATGCAGAACTGTTCTACTTTTTACGGCATCTATAAAGTTTTATTAGACGTGTTATATAAAAGGAATGGAGCCGTTTTATTTATACAAAGTTTTAGGAGTGGCTTTTGGTAAAATTGGTTTTCGAAGATTTATGGGGATATATAATTTTCTATAGAAGTTAAAAGTTTTAACGTCCTTGTCAATGTCCTGTTCCCATTATCCTATGATGAAAGGTTGAGGGCTGGCGGTATAGCTCGACAAGCTCCAATAGTTCTACTACATGTGACAAACTAACTTTAATTTATTACTAATATAATCTTTGAAATATCAATTCGGATGTGAAAACAAACGTAGCGTTGGAATTTAATTAAGCTAGTCGGATGCACTGACGTTCCCGCACCGGTGCTGCACTCGATCCTCATTTCCGGTTGGTGTGTAGTCACTGTGTAGTCCACATTACTTTAGGACTACTTTATGAATTAATATGTAGGCGGAAGCGATATGTATAGTGAAAAGATATGAATACTAGAAGTAAGTGAAGTGAAGTAATTTGGTTACTTACGGTCGTATAATAAATTATACGCGATCTATGCGAATGTAAGCGTTTTTAGACTTTTAACTTCTTTCTTTTGGTAAAATATTTAGAACAAGTATACAACGACGAATAGGATAGTGAGTTAGAGCTATGAGCTAACGGTTTTCCGTTGCGGCACCAGTCTGAAATAGGCATGAAACGTCGCACCATACAAAGAGAAATAAGGTAGACTGACGTCCGTGGATATAGCAGTACGCATTACTGAAGCGATTTATGTTCATTGATAACGCAGAGTTAAAACTTTTTCCGTGCGTCCCTGGGCCGATGCACTTTTTTATATTGTTGTTTGTTTAAATGATGTATGCTCATCAAATCTGGAGAAATTTAAGAATATATGCGCGTTAAACCGCTTTCTGGTTTAATTCAAACCGCAGAACGCTTCCTGTTGATCTACGTTTGTTACTACTGTGTCATCACATGCCATAAAACATGTTAATGGCCATTATAATCGCTTTTTCAGAAATAATGTAAAATTTTATATAAGTATTTCGTCAACATTCATATAGATGTATAATAAAACTGTAACTGACCGACATCTCTAATAGATCCATACAAATAGATTTTTTTTATCTAACGTTGCAGCAACGTTGGTCTTTACAAGAGTAATAAAGCACTGGATATTTTTTTACCGTGCACCAAATACCTACTCAAACATTTCTACCAGTCCTTTTATTAGTAGTAAATTATGCCTATGGGCTTCTACTTCTACAGTATAGAAAAAACAAAATTTACGATGATCAAAAGTCAACATGCAGTCGAATGTAATGCAATGTCATGTATCAAATTTTAATGGAATGAACGAGTATCGTACATAGAGTAAACAGCGTTGATTTGCGCCATTGCAGGAAGCCTAGTGTCAAAATTTAATTAACTTGATCTGATCCACGGCTCATTAGCGTCTGTCAGCGGAAGCCTTTACCGATACAGCGCCAGGGATAATCGAATTAATCACCAGACCATGACCAGACCGGCAGTGGATGTTAATAAGATAACATTTTCAGTAGAGATGCATTTAATGATTTTATTTGGATGCTTGTAGAGGTAGCAGAATTTTTCATTATAATGACTTAATAAAAGGAAAAGAAGTCAAAGTAGGTAATATACATTCTACATAATCTAGTTTTAGCCTTAATTGTTTTTGTTTGGGTATAGGTATATTCAAGAATATACTTGTATAATTTAGTAGGATTTATTTGTAAGTATTAGATTTTGAATATAAAGGCTAATTAGGTTCCCATCGCAAAGAAGCAAACTCAATAGTTTGTTTCAATTGAAGATAATTAACAATTTTTAAAAAATGCGGCTATGTTGATATGACGTGACCATTTTTTGTCTGTTTATCTGCGGATAAAATCCTCAATTTTTACATCTAATGTTTGGACTAAATTGCTGCTTAACGAAATCCTAACACGAAATGCGCAAAATACAAACGTACTTACTTACGTAAACGGCCGCGATATTTCCAACTGAAATATTGTTAGAGCCAGCGGAAACTATCCACTAACACGAAGTTTAGCAGTTTTCTTTTTTCGAGTTCAGTTCAAACGACCGCCCGCAGCTAGCTTCTGATGCGGTGGAAACTAAACTGGCAATTTCTAACTTAATGACAGGAAAAAAGATCTAAAAAAATTAAGTGGAAACTTTATGACCGCAGGCCAAAAATCTGACGAGGCTGTTGTACCTTTTTTATACCCTTTACTGCTTAACGGTGTATGTAACGGAACTTTTTAACGTAATGTTCAAATCGTCAGGCACCTGAAATTTGGCACTCTTAACAATGAGCCATGACAATACAACATTTAGTATCATCGAGCTGACCCAATACTGATTGACGGGTTGAAAATAGATCGTGGAAGTCCATTACTGTTATGTTTGACTGCCCTGTACGCGAAGTAGTTACTAAAATAAAAGAATAATAGTTAATTAAAAATACGCCTAACGAGGTATTTTATAGTATTGTAAATTGTAAATTTATTTGGGTCCCACTGAGCAGAAAACTTCAGTATTTAAGGTCTTGACATATATATATACCTAATATAATATGTAAATTGTAAGTCATTCCCATCTGCGCTACTCTTTATGGAGCTTAATATATCAAAATGGGCATTTGAATTATGATAAAAAGTTGGCATCGCGGAAAACTCAATAGCATACTTACGTAAGTTGCGGCCACAGGCTGCCTAAAATATTGATGGGTTCTCTAGAAGCTCGATGCACGTAACGACCGCCACAGCGGAAGCGGCATCAGCTAAACTACCAATTTGTAGTTTGATGACGCGACAAAGGGTCGCATCGCGGCCGACGCACCCGATCTAACTCAATTCTGTCTCCACTGGCTATTTGCTAGCAAAGACCCTTAGGGCATGCGTCCACTAACGGCATGTTAGGGGACCTTCTGTATCATCTGTCCTACACTGAAGGCATACCAAATCCATACCAAAAGCCTGTGCCGTGGTATTAGGCACAGGCTTAGTCACAGTCTTCAGGCTATTATTATACCAGATACCTATTTGATTGCATATCCTTACCTTAACCCTTTCTCGGATATGGCAGCACTTATTGTTTTTCTTAACCTACGGGTTTTTTTGCATTTGTATAGTTTTTTATTGCTTTTGACCACTTTTTATTTCTTTGGAATATGTTTTGTGTTGTCCGTGAAATTTTATCTTTATTTTTTTCTTTCTTTGCAGCTACGATTCGAGGATAATATAAAAGCTAAGCTACGAACCTAATATGTATATGGCTTTTTCCACTTACGCTAAGCTATATAGCGGAATGCGTAAGATATGTGTATATGTGTGATTTCGAGGCTGCTGTAACAGCATAACTTTATATTTCTATGAGTGTGAAAACTACGAGTATAATGAAAAGTTTATCTGTATTTTTATAAAATTTAGTTAAATTTCTGGTCGTCACAGAATTCTTACTGTGCCGTGAAGTGCTTCAGTGAACGCCTGCCTTTAGCCTATTCATTTCAATATACATTTTGTACCGAACGGTCAGAGATTTGCGGAATATCTAAACACAGACTTGGCTTGATGGATCGACCTTTGCGGATTTGTGATATTTAATGTAACAAACCCTAGTAGCTATAATTTTCTTGGAACGTAGCTGAAAATCGAGATAAGTATAAATTAATATTAAAACGTTAAACAATGGTAAAAAAGTTGTAATTTATACGCATAAAATAATATCAATAAAAATTGGTCGTCGTTGCAACCAACAATTACCTTATACAATGACAAGAATTTAGGCCTTAGTCCACCGCACTGGACTTATCAAAATTGGTGGATAGGCTTTTCGGAGAACACTCAACCTGTTTTTCTCTCACTTTCACTCAACGTGTTTCCTCGCAATGTTTTCTTTCACTGTACAGCGGATGATATTAGCAAGAAGAGTTAGTTGGTAGAAGCTATATACTGGCTTTCGAGCCCAAAGCTCGGTTATGATATTATTTTAAATATTTGACACAAACAGATCCAAGGACAGCCGATACAGTACCTCAGACGAGACAATTGGATTACGAGAGATTGATTCGAACAACAAATTAGGTAATTTTGAACAATCAGGATCTAATATAAGGGCAAGGAACGTAGTAAAGCGGAAGGTGTAATTTAGTTTGTCGTTCGATCGAGTATTTATTTACTGTGGCGTTGCTATGGCGACACAGATGACAACACACATTCTAGGGCCAAGAATGTGGGGTGAAGCCATTCCTTATCAGATAATTGTTTGGGACTGACCACATATCGAACTGGATGGCAGAATATGACTTCTTTCATATTCTGTTAAAATGATCTCTATTGAAAACTTGATAACTTGGGGTGAACCCACAAGGTATCCATTAGTACTCGTAGAAATAAAAATCCCATCGGGGATAACAGGTCATAAAAAAAATTATTCTTGCTTTTTTTCTCGTCATTATTAAAAGGCTCTTTGAATTTATATCCTTCGAATAATTTTAGTATTATAAATGCTTATTACTTAATTATTATAAATCCTCCTTGTTTATCGGTCATTATATTTACATGATGTTTTTATAAATGTTGTAGCCATTGTAGATCGTCGGGGAAGGTCTTACAGCCTTGCTCGTAAACCGCTGTATGTTCTTGATGCCTTAGTAGAGGTACTGAGGTTAGAAAGAGGTGTGTTTCTCGAAGGTTTATTTGAGACAACCATCTAAGACCTTCGAGTTCGAGAAGCTACAAAGCCCGCCACACACATACAGCCCTAGATAGTATTATTTTGTATTCTATTTGGGTGGCATTGACCACTCAACATCAGGTGGCGGTTTACCCATTTACTACGCACTACAGAAGAAAGACGATAGCTGATAAAGTCGTCGTGCGAACACAACTTCATCCCATAAACCCGGGTGTAAAGGAAACTTAATTTTAAACTATTTTACATTTACATTAGTTTTGCCACCCTGTGAACCAGGCAGGAGGATTATGACGTTAGAAACCGTAAAGTTGGTTAACTAACGCTGACTCATTAAAACCACCAGAATTCATTGTTGTAAATGAAAGGTAGGATGCATAAGATGAGATAGTTTTAATGAAGGTTAAACTTTTAAACAAATAGTTTTTATGAATTCCTATAAAACAATAAAATTAATTTAAATTTTGGGAGGATATAATTATGTAGTTAAGTAGGTGGATATGTTTTGATGTGGGAATATCAAACACACACGAACAGCATTACCTAAATACTCAATACCTACTCATTTTTTTTTAATCTGAAACAAAACCATATTTTTGATGTTGTATGGTCCAGATGGTCCAGATGGTTCATTACTAGTCTCTAAGTACCTTGGTCAAGATTCATCTAATCTGCCTAAAGTACTACTGAGATTAACATCAATTTCTTTTTCTTAAACTAAAGTAATCGATACAGCCCCATCCCATCCATCCCCAAATATATGATCAAAATACTAATACGAATGAGCACAAAGATGGAACTATTTTACATTTACATTGACTTCGGTACCCCATCAGCATATCACAGATATTGTAATGTTATGTTACAAGTACGCCGGCAGTCACGAACTAAAGCCGGCTCATCAATTCACCATGCATGCGTAAACTGGTATGCAGAGCACTGCTTTTCAACCTTCTTGTAATACGATGCTATTTGGCAAAATGAGAGTGCAGGGTGCTGGAGGGGAACGAGCTGACCAATAAGCTAGACGCTAGTCCTCTAACGGCTGCTGATACAGAGTTTAAAATAAGAACTAGCGCGTTTTGTTTATTCTTTTTGTGTATCGCGCGATTTGTTTTATCTTGTGTTTACATCAATCGCATTGTGCTAGAAAAATAACGATGATAACCATCTAAACCGTTTTCACGGAAATTAAAATACATATGGATAAAGTATAAAATTGACAAGTATTAACACAATAGAACATAACCTTATTTCTTTCAGTTGCAGCTTATGACCCCACATGAAATAGGTTATGGGCCCACTTAATTCAAAATATGACCCTCGGGTTGAGAAGCAATGGCGTTGAGCAATCGGTGCCCTACGAGGGGTGAAACGTCTCAGACGAACCTCGTCTGTAGATTATCAGATTAGGGATGAAACTATAGTTAGAGGTATGTTTGATCTGCGAACCGCAAAATGCCAATTAATAGGCTTTTCTGAATGTGATACTATATCTTTCCGATTCAAATACTTTTATTTTTTATTTTCGTTTTATTTCTGTTAACATTTTGTTAGCTTTGTTAGTTATCTATTGTTAACTAATTTTAAAGTATTCAATGTAATAGAATGTAGTAGAATCCTATTCCATCCTAATAGATGTACGGATTATAATTATTAATACTCTTTGTACTTGTACTTCCATGTACATATACTTATATTTGTGAGCTAAATATAAGGCAGTTATGTTTTGATACATACTGACTTAAAGAGACTATATCAACCCATTTTTTTCGAATATCTTTTTCCCTGATTCGAACTCATAAGCGGTGCGGAAATGCTCTTGTCGTCAACCTTTTATTGCCTTTGTACTTTGAGAACCCGCGGGCCCTGCCCCCGGCGGTGTACGTAATGCACAAAGGACGAGAAAGTTGCTCATCCCGTACATAGTGCAAGGTGCAAACGAGGGATGAACAATGCTCATAAATGTTCTGAGATTTTTACTATTTATTTTTATAAAAAGCAAAAAGATACTTATCGACTAATCGCAGAATATGAACGATATCTATATTAGGTATGTATAGACAAAACAGTTCAGAATATTTTTCCTCTGTTTGTCATCGTATTTTCTTTTTTATTTTGTTTTAGTTAGTAAACTAGAGTTGATCTCTTATTAATTCTATATTATGTGTATGGTATAATTAAAAATGAAATCAAAAGAAAGAAACATAAACATCCCTTATATTCGTTTCCTAATCGCTTTGTTTTCCTTTCCAGTAAATGAGTAGGAAATGAGCATGCTCTTGAAAGGGTGGAAACTAACTTGAAATGCCCTGCTAGTTTATAACGTCACTTCAATATTTCTCTGTCACTGTCTAAATAAAAAAATAAAAAAAATTAATTACCTAATTACAAATAAAATTACTTATAAAGTTTGTGTAGGTACACTATTACTATTAAAATTACAAAATCTATTTCTGTAATACAAATTGAGTGAAACTATTCATAGGGTGGATACTCGTAGTAGATATGCCGATGCTTTTATCGTCAAGGGTATCTAGATTGGCGCGCTATGAATTTATAAAGGTAAAATTTCCATTTTCATATTTGAATTTGGTTAATGAATCGACTTTCCATCCAACCCAACTTGTTCATTGAAAAAGTTAAAAGTCTGTAATTTTCATCCCTTACTAGTAGATGCGCTTAGGTATAGCTTGGGTAGTGCGAAATATATATCTAACCATCAATATAATTTGGAGAGATTGTTAGAAGAATAAACACAATTTTTTTCAAATCATAAACTTTGTCACTAAAGGTAGCAACTAATTTCATGAAAAACGCTGAGCTGCCCTTGAAAAGTGAAACTGCGAGACTAATCCCATTGAACATTGTCGTTTTATAAATCGTGGCACCTACAGCCGACCACCGAAAGCATAAAGTGTTCGAAGCGGGACGAGCTGAATTTAATAGCTGGGCATAATTCAATTGTTCCGGCCTGTCGGCCTGTGAAACTATATTCCTTTTGCGTCATGAACCGCTCTGCTCGCCACCCATTTCGTTTTATTTGCAGCTTTTAAATGGATTAACGTCCCACATAATCTGTTTCGAAATTTATTTTGTACCTTCCGATCTTGTAGGTAAAATTAAACGGACAAAAGAAAAAGTACTAACGTTCTTAAATGGATATGTTCATGTGATGTACTGCTTGGTTTTGTTACATTATTCATGTTTAACTAATGGCTTAACTAGATAGTAGGTAGATACCTGCCACTTATCGCAAATCCCTCAATTCTTTGCCGTTCCCAGGAATAATGTAAGCTTAAACGAGGTCGGTAATGGGTAGTAAATCTCATGTGATTAAGTAGGCAGGCATTTTATTTATAAGACTGATAATAAATAAATTAAAGCCTTGGTGTTATCTCTACTTTATAAAATTCAAAAGCAATAATAGCAGGCATAATAAGGTCCCTTTAAAAGTAAAAACACTTCTGTTTTATTGAATATTGGTACATATGTTTCGGTACACACGGAGTATAGGCACACAACAAAATGAAATGACAATAATAAATGTCATTAAAGCTCCGTGCAACGCTATTTGGGTGTCCCGCACGTTTAGACGATATCATTACGACAGTGATCACAACAAAATTGGAAATGATTGAACGTATGAGTCCGGGGTAACGCAGCCGTTGCTGTTCCTGTCCATATCGATATTGGAACGTACGCACACGCCACATGTGGGCTGTAAGAGGAAATGAAATATCTATCCGTTTCGTAACAATGGACTTTGACAATTGAAAAAGAATGACCATGGGAAAGATATTTAATCGGCGCGAAATGTCATTCGATTTTTAAAAACCTAAAACCGAAAAGGTTTCTCGAGTGGAATACTTTTTGCAGTAGGCATTAACTTTATAACAGTTATAACTTATAACAGGTACATACATAGAAGAGGGATTTCCCAAGCAAGCTGTGAAAATGTTTGCATCCAAGAATAAATAGAATTGTCATAAAATAATTTCGATATAATAGCAGATAGTTATTCCTTCCTTCCTTCCTTCATTTCAGCCCTTGGTAGTCCACTGCTGGACATGGGCCTCCCCTAATCGACGCCACTCCACCCGGTCCTGGGCCCTCTGAATAGTTATAAGAACTTAAGAATAAAGCTGTAAAGTAGGCACTAAAGTTTTAGAAGGATAGCAGTAACAATTTATACTTTATATTTACCCCTCCCTAAGTACAACAAACTGACACAGAAAAACTGTCAAAAGCAAGTTCTGAAATTGCTGGTTAGCTTTAAAAGTATTGGTATAATATGAACTTTTGTGAAGGGGTCGAACTGAGGCATCAGCCAACAATCATCCTCGTTAGCTCCCCGTTGGGCGCCAATTACACCGCGCCATCGGTGTGATTGCACGGAAAATTGCCAGCGTGTTGCTATTCCATAAATAACGATATTAAACAACAATGTATTGTTTCGATTTCTTTTACATTGCAATTAACTCGTTTGTTTGGTACAATTAGGCGTGAGTTAATCAGTTTACCGAGTAATCGTCTGTTCCGAGTAGTGAAGTGTAATTTACATGGATGTGTAGTTGTGTATATTGCTGTCCACTGAATCGAAAATTGGCTACGTTTGGTGTTTCAGAATGCGTATAAACTAGTGAACAGTAATATCGCAAATGGTTCTACAAATTAATTCAAACAATGTAACTACAAATTTCTTTGTGTTCTAGACTACAGATTTTTTAAGACACTGATCTTGATATGACGTAAAACTTGTTTAATATTGAACGCCCCCTAAAAACTTTGAGAGAAGAGCATTACCTCAAACGCTCAGTGCGTTTGAGTTAGTGCTTGTGGCTTTACCTCTTCTCAATTTATATATGTGTAGGTACCCGGTGTATATCCATAATATATACGTGTATCCATAATATATCCATATTAATATATTAAGTAAGTATAAGTATACGATTAATGATTTATGCACACCTTGTAACAACAGATAAGATTTCTAAGAGCAGATCATTCATTGCGTCATTACGTATGTAAATCATAAGTCAGTCTTTCTAATATATTCTCATACTAATGTTATATTATTATGTAAACTATACGAATACTTTGACGACAGTGTTCGTGCTCGGGACACTGAAAATAATGATGTTCCCTTTCCTGTCCATATGAACTAGGTACAGTCATCGACATTAATATAGGTACCTAAACATTGGCATAAAAACAAAACGTTATCCTTGAATTGAGCATCGGAACGGTTGCTTAACAATGCAGCCGCGGACCGCAGGGAGGTGTAACGAGTAATGTCCAATTTACAATTCACGCGTCGGTAATGCGATTTATCCAACCCTTTGTGCCCGCTGCCTACACGGCGTGCCCGTTAGATAAATTACGAACGACAAACTATGTAAAATTCATGCGCTACTTTTTTTTTCAATTGCTTCTCAGCAAGAAAGAAGTGGCGCTTTTTATTTGGACGCGCTTGGAAATTGTTGATTATAAATAGAGATAACACATTTGAATAAAAAATGCTCATTGATATCGGTGTAACTGATTTGCGCTTTATATGTTAAAAATCGAGACTGATTAATCTGCCCCCTGCAATTGAGAAGTGCCTATCTATTTAATTTTTTTCCAAAAGTGTACAAGAATCCAAAAAGCGCTCGATGTACATAAGTAGACTCATTTGTGAAAGATTAGAACATCTAGTATACATTAATTCGTTCATTCATATCAGTTTATATCGGTCCACTGCTGGACATAGGCCTCTCATAGTAAGTTTCCAAATAATTCGGTAGGTACACAATGCATTCAATCCCAAGCAATCAATGATGTGCATGCCCTCTAATAACTTCAATAAATAATAAAGTTTGGAATGATCCCCTTCATGTTGATGAGCTACCTATATCAGAAGTTTTGCCAAGCATAATTTGTAAGGCTTTTCGATTTATCAAATACAATGTAGTGAATAGAACGCATTTGAAACAGCAAAATGAGCCTTTCATCTCCGTTAAAAACATTACAAGTATGTTTCTTCTTAAAAACTCGTGTTGTTCACATTTTTGCTGAAAATATTTTCTTCTTTTGTTCCTTATAAATTGATTGATAATCCCGACAGACTACGTGTCTTATTGTGTTTATTCTCACAAACAACTTCTCTTGAGGTCGACCTCAGAAAAAAGGAACGTTAAAAATAAGAAAATGTTCTGAATGTTTCAGAAAATGCAGAGAGATGAGATATCATCGAAACAGTGGATGTACTTATACTTCAATATTCGAGCGTATTAAATAAGTGTGTACCTACATGTTTTATATGTGTAATTCCTCCCAAATCAGCTCAATTTCCTCAATCAATCAATCCTCTCAAATTTTCGAATTTATAACACCTATTAGTTAGTGGAAAGATTATAAGAAATAACAATGGCATATTACTTAGTTACTGTTTTTCGTTTGTTAGATACCTACTTACTACTCCCTAGTTTCATCACACAACTACATCAAAATACCTTAGAAAATACGCAAAGATTGCAGGAAAAGATAAGAGGTTAGTCGCTATTCGAGCGTTCTACACAGGGAGTTCTCTACGTTATTGGGAAACTTTGCCACTTGGCTCCATTGGCTTCTACTCGCTTAGGTGGAATTAAATAAAGTCCTATGGGATCTATGATATATAAGTTCAACTTTAATTTAACTCTGAAAAGTGAACAAAATCATAACCTAGTACATCTTACTACTTTCAACTACTTACTACTTCCAAGACTTCGTTATTTTATAGACGTAACATGCTAGTGTAGGTATCTACTGTGGTAAATGCTACAGCTGTATAAAACAAATACGAATGAAAACACCGAACAAAAGAACGAAAGGGGATTAACACTCACAGAGAAAGTAGTGAACAGTGATAAATATTCGGTTTGCATAGAAAAGCTTAAACTCTATGTAACGCGGAGGTCGGATCTAACTTCCATGTAAAAGAAATGATAGGAATTCGATTTAGTCCCTTCGCCACCGTCCTTCCTGAATGTAAATTGGGGGTAAAATCGCATTTTGTAGAATTTCGCCTCCATTTTGAGTGAGTAATAGATAAAAATTCGCCCCTAATGCTCGTTTTGACGAACGGACTTGAAATTAGACGAAAGTTTTAAGTAATTTCTTCTAATTAAGCTTCCGCCCAAAGCTTTCACCGTGTATGGTGGAGACTTTAAAATTAGAAATTACAATTCTTCTGTGTTCTAACCTAGATTATAAACAGTGTTCCAAATTTCATCCAAATCTGCTTACTAGTATTTTAATGGCGGAATCCGTGATCCAAAGATTTTCAATAACAATTTAAAAAAACAATTAATTGCACGTGGGTATTTTTACTACGCGACAGTATTTTTATAAGTCCTCATTTTAGAGTTTGTACCTTTAATAAGAGGAATTATTATGATTTAACACAACAATGCACCTACAATCTTTTGTTAACTTAAATTAATTAATGAAATCTTCGCGTCTTACTCAATTAAACGTCTCCTCTAATGAACCGAACACAATTTAGATTCAAGTCGGAGGCTTGTAAGACGAGGGACAAACATGTTTGTTTTCAGAAATTCAAATGGAATAAATCTGGGATCATTATGCGGGCTCGTTTTGTTCATGTTCTAGAGCACAGCAAACAACTTATTCAGGTATTTATTTTGTGGATGATGAAATTTGTTTTGGGGCAATTTAAGTTGTGCTTGCGGGCTGTCTGGCTGGAGAATCGCATCTGATAGAATGCGGGCAGATAAACAGCTTTATACACAATCAATCTCATTTTGGTTCTGGTAATAAAAAATTGGTTTTAATCTGCTCGTATAAGACTCAAGTTTTTATCGTAGCTTGTCGAATTTTGAAAGAAGTTCGACTTTATTTCTCGTTTCATTTATACCTACATGTTTGCAAATTTACCTAATTTGCGAAAAGCCTATTAATGATTAGGTAAGTTATTTATGCGATTAAGTAGTAAGTCGACAAAATATTATATAAATATTATATAGATAAAATATCAAATATTTGCTATGAATGCTATAAAAAGAATACAAAAATTGCATTGCAAGATTGCATGTAGGAGGTCGGTACCAACCTTTGAACCTACGATGGGCGAAAACGTGTGCACCCAACGAAAGAAAGTAAACTGGAGACTGGAGCTGGAGGCCTTTTTTGATTTGCATCTTGCTCCTTGCTCGTATGAGCGGAAATGAAAGCAAAAATCCTTCTACTATGTTTTCTTTCTGGACTATAATACGCGTAGCGCTTTGCTACGAGTTTTCGTAGCAACAAAACTTCTAAGCCACGATATTGCGGCGTATACTTGGATATACTTTATTCATGGTATAGGTAACTAGCCATTTTATATCCGAGCGCTTTAGTGGAAGATTGCCTGTCTATTCTAAAGCGATTTTGAATAAATCTAATTTTCCTCGGACACAATAATGTCACGCAAGGATATGCGCTTGCTATTTTCAATATGGTTAGTTAGACAAGATTAATGTACTATCAACCTATGGTAGATATATCGTACAAAGACCAAAGTGCTTTTAAAAGAATAATTATATCTCATACAAAATTATTCAAATTTTTGTTTATAAGATGTACATTCAAATCGAATAGAGATAAAAGTAGGTAGTAAGCTAAATTAAGTTTTACTCAACAGTCAGCCACCAAATACCAACAACAACAACATCAATCTAAATTGGAGCAGTGTACAAAAATATGAGAAAAACAATTTTGTAAAATTCATATTTCTTTATTGTGCAGTGCCTAATGTTTTCATTTGCATGGTGGCCGCGGCTGCGTAATAGCGTTCTTTGTCGCGAAATTAGCAATCAGGCGCGGCGCCACCAACAGCTGAAAAAACAGCCTCCGAGCTTTTTCTTAATTGCCCTACAGATAAGCTTTCAACAACCCTTGTCACACAAATTACCCACTGTCCGCGAGTGATGGCCCAGTGGCTAAGAATTCGGTGCCTTAAACTAAACGTCCTGATTTGAAACACAGTGATTCCAATGACTTTTCAAAGTTATGTGCGTTTTACAAAATTAAATACTTATCACTCGTTATAACGGTGAAAAGCAACTACGTGAATAAATCTGTATGCATTAAAGTTCTCAATAATGTTGCCAAATGCATATGAAGTCCTTCAGTACGACACTAATAGATTGAAGATGGCTCATATAACTACTAATGAAAGTATTAAGTACTGCCGTAAAGGAACTCGACCTCAAAGGAGTTAAAATAAACCCCATTGTAATAAAAAAATTAAAGGTCCCGCAGTATTATTTAAAAAGCCGTACCTCGTTATAAAAGACGTAAAACTTTATATCAGTTGCCTTAAAAAAAGAAGACGGTCGAAGTTTTCCACTTTGCCGACGTCAAAATGAACTTCGTTTACGGACTGAATTGTATTTCGAACTTGTTAATTCCCGTCTCCGGCGCAGTTACTTAAGTAAGTCTTTCATTAGCGGTCGTCACGTGAGTTGAATTATAAGTCGGTGAGTTTTATAAGTCGGAAAAAATTCAAAGACAATGTAGCGAACCTTCGATCCCGTCACTCTCCGATCGCAATTCGTGGGCGCGCATTGTTTCAATTTCCATGAATACAAAATAAATAATGGCTCCTTCGCAAAAGTTCTTGAATAAGTTTCACAGAACAGTGAAATGTGCCAAAGAATATACTCTCATAAATATAGGCCTCTTTGAATAATCAAATTTATTATACTTAGGAAACCGCTGTGAAAAAGTTGAAGAACAAACGGGAAGTTTTTCAAACTCTTGTCATACGTGTTCATATTAGTGTACCCCTCGCCTCCTGTTGTGACATCATAATATAAGGTAGGTTTTGGTATAAATGACTGTGATAAAACGTTAAAACTTACGCACTACTAGCAACATTTGCCTACGGGAGAGATACTTTTTTAGTAAACTGTTATTTTATTATAAACTTTTTTATTTTATTAAATTACAAAACAATCTACTTAGGCAAAAAACATAACGAAAACTAAACACAATCAAAGGTGCTATTTATTTTTATGGGAATATTTTAAACAGTCAATAAATAACTTTTAAGTAAAAAAGTGTAAATATAATATATCAGGGACAATACAATAATTCCTACGCACAAAAAGGCGCAAGACATAGTACCTACTCAAGACCCTACGACCGTAAGGGTGCGACGACAATAGGAACACTCACCAAGCGCGCGTCAATGCAAAGCAGGACCCATAGGTACATACGATACAATCCTCTTGAAACTGTTCGGCACAAATAAAGTTTTCCATCGAATCCCTTGTTGATTTAATAAACAAAGTTCTACGCATAAGTTCCGAAAGGTACAAAAAAGCGGATCGCACCGAACTTACCTAGTTGTTTCGCTCGATGTTCGTTAAAACAGATGTAAATTGTATTGTCTTTTTATACTGATGCCTAATTAACATCGGAAAACCAATGGAGTACACAACAGTATAACCAACAACACACGCTGCGTTGAAAAGTAAGTAGATGGTATCTAAATATTTGATCTATATATTCTATAAACAAAATAGGCAAAATTAATTCTTCTGATGATTCTTTTTCCCAGTTCGGGTGTCAGAAGAAAAAATTTAATTTATAGAATTAAGTAGGTTATTAGTTTACTTATTAGGAAGGTAAATTAAAAAATTGGTAAATTAAAGTTACCGGTAATAATTTTGAATCAAGACGTACTTTAGATAAGTAATTTGTTAATATTTGTTATTATAAATGTTGCCTTTTATTACTAAGTTTAGGTCCTAAACTAAAAGATATGGGATAAAATGAAAAATAAGATTAATAATTCTGGTAAAAACCGTATCATTGCTAATACCGGAGCACCATAAATGATTAAGTACCTACTTTCTCGCCGCGCCCAATATTTGAGCGGCTCATAAAGGATTCCATCTGCTATTGTTATCCCTGGTCCAACTGACGCGTAGCAACCAGTAATATGATCGATGAACGAGTATAAATCGCAAGTAAAAGCGTAGTGGACACCGCAATAGATTCTTTGGAAACAAAGATAATATCCATTACACAATAATAAAGAGAACAAAGCTTTGTCTAATGTGTATGGTAGTACATCTTGGCTCGGTAGCAAATCACCCATTGAAGTGTCAGCCCCACCATTATTCCACTGATCCTCAGCTTTCAGGCGAATTAATTATTGCTTTGTCGATCCCCTAAAGTTCGTCCACGATAGAAATTAATGAAGTTCGAAAGCCTGATTGCTAGACTCTAATAAAATAGCAGTGAACGGATTGATTGAAATTTGCATGGAGATAATGATCAAGTGTTTTTGTACCTTTTGCGCACTATTTTTATTCAAATCAATTTTATTTGAATACACACGCAAGTGTAATAGAATTATTACAGGTCATAATGTTTTTCGTCCATTACATATCCGTGCTAGAACTACTCCACACGAGTTCGCACCCCCATAACACCTTAGAATTATGTTCTATTTGAGGTTGGACACGGATTTTCATGGGTGGCAGTGACCACATCAGAGGCCTGCATGCTCGTTAATAATTCTATTTTTTACGTTTTCTTTTTTCATAGTAGTAGTTAAAAAAATAATAGTTTGCTGTGTACTTAAGCGTTCAATAGACCTCCTAGTAAAACCCATACAATGGGAGCGTTCTCACAAAAACTGCGTGAAAACGGTTTCATTTAGAGATACTCGCAATAATCGGAGACAATATAACATCGCTTTATTGTAAGGTATATGAGGGGCGAGGCGAGTGTGACAGCGGTGAGTGTTTGCTCGCTCCCATCGACGTCCGATGGGATAATGGCGGCACTCTGCCAAGGCAGTGATAATACATAGAAATGCCATTAAGTTGGCATACAATTACAATATTTTTTTAAAATAAAAAGGAGCAAGTAAAGTATCTGAAATTTTACGTCACTTGTTACTCCTGAAGAGTAGGCTAACTTCATACTGACGCATGAAAATTTATAGAAATCAAGAACAAACAATACAAACTTCTTCTTCTTTTATTCACAGAAGCTTTTATATGTATTTATCTACTATATTAATAAAAATTCCATCAGTAGGTATAGATGCCACCTCCAATTGTCATCTGTTCTATAATACCGACACCGAGCGCTATTCGTGTCGATTCGCCGTAATGAATTCTCAGTGTACAATCTCATCTACGTTTAATGGGCGCCTTATACAAATACTTCTGTGTCCAATAGTGCAAGTATGAAGAGTCTAGCTCGCTTATGAGCTGTTCAACTCTGTTTACTGTCAGGTGGAAGTTCTGTTTGCACTGTTCTGCTGTTCATTGTTTTATCGGGAGGGTACATATTCAAGGGTATTGTCCGTTGTAATTATGATATCTTCGTGTGTGAGGAAGGTAAATAAAATTGTCTTTAGTCTTTATTATAAATAACTAGCTATACAACCCTTCTATCAGCCTTCTATCAACAACCCCTATTTTTAATAGTCGATTTTTAACGCTCGATAACTTAGGTATATCGCAAAACAACGTTTGCGGGGTCAGCTAGTTTTATATATAAGAAGATGATTGATTTACTGTCAGAAAACCTAATAGACATATAGATCATGGATATTGCTTTTGTTAAATTCTAGGATATTTTAATAATATACTAAATTGCTTGTTGATCGCTTCATTTTCCATTCTAAGAACATCAATAAATCTTATTTATTACAGCAAAGCATCAATAGTCTACTCGAATAGAATTGAAAAAGCTATACGTATACATTCAAAGTAAAGGTACTGAAGATCAATTTTCACCTCAAAGGAATGAGATTTATCTACGACTTACAAAGGGAAGCCAACCAATCGGGGAGTTAGTAGAGGACTTCTTAGACTCTCAGCGACAAACGAGTACAGCTCGCAAAATCTTTAAGCATTTATTTTTATACAATTTTAGTCATTACTTACAATATCGATACATACTATTGATTAGTGAGATACAAAATCTGATGTGGTCTTCTCGGAAGTGAAACGACCAAAAATATGCAAACAGTATGAAACAAGAAGTGTAAAAACATATTAACTTAAACAACATGACATATTTTGCTTTTTTCATAATACGAGTATTCATTACACAATAGACACAGAGAGCGAGAAATGAGGGAAAGGTAACGCGTAGTAGGTAGGCGCGTAACGCGTTTTCCTTACGTTACGCGATTCCTACTTCGCCCTGCTGTAACTATTTTCGAAAAACATGAATATTTAGGTTCTACAACTTAATTAGTTGTTGTGAGTTTTAAAATAATCCAAGCGTCCTAAGTATATCAGTAACGACGGTATAGTATCGTCATCGACGGTGGAACACGACAATAAGATAAATATTATTTTGATTTTCTCCAACACCTATTGGTTTTAAAGTCACGTAAGGTTTCAATTTCAGGCAGTTCACGTCAAACTAATCTTGAAAAGAATAACTTTAATGGACAAGATTAAATCTAAAAAGGATTGCCGGATACTTGTATTGTAAAGGACTATTATCCTATTTGAGTAAACTTGAGTAAAAAAACCACATCAACTCAGGTACCTGCACTCTTAAAAATAGTAAAATTGAGTAAAAAAAAACACATCAACTCAGGTGCCTGCACGCTTAAAAATAAAGAGTTCATTCAATTTATCTAAACCAAAAATAAGAGATACCTTCGCTGTAAAGTATAAAAATACTTTAAATAAAGAGAAAAAAGGCGGGCAGAAACAACCAACCAAACGCTGTTTTTAAAGTCGAAGTGAGTATAAATTATTCTTTACTGCAGCATAGCAAGCTTAAGCCAAAAAGGGGTTAAATATTGTTGGAAAAACTACTTGACTCGCAAAAATACCCGGCCTTATTAACTCGGGTGTAGATAGGGAACTCTTAGTCAGTTGATCCAGTAAAACAAAGGCGGAGCTCTCATCAAAGTGTGTGAATTAGGTAATAAGGAATTTCGGGTGATCGCGTTAGTACGTTTTCGTACAGTACAAATCGGTTTTAATGTACTTTCTAGTTTTTGAACTCGTATGTGAAAGAAGCAAACGAACGTTCAAGCCTCAAGAGGCTTCAAGAGAGGTCTTAAGGTAGATACTTTTGAGGTTAGAGAGGCAAGGTGAAAACCTGTCCAGTACCTATTATTTCTCCTATTGTTATCCAAACCAAAATCAAATCGTACTTATCTTAAATTTCAACAATTTTCTAGATCCCTATCCTTTAGCTTTAAGGATAAGCCATGTTGGGTCAACTAATTTAGCGAAACAAAGAACGCTGTGCAGCAATCTCAGAGATGAGAGTCGCTAGGGAAAACAGGTTCTACTCTTTATTATACAGTTCTATCTGCCTTGGTAAAGTTGCATGAAAACTTAAAAATTTCGATCACTTTGATTCTATGTACCTACTACATTTTACATTTCATAAATGATTGAGTTTGATTCGGAGAAAATTTTCAAAAAGTTGAATTTTAAACTATGAACTCTGTAATGAGCGAAAATAAAAATGAATAATAAAATAAACATTTTCATTTTTTAGTTTTATTTAGATACATTAATAACACAGCTCGACAAATACTGCGTAATACTACTTTGCGACAATACTACTTTCATATAATATTTCTTACTAAAAGGTAAAAATAATTATCTCTTATAATGGCTAACAGATAGATAAAGGCCACCATTTGGTCACCATAGTCTAAATTGTTCATGTAATTTTTCTTATTTCCTTTTTGTATGTGGTCTACAATAAAGTGTATTTGTATTTCAGTGTCGTGTTTCCTTCATAGCCTGAAACTATGTAACCCAACCACCGTAGAGCTGCAGTGTAAAATACACGACTTTCACACGAGAATGTTAGTGCAGCGCTATATTAAATGTCAAATATATTGCAGTCTGTTTGTTTCTTGATAGCTTTAGATATGCTAGAAGTATTGCACTTAAACTTGTTTCATTTTTAACAAGTATTTATTACCTTGACCTATTTAAATGTAACGGAATTTTAATGACAATTTCTTTTATTTTCACACTTCAATTTTAATTTGAATTTTGTGTCCTGATCTGAGGCCAATTACAATAGTGCTGTTATAGAATTAATAGAAATGGTTTGGCTTACCATGTTTGGGTTCGTTGCATTTGTCTTAGGATGCACGTTATGCTGGCTCTTATATGGGCTCGTTTGATAAATAAGGATAAGAAGATAAGGCTTTTGCAGTTTTAATTTAACATAAAACTTTTTTTGTAAACCTAAAATGAAGCATTCTTACAAAAGTGTTATTAATGAAAAAATTGAAATGATATAATAATATAGCCATTATTCATAGAGTATACCTAACCATCCTAGACTTGTTGTCATGCTCTAATACAATAATTAATCGCATTTTACACTTCATGCTATTTTAATAAAATTATAGGTGAAATACAGAGTTATTTTTTCCGTAATCGATTGAATCTACTGCAATGCTAAATAGGTACAGTCAAATTGAAATTGAACTTTCGTTTTCCGTTGCGTACTTTCCAGTCCATATTGTATAAATTTTTAACAGATAAAATATTCGCATCCAATTCTTCGGAGCCGCCTGTCTCGCTAAAGTGTTTCAAACAAGTGAAACATCTGGAACCAACGGATCGGTTCTGAAAAGAACTCTGAAGTAGTTAGTGAACGATAAGTTCTATGTTTGAACTTGCATCAGCCTGCAACCGAGCAGATGCATTTTAAACTGTCCAACAAGTTCAAAGTTTCGATAGAATAAAAAGCGTAAAACGGACTGCTGACAGCGATGCTACCAATTTATACATACGCAAATGCATGTACGATAAGTGCCGCTTGAATGCTGATAAAATTTGGACTTAACTGTGTATGTTCTAGTTCAGAAATATGTAAAAGTTGTGAGTTACAAGGATATATTTGAGCTAGCTTTAATTTTATTATTAATATTTACCCTTACTTTTTTTCATTATTACATTACTGTATTACTATTATTTCAGGGTTGACCGGCACAAAAAATTCTGTACGGTAAGTATATAAGTTAAACCTTGCATTTTGATTGGATCCAACTTCACACCGTAGTTATGACCCTCGTATCGTAATTTACTGTTACTTTTTACGTCTATCAAGGCCCTGATTCACTGATTCACAAGTCCCAAACGATTTCGTGCCGATATCGTGTGACATCAAACCGTACGTCATTTCATGAACTCGGCACGACAAGGATTCTTAAATGTCTATTCTATAAGGCAAACAATAGATTGTCACGATATTTGACTATTAGGCCCTTTTATCACGGGTAAGACACGACATTGCCGCGATACGAGTGTGAATGGTCATACAGAATCAGGGCCCAGGCCTGGCTATATCATTTGACCCCTCATAAGTAAATAATTAAATTGTACATTAGCAGTGATAATCGATACAAAGTACCTATAGGTTTTATGAATTGGTAATCATTCGTTCGTGTTGACCTGCATTATAAAATGTTAAACAGCCTGCTTTAATAGTAGGTACTACCAGTATACAATTTCTAATAAAAATAAAAAGGGACCTTGGGCGTAAATTCGTACCTATATCCCACGTTCTTACAGGCAGCGGTGGTATTAAGGCGGTCCAGACGTGGATAAGGCGAATGGATCGTTTAAATGTCATTCAGCCACCTAAATTATTGCCCCGTAGTGCTCAGAGCTTGTCTTCACCGCACTTAGTGGCTTTTCTTGAACCTTTCCGAAAAATGTGTATTACCTATACACATTTTTCGGAAAAAGAAAAAAAACGATAAGATTGTGATAGACGAAAGACACACACACACACATACACACGCACGCACACGCACACACAAAATACATTAGGTATGTGTAATTTGCCAAATTGGCCTACAGTGGTGATAGCCCAGCCCAGGGGTCCAGGTTCGAATCCCAATTCACAAAAAAATGTTCTCAAAGGTATGTGAAGTCCACCAACCCGCAGTAGGCCAGCGTGGTAGACTAAGGCCTACATCCCTCTCGTTATGAGAGGAGACCGGACCCTGTAGTGGGTCATTAATGGGTTACTGACAAAGCCACTCAATAGAAATCAAACCCCTAACGGTGTACCTACCTAGCATGACAACCCTTGCGCCTTAAACTGAACTGTATTACTGGAAACTACTGGAACATCGGTGATAGCCCAGTGGCTTAGAATTCGACCTCGAATCGAGGGGTCCGGGTTCGAATCCCAGTGGCACGCACCAATGACTTTGTAAAAAAGTTATGTGCGATTTTTAAAATTAAATATCACCTGCTGTTACGGTGAAGGAAAACATCGTGAGGAAACCTGCATGCCTGAGAGTTCACAAAAAAATAAAATGTTCTCAAAGGTATGTGAAGTCCACCAACCCGCAGTCCAGCGTGGTGGACTAAGGCCTACATCCCTCTCATCACGAGAAGGAGACCCGACCCTGTAGTGGGTCATTAATGGGTTACAGCAGCAGCACTGGAACATCAACTGTAACAGATTTAACAGATCCGAATTCTCTTGATTATGTTAATATACTTACACGGTATTCGGACCTTTTGCCCGCTCAAGGTGTTACAGTAAAATATCCGACATGACTCGTAGCGAAAAGTATGCAAATAACTTTACTTAGGTACGTTAGTTTGTTGGAAGTACCCAAGTTGTTAAGATGATACCGGCTGGCGAGTGTTCAAGAATTTATGCGCGGGTGATATTAAGCCGTATTTACTTAATAACATTCTTAACAACTTTATACTTTAAAAAATATAATGAAAACAATCTCTTAGTTCTTAGTACCTACGAGCCGGGTGGAATTTTGTAATCTATTTTAAACTACTTTTTCGATGACCTACAAGCTCAAAATTCTAAAAAATGCTCACATTCGGATGCAAAATTAAGCATACTTTAAACTACCATAAAATGGTGTACATTAAATTTTATTGTAAAAAGCTTGGTTCTAATTCTATAAGACGCACTGAGTGAATTAAATTTCCACTTTCCAGAAAAAAAAATCGTTAAAAAGATTTGGACGGTTTATAATTACAAATTAGTAAACTCAGCATTTTTAAAAGTTAATCTGTATTTTAGTACTGTTTATTATGCAAAGCTTAATGAAGCGAGGGTTTGCGAATTGTCGGGAAAATTTTCCTGACATTATAAATTTGGTTTGTACTTTCTATGTTAATGCCGATGTCTTGAGGCTGTTATGCCATTGCATTATTATTAATTAACTAGCTGTGCCCGCGAGTTCGTCCGCGTGGTATTCTTAAATGAAAGTAGCCTAAGCTACTTCTTATTACATCTATCTGCCAGTGAAAGTCACGTCAAATCCATCTAGCCGTTCCAGAGATTAGCCTGAACAAACAGACACACAGATGCTTTAGTAAAAAGCGGTTATTTTTATATTACAAACAGACACCTCAATTTTATTTATTTGTATAGATTGTAAAGATTCTTTAGTGGGTATCTAAATTATATTGCAGGTATTATTATAAGTGCTGTGTTCAGATAGGTTCTTCTCGGATAGGTAAATAGGGCCGCGTAGGTTTTTATTATGTTAAGCAAATAGACGAAGACAAGACACCGTATCTAATGGATTATGTCTGTTTCATTGATTTACAATTCCATTAGAAAAATCGGCCCGAAAACTTAAAATCGGTGGGCAATATAAAAAATTTTAATCGTTCAAATACATTCATCACAAAAAACAAACCGCACATTACGGAATCCCTACGACCAAAGCACGTAATCCTCACGCAAAACTAATACATTTAGCAAAAAAAACCTGTGTGTTGGTGTCAAATGCACTTTTAATATCATACACAAGAGGGTTCGCCTACAAGTATTTCAGACACATTAGTCAGATTGAAACCTCTCTTCTGAACTTAGAATTGCAAAATAGTACAACCACAACTCTCGGCCGCTCTCTGATTCAAAGAAAAACATTTCTTGTCGATCTTTTCGTGTAAATTGAATTTATATCCAGAGTACTCGCAGGCGTCACTATTTCTTTTTCTTTGGCAGTTTTATTTGATACTCGAGTCTGTAAGTTAAAGGAATACGAGAGATTTCTAATAAAACGTTCCGGTACGTTATACGATGGTCCAGATAGAAATTATTTAAAACTAGTATAGAAATTCAAAACAGCAAACTCAAATTGATGGTGAACGCCTTTTTGTGTGTCTTATTTCAATATTATTATATTCTTCATCTGTTTGTCAACCGATTTTCTGTGTGATTCGTAGCTATTGACGAGGTTTTATCAATACAAAATTTTATAGAAGCAATATTTTTTCGTTCGTTCTTCAAAACTTAACCGTTTCACAATGTACACACAATATAGGTAAGATGCCAACTTAACTAGCCAGCCGTTCACAAAATTAGTCCTAATTACATCAATGGCAAGCATTAAAATACAGAAAGAAGATATTGTTATAACGGCGGCGCTCGTTCATTTGCGTGCCCTGGGGAGGTTAATCAAAGTTGAAGAACACGGCGTCAGCGGAAACTAATTTGATCTAAAGTTGGCGTGTTCGCGGCCAACTTATTTGCCTTCTCTGTTATCCTTATTAAAGTATATATATGAAAATAGGCAAAGGTAAAGCTTCAAAGTTTTCTTGTCTATTTCTCAAGGCATTTTCCATTTTTTTTGTCTTTTGACTAGCTTTTTAAATGTTAATGCCATGCTTACAAGTTTAAACTTCAAGATTTAAAAGAAGAAATGTCTGAATTTTCTTTAAAAAATCACAGTTAAACCATTTCAGAACATTTTTCTTTTCTGCTTATCAACAGATTTTCGTTTATAATACGAATATTTAGTATTATTAATGCAAGAAATAAATTTATAAACGTTTTTAAATTTTAGATTAACTCGCCGTGCATTACAGTTTAAACTTGATAAAAGTATAAAATTTTCGCTTTTATTAACTTTGTTAAAAAAAAGATATGGCCAATAATTACCGTAAAAGGTTTACTTTTAAGGTCATAAACGGTGACATTTTTTACTTCTGTGTTTACTAACATTTTTAACAAACATTTTAAATTCCAAATATTTCCCAATACTCTTTAGTAGGCTAAACTTAATGATATAAGTATCAGCTGGAAGTCACGTTAGTCACCCGGCGTGACCGAAATTCGGTCCAAACTTTGATTAAAAGGCTTAAGCGCGCTCTACCTTGAAATATGGAGAGCATCAACCTGACAGAGTACCGGGTATTTTCTACCTACCTATCTAACTAACGTAGTTAATTTGGAACAATATGTGGATAGTTTAAACTTCCTGATATAAGTCGTGTACGTTTTCCATTAACTTGAGTTACGTAGTTTAGGTACATAGCTACCCTAGGTACGGGTTTACTAGACTTTGGATTCGTTTTTATTAAGTTTGATTTTCCAGTTTGAAATTTATATTCGATAAGGATTGATTTTTCATTTAGACTATTAAAGCGTCTGTATTTTTATTTATTTACAAGACACTGTTAAAGTTTCTGTTAAAGGAATTTTAACAGTTTCTTAGTATATTCAATAGTATTTATAATAGATTTTTTAATACTTTCGAATGATTCTGGGTCTTAACTTGTAAGTACATAGATATTACTTAAAGTGGATAATATTTTTAAGTTTCCAGTCTGCTTTACAACCCACACCACGAAACGAAATGCGCGTACGGAATCTTATCTTGTTTATGTTGTTTATTTTTGTATAGATATTAATAAAAAAAGATTTTTTTCCGTTAATCTATAAATAAGCTTGGGTTTAAAGAAGTATTCTCAAAAAACAAAAGTTTGTCCTACATGAGTATGTAGTTTACATATGAAATACATATTAATAAATGTATTAATAAACTTACCTTTTTCGACTTGCCATTCTTCCTCAGAAGCTTAGCGCAGCAGAGTCCCCGCGTGTCCGGCAGCGGCGCGGGCGGGCGGCGCGGCCAACACAGCCGCTTCGGACTCGCCGCTCTCGCCTCACTCCGAGCCTCTTCCTTATCTTCGCACATTACTACCCTACGCCCTACCCCGCCACTACCGCCAGGCCCGCAAGTCCCGCCAGTCCCGCCACCCTCTACGCTACCCACGAAATCTCACAACCAAGATACCGATGCTTTATGAGAACCTCTAGCATTGTTTTCTCCTATAAAACTACGATAACGCTGCTCGCTCAAATATATTGTAAATACGCCGCGCGTTTTCTCCTGTCTACTTAATTTCCGTACAAAAATAGGTGGTAGGTATGCCTTATGATTATAAGTTCGACGATTTTGTACTATTTTACTACTATTCTAAATCTATAATTGAGCTGCAAGCTAACTTATCTCTACAATTAATTTTCGTAACGTCCGATTCAGCATCTGAAACAAATATTAAAATCAGTTAAATTAACAAAAAAATTTACATAATATACACTTTCTAAACTAGTAACTAAACAAACAGTTCTAATTAAATTTATGAGATATATTTGATAGTTATCAACTTATAACTTAAGCGTCTTTTCATTCTCAAACATAAAATTTAATTATTAATATTTGTGACCTTCATGGGCAAAATCTTCAACAAGATTCTGGGCGAATATCGCCCGTTGAATATTTATACAACCGGATGACGAGCGGAAACTTGCCTGAGATAATTACCGAAGCTCGTAGAATTCTTTTGGTGTTCGCTTTGCTTCCTTAATATTCCTGACAGGTTTTAGACACCCGAAATGTAATTATCATGCATATTAAAATTAAATTAATTATTTAACTGAAAGAAGGGAACGTATGAATTAGACACGTGATAGCTTACTATCAGCACTATTCAGCACTATTAAAACTTAAATTGTATCTGATGTTTCTAGTAATAAGGATTTCCACGGGTGTCACTGCTTATATTTGATATCAATATATTTTGAACGAAAGACGATACGTCTGGACCATCGTCCGTGGATGATAGAGGTTCTTTGTAAGAAGGCATTAAGTAACTTCCTATTTATACATAGGTATTCCGTATTACACATACTCAACATACATACCCAAGTATGCTTTTCACAACAGTAGGTATGTACAAATATAAAGGTAATATTTTCACGTACACGTACATCTACCATGTTAAGTAACATAATCGTGAAGTAAATCCTCTCGAAATAAACACGTATTTAAAATACAACATCACGTCCGCAAGTTGACTTCGTGTATTTAGCAACTTCCAGTGAAATGCTGGATTCATTTCAACAGCTAATATACCATTCTGTTTGTCTTTCGAGGCAATAAAATGACTTTTATGCAAATCATACGAATTCTATACATTTTTGATGAGCTCTTCCCCAACATATCCGCCGAATTTAATTAATATATTTTCTATTAAAAGTTTCAAGTTTTTACATTTTGGTTGTACAGTTTTTTGTTTTCAATTAAAAGCTTGTGTTCGTCATTTGTGTGCTTAGTATATTGTATTTCTTAATATGTTGAGGTAACAATATTCTTGGCGGAATTTTCAAAATTCGTGAAGTGTTACCTAAGCACTCTTAGATATTGAAAAAATCATTTAAGTAGAATGAGTAAAATTTGGCAGAGATGCAACTTACCATATTCGATAAATTTCCAAGTATCCATATTTGAATTTTACGACCCAATGGTTTGAGCTGCCCTTTTGTTTTTGATATATATAGATTAAAGTTAAAGTATCAGCCCCTCCGGAATGATATAAAAGCTAATGTTTTTTCATGTGAAGTGAAAGGGTAAAAGCCTATATAAGTTTCTGCATAAGGTATACAGGAACAGAATACTTTTGAATTTCACACATGGATGAACAAAATGTCCTTAATTCACCCTTGTTAGATCATTAACATGAGTTTATAATGTTTTAGCTAGGGTTGTATTTTTAATTGAAAGACTTGTGGAATAAAAAATATTAATACATGAAGTTTCTTGACGTTAAAATAATATTATCATAAACTTAAACGATTTTTGATTTATTCACATAGTCTTGCTCTTGTTACCGTGAATCATTGATGAAAAGATTTAAAAGTCCTTTGATTAAATATTTAAAAGAGTTAAAGCGTACAATTTGAGGTAATTAATATTATTTTTAGATGAGATGGTCCAATGATGTCACCTAGGTAGTAGGTAGTTAGGTGTACCCAAGTCTCTTTTAATTTAAAAATTGTTTATCTAAAACCTCCATTCCGTTAGATATATTTCAAATATCCATACAATTTAATATAGTTTCAATGCCGTTCTTTCGAATGAAGACTAAAGCGTTGTTAAAAATTAGTTAAGCATTGCACTACTGTCATTATATTCATAACAATACAAATTTTAGTTTACATTTTATCAAAACTTTGCAAAAACACTAATCATAATGGTGATACATTAAATAATCAATAATTAGAATAATTTATATAAAACATATGAGAGATTCTTTGGAAACACTTTTTTATGGTGATGAGGAAAATATTTTTATTTTTTAGGTAGTAGATAAATATTCTTAAATAATAATTGTATTTACTGAAAAATAACATAAATTTTCATACAGTTTTATACTAGACCAGCTAGGAGTGTGTGTTCTTGTCTTGTGTGTGTTCATGGTATCCACGACACAGGGAATTCTAGTATGGGGTAATAAGTGTGCAGCGTTTCTTTTACTTAACAAGCAAAAATATAGTCGAAATATTCAGTATGCCAACCTATCCTATCCTATTAATATTTAGATCCTCTAATTGACAAGCCGACAGCCCTTCGTCTACCCTCTACCGAAGTTTGTTGACACACGACAGTTTATATAAGAAGTTTTCTCTTTTTTTTCGAAAGCACGTCTCGACTTCAACAACGTATAATAAACCGTTTTACGTTATAAAAATCAAAAGCATTTCAAACAAAAGTGGTGTGCTCAACTCAAAGTGGCAGGGAAATAAGCGTGTAGGAAATAAGAGAAAAACTAGCCTCTTATTCACAGGAGTGTTTGTACATGACAGACATGCTATGTATTTTCGTTGATACACAGTAGATACTAGGTAGGTAATAAGAGAATATATGACATTTAGAAAGCCCAAATAATGAAACTAAGAAATACACAAAATATTTAATAAACAATTCTTAAAGACGTTATTGAAAATGTTCATAATAATATATCTGTAGTAACAGTACTTTCTAACTTTGTATTTATATGACGCATTGAATTTTTAACGTTATCACCCCACGTTATTTTGCATAATTAATTTTAGAGTAACTTTAAAAAATTAACTTTGTTTTTTAGGAAAGGATTAAAGAAACTATTTTAATCATAATACTTACAAAGCTGTAAACTGCTGAATAGGATTTAAAAGACAGTATTTTAAGCCCAACTATTATTTTAATGATTTTAAGTACCAAAACTAACAGGAATATTTCGCGAAAAGTTCGCTGAAAGTTCGTAGCGGGGTTACGCGACTACAGCGCTACGCCGTACCGAGCCGCGCGCGCTCTGAGCAGGCGGCACTACGACGCCCGCCTTTATGCTACGCCGTAGCCACCCGCCTAAAGCTCTATTCATATCAACAGACACGGAGCGCGTTAGACACGTGCCGTGGCAGACATAAAAATAATGTTTCATACAATGTATAATATGGGTCACATCTAGCTACGTTTTGTCTGTGCAAAGAAAAATTTACCTAACGCTCGTGCGTTTTGATCCGTTTATGCCAGCTTGATCTAATTATCCTAGTGACTATCAATGTCACGGCTGATGTGTCAGTGACTTGAATACTTTAACTGACGGGGTCGAACAAGTTACATGCGTACTAGTCGATGTGAATAGAGCTTAAATTCGCCCCTTCATACCTCCACTACTTGTCTATCGCTAGAATCGCGTTCGTACTTTCTTCCCTCGCTTCGTATCGGTGGGAATAGCCTCTCTCCTCGTAAACAGGAATGGTGTTTTATTGCTAAACCGATTTTTCCTATGTTGCGAAGGAAAACCTGGACCCTTCTTGGTTCATAACCATTGAGCTAAAATATATAAAAGGTTTATTTCTCACGGCTTTATTTTGCAACCGGCAAAAGAAATTAGTAGTACATATAAAGAAGATTTTTGTTGCATTAAATTTATTTTTATTTCCATATAAAACCATTTTTACACCATATGTGACAATATTTTTTGCTACAACTGAGTTAATTCATATTTAGATTTTTTATATTTGCAAGTTCTATAATTTCTTCAACTTGCTTAATATAGGTGCTATTTTTAGCAGATAAGCAGATGGGCTATCAGCGTCATTGTATGAATGAAAAAACTAAGTAAGGACTTCTGTAAATTCATCTTTACAATAATATACTACGTTGAATAGATTTAATATTTGTTTGAAGATAAAGTTTATCAACCTTATCTTCAAACCTGACCTATATGACTTATTTTTACAACTACTTGTAAAAGCAGGTCATTATCAAAATTTTCTACAGTAAAACAATACTAAATATCCTACGATATAGTGTAGGTAGTAAAGTCTACTGAGAACTAAAATAGGTACCAGTTATACAGATATTTGATTTATTTTTAAAATTTTAACAAGTGTGGTTAAAAGGAAATATTTCATGTAAAAGTGATTTGAGTAGAGACGGTTGTAGACCTACTGTCCGAAACGCTGAGGCAAAGTAAAAGAACAAATAAAGAAGAATCATTACTGCGGTTTCAGAGTTCAGACTATTCAGACGGTCGCTGCTGGAGCATTGGCGCCAACAGACGCGTCTCATTTCGCGCTTCAATAAACGAGACGCGCGTGCATTTGCTTATATTGACGTATTTATTTGAATCAGCCGCCTTGATTATTTAAAGATAGCGAGAGATGTCTTCGCTCGCACATATACTATTGGACATACGACTTAAACGCATATAAAAAAGACGCGCGTATTTAAAATACGGATATTTAATCGCAACAAAAAGTTAGCATCTGCAATCACTCATATCATTTTACCATTTGTAGGTATTTTTACCCCTTATATAATTTCAAACTAATATACATATCTACATATGTGAAATATAATAAAATTAGCTGTTATATATAATACATATTTACCTATTTAATTTTGCATATATCTAATCCAATAAAAATGTTATTATTGTTGTAATCCCGTATAATTAAGAAATAGCTTTATATCGATATAAGGTACTGTATGTAGGTAATTTAGCATAAAAATATCATCAGATAAAGTATCTCCGGCAACTCCCCAACCGAAACATAAAACATTCAAAACAAAATGATTGACGGCGTGTTAAGAGGTAGGTGTTAAAGAACCTGTAGAAGCGAGCTACGGAAGCTCTACCGGAACCTACTAAAGTCTCTAGGTACGTACTCGTATACGTATTTTGATTTTTTAAGAATTCGCTTTAAGTACATAACACAGCTATAAGAAACGCTATAAGAAATAACTGATTCCCTGCAAAAATCTTTAAGCCTGCTATTATGGCTAAAACTTTATAATTGAATTATCTCTGTGGAATCGAGAAATACAATAGTAGATTTTATTTACAGATTTCAATTATTTATTATTTTCGACCATATGCCTATTGATTCAAGTTATTAGTGTTACAATAAAATATAATGGCTTTTTATAAAAAGAAAGACATTCAAACAAATATCTAGAGAATAATGTATTAATTGCTCGTACTTACTGTTGTTCACCCGCGCGTGTTGCCGATCACATGTTGCACTTCATAAACTAAAGAAAAGCACACTGTCCCGAACGTTATATAACTATCCTACACACATTAACAATAAAATGTTTTAATAACACACTTAAACCTGTTTGTTTACATAAATCTCATATAAAACAAAACAAAATGTGTTGTTTGGGCGGGCTCGCGAGCGCCAACTAGCGGCGGTGTCACCAAACTGCCTCCAGGGCGGCCTGACAAGGGTTGCAAGGGTGCCCGATATGGGTATAGGGCGTCTCGCTCGCACGTATTGTCCCTTTAATAGGTTGCCTTCTATTGCGTTACGCAAAAACGGTGCTTTTATCAATGACATAGGAGATATAATATTAGTAAGTACGGAGCTTACGCTAGCCGTCTACGGCCCCTCGGAGGCTGCGCGTAGTGGCCTTGAGCCAGCCTGATGTTTTCATCTCGTGACCGTAATAAAGCATTTAGGGAGGGGACAAGTGACTTTTGTGAAGGATTTATTGAAGCATCTTTAGAATTAGTTAAATATGATGGTGGAATTCTTGTTTGCAGCGGAGTGTAGGTAGTTAGCTTTTTTTGGTGGATTGCGTTGTTGCAAATTATTTAAAAAAAAAAAATTATGTAGACATTCCAGTTCGCCACTCTTAATACCTCGTTAAGCAACATATTCGTCATGTCATCTTATTTCAGTTTTGGGAGGTGCAGTTCCCGGAAATAATTAATTAAATCTTACTCGTCCTCATGACTACACAATACATTCTTAATATACCTCTTCATATTATGATACTTTTTTTCTACTTTCTCTGATGGAGGTTGGATGTATTATTCATGGGTTGCAGTGACCAATCAATACGTTCAATATAAAAACGTGCACGTACCTACATTACTTACATTATTCTCTTGTCTTATTTGGTAAACAATCTTGGCACTACTTTTTCACCTTTTACCAACACATAAAGTACTTATGGTTAGTACTCACTACAGAAATACAATCAGCATCAATTCAGCATTTTATTTTACCTTTCATCATTGCTCCTTTAGTTTATTTCTACCTATTTATATTAAAAGCAAAAAGTTACTACATAAAAAACAATCTTATGATATTTAATATTACACTGCATCGAAATAACCAGCGTGTGTATAAGAAAAAAGCTTACGAGTAAAGAAATTAAGTAATCATATTCATATAAATCTATAAAATGCTTTGTCCTGAATGACTGAGGGATCAACACACAGCCTAAACAGCTGATCGTAGACCTGAAACTTGGAGGGTGTGTTCTTTGTATGAGGTAGGCATCCGATAAGAAAAGATTTTCTGAAATTCTACCCCTAAGGGGGTGGAAAATGGGCCCCCATTTTTTTAACATTATATCCTTAAAAACATCCTTGAAAACATTATATCCTATTTCAGCATTTTATTAGAAAATTTAGAAATATGAATATAAAAATACAAAATAAACTGACAAAATAAAATGACACCATTTATAAATTGTTTTTATTCAAAAATAAAATATAAGTACAAAAAATTATAGCAATATTTAGCACAATAATTTGCAGTCGTTTTTTCACTAGGTGTTTTTTTTAGCGTGAAATTAACATATTTATTATTGTTCAACAAATAAATAAAAATATAACGAGAACAGCTTGTACTTAAATTCACTAACATAATTTAAGAAAATATAATATTATTATTTTTTTTAATTAGTTTCAAGTATTGTAATGTTGTGACCCCTCAAATTTCATCTGTACTAAATTATGGAGATTATGTTAAAAATTTAACTTATTATTGTCATAATATTTTTAAATGAATATACTTTAACCAATAAGCATTGGCTGGAGTTTTCCGGAATCCAGAAGTGCTTTCACATCTGAGCCACCACCAACACAGTTGCCATTGATGAATACTTGGGGCACCTGGAATTTAAAAACAATATTTTTTATTAACACAACACATAGCCAGCGAGTCAGTGCATCCCATGGACACCTGACTGACATCAAATAGGAATCAAATGCACTCAACAAAGTGTGTGTGTGCATTGATAATCATGAGGAAAAGTATTTCGAGCTACTACACCTCCTCCGTTAAAAGACTTGTTCAGCATTTGGTTAATCTGTAGGCAAGCTACGTAGGTTTTTCAAGTGTTTCAAGTTTTAAACCATTTGCTGAAGAGATTTAACGCACACATAATTTTTGATGTGGATAAGTATAAGGTGGACTTTTTGGAATATAAAGTCCATGCAGATAAGACTGGTGGCAGAAGACAGTCATCATTTAAATTACATGTAACTGTAAATTGCTATTTCACACAGCACTGACAAGGAAATAGGTGACATCATACCCCTCAAATATGTATTTTATTGTTGCACAATGTTTCAGCAATATTGAGTCTCACTGTGTCTTAACTCTAAAATAATTTCTACAATACATAAATATGTAATTCCTTCACCCACTTCACTTAAAGGTTGAGTGGCAAATTTAATCATTGTTTTTAACAATTTTATCTTATCAACCACAAGTTAACCACAGTCGTACATATCATTATTACAAGAAACAAAGTAGTCACTTTTGTAATTCTGCCTACTATACCTTGTAGCAAAACTTTATTATTCATTGAAGTTTTTATAACTCGTGAGTCATTGACCCAAACCATGACAAATTACAATTACATTACATAATTATGTATCTAAAAACCATTATCTTTGTTAAAGTTCTTTATTTATTTCATATATGTTTATTTAGAGGCAGGTTGTCTCTAACACAACCTACGAATGTTACTTGTAGTTGAGAGACCATTATTAACAAATTTTATATACAATTACAGGGTACAGAATTTTTAGGGCAGCTAGCGGAACACTATTAAGGGGCTTGCTGAGGGTGCTCTCAACATCTTAATAAGCTTAATTATAAGTATTACTAATGTGTTATATACTTATAGCTTTTATCTATAAGCCCAGATTTATTCAACCAAACTACTCCAATGTTGATTATACGAAATACAATTTTTCAGAAACCATAAATAAAAATCTATACTAAAGTGACTCATTTAATATTAAAAAGCTCATATAGATAGGAATTATATCCAAATTGTAAGGAATTAGTTACTCACAGTTTTAAAACCCGTTATTTGAGCCAAGTTTTCTTGGATAACAGTGCCATCATCACGCTCGTCTAACTCATAAACCTTGATGGGTTGCTTCACTTTAGTGAACACCTGTAATTCCCAAATAAAAGTAGCATTTAAATATCACCTAGTCTCGCAAAATAACTTGAACATAAATGACATCATTATGTAAAATAAACCTGGAATAAACAAAAATGTATTGAACAAAAGATAAGAAATGACGCCAACAGAAACAGATATATCCAATTTGGTGTTTCTGGGATAAATCTGCAAAATTATTAGAAAAAATACAAAGTACTGAAGTGATAACCACAAAAACTTACATCCTTGGCTAGTTTGCAGTACGGGCAGTACGATTTAGAAAATACGACCACCTTTTCCTGAGAAATGGCGTCTTTTATAAACTGTTGTACTTCAGCTGAACTCGCCATTGCGGATGCTCGACTGGCTCGGCTGGATAATGTTCCCATTAATATTAAATTTGAGGGGAAAAAATTTAAATTGCCTTATGGAACTGACATTTGTGACAATAGATTCATTCATTTTGACATTGTGTCAATGATGGCAGTAACTAGCAGTGTTGCCATAAGTATTAATAATATGTCATTACCAGTGTCTCACAACAGCTCCAGCATTGGCTTCTTCGACATTTCAAGACACGACCAAAAATATATTGTTAACGCTTATGGTACGGTTTGGATCCTTTCTGCCTAAAAGTAAAGGCGGGTTGGTTATTGGTGGGACAATAAGCTAGATATGACACCAAATAGTAGTATTTTTGAATACAAGAAATTTAAATAAATTAGGTTTGTGTCTGATAAAATATCTGAGCTAGTAATTCGTTGATGAATTACTTATATTTTAATTAAATAAAACGTCAGCGGCATATATGACACTTTTAAAATAAAAGATCATCGAAGTACAGCAATAGAGAATCCACCATAGGTACATGACATAGGTGTAGCACATTCATATGTCTATGGTAGAACAGAACATACGACACAGTTTCGTTTGATCGACAGTTATTCTGTTTCATTAATATTAAATTTGAGGGGAAAAAATTTAAATTGCCTTATGGAACTGACATTTGTGACAATAGATTCATTCATTTTGACATTGTGTCAATGATGGCAGTAACTAGCAGTGTTGCCATAAGTATTAATAATATGTCATTACCAGTGTCTCACAGCAGCTCCAGCATTGGCTTCTTCGACATTTCAAGACACGACCAAAAAGATATTGTTAACGCTTATGGTACGGTTTGGATCCTTTCTGCCTAAAAGTAAAGGCAGGTTGGTTATTGGTGGGACAATAAGCTAGATATGACACCAAATAGTAGTATTTTTGAATACAAGAAATTTAAATAAATTAGGTTTGTGTCTGATAAAATATCTGAGCTAGTAATTCGTTGATGAGTTACTTATATTTTAATTATAATTAAATAAAACGTCAGCGGCATATCTGACACTTTTAAAATAAAAGAACATCGAAGTACAACAAGAGAGAATCCACCATAGGTACATGACATAGGTGTAGCACATTCATATGTCTATGATAGAACAGAACATACGACACAGTTTCGTTTGATCGACAGTTATTCTGTTTCATTAAAATAATAAACCAAATGAACTTATAGGTACTTAACATTACCTCAAAATCAAAAATAAAATTCTGTCAGCGTTAACTGGATAATATTAATTACTTTTAACCAAGTTTTAACCACTTACATTTTGATCTTTTTAATCTTTATCTATTTTACCACAATCAGTTCAGAGAAATGAAGACATATTTAACTTGTGCTGATGTAACAAAAACCTCGTATCAATAGGGTATTGCGCACCATGCGAAATTTTGTTAAAAGCAAGTGAAAAATGGTGATTTCTGTTCTAAAAAATGTAGTATACATTTATTATTTCAATTTTAAAATTCAGGTTTTTTAATCTGTTTTTCAAATGTCAAAAACGCTATACGCCATGCAAGCTATCGGCGTGACGTCATTAGCAGTGTAAATAAACAATGGAGTATAACTTTCTTCCTTTACTGCGATGTATTGTTTACACTGCGAGTGACGTCACAAGCATGGCGGCAGCGCAGAGACAGCCGAGACCGTGTTTTCGCGGGGATTTTTGAAATTCAAATTGAAAAGTCTTTACATATTTGTTTGCAAAAATTTTTTTTCCAATTTTTTATGGGTTTTTATGACTTACGAATTCATATAAAAAACTTTTTGTCATAGGCCGTAATACCCTATTATGTAGCAGTATATGTTTATGAGTTCACGCCATTTTATCGCAGAGAAATCAACCACCGGCAACATTTTGTACCAAACGGTGCAAACTACAATCAAGTATGTACCGTTAGCTAATCACAGGAGCTCTTAGACATGCAATAAACTGAACGTGTCATTTGTATTAATTCGTTTGGTGCAGCTCGATAATGTATTGCTAGATACTAATGCAAAATGACGAAGATAAAAATCAGTCTTGTGTTGAAGTCCCCCATTACCACCGTGAAATGGGTCTTGGAGTTACGTATGGCCCTACTTACGTCCTCGTACATAACTTCTTCATCGTCGGGGTGTGCCGAGGTCGGTGCGTAAACCTGTATGAACTTCAGCGAATACCGCTTGGATATTCTGAGTATAAGGTGCGCTACCCTTGCCGACACACTCCCGACTTCCGTCACGTTGTTGACGAGGGACTTGTGGACGAGAAACCCGACACCACCTTGGGACAGATGTTCGCCCTCCCGGTGATAGAACAAGTTACCGGAGTTTAGGATTATCGTGTCCTCCCCCTGTCTTCGGACTTCGGATAATCCCACGACACTCCAGTTTAACTTGTCTATCTCGTCTTCCAGCTCACGGATCTTGTCGTCGGTCCTCAGTGTCCTGGTGTTGTATGTTGCCAGGTGCAGAAGTCTTTTGTGGCAGCGCGATCTCTGCCGGAGATTCTTAGCACCCCCTGCCCCGTTACCGTGGCCCCTGCCAGAGCCAGGAATAGCGGAGCCGCCGAGGACTGGGGGCCGTGGCTGAGTTGTGCTGTCCATATGGGGGTTGATACCGTAGTCACCGCGCTTGGCAAGTGTGTGTTGGTGACCACAGTAGGTGTTAAGTACTCAGGGAGACGCTGCTGCCCATCCCCTGGTAGTGATATCCCTTCGATCGCCTCTTACGATCTCCACGGGTCGACTTGGAGTGGCGCTATTCTAAGCCGGCAACCACACGGCTTCGTACCTAATCTACGTGTAATCTTAGCAACTACTTAAGATGTGCATTAGTTCTTGAATTAGCCAGATTAGACTTCCGTACGCTAAATAAATTAATCAATCGTTTTCCTACAAAGAGATGTTTTTATATACGTAATATAGAAACAGTAGTCGAGCATGCCAGCCACCTGCCGTAAGTGGTATCTGCAGCCCATGAACAATCTCAACAAAAAAGACTGAACCAGTGCTTCAGATTAAAAGTAGATACGTTGCTAGTTTCTATATTTATTTATTTATTTATTTATTTCAACTTTATTGCTACCGAAATAATATGCGGTACAAAAGGCGGGCTTAAGCTAAATAGCATTGTGTTCCAGCCAACCTCAGGGATGTGCAGATAAATGCAGAGGCGGTATGGATTTAAAATAATAATAATAATAATTAAGAGATAGACACACAAAAGTAGAAAAAGTACGAACTACAAAAGATTGCAGAGAGGTCAACAAATGCTAAAAAGTTGAAAAAGGACAGATTAGAATATAACATAAATACTATATTAATGTTGATATAAACAATGATATTTATTATATACTAATAAAACTAAGAGTTGAACTACTCAAAACATTATTACACAAATACATATAAACATTATATGAAATACATATGTTTAATCTACATTCGTTTAGTTGGCCGTCTCATATAAAATATCAACCACTATGCCCCAACCGAAACACAAAATATTATACTGCTTCACGGCAGGATACGAGGGCGCCTACGCGGGTAAATTCCAATGTAACCTAAAATGTATATTGAATTTCCTTATATTTCCTCATATTTGCCTTGCATACACAATATCTCTAAAATACTTAAAACATCAATTTTTTTTATTATAATAAAACAATCAAAATAGACCATTGTCTGACTAGAAATTCCAGTTACACCTATCCATTATACTACTTCCTGACTGCACCGGTGAATGTTTGTCTAAGATGTTTTGAAATCTGTCTGAGCCACCTGAGGTACCGTGACGGAGAATGGGTAAGTCCTTGCCGGTTCAACTGAACATTGCACAAAGTATGTAGGTACTTAGTGACGGCCTGGCATAAAGTATAACAAAAAATCCGGTTAAGTTTTTTAATAATAAAGTACTAACAGAAGAAGAAAACAAACACACAACTTTAGAGACTTTTTATCGAGAAAACCCAATGATAAACATTATACATAATTATGATCTATAATTTTACTATATTATATTATTATAAATGCGAAAATTTCTGAGGATGGACGAATATTTGTTACTTTTTCACGCAAAAACGGCTGAATAGATTTGGATGAAATTTGGTACAAAGGTAGATTATAACCTGTTTTAACATAAAGAATACTTTTTATCTCTTTCTGGGTTAAATTCTAAAGACAACGTGTACGAAATCGCGGAGGAAGCTAATGCATAACAATACTATTCTGACTGTGCAGAAAAATAACCTTGGATTAATATCACGTGGCCGCTATGGAAACGTAGTTAATCTCTCTTATCAGCGCAGACATAACTCAAATATGCCTAAAAATCCTTCTCCAAACATTTTCCTTTATAAGCACGTTGATTAGATGAAAGTGATATTTGATACATATCTTATCCCATTGAGATTACGGTTTAAAAATTGTCTGAATAAAAACCCTCGCTAAAATTATTGTAGTGTAAGTGTAAAATTCAAATTTAAAACATTACCTACATTGGACAGTATTAGGAATGAAGTTTTTTTGTTTGGTATTTGTTACTTGTTTGTGAATTACTGAAAGTATTTCTGCACTTTTTAACAAATGCGAGATCTAAAGGCATTTTTAGAGAAAAGTATAGGTAGATGTGAAAGACAATGGTAAATGACTTATTCTAATTTAATGTATGTACCTATTTATCAAAGTATTATTACTTATTTTGAAAGGGGTATATTTGGCGGTACTTATTTGATAATTTATGTAAGTAGATAACGACTGTGGGAAAAAGCAGAAAGAGAAGCATTCAACGAAAAGCTTTATACCTATATAAACCTGTATAAACCTACATTCTTTTTAAACATCTTTATAAAAATTTTAATATCTTTAAAAACTCTTTATAAAATCGTCCATAATGAATCATATGGAGCTCATTTCATTTTCGATTGCTAAATATAGGTTTGATCAATGTATCATCATCAACGAGTACGCTTTGTTTCGGCCAATAAAGAGAGGAACAATGGGTTATTTATTTCTCACGCTTCAGAATACAAAATCGCAACATGCGAGGGAGCGGTCTCTTGACGTAAGACGTTTGAAATGTATTGAGAAGCTGGTCAAATAAGTATAGATGTGATCTATGGGTCATCAGCATCACCAAGGAGTGCTCTTTATGTTCGTTATAAAACGCGGATAATGTGTGACCCGATGGATAGATATTATGTCACTAACTACGTAAAAATGTCTGTACACAGGTAGATGATAAATGGGATTAACGTATAGGAAACTACTTATCTCCTTCTGGGTCAAATCTCACTCATAAGTCAACGTGGACGAAGTCGCGGGCGGAAGTTAGAAATAGGTACCATAATGGCTTTTCGTATTATTAACGCTACATATCTGTTACCAAATTTTAAAGCTTTAATATTTCCTCAAAATTGAATTGGATTTCTCATTATAACTACTATTACTATGCTGGGATACTTGTAAATGGCCGCAATTTTCAATTTTTAACTTGTTCTATAATAATCCTTCCATTTGCATCCGTCTGTCGCTGATGCACCTGCCGCCTTAAATATTGGAAATACCTGATTCGATATCTGGTTACGAGAGATCACGAAAAATTCATTTTTGTTTTCAAAAAAATCATGCTTGTTTTATATTTCTAAACTAAAGCGAACATTCTGCAAATGCTGATATCTTTTTATTGTGATTGTCATTTATTTTCATTCTACATAATATCTAATGCTTTTGTCAATATAAGTACCTACTAGTTGCGATTGGTAGGATTGGTAGCTACCAATCCTAGCTAGCTGCTAGCTATCTTCTCCTCAATCTGGGGTATTGATCAGACAAAATATAAAATCTTTACCGAATTATTTTTTAGCTTTTAGTAAATAACCTACTTCATTTTTTTATTGTTAATAAAACTGTTTAACATAATTTATTGTTGGGGTTTTTGTATTACTCCTTTGGCGTTACCCACTTTAGTCCATTAGTACACATATACTTGCCAACATTCATTTCCAATATGTTATCTTACATTATGCTATGATTCATCATATTACCTGTCTAGATTAGTTCTTATTCTAATTATTTATACAGGTAGGTTTGCATATTCTGTCTTTACAATCTGATGCATAAGATGCTTGTATTCAATAGATTTTTAACAGTAAATGAGTAGCAACAGGCATAGGCCAGCAGTTGTAAGTGGTTACTACAACAACCCATCTTTACATATATCCAACCACAAATAGAAGATCGAAGTTCTATTTAAGGCCACATTATGGAAGTGATACATATATGAGTCTCAAATGAAAACCGATGAACAAGAAATGATACTGTGTTACTATGGTTTAAATAAGGGATAATAGAGAAACACTGATAATTTTATAGGTTTGTAGTGTGATGTCGTAAATAAACACATTTTTGCGCTTACATTGCAAACGCTGGCTGAACCCTACGAGGTTCAACAGTATTGTACACCTAAAAAAGTTCTACAAGAAAGTCTGCGATGGTAACTATATATCTAGATATCATAGTTACGTCACAACAGACACTTTTTTCAGCTTAAAAAGTTAAAAATACTGGCGGTCGAATCTCGACCACTTTATTAGTACGTAGGTATTTATCCTTATCCGAATAAATTACTGCATAATTAGTATTGTTTCAATACCTACAGAACACCTTTTAAATTAATTATTGAAATCGTACATTCCATTCAAAATATATTGCGATTTTTAAAGTCATCAGTATTAAATAATATAGGTAGGTACCCGGGCTGACTATATTGACGCGACACCAAAATTGCAAAATACGAGTCAATTAAAGGAAGTTAAAATTTGGAATATTTTGCATTGCCCTAATTTTTAATTTAAATGAATAGAATTATTGGTAGTGAAAATTTCTGACTCAAAAAAAGTTTGTGTAATAGTCAAAATAAATTAGCAGAGCGAAGTTTACCGGGTCAGCTAGTATATCATATAACCATTACCTATATGATATAACCATATTAGGTATATAACCATTAAGTATATGATAAATAAAATTTAATGTTTAAAAATGCGATCGTGTTGTCTTTGGCATTTAGGTATGTACTCGTATATTGGCGTGACTTGTTTTCTGTAAAACCTAAAATAAAGACCAATAAAAACATTCGAACAATAATAATGTTTTTTTGCAGTAAGTACCTATAGATTCCTATAATTCACATTACAATTTTCTTTTCATCCGCCCAAGTTTGATAGAGATAATCAAACCAGTAGTAGGTATTGTAGTCACGTAAGGTTACCTTGAACCTGAACAAACGTGAGTCAGTATTTCTTACGTACTAGTATATAATATACAACTCGTACGAGGTACCTACTACGGATTTGTATACGAGATCGATGTACCCATGTAAGTAAATGTTTTATAACTTTACACAAATATATCTACATATATGTACAAATATCTACAAATATCTTGAAAATGACAATATGAGTGTCTTGCGGTTTAAAGCATCGATTCATAACCGACCACCACCCGACCACAAGATTGTAAGTAGATTGTAAAGGAGTATCGAAGTATCCCTACTTCGTGTTATGTTTCGTTCGAAATATTTTCCTTTGATCCCGTTATAATACGGCTAAATGAAATAGAAATAGTTAACTACGTTACTTAGGTACAATAATAGACGAGTCAGTGGAAGCTCATGAGGAAGTATTATATAAAAATGTAGGTATCTACTATCTACCTACTCTGTAAGAAGAACCTCGGTCGGTTCCGAAACTAGGTAGTTAGGGTGACCCAAAAAGTACGCGTGAATTGAACCGTTATTTTCTTTTAAAACGTAAAACGTTATTTTTATTTAAAATTATAAAGACGTTTTATTACGTCTTCTATTACTATTACGATCGTCACGTGCCTAAATTTATAAACATACATAAGTTCAAGACTATTAATGCCTTATGAGAATATAAATTGAATCTATTTGATGAATATATTAACGATATTTTTTCTATTCTGCCTATTTAAATTAGGCAGGTAGCAGAACTGACTTATTGTATTCCAAAATAGTATAACACAGCTTTACAGAGGATTAAAATATAAGGTGTCAGTGCGTGGTACCTTCCTTCCGTTGTCGGTCAACGGAAACGTGCGTGACTCACATGCTACAACACCATTGTCTATTGCCACACAACTATCAGATCATAAACTGTGACCAGCCATTTACGCGATGATAATGAGTATAACACACAAAAGTTATTGTTCTCTGGAAAAATCTCATTGTGTTCATTGGAAATAATGTGCAGTTGACACTTAACATTCTGTAATGGTTTCGATATATTGTATCCCCCTACTAAACAATATAAAATAAAAATAAAATTTTAAACTTTACGTGAACAATAGTTGTATAAATAAATAAACGTGATACGTTATAAGAAATGAAATTCTTGAAAACAGAAGCAATGAAATTTTTGAATGAAGAAGAAATGTAATGAATATAATGAATGCACAGATACATAATAGTACAAGTATAATGGTGATAATTTACAGTCAATCGTAAATTTTTCATTCCCTTGGTCGAATATCAAATTAACACTTCTCATTAGAACTACGTTAGCTTATTAAAAATTACTTTATTCGTTTGCTTAAATTATAAATAGGTATCAGATCCTGTACGAAGTAACCATTTATAGTATCTATGTATCAGTAGGTAAGCAGGTCAATAAAAAATGTGAATCATTAAGAATTCATTTTATTATTTTCGTAGATAATATCAAGGGATGCAGCAGTTGCCTCGCAGCTAAGTATTTACAACTTATCTTACTTAAGAATAATACACAGTAATAGTGATACATTTTACAGCCAATGAAAATAACATAGGGACAAAACCATAGAATTAGGAATAGGCGGGGCACGCGCACCCTAGATTCTGCTTAACTGAGCGCATATCGTGCTATCTCTTTCATCGCGACTATGAGTGAGCGTAACAGATCTATGCCACTATGCTAGATCAACTAGTGACTCGTTGATCTAGCTATAGCGGATTCGAAACAAATAATAACTTATTGCCTTTCTATTGACTTCCTTTTTCTTAGGACAAAACACTTATGGAGTCGATTAGAACCCATAGTTGTAGTCACAGAACAGATAAAAGAAGTTGTAGTCACCTGTTTATTATCTTTGCCTAAATGGATGACTCGAAATAACCTACTGAGATAAAGTGCTAAAGAGAGCATAGTTTTTTTTTAAAGTGAGAGCTACAAAACAAGGAAAAATGTTAGCGCAACCATTAACGTATTAAAGAGTAGGTAAAGTACATTGATCAAGTGATCACTTTACTTAAATAAAACGTCTGGAAAGGTGTATATAGAAATGACTTTATACATTAATTTTAACATTAGGTACATCGACCTTTCCAATAGGTACTTAATGATAGTAAATGCGCAACAAGCCTCACAAAATTAAAGCAAAAACTAATTTATTTGTACATCTACAATTAATATAATTTATCATATTATAGGTACGTACAAATGTATTACTGTATGAGATACTTTCGTTTTGACTATAAATAAATACATATGTTAAAACGGTTAAATTAAATACATGTAAGTTAAGGTACATACATGATACGCACCTAACCAGGAAGATATGAGTAAGAAAAGGAATATTTTAAAGCTATGTACTTTAAGCAATTGTATGAAACGGTGCACAGGTGGTGCATGCTGTATATAATTTCGAAGAGATGCGGTTTGCTCAAGTTGAGTGGATATACGATCTTTATTTTTGAGTCAGACTGATAACTCGAAGAGCTCGACGCCGTTACGCCGGCTCCACACGTTGGCCCCAATATTGGCCCCAACGCTACTCGTCCAACGTCAGACTGATAACTCGAAGAGCTCGACGCCGTTACGCCGGCTCCACACGTTGGCCCCAATATTGACCCCAACGCTACTCGTCCAACGTTGGACCAACGTGTGGGTCTAGAAAATGGCATTGGTCCCATCGTTGGGGCGAGCGTTGGGACCAACGTGTGGAGCCGGCCTTACATGTATCTACTAAGAGCAGGGGATGCGCATTTAATCGCCTCCCACGAACTATCAAACTGGTCTGACTCATTTATCATAAAATTTATAAATTGGACACACCGGAATAGTAATTAAAATTCTCTTAACACAATAAACGCGCTGCCAAAGATTTGTAGATAGCCAGACGCCATATAAATGCTCTGTAACTTAACATAATTTCAAACGCTTTCTAACCGACGTTTGTGAATCCTACAGACAATAAATAATACACTCGATATCACAAAACGCATGCTCGTTGCACACAAGCTGTCCATTGTAACCACGTTGTCTACACAAACTCCTCAAATCAATCTTTATCACGTAGTAGCTCTGATTTTGCACTTTTTTCTGTTCCATTAAAAGAGAAATTTGGATTATCTTTTTGTTTATACGCTTTGTCTAACTTCGCAGAAGGGAGTTCACTGTCCGGTGGCGGAACGGCCTTTATTGTTGGGACCGGTGTCGGTTCTATATTTTCGCATTTGCAAAACTCCTGCAACCAACGTTCCGAATTGTATGAGGGCCCTTCCCCTCCCAATTCTGCCGGTAGAATATCAAGCGGCAGAGCGTCATGCAACGTTGATAAATTGTTACCATGTAGGACTATTCGTTCACGCGTCTTTGCTTTCAGATACGGTTTTATAACAGCAAGTGCCGTTTCCACGTACCACGGCTGTCCTATAAAGTGTATACTTTTAAAACGTACTGGCATGCAATCCTGTAGACAGTCAATCATCAACTTCAAGGTTTTAGCCTGCAAACTACACGATTGCTTGAACGTAAACTCAGTCCAGTCGACGATGATAACATATCCATTGGCTTGGTTTTGCACATCTGTAAGGGTACGTTCCAGTGTTAACAGTAAAGCTCTGTAGACGGACATCAACGGGCAAGCATGAGGAGTCCAGTTGGAAGCGAACATGATGAGCACGCATCGGCCCCGCCGGTCACGTTGGGCGAGCACTCCAGGTAGACCATCGGCTAGAGCGCGAAGCACGCCACCGTCCGCCTTCGCCCACAAGTCGGGGTGTTCCCGTCGATATTGATGATACCGCACCAGTAACTCGAAACTTTGTTGCACATCATGTTTGCGCGCGTACAAGAACCGCCGCAAGAAATTGTCGTCTTGACATCGGCTTTTGTCTCGTAGGGCGAGGTTGAGGCTGGAATCGACCGCCTCTTTGAGGCCGTCTAGGGCGCGTTGCTTATCTCCATCGGTGAGTCGTTTCCTGGGCACGTCGCAGAGGCGTTCATTCTGCATCTGGTGCAACCGCCAGTCGTATTCAGCGTACTCGGTCATGTCTGAAGCTATGAGTCATGCGGCCTTTCACTAGGGAGTCGCGGTGTTGCGCGCGCGCCGCTTGAGCTCGAGGCCGACTGCGCACCGTGTTCGCTTCTCGCGCCGCCGCCATCGCTGCCCGTTCATTAAACCGCATAATGCTATGTTTACACTACTCGCCCTGCGCGCTTGTAATGTAAACTTGACTGAACACACCAACGTTGACTACCAAAATTTGACTTTTGTTCGAAAAAATTGATATAACAGATAAGGAAAACCCTTTTAAGAGATAAGGAGATAGTGTCAGGTAGTATCGTGGATTTAAAAATTTATCTATGCTAACTAGGTGACCCGGCAGGCTTTGCTCTGCCAATTTATTTGACTAATATCACTCTATCTATTAAAAAAACCGCATCAACATCCGTTGAGTAGTTTTAAAGATCTAAGCATCAGATACCAGAAAGTGACTTTGTTATAATATGTAGTGAATTAAAGAATTTCTAATACATAATTACAATACTTTCATTTTTTTAATTACTGCTTAGTAATTTTTACACGATAACAACACTGAAATTGCTTAAATGAATTACAGTAGCTCTCTTAATAACTGTGCCACTACAAAAACGTTGGCTATTCGAAAGTAAGTATAAGTAGTTTAGTTGAGTAAACGAGTCATAACTTACCCAGGCAGCCAGAGCGAGTTATAAATAAAAGAAAAACTGAAGGTTGACGGTATACCGGTCAATTGGCTGGCTGGTTTCTGCGATGACGTAGCTGCGCGTGCGTGCGGGACGCACTACATGCAAGCAAGCGAGACAGCGATCTACATTGTATTATTTCGACGAAGCCTTATACGTATACGTAACGAATAAAACGGATGGCCGAAAATCGTATAACGTCCGCGCTTTGTTCGCTTTATCGTACACTCGTAACCGTAACCGGTAACATTTAATACACGTGCAGCATTAATAAGTAATAGTTTCTTTATTTATCGATCTTATGGCAGACGCATCAACACGACGCACATAGATTGTTAGTCGTGCGTCGACGCATATTTTAACAAGGTGCGTGTATTGATTGACTATGTATTATAGACTTGAAAGCAATCGAGTTAATGCACTAAGGAACACACTACATACTCGTGTAAGTGACAATGATGATTGTAATCATGATAAACGAGCAAACAATGCCCATTTAGTATGTATGGCGCCAGACGCTTAAAAGATGTTTACAGTGTGCAATAAAAATATTATCCTGAATGGAGACCTTATCTAAGAGTACAATATAAAAAAACAAGCGTAATTCCCAAACTGTATTAGGAACTTTAATTTTACGCTACTTGACGAAATTCACACCATCTATCTTATAATTTTTGCTTCTCATGTAACCAAAATAATATGTATTATAAAATTCGGTCTTGAAATTTAAAATGAAAAGATAAAGCTATTTTGATTAATACTAACAGATAAACGGATTAACAAAGATTAAATTTTTTTTAATGAAAGATAATAAACTCTACACTATTTTCCTTATAGCAAAGACATCAACGAATGACCCTTGATTCCCTAATAAAATTCAATGGAGTGCATTTTCTTTACCATAAATTTTAATGTGACATAATTATATATACGCCTACATTTTTAATACATTTATTTACATTTCATTTGGTTAATTTTGTTTCTGAACAGGTGACTTCGAAGATATTCAAATATTTGAATTTGGAATGCACAGCTGCTCGCATTATCTAGTATTATTTGTGGCTGATATTTGTTGGTGATTGATGTTGTAACATGGAGCACTTTCAAGGGCAACGACTTTTAAAAAATTAACCGTGGCAGTGCATCTCATGGCCGTTGCCCCGTGCAGTGACTAGGCACAGTGTAAAAATAGACTCACCACGTCTCCCGAGATCCGGAGACGATGGCCCTACTTGGTCATGTAGTCTTAGTAGTTAACGTAATGAGATGCTTGTATGAATCACAATCATCCAGGTAACGAATGATAAAGATATAACGTAACTTATATGTTATTGTCACCCATTAAATAGACTAAATTGGAACAAATAAAAAAAATAAGGATAAACATAAAATAAAAAATACTGCAAATACTTATTTCATTAGATTTCAAACGTCTCCTGACCAATTTTAATTTTTTTGGGTATGTTATGGTCAAGTAACTTTGTATATGGTTTTGATTCACAATTGTTGACCAAATAATATTAAAATGCAAACTATTGTCAGTAAATGTTGTAACGGATTTAGGTGTAAAATCGATCACTGCAGATAGAGCGCGATAAGCATCTTATCGCCAATACTTGTTAACGATAACCTAGGTAGTGTGAAGGTAATACCGATATATGTAAACCGTTTTATTTCATTCTCATAATTTATATCTTTTTATCCATGACTTTTATGAAATAGGTACCTATAGCAAGAATGAATCTTTGAGTTGGTAAACCCTGGAAAGTAAAGTTTTCATACGTGGTAGAGCCACAATAACTCGCCTGGACGTGACCGGTCCTTACCCAGGGCCGTCTTTAACCTATTGGAGGCCCTGGGCAATACTGGGCATATTAGGCTAATTGTAGTCAGTAATTAAGGTTCGATATCTTCAAATTAAATAAGTTTTTTGGTTATAAATATTGGTTATGGTTTGGTGATCTGACAGGAACTTTATATTCGATAGAATTGTGATGTTAAACTTGAAAACCTCGCTGAGATATTCAAACTACCTTCTAAAAACTTCAAACAGTCGGGGTAAGATTATAATATTTAGCACTCATTAGTTTTACTCAGTGTCTGAATTCTCAATGTCAGTGTCCAAGTAGAGAAAAACTTACATAGACAATATTAACTCTATGTAATGTCTTTGTTTTTTGAACAAGAAAATTATTCCCAGAGCCCTAGATAATTTCTCTAAGATAGGGACCGTTTTTATCGCGTACATTAAAACGTTGAATAACAAACCTGTAAAGATAGAGCATATAGAAATCACGTTAACGTCTTTTTCATCGAAGTAGATATCGATGACTCAGAACAGTCTGAGTAGATATCAATGACTCAGAACAGACACAGGTCTGGAGCCAGAGCCTTATATCTATTGGCTTTTATACCACCGAGTTGCTTTAACAATTTCTTCATTATTCCTCAGTTTAAACGAAACTCACGTCTTCATACTTATCGCCGATGCTGTCAAAACTGGTTTCAAAACTGATATTTTATGTAACAGATAGTATACAAATTCTCATCAAGAACTTTCCAATAAGGGTAATAAATCCCTCCCCTTTTGAGATTTATTGGGTATAATTTGATAAATAGCTGGATTATTTGAGTGTATGATAGTGTATAATGCAAATGCAAGCAATGAACTTACAAAGTTGAATAAGAAAATAATTTTGTTTTATCGAAAACATTTGCCTTACCTAGTTACCATGAAGGCTGTTTATCAAAAGTCACAGTTCAGGTTCACGCTTTTGAACAAAGCAAATAGATTTGTGTACAGACAGTCTGAAATAAATTGAAGCCAAGTAAGGTCAGTGTCAGATAAGTCCGTGGCCAAGATACAGTCTGACTCACGCGCCCGTTCATCTGCATAAAGTATTCTTACTAATGTAAATTTGTATATGTCTCCGAGTAAAATATGACAACTGACTTGTGTGCAATTGCATATCCTGCTTTTTGAGTAAATTTGTATCTGCAAAACAATCAATGTTCTTCATATCTTCTCATCTTGTGTTCAAATAGTGGTTTTTGAACAAATTTCTACTCACCAGCATAGCAATAATATCTCAAATGTATAGATTTTAAGTAAACAGGTGTTAGAACCATGTACCTAGCCTGTAGGTAGCTCTCATCTTGTAGGTTCTTCGCTTGTGTGCATATCCTGCTTTTTGAATAAATTTATACTTATATGCATAACAATACTATCAACAATTTATAGATGTTAGGTTTACAGGTGGTAGAGCCATGTAGTCTATGTACCTAACCTGTAGCCCTGTACCTAGGTATTGTGTTCTCATCGTGTGTTTTGGTTGGGAGGCATTTGCCGAAGATAGGTAGGTACCTACCTCATGTCGCAAAGCACTAACATGGCCTCAGATACTTAGAATTTCTACCCAATTTAAGGTTGGATGTCGGTGTTCTTGAGTTGCATTAGGTTATTTTTAAAGTGTGTCAAAAGTATTTTTCCCTCCGCTTTTTTCCCCGCTATGTACATTAAGATTTAGATCGTAATTTTCTTTGTATGAAATTTCCGTAACCAAGATATACTTTAAAGTAGTAAACTACTAAATGGCTATGCAGATAAGAAACGATTAACATTTTTCTTGCAGTCTTGCATTAGTCGTGTGTCTACGATCGCTTAAACCATCAGGTAATTGTGGCAACATTGTTTAACTTATCTTGACCAATAGTTCATCGATGCAAATAATTAGCTATATTTCAAACTAGGTTTTCATATTCACTGATCTAGATATTCTTGGTGCTACCGGCTTTATAGCCAGCCGTAGGATTTTTATAAAACATCGCGATATACTGTCCTATCAAGTCGTCAGATGGCGTAGCAGTAATCTACGATTAAAAATACTGTAAAAAATAGGATAAAAAGTATCCTATGTTTTTTGAGGCTACCAACTAGTACTATTCCAAAATTTAGGAACATTCGTTAGGTACATTTACCTACCCCGATGTAAAATAATTCTAAAAGCGGACCTACTTGTTGGCGTTTCATTTATGGCTTTGTGTGCCATAACAATTAACAATCACTCTATTAAAATATTTTCCATACTTTACTTTGTTAAAATTCTCGTAAATGGGGATAATAAACAGAGGTAGGAAATAGTAGAAATGGGGTACATTTTTTATAACGACAGTACTAGTAACTCCTATGGTAGCTAGCGCGTTATGAGTGTAGAATTTATTATCTTATCTGATGTACTTAATTATAATTGGTTTTGAATGCTCTTGCATGCAAATTTTCATACCACCCGAGAAATCTGGAGAGAGCGAGCGCGTTCAAGCAAGAAATGTGGGCAGTTTATTGATGCTATCCGTACTAACGTCAATACAAGCTATAAAAACGTTGGTAACTTTATTGTTTTCAATGAAATACGACTATGACTAAGAAAATGTACTTTCTTCATCGTTATACTATAGAATAGATGAATATGAATGATAAAACAAGATTGTACCATATAGCAGTGAATATGAATCTCTGAATGTTAGACTTAAATTATTGAATTTTTTAATAATAGTAGATATTATTTAATGGATTTCTTGGCTTGACTACGTCGTACAAGTCAAGAAGAAATAAATTAAGATTAATGATTTGACCCAGAAGCCGTTGGAGCCATATCAAAAATTTGAGGTGCATTATACTCATTAAATATTTTTTGCGTCCTGAGAACAATTTATAAGGACCTATGAACTAGACTAGAATCGCAAGCAGAAATTATAATTGTAATGTTTTATTTTAATTAGGCAGTAAAGCCACTATAGCTCGTCTTGAGTACCTGCCATGTTACCTTACAAATCCCCTCATAACCTGCAGTGAAACAATTATGTTCTTCTTGAAACAATTATGGTCTTGTGTGTCAGTTGGATATTTGTAGATGATGGTGATAGACTGATAGTCCCAGTCCTCTGCCTTAGTCCTCCAAACTCAAAGAGGATTTATTTCCCAAATTCGAATTGCTGTTATTATTTTACTATTAAAAAGTATAATGGGTTCGTGTTTCAAAACCTCAGTATACAAATTCGAATTTCGTTTCCGTCCCGGACGAAATTCCTTTAATGGCTCTCCAATCTTGGGACTACTTAAGTAGTAGTCTGGCCATTGCAATGGCTATAGACATAAATGCAGTATCGATCGCTTAAATCGGAGCACAAAAAGCGGCCTCCACAGCCGGCAAGGCTGTCAGGCCGGTTTGCAAGCTGGTTTGGCTAAATTTAATGTGAGCGCTTCGCCTGTTGCACTTTAATTCTATGATATTTTACTATGGCTGCTACCCTTTGTTTGTGACCCCACGACACGGGAAGGCCTAGAGCATACCACGCTGCTCCAACGTGGAATGGTGGATGATATTTTACAATGGCTGTAATCCTTTTATGGCCCACTCTTGGGCACAGGTCTCTCCCATAACAGGAGGACATAATACCACAATAATATTGTTATTGTTGATTGTTCGAATGTTGTTATTGTAAAGTAGCAGACGTAAATTGCCGTCGTACCACAATGTATCAATTGCCGTTAAAGGTGCATGGAAATATGATGATAATTTTAAAGTAATCAGATAAAATTAACCCAAATGTGCACGATTTATATCAGCTATTCCACTTTCTTTTATTCCCTTAAGTTGAACGAGAAAGAATGACTTATGTCACAAAGTTAAAATAAACAAAGATGATTATGTTGGGGACTTATTTCTTATCTTACTTGTTGCTCCTTGCTGTACACCCTGTTAGACGTAGAGACTTATTAGGAACCAATTTATTTCTAGAAGAAGAGATGGCGTCCACAAATTTTCAAAGAGTGTTATATTAATTGCATCTTTAATTTCACTGCACCTGCACTTATACAAACCGGTATAAAATCAAGTCTTAAGAACCAGGTGCAGTATAGATTTGATGTGGGAGTTAGTATTTGCATATTAATATCTATATCAACAGTAGCTCTACCACAAAGCTTATGTTAATATACTTATGTATGAATATAATTTTCCGCCCACGACTTCGTTCACGTGGTACTAAGAATTTGACAGACAAGGATAAAAAGTACCTACTCCTTACGTTAATCCAGGTCATAATCTACCTATGTAACAAATTTTATCCAAATCTGTTAAGCCTTTTTTGTGTGTAAGATAACAAACATCCATCTATCCTCATAAATTTTCGTATTTATAATAGTAGTAGGATAAAGTTTGGGACGTTGTAAAGGACCACATTGGACTTGTGGATTAAACTTATCCACTGGACAAAATGATAGTCTCTAAGTATCTGTGAAACGTCCCTTACAAGCAAAAAAGAGAGCATAATATAATATTTTGATAGGACTTTCGAGTCATTATTATTGGTATTTTCTTTGCTAAATGTAAACTTCGATCAAGTCACCACACAACGACACCAGTGTTAGTTAAGATAAATTTAATGAAAAATCAAATATCTATCAGGAATGTAGATTCGTTAAACCAGTTTCTCAACGAACTTCTGACTTTTACATCAACTTAATGCCGAAGAGTATGAATCACTTAAGTCGTTTTACTACACAGTCATATTTACTGGATATAGAGACCTACATCTGTTTTAAATTAGAAATGACATATAGAGCTCTACAATTTGAAACCAGAAAGGATAAATAAAAAATATGATTACCAAGTATTGTTTTAACACAATTGACTGACGCGTATTATCGTTAAGCTAGTTAGTGTTTTCATGGTTTAAATTAATTAAAGTAGGTAGACCTTTCTTATTTGATAAACGAAGAAACCTATGAGACACTGGAGGCTGTTTTGAACACGCACATAACTAGAAAAAAAATTATGCGTGCTTCAGGGTGCTGCTTTTTTAAAGAAAAACCCCTCGAGGCCGTATTATTGAAATTCATTCATGACCTACAGTTACTGCAGGGTATGGTGAGAGACATTGTGAAAGACAGTGCGAAGGATTTAGTAAGGACTAAATCCTGGTGGACTAAGGAGTCCACCACATTGACCTAGTGCGGGTTGGCGGACTTCACATGCCTTTGAGAACATAATGGAGAACTCTCTTGTGTGCGGGTTTCCTCACGATGTTTTCCTTCACCATTAGAACAAGTAATATTTAATTTTATAAAGCGCACATAACTTCATCATCCATATGCATCATCCACGGGCATTTTTTAAAAAAGTCATCGGTGGATGCCACTGAGACTCATACCTGACTGCTGTGGACCACGGGTATTTACCATCCATAAAATTCTAACTGTAACTAAAGAGGTGTTCATCTCGTGTGTATAAAGCGTCATCTTCACTTAATACTTTCTTAGGAACTCAACCGTGACATTTTCTATAACTGAGATATGGTAAATTAACTGGTGGAAAGTGGAACGACGTGGTTTTGTCATATAATTCCACAGCCGCAAGCAAAATGACTTAAATATCTTGACCCAGATGTATTGATTCTATTGCTGAAAGAGACAGCCCATTGTTGTGAAATTTATTGTCAAATGAGGAGATTAGCAAAGAAAATAGGAGGAATCCATTGACCATTCTGTAAATAAATTCTTGTCTAAAAATGACTACAAATTTTTCCTTACCATAAAGTCGGGCTTATTTAGACTTTGTTAACTTTAGGTTATTTAATGCGTTTATTACACCGATTGTAGAGCCATTGCTTTGGCTGGTCCATATTTTATGTGATGTCTGGCTTAATGTCTCCGTCACCTACACTCTCTTAATCACCTTGAAGCAACCATACATAATCTTCATGACTTTTTTGTCTATAACAACCCTAACAGTAACAAGTCACATACACACACACACACACCCCCACAAAATAAATGAATATTTACCGAGGAAAATTACGCAAACAGCTATTGATCTTCGTGTGTGCACGCGACGTTGTCTGCGCGAACAATGTGTGAAAATTTTGTTCGAGCTAATTGGAAACATTGATCTGTCGTCGCTTTACTCAAGAGATTTATAAGTCGCTAGCTTGTTAAAGGAAAAAATATAAAAAAATGAACTGAATAAGGGGAATAACTTTAAGAAAACTAATTTTAATGTAACGTGGCAGTGGAAATAGTATTTTGAATGCTACTTTGGCAAAGGTAGTAGGTAAACTTCGATAGCGATAGATTCAGGATACCCGTGGCGGCATCTCATGATGAATGGTGATCTCATGGTGGAAATCGCCACACCATGACATAATTCATTTTTTTATAAGAAAATATAGCAAACAGGCAAACGGGTCACCTTATGATATGATGATAGGATTTTCCAGTATGTTGCCACGTTGCCAGCTTTGGAGGAGAGTGATGTATAATGATGATACTTCGGGTTCGTCAAGTAAAAAAATCCGTTAGTAGATTGGGCAATAGGTACTGGTAGTTGAACAGTGCTGATAGAACAAGAAATACTGATAATAAATCGATCTCGCCATTTTTTTATCTCTAGTACCTAATCTCTACACAAGCAAACTTTCAGGTGATTCGTCGGCATGGGCAAACTATGCTTGTATGAATTGTTTTATGTATCAATATTTTTATACGTTTGTTTACTAATTTCTAATTTATTGAATCACACCAAAAGTATGCAAATTAACTCACGCAATACAATTTTCACTATCTGCTTAAACTTTCCAAACTCATATGCAGGCAGAGTGCTTCCATTTTCCTTGTTTTTCATAACAATAATGGATATGGTATTGAAATTCTATTGGATATATTTTTTTTATTATTTTATGTAATTATTTATTATTTTTAATAATATAATTTGATAACGATTCTCAGAATAAGTACATTTTATTATTTTCGAATTTAAGAATAACTTAATTAAATAATAAATAATAGATTGTACATTATACAGTGCCCGATATAGCCAATTCGCCGCTCAGGGTGTAATCAATATAAGTATTTGCCCTAGTATAGGCATCCTAGGCGTCCAGAGCCGGATTTAGGGGAGGGCAACCAGGGCTACAGCCCCGGGGCCTCCACAAAAGAAGGGCCCCCACAATAGACTTGGGAAAAAAATTTAAATTAAGACTAGTACACTAGTATACAACTTTTCCTTTCATATTTTTTTTGTGTTTTACCTTTACCTACAGTACTTTGTACAACCATGATTACATTAAATATTAACAGAAATTAGAATAAATATTTTGTTCTCATCAATTAGGCAATCAGTAAAATATCAAAATATCAAATGGCCCTGATGAGCACTTTTAATTTATTATTATTATTTATTCGAAAACTCGACTGAAAAAAATTGTTGATTTTATTTGGAAAATAATTTGGGACCAAGGGGCCTCCACTCCTTTGTTGCCCCGAGGCTTCCAGACTTCTAAATCCGGCCCTGTAGGCGTCCTATGTCCAATCAGTGACAAGCTCCGAGACTTGACTGCGACAGTGTCTAATTCCCAGTGGACTTAAGAATTTGTTTCACGGGAAAATATTAGCCACTTACCAGTATATGGTAAAGCAGGTTTTGAACTAACCAAATACCGAATTTCATCCAAATCCATTCAGCCGTCATTGCACGGAAGAGTTACAAGCATCCAGCACTCTTTTCGCAAATGTAAAAAGCAGAAGAACGCCTTTGACTAATTTTGTGCAATTGATTTTGCCTTAAGAATGGCTTTGCTAAGACTAGCTGGTTTTCAATTGCATGAATCAACAAAATGAATAGGATATAATCACGTAAATCCATCATGTTTATTTTTCTAAACTAAGTATATATTTATATAGCTTTAGATATTTATTACGTAGCATTGCGAAAGAAGTGCATTTCAGGCATAATGGATTTGCACATTTGAAGATAATTAAATCATTGAACTACTTATTACAAGGTAAGTGAGTAAATAAGGTGTTTAGGTCGTGTTTAATTGGAAACTCAACTGTAGATATGGGGTTCAAATTATTACATTTTCTATGGGTAGGGTAGGTTAGCCGTAGGTACTCTACGGCTAAACATGAAGGAAGGAAGTCTTAGCAACACAGACTGTTTTGCTAAATAACATAATATTAAAAAGGGACTTCTATATGTCAGAAATAGATACATATAGATTCTTAGATTCAACGCAAAGATAAAAAAACTTTCTATTTCATAAGAGGTTACGATGTGTCATGAATAAGTAGAAAAATTACAGCTTGTCGATAATTAACGGAAGGTTATTTAGAAATTTAATGCAACCATGTCTTCGTACCAGTAGAACATGTTTTCATCGTTATCAGAGTACGTCGTAATAATTGCTGTCGACAGAAAAACCACCGCCGCCATTTCCATCCGCATTGCTACTAACTACAGCGTCATTTCTATTGGTTGAATATTTACAAAAAATACGTGCATCCATCTGATTACATCTGTTATTTGTGAGTTAATAATATAATTTATAGCGATCGTATAAATCATGTAGCTGTATTACTACACAAACGATAAATTTGTGTGCGAAATTTCAGTTTCAGTAGTCTAGTTCGTGAACACTCTGAACAAAAACTGCAACAACTTACAGCGCCAGATGGCGCGGCGTACCTACCTAAAAGTTATGTCGTGGCTGCACCAAAATCTATTGGCTACGTTTAATCTGATGTAACAGTAAACGAGCAATGCGATTGAATTTTGAAACTTGCGCCACGTAACTTTAGGCCTATTGAAGGTGTAAAGTGAAGTGCAGCTCGTTTTCCCGAAGCAATTTACGTGCAGTTGACTGAGTTAGCCGCGACGGGGCGTTAGCTACGGCACCAGCCACCGTGAACAAACATTGACCAAGCACGCACTGCGCTCCGACAACTTGCCGCAACATTCTTAGCGTAAAAGTTAACGTGGATGGTTTACTCTATGTAATTTGCGATGTTCGAGTTGATATTTAAAAGTTTTCCCGGTGAAAATCTAAGTGCGAACGATCTATTGAATATTTCGAGTTTCGACTGTTTCGCTAACAGCGATGTGTTTTACTAACAATTCGACTGCGGTTTCCGCTAAGTCAGTGAAGTTTGGGAAATTCCTTCAAAGCGCAATCATAAGTGAGTATGAAATATGCTTACATAATTTTACTTTGTTTTATTGAAAACATTTTATTTATTTATTACTTACTTATAATGTCGTGAACACTTTTATCTAGGTTTCTAGGTATAAATTACAACTTTGGAATTACATGCAATTAACTTTAAGTTTAATTTATCTTCCTAGGTAGGTAGTAGCTTGAGAATGAGCCTATAGTAACTCGATTGACTTAACAAAAAACTTGAGCAGTCTTATGTCCACCGCCCTTGTAATAGGTTTAAACCATTTAAACTCTGAACGTAACTACTTGCCCAGGTGAATGGCGGTTTAAAAAATACTAAACTAAAAATCAATTATGAACGTTTCATCAACAAAAATTTTTGCAATTTTTTAAAATAAATTTTGTATTGATTTAAGTTATCATTCTGACATTATCATATACATACCCATATCACGTTTTAAGTTTAAATAATTCTAATGGACATTTTTTTAGTAAAGGGCACGCAAGCCACAAATCTGGTGGGCACTGCAGCCCATGGAAACCCACGTCCGATGACGGATGGATGATCTGTCTGCTATAAATAAAAGAAACCTTCTGATGGGATTTCCGATTCCGGTAATAAATTATAGGTACAATTAATCAAGTATATCGAGTAGAAAACGATTAGATATTAAATAAACTGTTTCGACAGTCTTTCTTTAAAAAAAACTAACGAGTACTTAGAGATATTGTTTACAAACAAAACATATGCAAATATGAGTAAGACAGCATTGAAATTTTAATTTCACGGACGGAATTGGTAAATAATATATTATCTTATTTTTCTTTTGCATTATTGCATTCGTATGTGATTCGTATCAACGAAGTAGTACGTACCTGTAAGAAAGTGCTTAAATAATAATAAGAATAGTACAAAAATTTTGGAAGGGTATCCTAAAGTAACACAGTAGGTACCTAAGTATCTTCACGCTCAATAAATAATTATTACATTCGACTCATTCGAGCAACGTTCAAGGCTATACAAATTATATCCACACGATCCCATACCTACTTTTTAAAATAATAATTAAGACTCAGTTTATACGTAGATGGACCTACTATACATTATATATTGTATACCTACCCTACGAACCTACTTTTATTTTATGCTCTCAAATAACTTAGATGCCTCGGTGTGCGCGAAATTTGAAATACACAAGTATAATCACAATTATTATTACGATATTTTTTATTTAATCCTATCCCACATTACTACTATTATAAAAACGAAAGTTTGTGAGGATGGATGTTTGTAAGTTTGTAAGATACGCAAGAACAGCTAAACAGATTTAGATGAAATTTGATAAGTAAACTGAAACTTAAAATGAAGTTAAAATGTAACCGAAGACCTTTTCCACAACAAAAGTCAAGAGAATTATAAACAAATTTCTGGTATAAATTGCGTGAATTTAAACTACTTAGTTATCTCTTAATCAAACTTCATGTATGAAAGTAAGAAAGAAATTCTTTGGAAAAGAACGAAGGACAGAACACATACACATTCGTTATTATTAATATTAAGTAACTACCATAAGTATTTTTATTTTGTGTATTTAAAAAAAATAGAAAAGAAAATTACCATAAAAGCCAAACAACCTAATTGTTAACAAAGGTGTCGAAGCCGCGAATGTTAGATTATTCTTTTTTTTAAATTTTAAATACATGATAAACCTACTTCAAACAGCAAACTTTGCAAAATAAATGTCTGCATCTACTCAGTTAAGTAGATTGTGCATTCTCGCAATATTACTGTAAGAAGCAGTTTCTTGTACTGTTGTGCAATTTTATTGTATTGTTGCTTTACAATACTGGGCTCACTTTTTACTTTATTGTTATAACCATAGAGTTCACAGGAATGCATCAATTTTATTGTAGGTCACTGACTGCCGTTGTTTTGCAATCGGTTAACTTAACTTAACTCAAGTGAACATCGCACAACGATTTTATAAAACTGAATTACAAGGTAATGTGTAGAAAAGTGTATAAAGGTGATTCTGATTGTGTATTAAATCATTAGTTCTTTAAAGCTAACAATTAATAAATTTCTTTCAGTTACTTACATATCAGTCAATAAGCAATCTCATCTATAAACCCTTAGGGAAAGCATTTATTAATGCTGGGTAACCCACCACCACCACCTGGGTAAATCAACTGAAATTCGCCAAGTATATTGCTAAACAAACAAAAAATCAATCTTTCCTCTTAAACTAATAGGTATTATATATTTTGTAATCTACACTCTATACTATTAATTTAAAAAACTACGATAACCCTTGTTGATATAATTATGTACCAGTATTTTAACTTTTATGCATAGATAAATCAAAAATCCTTTTATGTGTAAAAAACACTTGTGGTAGCTATTGCGAGCTTGAGCCTCCACTGCAACAGGGCAGGGCAGCGTTGAACGCCATCGTCAAACCTAATTTAGTGAAAGTTTAATGGTGCTTGGATGTTTTTTAGAACATCTGATTAGGGTTGTCTACAAGCCTGTTCCGATCCGTATGGAGAAAGTGTAGGTATCTATATACTAGGAGTACCTAGCACTTAAAAAACATTTCCCATGTTTGTGAAATCAAGGATTATAAATCGTTTTCCTTTATGCTTTCCCTTATGTCCACAAAGTCCTAACAATCATAGATCATCTATGCTAACAATGTAGGTCCATGCCAGTAGCTGAGTCGAACCAACTCAACATGTCATTGTAAAAATCAGAGATTTTTATTTTTCCATGTAGCTAGTTAATAACTAGCTTGATGAAGGTACATCAAGCTAGTTAATAACTAGCTTGATGAAGGTACATCAAGGTAGTTATTAACTAGCTTATGTAATTTTGCTAAATTAACTAGTAGTTAATTTTTAAAAATCACTCATTTGATCTAAATTCTGTATTTTTAAATGTTACAGATAAGACGTTGTCTATTATACATACTATGAAATTATATTTTGATGTTAAAACTATAAAACATTAATATGGCAATAATGTTTGTTATCTAAAACGTCACAATGACATGACATTGACCGTATGAATTTCATTTCGTTCATTCGGTTATTTCAATCTATTAATTCAATCAATTTCAAACTTCATTAGTTCATTCTTCAATCAAATAACAATCAATCAAGTAAGCAAAAAAAAAACTATCATTTAAATCACAAAACAAGCCGAATAATTTTATAAAGTAATTATTTATTTAGTAAGTCGTTGTGTATATGAATAATATTATTATTATTGGTATTTATTTTGTCTGTAAATGATTTATATGCTTTGTTTTCCTTAGGAAAATTTAATTTAAAAAGTCGGTTAAAATTATGCCATGCTCGCAGCAAGTAACCACATTACCAGCTGTTTCCTTTTTCCAGCACGCTACGTCAATGAGAAGAAGTAAAGAAGATGAACAGAAATAGTAGTAGAAAAATACCGGAATTTCACGATGAGCACTGCTGCGCGGGAAATGTCATTGGTAATTTCCGACGCGCGTCTTCACTGCGTCTGCGCGGTGAAAAAATGGTGCAGCGGTCGCCTCTATCTACGAGAAAATTAATTCCAATAATCACGGAAAATACAATTCAAAAGCCGCGAAGCGATGGCTCCCGTCTACCGGAGCCAAGCCATCGCCCTCGGAGCCACGTAAGTAACAAGTTAACAACTACCTCTACGCACGAATTGCATTATTGCCTTGACCTAACTATACCTACGTACTTACTAAGAAAAGCATTTCTATTCTATTAGAATGCAACTACGTTTAAGAAATCGAAGATGTGTACTTATATGAATGGTTGTTGTTTTCTAGCTATGTATTTTTAAAATAACTTCAACCTACTAAAAGTGAAGTACCTACTTCAAACTTCAATATTCATGTTGTATGTTGGTATTGTTAGTAACTTTATAACTATAAATAAATTGTATATATTTTATTTACAGTCATTTAATTCCAACAGTCAAGTTAAGCCAAAAAAATCCTGCTTAAAATCTCCTGAGAGTCCCTTCATGGACAGGAAACTGAGTATGACAGACTCTGCAAATACCCCTCCGGGGTCCCCTGAGGATCTGCCTGACGATGAATCCCTTCATAGTTATGGTAGTGCGGCCACAGCAGCTTCTATAGAAGCAGGCTATGCACCATTTAATGGTACAACATTCAGTGGCCGATCCATGAGATATGTCCTACATTGCTCTTCTCACGCTGGGCTCTCGGGAGAAGAGTATCTCACACCAACCCAGCGAGCTCAAAAGCAAATCAGACGTCTCAAAAGTCTTCTAAGCCAAGCCAAGAAAGACTTGGAAAAGAAAGACAGTGAGATTTTCCACCTGACCAAGGAAGTTGTGGAGCTTCGTCTTTATAAAGCATCAATATTCTCACCAGATGAAAAGTCCAACTCTAGTGAGGTAGTCACTATAAGAGAAAACAATGAAGAGGCCTGTAACGATGGGAGCCTGAAATGTAAAGAAGCCTGTAGATCATTTGATGTCACTGATAGTCCTCTTTACAAGGAAACACCTACACGGAGCAGGAATGAAATGCAAGGCTCCTTTACAGATTCTGGACACTTTGATGATCTCACAAATTCTTCATTGCACTCCAAAGAATCAGTGTTAATGCTTACACATGATGCAGCTTGTATGACTGAGGTTGGAGACAGTGACTTGGAACGTCGTAGTCTGATTGCCTATTATGAGAAGAAAATTGAAGATGTTATCAGGGAACATGTAGGTGAGACTCAGGAACTTAAAAAATCCCACAATGACAAGGTGGAAGCGTTATTGCAAAAGTTAGCAGATGTTAACACTCGATATTGTGAGCTGTTGCCTAACTATGAACAGGCTAAAGAAAGGATCCATATGTTGGAGAAACAGTTGGAGGAAGCGAGCAAGCAGCTATCTGATGATGAAGGTAGACATCGCGCCATGTATCTCCAGATGTACAATAAGGGTGTAGAAGCTGCAAGATTTGAACTGGGCAAGGTAAACTGTTTTTTTTCTTTTTCTAATAGTCTATGAAATTTTTGTTAATAGGTCAATCTTGGTCAGATTAATTAGAGTACTACCAATGTAAGTAGAGGAGGACAAAATGTATATAATGGTTTACTCTTTGTTTTTTTTTTGTGTGCAACCAATTTTAGTGACCCACTTTAGGGTCACATTTCCTCTCTCAACTAGAAGGTAAAATATTTTTTTTAATAAGAAGATACTTTACTACTATGAAGTATGCTATAGGTATAATGGATGGTCCATTTGGTTAGTTGAAAATAAAAAAAAATATTCTGTATATTTATTCACATATTATGTTTGTCAACTTACAGGAAGGTGAAGCAGATCCTGACAAAGGACAGCTGAGCAGAGTGTCAGTGGAAGAATTACTCGAACAGTTGCAAATCACACAAACGGAGCTTGAGAATGTCAGGGTAAGACTCCTTCCATACTAAGCTTATCTAACCTGATCATAACTTGCTAACCATAAAAGAAAAGGAAATTATAGTTTGATATGATATTATTATTATCCTTCACATTAATAGATTGCTATTGTTGAAGAGCAGAAAATTGTAAGAGGTTTTGGATGCAGCCTATTTCTGTAAGCTATAATTTAAAAACAAACCTCCATATGAACACAAAATTTATATGGCAATGATGATATTATGTAGTTCTTTTGATACTTAGGCTCAGTGTTAAGACAAATTTAATAATACAAAGTCATTTATGAGTAATTATTAAAATGTGTTAATGTTCATGCACTTGAGAATCTCCAGTCACTGACCACGTGAAATTAAGATTGTTGAAGCAATGCATGCAGCAATGACGTCTGCAAAATTTACTGATGTATTGTAACAAGTGAAAAAACTATTTTAAAATTTTTAATAGCTCAGAAACTAGAATATTTCTTTATTTTCCAATGTGAAGACTAACATCTTCCTTTTAAAGTTTTTTCAGTTTTGGAAGTGTAATATTGATTTGATCTCATCATTAACTTAATAAAATAACCAAATCATACTCATGTACCTGAGTAGAGTTAGCATGTAGCTGCAATTAACAGAATCCGCTTTAATATGTAGTGCATTACAGGATACAGCATTCACAGCGGACCGAACAGCAAAATCACAAGTACTTCTAAGTGCAAAGGAGGCTGTTTCTTTATGGGTCCTAGGAGCTCGAAAGGTTGGAATCTTTACCCAACAGGCGGCATTACTTACCTTAAAATTATAACTCTTTATATTTTATTCTGTTACACAATGCTTAAATGCACAGGTTATTATGCTATGTAGAAACTTTGGTGTAATTATATTCATTTTACATAATGTGCTGACTAGTTATGTTATGTAATGTGAATATTGACATCTTGCATGCATGTTTTATAGTTCATTTTCGTTGTTGATACTGATTTATAGTTTATCAGTATATGCTGAAATTTAGATGATTTGATGAAATCTTTTTTTATCCGGTTAGCTTTTTATAGAAAATAAAGACGAAAGTTTTGTGCTATAACTGTCTAAAATTCTTCAGTTTATGAAGTTTATTCTTAAAATAAACTACTTTTTTCATAAACTGCTCGATGCATGCGAACTGCAAATTTTGCATGCGAACTCATCTGCTGTCTAGCTCGCTACCTTTATTTATATAGAAATGCACTGAATAAGATCAGTAGCAAGCAGATGGATAAAAAGGTTTTATTAGTGGATGATGAGTTGCTACATTACAAGTTGTAAAAACGTTTTGGTAGCTATTTTTTTACATTTACTTTTATTAAAAGTCATAACATATAAAATAAAAAAACCATATTTAATTTATATTATAGATAAGACTGCATTATAACATTATTTATTACATGTTAAAACATAAAACATTCATGCAATATGTCTGATATTTTGGGTAGTCTTTAGTAATGGGAAAAATAATGAATAACTCCATAAAACTTCATTTTAATTATGTATCTGATGCATTTAGATGTCATTAGCTTAGTAATTATTTCATAAATAATTCCAATCTATGCATGGTAATGACCTAACATTATATTATACTGGTTAAATATATTGCTTCTGCTTAAAAATTAAAAATGCATGTTGAGCTAATCAGCATCTCTAATTAATTTATTACGAATACCTGACCATGACCAGGTTCATGAAGTAGTTATAAGTATTTACCATCTTAATTATGTCCTATAGAGTAGATTTGTTTGAAAGCTGATAGAACCTAATGTAAAATTATTTTTTCATCCCATCTATTCGAAAAGTACCACTTTGCTCCCCTTTAAGTGCGCCCAAAGTTGGTGTTTTCTATAAGAAACTTTTTGAGGAATGAGTTTTTCCTCCCTCTTCATACGTTCCAAATTCAAAAAGTGCGCGGAAATTAACTTTTCCACTCTAATAAAAACGACAGAACTACAGAACAAACTACAGCCCGCGTTTTTGCCGATTTTCACGGATTGTTAGAAATGAGCCAGATTCGGACATTATTTCAAACACGCAGAATATGAAATCTACAACAATCTCTGTTCCTAATAAAACTGTAAGTAACAATAAATTTTCATAATTGTGAAAATGTTTCAAATTTTAATGTAAATATAACTTTTTAGTTGTTTTATTATCAGATACTATTTAACTTCAATTTAGTTGTTACTTTATGTTTTATTAAATAATAATATTACAATAGAATATGAGGCCCCTTTCATTTTCTCATAGATGGTGATGAAAAGTACCTCGGGACAAAATATAGTTTTGGCTTGGGCGACGTACTTTGAATCCGTCGCTACGTTCAGGATTCTACTTAAGAAACCCTCGCTACGATTCAAAAAACGCCCTCGCCGTAAAAATATAATTTTGCTCCCTTGTCATACAATCTACTATTACATGGTAAAACTTGTAAAATTTTGTGTCACTGTTATATAATACAAGATAAGTAGAGTACCGTCGCATTAAATCTGTGTAATACCAGACAGTACCTATAGTTTATCGCGTAACTGTATTTACAGGTCATTCGGTCCAGTGCCTCCGGCGACTCGCTAAATAACGATACTATTTAAATATACTAACCTGTGCTGGAGTATTTTTTAGCTTTGCATGAATTTCTTTGAAACAGCCTCTTTTGGTTTTGGGTAATTTGCAATTATTTGCAGTTAATAATTTATGCATCTATATTTAATTTGTATTTACTTTAAGTTAGAAATTAGAAGAATTTATATATAAACTAAGGTTGTGAAGGACATTTCATATCAAAATGATGGTGAAATATCTTCGTATATGTATTAATTTTGTAATCTTTCCATTTTTATAGACGATTAAAAGGTAAATGTATCATGATTTCCATTTCTGTTAATGGGAACGACAGATGTTATGTAGAATCTGTTTTAACCTATTTTAATTTTAAATTTAGTACTACAAAAAAATAATAAAGCAGCAAGTTTAGTGCGCGTTGATCACTCACATTTGCCTTGCTCCTTTATATTTGTCAGCATGTGCACTTGAATACATTTATTTATAACATTTAATAGAACTACATAAAATTAGAAGGAACTAAAACAATTAATCTTATGTCATAATTCAATCATATTATGACACAATGCATGCTTAATGAAAGTCAGCAATGCAATGTTAAGTCTCGACTAGTTTTTCATTTGAAAAAGATAAAATAGAATGAGACACCTTTGTTTAAACATTTTATTTGTATAAAAATAACAATAGCAAATTCTTTTTCCAGGCGATGTATCGTCGCATTGTGGAATCGCAGAAAGGTGTCAAGTCCAATGTGGATCCTGAAGTGACACTGCAGTTCCTAAAGTCTGCGATTTACTACTTTCTCACTGATCCCGAGAACCATCAAGGGCATCTGAACGCGATAGAAAATATCCTCGGCTTCACAGAGGCAGAGAAGAAAAATATACGCAAAGCCAGGACGACTTAGGAAGACTGCAGTAAACGTGTGATAAGTTCTAAATACAATTCGTTGCTACTTATAGTTAGATTTATAATTGTTGCATGACATTAAGAAACTAGCATAGATAATATTAAATGGGATGCACTTTATTTTACCTGCATTATGTACTTAAGTTTCGTCAACATAATAATTTTACTAAGCACACAATATTTTAATTTTAGCCACGGTGGTTGTTATCTTTTCGGACTTCTGCAACTTTTGGCTCAGGGTTTTGAATCGAATTTATTTTATAGACGCTATTGATTTGTGATTTTATGTAGTTTGTAAGCGCCAAAGAAAAGCATTCCTTCATTTGTGCAATTTTGACATAAGAATTTATTATAAGTGTACAGTGAAACTACAGCTGTAGTGATGACTATTATTTTTAAGTGTTATTTTCAATTGATTTTTTAAACTTTTTATTTCGTTATTTTCCTGTTTTCTATATTATTTATCTTGTTTTGTTTCGCATGTTTATAGTTTTTGTAGCAGAGTATTATTTTGGGTTGGTGAAGAATAACTTTTATATTTAACTTCAATAATTTTGGAGATAAATTTTGTGTAATTCATAACATTTATAAATAAAATTACCTTATGTACAAGCACTCCGTGCCGTCCGTATAATGCATACAAGGTTTATCTTCATTCTTTATTGGCGTCCACATTGTCGATATCTTGCCATTTTAAAAGCTACATCTGTGATTAGCCTTCATATAATATTATAATTACTGCATAATAATCATGCTTTTTACAAATATCACATGAGAGAGAAATATTTGGATTCTCAATTTTAATAAATATTTTTGCTAAATTAGTGACATCACCATTTTTTAATACTTACATAATAATTCTATCAGAAATTAAAAACACAAAAACAATTTACCATGTATGCAAGTCTAACCTGTGTCCTAACATACGTTATATAACATATTTAGTGGATCACAAATTGTTGTAATTATTGCATTCTATTTTAGGTGTTGTAAGAATGAATTCAACTACACATGAGAACTGTTTTTCAAGTTTTGGTGCTTTTATGGTGGAAAAGATTTTTAATTAATCCAACATAAGAAACACCTATATAATAAAATCATTCAATGTTAATTATAACTGTTCAATACATTTAAATACTTTAGTGTAAAACCGATAGGTAGATTAAAGGTAAGTAACATTAACTAGATTAACTGACAAATCATGTAATAGTAATTGTTAATTTACCTTTATAATGCGTACTTTTGATTTTGCATCATTAGCAAGTTCGAAATGGTAAATAAAATTTAACATAAATTTGTAAAACTTCAACAAAGGCGCATACAAATTTGAACCTTTTGTCGTTGTTGTGATAGGTGTTAGTTTTTTTTTATTTATTTACTGTTAGTGCTCCACAGGATCTCATAATATCAAGCATAATTTATTGTTACTTTTGTAACAGCTGCTTGCCCAAATTAAACAGTGAATGAATAATTGAGTGTGTTTTTTATTCATAATTATCATTTTGACAATATCCTCCTCAGTCCCTAGCAAATAGTTTGATACAGTAGTCACTGACGTTCATACATATTGTTAACAAATAAAATATATTGTCCTATTCTAGGTATATCGGTTACATTTCATTTAAACCCTACAGGTCAGTTAACTATATAATACGACAAAGCAAACAAAAAAATATTTGCAAATAAAATACCTGATACTGAATCCACACTTTAATGTAGGTGCCAGGCACAAAACATGTTTAGTGTTCAATAATTATGTATGTATTATATGTATGTTTGACAATGTATAGGTTTCCTTTGCTTCACCTGGAATCTTAAGATATTTGGATCTCAATAACTGATCTGCAGAATATGGATTAAGATTGATATATGTATGGTTGCTAAGACACTATTATTTCCATAATGTTGCCTGGCAAAATAACTAATTTAACTTTGAATCCAAAATCTAAAGATTCACTACTTGAAACTGGCCATATCTGAATAGTTTCCAGAATTTCAGACAAATAGTGTCATTCTGTCAACAACAAAATTAAGAACTTTTTGTAAGCAGAACCCTTTGAGTATTAAACCAAACCGGAGACGCCGCGCGAGCTAATTTATATGCAAAAAAGTCTGGCACTTTTGGTGCGGGGGGAGGCAACGCTCACTAATGCAATGTTAAATACTAAGGCATTTTTTATCACATCGCAATGCACGCTCACAAACAAAAAATGAACACTAGCTTAAACTATACGCACACTATCACATTCTGTCATGTAGGGACGTCTCAAAATTGCGACAGTACGTAAACAAAATAGTGACTTGACCCTGTCGACATAACTATCGATTATAAAATTGAGATAATATTTTTTTATTAAATAATATGCACCTACAGCATATTAAGAAAATCTTAAAAATAAATCAGTGTCACTTTCTTCGTAAATCTATTAGACGTAAAATGTTTAAATATGGCAAATAAGTGGCGTGAAAAATATAGCTACATTTTTACTAAAAGTTAGGATTGTTGTCAAAATCTGCAAGTTAATAAAAAAACATCTTCGCCCCCAATTTAATTTTTTCCAAATGGCCCGATTCACTGCCTCTTTAGGAAAACTGCAAAATAAATAAATAAAAATATCGCTGAGAAATATTCGATATCGACTATTGTAAATGTTAGATATGTCACATCACTCAACGTGTTGCCAACTTTTTAGAATTCTAACAGCCTATTTTTTTATATACAATATAAAAAATAAAGTACATTAATTGTATGTAAAACATCAAGTCTAATTTAATAATTTCAGTGTTTATTAAAATCCTGATTTGCTTTTTCGAATCACCTGATGATTGCGAAGCCATTAGGTATAACTGGTGTGTCTTTTGAAAAATTCATTAATTATATCATTCAATATATTTAAATTCGAATTCTAAGCCAGTGGGATATCACCGCTTCTTATCATAGAAGTAACAAGAAATAGAAGTAAAGCTAGATAATAGATTCTGCCTCAAAATTTACCCCAAATTAGACCAAGTACAATTTGTTGGCAACACCCTTTGATAATGATATTTAATTGATCTTTTTGCATTATTTAACTAAATTTAGACATAATAATCCTCACAGGTGAATAGTAATGTTATCTTTTTGTAGACTGGATGTTTGTGATCGTTTTTTACACCAAAAAACACTGCAATTCGGCATTTTTGACGGACCTCTTTCCGCACGCTCTGTGACTTAACGAATGACGCGTGACATGCGGGCAACTAGTTTTATATAACCAGTATGATCGCCGCTCTCGTACCTTTGGCAGAGGGGAACGCCTGTTAGTGGCGCCTCCGGTTTGGTTTAATACTCAAAGGCAGAACCCCACTTTCACTCAAGAGGGCTGGTCAACTGGACTACATCAGCCATAGTCCTTATAGCATATAGTCCTAGATGCGCCCATGTTTCTATAAAAAGGTGTTTGTGAAATTAAAAACATACACATTCCAAATTAAAAATGTTATTTGTTATAAGTAGCATACTCATTGTACAAATTAAAAGTTTAAAGCTAATAACAGACTTGTATCTTAAGATATTGTAATTCTTAAAAAACTACCTTCATTCGTCATTAAGTATACGCAATGGTATATTATGTAACATTTATAAATATAAGGTAAATCCGCTTTAAGTGTACAAAATATTGGTAAAATAGTAAAAAATAATACGAATGTTTAAACTGCCATTTAAAATTACATTGTAATTGTGTTAAGTACCTCAAAATAAAAGTACTGTTAAAACAAAATTTACAAGCACTTAAGGAGCACCAGCGTACTTCTTATTAATAAAGTTGTTAATTTCAATGTTACATACTTCTTAAAAATATAGGTAAGTAGCCTCAAACAAGCTATCAAATGCCAAAAAATATTAACTTCATGTAATATATCAAGTCTAGGGACCACTAACGAACACTTGATGATGACCACATATTGACAGACGGTCATCTGCCTGGTGTCTATATTAAAACAAGTATTATAGTCGTAGTTACAGGTATATGTACTACCAAAGTTATTTGAAGAGTGTGCAAGGTAATTCATTATTATCGTACTTTAATAGATTATTTAAGACACGTCTTCAGTTCTTGTCATTCAATTACTGAGTTTTTATCGATTGTAATCATTGAAACCCCAAGCAGGCAAAATGGTTTTAGGATATTACAAGAATTATGTTATATTAAAGTGCATTAACCACTTTTAACTTTATCTCCACCATTATAAACTACATGAACACACACACATAAGTATCAACATAAATTGGTACAAATTACATTGATTTAAAAAGAAATTCATTATGTATGCTAAATCCCAAACTTGTTCATTGTTAAACACAGCTTTAAGTGTCTCAATGTAAATCACTGATCAAAGTGTTCAATTATAATACATGTCAGTTATTGAGCAATAAAAAGCACCACTCAACGAATTTCCGACAAAACATGTTTACAACTATCCATCCTAATAACATTGTATAAAATATACAATACTACTCTTGAATATTTGATATGGCACAGATTGTACTATATTAGGAATATTATATTATCACAAAATATGTATATTAAAAGCTTCAATGTACTTCAAAAATACCAGTAAAAAATTACATCTGGTTAAAGAGAATCCTTAAATATAAATTATGAAAAGCTGCATATCTGAACTCACAACCTAGACATAAATATTAATTGTCTTGATTTGTCTTAGATTTATCTGTTCATTACTGTAAGAAAATCAAAAAATACATAGTAAAATAGAGATTCCTGTCAGTCTTCATTTTTTATATGTTTAAAAATGCTTCATGTAAAGTATCATTTAATTTGCTCTGTAAACTATGGGCATATAAATTAATTGCTAATGTTTTCCTCACAGTCAGAAATCACTTAGGACATCAACATACCTAATTTGAACTCTTATTCTTACATTCTAATGATTACACAGTAAAAAAATATCGATAGTATAAAATTAATATAATTATGTACAATATCAAAAAATAGATGCAAGCTGCACCTTCACAAATACTGAAAGATTATATAACTTCCTACATAATATCCGTAAGAAAATCAATGTCTGATAATCTAATAGTTCAAAAATTAGAGAGCGTAATAAAATTGAGACGGAATACTTAATTAACTTCAGTGCCATTGTGTTAAAGATATGTTCAATAAACTAAAAGCTATTGAATGCAGCCGTCAATCAAGCAGCAAACAAAAGTGCAGGAATGGATGTTAACATTAAGTGGTCACTGCAACCTTGCGGCACAGGACCTGTCTGCGTAATTACTCTTAGTGTACAGATTTTGTTTTTCCAAACGAAAAGCCAGTTTGCTACACAAAGTTTGAATGCAGCAGTATTTACCCTTCTCATTAAATTTCACGAGGGCTACAGGGTGAGTTGTGCCAAGTGAGGGTTATGCAAGGATGTTCTCAGGGAACTGTGAAGTCCACCAACACTCATTAAGCCAACGTGGTGTTCTAGGCCTAGACCCTACCTGAGTCACTAATGGGTTAAAGACAAGGGTCAATCGAAACTGAATTTGACTTCTTCGCGCGAGGGATCGTTGTTGGCGGCGACGGCTTGCAGCCAGTACCTGCTCAGCTGACTCTCTATAGACGGCGTGCTTTCCTTGCGTGCGGTGGCGCGGGCCTTGCGCTTCGCCTTGGTGTGTTTGGTGCGTCTGCGGCCGACTTTGGTCTTCATTTCTGCTATCTTGACCGACAGCTGGCTGTCAAGCGAGTTGCGGCGCGACTCGACGGACACGTGGCGTAGGCTGATGAAATAAACAAGTAAATACAACACAAAAAAGAAAATAAAAAAATATTTTTTCCATTCATCTTTCTAAATCCACGTCACACTGATCTTAGCTTAGCCATAAGACGTCAAAGTGACCCAAGTCACCATCACCAGACACACAGGCTCTTGTATTTACTACTCTGATGTCTGATGTCATCTTGCTTCATAAAACAGGGTTCAGAAGCAAAAACAGTGACCACCGATCACTACAACCGGGCTAACGCCATCCACCACAGAGACGAGCTAGTCACAGAGGAAACGTTAAAACTACGCCTGGGAGGATCCAAAGACACTAGGCCAAAACTGTAATGTTCTGTAGAAAATATGAAAAATGTAGAACCTGAAGTAAAAAATGGCACAGTCTTGGGGCGTCATGTCTGTGGGGCGCAATTAAGTAGAATAAAAATAAAATAGAAAAAAAAAGTGACCGAAGTTGACCCCACCTATAAAACGTTCCCCTAGGTACGTACCTGATGCTGATCTGCGAGTCCTGCGAGTTGCGGCGGTCGGGCGTGGAGCTGAGCGAGTGGTGCGCGGCGGCCGGCAGCACCAGCGCGTCGCGCCGCCGCACGAAGCGCGGCAGGTTCGCCGCCCACGACGACGACAGCTCGCAGCTGGGGACAGGACACCATGTTACTTTTGTACTAATCGAATGTTCAAAAACAGATGTTGTGGTATGATAAAATTATTAACATCATTAAAATCGAACCCAACAGCGTAGCGCGCCGGTGTCTTAAGCATTACACCACTCAGATACAGTTAGTACAATAAACAACAAAGATATATCTTAGGCGATTACCACACGGCACCGCGCACCGCAGCGGAGGGCGTTGGCGGTAAAGCGGATTTCGTAGCGGTTACCCGCGCGGTAAGGCGGTTTACGCGCCTGTACGCGCGGATGGATTAAAGGCGGTGAATATAATTTTTTTAACTGTCCACTCCTTCATTTGATTATTTGTTAGCAAAAGCACAAGGAAAACAATTTCTGGAGTAAATACGAAAATGAGTCCTTGTATTTCACCACAAGAAAAGCTTCTTGTGATCTTGAGGTAAGTGAAGAAAAAACAACAATCAGCATTACAAGTGGGCGAGATGGGTTAAATAGTAGTCTGATGATATGAATGACCACGTCAATGGACGAGATGTCTAGAGAATGCGACAACTCCTTACATATTACTTGCACATACATATTACTTGTCAGTAAAGCTTCTTTAATGTTGTATACCTTTCATGCTTAGCATCATCGGGGTAGTCGATAGGGGAAGTGTGGTCGAAAGCGAGTCCCACGGGATCTTGTCGCGAGCCGCCCAGTGAGATGGAGAGACGACCGCGCGCCGCAAATTCGTCGCGTCGGCGATACGCGCGCGCTATCAGTTCGTGCTTGCGCGCACGACGCGTCACGTCCGCCTCCACCGAGCACCCGCACTTCCTGCAACAGTCAAGTTCATCTAATTATTATACCCCGTGCCCTAATTGCCATGTCGCGCTCAAAAGTTGCTGAATACGACAACATCGCAACAACTTCGCGTGTTTCAAATTGACAGCTCCATAGAGCTATGTTTAATTTTTGTTGTGTTGGTTGGTCATTCAGTTATGTCAGCCAAATGACAAGCAAGAAGACAAAATTTTCTGGCAGTGAGGTGAGGAAGTTTACCAAACATTTTTTTGCAGTCATCGAACTTTGGTCTTTCATAGGACTTTTTACATAGAGCTCCCCTATTATAGCAGCTTATTTTACTTTTAAATACAACAGTGTCACACTCTCGTTGGTAGAATATCTGGATCGATTTGTAAATATACGAAGGTGAACAAAAAAAATGTAAGACACCAATCTAACAGTATCTTGCTGCCTTCTTCAGATAATCTGTCCCAAGAAATGACCAAATTCTGATAATAAGAAAAATATTATAATATTAAAAGAATTAAATGGCAATACTTGACGCCTGTGTAGATGTATAGAGTGTTTGCCTTTGATGATTCCGAATGTTACCAACTTATTTTTAACAAATGTTCAGTTACGGCCTTCTTATCGTCTTAGCGGCAAATCCGTCAACCACATATTGAGTGGTTGGCGAAAAGCAAACAAAAAGCAGCTGAAACCTACACCGGCATTACCTGGCCATGTACCGCCTCCAGGCGGCGGCGGCGGCCGGCGTCCAGGTCCACGAGGCCATGAGCGCGCCCGCCGCGAAGCAGCACAGCAGCCGCAGCTGCAGCACCGACACCGAGGGCCGCACGCCGCCCGGACACTCCTTCTCGCTGTCCTTCAGCGCTTCTAGCCGACAACTGGAACAAAGGACTGTACTTTTATAATGGACTAAACTTTGCTGCTTCGTCCGCATTACAACTTGCACCAGAGAGGGATAAAAAGTATCCTCCTTAATGTTAATCCGGGTTTTAAGATATCTGCATATTAAATTTCATCCAAATATGTTCAGCCTTTCTTGTGTGAAAGAGTAACAAACATCCATCAATCCATCCATCCATCTATCCTCACACACTTTCACATTTATAATAATAGTAGGATATATGGCTTTTCTCAAGTACCTATTTTGTTCCAGATACCCTGACTAGTTTTTGTACCTATCTAAGAGAAGAAGATAGTTATCCGGTGACCATCTGAGCCCTCCTGAGGCACATATGGGTTGCATACGATTCCAGATAGAATAGAGGGCTTCCATCTTATTTGACACAATCCATCTTATTTGGTACACTTCCAACCAAGTTGCAGTGACCATTACAGGTCCTCTAATTTCAGGTGGCCTGTTAACCCGTTTGCTTGATTTATAACAAAAAGAGGCACCACCTCATTCACTCATATTACTAAAAACTTACATGATGTTCCTCTTAAATGACTCTTTCCACAGGTCAGCGTTCCTAAACTCGTACACGTGGCAGGTGAAGGTGACACAGATGAAGACGGCGACCAGCGCCGCGGTGATGGAGCACCTGGTTATCGTCTGCCGGATCTTGTTGGCGGCGCGGGGCGATATCACGTCCTTGCTAGATACGCGCACAGCTATCAGCGAGAACACACCTGTGGAACATATTGAAAGTTAGATTTAAAGTTAGAAAGGTAGATTGAAACCGGGATTCAGTGAGTCATTGGAACAATTTATACAGTCCTATGTATAGGGTCAGAAATATAGTGAAATTAATACCTTTTCTTACAGAAATTGCGTCCCACAGCAAATCACACCACATTGAAATATTCAGTCAAGTAAATGCAGAAATTTCAATAAAAGTTAAAACAATATAACAGATTTGGGGAGCTATGGTGGCTGGAGATACTTTATTTGAGGTGAATATCTTAGTCCTTATGGCGAACATAGCCCCACGCCCCACATACACTGTTAGCTAGAATTTCTTCTCTATTTTATGTTACAGCTGACTGAGGACCGTGTGTGTCCATGGGCAGCACTGCTCACTTAACATCAGGCTATATGGCTGTTTGCTACTCTTATACATGAATTAAAAAATAGGATGATTTTTATTTATCTAAGTATTGTATATTTATTTTAAAGGAGCACTTCCTATGCCTCCCATAGTTGTGAACTTGTGAGACTCGTACCTAGAATGAGAAAAGAAAAGATTATAGTAATAACACATGTCTGTCATGTCTCACCTCTTAGCAGAAAGTAGCCCCCGAGTAGTAGCACAACACACAAGGGTGCTAACAGTAGGCCGGCGCGCATGGGATGGTTCACGTAGCCCACGAAGCAAACCCCCGTCACACTGTTGCCGTCCACCTCCCCAAATGCCATTGTTGTGATGGTCAGGACCAGGGGCAGTGACCACGCTACTAGATGGAAGTATGCTGCTTTCTTGTCGATTCTGTCTTGGATTTTACCTAAAAAGCAAATATAAACAAATGTATTAAACCTATTTATTGTCTAATTATTTTGAAAAAAATTACAGATGGCAATAATTATATTAAAACCATATTTTTGGATTCATAGACTTTTATAAATAAAGTTAATTAATTGCCTGATTAATTAAACCTTACCTAGTGCTCGAAAACTCATATGCCACGCATATGTGAATATAACGAACCACACGCAAGCTGCCATCATAAAGTAATACACCTGGAAATAAAACAATAAGGCAATAAAATTTGTGACAAATAATCTGAGTTTTCACAATCAGTGTACTTTGATTATTGTTGATTTGATTTGATTAAATAATACTTAATTTAATGTGATATATTTGTAATAAGTTACTTAAAGTCTCTCATGGCCAGTTTAAAAAGATGGTTTAGTATAACCATATTATCATTGAGAAAAATTTTAGCAGACTTTCTGATTTTTTTATACCCTTTTATCTCTACGCCTATTTAAAATCCTCCCAAACAAAAGGTTCGTACATTGCGTCATCTATAAAACTCACCAATACAAATACAACGACACAGGACAGGTTCTCTTCAGCTGAGGGTTCACCTTGCCGCCGGGTGCCATCCTTTGAGCATACTATGTCATCCCTAGAGCCCACTCCAAACTGAACCAACCAACTGTCAAATAATCAATAAATTCATATGATATTCAGAATTTTAACTTTTTCTACATATCCAGTCTTTTGTTCAAGTCAATCAAACAGAATATATTTCAGGAGGGTAGCCTAAGCCAATGTTCCCTGAGTTTTAGTTGATAAACATCTGACAAGACTTGGGCAACTAACAACTAATAAACAAAGCTAAACTGCTCTACAGTGCCCAGTGGACCCTAAAAAGTTGCAGTCATTCAAATTAATGACGTATAATTAATAATCAACCTGACTTGCGAAGATCTTCAAAACATGAATGGAAATAATAGATTGAAGCTACTATGGCTATAACAGTGTGTTTTGAGGGTTTACCTGTTCTGAGTACAAAATATAGTACTTACTTGGATAAAAATAAATGTATGTATACAATGGGTTTGGTTTAGATAGCTTGGGTTCTTACTTTCTTACTAATTTGACTTACCCCATAGAAGCGACAGCGAAGCACACATTGATATAAAAGATGACCAGCGCAGGATATTTATTCGCGCTGCGCCAGTCGATGAGGAACGTCGCTACCGTGAGGAGGTTGAGGGCTAGACACACGCCAGCGCACCACGCCACCAGCCGGTGTATTTGTTGGTGTTCATCTTCCGTGTACAGTGGATCTCGACATGGCAGCCCACAGCCCGATATACCTGCAAATATAGGCATGTGTCATAAAGTTGTAATAGTTTTTCAAAAAGCCTCAACTACTTTTTTGGAGAAGTTCAAGTAGTGAGCAGCTAACTGATGAGGATGAAAGTGGTATAGTTTTTATATTATGCTTCTCATGGCAGACAATGAAATAACTAAGATTCATGTAATGTATGCCATGTAGATATGTAGCATGTATGTACTGCAGATTTACTGGCTGGTTTCAGTCATTAATCTTTGGATTTTAATGCTACATCTATTATTTACTTTAAAGCAATTATATAATTTAATTACAGCTTAATATCTATCTCAATCCCAGTCTGAAGATTTAACCAATCTTGATACGATGGTGGGTTAATAATGGGTTTGTTACCTCCCCGAGTGAGCCGCATAACCATGGTATTAAATACTATTACTATTAATTAATGAAGAAAAATATTTATACCATCATAAAAATGCTCATGTTTACTGGTGTGTATTAACGGTGTCAGGCATTTTCCAGTTGTATTGAACTTCATCTCTCTTGCAGCATTTTCACATTTCGGTGGAAACAGTGTTGCATTGCATTTTAAAAACGATGGAAAGTATGAAGTATTATATAATATGGCACAAGGCTCCATAGTGATTTTGCACATTTCATAGGACGGCAAATATACCATATCTTGGCCAAGGATCTTTTCACAATTTGGCATAAACGTCGCACATAACAACGGCTGAATAACCGCCCAACATTTTGGTACATTAATCAGTTCTCTGTATAATTCTAGTTGATTTTGGATTTTGTACTGATTGTCATAGAATGTTAGATGCACACTTGTCATGTTGTAGGGCAGCTTCACACCAAGGCATGTCGTCTTGTTCACGGGTACGCACGTCGCGTATCTCACGCAACTGTTTAATTTCATCTCCCGCTCTGGTAGCCATTGCGTGCCTTTTTCGGACTTTATCAGTCTATAATTCGGGGTCCCTTCTATGGCTTCCAATCGCACTGTTGCGTTCTCGATACTGTCTGTTACGGCATTTTTATTGCCTCCGTTAGCGTACTGGCTCGCTGAGCACACTGACAATAACAACAGCGTACACGCCCATCCTCCCAACTTCATCTGGAACAAAAGAAAACTAGATGTTTACCACCCATAAGGAGGACACAACAACTATATTAAGTTATATTAAAAATGAAAACTACATTTTAATTTTCAATCTCTCTTTATTTATGCAGGTAGAGGGCAATATTAAATGAAACCCTTTGAAATTGTATAATTTTATTGTATCCACAATATTTGAAAATTAACTTAATACAAAAACTTTCATTTGGTGTTAGGATTAAAATTGTCCAGGGGCGGGTGTGGAAGGGGAAGGCGTCAGTGCATGTATTAGATAAGAAAAATACGTAAACAATAGCATATATCCACCTTGAATAACTTGCTAGACGTACGCATTTGGAATGTTCAATTTGTTAGCACTTCTACAATTCATAAACTTGGGATTTTTATAACTAAAAAAATTACAATGTCCAAGTCCAAATACATATAATGAAGGTCAAAAAATAAAATAAATCATCTTGAACTGCACTTAAGTAATATAAACTTTCTATCCTTTCTTCAGTCGAATGGGAACTGGATTATACTATGTCAGATGACCTACGAGTGAAGGTAACATATAACCTAAATGCCCTACTTATATTTAGGATTCCTATGTACTATGAAGTAACTTAAAAACATAGAATATTTAATAGAAAAAAATGTTGTCTGTAAATTTTGGTTTTTTAAAAGTAAAAATAAAAGTGATAATAGTAAAAGAAATGTCATACTATTTATAAAAGACGAAAAGAAAAACAATTATAAAGAACAAGGAATCAAAAAGTGGAATGTAGAAAGAGGTAGAATTGTGAAGAAATTTTGAAGAAACAAAATCTAACTTTTAAAATTGCCAATACCTACCTCAGAATAAAATAAAATTAAATATTAGGTACAGTATAAATATGAACAATCAAAGATAGTAAGAAAATATCAAGAGATATGGCATAACTGGCTTCAATTTCTATTTCCCAGACTGTATAATATACAAAATATACATCACTGACCACAAATCTAGGTGAGGAAAGGAATTCCCTGGACAAGGGTAATTTTTGTCTTTTTATTTTCATTTTATTTTCACAATAATTCCCACATAAACAAAAGTAGTATTCTAAGAAAGGGTATCTTTATTTGAAAAAAAAAAATCTTTTATTATTGACATAATACAAAAATACCATCTTACTATAATAACGATGAATACTGAAGTCTTGAGATATCCTATGGCCTGCTGTTGCAAACTGCGCCTCATAGTCCCATGGTCCCTCCAAAAACCGTCTTGTATTGATACTGAGATTACCTGTCATTACAACAAACATTTATAATATCTTTCAACAGTTGAATTAAAAACATAAGAAACTGATTAACTCACCAATTTTGCCGGCATGGGAAATGCATCTGTAGAAAACATTAAGTAAAATTTTTTAGACATAATATTTATTATGTTTCAACTTACGAAATTAATATACAGCTGTAGAGACAAATTATTTACAACCAACCAAGAATCTCCACCACTGTTTATTTAGCACTTAACAACGTAACACTTAAATAAATTCATCAAATTTCCATAAATTTTTTTGAAATGTCTGTGCATGCATTTTAAAGTAAATAACCTGTGCTAGTTAGATATCTTTCCGCCTCTTCTAAACGATCTATTGCCGCCGCCGCCCCTACGATTCCACGCTCCACGAGGCATACTATTTCCTCTCCGATTATTCCGTCCTCCATGACCATTCATACCTCTGCCCCTATCCTGGCCTCTTCCCCTATCTTGGCCTCTGCCCCTGCCTCGGCCTCGGCCCCTATCGTTCCATCTTTGATTCCGATTATACCCATCGGCACTATTGTCCTCATTATTATAACTTTCCTCCTCATAACTTTGGTCGAATGAGTCTTCATCGTTATATTCTTCTTCATTTTCTTGAGAATATGATGGATCTTGGGAATAACCACCATCAAAGTTACCTTTATTAAACCCATTGTCAGGATAAGGAGGATGAGGCTGCATATTGCCCATCATGGGCATATTACCCATAGGCGGCATTGGGCCTCTTGGAGGCATGCCTCCCATTGGGGGCATGGGTCCCATAGGTGGCATCCCACCCATGTGAGGAGGCGGTAAGTGCATGGGGCCCATAGGACGCATTGCAGGAGGACCCATTGGCCTCAATGGACTCATATTCATAGGAGGTGGAGGTCTCATTATATTCAGTGGTGGTATATTTACTCCAGGAGGTCCACTGTTATTGGTGTCTTGATCATCATCATAATCTTCATAATTCATTTCATCATTTTGTACATTATCATCGACATCATTATAATTTTCTTTCATAAAATCATCACCCTCCTCTGCAATATTGTCATTCTCACCATCATCTGGCTCAATTTCCGGAGTGGGATATTCAAATGGTAGGAAATTGTCCTCATCAGCATCATCTTCAAGGTGAGGCATCATTTCTTGCAACTCTTCTATTTCACCAGTAGATATGTATTTCTTTAATGCTACAGGACCTTCATTTATGGCTTTTTCTAAGTTTGAGCCTGGTTCTACAGGTATAAATTTACCATATATAAAGATAGCTGTTGGAGATATTTGCTGTAGGGGTACTGCTCCCGGCACAGACTCTACCAAGGCTTGGGTCAGAACTTCTGTGGCTGAATCATCAACTGATGGACCATGATTCCATTGAGCCTGGAAGTTCCTAGGTATAGGCTTGCTATATGGTACCTTTTTCACCTTCTTTTCAAATTCCATAGGAATGAACGTTGTGTCTAGGTCTAGACCAGGTATAACTTTATCTGCATCTGACGAAAATATTTCTACTTTGTCTTCTGGACCCATGCCAGGAATAATTGAAGGTTCTTCTAAGTCATTGTCATCCTGCACACCAGGAGGTAAAGTGTTAAGGTTGTATTTATCTCTCATTTGATCACCTGGACGATTACGAGTCCAAAACTTAGATGTATGGTCATTGGAACCTGAACATAAAATATGGCCCAATGGATGCCATGCCATTGTCCAAACAATAGATTCATGTGCACCTTCAATGCATCCAACTTCTTTATCTGTACCCACATTCCAGAACAATATAGCTCCATCTGAGCCTCCTGAACAGAACAGACCTTCATGAGTAGGATGCCATACTACACTGGATGCTTCTTTTTTGTGCCCCCTAAAAATTTGGACCTCACTTCCAAGCTTACGAATATCAAATAGTTTTAGCAAATGGTCTCGAGATGCAGTTATAAGCCAGTTACCATTATCGTTCCATTTTAAATCCATAACAGTGGATTTGTGTGCATGTAATGTTGATAAAGCAGTCCCTGACTTAGGATCCCACAATTTGATTGGTTGTTGATTGTCCTTACTCCCTGACACAATGAGAGCCTTAGTTGGATGCCATTGGACACATTTTACATCAGCACCATGGCCTCTTAGTATACGTTCCTCTTGACATCTATAGAAGTCAAATATTCTAAGAGTTCCATCATCTGAACAAGTTACAATTTTTGCATCGCTAGGACTAAAACTAATACCTCTAACTGCTTCCTTATGAGCCTGATACATTTTTACATTATTCATATTGCTCTGCCAGTATTTTATAAATCCCGAATGGTCACCGGTAACCATCCAGCCTTCACCATGAGACCATACCATTGACCTTACAGGTGAATCGTGGGCTTGCAGAATTGTTTCAAAATTAAAGGTGAGGCCATTCCATAAAGTGAACTCGCCAGACGACGCGCCAGTAATCAGTCTTCTACCCTCTGGTGTCCACGCTACAGCAAAAATGGGGCATCTCATTTTATTAGTTGCGGTTTTAACAAACCTTGTAGTAACAGCATTAATTGGATTATCTGGATAAGAAGGCGGAGGTAACAAGTCGGGAGTGTACATCGCATCGGGCTGCAACGCATGTCTATCCCGCCAATCTCTTTGCCAAACGCGACATTCTAAAGCTTTTATTATAGCAGCATTATAATCTACCGTTTTTCGCATAACTGATTTACGTAAACGTTTACCGTCGAAGTCGTCTTGTGTCATATTTAGAGGACCCTGAGGTGGGAAGCGCATCTGATAGTTGAAAGGCCTAAAATTATGGCGTATGTTGTTACGGCCCGGTGGACCCATTGGAGCACCCATGTTGGGCGGAGGCATCCCCATATTCGGTGGAGGGTGTCCGAAATCCATGATTATGACTTGGATACCTAATTAGAGAAATCAATTTATTACAATAACATCACAAATATAAGAACCATCCCTGTGTATTTAGTGAAAAAACAATAAGTTACTGAATGTCTTACCTTGTGTTCAGATCAAACGCTATGACATTATACACGATTTTATCACAACCACACTTTCTAATTCAATTATTAACTCACAAAATAACAATATATTTAAAATACGTAAAATGTTAATGTATAACCTAGTTCATTGAGAGAAATGCTAAGCTAAGTAAGCTTGCAATTTGCAAACGCTACAGAAACAGATCCATCCAACAGCCAGAGCCAACAGGCAACAACGAACGAACGAACGAAAACGAATGAATATTCACAACCACACACTGACCAGAACCACAGCCATTTTTGATTTTTTGAGCACACTACAGGCTTCATAAAGTCACAGACAGACATTATCTCACAGACAATATATATTATCTATGAGTGCATGCAGCCCTATTAACGGCCTAAAGCTTTAAGCTACCTACACGTTAAACATTAATGAGGACGGTTAATGTTCAAAATAACAAAGGATTTTGGCGAGTAATGTCGTTTTTAACCTGTAGTTTAACACGATAACATGCTAAGAAATCTAAAATGCGAACTTTTTTGGAGACTTGTACAAGTCCGTAGTTTGCGTAAACTATCCTCATGCTCTAGTATACTTGTGCAAGTATATTAAAAAGGTGTGTGGCCGGCATGAGTAAGGTGTCGCCATATCAAATATAATGTGGCGCCGATTTGAATGTGCGCAAGACTCCTGGTCTCCTTCCTTCCTTCCTTCCTCCTCTTTTTCTTTAGTTTTTGTTTATAATGTAATATCAATCTATTTTATTAAAAACAAGATACATATTATAATTTAACGATCTCTTATCAGTAAAATCAGGTAATTCGATGATAAAAAATATTTTTACATATCGATTTAAAATCGATCTTTTTGGCTCCAAAAATCGATTCTTCGATTAATCGATCTCAGATCGCCATCCCTACCCTGGTCAGACAGACTTATCGCTCATATTAGTATTTTTAGGATAATTTGAATCAAAATTATAAATGTACCATGTATTAAAACAAATGGTAAAAATATATTTATTGTAAATTTCCTTAGAAAAAAACCATAACAATAATAAGGTAATTTTTTAAATCCCTTAACGTCGTTCTATTGAAATCAAATGACCCGGAACAGGAAAAAGGAGTATTTCAATCTTCAGGCGATCGCAAGCTTTCGATTTGACTTTGTAACTCCGAAGGACATTTGCTAGTATACTTTTCATTGCTAGCATTCCGAAGTGGCGACCTGTTGAAATAAAGAAGTTCAATAATTGTTATTTCCATTAAAAATACATAAAGTTCTAAAGAGAAATAGGTATGTATACAGAGTGACTGGTAAGCCTGGTGACCTTTCATTATTTACATCCTATTGACAAAATCAGATTGATTTCAATAAATGTTCAAGATACTTACATCCAACTGCCGTAAACTTTGGTGGTCACTAAATATTATGGTACCTAATCTGCTACCAAGAGAAGCTTTACGATACAAATTGCACAAAGCACACTGTTATTAGCACCAACCTAATAGTATTAGACTAATACTATTAGTATTTCTTATTATAAAACTAAACTTTTAGACATCCTTTTGTTCACTCGAAAAAACGTAAACACGTAAGTGACTTGTGCGACTTGCGTGCGACTCGAAAAAATGCGACGGGCGCACGCACGCGCCTCAGTAAACAAAACTATAATATGTTCAATTAGGTAATAGGTAGTTCGCTAGCTCGTCATTGGATGATTTGGATGTTTAGGGGGCGAGTGACGCGAGGGATCTTTTGTTTCATTAGTGCTATGTTTCTCGACTTCTTCGATAGGTAATATTTTGAATAATCGTTCGGCGCAGTCGCCGCGTGTTGTACCGATTGCAAAGAATGAGTGATTTAATGTCACATAATATTTTCTAATTTTCTTGGACAATTAGGTCAAATTTTAAGGGTACGTTTTAAGAGTGCCCCCTATCAATATGTCAAGTGTCTTACCAGTCACCCTGTATATATAAATAATTATTATAGACCGATTACACATAGATTGAGATAAAAATATACCACAAACACAAAAATATAACCAATTTCATAATTTTACGTTGTTTTTGAAGTCGAGTTTTTTGGGTCAACATACCTACATAATATTACTATAATATGTAAATATTTTGAAGACCTCATAATTGGCTTTCAATATACTAACCTATGCAGTTTCTAGCTCCGTAACTGAATGGTATAAACGCACATGGATGTCTCGCCGCACTGTTTTCAGGTAGAAATCTATCTGGATCGAAGCAGTCGGCATCTGGACCCCAGATTTTTTTAGATCTATGCATTACGAATGGTATCACTGCGCATCCTACGCCTGCTGGCACAGTGCAAGTGGCTGTGAAAAAATAGTATTACATATTATTATGTTATTTAAGTATGAAAATTAAATAAAAAAATGTTTGTTGCCAACTTGCCAAACACCTTACATAATTATTATAAAATAATTAAAAAAAATGTGCAGTGCACCGGGGCTACGAGTGTAAAGGGGCGATATATTATATCTTTGTAACTAGCTGACCCGGCAGGCTTCATTCAGCCAATTAATTTGACTAATGTCCAAAGGTTTTTTGAGTCACAAAGTTTTACCACCAAGTCCATTGCGAAAATCCTAACAACTTTAACACGGTAGTTACAATTAGCTCCCACAATTAAAATCCGCCAACCTATAATACGAGGTGAATTATTCAAGTGTGCGTGGATGGGGAAAACTAAAACTGCATTATTGGATTTTTGTCAATCAAAAAATCAATGTGCCAGAAGTCGAACCTGTAAAGTCGATTAAGTCGATTTAGAAAAAAAAATCACATCTTTATTATTACACCTTTCGATAGTGTCATAATAAGGAACAAATTCTGGAAAGTAATGACATACGGCAAACGTAATGATAGAGCTAATTTTAAACAAAATACGTTTTTTTCATACAAATCTTAACTGATTACTAAGCATTCAAAATGATGGCCATTGTTCCCAATTCATAGCTGGTATTATAGATATTGATATGTTATTAAAATTTTATATTGTCGAACATACTTTTGTTCTAATATAAATAGTTTCCGCGGCGCATGCGACGAAAGACGTTTTAGGGCACTTTTTTTACACCTTGGGTTGCAATACTTAAGTTTTAGTAAGGATCCCTAATCTTTTCTAGCACTTTTCTTTCTAGCGGTATAAGATGAAGTATAGCCTATGTTACACAGGGTGAATGTAGCTTTCCAATGGTAAAAGAATATTTGAATTAGTTTTTGAGTTTATTCATTACAAACATACACAGTAATACAAAAACACACACACACACACACACAAAAATACATACATAATACAAACATAATTTCCTCTTTATAATATTAGTGTAGATGAACGCCTGAGACAAAACTAAAATTTAACTTACAAAGTTTGATTTCTTTGTCAGTCTTACGGCCAATCACTGGCACCACTGTATATAATCTCATTGTTTCTTTTATGACTCTCTCTAAATATTCCATCTTGTGTAAATCTTCCTTAGTGGGTAATCTCTTCGCATCGCCAAATATACTCTGCAATCTAATAAACATTCTTTATTAAGAATTGATTCCGAAATGTAGTAAGTACTCTTGCTTCTTGGAGAGTTATTGCACGCCGAAAACGCGCAGCTTTTAGATAGTGCTCTAAACTCACAAAATCTCAAATAAGCAATTTTTTCGATTATACAATATTGCTTTCATTTTGAATTTCCTTCAAAATGCTAGTCACTTGGGGACAATAAAAATAAAATCTGACTGTGTCCGGCTGAAGTTGAGAGTTTCTACTGAGATAAAGATGGCTTCCTCAATGTTTCACCGGAAAATAACATGCTGTTGAGTCGAGCATGCGTCGATAGGTAGCTTCCTGGGTGTACATTAGTGTAAAATTACAATGGTTGGTCTCCACAAAAATTTCGTCGTACTTACATAATTCGAAACAGTCGATATAATTATTTGTTTATTTAAGCAGAAAAGCAGAAGACGACTTACTCTCCATAAACCTTATCTTGGGAATCTTGATGGCAGCCCAGCAAAAGCAGTGCGTATGATATCACTAACGCAGTGGTATCATTTCCCGCTATGGTGATTGAATCTATATGCTCCCGTAACTGTTCATCAGAAAACTTCATCTCCCTGTCTAGCAACCGTTCTAGCAGATCTTTTCGGCCTAAAAATAAAACATTCGTGCGGTCAATTATGCTCAAATAAAACACACAATACTTACACTTCTTCAAATTGTTTGTTTGAGTGTCGAAGTCTGACTGTCCGATGTCACGAAGTCTAATTCGGCGTATGCGAGCCGAAGATACGTTAATGGCAATTAATTAAAAATTGTTTCGATATCCACCTCTCCAAACAAGTTTTTAAAATACTCAATCGTTTTGCAATTATATTTTTTGCTGAAAGTAATTATTACGAGTAATGAAAAAACATACCTGCTTTCTGATCTAAAACATTTGATTCATATAATATCCTCTTCTTTTTGACGACCTAGAAAATATCGACATAAAAATATTATTTATCAAAAATATACAAATATTAAGTACAATACTAAAATAAATAGTGACGCGTTTATTTTATTTCCTAGTTCCAAGGTTTCAGAATTTTAAAAAATTATGAGCAAGCGGAATTGACCTACTTATTAAGTATACGTACACGACGTATTCCTATTAGTATCCTCTTAGCATTAAGTATATTCCCACTCTTTCTATCATTAACTATTCATAAATTAAATCTCTTTAAAATCGTAATAGAGTCTGTCTGGGACAATTATATACCTCTTTGACCATACGATTCAAAAACCTTTGCTTTTAAACATGTGCCTAAAATGCATACAGGTTGCACAAGTGCATCCTAAGGTACCGACTTCCTAGCTTTGCAAACTAAAAGGCTATAAGTTTAAGATTTTCATTACACTAAAATATATTGATGTAGAAGCGGTGATAGCCCAGTGGCTTAGAATTCTACCTCGAATCGAGGGGTCCGGGTTCGAATCCCAGTGGCACGCATCAATGGCTTTGTAAAAAAGTTACGTGCGCTTCATAAAATTAAATGTCATCTGCTGTTACGGTGATGGAAAACATCGTGAGGAAACCTGCATGCCTGAGTTCACAAATTTTTTTTCTCAAAGGCATGTGAAGTCCACCAACCCGCAGTAGGCCAGCGTGGTGGACTAAGGCCTACATCCTTCTCATTGCGAGAGGAGACCCGACCCCGTAGTGGGTCATTAATGGGTTACTGACATATTGATGAAAAGAGCTTCAAAAGTTTTAATGAAACTAATAAAACGAACGTAGGATGAGGTACGCTAAGTATTTTTCGTGACTACGTGTTTTCATCATTTTGTTTGTACTGAGGTAGAGCAAACAATTTTCGTGAGCACGAATGTAAACGCCTACTATAGTTGTTTAAGTTTATTAAACAGAAATAAAGTATTCTTCGCCATCATAGTAACGAACTGTGACGCAAAATGTGTGTAAAGTGTAATGTCCACGTTGTGCGTGTAATACGTGTCACATGTGATCAAACTTTGTTCCATATCTTTAAGTTAATTTATTTATACATAGTTAATATTTTTATAAAAATAACTTTAGAAAATAATTATTGAATTAGTTAGTGCATTAGTAGTTAAATACGGTCATACTTTTACTGGCAAAAATTTTGCAATCTCTTAAAATATTTGAATAACAATAGCAGGGCAAAAAATAACTCGTTCTATCAGGGAAAGGGCGATAAATATTAGGGACAGCAGGAGCTTTGTCCAACTTAAGATTTTGTAATACTTTCCAAGTACAATTATACTATCTCTGTATACCTATCAAATAATAATAATAGGTTTGTATTTCGAAACCTAGATACCTTCTACAATAATAATTCGCATTTACCTTGTAGGGGAAAAGTGTATAACATGATCCCAATGCTTGATGCTTGCGATGCTAAGGACCAACAGCTTGATATTTTAAAACCACGTTTGAGGTTTTAAAAAATCAAACTGTAAAATATCCATAGATCCAACGTCGTAGATGTTTTCAAACAAAATTTGCGATTTAAGAGTTCATAAATAATATTTCAACTATCTAGCAGTCACTACTAAGGCACTACAGGTGTTAAGGCGCTGATAACATGTAATTCAGCAAATTTGCTATTGTTATTTTTCATTTCCAGCAAAAATTACAAAGTATTTTACAATGGGAAAAATATATGTTATTCTAGACCGTATTCCGAACGACAACATAGTCGTCGAAACACATTTTGACAAAGTTGCCTCGATAAAAAAAAATTGCAAAGTTACCCCTTTTCTGAATTCTTATACTAAACTACAACGTTGTTTGTTAATATTTATTCAAATAATTTAACCAGTATATTAGCAGACCTTCGTTATTATCACATCATTGTGTTAATTTTTTTCAATAAGCTTATAAATATTCAGTAAATCAATAAATTTAAAACTTTTCTTTCGCGTGCTCCGCGCAATATTTTCGTATTTTGTATTTCTCGCTTACTATTATGGCAATTGACAGAGAGCGCAGAGGCGCGATGCTAGGTGGACGTGCGTCGCTCCGTCATTCCAAAATAATACACAGTTGTCGTATATAGCACAATTTCATAGCTTTGTCTGAGGCTTGTGTGGCGTATTAAGTAGGACGTCAGGCTGTATACGCTGGGGCGTGGGTTCAAATCCGCGTGTGCGTGACTTTATTTTCTCTTTTATATAATTATATTTTTTATATAATACAAATTTTTACATCGATTATTGATTTTGGAAATTGTTGAATAAATAAGAAGACAGATTTTATTAAGTTACAAATAAATAAAAGTTTCAACGTCAATTTAATAACTTTTTTTTTGTTATAAGCTATACAATTATTTTTGAAATTATAAATTTATCTAAAATTCGTTATTTTTTTTTCGGAATTCGGAAATATAAATAACCATTAGATAGCATAATATGAAATAAAAAAATAGTAATACAAAAAACATTTCAATCCAGAATGTCTTCTTATATTTTGCTTCGGGTTCGAACCCGGGTCATATAATGTAGGATTCCCTCCCGTTTTCAAATTGTACGCCGCCGAAATTCGCGCGACGCGACGTTGCCAAACCGACAGTAAAGAAGACACCGCTACGCGCGGCGTTGCCGTCTAGAATTGTACCTATCACTATCACGGTAATTTTTATACGGTTAGGAGGAATAGTGGGGCCGCCGGCTAGGGCTGTGCGTCTTCGTGGATTGATAGGTAATAATACCTATTAGGTATAAAGGAAGTGTTCAATAAAAATGCGTGTTGTTTTTTGATTGGTAGATTTAATTAAAAAACCGTGTTTACGTTTGAATAACAAGTCGGTTTGATAAATTTGCGACCGAGAAATATTTGCGCCTTTACTGGGACGTACGAAATGCTTTATTATTAAATATTTTGTGAATATTTCATGAGTCTATATATTTTTGTTGTTATTAATAACGAGAAAAAAAACGCATGCATTTAAGTTGAAGATTTGAGTTGAAGGCCCAATGGAAATAAACTGAATGTTTTCAAACATAATACATACATCTAATAATATAATCTATAACACCTATGCAAGTATTTATTTTTATTACCTACTAGCTGACCCGGCACACTTCGTTTTGCCATTATAAAATATTTATATTATATCATTGCAGTTTGCATAATAGAAGTGGCATCCATAAAGAAAAATCTTGACGTTTCTAAATGCATGACATTGCCATATGAACTTATGAAGTATTCAATCTGAAATGATGTTTGACAGGTAGTACATGGGTAGAACAGTTTATATAGGAAAATGAAATTGTTGTTTTTATTATTTTCTTTACATTGTTTTCAAATTTTCTCTCCGTAAGAACCATCCTCGTACTTAAAGGAATATCCAAAAAAATTAGCGAAATCGGTTCAGCTCCTCCCGAGATTTGCGCTTAGCAACATATTCATTTTTATATTGTACAAGGTGGAGATGACGTTACCTCATTAATTTAAACCACAAAGATCGTGTACTTAAGTGTGTTAAAGCATACGAAAAGGTTCAGGACCGAAAATAAAAAAAAATGCAAATTTCAAACAAAATAATTACACAAATAAAAGACACAAAAAGTAACAGGCTCAAGGTGAAAGGTCATTGACCTGAAACGAAAGGAAGCCAAAAGCGGCTTTTTTCAAACGGTAGGCATAGTACTGCGCCGCCGGCGCGCCGACTGATTTATGGCCTGTGTCAGCTGTGTAACTAGAGGGTTTTCAACAATTTAAAAAATCGTTCCTACTCCCATGCCGGGAGTCTAGGTTCGATTCCAGCTCTCGCCTTTCCTAAAACCACGTGATGAAACCTGTATGTCTCAGAATACATGTTTTTACATGATAGACGAATTAACTGGTTATACAAAAACCAGTTAAATCGTCTATCTGTCTTTTACTCGATCTCGTGACAAATTTACTTGCTTTTATGTGGTTAGGTATTATTTGAGGCCATCGAAAAATTTGAGGGTAATAATATGCAATAACATTATGAAGCTTGTCCCAAGCCTCTTTAATATTGTAAGAAGAAATTGAATTGTTGGTTGACATGTTTAGGTACTGCTGAATTATTGAATTTTTAATTTAATAGTGATTTAATAGCGAAACAATGGCATTCTGGGTACAACATCCTCTGAAAGAGAAGACCGTGTTTTATTTATTTTTTGGTGAGATGAATAGAAAACATAGGTATTATATGGACCTTTGATGGAGAATAATAATAAGAAGTTTTAGGTGTTCAATAAAAAAGCTCCGCGTTTTAAAATCACATCATTACTAAGAGTCGTCCATATTTCTTTAAAACTGGAAACAGTGCCATCTATTGACGATGTTGTCCACATTTCTTTAACACTTGAAACAGTGCCGATTTTATCATTTTATTTAGTTCTCATAGAGTCCGCTCCACTAACAGTGGCGCATGAGGGGCATGGGGTAGGCGGGAGCCGCGAGCCGAAGATGCCCGATTCCTAAAATCATCGGGTGTTGTCAGGCTCTTAATGGATAGATCACATTACATGCGGTAGGTGAATACGTGTAGGTACGTACGGTACGTCCGGCAACACCCTGGTGCTAATAATATGACGTGATATAAAACGCAAAACTCCTAACTTAAAATTGTCATACATTATCTAAGTAAACATTCACATATCTTTACCTCGTCTGTAAATTTATGAGTTAGATCAATATTGTCCTTCTGTAATTTGGAATAGGACGTCAAATTGAAGAGTGCGTCGGGCTGCATCCACGCCTTGAACAACCTCATGCTAATGATGGACATGACAGTGTTCCGCGCCCGCAGGTATGGTGTATCCGGGTTGTGTTGAACGTCCATTTTTTCACCCATTGCCGTCTCTAAACATAGAAATAGTGTTAAGTTGAGAGAACTCGATGGAAGAAATCCTACTATGTTAATTTAATTCAGGTTATAAGCTACATAATAATTATGATTTATCCAAACCCGTTAGGCCGTTTTTGCGCAAGAAAGTAACAGAACACTATTATTCGGACATACCATGTTAATAAAGTACCTACCTACTTTTATTCCTGTCTAGTGATGTAAAATGAGTCTCTGCCTATTCCCGTTTATATTTTTTAATTAAGATCGATTCATCGTTCACAATCATTTTGTTTTATTTATTTATTTATTTAAACTCTTTATTGTACACACATATAGACAAAAATAAATAGTAATAACAAAACGCACAATGTAAAAATGGCGGTAGTATCGCCCTTTTATGTTTTTTTTTAATAAATTGAATCGTTATTTACTTAGAACTTTTATAAGATATTTTTGCAGGCAGGTTTTTATAAGCAGCTAACCCTTACCTATTTTCGAGGGAAAATTCATTATAGACACCAGCTGCCGGATAGGGACCGACAGAGATTATTTTGGATTCGTACCGGCTAAACCCCACGGTACAGCTTTATGCTAGTTGCTGAGGCCATGGGTTGGTACATTTTTGAATTTTTCCGCGACCCGAATAGGCAGTATTCATAGTATAAATCCCATTTGCATTTCACGAATTTTCGATTGGGAGGGACTTGGTCATGAGAATCTGTCACTGGCTCCCGGACTACTACTACAACCCTGACACAGTCCCTCTTTTATCCATCATACTTACTATGTAGGTTAACCTACACAGAAAAGTTGTTTATCAACAAACAACAATGAGGTAAAAAATACGTGCTTAACGATGCTGTCTCATTGCCGATTACAATTCATTTTTGTCCTCAACAAGATTGCTTTTACGAAATTATCACTCCTTCATCATCATAATATAATTACCGATATAAAATCAAGTCTTTTTGGATTGCGTTACTTGAATTATGGACACTAAAGAAACTCTTGTTTTAAGGAAAACAAAACATTAATATTCATAATAGCGGAGTTCCACAAGTGTACTTATAGTAGGTACCTATAAAATGATTAAATGACAGTATCCAAACACTATCTAACAGTTTATTGAATAGTGTAATTAGGGGCAATGAAATGGTCATTGTGCAAGTGAATTGATTAGGTAGATACTTAACCGGTAAGATAGTGAACTTTAAGAAGATATACGGTCTACTTGGCCGTGACTGCGTGCGGCCTTTACCGAGTTTGCGTTACAGATTTACCGAGCAAATAAACTGTTTACTGTCCATTGTTTTGTTATAAGCAACCAACAATGATAGTCATGGGCCACTTTACATATGCCATTTAATATCTCAATGGGTAATACATAAATGTAGAATAAGTTAAAATACTGAATTTATTCTTTAGATTAGACGGTATTTATGTATATAGTTCACAATACCGTCTTTACCATGAGGGCACTCGAGGCTAGTGCCCAGGGCCCCCCACCACAGAAGGCCCGAAGGACCGACAATTTCTCTCACATTTAATATCAAAACATTATGGTCGAGCGCATTGCACTTTTCTCGTTGCACGAACGTCGATCATTTTAAGATTAATTCAAATCAATACATTTATATGAAAAACTAGCTGACCCCGCAAACGTTGTTTTGCCATATAAGTTATCGAGCGGGATGAAAAATTATTAAATTACTATGATGACTATTTTAAAATAGGGGTTGGTGATAGAAGAGGGAAAATTTAGGGTTATACAATTACAAATTAGGGGTATTTTTAGTGCCACATTATTAAAAAATAAAAATAAAAAAAATGTCCAAAAAATAAAAATAAATGTTAGGGGTGGACAACCCTTATCACTTAGGGGTATGAAAAATAGATAGTAGCTGATTCTCAGACCTACTGATTACCTATGCATATAAAATATCATAAAAATCAGTCAAGCAAACGGCTTGACCGGAGGAGTATGGTAAAGAACTAACATTGTGACACGAGAATTTTATGAAACATTAACAACAAAAAACAGCAGCATACATACTAATATCATTATTTACATATAGCATTATTATAATATAGCTGATTAATAAAGCAGATCATAGTGAACTGAAAAATTGTATAGTTCGCTTTCTTTACATTCCAAAACGACCCGAATTCTTGTGTGCCCAAGGGCCCCAGAATAGTCTAAGACGGCCCTGATGGTTCATATTTTTTAAAATAAGTAGTTATATTTTTGAGTCTATTTAACCAATATTTAGAGGTTCAAAGTAAGGAAATAATACCACAGTACGTCTTACCTACCGCAAAATGAAGCACAAAAACTTCGTGCTTCAATTTCTTTGGACGCCGAGGCGTCTTAAAGTTTCAAACAAAATTCTAAATGAAACATGTTAAACTTGTTATAAATTATGTGAACGTACACAACAATATCCATCTGATCTTTCTCCTATAAAACTTTTTGTAAATAAATGAGTTGCAAACGGGTACATACATAATACTAATGTAATAATAAGTAGTATTTCGTATTTTAAATCTTGTTTTTTTTTAAATAAAATACTTAAATATTTTCCAAAAACATTTCTTGGTACTATTTCTTGGTACTATTATATTTACAATTTCTTTTAATTATTAATAATCCTAGAGTGACAAAAAAAATGTACTACACAAAAGTATGATTCATATTTTATGCATGGTCGTTCGTTATTTTATCACTCAGACTGAATTAATATTATTTAAAAGTCGATGAAAACAAAGACTCTCAAATTTTAAAAGATATGGAATTACGAAAAAAATACCAATTTACAGGTGTGATTATTAATTCTATAGAAAGTTGTAATAACTATTTACCAAAGACAATATCCAGCATACACGATGTAATATATTTGAAGGCATCAAACTCTGATTTGCCTAATTGCTCCTCGAGGCGGTTGACCAACACCGTGCCTTGTTCACCGAACACGTCAATGTAATCTTCTATGACACGATTGTGGAAAATGGGCTTCAGCACCCTTCGGTGAACTTTCCATAATTCAACTGAAATTAAATACCCAACTGTTTACTCCTAATAATATTTAATTTTAATAATCAGATTTTTTGGCCTTTACCTAAAAACAATTCACGGTAGGTAACTAATGTAATGAAATTCTTAAGGAATGATTATTTTAATTATGTGTACTTTAATTTTAAGCGGTGATAGCCCAGGGGTTTAGAATTGGACCTCGAATCGAGGGGTCCGGGTTCGAATCCCAGTGGCACGCACCAATGACTTTATAAAAAAGTTATGTGCGCTTTATAAAATTAAATATCACCTGCGGTTACGGTGAAGGAAAACATCGTGAGGAAACCAGCCTGAGAGTTCACAAAAAAAAACTGTTCTCAAAGGTATGTGAAGCCCACCAACCCGCAGTAGGCCAGCGTGGTGGACTAAGGCCTACATCCCTCTCATTGCGAGAAGGAGACCCGACCCTGTAGTGGGTCATTAATGGGTTACTAACAACTTTAATTTTAAGTACTTACTTGGGGCCACAAAGAGTCCATTTCCGAGCCAGGCTTGTAAATATTTATATGAATAATCTTTTTGGAGACAATTATCTAAGATTTTTTGCACGTCCTCAGGATTCATAGCCACTAAAAATGAAAGGTCATCACGTCAAATTCTTTAATGTACATAATAAAAAAATAACCTTCTTTTTTGAAGTCGGTAATAAGACCTGTTTGATTCAAAATAAAACATACCTATGTAAAGAGACGGCCCAATCCACACTTTGCTAAGTCCGCCTGAATCTAGCACCATAGTTGCAAGCTCTTTGATATTATTTAACACTCCTGAAAATATTATCTATTATAATAATTTTAACATCTTGTTAAAATATCAAAAGTTTAAGCTGTTAGACCATGATATTGACATCACTGCCTAGGTTGTAACTCACTTTCAGGACCTCCAATAAACCAATGAGTGTGTCCTAACACTGGAAGACTTCCTGTATCAGGTAGACTTTCTGACAGTTCGTACAACGGTTTACGCATACGCCGAAAATATATATAGTAAGTTAGAGAAATCACAATTATCAATATTAAAACAATCATTTTTAAGAATTTAAGTTACTTCACTTTAAATTTTTAAGTTTCCATTGCAAAATCCGCGACGATACTGGATGCTGGCAAAATATCAATGTGGTTTTATTAACACTACCCGTATGGTTTATTCAGTTACAATAAGGTACAATATCGGTCTGAGCCGCGATATTTACTCAGGGCCAAACGGAAGCAAAGCTTATAAACAGTCGCAACTCCAAAGAGGAAAGGAGTACAAGTTACAAGGGGAAATGTACACATCAATACTACAATATCTATTAGACAGTTTATTTGGAAGATTAGGTGTTCCTTAACTTATTATACGCCATGTGACTTATGATTCTTGATATTATAGATTTTTTTGTCAGCACGGTAAAGTAGATATGTCTCTTTCATAAACCTCCATATTTTTGTGGTGCATAGGAGTACAAAATTCACTTAAAATACGCTAGATGTCGCTTTTAAGTCAGTTTAGACGAGGATCGTTTTACCTCGAGGGATTATTCTGAACCACTTTCCCCTAGTTGATTTTTGCTGGTCGATGGGCGGTCAAGCCGCACTAATACCACGGTAATCTAATACCCAGGGGCAAGTGACAGAAATAGAAAATTAAGAGCATTCGGCAGTCGCACTAACGTCTAATTTTTCACTTTAAACAGGAGATAATTATACTCGTAATAGTCCGATAGAAATACGAGCAGTTTGATAGGAAAGCATTTTTAAGTTATTTTTGTTACAAAATTCAATTTCAGCAGGTGTACTAAAATCTGCTGCCAACACACCATCTTTGTAAAAGTAAAATCAATATTAGGGTATTTGTTAGGGTAAAGGGCAAATAGCGTTATGCAAATTTTGTTTCAGGCTGGTGCGCATGGACGGAGTGTCGAACGCACTTAAGTGCTAACTGAGATCGCCATGTACCTATAAATGAACAGTGTAAAATGTAAATCATTCAGGTTATTTATTGTACACACACTAGGTGCCAACTTCACACTGCCAATAGTCCCGTGGTAAAGAACATTGCATGTGATCAAATAAATCAAAGATCAACGGGCATCGGGCAGATTTACACTGTCACAGTGTCCTCTTTGTTGTATATCGGTAGCAGTCACTTTAGTGACGATACGATACAAGATTTATTTCTTAAGAGAAGGGGTCTCCATGGACAAGTTAAAACAATTGCACATAAGATAGCCATCAGCTAATTGTGAAGAGAAAACTGTGTTTAACAATGGGAACATAAAGAAAGGTTGCAGCTATACACCTCGTTTTTTGTTAGGATTGTAACTTAAATTAAAACATTAATACCCAACTTTAGTCAGGACCAAAATAGTTATCAAGGTTTGTAGGTACATGATTATACTAACATTAGAATTTAAAGCCACGTGTATTCCGTAATGTCGCCATCTTCAATTCTCTTCAATGTAATTTAACGCAAATTAATTCTACATTTTCAGTGAAATAAATGCATTTGTTGCATTGCGTTATTTATAAATATCTGACTAGATTTTGTCCACGGTTTAATCCGCGTACACTTTGATAAGCCTCAAAAGATGCAACCTATTTTTTTTATTAATGAATAATGAAACAAATTTTATATTTTAAACATGCCACAAGTTATAAATCGACTCACACGTATTTTTATTTTTCATGTATGATCGATCAATTTTCATACATGTATCCAACCCTAATTAAATTGAGTTAAATAATCCCATTTAACTCCCCCGCCAACTCTTTTTGTAACCTAAGTTAACCTTTCGTGAAAAGGTGAATTAAATAAAGAAAAAAATATCAAATTGAAATCACAAAGTGCTTATACATAGTACATATTGTAACATAAATGTTCTTAGCGTTGGAACAAAATATGATTAATGGTGCTGTGAAACCTATGTTAGGTACATTGTTTTGACTACCTATAATGAAGTTAAAGCGGTTTTGTAATATGGAATTGCTTACGTCCTTGCTTACTTACTGTGTATCTAGTTTACATTGATATATCAATAGGGCCCTGTTGGTTGATGATCCGAGTTTACGAGAACACCAAGCAAGACGTATGTTTTAACAAATATTTGTTCACCGTGTAAACTAGTCGTGTCCAGTGAAGTGGCGCGGATCCAAGGAATGATTCAGATGATCTGAGTCGCTATCTGGTCGTCAATGTCGTCACTCGTTAAGGTTTTATTATTTGATTGTAAATTTTATTTTATTTTATTGTAAATTCTTGTCATCACCAACAAGAATAGTGAAACAGCAACCAAAAGTAAGTGTTCTTTGGTCGTTTTTAAATATTTCCATAATCATTAGCTAGTGTATTTAATATTATAATCAATTTTATTTTGATCTCTTTGAATGTATAGCCAATCACTTTGTAATGTGTGCGACATGTGTGTGCGACATATTTATATTTACTTTATAAATAAAATATACAGTATCACAAGCATTGTTTAAAGCAGCGCTGAATACCAAATTAAAAATTGATCGACAACTTTATAAAGATTAGTTGTAGGCAAAATTCCGAAACTTTATCTTATTTATTTGTCATTTGTTCTAACGCATGCATATCAAGACTTTGACTTAAATCACAGGAAAATCGCCAGCTTGGCTAATTTTTATTATTCAACCAGCTCTTTAATGTGATTTTCATTGCAGACGAGAACGTTCACGGAGAAGTTCCCATTCAAATAAATGAGTATGTACTACCTTAAAATGTGGTTATTTAAATTTTGAACTATGTACTTAATCTTTATTCTTACATTAAAATTGTAAAGTGTTAAAAATAATTGTAGCGCATCATCATGTGAACGTTTCACGGAGATGATTTCGGAAAAAAAATTACTCTACTCTTAAAAAAAATACAACAATAGGTATTATTATTTTTTGTTTTATTTGTATTTTGAAATGATATTTCATTTTACCATACTTTTGTCGTTTTAACTCTTTTTTTCTCTCTATATTTTTGTTCATTTTAACATTCAAACATCATAAACTGTTAAAAATAAGTTAAAAATAATTACAAGGCAAATAAATCGCCAGTCACTTATCGTTCAATACCGACCAATCATTCCGTTCCATCGTAGAACATTTTATCAGAAGCAAAAATGTAGCGCATAGCGCCGTGTAGAATATATCCGTAGCACCTGCTACGATTTCCTATTGTTTTCTTTATAAGCAGCATTTTATAAATTGGTTGGTCCCTAGGTCGGTACCATACCTACTTGTATTATACAGATTACTTTTAATGACACGATTTTGAATGAAAGCACATTTAAAAATTAATTTTGAAAGGTGAAAACATCATAAAGCAAATTGCGTCCTGAGACCTGAGAAATAATAAACACTGGTTTTGAATTTTTGATAGAGTTCATACGTCAATGGGTTTATATGAGAAAAATGGCTTGGTCGCTTTATTATTACAACAGCCAATTTAGCCGCCATCCGAACTTTCATACTTAACATGTAAATTCATTCTTGTCTTTACTAAAAGTTTTAATTGAACTGTCGTCCAAATCATCAAGAAAACACATCTTATAAGTTTTCACTTCTGCCGGCACTCCCGGAGTGCAACCCGTTGTTTTTGTTATTTAAGTTGGAATTTGTTGTCAGATGCTGATCTTGGTGGTTCTGGTGGCGTTAGGCCTGTGCTACTGGATATACTGGTCTGCGAGCGCGCAAAAGCTTGATCGCGCTACGGCATCTCTGCCGGTCCCGCCGACACTCCCTGTCATCGGAAACGCCATGCTTTTTATCGGAGACACCCACAGTATGTATAAGCAGAAGTATCCCAATTTTTAGAGTTTTGTTTAGTATGATAGTGCCTTGGCTATTGAAAGTTTCTAATGAAATGAAATTGAAAGGATTGAAGAAGGAACTTGAGCCACGTTTATAATCGACTGCTGGGGCTCCAGACCCTCCAATGTAACCTTTTAGTTTTTTTATTACAGGTACTTATAAGCGCAGCAGTGATAGCCCAGTGGCTTAGATTCGACCTCGAATCGAGGGGTCCGGGTTCGAATCCCAGTGGCACACACCAATGACTTTGTAAAAAAGTTATGTGCACTTTATAAAATTAAATATCACGGTATTTTACGGTAAAGGAAAACATCGTGAGGAAATCTGCATGCCTGAGTTCAAAAAAAATGTTCTCAAAGGCATGTGAAGTCCACCAACCCGTAGTAGGCTAGCGTGGTGGACAAAGGCCTACATCCCTCTCATTGTTAGAGGAGACCCGACCCTGCAGTGGGTCATTAATGGGTTACTGACATGACATAATCAGAAGAGTGTCCAGGGTCATCAATTCTTAGTAGTTAGGTACAAATTTTTTTTCAATACTATGCCGACTCCTATCCTACCGGCTAAAATTCTACAGTCCAACTGTCCAACTGTCTGGATCCTGCCTCAGAATGAAGCTCAAGTTCTTCCATACTGACAGTTTTGAGGGTTCCACAAAGTTCCTCGAAAATGTCCTCTAAGCCTTCGGATGGCAGTATAATCCTTCCTTCTTCTCGCTCCAAACAGGATCTAAAGAGTGTTGAAGTATCCCTTTTTTACAAACCGGAATATTAATAAGATTTAAAAAATTTCCAATATTTACGAAACTTTTTTTGTATGTGAGACGATTTTATTAGGCAGACGAACACAGATATCGTACGTAGACAAAAGGTCAAACTTGCACCGAATTGACGTATAAACTAAGATATTTGAATGAGTACTATTTACCTTATAAATAGTCTACATTTTCTCCGTCTCACGTGACTTGAAATAATACAAGCCTATGAGCAAATACAGAATAGGTATTTAGTTATCTAACAAATTTATATTAATTACGTTTAAAACATGTTCATTCATATGAGTTAATTTCGAATATTCAACTAAGGAGACAGAAGAAAGAGGTGATTTTCTTGGAAAAAAGGAAACTTCCTTGTAGATGTTTTATAAGTTTAATCCTATGTTCAACTTTTTACTTGATGTGACAAAGATATTTGGTATAGCTCCTACACTGCCCGTCCGCGAGGAGCTCTTAGATGTGGTTGAGACAAATCTGTATACTTACGTATTATTCATTTATAATATGCCTGTTGTATCAGTTACGCGTGTGTGTACAACTATATATTATATGTCTATTTCTGTAATTAAATATATCCTTAATTGAGTTTTATTATAAAATTACGATAAATTTTATTGCAGTTTACATTTAAGAGGTGGAGACGCTAGATAAATCTTCGCATGTAATAAAATTATACGTTATAAAAAAACAAAGTTAACTTATTCTTAAAAGAAAAAATATTCTTAATTTTAATTAGGTAGTAAAAGATTATCTAGATCGTAATCTCCTTTTGTTTCAAGCATTTACACAAATATATAATATAGAAGTTAGTTTTAATAAATGTTTAATAAAATAGTGATATTTTTGCTATATTATATAATATAGTTATATTAGTTTTATACCAAATTAATATCCTTGTATATCCATGTTGATAATAATAACTTGTTATTTCTAGAGATTCTGAAAAATCTTGAAGATATAGCGGCATTGGCGTTTCAGCATAAAGGCGCTGTCAAAATTTGGCTTGGACCTAAATTGTACGTAGGTAAGAATTTCAACTATTACCTATTTAACATTAAAAGATACTTTTTCCAAAATTTATTTGTGAATTCAGAGATTTAATCAACAATAAAAAGTCAAAAATAATCCATTATGTCCAATTCATAACTTTGCCTATAAAGACTGAAATGTTTCACAACTGACACACATCACCTAAGCAAGCTTTAGAAACCCGCAGTAGCTAGTGGACTAAGGCCTACATCCTTCACTAGATATAAAGAACGTGTTTCATGGATTATAAGTACGTAAGAGGCCGTGGTATCTACTATCTACCACTTCGGGGGAGCATGAATTATTATTCGACTGACTCAAAATAATAACCATATATATTTTGTTACAGCTATTAGTAATCCAGAAGACGCACAGATCGTTTTAGAAAACTGTCTAGATAAGGACGTTGTTTATCGTTTTCTGCGACCTTGGCTCGGGCATGGCCTATTCGTAGCACCACGTAAGTCTTATGTTTGCCTCAAATATTATACTGACACTACTAATTCTAAAGGAAGTGCGTAAGTAAACTATGGTTTTTGGCACTTTAACATTAAAAGTCACTTTACATTTTTCGCACCATTATTTCATCGACCATTAAAGTTATTAATTTTATATTATTATGCAAATATCATACGAGCTTGCAAGCCAAAACTTATCATATTGCTGTCGATAAAAAAAAATTGCACTCCGGGAGTGCCGGCACAACTGAAAACATATAAGATGTGTTTTCTTGGTGATTTGGACGTCACAGTTCAATTAAAACTGAATTGAGTTTCTCTGTAAGAAAAGATTTTTAATGATTTAAATGTCGTTTAATAATCGCATATTTAGCTTTTTCTACGTAACAAAATACAGTTATTAAGTATTATTTATGAATGTTTCCTTTTGACAGTTTCCATAGTTCTATCTAATTAGACGCATTTTGTTTATGAATGTTTCCTTTTGACAGTTTCCATAGTTACTTTGACTTTCTATAGGTACATATATGCTTCTATAGCTGCGTCTCGTAACGGTGTCCGCGAGTCCAGAGATTTTATCTCATCTAAAAATATGCGTACCGCGCTAAAAGAAGTTTTCACTTCAATAATTATAATTATTTCTTTTTAATCCTATAGAAATCTGGTTAACGATTTTACATTTTATGTAAACTATTATTATAGATACATTTTCGCATTCTTTGCGACTCCAACAGGGATGGTCATCTTCTGGATTCAGTCAGTTAATGAGATACAGCAGGAGTTTCTCTATGGCATGCATATCCTTACGTGTCCTCGCCTAGACTTCTTATAGGTGTTTGATAAAGGATATTTGAAACCTCTACGATTTATAAAAAAAATTTAGTTGAACCTATGGAAGGCATTAATTAGAACAATTATTATAGGTGTTAATAGTTGAACAGCATGATAAATCCTACGAAGTCGGTACAGTGGACCGCGAAAATAAAGGGCAGCGCGATGCCTCCTGTTGCTGGGTCAGCTAGCTTTATAATAATTTTGTTCTACTGCAGTTGGATTATGGAGGTCTCATAGAAAAGTGTTACTTCCCGTCTTTCACAACAAAATAGTGGAGAAATATCTGAGTGTTATAACAGAGCAAGCAGATGTCCTTCTGGAGCGACTCGGAGAGCAGTCAGGAAAAGGAGAGTTTGACGTTCTACGCTACATAACTGCTTGTACTTTAGACATTGTGTTTGGTAAGTAAAAAATGAAAGAAAAGATTGAGCAAATATAATATACTCAATTTCGGAGCCTGTTTCATTACTTTATTCACTTGTTACATTGATTTTTTTATATTTCCTGGTACTTTTATAATGTTTGTGTGGATGGATGTTCACCGCTAAAAAGGCTAAATTGATTTGGATGAAATTTGGTCAGGTAGATTAGCATAATTATAGGGTATTCTTTATCCCTTAGGATACTTTTTATCCATCTCTGTCATGCTTTAACAATCCTTTTGCTTCTTCCGCTTACATTTAGAATTGTGAAGTTTTACATTTTGGGGTTTTTAATGAATATTTAATCATAGAAACTGCAATGGGCGAGAGAATGGATGTCCAGCACTCTCCCGACACGCCGTACCTGCGAGCGCGACACACTGTCATGGAGATCCTCAACATGCGACTTTTCAAAGTGTGGCTCCAGCCCGACTGCCTCTTCAACCTAACGTCTTACGCCAAGCAGCAGAAGGACAACATCGATCTAACGCACAGATTCACGGACGAGGTAATTTTTAGGTACACGTGGCCTACATAAGCTACTGCGTGTGTCTGTGACCCCGACAAATGATGGTTGATAATTCAACGTCGGGTATTAGCCGGTAGGAGTCCGAAATCACCCCTGTCGGCAACTCGGCATAGGGTATTGTCCATGATGGATGTCCCCAAGTTGTTTTATTTTCATTGAATTTATTTCATCATTACCATAATGTATTCACGCTTTCACACTGATGAATTTTACATAATTTATTTATTTATTCAAATTTTTTTTTGTTTTAGGTCGTACGTAAAAAGCGCATGGAATATGAAAAGCAAAAGGATAAAGACCCAGAAAAATCTGGTAAGTACATAATTATTAATCTACGGATTGTGTATCGTTTCTGTAGGCCTGTCGTAGTACTCGTAGCACTAGCATTGAAGATTGAAGTTCTCGTAGACTGGGAGAAAAAAGCGGGAGGTAAAACTGTCCTCAATCTTTTGAATACGATATTACTTACCAAAAAAGCCTGTGTAACAGAAAAAACATCGAGGTAGGTATCGACGTACGATACATCTATTGCGTTCAAAACAGTATGATTGTTCTAAGGTTATAGTTTGAGAGACTCGATTAAGCCTGCGTCATTCTGCCATGTATTTACTTAGCAAAGGCTGCTTTTATTACAATTTGCAAGACTAAAATTTATCCACTTATTTTTCTTTTGGTCATGCTTACTTCTCCTTCAACTTAACACATTACTAGCTAGGTTCTAGACAGTTCCAGGCAGTAGGTAAGCACCTTACAGGCGAATTTCATTGGCTTAAACACTTTTACGAAGTTCCTATTTTGCCATAGGTTTCAAAAGTTTCAATACAACATTCAAATAAAAGGTTCAATAAGGCACATATTTGAAAACATAAATCAATATTTAGTAGGAATTATCACGTAGTTCTTAAGTTTACTGCTAAATTACCTATGTTGTTTGTGGATTTCTGCCGCGAAGCGTACCTATTTTTATGATCTTCACTTGTTGTTTACTGTTCACTAAACACTTATGTAAGTGCAATAGTAATAAAACCTAGTACCTACCATGGGCTATGGAAATATCTAACTGCGGTGACAAACAATGGACACTTCTTATGTACTTGACGTATGACGTCATTCTTGGCTTATTTTAAATTTGAGGTTGAACCAATATATTGAGTAGGTAGGTACCTACCCTCTAATATCTATCTACTGAACTAGTAAAACGTGTCCACTTTTTACTAAAAACATTTATTATTAAACATTAAATGGATCTGCAGTGCAATTCACAAAGCAAAACAGCCTAGAACTCGACGCTGTCGCAGCGACGAAATACAGTTTCGTATTCAGAACCACGCCGCTCGACGCTGAGCTCGACGCTGAACTCGACGCTAAGCTCTACGTCGAGCCGTTTGACAGTTCTTTCTGTCAAACGGCCATGTTTGTATGAAAATCGGTATTCACAATGCAAAATTGCCGCGACCTTCGTCTACAACCTCGCCCACAGCCTCGACTTTATCTGTCAAAATCAAAAGCTTCAATTTTGCAGGCGAACTGAGGCGAACCGCAACAATTCGCTTTGATAAAAATAGTTTCTGGTGTTTTTAAGTTCAGTTTGTGCATTACATTTAATTTATAATGGCTGCTCGTGTTTTGTGCATACTGTATTTGCTAAAGGAAGCAAAAAAATCTGATGAATTACGAAAGCGTCGCCAAGCTCGTGAATTGCGAGAAATACAAACAATTTCTCGCGATGTGGAATATATATCGAATTATAGGCTCTCCGAGGACCTTATTAATATTCTTGTACAGGATATTTCCCCATACATACCCAGACATAAATCTAGTGGACTAACCAAGAGATTAAAGGTAAGAAGCTCTTATTGTTTTTTGTGTCTTTGATAAAGCAAGTTTCATTTTAGACTCACTGAAAAGCTTTAATGTGAGTAGGTACATATTATCAAATTATGACTAAGTTTTACCTAAATCTTAAAAACATTATGTAAGTAACCTATTATTTATTTCAGATTTTATGTACCTTATCTTTTCTGGCTCATGGAAGTTACCAGAAAGCACTTGCTAAAAATATGGACAGCTATATATCCCAGTCTTCCGTTTCAAGGGCTATTCATGCAGTTGTCAATGCTCTTAACCACCCTAATATTGTAAAAAAGTATATTAGATTTCCACAAAATGAAAGTGAACGGCAGGCTCTCAAGAAAAGGTCAGTGAAGAAACATATTTTATTAAATTGAACTTGCTATATTGAAAGTTCTTAGACTGGTACTTTATCTCATTTGCACCCTGTGTCTGACAAAGGTGCTACTCAGTTTACTGGTAGGTTTGATGAAGTAAAATTAATGTTTTTATTCAAGACTTCCAAATTGTTAAACCACATGAAATCTAGTTACATTTTAACTGAACAATATAAAACACCACTCGTTAACTGTATGAAAATGTATTTGTTGCATTAATTGTATTGTTTGGTTCAAATTTCAATTAAATGTTATACTAACATTATTAAAATATCTATTAAGGCATTTAAATACTTAAAAAATTTATAGGAGAAAATAATTTGGAAGCTGTGATAGTCCAGTGGATAAGAATTTAGCCTCTTACCTGAGGGGTACCCGGGTTTGAATCCCAACGGCATGCACCAATAACTCCTAATAAAAGTTATGTGCAGTTTTTAAAATTAAATATCACTTGCTGTAAAGGTGAAAACATTGTGAGGAAACCTGCATGCCTGAGAATTCACAAAAAAGAAATGCTATCAAAGGCATTTGAAATTCACCAACCCCTCACTAGGCCAGCGTGGTAGACTAAGGCCTACAACCTTCAGTCTAATTGATAGAAGAGATCCAAACCTACAGCAGGTCATTAATGGGTAAATGGTTGACAATAGGAGAAAATATAAATAATAGGGGCTATTTTTTAAGTCTTCTTTCTACCTTTATTAATTCTTCAAAAAGGCACAATAAAACTTGAAATGGACTTGTATTCATGTTAATCAACATAATCTTATATTTTCTTTCAATTTATTTTGCTTTTTAGCTTTTATGAGAAGTTCAAAATCCCTGGTGTCATTGGTTGCATTGATGGGACTTTAGTTGCTATGATTAGACCCAATGAAAATGAGGAAATGTTTTACTGTCGGAAAGGGTATCATGCTCGAAATGCAATGCTTGTAAGTAATGATATGTTAAAAAAAACCATAATACTATGAATTGATCCTTTTTGTTAAATAAGTTTTTATTTTTATTTTAGATAACAGATGCAAATTTAAATATTTTACATGTGGATGTTACATATGGTGGAGCAACACATGACAACTTAATATTTGATAATTCTATAATCAAAGACCACTTGGAAAAATTAAATGCCAATGGGGAATCAGTGTACTTACTTGGTAAGTAAGTCAGATTCTACTATTTACATTGATTTTTACTTTCTGTAGTTTTTTGTACCTCAACACATTGACTTATGTTTTTCTTTTTAAATTATTTACAGGTGATTCAGGATATGCCCAAAGATCATATCTTATGACACCATATAGCAATCCTGAGCCCAACAGCAAAGAAGACTATTATAACACTATGCACTGTGCAGCCCGGAACAGTGTAGAAAGAACCATAGGTATTCTGAAAGGTCGTTTCAGATGCCTTTTGGTTCACAGGGTATTGCACTATAAGCCAAAAATGGTTGCAAAAATTATAATTGCATGTTGTGTTTTGCATAATATTTGTAACAATGGTGGTGTTCCTACACCAATTCTCACTCCAAGAGAAGTTTTGGAAGAAGAGACAGTTATCCAGATATTGCGGGGAAATACAACATCTACCCAAGATCAACTGGTGACTGGCAGAGCATGTAGGCAGAGGTTGGTTGATCAACTTTGGCGTGCCCGAGCAAGATAATTTTAATTCAATTTAATTTTTGTTAAGGTACATTATTGTTTTGAAACTAAAAATCACTTCTGTAATTCATAAATTTTATGTCTTATAAGTTAAATAAAACGTTTTAAGGTATATAACACATTATAACACATATAATATACAAGTATTAAATGGGCTGCATAATTGATAGCTGCCTCTGCCTAGCTGTCTCTATACACCATGCAATAATTTTAGATTTTTTGATTAATGAACACGTTATATTGTCTGATACTGACCCATATGCTAGCTTCTACGTAAAGTCCAGTTAAAGCCTTTTTACCTTTCTTTTTCAGCAGTGACAGAAAAATATGAATGAGGTGTCAATTGATTCAGAATGGCCTGCAGATGGTTTCAAAAAAAAATAGTTTGGATTGCAGAAATTGCAAAAGTTAAAAACAACAAACTAAAAACAAAAAAGGGGCTTTAGTTCTTAAATGTTTACATGCTTTAGTTCTTTAATATCTTTAGTTCTTTAATAATGATAAACAAATGCATTGTTTAATAAATAATTGAAAATATTTTTCTGGGATCTTGATATCTTATTTAAATACGGAATTAAAAACTGTACTGTGTCTCCGTGCGTAAAACTAAATTATAAAATTATCAAAGTCATAGGTGTCGAGAGTTTTTATTCTCCGGTTGTTTTCTCTCAGTGACCCAGTGGTGGGTGGCACCAAACCGATGAGTTCGATTAGGTAAAACAACTAAATAAATACATGAAGTCTAAATCTTGGATGTGAAGTTGTCCACTAAAATAATCACAAGAAATAATCAAATTAAAAAATAAAAAGAGTAATATTTTCAAATAACTCATAAATAAAATATATTTTCAAACTTGTTGAATGTACAATAAAGATTGGCTGTCAACCGCCCACTCCCTTGTCACCAGGGCGAGCAGGGGTTTCACAGTTACATTAAACTATTTTGGTGTTTTATTTCTACTCATATCATCCGAATCATAATATGTAAATATTGCCAGACAGTATAGATATGAAATGATTATTCTTTACAGAACATAATAACCTGAGCCCATGTTTCAGTGTTAAGTTTTTTTAGTATATTTATTTGTTCATTTATGTGAGCAATATGTGTATGTTTTTAATAAAAAATTAGAAGAGTTTTAAATTAAAATGTATTTAATAAAACAGGTTTCAACACTTATTTATCTGTAATATATAATGCTTTCATTTATTTTCTAAAAAAATTTTAAGTGCCTCAGCTAGAGACTGTATAGCTTGACTTTGCTGGAGAAAACCATGGCTGATACGCTCCAAACTTTGAGCCATGGCCTCTCTACTCCTTCCTTGCATCATCTCCAAGTCCACCCTGCGTTCTTCTATAGCAATAAACCTCTCAGTCAGACTGGCCATTTGGGAGTGTCGCTGTGCTGGAGGTGTACGTTGTAATAATCGCCGCCGGGCATGCGCCACACGACGGCGGCGAGGAGCTGCAAAAACAGATACATATGATATTGGTACTTTTGTTTAATGTAACATTTTTAATGAGAAAGATCATTTTCTTACACGATGCAGCACTGACAGCTTGTCTTCTTTGCCCTACAGTCTCTGTTGCTCGCTGATTCTGTAATAACATAATTATTAATTATTATTTAAATATCAATTATATTAAAAATAATACTAAGCTTTTTTGCTTTTAGTCAAAATTTCCAACATAATCATGTTTAACATAAAGAGATGAATATTTTTACCAATAATAACATACCAATTCAATAATTTGGGGTGAGAGAAATGTCGAGGCAGTACTCGAAGGTCCAGCTTGAGGTTCCTTTATAATGTGAAATATTCATTAAAATTTGTTTCTAACATTTAATAATAAAGCAACAGTTGGGAATAAATATTCATAATTCTTACAGGTGTAGCTTGCACTGTCTGCTGTGCCTCATTCTGTAATGATAAAAAACATTGCATTAGTTAGCTTATACTATTCAGTTACAAATCATGTAATACACTGTAACAGTAAGTGGAGCCCTACCATCATTTCTGAGCCTCCCTGAACCACCATCGACTCTGCTGGAAAAGATAAACCCTAAAAAAGAATGCAAGTATAAGTTAAAAATTCTCAATATTAAAGTGGACTTAATAAAATGACTATTTTATATATAATTTTGCACCTGTAATATACTCTCAGAATTATTTGGCTGTTCATCATTTATATTCTGTAACAAAGAAAATTTTTAATAATTATTATTTATTTCATAGATATATTTTGTTTCACAAATATTAAACTGTTATTTTGTACACTACTTACCAGCAAAATAGGTGGACTGTTGCTAGCAACAGCTGGAGATGTCGGTAAAGGTTCAGGCTCCGCAGGTGGATTCTAAACAGAAATTAATTATAGAATTTTATTTTTATATATAGTAAAAAGTAGTAAATTGTAGTAAATTAGATTAACAAAACATACTTCAAATGGATTAATTTCTAGCTCTCTGTCCCCAATAGCAAAACCTTCACCACCAACTAAGGCAAGCAATTGTTCTTCCAAACTTGTTAAATGTAACACTTCCTCAGCTGCACCACCACCAGTACGCCGTCTTGCCTGATTTATTTGGCTAACCTTTTTTTTAAGGGCTGCTTTTTTATCTTTCCAATACTAAAACATATACAAATATGGAAACTGTAGTTTAGTACTATTGTTGATGTTAATAAAAGTAAGCAAGTAATAGTTTTATCTCACTGATAAGAAATATCTACTAACCTTAGCCCATTGCTGCCAAGTTTTGATGCAGCCATTGCCCTCACTATTTAAAACATTAGCAATTTCTTGCCATGCTGCACGAGTACGGTCTCTGGCATGTGCTGTGCGGGCATATCCCGTGACAAGAAACCTTTGATTGTTTAGCAGATCCACTAATTTTTCCATTTGGGATTGACTGGGTGCCATTGAACGGGACATAGTTGCTGAAATGAAGCAGGTTTTTTATTAATCCAACTTTATCCAATCCAACATTGAAAAGTTCTTATAGCAACAGTTGAACTTATGAACATTTTTAAGTAAACTTAATAAAACTTACTATTATTATATGTGCTGTTTATTGGTGACGCCTTTCTAAACTTCAAAATGTTGTATCTAATTGAGACGCGCACAACGCTCATTACGAATGGGTATATGAATTTATTTCTTCACAATATATATGGTTCTTTGGTTGCCTCCCTATTGTAAGGGAGGGGAGCAAACTCTTGGCGCCAGAAATACGATACTCACTAATAATTCAACACAACTCTTTTTGCACCATAGTAGTGGAACATATGTGAGGGTCTCCACTTGAACACAAAACAGACGTGATTTTTTTAGGAATTTGGGACCCAATAGCCACTTTGCACATGTTACGTCAAGCATGGGTTATTTTATTGCTTGCACTTGTAAATACGTGGTAAAGTGTAAAAAAAAGGTCCCCGGCCCTTTGTTTACCAACAAGAAAAAGTTTTCGCTCGCTTGGCCGGCGTCTGTCACGCCACGCCTGACACTTAATTTTTAATACGCAAGATTTTTACTATATTCTGCCACGTTATCAGAAATTAAATAAAGAATGTGATGTAAATTTGCGTTCTATGCATAAAATTGTAAATATGATATTAGTTTAATCATTCGTAGCAAAAAAGAAATTTATCAATTTAGTATTTTCAAGATAATTCAACTTTTCTATAAATGTACGTTTTTACCGATTCAAATTGTGTCAAGCCCTAACTCGCCCTAGCGAACAGCGTCGAAAGGCCACAGCCTACAGTTCGACGACGAGCTTAAATGTCAAAGCGAATACGGATTGTTACAGCGCTGAGCTCGACGTCGAAATGAAGGCTGGCGCTAAGGCGAGCTCGTTGACGAGCACAGCGACGAATGGTTACGTTTGTGAATTGCCCAGCTGTTTTTTTTTTCAATTTTACGAAGTATTACAATATCAAAGAATTTAAACATAAAACTCGTGAAGAAATTATAGGCTTTAATAAAACTTTACTTCATCAATTTTATGGTTTACCTACGGCAAATTTCGAGACGAAAATATTATTTAGCTCACGGTTCAAGAACGGCCCAAGAACGAAAACAAAATAACAAAATTTAAATAATTCATTGCGTTCTTCAAATTCAACATTACGATTTCATCGTCAAGTGTGAATTATTTCGACGAACTAGTACCGCCACGTACTTATTTACGAATCTGGTGAATGACCCATTACCCACCGTAGTATTTATGTACCTATAGGTAATGTACTGTGTAAGTTTATTTCACGAAACGTCGAACCAAGGAGTAGGTATTTATATAGTATTTTGGTGGTTGACACATTTAAGAATCTTTCCTATGTTGGAGGTTCTCTGACTGGGTTTGGCTACAACAAAAATTGGACTACAAACAGTTTAAGCTAGTTTTGTTCAGGTTCAAATGATGGCAAACTTCGCGCGGTCCTGGACTTGCTGTTTGGTCGAGAAATTGATTTTACCGACGAACAACTCCGCGAGCATATCGACTCTATAACCATCGCCGGCAACGACACAACAGCTCTCGTCATCGCTTATACCCTGGTACTTCTAGGCACACATAACGAAGCACAGGAAAAGGTTTACATGGAGTAAGTTCAGCTTTGAAGTTTTACTTTTTACTTCTTACTTTTGCTTTTCTAACTCACTTTATGGGGAATTATAATGGCTCTACATTTAAATTGTTGCCGTTAAATGAATTATATTGATAATTAATTACAATTAATAATTATTAATTCAATAATTGCGTGCCACCAATCGGAATACAAACTTTAAATGCGCGTGAATACTGCGCAATCCATCAACACTCACGTAGGGCCTCAATAAAAGCGTAGAAGCAACAAAATTTTGCTACTGAAGGATAATGATTGTTATTGTACCTAGTGGATAAATGAAAAAGTTTCAGTTTGGGTTCACTTCTATGTCTTAAATGTGGTATCCGTATATATTTTATATTTTCAGTGAAATATATTTTTAGAATTTATGTTAACAATATTCATAATTGTTTACAGACAGCAAGAAATTTTCGGAGAGTCTAAGCGGAGATCAACAAAAGAAGATATTCAGAAAATGCATTATCTCGAAAGGGTAATCAAAGAGAGCATGCGTCTTTACACAGTGGTTCCTATTATTGCTCGTAATATCGATAAGGACACATATCTACGTATGTATCTCAATATGGATCGAACAATTTGCTTTTATTTAGAAAAATCTAAGTATTCAAAATTTACTTTACTTACTTACAATAATTTATTTGAGGCGAACATAATATCAGTCCTCTTAAGGAGCAACCCATCCGCATACGTCGTATATCATACGACCTTAGATAGGAATTCTATTTCTACCCTATTTGAGGTTTGACGTGGGCTGCAGCGCCCACTTAACTTAAGGTGGCCTGATGGTTAATTGTAATAAATAAAAAGCCTTACCAGTATACCTTCGTAAAAGCTATACATACCTACCTCTATCTATTGTACTTGACTATTGAACATGACAACGTAAAGCTTCAAGATTTAATTTTATTAGATTAATACGTTTCACACACTTTTGATTACCTCTTTACCATCAAGGTAAACGATACGAATTCATACGATTTTAATCTCGAACGTACATATTTCACATTTCAGCAAACTGCGGCGTAACTATTCCGGCTGGAAGCGGCGCAGTCGTTGGGTCATTCGCAGTGCATCGGTCAGAGGCTGTGTGGGGACCAAACGTTAATTCCTTCGACCCTGACAGATTTCTTCCTGAACGATCCGTCGACCGACACCCGGCTGCGTTCCTACCATTCAGCTATGGTTCAAGAAACTGTATTGGTAAGTAATAACCACAGATATGTATAGATCTAACGATAGATAGATAGCAGATAGCGCATCACTATTATTATAAAGAATAGTAGATCAAGTGAGCCGCTTTTTTATTACCTACTGACAAAAAACGTGTTAAATCTTTGTTCCAGGTCGCAATTTTGGAATGATTATTATGAAAAGTGTCATTTCAAGCATTGTACGGAGTTACAAACTGGACGCAAATGAATTAGGGCCCCTGAAAATAGAGTTATTGCTCTTTCCGGTTAATGGTCACCAATTACGAGTTACGCGGAGATGAAAGTTAAAAAAAATATCTCAAAAATGTCAGCTTTAGGTTGCTCATGTAAAGAGCCAGTTGAATACGAAATTGTAGGAAACCTAGAAAAACGATTTAGACCTTAAGATTTTGTTTTAAAAAATTTATTGTTATAAAGGACTTTCATTTTCATTCCAGATATATTATACGTATTTAAAAATAAAGAAACCCGATTATGCAATAATATTTAGCGTACTATTCTACCGTTATTGTTAACCGTTACCTACAGTAATTGAATCAATTTTGTTTATTTTTTACAACGGCAATGTACAAGTAAGATCAACTATTCTCCAATCGTAAAATTCAAATCAGCTTCATTGGCAGTCATCAACGATGGGGTCTGCATTCTTTTCGTGGTGAAGTCAAATGACATGTAGTCGTCATGGTCGATGACGTCACGAGAGTCGTCCACCGCGCAAGTGAGAAATTTGTTGTATTTACTGAGATCTAGGAACCCAACTCCACAGGGTCGGTCAATCAGACGGGAAGTCATCATGCCCTGGGCATATCCAGAGCATACGATGACAGCGCCCATGTCATCCTTAAAATAAACAGTAAAATTTGACATTACTCATTAATTAAAGTACCTATGGCGTTTTACATGCAAAAATTTTAGATGATCCGATATATAGTCCGGCAGCCACCGCCTATTTTTTTCAGTGATTAATAACAGGCAGTTCATTACCTTCATACCTCTTTGACAATTTGGAAATAGGAAAAACTTGGGCGTCTCGTCGAACCGAAGTGTAACTGAACGAACTCACGAAGATTCAGCCTGTTATTAATCACTGAAAAAAACTGGTGGTGGCTGCCGGACCATTAGGTTCGATATAGGATATGATAGGACATGATAGCCCAATGGCTAAGCATTCGTTTTCTTACTTTCGAATCCCAAGAGCATGCTTATATCACGGACCTATGACTTACAATAATAATACTATAATGGTGAAGGAAAACACAGTGACAATCTGCCGGTCCAAGAGAACTCCAAAATTTTAAGTCTCATTGTGAAAAGAAACCCGACCCAGCAGTGGGTCACCAATACATGGGTTGTAGATATTCAATTCAATAATTTGAAAAATGATAATAACATTGAATTCTCCCTGGCTAATGATAAGTTCCTACTAAGTATCCCGGAGGTTCTTTATAAAATACATAAAAGGAATCTGTTTGACTTACAGGGCAAAGTGCTCCATACTTTTCAGACTGCAAAAAAAATCGTATTTTATTAAGGAATTTTGATTGTCAGTAAAATAATATTGGGTTAGTTAATAGCATTAAAATTAAGCTGTTGATATCTTAGCAATTCAAAAAAAACTAATAAAGAATTAATTATGGAAATGAAAATTAGCTTTTGTACGATAATGTTATCGTACAAAAACGTAATTATGGAAAACTTAATTATGGAAAAATCTTAAATAGTGCATGCAGAACTTTCCTTTTCTACCGCCATCAAACTGAACCAAAACTATCGATTTTCGTAGCATGACAATTTAAAGATTAGAATTAAGATTTCCATAATTTCAATGTGCATAAGACATAAAATAAAGTTCCAACAAAAAATAAACGCAACCTTGCAAGGTGGTTGTTGTATACACAAATACTTGTTTTCATAGTTCCACATCTGAAGACACCGTTCCGGAGGCAGTATCGTTACGTCCATGCGCCGAAGTTTAATTAGCAACGGAACTAAGTAACTCTGGAAATGTTTAAATACGGTTAACAGTGTTCATAATTAATCCCTACTCAGAGACTGCTGGTAACTATTTACAATCCTTACATCTTGTTTTAGTTTACCGACGTCACACCAACACATCCCAGGAAGCGAAAATCAGAAATCCATAACTTTACCGTATGTCATTACTTTCCAGATTTTTTTCCTTATTAATGACACTATCGAATGGTATAATAATATGTGTGATTTATTTTTTCAAAATCAATGGGTTCGACTCCTAGCTAGGAATATTGATTTTTTAAAAATCCAATGATGCAGTTTTAGTTTTCACCAAAATCAGTCCTCAGATTCCTTTCTGCATTTTTCGATTCCTCATAGTTTCGAATAGCCCCATCCTCGCACACTTGAAAAATTCACCTGTATAATAGTTAAAATACCTACAGTAATATCAAGTTCAACTAACGTTTCGTCTACTTCCCCACCCGTAGTATCGGCAAGAAGGATCTCCGATACGATTCTGTAAGTTACTGGCGACACCGTAGCGGAGTCTATTTAGTACATAATCTGTACCTTCCTCCCGCTTGTGGAAGGAAAACTGCTGATTTAAAACTAACAAAGCTAAGTTGTCCGGCGAACAAGTAAACCAACGTGTTGTGTGATTATAGCCTGAAATTCAATTTATTAATAGGTAAAATATATTCTAAAGAATAATTTCATTTCTCAAAAAAAGAATTCAAACACCTGTCACAAGTGCTTTGACTGACTTTGAGGGAGAACTTAACCACGCTCTCTTTGAAGAATCCCACTTCATAATAATTAAGGTACTATATACGTACCTTTATGAATGCAAAGATGTTGAACTAGACGCGATGTGCCTGTATTCTCTAAAAACATGTGGCTACCAGCAAATACTTTAAACTTATATCTTTCGCCAAATACACAGCTTGCTGGAGTCAGGACTACGTGTGCTTCTATAAGTGCTCCGACGCAAAACATCATTGCGTGCGACAAATAATAAACCTAAAACAGAAGCAATAAACTATGTACTTATTAAAAGATTTACGATATCCATAACTTTCATTATTAGCCTATGTTAAAGGCATGGAATTTCTGAAAATAGAATCTTCAAATTAGTATTTTAAGTAGGTATATTAATTTATGGTACGTTTTCTCATAAGTTAATGGCCCACCTAAGTGAAGCCTGTGAGCGAAATGTAAGTAAATTTCAATCACAATAAATTATAAAGCCTGCAGAGGTAGATCTAATAGAAAGTTCATTATTAATTAATTCCTAGTTTCTTTCCTTTTTTGTTTAAAAAATATTTTTACTAACCACATGTTGTCCTTCTGTAGTATCTGCTAGTACCCCCATAAATCCTGCAGCATTGTGAAAATCTATGTCCACTGTAAGAGAACAAAAAAAACTGGAATATTAATTATAAATGATAAATTACAGATGTTTGTAAAAAAAACTAAACGATCTTGAACCAGTTAAACAATATTATAATATTCATAATTACATAAGGTGGCGATTCCACCGATTTGTCCCGCACCCATTGTTATTTCTCAAACTATAGCAAAGTAAAATTATGAACCAGTATAACAATGTGAGTTATAAATTCGCGCTTTTCTTATCGATTTATGTAAACATTGTAAATTGAATTAAAACAGCCAAATATAGAACGCGAAAATTAATTAAGTTGCTCTATAAAAACCAAGTTATAATACCTAGCTTGAGAAGGTTCTTTTACTGGCAATATTGCAAATATTTAGGTAGTAACTACCCAATGATGAACTCGTTTATAATAAACTACAAAATATAATTATAATGGACTATTTCGAGCCGTGATCTGACCGAGCAAGAATGGCAGACACGAGCTCTTTAATAACTATCAAGGCTATCACGCAAATATAATCGTGTCCGCCCTTCAAGAGGCAGGCATGATCAACCGCATCATCATCGTCAAAATCACGTCATTTACCTACCTCATCATACAGGTCAGTTGCAATCAATAAACTATAATACATCTTATTTTTATATCAAAGGTATTTGGATATAAACTATACATAGGGATTGAATAAGATAATGGCCAAAAATACTGAATCCAAAACTACAAAAAACTGTCGACAGATACACACAGCACAGCTGACATTTGACGTGATCTGTGATCTATCTGTCTGACATTTCAGTTTGACTTTGAGTTTGACTAAAAAAAAGCGTTTCTGTATGTGCAATATTTTTCTGATAAGTAAATTAAATCGTAAATAAATGGTGAAACATAAACATAATATTATCATAGCGCCCACGCTTACACACAAACAATCTTTTATTTCCTCTAATTGTGATAAGTATAATTGAATTTAAGCTGGGTCATAGATATCTAATGCAGACCTAACAACATTTCATATTTTAAAGGCTGTGTGTATTAGGTGAAAAATATATTTAAGTCGCATTAAAATGAATTTAGGTACTAGTGTATTTTGTGTAATTATATCATTACTATTAGTTAATATTCGGACATCATTGTCTCTTTATAACAAGCCGTGGAGTGATAAGTATGAAAATAACAAATGTCCGAAATTATACCCCAAAAATTTCGAGAATTATATGCCAGTTGGTAAGTTATGTTTTACTTTAATTATATGGTAAACAGATAATTACATTTTATACTTTAATTAAATGTTAAAATGATTTGAAATTGTGACTCCATTGAATAAATAAATTAAAATTTAATTTATGTAAATAATGGTAATAATTATGTTTTTTATATGTTACATAGCTATTCTACATGACAAATAACATTCTTACTAAATCCATAGGCAATATATTTGTTTATAGCTCTTGTATCAGACTACCATATGGATGAATTTGAATTTACATTGGATAACTGTGCCATATGTTGTATTTAAAAATTTATGATAGACACTTTAGCTTAGACATTCTTTGTATCCAGGTAATTTAACAGCTGGTAATTACTCAGAAAAAACAGACCTCAAGGGTTTAAGGCAATGTGTGATGGCATGTTGCCTGTCCAGTACATGTAATATAGTTTTCATAGTGGAAACAAGATGTTTTCATGTAGAATGTGTCAGCAACGAGCTGTGCCTGCCTCTGCCCAAAGTTGGAGGTCATAAATGGGAAACACATGTCTCCATGATACTTGTTAAGCCGGTCTTAGCTAATGGTAAGAGTATATTAAGAGTAATTATTGAAATATATCTAAATTTACTGTCCCCTATATAAGATTCCATTACAACATTTTGTCTGGCTCACAATAAAATGAAAATATATTTACCATTGGTTGATTTTCATAAATTTAATTTTCATTCTATGTTAAACATCATATATTTTTGTTATTTAAATTTATTTTTGAATACGATGTAAATATAGTTTATTTATAGAACTAAAAGTTATTATTTTATCATACTTCATACAATAACTAATAACTTCTTATCAGATAACAACTAGTCATTGTATTGATTTTTTTCATTGTTGCAGAAAATTGGTCTGAATTGCTGGATCAATCTAACTTTAGGGAAGTTAATAACTTTTTACCAGAAGAAGATTCAGTGTACTCATACTCAAATCATCATAATGACTTGCCATCTGACGATGTTGATACCAATTTTCTTGCAAGATTTTTAAATAACTTGCCAAATATTGATGATGATGAACAACAGAGTTATGATAAATACTCTGAAGGGAATGACGACATGATGTTAGCTGCCTCTAGGTTCTTGGAGAAGATGCCCTGTGAAGTGGGAGCTGATGACTGTCCATACAATGCTGAATGTATTCCTTTTGGGATAAAACAACGCAATGGATTTTGTAAATGTAGTTTGGGCTATGAAGAAAACTCACAAGGTGCATGTGTTCAAATCTTAAGACCCTTTTCCAAGGGTCCAACTGTGCCTATAGAGTCAATGAAAAAAAGCAATCAAGAATTGGTTAGTGAGAGCAAAATAGAAAGTATAAGTGACAAACCAGTGCCTAGACAGAATTTGACTGTCTCGATATTATCAAAAGAGGTAATCTTTATGCATTAAAGTGCCTTTTTTAAAAATGTTTGACTATCTACACCAATATTGTCATGACATTAAATATATTTGATGGTTTACACAAAAATTTCAGGTCCAATTACCAGAAAATCAAGTTACCTTGGCTGCATACACAATACCAGATGAGAAATCAACGTCAAGTCATTACAACTATGTGTGGACCTTAGTTGATCAACCTAAAGGTGGTTTTACAGGTAAAAAATATTATTGAAATATCATTGTATTTTATTTTTGCATATAATATTTACTCAACATAAAAGAGAGAAAAACACAAATATTCTTATGAGAAAATAATTTGAATAGAACAGCTTTATTTGAATTGAATAAGATACAACAATAATTATAATTAATTATTATTCTAAGATTACTCATTCTGCTTAATATTGAAGCATGCAAATTTAAACATTAAAAAAAATAATTGGTTACATTCAATTCTAATAAACTGATATGATGAATATTACTTATTCTAAATACAGTGTAAACTCTTTATAACGAAACTCAAGGGACTGAGCATTTTTTGTCGTTATAGAGAGTTTTCGTTACATGGAGTGAACAAAAAAAAACAACCAAATTAACAAGAATTTTTTATATGTATGTCTTAGATAATAAATGCTTATAAATTATTGTTTACACATATAGTCTGATAACTAGGTATGTCTGACGTTTTCAATCGGCCATGTTAACAGTTTCAAAGTAGGTTTACAACTGATAATACGATAGGTACCTACCCAGTATGCTTGGTCGAAGACCATCACTTCCGAGAAAACAATGCGTCATACTGCACGTGTTCAAGGCAATTAAGTATAACAAAAGCTAGACCGACCTCAGATGTTTCGGAGCTTCAAAGTCTTTTTATTTTAATACCGATAATAAATATTTACTGTCTAAAATATGAACACATTTCTTCGTTAGAGAATGGTGTATCGCTATAAAGAGTGTTTCAATATATGGGTTTTAACGCAAACCAACCAAGTTGGGCTCACTTCAACATTATAGGGAGTTTATCGTTATAAAGGATAACGTTATACAGAGTTTACACTGTATGTACAGATTTACATTTACTGATTTGTTTCAGGTAATATGAATCAGAATGGTGGTACAGTGACACTAACAGACTTGACTGAAGGACAATATAGATTTAAGGTGACAGTAAATGGGACAAATTCATATGGTGAAGGCTTTGCAAATGTGACTGTTTTGCCGCCAAAGAGGACCAACACGCCACCCCTGGTTGTAATCACCCCTCAGACACAAACTGTGAAGCTACCAAATTCTGTTGCAGTACTTGATGGCAGTGCAAGTAAGGTATGATATTGAAAAAACAACAATATTATTAATCTCCGCTCAGGTACTAACTTCATGCCGTACAATATTGGGCTACTTAAGTCACTCGTTTCATAATAATATAATACATAATATACTGTTAACTTTCCAATGTTATTATAGGATGATGATGCAATAATCTCATGGCACTGGGACTTAACATCTGGCCCAATTGGATACCAACCGCCTTTGCAAGATGGACCAACTCTTGTGCTGAAAGACCTCAAACAACCTGGCAATTATACATTCAAGTTGACAGTAGAAGATTCTGACCATGTAAAGAATTCTACATCTGCTAATATCACTGTATTGAATCATACAGACTACCCACCTGAAGCAAATGCTGGTGAGTTATCTTAATTTTTAATGATAAAGATGCAACAACAAAACATTGCCTCAAGTCTAATAATATAATAATTCTATAATGATTGATTCAGTAGAAACTTCGGGTTAACAGAGTCAAAGGGCATATAAATGTCATATTATAATATGGAACTTAAATATTATAATAATTTAGTAAAAGACATAAAATAATAATATTTGGAGAAACGATTTTAGTACAATTATAAATTTAGTGTTTAAAAATTCACGTAGATTTAGAATTTTACTACTTTATGAGTACCATACACTGTACACAATACAGATCATATTTAATTATTGATTATTTATTCAATTAGTAGTTTGCATTTGAACCTTAAAATAAATAAATGCCTTGAATGCATCAACAACTAACTAAGAATAACACTTGACTTAGAGTGTTAATCCATTAAATACTCGTAATATTTACATTGTTTACATGAATATTTACATAGATTTGAACACGGTGATCGGTTGTAGGTCAAGACGTGATCATATATTTGCCGAACAACAACCTGACTCTGAATGGCAGCCTCTCGACGGACGACCATGAGATCACCTCCTGGGAGTGGACCAAGTCAGCAGAGGATGAGAACAAAGCAGTTGATATGCAAAACACTCACTCTCCATTTTTACAGGTTAGACGATGATTTTTTTTTAATTGTCTATTTGTAGCAAAGGGACATGCAGGCCACCTGATGTTAAGTGGTCCGTGCAACAAAGTGCCATGGATATTCACTTCCAACCTCAAATAGGATAAAATTCCTATCTGAGGTCGAGTGTCTGTGTGTTGCTACTCCTGCTGTAAGTTGTTCGCCTCAAGTATCTCCTACGACAAGAACTCCCCAACTGGAATAAAAGTCTTAAAGAGTTACAAAACATAAAACTGCTTCACGGCATGCTAAGAAGATGGCGTTAAGGTACTTCTCCTGCTTTGACTTATAATATTATTTTTAATGTATCCTTAACACAAACTTCGGGTATTTATAGAACAATAAAGTTGATACCAGTCTACTTGATTAAATAAGTAAAACTTTTACTAACAAAAGTACCACTGGCTTCGCTAAAATGTTTCAAGGTACATAGCAAACTTCTCCAATAGTCTTCAACGACACTTCCGTTGAGATATAGACTCGTTAGTAATAGTAACGCAAAGGGTTTAATTTGGACTTGTTTGATAATGTCATAGGGCTATATAGATTTGCTTCTCAATGAAGATTTTTTTTCACCTCTACAGCTATCTAACCTCTCGGAGGGCGTGTATACGTTCGTGCTGAAGGTGACGGATTCTTCGGGACAGTTCTCCACCGCCGACGTACACGTGTTCGTCAAGCCCCCCACCAACACGCCGCCCGTCGCAGACGCAGGAACCGATGTCGTTAGTACAAAAAATTTAATTCAAATTCAACTTTTTCATGGGGTACGACCAAAAATTTTTATATGGTAAAATGGAGTGTCAGGATGGGATACGAAAATGGGACAGCTAAAAGTACTTAATTTCATGTTTTTTTTTTATTTCGACGGGAACTGTGTTATGTCACTTGTTAGTGATATGACCAGACTGTCTGGGCATATAAAACTCTTTGACTAAATAAAATAATATTTTTAAAAATCAACTTCCTGCATGCATGGATGCATATAATTATTTTTCGACGGACATCTATTCAATCCACCAATAATATTTGAAATATCCTTAAATACACGATAACTCATAAATATAACATACATTTTAACAACACATTTATTTCCATATAACATGAAACTGGCTATCACAAATTTGCACGAGTAGTGTTCCTCTCACTATACCAGATTATCAAATAGGCCATTGACCTTTAAATATTGACATATTCATAATAGCAGGCACTCAATACCTTTACGTCATTAAAGTTTTATTTGTAAACACTTTAAACTTATTTCATCCACGCCTTTAGGCTTAGGATGTCCATGGACATAGGCCTCCTCTTATCGCCTGCTCAATGCTGCTTCAATTCCAATTCAAATGACTAAATCCATACATAATATGTATAGTAACAAATTTCTGTCTGATAATTCACTTATCTTTGCACTTGTGACAAGTGCATTTACATAAATACCACAATGATGTTGAAGGACATGCTTGATAAAGCTTTTAGACCGACAACCGAATGCACCAAATTTGCGAAGTATTCGACTTATCTTGCAGTTAATCTGTATCAATTTTAACACAGTATAATAACTGCAGCCGTTGCTGTAAGATTTTAAATACTAGCCAGTAACTATATGTTTAATGGCATACACACAATTGAAACAAAAAGCATTGGTTAAGTAAAAAACAAGGAAGTATTCATCATTAAAAAATCCATTACCAAGGGTTAACATCTAAAATAAGGCGACATAAGAGCGCTATGTTCTAGATAATGTTGTAGGTATATAAATTTTATAAATCATAATAACTACTACTGCATGAAACTATTCCCTGTACATACCTACTGTAAATAAAAAATATCTTTATTGGTACCTAACAATCTTTTTCACTTAACGTTTTATTCATAAAAGTAATAAGCTTGCTCAAAAAGAATGTGTCAAGTGTGAAATGAGAAACACTACATAATCTAAATCTAAACATTCAGTAGTTGTAATAACTATACTTTTATGAATAAGGCCTCATTCACAAAACAACACGATTAACTATACCTGGGTGTTTCGGCATGTCTAATGTAATTGCAGTTCATTTCACTGCCTCAAACCTGGGTTGTTCTGAACGGGTCTGGCTCACACGACGACCACCGCATAGTGGCGTACACGTGGCGGTGCGTGGAGGGGCCCAGCAACTCCACCATACTGGCCTTCAACGAGTCCACGGCCAATGCGACCACACTCACCAAGGGCACGTATGTCTTCAGCTTGACCGTCCTCGATGACAACGGGAACTCGGCCAGCGATAATGTTACCGTTACAGTCACTCAGAGTAAGTGAATAACTAGTTGTAGAGCATAGATAAAACATTCTTGGAAGTTTTTAATATGAAGTATCTTCTTAGTAAGTAAGGAGAGATTTTAAACTTTCTAACACTCTGATGTAATTTTTAAAGGTGTAGTTCGTTACTAAAATGTAAATTTTGTACATCATTTGCACATAACATTATTTATCTTCTTTCAGCTGCTATATATATAACATAATTATGTGCCTAACCTGACTGTTTAAAATTCACGCTCATTTAATGCATTACAAATGCGTTACATCCTGCTATAATAAGTCACCAATTTGAATATTAATGTACAAATATACAAATATACATTTATAACAAGCATTTCATCATTACTAACTTACACTAAACATGAAAAATATTTAAATTGGTTCTGAATGATACAACCAACCAATTTAAATCTTCAAAAAATATGTATAAAAAGTATGTTATGATGAATTTTCGTATCCATAAAGTGGTTAAATCTCCTTTATAAGGATACACTTATGGAGCTTAAACTGCCTTAAACACGACGTGTAGTGTCCTTACCCAACGTATTCATTTCACACAATTTTCCAATCTGATAATTTGCAAACAACGAATTTGTCAACGTAGATACTTTTAAACGTTCATTTAGTGTAATTTTAATCGGAATTTTAATGGAAACAAATGTTTTCAGATAAGAACAGCCCGCCGAAGGCCGACGCCGGCGGCGACCAAGTGTATAACCTGCCGCTATCTGTGCTCATACTAAATGGATCCAAGTCGTCGGACGACTTCCGCATCGTGTCGTGGAAGTGGGCTCGCTCGGGCTCGGGCCTGGCCGCCGGCACTGTCATACTTAACTCGGATACTCAGCCCGTTCTTATGGTACTTCAATAGAATGTTTTATTCATGTTTTCAAACCCCGACCAATGTACCCCGGTACAATATGCAATTCCATCCCAACCCGTCACAGTGAATGAGCCCTACTTGCCTATTTGTTTCCAGTTAACAAACATCGAGGCAGGTAGATACGTGTTCGAGCTGACCGTGACCGACGACCAGGGCGAGTCGGACCGCGACACCGTCAGCGTGCAGGTGAAGCCCGACCCGCTAGAGATGAACCTCCTCGAGATGACTCTCAACATCCCCGTATCCTCCTTCACCAAGAGCCAGCTGGACTCGCTGGTGCAGAAGATGACGTTGCTGCTTAAAGAGGACGTCAAGGTCAACGTCACTGAGATCAGGGGAGAGGTCGATTCGGGGAACACTATCATCATCTTCTTCTTGTCGGAAAAGGTAAGATTTACTTTATTTAATTTAATGTCACCCATTCATATTTAAGAATACCTAAAATACTTATAAGATTTCCGTTAAACCTCGGAAAATCTGCGGTCTATTGATCTCGTTACCGATAGATAGCAGTCATTTACCTATATGCCCCTTCAATCCATCCATTGTCCTCTTCAGTCCTTTGAATTAACTGAGTTGAATTGAATTGCATTGTTAAAGCTTGACGAAGTATGATGTAGCGGTATATTTACACTCCAGGCTTGACCTAAAGTGGGGAGTCCCATGCCCAATGTCCCAAGGGGACATAAAAGAAATTGTTTTTGTCGATGCTGACTAAAATGTTGGTTTCAGGGTGAAGCGGTAGAAGGCATCCGGGCTGTAACGATGTCTCGTAGCGCGGGCACTGCGGCGGGCGCGTCGCGGGTGCGCTCCTCCCGTTGCCTGAGCACGTGCTCCGGCCGCGGGGTGTGCGATCGCGCGACTAGGACATGCCGATGTGACGCTTTCTGGATGCAGAGTTTAATAACGCAGATGCAGGCCGACGCGATGCCCGATTGCGGTATGTAGTGATATTTGTTCATCCTTACTTTCACTTAAAGCGGTCCGTATCGGCGTCTCGAGATAGCACCTCTGAAATGTAGCTATCAGAAAGAAAAAAAATGAGTTATACTAAGGTTAAGGCGGACAAGGAATACAGTTGATGTGACGCATAAGATATGGAGACATTGCGTATTATTAATTCATTAAAAGTGTGTCAGTTGACCTACACTTTCCTTGTTTAAAAACAAATAGATTTATGACATTTATATGATAATAACTTTAATTTAAAATTAAATATCTAATTCATTACAATAAAGATAAGTAGCTAACTTATACATATATCTTTATTGTAATTTTATTGCCTTATTTAAATTGGATTTAACATTCAGGGTATAATGAAGAATGTCAACGAAACTAAATAGATAATAATCTTTCCAGAAAAATATATTTTATTTAAATTGCGACGCCACATTTACCTTTGATATGGCAACACCAAATCTGTGTTTTTATAACGTATCGAATGGCAATTACCTGCATGTCTGAGAATTCTTCATGACTCATGTTTAAGTGAGAAGTCTACCAATGTGCACGAGGCCAGCGTCACAAACTCTGTAAACTTGTCAATGTCAAGTTTTGCAAGTTCATTTGTTCGTAATTTTTAAAAGAAGAAATTAGTTATAATTTTTCCACAATAATGCGAGGTATACGAAAGCTTCGGTCTGACTCAACGACTACATAGCCAAATAGACGCCTCATGCTAGGCGAACGCTTTCAGACAACACATTGGACTTATAAGTGTCATCCACAGGATAAACAGCGCAAAATCTATGCTAGTACCGACCACTTCCTTGACTAGTGTACATTTCCTGCGATCGGAACTAATTCGAATATGTCAGTAGGAACATGGTTGTTATCAAATTATGTTTAGAGCTCATCTAACAGTGGTCAGGTCACTAGTTAGAAACAAATGGGATATTGCGATTTTGAACTATCTAATCTCCTTCTTGTTCTTGTTTCTTTGTAGAAACTATGACATGTAGTTTAAGTGTTGTGGTCGTCGGTCGGACTACATCGAATGTCCTCCTGGGAAGTAAAACTTATGTCATAGTATAAAGAGGGGAGTAGGCTGTTTCTGGCCCAATCCACCTTAAAATTGCCTACTGTCTCAGCGTTGTCACTTTTAGCTAAATTTTAATTCAGTGCTTTTAAATTGGTAAGGGTCGGGAAGTTGTACTTTTTACTTGTATTGTCTGGGTACAGGGTTTGTGAGGTCGGTTTTATAGAAAAATGATAGAAAACTAATACATCAAAAAATAAGTAAATAGGCATCGTCAAGTAAAAATTATAACTATGCTAGAATAAGTGCGGCGACGCACCATTCGTATGAAGATAACTCAGTTCCCCTCTGTTTATACCACGCTTACGTGTTCAGAGTGGTCGGTGGTGTACGCGAGCCTGGGCGGCGTGGCGCTGCTGTGCGCGGCGGGCGCCGCGTGCTGCGCGGGCGTGCGCGCGCTGCGCCGCCTGTGCGCGCCCCGCCGGCCCCGCGCGCGCGCGCACTACCGCCTGCTGCCGCTCGCCGACCGCGACGACAAGCACCACCCGCCGCACTCGCCATATGACTGTAACTATCCTATATATCTTGTACACAGTTATACCAGGTGTTCCGTACTATCGGATCGACGGAAAACTGGTAACGGAGGGAACCATTTCCTATCGAAAACATTGGCATAATTAAAATTGGAAATTGTGAAAATACTCAATTTTGAACATTTCAACCGGTACATAACATTACGTTCGGTCCGACACTTACAGGGTACCCGGTGTACGTCAATATGTGTATTAATCTTTGTACATAAGTAGAAAATCCTATCTTAATAAATTATAAAATCGACATACGATCCGCCACGGTCTTTAAGCGATGATTTTGCTCTTTGCTCGTTAGCTTAGGATTAGAATGTGAGTTACGGCATCTGCTGCCTGTCGTAAAAAATAAGGTGACTGTAAAGATCGAAGACGGGAAAGCCCAATATCGCTTATTGAGCAGCTTGTATTGATTTCTCGAGAAGGACCCTTTACGAGCGCATCGAAGGCGGGCGTTTCATTGCATATTCCGGGAGACCTTCACTGGCGCTTAGAAAGACTACCAAGGGAATTTTGGTGGGCAAAAATTCCACATAATCCCACTATTGCTGGAGGCTTTTACTAAGATGGTTGTCACGTTTGTACTCAGGAAGACTACCTCGTGTATAGCAACGCACATAAATACGAATACAGGTAGGACTTCAATCCTAATTGAGGGTCAGCATATCGTAAATAATATGGAATATTTTTTTTATTGCAAGGATTTCTGTTTGCTGTTGGATTGAAATTGTTTATTATCTATGTTACAAGTTACTGTAACAATTTTCAAACAATAACTGTATCGTATATTTACAGTCGCTAATAACGTGTCAGAAACGGACACGGACTCGGACGTGTTATACGAGTCCAAAAGCAAGACCACGTCGTTCGGAGCTCGCGCCATGAACGGCGAGGCGCCGCACGGGAACGGCTGGAAGAAAACCTTATCGAACAAAACCTCCAGGCGGATCAAGACATAACTCCATCGGACCGTGGAATCCAACCACGCAAACCGTCTTAAAACTGTTTGAGGTAAGTTGAGCGAGCATGAACTGTGTTCGTTTTATATCAGCCGCATACACACATACAGTGACGACGAGGATAGCTGATTTAGAGTCATCCATAAATTAAAGGTTCAGGGGATCGACGAAGGCCAGCATTCTGTGATAAGTAGTTTTCAAAATCCAATATGCCATCTTTAACTTAATAAAATCTTATATTTCAATACTCTATTAATCTTTCTACTATCTCTATTAGTAAATTTCTATGTATAATATATATGTCATGTAAGAAAGTGTCACAAATATGACTGGCAAGGCTGTGTGTTATTGGTGACAAGGAAAGGGTTGAAAATCAAGAAAATCACTGGACATAATTTATGGATGGCCTCTGAACTAAGATCGAAAACAACATCATTGAAGTCTTATAGACTACAAGCCCATGAACAAAATTTACCTGCGAAATGAACCAACGTGAAAAACGCTTAGAAGGCTGTTACTATATCAGAAAATAACTCTGAGCACTATGCGGTCATTTCTGAGCGGTACACCTGGTACCATGATCAGATATAAGGGTTGCGACCCTCGGCTTTCGAGCCCTCCCTTGGAAATATGTACGGCGTTCATGGATAAAGTATCTGTATATGTATACAAAAGGGACTACACAAATGCTGTACAGTAATAAATGACCTATAGCTCACAAATGCCGTACAGTAATAAATGACCTATAGGTCACAAATGCCGCACAATAAGTGCCGTACATTTGTGTAGTCCTTTTGTATACATTATACAGATACTTTATCCATGAACGCCATACATATTTCCAAGGCCGGGCTCGAAAGCCAAGGTTCGCAACCCTTATATCTGATCATGGTACCAGGTGTACCGCTCAGAAATGACCGCACAGTGCTCAGAGTTATTTTCTGATATAGTAACAGCCTTCTCGGCGTTATTCACGTTGGTTCATTTCACAGGTAAATTTTGTTCATGGGCTTGTAGTCTATTAGAATGATCGAAGTTCCCTGCCCTCGATAGGTATCTCCCGCCAACTTCTAACGTCACGACGTGCAAAGTTGGACGTATAAAAGTTTTTTGTTGTATTGTCCGATTGACAAAAGTAAAATGTAGTCGATAATAGTCGATATGTCATAACAACGTCATAAAGACATATCACATATTTATGCTTGCTGTAAAATAAAAGTTATGTTAATAGAAAATCTGTACAGAACTTGTTAAATGAATTTGTGATTACACTGTGCACCTGAGTGGGAGGAGATTAGGTACTATTCTATATCTATTCAAATAATGTAAATGTACAAAGCTATTAGAACGCATAATATTTACCTACATTAAGGATTCATAAGACAATGTCATAAATATGCAATTATTTTGTTCCATGGAAAAAACATTTCGAGTGTGTGCGGGGTATAATTACTCAAAACTAAAGAATACGTACTTACTTATCGTCATCTTTACTTTGACTGAAAAAATAATTACTTATGTCAAGACAAGCAAGTTTCGATGTTTATATGATTTGCTAGAAAATAATAATTGGAAACGTCAATATAGTACATTTTTGGTATAGAGGTCTACTACAAGCAGCCATGAACCATTTACTATAACAAAATATTGTCAAGCATTTGTTTTGAATATTCTATATGTATTAGCCACTACCAGTTAATATGCACTCAGTCATTAAATATGTATGTGTCGTCCACCTGAGGATTCTCGTATGTATTACATCACAACTATGTATAAATAATACATTATATTTATTATTATACATACCCAATTACCCACCCTAACCAGTGAATCTAAGAGGGCAATACGGAATAAGGGCCTCTGTCTTGAAAATTTGATAAAATGATTATGTTGGTCTGTTGCAATATTTGTTGTGATTCAGACATAGTGCAGTGCAAACATAGTGGAAATAAAATATTTGTTATTAGATATTGACGACAAACATTAATTTAATAGATTATTATGTTTATGAATCATAATGTTAAGTAGAAAATAGATTAATTATAAGTTAAAGGTAAATGAAGGAATTCATTCACACGTGCCTACACAGTGTATACTGTCAAAGTTTTTTATACGTCTCAAAATATGGACGTGAAATATTTCTCTTTGTAAAAAAAACATTCTTCTATGAATAAAATTGCAGTATTATTTTTAAATTAAAAACAAAAGTAGAGACTACACGATATTTATTGGTAAAACAAAATAACATTGATCTCGCGCAAATTCGTTTTAAACATTCCAAAAACCTTAGTGTAGTTATATTAAGTAATATAAATAACGAGTACTTGTGTATGTACCTACTATTAAAATATTCCTTATATACCTTTTTTATTTTCTTGTATATATTGTTCATACTCTTAAAATTGCCGAAAACATTTTAAGAACTGTAATATCTAAAGAATTTTATTGCTTTGACAGCTAGATTATTTGCATAAAACCACAATAAAAAAGGTCATTACTTAGAATCTTGTCACTGAGGCCACAAGTCGGTAGAATATGTAGAAAATTACTAATTAAATTATATTTAATTTAAAAAGTTATGTATTTTTAAATAATTTGCTGAGATTTACTTAGGTTGTCTTGGATTAAATAATAATATTCTCTTTACACTCCTACCCCCACATTATATTTCCCTGCCCCGTGAATGCCTTGGATATAATTATAAAAGAACACACGTCACACACATCCAGACCCTCCCTCCAGCCCGTTCCAAGGAGGGTAGCCCTTTTCACTTTGTCTGGGCGCAAAAAAAAAAAAAACATCCAGACTACTATTATTTTTACTAATCTCTGTAGAATTATAAAAAATACTCTTTAAATGCATTGTTGTATAATGTATATAATATACGAAAATTTTGTTTATTGGCTATTTTCTTTAAGACTAACGTACTTAATTTATGGTCAAAAATACTTTTAATATTGTTAGATACAATTTTCACACGTATATAGTGCGTTGGGGTAAGTTCGGATGGTTTTTAGCTGCATTCATTCGTAAGATGTTGACAATTTTTTTTCTCATAATCTTTACCAGCAATAAAATAAAGGAAAACTGATAATTAATAAACAAGCTATAAGAAAAATATTTTTTCGTTTGCACAGACTTACCGTCTGCTGAGTTATGCGAGTTTAAAGTACGGACATACATTTAAAAAAAACATGGGAAAGATCGGACGATGTAGGGGAAAGACCGGACTACCCTCTAAAATCACCCAAGTGGCTAATAACATAAGGTTTATTAAAAGAAAATATCCGATCATACCTCAAAAATCTTCCAAATTGCGTGACTTGTGGTAGAACAGCCATAACACATGACCGACGCGACGAAACCATCGATGTGGATTGTGGAGTTGTGGACTGACTGGAGGGAGTAGCAAAACAAAATGGAGTCTCGCACTATGTTGCCAGTATAAAAAATAACCCCATATAATAATTACCCCATTGACGATCTGATTCTTACCCCAACTAACTTCCCTACTTTATAGTTGCAAGTAGAATATTTTGCAAAATACAACTTATTTAAATAAATGAGAATGCAAATCAATTTTTTCTGTAAAGATCATTAACTATATTTATGACTATAGTTGATTATAAAAATGTAGTAGTATGATCTGAATAGATAAACATAATATTACTTACATATTTTTGTTCACCTATTTCTTTATATTTACGTTCAAATAAAGGAATTTGTTATAAGAGAACATTTACAGTATAAAATCAGATATTTACCAATGCTATGTAGGTATACCTACTATATTGCCGTTATTTAATTGAGAAAAAGTCGAGGGCTACTCTGTAGTGATTCCTCAATATTTTTATTAAAAATTGATCATGAAAGCAGTGCAAAATTTCGTCGTAACGTCGTTGTCGTCGTAATATAATATTTTACAATAAAATTACAATATACCTACTTCATAAGAACAGAATGTCAGAAAAGTCACGTCTAGGCTACAATATTATAATATTTGTATTAACCAAGCAACCTAGTTTACCTTGACTATGTTTCCAAAAGCGTCGGAAACATTGTGAACAGCATTATTATAACTTATTTATTAAAAGAACAGAAAATATTTTGTATTTCACCTATAAAATCTAGTCGTGTCGTTATTAATTTTAAAATGACTAAGTATGTGTATTTTATTTTATTAATTTGTACTGAAAAAATATTGTACATTAATACTTATTAAATGAGTATAGTATGCTTTTTGTCGTTTTTTTATAAACCTGTATGTATACATACCTAAATAGAAAAATCGAGCAAGGTTGATAGAAAAAAATAAATTGAATGGGGTAGATCTGTGGTATATATAATATAGATATACCAGTTTTTGCGCACCTCAATAAGTTGCGGTAAACGAACGAACTAATTTATAATTTGGCAATAATAAATAATCATTTTTTTTCAACCAATGAGCTTCCAAAAACTTGACACCAATGTTATTGAAGAAAGGTGGAAGAAGAAAGTATGGCTGTATCAAAAGTGCTTTTGGTGCCATTAGAAGTTTTTATTTCTCTGGTATAGTTTTAGTTTTATTACTAAATAAATTGAAACACTCATTGACTCATATTGCACTTTTAAAGGAAAAAATTTTAAGTAATTCATTGTGTATGGTGTAATTATTCCAAATGTATAAACGACTTAGCAAAAATAAAATCATAGCCCTGGTACACTTTTGCACTTGATTACTAGCAAGCTGAATCTTCGTGAAGAGGTTCGTTTCGATAAGACGCCCAAGAATTTCCTGTGCGATAATCCTCTATTGTGGTAGCTAACAGAGGTACCAAGGATATTCTCATGGATGCTTCTCAAATATTAAAAATAAAACAAAAAATAAGTTATTTATAAAATTTATTTAAAATTATTCCACCTTTTAATGCACAGTCCCAAGGGAACACATAAAAATAAATAAAATAATATTATCGTTTTAAGCTTCAAAAGGGAAAAATGCAATTCTACTTTAACTTTACAAATGAATTGACTTTTATAAGGATGAATAAATCACAATTTCGCAATTACACAACGAATTAAGTGACACTAATGTATTATGGTAGTGCCTTCTTTCAACTACTAATACAATTTTTTTTATGAATTTCAATGTTTTAATTAACAATAAATTAAATTATTTATTGCATATTTAATTATTTTATATTAATTACGTATAAATAATTGAACATGAATGATATTCAAAACTATTAGCTAAATAATATAATAATCAATAAATTACACATTCAGACTACTTGACTTGTTAAAAATATTACATTCTTTATCACTGGTCTTGAGTATTTATCTTATACACACAAGCTTATTTTTTGTAATGTAATAAACAAAATACTTGGAAACATACAATACATGGAATGTAAATAATTTTAAAACAATTTCTGTAGTTACATATTTTGTAATTTTACTCTATTATGGTCTATGAAATGAACAATACTCATACATTTATAAAATATCTAGAGTATTAGTGAAGTAACATTGTCATGTCATGTCAGTACCCATTAATGACCCACTACAGGGACGGGTCTCCTCTCACAATGAGAGGGATGTAGGCCGCTGTCCACCATGCTGGCCTACTGCGGGTTGGTGGACTTCACATGCCTTTGAGAACAGTTTTTTTTGTGAACTCTCAGGCATGCAGGTTTCCTCACGATGTTTTCCTTCACAGTAACAGCAGGTGATATTTAATTTTATAAATCGCACATAACTTTTATTACAAAGTCATTGGTGCATCACTAGGATTCAAACCCGGACCCCTCGATTTGAGGTCGAATTCTAAGCCACTGGGCTATCACCGCTGCTTTATAGAATTTTATAGAAAGAACATTACTTTATAGAATTTCTAAATAGCCCACCACAAAACAAATATCAAATTCTTAATTAATGTTAAAACAAATCAAAATCTTCCACCAGTTATTCTTTCATAATTCTAACATAAGAAATGTTACTAAATATTTTAATTTAAACTTAGCATTTATAAAGCTTGGCATAAACAAGCTGAAAAATCTACACCATGCGCCTATGTAAGCTTAATGCCTTAACATTATTGAGCTTTTTTCTTTCCTGATTTTACAGTTGATTTAACTTCCTTAGACCACATAGTTCTATTAAGGGTTTCTCCAAATATGTAAAGGCCAAAGACAAAGCCAAGTAAGGACAAATAAAAAATGACTCTCAGGGGCCAGTTCAAAACTGTCAATATGGGATACACCCAGCTTCCTGTCCTAAAATAGATATAATGTATCCACACAACATAGCTCAGCATGAAAACCCCAAGTATGCTAAGGCCTACTTTTCTATCTGGATACATTCTAAAAGATGTTACAAGCTCAATAAAAGTAAAAACTACAATATTAGTGTGCATCACATGGTTTAACCACAATGGGAAATATGCGTCCATCATTTTAGGTAAAATGAGTTCACGATCAACTGCATAAATACCCCAGAAAGTGATTCCAACAAACATTGCCAGGGGAAAAGCGAGAGATGTGAACAAAATATCTTTTATCCGACGTATTATTGGTTTCCGCGAAGGTGTGGAGTCATCAGTTCCAAAGGCATCATTTAGTAGTGCTATACTGAAATAAATAGTCTGCAACATCTGAAATGATACTCATTGTTTAATAAAGCGTGTGAATGCTTAACGATATTTGTAGTCTGAAAAAATATTAAAATATCTTACCGCATCCAAATACGTTAAATATTTGAATTTTCCTCCAAAGGATGTTACAGTGGTTGATGTACTAGGAATTCTAACATAGGTGAAATCATAATAGCAGCCGTAACAAAACTGTACAGCCCCAAGTAAATGAAATATCGCTTTTATTAGTGACATTTTTGTTCACCTTTGTATCTGCAATTATTAGGTATCTGTAATTTGCAGAATAATCAATGCTGAGAATGTAATTGTCCTACTTTATAAATCAATAGAGTAATGAAACTCAACGTATATATATTTTTAGTGTAACTTTCTATTTTAAGGCACTTATAATTTATTCTACGAGAATTTATTTGAATATTCGTTGATTTTAATAACAACAACGAATACTAAAACAGCCAAAACTAGAACACTTCACGTGAAGTCGTGAACTGCAAATTTTGAATGACAGTTTGTGTCACTATCAGCTCGTCGTATAACGTAACGTCAGCTGTGTTGTCAAAATCATAATATTAATTATTATGACACTCACTAAAAGATAACTAATAAACTATAGAAAAAACCATAAACAGAAAAACCACAGCCTCGAAAAAACCATTTATCTAACCCGTAACGATTGGGGAGAATCGATGAAAGTGTGACACGATTACGAGTTATCAGATGGACGCAAATATTTACGGATTAAGAACACGAACAAATCACAACAGTAAGCGCATTGGCAGATTGGACATTTGATTGTGGGTCCTAGGTCCATGTCCGGTCTACAACACCAAAGCGAAGACGAGGCAAGAGGAAAGGCGATAATTGTGTTACAACCATAAGGACTTCGTTATTCACACAGTGCATACCAATACCACGGAGCGGAGAATGTATCATATTTTAACGCCGTTAAACCTCGCTCCGTCTACTATTATAGGATGCGGAGAAGGCAGTGGTCTCCTTCTGTGAAGCAGTCATGGTTAAGAAAGAGACCGCTGAACGCGCTCGCGAGAGGGCACAACGTTACGGGACCGCGGTAGTCCTGAACCGCGCTCCTGAGATGTAGAATCCAGAGTGGGGGCTCTGTTTGCTACATCTGATATAGGTGGACGGCTGCTTGCTGTGGCTGCAAGCTGCTGTAATTAGATGAGCCCAAGGGGCATATGCGCTGAGGAGGTACTGGTGCGTTCTTCGGAAATCCCAGGGCCTCCCTGTAGGCGCTGGTAAGCCACCGAGGGGATTTTAGTAGGTAAAAATCCCCTCTCCCCCCATAACAAAAAAGGTTATTTCCGCGACGCAGCATGCCGCTCAGTTCCATTCTTGCCAGCACAGCCATCTTCACATTAGCATATCTCCGCTCCAGTCATAGCTTAAACTGCTATTTTCGTGGAAATAGAAACACCCTAGTTAAAAAACATCTAGATCCGCTTCTGACTCGATCCCCGTTATTTCATTTAATACGGCTTATTTTGTTAAGTAAAACTTCACTAATATTTAAAGCAAAATTATAATTTATTTAAATATATTACATACATCTGTAATCCATCAACATTGGATTAACATCAAACTAAGCATCACAAAATTTCATACCATCACAATAGACGTCAGACAAATATTTATCCGATGTTATATGGGAGGTAATCTGGCGAACGGCGGCGGAGCATCATCCGGAACCGTCGCGGTGAAGGCAAGCGGTCTGCGGGCGGGAGGCGCGCGTGGGGCGCCGCCGCCGGCTGCTAGCTCGGGGAGCGCGCCGCGCACCAATCGCCGTAATGCTGCGTTTCGTTGCCTCAACTGGGATACTTCTTCGTACAAGCGTTCGCGCTCTGTGTTCAAAATTCACTCAATAAATAAATAATTATATCATTAACCAAGTGATTTAAGAAAATTTCTTACTATTTGCTGATAGATATGACAATCAACAAGATTATTTTGCAATTATTATCGTAAATTTTTATTCTTAGAGGTGTCTCAATTCATATAAAATAACAAACTGGTACCTAACCTTGGAGAGTTGGCAAGTAATTATTCAAGCCGGACAAAAGACCATTCCAGAAGCGATCCTTTTCCGACGGAAACACATTTTTCCATTGTGCCCAATATGTATTTATTTCATCCTGCGTCAGTTTTCGTGAGGGAGTAGTAAAATCTGGTGGCTGAACACTTTCCCTAAAGGATAAATACTTTAAAATGTCAAAGATATTACTGTAGGTACTGTAAAGAAAAAGTTTATTGGCAATTTAATTAACTTACAGTATGTCGTACAGCTTCTTTTTATCAGGAGGTACGAACACCGTCATAAATTCACTTAACGCTGTCAATACTTGCATTGGTTCAATTTCTAGCTGATGTCCCACTATGAGAAAAACAAAAAAAAATTAAAATATACCTATAATATAGGTACTAATTCAAAACATATAATATAATATAGGTACTAATTCAAATCAGTTCGTCGTCAAAGTAAACTGTTTGGTGTTTATGGTTACTTACCTATATGGTGCCACATTCATCTTTTCACATTGTCGATATTAAGATTTGCAAGCGCAAACACATGATATCAAAGTTTGCAGAATTGCCAGTAAAATAAATTATTTCAAAAGTTTTCCACGGAATGGCGAGAAACCCTACCAATATCTATAGTGAAGCTATACAAAGCAATAAATAAACTTAGGAAATATTGTTTCAAAGGAACAATAAATAAATAAAAAATATTATTTATCAGCTAGCAAATAGCAATTCTTTAACCATCACTGTGAAAATAGTCGCATGTACATGCAAAATGTTATAATTTCAAATAAATATTTATGAAACGATACAAACTAGGACACAAGAAGGGGCTCTGTTTCTTAGGGACCAGGGTCGGAAGCGAAGCGACGGTGACGCCGCGGGCCCCGGCTCGCCGGGTGCCTCCTGCGTCTGATGGGGCATCTGTTGCCACTGTGCTGTCTTAAATAATATTTTATTAATACAATACAATTTGCAATAAAGAATGCATAAACATTCATATTTAACATAAAAGTTCGACCGAGTACTTATAATTAAATAATTACGCAAGAAATGTTTTTCTCTTCATAATTTTTCAGGCATTCACAGTTTATGTAAGAAATATCCATAAAATAAGAACGATAACAACTGAAAACAAAACACAGTAGGTATTTAATTACCTTGGTGAGCACCACATTTTTGTATTATTTCATCCGCCTCCGCAACTAATATTTGATCAGCAGGAGACAAATCCTGTGTTCTGGAATATTTTAAGGGATAATATTAGCATAATAATTACCTACCTAGCAAAAGGTAGATAATTATTATGTTAATAATATTCCTGCGTAAAGAAATTGAAGCGGTATGTAGTTTAAGATTAGATTACCCGTAGGTACTTACTTAAAGCCTACATGGACGGATCGAGAAGTGCTAGCCGAAATGCTCCTTGCGACACTTGATCTTCCTCTTATTGATGAACGATCCACTGTAAAAAGAACAGAGGCAGCTAAGCTCGTAAATGGGCCCCTCGATCAAGGTAACAGAGGGGAATGAAGCCCAAGAAGAATGCGAATGAAAAATATGAAAAAGCGTGTGAGCTATATCGTACATATAAGCAAGCAAGCGCGTGAGCCATAAATTCTGCGCATCAACATGTACCTTTGATATCGTACAGCAAGTTTTACGATACCTACCGCGGATTCCCTTTCCGCTGAGGCTGACTTGGCGTGTTTCATCTTGGGAAGGAACCTAGACATAAAACGGGCTGTGAGTAAATTCGACACTAAAACCACTTTCCAAAGCATGCATTTTACGTACACCCATAAACGACGGCTCCAGTAATTCCGATGTCATATCCATACCAACGCATATCGGACAGAAGGCGTAATTCAAAAATATTTTGCAAAGTAGCTCTATATCTTCTTCGGCTTGAATTTCTAGAGCCTGCAAATAATGTTTATTAATAGTAAGTTAGATAAAAATATTGGTAAATTAATGATAAAATAAATAAAAATGATTTAGACAAAAAAGGAAAACAAACCATGAAAATAGAATCCAATGTACAAAGGTTTCTAGAAGACAGCTGATACTTTTCTATAAGCTTTAGTAAACGATCCTCTACTAAAAATCCCGTATTATCTGCAACGAGTTGTAGGATATGACGAACCTAAAACAATATAGGTACATATTATAACATAATACACAATGCAATTTGTTTTTTCATTTATTTTTTAATACATAAATAAATATAAGTATCAATTTTTATTTATTTCTTTACCAGGTTATCCTTCGCTTCCTGTTCAATACTATTTTTAGGAGTCCCTGATTTGCAAACAACTGCTGTATTTGGTGCATTTCTTGCCGCACATTCCGCCTCTGCAAATTCAATTTTAGACCGACCATAAGTACTGAGTATATAAATGTATTTTACAAAAATACTTCTTCAATTTACCATATTTTGTCAGAGGGCTCTTTGGTGGAGGCGGCGGAGGTTGTGGAGGGGGTTCAGCTAAGATATGGGCATGAAGAGCCACTTCCGCTTGCCGCAACTGACGAGTTAAATTCATACATCTTGCCGTCGACATGCGCCACACTTGACAAAACTTGTAATTGTTCACATGTGAAAAATGACGCGACTTTTTTTCTAAATCATCCATAGCCTGCATTAACTTTACAATCTCGCTATCAGCTTTGATTTCTTCAATAGCGCCATCTTCCGCTGCCTTTCGAATTTTTGACCGAAGTTTATTTGCAACATCAGACATTTTGTTTAATTTACGCTTTTGCTGAGATCTGACGAAAACATTTTCCTCTTCCCTTTTTTTGAGGACCTGAAATAATAATTCCATAACCTTGCATCTAAAGCCTATATCATAAAATTATAAAGGTTATTACAAAATATTACCAATTTTAACACCACTGCGGTAGTAAGTATTATTAGCAATACCTGGTAATTGTAGCCGATTTTCTCTGTGTTTATAATACATGTAGCTTTTAATTTTTCTAACTCCTTTTGTAACTCCTGTATCAATGTTTCCAGTTCTATTTTGGCTTTACGATACTTAGCGTGATGGTCCCACATTATTGCTTCAATTTCTTGTTTATGTTCATCTAACTAGGGAATTAGAGAAAAGAAATAAAAGCCATAGATAACATTTTATATTAATGTAATACGAACATACATCTATATCTAAATACGAAACCTGTTCTCTTTTATATTCCAAGTGAGCAACTTCTTCCTTGTCTCTTTGTTTGTATAGGGCCTCCCAACGTTTATTATTATGGTCGATCATAGCTTCCCTTTCAATATTGATTGCCTGGTCTATCAATGTTAATTGCTTCTCATAAGCCCTCTGCATTATAGTGACTTGCCTTTCAATTCTATCAGATAATTCCTTGATATCTTTGTCCTAAAATTATAGTAGTGTATGGTTATTAGTTATAACTATCAAGAAAGTGTTAATTTTTGAAATATATTGAACGAATAGTTTTTACTTGTTTTTCCAAATCTTCATAATACGCTTCATCCATGCGTTTCAAATCTTGCTTTAGTTCACTTATCAATTGGTTTTTCTGATCAAGAAGAGCGTCGCATTTGCGTTTCTGATCTTTTATTTCAGCATCTATATCTAAAGGATCTTTTATTTCTAACATTGCGTCCCAATGAGTTGTAATTGCATCGTATTGAAGTTGAGCTTCGGCTGCCTCATTCTCGATTTTTTCTAGGGAATCTGAATAAATTGTGTTAATATTATAATCTATATAAATAAATAAAATAGGAGTGTCTGTTTGTAATATAAAAATAACCGATATTTACCCATTTTTACTAAATGCATTTGTATGTACATACATATACACGGTACATATACCAAAATAAAATTTCGAGTTTCGACTTGCTAATTTTAATAATGAAATTATTGCATAAAAGCAGTTTAACGTATTAGCTACTACTTACTTTTCGTTTTATCAGCAAATAGTGCTCGTCGAATAACTTCTCGTTCGTCGGTGGTAACCTTAACATTAGTAACCTTCGCAGCTCCATCTAGTGCAAGGCGCTGTAGCTCCTCCGCGGCAGAAGTAGTCGCTTGTTCTATGGGACCAGGCTCCTCCTCCTTGAAAGTTTCTTCTGATGGCTGTTCAGCTCTGATAATATATAAATCACAAGAAATCACATACTTGTTGATACGACGTGCGACAATGACGATGACGTGGAAACCTAACATTTATAAACATTCCAATAAAACTGGTCAAAAGAACCAAGGCCGAAAAGCACGTTTACATAGATCAGTGAATAAAAGTCTGGGAGATATGAGTACATGTAATTTTAGTTTCATACCTCTTTAGAGCTTCCTGCCTACGCTTGATGCGCAAAGCTCTCGCAGCTTTACGTTCTTTAGGATCTTGAGACGTGACTTGAGGTTCTTTTGGGGCCAGAACATCTTCCTCGTCATCTTCATACCCTCCAAACTTTCCAGCCATAATAATTGTTTTAAGAAATCATACAAAAATAATAGAGGTAACTTGTGATTGGTTGCTATGCCAATAAATAAAACGTAGTGTTTACATTCTCCTTGCAATAAATATAACAACTTAACAAGCCCCACGTAGGTATGTCCAGAGTTAATAGGTATAATTAGGAACATTTTATGTCTGGCAACAATTGCTAAGAAAAGATGTTTTCTATCGAGCGCATTTAGATGTTACGAATTTCTTATATGCCTAAACGCACAAGGGTGCGTTTCCACTAAGGAAACAGTTTCCCTCAGAAAGCTGGGCGAAGCGGAGTGGACCTTAAATTAGACCAGAGTGCCCGCTTGGAAACATTGTGATTGGCCAATTCATTACGCCCAACTCCACGTTGATGGAGACGCACCCTAAGAGCTGTTTGCAGAGGCCAGTTATTTTTGCCTTTTTACGAAGTAGAATTGCCAACTTTCTGGCAAATGGTGTGCGAGTGTCAAAAAAAGATCTGGTGAATATACGTAGTGAGTACTCTATGGTGGATCTTTTCTTTCAGTGTTCTCCCTTACGCCCAGCATAAATAACTGATCATCAGAAATAGTTTGAGATTAATACTGTTTGGTTGCTAAGATAATCTTCAAATATAATTAATTCATGTTGCCTGGCAACCAAACATCATAAAGGCAATCCATAATTCTCCTGAAAATTGGTTGTTTATTTTTAATGTTAATGTGAAATTTGTTTTTATACATTATGGGCTAAAAAACTAAAAATAAAACAAAATGCACAGTTTAAATTTTTTTATTACTTAGTTTACTTCTTGCTGTTAAGGATGATACCATCGTATTTCTGTTGGAACCACTTCATAGCGTCTTCCTTTGTCAGACGGTGGGGGAAACCTACCTTTCCAGTCTTACGTCTTCTATGTGCAACATTGAAACCTGTAAATAGGAAATAAAAGTATTTAATTTCGTTTTAATTTTTTCAAATGCACACATCAGGATTTTGGTTAAAGATTTAGAAATGTAAGTTGGTGTCAATTCAGATTCATTAGCCATCAAAATTAAGAGACATTCATGAAATATTTTAAAGTCATAATCACTTTTTTCTTTCTATACATGCAGTATTTTATTTTATAAGCAATGATTTAATCCTTAATTTATATTTACAAATTGAACAATTCATTTTTGAATTCTAACTCGTATAAATATACCCACTTCACAGACACATACTAATGTAATGTTAAGACAAATTTATTTCGTAAATCTATTATGTTCCTAAATCTCTTTAAGAACAAATTAATAATAGTCTATTCTTGTATGAGACTTAAGATTGATTTTGCACATAATTTACAGAGTGGAAATATAGCAATTCCCCACCCTTGAACACATGTGCAAAGGTACTATCAGGTATGCAATGTTCAGTCAATAAAATGCACCTCAAAACAAAATATAACAATAAAATTCTTGAATGTGCCAACATTTATACTCTTCTATTCTTTTAAAACAGTTAAAAAAATATTGCTGTATATCCCTTACCTGGTCTTCCAAGTACAACGTAGAAGTCAAGACCATAGATACCAATTGAGGGATCATACTTGATACCCAAGTCAATGTGTTCCTGGATACCAAAGCCAAAGTTGCCAGTGGCTGAGAAGTTGTCACGCCTCAATTCATATTCCCTGACCTGAAACATCAAAATTTATTAATTTCTTTGTTTGTACTAACATACTAGTAAACCTCAGGTCTCAATATTCCTTTTGTATACATATACAGATACTTTATCCATGAACGCCATACAGATTTCCAAGTCCGGGCTCGAAAAGCTAAGGTCCGCAACCCTTATATCTGATCATGGTACCAGGTGCTCAGAGTTATTTTCTGATATAGTAACAGCCTTCTAAGCGTTATTCACATTAGTTCATTTCACAGGTAAATTTTGTTCATGGGCTTGTAGTCTATATAAGAATAAAACTGTTATTTATCGAGTATTCTGATTGAAACAACAAATCAATCAGAAGTTGCAATCAAAATATTTATCTTGCATGAACTTACAAAGAATACACAATAAGTAATGTGTATCTTGAACAAGTCATGCGTTAACACAAAATATTAGAAAACAAAATATTCTAAACACTGAAATGGAATATAAACAAAGACGTTACCAATATGTGTAATTACTAAATTAGAGTGCCTATTTTCAAAATACACTGTTACATTGAATAAAAATCAAATGCAATATGCATTTAATTTAAGAGTACTTCAAAACTAATCTAAAATGTATTAAACAGTCAAAAAAATTTTTATTATTTCTTACTAATAAAATTACTGAGTAATAATTAATTTACTTCCCCTATTACTGAGAGAACTGCCATGGTCAGCCAGAAACAGTAGCAAATAAGATGGAAATCATATTGTAGGTTGAATGTGGGTCTATTGCTATTCTTAAAGACTAACATGGTTGTCAAACAAAATATTTCTATCAAACCACACCTCATCAACCAAATATCATCTATCTGTTTCATAAACTTCACATTACACCCATTAAATAGGAGAAGACGCTACCTCCCTAACCACAGTTTTGACTACCTTGGGAACTAGACAATTTTTATGTTTATGTTATTATGCTACTTTATGGGGAATATGAAGGTGCCAATCACCTTGCCCGACAAACCACAATAACTTAACCAAATATCAAAATCATTCACCCAACACAAATTTGAAGTTAAACAACAATGTTACATCAACAACACTTTAACTCAACTGTGTGAAACTACTGTAAGAATGTGAAAACTTACCTTCAAACCTCTCTCAAGGATTTCCTCAGCCTTAGCTCCTCGTACTGTACAGTGAACAGCAATTTTCTCATTACGACGGATACCAAAAGACCGCACAGTGTAACGAGCCTTTGAGAAAACTGGCTGCTGGCCAGTGAGTTGTTCCAACACCTGAAGATATATTACAAGTTATTTGGTTAGTTAAAATATAACTTAGAACTGGATTATAAGTATGTAACTATAAATATTATCAAAGACTGACTTTTTTAAAGGTTTTAACTGTTCTTGTTTTGAGTAATCTGAACAGTTAGTACTAAGTGCTCAGAAGTTGCATTACAATGTTTGCTTTTGCATGAATTTACAAAGAAAACACAATAGTTAATGTCTCTTCAAAAATAAATAAATCATGCGTATTAAAGTTTCTTATATTCACATTTAAAAGAATAGTGTACAATTACAAAACAATGAAAATCTGTACCTTACCCAAAAAATTGTCAAACATACAATCAATAATTTACCTTAGCAGCACGTGTAAGCCTGTCGCCGGATTCTCCGACACAGATGTTCAGACAGAGTTTTCGAATATGCAGATTCCGCATAACATTTTTAGAGTTATCTTTTGGAACTTTTTTCTCCTTTCTATCCTTCTTATCCTGTTTAAGGGCAGGCGGTGGTACACGCTGCAAACCATAATTTTAAGTTTAAAATTACACTGTTTACTGTTCCCTAGATTTCATCAACGTTCTTCACATCAAGATAACTTCGAGGTTATATTCTGAATTTAGAAATGTAAATAAAATATCATCGCAAAATATTTAATTTGAATAATTGTATTAGAGATCACTCAAGGATTTTGTTACAGTGTTTTGCATAAAACGCATTAATTTCGCTGATTTCGCCGGATTTAATTTTAATTCAAGCACAAAACACCTACCGCCATGGTTACGGATTTCTAAAAGAAACAGAAAAGAAACGTCAAAAAACCGTTTCCATAAACAACTGGATCTGACAGTGACATTGATTGACTGATCCCTTGAAGGTAATGTACTAGGTACCGATTATCGATTATTATACTACAAGTCTTAGGGTCTGCGCAGACTTACCACAATCACACCACAACCGCCACCACACCACAATCACACCACATGGTCGGGTGTCAAATAGTATGAAAACTGTCACTTCCATTCACACGACCGACATTTACCGACGTGTGCTATTCATATGAGACCATAAACTGACTGCATTTTGCCACGTGGTTGTAGTGTGGTTGTGGCACGTCTGCGCAGACCCTTAGTGTGAACAAGCTCTTAGAGAAATTATAAAATTAGACTTGCTTGCTTTTACAAAACTCTCCGATTTTATCAGACCATGGAGCAAAGATAGGTGTGTTATCTCATATAGTACAGACAGAAAATTGAAAAAAGTGTCCCGCTGTAAGCTACAAACAATAGTTCCAAAACCTTCCAGAATGGCGCTGTTGTAATCGGAGTTATGGTATGAATGTAGATTGCTATTCATAAATAGCATAAATAAATTGTTATTAGGAATTAGCATAAAAAATTATAGCATAAATTTATTGTTATTAAATTAGCATAAATAAATTGTTATTAGGAATTGTAAACGAATTAGGTGGCGCTGGTGTAGATCTAGGTTTGATAAAATGTATTAAGTTAAAAAATTATTATTGTCGACTAAAGTACTGTACTACTTGCGTAGTAAAAAATAATGTAGTAAATATAAAATTAAAAATTATTCAATTAATAAAAATAATACAAAATATTACATAAATTTTCAGATCATTCATAATTTGGCACTTCCTTTAAAATTTATACCTCGCGCTAAAGTAGCGCCACCCTAGTTCAGTGCATTTCGACGGACACTTTTTCATTTAAACAGTTGTTCCCCCCCTTACCTCTATCGATGCCTCTATCAGACAAACCATGACACCCACCGTTTCCATGACATGGACATGATTTGTGGAACTAAATTGACGTCATTAGCAGTGTAAATAAACAATCGAGTTTATCTTTCTTCCTTTACTGACATGTATTGTTTACACTGCGAGTGACGTCACAAGCATGGCGGCAGCGCCGAGACGGCCGAGACCGTGTTTTCGCGGGGATTTATGAAATTTAAATTGAGACAAATATTATGTAGTCTTTTTTTACACAATATTTGTTTGCAAAAATTTTTTTTCCAATTTTTTATGGGTTTTTATGACTTACGAATTCTTATAAAAAGATTTTCGACATAGACCGTAATACCCTATTAAGAAGACGGGCAAGGCGATTAATATGCGTGCGGAAATCCGGGGATACAGACCCGGAATTAGAAGCAAATACTTATCATAATGAATGTCTTTAAAGGGTTGTTGAACTTGTTTTGAATTGTTAAATTAGATTATCCCATTCCAAGTGATTCTGTGTGGATAGCCAGTGGGCTCGGTTAATACCTATATTAGTTATTTAACTTAATTGACTACCTACTTATGCCATTTCAGAAAATAATACATACGAAAATACGATCAAATTAAAAAGTTAGTTATTTACTAGCAAACACTAACCGCTTTGTGTTTTGCTATCCTTTTAATAAGAGATAATTATGTATTATACAAAAAAGTGTAAATTGTTGATAGGTTTCAGATGCCTTCATAGAAATAAGGTTGTTACAGAATGAGTTTAGCAATTATGATTTAAATGGTAGTTAATTTTTTGTTTGATCGGTTTGACCATATTAAGTTGCAGTTACTCTTCACTTAATCCTTACTTCTATTTTTAATAAATTCATAAAAATATATTGAGTTGTTTGGTTGGTGGAATAAAACGTATTTGTGTAAAAGTTCGTGAAATTGGAGACAACCCTAAAAATACATTTTTATTTGTTTAACATCGTGTCCAGATCGAACGTGCACTAAGTAGGTAGGTACTTATAGGTTTTCCCCTGAAATAAGGAGTTTATTACGTATCGATAGAATTTTTACTTTTCACATCCTTTTAGAGAAAAGTAGGTAAACGCTTTTGGGCATGAAAACTTCCTCACTTCACCGTTACAGCAGAACATTAAATTTTGTTTAAATGTCGACCTCTCAAGACTTAATTTTAAAAAAATAATTGAAACACATAGGTAATTGCCGAATATGTACCGAATACAGATACAGTTAATATTTAAAGTAATTCCTTATTTTGTAATTAAACATATAAATATTATTACATACAAGACACGTAAAATAATTATACAATACAAAAGCACACACACACCTGTACAGACGAGGAAGTTCAAAATAATGACCTGACATTTTACGCATCGTTAACTTCAATTTCCCCGAATCTCTTCCAAGATGCACGCCAGGAGTGCCTCGAATGTTCCTAAATGTATCCTACATTATAAGTACCGTTATTAGTACAGGTACAATTAAAACAATCTTATTATGAATATATTTAGGCAGTGTTACAGTAAAACAAATTAAATTAATTTTCTTTATTAACTAAGTAAATAGCTTTAATTTTAAAAAAATCCTAATTTTAAGATTAAGTTTCATAATTCTCGTTACAAAACTGTAACGATGAATAAAAACATAATCACGCAAACTAATATAGATACCGCAAAATAAAGCAATTAGATATTTTTAAATCTGTCTTGTCTTCATAAAACCGGTCCTGTTTACCTAGGATACGTAAACCTAGCCTCTCTTGCCACTGACTGCGTTGTCCTGACTAAAAAGTAAACCTTTATAATATGGTATCCTGAATAATTAACCAGTAAATAGTAACCTACTTACTTAGGTGGATGAATCGACTCAAACTTTTCTTAATTTTTGTTACGCAAATGCAAATCTAGATAATTTAGTGATCCACAGGTCATGAATAATTTGGCCATGAAAAAACACAACTGCCGGAGATACTAGATACCCACAATTTTTATATTTTTTCTTTATATAGGTATACCCTACATTACATTACAAAATATCGTTTATCAAGTAAGACGACGCATGGCACAAGCCACAAAACTAATCCTAATCCTCCTAATCAATATCAAGAACTGCGAGGAGAACATAGTAGACCGATATTGAAATTATATTTAAAAGAACATACGTACGAGTAAAAAAGAAGATGGATAGTAAAAGTAAACCTAAATGTCAACGCACTACTAAATACAAGAGGTATTACTGTTCAATTTGCGATAAATATACTAATTCGAGCAATCAATTAAATCAGCATTTAGAAGGGGTTCCTCATAAACAAAGAAACATTTTTTGCAAAACGCATAAAAAAGAAAAAGATAGGGTTAATAGGGTGAACATTCTGATTCTGAGCGATCATCGATGCGATCCCCGTGTCTACGTTCCAGCTTTCATTATCTTTTTTATAACAACTTATGTATTTTGCTACGTAATTATCCTGTTGAGTAATTCATGGTAATTGTCACAAATTATCATAAGTCATGGCCATTAACGCCTTAAATTTCGCGCCACAATTTTAATTGGCGGAGAAGTCGTCCCCAAGCGTTCTCGGCTTCTATGCGCACGAACGAACGCGCAGAACAATGAGGTAGCAGCCATTTTATGTCGGTGCCTAAGAAAAACATAATTCGAATGGCCAATCTTAACGAAATTGTGTAATTAGTGCTCTAATTTGTGTGTTTCTCTACACGCCACTATTCTTAGGTGTTTCTTTATTTATGTGAGTAAAATCAAAGTTTTACTATATATATCGATAGACATACCGAATCGAAACTGATCATTTTGCATATAAATGGAATAATTAAAAATAATAATTCTGTTGGTGATTCCCTCCATAAACTATGTAAAGTCGTCGCGTCCGAGACGGGTGTGAGCATTTATTTGCTAGATGTGTTTGTGTTTACAGATACTAGGTCGGCGATTGTTAGTGTCTGAAAGTGCATTCTGTTCTGTATATTTAGGCTTAGGATATGACATAACTTTCGCTACTGATAATAATATAAAGCTTTAATAACTCGCTCTGTTTATAGAACAGTTGTATTCGTAATTAATTCGAAGTTCTTTTCGAACCGGCGTCTAGTAGCCTCGACCTGTAATTTAGGGATAAAATTCAATAACGAATTGGCCATTTTATCATGGCAGGGGGGAGGCTGGGTGGAGACATTTGCCGAGCTTCGGCCATTTAATTTTTTAATAAGTTTGTCTTCAGGTGTTATTTGTTTACAAAGCGGCAAAAAACTACGATTGTTTAAAGTGTAAACAAAACAACAACGTAGTGTATATACTTATATTATAGGTACATGTAAAGATAAGAAATCCTTTGGACACTTAACAGCTAGCATTATGTATAGATATATGTAATTGTATATAAATGGTATATACAGTCATTTATAATAATTATGTTGCCAGTCAATGCCCTGTACCAATATAAGTACTTCATAATTTCATTAAAGCTCATGTGTAATGTGAAGGGAATGAGTATAGTCCATTTTTATTCTCTTGTCACACCTATTTGGTAAACAATCTTAGATCTTTTTATTTTAATTTAAATTTAAAAAATAATGCAGATACAAAATTATAAAAAAATAAAAACAAATTGTCATTGAATATAGAAACAGATTTCTAGAAACTAGTTATAATTCATTTTTTAAGGCAATTTTAAACATTTTTCAATAAAAAGTAGTGCCAAGATTCTTTACTAAATAACACAAGAGAATAAAATGAACTGTAATAACTAATAATATTTAATTGTAGCTATAGCTTTATTCTGATTTGTGTTTTTATGTGTATGATTTGTGATTATGATTAGGTATATATTTTGACCAAGAATGATATGGTATGTTTGGAAGTAAAAAATGATTTGTTTTTTTTGTTGTAGGTTTATAAAATGTAAACAAAACTATTTTTTATCAGCTGTTCCTATTAGAATATTAATTTTATACAATCACACATTCAAAGTTGTGTGCTAACTGATTCAAGCCTTATTATTTATTGTCAATTTATTTTGATTTTTAATTGAAAAGTAAATAATTACTTTGAACAGCTAGACTTATTGAATATTTGATTTTGGCTCATATCTACTGTGTTATTAATTGAAACTTAACTTACACATTAAGATGGTATCATGTATAATGAAATGAATGTAGTAATTGGCAGTAATTTTAAGTCAGTAAAATTACTTAACAATATTGCATAGTAAAAAATATTCTATATTTGAGACTTCAATGCAATCAGTATCAATCAATGGTTATTATATAATATCAAGATGTAATTTTTTTGTTTTGTTTTTTAATTTGTTTCACTTTGTTTTCTGTTTGTTAAATCATTGAAATAACATATTTTGTTATAATTACGCTCTAAAAATATTATCTTTTTTGTAAATAAACTGTAATTCTGACATAACTTGTCATGCTTATTTTATGAACTTATATGTATTTGGAATTTTCCACTTAAATATGTGATTGTCTTTCTAAGGTTCTGAAACCTGTTCCATTGAAACATTCCACATCTATTGGTGAAATACAAGTGGAATGTTTCAACTGAAAAAATTAATAAAATCCAGTTAAAGTATATTTGTTATTGGTAATGTTACTTTCTCAGGGTTTGGTTACATAGTGGAACACTTTAATGAATGCCACATTTCTTTTAATATGAAGTCAGGCGCTATTCAGATGTTAGTCAGTCAGATGTTAGATTTAATTTTTACATAGGTAATCTCTTTTTTTAATTTTAAAAAGGTTTACTTTTAGTGGTTTTCATTTATATGAAGGTATATTACCATTTTAGTCAATTTTAGAATTCTAATTAGTTGTGCTAAACATGGCGATACCTTTGCCCTCTAGTGATACATATCATAAACTTCTGAGATATTATATAAATGAACTGAGCACTTCATTGTTGTGAACTGTATCACAATTACATTTGACTTATTTCGATTATTTATATTTGTAACATAATGGTATTAAAAGTTATTAATTTTTTCATCTTAAGATGCTTCTACATATTTAAGCATTAAAAACTAATATAAATATACAGTGGTGTCACATTCTTTTTCCCCTAATAATATTTACATATCCTGGCTGCAATAACAAAGTAACATTTTTCAAAACATTTGAAAAAACTATCTATGATATTTTGTATAAAACAACCAATTTATTTAGATATACTTAGTTATATAAAATCAGTTTTATTTCCAATTGGCTATCGCCATTCTTGTTACGGAACTTGTTATTTTGCAACATCAAAACATGTACTTCTTACTGTACCTTGCTCCTTTATTGGAATCAAGAAATCAGACAATTTTCTTTGCCTATAGTAAAGACATCACTTGTATTAAAAGTTCATTAAAGTTAAAAATTTGTAAAACATCAACGTCCACTTAAATCATGGTTAATCGCGAGAAAACCACATTTTGTAATTTCAATCATTATTTGTAGACTTACTTAATAATTATTATAAAATCTGCTATTGCGAAACATCGGTTATTATAAAATTGTAAATGTACTAAACTACAAACTGATGCTCCCAATTGCTTTCTAGTAAATCTAGTAACTATTTGTTTTTGTTTATTGCTGTAACTGTGTGCAATTAGTTTCTCGTCCTGTCTCTGAGCTATCTGTTTTGTGGCTTTGTGCTGCCCTCTATAGTTTCTACACAGTCCATAGATAAAATAACTTAAAATAAGACAAGACCTCTCAGACTGAAAGAAGGATTCATAAATTAGATAAGGTTTTTAATTTTAAGGACTTTTTAATTTTTTAAAAATGCTTTCTTGTTACAATGAAGCTCTGAAGATGTAAAGAAAAAAATAAAATAAATAAAACTTATTTATTCCTGTTCTACATCTAGCAAAATAGTATCTAAGAAATGCGCTGGTGGCTAAAAACATCTACATATCTCGGCCAACCAAGATAATACAAATGTCAGTACCCATTAATGACCCACTACAGAGTCGGGTCTCCTCTCACAATAAGAGGGATGTAGGCCTTAGTCCACCTACTGGCCTACTGCGGGTTGGTGGACATAATAAGGATAACACAAATAATACTTTTTAAATATGTTAATATTATTAACCTAGTATAATATCTGTTATCGACAATCAAGTATAATATCTATTATCAAAATGAGCTATTACGGTGTTTAATTGCTTTTTAATCCTATTGTAAAACTAAAATCAAAAGTTAGTATATCAAAGGTATTCTGCCCCTGAATTGATGATTGACAGTAATGATGATCACCGGAAGTATATTATAATTTTTTTATACAAACTTTTAGCGATTTTTTGAAATACTTTGCAATCGAAAGTGGGGCATTTTTGCTACTTCTCCTTTTCTTTGAAAAATGAAGAACTGACTGAAGTGCATTGACTCCAAATGGACTCCTCATGGAGTCCATGCTCCAAAATCAATATAATTTTTAAATCAAACATTTCCATCATAATAATTAAAAAAAGTAAAATTAAAACAGCTTAATTCCTACCCACTATTAGAGAGGAAAAACGAGTATGGTAAATACTAAATGGTAACACTGTAAACTAAAAGTGTCATAATAGACAGGCATGCAATCGGTAAATAAAATTTAATAGTCGTAGCGGTTTCCCCAATTTCCCCATTTATTTACTTTACCCACATACATATACATATCCCATGTTTGAAAAGTAGGTCGCCTGGCAGGTATATTATTAAATTAAATTTTAATGCAATAGTCAAATAATAAGGTTAAAACTATTAAAAGACAAAGCCACTCTTATTGCGAAATAAATTCAAACAAATATGAAACCGAAATAATACGAAACAAATCTGTTATAGCGACCAACAAGTTTTCAACTTTTTCAAGACATGTCATTTCTTGGTTCCCGCTCACCAAAGACTGCACAGTCTAAATGAAAAGACAACAGTGGGCCCCTAAGAAGAGAATTAAAACAAAAATGCAAACTTAACGTATATAACGTATATTTCGAATATAATTGTTAAAGTTAAATCTTTGTAAAGTGTTAAAAACATTAAAAATATCTGTTTGTTCAGGTGGCAGCAGTTGAGAATGGGGGAGCAAGAATCAGTTCGCCATTAGTTTCCCGGCACACTGGGGCGTGGGCGTCGGGGGTGTGGCACGGGGCGTTGGGGTCCCCGTGCCACCCCCCGGCGACCTACTCGCCACGATCTCCATGTTTGAACAACAGATTAAAGCTGAACCCATGAGGTAAGATACTTGTCGGACTTCGATCTAGCCTCTAAATATTAATTCTTAAAGAATCATGGAATTTCTAATTTTCAACTGAAGAACATCGGTTGGGGTGTAGCCTTCGGGACACCAAGGACTTCATCAAGGGGATCAAAAATTTCGCTAATGACGTCACGCCGATAGCTTTCATGGCGTATAGCGGCAAGAGTACGATTTCCGAGGCGCCAAATTTTGACCATGCAGTCTTCATATTTAGCCCAAAATAAGATTTTTTTTAAGAGTAAAAAAAAAAATCGAAATTTTGCCTTTTAGGGGGTGAAACGGGGGTTTGAAATTTTTAAGTTTTTTTTATCGTTTCTGAATAACTTTTACATCCGATTTGGCTCAAATTTGGTGGAGACCTTCTATTCGACGATACAAGCAAGTATGCCAAAGGATTTCTGGCGCATCTCAATATTTTTCGAAAGGTTCCCAAAAAAGGGAGGTAAGAAGGAGACCAAAAAAGAGATGCATCAATTTTTAATAATTGGATTTTTTTTGGATTGGAAAGAAAACAAAACGTCATACATCCTGTGATTTGAAGGTAGAGAGGAGAAAACGCCTACAATTCGGTTCTGGCACTCGCCGGCCGCTGCCGCGAGGAACCCCTTAAGGAAGCTGAATCAGCAAATATTTTATTCTTGAAATTCTTTTTATAATGGTCGAAATATGCCGAATCAATCGCCAAATCTTGGCGCCTCGGAAATCGTACTCTCCCCCGTATAGCGTTTTTGATATTTGAAAAACAGATTAACAAACCTGAATTTTTAAATTGAAATAATAAATGTATACTACATTTATTAGAACAGAAATCACAATTTTTCACTTGCTTTTAACAAAATCTATCCCCTATTCCATAAATTCTGTAACACAACACTTTTGTTTCAATTTGTCAAACTATTTGTAAATGTAAAATTACTCACAAGTTAGTTACGAGCAATTAGTACAGTATTGAGTATTAATTATGTTTAGTAAAAATCAAATATCTGTTTCAGTTTCTACTCATCACACCCCCACATACACCCCGGCCCCCCAGCAATAGTCAGACCGGACTCAAACCATTCAATCATTAACATGAACCAACATCATCACAACCAGGAGGATTCTAAGGACAGCCTCATAGTACAACAACAAGTACAACACCAAGAGCTGCTGGACCAGCACCAACAAGATATGCAACAAGATGACGATGTGGACAATGTAGGTGGCTAAATGGATTGTTTTTAATAGGAAATATGTCTTAAACCCATTTGTTACCCACTGCAGGGTCATTTTTCCGGTCACAATGAGAAGGATATAGACCTACCAAACTGGCTTGGTGGACTTCACATGCATTTAAGAGCATTAGGGGATCTTAGGCACACAATTTTCCTTTTCTATATGCTTTCCTTCACAGTAACAGCAGATGATAATTAATTTTTATAGATGTTGAAAAGTCATTGGTGGGTGCCACAAGAATTCAAACCGGAACCCCTTGAGTAAGAGACCGAATTCCTAGGCACTGGGCTATAACCACTTAATAGGCGAGAAATATGCAGCAAACGGGCAACCAGGCCACATAATGATAAGTGGTCACTGCAACCAGGTTGTTTTTTGTTGAATAGAAATCCTATTACTTGAAACACAATTGCTCAATTTCTTACCTGCTTGTTGAGAGGGTGGCATGTAGGTGGTAAGCTAAAACAAAAAAAAGCTACCAAATATTAAAATTACTGATACAATTAATTCATAGTTTTGCTTTTCAAACAGTAACTAAATAATTGTATGTATGAGTATGACTCATAACCCAATTTATAATTACAGCTGAGCTTCAAGGGAATGGATGATGAAGGAGTAGATATGGATATGGATGGGCGACAATGTGCACAGGTACATAAAAATTTAAAAAAATATCTTTAATTTTCTTTACATGGTTTAAAGATATACATTTATTTTTATCTTTTGTAATCTGTACAAAAATAAATAATATTGATATTTTTAGGGCATGGGCGTGGATATGGGATCAGTTCAAACTAAGATGGAAATTGCAAATGGGGGACAGTCTGTGCCTCGTTCAAAGCCACAGGCCTGCAAGGTGGGTAGTATAAGTATTGGACTATATCATTCCCTCCTTATTCTATTTTTAAAAAATTAAATGGTTTTTTATTCCTGGCTTGCAAAAACATTTTGTTGTTGAACAGTGATGCTATTTAAGAAATGTCCATTTTTACTGAGGTTACACCTAGTCATAGTGTCAAATGTTATTTATTTTCTATAAAATTTTATTTCAGGTTTGTGGTAAAGTGTTATCATCAGCTTCTTCATATTACGTCCACATGAAGCTCCATTCGGGAAATAAACCCTTTCAATGCACGGTATGAGACTCACTACAGTCACTACTCAGCTTTTCAATGTTCTAATCTGCCATTTTTATTTATATTAAATGAACTTATTAAAACTTACCTATATATTGCTACATATTTTATGTTTTAACTGTAGTTAGTAGTAGTAGTAGTTGTGCAAACCCATTGCTGTATTATACATATTACAGATATATTTGTATTCAGAATGGATTGGTTACAAGCCTGCAGTATTTTTATTTTACAACTCAATCCTACTTCTTACTACTGTTGTTATAAATGTGAAAGATTATTTATTAGGGTGGTTGGATGTTTGTTACTATTTCATGCAAAAACGTCTGACGAAATTTGGTACTCAGGTAGATTATAACCTGGATCGACATATAGGATCCTTTATATGACAGGCCAGCATTTTTAAAATATTTATTTTCCCAAATGTATACATTTTTGTATATACATATACCTACCTATGTATAGATTTTTTAATATGTAATTTTTCTGATAGGTTTGTGATGCAGCTTTTTGCCGTAAGCCATACCTAGAGGTACATATGCGCACTCACACAGGCGAGAGGCCTTTTCAATGTGATTTATGCCTCAAACGATTCACACAAAAGTCCAGTCTCAACACGCACAAACGCGTCCACACCGGTGAGTCCTTTTGTATAAGCTAAATTTATCGTTTTAAAATTATTGACTCCTTTTTATTTAATTTTTAAGAGTTTCTCAAAGTACAATGAGATCAGTGAACTGAAACCTAAATCCATTCTTGGTTAGGCTATGTAATCAGTTTGATTTTTTTTTCACAATTCAATTTAATTTATTGATAATTCGTCATTTGGATAAAACAATTTTTAATATTTTAATTGCTTTCAAAAATTTTAATGAATTGAATTGCTTTACAAGAAATTTGGTTGAATATTCTTCGCAGTAAATTAGTCTTATAGCAGGAACATTTTTATTTTATAATTGTCAATTTATGGACTTTTTAATACTAAAACTGGCATTAAATAAGTAATAAAACCACCCTTTTACAGTTCCACATTAAGTTCAAGTGTAATTTCCACAACAATTATTTTTTTGTACACAATGGTGTCATATGGTGTAATGATTTATAACATTAAATTTTAACTTCGAAAGTCAGAGAGAGGTGCACAGTGCTATTTTTGGATAAAAATAGCACTTTGCATTTATAAAAGTATTTTGAAACCAAATTACAACAAATTGTAATACATACTCTGGAAGTTACAATAAAATTAAATCACAAACTATTGGGTACCTGACATTTTTCCTTGTACCATGAGGGGATTGTTTAAGTGTTTTGTTACGATGGCTTTAATTTTTTATATTTTCGATCAAGTCAACCTCCTCCTGTTTCCGCGATACCAAAATATTTGTGGTATCTTTTATTTTTTTTGCAATCCAATTGTTTAAATTATACCTTTTTTAACGCCCTGATATTTTTAACATTATTTTTTGTATGTGATACAATTGTAGTTAGTTATATTCTTTTTAAGTCTTATTTGTATTGGATCATTTATTTTAAATATCTTACTTTTAAATCAGTGACTACCAAGCAATAAAATTTATCTAAAAATGCGCATGCGTATACACGCCATATTGTTTTAAATATTTTACTAGACTTTTCTGAATTTTGATCCCTCGTTATGTACCTATTATATATCTATGTAGATCGTACGTAATTTTTATTAGGTGTTTAGGCTTGTAATAATGTGTATGATACCCGGCCTCGGTTTGGAGCTTTTAAACATAATTATATCACGTTCTACTTTCTGTATCTCTATCAGTAGACATTAGTGTTTTTAATATGTCCTATGATCTAAACACGACACTGGTGCGACACACATAGTACGTTCGTCGATCGCTTACAACACATATGCTTAACATAAAGATGTGAATAGTTTTTGAGTTGTGTCACGTAATTAAAATGATCGAAATAAGATCAGGGCGTGAGGAAGAGAATCTGATGTGAGTCAAACAGGGGGAGGTACGGAACGTACAGTGGACCGAACCGTGGACACAACCACGCGTCCAATGTGTGTTCTCGTCGTGGCTTAGATCGAACTCGCGAGCGTCCCGTGCTCACGTGCTGCCGCGCCTGAGCGGAATGTGGCCTGGCTTCTAGATGAGCACATGCGCGCGTTGATGGCGAAGGAGCGGCCCTACAAGTGTGAGCTCTGTCAGATGCGGTTCACGCAGAGCTCCAGCCTCAACAGACACAAGAAAATACATACGGGTGGGTCCATTTTTCTCGATGCCCGTCGTCTATCGCCCGCCCGTTCACTGTCGGTATAATTAACTTATGTCACCGTATATTTTCTCAGCTCCCCTTCTAAGATTTTAAAAGTAACATCCGATAAGATTCGTTCTGTCTTCATTTGTTCGATGATTTCGTTCAGAGGAGCACAGACGCGCGCTGCTGGCTAAGGACGGTCCCTACCAATGCGGCGTCTGCTTTGTGAGATTCACCCATAGATCTACCTTGGGCCGGCACGAAAAAATACATACCGGTGGGTATCTATACCTGCTGCATACTCGTACTTGTGCGTGACCTTACCCCTTGAGGCAGATCGGCACATGACATGCGCGTGACCGGCGTGACCTACCTCCCCCTGAATGTGTGTGAATGTGTATAATATTTAAAAACTGCTAGGTTACAATTAAATTTCAAAATACTTGAATGGATGCTAAGACGCTATATCGAAATCGTATACCTTATAGAGGAACACAGACGAGCCCTGTTAGAGAAAGTGCGGCCGTACCAGTGCCACATCTGTTTTATGCGCTTCACTCAGAAGTCCAGCCTGGGCCGACACGGGAAAATACACACTGGTAGGCAATTTGCCCTAAAATCCTTATGTAGAGAATGAATTTGTAATTATAGAGCTCACGTTATTAGGCACTATGTTATTTGAGTGTGCATCGATCGGAACGGTTGGTGTAGCTGAATTTTATTGCTATTTCTAGAGGAGCACATCCAATCGCTGATCAACAAAGTGCGTCCCTATCAGTGCGACATCTGTGACAAGCGGTTCACTCAGAAGTCCAGCCTTGGCACTCATAAACGTATCCATACTGGTGGGTCCCTTGATCTTATTTAATAATAAATTATATTCCTTCGGTCTCTCAGTCACAATTGATCACGTATTACCTGTAATTACGACAATATTACAAAATTTACTATTGTGGCTTTGACACCAACTTTGTGAATAGTTTTAAGGGCACCCATTCCTTATAATTATGTTCAATTTTACTTTCATGGTTAGCGATTTGGAAGTGTTGTCAATTTTAAAATAAATGTTATCATAAGAAGATTCAATAATAAGAATATTCGTTTTAGGCCGAACGCGCTCAAAAACTATTCACAAACACTAACAGTAAAGCATGTGAACGTTGTGAGGATTTTTTAAGTTTAAAGTAGGTGAGACTATGTTAGATGGACAAATAACATTGTTAAAATTCCCTCATGGTAGTTGTTGAGAAACAATTGGTGTCCGTGTAATGTTTGACTGGAATTATTTGTCCATCGTGGTTTTGTTTTGTTTCTCTGTCCCCCCGTGTCCGTGTGTTGGCGGCGCAGGGGAGCGGCCGTTCCAGTGCACCGTCTGCCTCAAGTCCTTCACGCAGAAGTGCGCGCTCAATTTGCACGAAAAAATACATACGGGTTAGTAGCCCACATATACATTACTACAATGCGACATCCCTATCCGATACGATTAGCAACCTGCAACTCGATATGCAGTCACACTTCATTTAGCATCATGCTTCTTTTCCATTTTTCCGTTGCCCGCCTAACCCGTTGTTTTTACTTTCCCCACTTCGAGCTTTCGTATCGTTGCTTCCGACTAACCTCTCGATATCTTTTAACTCATTACGATGCGCGCTTATACATACTTCTGCACTTATCGACGTTATTATATCCTACCATTTGTAACCTCCACCGGTCACACACCCCGTCGCCTATCCCGCACGGTCATTTCGGTGGTTTTAGTACCTATGCCATTATTGTTACTCATCATTTCTTCATGAATATTAATTCTTTCACAAAAGCGGTAATGCAATCGCTGCAATGACGCAATACTGGCGCCTCGGTACCCTCACCCGGTATCGATAATTCAAAATTGGGGATCTAAATTTTAATCGGGCTCGATCGATTCGTAAATATGGGGGAAAATCCACGATTGGCAGCGGGCGGGCGGCCAAAGGCAACTTTGCCGCGTTGTGTCGCGCGACGTGCGTTACTCGCTTTTGTGTGTGCACTGGGCGCAGTGCAAGGGCGACCTTACACGTGCGGGCATTGCCCGGCCGCGTTCGCCCGCCGCCCCTACCTGGACATTCACATGCGCACGCATACAGGCGAGCGGCCCTATCAGTGCGACGCCTGTCTCAAGCGCTTCACGCAGAAGTCCAGCCTCAATATACATAAACGGACGCACACAGGTGGGTGTCAGCCGCGGGCCGGACTGGCCCTCCGCCCGCCCGCAGCCGGCCTTCACTCACTCGGCCTCTCCTCCAAATCTAACGTTCCGTTTTCTCGTTTCACCGTTCGTGTCGTGTATTAACGTAGCTTTAACCGAGTGCGCAAAGATTTGGAGCGGAGTGAGCGGCGAGCGGCGACCAGTCCGCGCCGCGATCTCCGTAGAGCGAGGGCGTCTAGCGTCCTTGCGGGCACGCCGCTGCTATAATATATGTGTTGGGCACCAGTCCAGGGCAGACCGTTCCAGTGCCTGTCGTGTCCGGCCGCCTTCACCTGCAAGCAATACCTGGAGATACACACGCGTACGCACACCGGCGAGCGGCCGTATCAGTGCGACATCTGCCTCAAGCGCTTCACGCAGAAGTCCAGCCTCAACATCCACAAGCGGACGCACTCAGGTACGTGCGGGCCGTGCGGACGCGCCATGCGGCTCGAGCGGGCGGGGGGGCGGTTCCGGGCCGTTCGGTACTAGTACTTCCTTAATGTCCACTTTCGCTAACTGATCACTATCAAACGGTCACTGCCTCGATTATAAAACAGAATCTGAATCATCGGTGTTGTAGTATTATATTTTCGTCATAAACTGTTAAAATTATATTTTAGCCCCACTCTGAGCCACCTTCATTTTTCAAAAGATTCTCTTTTTCCTTTATGATGATATAAATATTATAAAATCGTTAAACTTGTAGTCGTGACCGTTTTGGAATTTAGCAAGTTAGACTTTTTGGAGAGTGATCAATAATGAAAAGTGGCCATTTAGGAAATGTGGTTATGATGGGAAAGTGGTCATGCTGGGCCCTCGGGAGTAAATAGTGTGGTGCTTGCAGTGCAGGGACGGCCATTCCAGTGTCTGCAGTGCCCGGCCGCCTTCACGTGCAAGCAGTACCTGGAGATCCACAACCGCACTCACACGGGTGAACGCCCGTACCAGTGTGACGTTTGCCTCAAGAGATTCGCGCAAAAATCTACACTTAATATACACAAAAGAACGCACACAGGTCAGTCTTTTTCAATATTTATTTGTATAACAATTCTTGACAATGATTATAGTTATGATACATTTTAAAAATTGATTGAAACTTGTGTATAAATCGTAATAATGTTATATTTTTATATCTGAATCATACTGTATATGTATGTTCATACTAAGTTTAAATTCAGCAACGTTTAGTTTAGTGACAATAAACTGTTACTGTAATTGCAACTACCTAGATATGCTTTAAAATCATTGTCAAGACAAGACAGTACTGTATTAAATTTTGGCAAATTTTACAAACTATCATTCGAGTTTCAAAGTTGTCGGTGCCACATAACAGGAGTAATGTTTTCTTCGTGAGTACTGGGATGCAATGAATTATGATGTGCCTATTTATAATGAGTTGCGTGGTGTTGAGGTGGAGTTTACTAACATTAAATACTGGTTAGTGCAAGGGAGGCCGTATCAGTGTATGGAGTGTCCGGCGGCGTTTACTTGCAAGCCGTACCTGGAAATACACATGCGCACGCACACAGGCGAACGCCCCTTCGAGTGCGATGTGTGTTACAAACGCTTCACCCAGAAATCCACACTCAACATCCACAAGCGAATCCACACCGGTATGACAGATACGCATCCTATACAGAGATCTTATTACTACGGCATTTTGCTTTTCTTCCGAGCCTGTCCAAATGAGCAATGCAGTGATGTTGTATATGACTAAAACCTTTGTACTGAACAGATACGAGAATAAGCAAAGAATTTCCTTCAGCATGAGAATTAGTAAATATATTGAAATTCTTAATTTCTTGTCTTATGGCTTATCGTATTTTAAAGGTTTTTTTTTAATATAATACCACAGAGTTGCCATACGTTGAGTCTCGGAGGAAATTTGAAATATATTTACCATACCACGGACCAGCATGTCTATCTATAATAAAAAAAAACAAGAAATCACAGAATATTTTTGTAATGAACGATTGTCTTCAATCGCTTTATACAATTTATTAGTCACAATTCATCAGGACATTTTTTTTAATGGCACTTTTATTACAAATCAATCACATGGCTGTTGTTCGTGGTTGCAGCTTTATGGAGGACAAGTTGCATTTGTATACAAGGCGTAATTAATAATGATAATTAAGAACTCATTTTTGATCTTATTTGCCCAGCTTGAGTCGGTAAAGTGTGAACATTATATTTATGAACAATTGCACCTTGTCCAATTGCTTATGCACAAGAGAGAATAGTTCACACACATTGTATCAATAACGCTTATGTTTTTGTGTGAGCGTGTTCACCGTGTTTGGAAGATATTGCGTAGAAGACGGCAAATTGCGATAACAGGTACTCTTTTGTGGGCAAAAATGATGTGGCACCGACAACTGTTGTAGTATCATTTCAATCATCCGCTACATCATACATCACTTGAGTTTCAGTATTGTATTGTTTGTTATAATTTTCTTGGCTTTAAATTCATTAATTTCAGACTGCATCATACTGTCTAATTGCATCTTGCCGTCTTTAACATCATTTGCCTTTCCGCTTCCTTTACATTCATTTTGTTGTTAAGTTGGCTTTAGTGCTGAATGGTAGTTGTAGTTGTATGTAGTAGAATCTGAAGATTCAGTTTTTTTCTGTTGTAAAATAAGCAAATGTTTTCAGGTGAACGTCCATATGCTTGTGACATTTGTCAAAAGAGATTTGCTGTGAAGAGTTACGTGACGGCGCATAGGTAATTTGATTTCTATATACAAATAAATTAAGTTTGTGATTATTCGTAGTACGCTGCTTTTTGCTCAGTATGAAAACAACAATGTAGTCAGTTAACTGGATAAATTATGACGTCATCCTTCGTCAACATTGTGATTTCGACAGTTGATTGTGTTGACTTGAAATTTATATCAATTTTATTTTAAGATTTTTGTTAATTTCATACGACTTTTTAAACTTTGAAATGTGACATCACATAATTTAGGCCACTCCCACCCTTGTGAACATAAATCCCAGAGGCACAGGCTCACCGTTCCCCGTGCCCCCAGATGGTCCCACGTGGCCGACAAGCCGCTGAACTGCGACCGGTGCTCGATGACGTTCACGTCCAAGTCGCAGTTCGCGCTGCACATCCGCACGCACTCGGCCGCCTCCTGCTACGAGTGCAGCGTGTGCGGCCGCACCTTCGTCCGCGACAGCTACCTCATCAGGTTAGCCTTACTTATACTCAGATACCTTCGTTTACGTACGTAACTCTCAAAGCTAGCAGCCTGTGCCGTGAGCATGAACACAAGAACACTATCGTCATAGTATTCGGACAGTAAAGGTGATCAGACGACGCTATACTGCGCTATACAGCATAGCAGAGAAGGACCTAATGCTATACTTTATAGTAGCATGACGTTAGTATATATCAATCTCAGTCGACCGCGATCTTTGAAGAGTTTGCGGGACGGCCGAGGGTGAGTGAGGAGGAAGAGGGCGGCGCGCGATATAGCATAGCATGAACTCTGCGCATCGCACCAATTTATAGCGTATAGTAAGCCAATAATATATGTATAGTACAGTACAATGAGAACGTGTCCATAACGCTGTATGGAGCGCGATATTGTTGTGCTATGAGCTATGTACTATATGTTATATTATAGCGTCGTCTGAAACCTACTTAAACGTCAGTCATTTGTTCGTACCGTACGTAGTATGTCATATGTCAGTCTGTCTCGCTCGACATCTTCCCATACTAATGGCAGTTCGACACTACTATACGAAACTGCGCAAGTTCATGCTCGAAGTACAGTAAAGTAGCAAAGGGCTGGCCACATCGTTCAAAGGATCGTATGATAGATAGATCGTATTCAAGAGGATAACGTATGGGCAAGAAAGGTCCTCGAATGGCGACCACGTCTCGACAGTGGAATTACGATTGAAGAAGACAGCGTGAAATTAAATTTTGAAGTTTTCCAAGATGTATACAATACATATAGAATAACATTTTCCTTTGTTCCAGACACCACAACCGGGTGCACCGCGAGAACCACAGCAACGTGTCGGCCAACAGCATCGCAGCTATGAACAGCGTCGCTACCAACACCAACTCCAACAATGGCACCTACGACTCCCCCGGCGTTTGTGACTTAAGGTACTATTTATAATTAACCTTTTCATTTATATGTTATATCAATGTAAAGAGCTGTGACAAATTGCCCATCTCCAATATAATTTCTCCCCTGGCTGACTGTTAGGATGCCTTAAGGAGACTTATGGGACCATTATTGACTGGCCTGTTGGTCTAGTGGTTAGCGACCCTAACTACTACGCCGGAGGTCGTGGGTTCGATTCCCACCCAGGACAAAAATTTGTGTGATGAGCACAAGTGTTTGTTCTGTGTCTGGGTGTAAATTGTCTATGTATAAGTATGTATTTAAAAATATATATGTATGTTTATCAGCTATCTGGTTACCATAACACAAGCTCACAGCTTACTTTGGGATCAGAAAGCCATGTGTGAGTTGTCCCAAAATATATTTTTTATTATACTATTAACTATTTTTGGAAATATAATAAATATTTATGTTTACGCTAACGCTTTCTTTTGGTGAAAGAATTTTAAATAGGTTTTTTTTACTTATCGAATACTTTCGGAACCACACATTACAAAGAAACAAAAATAAAAAAATCCTGTTTACAATATTAGTATAAATTTGTATTTTCATAGTCAGTGAAATGGACGATTATCATCTAATGCACAACTTGTGACTTATTTTGACCATTATATTCAGTTAATCAGACAATTTTGTTTCCAGACAAGTTGTTAATGAATATACAATGAAAAAGACTTATATGTTTATATATTCAGTTATTTATAGATTTATTATTGTTGCAGCTTCGTGCCAATGGTGAACCGCTACATGACATCGCAAGGCACACAGGTGTCGATGCAGGACACTCAGAGCAAGATGTCAGCCATGTCGCCGCAGTCCATCGCATCAATTTGTGAGTGTTTTAAAATTTAATAAGACATTAAAATGAAATTTCAGTTCTGGTACTAAATTCATGTAGATTTCTGTGTGTCTATTTTGATCAGATTAACAGGGTCCTTTAATTTAAATATGTTAAAATATAGGTTCGTTCCTGATAATGAACTCCACTTTGTGACGTAACACTGTTTAGGTTTGTAGGTATTTTCAAGAATACCTTTAATAATTTTAAAGACGTGTAAAAAATATTTTATTAATATATGTAGTACTATTTTAACATTATTGGAGACCCATTTCCTTAGTTTTACATTACCTTGTAAATACTTTTTATTGATACAGTGTTGACCATGGCCCTTTACCTAAATAAGTAATTTTGTTTGGCATATCACTTTTAGACCTTGTAGTTTTTATATTGAATTGAATATGTAAAGCAAAGATTTTTATATGCCAAATTATATAAATACAAATATTTTTAAATTAAGGGACTTCTATTTTAGGCCACTTTTATGTCGGGCAGTACTCTACTTTTTAGTGGTGCATAACCCCTACCAACATATTTAAATGCAGTAATTTTCTTACTATGGTGTCCCTAAAATGCTTGAGACTCTTTGTTATTATTGAAAAATAAAATATGTTTATTCACTTTTACTTCCGTGTGCTCATATAAAAATGTTCGTTAGATTAGTAAGGTGTGGCACGCATTACTGACGTTGTTGTATTGTTGTATGGGTGTATTGTTGTAGCATCGCCTCCCCCCCCGCACACCCCCACCCCCCAGCCGCAGATGTCGGCCCAGATGCGCCTCGCCGACTGATCGCGGGTTATGGTAAGTAATTATGTATTGTGCTTTCCTAATTTTTTCTTATGGAATATATTATTATTATGTCTATTTAGGGTGGACTTTGGATCACAAAAAGAGTAGCCTGCACAATAAAAAAATCGATATTTGTATCGAAGACTTAAGAACCGGGCCTGATTAACCCTCAGGCTTATTAGGCTGCTGCCTAGGGCGCGAGAATCGGGGGGGCGCGTTGAAATCATGTCTTCGCATGCACTATTAATCTAGCATCATTGCTAGTACCCTACATATTTCAACGAGACCGAGACAAAATACTAAAAGTTAACGCAGCACTTTTATAAGAAGTATGAACCATATTAAAAATTTCACACGCGTCCTAGTTAGTCATAATTAGTCTAGGGCGGTCAGGAATCTTGATCAGTCGCTGCTTAAGAAGATCGATAAAGTCGATAACCGTAACGTGATAAATGATAGATAATAAACAGTTACTAGGATTTGGTTAATGATAAGCAAGTAGGTAATAAATTTATTTACTTACATTATTTAAAAAATCTTATAGTGAAATCTAGAATAAGCAGTTTAAATAGTCTTTTCATTCCGTTTATCAAAGTCGCTCTAGGCAAGCGTGGTCGGCGAAGTCATAAAATCCTTCTCATTGTTAGAGGAAACCAGACATTGTTGTGAGTCACTAACGGTTTGCAGAAGAATGTTCTATGTTCTTTATGTATTTCTATATTTTGGTTGGAAGATGTGTTTGCCAAATATATTATATTTCAATGAACCAAAGTTATTTGTGATGGATCAAAAGATGTTGAATATCTGTAAATAAAAGTTTCATTATTTTTCGATTTGTTAATCTTAATGTTATATTTGATATGGAACAATATACCGTGTTTTATAAGAATCACGGAATTTTAGTAATATGAATTTTATTTTTTATTGCAGCTCTTGGCTAACCCGTTTGAAGACAGAATGTACTACATGTAACAAAGGCAGCCAAGACAGCAAGCAGCTAAACAATGAGAGAAAGAGGCAGAAGGGCAGAGCTCCCTGGCGAGAGCCGCCAGCGTGGACTTATGCACAGACTAAAATTCTTTATTATATATTGAGTTTATTTATTTCGCCATTTATTTTGGTATTCGGTCGAACGTGACGTGGAGCGAGAGGCGTGGAGTGTGGCGTGTGGCGGACGTGTGGCGTGTGGGGGATCCCTCGCGCACAGCGGGCATCACAGTAGAGGGAGTAGTCAGTAGTCACGTAGCGGTACCGCCTATGATATGCATTGTGATTATTATATCCACAACTGTGATTTATCTCTACCATCACACGATTATATTAATTTACGTGGTGGCATACATAAATCATTACTTAAAAGTCTCATCATAGATTGTAGGCCTAAATTTTTGATCTCATATTCTAATTTGCTTAGGGATAACTTTTGGAAACGTGAATGGAAAATCTCCAATTAAAATTCTAAATTTTAATGTTTCGTCGTACATATTTACGCTTGTCATCCACATCTTCATTAGTCGTAGTGAATAACAATATCTTATTGCAATGCTTTAACTTAGAATGTGTCAGTGTATATGAAGTTCGATAATTTTATAGAACTCACCGAAAAGGTGTTGTATTTTGAACAATGATAAAATTTAAAGGACTCTTAAGATAATACTCCTCATATATATAATCCGTAAGAATGCTTTAATAAAGTAATGTTTCTGAAATATTATAACAATTTTCTAGTACAAAACGATAACCAGTAGTGCAGAGTCCTCGGAGGCAATAATAAAAGCTTCACAAAATTTCATAAATTTATTATGACGTTTATTGGAGAAATCCAGACAAGTGCCTGTTGAACATAAATTGGCAATATTTTTAATCTTACTTCGTTCATAGTGAAGTTATGTTGTTGATGTGTGTGATCGTCGCCATCAATCGCGCGCGGTTGCGGCGAGGCAATAAGATACCTGTGACGTTTTATAGCATATACAAGGCTAATAATTTGTGAAGCTTCGTACTTAACTTTGTGTGCCTTCTAGCAGATAGCGACGTTAGGCAATATCGATCGGAACACCATCGTGACACTTCTTTTTACGATTTTCAGACTTACATATTTTCATATAGAGCGTGTCATGTAATCACAGCGTATTTTTTTCTACGTAGGATACTTAGCGTTTCCTTCGACGAACATAAGTATATTTCGGCAGGAGTCCTAACCTTACTTCCAGTACGGTATTTCGAATAATAGATGTAATACGAATAGTGTGTAGCGCAGTAGTCTTCCAATAGGTCGAGACAGTAAAGTTGCTGGCCGCGGTGCCGCGCAGCCGGCGCAGCGAGCGTCCGCCGCGAGGGTTCCTTATGGTTTGCCATTATTGATATCAAAGATAGATTGGTGCCATTTCTATGTAAATGATGTGGTAGAGTAAGTTTAGTTAAGTTTGCTGGTCAGGGTAGAATTGGAAATAAATATTGTAGAGAACTCGCCTTCTCAGTGTTATGTCTTCTACCGACTTCTATCTGAACCACTGTTTTCTCTCGATTTATTATATTGTTTTGTTCCGTTCACGTTGTTGTTTTCTATTTTCTATATTATAAACTATTTTATTTACATGTGTATGTCCATGTGGGAGTTCAAAATTGTACATAAGGGTAGGGTTTATTTATTCGCCTGCGTGGAATATAGCAAATTGGAGTAAATGTAACAACTTATGATTTGTAGAACTGTCTTCTCTACAAATGTAATAAATGTCGAACTGATACAAACATTATTGGAATTAATCATAGAGTATTTAGTGCAGATGTATACTTTGGATATAAAAATCTAAATTCCTTGTAGATAATAATAATAATATATACATATAAATGTTGTTTGATAGTCCTCAATATTTTTTTATATTTTGATAGTTCTGTATTTGAAACACGAGAAAATAGGCCAATATCTGATTTATCATTTTTAAAATAAAGTAAAACTGTAATGTAATTTAAGGTTAATTAACATGACGGATGCATTTAGTTGCCCTGATAGTAATTGTAAAATTAGAATTAACATCTTAATATTGTTCCGTGTTTTCCAAATTATATTGATTTTTTTATAAGTTTCTTACCAAGCCATTGATAACAGTATTATTTAGAGAAACTAGAATTTCGGTTTAAAGAGTAGATTACTAATCTTTCAGCTACCAGTTATATTATCACCATTAAAATTAAAAAGCATATTTTATCCATAGTTTGTAGCAACATTGTGAAATGTGTTTGCAGTTTTTCAATGTTGATACCGTCGTCGTATTATCCATAGATGTTATAAATGGAAATAGAAACACCAACATAGTAAATTAGGTACATAATAAAGTATATAAATGTATTGTGTCAACTTTACTCTTGCGATTCGGTTTCGGGTATTAATATCTATATATTATGATAATTAGAATTAATAATATATTTTGTTGTTATCTGTTCTATCATATTATTGTTTTTCCTTTATTATAAAGTCCAACGTTGCCTCGCCCGAACCGAGTCGAGGGGAAAGTTAAGAGCAGAACGGTCCCTATGTTTTACGAAATAAGCCTATTTTTTCAATTTGTATTAATGTATTGTCTAGTAGGAAAATGTAGCTATTTCGTAAAAGGTTTGAGCCAAAAAAACAGTAAGCTGTACAAATTTTTAAAAAGATCCTTTGAAGTTATTTTAGCAGCCAACCTTTATTGGATCTTTAATTTGTAAGCCTCTACTGTGTCGAAACTATTTTACATACCGATGTTTAGTAACTATACTAGAGGTAAATGAGCTACATACTTGAATTTTATGTAAACGTAAATGTCGTATAAGTTGTATTTCTCTTTCTCTACTTACTTTTCAACCGTAGAAAAGACTGAATAACTAAAGGAATCCACAACTTTGAAACAAGAATACTCAACAAACATTGGCAAAATTATATCGTATTTGTTTATTTTCGTTGGATAACATCGGAGCGGTTGTGGTGTTGGACCAACAAGTATGTGAATTTTTGGAAATTCGGTTTAAAAAACGTACATATCTTTACCAATGCATATAATTGTATACTTAGTTCCCTTGTCGAGGCAGTGCACTAGTCGAGGGGGCTGCGGCCGCCGACCGGTTACTTGATCGTAGTAGTTTATGAGCAAATAACAGTGAGCCTTGTGTAATCGTTATGTCTAAGGTACATAAATATTTAGTTGTATTGTATCGTTAGATTTACGCGAACTTCCGCTTTGCCAACATATTGCGTTGCTTACATCATAATCATACGAGAGTACAGCCTAAGGATTTTAACTTTTTTTTATATACTGAGAGCTATTTCTAAGTCACTGGTTTTTTACGATTTGTAGTCATATATGATTATTGACAAAATATATTACTGGCTTTAAGCCACACTACGAGTTTTGGAGTATTTTACATACTTTTAATTTTTTAAAATTCCACAAACAAACATCATGGCATGATAATTTTTGCTACGGTCATTTAGTTATAGCTCTACAGAGTTTTTAATGACCAATATTTTAACTACAACTGTTTTTTCTTTTATTGTTAAAATTTTTAGGCTAGTTTATATTTTACATAAGTTAGATTTGTTAACTGTGGTGTATTAAATTGCACGTGATTTATAGCTCCTTTACAGCCTCATTTACGTTATATATTTGTTTTTTTATAGTCTGAGTATATTGTGATAAATTTTATTATTAGTTTTATCTTAAGCGGCTGATAACACTTAAAATGTTGTTTTTGTTGGTGGGTATTTAACGGTGTCAGAGCCGAGATTGTTGGGGTTGGTGCGGTCTGCAGGACGCCATGGCCATGCACATGTAAGCGTTAGAGGTTCCCTATGACCTATGAGTATACGTCGTAGTGTGATATTTATAAGTGAAGCATGGGCGGAGCGTGCAGTCCGGCCGCTTGAGGGGCGCGACAGAGTTAGGTGTTATCACCACCTTAAACTGAAAAACTTCTATTGTATTTTTTACTATTGTTTATCGTTAATTCTTTAAGAGTATACAACTTATTCATAGTAAAGAGGCTGTAAGGGCATTTATGTAGTCAGCATTATGTATATGCTTTAATGTGATTTTTAAACGTACTCTTTATTATATAGTATCATCAATCAATATAATTAGTGAACTAACAAAACATTTAAAATTTATTTTCAGTTTATAGTGATTTATATTGAGATCAAAATAAATACAGAGTTTATTTAATTTTATGAAAATTATACATTGTAAAATTATTCATTAGCGCTCCTTTGCTGAGCTCTAATAAAGGTATATGAATGCAAAATAACAAGTCACGATTCTTTTAGAGGTCGCCATGTAGTGGAGAAAAATAAACGTGCCATGATATTTGTGGCTATTTACTTTGTTTATATTTACAAACCCTAATCCTCTCATTTTTAAAGGCAGGTTTGAATAACATACAGTCAAGTATGGATACCCTACTACAATCAGTTGCCAAGTAACCATTAACGAAAGGGCTATTCATACCCCACATTGTATATTGAAACTGGGCATTACAGTCAACATTTGGTCAGTGTTGCCGCCAACCAATTTTGTCTTAAGAAGTACCGGTGCCCCGAGCGTAAACACTAATGTCAAAGTATTCGTATAATTAACGTGTGACATTAGTATGGCACACGTATAACATACTAATGATTGACGTACGAATACTTTGATGAAAGTGTTCATGCTCACTGCACAGTACATTTTACTTAATCTGAAATTTGTGCAAATTCGCTTGTTTTTGCACACCTTGCCATGTTGCGAAATAATTTTGAACTAATTTCTTTATCTTATTCTATTTAACCAAGTTAAACCAATGAGCTTAAAAAAATTAACAAACAACGTTGTAGAAGACAGATGTTGGTGTGGCTATATTTATATTAAAGAAAAAGGAACATTTATATTACTTAACATTTATTGTTTCGATTTACATTTTTAGCAATCAACAACTATTTCTTCTTTGACGACGTTAGCGTCGCCAGCCGGCGCGAGCGTGTTGTCGACGATTGGGGCTGGACTCTTGTAATACTTATTACTTGCATGATGCCCCTTCAAGTATTCTCCACCCATCTCATAGTATTCTTCTTTAGTTATACACCAGTTCTCAAACTCATTGCTACCAGCAAAATCTCTAGCACCATACCAGGCATCTAAATTTGCATTCTTAGCCATTACAACCTTATGAGTCGACTGAAAAGGTCTCATTTCAAGCAGTTCTCTTTCTAATCTTTCTTTCAAACCTGTAAAAACAGAAAAATAAGGAACTTCGTTCCAAAAAATTCACAAACTTTCAAAAAGCTTCACATCATAAAAACGACTGTTTAAATAATTATATTCATACTTCCACCTAATAAAATTAGTAGGTAGCTAATGTAAGTTTCTGGGGTTATTACTTGTTATTATTTCATACCAAAAGACGAATCAAATTTGGGAAAAATTTATACACAAGATATGTACCTACTTTAAATAAGGATAATAACAAACATAGGTAAACGGTTGTTACATGTTACCAGGAAATTGGGAACAGCCACCAGTCAGAAAAACATTGTTGGCTAACAACAATTGGTCCTCTGCACTGAAATGTTTGAAGACATATTCCATAGTTTCTGCTAAACCAGCTTCTAAATTGCCCATCATTGACGGTTGAAATATTAGCTCTGCAGCCCTGTGAAAATATAATAGTGTAAGTAAAATGTTACTTACGCCCGAAAATAAAAACCCATAGATTATTATGGATTGAGAATGATACTATTTAGTTGCCAAGATACTCAAAATACTCCACATAATTTCTTAGAAGTTTAGTAAAAAATGTTGCCTGGCAATTAAATGACATTTAGGCGATTCATAATCTGAAGATCGGTTATTAATTTCCGGTGTTAGCAAACATGTTGAACATTGAACATAGGTATCCAGCTATTTTTTTTAAATAAAAATATCATGTATAATGGATATTGTATGTACATGGAAAAATAACATGGGTTAGATATCCATGTCCAAACGAAGAATCTGGACTCTACTAGCTAAAACATGGTGTTCCTCTCAACCTTACTTGTTGGAGAAAATTATTCTTAGATATTTTTAGATAGTTATATGTGGGTTACGCACAAGCCCTTACCTATCTCAATTGATGGCACTGGACGCACTAAGTTATCCTAATTTGCTTGTCTGGAGATGGTTTCCCCCCCCAATCCCCACGAACGAAAAATAAAGGTGAGCCAGTATGGAGACCTCTGGAGGTGCCAGAGGTGGGACATGAAAGCATTACAGCCACAGTAAGCTAACACACCTGAAAGGTTCTATAGCGAGGTGCAGTTGATGGTGTTGGTTGGAGGACTGCTGCGGCTCGAACTCCCGAAGTGCCTCTTCCAGCTCTAGCAGCCGCTCCCCATCCGCCTCCGAATCCGAATCTGCTTCACGACTTATGCTGCGAAATAGTTCAAGTTCAAGAATAATACATGTACTAAGTACTTATTAATAGTTGCAATTCTTATTCTTAATTTTAAACGGGGATCACTTTACCCTTTATTATGAGTATGGCAGACTCTTATAGGTGGAGTTCTCTATCATACCACAAATCACATGTTTAACTTTGGAGCGTATACGCGTGCCGTGCTGCACACGTGGAATCTCTGATCACATATGGACATGTGAAGTCTTTAACTATATGAGGGGCAAATGTGGAATTATTTACTGCATGTGATTGTGATGAACACATGAAATTTTTGATTATGGAGCTTATATCATGGATACTCATGGGGATCGGGATGTTCGCTTCAAATAGAACATCTCCGTATCTCCAGCAAGCACGCCTTTCTAGCCGAAACACAACTCCCTGGGTCGCTCTGCCACCTATGAAACGTCGCGATGTATCGTCGGCAATAGCAATTAGCAATACCTCTTGTAGACGTCCCAGTCGGAGTCCTGGTTGCCGAAGTCGTCCCCGGCGGCGGCGAGGCGCGAGATGACGCGCATGCGCTCGGCCGCCGCCGCCGTGCGCCGCCGCACCGCAGCCGCGCGCCGCGCCCGCCGCGCCTCGCGACGCGCCACGATCTCGCGGTACTGGACCAACCAATATTTTGTTCACCGATTCGTTACAAACCAAAAATGGAAATGCCTTATGGTAGATTCAGTGCCGGCGTTAGGGTCACTGACACCCCGGGCAAAAACATTGTGCCGCCCATTTGAAAGGGAATAAATATCGAGTGTTAATTTTTTGATTAACCGATGTGAACGTACTTCCAAAAATTTCATTTTTCCTTTAGCGTTACCCAGAGCTAACGATGTGGCCGTAGAAAACTTTGTAACTCATCTTTTTTATCCATACGCACCGCGCCGCCGCCGGACCACGGGTATCAGTTTGGTGGTGTAAGCATCCCACCAATCATAAGCGTAAGCGCAGTGTGGTCGAGGACCGTCTCTAATGATACGCACAGAGCGCCCCCCCCAAATTGGGCGCCCTGGGCCGTCGTTGCCCCATCATGCCCCCCTTACGCCGGCACTGGGTAGATTTCTGTAAACTGAAACACGCATAGCCCGATGCTCGAGTAGGACGAAAACGATATTATCAGATGATTAATAATTCTGAACGGGCTGTTAGACTTCGATATTAAATTTAATGTAGCAAAACCCATTTTTGCCGCCATTGTCGATCCAAGGTCAATGATTTGTACCTTAGCCCGTGTGTCGTTAAGCCAAATCTGGAACTGCTCAGGGTCGGAGGGAGCCTGCATGCGCCCAGTGGGACGAATTTCCAGGTTCTCTTCGGCGTTAGCGGCGGCCGCGATACGTTGCTTGTTCTTCTCTATCCGTGTGTTTATGTTTGCTAACTGCCTCTGTAAGAACAGGATTTTGTTTAATAATGCTTCCATGAAAAATGTATTATTTATGTCGTATGAAATACATTGTACCTGTAAATCAGTGTAGCTTTTAATGTCGAAGCCTTTGATTGCCTCATTGCATTCTTCAATATTTTCACCATCTTCTAACATTTCCTGGAAGAGAACAAATACATATTTTTTTTAATTACTCCAAATTTATAGGTGGTAGAGCCATTATAGGTCGCATGTTTGGGAACTTTGCTCCCACTCACTTAACTTGCTGTAAAGCTGCATGTTCTTTATGCCAGGTGTTGAGGTAGATAGTTGTGGCTGTCGGAAATATTCAAATTTGAGTCTGATAGTGACATCTCAGTCATTCGCAGTCCTCAAGAGTAGCAACACACCCATCTACGGCCTCAGATAAGATGATATTTGTTGTTGGACATAGGTTCCATGGGGCAGTAAACCTAACATTACGTAGTTGGCATGCCCATTTTTACTTAATTTAAAATAAAAAATATAACATAGAAATTTCAAAAGATTACCTGAATTGCTAATAGCTGATTCATTTGCTCTTCATCTTCCGCCAGTCTTTCTTCTCTCTTTCTCGCGTTTATTTCTAACAAACGCCGCGCCATTTCCTTTTTTCGTTCTTTTTGCTGTTCAGCTGTAAGATATTAGATATGTTTTTCATGATAGGTACGTGAGTCTATCCCCACCAACCTTCAGTATAATTGTAGTAACAATACCTGTCAATCCAGATGAGCTGGCAGACTGCACAAATGGGAGCTGTATTCTTTTCACATTAGCTTCATAGTAATCTGGGTTCGCCCACTTCCTTATCTCTTCCTGATAGTCAAGTGCTATGGAGCAATGCTCGTGCAATATCTCCTCTATTCTAGACATTGTTATTGCATTCACATGGACTGGGTATTTTAACTGGAGTAGCTTATGTAAATAGTATATTATTTCACTACCACCTGTAATAATTTTAATTTTTAGTATAATGTAAAGCAAACATTTTCTCGCATTGTATATTTGTTTTGACATTAATATTTTTATTAATTGTGCCACTTAGGCTGAGTTTACACTAGAGATGTGCGAGGATGCGTAGCGGGGGATGCGTTTTTTAAGAACCAATGGAATTGCTTCATTTACCTAGCCTCGCTTAGCACAGCTCTGGTGGAAACGGCTTAACGGCTTATCCCTCGCTACGCATCCTCACACATCTCTGGCGGAAAAGCAGCCTTAATCCACCTATTTAAGTAAAGTTCTAACTTTTAATATGTTTGTGCCTCAATGTTTAAAAAATATATTATGATGTTATAGTAGATCTAGAAATAGAAATAGTAGATCAAACATATAAAAATTAATTAATTAACGTAATTTATAAACATAAGGCAAAGCAATTATAATGCACAACTAAGTTTGCAGTTATTTTTATAAGAAAGCAGGCAAACAAACAGCCTGACAAACCACCTCATACTGACTACTGACAAGAGCAACACTTGCAGTGCTGTTGTTATGTCATCAAATAATTATAAGTTACCTAAATTTATCCGTCTAGCATGTTCAGCAATCACTTTACCCCGGATAACAGGTACAATGTGAATTGTATGGTAGCCACAGTTGATTATAAGTGCAGAGTCTCCTATATCATTCCGGTACAAACTGAACAATGAGTCCACTCCATAGCTCACAGCTGGGATCCCATATCCTTCAAAAAGTAGTTCTGACATTACTGAAAATATAAAATTATAATTTCGATTTCTCTGGACCTGAATGTTCTAGAGATGAAAAAGGTGTTATATTTTGATAGTCGATTTTATGGCCCTAAATTAGAGGTAGTTTGAAGCCAAACACACAGTATAAAGCAGCGTGAAATGAATACACCTTTAACAGTATGGAAAATTCAAAGGTATACAAGTTTCCTCACAATGTTTTCATTATTACAGCAGGTAAAAGGTAATGTTGGCATTTATCTTTTGCTGTGTTCAAACTCTAACTCAAAGTAAGTTAACAGTATGAGCCAGAAATCTTAGCTACTAGGCTATCACAGAATATCCTTTAATACTTCAAAAATTTCATGATTATGATGGAAGTAGGCAGCATACTTACATTGTCTACTATAATTAGGAGTTACAAAAGCCTCGGTCATCACAATCGGATGAGGAACACTGCCTTCATTATCTATTCCCAGATGAGAAAAAATGTAGTCACAAACTTGCTCCTGCACCTCAAAGTGGGTTACTACATTTTTGTCAAACTGAGTCTTGAGTTGAAATCTGTAACATCATAATAATATGTGTTTTAATACTGTTACATGTTAATTTAATTATTGTACCCAGAGGCTTATTATTCCTATGGCAAACAACTAGCCCCTAGGCACTAGGAGACAAAGTGTACCAAAGTGTACCTCAGTACCAAATTTAGTATATTGATAATAAAATAACTAACATAAAAGTTTTCTACTAAAAACTACCAAGCCAATCATGCTGAAATTTTGTTTATAGATACCTAGCTAGAGACCAAAATTTGCAGCTTTTATCGGAAATATAATCCACCTCTGAATGCACTTAAAATTTACCTACTCATGTCGATTCGAGACAATCACCTCAAATAAAGCAGGTAGCTATCAGGAAATTTTAAGCTATTTTGAGATTTACCTTACAGCTTCTATGTTAATGATATCGTTTCCTATTTGAATTGGAGGAGTTACCGGTGGTTCAGCGTCCTTCTTACACCTATCTTTCCGAGGTCTTGCTATGAGATTTTTAAAAATCAAATTGGGGTCGTCATAAATCGACCAACCCACTCTACACTGATACGATCCTGTAAAATTATATTTTAACGATAATTATAGCAAAATATTCACATACACTTCTCAGAGATGTTATAAAATGTTACAAACTTACAAACCATTATCTATCACTAAAGGTATATGACCAAATTTTAGAGTTGGAGCATATTCATGAACTACATCAGGCACTGTCTTGTAATCTTTTAATATTAGTACATCTTCCATTATTAACTATTTATTATATCATTAACAATTTATTAAAGCTATATAACTACAAGTACAAGAGTATTCCACTAGCTTTGCCTTCCTTCAGGCATGAGAGGCAATGGATTTGAATGGATGGATGGATCACGGATGGATGGCCTAGCTGGATCTGGATGGATGGGCAACAAAAGCAAACTTTGACATTACTTGACATTATTGACATTGACATTGGCTGTCAAAACTATATCTATGGTACCTATAAATTCTTTCAGCCAACAATATATGTGTATTGGTACGTACCAGAAAAATAAAAAAATTCAAAAGCGAGTTTTTGCATGTTCATTAGCTCTAAAGCGCTATCCAAACATTGCTTACCTTACTTCCTTAAAAATTATGTCGTATTCTACACATTATGCTTACCTCACTTCCTTAAAAATAAATGTGTAGTGTAGGGCTGTAGTTCGTTCGAATTCAACCATCCTAATTTTGACGTCATTGATGAGGTAAAATCCGATGACCAACTGTCATAATCTAGTGCTGCCATTGTGTACCATCTAGTTTATGTGTGTACATGAAAAGTGTCCGTCGAAAGTCGAAATGTATTAAATTAGGGTGGCGCCACCTTAGCATCAGGGCAAATTTTAAAGGAAGCGTCAAATTTTGAATATTGAAATGTTAATTGAATAATAACTCTAAGGTTACATTTACTTCATTATTTTGTACTGCGCAACTAGTTCAAATTTTCAATAAGTAACTAGTTTAGTCGACAATAATATTAAATTTTTAAACTCGGCGTACCTACTTCAATTATTCGTTTACAATGTTTACAATAACAATTTGCTAACAAATTGCTACATTCATACCATACCCTTGTCTACACCAGCGCCATCTAATTCATTTACAAATTGCTACATTCATACCATACCTTTGTCTACACCAGCGCCATTCTGGAAGGTTTTTGAACTGTTATTTATTTACAGATTACCTACTAGGAGTACTAGGACACTTTTTTCAATTTTCTACCATATATCTTATTTATATAATTATGAGATGACTCTCCTTATCTCTACCCTCCATAATTCTATTGTGCTCGCTCCATGATATTATTATAGTCATTGATGAATCGAGTCATTGTCAACATATGGCAGCGACAGTTTGATAACTTTGATATGACAGCTATAGAGAGCCCACTATAAATTAACTATACGTAATATTATTAATTAAACTTTTTGGCGGTTTCAAAATTAATCATGCAACTGCGTTTATGCATTTACTTTTTGAATATATTTTATTAGTTCTTACACAAATTATAATGAAATAAACTAATACTATCTGAGCAATACATAAGCACCGTTCAAGATGAACTCAGGAGAATCATTTTTATCGTGTGCAGTTACTGTAGAATGGACCAGTCCACAGGGTTCCATACTCAGGAAAGTAAATTATAAGACCGCCTCACTTCGTTTAATAAGAAACGAATTTCGTGAAATGTTTATGGAAATAGCGAGTGAAAAAAATGCAGCCATTAAGATAGCTTTAAAAGGAATAAATGTGTTCAAGAAATTCATGGCTGAAGGAAAAGCTAGCATAAAATTTCAAGAAGTTGGTTGCACTCTGTTTATATCGAACGCTCCACCTACTAATTTGGTATCTTTCTTGAGAACAATATTTGTGAAAATGACTGGTGACAAAGAGCAATCAGGTCACCCCACGAAGCAAAGTATGAGGTCTAAGCTTCTAAGTGGCAAAGGCCAAACATATGATGAGATAAGCCCAGTGACTGTTGCAGACATATGTAGTGCTAAAAGCAAAATTAGTAAAGCTACAGCAACTACTCCATCACCTCCATCTAAAAAGCGAAAAGCAGAAAATATAACCAAGGGCCCTGCACCAAAGAAGCTGTATTCACCTTCCCCTTTGACTGCTAAAAGTTCCTTAAACCCTGAGCAGCAACGAGTACTGGAGGCATGTCTCAGTGGTAAAAATATTTTCTTTACTGGATCTGCAGGGACAGGCAAAAGTTATCTTCTTAAGAGAATAGTAGCAGCATTGCCTCCCGACGTCACCATGCCTACAGCTTCTACTGGTGTTGCTGCTTGTCATATTGGTAAGTTGGTGTTTAATGATAAACATATTGCACAGCTTGCACACTGGATCTCAAACTGGATTTATCTTCTTGATAAATGGTAACAAAAGTTGCAAGGCATTCATGTACTGCCCCAAATAGTAATGTGGTTTAATTTGAGGTTTTAAGTGGTTATACATGTTGGATGGTTTACTTTTAAAATGTATAAACATTAATTACATTTTTGGATTGAAATTAATTGTGGATTTTTATCTCTGTATGACCTTACATAAATGTGACCATATCTGTCATCAAAAGTTGTCTTAAATTGTAGTTTAGTTACACCACATTGCACAATGAGAGTTAACTACTCAGCCCAATGTGTTGTGTATTGACCAACAATATTTTACAGGTGGAACAACCCTCCATGCATTTGCTGGTATTGGTGATGGGAGTGGTTCCATTGACCACTTATGCGAGAGAGCTATGAAGATACCCTTAGTAGCACAGAAATGGAGAAAATGCAAACATCTCATCATTGACGAGATATCAATGGTGGATGGAGTTTTCTTTGAGGTACTTACATTTATTTTTGAATTTGAGTAATAATTATAAATTCAATAAAATATATTGAAGGATAAAAATGGAATAGTGAGAAAATTTTATTGTTTTATACTTTTTTGTCTGAAGTAGGCTGTGTATTTTTAGGTGTTGTTGTTTTCTTTTTACTTATTGCTTACCTGTACTACTCATAACTGTAAGTACTTATTAACTTTTCCTTTTTTTAGAAACTTGAAGCTGTAGCAAGATATGTTAGAAAGAATGATAAGCCTTTTGGCGGCATCCAACTGATTCTATGTGGAGATTTCCTACAACTGCCTCCAGTAGTAGACAAAAGCAAGACGAGCAAAAGATTCTGTTTCCAGTCACCTTGCTGGGATAAATGTATTGACTTCTGTTTTGAACTGAGAGAAGTGCACAGACAGAAGGATCAAGAATTTGTGACAATTCTAAATAGTATCAGAATTGGTTGTGTTACCAAGGAGATAAGTGATCGCCTCCTTGGAACAGCCACTCAAAAAATAGAGAGTGATGGAATTTTAGCGACAAGATTGTGTTCTCACACTAATGACTCAAACACTATAAACATATCAAAACTGAGAGATCTTAAAGGAGAAGAGAAAGTTTTTAGCTCACAGGACAGTGATAATGCTACTAATTTACTTGACATACAAACAGTAGCTCCCTCTAAGCTAGTGTTAAAAATAGGTGCTCAAGTTATGTTACTAAAAAATATAAATGTCAATGCTGGACTTGTGAATGGTGCAAGAGGAATTGTAAGCAGGTTTGAAGATGGTTTTCCAGTAGTAAGATTTAAAAATAAAAAGGAATATACTGCTAGAGCCGAGAGGTGGTATGTTAAAAATTCTAGTGGCAATCTTTTGTGTCGTCAACAAGTGCCACTTAATTTGGCTTGGGCTTTTTCTATACATAAGTCCCAAGGACTGACCTTAGACTGTGTTGAAATGTCCTTGTCAAAGATATTTGAGGCTGGACAAGCTTATGTTGCTTTGAGCAGAGCACAAAGTTTAGATACATTGAGAGTTCTAGATTTTGACTCACGCCATGTGTGGGCTGATCCAGCAGTTCTTGAATTTTATCAAAGGTTTAGACGACGCCTTCAGCATATGGAAATAATTCCACTGGGTAGGCCCTTATCTGACAAAACAAATAAAAAACTTAAACTCAGAGACATATTAGAAAAACAAATGAAGAGAAAATAATAATTATATAATATTTTTATGATAACAGACTAGCCCAGTCTGCATACATTTTAAAAAGTTTGTCCCGTTGAAAACTTGTCTCATAGACTAAAATTATAGCATTTATTATTAAGAGATTAATTGTAGTATTTCATAGCATGTACTTTTTAATAAAAATCAGTAATGTTTTTATTTATACGTAATTCATATAAAATCTGGGTAATTGTGGTTTATGTCCTCCCAATGGCCCTCATGCCTGTATTATAATATCCGGGTCATTGGAAAAAATATTCTATCTTTAAGACTGCCAAGCATCAAGGTTTTAAATAAATGATCGATAATTATTATTATTATGGCGTGTTCAGGGTCAAATGAGAGGGTGGTTATTAGGCTAATATTTTTCATTTCAAGACTGCAAATTATATTTATATTTAGATATTGTACCTTTTAAGTATTTCAATTAATATTATAATGTAAGTAAACTAAAATAAATAAAAGCAACTTGTATTAGACTTTTATTTAAGAAAAATATACAATGATGCTTAAGATTAAATAGATTCAACTGTGGTTAATATTTCAATTTGTTCCTCAAATGTGGCAAGCTTTTCTTGCAGGCATTTGATAATATATTTGTAAGTCTCGATGGTTTGATCTTTATCCTTTTTAGATTTGAGATTGTCTATAGTTTTCTGTAAATTTTCAGCATGTCTTTTGTTCTGGGCTATTGCCTCTACAAGTCTTGTGTTTAGATGTTCTTGTTTCTTGATAACTAACCATAACATTGATTCTTCAGAACTATGTGGTTTACATCTCAAGTTATCATCAACATTATTCTCTAAATTAAATGGTTCATTCAGTTTCTGTAAGTCTTCTTTTATGTTATTATTCAGTTCTGATTGTGTCATCTTATTTAGCAATCTTTCAAGTTTAGATTTAGATGAATCAATAATCTGAAAGAAAATAAAATATTTCAACTGAATTATTGCACAAGCTGCCACCTTTTGTCATTTGTAATAACTTTTCTGTATTTCATGCAATAAATGTTTTACTATTCTACTGTGGGGCCTTACGTTAAGAGGTACTTTCCATAGGATAGTGCTGCTTGGACTCAGCTGTGTTAATTTCACATGCACTTTACTTTTTAATTTTCTTGTTTTCATATAAAAGTATATTTTGTCACCCATTTAACAGGCATTTGAGGGTTGTTAAAATTTGGATTTAAAACTACATTATTTGTTCCCTAAATTAGAAATTTATAAAAAAAAAATTATAAAAACAGAACAGTTAAATGGTATAAATACCTTGGTTGGGAATATGGTTGGAACAGCATAATCTTTGAGTCTTCTTTGAGGATCAAAATATTTCGACTCAAAATGTTTAGAACATATTTTACTCTTGCTCCAGTCTATTAAAGAACACTTGTTCTTCAAGACATGCAGCCATTTATTTCTCATTTCATTGGAAGTTGGACATCTGTAAATTTGGAAATAAAATATATTATAGTAATATTTACTTAATGTTGTTTTTAAACTAGTTGTGATATTGTTATCAGAGAAAAAAAGGGAAGATTTTGTAGGTTGTTGAGTCATTGTAGCTAATCCAGGAAACTTAGCATCCACCACCTGCATAATCTATGTGATCTATGTCTAAGAAGAAAATTCCTTAGAACTAAGAACATACTCTGGCGCAAGAAAGTAATTGGTGTTGTGTGATGTTAAAAAAACCATTAAGTACTAAGTAATCAATGATTTAATCAATCCAATAGGACTCCAACAATATGGTCGCACTTGCATGTTGCCAAATTGATGCTTAGGCATAGAGGCATGGTGAATCAACCCATTTACAATTATTCCTTTCATTATTCACAACCTATTGACAAAATCAGATTGATTTCAAACTGCCATAAACTTTGGTTGTCACTAAATATTATGGTAATCTGCTACCAAGAAAAGCTTTACGATACAAACAAACAGCAAAAGCACACTGCTATTAGCACTAACCTGTTATTAGTATTTCTTATTCTAAAACTAAACTTTTAGGCATTTTTTGTTCACATGAAAACACATAAGAAACTTGTGTGACTTGCAAAAACTGGGACCTACTCACTCACATCAGTAAACAAAACTAAATGTTCAATTAGGTAGTTCGCTCACTCGTGATTGTATGTTTAGGGGGCGAGCAAAATAAGGGATCTTTTGTTTAATTAGTGTCCTTTGTTATGTTTTGATACTTCGATAGGTAATAATTTGAATAATCATTCAGCGCAGACACTGTGTGGTGTACCAATTGCAAAGAATGAGTACAATTTTTTATCGACAACCTGAGTGGTGCAGTGTTTAAGTCACTGGTGTGCTGCGCAGAGGGTCCTGGGTTCGATTCCCAGCAGAGCAGAGATTTAAATGATGAATTTATCAATAATAGCAGTTGTTAAACCTTGTTGGCGGCTCTATCTGTGGTTTGAAAAGATGCATCACAGACCTTTTAAATTGTCCCATTTTAAGGTTTGAAAAAAATGATTAGGTATAGACCCAGCAAAAAAAAACACAAATGGGTTGCAGCAAGCCATTGGGGCGGTTTTCCATTAGGCGGCACGGCACCAGCATTGCCGTCCACCAGCACCGGCGCTGGGGCTTCGTTTTTCCACTGCGCCGGTTGCCGGTGCCGATTTACGCCCGGTGAGTGGTACAATACTGACACGGACCTCGTCCCCCTACCCGCCCCGCGCACTCGCACACGGCTACAGCACACATCCAGTTTTGCGGGGTCGGCACGACTGGGAAGCTTCCTGCCCCGGCGCCGGCAGTACTCATTACTACTCACTCATAGCCGAACCAGCGCCGGTGCCGGTAAGTGTGAAAACGAGCCATACATTTTCATATGTAAAATCATCCCCGGCGCCAGCGCCGTGCCGGTGCCATCTAATGGAAAAACGGCTATTATTATAGCAGAATTAATTATACAGGCCTGCCGACGACATTTGTCTTTTTGACACACTATAAAATAAACTCGACCAATCGGTCTGAGAAAATAAATGAAATACATCATCGGTAATATTTTGTTTATACCAATAACTTACGAATAAAAGTTTACACCGGGTGTCCTGCTGTAGGATGTCATTTTACACCCCTGTATGATACAATGTGCATTATACATGGCGGATCACAAACAGCAGAAATATTTTAAGAAAGAAAAATGTTTTTTATGAGTTTAAAACTTTAAAATTATTATGAAAACTATTTTGCAAAAAATTGAGAGATTGAGACGAATTATTTCCAAGAAATGACAATGACAGTGACAGCAGCTGACAGATCAATTCTTCAAAATTCAAGCATGGAGAATAGATAAAATTCATTCAAGTTTTACTTTTCATAGACATAGTTTTTTTGTTTCACATGGCACCACGCAATTTTGCGTATCTACATGCTATGGATAGATAGATGGTCCGACCGGAGGATTTGTATAACTCCAGCGATACAGACACGAAACGGTCGTATATATTGTCAGGGTTTAAAAAATGGAAAGGAAAGGGTTATTTACTTTAATAATTAAAAATATATAGATTCAAGTATATAACAATAATATATTTCTGATTAATTAATATTGAATTAAAATAAATATTTATTTTAAATTAATCTGTAACACTTATAGCCACAGGTGGGATGAATCTCCAAACATGACTGACTTCTGCACACGAGTGGGATACTGAATGGTGATCTAAATCCTTAATAGAAGTTTCTTCTAGTATAGGCTCTGTAGTTGAGCATTGTATATCAATTTTATATTCTCCAGGCGTCAAAAACACCACTGTACACTCATGATGAACTATCGCTGATTCAGACAAAGTTGCAAGCACCACTCTGTAAAAGAAGATGTTCATTAATAAATCAATCATTAGTTTCTTACATCTCTCCTGATAATGCTTTATAAAATAATACAGAATATTATAGTATTGTATTGACTATGTTTTAACAGTATTTGAAAAGGGTTATTATAATAATTACAAAAACTATGAATGAGTATAATATATTTGAGCAACTTTCACTATATCATTAAGTAATGTGCAGTGCAGTCCATTAAAATTTTTGGCGTGGATAAGGATACAAAGTGACATATTGCACTCACTGCTATACAACTTTATTACTTCTTCACTCAATTATTTTATTTAATAATTCTTGCAGTGGAGACACAATTACCGAGAGAACGCTAGCCTCTGACATGTAAAACGACATCCTATTTACACATTAAGAGATTTCTTAATCATAGGTAATTAATTTGACTACTATTATTTGCTTACTTGTTATTCCCTGCAGTGGCGACACGATTGTCGAGCTTGTAGTTGAGTGTGCCGTTGTTGTGGTCCTGGTACAGTCGCACGGAGAGACAGAGACGCCGCAGTGGTGACGTCAGTCCATTGCGTAACGCCACGCGCAAGTTGACACGCTCGCCCGCCGCACACACACACTCTTCTTGTGGTTTAACACATTGTGAGTTCACTTGCACTTCTGTAACAAGTTAAATTGGTATATTGCATTTTTTCACTCTTTAAATTTATGTTTTAGGTATTAGACTCGCAAATATTTCGCACGTCGCAGTCATTGTTAAGTGTCAGACACATACCTTGACAGATAAAAAGAAATCTTTCTTACACACAGTGTGTATTCAAAATATTCAAATCTTGCGTACGCGAACGCGCTGGCTAGTATTCTATTCTCAATTAACGTCTGTTGATGCTACGAGTTGCTGTCGTTAGATTGAATGCTGTTTGTGCGCGCTCGGCTGTGCTTGCGTGTTGGTAGAAATGAAAGGTCTTGTATACGTTACCCCAGTGTAGTGGTGACATGCGAACTATGTCCAGCATGGCCTGTGACAGCGTGATGCCGCGCACCGAGGCCCGCCCCGAAGCGCCCGACTGCAGCAGTCGCCAGCGTAACGCTACCCGTTCGGTCACGTGAGCCGCACATATCAGCTCCAGCGTGTTACTCGATCCCGTGCTAGTGGACTTTATGTCTGTCTCTGTAAAGGGGAAACTTTTATCAACAATATAAAGATTTTTTTATATAGGTAAAGTAAAGTGAATTTTCAAATGTGCGTGAATTTGAAAAGGACATTGAGAGCCCGATTTTGATGAACACTAAAACCATTATTTGAAATATTGAAAAATCAATCAAATTCTTAGCCAGGAATAGAACCCGCTGAAGTTGAAAGAAATATCATACCTGTACTATTACACCGTTCAATAGTGTCACTAATAAGGAACTAATTCTGGGAAGTTATTACATGTGGCAAACTTAAGGAAAGAGCTCATTTTTAATAAAATACTTTTTTTCTTACAAACTTGGTGAATTGTGGTGAAGTAAAGGCAGTGTAGACTCAACTAGGGTTTTTAACGTCCTAGCAGCATGTTTCACCAGTGCCTGACTGTACTTGCAGTCTTGCACATACATTGTGGGTCACTGGCATTTCTCAACAATCATTGGCAGCTGACTAGAAGCAGCGAATGAAGCTGTCCGATCCAGATACAAGATGGTTCACTAGCCTTCATCCAGTTTAGGGGGCGGTACAGAAGTGAAGGGGCAACGTTCTAACGGTACGGGCACTCGGCAAGCTTCACCGCCCTCCACCAGCAAGTGCTTGCCGGCCGCATAGTGCAGTTCCATCTCTTCTGCTGTCAGGTTGCGCACATCCAGCACTAGGTATAGTTGGCTTGGACTGTGAAATTCAATAGATTACTTTAGGTCTTCAGAGGTCTTGAGATACTTTTATTGAAGTGTCAAAAACGCCAAATCTTATCAAAATCTTATTCAAAATGTTTAAAGGGATATTGAAAGTTGAGCTAATGCTCCTGAAAGCACTCTAATAAGAATTACATTTTGAAATTATAAATATGTAATTGTATAAATTGACTTACATTTCTGCAGGTAAAACATCCCAGTGAGTGATGGAGACACTGGGTAGCAATTCCAGATTCATTTGAAGTGTCGACTGACGACAGTGCATGTCCTTTCCTGCGCCACCCGAATATCTTATAATAATCTAAAACATTCACATATTTATTTTACATATTGCAAACCACATCATACTGCGTAATAATAAGCGATTCAAATTAATTTATTGACAAAAGAGCAAATAATGTTGCCAGTGCTCACAATTATGTTTCTCTCAGAGCAAACAAGTTCCTTTTGTTTGTCTTCCGGAAACTTGTCTCCCAAAAAGAGGTTCATAAGTTTACTGACACTAAGTATGATGGACTGATGGTAGGCGGGTAGGTACCTCCTCTTTAACATTTCATCCATTATAATCACCCAAAGTTTAAATGTTACCTGTGTTTCGATTTGTCGACCTCTCGAGGGTGGCATTACTGATAACGGCGCAGACCAACTTGTTGTTTGAGAGTTTGTTGATCTGCAACAAATCATTATGCAATGCAACTCATGCAATAAAAACGCATTGTTGTGAAAAATAGTACACACGGTACACACATGATAAATACATAATATGACTATGGCTATACTGATGACTTTTTCAAAATGTTTACGAGACAGACATAGACAAGCCAGCCAAAATACTCGCCATTTGACCAAAATACTAGCTTAGTGTTAATTTATTTACTTTTGCACTATGCCTTGTTAATATTGTGTTTTGTTTTATGTCTTTTATTGTGGTCTAATAAATAAAGCCTTATGAGAGGCAGAAAGTGTTGCAGAGTTACAAAGTTGTGACATAATGTGCTGACCAAATTGACACTTAACACTGGGTGGAAGTATACTTCTACATCTCAGTTATCACAACAAAATATGTAGGTACCTGAAACTGCCTGAAGTCCTAGGCATAAGACCGCTGCTCAGTGAAGTCTGTGGATTGGAGGTCTGTGTAGGCAGCGAAGACTGTGCATGGGGTACCGGAGACCCCACTCTTGATGGATAGTTGGATGTCAAACTGTTCGGGAACAGATTCTCCCCCACCCCACCGAGGTCCAGGAAATCCGCCTCCCCATACAATTGCATCACGATGGTTGCGACTGTGTTTGGAGCAATTGGTAGTTGTGACTGAACATCATCGTTAGACCAGGTGAATACTTTTGACTGTAGCTCCCTATCCATGTTTGACTGAAATCATAAAATTCATATAAAACACTTTTTGTTCTAAATGTAATATAAAAAGATGAAAGAGGTTTTGTGTACGCATTATTATAAAATTAAATATCCTTTCTATTTAATTTTTTTTTTCATTTACAATTATCACATGGAAATAAATTAAATTAAAATCTGATTTACCTGAATGGCTAAATCTAGATATTCAATGGGCACGTTACTTGTATTAGTAATCTTGATAGTACACTCAGTGCTCTCGCCATTGTAAAGCGAAATATTTGTAATACTGCCAACATTTTCAGAATTCGACAAGTTAATGTTACCAGAAATCGCCACAGTAGTCTCTATTGTAATAGTAGGAAGGCTCGGAATCACTTCTATGGAGTAGGAAGCAGGGAATTTATGCGGCGTTGGCATATTTTTTAATCTGCAGTTTGACTTAACCCCTAGCGTATGAGTAGAATATCCTAAAATTTGTAATTCTCCAATTTCCTTTGGAGTTCCATGAAGGTTGACGGTTGTAGGAGAGTCTGGTGGTAGAATTATTGTCTCAGGAATGGATTCGAACACTACGCCGGATGTCAGCAGACGCATGTTGGAGACTTTCAACTCGAACGGTAGTGGATTTGTCAGCTTCATTTGTACTTCGCATATATCATCTTCAACCCACAAGTATTCTGAAAACAAAATCAGGTACTTACATACAGGCAAATCAATTTTTTTTAGTTAAAAATAATTGTTAAATAACATTCTTACCCATTTTCCCTTCATCTTTCTTAGCTTTTCTCTCAAGGCTGCCAAAGTGTATAGGTGTGAATATGAACGGTCCGTGTTGAGACTTTGATTTGATGAGGTGCGGTGTTCTTGCGGGCGGCAATGGTCTCGGTGTGAAGAATGAACAGCTTGGCACGTGTGTAAGGTTGGCTGGGGGAATCACTTCCCCTGTCTCCAATACTAAGGGCACTGGACCCCCCTCGCATTGGGCTGATAGAGCCTGAAATGACGTTTTTGGTGATTGATAGGATGCAGAAAATAATATTATCAAACACACTAAATATACTGATTGCAACCCATTAGTGACCCACTGCAGGGTCAGGTCTTCTCTTCGAATAAGCAGGATGTAGGCCTTAGTCAATGCTGGCCTAGTGATGGTTAGGTTAGGTTAGATCTTTTAGTCATGCAGGTCTTCTCACGATGTTTTTCATCCACCATTATAGCTCTTTTCATTCACTATAGATTGCGTGTCACCGTGGTCGAACCCAAAATTTTGCAGTAAGACGCTGAATTCAAAGCCACTTCACTATAACCGCTTTAACGGTTAGGACGATCTTTTCTTCAACAATTTATCTAAAAAACATGTGAAATGTGTACATTTGTACAATTCGAATATGGTTGAGGTACATACTCGTAATATATTATTATGTATACCTGAAGCTGGATGGCCAGGTCGCGGTGGTCCTGCTTGGAGAGGTGCGGCCACATGGTCTGCAGCAGGAAGGTCATGTGCCGCGTGGCCAGCGCGGGGTGGCCCATACGTCTTGCGGCCACCACCAGCTCCTGCAGCAACTGGATCTGGAGTGCCGGCCAGCCTGGATACAACCCCACTTTTAACTGACTTCAAAAAAGGTGGAAACGCTCACTTTATATGCAGTAGTATATTTATGAGGGATTTGCAAAATTCTTTACTGTTGTGGTATAAGGTATCCTCATAATTTCTAAGTTTTAAGTTAAAGTTAGAGGAAGGTGCGGCGGCTGTGTTATGTAGCTTGTAGTACCAGATTTTTTTCACTTAAACTTTCGTGAGTGTTTATAAACATTTAAAATAAGATAAATAGTTGCGACCTCAAAGCCGGCGCAAATGTTATTGGGATTGGTGCGAACGAACGATATAATTTTTTTTAAACACAGATCTTAAATAATAGTTAATATAATATAATAGTTTAACTAATAGTTTAACATACTTTATAATAAATAATAGTTTAACATAATATTGAATCATTATTAATTTTCAGAATATTGAATAATATTGAAATCAACAACTTTAATGAAACAGTTATTGGTGTGACTGGTAATAACTAAAATAATTATGGCGCTGCCATTAAGGTTTTTTATTTCCTTTTATAGCTATAATTATTATACACGATGTAGACTCACCAACTTGATGCTGGATGACGTAATTGGGGTCGAGGCTGAGACGGTGTCCGGGGAAGCTGTGCAGCATCAGGTAGTAGCAGCGCTGCCAGTCAGGGTGGGGGTTGTTGGGGCTCACTTGTCGCGTGGCTGCTAGGCGCTGGCAGAAGGCTGCTTTACGTAGAAAGCCTGGAAAACACACCCAGAGTGACATTATAGAGATATGTCAGTGCTACTGGTGCCAGTGATGGTCCAATTTATGTGTGGATTTCATGGATGCAACAAAGGCACAGAAATAATTCCCAAAGGACACTTACTTGTACCTTGTAAAATTTTGAAATACTTTTAATAAACATTTTAAAAGTCTTACCTATTTCCTTATACAGGTCAGCCAATGTATCAAATCTCTGAATCTTCTCCTGTTCACTTAATGTCAGATTGATAAATATGACATTCTGTAGGAAACTCGATGCATGCAAGCTGTTATTTTGCTCCACTGCAATTCTAGCAGCTTTGAAACACGCTTCTGTCTCTATAATACCAGCATTTTGGTATTTACTGTAGTGTATTATTGCTTTCCGATATTTCTCTGCAATCTCTTCCCCGTTTAAGAGGTATTGGTTGTTAATCTGAGAGGGAGGTTGTCTAGGAATTGAAGGTAAATCAGGGCTTAAGTATGACTTTTGACTTTGATATTCAATATCACTGGAGGAGGCTAAGGATTCTGTATCAGCATTGTCTGTTTCTGACTGCCGTGAAGAAGTTTCCATACTTTCAGAGGAAGACGGAGTTAGTTCACTGGGTGGATTTACTGGACTAGAAGTTTTGGAAGATCGGAGAGGTGAAGATGTTAGTTTGAATTTTCTAAATGGATCAGTATTAGGTTGATATAAAGATAATGGTTTGGTTTTGTTGGGTGAACTCTCTTGTAAGCTTGCATTGCGATGAAGAGGGGTAGTGTTTCTTAAATTTGGATACTGCAGTATGGCAGAAGTTGCACAATGGCCTGAAAAGTATCAATATAGCAATCAAATAAGATGAAGAGGAAATTAATTTTTTTGTTCAACAACTTTTTTCTTTTTATTATAATATCTTTGAATTACCTTCTTTAGCAGCTGCCAACCAAAGCCAATCGTTCACCGATTTGAGTATTTCTGCTGCAGAATGGTAGAGATTTAAAGCATCAGACACCAGTCCCGCTTGTAATGTTAAATCTGCGAGATTTTTGGTCACACGCCCCATACATCGCTTCTTATTATTTCGAGATTCCATATCCAGACCTGCAACATTAAAAAGCAACTTTATACAATAAGAAGTTTACAGTTCATGAGGGACTTAATATTGGAATGGTCAACAGATTTTGTGGCTATGAGCTATGCTTTAAAAAATAACTGATTTGGCTGATAATAAAGAGAAACATACCTACAAAGTCCTTCTTTTCAAATGGTGCTAAAAGCAGGGATACTTTCTCCAATTTCTCTCTAGACCTTTCCAATCTCTTAGACTCCACAACCCAGAACAGAGAGTTAATTAGGTCAGCTACATGTTGCTCTAGGTCAGGCACAGGGTCATTTTCCCCATAGAACATGGCAGTGGTTTTGAAGTTAGACGGGGTGGTGAAGTTTTCTTCTTGGGCCAAGTAGGAGGCTGCAGAGGAGCAGGATTGGGGGAAACTTTCTGATGATGACATACTGTCTGGCTGTTCACTTGGAAGGGATGCTCTGAAAATATTGATAAATGTATAATATAAGTAGACAAGGTAAGTGTCTGCAACCCATTGCAAAAGCTGATCTCCTCCCACTATGAGAAGGCTTTAGTACACCTCATATCCCATAGAACTCTCAAGTTTTCTCACTATAATTTCCTTGACCTTAATAGCAAGTGAAATATTTAAGTTACACACACAACAAAGTCCACACAATAAAATTTAAAAATTATATATTTTTCTAAACATTGATAAAGCCAACAAATAGTAACTGGTTGTATCCTGATACATACGGCATACCCATATTTACATTAGCTGGTTTAACAGAAGAGTTCTTACTTGCAGAACCTTATTAAATTGTAGAAAATAACTAGTAATGTAAACTTACTTCTCACTTAAGCTGCTTTTGTCTCTAGATGTTTTATCCTCCTCATAAATACTGTATGTCTCGGGCTCTTGCTCTGGCTTCTTTAAGTTGCTACCAGGTCCAAACATGAAGGCCCGGGAGTCATACAATGTGTTTGAGTATTTCACTTTAAGAGACTCATGAACTCGGCAAACCTCATTTAATTCAATCTGATTTGCAAATTTACTGAGTGTTATAAGGCCTAATAATCTCCTGTGAAAGGAAGAAATACACATCAATCATATTATTATTTGAGAAAGTATAAGAGGAAATTTAAGGTAAATTTTTTTTTATACCTGTGGGTTTGGAAATCACCCCAATCATTATTTTCAACTGGGTAGTCCCTTACATACCGCACCCATATGTCTCTCACTTGCCCTGTGGAATCTTTAAATAAATTGTTTATTAATTTGAAGATTATTTTATTATATAGTTATTGGCCATTATATTATATTATATTTATGGGCCTAAATAAAATTGATGCATGATGGGACGATTTTGTACAAGTAGTAGAGTATTTATTTAGTAATTATGGACTAATAAGAGTCTGTCGCAGCACATGAGAGCACTTACCAGTAACTTTAATGTTGTTAACGCGCTGTATTCTTTCCCAGAGTTTACCGAAGTTAGCGAGAACGCCCCCTATCCCCTTAACCAGCACCAGCAGGCACGCGTGGTGCTGCGCGTGTTGGCCGTAGTCCGGGTGCGACATCACTGACTCTCCTGGCGCGTGAGACAGGATGTAACTCACCGATGAGCGCATTGATATACCATTTGTTGGACCTCACACGAAACCCTCACAATATTAATGTGCCAATTCACTGTCCATTACAGCAAAGCTGGAAATAAAAAACCGATCATTAGCTCACGAATGATTCCAGCAACAAAATTAAAAACAGTTACGAGCAGAGTATACTTACGTGCAATAATTACAACAATTTTACACAAGTGAAATTCGGCAGTAAGCTTAGCGCTGTTGTAATGACGTACGATTGAATTAATAATTGGAATATAGATAGAGATTGCAATGCAATGCGGTTCAATTCACAAACAATATTTTTTAATTGTATTCAATATTATCATTCCTGTATTCATGTCATCAGCACAACTGACGTATCAACGTACGTACAACCAACGACAGAGTGACAGACTATGACGTATTGGACCTTTTCAATTTGACGTAGTAAGCATACTATTGCCATCAAAATAAATGAGTTCATATTTTTACCGCAGCGCAACATTATATTGAAACGAGGTGTACAGCAAATTTCGCAGAAGTTTTTGAACTATAGACACTGTAGTATAATAGTAGCTAGTAACCTTATTCAACAAAAGAAACGATTATAAAATTATTTAAAGCATAAGTATAGTTATAAGTATAGTTATTAGGAGTAAATGGAATCAACAAGGTTAAAAAATGAGAAAAAAGGGGAATAGAAAAATATATGATGAATACACCGACGGTCAATGACAACTGAGTATCAGTAACTGACTGTCTGTCTGACATTTGACAGTAGTGTTGCCGAACTATCGATAGTAAAACTATCGATAGTTTTCATCTAAAATCATGTTCCCTATCGATAGGCCTATCGATAGTATCGATACTATCGATAGCACAGAACAAGGCAATACTATCGAATGAGTGCAATACTCTCGATACTATCGATAGTATTGTAGTTCGTTAATTACAAACTGCAAATAAAAACGACAGTATCGATACTATCGAACGATAGTATCGATAGTATCGATACTATCGATTGTTTTGGACTATCGATAGTTTCACAATTTGCAATAGTATTCGGTTTGTTTTAACAGTAATGTAGTTGAGGACCATTATAGGCTGGTATCTGGCGGCACGGCAGTGCCCCCAACAAGTCAAGCAAAAATCGGCACTAGCAAACGTAGAAGCTTCAAATTTAGAATACAATTAGTGTTTAGTGTATAAGTCGAGGAAAAACTAAAAAAAATTCGATTTCGGTCCAGTTTTCTAGATACACCAACTGCATAAATAATTTTGTAAGCCCATACAAATGTACAGGATTACAAAGTTGTGCTTTATGGGTAGGATTGCTACCGTATGTTAACTTTTTGAAAAGTGTATCACAAATAATTTTGTATATTAAAAGACTCATTAAAAGTGTATTCTTGCATTGATGGATGATCCAATATTTCCAAGAATAAAATATATAAATACCTACATATGTCAGTGTAAATTATTCTTGTAATTTTCCAACATGCCTTGGCTAAAAGCTGTACGAAAAATTGGATGCAATCAAATGGTTAAAAAGAACTATCAATGTTATTTAGATAAAACTAATTAATATATAATTTGTTTTGAGATTTATGTATTTAAAATTCAAATTATGTTTATTTTCAATAAAAAGAAAGAGGAATTTGTTCTATAAAAAATTATTTATCACACAACACCAAATAACTGGCATTAATATTAGAATAGATGCAGTTTTATGCAGTGTAAAATATACCAAAAAATTTTCTTTTGAAAAACACTTGATTGTGATTGACTATTATACCCGAAAATTGCAAACTATACTAATGCAAATTGTTAAAACTATCGATAGTCCAAAACAATCGATAGTATCGATACTATACTATCGATTAATTATCGATAGTCCGACTATCGATCGGCAACACTATTTGACAGTGTTATATCAATATCAAATCAACATAACATAATTATATTAAATTAAAACATAACCTCGAAGGTTCGCTCGCGAAGCCTTTAATCGAGATTCTTAAATTTTGTATTATAAGTTGAAAATAGTGTAGTAAGAAGTTGAACATCTTGTTAAGATCAAAAAGTTTTTCTTGTACGGAATGGCATCTAAAGAAAGCGGCGATAAATCGAAAGTGTGTTTTACGTACTTAACTGCATAAAGTAATCTTTATTATTAAAAATATTGTTTATTAATCTTGTTAAAATTTCTAGGCTTCTCAAGGAGCAGGCGATAATAAGGAGAAACGACGAAAGGAGTCTATTTTGGATCTAAGCAAATATTTAGAAAAAAGTATTCGAGTGAAATTCGCGGGAGCCCGGGAAGCCGCCGGCATTCTCAAGGGCTACGACCCTCTTCTTAATCTTGTATTGGACAATACAACTGAATACCTCCGAGGTTTGTATTTGAGCTGCAATAGTTACCATTTTAATGAGAAAATTATTTTATTTATTTTACTTTTTCGTATTACCTTGCGGAATGGAAATCTTTTCCAGTGTACAAGCGTAAGGATATATTATGTAGACTATGACAAGTGTAAATATACTTTTTTCATTACACACATCACAGTAGGCTAGGGTATCCTGCTTCCATCTGAGAAGTACACAGCCAAACACTGACTTGAATATGTTTTCTTATCTCCTGTAACCTCCCTTGTAAGTCAAATTTGATATTAAGATTTTTATTAGAGGTTAAGTTTAGGCTGGAACTCTAGGTGTATGCCTCAAAGTCTCTTGAGCAACCAAAGTTCCCCAATCATGTTTAGATTAAGGTATGAAGAACATGCCATTCATCATTGGGTAATAAGTGTGGCAGTAAGTCTGTACTCAGTTTGAATGTGTTTTCACTTGAATTGTACAAACAACTAACTCACATGCAGTGAGTGCAGTGCACCCATAGTACTTATAAGGCTGGGATTATAATTATGTATACAAATATACATACACAAGTTAAATTTGTGCAAACACATTGTTTTACAGATCCTGATGACCCCTACAAGCTTCTAGATGACACAAGAGCTCTAGGCCTGGTAGTGTGCAGAGGTACTTCTGTTGTCCTCATATGCCCCATGGATGGCATGGAGGCCATTCCCAATCCCTTCATCACACAAGAAGGATAGTGTTTTCCGTTTGGTGTATTGTATATAATGTTGAGAACATTGGTTTAAGTGAATGAATTAAGGTTTATTAAGTACTTTGGATTAAAATTTAAGAACATTTGTTTGTTTTTATATACATTTTGATTTTGATTGAATCTTCTTGGATTGTTTTTATATTTGAATAAGTTAGTGATGCTGTCACTGCTGGACAATGCTGTCGAGATGTTTTTTATCCCTAACTATATAATTTTGTATAATATAAACCAAATTCAGAAGCAAACACAAACAAAACTTTGTGCAAGCAAAATTGGTTGTTTAATAAAATAAATTGCCAGTATAAAAACTTATATTTCTCTACTTAACAAAGTATTGCACAATTTAATTCTTAAAAAGCATATTCTTATGAAAAATAAATTAGGACAAAATAATACTTTAATGTCTTACACCTAAATTATGCTAATGGTAACTTTAAGAACTCTAAAGAGTACTTTGTGTCTATTCAAATCCAAATTCGTTTCTTATCCAAGGATAACTCTTAGGGCAATCTGTGCAAGTAATCATGTATTTATCGTGTTCCAATACTTTAGAAGGAAGTTTGCAGGTATTGGGCTTGGTGCAAGCAACTTCTGCCGGTTCGAAATGACGAGCTTTGCACTGCCAAGGCTGGAATTTCTTTAATTGCAATACTGGTGTTGGTCGCCGTATCCACTCTATGACTTCTCTGTATGATACAAAGTATACATCTGGTAGCCGCAACAGTTCATCGGTGAATTTCTAGAAGAAAAATTACAGTCATAATTTTATTATGGCAATTCTGCTTTTGAGCTACTTCTCAAAATACTGGGGTCATCGTGGTAATAGCTCAGTGCCTAAAATCCATCACATACTGTATAGGCCCCGTTCAAATCACAAGGAATGCACCAGTCACTTTTTTTAATTACAGTGTATTTTATAAAATTAGTGTTACCTGTTATAATGTTAAAAGGAACCATCGGAAGAAACAAACATGCCTAAGAGTTCTCTATAATATAATGTTTTTGAATGTTATAGAATGCTGAAAAACGTAATCTTAATTAGGAATTCTGATTAATACAAATTATTACCTTCAATGCAACTAAATATTCTTTATTTTTCAGCCACGTTGAATGTAGGTGGATGCCAAACGGAGCTCTGTTTTTCAGATAGTGTCTCTTAAAATTTTCCATCAAGATGTTATAAATATCCGAGCCTTTCAATGTTGATGGACAGTATTCTAGGGTGGCACAAGTGTGTTCTCCGCTTACTAGAGGATTAATGACCATTTCCCATAGGCCTGCGTAACTCCTGGTCGGGCAATATTGATTGTTCCCTGTGTAACCACAGAAAAGTTTAATATCTGGGTGATACTAAAAAAATTAAAATAACTTATGATTTAAGCGTTAGGTAAGTATATTTCTCATCTGTCGTCCAACTTTATCTTTATCTTTATCGTGGAGACCAATTTGTGAAATAAAGTAGGTACACTCACTTATGATCTGTATGAAATCGTAAATTTGAGTGTTATTATACAAACTTGTCAGCGCGTCTTCCATAACAATAGAGATTCATAACACCTTACTTAATCATCATTCACACGCTCTACTTGTTTTATATGCCGTGTTAAATATGGTCGAGAAAAAGCCGTTAATTGATTCTAGTAAAGTATGTGTAACCTACAGGCATAGACAAAGTTAAATCACGCACGTAATATCAACCTAGTATTGTACCACCTACGAGTACATACTCGTAGGTCGATGATACCCAAAGTGCGATGCGAATGAATTAGGGAGAAAATGAGGATATTGATGAAATGTTATTGGTGTTTTAAGATTGTGTTTGTCACTACAAATTTTGCTATTTATGGATGAATAACCCATAGATGTCTAAATTATCTGTTTATTTACTTCGGAGCTAAAGAATTTCGCGCGATTTGATGCTTGCTGATCTGAACTGTTACGAGATAAAATTATGCTGGATTCAGCTAGATTACGGGATCGCACTTTGCTGGATCGCAGTCCCAAATCCACTCTTAACATTACAGCTTATCATCCGCTTTGTAAACTTTTAATGTGGCCTTAACGTACAATTTTTATCTTACATTCTATCAAAATTAAATCATCATGGCCAGTGATCTACGGTGCAATAAAGTTAGGAAACTTATAACCTAGATAAATGTAAATAAGGACTTGATACATCTTATTCAATACTCTGGTTATTCGGTTCTGGTTATTTTACCCATGCATGTATGAGGCATTTTGTAGTCGAGAGTGTAGGGCCAATAGGGCGGATTGGAAACCGGCGCGACAACGGTTGCGTCGTAGACAAATCCGAACTCTTGCATCATCAGAAACTGCCTATTCCATCCCACGGATAGATAGGGAACTCGCATGCCTCTGTAAGACAACAGTATGTATAAGATTTAATGAAATAAATACCAAAAATGTGGGAATGCATTAATGTAGGAGAATAATCAGTAATCACTCAAACAAACATAAGATATTTGTACCTGAAATCCTCCATCCATACTCTACTAAACCTGTTTATTATGTTGGCTTGACCAACCATTTCATCAAACCAATCTTCAACTGTAGCGTTTTTCGACCACCATTCTTCTGGACCGCGGTGTCTGTAACATTCAATTAAAAGCGGAATAAGTGGAGTCATAGGTAATGCCATCACACCTTACCGTCACCCTCATAGCCCACCGTGGGGCAAGATGTGCATCGTGTCTTGTCGTCCATCGTCCTCACGATTAAGATTTTTAATTTCTGACTATTAAGATCGTGGTTATAAAAAGTATAGTAAAAAAAAATTGCAAATTGTACGGCAAACTTACGTGATGGAGTTAATCGCTATCTCATGTCCATCGTTCCACAATTTTTGTATGTGTCTATAGTTCGTATAAGGGTGGGATACAAAGAACGTTGCTTTAATCCCACAACCGTTCGGGTTCCGGCGATCAGGAGTGAAGAGATGTTTCGTGTAGATGTCCCAGTTCTCGTGGTTGACTGCCCCGTCAAACGTTAGCGTGATCATTTGCGGTGTCTGCACAGAACGGCGGAAACTTAGAGTTTATTTAACAATAGAGATCAAAAAGCATGCAATTTTATGTTTTGATGGCAAGTAGATGTCATCTGGTACTCTGTAAAGTTGTAAATTTTGAAACGAGCCTGTGGGTCGCGACCATCATTCTTCTTGGTGGTCATCACTGTTCTTGGTGGCCAACACAAGCAAAGCAAAGGTATACGATGGAAAATGTAGTTAATTCCAAAAAATATTTTAACAGATTCTAGTATTCAAAATTGGTGTATCCTCGAGTGGTACCTCCAATAGACTATAGATAGCTATATACACTGTAGATTGCAATTTAGGTATAATGCTTTTAAATTAAATAGAAATTTGACTGTTCATACACGTGCTGTCTGATCGTACCTGCTTACACGCACTATTCTTAATTTCGTCTCTAAGCCTAGAGGAGAAAATAGGAAGTCTATGTAAATTCCGTTCGTATATTCTTTGTAGACACTGCAAAATGATTATTACCTGACTTGGAACTAGACTTCCTGGTATTTCATTGCCATTCTTTGAACAGAAACATTCAGGTAGATAGCACAAGCCTGGGTCGCAAGGTGCTGCAGAGTTGGGATCATAGTTGACGTCACACCATCCCTGGACATTATACAAATGAAAGAAATCGCATTCTAGAAATATCTTTTAATAAAAGTAAAACCAAAAAGGTTTCTTTCTATAACTTCTAAACACTTAATGTTTGAATAGATAGTGAAAGTGAAAAGTGAAAGAAATAGCAATGCCAACTGCCAGTGGTCATCATAGGAATTAGGATATAAGCGATTTGTATGTATTAGAAACTAAAGTCTTAAAAGTCTGTTAGTGTTAAGTAAGTAGCCCATTATAACAACCAGAGGTTAATTTTGTATAGGTATGTACTTTATCTTGCTAATTTATTATGTGGAATATATTATAAGTACGAGTAGTTGCCGCTCGACAAGTCCTCGTTTAGTCCTTATTGGAACTAATTATGGTTGCCTGGGAGCAGCAGTGACCACATTAGCTGGCTGACCACGGCAGTTCATGATTTGCTCTTGTTATGCGAAAGATGTAATGGTAACATTCTTATCTAATCAGAACTGTTGAGTTATTAATAACTGAGTTTTATTAAGTTAAATGTTGTGCAATAGATATTTACTTCATCTGAAGAGTCTGCACAATCAGTGGATCCATCGCAGAAATACTCCGCAGGTATGCAAGTTTCCTCGGCACAACCAAGGTGCGTCTCATTGGCGCAAGCTGCTTTTTCTAGCAAGGGCTTCGGTACGAGAGTTTCTGAAAATATTATCTATTATTACGCACTTGTTAATTAAACTCGAGCAAGGTCTTACCACGCGGGCTATTGGGATTAAAACTAGGACCTCTCGAGATGATCTGAAGTATGACCTACCCTACCCTACACCAAATTATTTATTTATTTATTTAATAACTCTTTATTGCACACATATATAAAAAGAATATCTGTTCTTATCTACACTAATGAATCAATAAAAACAAGAAATAGGACAATGCACAAATGGCGGTCTTATCGCTAAGAGCGATCTCTTCCAGACAACCAAGTGGTTAGGAGTTGAAGAGAACACAGAAGAGTGAGAAAAGGGTAGGGTGTGCAGAATATAATATAGAATATACATTATAATGAGGGGAGAAAATCATCAGTAGGATGTTTTCAATTCATTATTAATAGGAGCTATTTCCGAGTGGGGTCAAACCATAGAACACAGAATACTAATTTAGTATTCTGTCTTCTATGGGTCAAACGTTTGGAAATTCAGGTAAATGTGTTGAAAAGGGAGAGCTGTAGAGATCTCTAAATGGATAGAGGATATTATTATTATGCATCCCTCGTATTTTTTGTCGTCATTCAATTTAATTGCACCGGCAGTAAGTGTTAAAAATCGTACGTACTCTTACATAAATAAACGAAAGTGTTCGTTTCATACCTACCCGTTGTTAAATCACAATTATGCACGTTCTGTGGTTTGTCACACAACTGTCTGTTAACGTCGAAAAGTAGACCAGGCGAGCACCGGAACTCGAACACGTCGCCTTCGAGGCATAGATAGTATTTAGCACATTCGTCGCTTGTCCACATCACATCTTCAGTTCTATCTGGGTCCCTAAAAATAAGATTAATTGGTTGAATATATTTCTATAGTTTTCTTTGGCTTGATTCTGTTATGACACGGCAAATTTAACTGACACAAAAACACAAATTGTGATATAGGTAGGTATATTAGATATTGCATACGAGCAGCAAATGATAAAAGAGAGAAAATGACGTTATGTGGCCACTGAAGCCCAGGGACTCAGGACCGGGTGGAATGCCGTCGATAAGCTATCTAATAATGGACTGCGAAGGGCTGAAAGGAAGGAAAGAATGAAGATTCCCCAAAATAGAGAGGCATAATGAAGGGGCCATTGCACTTAATACGTGCAGGGCGAATGAGTGCCTAAAGTACCTCCTCGTGAAACGAGGTACGCTACCTACGAGTATCTACGTAATCTATATGTAATGAGGTCTGTGACTCATGCATCACATTGATTTGAACAGATCGAACTAAAGAATAGCGAAAGTGAATTTCTCTTACGAGTGCAGGAAATTGAAGTAAAGTTATGTGAATTATAATACGTCGCGAGTCGCGTTAGTCCTCGGTCGGCCGGACCACGGACAGTAGGCACGGTAGCAGCATGCTGTCAAGGTTGTAGCGAAAGTTTGGGGTCAATGTCCCAACGCATTCTACCGTATATCGTAGCGTAGCACAATCGTAGCACATCGTAGGAAGCTAGGAAGTGTTTCCTATTTCACTGTACTACCGCGTGCGTGATACGCGATATGTTTGCATTTGTTTTCTTTATTATAAGTAGGCTGTCATCACGAAAATAAATACGTGCACGGTGCAATTGTTTTTTTTCTTTATTAGATGTAGGCAAACTAATGCAAAATAGCAGTATTTCTTTGGGCAAGCATTGTTTGAACCGGCGCGGCTGGTGTTGTCGCGGCGGGGGTTGTCGCGTCGATGAAATTTGGTCTATTTTATGCCCTTAAACCTCTTGTATCTGTTCTGTGCCTCAAACTATCGCTAGGTCGAGACCAAACACACTGTATAATGCACACTTTCTTTCCTTTAAAAAGCGAGTAAGGTCAAATTGATTTAACATGGAAAATCTTGTGTAACCTCTGCTACCCCGTGAACTGCAAATGCTAGTTACGCTAGCCCGTCATACAGCTTTCTTGTCATCAAGCAGAATTTCACTTTGATCAACAAGGTACTTATGTTTTTTTGATTTTAAGTTGTTACGATATTGTTGTGACTATTAATAAACATACTTCACTTTATTATTAACACTTGTGCGTTTTGATTGAAGTAAGAATTGTGTTCTCAATACCTAATGTTCTACTAGATAATCTACGTATAAGTAGACTTGTGGATATTCACATAATATGTATAATATATTATATTTACATAATATTACATAATTATGTCCGCTTCCCGCTATCCCCTTGCATTGCGTGGCTGGGTAGTGGAAGAACTTTTCTTTAAATTTTATGAAAATTCACTATGTATTTTCATAAATAAACGAAGAAATAAATACTACGCCTTAAAAAGTTATATGGTTATTTAGGTACTGAGCTTTTACTTACCTATTATGTTTTTTTTAACTATTCTGTCCTAATTAGTTTTAAATGCACAGCGCTCTGTGTCAACAATCACAAATACTACTGCAACAATAGGTAGGTAGTAGGTACTTACTTATTATTAACACAGATACATATTAACAAAACATTTTGTTTGAGCTAGCAAATTAATTAAAAATCAAACGATGAAAGGACATGCGACAGTTGCGATGTGCGACACTGTGTCTGAGATTGAGGTAGGTAGTAACACAAGTACGTACACATGTTTGTTTCGATACCTATACGATTTCGACTAAAGATTTCCCTTAGACGTTTTGAGATACCTACATTAATGTTTTTGTATGGGTAAGTACGTGTACCTAAAGTAAATAGTAATGATACACAATTTAACTTTAAATCAATATTTCTTATTGTGGGACCAAGCAAATGCATATCCGATATCTTAGCAGTAATACGATCTCCTTGTATGGAGGTGTTGGGACCAGCAGAAACAAATCTATCTTAAAAATTTTATGAATATACAGAATTACATAATTACGACAGATGTCACTTCCAAACTAAGACGATTAGACGAACCTGTAAAATCTCCCGCTTTCATGACACTTTATGTTCTCCGAACTTCTTTTTTGCACATGTTTTCCACTCACTCCTGAAATAAATTAAATTTGAAATCACCGAATAGGAACGTGCACTACTAAAAATACTAAGTAACACTTCAAACACTTAGTCTTTATGTATGGGATTTTTATTTAATAATAATTGTGGAAGTGAATTACTTAAATTATTAATAATTTATACAAAATAAGTGTTGCATGATTTATATTGTGTAGGTACCTATTGAAATAAACACGATAAAAAGTGCGATAAGTCGTGAAAGGTATCGTCGAGTCATGTTGTGGGCTCGGTTTCTGGCAAAATACTGTTGTTTGTGCGACCGTGTCCGTCGGTCGACTATTACTGACTTTACTTTCTTTTACATCAGAGGAAGTATGAAAGTCGTTAACACATTGGGGTCCGGGTGTTATGTCCTAACAAAGGTGCTACTCTCTTCTTAAGAAAAAGTGAAATTAATTATGTTATAGGAAACTAGGAGCTTATATTGTAACTATAACTAGAATGGGGATAATATAATCATATATAGCAAGTAGGTAATGGAATTTATGTTTATTCTGCGGAAAACTGTGTATTCTCGAAAAACATTTGAGCTACGAAAAAGTCTGAAGTGCGGAAATCTGACCTTCCGGAAAATTCTCAACTGTCATGTCAACACTTACTTGTGTATAGTCAGTAAACCATACCAAACTATATCTATCTTCGTTCTGTAAATTCGGCATATATGTAAGAAGTTATATTTTGCTACAAATACTAAACACAACCTTATTAAGATAATGAATAATGACTTTCTATATATAGCAAAGCTTAAAACGGTTTATTAACTGAAATAATAGAAGTTTTACGGCCAAAACCACCTCGAAATAAGCAATACGCAAATTGCCTGGTGCCAAAGATAGGAAGAAAAAGTCAGAACTGTCAATTGTGTCAATAAATAAACACTGTCAATGTCAAATGTCAAATTGTAAAGTTGTCATTGTCAATATCTTCAAATCTTCATTCATATCTTGTGAATAACTGAATAATTGAATATACCAGTGGAGTGGTGTGCCGGTGTATTTAATGTATTTATTAATTATTTAATTTTATCAGTGAAAAATAACGCTTATCAGTTTAAACTGTACCTATTGTTGATTTACGATGAAATGCATGTCTTCCATACTACAAATTCTAATTCTGATAAGTGCTTGCTTAGCGACGTTGTCGCCGCCATCCACCGACAAGAAGTCTCAAAAGAATGTAAAGCCTCAAGAGGGTGCTCGGAAAAATAACGTTCTCGACAGAAAGTTGGTAGTAGAAACGCCGCTGGTAAAAGATATACTAAAATACCATGCCACGTATCACAACGACGTATCCTGGAGGAATTTTAAAAATACCGTGTTGGGTTATGTGACGCCTGTAATATTTTGGGTTTCTTCCATTTTTATTGATTATTTCCTCTGTTTATGTTTAGAACTGTAAGATTGCTATTATATACTTTTACTGGTTACCTTTTATAATGAATTATCTTGTACTTCTTTGCAATTTCATAAAAATAGCCTTTTCATATCATAATATGGCTTATTAACTAATGTGAGTTCACTGGCAAAGTGGCCTGTAAAATATGTTGATAATTTTATTTTCAGTGGAACAACAAAGGCTATGATGTCGCCAAAACCTGGTCACCTAAATTCAACTTTATTTCCCCAGTATGGCTGCAGATTAAGAGGCAGACTCCCAATATTTACATTATAACAGGCCTGCATGATGTAGACCATGCCTGGATGAAAACTATCCGGCAAAGAGGTGCTGAAAGCAGTCTCAGAAGTAAGTCTTTTTATTTTTTTTAAAAGTCTTTAAAAAATTAAATGATAAATAATAATATTATTATACACTTATATCAAGAATATTTGGACGGCGCATAAGTATCTGCTGCAGCTGCACTGTTATCACTGTGCTTGCCACCAAATGTGAAGACAATTTTACTTTTCAATCTCCTTTTTATAGACTCAATCTTTAGAATTGAAACACATACATTATTTTATTTGAGTTAATTTTGATGTGTCTGCTTCTATTTCAGTTGTACCAAGACTTCTCTTTGACAATTGGCAGCCATCAGATTTGAAGGCATTCTTCTCAGAATCAACATCTCATTCAGAACAGAAAGCTCTAATTGACGAGGTGAAAAAGACTTGCAAGCAATGGAAATTTGACGGCATTGTGCTGGAAATGCTGTCTCAAATTGGAAAGTACACTGACAAGTCTGTGAAATTTTTACAGCAGTTTGGTGAGTAGCCAAAGTCAGATATATCATTACATTACTCAATATCTGTAAATATAAACAAGTTAAGTTATTGCTACTTTGTGTTCTCGGATTAAAATTTGACATTGCTTATAACAATGCCTGGTAATAACAATAGTCAACCATTCATCACTGAATAGATTTAAAGACCTTTTCAATTGTATAATTTAGAATCTCTATTCTCTAGAGTCTATATGAACTGGGTTCAATCAGTCATTTTATCCTATTTTTAGCTACTGGACTGTCACTGTAATTATGAATTTAGTATAACAAGTAAATATGTTTTTTTATTCTTATTTTCAGGATTGGAGATGAGCGAACAGAATCTAAGTTTAATTCTAGTCTACCCACCATTCAGAGGGTACCCCAGTGATGAATTCTTTATACAAGCATTTAATGAAATTCATCCATATGTAGAGGCTGTGTCTGTCATGACATATGATTTTTCAAATCCACAGAAACCTGGTGAGCCTTCAATTTTTGTCCTTTTTCTATTGCTATTAACCTTAAAAAAGTTTAAGTATAATATTTATTGTATTGAGTGTTACTTTGCTAAAATCCATAGTTCCTTATTTGAAGTTATGTTTATTTTTATTATTATGCTACAATCCGCATAGATGAAATTTGGGAACTATTTTGAGCAAAGTATTTTATTTTTAAGTCTGTTTCATCTATTGGTATGTTTCAGGTCCAAATGCTCCCCTATATTGGATGAGATTGTGTATAGAAAAACTTATAGATAATGATGATAATCCATCAAAACGTTCCAAGATTCTCTTGGGACTTAACTTCTATGGAAACTCCTACACTGCCAACGGTGGTGGACCCATTGTAGGAACAGAATATATTGAATTGTTAAAGAACGCTAAGAACAATCAGGCTCTGCAGTACAATAATAATACGGGGGAGAATTACCTTGAAATCAGGTACATTTTAATTCTTCTTTTCTTTATTACAGACTTCAAAAAAGGAGGTTATCAATTTGATACATATTTATGTAATATTACACAATATTTACATATGCTAGTCTATTACGGTTTCCAAACAAGAATACCAAATTTCATGGGTGTATGTATGTATGTGTGTATGTAGAAATGTTTGTCCTCGCATATCTCCGAAAATAATTGACGGATCGTGTTCATTATTTTTTTGTTTGATTGCATTTTGTTCAACTTAAGGAATGGTAAAAGTTTCATCAAAATCGGTCCAGTAGTTTCCGTAATATGGACTTAAGCTGCAGTTCCGTGGGTAGCGGCCGACGCGAAAGACGCGCGCTACGGTTGCGCCTCAAAAAATAGTAGGCCTAGAGTATGTAACTTTTATAACATACTTTTTTGATGTTGGTTTAATTTTTTAAATAATTTTTTGTGTTTTATTATTTTATGTCGGCATCACCGATAAATAAATAATACCGTGGGTAAAACCGGTTGATAAATAACTAAAATGTTATTTTTTTGTGCTTATTGTATTTTTTCTTGCCTGAATTACTAGTAAATCAGTTGATGGGAGAGATTGTAGGTGACCAAATAGGTTAAGCAATGGGCAGTGTTGTTACTATTTGGGTAGGTTAGTGCTAGTAGCTTGTGGTATTTAATGTGCACTTATGTGTTATGAAAAAAATGTCAAGCATATCACATGTTAAGTACATACATACATATATGTTACAGAGCGCATGTTAAGCAATTGGCCCTGGGGTTATTGATAGCAGTCATAAAATTAGATCTTTTAGCATACTCTATAGCAAGAAAATTATCCTGAGACTGCTGTCAGTAACCCATTAATGACCCGCTACAGGGTCGATCTCCTCTCACTATGAGAGGGATGTAGGCCTTAGTCCATCACGCTGGCCTACTGTGGGTTGGTGGACCTTTGAGAACATTTTTTTTTTGAACTCTCAAGCATGCAGGTTACCTCACGATGTTTTCCTTCACTGTAACAGTAGGTGATATTTAATTTGCTACTTAATCTATAATTTATTACCTTATTTCAGAACATCTCATGGTGCAAAGAAAATATTCTACCCAACCTTATATTCCATTCAAAAAAGACTGGAGCTCGCACGAGAGTATGGCACAGGAGTCGCCATTTGGGAAATAGGACAAGGATTAGATTACTTCTACGATTTACTCTAATTATGTGATACTAGGAATATTTTACTTAATTAAATAGCTTTTGGTAATTACAATAATTAGTTTAGTATTTATATACCCCCATTATTCAATTTATGGCATGGATGGAGTTGTTATTTAGTGATCGAGTTGAACTACTAAATCACCAAATACATGGTTAACCAAAAACTTATTTACAAAATAAATACTAAGAACTGGTACTTTAACTAACGCCTGGGGTACCTTGATACCTGATCTCTATCCATTATTCAAAACAGGCTTGGAGGTAGGTATAGGTCTACAATTATAGCGTGGTGAATGATCCAGGCTCATGCAATATTTTTGCGTTGCGGTGCAGTGCAATGCGGGGATAGCCCAGAATTCGACCTCGGATCGAGGGGTCCGGGTTCGAATCCATGTGGCATGCACCAATGACTTTGTAAAAAGTTATGTGCGCTTCATAAAATTAAATATCATCTGCTGTTATGGTGAAGAAAAACATCGTGAGGAAACCTGCATGCCTGAGAGTTCCCAAAAATTTTTTTTCTCAAAGATATGTGAAGTCCACAAACGCGCAGTAGGCCATCGTGGTGGACTAAGGCCTACATCCCAATTATTATATGTAGGTATCTTTTGTTTTTTTATTCTAATTGCTCAGACGTTTTTTGTATAGTTGTAACAGAATTGAGAATCAAGTTATTTAATTCATACTAGCGTACAACCGTTTTGCGAAATAAATAAATAAATGTGAATGTGTTTTTTGTAACTGCTGCTTTCACGTCGCCATACTGAGCCATCAATAGACGTTATTTTTTGAAGACATTTGAAGGAATGGAGAGTGACATGGGGCTATTTTCTAAACAGGTTAACCCCAATTACAAAACAGTAATTGGGGGTTGGATTATGCAATACACATTTTGTTAAGCCCGACTGCCAAATTAATATGAAATCTCAAACAGGGCAAATATTGTAGTTACCAATTTAATCTTAGAATTTTTTTCTTTAATCCCTCCGTAAAAGAAACTAAAGACATAAAAAGCGTAGGTACTGATTCATAATAACAGTACCTAAGTTCGACAAGTGATGCAGATGTCTGTTATACTTTCGCGCAAAATCAGGAGAAGAGATTGGGACTTTTTTAGTACAAAATTTTAAATCTGGTTTGTGATATGGAATCCTTTTTACTTCGCTCTTGACCAAATCTAAAGTTCACGTGGATGAAGTCGCGGGCAAAAGCTAGTTTAAAATAAAAAAAAGCAATGAAAATTTTGAAAATGGTTTATTGTAGGTATTCGTTTAGCATTGTTCAGTCTTATTATATGCACTAAAACTTAATATAGGCTTTATAGAATAACAAATTATGTAACCAAGTACATATATACTTCATTTGTATAACTATTTACAAGTAAATGAAATAACTGTGGACCTAAAGTCTCATCTCTTCTGTGGCCTATAAAATTGTATTATATATAAATATTTTGTAATGGCGTTCTAAGCTACTTTAGGTTTTCCTTTGAATTCCATCATGGATTGCGGCCCTTTCATCACGCGGTGCATTAGATCCCAACACATTTTGGCTGGAAGCAGGCTGGAATAATTGTAATAAATATTTTGTAAAATAAAAACAAAACATAACAAGTAACTAATGGTTAAATTAAAGTAATGGAGTTATCTATATAATCTAAACTTTTAGTTATTTTGTGTTTCCTATCGTAACATACACATATATTTACACATATTTGGAAACATTTTAAAGCGATCACCATCGTCCTCGAAAGTAATGACGCATCCACTAAAGAAACGTTTTACGATACGTGTAAAATAAGGTATATTATAACTCATTTTTTCCAATTGTACGTACGTGATTAGTATTATTCCTGTTTTAATTCAGATGCACGGTAGATATCAAATTTAATTTGGTACTTCTAAAATAAAAAGGTAACAAATTTACCATTTAAGAGGCAGCAAATATCGAACCGATCCAGGCATGATGCAATTGACTTCGTTCTTTCGGATGGAGTCTATCATAGTCTCTGCAACGTAGTCGGGCTCCAGCATGGGCATCAGACGAGGGGTGACCCCGTCGAACATGCCGGTGTTGATGTAGTATGGGCATACCAGTGTTGCATGGATGGTAGTGTGGCCATGAGCCTGTAAGGAAGTTGCTTTTTAGAATATACTTATAAGTAACATACATTTAGACGTTTTCGCTTATTCATACAATTCATTGACAGGCAGGACTTTGTCCCGGATGGTATGTAGATTGTAGGTATCGTTTCATTTAATTACTTTTCAATACCAAATTGTTTTTCGAAAATATACTACTAACTTTTTTTATACAGACAGTACGTAAGATATGGTATCGTGTTAAAGAATAATGTAGGTAAACAATTTTAGAATACAACGTTAAGCCAGTATCTACACTTGGTCTCTTGTGCATCTTAGAGTAAATACTAAAAAAGGAAAACGATTTTTTATTTACATATTACAAGTAGGCTTAAAGTGAAAGCTGTGGTTATCTGCAATGCAATCTGCCAAGTAAATACTATTGTAGCACTATTTACAGGGATATGTGCTACGAGGCTACGAGAGTTCTATTTTTATAGATCACTCGTAGTCTCGTAGCACATCTAAGTGTGTCGGGTTTTATCGGTATTTTTAAATATTTACTTACGTTATCCAAAAAACTGCAATGTAGTATTGCATTCTTAACTTAAGGTACCGTTGGGATTGGGCTCTAGCTTAATTATGAACACCTATTTTGTAACGTTTTGTTATGCGTGGTATCTTGTAACAGTGTAGAGTTTGATCCTTACCCTCAGTTCAGTAAAGAGGCTCTCGTGGAAACCGACAGTGGCGAACTTGGTAGCGCTGTAGTCTGTACAGCGGTACGTGCCCAGGAGACCAGCGACGGAGCCCACGGTAACGATGTGTCCCTTGCCCGACTCGATCATGTCAGGAAGGAAGGATTTTACCGTCTGGAAACATTTTGAATACAATTTTACGTCATCAATTATCATTTTCATCATCAATTTTATATATTTTCATCATCAACCATTATATCCCTTGTACCTGGTGTTAATGAATAAATAAAAGTAATAGTTTTATGTTTTTTCTACATTTTATAAAATGTAACGATCAAGGGGCGTGTGAGTTACAATCGATGGCCTTTGTTTCCTCTTGCTCTTTTAGATCTTAATTTTTATAGTTCTGAAGACTAACGATCTTACTAGCACCAGGTGCCTTGAATTTTTCCATCCCTCATTTTTGCCGCTCTGGGCAATTGCTCGGCTCGTCTGGTTTAGACTGTACTGACTGGTTCCAGATACGGTAAGCGCATTAGGATATTTTCTAACACTACTTATTTATCACAAAATACTTGTTAATTATATATTAATCTGTGGCTTCTAAGTGATACTATACAACACATTCAGACAACTAAGTTTGTCGTGTATATTCGTAAGTCTCTTCTCTACCATTGAAATCCGAAAGATTTCTTTGGTCACCTAATATACCTTATTATGTTATTGAGGGCAAACCGCAGAGTTGTAATTTAGATGCAGTTGTCTGCCTAGCCATATAATCGCCATGACGCAACTAGTTCACATTTCTATACGGTACGTTGACGTTTTAAGTCATTAACTTTTTGCAATATTGTTAAATTGCCTAATACTATTAACTTACACAAAATATCTTACTAAGATAATAAACTTCATTTATAGTAGAGCCCTAATGTTTTGTATAGAAATTTTTCTATTAATTTTTACGGATGCAGTATGGCAATGCTGTGAATACGTATTGCACCATTATAATATTCAGCCTCGGCTATCATACTTCTAACGCAACGCAGTTAGAAAGGCTTTATTAAAAGAAGGTAATTAATCTAGAAATATTCTATTGAGATAATATAGCGCTTCACACTCATAGTTCCATACTAGGATCTTTGTCGTTGGCACTATGGACAGTATGGACACACATAAGATAAGAAAATACACTCAGATTTCAGTGCAAAGAAAAATCAAGGGATTATTAAAATGGATATGGTAAGGATTTTTGCAGAGGTACCTACTTAAATGTAGCAGTTTTTTTTAGAAATAAATTTCAATAAAATCACGACATCAATGTGTTGTCTACACCAAACCTTAGAATAAATAGGTTTATTAGGTACCGTTAATGTATGAATGAACTTGAACATGTAGTTTCACTTACCCAGTAGTGTGAGAGGATGTTTACTTTGTACGTAGTTTCAATGGCCGTATCGCTCAAGTCCAGTAGAGTTTCGCCGAAAACTGTTCCAGCATTGTTGATTAACACGTCTACTTTCCCCACCTAAAATGACCAAGAAGATTAAACACGAGAAAAGGGGCTCTCCTAGTTTCCTTCGTCCTTTGTACCAATGTCCCTTAAATGTACTTTTAATTGAATTTTGTGTTGTGTACAGAAATGTATGTACATTTATTCTTTATGTGAGAGACTTAACATCAGGTGGTCTGCGTGCCCGTGTGCTAATAAATTATTAGGTACCTATATGCGCCTTTGTCTTAAAATATGCTAGGGGTATATAAGTCCGGGGTAGCTTTATGTTTGAGACACCCTAGTCTAAACTGCTTTAGACGGTTGCTCTACGAAGTTGTTTTTTCCATGGCTTACACAAGCGAATTTGCTAAAAATTGATGCAAGATGATTTGTTTTTTGGCTTACCACAAGTCGAAATATTGCTAAATGTTCTTGAGAATAAAAATACTGATTTATTTTATGTTATTATTATTCATACATGACTTACATGACTCACTTTCTATGTTAATTAATTAGATATTTACACATGTGGATTATAAATGCAGTTTATAATTATGTCATTGTGGTATATAAAATTTCGTTTATCTTTGATGGAAATATTGTAAGAGTTTTAAATTTTTCCTCATGATTAGAGTTTAACTTTGATTACATTTTAATGTTGCTTAAAGGTTATAAAAGGACTCGTATATTATAATTATGAATGTAGAGCTTCCTCAAATAAATAAAAAATCATTCTTTCGTAACTGATTACAAAACTTCTTCACTTAATCTTCGGATGATTCATGATAATTGTCATTTTGAACTGCAATTTCTCAAACTCAAGATCGCCATTAAGTGTCATTTAACATTATGTGAACAAGTTCTTAATGTGTTCGACCACTGGTCATAATGATTTTTTAAAGTCATGTATCTCCTTATATTGGAATGAATGATGTCCGTTCAAATTAATAATTTTATTTGGGACGCCTAACATTAAAATCTTACCTTGTCAAGTGAGGTCTGTACATGGCCGATTCATTTTCCTTTTAGTTACCGACAGCAATCTTTATGATTCATTTTTCATTACATGAAAAGTTTTATAGCTACAAGTTGTTTTTTTTTAATTTAGAAGGCTGGTCTAGTATTGATCGATAAGCTCTGCTAAGTTAACCATTTTATCTCCAAGTCTAATATTATTTCTAGAAATTTCTGAATTACACTGTACCTCCTTTTTGACTCTTTCAGCAGTGGCGTACACGGCTGCACGGTCTGCGAGGTCCACTACGTAGCTGACGATGCTGTAACCCTCGTCGGCAACTGCTGAGCATGTTTTCTCCAAAGCTAAAAATATTATACCCATTAATTTTAGACATCATTATACATAATTTTTAGACATTATACAGCGGTGATAGCCCAGTGGCTTAGAATCCGGCGACCTCGAATCGAGGGGTCCGGGTTCGAATCCCAGTGGCACGCACCAATGACTTTGTAATAAAAGTTATGTGCGATTTATAAAATTAAATATCACCTGCTGTTACGGTGAAGGAAAACATCGTGAGCAAACCTGCATGCCTGAGAGTTCAGAAAAAAATGTTCTCAAAGGCATGTTAAGTCCACTGACCCACACTAGGCCAGCGTGGTGGACTAAGGCCTTCATCCTTCTCATTGTGAGGGGAGACCCGACCCTGTAGTGGGTAATTAATGGGTTACTGACTGACTTAGAATGGTAGGTATAAATTGGGGATTATGTTTCATTATAAATCCTAATAAACTAGTTTATGCATAAATCTAATATCAACATCAATTTTGTGCAAAGATCAAGGACTACTTCCTGTAGCATTGCTACGAAATTTAAAGCTAGTTTTAACCGTTATATTATTATTATTTGTTACTATATCTTATACTAGTATTTAATCCATTTTTACTGCCTGTAATAATAATCTTTATTTATAAAATAATTTATCCTTAACTATATTTTATTAAAGTCTCCATTTTCTTCGTACAGTTACTAATTGCCGTAGAAAAATGAAAAAACTATATGTAGTTTTTATATATATCATGTCCTATGGGACGTGACATAAGTAAGTATCAAGAGTTGCTAACTAGTTTGGTTCCAAACATCTAGTTAGTGAAAACTAGTGTAGATTTTATTTATCTCTTGGCATAGTGTACATATTATTATGTTCACTGCTGCGTTATTTAACGTAACGAAAATGCTTTATTTAGCGTTTTATAATGATTAAAATAACACACAATCTTATCATAGACTTAATGTTATTGGGCAAGTAGATATAAAACGTATTACATAATTAGTTAAACTTGTTATGTTTCAGGCCCTTAGGGCTTAAAACAGGTACCCATCTATTATAGGAGTCGAAGAGAATATTAATGAATCGATCGATAGTTATCGTTGGGGAATAGGTAATCTTTAATCTGAATTTGAATATGTACTGATAGTCGAATCGAAAGTTGAATGAGTTGCAGTGACCACTTAATGCCATGCCTGTATACTCAAGGCCTGTATGCCTGTTACCCAAGTCGAACTATGATGACGAAAAAAATTAGTGGGTAACATATATCTATAATTTAATTCATTTTTTATTCATACCTTCTCTATTAACATCCCAAATGACTACTTTAGCGCCGAGCCTCGCCAATTTGAGCGCCAAGTGTCGTCCCACCCCGCCGCCTCCTCCGGTCACTAACACTACATCATCCTTCAGGCTCTTCATAGGTCTCACAATATTGGGCACCAGTGTCCAAAAGAGAGACTCCAGAATGTAGTAACAAGACAGCACTAGAAACAGGACGGTGTCCTTGGCTATGTCGAAAATGCTGGCCATCTGTGACGGTGTATTGATTTTTGTGCCCTCCAACATATTATAGGTACCTGTGTAAAAACAATAGATTAGATTAAAATTACGCGCGCGTGCTGTTCTGCGATGGCTATTTTACATTAAAATTTATGTTAAAGACTTGTCTCAGTTACATGAATACTAATTTGAAGTTTTTTCGTGATGAAAAAAAATGTACCAATATATGAGATTTTTTGTAGGTATAACAATTCCTGTAATTTATTACACAAATTTATTTTTGCTGTTTATTACAATTAGGTACAAGTTATTTTTTTTGCAAAATTTGAATTTGAAGGAATTTGAACGATACTTTATAATGGCATAAATTATTATTTTGCACGCAAAGCAGTGAGCAAAATTGTTTTGTTAAGTATAATGTAGGTACCTACTCGTAGTTCCTTTTCCTTAGCTAATTTCCTTTCTTAGAAACATTAAACTTAATAAATTAAAATATCTGTTTTCGGAATTAAATCAAATAAATTCCTTCATTATTAGGTTACTATAGATATTTGATTGTAGTAAATGGCTTGGCTAAACTTGGCTAGTTTATGTAGCCCTACATCTACTAAGGTCAACCTCTGCCTTCACTCAAATAACTAGATTATCTACTATAAAACTACATTTGCAATTAGATAAACTACGAGTTTAACTTGAAGTATAAATATATAAGATCATGTATTTATTTTACTTGCAATGTGTCATAACGTCTTATAATTTTATGGGCTTTTATATAAAACAATGTAGGTACCTTACCAATAACGCCCTACAATCGATCCAGATCGTTCATTTATTAAATAAAAGCTTTTAAAATAGAATACAGACACCTATGTTCAATGACAGTAATAGGAAGAACAACAAAGTTTTAGACGTTATTTTATAGATAGTAAATAGTAAACGAAAATGCAGAACATGCTAAGTGGTCATTGTAACTCATGTATTGTGCGCCCAATTTTTTACGTGCAACTGACTATATCTTTGAAACACGCTGATAAGTTTGGACCGACACTGGTGATGCCTGACTTCTATCGGCTATAATTCCACTGTGTTCTACTCTACACCATCTTGTTTTAAAATTAATTAATTATACTACAATAATTCGGTGTAATAGTGAAGAATATACTTTATTAAGCGATTAGTTCCTTTCAAGAAAGCAGTCAAAAGAAAGTTGTATGAACTAGTTTTCTATTTAAAGTCTCTTTGATCTAAAGATTTATAGAAAATTCGAATGTTTCTTCATATCTATAGATTAAAAAAAATCAACTTATGTATTTTTTATTTATTTAAACTGTTTATTGTACACACCAGTTAAGGATCTATTTTTATCTATCTAAATTTATCTAACTGCTCCTCGGTGACATCGAGATAGTATAATTATATCAGCATAGTCAAGAATTGGAAGAAGTCAAGAATTGGAAGAATAGTCAAGAATTGTAGAGAATGTGAGAGCGAGATTTTAGTGGGTATAAGCAGAATGTTATTCAGTTTCCGGAGCGAACCTATTGCAGCAAATAGTGTACCTTAAATTTAAAGTAAGGGTATTAAAATGCAATCTTTGCAGTAATGACTCGTATAAATTGCATTAGCATTCGTAAAAAATATGTAGTTCATATATTTTTCAAAGTAATTCTTATATTTACCGTCGGGATCTCATGAAATACTCTCTATTACTCGTACTTGTTCAATTTTCAAGGTGTATCTAATTGATACACTAAAAACATAATATTTATTTGTCTTAGTTAATAATAATAATTGTATTTTCATTCAATATTTATTTAAATATAATAGGTCTATTGATATTCCTTATAGTCCATCGGTTAGACATCGTCACAGTAACTAAAGAAATGTTTGGAGCTGTAAAAAATGTATTGATGGTGCGTCTGAGGACTAAAAAGTCAACTCTTCTATCCAAAAAACTAGCTAAAAAAATTAATCGAGAAAATAGAATTTCACCTCACCTATTGGTAAATATCACAAAAGGTTCAATTATTTTTATTTTTTCAATTAGACGCACGAATACCACGTATTTTTGTTTTCCCCGCACAATCAACGACACGTCCGCGGCGCTGCGTGCGCCGGCTGGCCTACAACTGCCTACGCCTGCTACTCCCGCGCTTTCTCCAATAACGGTACGCGCTGTTTTACTTTACTTAGCTTCAAAAGACAAGATACTTTTATGTTATGCCCATAAAAGTTTAGTTCCAAATGGGGAATATCGATGTTTGAAAGTATGTAGCAACGTGTCTAATATTAAAGTAAAGTATGCCTTACGTTGGCGACCTATTCAGCTACAAACTGCTAGCATGATTTGTTTGAAAATAGGTGTTTAGCCGGTATCTTGGTTTGCACTGACAATTATTTATATAAAAAAAGTTTGTATTCACTTGTATTAACTATGTAAAAAATATTGCAGGTATTTATCCGAATCCAAAAAAAAATTTCTTGAAAATCCATCGAGGACTTATTAAGCCCATAAATAGAAGTAGACGGTTTTCATTCGTACAGTTTACAAACATTACCAAGTCTTAATATTTAGATAACATGGGTATTCCATGTGATATTATTACAGTGTTTTTTTATTAAATTATAAAAATACGTAGTGGTACTCGTAAATGCAACACAACATTAAACGACTTACCTATGTCTAATTTATAATATTGTCCCCAATATATTTCGCAATGAAATTTACTAATTGACTTATATAAGGTTAATTTGAAAAGTAAATAATTTGCAATATCACTTAGTCGGTGAACAAACAGTACTAATTAGATATTTAGTGTAAAAAGAAAATTTATTGAACGGTTCTAGAAACGGAAAACAATACCTGCCTAGCTGCCTGTTGTGTTGTATATACACACTGTATATCGTTTCAATATAAGAGAAGTGTACCTAAGGTATTGAGTATGTACCTACCTTAATTTGACATAAACTTGATGTTGACCTCTTAAGGCTCTTAATAGTTTCAGTATAGATATTTGGAATACTGAAGGTGTTTAATACGTGCAAGTGCAAGTGTTAACGTTCCACTTCAGTAAAAGTCGGATCCTGGGTTCGATTTCCTCCGTAGCAACAACTCTATTGATATTTCTATTTCCCGTCCAGATGTATGTATGTGTGTTATATGTAACACCATCCATGGAAATGGTAGGTACCCTAAAACCGCATTTAACTCTCGTACATTTCTTAAAATTAAGATCTTTACCATGAAGATAACTTCCTGATTAACACAGTCAGTGTTATTTTGTTTTTCATTGTGTGAAGCGTATGTGACCAGCCCTTTGCCTGTACACTGCATTTTTGTTAAAACATTGTATCGTTATAGTAACCTGCCCACATACATGGATGCAAGAAAAACATAAAGAAAATCTACCTCTTTATAACTTCTTATATATTTCCATCTTAATTAGGTACTTATTCTATATACTCGTATACTCGTATATGTGAATAGGTGCCTATTTTAATTATGTATGGACGAGCATACCCTGTACTATTAGCAATTGAACGAGCTTCGCATACTTTATATTATACCGACTTGCATAAAGTTAATTTAATTCAATGATAAATAAATAATGGGTTGTACCTCCGCTCAACACTTAATTTGTTGTATACTCTGAAAACTGGGAAAGTCTTCCTCCATTTTCGGGCGGACTCAGGTACTTATAAATGTACCTACATAGGATTCTTCGTTCTCCCGTCTATCGTTTGTAAAGGACTTCGAATCAAAGATTTCGAAATTAGCCCTCAGCGCTTTGCTAACATTGGGCTCATCCCAGTAAAGATTTGTATTTCATATTTCTTCCCGCGTATTGTTTGTATTTCAGGAGTAAGCTAACAAATCCGAGACACAACAACTTATTGATTCGCAGGCAGAAGTTTTTTTTAAAGGTAATTAAAATTATTACAATAATTAAGTAACTCTCAAATAAAAAACTTTTGTTTTTATTAATAAAGACAAACTCAATCTTGTGAAATAGTTTTTCTTTTTATTTAATTTTTCTTTCCCTCGCCTTATATTAGTCTTATAGTATCTATTTGAGAAGATATGAATTTTTACAAATTGTACTTTAGATTTAGATATCTTACTTTATTCCATTTGTATTCAGCTCTCGTAAAATTCTCATTAGCCGAGGCCGCACGCACTTCTTGTGCCCTAACAACGACCCAAAGGTGTGTTTATGGATTATCGACACAACGTAGACCGTGCATTAAACAAAGGAAATTGCTTAATGTTATTGCTTGAGGAAACAGACCCGGCAAATATCTTGCAGCATTTAAAATCTTGGGAAGAAAACGTAGGTTTCATAATTCAAAACCTTTCAAAGCTCTCTTTTATACTTAGGTGGTAGATCCAACATAGTTCGCCCGCCGCTACAAGCCGTGCAGCTGCATCTTTTTCGTGTCTTACTCGTATGTTTCGTTTAGGGTGGTTGCCAAAGATATCATCATCAGGTTATCATCTTATTAACTCCACATAGCCACATAGCCAGGCCTCAGATAGGATTTCTTGCTAAAGTAGCCGTTACCGCCAGCCTCTTAATCTGTCGTAAAGCAGCATTTTCTTCATGTGTTGTGTTTCGGCTGGGGAGGTATGGTTGCCGGAGATACTTTATTTGAGGTGAATATCTTATTAAACCCGAAAAGTTTGAGGTTGGATGCGGGTGTACAGGAACTGCAGTGACCGCTTAACATTAGATAGTAATAAAAAATATATAATTTTTCATCCCATCTATTCGAAAAGTACGACTTTGCTCCCCTTTAAATGCGCCCAAAGTTGGTGTTTTCTATAAGAAACTTTTTAGCGGGCAGGAATGAGTTTTTCCTCCCTCTTAATAAGTTCCAAATTCAAAAGTGCGCGGCAATGAAACTTTTCCGCGCACTTTTTGAATTATGAATATCTTAGTGTTCAGCGCCAAAGAAATCGAACGCAAATATTGTTTGTATAAAGACGACAGAACTACAGCCCGCGTTTTTGTCAATTTTCACGGATTGTTAGAAATGAGCCAGTTTCGGACATTATTTCAAACACGCAGAAAATAAAATCTACAGCAATCTGTATTCCTAATAAAACTGTAAGTAAGTAACAATAAATTTTCATAATTGCGAAAATGTCTCACATAACTTTTTAGTTGTTTTATTATCAGATACTATTTAATTTCAATTTAGCTGTTACTCTATGTTTTATTAAATAATAATATTACAGTAGAATATGAGGCCCCTTTCATTTTCTCATAGAGGGTGATGAAAAGTAGAGTGTATCACTCGGGACAAAATATATTTTTGGCTCGGGCGACGTACTTTGAATCGCCGTTCAGGATTCTACTACAGAAACCCTCGCTACGCTCGGGATGCAAAAAACGCCCTCGCCGTAAAAATATCATTTTGTTCCCTTGTCAAACAATCTTCTATTGGTCGATTGTTTGGGTCTGTCTGATGTTACTTTAGGTCACATTTATTTGCATATACCTCACGTTCGATTACAAAACTTTACCAAACAATGTTTCAGGAGAGTATACCAAAGGTACGTGATGTTTTGAATATTGTAATGGGTTTTTACAATATTCGTTAACCTGTTGAATGAGACTTCAAGGCTTTTTAACGTAGGTACCTACATACTTATATTGTAATAATAACGTTCATATATCAAAGTTCAAATCTTCGGCTTGAGAACTTTTTTATTGAGCGTAAGTGAACAAAACATTTAAATAAATTAGGCATAATGTAAATAAGATTATTATCTTCAATTGTATCTTAAAATTTAAAAGTTTAAACCGTTATAAGAATACGCCACTTATTTTCCATCTTAAAAGCGTAACTTTGTTAGAAAAAATAGTGTTTAGATCAACTGATAGCTTAAGATGAAAACCAGTGCCTAAACTAACTAATCGCTAACAAGTCTCAATACTCTACTTAAGTTTACTCCTACTACTATTAAAGTTTACTCAGTACTAATAGTGATAAATTAGGCCCAGAATGTTTTACAAATTTTACCCTCAAGGCAATTTTTCTGAAATTATATATTTAACTTGTGGTTTCATAAAAGTTGCTGTAAAGTGAGGTACTTATATGTTATTATTTTCTTAAATAAGCACAAAACTTTTTTACTAGCACCATCTAGCGAAGATTTTCATAAATATACAAACATTTATACGAACCGACTCTACAATCTCTAGATTATGAAGCAGCCTTGCGTACTTATTTAATGATAGACCCTGAAGATGGCGTTATTGAGGTGTAGCTTACAAAAATTATAAATAGACGATGTATGCTTTGGGTTTTAACACGTAAGACACCATTTATTTTGGTTTAATAATTTTAAAACATAAGTTTAAAACATACTTGGAAATACGCAAACACAGCTAGTAGCTAACGCCTGAGTGAATAAACTAGCAAATAACAATAATGAAAGTTATTTCCACGTAAGGCTTCCTTCCATGGTTTGTAAATCAAAATTGGAAAATGATTACACAAAATACAAATTTTTCCTCTTTATAATATTAGTGTAGAGTGTAGATAAAATAAAAAGAAGCACATATGTTAAAAAATGCACATTTGTTCTACATGTGGGCATAAATTATGTATTCCACATATTATGAACAAAAGTATCACATGTGTCCATATAATTATGTACAATAATCCCATATCTGACAAAGTCGCATGCCAGAGCTATTGTGTTATAAATTACGCTTCATTTAATAGATATTTGATGTGTCGGATTCGTTAGAAGGGTTTTTTCCGTTGTGATGCGTTTATGTCAAAATCGCATTATTTCCAAGTTATAGTCTATGTTATCGTAATGCGGCATGCAGCAATACCGATTGCTAAAGCCAGTCGGCCTTGCGTACTGGCCTAAAGGGTGTTTTCACTAATTTCCGAACGGAGAAACACAACAATTTCCATGTGTCAATCTCAAAAATATTGTTTTGCGTTTGTCCACATGGCATTATTACTTTCAAGAAAATTTTCTTCTTCGTTGTCAAATTAGGAGCGGGTGTCGTGACAACTGTGTTCGTGACACAAAGCAAATAGGCAAATATCTTAGGGCTCTCTTTATATCACCCCAGCATCTGCATGTCGTACTAAATATTACAATGGGACGATTTTTTTGCTTACATGTGTCTAGTTTAATTGAGGGTTAATTCGGTATAATATTCCGGACAGGATAGAAAAAAAAATGGTAAAACTACGTACATTCAATTTGCATAATATGAGGGAAAATGAAAAGTATTCTATGTTGATCTAAGTTAGGGACATTAGTAGAGCAGACTCTACATTATTCTGCAACTGCATTGAACGTAATAACTAAACATTAAACAATATATTTTTCTACCTCATATCAATGAGAGAAAGATTAAAACGAAATGAAAAATTTCCTTTTTTGACACTCTAAGAATGGAACACGGATTTTTCTAAATGTCGAGCATCTTATCATCTTCTAACAAAAAACCCTGAAACGGAAAGCATATTATTGCATACAACTATTTATGTCTAACCCTTCAGGGCAGGGTTGATGGTTTTGAACTTACATAAATTTTAGTTAACTTGCAACCTGATTTCATATGAAAAATAAACTTACATTTATATGAGGTTTAAGTGTTTACTTTTGATCGCTCAATGTGTAATAAGAAGCGTATTCGTTGTGCGTAGCCTTATTTCCTATTTACATACTACGTTTGTCGTTCATTGACAAGACTACACAAGTACACAATTGAATGACATGGTGCAAAAGTGTTAATTTCATTTTTTTTATTTAAATGAGGCTGTAGGGGACAGACTCTATTACTATTTAACAGCTTCTGCTTATTGGGGATTTACCTGTCTACCGATTTCTTAGTTTTCAATTAATAGTTAGGCTTCTACTAGTACACGACGCCTGCCTGACCCGGACCGGTGCCGGACAGCAAGTTTATGTATACGAATGAAAATCGCATCGCCATCCACCGCGCCGCAGCCGCGTCGCAGCCGCACCGGGCGTGTTAGAGTTTAAACTAAAAAGTCGCGGTATTTAATGAGCCCACAGTTGTGGACCTCAGCTCGCGAAAGTGTAGGTAATATCTCTCGTATTATGACCTGGCTACTTATGATATTGTTGCTCTTCCTTGAACCTTCCTTGGACCGGGGTTCGAGGCTTTAGTTTTTGTTATTTAATGTTTGCGTCTTACTTAAAGGATAGAATGTTTCAGTTATTGGCATGTGTATCCTGCCAGAGGTAAACATTTGACGTCAGCTGTCAGTCTGTCAGCAGAAACGGAGGGCGGCGGAGCATGAAGGTCGCGTGTACAGGGTGTGAGGGTCGCCTGGTGGCTGGTGCGCGCGCAGCCGCCTCGCCGCGCCGCGCTCAGTGGCTCCGCAGCGTCGCGCGCCGCTACCGGCCTTTCATCACCATCACCAAAAACGCACAGTAGCGCGCACCCAAAAACAATACCTAACACAACACCTCTTCGTTCACCTTGAAAACACTCAAGATAAAACGAACCCACAAAACATTGTGTGAACAGTGCAAGTGATCAGCTGATCACCGGCTCGCTTCCTGTCAAAAACGATTATTAGGTGAGTTGTCAAACCTACGTTAATTAAATGTTGATTCGTGTTAGGTAAACGTTTCGCATAGTTCACAAGAGATTGGAAAGTATTTCAAGGCGATCTTGCTTCTTGGTGTTCTGATTGACTTTGAATTAGAAAAGTATTTATTAACATCATTAAATGATCCACGGTACCAATGTAACAAACTGTAGTAGCTACCTCCTAACGAAAGTAAAAAAATTTTTTTTTTATATACTCTATAGATACACTCTAAAAATTATAACCCAATTAATTACGGATGTAATAAATTATTAGCATTACTTTGCTTTTAAAAGTTTAAAATTAAAAAAATTGTTGTCAAAATATGTATTGATATCAATAAAAATCAATATCGTAATTATAATGGTCGAAAAATTGATAGAAACCCCATAATCGCTTTAGTATTTGGGTTACCTACTACAATAAATTAATCTATGCAAACGGTTAATGATCTACGACGATGAATCATGTAAAATCCATCTAGAAAAATCCCAAATCAGCTATCAATGCCTTACAAAACAATCAATATTTGCAATCGTTACCTTGTTTTGCAAAATTGGGAAACGTTTACAATATGAGCGGAATCTTCTGTGGGCCAGTGTCAGTTAAAACAAAATCTGTGTCGGCATAGCCTTACGAAACTGGATTGACAGGTAAAGCTCTGCTACCGAAATAAATAAATGTATCGAAAACCAAAATTGTTTAGTCAAATGTATTTCCTTCTTTTGGTTTGAGTAGAAAACAAAAAAAATACTTACCTACATAATAGCCGAACATAGACGCTCTATGTTCGACTGTTCATTTTATTTAAATAGATTAAAAAACAACGGGTTGAACTCCAGGAGTGCCGGCAGAAGTGAAAACTTGAACATTAACGTTGTGCATATTTTAATATTTTGGAATGGTAAGGGAATAATTTCGCACGAATTGCTTTATTACCCGCGACGGTACGGAGACGGTAGGGTATATAATATGCGTTTGGGGTGAGAGGGCGTTTGTGCAGAAATCTATGTTGCCACCTATCTCCAAAACTAGTTGTCCGAATTTTGATGAAGTTTTCAGTAATATGTGTGGATTGGTGCATGTTGTTAGATAGGTGACAGTGACAACTCACAGGCGCGGGAGCGCTGCAGTAAAAATTCTGATGCGGTTTTCATTCACAGATGGGTTAGGTTTTATTAGTGCATCCTAACTAATATTATAAAGAGGAAAGATTTGATTTTTTTTGTTTGTTTGTAAGTTTTCTTTGTTTATTTGTAGTGAATAGGCTCGGAAACTACAGGACCGATCTTCTGAGTCTGAGTAACATAGGCTATATAAAATTTACTAGATGGCGCTAATCACAAAACATGTAATCGTTTCTGCACTTCTTACTAGATGGCGCTAATCACAAAAAAACACTCCCTCCGTCTTACGCATTTTCTCTTACGCATTTTCGATCATAGTCACGTGTGCTGTCGCGAGTTTAACATTTTTTACCCATACCAAAAAGTGCACAGTGCCCCTAAAGAAGTTTTCACTTCAAAAATTCTCTTTCTCAGGAAGTACATTTACAAAATGACTGTATAATTTATAAAATTAAGTTGACATCAATACTTTTTCTTAAAAAAAGGTATTTTGTATACTTTTACTCAGTTTTAAAAATTCATTAAATCTGTCATTGCAAGCACAGCTGATAGTTTCTGTTTACGATGCTCATATTGTAAACGTCTATGTATTTAGGCCACTGATCTGATTTAAACACCAAGCAAGCGTTTTATTTCACAAAATAACGTAACAATGCTGAGATGTAAGATAATTCGACCTTTAAAATAAATGGTTTCTGAAGTAGAACAGTAGACAAAAATAATCGTATTTTGCTTTAACAAATCTTCGTAGAGGAATAGTTATATTTCAGGGATATTTTAAAAATTAAGTAATCGATATACCCATATTGATAACCTGCATTTAGTTAATTCATAGGTATACTTTTCAATAAAACAATAATAACAAAGTAATAAATGACTACAGTCATCGATTCTTTACATTTGTGAAAATGCTTTAACTATTGAATAAGAAATAAAGAAAATATAACAGATGTATTTCTTCTTGCCATGTGAATTTCGTACAAAAACTTGTGTCATACATATTTATGAATAATTAAACACATTTTAATTATAGAAGTTGCAGAATGTTTCAAAGGTTTAAATCGCAAATAAGTTTTTGATCATAATTATGTCAACCTCTAATTGAAAACAAATAAGGAACCGGTTGTTGAAAAATAATCTGTAAACTGTCCTTTCGAATATATTTTGCTTAGATGTCAAATGAAGTACCTACTTGTACACTCGATTACATTAAACACTGGACAATCGTATTCTAGATTACTTTATAATATTTTATAATATTACTAAGTAATGAATGCCACTTTCAATTTTATATAACAGAAATAAAATACCGTAGCAACTGTTACTTTTACTATATTCCACAACAAACATTGGGTCATTTATCATTTGTCGTTTTAATTTTATCGTGTGCTTATAAAATAAATAATAAAAGATCGAGAAAACTATTTAAGTATAGTGTATCTGAGTGAGCATTAAATAGACAATGAAATAAAAAATAAAATTTTCTCATAACATTCTATTGCATCTTATTTTTTTGGTGAACTAGGTTTAACGTAAAACATCAGTAAAAGAATATCAGAAGTATTTCGAAAACTTCCGATAATGAGATCAATAGCTAGTAGTCGATAATAATGTCTAGATTTGTAGTAATCACGGATCGTATTAAGAGGCCGAGCGGTCCGCGTGCCCGGTTGAGTAACGCAAGGCCGACTAGTATGCTTAAGTTATTCGTACATGCAAGTGACTATCATCTCACTACGGCCAATTAAACAGGAATATCCTATTATTAAGTAATGTTATGTACGAAATCTATGTAGAGTAGTTACTGGTCTTCTTTTTGATATGTGTTAACTTCAAAACTGTGAATCTCGCACCTCAACAAACATCTTTTTACAGGTTTTTTTTTTTATTAGCTTCACCTGTATGTATGTTTGTTTGTTTGTAACCGACTCCTTTCGACGCGATTTGGACCCACTTTAAACGGCAAGATTTCGTTCAAACTTTGTAGATTTATCGAGGACCGATGACAATACACTAATTTGATAAAATTATTCCATTCTTCAATTTACAAAATAAGATTTTTTTAAATTTATATAATTTTCATCTGTATTCGATAAGTAAAGCTACACAAATGCTGTACAGTAATAAATGACCTGCAGGTCACAAATGCCGTACATATTTCCAAGGGAGGGCTCGAAAGCCAAGGGTCGCAACCCTTATATCTGATCACGGTACCAGGTGTACCGCTCAGAAATGACCGCCTTCTTAGCGTTATTCACGTTGGTTCATTTCACAGGTAAATTTTGTTCATGGGCTTGTAGTCTAGTAGGAAGCCATCTTACAATTTATTTAAAAGTAAAAAATAAATGCATCAGTTATAAGACATGTTCGAAACAGAAATAATCACGACTGTCAGAACGAGTTTATATTACACGTCGATTAAGCTGGCTCAGTGGTACAAAACAAAATATATAGCTGACATCATAAACATGACACGTTTGATTTTTATATTGCCTCATGGAACCCGTCTGCTAAGCAACGACAAGGTTGAAAAAGTACTGACGATAAAACATACGTATACACGCTATTTTTTCTTATGTCGTAGGTACTGAGCGGTTAAAGTAAAAAAATAACACAATATAACAAATACAACACAATAGGGTATTACGGCCTATGTCAAAAAGCTTTTTATATGAATTCGTAAGTCATAAAAACCCATAAAAAATCGTAAAAAATTTTTTGCAAACAAATATTATGTAAAAAAAGACTTCAATTTAAATTTAAAAAATCCCCGCGAAAACACGGTCTCGGCCGTCTCGGCGCTGCCACCATGCTAGTGACGTAATTCGCAGTGTAAACAATACATCACATATGACATCTCAGTAAAGGAAGAAAGTTATTTTTGCAAAAACAAAATGAGTTACAGTCCTTACCGTTGGTGTCTCGTGGCGGTCTTCAAGAAAACTGAGAAATCGCAAATTATATCAATAAAAAATACAGGTCAACAAAGACTCCATTGTTTATTTACACTGCTAATGACGTCACGCCGATGGCTTTCATGGCGTATAGCGTTTTTGACATTTGAAAAACAGATTAACAAACCTGAATTTTAAAATTGAAATAATAAATGTATACTCCATTTTTCAGCACAGAAATCACCATTTTCACTTGCTTTTAACAAAATCTATCAATATTCCATAATTTTGGATTTTTCCTTGCATGTTGTGAAATTCCCTATTGTCAACAAAATCATGCCATTATAAATAACATATAAACTACAAGTTAATTGCGATAGTTTTGATGAACAGTAAGTAATAAGGGTAATACATAAGTCAGGCTTGTTTGTTATTGGTGTATTATAATAATTTAAAATCATTATTTAATTCAAGGCCATAAACCAGGATTTTGAGCAATTCAAAGTGCGCTCTTCTAAGGGAATCACGCTTCAAAATTTATTGTATATGGTGTCATCATCCCATTTAGATATTATACATAAATTGTAATTTTTAATAAATTAACAGTACTAAACTTTTCAATACGTTGACTATCGTCGGGCATCTCGAATCTCGAGATTTACGAGTAGATACGAGTACATACCGGGTCAATGCCAGTTGGCAACTAAGTCAATTGTACAACCTCCTAAGTTTCTTGACAATCGATAGTTTTAAGTTTTTATATTGACTTACTTGCAACGCCCAAAAACTATTTTAATTTATTTTAACGATATTGAGTCATACATACCTAATTATGAGGTTTTTTCCTTTTCAAAACAAAACAAAATACATATATGAGTATACAAGATAGCTACATAGAGAGGACACACGAAGTTATCAAGTAAGGTAGACATAGAAGTAGAGTTCAATTAAGAGTTTTAATGTCTTGATGTACGAGTAAAAATTTTAGTTTTAATGTTAAAATTTATGTCTTGTATATCTGCAGAAGTAAATTTTTGGAAGTAGTAACTTATCTGAACCAATCCGTAAATTACTAAAAAAAAACAAAAAGAAATTTCGTCAATAATTTCGAATGGCTACTTATCACATGCGTGCGATTCGGCCACATATTTTTACGCTGTCGAGATATTTTACTCAAAATTGAGGTCCATCAGTGCTGCAGTGAAAGCAAGAGAAAGTGCCTACAAAAACAGGAAGGCCTAAAGCACCGAAATCGGCGGATGAATATTTGTACATGACAGGTAAATTCCTAAAAGTGGATAAAATAATCTAAATCTTCCACTACGACCTACATACATATTATGTAAATAGTATTTTTTAACATACGAGTAACAAAGTGCAGACATAACCTACCAACTCGTAACGACAAATTTTATTAATGCATTTCAGTGACGCTTATGTCTTCAACTAGAAGAGAAAGAAAACTTATCAGAGGTTAAGATAGGATCGCCTCAAATAAGGAATAAATTAAGACTACCGGGTGAGCTACAAGCGGTAACACTTAAAAGTAGAACACTACACCACAAAAACATACATAAAATTGAAACAAAGTAACATAAGTTTCTTAGGGGCTAGATTTGGAGAATTTATTAAATATCATTGCGTCCATTATAATAAGTAGGTATACCCGCAAGTTGATATTGCGATGGAACATTGTCACAATAACAGCTGCGTGACGTCATCCGTCGCAAAAAAGTATAGATACCAAAAAAAATGTAATAAAAATTGTCCACTTTAATTATCATTTCACGAGCACGACTGTTAATTAATTTCTTACTCATTTTAACGGGTAACAGGTAACAAAACTAAACAACAAAACTCAACAATAAAACAGGATAACAAAAAAAAAAGCTATACGTAAGCACGTAAGCGCGGGCTGACCTTGCGAACGGTACTGACGGTGCACGTCGACTACGTACGTCACCAAGATGGCCGCCAATCGCAATATCAACTTGCGGGGCTTATACTAGTTATATTTCAAATGCAAACAGCATTAGATATTAAAACTGTGCCCTGAATGTTTTTTGATTTTTGCCCTCAGATGAATAAAGAAATCAATTTGTATAATGTGGGTTAGAGATTTTTGATTGTTTGTGACTGACCGGTTTTTGGAATCTTTATACTACACGAACGTCGGACTCTACATTTTCTCACATATTTTTTGTCGACCAAACAACTGTAGGTACATATAATTGGGGTAGCTTATAAAAGATGACCCTTACATAAAGACAGATTAGAAATGAACTTAGATAAATTAAATGAAATAGAAAAATCGTCTAAAAATAAAAACACTAAAAGCTATAAAATATTATCTTTGTTAAAAGTAATTACCTATACCTATGTAAGTGAAAAGCACACAATTTGTAGAACATCAACTATTGTCGTGTTCCGGTCATTAATTTTTATTCAAATTGTGATGCGGCTCGTTCAATTATGTAACTGTGCAATTCCATAAAACAAAATTTATAGGCCTCTACTAACGATTATTCATGCTTTTTAGATAAATTCTGTGGAAAATTTGCATATTTATTTTTATGGTAGCACAAACATATTATAGTTCGTTGTAACTCTAACATTATCGATAGGTTTGTTTCGCAAGATGATTTGATCAAGGTTTGACAAGGTAGTATTTATGAGTTACAAACGTGTTTAGTATTATAAAGTAATATCCATATATTGTTTTTGTAATTATTGTTTTAACTTTATTTGCTTTAAGTAAAGCAACAGGCTGAGTAAGTTACCGTTAGGTTGTACGAGTATGTACTATGAATTTAAAATGCTACCATTTGGAACGTATCTTAAGTAAGGGATGATGATCCTCGCAAAACTATTACTAATTGATTTATGTCACTTTACAAAGTTGAGTAATTTTTAAATTAACTCTATTATAACTATTTAAATGTTAAAGTACTTTCGAACTCTACGAACTTTCGGTAGTTACTGCAACGACGACTTAATATTTATAAGAAGTAATTACTAGCTCTTTTGCTCCCAGGTATACATTTATTAAAAATATATTATTATGAAAGGCGTCCATCAATGTCTTCTCGAAGAGATCTTGACTTTCACACGTTATAGTAGATCTTAAGATAATATTATAAATAAGAATTGGAAAGATTACATTTATTAAGCCTTGCCTACTATAACGATAACTAAGTGTAGATAGATTACTATAATACATTTTGATATTAGATATTAGCAAAAAATACTTAATACCTACTCATGTTTTATGTGGTGATTGTAACATTAAGTAATTTCTTTGAACGTAAGTGATTGATAACATTAAATTTTGTAACGTTCAAATGACTGAAATGCACATTATCGAATATAACGAAAGGTTCTTATCTGTTTAAAATATCAGAATTTTACAAAATTTATACATATTGCAATGCGTACTATTCGTCATTGCTCCATAAAAGAAACAATCGAAGAAGTTTAAGGCTCTTGAAGTTCATTCAATATAAATAAGTAAGTAAGGCAATGCACGTATGCTGATCACGATGTCCAAAACATTAAAGCGTGCGTCATTGTTTGTTCCTATGTCGATGTTGAAAAGTTTTAATAGTCTGTCATCTCTCATCGGGTTGTCTAGACTACTCTTGTTAAGATGTAACTGCAGTATCGTGACTTCCTTAACAAGAAACTGTAAGAACTGTAAATAACTGAAATAAGGCAACGGAACCACAGGCTCCGTCATTCCGTTGCTAGTTTAATCATTATACTCGTAGTAATCACCGCATAAAATTGAATGAACAAATCACGATTTAAACCAAAGTAATAGAGAAGAAAGTCGACAAGAATGAAATTGATCTAGACTTTTAAATATCTCATACCCCTGTATCAGCAGGCGCGGTCCCAAGTCCCAAAACTTAAGGTCAAATTGAAAAATCTCAAAAATTTGCCAAATAATAAAAGGAAATTTCTAGGTATCCCCTAACAGTGATACATTGATAGATTGCTGACATCTAGCGGCGTTTTTATAAACTACGTACGATGGCATAATAGCAAAAAAATATATTAGTGTAGTGAGTGACCCCCTCCAAAATTCCAGGTTGCGACCGCGCCTGCCTGCATGCCTCTAACAAAATAAGAAAAATTCAATAAACAATTTCGAAAGCAATTACACAGCCAACACAATTACCATTGGAAAGTCGGCAACAGCTCGAGATTACCGACCGATTACGGTCCCACGTAATTATACTCATCAGTATCTCTGCAGACGGTGTTTGCGTTACAATAAGTATGTGCCATAAATATGACCTTCGTGGTTCGGAATCCTAGTGCCGTACGGTGTGGCCGTACGGTGCAGTGGGCACAGCGTGGTTTGTGCAATCTAGCTTGCGTTCACCGACCGATGATAGTCGGTTGCTGGTTGCGACACCAGCCCGACGTATGAAGGAGTAAACTTCCACTTACCAACTCTGCCGTCCACCTGACGTTCCAATTCAATGAATCACATACTTATTATGATTTAGACTAATCTTCTCAAACGTAACACGTATTGCACTGATCCTAACCTTGATCAACGATTTCATTATTTATTATTTTGCGCTGAATTGCCTCACGAAGTCTAAATTAGGCGACTTTTAATCTTAACTGCACCGCTTTAATATTTCATCCATTGTTTAACTTTGTGAGAAACATAATTTGAAGATAAAGAAATTACAACGCACAATGGACTAACCGACTGCTTATTGAAATTTCTATGACTTCACTTTAAAAACTGTGCTATGTGAGTTTCAAGTTATTGAAAAAGATATTGCGTTATGTATGATGACTAAGTGTTAATGATCGAAATCACCAATGAACTTTCTCAGAAACGCCTTATTATTAATTGTATTAATCTACTCTTCTAAAATATGTAATAGATATAGATTAGAAGAAGAGAGAAGTAGATGCTTCTCTAAAGAAGAAAAACAGTACCTAACAGTTCCTAAACAAATCACAGACTGTACAATATCAAAATTCTAGTCTTTTAGCGCATAATTTTTTTTAAATAAAATTTTGACACTCCTTGATAGGGCTGAGAAAAGCACCTATTATTACCTCATAATATTGTCTCATTAAGTAGTGACAGAATAATGATCTCAGGTTTTGTTTCATTAAATTAAAATTAAAACATTTAAATGTTATACTAACGATAATTTTATATCAATACCTAATAAGTATTTACATTTATCCTGAGGCCCCATAAATAATTCACCAAAAACAACACGAACTTACTTTACCACTGTATTTTTTATAAACTGATGTACATATATCAAGTAGTTCTTTAAAATAAAATAGTTTTATCACAAAGAAACCGGATAGCTATTATATTTTTTGTTTGTTTTGTTATTTGATGTTGTTTCTGTTTTGCTGGCCACATTGGTAGGGTTTGCGGAAATTGAAGGGTTTAAGGCTTATATTTCAATTTACTTATATGTAGATACATAATTATATTTTATATTTGTGATCTTCAGTCAATACCTACTATGCGTATGTATTTTTATAGGTTTGCTAGTCTTTAAAGGTTTTTTATATGATCGATATGTTACTATGCAGATCGATCTTTTAAACTTCATGCCAACTTGATATCTATCATTTTAAAGTTCTGAAGGTTTAATATGTATTTGAAATAACAACAGGTAAATATTGTTTGCTTAACAGTTTCTCGATATTTTATTACGAAATTGTATCAAAGAAAAGTACTTAGGTAATTAAAGTTTCTTTGTTTTTTTACTCAATACAAAAATATTAATTTAACATGGGATTAAAGCACTCTTGATTTATTGCAATGATAGAAGATATTCAAATCTGTCACTGAGAGCAAGGTTAATTAAATAGGAAAAAGTATAATTTAAATATTAATTGGCCTTATCGAGATAAAATTAACATTCCTCCCGAAGGCCGTAAACCGGATATGGTTAGTAATAATGTTATCGTTCAAAAAGTTTCAATCGTTTTAATAATATTTAATAATTTATAAGTCTGACATTTAACCAATTTAATTTATACAATACAGACAACAACTAAATATTTGATGCGGTCTTCAGATATTGTAATCTATGTATTTTTGCTGGCACTGATTAATATAAAATAATCAATTTAGGTACCTGTATAAATTAATTCATATTTCCAATAAAGATTTTTTTTGATACATTTATTGAATTGATGGTTTATCCAGTAATAATAGAACCAATTAACACAATTTCTTGACCGACATTGATAACGACAGCTGTTGTAGAAAAAAACGAAGTCTTCACTTTTCAGTTATGGGTAAAAATAACTTTCTTGAATCATCATGACTAACATGTCTCGATGTATGAAATCGATATATGAAAATTACTGCATATTTTAAAATTACATTTTGAAATTATCTAAAAACGTTTACACCTTTATCAACTCAAACATTAAATATAAATTGATAAGTCAATTATTTAGTCACGTCGATGACATCGGCGTACTTAAACCTTTTTAAATCCATAAACTCAGGTGCTTCCTACTTCCTAAGGACCTATTTATTTTTATCAGTAGAAGACAATTTAGGTATTGTGTTTATTCACCTTGCGCAGAAGTTCTCGATGTGCAGGTGCATGTAATTTATGTGGATGTAATGTTCTGTTTACAAACACACCTAAGGCATTCGGTGATGTACCTACTGGTATTTTAAATATGTACACTAAATTATTTTGTTCATCGTGGAAGTACCAATATAAATAATTTCAATTGATACTTTTTTTTTCAGATAACAACAAAGTATCCCTTTGAAGTTATATGGGGTCATAATTTAATTCACAAAAGTGATGATTAGTGATTGGATGTTAACTTGATAAACTTACTACTTCAAACAAAATAAAATGTCTACTGAAACAGAAGAATATATCAATGGGATGAGGCCTGGTCCTCTGACGAGAGAAATCCCGGAATGTATGAGAAATAAGTATACTATCATACAGGTGGTAATGGATCTCCTTACTCTATGGCTTCTTATCACGGGGCACGTAATACAGGCAGTATATAGATCGATAGTTGGTTACCCAAAGAAGGATTTGAAAGGCAGCGTGGCAGTGGTGACCGGTGGGGGTGGAGGACTCGGAAGCCTTATTGCTTTGAGGCTGGCGAGGCTCGGCTGCGTGGTCGTTTTATGGGATATCAACAAACAAGGTCAGTGACTTCTCTGTTTCGTTATTTTAACACGCACGTTTAATAGTAATGTTATGCAGCTGCATGTTCTCAGGTATGCCTTATTTTAATGCGCAATGATAAGGATCGACTGAATATAGTAAATTGAACACGATGTTTTCTTGGTTTAATTGCTGTTGTCATAGCAGAAAACAAGCTTCATGCATTAACTCTAATGATGTCAGTACGTTAACCTAATCTATTGTTAAGACTCTTTTAATTATGTATAGGAGTGGGTGCTTATATTTTAAATTAAATAGAATACAACATTGTTACCAAACCTTTTCATGGAAGGTGAGTTTTATTTTAATAAGCGTGACATGGATAATGTTAACAATACTTCTGTGTATTGTTGAACGTACCTATTCGTTTCATTGATGCGGTATTATGATTTCCATTTAAATTTTGTACAAAATCTTCATGAAAAATTTTGTGTTATATTTGAAATATTGAAACGACAATTGTTACATTATTATTCTGTTATTATTTATTTTTGTATCATGATGATGGAAGTTAACGCGTTGAAATCTTTTATATGACATAATGAGTGAGAAATAATAATAGTTATTATGTGCCATAAAACAATATAGTTTTTATATCGGTTAACTAACACAAAAATTCCATTTATATGCATTTGAAATTGTTAACGATAAGGGAATATTAAATTAATTGACAGTGGTAGGTGTAATATTACAGAGCGCTAATAAAATGTTTGCCCTTCGCGCGTAGCGGGTTAGCGGCCTGTCGAAATCAATGTTTGCCTACTACGCCGCTGTTACCAGAGGCCAAAGTCGTTGTTGCAATAGTTGATCGAAAAAATATATATCTCGGAAAAATAATTCTCTTTCTACTTTGGGCCTTTTGACGTCCTGAAGAACTCTTATTGTAAAGTCAAGCACAGCCCGGTGCAGAAATATTTGAAAGGTAATATAGAGGAGCAAGTGTTGCCGGCACACGATTGAATGTTCTTATCTCTTTTAACTATTTTAAAATTCATACGGATCCCTTAATATACTTACCTACTGTATTTAACTGTTAAATACAGTAGGTACTGAGCATGTGTGAAATTTTAACACATATTCAGATATTACAATAACGCCTCAAATCTTACTATGCCTATATTTTTATTAATTAGTAATTGCACGTCATTTTCGCGTCATATATCGTTTCTCATTTGCATCTACAACATAATGCATTTTACGATATATTTACATTATTTTTAATGCCACAAAGTGAATGGCTTTATACAAAGCAATATCAACGAGAATATGTGTAATGATACCTAATGGATTTTGTATAAAAAATAAATTGTTATGTAGCATTTAGGAATAGGAACGTGGATATTCAGACCATGGACACTCCAAAATCAAACATACTTAATGGAAGTCCTACTTCAGGCTGCATGGGTTGCGAAAATGTGCTGAGTCGGTTAATTTTAGTACTTGAGATTAATAATTACAAGAATAATAACTTGTCCTACTCTTCACGACCTTGGGATTGATTAGACTGATTGGCTACATCCACGAATAAAAAGCACATATTCGTCTATGTTACGACGACTACGATATTCCTACTCTGATAAAATATCTACGGCAACTCTACTTGCCGTTTTCACTGCTCGATTTGTCTGTAAACAGCAGTTTTGTACAAATCTGAAATAAATGTTAGCACTTATAAATAATTTAATAGGCCATTTCGTAAGGTACATGTTTTTCAATTAAATTTCAAGATTATGTTATGCAAGTATAGCGAGAAATTAACATTGTTATGATATTCATAATTTCTTATATACTGCCATTAAATTTATTTTTATGGTTTACCGTTGTCTTGCGACAGTGACTTATTGTTTAATAAATGCACTTTACAATATTTTACTGTGTAGGTACGTGCCTGGAATTTATCATTTATTTGTGTCAGTACCCATGAATGACCCACTACAGGGTCGGGTCTCCTCTCACAATGAGAAGGATGTAGGCCTTAGTCCACCACGCTGGCCTACTGCGGGTTGGTGGACTTCGCATGCCTTTGAGAAAATTTTTTTTTGTGAACTCTCAGGCATGCAGGTTTCCTCACGATGTTTTCCTTCACCGTAACAGCAGGTGATATTTAATTTCATAAATCGCACATAACTTTTATTACAAAGTCATTGGTGCGTGCCACTGGGATTCGAACCCGGATCCCTCGATTCGAGGTCGAATTCTAAGCCACTGGGCTATCACCGCTGCATTTATTTACCTAAGAAATAATTGAAATAAATATTATTTAAATATGATTTCTACTGAATCCTTAACCGCACGTACTCCTAAATAGAATCTAATACTAAACAATTGTTACGTATTTTCAATTTTGTCGTTTTAAAAAAAGTGTTTAACTTGAAACGTTACAACTTTGAAAGGAATTGGCATCAGATAAAACTTGAGTCCTTTCGAGCTGTTATTTTAACGATCGTTGACGCACCAGTAAATTAAATCAAAATGTAATACAAAAACTCGTTTATTTATCTTCCACCTTCATCATCAGATCAGTCACACGATACCATTTCATTTTTAATTTCAAAGTAAATGAAACATTGCTAATGTTTTTACATTATTTGTCAGGCTCTGGAATTAATCGAATTAATAAACTTCAAATAATATTGATGCCACTAATAACTACTTTTGACACAAAAACGGCTCGTGTTTTGTTTAATGTCGTCTAAACTCATAGATTTTCTAATGATATTTTTATTATAATTTAATCGTCCGTAACACGATAGGTCATTAAGGTTAAAGGTTTAAGGTTTTTGATAGACATGTTAAATCTTTAGTAGGTACCTACTCCAGGTAGGTTTTCTTGTTTATTGTGTGTGTGATTATTATTATTTAGTTTTGCTTATAAGAGAACTTTAACCACTTTACATATTGCCATTTGCCTTACATTAAATTATATTTAAAAAATTAAATGTTTTTTTAAAGCTAAAGTGGCTAAATTAAATTTTTCGTATAATTGCCTATTTGACTATAATTAAATATCATACTTAAAGAATCCTTGCTAATTTCTTCAAATATAATTAAAATTATCTCTTTTTCGCTAGTTACTCGTATGCAATTAGGTAACCTTCAGAAATAAGATGCTGAGTGAAAAAAACAATACGTTGTGTAAACACCGCCATGAAGTCAGTTTCTACGGTTATATTTTAAGTTAGTGCAATACTGTACAATGCTTGTGAAACCAAGCAGCATACTAAATATGCTAATTTTTGTAATATTAATTTTTTGAACAATTTAGTCCATTACATTGTAGAAGTATTTTTTGATGCTGATAATTGAAACATTAACAATAGAGCATAAACATTGTTTATTTGATGTCACCAGTGCGTAATTATATTTATGGAATATAAAAAACTGATTTTTGCTATAAATGAAAACCTCAAGTACTTAGAAGAATAAAAATAACTTTGTGTAGTTTTGTTGTGACTCATTCATAATCATTGTAATCAAATGTAAAGAACATTATTTCAACCTAAATTGAAATATTATTTATTAATTATTATTTTTATTATAAAAAACATTTTTAGGCGAAGTAAATAAAATGCCACCACGCCACCAGGTATTTTCTAACAGAGAACCCATGAATATGATTAAACTTGGAAGTAGTATTTTCTCAATGTATAACAATTTAAAGTTTAAGATAGTACGTATGCAAATAAAAAAGTAATAGTCCGTAACATTTGCCGGTTGTATTTACGTGGTGTTCAAGGCAAACTTATAATTGCTAAGGTCAGCAAGAGATGTATTTAGTGTAAGTAGGTTAATGTCGGTGGCAGTGTTAGTTGTCACCAACGGATTTACACTGTTTGACTTGACACCGTCGCGTCGCCTACGATTAAATTTTGGTCGAAGTTTGTAATTAATGTAATTTGTAGAGTCGATTTAAAAAGAAGTCTAGAACGGCTTCACTCCGTCGTCTGTGAAGTTTATATACCTATTTAATTATACCGACGAAAATTGTTGTTATTTCAAGATAAAATGTATGGATACGAAATAATGTATAATGTATGTATGTATATATATTATATATACGTAACTTAGGGAGGTTTCCTTTGACATCAAGAAAAAAAATTAAAATATATATCTTCAAAATACTTTGGCCTTGTATAGAAACAAAAGGAAAAAATCCAACAAAGTCATAGTAAATAATTTTGGACTGTTTATTTTCGTAACCAATTGAACATAGAATCTTTTCAGTTAAATTAAAGCCCATTAACGTTAATGTGTGAATTTTATCAAGATACTGACAATATTTTTTTTATTGTAGTAAAGATTCTACACATTAAGCATATATTATGCACCTATTTTATCTTGGGGACCAAAGGTTTGTGACCCGTTTGTCCAAAGGCATTAGGATCATTAGAAGCATTACGCGAAAACATAACCATCACTTATATAATATTAAGACTTCGTATGAACATTTGTGAATTTAAATAAAAAACGCTTACGTTATTAACTGGTAGAAATAGCGGTGATAGCCCTGCGGCGAAGAACTTGAATTCTGACTTGAGACATCCGGGTACCAATCCCAACGGTACCCATTCATGGTTTATGTTTTTATGGGCGTTTTACAATATTAAAATTAACCTGCTGGGAGATCTTCCTTCATAGTGCTTTCTCAATCACAGAGGGGCCTGGCCCTGTAGTGGGTCTACTATATACAAGTCGTCGTTATTAGGTATTCCCAGTCATGATTCCATCATCACATAGGTATAACTACTTTACCTACCATGATCATATTTTTGAGACTGATCTGATTAATTAATTATTTATTTGCTGTACACTTTAAAAACGTTGGCATTTTGCGACCGTTAGCCTCTATCTTTTTTTTAAAAAAAAGCTAACCCACAATCATAAATTTACAGAAAAAAATGAAAAAGTGTATTTGTTTCCGTATAAAAATATTAATTTATTACTATTTATTTTATTTATCACTTCTAACAATTTAGGTATGTATCTACTCGTAAATGACCACCATCGACGTCAGACGTCATATCTGCGGAAATGTGACGATTATAAGATTTTAGACGTCAAGCGCTTATAGCCCAGCACCCCTGGTACATTTTGCACTTGATTACTATCAAGCTGAATCTTCGTGAAGAGCTACCACAATCGAGAATTTTCGCACAGGAAATTGTTGGGCGTCTCATCGTAACGAAGCTCAAGAAGTGATCAAGTGCAAAAATGAACCAGGGATCCTGGGCTATTAAGATAATTTAAGTATAACCTCCGCTCATTTATCTCGCAAAAAATATTCGTTTCGACATTTTAATAAGCTTCAATGTCTTGAGAAAAGTAGTTCCATTCACCACACTCTAGTTTACAATGTAATTATGTATGTTCGTCGTTATTAATGTTTCTGTTTGGTTATAATTAACAGCTTGCTTACTTTTGACAGTTTATGCTTTACGGATGAGCAGAAATATGTATGCTTAACAATAATTTTATGTAGTTTTGTTGCAAAACCATAGCACATTAGCATACCTATATGCAGATTTACAGAACAGCCTTGATCTCAGATTAAAACTAATCATGTAGTATTATATTTCAAACTATGGTGTCTTTACCCACTTTGTTAATATGCTTGTCTGATTTGGCATATTTACCTCTGTACTGCATTTATGTCTTATATTTAACATCCTTGCTTAAATATTATGCAGTGAATACTCTTAAAAGTTACGTTTAAAATACTAGGTACGTAATCATCAATTTCCTAGACACCAAATGTTAATATACAAGGCTTCTAAACAAAATTTTTATTCCTAGCATTTATGTAGTACAAAAACTAATTTGTTGTGATTAAATATCCCCATTAAACTAATTTTATTACAGTATTGTTCGTTATGTATGTGATAGTTTCGCCAAGTTTTACATATGTATATCACCAATAAAATTTTATTTTTGCAATAGGTATTATTTCCCCCTCTCCACTTTATTTTGTTTTGAAAAATACTTACCATTACAAATATGCAGCTCTCGATTAAACGTTAATGCGTCTATCTTACTAAATTCCTATACTCAATGTTTTCCTAAGACGTTTTTGCTTAAACGGAAATTAATACCTAGTAAATCGATGTTATAAGCCGTTAAGGTGCCCATGACCAAACAACGTTGCTTTTGGAAGTATGCGTTTTCTTTAAAAGCTGTTAGTATATTAACATTTTCTTGGGAATCGAGGGAAAGGGGGCTCATAAATAAACTCAGTGGAACTGTCTACGTCTATCCGTCTAAGAACAAGCACATTAAACGCCGCGGAGACATATTTATTTATTTATTTAAGTCAAAAAATCCACAGCTCTTAAATTCTAATTACATAAGGCTTATAAATAATTACATATAGCCAATTATGGATTTACATTTTTTTGATAACACACTTGTAAGGAACGACAGTCACTGAAAGTATTTTACAATTAAATTAAAGGTTAATAAAGTTACATAGCCATTGCAAGAGTTACATGTTTGAGTGTGTGTGGTTTTTCTTTATTAATAATAAAAGTACTATATATTAATATGTATATAAATATGTATATCATTGTATATAGGTACATATTATTACGTACTAGTACATATTATTGTTTGCCAATATGTAGGTATGTACATACTTACTTCGCAATAAACATATATCGTACCTTTGTAAAATTCTACAGTAGAATGCTGCCACCTCTACACAACAATAATATTGTACCTGAAAATCCTTAGGAGTGTATTTGTGTGTGGTGCGATATTCTTCAAGACAAAGAAGAACTGTAAGCATTTTTGGTGTCTATCGATTAACTAGGTATTTAATTTATGAGGTAGGTATATGAAAGTATCGAATGCATTATTAAAAAATAAGGAATTAACTAACTAACTAATCGTATTTAGATTGTTCGTTTATATCGTACCTTTTTACATTTTATTGTACTCAAATGTAAAACTTGATAAAGCTAAAATTCAATATTTGTATCGCTGCGTAAATGTTAATTGAACGTTTTAGTTTCCACCACATCATTCTGTTTCCTCTTACATTTATAAATTTTAAAACGCCATGAAATGATCCAATTAATTAAATGTTATGATTTGACCCAGGACAAAGGTCAAGATCTCCAATCGTCACGAAAGTCAAGAACAGTTACGTAAGCAGCATTTATTTTTTGTATAAATACTGTCAATATATGTTTTCATATATTTTGCATACTATGCAGGTCTGTTATAATGATGACCATGGTTCTAATAATAAAATTTTGGAACTCCATTAACTTCCCCATATTAATTTCTCTCGTTCATTGTAAATTTTAAATTCAAAACTATATAGGTACTTAATAGTTTAGAAGTACTCAAATGCATTCTAAATAAACCGTTGCTCGTACAATTAATAGCTTCCCATCATACTTAAAATATATACGGGTACTTTAACACTTACATAGCACCATAAGCACCATAAGAGCCCTGAGGTTGTTAAAGTTACCTTCCCACTTGCTTGCAGTCTCTCTTAATTTTAAATTTTTAGGACCTGTTGGAGGTATCGCAAAAAGTTCAACGGGTATGGAGGTCAATGTACGAATATGAATTACGGTAACATCGTTATAAAATTTGTGCATATCATCCGGACGATTAAAAATAAATAAAACGAGAGATCAACATTAAAGTTAAGTTTTAAGTGTACCACCTGAAATTAAGAGTTTTGGATAACTGGAATTCGTTCAGTCCGGATCTTTATAGGAATTTTATCCTATTTGAGATTGGACATGGATGTTCACGGATCTCTAGACATTAGGTAGACTCCACGATCCTTTGCTACTCATTTACAATAACAAAAAACAACTTTAGATCATTTTTGCATAGCAAGCAAGATCAATCTTTTGCTTATTTACTTAAATACGTATAAATTTTGAATCTGTATTTATGGTTTCACGGCAGGTTAAGTGTCAGGCAAATTTTTTGCCCAAGACTAAATTACCGCTCATTATTCTCATATAAAAAATTACATTATTTAGAAGTTTCAACATTATTTTACCTGCCATTGTGTTTGCCCTTTATTCACTGAGAATATGTTTTTCCTGTTGCTTCAATTTATAAAACCTGTGGCGATGTGCTGTAGGTACTGTAACTAAATAGTTACACACTAAAATGGCTTATCTCGAATATGTCGCTTTTGATTACCGCAATTACCAAATAATTATTCTATTTGTGAACGCAATTGTTATTGTTGTAGCAATTCGATTCAAAATCAGAAAATTCTCCTAGTACCTATGTAAAAAGTGTAAAATTTTCATTGACACATTAACAACCCACCCATTTCCCATAAAATTGATCACTTCTATTTGTTCATAAATAAATATTTTCAACTGCTGTAAAAACGCCGACGCCGAAAATTTAGTCACCGAAGTGTAGAAAATGAGCCATTTTGCATATTAAAGAAGATGTGTGGCAGCTTTACGAGTAGGTACTGGTACATATGAAACGGGCGGGCAGAAGTTATACTTAGTATAATATTAGGTACCTACATATGTGTCAGTATGCATTGGTAGAAATAAGTGTTTTAATAATATACTTAACAAAATAATAAGTGCTTATCGTGGAAAAATTAACCGATTTTTTTCCGTTTAATTTAATAAGTCCTGTAAAATGATTTACCTATTAACTATTCTAAATGGGCAAAAAAAGTTAAAGTGATGTTACTAACGACATTTGTGTTAGTTAAAGTTAGTGGAATTTTATTATTTTTGCATCTTAATATTTCTATGTACCTACACGTAGAACACCTAGGGCAACTTAATGCGTTTTTATATGTCGTGACATTGTCGTGAAAATAATATTTCGTTCTTTATGATTTTTTCTTTGAAAGCAAATGATTTTAATTTTATCATTGGCTTTAGAGAAATTTCTCTCCTGAAAACTGATCTCTCCTGATGTGTACGAAATTATTGTAACGGTGGGCCAAATTACGGCCTACTGTCAAGGTAGACTGGATTCCGCGGTTTACGCAACTAAACGAATGTCGTGGTCGGCGGATTGAATCAGGCGCGGGCATTTTCAAGTGTAATCGGCCAAGACCAAAAATAGTGAACATAACAAGCAATGAAACAAGACCGTACAATGTGTAAAACAAAGCCGTTTTTTTTACATATTCTCGGAACTCGTGGTCGACCTTTATTCATTATATTTAAAAGTAGCAAACGGACATGCAGGCCACCCGATGTAAAGTGGTCACTGCAGGATACACATCCACCTACATCCAACACGCTTTCCGCAGATAAAACATGAAGAACATGCTGCTTAACGATGGGTTGAGAAGGTGGCGTTAAGGTACCTCCCCGGGCGAGCTTCTATAGCTTTATCATCTATACAGTAGATAGTATTTTCTTTTTATTCAAACATTTTACTTAATTTTTTAACGTAAACATGCTTACGTCGTAGAAGAAAGAGGAATTAATTAAGTATAAGGGCAGCTCTGCGAAGTGTTAACGCACGTATAGGTATAATCGTATGTAAGTAATCAAAAATGAAGTTACGATGGTATTACGCTTACTAACTAAATAAAAAGCACAAAGTTACATATTGAAGAAACAAAAACCGCGTTAATATTCATGATTTCTAACAACTAAGTATGTTATATCACAGGTATTGTTCTAACAAATCGCCTGTCGAAAGTGCGGTAGGGTAAGCGCAGTCACGCTTGAAAGCACTATCTAGTAAACTTTGTAAGATATAGGCATTGAAACAGCGTAATAGAGTATGTAAACTCCGTGTCTATTGTGAGGGGATGTGCAATTTATTTTCGCCCATTTGAAATCCGAAAATCAAAAAGAAGTTACGATCATCACTTTTAAATAAAAAGCACATGTCAAAGTGATAGCAATAAGCGCGCATAAATAATATTCCGTACCATTATGTAGATGGTGTCGACGAGGAAGACCTACTTACTTAGGGCGCTGACTTTGCTCAAAGTTTTGGTGGCCTGGAACCATGACTTTGATATGTTTTGTATGCCTTCTTTATTTCTCAGTGCGGCAGGAGAATACCTCGGGAGGCTTGACGAACAATTTGGACGCGATAAATAAATAAATATTGTTTATGTTTATCAGGTCAACTGCCGAAAGTACGGTAGGTCAGTCACGCTTGACAGAGCAATCTGGTTAACGTTGCGGTTTTGTTGCGGTTCCGTTGCGACACGCACGCGGAAACGCATCCGCACACACTGCCACGGTACAGCGCGCGCCGCGTGGGATGCCTCGGACTGTGTTGTAATCATGCAAAAACACTTAGTTATCCTATATTAGTAGGTATATATTTTAACAAATGAGTTGTAAATGGGCTTACAGCACGGGTCACTCATCGACAAACGTCCAAGTTTTAAACAAAACTGAAAAAAAATCACCAAATAATATGGAAGTCTAAATATAATAGGGAAATATACCTAAATACATAACATACTAAAAAAATACCTTAAATAGCATTTCCGCACCAATCTCATGGAAATGAAAGTAAAGTATTTCATACCCAAACATGGCAAGCCACAGCGACAGAGTTTCAGAAAGTGCCGGTCTATGAAGGACGTCAAATAAAAACAATAATAGATAAAATACAAAAACAAAAACTAAACTGTATATACAAACATCTATACCTACGTACTTATTTAATACCTAACATCGTATCCGTCGTCGTCAAAAAAATTAAAGAGCTCAAAGGTCTAATCATATAAGTAATATGTATGACTGATTTTACGCAATCAAAATCTGATTTCATTGCGGAAAAAAATAGTGATTGATATTACAGTTCAAATGATCAATGGCAAAATCATGAGGTAACATAACGTAGAGGTGTCTATTATAATCCGCAAAAATTGTAAGTATCAGGTAGTTCATTTAAAAAGGCAATTTAAAGCCATGGTTAATTAAAGTGACACAAAAAAAATGATCGACCATACTGTTTTGGATATCCAACATTTCGGAACAAGCTTTCGTTTTCTTTTTTATACATATGATTTTAATATGTGCGTTATTATGTGATTTTAATGCAATGCAATCTAGATGTGATTTTCTTTTGCAGCATTAGGTTTGCGAGTGGTGATAAAATTGCCATTTCTCTCCATATTTTGTTAAGTTTAGATGTATGCAAAACGTTCCCTTTACAAAACAAACCCGTTAAAGCTCTCACCTTGTCTAAACAAAGATTGTGTTACTTGAAACCAACAAACATCACTTTCAACGTATCCCACTTGAAATGAAATAGATAGATATTTAAGATCAACTAAGTAATAATAATTTCTTACTTATATTCCAAATATCCAATAATATAGCCCAGCCCAACCCAACCTCTCTCGAGTTGAAACATTTCAACTATCATAACGACTATCGCAAGCTACTTTCAAAAGGTTTTATGAAAAGTGACTTCCAATAGTTCTTCTTCTTTAAAAAATTCAAATTTAAAATCATTTATTGTATGAATATGAGTTAGTTTATAGTTGCATTTTAGTATTTGGTTCAATCCATCACATTTACTGCAAACGCTGCGGATTGTTAGGATTTTAGGAGCATAAACCTAGTTTAATTAATATTATATGTATGTGGGATGGATAGTGTCTTTCAATCAGTTTATCTATATTTATTTAAATAAGTATATTTATTAGATCTTGTTCAAAAATTTGAAACTCCTTTAATTGGCAGAGCGAAGACGGCTAGATCCGCTACTTCCTAATAAGTTAAAAGAAAACATCAATCAGTTAAATGTGCTTATTTCATTATAAATTCACAAATAACCTTTTATTCATTATTCACGTTCCCTCTACGTTTTTGATGTTATAATTAAATTAAAAAGATAAATAAGAGTATTTTCCTAAATATGTATAATCACTATAATACCTAATTAATCATTTTTGTTTTTAAGAATTATTGTCAAAGCCATACATTACTGTATACTGATACATAGCAAAACATTATTTATCTTACTTATAGACAATTAAGACGTCATTTGTGAAAATTTGTTCTATAAAGACAATTAAGGCATCATTTGTGAAAATTTTCAGTACATAAAATTTCATTAAAACCTTATAGACTGTGCTCATTTCAGTCATTTATTGTACCCGCACAAGAAATGACATAGGGTTTTGTAAATATCGAAGATTATCAAAGAAACTTAAATACGTGATGAATGTCTATAGTCCATTTTTATTCTCTTGTCATATTTGGTAAACAATCTTAGCATGTCTTTTTATTTTTATTTGCGATTAAAAAATAATGCAGACACAAAATTTTAAAAATTTAAAAACAAGTGATCCTTTAATACAGAAACAGATTTCTAGAAACTATGATTTATTTTTTTAAAGCAATTTTAAACTTTTTTTCAATAAAAAGTACTGCCAGGATTGTTTACCAAATAAGACAAGAGAATAAAAATTAACTGTTCGTCGGTCTGATCAACATAAACATTGGTATCATGTTAGGCGTTTTGAATAAATATGAAATATTAATGAAACTATAAGACATTTCGTAATACTAAACCTTCGAATACCATTAGTAAGATTAATGTTGCGTTGAATAACCGACGTTTGTCATTTGTATTTAAATGTCTTTTCATTAATAACGATAATTAAGCCAACCTTTTCCCCGAATTAACAGTTTTTTTGTTATCTTATCTACTATAAGTAATATCAAACAAATAATATTAAATGTAAAATTGCGAGCAACGGGTCCTGCACTTTCGGATGGGAGCGAGGACCTACATACACCTTATTTTTTGACACGATCGCCGATCTGCCCCCACGAGTTGCAACGCACCCAAATGTTGTAGTCAAGTTTAGGTTTATTATGAAAATCTTATGCGCATGCAAAGGTAGAGAAGTTTGAAAGATACGTTTGAATTTTCATTTTTAGTGTCGTATAAGTTCTTGTCTTGTGTGTTTCTATGGCACCCACGACACAGGAAATCCTTGTGAGGGCGTGTAGCCCGTAGTAGTAAGGTTTAGTCAATTGCTATTAAGTTATAGTGCTGTATATTTAGCTAGACACTTTACGTTTATTGCTTTCATTGACGGAATCCTATTTTTAAAAGTCTTCAAAAGTACACAATTGATCTGATTTCTGTTTTATGGTGACATTATTTTTGTCGGAAATGTACAGTTTATCCGAATTAAAATTCAAATAAGAATATATTTTAAATTAATGCATTCCTGCAGTCTGTAGGTACTCGTACTTTAACTTAACGATTGTTTGCGAAATCGTCTGAAGGTTAGTTGGCTCTAATCACCGTATAGTTATTTTTTTACTTTAAAAGAACACTTAAATAACATTGTTTCTTCACTCTGACCATGAAACAATCAAAGACGGATAGCTAGTTAAATATTCCACGTCATAAAAACAACTAAATGACTTGTAAGCTAAACCAATGCAACAAAGTAGGAGAAGAAATATACAGGGTTGTAGCATTTTACAATTATATAAATATAAATTGTATAATAAAGTTGTCTTGCAACTCATGGACACCCATGGTAAACACAAATATGAAGATTGGTACTAATCATGAGGACTTAGATGATCGTCTGAAATAACCGTCTAAGCTGCCACAGCTGGGATCAGCATTGCCATTTTTAGAAGGGCTTTAGGGAATAAGGTATTAGAAGTTCATTCGTGGGTAGGAATCACCTAGAGGTAGTTAGAGGTAGTTAACATTACAATAAACGACAAATTACGTTCTAACCCGATTATGATGAAATTTAGGATGGAATACCTACTTATTTAGTTTGAAGCAACAGAAAAAAACATAGGCTAATTTAATGTTCAGTGACAAAAAAAGTTTTCAAGAACTTAATAGGTAGGTAGGCAATTAAATTACTTACGCGGATGACGTCGCTGTCAGAGCCTAGCTTCAAATAAAAAAATTCAATATTTCGTGTATTAGTTCTTACACGCAAATCACGGTTATTCGAATCTCAATTGCGGTCAAGAGTAGATATTTTCATATACAAGGCTCTCTGCTTAACGATAAAATTAAATTTGAAACTTTAGGATTCGCCATAGCTGCTACAGGTTAAACTTTTTTACCTTTACAAGAAAAACCGGTCAGAAGCAAGGACACGTAGGTACATTAATTAAAACATTTGCCCTTATTACGATCGATTAAACAACTCCGATTTTTTTGAGTTAAGATTCATATTTAAATTTATAAATATATGACATGTAAGCTTACAACCTGTGACAGACAGATAAATAAGAAACAAAGAAAGAAGGAGAATTTGACGGACGAAACGTTAAGAGGGTCGCATTAAGTTGGTAGCTAAGTGCCAATTTCGCACGAAACTTAAAAAAGTATTTCTTTGCTGGACCAACACTTAATGACGCAAATATACGAGAAAGTCATCAAACTCTTGACGATCAAAATGTTTTAACGATTTCTTGCAATGCAAAATATATTTTTAAACTTTTATTTTAAGTTATGCATTATGCTCGTCTGTAAAACTAACACTTATAGTTTTTGTACAAATTTTGTTTGAAAATTATAACTTTATAAGTGTACCTACTTATACGGTCAATTACGCATAACGCTATTTTTAACATACAGTTACTTAAATAAACGAATTTGTGTGACAGGATATTTTTTTAACGTCAGACTTGTTTACTCCGTTATTTTTAAGAGCATGACATAGATTTTACCAAAACAAAAATTAAATATTAAAATAATTATAATAGGTTGGTTGTACCTTTAAACATTTTACAAAGAATTGTGGTTGTAGTAGAGTTTTAATAGCAATGGATCATAATAATATAAGACTATGAAAGGTAGTAAGTGTAGTAAGTAGAGAAGTAGAAGTGTAGTAAGTAGAAGTCTAAATTTGCCCATAAGGGCACATAATTATAAAATTAGGCCTTACGATGTGATGCCGTAATCGAAAAAATGAAAAGATCATCTTACTGTTCTCTGAAGAAAGTATGCAACTCAAGATAGTCACTACTTTCTTTTTAAATGAGATTGGATGTGGTTTTTCACGGACAAAATTTTTTCTCGTACTATAAATTACACGCATACTGGTTTGCTACAGTTTTAGATGTTATAAGATTAATTTAAAATTTAGCGTGCTTTTACATGAAACACATCGTTTGAAAAATATCATAAAACTAAAATCGAGTCAAAGCAAAAAGTGGTATAATCAACCTTATAATGATACTCGTAGAAACTTTATTAAACTTATTATAAAAGCTCATCTTGTAGATTGATGCGTCCGAAAATAAAAGTGTGTATCAGTATCCCATTACAATTGAATATTGCCAATGAAATAATAGTATCAGATATTGCCTCTGCTGTCAAACGGACAAAAATGATCAGTCGGATAATATTGTGTTGTAATAGAAGCATTTAAAAGAGATATACGAGTATGTTGAAGGCGGAAAATAATTTAAAAATAATTTGTCAAATTGTCTCAATAAGTGTATATGTGTCGAAAACAGTTAACTAATAACAAAATGCAGCCAGAATAGCATCTTGGACACATATTTTTCTACACAGTTCGAGGAGACCTATATACTAACTCTGTACTCTACTCCAATGTAGAGGCAGGCCTTGAGCATAGCCTAAAATCTACTTTAAATAAGAGACACACTTTAGACATAGCCTAGCATCAAATGCAATGTAGAGACACGCCTAACGTATGACCTAAAGTCTACTCCAATGTTGACGCAGCCTAGAGCAAAGCCTAACATCCTCTCTAATGTAGAGACAGGCCTACACTCTATCTATTCTTAAAGTTGAATCTATTACAAAAGCTTTGTTTTAGTTTCAAATCTAGCCATGAATAAAATAAGTCGGAGAGAAAAAAGCGGCAGAAAGAAACGGCAGATGTAATTATGTATTTTTAAGTATGACAAACATAAATCTTTCTAAAAGTAAAAATCGTATCTTTGTGCCCGTTTGTAACACCTACTTTCTTTTTTTACATTTTTGCCGGATATTCGTTATCATACTTCTTTTATTGCAATCCTTCTGCAATCTCAGTCATACTATTAGTTATAAATCTTATGATACAGTATTCACCTAAGCACTGGAAAGTCTTTAATTTTGCTGTTTGTCGAGTGGACTACGTTTTGATCTATAGTACCTACCTATGTCCGCGCTACGTTATTTTTCAGTAAATAATTTTATGAGCTAAGAAAAGCTCTGGTAATGTCAACAGACACGATAAATCCTAATAATAAATGGTCCACTGACCATTATAATTATGCTTTGATTGAATGGATTAAAAACTGCGAATACGTGATTGCAACTGAAGCTATGTAGGGCGTAAGAGATTTAATAAAAGAAACAATATAACTTCGGATCCGGTTAGCTACCTTCGAATGGATATGACGTTCGTGGAAATTCATAATCATGCTTCAGTGCTTCGTAGAAAGGTTTTTGCTACTGTATAATAATTTTTATCCTCGTCTTTATCCCTTTGGTCGATTAAAAATTACCGTCACAAGACTCGTATATCCATCAATTTGCAAGGGAACACATACTCCTAGTGTAGTATACTTCAAGCAAAGATGAGAACATAATAGGTACCCTATTGTAAATGTAACTTAGGTGTTACCTTGTTGTAATGAGAGATTTCTCGAAAGCGAAGCTTGCAATGCCAATACAAAGCACACCATTAAAAACGTATAATATTTTTTGAATATAACTATTATTCTCTTTTTTTATACCTACTGACGTTCTTTCATCATTTTGTTTCAGGACTGGAAGACACAGTGAAGTTAGTCAAAGGCATCGGAGGCAAATGTTACGGATACGTTGTGGACCTCGCGAACCGTGACGACATATATCGGGTGGCGAAAAAAGTCGACGAGGAAGTAGGCAGGGTGAGATAATAATTATATATGTATATCAACCTTCCCGTTTGACTACATTGTAACTAGACTAAGATCGCATTACGTAAAAAAGAAGGAAATTATAGAGGAGCATAACACGCTACGAGGACGCACCGTGACGAAGATGAAAGCACACAGTACGAACAATGCAATGCAATATATACTTAATGAATAGGTTCACGTTTTTATGCCATGAATTAACCCTTAGTCTACGAAATAGCAATACGTTCAATAAGAACCTTAGACTGAACTTCGGAGCAGTTTGAAGATTAATGTTGTTAACTATGACTGCCAATGTTTACTAAACATCAGGTATCTTGGCTACTTTTAAATAAAAATTATACAGGCTTCCAAACTAAATGTCATAATTTATTCGTGTATAATTATTTTCTATTTCGTTATCAATTGTTGGGACCGATGTTGTGGTCCGAGTGGACTGTATTCTGTTGCTGGTTCTGTGTGTGGGTTTATTGAAAAACAGTAGGAATTGCACTGTTTAACAACTTTTTATTGTAAAATTATTATAAAGAAGACATTATTTATTATAAAAGAAAGGAAGGACAAAATGGCGATGAATGAAAAACAATAGAATGCACAAATACATATTCGAATTTAAATTATTACTTTTTACGAGTAATTATATGATATAAAAAATAGGTTGTATGTTGGAGTTTTATGTTTCCAACACAATACTACCTCAATACTATCTACCTACATTAAACAAGTATGTGAACAATGCAAACTACGTTCATTTGTTCCAATAGCTGAATGCCGTTGGGATTATGGTGTGCTTGCTGCTAGACTTCTGCTAATACAATTAGCGTTCAGTAACATAGTTTTAGTTTTGCAAGTTTCCTCGCGGGATGTACGGCATGTTTACGGCGTGTGTGCACGCATATTCAACGTTTTAGCAAATAGAACAGCTATAGTCCTGAATCCTTAAACCCTCCAAAACGCTCTCTGAAACTCTATCCAAAATAGAAGAAGTTTTGACCGTAGATACATGTCCATGTTTGGACTAAATAGAGAAACCTACGATATTTGCAGTACGACTTTTTCCATCGATCAGCTGAGCGACTAGTCTTCGGCCTTTATTCTTGGTGAATCATAGCATCTAATTCATAGAAAACATAATGACATACACATTCGTTAAGATCCCTCTGTTATTTGATGATATTAAGGGATATGAGGTAGACAAAGACAATAATGTACCTTTAAATTTACATACAGACTGTCCCGTAATCGGAAATATTGTGGAGATAATGCTCTCTGATGTTATTAAACTCATACGTACTCGTACCTACGTGCCAACGCACCGACAAAAACTGGTCATGACAATTTTTTTCTTTTAATGTTAGACTTAAAAAAAATATACTGTATGGAATATTTTACCAGAAACATTTTCGCGTATACGAAGCCAGTTCGCGGAATTCCGGTATTATTTCTTTGTTTTTCGGTTTCATAATTACATATGTATACATACGATTTCCTATCCATGACCTTACAATATACATAATTATTATGAGGTCTTTATGATCATTGTCATGGTTAGGTAGGCATATTCAAAGTCGAGAAGAACGAATTTTATTAATAAAAAAACCCCTCCTTAGAGCCATAGGGAACTTTATCCCCGGGTGAGTTCCAACAGATCTATTATCAATACTAAAGTAGGAATACCTACCTAAATGGAAAATTGTTTGTTGCTTTGTTTTTCTTACACCTTAAAAATATTTACGGAACTGACTAAAGTAATTAAGCACCTTCCGAACCAAAAAGAAAAAAATCAAATCGGCTAGCAAATGACGGAATGCGGCGGTAACAAATATAAAAAAAAATTAAGAAAAAACAGAGGAATTGAGAACCTCCTCCTTTTTTTGAAGTAAATTTTTTGAGTGAAGCAAAAATCTCATGAGAGCTAAAATAATTATAATCGCGTCTATTAATGTAACTCTGCCAATAACCACATCTTAACAATAGAATAATGAAATGCATAACGTTTTACGGCGGGTTTTGAGGCACGTGAAGTCAATTTTTCCGCTCGCTTTTTTGGGGAGCAATCAGTGCAGATGAATGCAATCTGTATGACGTTCATTAAGTGTGCGCAAAGTCATTTGAGTAATGTACTCAGGTATTTTTCCCCATTGTTGGCTATAGTACTACATTTAAAATACATTTTCTTATTTCAGGTATCTTTGCTAATAAACAATGCTGGTGTAGTGTCCGGCCAGTACCTATTGGACACTCCAGACCATCTCATACAAAGAACCTTTGACGTCAATGTTTTGGCGCATTTTTGGGTAAGTAAATGTTTAATTTTAAATATTTGCCCAGTCTCGTAAAACTCTGGCATGAATGTATGTACTTACTTACTCGAAGGAAAATTATTTAAACTATAACGAGCATTATTTTCTTCAATTTTACACAATTTTTTGCTAAAAAGCACAATATTACATTGTGAATACCGACGTACAGTGAACCTAAATATGATCGCTGAGATCATGAAAATGTTAATAAAGATGCATTAAACCACTGCATTGATGCAGTTAACCTTGTGCACGAAAAGGATTTATTTAACAGTGTTATTTCTGTAGTAGAGCTATTAATCACTGTTTATTTTTTACGTTATGTTTCTAGTCTGGAGGTTTTTGGTGATGTTAATTAACTATTTCTTATTTTACGAAACAGCAGACAAAGAGGCCCTAATTAAAACAGACAGATCTTATTTAACATAATTTGTATTAACAGTTTGCCTGTAGTAGACACAATAGTTAAACAATGGGTTTGAGTCACATGTGACTCGCAGTATAGAGAAGCAAAGTTAAAATAAATTTTAATGAAACCTCTTTTAATTTTAAAGCAAATAATTAGTGCTGTAAAAACTCCATACCAATGTACCTACTCCCGCATGTACTCGTACCAATAAGTGTACTACAAACTTTTAGTACCTACCACAAAAATATTTTCTATTGTCACTCTACGTAATTTGTTTCCTTTTATTTTTGTACATGTTATGTTTATGTATAACCTGTGTTGGGAGCCCTTAATAAATAAATAAATATTGTTTACAGACGGTAAAGGCCTTTCTGCCAACAATGATTGAGCACAACAACGGGCACATCGTGACGATAGCATCCATGGCCGGCCACGTCGGTGTTGCCAAGCTGGTCGACTACTGTTCCTCGAAGGCAGCGGCCTGTGGCTTCGACGAGGCCCTCAGGCTGGAACTGGAGGTGAAGGGAGCCAGCGGAGTCCACACGTCACTCATCTGCCCCTACTTCATCAGAGCCACAGGGATGTTCGAGGAAGTCAACTCAAGGTGTAGCGTTCTTGCCACATACTCGTACATACGTATTAATTTATCCTTTATTGATATAATGGAACGTGAATATAATATGTATAAGAATAAATAGCTAAATAAATAAATAGAACGGAACTTGTGTTCCAAGCTATTTATTCTTGAAATTTTGACATTTCCACGTTATTTCAGACAAAATCAGATAAACAAACATTTGTGTACCAGGGTGAAAGGTTAAACGCCATTTTAAAATCTTTTACGACTGTAAACTAGGCTTTGCTATTAAAAGCTCTGCTGTACTACAAATAAAGTTGGGGTTTGCATATGCTATAAAAGACAAGAACAAAAAGACAAGACAAGAAGAAATTATAAAAAACATTTTGCGAGACTTGTAAATTAAAAAAAACTCTGGTTTTTTTAAACAATAAATTGGTTAACAATTTCCTTATGGCGAATTCCGCAACTCGTCAAGAGATGGCGCCACGGGTATTTTAAGTCACGCTAAGTTTTGAAAACACTGAGATGACGTGACGTAGGGAAGCGCGGCCGCTCCACGTGCCACAGGCAAGATCGCTCCTGGCAGGTCCTCCATCTTTTCCAAATACTTTTAGTGAATATTAATACACTTATACTGTTTAATAACTTTTACATTAAAGCTGTTTTGCATGTATTGCAGGCTGGTGCCGCAGCTGAACTCGAACGACGTGGCTGACCGCGTGGTGCTCGCCATCCGCACCAATGAGTCAGTCGCCGTGATGCCCAGCTACTTCCGGCTGTTGCTGCCTTTTAAATGGTAATGTTGTAAATATACAGATCAATAAAAAACACGTTGTTTTATGCAGGAATTTTGTTTACGTTAATCCAACGCAAACATCAAAAATGTAATGTGTTGTTGGTTATCAACAATGTAATCCAATGTGTATTACATTGTTGATAACCAACAAAATTTCTTACACGGCATAAGCTGGAATATCCTCTTTTTAAATTTCGAAAAGGTAACAAAAATGCCTGCAGAAAAATTTCATTTTGGTACAACATTAACTTAACTGCATTACAGTATGTAGCAGAGTTTTCTATAATTCAAGAACACAAAATCACCGAAGATAACAACACAACACAGAAACTGAATAAATTACATCAAATAACTTATTTATAATAACCAAACGTACCTATTTACTACGGAAGCAAGTATGCGGAACCATCTAACATTGAGTGGCACGAGGCACTACTCCTGGACACATTTAAAGCCTCCAAATAGATACCTATAGCCGAGGTAGCGAAAAGTCGTGAGTGCGATTGAGAAATGATGGTAGTAAAGGATTCATCGATATTTATTCCTTCGGTGTCATTCCGGTTTAAAAGTGGTTGTCACGCCTACACTTTTCATGACCACTTTACTTCTGTATCGAGGCGTTTAATCTCGTTCACTGTTTGTTATGGCCATTTGCAGGTTAGCCGACTTTACAATTACATGCCTTTGAGAACATTATAGTGAACTCCAATTCGTGGAGGTTTCCTCGCGATGTTATCTTTTACCCTTACAGCCGGTGATATTTATTTTTATAAAGCGCACATAACTTTATGTAATTGCTGCGGATTGATTGATTGCTGATTCGAATCCGGACACCTCGAGTAAGAGGCCGAATTCTTAGTCACTTGGCTATCAGCGCTTATGTATTTGACTTATTGACTGTTTATTCTTACAGGATCGTTCCGTGGCCCTGCATATCTGAACTGATCCGTCGCATGGTGCCGGACGCGGTGCCGGCGCCTGCTCCCACAACCAACCGATCCTTCGACAAGTCCAAACTCCAAGAAATGCCTATCAAGAGCGACTCACGACCCATGTCACTCGCGCCACCATCTCGTCACGACAGACAAGTGTGACCGCATCCTACATCACATAAGGAACTACATACTTGTATCAAGATACTTGTATCAAGTTTAATAAGTACGCGCTACTTATAGCCATATCAGAAAAATAAATAAAACATTTTTTGCAAGCTCATTCGCTATAAAACTTGACAATGACAACTTTTGCACGATTGTTAGTATTTTTTTATTAGTTTTGCGCACCATGTTGCGGAAAACTTACGGCAATTGTGCGAATGGTTTTTGAGCTTTTTAAGTTTGCACTCATCATTAACAGTGCAATAGAAGAACGATACTCATACCTACAGGTGTGGCTATATCATAGAGGACGCCTTCATTGAAAGCTTTATTTTTTTTTTTTTTTTTTATTTATTAATGTACACAAAATAATGGTAGGAAACATAATGAATTGAAAATAGCGTACAAGGGCACTGCTTATCCCATACTGGGATCTCTTACAGCAGACCCGCAAAAGGATACTTGAAAGATTGAGGCAAACTTAGTGCACACTAAAAGATTCAAATACAATCAAAATGTAATAAGAAAGATAATTTTTCTGGTTTGGCTGTAATTTTAAATATTATTCTCCTTTTGACGTCTCTACCGACGATAAATTAAACCATTGTGCGTACTTATTAAGTGTTTATTTTAGGCAAATGTCGTTAATAGAATTAAGGCGAAGGGACCAAATGCCTTTCTGCAAGGGATATCGAAAAAAGATTAAGTTAAAAAATTCTTAAAGATAACTTTTGAAATTGTACAATAATAGCTCATTCTATTTGTAGACTTTTGTGTGTAAACATCAAACTGTTTTTTTTTGTTAGCATTTGCCATGAGGAAATTTTCATTTGTAAGATTTGGTAATATTCAATCTTAAATGGAAATTATCTTACTTAAACAGAATAAAGTTATTGTTATTATTATGATAAGATGAATATCTACAAGATATTGAAAAAAGTCTGCTATCAGTCTTCAGTTTTACATAAATTTACTTATTTACGACTGTTTGCCTACCAAGTCTGTACATTTATTTAGGTCTAGTAAGATAAGAATAGAAATAGTCTGTGGTACTTAGTCACTTAAGAGTTAGATCAGATAGTTCAAATTGGATGTGGTTTATTTTCTCTTTTATCTATTTTAATTATTATTTAAAATAATAAGATATCCTAATAAAGGACAATGCTGGAAGGTACCTATGTAAACATTAATGCGGAAATTCGACCGTGTAAAATTTTCTACACCATGTGTCTTAAATTTGATATTAGATAAAAATAGGAAAATATTTTCAACTCCATATAACCTTAAACTTTTGTAAGTAAGGTTTAAAATTTATAACAAGAGTAAAGATAATTGATTTTGTTATTTACGTCTTATTAGCCCCAAGGCATCGGCGAAGGTAGACTTACTTTTGTACTTAAAACGATGGCCAATAATATTTCGTTGCCTCAGCGCTAGCCTACAGTTCAGAGTTAGTAATCCTACTTCCCGGGTATCTATTAATTTTTAGAATCTACTAATTCACTGGCATCATCATGTCGTCTCACAACCACATGGAGTCCTTATAATTTTTTGCCAACTGCCATCATGTCAGAGTTTCTTGGAAATTTTAATTAGTGTATCGCTAATTTAATCCATTTCGACACATTTCAATTACGAGATCACTTACCATATAATTTTGTATTTTTAATAATAATACGTCGTATTGGAATCTTCCAACGAAAGATATCAGACTTAATCATTCTGAAATAGGCACCTCACCCAGCTCTTCCCCTCTTACGCCCTGGCCGGGAGGGTGAACACTATCGTACGGTGAACGTCAATCATTAGTATGTCATATGTCAGTATGTCTGACATCTTCCCATACTAATGGAACGCGATAACTATACGAATACTTTGAAAAAGTGTTGAGCTTGGGGCACTAACCTAGCGCCCCTTTCTTGCATTTGGTATAACATTCCAATAAGTGGATAATAATATCTTTATTCAATAAAACTGTAGTCTTCCATATATTTGTTATTCTTAACTGATGTAAATTATTACGGGAAATTGTACAAAATAAGATAAATATAATAAACTGATTGTGATCTGAAGAAAATAATTGTTTATATTCTAGTCCCTAAAATTTCATTCTAAAAGATATAATACACATAGGTACTTACCATAGACAGATTTTTATGATTTTAATAAAACGCCACATAACGCATGGAGTCGCACGGTAAATATCTAGATCTATATAGGTACCTACCCAACTTTTTTTCATTTGTGATCGATCATAGATAGTTATTTCGCTACTTTCCAGTATGGCCATGTCGTGATAATATTTACATGCTTGGTTTTTGCCGTAGGGCTAAGTCGTGCGGCGTAAATCGATCTATGTAACAACTACTTGTACCATTCATAAGTACCAGACAACGATGCCACGATACATATTTTTTTATTTGACCCTCATATTAATATTATGTAAATGATAAAAAAACATAAAGTTTGTGTGAGGTTTTTATTTCTTTAATACTTCAAAACAAAATTGTGAGTTAAACACTTGCTTATTTTTTAACTTTTAGTTAACGGATATTTCTAAAATTAAAAAATCACAGGAACTCAAAGTAAATTATTTCTAAATATATTTTAACTTAAACAAAATGTAACATTCTTAATTGAGAGCTTAAAGCTTATTTTGTGATAAATTTTATGATTCAAAAAATCGTACTTCCTGTAGTATTACTTATATCTCAAATGGTTAATAGGCACTTAAGTTGCCAAAATATCTACGAATAAACTGCAAAACGACTAGCATAATTATTTTTAGTTAATAACGAATTATATAATATATTCACTTATAATAATTAATGTTGTAAGTACTCTTGTAACAAAATTAAATATAAAATTTACCCACTCGACAAATAATTACGACAGGTACAATACAAATCCAAATTACAGTCTATGCTGCTTAACAGTTATAAGTGGCTTATGGCGTGCATGACAACTTACGAGGGATAATATTGCAGTTACCTTCTGGCTAAAATTAAATATAAATATTTACCCACTGGGTTCAACAATACACCCCAATTGTAGATAGTAGGTTCCTACTTTCGTTTGGGTATATAATTATCATTAAAAAAATGGAGAATGAATAGGATTGTTATATTCGAAAATAGTAGTGTTTATTCGTTTTAAAGGAAAATAAATATTGTAAAACACAGATGACAGATTGGCCAGACACTCACGTCAGGCTGCCAATGCCACGCCACCATACGCCATTTCTAGCTGTTTGCATCTATCTTACTTCCAACCCATAAAAATCAATCATTCTTATCCCTCGGATACGCATCGGGTAACCTAAACTCTGAAATCGGAGAAATGTACAAAGGATTCAACTCCTGCATGTTCTTCCTGCTTTCCTGAGCCTCCTGTACGAATTTCGCGTACGCTCGGCGATCTGAGAAAATTTGCGCGCATTTGATGACCATTATCACGATCAAGCCCGCCACTATGACGCACGCGATGGTGATGATGCTGCTGGTGAATATCCGCGCGCTTGTAGGCGTAGAACACTCCTTTGAACGGATGACAATTTCCATCTCTATCATAGGATTGAGCCCAGCAGTGTATGTGTACCGATACTGACATTCTAAGCCGTCCTCTTCTTGACGCAGGATGCACGCAACATCGTTTTTGTCAGCGATTTCTATAAAAAGAGAATAAATAAATATGTCAATCACAGTGAGATAACATATTATTACTCACTCCGTTAACGTTGTTGCATACCAAGATGTTATTATTAAGCCTGCGGTCATCCGAACGCCCATCTATCTGTTCTGTCTTATGAACAATATCTGTTAAAACATAGCAGGCTCTGGGCTCTCTAAAGTAAACCAACATCATGGGTTTTAATACAAGTTAGTAAAAAAAAATTCTTCTCTTAAAAACGCCTTATTTCTTTTTCGTTCAAACATAAATTACTCGTTACCACTCCAATAGTGGTTAAAATGGGAAGCTCAACGGTCGCTTTCTCTCAAATGTGGAATTAAATCGTCTTTTTAGCCGCGAGTCAAGGTTATAGAGGACAGACATGTCATTTGTCAAAGCGAGCTCTTTAATAACAATATAACCGCAAGCTATGAGGTGTAATTAACCCACATTTCATAAAACGCTCTGCTTTCATTTTATACTACAGTAACAGTTTCGCGTTTAAATCTGCCAATCTATAAATAATTTCCTGATGTTAGTATCAATCCACATAATGAATATTGATTTGGTTAAACCATACCAAAAATTTCCAGAGTTGACGTCAACATTGACGTCAATGCAACAGTTGAGATAATTAGTACAAAAATAATGAAGTTTTTTTACTATTGCTAGGTAATTTGCAAAATTCAAATAGCTGCCATTTCAATAACAGGGGGCATAAACCTCTATGTATCGTTTATTTTATGCTCTTAAATTATTTATAGGTGATTACCAGACACATTGTATTGTATATGACTATGTATTACGCGTAATACCTACACATACTTAATGTCTATTAATCAGCTGTCTGATTCCCATAGCACCGATTACTGTCTAATTTGGGACTAGAAAGCTGTGTGTGAGTTTTTCTACGATGTTTATTATTTTGAGTATTTATACCTTCACCATCGAGCCGCTGATACACGGTATAGTTGACGTTGCCGATATTGCACAGGTCGGTGCAGTTGCTGCTGAGATGGCACTGCACGCAAGGCTCCGCGTTGGCGCACAATGGGTTCTCGCATGTGGCACACGTCTCACAAAACACGCCGGAGAACTTCGTGCCATCAGTTTGCACGGAGCATTCACATTGACCTGTAATAAATAGATGATTTAAGTTTAGAAATCAATGCTACACGTTTATTTTTTATTTATTTATTTTAGTTTATTTTATTATTTTAGTTTTTATTTTACATAATTAGTTTGAGATAGATATAAATTAGTGGCTATAATAGGCTTCAAACATAATAATATGAGGTCATAACATAAAATATCCTTTGAAATTATTTTTTTATACGTTAAAGTTTATTTATTAACAGGGGTACTTTTACTGGTAATTTTGACTAAAACTAAAAACGAATCCTTCCCATCTGCCCCCACATTTGTCCCCACGAGAGGGCAAATAGAATGATACAAATAAACTTTATTTCGGTCATACGTAAGCAAAAAAGTTCTTTCCTTTACCTACTCATTTAAACACGTATAGTGGTGTACCTATAGTAACCTCTTTGATAAAGAGATGGGGATGCTCCCACCTGGCAATTAACAGGGCATACTGACGTTTTGTATATAATCCCAGCGATGTAGAATACTTCGAAAGCGTGATTCAGGATACCCGGGGCGCCATCTATTGACGAGCGGCGGAAGCCGCCTCGCCCAATACATAAAAAGGGCTCACCACACACACAGTCGCCGTGTCCAGAACAGACGTCGCTGGTACCAGGCGCGATACACGTGGTATTGGACTCCGGGCAGTCGCAGGCGATTCCGCCCCAGCCCTCGGAGCAAGCGCACTGCCCGCACACGCACACGCCGCGCCCCACTCCTCCGCATTCTATGCCGTTTACCCTGAAATTTATAAAAAAAATATTTTTATTAAAATTGTGTAGCAAACGGGCATGTAGATGATGATGATGTTATGAGATTATAGGATAAAACAATCTTATTCGGAATCTTACGCGGGTGTGATACTACGCATAAGGTTATGATGTTCCCTTCAATAGAGTAGGTATCTCTGCTAACCACGCCTCCCCAACCGAAACACAAGATAATAATATGAAGAACATGCTATTTTATGGCGATTTAAGAAGATGGCGGTAAGGTATCTCGGGCCAGGGCAAAGCGATTGAAGAGCTGTTGACGCCCATCATCCTATATCGAACAGTCGCACACGGACATTACGTCCACATGAAATGCTACATTGTAAACGGGAATCCACCGAAAAAAGTTACCAACATTTGTTTTATCAACATGACTTGGAAATACAGAGGTTGGCAATAATTTCGGTGGAAACGCACCTTTAGACATTACATTTCCACTTACAAGCTGATCTCGCACTCCTTGCACTGGCAGTACTTGCCGCTGGAGCCGCGGTCGCACTGGCACTTCCCGCAGAGACAGTCTCCAGCGCCCGAGCACGGCATGTAGCTGGTGCTGTTGGGCGCGCGGCACTGCGACTGAAGAGCTGCTGACGCCGCTTCGTCTTCGATCGAACAGTCGCAGGATGGACCGGACCTTACAGAACAAATTTCCACTTACAAGCCGATTTATTGAGCTTTTATTCGTCATTTTTTTGTAAAATAATAGCGGTCTGTAAAGGAGCTACAGAAAATTATGGAAGATATCCCATTAGAGCCAGCACCGAATTTAGAGTGAACCAGGGCAGTGGGACATATTGTATTACCTATATTACAATGTTTATGGAAGATATCCCATTAGAGCCAGCACCGAATTTAGAGTGAACCAGGGCGGTGGGACATATTGTATTACCTATATTACAATGTAGGTGTAGATCCCATCCCGTGTTGATGAGTGTGTTATATCTCATGAGGACTAAGGTGTTCGCCTCAACCAAAACACAAGACTCAATGTCTTACATCAGGGCGGGTTAAGAAAGCGATGGAAAGTACGTCCTCGGATGAGCTGCACAGCACTACTACCTACAAATTGATCAAAAATTAAAATTCAACATAGTGATCTTTTGTCTTTACCATCCTTTGTTGCATTGGCAAACTCCACATAAGATATGGGAGTTGGGCGGACAGGTGAGAGACATGTCCTTCTGCAAATCGCCTTCGCACTGGCAACCGCATTGGATCTCTACATCTAGAGTCAATGAGTCCTGTCCCAGTGTACTCTCTGAGATCTTAATAGTCTGGCTTAGCTGTAAACAAAAATAAATTAAAAGATATTTTCCGACTATTATTTTGATAAATAATAGTCGATTAGGTTTCTTTCTAAACATGCAAAAACGTAGCAATGCGTAGAGTGGGATGCCCTTCTGCTCGATGGCGCGATGACCTGCGCCGGACTACGGGAAGTAACCGAAAGATTGTAAACGTCTGTTCATCACAGGGTCGTCTTGACAAATGAGCACACTTTCACAATCTTTTGTAGCATACAACGTCCCATCGGTCCCTAGACTAGTAGCGGAGAGCTTTGATGATTTAATGCAGAATCTTATGTAGATTCTTTTTATTTAACATTTACATCTTATGTTCTAAAGATAGCTATTAAGTATTCAATAAAAATAAATAAATCAAAATAAGCAAAAACATCTATGCATACATAATTACCGTTAATTGAACACGCACGTTTTGATACGTACCTTTTTGTATTCGGGACACGAATCCAAACTGACATGTGCCTCATAATTGAGTGTCATGCCGTATTCTACGCCGGTGCATCGCTGTGCTTCTATCAATGACCCTCCTTTCACTCCGCAGTCGGTGAAGTACTTAACCTTCACGGGGCCCGATTCGGAGTCATCCTCAAAGTCTACCACGCTAACGATATCTTCGTAGCCCATTTTTACGAGCTTCAAAATATTCGAACTGTCACTTTCTAACTTTGCGACGTAGGTGAAATCGCTCAATAGCTGATGCAAGCTGTCGTAATGGGACTTCACACTTTCCGTTACGGCGAAAATCACATTCACCTAAAACAATGTCGTAAGCTCACAATCACATTATAACCTTTTAATCTCTGCGTGAACAAAGCTATGTAAACAATTTATGGAAGCGTATATAAGCAGCTCGCTTAAGATTAGCACAATGGAGTTTGCGTAACTACACTAAATGCGGTTCAAGAAAAGATTGTAATTACCTTGTACTTATCTAATAGTCTATATAATTGTGCTATAGATGGATAATCATAAATACCACTTTCGCTGTAGTAACCTTTTTCGTCGAGATGGCATTTTTCGTCATTTCTTAATGAAGCACCACCTGAAAAATAAATACCGCGTTCTAGTTTTAATACACACTATGGCTCAAGACAAAACATATTTGTACTTGTACTTGTAATGTGGTCAAATTGTACTGTTCCTTTTTTTAGGGTGCGTACACAATATCCACATTAGCGTGTTAATGCGTTAAACTACACGTTAAAAACAATATTACTCTCTAAAATGACGAAGCAGTAGCTTGTACATGTACAATGTTGTACTTACTTCAATCCAACCAGCAATTTTTTTTATTTTTCACTAGGGAACAAAGGTGCTTAGTGGCGTGCTTAGGGGAAAAATGGTGCTTTATCATCTTTAGTTACTCCTAATCTCACTATATCTTACCAAGCTTTCCATCTCCGGCTGTATGTAGCAGTCCATCAGAGGATAAGATGACAATCTTTCTGCTTCGTGGTGACCAACCGATCTCCTTGTCGCATGTCATTACTTGCACTAACGCATCGAGTTGGGCTTCAGCATTGTCCAAGTTTGCTGTCACTGAACTACTGTTTACGCTTTCTATGAACTCGTCTACCTGAAATATTCACCAAACAATTGTGTATCTATTAAAATAAAATAAAAAATCCGCCCACCTCGGGCGCGTTTGGGTAGAAATTTAAAGTCAATTATAGGTATGCTCTAATTCGCATGAAGTCCGTGGTGTGTCCGTGCCACATCCAGTCTAACTTCGTTCTCTTTCTATTCGTTCGCACCAGTTTATCTATTTTCTATCATCTTCTAATGCGCCAAAGTTCAGTTTGGCTCCAGTACGGAAAAGCGTTAGCTACTAATTCGAACTCAATATCCTATTAAGTTAAGTATTCTACCATACGAAAAGAAGTTAGTCTCTCTGTGAAGTGAACTCCAAAAACACCATATTTATTTGTTAGACAAGCTAGTAAGACAAGCGAAAGTTTCATTTATTTATACGTTTTTAAAATTAAATGCGATTTTTGCGTAAATACGTTACTGTTTCCACATTTTTTTATTTTCTTTTCCGTTAGTATACAGTATAATACCTGGTTGGTTAACGAAAGGTGATGTTTATAACTATATGTTGCCTCACACGCCTCTTCTTCGACTGTGCATGGGTTTGCGCGACGCCTGTCATCCACACTTATGAATGGCATAATGGGTTTCTCAGCAAAACTTCCAAAACCCAACCTGAAATGTTACACTAAGAACAGTTATAAATACCACGTGTAACGCAAAAGTTCCCTAGTAACTTTCAGCTGGTGGTTCAAAGTTTGATTTCCGATGAGGCATAATAATAATATGACTGTGTTAATTGTCTGGTCAATTGACAAGAGTTGACACCATATCTACTACATTCGAATTCTAGATGCCCTAACACTTTCTTCTTTTTTTAACTTTTTATGTATGCTGCATGAACTGCACGGACCACTTATTTAACTTCGTGACTTGCATGCCCTTTTTCTACTGATTACCTAAAAATCTTAAAATAAATAAAATTATTTATTTCTGGCTATTGAGGCCCATAGTAACATAAGAAGTCCTTATAAACTATGGTATCCAGTACCTAAATTCCGTACAGATATGAAAAGTACATATATTAAAAAACACACATCCACTTGGAACAAATGGCAAAGTGCGCAAGTGAACCAATGTCAGCAGCAGCAGTCAGAAAAAGCAGAACACGTACCGGAAGTTATCCGTAAGATTCTTCAACATTGCAGGGAGGTCGTCTTGTAGAGAAACTAAGGTTTCTTTGTCATCCTTCATAGACCAGGTGAGATCCATCAAGTAATACAAATCCAAAGGATAATTTTTTGCTGGTCTGTAAGAAAATTTAATGACCCGCGTTTCCCCTGTAATTAATAAAATAGGAAAAATCAAGTCAATCTGTTGCTCCATCTCGACATAAAAGAAGAATAAACGAATAAGCAAAGTCCGTCTTTAATCCATTAGTGACCCACTACAGGGTCGTATCTGACGCAGGTTAGTGGACTTCACATGCCTTTGAGGACATTATGGAGAACTGTCAGGCATGCAGATTTCTTCACGATGCTTTCCTTCGCCGTTACAGCAAGTGCTATTTTTATAAAGCGCACATAACTTTTAAGAAAGTCATTGCTGCGTGCTACTGATTCAAACCTGGACTCCTCCATGCTGGAAGGTCGGACTTAGATACTGGGCTATCACCACTTAACCTTAACAAAGACTGAACCGAGATAAAAATCAATGTTAGCTTTCTTCATATACGTAGAAGGTACCATCATACACAGTATATATTTTTTAATCCAACTAATTCCAGAGATATGTAAGAGCGCTCAAAAAAAGTCTTTCCTACTTTAGTATAGGTACTAGTAGTCTGGTAAATCTATGGGTACATAATCGTGGAAGTCTTACGTGGTTTCAAAGACAGTTTAATTCTCTGCGGTTGTATTTGGACTACTGCTTCGTCACTATCAACTTGGACGTCTTGAAGCGTGCGGTTTGCGGCAACTTCCCACACCGGCTTCTCTGGCCGCTGGATCATACCTTGACCGCATCCAGCTGCTACAAGGCTGTCGACAACAATAAAAACATCAAAACATTTAACAAGCAAAAACCTCTTTGGAAAATATAATAATAACGGGATGAATTCGGCAGGTATAGTTCGACCAGAGCTTTCGCGCACGTCGCCAAGTTGCGGAAAAATTATGAACTAATTTCTTTTAATATCAATACCGCAATGTTATGTTTTTAAGCCAATAAGCACAAAAAATTTCGTAATATACACACCAAGCATATGCCCTTAACCATTTACGTGTGGTTCAACATCTGTCAAGGAGAGTGCAAACACTGCAAAACGATTGTTCTTTCAATCAACACTAATTGTAGATATTGATGTGTCAGTAACCCGTTAATGACCCACTACAGGGTCGGGTCTCCTTCTCGTAATGAGAGGGATGTAGGCCTTAGTCCACCACGCTGGCCTACTGCGGGTTTAGTAGATATTGATACCTTACGATATTTACCTAGATAGGTATTTAGAAGCTAACTTTGAATGTCTGTTTTATTCAATATTAGAATCTGTAGGCTATTCATTCAAATCAAGTAAGTAACTACAAAGATCTACATGTGTAGTGAAGTGTACTCACACACCTACATACAACGCAATAATAAAATCAATGTCGTAATTAAAAATTCTAAGCATCAAAACTCAGACTCAGCTGGTGGTATTCTTCGGAACTTTTCATTGTTTCTTAAAGACGTTGATTGTCGATCAAAGATAAAACGAACAGACTCGCCGTGATTACAATAAAATGAGCCCATTCAAAGAGTTCATCGTGGCATGTCATGTCATGCAGGCTTCACCATCCATCATGCAGATGTCTTGATTGTTGGTAGGCGGATCAGAGCGGTGGGCTAAATGAAGAATCAATAAAGTATTTGTAATAGAAATAATTCCACAATTTGTAATAAACTATTTTTATTTTTATTACCTCTCTGTTACATTCGGGTCGCTCCAAAGTTATGATACGGAAATTGCAGCTAAGATTACTTAACGAACTTCTTTTATGTAATTATTCCGAACGATTGAGAGCATCACATAAATGGTCCGTTTAAAATGGAGTACAGTTAGAAAACTGTTATACTCTTAACAATTTCAAGAAAAACTATTTAAAAATTTAACGAGTACGATACCTTCATCAAATAAACGATCAATTAATCTAATAGTGTTCATTTATTCTATTTGGAACTGTTCAAATCATTCGATTGTTTATTTTCAGCAGCCGACCTCTCTATTCAAATTGCGGCCACTAAACGTGGGAACGATATAAATCTACGTCGGCCTTAAAGCGAAGCGGTAATGCTAGTAAATAGCACAGCTTATAACGCCCATTACAACTTATTGACCCGACATTGGTTTCAAATTAAGCCTCTTATTTCACCTACAATGCAATTACGTACACTAGTCCAGTCATTTTGAACATTCAAAATCGAAAATTTAACAATAATTCCAAAAGTTTTCAAACTTCGGTCAAGTGAATGGTACATTGGGACGACAATAAATCTCATTTTGCAACCTTGTCCGCAGTCCGGAACATTGCTAAAATTGCAATTAAATTAATTTTTGCTATATGGTCGTGAAAAAAATTCCAAAAGTTCTGCAAACTTGGAGTGGTGTTAAATATATTATTTTACATCACGTGTCAAATTTGCAACCAATTTAAGTGTACGGAACATTTTTTTTTATTAAAAATTAATGTTTTTCTTTATTAAACTGAAGGAAAACGTTCCAAAAGTTCTGCAAATTTGACAGATATATCGGAAAAATATACCGAACGATTGTATAAATTTGCAACCTTTTACGTTGACCGGAACATATTCATTTATAATTATTTTTAATTCGTGGTCATTTTTTCGAGTAAGGTGGTCTCGGAATAATTACAAAAGTTTTGAAACTTGGTTGCAAACTTCGAAAACATCTATTCTGATGCATTTGCAAATTTGCAACCTCATACGCGATCCGGAACTTTATGCAATTTGCAAAAATGTAATTTTTTTATTTTATCACCTTATTACAACGGTCAACGTAAAAGGTTGCAAATTTATACAATCGTTCGGTATATTTTTCCGATATATCTGTCAAATTTGCAGAACTTTTGGAACGTTTTCCTTCAGTTTAATAAAGAAAAACATTAATTTTAATAAAAAAAGAATGTTCCGTACACTTAAATTGGTTGCAAATTTGACACGTGATGTAAAATAATATATTTAACACCACTCCAAGTTTGCAGAACTTTTGGAATTTTTTTCACGACCATATAGCAAAAATTAATTTAATTGCAATTTTAGCAATGTTCCGGACTGCGGACAAGGTTGCAAAATGAGATTTATTGTCGTCCCAATGTACCATTCACTTGACCGAAGTTTGAAAACTTTTGGAATTATTGTGAATTAAATGTTCAAACTGACTGGTCTACACTCTCAATCCTATAGATTTTTTGTAGCACCGTTACAAATGCTTTGTATAATTCTACTTTTAAATCAAGTTAATACAAAATTAAACTAAACAAAAGCAAAAAGCTTAAGGTATTTTAAATAGTCATAAGCAGTGTAAATTAATAAAATGCATTGAAGTTTTCCGTTCAAAATCTTTCCTAAGCTGTTTTGTGTTTGATCTATTTGGGTTTGTTACATGTTTTGTGTTTGATATATTTGAGTTCTAGTCTGGTTTCAAATAGAAATAATTAATATAATTAAATATGTAATTTATAATAGTAACCAAATACACTCTTTTTCTTGGCTTTTGTTGTTTGTTGTTAGTTCCTCGTGTCAATACAACCCAAATCGTTTACCGTTTAACACCAATTGCCACTGATGAATATTCTTCTCCTATCTTGATTCACCGCTACATTGGAATAGACCTATAGTTGGGGGATCCACTCATTAAAGGCAATGTGGTCGTAGTGAGGCACGCGCCACATTAACGGTTCTTGATGCACTTGATTCTTTTAGCATTTTAGAACTTATGACAAAGATAATATTATTGTCTAACATCTCCACATCGCGTGAGCGCGCGGAGAGGCAAGCGCCTTCCTCTTTTGATTCTGTACATATCATTTTATTAGTATTTTACAGTTACGTTATCTTAGACCTTAAGACTACCACCTTGTAATAGGGTTGACTAGAGATATGATTCTTCAGGAGATAGGAACGCCTTATTTGAGAGCCGAACGCCGAACATAGCGAATGCAAGAAAAGCGTTTTACTTTTAACTTTGATGAAGTGTAGAGCACGCACCTATTCCTTAATTTCTTTTATTGCTTAGTATTTCAAAGCATTTCACCACTGACTCCTCTTACCTCTCATCGTCGTTACATCTTGGGGCAGCAGCCCTGTAGTAGGGATCAGCGCACCAGCGGCAATGTGAAGCCGCAGATAGGCACGCGCCACATTCTTCATGTTCAATACACACCAATTTGTTCAGCATCTGCTGGTCCACTGTCAATAAAACTTGTTTTTTATTCACAAATTAACATAACAGTAACAAGAAATATTTTACTATAAACACTCTTTCACATTATTAGAATCGAGGTGTCATTTTTTGACTGCACAAAGCTAAAAAAGACAAATATTTGGGTTCACACATTTTATTGGCTTTAACAGATTTATGCTACATTTTTATTGGTACATAAACAATGGGCTGTAAGTATGTACAAATATTGTATGTTGATAATAAAACACACAATCTACTTGGTTATTTTTCGTAGCCATAAGATTTCGGCACTTAACCAAAAACTTTAAAATATCTGTTAAAAAATGATGAAATTCGAAGGACGCTGACAATACTTTTAAGGAATAGAATGGTCGACGAATGGCGCCAATTTATGTAAAAAATAATTAATACAGGCCTCCATAAAAACGAATTGTTAGCATAAAGTTACGGAAGAACCTCAGATTCAGGGAATTTCAGGGCCACTCTGATCCACAAACAGCTGAATGTAAGTAGTGGCACTCATTAGGGAAGGCCTAAGTCCTGCAGTAAACTTTGATTTGTCCCGATTTGCATTAGGAGAATAAACTGGCAGTTTGGCATTGTATTAGACTCTGCGTCTGTGGATAAATTTTTATATGTACCTGTCTATCTTTATTAAAATTTGTTGTACCATACAACTGTAGTGCCTGTAATGCTGAAAGTCTAGAACTAACTGAAGGACGCTATAGTTTGGTTTTACAACTAAACCTTTAGACATATTCGGTTTGCAACCACTTTCACAAGATCATTGTGTGTTAAATATTATCAATGAATATTACGATGTTACTCTCAACAGCTATCGCAAGTGATCGCAAACTGGATCACGGAATATTTTTACGTCACGCTGTGTTGACACTATTCGTGTGGGCGTAAACATGATTATGAGTCGGTACACTACAGATTATCACGACAGGCGACAACCACAACAATATTGCAAGGTTTACCACGACTTTTTAAACGGTTAAGGACATGAAATATAATAAATGAACGTGAGGGTTGCCAGATGTTGTGGTCTTACACCTTAAAAGAAAACAAACGACCTGTAACGGTAAGTGGTCTTGGGGTCGATTCCCAACCAAGCAGACATTTGAATGATGAGTTTAAATTTCTGTTTCTGATCTGGTTGTGTCTGCTGTACTTGTGTGAATCCATGGCTCCCACGACACAGGGAATCCTGGTGTGGGGCTATGAGAGTGAAGCGTTATTTAGTTATAAGGGTAGAAATATGTAGGTACATAAATTCAAAGATTTGTGTACAGTAGTAAATCGAAACAATCCGGCTCGGACACCAACGCATGGTAAACCCGATATACCAACATATAGTAGGCACGTGCTCAATTTTCGGGTTAATAGAGATACGTTACAAACCGATCCGATCGCCGATAAGCCGCTCTGTAATTAAACAGCTCACCCAATATCGAATTATCACTAACGCCCTTTTATAATGTTCTCCATTGACGCAACCAATTCTAAAACTTAATTACGTTCGGCCAAGAATGGGACTACTTTAAATATAATTATTACGACATGGTGCCGCTATAAAAATAGTTAAACCGTTATGAACATGGATTTATATATTTTTTGTTTATCACATTACCTATATATAGAATATATAGCGAGCAGTTATCGTAGAGTCAACGGACGTTTCCTGGTTAATATTTGACTACCTAAATACGAAAAAAATGCAATTTGAAGCAGAGGGTTTTTAATTTTTATCAATATGTATATTCGCGGACGGATGTTACCGCTCCTCTACGCACCATGCGTGGTTTTACCGCAATCCTGTAATAGTCAACCAAAATAATATCTGCCTTAATCACATCTAGCTTCATTCTATGATATTTCTAAATACTCAAACATACATTACACGAACGTACATTTTTAATCAAAATAATAGGATTTCTTCTAAACTCAATAATTATTATCGTGACAACCTGGATAATAATATGTCGCTTTTGTTGAAAATTAACTTGCTAAAAATAATTTTACATGCAGCAATATCATAACGAAAGTAAATTCATACTTTTTTCCTCTGATGCAGAATATTTAAATTAGACATTCTTCAAATTATCAGTATAAAAATTAACTTATTATAGACAGAAAAGAACAAAGTAATCTTGAAAATAAAAACTGTTATTGTTAACACCAGTAAGTATACTGTCTTATAAATAAATGTACATGTTTCTTGAAATGCAGAGCTCTATTCTTTAGATAGAGTTATATTCGTTACCACTTCAATATTGCTAAGACTTTCCGTCATAGTTGAACACATAGTTGCATGTCGATTAGTTACAACCAATCTGTTTTTATCTTGCGTAATTCCGTTACAGAGGCTTGCTTCCCGGTAATAAACAAACGGATGCACATCTTCTTGACGTGATTTGAGGTTTTGTGGTTGTAGCTACATACCTTATCAGTAATCATGCATATATATATGCTAGGATAGGATAGACACATAATTATGGTGTACAGAACGATTCACGGGTGCGATCAGTTCATTTCTGATCACTCATTTCTGTCAACCATTAGTGTAAGGATTGTGAAGAACTCTCAGGTTTTCCCTCACCGTTTGAAAGCATTTAATTTTGTAAATTGCTTATAACTTTAAAAATTCATTGCCTATTTATTGTACGGCACTAGGATTTGTACCCAGACCTCTTGAAACCGGAGTTTCGGCCACTTGGTTATCACCGCTTATTTCACTCATTTATTAGATATATAAATTCTATTACAGATAAAAAAGCAGTTTTTAAATGTTTTCGAAGGCTCTACGTCAAATTTAATAACATCCGATATGGGGTGGGTAATAGCCGGCATTAGCCCGTACATTTATCAATCTGCATAACAATTCAAGAATTCATAAAAAAATCAAATGACGTAAAAATAAATATGTATTCAATTAAATAAGTAAATTTTGGTTTGCCTTTACCCTAAGTGAAACATTACTATCGTAAACTAAACAATGATGCAGTTTATTACAGTCAGAGTCACTGAATCACGTTTTCATATTATGATGCACATGTGTTCTGAGCGGCCGCATCGTCGGTAATAGAAACCAACCAAATCTGGCCGTTATAAATACAACTGTCATTCCCATTCGAGATATCTTCTATTTTAGAAAAGTCATGCCCGTAACAGGTGAGTTCCGGGATCGAGCGACTCGTCTGTTTGGCTATTTTAGTTACAAATGCATTTGGTGTATGCACGCACAACCATAAATCACTCCTTTTGATGTCAGATGCAACTTTTATGGTCTGATAAGGGACGTAACATGATTGTTAGTAATTACGGTGCTCGCCTCTCTCTACATAACGGCCCATTACTTTAGTTTGATATACCTACTTTGTAGAAAATATGTCAGTGCGTATACTACACGTAAAAATAAACAGTTTTGTTTACATTGGAATCAAGAGCTGCTACGTTAATCTAACTTCAAACAGTGTAGGTGCTGTCTTATCGGAAGGCGTGAAAATCTTTCAGTTTTAACTAGCGGAAAACGCGGCATGCTTACCTTGACCGGCTACATATCCAATAATCTGGAAAAACACGCACAAATATAATGATGTGGACACCGCGAATTTTCCAAACATGATCGGCTTTAATTAAAATCACATTTGAACTGATATTTGCACGTGTGTGAATCAACTGGCAGTGTTATGCGATTGGTTTCGCGATGAGTAAGTGATAAGGGCTGATAAGGCGATAAGGGGAGGCGCGGGAAGCGCGCTCGCGGCGCGGTGGCTCGCTCCCACGTCTCCTCCGGCCGACATCTGCCGAACCTCTACGCACTGTGGCGTTGCATGGCGACTCTACCTACCTTAGCTGTTAGCTCCGAGCCGGCATCGACACCGGCCCGCTACCCGCTATACGACCACTGGCAGTAACGTAGCTTACGTTTGCCTCCAATGATCTGTAATTGTCTGATAAACTCTGATAAGAACATTTTTCAGCAACACGTTACACAAAGTATCTGCGCGGAAAATTCAAACAGTTTAAACTACGTTCCTTAGGAATAAAAATTGAAGGTTGTAATTCTACATCAGTATATACTTAAGTGTACTTATACTCCAAGTGTTGACGTCATCAGTAAATCTGATGTACTTAGTCATTACTTATTACGCGTTTCTTTCTTCACTCCGAATGGACTCGCTAATTAATAGCAATAATACCTTTCAGCTCGAAAATGATGAGAACCTTTCAAAATTGCCATAATTTACGAAATCACTTTTGTAATGTCATAGAGCTCCCTATTAATTAATTCTGACCCTCATAATTGGCGATTTTACGCCCAGATAGTCATAATCTAGTCACGACAGCCGCACCTAAAGTTTGGAAAACAATCAATTTTCGCTACACGAGCTATATCTGAAATTAAATAGACAATATAAGTACCTAGTGATAGAACTATAGTAAGTGATGTCTGAGGGTAATGATATAATGGGCACTGGACTCTTTAAAAAACTTCAAGTATTTAACCATGTTATTAATCAAAAAAAAAATCAAAATTCATTTATTTGCATTAAAAACGCTTATATGCACAACTATGGGTTATATTAAGATATTAAAACTCATTTAGGTCAATCCACAGATCTAGACTGGTCCAGACAATGAACAAATTTTACTCCCCACTACGATTTGGATGAAATTTGGTAACTACACAGGTAGATTATAACCTGAATTAACATATAGGATACTTATAATCCCTGTTCGGGTCCAATATTTAAGGCCACATGAATGAAGTAGCGACCGCAAGCTAGTACTGAGGAAATAGGAACATTAAATAACTTAAGTACCTATGTAAGTAATTTTGTGGAATTCCTGTGGAATAGCAGGTATACCTAAGTAGGTCTGATTTTTAAACAAACACTTGTAACTCGTTAGCCTGTTGAAATCCTTTTTCTTATTGGCTCTGTTGTTTTTTAATGGACTTAGTGCAGTTAGTAGGTGTACATTCGAGGTCGCAATACAAAGATATCGAGGCGAAACAACTTGAGAGTCAACATGTCATTCGGCGGTTCGCATGTGGGTGGACGCCCATTTGCCAACTCCTGTTTTAGAAGATTAAATTGCGACATATCCTAAAAGAAAACATAATAGACGTATATGGAGAGGTGGCGCACACTATAAAATACTTACTTGAATTAACATTTCTTTGGTTATCTGGTTAGCTTATTGTTATGCAGGTTAATGGTGATTCTAAGTGTTGTCAACTTTAATGAAGGAAGTAGGTACCTAGGTAGGAAGGTACTTGAGTAGGAGTTTGAAAGTTACTGATAAGATCGAAAGAAGAAGAATAACTAAGAATTTAACTTTAATATAATTTTGTTAATAACAAAGTAAGGATAATAACAGAATGTTGTTTTGGTGGTAGAGCCATTGGAGGTCGTCCTAGTAGGTAGACACTTAACCGGTACCTTGCCACTCTCTTAACCCGCAGTAAAGCAGCATGTTCTTCCTGTCTTGTGTTTCAGTTTCAGAGCATGTACGGCGTGTACCTGCCCCTTTGCTACTCACTTATAATTAAAAAAAGCCCTGATATCATTCAGTGTAGGTAGATGTTTACAATTTTTACCCGGGAACTTTGTTTGACCTTTGGTTATTTACTGATACCGAACTGACGCTTACCGTAACTTAGATGATTAACAAATGAGTAGGTTATAAGTATTAAAACCTATACAAAACCTATATAGGTAATAAAATAATGATTTTCTATTTTGTAAACTTACATTGAGAATATCGGGTTTTTCAAAAATGAAAAAAAAATACCTACTTATACATTATCCTAAGTTGCACATGACTGTACGGACCTACTTCTATAAAGTGCTCTATTAAGTTAAGTGGGTCCAAAATGTGAAGTGTCACATAAATGTGTACCTCGTAGCTGGCGGTGTAACTAACATTACTTAACACCTTTAACAAAGAGCTGTTTCTTAACTCAGTTAGTTACACCATTGTTTGACTGACTACGGGAAAAAATGGTAAACTATTTTTATATCAAAATACCTAATATGTATATAACTTAGTTAATGTTGCTAATTTTTTTGATAATATTTATTACGTGAAAAATCGACATAATTATAATCGCTTTTCTACTTTAACATAGAATGTAAAAACTAGACACGTAAGTAAAGTCAATAGGCCAAATATTTTTGTTGTGTTAGAGATAAATATAGACAGCAAACTACCTTCTACACACAATAACCTTATGAGTCTTATGACGACAATTATGTTCCTATCCAATCCTATTTGTAATGCATTTATTTGATTCCTATTTCTTAATTTATATAAAGAGTTCTTGAAGTTTTTCATCTTAAAATCTCATTAACTCTGTTGATGGAAAGCACTTTAATTTTATGCGCCTATTTTGAATTTTGGAATGCACAGTCGCTTCCTGTCATGTCGAATAGTAGTCAAATGACCCACTTCACAACCAACCGAGGTAGGTAGCCCTTCCTTCATAAACATGGTATGAATGGAAATTCCGACCGATAACAGCTTAAAGTACAAACGAAACAAAAGCATTTAATAGTTTCAAGAAGCTATTTTATTTTTGAGATAAGTACCTTCAAATAATGAACACAATGAATGAATGAAATCGCATACAAGAGCACTTGATATGGATAAACAATGAAAATTGTAACTCATTATACAGTTACAGTTACGTACACAATTAAACAAATTAAGGCCAATAGGTATTTAGTTACGTATGTGATATGTCAAAAGGTTAGATGCGGTTCCATTATTAATTTGATTCTCACACCTGCTTCTTGTTCGTTGAAACCAAATCCGTTGGCTTATGTCTTCTTTTACTCTTACTTTCTCTTGTTTTTTCGAGCATGTCATAGAAGTGGTTGACTGGTTCAAACCATGCGAATCCCTGTTCAGCTTTACCTAGCCACTTGTGGCCGTTAGGATCCAACAAGACAAGTTGGCCTGCGGGAGAATTCTCCACAAAATCGCTTATGAGGATACTCCCATCTGGATAGGTGTATCTTCCACGTCCACTGTAAGACCAGTCCTTGAAGGGACCTTCGTACCTTGAGCCGTCAATGTACGACACTGTTACCTCTTCGTTTGCGCCCAGGCGATCGGCTTCCCAAGTACCGATGTATGTATCACCCTCTGCGGTGACGTATTTTCCAGGACCTAAGAAATAAATATTTTTATAAATTATAACATATTTATGAGGGATTCTTAAAATGATCCGATTGGCTCGCATAAAATGACGCGTTTGTCTGCGTTGTATCGTGTTTTGCGCTAAATAAAACCTTAGTGGGTAAAAAAGCTGAGAGACAAGCATGCTTTATTACACGATGGCGTTTTGTTTGTCATCAAGGTGCGATTAGGTACGGCAAAACACTGATTTTATTCTATACAACTTTTTAAAATAAAAGGCAAAAATAACGTAAATTATAATTGTAATAGTATTTTTTAGCTAATAGAAAAAAATTAAAACATGACATCCGCTCTCAACTGCAACATTTCATGCAATTAGAGCGTAACGCTGCATTATGGACTGGAATGGATCACAGAATGGTTCATTAAACTCCACGCGATAAAAGACAAAAACATTTCAGTGCTGCCTCGTTGCATTCCGAATTTAGATTTATCGTAGGAGTAGGATTATAAATTTATTTAAGTATGTCTCATTCAAGACATTTCTGTCGACAGAAAGATTTGTTTCATAGATACCTGCGTATCTCAAACAAGGGCAGTCACAGCAGAACTCTAGATTTTTTCTCAAATAAGGGTAAAACTTTATAATTTTTTATTAAATTGGATGAGTTTCCTTCTAAAATGGGTAGGTTGCACTACATTAGACTGTCTGTACCCAAATGACCCACTTAATGACACACTGCAGGATCGGGTCACCTCTTACATTGAAAAGGATGTAGGACTCAGTCCACCACGCTGGCCTAGTGCGGGTTGGTGAACTTCACACCTTTGAGAACATTTTTTTGTGAACTCTCAGGCATGCAGGTTTCCTGACGATGTTTTCCTTCACCGTTACAACAAGTGATATTAAATTTTATAAGTATAAGTTTAAGTTGTTATGTCACGAAACAGACAAAAATGGAAACCTACACACTTCAATATTGCTACTTAGGTAGGTACTATTTCGGTACTACTTATAAGATCGTTAAATCCCCATCTGATTAACACACATACGCCGTGCAGTTGGAATGTCTTAAATCAAGATCACAAATTCAAACAGTGATGTAACTGCCTCCACTTCTCTTGGACTATTAATAAGTAGGTACGTAGGCGAAGCGCGTTGAGCAGTAGTAACACAGTGGCTATGAATTCTGCCTAGTAGCCTTCGAATAAGTCGAGAGATCCGGAAAATCCCAGTAGCATGGCACGCACTAATTACTTTCCTAAAATGAGCGATTTATAAATATATCACCTGCTATAATGGTGAAGGAAAACATCGTTAGGAAACATGAATTCCCGAGAGATAATAGTGTTATCTAAATCGTGAAGTGAACCAACTTGCATTAGCTAGTGAGATGGACTAAAGCGTAAATCCATCTCATTTTGAGAGGAGACCGCATTAGCGGACCACTGCAGTGACGCAGTGGGTCACAGATACAGACAAGGCGAAGCGCGCAAATTCCGCTACTTATGCAAATAGAAGCAGTCAGAAAAGTTAAGCACTTCGGGAACGATCAACACCTACGTACTTACTTAAATGACAAAAGCCGTTGGTAGTAAATTACTTGCAATTTGCTTTGCATTCCGTGATTTGAACCGTTGGTTGGACGACACGTCAAACTGTGATTGTGATCGATTGGCGATTATAGTTTGAAAACATCACTATCAGGCATTAGTATTAGGTTGCAAACTACGAGTAGCTCATATCGTTATTAAACCCATATCGGAACCGCGTGATGAAGTACTTTTCAGGCACAGTTTTAGGACAGCTGTCAAGTAGGCGGGTAGATAGCCAAGTAACTTGCTTGAAACAAGTAAAAAGGCAAGGATGAAAACATTTCAAAGACATGTTTCAGTTATCTACTTAATTATGTTACTGACGCCAATGTGAAATATCAGTTCTTTCCTTGTTTTAATATTGATAGACGGACCTTGAATGTTTTTAAAACTAGATACTTAATAATAATAGGTACCATGCATTTTTATGCTCCTGTCCTTTTTCTTAGCTTCGAAAAACCCCTCGTACACATCTCCTGTTTGGTGCGTGAAATAACCCTCGTCTTGTATTACCGGTACATCCTTTATGGCCTTTTTGGTTTCTACCTCAAATTCACCTTCTATTGATGGCTCCGTCATTTGCGTGCAATTATTCACCAACTTGCCTGAAAAGTTACAACTATAAAGAAAGCCATAATTACTTGGTATGTCATGTCATGTCGTATTTTAATTGTTTCCAATGAATGGACGTGAAAGAATCTCGTCTAAGTATATAAGTAATTAACATTTTAAATCGAATGGAATCTGTCGGAGTAAGAATTAAAGCGAGATTCTCCCTTGTACACTTAATAAAATAGGCTAGGGGATGCGAAATGTGACGTCGTAGCATTTTAAGAATAAAGATTAAATTATATTCATACTGTGGCTGTAGCGCAGGGCCAAAATGTAACGCCTTGTCCTAACTAGATATCACAATATCACATCGACGGTTCCCGGGCTATTTGTATTAAGCGACATTTTGGGCGAAATTGACTTATATACATATTCGGAATCAGCGAATTTTTCCGCGTCGATTGAGCGGGGTTTGGTGACGATCTGAGCACTTTTTTGTCGCTTAATACAATGGCATTTTTGGAGCCCATTTTGCACTACGATGTATGAACCGACACAAAATTTTGACAAATTTAGGCACTGTGTACTTAAGCTATACTATGAAATACCAGAGAGTTATTTAAACCAAATAGCCTCACCTGATAAATATTTTGAAATGTCGCTTCATTCAATTAGCTTTACCTTATAAATACATAAGAATGTCACTTCATACAATTAGCTTTACCTTATAAATACATAAGAATGTCACTTCATACAAATAGCTTTACCTTATAAATACATTAGAATGTCACTTCATACAATTAGCTTTACCTCATAAATACGTAAGAATGTCGCTTAATACAATTAGCTAGATACTTGAATTTGCTAGATGTGGCGAATAAACCCATGTTCCTTAATATTTTATTAAACTAGCACTGTCGCTACAGTCACTACAAAAACAAAATTTTAGTACTTCAAACAAATTTAATAATAGCAGTATACACTTAATACAATCAAACTTGACTATGGATTGACTATTGAGGCGTCGGTTAAAACATTGGTTTTAGCAAGGGCGCGCTGGCGGCGCATCCATCTAATACGGGCGTCTAATAACAGGGCGACTAGTTTTAGAAATTTAAGGGGTCTGAAATTCTACAAAAGGCGGACATTCTACGTGGGGCGCTCGGGGACATGGATGTCAAAATTGCCCATCCCACTAAAACCGGAGAAATAAGAATATTTAATTTGGTGGAATCCGTAAGCCGCCAGGAAATTATGGCAGCGATTGCGGACCTGCGGTTGCCCTTGGAGGACATAAAAGTTGGCGATATTCGTTTCACCCTACCGCACTGGGAATGGTATGGGCTCGTTGTCCACTCACTCCAGTTAAAAAACTGTCAGGGCGATCAGGGCAAGAGTTCAAGTACTAGCACCACGCAAGCTGCAGTGCTTCCGATGTTTGGAGTTTGGACACGTGCGACAACAATGCACGAGCTCTGTGGACAGAAGTTCTCGCTGCTAAATGTGCGGTGAAAAAGGTGACGATCACAAAGCGAGGGAATGCTCAGCTAAGTCACCTAAATGTACCGTATGTGCTGACATTGGCCTACCTGCAGACCACCGAATGCGAGGTAAAAAATGTACTCCGCCTTGAGCAAGAGCTTGGCTGGAAGTTCTCAGGATTCTTCTAACCCATCTCAGGATTGACATAGAAAGTCAACTAACGACTGAAGAAGCAATGGAGATTTAGAATTCACAGGATTTCGGGTCCTCCAGGGCAATCTGAATCACTGCCGCGGGGCTCAAGCTTTATTGTTAAGGTCCTGTGCGGAGTGGTCGATTGCCATGGCAGTGGTGGCAGAGCCGTACGATGTGCCGAAACATCCTCTTTGGTTCGGGGATATCGATGACTCTGTTGCCATTTACTGGGGTGGAAAGAGATACCCTTCGTACTCCCTCATTGATGGAGGGCAGGATTAGGCAGGTGGAGTAGGGACCTCTCGCATTTGTAGGCTGCTACATACTCGTATCTCCCAACTGTGGAATTGGTGCCTATGAAGCATACCTAGATAGACTCGCAGTTTTTACCCGTAGATGCCTACCACGCCCTATTATAGTGCTGGGTGATTTTAATGCTCGCTCAAAAGCATGGAGTGACACAAGGGGAAACAGAAGAGGAGAAGTTATCCAAATGTGGGCGACAGGGTTGGACCTTCGGCTTGTCAACACTGGATTCATAAGTACCTGCGTACGGTGGCAGGGGGAGTCAATTGTGGATTTGACATGGGTTTCAAATGATATCGGGATGGAGAGCCGCAGAAGAGTTAGTAAGTCTATCCGACCATCGCTACATCATGTTCGCTGTGACATTGCGACCCCCTAATAACAGACACGTTGGTCAAGCACGACGATGGTCTGTTAAACAGCTTGCCAGTAACCCATTAATGACCCACTACAGGGTCGGGTCTCCTTCTCGTAATGAGAGGGATGTAGGCCTTAGTCCACCACGCTGGCCTACTGCGGGTTGATGGACTTCACATACCTTTGAGAACATTTTTTTTTTGTGAACTCTCAGGCATGCAGGTTTCCTCACGATTTTTTCCTTCACCGTAACAGCAGGCGTATTCAATTTTTTTTTATAAAGCGCACATAACTTTTTTACAAAGTCATTGGTGCGTGCCACTGGGATTCGAACCCGGACCCTTCGATTCGAGGGAGGTCGAATTCTAAGCCACTGGGCTATCACCGCTCACGCTGGATTTTGAGCAGAAACCCTGACCTTTTCTGATCCCGAGAATGAATCAGTCTGGGTACGGGAAGTAATGACATCTATATGTGACGTAGCGATGCCCCGATGTAGGGCCTCTAATAGAAAAGAAGTATACTGGTGGTCTGAACACATTGCAGGATTGAGAGTTAGATATCCTTTGAAGCGGCAACAATCCTGACACGCTTTCCACCCCTCGACATCTTGGCGGACATGGATGACAAGATTTACCTGCAAAGTCGTGCAATTCTCCCAACGAGAAAATAACGATGAGCCAAGTCTTCTGCGAAAGTAGGCACATAGACGGGCTTGGACTGAATGGCGCCAACGTCTGGAGGAGAAGCATGCAGGTCAAAGAGCTGTTGGAACAATTCTGCCCAATTTTGACGCCTGGATGGGAGGGTAGTGTTACGTTCCGACTGTCACCGCGCATGGCTGCTTTGGTGAGCATTTGTGTCGGATTGGACGGGAAGAAAAACCCCATTGCTACCACTGTGATGGAGATCAGGACGACGCTCAGGACACCCTTGAAGCGTGTCCTGCATGGGAATATGAGCGTTCCGCCTTGGTTAGCCAAATTGGGGTTAACTTCGCTCCGTCTGCAATTGTAGCAAAGATGCTGGCGGAGAAAACAGACTGGAAGGCAGTGGTCTCCTTCTGCGAAGCCGTCATGGTAAAGAAAGAGGCCCTTGAGCGCACCCGGGAGATTGTTGACAAGATAATAATTCCTAGGTACCTTCAAATTCAACAATGTTTTAACCGCCCATTTCAGTAAACTTCATTACTCAGGCACGATTAGAAACAAATTAGTAAAAACAAATCTTCAATTTAATGCATTTAGCCTGGAGCTATTATTTTCAGTTCTAGGTGGTTAGGTCATTTAACCTGGAGCAAGAATTAACAAACCTAGGCGGATAAGTCAGTTAGCCAGGAACAAAAAATACTAATTGGAGGCGGTTAATACATTTAGCCTGGAACAAAAAAATAAAATAAAAGGGTTATTTTGTATTAAACGACATCTAACTTCGTTAATAATAGGAATATCAGAAAAAAAACCTAATCAGATTATGCAGACTATGTAACCTTATCAATAAATATCCATCTTTTTCTAAAATTTTACAAATTGCGGAAGTTATGAATTTTTTTTCAAAAATCAAAACTTTAAACTGCTCTGGTGTAAAGTTTACAAAATGTCGCTTAATACAAATAGCCCGGGAACCGTCGACATAACGTTTGTCGTCCAATCGATCAACAAACGCTACAAAATTTAAACAAAAGACAATACGCACTGAAATGCGACAAATTGGTGCAAAAATATCTATTGTCGTAGGTACGTCTTAATTTTATAAATACGAGTGATAGATTTTGTCGTCGAATATCTTTGTAATAAGGAAGAGGGGTTCCAAACTAATGGTATGTCCAGCACCACTATTAGTTATGTACGAGTATTGCAGTATTGAAAGAAAGAAAGAATAAAGTACCTAAACATGGAGGTAGACGTGTTCAGTTCATAGTTTACCAACCTGCTTAAGGTTGGTAAACTATGGATAATATCCTGTTCATCCATATGTCATGATTTAGAAAATGAAGAGATTGAGGTTCGTTTGTAACGTTATAATAAAGTAAAGGGGTATTAACCTTGCCAAAAATGAACCACCTATAAAATTTACCTGTAATTTAATTACCTACGTTAATTTAATTTTCAAAAGTAAGTTTAGTTGATGTTCGTGACATGTGTCCATTTATGACAGGCAAGCCCATCGTCATTTCATGTTATTTTGCACGCAAGTTTTATGTTTTCAACCTTGACCTACGTGGATGAATTAAGTTTTCATTACTTTTTTATGCAAATAGGTTGGCTCAAACACATGGGCCACCGACATTATTTACACTATTGCCAGGAAAACAAAATGTATTTTTCGCACTATATAACATTTTGTTTTATTTAGGGGGATGAATTTTTATGCTTAATTTGTATGAGTAGCTAATGAAGTATATTGTAAAAAATTAAACTACATTAAAACGTCGACCATGTTAAAAGTGGTTTTATTTATAAATAAAATATATTCCACTAACATTCATAAAATCATCTAGCAGCATCAAAACATTACAATAACAATATGTTGGTAACAAAAGACGTCTGTGATTGTTTTGTTTTTCCGCATTGAGTTATAGTATTTACATTGAATTTTTCAAAATCACAAAGCAAAAGAAAAACAAAAATAAATAAGAAAATAATAGATCTTTACTCCAATAGAAGAAGACACTACAGTTAATTTATAAACTATCTATACAAAAATGCATAATTATTATAATGTATAGTGCCTCTGAAATTATAATGAAAATGTTCTACAAGGTATTGGAACCGTATCAAGCACGTTGTTGCACGCAATTCAAGTTCGTCTATTGTTACCTTACAATATGGACCGCTAATTATAAATCACTGAAATAATTAATAACTAAAAGTTATTTACCACAACACACCGTGGGGATGCGCCTCGGATATTTTATAATGTCAATGAATCACTTTTGTTTCCTCGCGTTGCATATTTCATTGCACAATAACCTAATATTATTCTAAATAAATAGACCTTCATAATAACCACATATATCCCTCGCTTCAATGGTCACTAATATGTGTGCTTAACTAGTTGTACAAACTTATTGAGAATTCTTAAAAACTACAATCTACTGTACAGTGTGGTGACCCTTAAGGAAAAATTATCAAAAATTTCTTTTAGCTCCCAGTAATTTATAGTCGAAGGATCCAGCAGTACATATGAAGGTATAACTCAATACAATTTGCTGTTAGGCTAGTATAGAATGTCTGGCTTTAATCCCAAAATAAAAAATAAAAATGTTCTATATGTATAGAAATGATTGTCCACTAAATAAATTACGAAAAATATGCATTTACGCTTAAAAATAATGAAACATAAATAAAAATATTGAAACATGATTTGAATCATAATAAAATATCTTACATAAAAACATTGGCAGTTGATAAGCATTTGAAAAAAAATCATCGCCAAACAATCTACATTGGTCTACATAAATAGTAATACCGATGAAAAAACTATACAATCACAAATCTCACTACTCAATGTAATAAAAATAAAATACATAAAAACATTATACTTAATCTAAGCTGATTCTATGTCCAAGGAAGGCCATCCAGCAAATTGCAAGGAGTGTGAGCCATACCGCACCGAGACCCCACGGCGACAACGCCGGCGGATTCAAACAAATTGTATTGAAATTTATAGCGTTCGGCGACTTCGCCAATTTGGAAGCGAAGCGATGATCAATGCGGCACTTCGTAGAATCTGACTACCTGGCGTTCTGTTATCGTTCAATGTATGCGAGCAAGGTACAACACATTTACAGAGTACCAACGCATGGTTTATTTAACTGAGGTTTGAGAGAATCAATTCTCTCAATTCTCAGTTAAGCTCAGTTAGTCAACCAACAAACAGTAGCCACTGGCTACTCCATTGGGCAAGTTAGCTATGACGTAGTAGCCGGCGACGTCGCCATTGCGTCCAGGTCAGGTAGGGCTCTTAGTTTAGTCTTAAGTCCCGTTTTACAGGATAATGTTGGCGGGGTCCTCGAGGTTCTCCTTGAACACCTTCATCCACTGCGCGCCCACCGCGCCGTCGATCACCCTGTGGTCCGCCGACGCCGTGAACGTCACGAACTTCGCCAGCCGGAATCTGGAATTTATATTCTTTTTTAGAAAAAACACTCACGCCATGGAATACTTGCTTTCTTTCGCACCTTCGTAGTCCAGAGCCGGACTCTACCTACGTAGCCAACAACAGCTGCGGTCACACTTTCAATAAATCTAAACACTGTGTGGAAAAGTTTACTTAAAATATTAGTCTGCAACTCACTCTCAAAATGAGAAGGATGTAGGCCTTCGTCCATCACGTACGTCTAGTGCATATTGGGGGCCTTCAAATGTCTTTTAGAAAACCACAGGGAACTTTCAGGTTACCTAAAGATGTTAAGAATTGCAGCTACCGCGCATCAATTAAACACACGACTTAGAGATTACAGGTCATCAACTTAATTTACTAAATACCTTTAAATATTTCTTGAAGCTCTGTCACGATTATATTTCAGGAGTTATAAACAAATCATAACATACCCTTGCGGTTCATTTTTGTCAGGAATAACTAGCTCTTGCACGCCACCGCACGCCAGGATGAAGCACTGTGGGGGGTTGATGATCGCGTTAAACATTGTGATACCTGCAATAGTATAAATTGTCAATTAGTTAAACATAAAATATTTTACAAAGTAAGTTGTCCCTTCCAGAGCGTATAGGATGTCAACAGGATATAGATATGAACCCCATCACGGATAGTCGGCTATCCTCCGTCAGTTGACACATAACAGAGGGTTATGTCGAACTCCTTCCAGCTAAACCCCACAATATTCCCCTCTAAGCTCAGTTGCGAGGGCCATGGCTACTTCACATTCATAGCAGTTCCAAGCCGAAACTGTAGGAGGGACGGCTTAAGAACCCGACCCTCAACAATTCCTCAACATCATGCTAACAACCTGCTAACCTCTGAAGAATCGGAAGATAAAAGAGATTGAACACTCACCGAACATGCCGAGGTTGGATACGGTGACAGTGCCGCCCTGGTACTCCTGGGGGCCGAGTTTCCCGTCCTTGGCCTTCTGTGCGAGCTCCTTGATGTTGGTGGAGATGTCGATGATGCCGCGAGAGTCAGCGTTGAACACGATCGGCGTGATCAGACCAGTCGGCGTTGCGACCGCCACGCTCACGTCCACGTTTGAGAATCTGAAATATGGAAGGAAAGATATCTTAAATTTCTGTAATTTAAAGTGAAAGAGTTCAGGAAAGTACATACCTGAGTACTGAGTGGTAATGTGTGTTACCAGTGACCTGAGTGGGAGACTTACGGTGCAGACTTTTGTCTAGTAGTAGAAAAATAGAATAACAATTCGTATCAAGGTATGCATAGTATTGTATAGGCAATCTGTATAATTATAAATTATTTATACATCTGATAGTCGATTGATAACATTTATATTGTTTACCATAACTTCTTTCCTGGACCATCTAATGGCAAATAATCTAAACTTTCCACCAGCAAATATCTAGTCTTTATAAATTAAAAAAAAACATCAAGTTCATGTATGCTATTTCGGATGGCTTGATAACACACAGGTTGAAGCTTTCAATAATACAAAGACATTCACAGACACGCAAAGATAATATGGCAATACATCTTATTACAATCTTCTGTGAAATGTGTTTGAGATAAGGCATCTTACTGTCGAATAAAAGAATCCATCCAGTGCGCGTTGACGGCCGGAACTCGCTTGCATGCCGCTGCTACTGCTTTTACTATGAAATCATTAACGGAGACCTGAAAATTTTAAAATATTCTGTGTTGAAACATGATTATTTTATTATAATTTACATAATCTTAATCAATAACCGGTTTCGTTGTATACATATATACTACATAGACTACAATAAATTTGACAGGTTTCATAGCTTTTGTAGCTCGTAGTGGAATATAACTTTTGAACCGTGAACAGTGAAACAGCAAGTTCTTAATGGATGTAGGACATCTATTACATTTGAGGCTTGATGTCAATGTCCAAAAGTTGCAATGACCTCTTAATGTCAGCTGATCTGCATGCTACTTTTTTTGTGTGCCGGTGTCATTAAAATTATATTATTAAGTAATTATGATGTAAAATACAATTGTATTCTCAAAATTATGTTACATTTTAGTCAGCCCAATAAATGTTTTGCGATAAGCATAACTCAAATGTTTTGTGATAAGCATAGCTCATGTGACAAATACATTAACTGACCTTAACTCCAGCCTTTTCTTTGTCGAGTCTGTCATTCACAATCTTTCTCATAGCGAGCGTCTTCTCAATGTTGACGGTGGCGCTCAGCTGATAGTGGGGGATGGTCTGCTTGGCCATGGACAACCTCTTGGCGATGGTCTCGCGCATGGCGGTGAGCGGGATGTCCACGAAGGTAGCCCCGGGCGCGGGTGCCACGGGGGCGGCGGCTGCGGGGGCGGCGGCCGGGGCGCCTGCGAGATCACCACTTTTCAGCGACCCGTATAGGCCAGAGCCTTGCCCTGTATAAATCGCATGCATCACATCATATCGCGTCACACCACTACTTGAAGTGTTATGTAGAATATTCCTTCTTACAAAGTATTGTCAAGATTACAAAGTATTGTTATGATATTATTGGTACGCTTGGATACAATAGCATGTGCTGTTTTAATATTTGAAACACAGATTTTAACGACTAAGCGTAATAAGCTTCCTAAATAGCTAAATTCTTTTAGCATTCAAAACATATAAAACGAAAAATATGACCCTTCCGTTTGACTTTCGCGTCGTTGGGTATTAAATATTTAGATTTTCCGCAATTCATAAGATCAACACTACGGTGACATTGATCAAAGTAAACTCAATGATAAGGAAAGGCGCGCGTGTCTTTTTCTCATTGAAAGATCACATTTATTTGTGACTTGTTAATTAGAAACATAAATTTTTGTTATACAATGTTGATTCAAATAAAGATAAATTATTGCATATAGTAGCATAGTAGTACTGTAGTATCTCTACTAAAATGAACCAGATTCATTTCATCATATACAAAAAAATATGGGCTTCAGAAATGTAGCCAGACTGCAAAATAAATTTATATGAAAATCAGGATAACCTGGTTTTGTTCTGTTAATCAATTAGAGGTTATTTCTATTCATACTCACAGCCCCTCACTGGGTTTTATGCGTCGTAAGTGACATGAATACTGGGTCGTAAGTGACTATAAGTGAATGAAATTTAAACTCAACAATCAAACTTCTATTCTGCTGAGAATCGAACCCAGGACATAGCGCACCATCTCCTTAATCACTGCGCCATGCAGCTAAGTTTATACAAGTGTTTAAGCAACAGACACAAGGGACTCACCGCCAAGGCGAATGTTTTTGATTTCCGCCAGTCGTCGGGCCATGGGGCTGGCGTAGATCCTGCTGGTTGGAGCGGGGGCTGCGGCGGGGGCTGCGGCGGCGGCTGGGGGAGCTGGGGCGGCTGCGGGGGCGGCGGGGGCCGGAGCTGCGGGGGCGGCCGCCGCGGGAGGAGGCGCTGCAGCCGCTGGTTGACAAATATTTCTATTAGACTACATTAGGGCACAGCATAAGCTGTCTGGGTTTTATGTACTTAGCAATCATCTAAAAGCTCCATGAATTTTTTCTATAAATAGGTGTCTTTAAGCCAATTTTGGTTCATTGCAGGGTCAGGTCTCCAACACAAATTGGTCATCAAATTTGATTTAATTTATGGATGTAATATCTGTTATGTAGGCATTTTAGCATCAAGGCAACATTGGCAACAGTGTATTAAGTGCACAATGAATGAATTTGATGATTGTAAGGCAATTAAAAATGTACATGTGTGATGGAGAATGGCACCTTTATTAAACTGGATTATAACTCAACATACCTTTGGGTGGGGCTGGCTTGGCCGGAGCACCAGTTGCTGTGGGACAATCAATGGTTATTTCATGCTAATAATTAAATCACCACTCTGTGTTATAAAAGTACAGTTAATATTAGTAACAATCTTCTAACCCACGAGTTTCGTAGGATATTTACATCTCCCGTTAAAAGCAACATGCATTAACTTTAATATTTTTTTTCTCATAAATTGAATTGAAAGTATTCTAACACATCCTGAATGTTTGTGAGTATGGATGGATGTTTGTTACTCTTTCACACAAAAACGGATGAACAGATTTGGATGAAATATGGTACACAGATAGATCATAACCATGATTAACATATAGGATACTTTTTATCCTTCTCTGCACAAAGTTCTAAAATCCATGCAGGTGAAGCCGCGGGCCCAGTCTAGTTATTACTAAAGAACTACCTCAAAAATAATTTTGGATTCACCTGGATTTTGGATTCAATTTATGTTCAGACAACAAAATACTTGTTCATTCTTCAACCCAAAGACTATGTCACACATAAAACACGTTCATTAGGTAACTTTTGTAAAATATATCAAAACATTCTCTTAAATCATTAGTGGGATGAAATTATTAACAAAAACAAAGACACTCCCCAATATTTAACACATAATACTCACAGTCATCTTTGAAGTCTTTGAACGCTGCAACATCAGCCTGATTCTCAACAATGATGCACAGGAGTTTCCCAACTGGCACACCCTTAGTTCCAGCAGGAATCAGGATTTTGGCCAGGTAACCCTCTTCAGGGGTCTCAAAGCCCATGGTGGCCTTGTCAGTTTCAATCTCACATAGAAGATCACCTATAACAAACAAGCAGAACATGGCAGATTCCAATAAGAATTAATATTTCTGTGGTCTATATTGTGTCTGCAACCCATTAGTGTCTGACTATAGAGGGAGGTTCCTCTAGGTTTCCTGTAGCAATGAGCAGGACATAGGTTTTAGTCTATGTTGGTGGACTTTACTTGCCTTTGAGAACCGTATGGAGAACTCTCAGGCATGCATTGATTTTGTTACAATGTTTTCAACAATTCTTTGTGACATTAAAAAATAATAATGTTCTATAATAATCATTCTGCATATTTAGTTACACTTAATTATATAGGATATTAATTAAGTACAATAATTAACTTATAAAGATGTCTTATTTGCCATTAAAAGAAATGAAAATCAGTGCAGGTATCAGTAAATTTCAATGTTACCTTCATTAAGTTTGTCTCCTTCTTTCTTCTCCCAACTGACGATAGAGCCACTCTCCATTGTAGGCGAGAGTGCTGGTAGATTGACTTTGTTGTGTGAAGGAAGGTCTGAGTAATACCTCATCTGCATGTTCCATTGTGGAGCAGACAAAGTTTTGTTGTTGTCTGGTGACAATAGTCTGTAAGAACACCATAACTTTAATTTGGTAATAGTGGCAATGTTTATTGGAATCCAATAAATTTTATGAACCCTGCACTGCTTGCTACTTTTAGAAAATTAATAACCTCTCCTAGTCGTGGTGCACTTATAAATCAAATAAAAATATGCTCTTTAGTTGACCGGCTCTAAAGCATGTTTCGCGAATGACAAAATTGACATTTCTCAAGGCAAACCATCATTGACGTTTTGGTTATGCAATTCGCGCCGCAAAGCTTTGCAAATGTGTGGAAAATACGAGATATTCTTTGAATTGCCACTAAAATTTAATTAGTGTACCATAAAGAGTATGTAACCGCACAATTACCAAACAATCACTATCACAACTTACTTGTTAGAATGTTTCCTTCTGGCCAACTCTGTGGTTATACATCTCGTGACATTACAGCGGATAGCCTTTTTAAGACTTTCGGTAAGTACCTGGTTTCGGACAAGAATCGTTCGCAACATTTCTGAAAATAATTTAACTATTTCTAACCCGTCCAAATAATAAGGACGGTTTTTATATAAAATACCGAAAGATCGACCTTTACGGATTTGTAGGTCGTTGAGACGTAGAGTTGAAATGAACGTCCGTCGATCATTTACTGACAGGCCTCTGACAGTGACACTAACAGTGACATCGGTTACTTATTAAACAATTAATGACATTGATAATGATATTTTAAAAATTTTGGCCATTTTATTAAAACTCATAAATTCTTAGCGCCCTAAATGCTATTAAAATTTTTAACAGATTTTTATTAGTATTATGTAATAGTAAATGCCTTATTCATTTATTTGAAGAAATAATATTTAATAAGGTATTTTACTAATGTGCACAGCAGAATATTACGTTTATTTGCAGTCATTAAACGAAACTAAATTGTCTATGTAAAAGTGTGGTACTCTAGATAATTTTTGCCTTCAACGTGGTAAAAGGAGATAGTTTATAAACATTACGCTTTTAATGGAATATGTATACATTTCAATTTTTCTATGCTGAATTTCAATGTACTATTGCTGCTTTAGAAACATACATAACTTAATCACTTAAGGAAGTTAATTATTGTTGTGTATTTATATTAATTCTAAGATTGGCACAAGTAAATATTTAACAAGATGTTATTTTAAACGTACTTATAAATCCAAAAATTTAAAACAATAATTAGAGAAATATTCGTAAAAAAATAGGTAAATGCAAATCATCAGTGGAAACATTGGTGTCTTCTCTGTCATACTAATTTTAAATGTCAGTGTCACTGTCACAGTTAATTCTCTTTTTCTGTCAACAATAGTGTTGGGCAGGTTACTTTAAAATGGTGAGAATCTAATTCCTAAATATTTGAGTAATCGTTATCATATTTTTAAAACAAAACTACTGTTTAAAGTGTAATGTGTTAAACCTACGTCAAGAAATGCGTATTTTGGAAATTGTAGCTCGTGAAGTGCATATAATAAAAGTTTGATTCCGCTCACCGCTGATCATTGTTTTCAGGCCAAGCGTACAAAAAAGGTTGGAATTACTGGTAAATATGGCACACGTTACGGTGCCTCATTGCGTAAAATGGTCAAGAAGATGGAAGTAACGCAACACGCAAAATACACTTGTTCATTCTGTGGAAAGGTTAGTTTGTATACATACTTAGTTTTTAGTTTTTTGAGTGTTATGTCTTGCATCTATATCAATGCAGATGTATACAGTTAATATCCATCAGGAATTTACTTTTCTTTCGAAAAATGTTAAGATCGTTTCGACAAAAATCTGGGTCTTTTTAGTTGGTCAAGTGTCAGCGAAAAAGCCGAAAATTAAGTGCAACTGTAGGTTGTACGAGTAAATTCTATAGTCAGCATACAATCACGTTATGGAGTCTGATAAGTAATTATGTACCAAGTTATCAATCTTCATAATCAGTATTTTTCTGAACTCTACTACTGTTACACTCGCACAGTAGCAATGACTGCTATCTTAAGGAATTATAAACCTTTTACCTGAATAAAGTTATTTTGTTAAACCTCCGTAAATGTATCTATAGAGTAAAATGCGAGAATATCACATAAAAAAATAGCAGCGCCTCAAGTAGGCATAAAACATAAACTAAAATTTAGAGTACATAATTTGTGATACTTATATGGCCTCAAACGCTGAACATTGCCATTTTTGTCATGACATCTAAAGAAATATTGGGTTTTCACCAAATAATTCCACTGCCTTAGCACTGTCCATTACCATTCGGTGTTTTGACAAAAACAATATAAATATAATCAAAGTATAATAATTCAATTATCTAAGTAAACTCTTTTTTCTTTTTAATATTTTGGTAAATTCTTCTGAAAACACACTTGTACACAATGTTTGTGACAACTGATAGTAGGCCAAAAGGTGGTTTATACTGAGTATGTTTAGGATGTGTAATGTTTAGGACGAACAAATAAACAACATATCGACGGTTCCCGGGCTATTTGTATTAAGCGACATTTTGGGCGAAATTGACTTATATACATATTCGGAATCAGCGAATTTTTCCGCGTCGTTTGAGCGGGGTTTGGTGACGATCTGAGCACTTTTTTGTCGCTTAATACAATGGCATTTTTGGAGCCCATTTTGCACTACGATGTATGAAGCGACACAAAATTTTGACAAATTTAGGAACTGTGTACTTAAGCTATACTATGAAATACCAGAGAGTTATTTAAACCAATTAGCCTTGCCTGATAAATATTTTGAAATGTCGCTTCATACAATTAGCTTTACCTTATAAATACATAAGAATGTCACTTCATACAATTAGCTTTACCTTATAAATACATAAGAATGTCACTTCATACAATTAGCTTTACCTTATAAATACATTAGAATGTCACTTCATACAATTAGCTTTACCTCATAAATACGTAAGAATGTCGCTTAATACAATTAGCTAGATACTTGAATTTGCTAGATGTGGCGAATAAACCCATGTTCCTTAATATTTTATTAAACTAGCACTGTCGCTACAGTCACTACAAAAACAAAATTTTAGTACTTCAAACAAATTTAATAATAGCAGTATACACTTAATACAATCAAACTTGACTATGGATTGACTATTGAGGCGTTGGTTAAAACATTGGTTTTAGCGAGGGCGCGCTGGAGGCGCGTCCGTCTAATAACAGGGCGACTAGTTTTAGAAATTTAAGGGGTCTGAAATTCTACAAAAGGCGGACATTCTAGCGGAACGGTTACGTGGGGCGCTCGGGAACATGGATGTCAAAATTGCCCATCCCACTAAAACAGGAGAAATAAGAATATTGAATTTGGTGGAATCCGTAAGCTGTCAGGAAATTATGGCAGCGATTGCGGACCTGCGGTTGCCCTTGAAGGACATAAAAGTTGGCGATATTCGTTTCAACCCTACCGCACTGGGAATGGTATGGGCTCGTTGTCCACTCACTCCAGTTAAAAAACTGGCTAGTGAAAAGTACATCCGTGTTGATTGGATCAGGGCAAGAGTTCATGTACTGGCACCACGCAAGCTGCAGTGCTTCCGATGTTTGGAGTTTGGACACGTGCGACAACAAAGCACGAGCTCTGTGGACAGAAGTCCTCGCTGCTAAATGTGCGGTGAAAAAGATGACGATCACAAAGCGAGGGAATGCTCAGCTAAGTCACCTAAATGTACCGTATGTGCTGACATTGGCCTACCTGCAGACCACGGAATGGGAGGTAAAAAATGTACTCCGCCTCAGAGCAAGAGATTGGCTGGAAGTTCTCAGGATTCTTCTAACCCATCTCAGGATACAGCACAAATTGACATAGAAAGTCAACTAACGACTGAGGAAGCAATGGAGATTCAGAATTCACAGGATTTCGGGTCCTCCAGGGCAATCTGAATCACTGCCGCGGGGCTCAAGCTTTATTGTTAAAAGTCCTGTGCGGAGTGGTCGATTGCCATGGCAGTGGTGGCAGAGCCGTACGATGTGCCGAAACATCCTCTTTGGTTCGGGGACATCGATGGCTCTGTTGCCATTTACTGGGGTGGAAAGAGATACCCTTCGTACTCCCTCATTGATAGAGGGCAGAGTTATGTTTCGGTGGAATGGGGACCTCTCGCATTTGTAGGCTGCTACATACTCATATCTCCTAACTGTAAAAGTCCTGTGCGGAGTGGTCGATTGCCATGGCAGTGGTGGCAGAGCCGTACGATGTGCCGAAACATCCTCTTTGGTTCGGGGACATCGATGGCTCTGTTGCCATTTACTGGGGTGGAAAGAGATACCCTTCGTACTCCCTCATTGATAGAGGGCAGAGTTATGTTTCGGTGGAATGGGGACCTCTCGCATTTGTAGGCTGCTACATACTCATATCTCCTAACTGTGGAATTGGTGCCTATGAAGCATACCTAGATAGACTCGCAGTTTTTACCCGTAGATGCCTACCACGCCCTATTATAGTGCTGGGTGATTTTAATGCTCGCTCAAAACCATGGGGTGACACAAGGGGAAACAGAAGAGGAGAGGTTATCCAAATGTGGGCGACAGGGTTGGACCTTCGGCTTCTCAACACTGGATTCATAAGTACCTGCGTACGGTGGCAGGGGGAGTCAATTGTGGATTTGACATGGGCTTCACATGATATCGGGATGGAGAGTCGCAGAAGAGTTAGTAACTCTATCCGTCCATCGCTACATCATGTTCGCTGTGACATTACGACCCCCTAATAACAGACACGTTGGTCAAGCACGACGATGGTCTGTTAAACAGCTTAATAGGGATCTATTACTCGCTGCTACCAACGCTGGATTTTGGGCAGAAACCCAGACCTTTTCTGATCCCGAGAATGAATCAGTCTGGGTACGGGAAGTAATGACATCTATATGTGACGAAGCGATGCCCCGATGTAGGGCCTCTAATAGAAAAGAAGTATACTGGTGGTCTGAAAACATTGCAGGATTGAGAGTTAGATATCCTTTGAAGCGGCAACAATCCTGGCACGCTTTCCACCCCTCGACATCTTGGCGGACATGGATGACAAGATTTACCTGCAAAGTCGGGCAATTCTCCAACTTCTGCGAAAGCAGGCACATAGACAGGCTTGGATTGAATGGCGCCAACGTCTGGAGGAGAAGCATGCAGGTCAAAGAGCTGGTGGAGCAATTCTGCCCAAATTTGACGCCTGGATGGGCAGACGGGAAGGTAGTGTTACGTTCCGACTGACACAGATACTCACCGCGTATGGCTGCTTCGGTGAGTATTTGTGTCGGATTGGACAGGAAGAAAAACCCCATTGCTACCACTGTGATGGAGATCAGGACGACGCTCAGCACACCCTTGAAGCGTGTCCTGTATGGGAATATGAGCGTTCCGCCTTGGTTAGCCAAATTGGGGTAAACTTCGCTCCGTCTGCAATTGTAGCAAAGATGCTGGCGGAGAAGACAGACTGGAAGGCAGTGGTCTCCTTCTGTGAAGCCGTCATGGTAAAGAAAGAGGCCGTTGAGCGCACCCGGGAGATTGTTGACAAAATAATAATTCCTAGGTACCTTTAAATTCAACAATGTTTTAACCGCCCGTTTCAGTAAACTTCATTACTCAGGCACGATTAGAAACAAATTAGTAAAAACTAATCTTCAATTTAATGCATTTAGCCTGGAGCTATTTTTTTCAGTTCTAGGCGGTTAGGTCATTTAACCTGGAGCAAGAATTAATAAACCTAGGCGGATAAGTTACTTAGCCAGGAACAAAAAATACTAATTGTAGGCGGTTAAATCATTTAGCCTGGAACAAAAAAATAAAATAAAAGGATTATTTTGTATTAAACGACATCTAACTTCGTAAATAATAGGAATATCAGAAAAAAAACCTAATCAGATTATGCAGACTATGTAACCTAATCAATAAATATCCATCTTTTTCTAAAATTTTACAAATTGCGGAAGTTATGAATTTTTTTTCAAAAATCAAAACTTTAAACTGCTCTGGTGTAAAGTTTACAAAATGTCGCTTAATACAAATAGCCCGGGAACCGTCGATATGAATAATGACTAATTAAATTCCATTGTTATTGATTAGCAAAGGAAGCTTTGACTGGTTTTCTAGAATTCTAGTTATTGCCATTTAGTAAAAAACATTCAAGTTATCATTCAACCATGTTAGTTGAAAAATTATTTGGCCTAGTTACCAAATTTATTTCACTAGTCTGTTTAAAAGTCTGTAATAAAATTTTAATATCTCTAAAACTAAACAAGATATTATGAGAAACATTTTTTCTTGCTTTTTGTCATAAAGGAACCGTATAATCCCCAGTATCGCCCAAAATGAAAATCCAAAAGCATATACATACATACATTAAACTCAAAAGTGTATTTCATATCATTATGAGAAATATTTTATCCCGTTTATCTGAGACTTTGTATACAATCAACAATTTGCTTTCAGGATGCCATGAAGCGTTCCTGTGTTGGTATCTGGTCCTGCAAGCGCTGCAAAAGGACAGTGGCTGGTGGTGCATGGGTGTTCTCAACCACAGCTGCATCTTCCTGCAGGTCAGCTGTCAGAAGGTTGCGTGAAGTCAAGTAAAAACCTAGCTATAAGGGAATAAACGTTTAAAAAGTATACATGTATTTTTTCTATTCAGCCAAACTCCTACAGTATCCTGTTCCTCTAATCATATTCCTCCATTTGTAAAATAAAAATTTTAACAGTAATACACAGTATAAAGGTAAAATTTAGATATCATACACGTGACAGTTCATTCTTAAGGCCAGTTTGATTAACATATTTTTGATAGCTTTAATATAGTTTTGTTACCTGGCAACATCTGTTATTTTAAAGCAATTCACAAGAATAAAACTGTTATATCGAAAAAAGAAACAGTACAAGTAATGATATATTGTCTGTATATTGTGAAATTGGGGATGAATGGGGTTAGGTTAGGGTTCACTGAAAATTAAGATAAGAATGATACCTACTGGGCAGGCTAGATTGTAATATATATGTAGTAGGTTAGACTGGATGAATGGCATGATGAATTCATCATGCCATTCATTTATCAAGTATATCCTACTACATAATAATTATGGTACTACTACATATTAATGGTAATTCCATTTTTGATAAAAAGGAGTTGTAATTTTAAAAAATTCAAGTGGCAGTGGCAATGGTGGCAAAATTCAGTGGTGGGCGTCCTTAACTGTAGACTGATATAAAAAAAGTGCAAAACATTAAAGGTGCCCTGACTGTACTTTGATAAAGACATCTGGAATTTATGATAACAAATTATAAACTAAGATTTGTATGACATTGTACTGACAAACTATTTAATTCTGAGATAACAATCCACTTTGCATGAATAAAATTATAGCAGTTTTTACATCTTTTTATTGTATAGTACAAATTATGGTAAGATACTTACAGTACAAAATATAAAAGATATTAGAAATGTAGCACCAATACACAATTTTAATTTATTTTTATAATCTACTTAAATCTCTTGATAAAATAATAAGTCATCGATACCTACTTATGTACATATTTACAAGTCTTCATATGTCTTAATACTTTTAAAATATAAAGAAAAACAATAATAATGCAGACATAATTTATAGTATGCATTTACTTTCTCAGCTCAAATATCAAATTTTATATTAAAATATCTTAGATATAGCCACTATATCAGTACAATTTAAAAATTGAAAATTTTTGAGCTCACGTTTCAGACAAAATAATAAATAATACTTTTAAGATAATTATTAGAGTATTTAAATACAATAGGTGTTAATCTCCTAAATCACTATCCTTGTCACCTATAGCAAACAATATATGAAAAGCAATCCCTAAGAATGCTGTGCCAAGTAAATCACCCAATGCTGTCAAGTAAGGAATAGCTGAATTATCTGGATCCATTCCAAGCCTCCACATGCAAACTACCATGTAATGACTTATAATTAATAACAGAAGAACTTGTAGTAATGCAGCACACATGTAAGTGAGAATAAAAATAGGTGTCACTGATGTATGACCAGCCTGAATAGCTGCTATTGTATAAACAAATATCAACTGACTAGGTATTACCATTAGCAACAATAATTTACTTGTGTTTCCTAAAACTGATCCCTCATTTTGGCCAGTGTGTAAAGTAGTAGATAGCCTTGAGGCATGCACAGCTACCATATTGCCACCTATGCCATTTATGACTAATTGAAATACTGCTATTCCTTTATAATTAGATACAGTGTAGTCTAATATCAAACCTCCAACACTACTTATAACCATAGCTGAAACAACAGGAACCCAGCCTTCATCTAAAGCCTGTTTAGTGAAATTGTTCTTCCATGCCACATAGCCACATATTGGTACTAGAGCTGCACCAATTATAATGATAATCAGTGCCCAAGTTAAACTTGTATCAATAGATTTGTACAATAATGATGCAATAGAAGACAAAAGTGCTAGGGTTGTCAAATCCCCTAAACTGGCAGCAATAGGAGTAGCTACATTATCAGGATTGATATTCATCTTCTTGGAAATTACAATAACACCAATCATTATAAGTCCTAACGCAAAACTGGCTAAGGAGGCTGTCAGTACACTAGAGGCACATAGTAACATAGCATGACCTATAGAAAACTTGCCATCTGGTATCCAGCCCATGGCAACCGCAGCCATTGCAGCTAAGAAACCTACAAGAACAGCTTGGCACTGAATTAAACACAGGTTTCCGAAGACTAAACTACTCAAATGTGTTTCGAGATGTCCAAGATGAGCGTGTGTTGAAAGGCGAGATGCCAACGTCATTTCAAGATTACCCTTCAGTCCAAGAAGCGCTGGTACCAGTATGTAAACTTCCGACACTTCCAAAAAAACAGTCCAGTGTTGAACTCGGTCAAGCAACAGGCTGGCTGCGACCATTCCATACCCGGCGAGTAAGAAAGAAATAAACATCTGAACTCCAGCAACCCATGAGTTTTCTTTTCCATTTTTTAAATCAGGCGGTTTATTTTCGTTGTTAATCAGTTGAGCGTTATCCCTGTACATTTCAGACTCACTAGTGTTCACTGAGCCTCTTACTGTCTTAGAATTATTATTCTTGCTTCGATTCATGTTTTCAAAAATGAGTTTTGGTTCCGTAAGCTTATCAATTTTTATAAGGAAATCTCTAGCGTTATTAATTATTCAATCTGCCGTGAATAAGATCAACACAACAGCGTTTTATAACTAAAAATATACCAGCTACAAATCGAAAATAACTAAAAATGACTAAAATAAGTTTCATTTCCCCCCAGTCCCCAATTGTGACAAATTGACAATAATTTGACATTTTGACATAACATGATATAAAATTTGTGAAGTATTTGACTGTATGCCGACAACACATTGTTGTTATAAACATATACTACTGCCAAAGGAAGCGTGCGTATGTTGCTTCGCGGGTTACGTACGGACAAGACTCAGAAATACTCAGAATTTATTAATAGATAAAATATGAAGTGCTGACGCCGCTGACATCGGATAACTCCAGAAATCGCTTCAGGTGCGCGAGGTGTCGGCTGGCGTTCCCAGTGCCTTAACGGGTCTCACGTTAGGTTTAGGCTAGATTTTAGTGCGGGTTCCGAATCCTGACATTGTGTCGGATCAGCAAAAACTATGTTTAAGGCTACGATATAATGTAGCTCTTAATTAAATAGTAATAAGTATAGTCCCGTGTTGCTGATTTCACCCTGACTGTGGCCGATCCTAACTCGCGCGAGGGATGACAATGTGACGCTTTGTTGATAAAATCAAAAATGTTTATTCACTTTTATTTTCTCACTTTTGTCGCTAGGTCTTGAGTTTTATTATACAATGCTAACAGGCATACAAATAAATAATTGAGTTTTCTATTGCATAGTTGATGTTAAGAAAATACTAGTATTTGGATTGTGTTAATCACTGTTACGGGTTTTCATTTCTTCCGTTTAAATTACAGCCCCAGATCAGCTCAACGCTCAACGATATATACCCATTTTTTTGAAACATCATTAAAGTTTAGATAATAATAAAACACGCAGCAACTCGTTTTCTTCTTACAAAATTACGTGTACTACGTGCAGGCGTTCAGATTGATACTGAGACCAGTGAAACTTGTTATCTTGTTATCAACAACAATTTGCGCAAGCCAGGAATCGAAAATATTATCCTATCCAATCCTCCAACACACGCTCCAGTATACTTGTGCAAGTCTAGGTTCCGTAAGTAAGTACGTGTGTGGTGGGCATAATACTTTTTATCATAATCTGTGAAACTTTAAATCATCTGTGAAACTAGAAAGTTTGACGTATACCTATTTTGTACGTCGTTTGAGTAGGTAGACGTCGTCGACCGTCGTTCGTTTCGTTTTTGGTGAATGTCCGCAGAACGGCAGTACTCGTTCGTCGACCGCTAGCCTTTATTAGGAAAATCAAAATAGAACTATATTAGTTTCACTTTAAAATATTATACATAATAAAAGCTTTTACAGTGAAGTGAGTTTTGTGATAACGTGGAAATTGAATGAACAATTTTTTGTGGCTTTTCATAAGGGTAATTTAAAAAAAAATCCGATTACTTACTATGATTTACATCCGGAAACCTACTTTGCCGTGATACATAGAACTTTTCTTATATATTTCTAATTCGTGAATAACAATTAGCTCCATAAAATGTGTAGCGTATGTTGATCTAGGGTAGATTAATTGACTATCGCCTGTTGTTTAGCTTTGTCTCAACTTGCAGGTCAACAACAGTGGAGTGAAGGCGCGCGTAGCATTGACATGTGGCAGTAAATAAAATAAAGTTGGTTTTCCAGTAGATTAATCACAAAATGTTCAGAAGTAAAATTAGAATACACACTTGTCGAATAATCTTACTCACTTCCCTAGTGTGGATACTAGTCGACGTGTTTATTTTAGCATTATATTCAGATTGTTTCGGCGATGGTTGGGAGTGTAAGAAATCGACTGAGACTGTAAAAGTAAGTTCTAGTGTAGTGTAATACCAGTAGACTCAGACAAGTACTAAAGTAATACTCATAAGATCAACAAAAATACCTAATACTAAGATATCCTTGTCATTGCTTTGTTGCTTGATTTATTAATACTCAGTGAAAGAATACCACATTAACAGTTTCTACACATATAAGTTCTAGAATGTATGCCTATACAAGGTGTTAATTTTCAGTTTATTTGTATAAAAAATTTGGAAGCAGAATTTCCAGAGTACACAATGTGAACAGCTACTCTGCAGCTGTTTTAGGCTTTTGTTTTATTTGTATTAATTAAATAAATCTTTTATATTTATAGTCTTCACTGTCCTGAAGTCCTCTGGATTATCTAGTTCGCATTTTGCTACTATGTACTCAGTGCCCGAGCTAAGCTGAAATATGTAAAGATGTAACCTATTAATTTACTATTGTAGATAGAGGAAGTAAGGGGTAAAAAGGCAGCTATTGCTTCTGCATTACAACATAAAATAGATGATGATGACACAAATATTGAAGAAAATGAGGTAGACCAAGAAATAGGAGAGGATGGACTGATATTGCCACCATACCCGCGTTCAAAGCTGAAGCGATGGGCTGTGGCACCCTCTGTGAGGCCAGAGGGAGAGCTGCCAGGGGAAATGGGTGAGATAACTCTTTAAATTTGATAATATACAAGTTGAATTTTTATGTGTGTGGATGGGGAAATTAAAAACTTCTTCAAATCCACTCACACTTGAAAAATTCACCCTGTATCTGTATACTCAACACAAGCAGGAACAGGAAAGTATAACACTAGCAGGAGTAGGAAAGAACATACTATGCTTATTCTATGGGATAAAGCATATTCACAAAAGGAGAGTCAAACAATACAATAAGGTAGCTCTACCTATAAGATTGCTACCTTCATATTTTTTTTCATTCTCATCAAACTATGTTTTTCCTTTATATTATCTACAGTCACTTTGTAAATAAGTAAAGACTGTTTGTAAGTGTCAAAGCAGTTACTGCCCAGTGGCTAAAAATTCAGTGTCTTAATTTTATAATCAGGGTTTGAAACCCTGCCATAACAGTGAAAATATTGTGATGAAATCTGCAGGTCTTGACAGTTCTCTGTAATATTCTTAAAGGCAAGTTAAGTTCACTGTCTGGAAATAGGTCAACGTGATTGGGCCAAGGCACATAACATTGAAAATATTGTGATGAAGTCTGCAGGTCTTGACAGTTCTCTGTAATATTCTTGAAGGCAAGTGAAGTTCACTGGGGGGAAATAGGTCAACGTGATTGGGGTAAGGCCTGTATCCCCATAGAAAGCGTAGACCAGACTCTGCAAAGGGTCACAAATAAGTTCCAAATAAGCTTTTGCACAGCCAGTTTACAACAATTAATTGTGCATATGTACTATGATAATTAGCTTATAATCTTACCATCATAAGTCCTATTAAACAATTGAGCATAATGAGTGAGTTATCTGCATAACTTGCTCTTTAACAATGTGCATAGACAAAAATGTTAATGAAGATGTCAATTAATTCACATTATGTTTTGATTTTTTTAAATCAGAAGTTAAGCATTGATAAATGATTGTTAGTCTTGTAGGTTACATTTACATACAAAACTAGTTAGGGTAATACAAAATATGTAAATAAAACTTTTGTGAGAAATTTGTTACATAAATTTTAATGACGGTCACCAAAGCTAGATTATAGGTATCTTATATCACTCTTATTATATTATTTTTGTATTAATGAACATATTCCTTTTTATATAATTTCATGAATGGAAGTTCTGTACATTTGTGATTATTTTTGTTTTGCCAATGATTGAATTAATAGTTTAAGTTATGCTATAGAATAAATAATATAAGTTATGCTATAAAAATTATAGCATAGCTTTTCGATCCCTCCAAGATCTTTAATAGTTTTAGAATACAATTACTTAATATATTTTTGACTTTCAGGTAAGGCTGTAAACATTCCAATAGAACAAGAGAAACTCATGTTGGACAAGTTCCAAGAGAATCAGTTCAACTTACTTGCAAGTGATATGATCTCAGTCAACAGATCTCTTACGGATGTCAGATTTGAAAAGTGAGCTTTAGTATTATACCTACGATATCTATACACATGACGCCCATTTTTAACACTTATTGAATTTTAGTACTATGTACTACAATCACTTAGAGGAGGTCAAAGTCTAGCATAGGACTTCAAAGGATTACTTTTTCATAGATTACTCATAGCTCACTAGCTAGCATTGGGTGCGATAGACATGCAAGCACTTGCACTCAGACCAAAAAAATAAACAGACACTTAAACTCATCATTTAAATTTCTGCAATGGGTATGAAACCATCTGAAATGAAAACGGACGACATGAAAAAGTCATGACCTATACTTAGACCCCAATGTCTGTGTGTTACGGCGATTTTTACTAAACAGTAAAATATTTTGTTTTAATCATCTAAATCTTGAGAAACTTTTTCTATGATACATTAAACTCAGCTTCGTTCATAACACTGTCTACATAAATGCTAACATCAATAATAATTACATATTTCTGTAACAGGTGTAAAGATAAGCGCTACCCAGAACTGCTGCCAACCACAAGTGTAGTGATCGTATTCCACAATGAGGCGTGGACGACGCTCATACGCACCATCTGGAGTACGATTAACCGCTCCCCCAGACCGCTGCTTAAGGAGATCATTCTTGTTGATGACGCTAGTGAAAAGGGTAAGTTCCTTACTAACAATTAATGTGGCTTAACTCACTTTCGATTCTTTTCAGAACTATGTGAAGTTATCATTATCTTTTCCACTGCTTGGCATAACGTTATAGGTGGTCCATCTTCAAGGAAAGGTCTGGGCATATTTTCACTGTTGAGTCCCTTAAATGTTTGGCCTGTGAGAGAATTAAAAGGATCCAGTAATTCATAGGCATCTCTTTTGCTGGAGATGATTTCTTTGCAATCTTTGAAGAATGTTAACATGCACAAGTGAATGGACTATGTAGGTATTCATTGTTAGGCCGAGATAGCCAATCAACCTCAAAACAATCTCAAATAAAGTTGTATTGTACCGTTCAGAGCACCTGGGCAAGAAGCTGGAGAACTACATAAAGACGCTCCCGGTCCCGACGCACCTCTTCCGCACTGAGAACCGATCCGGCCTCATCCGCGCGCGACTCCTCGGCGCTAAGCACGTCAAGGGTGACGTCATCACCTTCCTCGACGCTCACTGCGAGTGCACAGGTAAGCTACAGTCTATTCTTCACTTGGTACAATTAATGGGAGATTTTGTTTGTGCGTTTGGTACTTCAGGGACTGCTAGATAAATAAATAAATAAATAAATAACGCTTCACACTCATAGCCCCACACTAGGATTCCCTGTGTCGTGGGTGCCATAGATACACACAAGACAAGAACGCACACAAGACAAGAACACACACACCTAGACCAGAAACAGAAATTTAAACTCATTTAACATCATTCAAATCTCTGCACTGCTGGGAATCGAAACCAGGATCCGCCGCGCGGCGCACCGGCGTCTTAACCGCTGCGCCATTCAGGAATGATGGATGAGATAAATAAAAAAATGCTTACAGCAAGCCCCGGCTGCCGTTTGTGAAATACTTCTTTATGTGGGTGGATATGAGGAGCGGATAAATTAAGATATCGATGTTTTTATGTGATGCAGGATGTTTTAAAACAACAGTTTTAAATTTTAACGAATTTATCGAATGTAAACGAATTCATCTTCATATTATAAAATGCATAAGGTTATAGATGTTACTTTATCTGCACTCAGTATTTATACAGTCTCAAAAACAGTAGCTAAACAATGTCAGGATTTTTTAAATAGCTCATTACAGCTTCTATAAACTTTAACTAGGCTATCTGCTGATAAGAGCTCAAATCTAAAAACCCATTAAATAATTAGAATGTCAGATAAATCCTACTTTATTAGTGAGTTTTAAGTGCCGTATCAATTTAATTCTTTGTCTATCTTATCTATCAACAATGCTTGTGAATTTGTGGCGAGAACTGTCAAAACATCAACATATTTTCCACTACTAGGTGAATCATTGCATGCACATACACTACTGTACTAAAATATCCATTGTATAATACAACTGATGAAGTACATTAAATACCCCAAGTTAACCACACAATAAGGTTCTGAAATTCCTGAAAAAAAAATCACGCTCCAAATTAATATTAAAACAGGAAACTTCATTTGCTTTGATTAAACACTTTTATAATGTTTTATGTGCATGGCAGATTTGCATACGCCTTAATTTTTCATGTAGACAATTTTCCAACGACGAATTGTTTCAATAATTTTACGCAAATTGAAAATCCCCCAGTTTTTTTTCTTTTAAATATAAAATGCGCCTTATAAAAACCTAAAGGAATTATGTATAGCGAATTTAATCGAACTATGAACTTTAGCTTCCGCGTCTAACGGGTTATCAAACATTTAGAATTGTCCATTTACCTATAAATAGAAATACAAACGTTTGGTTTATACTGAATTTGTACTTGTAAATAATAAATTCAATATTATAGTAACATAATAAGGACGCAATTAATGTTGAAGCTGATTAACTTGGAAAAACATTTAATTTCGAAATGTAGTTTTCTTTATATTTTGTTTCATGATAGAAAATTCTTATTGTTTTTATGTCTGTATGTTATCTGTATCTCTTGTGGCTAACTAAAGTATATGTCTTATATCTCAATCTTAATAATACAAAATTTATCTGACCAATAAAACCAGACAATACTTTTTCATAGGTCATTATAACATCGTACATATAATATTATACACTCAATTTTTAAATGTAGATCCCTTAAAGAGTGCACTTTAAATGCCGAAAAATGAAATAAAAATAAGACGATGACAAAAAGTAGGTTTCTCGATTGACTTCTTCCCTAATCCCTAATTAGGTTACATCCTCCTACAGAGATTAAAAATTTGTGTACCTTTGCAGAGGGTTGGCTGGAGCCGCTACTGGCGCGGATCGTAGAGGACCGCACCACGGTGGTGTGCCCCATCATCGACGTCATATCGGACACCACCTTCGAGTACATACAGGCCTCGGACATGACTTGGGGAGGATTCAACTGGAAGCTGAACTTTAGATGGTAACTACGAAGTTGTATTATTTATGGATGTGAAACCTTCAACTTAATTTATTCCATGATAGGTACTTCAAGACGCAGGTGATTTAAATTATCCTTAGCTATCACCTCTGACGTTGTTGACTTTGTTTATATGTATAACTCGGATAGGTCAAAAAATGTCCAAAGCTAATATGAATTTCGTTGGTACGGCTATAGAACAATTTAAAAATCTTATTACCAAACAGTTAAGATATTTTTCTACCGTGTTAAATGAAATATATCATTTTAAAATTACTTCGTAATGTCAAGAAACAATCTCTTACAGGTTAATGGTCACTTTTCAGTACATTAATAAATATTTGCGGTCGCAATTCTTCACTTGTTGTGCAATTCATAGTTTAATTGAGCGTGAGCGTATTGTGTAAGCTTCTTCATAGTTTGGGTTGTGTAATAGGTTACCACGTCTTATGGCATTTAGGTAATGCGATTGTCGTGCATATTCGGACGTATTACAATCTAAAACGTATAATTTTGGTACTTACAAACGAGTTTTCAATGATATTTTGGAATTCAAACAGGTGACACTTCTTTTAGTTTATACAACCCGCAAACAGGACATTCTGGATTGACTAAGATGATTGTAATCTTTTTGTGGCTTAGATAAAACTTCACTACCTTATTCTAATGAAATTTGGTGTAGACCAAACGTTGTGAGATGTCTAAAACCGATCATAGGTGCTGCTAAAATGAAGGAGATACATATCTATTGATGAAAATCGGCATTGATGGTCGATCTTATGCCTGTTTAATATTGACCAACATTGACGTTGCTTAACTTGTCGATTTCTAACGATGTTTAGAAGTCATGGTGATAGAGCCGCTTCTAAACTAAGCTACGAGTACACGTAACAGATAGGATGTTGATTGAACTTTGATAGAAACAGTAAATAATAACAAAAACTAAAACCCGACTACTTAAAATCACAGTCTAATAAAAAAGTATTAAACAATAAATATTCACATCTGTGATATCACATTTGTTTGACCGCGATGTATATAAATATGTATGTAATGTAGTCGGGTAAAAATGACTGAAAAAACAAAGTGACTTTTAAATAGGCCCTTGGCACTAATCCAATATATTTTTGAATATTATTAGATTTACGAAAATAGCGCCCTTATCGATAAATTCGTGCAGTGGGTTCAAACTTTCAACCTTGGTAGGAAAGCATCGGTTGAGTGACGCGACGCCAAGGTGAGCGCTCGATTGTGTTTGATGTTGTTTTGCGTAACGCCCCTCTATTGTGCGCCTCCAATGTTTTGTGAGATTTATTTAATACCTGTGAATGGATGGTGGGTGTAGAGAATGCAAAACGGAAGGATGATTACAAAGCGACCAATACTATTTCATTGTTAAAGGATACTCACGTTATAGACATAGACATTATAATTACAATACAGCCAAACAGACGTTTGTTTTGCGGTTTCGCACGACTAGTTGCAGACCCTCTCGAGGTACTTTATTATGAAATCCCGTTATTACGAACCAATTGTGACTAATAAAATAAGTTCAATTTAGCCCGTAAATAAATGCTAAAATCATAGAGAATTTTCAATTAAATGCTCCTCCTATTAATCTCTCCAGAATATTACGATATTATGGATGAAGTAAAATTGTTTGTTTTTTTCAATAAGGTTCAAATTCAAATACGTCAGAAAACAAAGATGACAAAAAAGACAGTATAACAATCGACAACACAAGGCGCGAAAATAACCGAAAATAATTAACGAACTTGTTATCACATATTGTGACGTTACCAATTATTTATGCCTGACATCGACTGTCTCAATGGTACCTAAACTATGTGTTATTTCTAATTTAAAGCTCATCAAAATACACATTGCTAATGAATACACGATTAAATTGTTGTTAATTATGGTCATCAACCATATTTTTAAATTAATAAAAGTAACTATCGGAAAAATTCCTGGGAAATTTAATTGAAATATAATTAAACGAATATTTATAATTGGAAGTTTTAGTTAAGCTTGGTTAATGTTGAAAAGGCTTTGGCTATATTATTATGTGAATGGTAGGTATGTTTGTGACCAATAATTAGATGGTAGTTTGTTAATTTATTTTACGCATAAAAATTTTTGAAACAGTGTCTCGAGTGTAGAAAGTAACTAAAGGTTCCTAGATAAAATTATATGAAAGTGTATCCTGGAATAGAAGTTATATCCTAGATTAACTAATGCATTACTGCATCTCATTCTTAACGTCCACGCGGACAAAGACAAGAGTTAAATCCTAGCAGGTTTTATTTATTTTTTCCCTATCGTGGGGAAACAACTATACCTAAGAGTAAAAAGGGTTCCAGTCAATAGGTTATCTAAATATCGTTTCACATTTCTTGTTATTCGATCTATAAACGGTGCCTTATCGGCGCGATACGCTTCACAAAAATTGTCTCAATTAAACGTGAAATTTATCGCTTTATGGGCATTTCGCGATACTGCAACTTTGTAGCTGACGCGTGCTGCGTCTGGGACTTTAGTCACTAAAGTTATTAGTGTATTCAACACATACAATGGAATTCAATGTTATAACTCTTGACAGAAAAGTTACGTATAAATTATATGAAACAGAAAAGATTTGTGCCCAAAAGATGAGCTTATTGCAGCGATTTCTACCAGTTATAATCTAAATTATTAATTTGGCATAATTACTCGTACTTAATTAAATATTTTTTGATCTTGTTGCGACAAATTTCATCATCAGACAGGACCATTCAGACAGGTCCCCCTTCCGAAGTAAATAAAATTTTATCTATGGTAGTTGTACGGGTCCAGTGTTGCATTATGTACCCGACATGTTCTGAGATGAACTATAAGAGGTCTACTTTTGATAGGTGTCAAAAAAGGAAAACCCTATAAATATTCCTAGTCGTCGCTGATGCTCTGAGCATTTGACATGATTGCGTAGTTGAGACTGCAAGGTGCCGCTGCGCAAGGGGAAGTTATCATCAAATATGTTACTCCAGAACAGTTCGTAAACGTTCTGTGCCGCGAGCATGGAAGACTATCATTAAAGCATTCGTGTTTTTAACGTATGCGTATGCCACTTGTATGCGAAGATGTCAGCCAGACTGACATACGAGAATGATAGTAGGTAATAACTGACGATGCCACAAGAACGATCACGATTCTCGTTGGAATTAGTTGATCACTGTTGTTTTGTAAACACAATTGTGTAGTTCTGTTATTTTGTAATATTCCGTGCCGTTGGCCATCCAGGTACAGAGTGCCAGAGCGAGAGATGAGCCGGCGCGGCGGAGACCGCACGGCGCCGCTGCGGACGCCGACGATGGCGGGCGGGCTGTTCGCCATCGACCGCGACTACTTCTACAAGATCGGCTCGTACGACGAGGGCATGGACATCTGGGGCGGCGAGAACCTCGAAATGAGCTTCAGGGTATCGTATACCGGCTAATTGTTACACGTTTGAATGCCACTTATCGCTTAAAACGTTCGCAGTCTTCGAGTAGGTACTCTATTATGTTGATGTTAAACATCAGCCATCAGCCCGTGCTAACGCCACGTTCGGAGAATTCTCCCGTAAATAGATTTATGTAAGCAAGATTGTTACACGTACGTGTGAAATGAAAAGGTTTGCTCAGATCGTTATCTGAAAGTAGTAAAAAGCGCAAAAAGTAACAAAATATTGTATTGAAGTGAAAGGAATAGATTTATTTTTTCTTGAGGCTTACAATGGGTGATTAGTTGTTAAGATTCTACGAATATAATCGAGATTTGCAAAATAAGATATGCAGAATAAGATAGAAGAAGACTTAAATAATTACAAGAATGATAAACTGAACACTACGCAGGCGTTAAAACAAAAGGATCTTGTTTTCCTAACGGGAGAGTTATTAAATAGTACTCATAAACTAGTAAACTGGTAAAGCAAGTAAGAAAAAATTTATTTGGATTATAACAGCAAGTAAGAGCTGAAGAGATATACATTATAATAATATAGTAATCAACTCGTCAAACATTAAAAGTGTGGCGGGCGGGTGGAGATCGCGTCGTGCTCGCACGTGGGCCACGTGTAGAGGGACGAGTCCCCGTACTCGTTCCCCGGCGGCGTGCACACCCTGCTGCTGACACCTCATTGGGAATAAACATACTAAAATTGACTTGTCGCTTTTAATAAAATGTGATAAATTTACAAACTAAATAATTAAATCAGGATTTTCGCGGGCATTTTTAATTTAAACAAAAAATATTTATTGCACAATTTTGCGATGTGTGTGTGTGTAGATTTCCTTTAATACATCAAATACACTTTATGTTCAAGAGTTAAAACTAAATTATACGCGTGCGTCTTTTCAAAAGCAAAAGAATCCAATTTTCCTTATAGCAAACTAATAAAACACCCTTTGAAATCTTAAATATGACAAAAGTCAGAAACTCAAGTGGGTGTGGGCGTTTTTTCTAAATGAAAATTCATTTTCCCTAACGGAGGAGCTCATAATAAGAAGCAAAACTCGGGAAAAAAATCAAGCGGGTTATAACATCAAGGCATATAAGGTTATAGTGTAATTTGAATATGAAGCAAGAACTAATTAGAAACGTATGGCCCCCCATACGTTATGCTAAACTAGGTGTGGCAGTGCGGCGGGCGGCTGGAGATCGTGCCGTGCTCGCACGTGGGCCACGTGTTCCGCGACAAGTCCCCGTACTCGTTCCCCGGCGGCGTGCAGAACGTGGTGCTGCACAACGCCGCGCGCGTCGCCGAGGTCTGGATGGACGAGTGGGGGGAGTTCTATTACGCCATGAACCCAGGTTCGCACTTCGCGCTGGACTCTTACTGTGCCCACGCTGCTGACGTATTTCTTTTATGTACAAATGGGAAAAGGCTGCAAGGGCGGGCCGCTTGATGTTAAGGGGTCGTTCAAAAATTATATTACACACTCCGCCAGGTGGGAAGGATTGCGACCTTGTGTGAGAGAGAGGAAGTATACGTATCGTATACGTTGGTATTTGAGTGCACCTGGGTAGGAACTCAATGCTGCCCGTTATAACCCACTGTGGAGCAAGTTTTGTGTTTTGGTTAAGGAAGCGGGTCGCTGGGGAGACGAGAAAGCCTCACGAGAAAACACAACCTACAAATGTGGATAGTCTTGCTTTTGTGTACGGTTCAATAGGGGTGCTAGTGCTATTAGCTAATGTCCACTAAACATCAATTTGCAGACTGGTTTTTGATGGTTTATTCCTGTTATCATTTCTGAAACAGCTATGAACAAATAAAACAATGTTTAATTTAAACATGTTCTGGCTCACATGAATTTTTACATTTCAAGCAATACTTTTTTCTACATAAAACAGACTTACTACTAACGAGTTATTTCATCAAGAAAGAAAGAGAAAAGCAGTGGTTTGTCTGTATAATAATTTTTATCTTTATGTTGTCGGATTTCAAAACAAATATGTCAGCAGTCGAGGCACATTAAATAAACAAAAGTTTTGTTGTGGCTTGGGATAAGATTAACCTTAGTGTCGTGTTTTGTGTACTTATGTCATTAACATATTAATTGATTGAGCTTCTATAATAAGATTTGAATTAACATTATCGTTGCGGCTGCATTCACAACAGTTCTTAGTACTACTTCGTAATGGCTTCATACAGGAAACTTGAATAGCGTATGTTTACAAATGTATGCTTTTTTTGCAACAGTCCATTTCGTTACACCGTGCTTAATTCAGTGCACTGCGGAAAACTTTTTGTTTGCTTTTATTAGTTGGAAGGGATTTTATACACTGTAAGCGTTCTACCTACTTATCAATTTGTTTCAACATTGCTTGGTTCAGTTGTTTAAAAATATGATTTTTAAAATTTTCGAGGATTTTAAGACTGCTTCATTAACTGTATATTTATCCAAGTAAAGCTTGGTCGCCCAGGTACTTGGGCTTATTTAAAAACACAAAATGTATTCATGCATTACATATGCCCCAGATTATGTTAATTTATTCATCATCTGATATGCAATACATACTTAAAATATTAACTGTATAGTGATTCCGTTACCGGTAAATCATGCGTTGATTTAATTATCTTGTATGAAAGTGTTACTGAGCTAGTTTTATTATTATGTACTTTGCTTATACCTGTGATCCGCATGTTCATTCGCTTCATTTCATTTAACTGCTTTTTTACGTTCTTTGACTTTTTTTTTCTTAATCTCATGAGTTCTTCTGTTAGCCACCTGTCATTATTTAATATTATCTCTTCTACTTTGCTCTTTTATGTCGCAATTTTTTTTATTCTTCTGCTTCGTGTTAATGCAGAAGCAATGAGACGATTGTTGAGCAAAATTATAAAGAATTTATGAGAGTTGTTATCCACAGCAATTCTTCGTGGCAGAGAGTTGTAGCAGCTACATTATTAAAGTCTAACAAGAAGTGCAATTAATATTTATTTCTGCCACCACTCTCTGCCATTTTCATGGCTTAATAGAATTATTTACAATTAACATATAACGAACCCGCAACTAATGCCATCCATATCAAGACCATAGCCTTATCAAATTAATTTTATTGTATAACGTCACACCTATGTATTTGCGTTACGACATCTATTTTATATTATGGACCTCGCATAATAAATGTAACCTAAAATTTGTATTTTTTGTAACATGCATAAATTTCTGTTCCAGAGTAATCGATATACGTATCTGTCTATTAATATAGCTTGATAAGTGGCCATTCTACTATAGAAGTTTATGTGTCATAAAACTTAACAATACATAAAATTAATCGCTTTAACCATGTAGTAGTGAAGCACTAAAGTATATGTTACAATTTATTTATGAATTGTTTTTATCGTCCAATTACTAAAACTGCTATAATAATGTTTATGTTCAACGCTTGTTTGTGTGTGGTCGCTTTAAAAATAGCAATTTTCACTGTCTATCTCAATTTAAATTTTGTACTTGATGGAATGTGTCCTGTTTTTGTTTACTTTTAAAGGCTACATCATTTTTTGTATAAAACCAGTGAAGATTGCTAAGTATAACAGAAAATAGTGTGATGACAACTGTCTTAACAGAAAAGCAGAAAATGTGTAGGAAATCTGTAATTTGTAATAATAATATATCTTCGAACTGTGAGGGATACCAATTTGCCATTAAATGCTTATTTCGTTGAGTTGTTCAGTCGTGAGTCGTGAAAGAGCTCAAGGGCATGCTTGACGAAGATCACTCGACATAGATGACGTTTACTGTGTTTACAAAATCAAAGAACCGTTAATTCGTGCAGGTGAGAGGTTACTAAAGTATTTTCCAATCACTGACAAGTAAAAAAATAACTTTTGCTTTCGATTGTTTGGTTATAACTTTCGGTTAATAAATAATGAAATAATATAAACTCGCAGGTATTTGTTGTTTGGTTTTTAGATTACGGTCAAACAAAAATCTTAGCACATACAGCGAATAAAGAATTTTAGTCAGTTGCCATCTCACTCTAACACGGGCCTACCAAGATTGTCCTCGTTTATAGCAACATGTAGTCGACTACTTGGATGACATTCTTTCTCAGTTTCCTCTTGTTTCTTGTTAATACCAATCAAGTCGTGATTTTCGTTGTTCATCGATGACTAAATCGAAGGTTAATCGATAACACCATCGATTAACTCAAATAGACTATCGAACGACTTGACCATTCGAAACGGTGACCGACCGTTTGAACATGAACGAGGACACTCTGGGCGAGCGTAACCCCTTGTCCTAATTGCGACGACAAAATCGGCCGCTCGTGTCAAGTTTTTACGTCTTCAACGTCTGCGTCAGTGCTTTTCATTCAAAGGCTCGTGTTTGAATTTCGTCGCGTTGGTTGGTCGGTCGGTTATGTCGGTCCGCGACGGGCAATTAGGACAAGGCCTGACATATGTGGGGGTGAAGGTGTGGATGTGCGGCGGGCGGCTGGAGATCGCGCCGTGCTCGCACGTGGGCCACGTGTTCCGCAAGACGACGCCCTACTCGTTCCCCGGCGGCACGGGCCGCGTCGTCAACCATAACAACGCCCGTCTCGCCGAGGTCTGGCTCGACGACTGGAAGCATTTCTACTACAATATTAACCCAGGTCCATAACGTACCACTTCACTCACTCACGACATCGAGACGGACGATGCGATAACTGACAAGGTTTAATTAATTTGTTGTTTAAAACTCAAGCTCGACTCGCTGCCCACTTGGGGTGCGCTTCCCACGAAGCTAGTGAAGTGAAGCGTGACTTAGCGAATCACAGTGAATTGAATTTTTTTTAAATATTGTAAAATTGTATTAGATTAATGACGTATAAAGTTTCTGCTTTATTTTACACTTTTTTTAAAGGCGTGTATAAACTGTATTGATTTATCGATTACGTTACATGCGGTCGTTAACCACGCACGGTTATCGCAATTGATCGTCTCGGTGCTCGCGTATACAAGCCTACTTTGAAATTAAGAAAATCACTGTCATTTTAATTTTTAATTTTATACCCAGAAAAAGTTGCAATTTTATGCAAAAATTGTCACATGTTTCAAACGAAGGAATAAATAATAGAATTAATGTACATTTCAGAGTAGGCATGTAAAATTATAATACTTTTATATTTATGAGCTTAATTTTTTTAATCAGATTAAAACATACAAAGCTATTTTTTGATTTGCAACTTATACTAAAATACCTTTTAACAAAGATAAATTATTTATGATGGGTTTTTTCAACAACAAACGATTTTTTTAATTATTTTAAGTTTTATGATCTCATTGATTGTTATCAAATCTTTAAGCTTAAATTAATTGTTTTTATAATCCGTTTTTAAAAATAACATATTAGATAATAATATATTTAATACTAGTATTTACTGATATCTTGACACTCTCGCTTTAATATCGATACGTCGTTTGTCGTTGATTTTTAATTGGAAGCTTTGTGTGGGCATTAATTATTATGTTGTTTTATAATATCTATTGATAATAATTGTTTAACATTAATTTCGATATATTGCATGTCTTGACATTTTTTTGTGAAATTAACCGACTGATAGCGTAATAGCATCGTCCTTGCATTCGTTCCATTCATACTTACAGTTAATCATTCGTTTGGCTGAATTACACGTTGGGATTATTCGCTTCATTGACTTAGTGATATTTGATAAGATGTTTGATAAGATATTCCGGCGTATATTTCCGGCACTATTTCCTCGTATCTCATGAAACAATTGACTGAGCAGGAGCACTGAACGTCCCCGTCGGCGACGTGAGCGAACGGAAAGCTCTCCGCGACCGCCTCAAGTGCAAGACCTTCAGGTGGTACCTCGAGAACATATACCCAGAGAGTCAGATGCCTCTCGACTACTACTACTTGGGAGAGGTGAGTATGAGTCCTAGACTATTCTTCAATTACATCGACTCATTTGACTTTTTACATATGAATTTTTTCGATGTACCTAAAAGTCTATGTATCTGATGATTAACCTTAAGAGATATAATAATATCTCATTTTATAGTACTTCATTATGAAATGACTGGGATTCTACATTATGTTATATTTTTGGGGGTATTTCCTTTGTCGTTGGTTTATTTGCAACTTCGTCAGCTTGGGTTGCTCCAAAACAAATTGTATAAATGTCTGCATAAAATTTAGTCATTATGCTTAGTTATTTTTATATTTTTATGAACCCCTCATGGTCCATGGTTTTTAGGTTTTTGATAGAAATATAAATACAGCATAATTTTGAGTCATTTAAAACTAGTCGAAAACTTATTAATTAAAATGGCTGTGCTGTTATCTTAATTACGTACACTTGCGATAAGAAGTGTTTGCCACAATCTCTTGCTGAAGTGTACGTAAATAATTATACTTCATAAAGGAAGGAAGATACCAACGATACGTTCGATAAGATTTCGGTAAATAAATCTGAGTGAATCATTTAACTCGTCAAGATAATTAATTTAATGTCATTTGAAGAGCTCAAAGAATTTGCCTTATCGGTCGTTATCATTGCTGAACCTCTAGGTATCTTGAACGTAACATCGTGTAATATCATTATGGATTTAAAATATAAAGTGTCTATATTATGCATTGTTAAATAAATTCATGTGAATCCATAGCAATAAAAAATTGTTTCGTTATAATACCTGCAGATTTACATATTCTTGGGTGTTTTTCCAGATACGCAATGCAGAGACGTCAAATTGTTTGGACACTTTGGGTGGTAAAGCTGGGCAGCCTTTGGGCATGGGCTACTGCCATGGGATGGGCGGGAACCAGGTATGATCAATTTTTTAATAAGAACAAATTTTGTTACTTCTCAAATAATAAAAAGTTACTGGCAGCCGTCCTGCTTTTTGAAAGTAGATGCAGGCACCCCGTGTTCAACATCAAAAAATGTAGGAAGTATTTTCTAAAATTGTTTGTGTGTTTCTTTGTATGTCCATGACCCTCGATGAAGAATATCAGTGATCTAATGTTGCTATCTTCTGTCAATAAATGTATGTATGGAAACGTTTCAGGTGTTTGCTTACACGAAACGCAAGCAGGTGATGTCGGACGACAACTGCCTGGACGCGGCGCACCCGCGCGGGCCCATCAAGCTCATCCGCTGCCACGGCATGCGCGGCAACCAGGAGTGGACTTACGATGCGAAGGTAACGAACACGCAGCGTGCTTCTCTATTTATCATGTATAAACAAATTGACTAAGTTTCAACTGTTCTCCAATGGGTATCAAGTGATAAACAGTGTAAACTTCATTCATCGGCGGGTAGTACAATATAATGAAAAATTGATTCACGGCAAAGGCTGAAAGGTTCTTGTTTACAGGTTAATCTTTATTTGAAAATCCCCATATTCCCGTAATGTAATTTCGGGCCTGATGTAGAAATTTCTCATATAGTTACGCTGCTGTGAATTTAGTCTGTCTGACGTGACGTCTCGCGTCTGTGAATTCCAGAAGCGTACGATAAAGCACACGAACACGGGCATGTGCCTGGACAAGCCGGAGGCGGCGGACGTGTGGAAGCCGGTGCTGCGCGCGTGCAGCGGCGCGCGCTCGCAGCAGTGGCTCATGCAGCTCGACTTCAAGTGGCAGGCGCGCCGGGCCGGCAGCAGCTAGTCGACGCGACGCTTCCACGTGAGTTGAACCTCCACGAGCATACAGGAACCATCGCGAATGTCGCGAATTCCCGCTAAGCGTGTGTAGATAAGGTCAAAACCAGGCGCGTGCGTACCATAGCCGAAAAGGTAGACAAAGCCTACCTTTACGCTAGCCTCTGGCTTCTAGCCTCGATTTACAAATTATTGAAGTGAAAACTTCTTTTAGCGCGGTATGCATATTTTTAGATGAGATAAAATCTCTGGACTCGCGACACCGTTACGAGACGCAGCTATAGAAGCATATATTCTATATGTCAAAGTAACTATTGAAAACTGTCAAAAGAAAACATTCATAAACAAAATGCGTCTAATTAGAAGGAACTATGAAAACTGCCAAATAGTAATGTTGGATTCGACATTATTATTATTAAACGACATTTAATTTTAATGATTTAAATGTCGTTTATTTTCTTACAGAGAAACTCAATTGTGTTTTAATTGAACTGTCGTCCAAATCACCAAGAAAACACATAAGTTTTCACTTCTGTCGGCACTCCCGGAGTGCAACCATTTTTTTTTTAAATTATTATTTGACAAGAAAATCACTACCAATCGTTATTATAGGTCAAATGAAAATTTAGATGTACCGATGACCAGCTAGATCTTCAGTGCCTACCTCCAATGCACGTCCAAAACTCAATGGTTTTTGAGATATTTGAAATTGATTGAATTAGTAGAATCAATATTTTTTTTGAAATACCCAATTCTATTTATTTGAACATATGAAGGTATTGAATAACTTTAAAAACATTCATAACATTAAAAGGTTTTTCTTTCTTTTTCAGGATAATCAACGATAGACCATAATAGTCTTCCCCTGTCATTAGATATCAGATTTTATTCCTTATTCCTATTATATAAATTTTATATATATTAGGTATATTGACACGAGGTCCTGTGAATTGTTGACAATACATAACTTAAATATGGTGTATATTTAATATAATAATTTTGTTGTATCCCTATAAACTTTGCTCAAACTTAGAATTGTGTCTGCTGTGTTTTCGAGTGAGTTTATATGTTTATTGCTTATATTTCAATATAATTAGAATTAAGTAAATTGAAAATTTAATTTTTAATACTTACAATCCGATCTACTCAGAATAACTGAAATTATAAGTGTATTACTCGTTATTTATTGATATTGATGAGATTTTTTATGAGATGTTTTTTTCATTATTATTCAATATTTTGTCACTAATTTTGAATATATATATTTATTTTTAAGGAGTCATATGAGGTTGAGTTATGGCAATAATTAAAGTACTATCTTTGATTTCATTTCACAATTGACTAAGATAATTTCTCAGAACGAATGCTCATATTCATTTTAAGAATACCCTCAATGACTGAGACAATTTTGAGATTATGTTACCATTTGCTGAAATTTTATTTGATAAATTTATCTTTATATAAAGGTCTGAATAGATCGAGTCTTTTAAATAAATATAAAGAACTACAGATTGAAATGTACATGGACAAAATTGTTAAATAATATATTTGAGACATTCATTTCGTAAATCATAAATTTCGTATTTAGCTATAGGGAATTATTTACTATAATAAACCTTGTATACTTTCGCAGTTTTAGCGGCACATAGGTTGTGCCATATTCTTTGTTAAACTGTCTTAGATTTGCCTCAAATTTACTTTATTGCTATGGTATGTAAAATCTTTTATATTATTTTTTATTATAAGTATTTTTTAAGTTTTTTAATATAACTTCTGACATGTTATATTTTCACATGACTGCCAGTAATGAAGATATGGTTTATAATCGTATGATTAAATTAATGAAACACGAAATAGATAAGTTCCTTTGATATGTGATTCATAATTGGGAGTTACATGCCCACAATTTTGCTTCTAGTTATGTTTTATACCGTCTTTGATGTATATTTATATGCAAAGGTGCTTTCAATGTTAAATTATTTGTTGTTAAATTCTGCAAATTAAAATAATACAGAAATAGTTTAAATAATTATGTACCTCATTATAACTGTTAACCTTTGAATAATTGATATAATGCCCAATACTTCGTTTTATTCTGTCGCGTTATGTAGGAGTATTGCTTTAGTATTTTGCACAGTCAGGAGTCATTGCCCTGGTGTGCGCGGTATTAGCTGGTTTGTGATTATTATAGACACGGAAAATGCAAGCGATCTACAGTTATTGTTAAATCTGTAGCAGTCAATATACATCTCAGATTATTCACAACCCAAGAATCACTTTGTGAATGCATGTTATAGAAAGATTTTATAGAAAATCTTGCAGGTTTAACAATAATATGTACTGATATGATCTAACCGTTGCCTTAATTTAATAATATTCTAAATGTACTCGTGTCATTGTTAAATAGGAACCAATTAAGAAATGATATTTTAGTGCATATCGTCTTTATTGGAAAAGGACGGAATGAAATTGCCTTTTATATAATTTTATAAGTAGATTTCTATACTAGTTTAGTGAATGTATTTTCGGATTTTTATCATTTGTAAAAATATTAGGTCTTTAACAACGAAATAATAGGTAGGTACTTTATTCTATGTTACTGAGGTATGTAAATGTATATTGTGTAATTTAATTCTGTTCACTTTATTCGCCTGCATTTTGTATTGTATCTGTGGTTGTGGTTAATTCTTATTACTTATGCATTATGAAAATTATAGAACCTGTTACACATAACATTATGTCCTATATATGTATGTATTTATGTCCAGGCATAATCTGTTTTTGTCCTCTCAACTACGAATTATTGTTTTATCAATGGTATTGACATTATTTATTATATAATGGGCTATATTTATTAATGAAATTAATCAGATTAATCTAATCATATCACTGTATTACGTAAATTTATTAAATATTAATTTTCTTTATTTAACAAATTGGTGAAGTATTGATAATTCATCACAAATAGTTTTATGTAGTACACACTATTTTACTATTAGGTCACAAATGTTAATGTGGAAAATACTTGCACGAAGCATTTTACTAAAGGATGATAGCAATAAAGACAAATACCCATGTAATTATTGTAAATAAGTTGTTATGTAATAATTCGTCCAATCGATGGTTGCATCGAAAAAGCATTTATTTATATTACTTGTATGAGACCAGAATCTAGAAGTGTTGATTCAAGTGCCAAATTGCAAGGATTTTAATTTTATACTGTAACTTTTATTGTGACATGAACACCATTCCAATAGACACAAATATAATTTTTATTAAAACTGAATAATTTGGACTGAATGTAAAACCATCTTTTATTTCAATTCCTAATCTGCTCATATTTTGCTACGCTGAATATTCAAATAACAAAATAACACAATAAAATAAAGACTTGTTTATAATTATGTATTAAAACTTAACATTGTACCTTAAAATCTAACACTAATATTAACAAATTCAAAATATTGTTATTTATTGCGTACAGATTGTGTAACTCCAAATAATCGATGTCAACATATTTATTAAATTAGTAAACTCAATCTTTATGGATCTAACATTTTCTATAATTCGGGTCAAATATGTTGTATATTAAATTCGTTGTTTTACTGCATAGCACTAAAACGTGCTTTTCATTGAAGATAAAATTATAAAATACCACAAAACACGTAAAGGTTAAAATTTGGTACATTGTACGCTAAAACGATAAGTATAAAATAATAAGGGCGACTAATATTGGCAGTAAAATTTGTTAGGCAATATCACTAATTAACCAGTAAATAGAAACGCGAAGGAAATAATGACATATAAGGAGTTACAATTAATGTTTCATACAAGATTCACACAAACATCTACGATAGGATCCTGCATAATAAATGTTAATATTGTACCGACGGCTCGTTTGGCGACTTGAGATCAATGTTACGAAGTGGTTTACGACTCACACGTCGTGTGCCGACGAGAAAAGTCCTTTACACGGCACAGCACGTGTCGGCGCTAGGCTCTCGCTCCCACGGCGACCGGGCTCATTTCGTCCACCAGTTGACGCTACTCGTAACACAATTTTAGAGCTCGAACGCATTAATATGCTGCTACGGATGTTACCGGTGTTGCTTTATTGTTTTATCGAGAAGTGCAATTGGATTGTGTTACTAGTTGTCAGGGTGTCGGGCGGCGGCGCGCGGGCTCGGGGCGAGTGCGGGCGGCGGCGGGCGGGCGCGGCGCGCGCCGGCGTTCAGTCCCGCGGCCGCTCCTCGGGCAGCAGCCACGCGTCATTGTCGGCTCGCGACAATTGCTTTTGTAAGGTATAGTAAAGTTTTATAAGGGAATCCTGAAACAGAAAAAATTAAATACGTTTATATGCAAGTAGTTGAAACACGAATACTAGCTGACCTAGCAGGCTCTAGTCGTTAATTTCGGTTGTATCCCCTTGAATTATCTCCATAGATATTTTTCGATTCATTTAATAAGTCCGAAATAAACCCGGGTCTGTGAATCTAGTTTATTGAATTTCCCGAGTTTAAATATAGGAATTTAAATGATTACATATAGTTCACAGATAGTAAGTAACAAGTTCATTCAGATCCCTTCCATAGTTTTTAGTTAATCACTGTTAGTTAAATTTATGGAGAATCAAGATTCATACCTGGATAAAAAGTATCCTATCACCTACCCAGGAATTTCAAATATTACTTACTACTACTATCAAAAGTTTTATGTAATTACCTGCATGTTTAAGGTTTATTATTATAATATGTGTAGATAAGCGACACGAACCTTCTCATTCTCAAGTTGAATAATCTCTCGTTTTTGCCGTAGTTCTTCATCATCCATTTGTTCTTCTAATTCTGACTTGTGTTTACTTAAGTAGGCGAGCTCAGTCTGTATCTGTAATTTTAATATTATATTGTGAGATTTGTTACCTATAAAACCCTTACTTCTTTTAATTTTGATGTTATGATATTGAAGAATCTCTTTCTGACTCCGATTTTATAAATAAATTGTATTATATTTTAAACAACCACAACTCTCGGGAGTATACGACAAAACCGCAAAAAGAGCATTTACACGATTATACCACCAACCTTCATTGGAGCAACGTGGTAGAGTATGCTGTAGGCCTTCCTTTGTGGGCTAGCTAGTGTCTAACAGCGGGGCATACAAAGAGTTGCTGCCACTCGACATATTTAACTGTAAATTAAAAGTATGGAAGATGACAACAACTCACTTTGAGGTACTCCTGCGCCAACTGCTTGTGCTCGTCGAATATGCGCTTGGACTCGTCGTTGGCGAGGTCCGGCGAGATGGGCCGCAGGTGCGGGTCCAGCATCATGTGCATGGAGTCCAGGTCGGGGTCCGGCTCCGACGGCGGCGGCGCGGCGCCCTCCGCAGGCGTCGACCCGCTACTGTTACCTGCAACATGCGGAGATAGATCGATCATTCATTTGAAAACACCAATTCAGCTCTTTGTATGGGGATTGGGCGAATCTTACATCAACCTATGCTACTTAGGTGTAGTCAAAGAACTAGGAACGGGGACACACAGCCAGAAATCACAGTGATCACCAATTTTTCAGACGTCATACTAAAAATACAAATGTCATCATTACGGTAATGACAGATAGTAATAGTAGACACAGGGATATGGGGCTTCCCTACTCGACGCCACTCCGTTCACACCTAAGCCCTGAATTCAATGGTTTCGCGCTGTCTTCTTCTGGTCATAAGATCGCCTGTTGTGATGAGGGCGGCATGTACTCTACCAAAATGTGGACACCATATTTATATATAATTTTCTTATTTGCACTTTTTGAGGCTTAGATATTATGAGACCTACATATTATGTCGGTCACATACGTTCTTCGCCGGATTTCGTTATTACGGACTCTGTAGAGTAGAGAAATATCGTAGAAAATTACACTATAAATATTGCTATAGAAACATTATTTTTGTTACAAACACAAAAGTGTTCGCAAACCAGCGTATACCATAGTTCCATTACAAAATAACACTGAGATTAGCTTTAAGCCGCGACTAGTTTAGTCGCAATTGAAACAAATTATCCTATGTTAATCCAATTTATAGACAATCTGTGTATCATCCAAAGCTCTATACATCTATACAGCAATTTTATTACGTAAAGAAAGTATTTCTTCAGTTTTCGGCTGCTTTAGTCTCCCGTTAACAGGACGGTTAATGATGATGAAAAACAAAAAAAAATACAAGAGATTTGCAAAGGATTCTGAGTCAGAGAAATTTTTATGAATAATTTTGATATAAAACTACTGATTATGTCGTATACAACATGGTATAACAAGAAGCAAGTAATGTTCCAAAAACTACTCTGGCAATTACTATTAGGGATTGCAATCCGGCCGGATTTATCTAACTATACTTTGTGGGTTTAGGTATTTTTTAACTAAATATAAACAAAACAACCATACTTAACCTAAAAAATTATAGTTTATTATACATTTTATAAATGTTTTAAAATTATATATATGTATGTAGCGTTATTTTATTGCAATTTTACTTATTTGCGGAAGAATTAAGAGAAATGAGTAGTTTTGTTTACATTTATTTAGTTTAGATATCCACAGAGTATAGGATAACATAAATTTTTCGTTTCAACATGGACTGTTAATGAAGTATTAAAATAAACGATACCCATAAGAGATCACGTTTATTTTTGTATTTTATTATTAAGTTTAAAAAGCGAAGACAATAACAATTTAAAAAGCAAATCTTTAAATAAAATTAACCGTAATTGAGATCACAATTATCACAATAACTATTCTTTGTAATATTTACTTTAATTTCAGTGTAAATATAGTTTAGTTTAAGTTTAATTAAAATAATAATAAGTTTTTAGTTTGAAAAAACGATCTTAAAAAACAATTTCTGCTAATTGTTTCATCTGCCAATCGACTTCAAATCGACTATTTTAAAAAAAATATGCAGTTACCGGGTGAGCGTATATTGACGCCGGATCCGCCGGATTCTCGGATCCGGTTTTTCGGATTGCAATACCTAATTACTATCCTACTTTAATTAGCGATGACTGCATCACTGCCAGATAGTATTTTATGGAGAATTCAATGTTTACTATTTAGACATCGAATAGGTGAATGCCCCGTTAAGAGAAAAATTAATTGTTCTACTTAATCCGAATAATATTAATTTAAGACTCGAATCGAAATCAAATTTCAACACAATATCCGAGAAACGTTATTATATTTAAAATACAGCGAGTGCTCTTTAGAAACTTAACAACGCTAACAATCTCAATGTTTAGATATTTCGAACGAATCAGTCGCAGTTTCATGGCAGGGTTAAATACGTCAAGAGTTAAATTTACTTCGGGTTGCTGATGTCAGACGCTTCACCTAGATTTCAGCTTTCAACGAATGTTTCGTTTTCTTCAAAATAGATGGCAGCAGAGAACTAATCCTGTATGCATAAAACGATTCACGTGTCGTCTGAGGTAAGATTCGAACGTTGAAATATTCAGAGATTCACTTTTTGAAGCTTAGATATTAAGTTTCATTAATTGCACTTTTCGATTTAAACATTAAAACAGAAGCTTTTAAATAAAATATAATTTTCACACACTGCAACCGTTAAATACGTCCATCAGTTTCTATCAAACTGGAAAATCGCACCGAGTCGCGACAGAGTGACGCAGTAGCAGCAAGGAAGCACGGTGCTACGCGAACGGAGAGCGGTCGGGGGTGCGTAGTCGCAAAATGCGGCCTACGGCGTAGGGCGGGCGTCGAAGCTTCCGCGTAACGTGCAGTATACGAGCGACACTCACTGTAAAATATCCAACTACAGCTGACTGTGTCCCTGATGGTCGTGACGATTCCGGCGGAGGCGTCACACGCGTCGAGGCGGTCTAGGCGGCGGAGGCGCGCGGGCGGAGCGGGCAGCGGGGGCATAGCGCGTGCGGGGCGCGTCCTCTCGCGGAGACAGTGCGCCGAGCACTGCCGTGCACGCCGCCGCCCGCTCGAAATAATCGGCGGGAGAGCCGGGAGCGGGCGGTGCAACAAACAAACCGCCGCTATTCGCGGTGTGGTGACTCAGCGACGTCAGCCCGAGCTAAATGCGGACACCGTGTGCTGCCGCCCTTCGTGAGGTTTTCTGCCATTTTCGCTGAGGGCGCGCGCGCACCGATCTCTGTAGCGGGTCGTCGACCCTCGCCTACGCACACTTCCACTGTTGCATTCATCTCCGGCGCAATGTTATCCCGGCGTGTCCCTTCCGCTGTATGCGTCTCGAGTGTCTAACGTCAAACTTATACGATTCTTTGTAGAATTTCATTGAAGGATTTACGATAGTATTACGATGCAATTTATTATTATAATACGCGTGCTGGGGCGACAGACGATAGCCGGCCGATGGCGCGTATGCGACATTCCCGTGGCCACCGCGCAGGGATAATTTAGAGTCCAGGTGATTACGGCATCGCAGCCGGCCCTAATTCATGCTCGTACAACGATTGCGGCATGCATCAGCCAAAGGTGCAGTGCGCAAAAACAACGTAGTTCCGACGTAAACGCATTTCGCTCTCGAAACATGACGTATTACAGGCAGAGCAACTATGTATCACAATATGAACTATGTAATGATAAATTATTAAGTGTTCACTTTCGACATGTTTTAAGACTCCGAACTATCAAAATTATGCATAACTAAATTTAAAATATTTTACCACATCCATATAATTACGTATTTATTTTGAATGTTTGAATATTAATTTATTTAGGTACCTTAATTTTTATATTTTCAACTCATAAAATTCATAGACATATTTTTAGAGTTTAAGCGCGTGCCCTTAGGAAATTATAGCTAGAGAAGCTAGCCAAATTAGCTCAGTTCATTATATCGGAAGTGTAATGCGCTGTTTTTGTTTTTCGCAACCACGCAATGAAACTAAACAAATATTTTTGTATGAAATATTTTAAAAATTACAACAAGGCAAACGTTGACACCGTCTTAACTCCGTAATATTTCCGGTGTGTTACGTTGCGTGCGTTTGCGCACATTTATGTAAAGTGTTACATGAAAGTGGCCGAAATTGAGGAAGTTAAAAAAAAAGGAAAACTAATCGTCTCGCTGGAGCGTGTTAATTAATGTTCGGCTAAGAGGCGCTGAAAAGGCACCAGCGTACAGACACGCGGTCCCGTTGATGGATCGTCTCCGGCCATCGTTGGACGGTCGTGACTAATACACGCTACATTTTACGACTGCGAACTTCGATGAAAACATAAAATTTAAACTGGGAGCATTAACGTTTAGGCAAGCATATTTTAATCCTGTTTCATGTATGTAGAACGGAGTTTCAAATATAGGAAGTGCCAATTTTAGTTATTTCTACCTAATTCAACAGCTTCTTACCTGAGGAATAATTGTTTTTGAAAAGCTAAAATTAACGAGCGCACTGTAAGAATCGTGAAATAAAGTTTCTACAGAGAAACTTAAAACAGAAAATAACTATTACAATAATTTTGTGTTTAGTTACATTCTATTTTTCTATCAAAAAGAAAAAGTGGCCGTGGTTGCCTGTATATTATCGTTCAATCGTATTAGATTAGCACGAATGTCGTTTTGTTATTTTTAGAGCGCTACACTAAAAAATTTAAATGAAGTATTAATTATTAATTTGCCGTTATAAATTTGGGTATTATTAATGAAAACTGTCGCTTATCATCACGGAACAACTTCTGGACGGGGGACAATTTCGTACGTCACCCGAATCATGTGAGTGAAATTAAAGTGGTAATCCAATGGTCTGTTGTTGGACGTAGTTCTCGCATTGGTGAATCACGCTTAAATCTTACAACTTATATTTATACGCAGCGGCATCACAAGCCAGGAAATAAAGCAACAGCCTAAATTTTCTTATAGCAGTTTCTAAAAGTATAGCGGGTTTCACTTTTGCTTGGTCGTTCCAAAATAAGCTGCATCACATCTTTCGGCGTTTGATACAATTAGGTTCAATAGGAATTAAGCGTCGGGAACGGAGACGTAATTAGACGAGTAATGGTGGAAAATCTTATAATTTGAGGTCGGATAGCACCGCGTGCTACATATCGGTTTGGTAATACCGTAAATCTACCGGTGAAGTAAAGCTCTCTTTGATCGGTGGCATTAATATGTTTTCAATTTGGCGTCGGCGTCGGGACGGAGCGCAGACCGCGCCGGTTGCGTCAGTCGGCTGACACCTCGCGGAAAGTGTCCCTGAACTGACAGCTTTTTCTATAAGCGACGCGCTTCATGAAAATAGAGAAACTTTCTAGATTATTTTAGGCTATCCAACTAGTTATAGTAGTTTTTAATTAAATTGTATAAGTTGATTACAACGGTATTATAGTTCCATCGCTCATACATTGTATGCCTAATATATATATATTTACATAATATTATAATATATTGAAATTGTTGAAATGTAAATAACAATTGAAGAATTAATATAGGATGGCAAATATTCCTTTGTAATTGACACAGTCCTACTCTGATATTGTTTAACTGCTGGTGGTGGTATTATCAACTTGGTCATCTTATATGTTAGCTGAATCTTAAAGTATTACGCAAGCATGTTAAAGTTCCTGGAGGGCTTCTCTAGGCAATAAAGTCAAATATGACAGCTAAGGGATAGAACACGGAATATCAAAATTTTCAATGCGTTAAGCGACAGTGACACGGGATTACGGGCGGCGTACATCCAAGCTTGAAAAAACTCTGATTCACCAGAGACACTTTCGTTCGATCCGGATATATCTACCATACACAAATTTAAGCGTCCTTGCGTACAACTCAAGTGTAAATATATAAAGGATAATTATATACACATGAAATATGTTGCTGGCGATGAGACAATTTTTGAATGACTAAGAAGCACAAAAAACATGTTCTGCAGAAGTTCGAAATAATTTATGTGGTTAAAGTATTTATTTTAAGGAAATCCTCAAATTCCTTTTCTCTCAAAGGAATGATTCTTTAAAGGAAGATAATTCCGCGCATATATGCACTCTATTTGTTCTTATTACTAATAGGAACTTAAGTTGTTCAAGTACCTTACATAATAATGTCTAGTTCGTGTTTTATTAAAATATTTATAAGCCAAAGTTGTCCAGATCGTGATTGTTTCCAGCCCAGCTAGAATAAAGTAAAGAAACATTTGGACCGACAGCATACACCATGTGAACATTTAGTGCCTATTGTAAAGAGGGCAGTTTACAATTTCGTGCCAACTTCTACGGCAAAATCGGAACTGGGCCAGTCGCCGTTAATGTGCTGCTTGTGAGTATCCAGATCACATCAAAGTGTTGCAGAGCGGAACATCGAAACCAGTAGCTGTCGATACAGGACAACCACGGTGACTTGCAATTTAATTGGTTACGTCTGCTACTAAAATACTTTTTCTGTGAAATTTTTAGCATACTGTACTGTCAAAGGAAATTCGATTATTATAAACACACGTGTTTTTACGTTTAATAGAACCTCATAAGTAACAGACACTTTTGAGGTTCTATTTTCATTCGATACCATAATAATATGATATGGTATACCACATACTTCATATTCAAAAAGTTTAAGAGGCGAACCTAAGTACCAAATCAATTCTTAACTTATTGATTTGTTCGAGAGGAGATGTTTATGTTGAGCGTTAAGATCATGCGACTTTTTAACTGCGCAAATAGGATTCCACAGAAAGTTTTTTGAGATTTGTGAAAAAATAATTATTTAAACCAAAAGCACACAAGCATTTTTTCTATTTTTTGCTATTTTCAATTTATTATGTCTTCTATAACTATTTTTTTGTAAGTACATTAATAAATAAATAAAAAATACAGTCACAAGACAGACAAAACTAACTTAAACAAAATCTGAGTTAATCTAACTATTTTTTCAAGCATAAAGGAATCTTCTACTGTAAAATGTTTGTTGGACTACAATCACCATAAATCTTTACTGCAAGCTATAAATAATACCTATTAAGGTTTCGTTAACTGGTTGGAAAAGGCAGATATAGCACGGACATTCATGTTCATTCAACTCCAGCTTTTAACCATTTTTATTCTTGCTTATTAATGCCTCAACATTAGAGTGTATAATTTGGGATAAAATTGTCACTTTTTATTTAGAGATCAATATAAGTATGTAGTTTGTTGAAAAATCGCCTTTGTAAATATTACAGAAGTATACGCAGTGACGCAAGAGAACGAAAGCCTCACAATGGAATTGAATATAATTAACTAATTTGTTTACTGTTTGTTTATTTATTGGCAATAATGCCAAAGATGTTTGCGTCATGTGTTTAGCCAATGAGCTTTCAAATACATGACATTGATGAAGAAAAATGTAAATATTGTTATGTCAAAGATTTATCGATCATGCTGTTTATTTATTTTTCATTATAAAAACGATAAATTTCAGTATTTCCTTATTTCATTTTGTGAGTTATTTTAGTTCTCACACAATGAGGATTCACGAATCTCTAAATCACTTTAGATTTAGAAGTTTAAAATGCTTGGAACTTATCCAGGTCGACCTTGTGCAGTGAGTGTTATCAATGAAAGAGGTTTAACTAGTATAAATAAAAAAGTAGATACGAGAAAACTGAATGGGTAACAAATGTTAATTTGTGACAGCAGTTAGTAAGCAAGAATTCAAATATATGCGCGGACGCTATTGAGTGAATATTAGTTGCTTGCTCATGTATTATTACACCTATCCTCTTCTTTATTACATCTTCCATCCTACATAAGTACATATTTGTATAAAAATATTAGGACCGCGAAGAAAGAGATGCACACCATAAATCTCTTAATGATGTCTTTTAAAATGAATAAAGTAACTGTTTAATTAAATGTAAACAGTCTTGGTGTAGTTCGGAAGTAAACACAATTTGTTATTGTTTTGGCAAAACAAATTATCTCGAATGCAGACCACATCCCCATACAAGCACCGTTCCTCGCAGCCGAGAATCGAGTAACAAGCAAATACGTTTTCTATATAGAAATGCTGTGTCAACAATCAGGGGAACTGCTGGTACAGTCATAAAGTATCAGTAAAGGAGTGGAAAAATCGAAGGTGAAGCGGCACAGGAAGCAATACAAAAGGTATTGGCAAAGGTATCGTTGTAAACGTAAAATAGCGGCATGAGTCACGCGAGTATTTCTGAGTAGCGCTCCCAGCCCCTACGCCGCAGCGAGCTTTAAGGCACGGCACTTTTCAACGCAGTAAAGCCATTTTGTTTTATTAGGTATTGTAAGACGGGGTTTGAAGCGGGTGCAGCTTCCTGCTGCAGATGGCTGACTCTACAGCCTCTGCGGTCAATTCAAGAGTTATGACTCTCCACGCGGAAAACAGAAGAAAACGAAGAACACGGATGTTGAAATAGGATGTAGACCTGGCATTACCTATTGTAATGGATGTAGTACAGCACAGTAAAGACTAATATTATACGACTCATATAATTTTTATTCATAATTTAATGGGGCCATTATAAGTAACAAGAAAACGTGTGAAAGTTAATACTGAAGAGACCGAACTGCTACGTTTACTTCGCCTTTTCAAAATACTTCTATGAGCCTCCAATTTAATTAGCTAGAAAGTTATTTGGATTTCCTCAACGAGACTAACACGGTTCGGAAGGACGTTGAGGCTGAGTGTAGTTAAAGTGATTTCACAGCAACGAGTTAACAAGGTATTGAGATAGAGCTCGAGGTCACAACGGAGCGTCGTAACGATTTTGCGTAAACGTAAGCGTTCGGTGCGCGGCCGGGAAGGCGCGTGACGCAGAAGCGAGCCCCGACCTACTTATGTCGTCAAAAAAATCAGCAGATGTTCAACTTTGAGGCGGGATATATCGAGCAGGGCAGAATGTGTTGTTCCGAATAGAAATAAACTTGTCACATATTTTGATTGTATCTAGAGCGGTTAGTCATGTCGTTGCCGATGCCAACGGCCCGGCCGGTGCGCACCACCATCACGGCTATAAAGGCAATCGTATTCCAGACTGAATCATGATAAGCGCCGTCTGCAAAATGTCTCACCACTTAACGTTTATTCCCTGCCTTACTACTTAGTCGGATACAGAAGAAACATACATTCCACTAACTACCACTAGCATAGATCAGCTTAAATTTAAAGTAGATATAAGACCGTCACGTAGTAAACATGGTTTTGGTGTACACTGCTTTTCCTTTGAAATTACAAAATTATTATACTTTATTTAAATACAGTGCACGGTTCAAGGTGCGTAGGAAGGTGCACAAACTGAAGTCTAAATCAATCACGCCCTGTCAAAATGTGTAAGCATTTTGAAAACGACAACAGTCTTAAACTACTGAGCTAAGATAAAACTACAAAGCGATAATTATAAACACTTTGAAAGTGGAACATCTGAACAACAGAAAGGGCCCATTCACCTCAGTGTCCGTTGTATAAACACACTTATTTTTGAATCTTCAAAGACGATTGTAACGGCTTGGGATAATGCTACCGCATAACAAAAGAATTAACATTGGAAATAAATTTAGAGCAGTCGTTATTTTGGACAGCGGCCGAGTACGCTAGGTGTTGCCATACACAGCACAGAACAGGGTTTCAGCTAGGCATTGTGAAAGGAGTGGCACCAATGATAATATCTGTTCAATTGGCATATGTCACTACTCACGACTGCATTTGATATATAATTTCGTAATCTGAATCTCGATTGTACTCACTGAAATAATCTAAGGGGTCTGCCAAGGCGATAATCTGACACTGACATTTACGAGAGCTACTCAAACTGAGTGATAGTGGCGCCACGGAGTAAACTTTCGTACCCCTATGTTTACATCACCTAGTATTCCCCGCACCATCGCTCTACTAGTGCATCATAAAATAATTAGCAATGATTCATCTGCGTGCCGCAAGCGTCACCGCGACCCTACACTACTAGGTAACCACCGGCTCTTGGCATTGCATTTTGACAGCCGATTATTTCACTGTCGGCGATCGTTAGCGGCGATTATAAATGTGCAGCGTGATTACGATGCCGCTTACTTCTTATTTCTGTGATGATGTACTTTCGCAGGTAGACTTTTATCTGTCATAATACATATTAAATTCCAAGCAGTAAATAATAAATAGTTATATTACAGAGAAGAGACATGCTAGTGTTAGCGAACTAGAACAATGGCAGACAGTTGTAATTAATATTAACAGGCATTGTTCTATTTATGAAAGCTATAAAGCAAACATATTAAACTTATGAAAGGCTTATTAATGCAATAAGAATACCTACCAGCAAACGGAGAATACACTTAACGATTTTAAAAATATTGCGAAACGAAAATTCTCAAATTAATTAACTTAATTAAAAATTTATTCGCAAAGGCATTTAACAAAAAAAAAATTTTGACTTAGGTAAAAAATAAGAGTCTGTAGGAATGATCCTACAAACCTGCCTTTAACATTACACTTTTCAAGCTACGTATTAATTAATTATCTTCAAATATGTATCATAAAACATTTTTTTTTTCATAAAAAGAAAATCTACTTACTCATGAAAACGTCAACGAAAACTTGTAACTTGTTATAATTCGGTTGCACTGTTATCGAAACTTGAACAGAACAGTCTGTTTGCGGCATTTCACTGAGCTAAAGCATATGGACTAATACGGACCGTCCTCGATAGCACCACTGATCGCATTAAGGGAGCACAGAACTTTACAATAATACGGGAATACGGGTTGTCGCATGGGGAATATAATACGAAGTGACGATGTGGTCGTGCGTGGTGAGTGAGGTGAGTCGGTTGTGGTTGCATCGGAGTGCATGCGATGCGCCGGCGCGCGGCGGCAGCGCGAGACTGTGCGACGTCGCCGATCCCGTCCCATGCCTACCCGATAACCTTAAATTAGATTAATTGTATCGAGCTGATTCATGCGTGCACGCGCAATGCGTTTCTGTTGACACACGACAGATGTGTTTGGCTCATTTTAACAATAGGGATTACGGAAGACGTATGGCCCGACTCTGCAACAGTGTACCGACCGCGCTGCTTTCTTTATACGCCTGCGGTGGTTTCACAACACTTAGTCATACATACATTAATGTCCAGACGTTGTTTTGAGGGCGACGGAGACCGAGATAACAGATGCGTTTTAAAATAGGCGCATTACATTATTTTTGATAATCGTTAGCGAGAAACGATGAAGCCGACCTCAAAGTGGCTCTCAAAGGCCTGATTTACTGTATAAAAATCAACACCATTTGTTTATTAGAGCAACGCATCGCATAACGGGCGAGATGCCCGCCGCGGCGGCACCCATGAAAATATTACGACTTATTTACTTTACCGCGATGCTGGTCTCACAGCATTGACGTATACGGTCTGACTCAGCAGAGCACGCGCCATGAGGTATTCACTTAAAAGCGTTTATCAAAATTACCATAGTTCACAAATGTGTCGCTCTTTCAGGACTTAGCTAATATTCGCGTTGATGTTTACAAATAATAATTAGTTATCACCTTGCTCACACAGATACTAAACATGATTTATATGGAACAAATCTCTTTGTTTTATTCTTACAAAACATAGCTTTTTTTCTTTAGAAATAAGGAATGAATTATCACACTTAAAACACTATGACACTTCCAATTTTCAGTTTATTTATCACAGGCAAACGTAATTTTATGTTGACAGACGCGCACGCGAAGCCCGGAAGCGGAGAAATGGAAGCCGTTTGCACCTGCGCTGCGAGACGTTGATCAATATTAAAATAATAGTAGGAGCATATCAGAATCATAATAAATAATTTGAGTGGTAGATCACTATTACAAGTCTGAGTGACTTGTAATAGTGATCTACCACTAGTACTAATTCATTAAAGAAATGACAAAACACAGAACGTGTCGACATTGAAGTGAAGCTACTGTATACTTGGTTTAAAGGGGATTAAAAATGACTAGGGAAATAAAAGGATATTCATTCATGAGGAGGACTTTAAACTTCAAAAGAGGACCTAACTTTGAAATCATTTGTGTATGGCGTCATCAATAATAATTTCATGAAGAAACAAATCTCTGCATATCTGCTACTGTGCGGTCTCTCTTAGTTCCAGAAGAAATCTAAGTGTCTGAGTGACTGTTTCTTAGAAGCTTTGTTTCATAGAAGAGATCCTGTTTAGCAGTAGCGGGAATAACATCAGGAAACGACATTATGATGGTGGCCCATGCAACCCCGTTCGCGATCTAACAATACTTTGGCTTTGCGATCGGTCGTTGGTCCCACACCAGCACCCAGTTCCTAGAAGGTAAGCGGACACAATCTAAAATAGTCGCGGCCTCTTCCGAGAATCGTGACTCACACCGGGACCGACCCGAGCCGCATCTGGACCGAACGATGCTCCACCATGTATTATAGACGCAGAATTTATATATGCACCAAAAACGCGCCGACGTCGTCTACGGTCTAATACGGACGTAACGGCCGAATGTATACTGTAACGCAAAAATATCGTTTGATCATGTGCCTCTACGAAAAAGATCCACGCTTTTTGCACACGCGTACGGTTCTAATTTTAAAAGGCAAAGATAATAATTCAGGTAAGTATGTAAGAAGATCAAGAAGAATTCAATAAGAGGGAGCGGGATAGCACGGGAGAAAATGACTTCACATGTTCATTGAAAAATACCTACTACCTATAATATACTACCTAAAATACCTATTAATAAGACAATAGTACTACATAAAAAACTTATACAGCCAATATGTAGATAAAAGTTCTATTTTTCATGAACAGTTTCGTTTACTATTTGTACAATTTAAAAATGCATAGCTTTTGTTTTACCTATAAACCGATTAGTTAACTTAAGTGGTATAACTAACCGGTGTATCAGAAATATCCCTAACTATAAATAAGCATATCGCGATCAGCGAGTTCAAAACCTACAGGCCAGAAAACTAATGACTTCTTAAGTATGTTTTTATAGAAATGTCAACTGCTGCAAGGAAAATGTGGTGATAAAACCTAAATGTCTCAGAGTTCTCTATATCATACTGAAAAGCATGTGAAGTCAAACCAGAAAATGGCCTGCTTGGTGTACAAAAGCCTACTTGCTTCTCATTGTAAAAGGTTATACAAACCTAATGAATTGGAATACTTTTAAATAGTCCGATAATGGGTAATTTTAACTCTCCATTTTTAATGAGCTTAAGTGAATGAATTAGCCAGTTGCAATGGTGGTGTCTGTGAATGTTACATATCGTTAGGTGCGTATGGCCGATGACTAAGCGGTGATATTTGCGCTAGCTGTTTATTTCTTATCAAATGGCAACACCACTTGATGCGGTACTTCTGAACCTATTTTTGTTACACGAAAACAGACAGTCTAATTTTATGTAAACAAATTTATTAATATAATTCAATAAGATTGAACGTATGACTAAGAAAATACACACGTTCCGACACTTTGGACATCTCGTGTAGAGGGAGAGGGTTTAGTCTAGACAGAACCAATTTAATAGAAGCTTTTGGTCATTCTTAATGTTAGGTAAATAGTAGGGTAGCTACTAGGTATAGCTTCTTTTGTGGATTACAAATGCAAAGGGATTGTTTAATAAGTTACATTCATTGTAACTAAAATGCATTCAACATTAAGCCTTGTGAACCGACTGAGCAAACAACACGTCAAAATTTTAAACACACAGCTCTGTCCTTATTGAACATGACATTGATATGTAACAAAATGTTTGCAATGGTGTTGTCGTATGAGCCTCTTTTGCGTGCGAGCGTGCGACATTGCAGTTAGGACACAGGATACGTCAGCTTTCCGGCGACGAAGACTGACTCTTATTACTTTATTTCCAGGTTTGTTCGACATAATAAGTCAAGATCCAACCAAAACATAGGAAGATTCATTCATATACATATTTTGGATTTTTACTTAAACTTTCTTCACTTTGAGTTTGTAAAAAAAATTCCACGGGAAGAACTGAAAATAAGAATGTCCGAAGTGCAGATGATATATAAAGCGCTAGTGAGGGTGAGTCACGAGCCACGCATGTCCTGGCACAGGACTCGGCTATTCCGATGCGGTGGCTCACCAATGATGCATTAGTTTAACTTTAGACTATCCATCTCTTTGTAATATCAAGCGATCGCCATTTGGATATAATTCTAGTTTCGAAAGCGGAAAATTATCTGTTTCATATTCATTTCATATTTAATGCTTGCATAATGTTTAATGACTTACGCTACGATAATAGTTAGTATGAATGTATTGTGTAAACAACTGATTTTTTTTAAATAGCGTAATCAATTTTTAATCGTCGCCTAAAAGAGCATGAAGATATACAGAAACGGTTCACGGCGCTTTTTTCCAGTTTGACATGTCAACATCAATCATCTATAATGTCACGTTTTAGCAAGCTTAAGTGTTCAATACTAGCATTTATCCAACTCATCTCCACTTTTCACACATCAAAACTTTAGGCTATTGGTTATTTCCATCTTCACAATACATTTCCTACAAAAACAGAAAGGTTCTACATTGTCTGTGTCAGGATTTATTAGAGAGCCAGAACATTTGCGAAGATGTCTTAAGGAAAATGAGAAGCCCTGAAATGCACAGTTTCACACAAAAAACCGCTGAACAGATTTTGATGAAATTTGGAATGCACGTATTATCCATATTGGATTAAAATATAAGATATTTTTCATCCCTCTCCGGACCTCTTCTAACATCCAGGCAGATGAAGCCGCGGACAAAGGTTAGTATGATAAACAATTGAGCACAATCAGTAAGAAGTAAGAACAAGGTATGAGAATTACATACTCATGTTTAGCTTACAAACGTGAAAATTTGCATCGTGAATATTTGTTGGCTGCAGAATGTATTTAAAAATAATGAAAATCATGTGAAAGTGAAGTGTGATGATAACTGATCTATTTTAAGCCATAACGCTAATTACTTTAACGTTTGTTTGGTCATTACTATTTACAGTTCTTACAAAATACAAGAGGCATTTAAACATAACAAGGTATTTGATGTTAAGAAATGTTTTTTAAAGAAGTTACAAGTCAACTGCAGTGCTCTGTTTTTTGTATAAATTAATTTTGTATAATACAATTAAACTTATGCTATCCCAGTACTTACCTAATGTGATGAACTTATCAAATCCAGCTGTGTTTTTTACTTCTACATAATTATCAAAATTGAGCGGTACATCTCTGAGTTCCCATGCATTCTGAAAATAAAATGAAAAGTGTTTAAATAAATAAAATCACAAAATGAATAAATAAAAAACACTAATGAAATTTTTTTGTTCTTCATTTTGTGTACTTACTGGGTCCACATCTATTTGCAAAGGTGTTTGATATCTTGGATCAACTGGTAATCTTTGTGTGATATTTCCATTATATTCCTTACTAAATTCCTTATTAGGGGTCATGGGACTATTGGTAGCACTCAGTCTATCACAGTAATTCTGGTTGTAATCTTCTTTTGTCATAGAATTATTAGTACTGGTTACAGAAGGGCTCCTATTTGTGGAAAGTTTATCATTTTCTCTATTCCAATACTGCTCTATATCTATGTGCCTAGGGTTCATATTTCCGATGTTATAGTTTACTATTGGTGATAATGTTTTAGGTGTCGAACCTGCACTAAAAATGCAAGGACTTCTGACAACATTTAATGTATCTTGAGGAGTATCAGTTTCACTAGGCATATGACTGTGTTTCTCTGAAGGTACTGGTGAGCTGGAAGTTCTGTTAATAGCAACAGGGGATCTACCCATTCCCTCAGTTCGTTCAGGTTTTCTAAAGTTTTGAGACATTTTAACTGGAGTTAACCTATTTACATCTGTCTCATCCCTCTGCGCACTAGTAGGTCTGTTATGTGGATCTATCATTTGGTTTTGCAGCTTATTAACTTGACTTTCCACAAAGCTGCGAGGTCTTGGTGACTGTGTGGACAATCCAGGCTGTCGATATAACACAGGATTGGATGGTAAATCTTCGGAATAGTTTAAGGAGTTGTTTGTTTCATACACATTCTCTGTATCTTCATCAAAGCTGTCACGCGTGTCATATGGCATGTAGTCATCAATGGAAGTATCTGTGTCATCTTCTTCCAAATCGTCAAAATTGATGGGGGTGTCTGCTCCAGGAAAGAATTCACAAAGGGCAGTCATTATTTCCACAACCTGAAATTGTTAAAATGGGCCAATTGTATAAAATGCTCCAAATCTTCGAAATGGGTGTGGCACAACAACTATATGTAAGGTATGCAAATAAAATAAATCAAATATTATTATTAGCTTGTGTGTCCACCCAGTAAAACTGCTTGCTATTTTAGACATGTATGGAATTAAGTTCCCTGTGTGCTATTATTCTTTAGTGACATTGCGGGAAATGAGATGTTTTCATCCAAGTCATCATCTATTGATTATGAATGTACCAGTTTTTGACAGCATATACCATGTGAGGGCATTAGAATAGAGAACTAAAACCATAAATATATGATCACTTGATCAGAGATGAGCCAGATTTAGTCTATGGACTTACTAGTGTCTCTTAATATCTAACGTGCACCTTTTAGGTATTTCAAGGCGGAGTGAGTGAAAGATTTGATAAGTACTGTCCACTTATCACAAGACACAATGAGTCTAAATGCAAGTCTCATTATGTTGATGTAATATGATGGTTCAAATTTCCAAGGTACACAGGATATTTCCAGGGTATCTTATCGAAAATGAAGAGTAATCAAGTTTTCCATAGTTAAATTTTAATTGGTGTAGTGTCCAGCTGTCACATAGCTCACAGGCTGATTTGTAAAGTAAATGAGTAGTAAATGGATGTACAAGCCACTGGATGTTATTACTTTACTGCAAACCGTCGCACACCACCTCAAGTGAAACACAGAACTTTATTAACACATTTCACCCCAGTTTAGTAGATAGAAACTAGTTTATAATAATAATACAGCTCTTGGTTTAAGACAAATATACAGAGATACAGTCTAGTGACTAATCTTTGTCACATACCAATTTGCAAACTGATTGAACTAATGTGCTTTTGAGTTTAACTTTTATAGCACAGTTTCACATCTAAAAAGTTAAAAAAAGTTAAAAAAGTCATATACAATATTATGTACCTTGGCCATACTAGGTCTCTCCGCTGGAATCTTATGCCAACATTGAGTCATTAGTTGTTCTATTGGTTCGGGACAACCTTCTATTAAGTTTGGCCTTTGACCTGAAACATTAATCAACATTAAAGAAACTTTTGCCAAAATTAAATAATCATTTGACAAAATTCAACAGCTTTTGCAGATTATAAATATTTACAGTAGTAGTTAATCACATAGTATTTTAGGTTATTAAGACTATGCATTGGAACAAAAGGCTTATAAATTTTCTGAAATGAAATGTGCATGAATAGGAAAACATAAAACAATAGGATCACTATAGCTTGAATATGGTAACATACCTACGGGATATTCTTATAAATGGATAATAAATAACAAGAGCTTTGGAACCTCAAAAATCAAAATGCATCACAATAGTAAATATTATATGGGTATGTTACTAAATTCAATGAATAACTATTTTTCTTGATATATTATTATTATAATATATTCTAACCAATGAAGTTAGGTAGAATATATATATTGAGAAAAAAATGTGATAAAACAAAAGTATTGAAACAATACCAGTATGTACTGCCCACATTATTCTAAATGCTGAACCTCCTTCTTCAAATGGTTTCCTTCTAGACAAGACTTCCCACAAAATTATGCCCCATGAAAATACATCACATTTTTCTGTGTAGGATGATCCTTCAAAAACCTGCAAATAACAAATAAATGATGATAAGAGTCATCCACAACACAGCATCTCTTTTCATTTCCATATTCTTATAATTAAAATGATAAGTGATTGAAAATGGTGATAGCCCAATCTCAATGGCTTGCACCAATAAGTTTTCTAAGTTATGCTCAATTTCTAAATATTACTTTATAAATAATTAATGAACAATAAATTATTGTAAGTTCATATTTCAATAGGATTTATTCCATTTTAATCCATCCACAATTTTTTTCTTATCTAATTATTGCCAAACAGTACAGCCCAGCTGCTTGGGGTCTACTTTTAGATTGCAATAGATCCCAGTTATTATTGATAAAATAGTAGGCATTAAAGGCACTTTAGGCAGTTTAAAAGCATCCAACAATGGTTGAACACTAGCCCAGCATTTAATTATTGACATCATCATCATAGCATAGCATTTCAGCCCTTTGTGAACTGATGGACATGGGCCTCCCCTAATCGACACTACTGCCTGTTACTGTGCCCTGTAGATGTGGTAGACATTCGAGGAGCATTCTTCCCTGCCGCTCATTGGTCCTTTGAACAATGTGGCCAGCCCATTGCCACTTTAGTTTGTCAACTTTGAGAGCTATGTGAGTTACTTTGGTTTTTCTAAAGATTTCATTGTTACAAATTCTGTAGCATAGAGAAATACCAAGCAAAGTTTCCTCCATTGCCCTCTGAGCGACTCTGAGCTTATAAATCAGGCTCAGTTAAGGACCACGTCCCAGCGCCATAGGTCATCACTGGTAACACTCATTGCTTGAAGACTCTCCACTTTAGAAACTGAGATATATCGGACGTCAAGACGTGTCACAGTTTATTGACATATCTACCAAAAAGTGGGGTGTATAAAATACTGATCCAAATCCAATTCGAGTCCTTAGATATGATTTTCTAAGTAGGTTTGTGGGCACTTTAGGGTTGTTGCCTATATGTCATTGCCTATGTTATAGACACACCAGTGTTAGCCAGCACTGCAGCATTTAACAAGAACTCTCTAAGTGTGTCAAAGCACTAGTGTTAAAAAAAGAATATGATCACAAAAATCTGTATAGCAAAATCTGAATAGCTAGTTTCAAATTTGTGTTTTTACATAAAAATAGCATACCTCAGGGGCCATCCAAGCTGCACTTCCTTTATTATTTGTCATGTAAGTGGCCTTATCTGCAGCTGTTCCAAAATCGCATATTTTAAGCTTCTGCCCACCTGCTACTAAAAGTAGATTTGGTGGTTTGAGATCCCTATGTATAAGTGGTTTTGGTCTCATTGCATGTAAGTATGCTACACCCTGAAAACATACACATAAACATCATAAACACATATAAAGGAATAATTCCATAGATTAAAACATTATTTGTGGTTGAGTTTCAATGTTTCTGTTGATCAGTACTGTCAAGTATTAGGATTACTATTTTACCTTGTTTTTATAAATAAGATAAATGTAGTAACTTATGTAGGTAGAATGTGAAGGAATATTGACACATCATGGCTACCTAGCTTAGTGAATAAACATGTTCTAATTACCTTTGGAGTTTTTATGAACATAATAAGTACATAAAATCGGGCAGGGTTAATATTATCTAAATTAATTTTAATGAAAATTACCTCTGCACACTGTCGAGCCCAACTCATAGCATGGGCAGCAGTGTATTTAGGCTTGGGTCGCACGTGAAGGACGTTATACAATGAGCCACCCTCAGCATACTCCATTACAAGACAAACGTGTGCCCCTTTAGTACATGCTCCATACAACCTCACAATGTTCGGGTGGGATACACGGGAAAGTTGTCGCACTTCTATCGCGAACTCCCGTTTTTCAGCCTCTGAATTTATGTGTTTCACTGCTACGAATGTGTTCCGCCATAAACCCTTCCACACTACGCCAAAAGCGCCCTTCCCAACGACCTGCAAGCACAATACAAATTATTAACCATTCACGTTATACCAATAAAAGTAGACCTCCATATACCGATCAAACTCGCCTGTAATTCCTGTATTTCACTGTAATCTATCTCCTCAACGAATGTCTGCTGAACGACAGATAAGTCTTGCCCAGTGGAAGCCATCGGTACACTTAATATCACATTATCAAAATGACTAGGATTGAATACTTAATACTATTTAGTTGAACAATTAAACCAATTTCTTACAAAATGTTAAAAATAGGTTGTTAAATCAATTTTCTCGTTATTGTTTAGCAGAGAAAAGCAACTGCGACAAGGCCGCCATCTTTAAAACTGATTTTTTTTAAATCCGGATTGAACGTAGATTCGGATATTTTAGCTTTTTTGACAGTTTTTTTGATGATTTCGCACGCAAAGTAATTTAAAATATACGGTAGTCATTTTCAGAATATTATATACTTTAGCTTTACTAAGAAAAACGCAAACCTTCAATGGCAGCACTATTTTCACTTTTAATCTAGCCATGCACACTAATACTAATACCTAACATAGAGTACCTACTAATATAATATTATTATTATCTATTAATATATTATTATAACGTTTTGTCGTCGACGTCAAACTTTCGCAAGCCCATTGGTCAACAGTGGTTAAAAAAAACATAACAATCATAGAATAACACACATAGTCGTCTTGGTACTTGCCAGTAGAAAAAAATGTTCATAATTTTTCCACAACATGCCGAGGTATATAAGAAAGCTACGGAACAATAAATGGAAAATCATTTACTAATATAAAGGAAATTTAATGTCTTAGATGTTTATAGTTTTATTGGCTAGTTTTCAGAAGTATCATATTTGAACTGGTGCTGCTTGCGGAAGACTCAACTAAAGGTTCCTCGTCTTCTAAAATGGTGAGAAGCTGATAGGCTTGTTTACATTTAAATATTTCCGCGATATCTTTCGGAGTTTCGTTCCTGTGATTCGTAACTGTTAAATCCGCCCCTAGGTCGATAAGAATTTTTATTAGTTTACAATTGTTGCTCATGGCTGCAAAGTGTAGAGCTTGCCGTCCACCAGGAGCCTCCGGATCGTTAACGATTGCACCTTTCTCCACGAGAAGTCTAAGTATTTTGGCCTCTTCATTCGTTGGTGTGCACATCATTACAAATTCTGAAATATTATATTTTCAATTACATATAAGTATCTAATCACTTACTCAGAGCAGAAATTTTACTTGTTAGTAAAATTATTATTGTCGTTTAGGGTACCACACTTAGCTGCTAGTATATTTAAACCACCATGAATCATGATCATGACTATTCATGATAATTATATTCATAGAACTATAACGGAAAGTAAAAAAACTATGAAGTAAACAAGAACTAAGTACTAACGCAGAAATAGACCTGTATCAACGGGACTAGACCTTGGCAGGATTTCTGCACCGTGATCAAACAGAAGGTTTGCTATTTTATACGACGGACTGAAAAAAAAAAATCAACTTTGTGACAATAATTATGTAAAGTAAATTATCTTAATAATTTGACTTATCCTCTGTACTCAAATTCAATTCATACTGTATATTAGTTAAGGGATATAAGTACCTACCTCCTCATCAAGCACAGCGAAAGTGGAGTCATGCCAAGGTTATCTTTTACATTTGTGTTAATCTTTTTCTTTAATAGAAGAGTCACAGCAGCTTCATTGCCAGAACAAACTGCTAAATGAAGAGCATTTCGACCTAAATGGTCCATTTGTTTTAAGTCTGCTTCTTCTTTCCTACGGATAAAGTTTGAATAAAAAATGACTATGCAATTTATTATGCGTAGGTAGATAGTTATTAATCGTTATTGGAACATTTTGATCCAAAGATATAAAAAGTTTGTTGTTACCTCAAAAGTATTTCAAGAATCTTAACATTGCCTGTTTCCGCGGCTATTAAAAGATCCTTATCCCTGTGAAGAAACTCCACAGCTTCCGCAAAAAATTGATCATGACCCTCTGCGGACTCTAAAGAGTATTCCGAACCAATATTAAGAGATCTTGGAGAGCCGGGAAATGACGGGATGTGAACGTCCAATGAAGATTCTGATATATCTGATAAAAACAGATAGGTATCTTTATTTTGTGAATTGGCAACTTAAGATTCCAAATTAGCAATATTTTTACGGTAACCTACCTAAACCTATTATGGATCAATTAATCACAATAATAATACCTAATATGCTTCTTCTAACTTTCTAAAATTATATTACCTAAGTACCTACTAGCCATGCAAGTTGATATTGCGGGGCTAGTTGGAACCTTGTCACAATAACAGCTGCGTGACGTCATCCGTCGCAAAAAAGTACAGATAGCAAAAAAAATGTAATAAAAATAATTGTCCACTTTAATTATCATTTCACGAGCACGACTGTTAATTAATTTCTTACTCATTTTAACCGGTAACAGGTAACAAAACTAAACAATAAAACAGCATAACAAAAACAAAAAGCTATAGGTCACAGGTACTCGATGCGCGTACAAGCACGTAAGCGCGGGCTGACCTTGCGAACGGTACTTGACGGTGCACGTCGAATACGTCACCAAGATGGCCGCCAATCGCAATATCAACTTGCGGAGCTTAATACATGAACCAAGTCAATACACTCACTACATCTAATGCAGTGCCCTACTCATAAAAAAATACCTATTCTTGCAGATGCAAAAACACAAGACTCAGGTTTTCAGTTATAGGTATGTATTTACCTACTAATTATATAAATAAAACGTAATACATATTTATGCCTTTACAATTTATTTGAAAATATTAAAAAAATTAAACAGTTTTAATTTTCGTCATTTTCGTCTTTTTCTTGAGATGGGCTTTGAAAGGTTGCAAATTGTTCACCCTCTGGTATCGTTTCCATTTTAGGCACTTTTTCTAGCACGGATATTTTTTTAAAAGTTGTTGCATGACCATAATCTATAATAGAATCTTTTTCTTTTAGGTAAGCAAGAACTATAGAATCATTATCATCTTCTGTTTCATTTGATACTTTGGTATCAAACGAGAATTTAGTATTAAATTTTTGTAAATCTGTATTAAATGCGGATTTTGTATGACCAGCTTCATGTAACTTATCCTTATATTTATGACTCGTAGAGGGCAATACATCAGCTGTATTCATTTCTTTATCAGAACTAATAGAAAGTTCCGTTTTATTAACAAATCCTGAAGCTTTTGAAAGTAAGTTATTTGGGGAATCAGTTATCGAATACGGATGTTCATCTATTGCAGGAACTTTATTTGATGCGCTTTGGCAGTTAATGTCGTCTTCACTTGATATTAAATATGACTTAAAAATTCTAAGCAAATGTCCTAGTGATAATTTTAATCTCTTTATCCAACTCAGCTGCCTGGAACTAATTAATTATTAAAATTGGGGCGTTCCTTTCTATTTAAATTACCAAAGTGTTGTTGTTGGTTATGGTACCTGATGCACATTTGACTCTGTGAACCGTTTTCTATGTGCAATCTTTTAGAAGTATTCATTAATTCTAGTATATGTTCTGGAAGCACTTGCTTGGAATATAAGGAATCCAATGCAGATTTAAACAAGTCCCTTCCTAGGCGACATAAAAACATTACAACGTAATTAAGTATATTTAAAAACATTTCATACTTTGACCACGTTTGATTTTCGCCATCTTTCAAGTCAAAAGAGTTATTTGTTTCTTCAAAAGACTGTAAAGGCGGTTGTAATAGTTGCACCGGATTACTTTTTATACTAACTTGCACTTCTTCTTTCATATCAAACTAAAATTATCTCTTAAGAATAAGCTTACTCTCAGAGACAGAAATATTAAAATTTATACCTATCATCTATGAATGGATTGACACCAGCCGTCATTTTGATGAATCGTTGTGATAAATGATGATTAAAAGAGGTGCATATTCGTGGCTCATGATTGATTGCTTCCCACAATACAAAAGTTTTGAATGGAATTTATCGAGGATGTATCTACTGATTAAAACTCGATTAGTTGATAATACTAATTTAATACATCAATGTTAATACCATGTACATTTAGGTAGACTAGACTAACAATAAATGTGAAGTTTTACCTCACTACGGGTAATACTTAAATACGATGTCACGTAATAGGGAGATGAATACCTACTGAGTACCTAGTAGTAGAAATTATATTCAAATAATCAAAAATAAAAATTAAATACATACAACAACAAAAACGATAGATATGCTTATATTGAGGTAGGGCCAATAAAGTAGATATTGTGGTTCAGATATTTATTTTATTTTTAATAGCCACTTCACTCCTCCTTTGACTCCTAGGCCATTGAAATTGTGGAATTTATTAATATTAATAACAATACCTGGAAATGCCAAACAAGTTTCAAATACATAAAGTCTAACTCCAAGGTTCTAACATTTATAGATAAATCATCATAAATATATATTTTTCAAGAATTAATAAAAAAATCTTCCATCATATGTCCGACTAATCAATCAATAGAATAATAATCAATAGACTAATCAATAGAAGATTTATGTGCGCTGCTATAACATTAGTAGATAGGTTACCTACGGAGCATTAACGGAAGAAGCTAACTAATAATTAACGGTACATACACTTACGACATACGAATGACCTGATATTTTCATTTTAATCTGAACTGTTTAAAGGATCAGTCGCCGATATACAGGTATATCTTGCTCCTGCACACGCGGAGCAGAGCGAAGCAATTCAGCCAGGGTATAGAGGTCATCACGGGGTCGGTAATTGTTCTGGTGCATCATGTTATCCGAACGTTTACGGGCCACCATGAATCGCTTCATTTTGTTCGCATACTGCCTTTTGCGGCGCGCTTCCTCGTATCTTTGAGCCATTTCATTGGGGTCCACTTGGTAGATATCGGGCATGCCTCGAGCCAGTGCCATACGGTTCTGTTCCGAGAAGTAGGAGTGATGAGGGTAGTCTCGGTCCCGTGGCCCGATTACAACCGGTTCATTGTACCATAAATCCCCGTTTTCATCTACTTCGGGCTGATCATCATCCAGGGAATTCATGCGGCCATAGTAACGATCGGCGGCCCACTGGTTAGCATTCCACTCTTGCTTCCTGCGTTCTTGTGACTCCCATAAATTCAAAAGTGCCCGAACATCCGCTGCACTGAGGCCGGAGTCTCGTTTGCGGCGTTCCGAAATAGGCCTAGAAAAAGTTTCAATTTAATACATCCATAGATGAATAGCTCAATTAAGACTGGGGCAGAGCATTTATAATGAAATATTTACCTAAAGTTTTTTTTGTTGCCACCGGAGTTTTTGGTAGACGCTGTTTTTGCAGATGCTGCCGCACCGCCTATCTTACCGCTGCCTCGCTTGCGACGGTGTGCGTCGTGTTCGTTCGACGTCGTCTCAACCGGAGACAACACGTCTTCAGGTCTAAAAGCAGATCAAGTTTTAGGAAATTGTTGAACTTTTGGCGCTAAAGTTATAGACGAGGCTATGGAACTGTGAAGCTTACTTTAGGTTCTTCTTTCCAGATCCGGACTTTGTAGCAACTTTAGTTGCAGCACCTGCGCCTCCGACTTTTCCACTTCCACGCTTGCGGCGGGTTGTGTCGTAGGTAGGTGCCAGACTTTCCATTGCTGGTGGCTCACCAAACAGTTCAGGTCTCATAATGAGATTGTCGAGCTCTCCAGTGGACTGCGGCGAATCGAATCTTGGCTCCACGCTCTGCTCGTATCCCTCAGAGTGACCTAAAAGTAGTTCAAATATAATGATGTGTTACTGTACTATGTACATAAATAATTATATATTATAAATAATGCTGTTATCGAGATTTACCTTCCTCACTAAGTGCAAGTGGATAGGGTTCTAAATCATTTTTGTCGCTTTTGTTCAGAAATAGGGACTGTGTGTCGTCTTTCGTTTGATCCCAGTTTTCCGGCAGTTCTCCAATGGGACTGCCCTCTAAAATTTTAAATACAATGAATGAAGTTAAAATAGTTCAATGGGTAATGGTAAATAATGGAATGGCAAAACCCTGTGAAATAGTTTATAAAGCGAATGAGTCAATTTCAAAATGCGATCAAAAGTAAAACTAAAGTCATTTTTAGGATGAACTGATGTTTATTATACTGATGTTTATTATGATAGGCTCATATTTATTTTTTTGTTATTAGAACATAATTATTATTTAGGGACATTCATGGAACATTGACTAAAAAAACTCTTTGAACTCCATTTGAGAAAAAGACGTGTCGGTTAAGTATTTGTCCCGTTCGTAAAATTTTTGTGCAGTTCGAAATTAAGCACTTATTATAAATTATTTGATTTATTTATGTGTGCTAAAATCTTAAAAATAATGTAGAGTACAATCAAATTTAAAATTTACCTATTCAGGCTTCTTACTGATAGGTATCTACTTTATCTAATGTCAAAGTTTCTTTTGTTAATGTCGCACAGAACCTAAAAAGGTCACAGTTTAACTTGGAGAAGAAATTGCGTCGCAGGTTCGGCGCAGACGGGCCACCTGTTGCTAAATATAGAGCACTATCCCTCGGCCGGCTAATCAATACACGAGACAAAGCACCACCATATTTCATATCTGATAAACATGCAAAAGATAATAATACGCATTCTAGCTAGAAAACCACGAAAATGAACAAATTAGTACAAATGGAAATCGTACCTTTGTTGTTAGTAGGCGTTGGCACCGCATCGGTCACCAGGAATACCGCGAAGACCGCGGTCAAATATATGAGTAACATTATTAGTAGAGCAAATGATATTAATGAATTGTTAAAATTAACTGGGTGTTAATATTTCTGGAGGAAACGTTGATGAGGATTCGGCTCTCGAGGAACGAGTGTCGACTGCCCGGTCCCGCTGGAGAGAAAAGCCGTGGTTGCTGTCGATATATTTGCGACATGCGCAGTCCGGGACACAGGGACGGACTTCGTCAATATTTCCATTGTATTTTGTACATTAGTTAAAAGAGAAAAGGGAAAGTTAAAGGCAATAACAAAAATCTGAATTAGTCAGTTAAAAGTATCGTATGATTTTGAAAAAAATGTCGAAAAGTCTAAGATAACTAGTCTAACTGTTCAGTATAAAATAGTTACCTTTTTACATAGTTACATTTTTTCCGGCATCATATTATTACGTTGTGCTGAAATATTTTGAATTTTAATGACGCTTTCAATAACATACCTGGAAAGAAATAAAAAAAGTTTCACGATTTTTACTAAACATCTTCCTTTTCAAACATATTTTTATAAGGTAGGTATCTAGCAGAGTACAGCCCTGTTTCAATGACGTCGGAGTCTGTGGACCCAAACAATTCCTTCGTAAAATATCTTATTGCTTTGATGGTTCGAGACAAGCAGATGGCGTCGGAATGTATTATTTACAACACATTAAGCAGCTATTCCTTTGACTACACCGATTTCATTGAATAAAAATTCATTTTTATGCTATAACAGGGTGGGTAGGGTATCTAAGTACTTTTAACCTATGACCTTTAATTTAACACCCCCGCATTCAACCTGCTTAATGCTTGAATTATAAACGTTTATTCATTGATTCCTACCATTTTAAAACCAATGGGCATGAATATAACTCTATCAAAAAAAGGCTACCTAATAATCTTGTCCTAGATACTACATACTTGTGTCTAGGATAATATTATTCCATCCACTACAATAATAATATTGTTTCCATTACATCAAACACAGGACTTGCATATGGCATGGATGGTTCCTGCATACCTATTTGGGTACCCCTATCCTAGCACTCTTCAGGGCGAGTGATACTCGTATCTGAAGTTCTGCACATAGGCAAAAAAAACTTCTTCCTACAATGGTCAAATTGGATGGTTTGGTTGGTAATGGCTTTGATTTGAATTTGGACTCTCCAGTCTCCTACATATAGGTACTTATGTCTAAAAATATAAAAAAATGCTTTTATTGTGTTTTGTTTTGTGTTGAGGTTGCAGCCGGGCAATGTATGAGACCGTGGGCACGGGCCTTATAATTATGATGTTGTCATTAATTTCGTAATTATATAGGAACAATGTTATTAGGTAACTTGTTGTATTCGCATTTTTGCATGTACCTACATAGCTGTACTTGGTAGTAGGTACCTAGTTATTGGCACAATAAATATAGATATATATTCAGCCGTATTGTATGTCTGGATTTCCGTTGGAGGTGCACAATAGCGTAAGTTATCGGCTCTCATCTTCTTGTTCGGTCACTTAACTACACAAAGGGTGAGCGAGCCAGGCAATAGAATGTTCCCGCGAGCTAACGACGTCCTGTAATCAGGTAGGTAGGTAACTTCCATTGGGATCTTTGACATGCTTTATGATTTCCTTTTTTAATAGGTAGGCACAGTTGTCTCTCTTCATAAATGTGCAAGTACCGAGGATTTGGTAAATACAATCCCTTCTAACAATAATACGGGGCCATCGTCAAATGTCCAATTGGCTGCAACCCTTTTATGTTCCACTGTTGGGAACGGCTATCTTAACACAGCAGGGGGAGGGCTGGCACACTTTACCGCACCGCTTCTATGGTGGATTTTTGGAATAACGGGAACGTGTCGGGTGTGCCTCCGATAAGGTTTGACCAATCTAGGAGAACAACCGGGACCGATGACCTCTCAACCGGCGCGGCGGGGCTATATGTGTTACCTACCGTGTCTCAGAGGAGTAAATTTCCAACGAGGGAAAAGGTTCTCTGGATACTGATCCAGTTTTTATCTATAAACACCATATATTTACATAAACAAAATTTATTCAATACCGTTTTAATTGGACATTTACCACTACTGACCTGCCGTCCGTAAATTGGATCATTGTTAGACCATGGCCTCAAAACTACACTGATAATAGACTACTCTGATCGACTGACGTTCTTGCTCAAGCCTCAGTCTTCATCTGCAATCCACTGCTGCATATAAGAAGCGTTTCTTAAGGTGCGCCATTGAGCCCGATATTTGATTCTCGTCATCCATTTCGGTGCTGAGTAGAAGCTGTTTTCCTTCACCGTAACAGCCAGTGATATTTAATTTTATAAAGCGCACATAACTATTTTACAAAGTCATTGGTGCGTGCCACTGGGATTAGAACCCGGACCACGCGCTTCGAGTTCGAATTCTAAGCCACTGGACTACCATCACTCTACTGGTTATTAGCTACCAACAAAGCAGCTATAACCTTTTCTAATCTGATAATAAATTATTAATTCAATTTAACAGATCAATTTGAACTTGTCTATAATAAGTATGGGATTTGTAAGTAGGAATTAATATTTTTATCCTTAAATGGTTGATTTTAAAAGCGTGTATAATGTAGTAAATCATTTAATTAAATATGTAATGCGACATATCGACAATTGTAACAATATTTTATTGCCATAAATTTAGTTTAGAAAGTGGTACTTACATTAACTAGAAACACTGTATCTTATTACAATGACATAGTATTTGTGATAAGTACCTAAAATCTTATAAATTGCATACGTACTTAATACAAAGAATAACAAATAAGCATAAATAGAACTACATACATAATACAATTATATGTACATACAATTTTTGAGGTTCAACTTTAAAATTCAGACATCTAGAGTAGGTACATACCTACATACCAAGTCTAGATACCAACTACAATAAAAGTTAATTTTGGAAAGTAAGAAAAAGTAAAAACGCATTTATGGAAGTTTTTCGTCATAAGTAGGTAGGTACTAAAGGAAGAAATAGCTATACAAAATCACATTAAGGCAAACTGTAACTTTTTCACACACCAGAGGCTAATTGTATGGTACTCCCCAACATAAGGGATCCAGATTTTGAATTTTTGACCAGCAAAATTCAATATTTACATATTTATTTTGAAGGACAATGTTGCAGAGATAACAGAATATCCATAGTTACAATAAACCAACCAGAGTATTGCTAGTTCTGCTACATTCACATCAATAAAGCCAGCCTTATTGAACTAGGATAATACTAGATAGTGCTATTTAATTTTTATTTTAAAACAGTACCTTATGGAATATAAAAATATGTATATTATGTATGATAAATTGGTATACCTACTAACATTTATGATATTAAATACATTTTTAATATACTTAAGTAAGGCATTTTATCATATTGCATAATGTATTGATTTTTTTAAATTAATTTGTCTCTTTATATGAAAGGGAAACTAGTAGACAGTGTTTTGTATTATTTTATCAGGTACCAAATGTTTAAGCAAACAAACACTTTCAAATTTAAACTCAACTAAAGATATGTCTATGGCTGTGTATGTTCTACTTGCCTGAGACTGCTTCATAATTATTATTAAGGCCCTCGAAATTATGCCTAAATTTAATGTTTCACTATGTATGTACCACAAGAGCTTCTTAAAATAATGTACTTAAATTAAGTGTTTACTTGCAACATACTTTTCCTTTCCATGCAAGTAATATGCAACAACAATGAGAGATATTTGTGATAAAACTCATGTTATTAAAGACTTAGAAATAATGACTTCGAAAATACATATTAATTTATGTATTTACTAAAGTTTAGTCTATTGTCTATAGTTCTTGCACATGTGTAAACCGTTCCAAAATTGGCATTACTTATTTCTAATAACTATCTGATTTATTTAAATTATATTCACTTTTATTCCACAAAATAAATTATAATTAACTTTAACATGGTAAGTAATTAAATGTTTCATCTTACAATTTAGTAATTATACCTATACATTAAATTGCAAACAGTATTTTGTCTGTAGAGCTCCAGAGAGAATCATAGTCTAATCTAATGCAACATGTTCACTGTTCAGACTATAACGCACTTATGTATGTTTTTAAGTTTTTCATGGCAAAGCTTACCGATCTCACATTCTATAATCTGAAATATGAAATTTAAACTAAGTCACACACAAGTACAATAGTCTTAAACTAAATGACCATTGTGTATAATATTACCAAATACTATAACCTTCTTTTCTTTACTTTTCCTTTAGTTTTTATATTTAATTTTTCTCTTGTTTTAATGTGTTCTGTCTTTTTATGTTTTTTTTTCTTGTTACATTCACTATCTGATGAACTAATGGAACTACTAGAATTTGAACTACTTGATGAAGAAGAACTTGAAGTACTTGTGCTACTACTACTAGAAGAAGATGAGTATCTTTTTCTTTTCCTTGACAATCTTTTTCTTTTGTCATCATCACTTGATGATGAAGATTCGCTACTCGAAGAAGTTGAATCTGTTGATTCACTTGCTGATGATGAAGTTGAATGTTTTCGTCTATTTTTATTTTTCTTCTTACTCATTTCAGCTTTTACCTTCTTCTTTACATTTTTCTTTAACTTTGCTCTATTTTTTTTCATTACTGGTGACGGTGTATTTGGTTCTTCAACACTGGAATCACGTTTAAAAGATCTTTTATATTCTTTCTCATATTTCAAGTCTCTTTTGTCAGATCTTCTTACTTTGTGGTTAGTTTCCTCCTTAGGATCATTTTCATGAGATTTGTCATTTCTACTAACATGTTTATCTTTACTTCTTTCCCTTTTATCATTTCTTTTGTATTCTTTCTTTTCCTTTTGTCTAATTGGAGATCTTGAGCGATCTCTTCTATCATGCCTACTAGGTGATGACTGGGTTTGTTTATTATTTTTATCATAATTATTTTCTTCTCTTCTATTTTTATAATTACTATTAGAGTTGTAAGTATGATTTTCACCAACCTTATCATATCTATACTCTTTAGAGTGACTTAGTGTCTGACTGCTATGATTTCTATCATTTTTACTATTCCTTTCATTTGGACTGTCTCTTCTTGTTCTGCTTCTACTTCTTTTTCTGTCTGTTCGTATATTACTAGAATTCCTTTCATATGCATCCTCATTATGCCTCTTATTTTTTTCATCTCTTACTTGATTTCCTCTATCTTTATTGAATTGTGGTCTATCATCATGTCTTTCTCTATTTGATGGTGTTTTTGTTGCATATTTGTTTGATGCTGAAGACTTTGGATCTTTTTCATTAAAGTATTGAACTCCACGCCCTTTGCCTAACCACCTCATTTTGGAAACAGATTGTGAGAAGTCTACATGAATACGCCGGTCATCTATCAACACATTATCCATTTTAAAATATGCTTCCTCACAAGACTTTTTGTCATCAAACTCAATAAAGGCATACTGTAATGAATCCCCTGTCTTTTTATCCCTTATAACTTCACAGCTTACAATTTTGCCAAACCTACTAAATATGATTTCTAGGTCATCATCAGTTGTAACTGGGTTAAGTTTGCAAACAAATAGTACATTTTCAGGCGGTGCAATATCAGCATCTGGTAAATCACCAACTATTTCCAAGATTGTAGCACGAGCTTTGGCCTCCTTTTCTTCTATCATTTCTTGTATTTCTTCATGACTTTTTCCTTGGGTTTCATCTATTTCCTCATCAGGGGCTATCCTACCGCCTCTCAATCTTTCTGGATTAGGGGATGGTGATCTAGACGGTGCTTTAAGTCCCGGTGGGTCATTAAATGGGTCTTCAAGTACAACTGTGTGAGTTATTCTTACATCTTGATAAGGACGGTGGGTTTCGTCACAGATTACCTCATTTAACTTTGTAAGTACTTCATGCCCTTCGGTTACCTCTCCTATAACACAATGCACACCATCCAATGAGTCTAAGTCAGGACCAAGAGTAAAAAAGAATTGAGAGCCGACCATCAGATCATCAGTACATACCATTGAGAGCAGGCCGGCATCGGTGTGGCGTATTTTAGGCATCTTTTCTCCTGAAAAAAATCGTTTGCTTGGGCCTTCAAGGAGCCCCCAAATGGATTCTCCACCCGACCCTTCGCCAGTAGGATCTCCTGTTTGAGCAATAAACCCACTCCGGATGGTGTGGAACAAGTTGAAATTGTAATATTTCATTTTGCAAAGCTTCAAGAAGTTCAAACATGTTGCTGGACGTTGTTTTAAGTACAGATCCACAGTGATATCACCGAGAGTCGTTTCTATTACGACCGACATTTTGACTTTTGTTCGGTTTAATTAGGGCAGGTAATCTATGTCAGTTATGGCATAAATTGAATATTTGTATTTTATAAATTGCAATTACTATTTGACACATCACAATATTCACTATCCTAAATATAGTACCTAGTTAGTTAGTACAGAGTTACAGACAGACAAACACATAACCTACAAAACCGAAACTAACTGACTTGACTGTATCACTGTAGGGTTTCCAAACCATGCCTCATAAATCTCCTGATTATGCAGCACTAAGATATTTAATTTCAAAGTCATATAACATATCACTGGCACATTAGCAAAGATTATATAAATATTTAAGTAAGTACATTTGAGAATTAAAGCGATGCTAAAAATGTAGGTTGACAAAATTTTATAAACTGTATGCAATGAATGAAGCAATTTCATTGATACTGTATTTTATCTTATTACCTACTTAGTGTTTTTTTAACTAAAATATTTAATGAGATTATGAGCTTCATTAACAGGAATATACAAATCTTCAAAATCAAAGATGTTTCAAAAAAGTTATATCCCTAAAATAGGGAAACTTTGTCAAGGTGGCCACCCAAATAATGCTTCGCTTATCTTTTTAAATGTGTCCCAAGGTTTGGCTTCCATTAATTTACGAAATATTACTAATTATTATATGTAAATAGCAATAAATATATTATCAAGTTACATAAAATAAGGTTATGATTGTATTTAATACCGAAATTAAATAGATTACTATAATATTATTATTTTACAATTATAACTTTAAGTATATGTGTCTCCCTCTGGGTATAAGTTGTACAACTACGTAGGGAAGTTAAATTGTAGCGTCTTTAATATTTTTCATCCGTCACAGTAGATGGCGTGACTTCCAAAAAAACTATTCTCTGATTATTGGCAGAACTTGAAATTACTTTTAACTGATTTCTTAAATCGTGTATGAATTAAAAAATATATTTTAAAAAATTAAACCAACATCAAAAAAGTATGAAATAATTTTTTTTTACATATTTACCCTACACATTTACATATTTAGCCCTACTTTTTTTTGAGGTTGGTGTCTTTAGTATCAAGTATTTTGTTTCTATTGTTAAATTTTGACACCAACCTCAAAAAAGAATAGGCCAAATTTTATTTCATACCTTTTTGATGTTGGTTTAATTTTCTTCGTAATTTTTAGTTTTAAGTCCATATCACGGAAACTTCTGGACCGATTTTGATGAAACTCTTACCATTCAGTTAAACAAAATGCAAACAAACAAAAAAGAACGAACAGGATCCGTCAATTAGTTTCGGAGATATGCGAGGACAAACATAATAATTGTTTCTACATACATAGGTACGAGTACTTACATAACCTCCTTTTTTCAAGTCGGTCACAAAGCTGTAATCGGGACGGTAGTTTTTCGAAGCTAAGTAGGATAGGTCAAGAAAGTACCGGGAAAATATCAATAGGTAATACACAAAATGTTTGTTATTCATCCAAATTTATTTTATCACCTTCAAAATATGCTCCTTTAGAAACGATACACTTACGCCAACGAATAATCCAACTATCAAAATATTTTTTAAATGCTGTTTCGGGAATTGAGTTCTCGCCGCGAATTCTCCTTTATGTCTTCTACCGATTGAAAACGGGTGCCACGAAGTGGTAATTTGAGTTTAGGAAAAAGAAAGAAGTCGGCTGGAGCAATATCTGGTGAATATGGTGGTTGCTCGATGGTATTTGTTGAGTGTTTGGTCAAAAATTCGTTCACAATGATGGCCTTCTGCGAAGGCGCATTATCGTGGTGCAAAATCCAAGAATTTTCTTTCCACAAATCTGGTCTTTTTCGTCGAATTTGCTCTCTTAAATGCCGCATAACGCTCAGAAAATATTCTTTATTTACCGTTTGACCTTCCGGCAAGAATTCCGAGTGCACAACACCGCGATAGCCAAAGAAAACAGTCAACATGACTTTGACTTTTGATCGATTTTGATCGATTTGGGTTTTTCGGTTTCGGTTCAGTTGGAAGGCGCCAATCCGAAGTTTGTCGACTGGTTTGCATGTCAAACTCGTAAACCCACGTCTCGTCACCAGTAACAACGCGTTTCATGAATGTTGGGTCGGAATTGACTCGTTTTAGCATGTCCTCAGCGACTCTCATGCGATTGAGTTTTTGGAGAAAATTCAGGTCTTTTGGGACTAGCCGAGCGGTAACATGTTTCATACCCAAATGATTAGTTAAAATGGTAGGTACGGATCGACTCGACTCAAAGTTGAATGAGGATTTTCAGTCACTATTTCCTTCACTTTTGCGATGTTAATTTCAGTTGCAGACGTTGATGGCCTACCTAACCAGAGCGAGGCAAATCTTCCATCACATCTCGACCGCTTTTGTACGATTTGTACCACTCATAGGCACGTGTTTTTGATAAAGACGATTCACCGTAAGCCTTCTGTAACATTTTCAGTGACTCCGAACACGAAATTCCATTGGCGATGCAAAATTTAAGACAAACTCTTTGTTCGATGTTTTTGTCTATTATGAAATTCGCAATACACACTAGATAGATATAACTAAAAACAGCACTGTATAGGTATTTAATATAAATAACAGATGCTATTCAAACTCCGCGCCAAAATGGAAAACAGTTGTGCCAATCTGACAACAACAACAAAAAGACAAAAAATTGAATATGGAACCATAAACAAATAATCCATTCCAGATACTTTTCTGACTGAATGCACATATCTAACACATTATAATTAAGTATAATGTGTTGGAACTATCGTTCGATTCTCGGTCTCCCGAAATAAGCTACCTATAATAAATCAAGGTATGGATAATATATCATAAATAAAAAATAAATACAATGATTACTCCGGTGCTAACTACTTCCTTATAGGCACTTCACCTATATTGGAGTACCTAATTAATAAGCGTATTTATTTAGGTACCTACTTACTACCTACTTATGAATTGCATGGCATGGCGGAGCGGTGAAGTAAATTTTTGTGACACTTGAGTGTTATAGGTACAGTTAATCAAAAATATGTTGACACTTCATTTATCAAAATAAACAGAGCAAATTCGATTGGCAAATTTTCAATTTGAAGGTGTCGGTAGCAGCCCATGCAATTGGCTTCATACTTACGTTCCTAGAGAATCTAATAAAGGCCGTTTCGTTCACCCTCCTTCCGCACTCACCCTTAATAAAGTGAGTATTGAAAATTTACCAACCATTCTTCGAAGAATATAAGGTTAGCACGGTATGAATTGTGATCTCGCCTAAAGTTGCCAGAAACACAAGCGAAAGTAAACTTTATTCTGACACGCTTCTAGTTGATTTTAGGAAAGTTTAGAACGCGATAGTGGTTTTGAATTGCTTTCGTCGACAGTCAACAAGGTTAGTTTTAGGCACCTATCGAAATAATAAAACAAAATATTAAATCATGCGAGTGTTTTTGAGACATTTGGAACACTACCTAAATTCCATTTGGCATATTTTATAGAAAACCTTTGCTGGTCACATCTAATGGTTTGTTGTAAGCGGATGTTACGTCATATACCGCCGGTCTATACAAGAGCTATTAGGTCATCACATCGCATTCATATTATCACACGTCAGAGTTTCCAGATATCCTACACTTTTAAAAGGCAGAAAAAGGGAAAAATCTAATCAGCCAAAAATTCGGGCAAAGGTACTCGTGACTTTATTTATTTTCGGTAGTGCGCGGCGTTCTGAAGTAGTACACATCGGCAAACATTTGCTGCAGTGATTGCTCCCTGTTTGTCCTCGCGGCAGCTGCCTTTGGGACAACATAACAAATGCACAAACATACAAATGTATATCTAGGTACCAAGTACCTGTTAACACACAGAAATATATGTACCAGGTTTAAACGCGTTAAATTTATAATATCAGAGTAACAAACCATTAGATCACTTCATTATTAGTAATCATTTCAGTCTGTCTGCAAACATGCAATTAGTGTCACATTGTGAACTAATTGCATGTTTGCAGACAGACTGACAGACAGATCGAATCTCCTCTCAGAAGGCAAAGTCAAAGTTAAAGTCAAAGTTAATGAACGTCATAAATTTATAATTTGTTGATGCATCCGCTTTGATCGCCCCTCAGGCAAAACGTAGACTGTGAGAAAAAAGCGAATGTATGAATTATTCTATGGTGCAGGCCTATATATACTAGGCCCAATAAAGGAAAATTGAGGAAAATAGATAAAGGTGTGTAGAAAATCGGTCCATTGCCATCCGCTCACAAATACAAATACATATTAATACATGGTGTGTATAGAAATGTACAGAAATACAACCATGTTTTAATATGTATAGCCTAGTGAAGTTATTCAATCCTACGTTTTCTTATCGTTTAGGTAATAATTAGTCCTTAGTTACATAATAGGCCTTTCGGCTGATAGATCTTTTAAATTTATAAAAAGGCAGCCCGGATTGAATTTCGGTTGGATTTTATTATAAATTCTTACTGACATAATGACTGGCTTTCTTTGTGAAGCCGACATTTTGGAAATACCAGTTTGTGGACATTTCTGATATCTAACAATACAAGTAGTTTTATGTAAGTACTTACCTAAATCTTATGAATTTGAGAAGAGAATAAGAAGTATAAGGCCATAGTCAACCACGTTGGCAATTACGGTTATGACTGTGTTATAAAATACCCACGTTTACTGAATATTGATGAATTTCTCTTTACTGGACCAAGTAGTATTAAAATTCGATTAAGTATAATTTATTGAAATTGGAATTTTATACGTACCTACACGTCATGTTTGTCTATGTGTGAATGTGAAAGTACTCAAACTTAAAGTATTGTACGTGGTGTTATTTTTTTTATGGATTTAATGTATTTCTAATGAATTTTATTTAAAAATATCAAAACTCGTGCATTCTTCTTCATATAAACTTTAATTGTGCTAAATTTAAACTTCTCGGATCGCGTAGTGAGATTTTTTAAAATTCAGTACCTATCAACAGGTTTTCTATTCCATTTAAGGATAGCCGTGGCCACTGATTAATTAACTTTAGCTACTTACTGAAAAAACTATGTAAGTATTATATAACGGTTTTGCAAAAAAAAAAAACAATTGCATAATACGAAAATGCAATGAACAGTCAGCCAGCAAGACTCATAATATTACGATCTACATGAAAAAGCAATCAAGTAAGCAAGTAAGCGTCAAACCATGGCAACAAATATCACGGGATGTATTTTTAAGAAGGGGGGTCCGGGGTGACGTTTGAATTTCCATACAAATGTTGCATAATTTAAAAAAGACGATTCCATGTGCCTCCTGCTCTATAAAATACAAATTTTATTGAATTCATTGCTTTGGGTAACCTACCAGCAAATGGAAGATACGAATGTACATTTAGTAAAAATTTAAAACAACCCTGCGATTTTAAGTTTGTAGATAATTGAATTCTCGTTCAGGGAAATGTTTGTTTATGTGTAACTTAGCTATTTAGAGTAAATCAATTTTGTCTTGAATTATCGGTTTCATTTGTACGTCAAGCGCGAAACATAGGAAAATATGCGAGTAATCTTATAAAAACCAGAATACGAGCCAATAAATGGAAAATGGATCTCGAAGCGCCCCACTCTTTTAGATTTAATCTGTTTAGAGCTCGCCGTAAAACGTCGCCGATAAAATAAACTGAGAAGGGCGCAAAAATCTCCTTGTCTTATCGCCACCGAGCAAGATTACACATAAAAATGTTAAATGATCTCGAACGCGTATTGAAAAAATTCGGGTGAAATGGCGGGAGAAATTGGTCGGCGCTCGATTGTGACGAACACTTTATGTACGTCCGTAATATAATGACAAGAGTTTGTTTAAGATTTGTTTAGCAATAAATTGAGGTTAGTGTTTTTACCGACTTCAAAAAAGGAGGTTATGAATTCGACACCAGGGCCGTCTTTAACCTATTAGAGGCCCTGGACAATACTGGGTATATTGGGATAATGGGGCCCCTGTCGTAGTCAGTAATTATAGATCGAATTATGTAAGTTTTTTGGTAATAAATATTGGTTATCGTTTGGTGATCTGACAGGAACTAGGGACTTTGTATTTGATCTGAGGGAGCCCCTATCGATCGCGGGGCCCTGGGCACTTGCCCATAGTGCCCACTGGGAAAGAGGGGTCTGTTCGATACGCATGTAAATAATATTCTCAGAACGGCACAATTTTTACATGTTGGTCTAATCGGCTTCCAAACAAGAATACCAAATTTCATGGGTGTACGTATGTATGTTTGTAGATATGTTTGTCCTCGCATATCTCCGAAACAAATTGACGGATCGTGTTCGTTCTTTTTTTGTTTGTTTGCATTTTGTTTAACTTAGGGTATCGTAAAAGTTTCATCAAAATCGGTCCAGCAGTTTCCGTGATATGGACTTAAAACTAAAAATTACGAAAAAAATAATTTAAAAAAATGAAACTGACATCAAAAAAGTATGAAATGAAATTTCTTACAAAGTTTAGGCAAATTTTGAGCTAGTAAAATTTTTCCTAAAAGTAGAAACGGGAAAAATTGAATAACCGACAAGCTTTGATTAAGGAAGGTACGGTAAAAATGTAATATCTTTTTTTAGAATTTATATCAGAGTAAAAGTTGCCTTACCAAAATAAAAAACATGTGGAAGTTCAGGCAAAACAACTTAAATATTAATTTAATATAATTTTTTTTCCGTAATTTTGACATCGATATTTTTACTGAAAATTGGATTAATATTTCATTAAAGAATGTAAATAAAATGCACTTAAACTGTCTTGAGTTTTATTAGTTTTAACAAAGCAACACTAAGGTACACCCTATTAGCATTAGTTAGGTATTATTAATCTACTAGTATATCACAATAATAATATGCCAATTTTAACTAAACGCCATGTAGGAAAAAATACAAATAAGTCAAAATTACCTAAGTGATAAAATAACAAATCCTTTCTGAGGAAAAAATATACTACGCGCCTAACACTATATTGCCAGATACTGGAAAAATTAACTAAGTGGAGTAATTAGCGTACGAACAGAAATGTCAAAGTTGGCGAAACGCAAATTTAGCATTTCACAATCACGACAACCACCAAATTTTGAAAAATGCTCGAAAATTTTGTCGGTTGGTAAGGAGAAAAAGTGAACACTCACGCGAACTTCAAAATGTCGAAGCGACATCAAAAGTCGTCTTAGAAGGACGTGAGTAAGACCAAACGACGCAGAAAAATCAGGCGATATAACTCAAAATGGCCAAAAATGTCGCTTGGATAACTTTTCCTTTCCAGCGCTTCCAACTACCTTCATTATCTTTGACAAAATACTCAATATATCGTACGTGTATTTATTTATCTATTGAATATTGGTAACCTTTTTGATAAAATTATATTTGTACCTCTCAAAACTTTAATAAGTGGGAACAATAAATCACAAAATCCATATTGTAAAATCTGTCGGTGTACACGTACCAATAAAGTTATTTTTACGATATGCCATAGAGCAAAGTAATGGGATAAATAAGAGAAAGTGTCGTGTCGGAGCGTTCGGTGAGCCAATTGGCTTCGATTATGGCCCCGCGGAGACTAATATCCCTTTCTTTCGCAAATGTTTTTTGGGGAATGTTATTTTTTGGCGCGTCGGTCGCAGATGGCGGGCGTCGCTCGTGAAATTGCTGGCCATTCGAGCATAGTATAAAGATTATACAGAAGTTAAACTAGGCCCTGTCATTGAAATAGATTACCGATCAGTTTTTTCGTATCATATTCAGCATGGTCTATAGGTGTTTATTATAAAGAACACCAAAGCGTCTTTAGTTTTCATCTTTGAGTTTGTTTATTCCTTCGGTCGCGCGTGATACGCACGAAAGTTTCGCGGTGAAACCTTGGACTCGTCTAAGCGAAACCGACGCGCGTAGGCATGAATCGCGTTCGGACTATATGTATAAAGATATCATACTGTGTAATCTTTATACTGTGCCATTGGAGTGTCTCGGACGGCACAGTTGGGATTGGGTAAGTGGGGTCACTTACGTTAAGTAGCCTCTTAGCCGGGCACGTGTTCGACCGTGACAGTCGGCAGGTGCGTCACGGCGCTCGCGGAATTGTGATTGGAATTGCATCATTGCAGGGACGGTTCAGGGGTCGATCGGGAATTGTATTTTTCTTTTATGGATTCCCGTTACGATTACCTACCTAGATTTATTGCCATTGTATTTTTTAGAACAAATTGATTTTTGAACATTTATCTTGGTAAAGTTCGACAAAATACATAATATAATGTAATTTTGACGTGTTAATAAAACGTAACGGACTAAAAGACGCAGTTATTTTTGCTTTTATAATAATACTTTGGATAACTTATATGATGCAATAATATGGCCTTAATTCAATAACTAGACTGGGTTTAATTAGATCATATTTATTTATTTTTATGCCCCAAGATAGAGCAAAGGTGTACTTAAAGGTAGACATTTTTAAATCAATGCTTATTTATAACGAAGATGAACTTACAAGAAACAATTTAAAACCGTGTAGCATTAAACGATGTCTAATATAAGAACGGAAGCAAAAAGCAAACACGGTGCATAGCAGTAGCGGCAGATATTAAAGGCATATCTCTCTATTATGAGCTCGAAGTTCTGTAATTTAAGGGCGAGCCACCAACGACGCATATGGCGGCTACAAAGGGTTGTATTGTTTTAGGGCTATTATATCGATTTATGTTTCTGCACTACAAATTAGGGGTAAGTCATAAGAATTTAAACTTCCGTACTGCAGAGGACACAATAAGGCGTCGGTTTCGGTTGCTCTCGAAGAGACAGCAGTCGTTAAACCTTGTCGGAGGCCTTATGAGGTAGCCCAATAGCCCTTTCCTTCACTGAGCAGCGTGGTGGAATATGCTTCAGGCCTCCCCTTGTTGAGGGGAGGGGCCATAAAAAGGTTGCAGCTAAAAATAAATTATTATTTAAAGTGCGTTATATGTGTTAATAGCAATGTAATTATGAGTATGTAGGAGTCAAACTTTAATTATAAAGAACTCTAATTCCTAAAAGTCTATACTACAGACTCATTTTTAAGACTACGAAATCAGGTTGTCAAGTTGCTTAAAGGTCTCATAAAGATGGAAATGTATGGGAGATCCTTTTTAATTAAGCAGGAGTAAGGTATTGCCAATGTTAGGCTACGTGAAGTCGTAGACCGTCTACATGAGTGCTACGAACTTGTAGCGCTAATTTCATTTTCTTAAGTTTGGTATTTTCTTGTAAGCCGTAATAAATGGAAGTTATTACTCTATGTATGTAGGAGATCGAGTATGTATGTGTCGAGAGTATGTATGAGAGGGATATCGTACTCACTAACAAAATGGGAGACTTCTAAAAATAGTCATATTAATGGATTAAAATATGCTTAGTGTTTGAACTGCCGTAGGATAAGTTGTGATTATAATTTTATGCAGTCTAAGCAGCCAAAAATATAGCCTTAAAATCTATATTCCTCCAAAGACAATAAAATATTTTCAAAATTATAAAAAAACAAATGAGAATTTTTGCTCTCATTTAATTCTGTTATTTAATTTAATTTTGATAATAAAATTATGATAATTTACATCCCTTTATCCTAACTCCCAGGAATGTGAATGCCGGATATTTACTTTACATTTTATTTCTTAGGATATCGACGTGACATCGATAAACACATACAGCCCTATGCTTCTCGTTCCTCAGACGCAGCTGTACGCGCTCGATAATAACCAGTCTACGTACGAAAACCATACAGGCCGTGTTTCTTAAATATTTACAAATAAGTACATTTTTAGGTAGTTAATGACTGTTAAAAGGGGATGCAGGCCACCCGATGTAAAGTGGTCATCGCAATCCGTGGAAACTCATATCCAACCGTTAACAGGACAAAAATTCTATCGTAACACTATGCTAAGGTTTGCCTTAAATTGAGGATCTTCGGCAAACACACTCCCAACCACTCAAGTCACGAAGAACTTGGAGTAGCCGTAGGGAAGTGTGGTTCCTGGAGCGAAAGTACCTAAGCCCTTCTTAATCCTTTTAGCTGTTCTTGCGTAAAAGAGTTACAAGTATCAATACGTCAAAAAGTATCCTTTGCTTTACTGCACCTACTCGTACATACGAGTAGTTAATTACTTCAGTTGTTTTCATATAAAACTTCAACAAAACTTGTTTAGTGTTTTAAGCGCTTCGTTACAGAAAGAGAAAGTTACTTCCGTATTTGCAATATTGAGTATAGTATAGACACGAAATATTTTCCCATCTTTACCCCCTGCTAAGTCATATGTAAGCGCAAACACCTTTAAAATTGGTTGTCAAGAAACATAATGTCGGGAAGGAAAAGGGTTCGCGTGCCCTTTTCCTATTCTTGACATTTTAAATTGTTTATTTCGCAAACAAGTGTCAAGTTATTTATTCAGTACGGAGCCCATTTACACATCGTACCGTGTCGAATAATAAATCGTGTGTGAATAAATAAATTACGCCACACAACGCCTCTGCGTTTGATTTCATTGAACAGTCGAATTTATCTAGATATTATTGTTATCATATTAGATTGCTATACTTATGAAGTTGTTACATTTTTATATGTCGTACCTACGTTTAGTAACAAGCTATAGTGTTGTCATTTATTGCTAAAAATCATGACGGCACTATTCACCACCCTACTAATGGTCCTACTTAAATCAAGGAGAAATAGATAAAACATAACCTGCTTATTAATAGATTTAAAGGAAAAAGGAAGACTATTGGTAAAAAGCTTCCTTTTATTTTACTAACTAGAGATGAGTAACAAGAGTAATAAAAGTCCTATCTGAGGTCTGACTCGTGTCAGCGACACACACTTGCCTAAACACAAGATAGACCAAACTGCTTTACAGCGGGTTAAGAGGGCGGCGTGGTATATACAATATACATACCTTCCGCATATAATGGTTTTATTATTAAAGAAAGGTTTTTCAACTTAGAATGGAGATGTAATGTGTTTCTAATAATTCATTTCATGAGATCAGCGGAGGGTCATCATTATTAAATACCTGTAATATATTATGGCGATTAAAAACAGCAAGGGTTAAGCACAAGGCGTGTAAAACATAAATTCAAAATCAAAAACACAATAATCTAGGCTGCAAAGTGATCAACACTACGGTAGACCACTTGTGTATGATTTGAGAACGTTTTAATAATATGATAGTTAGTGCGAAGGATCGTCTGCTGACGGGCCGGCCGCAGCGGCGGTTGCGTGGCTAACCTGCAAATTGTCAGCGGCCGCGGCCACGCGATTAGCTCACCCGACCTCACCCGGCCTCACCCGTTTTGTTTTGATATGCCACCTCACCCCACCCTGTGGCCACACGCCATACAAGTTCGGGTTACTATTACAACCACTTTTGAGGTCGACACTATCAAGTCCAAGTTAGGTGCGGTCCGCCGATACCCAAGCTTATGTTGGAAACAATTCGGGTGTTATTACGTTACAATGCGGTAAAGTTCTCGATGTATTAATGTGGACTTATATACTATGTGACGATATTTTTCGCTCTTTGTCTAAAATATTTTTATTAACCGTGGTTTTCATAATATGGTAGTCTTGCCACCTGATGTTATTATAAAGTCTATGAAAAACCATTTAAATTTAATAATCATATTTGAAAGCTACTTTACATTTCTTCTAAACTTCCCATACAGATTACCATCATTCTTCATTCCTTGCTTTACTTTTTGCAGCTTCTGTAAATCATGAGTAGCTAAGAGATTGAAACGTTCCTTTGTTCAAAGCGCTTTGAAAGAAACTCCGCTCGCGCCAATTTCCTCGGATCCTCTGAAGCAGCTGTCAAAATTGGCGCGCGTCTTGGCACGCAGGCGCGCGCGGAGTAAGACCGTCTCGTTCCCGCCAAACGAGGTCTGCGGGTCGCGGCTAACCCCGGCGCGAGGTTTGCGGCGGGAAAAATGTGTGTTTCGGTGTGCCGATAGCGGGGCGCCGCATCCCCGCAGCCCCGCCCAGCGCCTCACCCGCACCGGGGCCGCTAACGCGTCTTGAGCCACTTAGTTGGTAAGACGACGCACACATTGCGCGCCAAGGAATAGATTCCGAGTTTGAATGTTCGTATTTAGAATTCGTTCGAGTCGAATGCTTTGGGAATGAATGAGTTATTTCACGACTTAGAACTAGTATTGTCACTACAAAGCTCTCATTTTTTATGGCATTTAACCTTCTTTTCTTCTCGTTGCTTATCCTTATTAATAAGTGATAAGTCAATAAGTGGAAGTCAGCAATAAAATGAGTTGGATGTTCTGTTGTCGACGTTATTTCAAGTTGGGTCGGTCGGTTTTTAGGGCAAATTAGAATGTACTGACATTATTATTATTATTTTAACTGGGCAAGATAGATATGTTGTTCTAATATAAGACTTAAGTGTTAATGACCGATTAAGGGGTACAGCACGCTACACAAAGAACAGGTAGGCGGAAGTAATATGTTTTTGATAACTGAAGAATTTTGTCTGTGAACGCTGTCTTAGCTTCCGGCCAGATATGGAGCCGCGAGCTGTCAAAATGGAGTGGGAAAAAAGGCGGGAATGCGGCGACGCTTTATGTGGAGCTCGTCATTGCGTTAGAGGGAGAGGATGACACATAGTGTCGTGGGATAGAATGGGACGTCGAACACAACGTGGTTTATAAGAAAACCCAAGACGTTGGGCGTGTTTGGCGGGTGGGCGTATGGGTTTTGGCGTAGTAGTTGTGTGTTGTCGTAGTGTGGGTGAGCGTGTACGGGCGTGCGGCTCTGCGGTCGCAGGTGTGTGGGTGCGAGACGTGGCTGGTGTGGGCAAAGAGGTTTCTCGACATACTCATCCTTTTGTCAACGATACGACGCTTTATCGGCTTCAGGCTTTAGTTATTAAAGTGCGCCATTAATTTTTATGGCGGCGTAAAATTTTCAGCGTCGGATCTCAAGATGTTGATTAAGATTACGTGCGATAGTAATTTAATCGCAGGTCAAGATATTTTGAATATCGAGCATTTTGTTAAGTTTATTACAAAAAATATTTTTTCTTAATAGGCAGGTGTAAGAATTATTGGCAGAATTAAATATTAATTCAAAATAATTTCAAAATGCGATATCAGCAAAAAGGAACGTTCATGTAGGACAATATACGAGTAGGTAGACGTTTATTGAGTAATTTATATTTTTAGTAGTTTTTAGTACCTAGTTAGTATATTGTTCAACCATAGGTACGTAGTCTAATATTTATTAGTGGAAAGACGACACTCAAGAAAAGCTTATCTACACTTACGCTATCACACTCTAGCTGTAAAGTCGTGAAGCCAGACAGCTATTGGATGTCGCTCGAAGAGGTGTGATTATCTACCGGTAGAAATATATTCGATCGATCAGGTATCTCTCACATTCGGAGAGTATAAATGTTTAACCTCAGTTAGGAATTCTCAGATTGATTGTGGCTAACTACACTGAAAAAAAAAAATGATTACTTTAATCAAGATATTGTTAACTGTAATCATACATCATGACTCCATATGAGCCTGTCAAGATAATGATTTCTGTGACTAAGACAAATTTGTTGAATTTCTCTTATTATTGTCAGTCAAGTACTGTATTGCCTTTATAAAGGCTAGTTATGTAGTTTGATTCATAAATTGTCCAGTGCGAACATGAAACTTTACTGCATTATTAAAGTTCGATTGTCAATTCAAGTAATCTCACAGTAGCCTTAACTAAGATAATAGTTGCTAGCAACGTATTCATGTTCAATGTAATTATTATACTACTTTAGATCAAAGAATATAATAGTGCATTCAACCATGGCGTTTAGTTCCGTCTAACGAATTCTTTACTGGCCTGGTAAAGACAACTTAGTCATCTCGATTATATCTTGTTCAGTGCAAGCATGATCCCCTACTAAAACAACAAAGTTCTATAATAAAAGCAATTCAAGATTCCATGCTATAGCAACTAAGATAAAAGTTGACCGAGCAATGGAAATTATTAATTTTAAATTAAGTCTTCTCTAGAACAGATAATATATTCTACTTCATACAACTAAGATCTAGGTTCATTCTGACAAAACTAATTATTGTATCTACTAAGAAAAGTTGTTGAAATAGTCATGACAGGTAATACATTCAAATAAGATCTTTTTTCATTCTACATTTGATTATTCGTCGTATTAACTAAGTGTACATACCAATTCAAGTAATGTACATAGTTGCGCTAACATGTTTTCTATGTTAACACTTTTGTAATTCAATATCATATTGCGCATAGGAACTGCATCGTTCTTGAATGAATTACAAAAAAATTCACATAACTTTGAAATTAATTCAAGATGCAGTACCTAGATACAATTTGATCTCGAATTACAAAAGTATTAACATATTATAGATACATGTTGGCGCTACTACGTAGAATACTTGAATTGGTATCGTACCTACAACACTACTGCCTATATGTATTATCTAGGAAGGATTTGCAGGTGTAAACAAAATATAGATAAGTACATTTAAACGTTTATTTTTATAAAAAACTATCATTGATCCATTTTGTCCACTTGAAGTATATTTGTCCAACTATCGGTGAATTTCTGTATTCATTTAATATTTCTTTAGCAATTACGGATACTAATAAATTACGAGTAGCATCACCGTCTAAGGCACCACCCTTATATATTGAGAGTAAAGAAGTCTCGAGGGATTGCTTTAATATGTTCTCAAGTATCTGAAACAAAAGTTAAAACCATATCGAAAATGTGATTAAAGTAATACCTTACCTACCTACCAACTATAAATATTTGTAAACTTTATGTACTAAAATTTCTTGTATTCTATTATCTGTAGTTTATAACCCAAATGTCAAAATAAAACTTGAAACAATTACGTATATTATATAGTTTTAAAACTATAACACTTAAGGCTTATATATGATAGTAAGTACATAGGTACTCAATATAACTAAATAAATGTGTATTTTCACATCAAGTGCAGTTTACATTTAAATATCACTTGCTTTACATGGTGAAAGAAAACATCACGAGGAAGCCTGCGAGTCGGAGATTTGCACCCTTCAAACACAAATCCTTGACCCACTATCCCATTACCATGGTGGTCTTTGGCCTATACCCGGCTATATATAGCTGTGAAGCTGGTTTAACATCCACCAACCACGAGCCTTTATTAGAGGAAGGTGATTCCTAGACAAAATAAAGGCTAGCTTAAGATTAGCTCTAATTAAAAAGCTCCCTTTGAGGAGATCCGTACAATCCACTGCAGCAGTGTGACACTTATGGTTTAATGCCATGGGACAATTTATGCATGGGATTAATATCTTAATATCTGTTTATATCTTAAAACTTTGAGTTGGCTTATTTAAATGGTTTTTAAAGAATTCCTGTAATATTATAAAGGTGAAAGTATGTGTGTCTGTTAATGAAATTTGGTACTGAGGTGGATTAGACCACATAGGTTATTTTTAATCTGTGTTTATGCTGGTGAAACAGTGGGGTGCAGCTATTAAGTATAAATATTTATAATATTTGACTTACACCACTCTGAGAATCCAAATTTGACACCGTTTCATTGTTATTTTCCTTTTGCAGTGTTATTGGTGCATTTGGTTTTCCTATTTGTGTCTCAGACCCGCAGTCCTTTAATGGTACCACAGTTATTTTGCAAATCCAGATCAAACTGTATATTTGAAAAATCGAGGCCCTGAAAAGAACACACAAAATTTCATCACACAAATATTATTAGTATTAGCAGTAGCAGTAGACTCATATAAGCTATAGCACAACTAACACACACAAACATAACAAACAAACATAAACTTAACACTTAGACAACATTATTTCATCCCAGAAAAATGCAATGTGTAATACACCGTTTGCTGTCATTATTATTGGTAATAGCAGGTAGGTAGGTACGTTAATGATTATAATGACAAAATGATTATTAAGCTTACTGATAAAGATGATATGTTGTAAGTAGGTGCTGTCACTGTCTGTTGGCAAAAACTCTTTCTTCCAGGTAAGCCAACACCTTGTAAATAGAACCCTAGGTCCTGTTTGGGGAATTAAATCCTTCAGGTCTTCGTGTGTAAGGGCTGATAAAGCCTGGACTGTTATCTGCTGTTCCAAAAAAAAATATCTTGAACCTACATCAATCTGGAACAGTTCCATGCGCATGCAACACTCACGTTAAGTAGGTAAAACCTTAATTTTGTATTATTTATATGTAACGATGACGAGATGAACTAAAGTACACCTGATGGTAAGTGAAACGGCTGTCTATAACAGTAACAGTGTCATATGTTTGACCTTGCGACCAAGATTTTAAACGACAACACTGCACTGCGATCTTCGTCTTGAGATATAATATAAGATGGAACCTGACTCAGTTAACATTGCCCTGCAAGCCGGTGTTTGCACACAAACGCTTGACAGCAGAATACCTAGCAAAAGGTGTGGTAGGTAGGGACTTCCCCAGATGGCGATGGCGGCCCCCGGCATAATGCTTATTACATTACTACATGGCTACTGGCTATGTAAGTACAGAATTAAATAATATTTAGGTATTATGGAAGTCATAGGTAGTGAATTTGTTTCTCTCTGATCAAATAAACATCTATGTAGGTATTTCATACTCACCTTCAAATACAGGTATACGGTTGGGAAGTTCCCATGTTTTTAAAAGTTTTGCCACATCATCCATGTCCACAATTAAAGCACCTTTTCGAAGAGAAACACACGAACCACAAAACAACGGAATCTACGCGTATAACCTTTAAAATCTTTAAATACTTAATTATTACGCGCGCAGCGCGCACGCACGTCACTCCGCCGCAGGCAACGCAAACGAAGGAAAGAAGTGCGCGCGACGATCATCGTATCGTACTTCGATCAATTTGTATGCCCTATTGAATCTACTAAGAAACTTGTTTAGTACTACGGTAATTTGATGACAACTAATAATTTAAATTGATAAAAATAACTTTTAACGTTTGTTTATGCTATCATTATTTTCATAGAAGTAAATAAATAATATTTTTGATTTAGCTTAGTTTAATGCTTAATATAACGCAATCATTACTGCAACAAATATATAAATTAATTGCTTCAACTTTTAAAAATTGTTGATGCTATCAAAGAATATTGTAGATTTTACTTTTTAGCTTGTTTAATTCGACAACTTAGCTAATTTCATGTAACCTGTCCGATGACTGATACAACATTGCACCTTGTTATAATAATAAACACATAAAGCTAATGCACACACAGGTTCTTTGTAAGTCAAAATATAATACACTTGTTGATTTAACTGGGATTATGTATAGATTCAAGGATTTTGTAGTAGTTTCTATAATGACCTAATATTGAATTAACAACTTACTTATGTTGTTTTTCAAACAAATTCAGCTTGCTATTGCAACAACTTCATCTTGTTTTTAGTAAACATTACTAATGTCATTCCAAATATTTTAGCGCCAACTATGAGAAAACACTACTTAGTTGGAGTATATTTTTTTCAGTGTACGATAATTATGTTATTGTATTGTTAAACCTTCGTTGATCAACAGGGCTATTTTCTCGCTATTTTAACTTTTTAAAGATACTCTATTTAAATTAGCTGTAATCCTTTTCATGTCCCACAACTAGATACCTAGGTATAGATTTCACTCCACACTCGAGATATGTTTATATTATTGTATAATAACATGAAATTTGCAAATTGGCAAAAGTGAGCCAAATCATAAATGATCAAGTAAATAAAGTGTAACTTTATAAAATACTTAGTATTTGTTTGATTTAAAATATCCCGAATAAAATCCACCCTGTAAACACTTTATCGTCGAGATAATTATGTACTTGACCGATAAAATTACTTGTGAAGCGGCCAGCCAGACGACCGAGGCTGCGGTGACGGTCTCACGAGTAAGGAAAGTGAGAACTCATTGGTCTCAATGTGTGGAGTTATACGAGTAATAGGGACTACTTTATATTTTCTATTAAACTATTATACGAGAAATAGGGACTACTTTATATTTTCTACCAACCCACATTAGGTAAGCATGGTGGACTAAGGTATGCAGCCTTCGTATTGTGAGAGCAGACCCGGCTCTAGGGGGTCACTAACGGGCTACGGACACAAACTAGGTATACCTAGTTAATAAAAATACTAAATTAGTTTCTAATAGAAACTTGTCCATGACTGTTACAATATAACTCGCCGCCGACCTTATTTCAGGACAATCACTTTTTTGGGGTATACTAGTCAAAGATATTTTTATCCTTTAGACGAGGCTCGAAGCGGTTATCTACTTAGTAACCATCTTGCAGCAAATAAGTAATTAAAGACTATATAATACATAATATAAGACTATATAGATATGAAGACTCTATTTAGGCCACTGAACAACCTTACAGTGTAATGTATCTGAGGCTCGAAAATCTCGTTATAACGATGACTCGTTCAATTAAAATGAAACGCTTCAATCTATCTGTAGGTAACTGCTGTTCTAATTATGACACGAGTATTTCTATCAACATTTTGCATCCTAAATTTTGGAAAAGGTTTACCGTTTCATGTTGTACGATTTGCTAGGCATACGTAATATTCATGTTGATATTTTAATTTTAGCAACATACGAGTTTTTCTCTCCGTTGCACGCAGTTATCGCTGAGAAAATCGTAGAAATCCTAGGATATCTGAACCAAGTTTTCCCATGCCAAATGCGGACTCGCCATATTTGAGTTTAGAACGTATATGTTTCGCGTGGCTGTCTTGCACCTAACTATCTCTTTTAATACTTATTTGTACCTCACCCACACCAATACGGACTCCCCCCGTGTCGTACAGCCGCGCCTGTGTGGGTGGACTTCTTTCGCGCGCCCCTGTGTGCGGGCGAATTTCTTTCGAGACGTAATAAGGGGACCGTTTCTTTCCCGCTAAGGTTTTAATGTCGACCACGTTTCGGTGGCGGACGCGCGCCTCTCGCGGTTACCAACAAAACTTTTTGCTCATTTTGTAATTCAGTGCCGACTTGAGTGTTTTGTGCTTTAGTGTGGTCTATCTTTTTTTCGATTTTCTTTCTCTTTTTTTAAGTGAGTATTTTTTTATAAGACGTTATATTTAAGTTAGGCGTGCGAATGTTGGAAATAAATTACCTAATCGAAAGTTTGTGTAAGTCCGGAGTTGGGCGGAGTAGGGCGGGTGGGTGCGTGTTTTCGCGAAAACCGCAGGCTCATTAGCCGGCGTTCACACTACGCCGCGACGATCAAACTTTGAAGATAACGGCACATATTGTGATAACATCGGATTACGCTCCCGTGGACTGAAAGCTGAGTCTGATTAATTAAACTTGTGTTTACAATGTAATTATGAAACTACGAATTTCATCATATGGGTATTCGGATAGGTTGAAATCATATTTACACTGCCTTATATGTATAGGCAAACGTAGCGTGAACAAAATGTAAAATTATATAAAATAAAATTATGATAAATTTAAAAAAAAACACCATATATTTTAACAGTACTTATATTTACCTTCTTAGATGCGAAGGACAGTTTTGTTCCAATACTGCAGTTTTATAGATATTATCTTTGTGAAAATCTGATATGTTTTTGTAAATCAGAAAGATACAATAACTTTCCTAAATTTTCATCAGTAAAAGAAGAAAAGAAAAGTGTTAATTTTATAAGCATTTTGGACATACTAGCAATGTTAGAAGCAAATTTGCAACTTGCTTAAAAATAAGTATAAACTTTCATTAACAGAGTAGAGTAGAGCCCTTACCTTTTTTAAACCTAATTCTTACCACCTGTCGTGATCAGTTTTTTTCTGATTACCTATATTTTCGTTGCCAAATTTTAATATTGTTAAATCTATAGGCATGGAAGCGGTATATCATTATATATATAAAAACATATTTTATTTTATTATTTCTTATGTTTGTATGAAGCCTTAAATTTTTATATACATAAGAACTTATTATTATTAACTGAAAGTAATTGTGATTAATAATGCCAGGCTAACTGCCTTAAGCTACTTGCTAATTACCACTCTAGGTGACCAAATTGCTTCACCATCAAATCAAAATCACAATCAAAACTAAAAAATGGTTATTTTAAGGTTATTTTAATATATCCTTGTGGTAGTTTTATTAAATATTAATATTATATTTGAGCTTTGACTAAACGAGAAACTTGTTGAAGTGTGAAGTCTCGTTAATAAAGTGAGCTGCCCTAACTCTGCTTGCTTGCTTGCTAATTGCCGCCCTACGTGACAGGTGTTCAAATTACACGCATCCAATACATACGTCAAATATTATTTTGTAACGTTTAATTTTTGTAATGTTTTTATTTTATTATGTTATATGTTTTGGAGGTAAACAACATAATTAATGTTTTTTAATATTTTATTGAATATAATCAATGTTTATCTATTTAGCTTTATACTTACGATGATGAAGAGAAGGAAGAATAAAAAGTTTATTTTTTTTAAATTAGGTAACATTATAATAATATGTTTCATTCTTCATTTGCTTAAACTTATCCTTTGATTACTTTTATCTATTCTTTCTATTACTTTTTTATTATTATTTCTACTATTTTCATGTTTATAAATAAATTAAACTATTTTAAAATAAAACTGAAGAGGTAGTCGGTATTTAGATATTTTAAAACATTAAAGGGAATTGATTACGTTACAAATATTAAGTTCGTCCTGTTTATAATAAATATTGCTGGTTTATCTGAATACTACTGATTTTAAAAGAAATTTATTATTTGGCAACATTTCCTCTTCATTATAAGACATTGATACAAATATACCAGTCTCGTCAAAAGCCATGAAACAGTAACCTCGCCCGTCTAATTGCCGCTACGAGGCGGGGGATGGGAACAGGCCACACGTGCGTGTCATAATCACTTCAACTTTATCGGCACAAAGTGAACGGCTTTAATCACCAGAATCCCTATAAGAAGAAGTTCTTATTGGGATTATAGAAGTATAACAGTACGTACAGGACACGTTAAGAGCAAAATATTACTAATATTATACATGATTTTGAGGATGGACGTTTTGCGTTAAAAAACGCAAAAGTTGGTACGGATTTGGATGAAACTTGGCCGGACTATGTTTCGTTTATCAGCCTAAGTTAAAATATATGACACCTTTTTTATATCTCATGGGGTTCTAAACTCACTTAAACTAAACTTAACAACGAAATCTTAAATCAGCCATTATTCTTCGTATTATTGCTTTTATTTTCACGTTTTAAGAGAATACTAAACTTTATTTAACAAAAGTAAAGTAGAACGAAGCTTTTTCGGCTTTGAGGTGTGTTCTCATCTGGATTATGAGCAAAATTATTTCTTTCATCAGTCATAAACACATCTAGATTATTTTACTTGTTCTAATGACACTCTAAATTCGATTCAAATTCGTTAAGCTTTTTCATGAATGAGAAACAAACTCCCATCAGATAACACAAATTTTCGCATTCATAATATTTAGTAAGATTTATTTAACTTAAGATGAGGCTTTACTGAAGAGTAAAAGTTGAAACAATTGGCGAGGCCCTCCGCGGCTTTTAGGTTCGCTCATTAATTATTGAGACGGGGAGGCGCGTATGTTATTAACTGATTTACGGGCATAATGAGAATGTATTATTCAAGTTCAATCCGCCAGGAATGAAGAATGTGAGGGGCGGTTCGACACTCCCGCGAATGTTGTTCGTATCTGGAATATTTACACACACACTATTTAACTATGTCTGTTTAAATATCATTGTACGTATATACACTGCACCATTCATTGCGGGACCTTGGTAGCGAATAGAAAAAAGGGTATTTATGTGCACATTCAAGTTTAAGTTTCATAATTAATTAAAATAAATTTATTAGTTTTCTAGAATTCGAGATATATGAAAAGAAGATATCCTATTATATATTATGTTTATCCATGTTGTTAATGAATTAGCTGGGATAGTGAGCATTCCCACTTGAATTTACCATAATGGATTTGATTTTGGCACCATAATGAATTCCAGTTTTGGTTATCTAATAATTCAATGGAGTCATAATGGCTTCGTAACGGATATCAAGATATTCTTATTAATTTCAAATGACAGATGTTGCTTGGCAACTCGAACAATACTACTTACTCCTTTCCAAGATTGCAGACAGTCCTTTATAGCAAAAATTCAATGACTTAATTGGACTGGCGTCATAACGACAAATTGTAGAGACTAGGCCCCCAGGTCTGCGTTCGTATTGATTAATATGGTGTCTCATAAATAAATCTAGGTTAATATTAGGTAAATCTTAGTTATTAATTGATTTATTGATATAACGACAATAAATTATTCAAGTTGAGTCTGCGATGGAATGTAAATTGTAACGTGAGGGGTGGTTCGACAGTCCCGTGAATATCCCGTTATAATTTCTGAGATCTAAAATTTTGATTTTTGTTTTTGGTTAACGAAAACTATCTTTAGAACGGTCTTTACGGTACGGTACGGTAGGAGATATCGGCACATTTTTGAAGTATGAACTATTTATGTACATAAAGCACAATTTTTTTCCCGTTATACTCGTGTATCTGGGGGCACGGCAGTGGTACCAGCCTTTTCTCGAAGCAATTCAGGCCATTTTCAACGCCCTATAACTCCATTATGGATAAAACTAGGAGCCTGAATTTTTAGTAGCCAGGCAGGTATTGTATAAACACGGTATATTTAAAATTTCATTCAATTTGAGCCAGTAGTTTAAGAACTATAATTAGTCAAAGTTTCTTAATTTTGTCATTCACTCACCGATCATCAAAATTCTAAGGCACTTCTAGCAAACATAGAAGCTTCATATTAAGAATACAATTAGTGTTTAGTGTATAAGTCGAGGAAAAACCTTAAAATATTTCAATTTCGGTCCAGTTTCCTAGATACACCAACTGCATAAATAACTTTGTAAACCCATACAAATGTACAGGATTACAAAGTTACATTTACAGTTAGATTGACAACACAAAAATAAATGAGATACCATCAAAACCAATGTAAAAAAACACAAGTATCGCAACTCAGTTCTTGTACCGCAAAAAGTTGTGAGATCCATGTATGTATCCATAGCTTGACTTGGCAATTGCAGTAAACAATCTAATTTCATTTAATAATACATTGTGTTATGTGTGAGATACATTGTTTTTATGCGATGGTCAAGTCAATCTATGGATACATACATGGATCTCACAATTTTTTTATGGTGCAAGAACTGAGTTGCGAAACTTGTGTTTTTTTACAAGTATTGGTTTTGATGGTATGTTTTCTACGCTAGCTCCAACAAGGACGGGCAAATAACAAATATAAGGCATACAATACTTATCTAAATAGCAAAAATCCAAAACATTTCCTTGTGAAGGCATCTCGTCAAAGGTCCCGGGTGTACCCGGGTCGGGTTTTTAATAAATGACGTCACGGCTCCCGTCACATTCCTTGCGATTCTTATTTAACTGCTTGATTGTGCCCGATGTTGTTTATTGTCACCAATATCACACAAGGGTCGACCCTTTAATAGCGAAATGCTTTGGGTTTAGAATGTCGCCATAAGACTTTTAAACTTTTTGTTGGATAAATACGGACTTACGTTTTGATATTGCAGGAAAAGTTAGCGTCTACCGAATTATTAAATTAAGTGCATTATTTCTGATAATAGTACCTACTTAGCTTATCGCAAAAGCTCAATTTAATTAGCTCTTTTTAAGCCTAATTACCAGAGAGGATAAAAATCATGAAATCAATACTGACAAATAAAAAGTGTTCAGGTAAAGTTATATTTTTAAGGTGCGCAATGAATTTCATCTTGACCTGAATAATCGAGACCGTCTTCTTTTGTCTTACAGACGGTAATTTCCTTCTACGTTCCAATAACACGAACGCCAGAATCTTTGAGATCCAGGAGCGTCCGACCATAACATTCTGACACTTCGTAAGACAAGTCCCAAAGTCCATTTGTATCTTAGAACCACGTAGGTTTGGACACGGTCGGATATTACATTTGCTAACCTATTTGTACCCGTCGCTGGTCGTACGACGATCATTATCCATGTCCGACCCGTCTCCTGGGACACCCTCAGGAATTCCTGTCCCTCACTTGAACGCTATTGATTCCCTTTATGTTCTCTTTAAAATACGATCCGATAATAGATGTTATACGAAGGCGAAGGGTTTGCCGATTTTTTACACGGACAGCTGGGACGCGCAAATTAGATTTAGATATTTAGAATCCGGACCTTTAAAAATAGACGCCTACTCGCGCCGTGTCTGGAGAGTTCGGAATATAAATAGCCGTAATGGGTAGGTAATTTATTTAGCTTGAATGTTAAAAATTTCTTCAGTACGATCTTAAGGATCAGTTTAAACTCATTAAAACAAGAAAATTTGTGGTTGCAAATCTATTCATTGATATACTAATGATGTGGATCATTCTAATCTGTAGTTTTTTTTAAAGAAAAGGCGCTTACTTATCTTCTTACCATCTAGATGAAAATGAATGTTTTTCGGGGTATAGGGCTGCATCAAATGAACAATTGCAACCTTAGACAGGACCAAACTTTTCTGATGTAACGGAGTTTTTGCTACTCTTGAGGCCTAATATAGCAGTTTATTAATTGAACTAATTGCATGTATTCGTTTCATGGCTGATTATGATGCGGTGAAAGGCATACCACCTACAAAATCTATAACTCCTTTTGTTTTCTAACAAAAAGGAATATTCACAAAAATGTTTTCCCAAAATAGGGCCATTATAAAAACACAGTCCGAGAAGCAGTTCCGCGAGCATTGGTATAGAAATGGGGGTGTAATGTATCTTACCCCATCGCGATTCCTTTGTGGAAGGGCGCGAGGCCGGTAACGAGCATTACCCACTTGTAGGGCACCCTACACGACCGTAGGTACATGCTTTATTATTTACGACCTTTGCCCTTTCTGAATGTTTTGAGCTAAGATTTTATTGCTGTACTATTCATGAGCTAAATCCGTTGAATCTCGGATGGAAAGGACCGTCTGGAAAAATAAGGGTGCAAGGTTGAGGCTGGTAGAGATAGCTAAGCCTTTTATTACGTACGTGGGAACAATTATACAATATTCTGGTATTTAAATAATATGATTTCAAGTAATTTGATGTTTTTTGTGTTTTAATCGAGACTTTTTAAATATACAAGTTTAATCACTTACCAAATGGTTGTTATGCTCAGAGTTTTCTATTGTTTTTTTAATTGCCTTTAATAATTTTTAATTTAAATTTTATAGTTTTGAATTTAACCGTATCTTAAATTTTTAAGCATCGCTTAGACGACCACACTGAAAATATTGTATTTTTTAATGTAAAGGGCCATCTGGTAGCTTGAATGCTAGATTATAGATATCATTTACTATGGATGAAAACATGGAGAATTACTTAGGAGATTATACGATATCATTAAAGGGAATTCATTTTTTATCGAACCACTATTATCCCTTACATACGTTACATTTGATCTGATTTGATTACATTAAAATATAATTATATTATTATTGTTTTTAATTTATTTTGAATCCACTCGTAAACTATGCTTATGTTGAAATTACAACTAACATATTGAACCCTAGATAACGGATTGGCAATAATACTTGGATATCGTAGCATCCCCTACCCGGGGGTGCATACATGTGAATAGGCTGTAACTAGGGTAACCAGCCTTATCTATTAAATAGATTTGCGTCTATAGACGCAAAAACTCATTTTACGCACTCAAAATATCTAAACAAGGGTAAGGTAACGGCTAATTAGGTTCACTTACTACATTTCTTCGCATTTCGTCAAGAACTGTAGTTATATGATAGACATTATATAATAACATGAAAGTTTTGAGGATAGAATGTGCTTTGTTACTCTTTTAATCAACAACGTTAGAACGAATAAGGTAATTACATAAAAATGGCTTTTAAACCTCATTAATTAACTACGTATCTTATGTTACTCGTATCTCTTTTTTTCTGATTCTAACCATTTCTAAATCTGTCTTTCGTTGCATTCCTGTTTTCAGACTTGTGTCCATACGTTAGCTCGAACTCAAAATCATAGGATATCATCCGGAGCGCGTTTCACCATATAATATAAAAAAGAAAGAAATTAAAAATCCAAAATTACTGAACTTCAACGGAGTTTAATAAATAACGGGGTAACTCCATCCTCACGAAACACACAGCCACCCTCGCTGTAACATGTTTGCGAAACGCGATATGTCGATCGGATGTTAAACTTAATTTCTACAAGGGGTGAGCCCCAACATGTCTTTTACTGCCTTTCACCGTGTTCGCTTTGATTCCTATCGGGAAAGCTTTTTGTGGACTGACTACAACATTAAATGAAAGGCGTTTGAGTAATGAATCATTTTCTGCGAAATGTTAGTTGGCATTCCAAGATAGAATTTTGTTTTGGTCACGTGCCTCATTCAATATTATAAAGGAGGTAACATAAAAGTAGTTTAGTTCACTGGTGTATAATTGGTCAGCTGACTAGTCCATTGCTGTAGAAAGATCACTCTCAAGGCGCGTCGTTGGGTGCGATCTTTAGCTCCTTTCGTCCTTCTTTTTGACAAACCGGCAATGTTCTGGTGACTTTCCTGTTGTTACTCGCGTCAAAAGGCGACGACGACCACTTGCCATCGGGTTGCACTGTTCGAGTGGTTTATTTCTATTTATAAAAATGAGTAAACATGCGAACCACCACTATGAAGATAGAGTCAAAAAATATTTACTTCATTTGCTACTTCTGTCCCTTTATTTGGTGGTAGCGGAAGTGACTTTGATGTCGCATTCAATAGTCGGAAGGAAAGTCAAAAAGTATAGAACGCGCAATGAGGGTGACAATAGGTTTTCAGTATTTTCCAGGATATATATATGAGTAGATTTGGTGGTAAGCGTTGCTGCTATGAAGTCTACGAACGCATTTATCGTGCAATATTACCTAACAAAAATCAGTAGATAAGTTTATTTTAATATTTTTTTATGAAATGCCTGATAAATTATTTTCGGTAGGTCATTATTCGCATCAACTATAGTGCGACTAATTTAATGATTATTGTCTATTATATTCATTTACAGATATATATTTCAATCGTGATATCATGCAAAGGAATTAAGTCAATATCAAAGATGATAAATTTGTGGAAAATCAATTTCCTATTTGTATTACAAATATATTCAATCACAATAATATGCGTGTTTATTGCAAAGTCAATATCGAAGATCATAAAGTTGCGTAAAGGCGCCCAATGTATGGTGTGCTCGATTTGCCTCCCTTGTCTGATTATACGCGGAGTCGCTTTGATGCATTTCCATTGTGAATAAGCAGACCAGGGTGACGACGCGACGTGACGAATGCCTTTTTTGAGTCTTTGATATTTTTGAAATGATATTTCATAAAATAGAGACCATCTTCTTTAGTTTATTTTGAAGTTTTCTGTTTAAATTTGGTAACGTTAGGTACAGTAGGTAAGTTTTATTAATGCTTTGTGTAATGTTAATTAAAATTAAGGCAATTTTCCAAGCTTTCGTACAAATGATTAAAATTTTGAAACAGTTATAGCGGCGCGATTACCTACAGTAATATGAGCGCGCGCTACCCCCTCCAATTGGTCGGTCTTTCGGTTGTTAAACTCATAACCGGATTTAAACTCAAGTTTTTTAATGCAAAATGATGAAAAAAAAAATTTTCTTTTCCAGATTACAGTCAACACAATGTCTTCATTAAAAGCTGAAGCAAACTCATACGAGACTAATCTGTCTAAGAACAATCAACGAATCATCACCGAAAAAGTTATGTGACCTATTGTAGAGAACTGTGTCTGACAATTGCGTGGCAAAAGTATGACTTAACAAAGTGTCCGTATAAGTTTAGAGTGTGAACTAATTCGTATGGACGATGCATCTATCGAGTGAAGTGAGTTCGACGACGAACGGACTGGGGCACGAGGCGCCATCTTCTAGCTACGGGAGCTTAGCGAGTCAGCCGTTGACGGCTGAGTTGCTGGCTGAGAGGACCCTGGAAGGACTCCTGGCAGACCACCCTGGGGAGTTGGTGAAGACTGGTAGTCCACATGTGGTAAGTACTTTGGAACCTTTGGAACGCTTTTCCGGTTGATGTATTTTCATAAGACTATGACATTTGTATTTATATTCAGGGATTCTACAAAAAGGCCATAAAAAGAGCTCTCGTTCAAAGTCGACAGTACACTGGCGAATCTTCGGATATTGCCTACCTGACGGTATGTCGTTACCGTCGCCTATTGACACTATGAGCACCTACAGAATTTACGAAGGTTATGGTATTTGCTCAATGCAATTGTTCAATGGCATACCTACATAGATCTGTTGATAGGTTGATACAAACTTTTTAGTAAAGAATCTATTTTTGTTCATTTTGTCTCTAGGTGTGTACAGTGCTGCCCCCGCATTGGAGGTCTAACAAGACTCTGCCCGTCGCGTTTAAGGTCGTTGCCCTCGGTGACGTGGGCGATGGAACCCTGGTGACAGTCCGGGCTGGCAACGATGAGAACTGCTCGGCGGAGCTTAGGAACTGCACGGCCGTGATGAAGAATCAAGTCGCCAAGTTCAACGATCTGCGATTTGTTGGAAGAAGTGGGCGAGGTAAGTCTCATCTATCTGTTACTTTTATTGTGTTCATAATGAGTGTTATTTTACAGTAAGTAAGGTATTGTTACGGGGAGACTATTATTGAGGTAACAATAAGGTCCACCTTTAAAGTATATTATATCAAAGAAGTGCCATAGGTTTCAAGTAAGCCTTTATCCATCGTTACCCAAAAAATAAAAAATATTTATTAGTTGCTTCACGCAGGGTTACGAGTCTCCACGAACTTATTTCATTTCTAAGAAAGTTTCTACCTAAACAACAAATAAAGATGTTCTAGACGATAAACGTTATTTTTTAGATCACGAATAGCCTTAAGTCAACTAAAGTGAATCGATCGCCTAAGTATACATGCCCCGTGTATCTGATTCTTAACAGATCAATTACCCCCATTGACTTAATATTCAACAAAGAGAAGACCTGTTGAAATATTCAATAGAGAAGGCTCTGGGCTTTGTTTTTGAGTGCCCGCCCCAGGGAGAGGGGCTTTTTTATGAGTTGACGTCTACATTATCGTAAATATTCCGATATATGCTGCTATATTTTTCTGAATACGTTGAAATATTTTTCGCGGTATATGAGATGTGATATTTTGTTTTGGTATCAGTATCTTAAATTTCTTTTGGTACCAGATTAGGTGCCGTTGTAATTTTTTTAGAAAATTTGTTGAATTATATGAACTTTGATGAACATATTTTATGTTTTCAAGCATTTATTAAGTACTTAGCTAAGGTTGCTATAAATTTCTGCGAGATTTTCTGCGTTCAAGTGTGTGTACAGCAGATTTTGTGACTTCTTATGTATAATATTATTGCGTAATCTAGTACGCCTAGCTACTGACAATTGCCTGAACTAACCTACCCTAACCTAAAAGCACTTGTCTTTATTCGCGATTAGCGTTAATTTTTATTGCAAGCTATTCTGTTTCTTAACGCATATAGATAAAGGTGATCTTCGTATCCAGCTAGTCGGTCAGCTGCGATCAGCCAAGTCGAGACGTCTGCACTTGTAGCGATTCCGAACACAAGTGGCGATTAGTGGCCGATTACACTCGTATAGTAACTGCATCGATAATCGTAGATGATTATTTAATAGAAAGGACACGTACGTTACAAACATTAAAAAATAGACCAAGGCAACGGAGATTTGATATCCGATTTTTTGTTGATAGAATAAAGTACAAAATAGACTCAATATTATAACAAAACATCTTGCAGCAAAAAGAGTATAGGCGTACCTTCGTTTAGGTAGACTTATGACCTGAAGAAGACAGTTGGAAACTGTTGGACTCCGAGAACTTAAATGATGATAAATGATGACCAGACCACTTTTCAGAGCTAAGCCTGTATTCTTTTAACGCAAAAGTATTTGCCAGTCTAGAACCTAATGGTATTTGTAGTCACATTAACTCTTCAGTCAGGCAGTTCTAATCTTTCCTATGTTATGTTGCAAAACGTCTTGGCGCACTTGTAACACTTCGTAATGACGGCTCGTCTTACCGGCCAGTAAGTGACACTTTACCTTTAACCCCTTTTACTTTACAAAACCACATTGTCATGTCAGTCGCTGTTGTAACTTTGAAATTGCTTAATTTACCAGCAGATTACAAGACATTAAAAACGACGGATTATTTTCCACGGTGCAAATTAAACGCAAGATTGTTCCTTCAATGAAGCATTTATCAATGAACATAACGGAGAATTATCTTTCCAAAATGTTTTGTAATGAATCAATAAAGAAACATAAACCTTAGATACCTATAAAATTAAAAAGCGAAGCACTCATTTAATCAGTATATAATAAAGATATAAATAAGTGAACTCATAAAATGGATCGTGGGTATTATAATGCATTACACATAATACAACATTCATTCATGACTAAGCCGGTACTTTAATAATAATGAATTGAGCCTGTGTTGAAAACTTTACGTAAAATGGTGTAAATACTACACGATTTGTAATCTATTACAAAAGTAGCTTTAACTGAAGGGGTATTAAGCCAGCTTTTGACTATGGGATAAAATATAATTTAAATTACATCTTGAGATATAACATTTTATCGCTCGTCATACATTTGTATGTGACCGTTCACACTGCGCTATAATATATATTATGTACATCCCAAACTAGAAATATTTTTCGAGCGATATTTGAATGAGTATATTTTACCTCACGTCCCCGGACGTCGCAGTTTGAATGAAAGTAATTGGTAGTGGCCGAAGCTAAACTGTTCCAAAATATATATCTTACAATGTGAACAGCAATCGCGGGATGTAATATATAGCTCAAGATCATTCAAGATGTAATTTATATTACATCTCATAGTCAAAAGCCGACTTTATGCGAAACTATTCCAATACACACAAACAAGGATGTGTAAAGCGTGTAAAACTTAAAGGTTTAGGGATGGGAATGAAGAGAACATTAGAACCATAGAATAAAGAAAATGTAAAAATGCCATAATGATGATTTAATAATAATTGAATGAGGAGGAGGAGAATAAACTACTATACTACCTATGTATCTACCTACCTATCTACTCGTACCATAAAATTTTACAATAGCGTGAAATAAAAATTGTTTTGTGTTTCATCGGATCCCAAACCTATGAAGATGATGATGATCAGATGATGATGATCTTAACAACGTTTGTCGTACATAATTACGAGTACCTAACTTCTGTTATGTTTAATAATGTATATGATAGAGCTGCAATAATCATCGTCGACCAAATTTTGGTAGACTGAATACAATATGCGTGGCTAATTTTAAATTAATCACAATTACGATGTAATGGGCAAAGTGTCTCACATATAAATAAAAATATTGTTAACAATTCGTATATTTTTTTACTTAAATTTAATGCCACCACAAATTTTTCTTAATTTACCTACGTGAAGCCACGAGTATACTGAACCACAGCATCGAAGTTTTCTAAATCGCTTGCATATACAAAAACTCTGAAATGACGTAATCAAAGCACGGCACTCCCCAGGCATGATCACCTCGTCTGGTGGAAGATCTCCCTTTGCCAAATCGTCACTTCTACGTGATATAAAGACTATGTGATCTGAACTGTGAACTTACGTAGTGTCTCATATTCGAATAGTGTAGGGGCTAACGAACTAAGCGGGGAGGGAACTCTTGTAAGAAATATCAACACGCTACGCAACAGTATCTATAGGGGTGTTGTCATTATAAGACATAGCAGAATCTTTTTAAGACTTAAAACATAGTCTTATAAGATTTTTCTGAAGTTTACAGGAGACTCTACACTCTGGACTGATATTAAAAATAGACCACGTCAATTTATATAGTCTTTTGTAATCTATGTAAACGTTCCTATGTTAAGGATGATAGGACCTAGAAGCACTAGAGGTTTGAAAATTATGGGAAGCAATCCTTTAACAACCTCAAGGCAAGATTTTGTTGACAGCAATATTTTTTTCAATTTTTGTACTGATTCAGAAAACACAAAGAAAATAATTGTAGTTTGATAAGAAAATAATAGACGCCTGTCGCTAACAGTATAATAGGATAAGATTTCCGGCCCCAAAGCTGTACCGAGCTAATCCTCATTAACATTTCCTTAAACAAACAAAAGCTGCAGGTACGGAAAAAACCAATATAGCCCTGAATGGCAGGAAAGTGGAAAAGAAGTTAAGAGGTGTCTATTTGTCACGTTTCTTCCTGAATAACGCTCTGCTTTCCAATTAAGGGTAAGCGCTCTCTTTGTTTATCTTAAATTGCGAGAAAATCTCACTCAAATTATCGAGCTAAAGGACGAAGGGGAGATTGGTGCCCCGCGGAACATAACTTTTGTTTCGGGATAAAAAGTTGCCTATCTGATGTTGACGGACGGGCGTGGGGAATTTTTAATAAGCGAAAAATTTAATGAGGGTACGGACCAATTCTTCCTTCGGTTTGTCGTGTCAGCTGTGACGACTCAGAACTGAGACTTTGGAAGTGTGCAGTTTTTAGAAAGGTCCTTGTGATTCATTAACCATTAAATTCTTAGTACGCAATAAATTACTATAAGTTTGATCAATACATTTATCTTAGAACGCGATAATATTCACAAGGAATGCGTGCTATTGATGCTTATTAAAAGTGTTGTTTATGAATCGTTATTAATTAGAATGTGTTAGCTAATTGTTATTTTCTTTTCAATATAAGTCTCTTTAGATTCAAATGCGAAATTCAAATGAAATTTCCTTTGATCTCTCCGTATAGATGCTAAATATAGATTCAAATAAAAACCGAGAATAAACTAAAACTTGTTAAAACTTTACTAGCATAAATTTTTATTAGGGTTCCAAAGCTTCCAGCTAATTGGCGCCCGTGATTCGTCCCACCTTATTATGTTCGCGTAGCAGAGGGCAATTTAGCGCACCAGTAGTCAAGACAACATCTGCTAATCGATTGATTGACCCCCCTACTTTAGGCTCGATAAAAAACAGATCAATGATGCTCTTTGAAATACTAGGGTTCGGTACTTATGTTAGATAGACCTCTGAGGATAGTAATAGTAGTACAGAGGATAGAATATTAGTGCAGCTTAAATGTCGTAGCTTTGGAAGCTTTGAAAGCATTTCAACCATTGAAAATAAAAATAACTTTTTAATTACTCTACAATTCACGACCAGTTAGATAAATTATAAATCTTCAAGCATTTGAGTAGGTTTTCGTAAGGTTACTCATTTTTAAAAGAAATGTAGATGCTGCTCAAACATTGTTCTTGGTAATTTTTATCGAATTAATACACAACACAACTATATTAAATTATAATTTTGTGTAAGAAACAGTCTACAATTAAAGACTCGAACACATTACATTCTTTTTCTATAGCAACACTACACGTGTACGTATAAAAAGAAGCTTGTTAGTCAAACATTGCTGGTGAAACGACACAATAGCGGGCCCTTCAGCGCACCTTGCCCTCCCCATGAGGTAGAAAATTATTTTTGTATAAGAGAGAAAAATATCTCGGCCTCACCTTCCGTTATTAACTGGAGTTCCCCTTTGATGCAGTGTTGCCCTCTCAGCAACTAATGATTTTAAATTTGCTCTGTTATTTCAAAACCTCTTGTTGCCAGGTTGTGGGGCGACTCGAGTGTGAATATTCATTTGGTCTTGAGTTAGAATTTAGAAAGCTTTAATGCTTAATTGCTCTTTTTGATTGTCAAAGATCATAGTTAAATTTAGGATAGCCCACTAAAATATTATTCTAACATATTATTAAAACAATGGAATGGATGTCGTTTTAAGACTAGAACTCTTCATATGACGGATATTTGGCAAAATATTTGGCAACTGGTAAGTATTGGTGGCCCAATTACCTAATATCTATATTAAAATCGTTTTGGTATCAAATGTACTATTTATTGATATAATTCTCACATAGGTAAGTAGGTACTGAAGATATCATAAGAGAAATTTTCCGTTATTTACACCGACGAACATTATCGCCACGGATCAAGAGGGGTACCTATAACAATTTTTATTAATTTAAACCGGCAGTCAAGAAATGTAGACAAAAATTAATAATGGAAATTAAGATGAGGGAGAGAGATTGTAAAGATCATCTTGGTTAGAAAGGGAGGCGTGATCATTTTCTTTAGTGTTGGAGTCTTTTTCAAGTCGTGTTCTTTTCCGTTTTTAATTATTGAACCACTCATTCCTAATTATTGTTATTAGCACAGGGGAGAGTGGTGAAAATTGAGGGCCTCGACGAGTAATATTGACCGCTGGCTGGAGGTGCGTCTCTAGGGAGGATTTTAATTGTTGCCGCTTTCGACTTTTCTCTTGTTCTTTGAGACGCTTCAATAAACTCGAATTTTACGGTGTCTCGTTGGTATTAAGTTTTATTAGTGAGGGTTTCTTTATTTGTTCTAGGGACGGCTGAAGTTTTGCGAATTTGTTTGGCTTAGTTACCTACTTAACTAGCATCAGAATGAATAAGATTTTATTTCCGATCTTGCTTAATTATAGGTTTGTTCAATACGTCAGTATACTTTAATTCTTTAGGAGTTTTAATTCCTTTCTTTTCGATTCCGTAGTTCTTGTATACTTACGAAAAATTTTAATTTTTCGTTCAGTTTTTACATAAAATTTAAAGTACTAATCGGATCAGTGAAAATTCATTAAACTACATAAATCTTAACTTTCAATTCCAGCAAACCTCTATAACCCCCAAAGCGATATTAAAAATCGTAGCCAAAATTGGCAGACAAAGCCTTATATCAACAGTATTATGCCCGGAGGCTGTTAGGGTAGATCATACAGTCAGTTGGCTAATGTCGCTAATGCGTTTCGATCCGCATTACGTTATACCCAAATTGCCCGCCTCAGCGCGCGATCCCCGGTAAGCCCTGAAACCGAGATCAAAGACGGGGCCATTACGATTGTGGCTCATTTTTTATTTAGATCCCGGAGAACTCTTATCTTAACGTGCCTCCCGCCTACTTTATGACGTTATAAAGCTGATTTTTAATCTTACGTGCCCCGAATTGGGGAATTTCCACTTCCGTTCGGATTTCACCCCGCGAAATTATGCTTTTCACGATATGTTTGTGTTTTAACGCTTTTCGGATTGTGTTGATTTCAATTTTGTGGACTTCTCTTTATTGATGAGAATATATCTGATGATTTAACCTTCGGGATACCTTTTACTACTTTGTACCTATTTTTAGGTACATATATGCATATTGAAGCTGCTTTTAGTTTGTAAATGAATCATTTATTTATGAGTCATACTATAATAATATAGAAGTTACATATTTATTTTTATATCTAACGTATACTACACTATTAATAATGTTGCCGTCCTCTCCGTCGTCCACACCATAGGTCTCCTTTTATCGACGCCGCTCCGGCCGGTCCTGGCCCCTTGAATCCAACAGTTTCCTGCTATCTGCGAATTTAATATCCACTTATACAAAATAAGTCCGTCTATATGGAATCGTGAGTTGGTGTTATTTCATGCAAACATATTGTAACGGGGCAGCGCGCCCCTTCGCGGCAATATCGCGCATGAACCGTGTCGCACGTGCGCGTGCAATATGTTCGGGGAAGTCTTTTTATGAATAACTTCAATGATTTATGAAGTACGTTGAACGCCTCTATTCTTACGAGTGCTGTTGCCCTTTCACTTTGGCTATGGGTGAAAGACGTAAAAAATTGAAATTGCTTGAATATTGAAAAGACGGACGAAAGTTGAAGACCTGAGTGGCGCAGCGGTTAAGACTCCGGTACGCTGCGTGAGGTTAAGCGTTTAAATTTTTATTTCTCGTCTTGGTAGTAGGTACACATACCTGTACTCACAAGGCACTCATGGCATAGGGAGTCTCAGCCTGGGGACTAGTGTCTAGTGTAGATTTATTAATAAGAATAAGAAGGTATCTTGGCCCGCCGTAAAAGTACGCCTTCATGCCTTTTGTACATTGACTAATAATTAATTTGAGTCACGTGCTTAGCCCAATATGCCTCCTTATGAGTAGCATCGCACCACGATTAAGATTGTACTTAACTAGAAATTGGACGCGTGTGTTGTAGTAACCACCTAATACCATATTCTTAGACTTAGACAAATACAGAAATGTCTTTTAAGGTAACAAAGGGGATCCTTTATATTCTTGTTTCCTCTACTCTAGGCGTTAGCTTTCAAAGGAGCACAATGTACGTTGTTTCTTAACAACGTTTCTTTGTCTCATATGGATACCTATTCTGTTTAAGTAAGTATTTTATTTAAATCTTAGGCACGGTTAAGCCTTTTCATGTCCACGATCTGGCTTCGACATACGATACAGATGATCTAACGTGGATTGTTACAGTAGAACACATAAAGGATGATCTACGAGTAAGAAGAACATTAGTATAATATAATACTCCGGTTGGTATTCAAATGGAGGATTTTTTATCTCCTCAAGTAAAAGCGGTGTTTATGAGTGTTTTATGAAAATAAGCGGGCGCCCGCTCATTGCGGGGAGGTATATCGGGGTGTTGGGAGTTCTAGCACAAAACATAGTAGGTACGAACAGAAGGGCAGATTCAGTTCAATCAGTCAGTAACACATCGACACCATCGCCGCCATCGCCATATGTGCGAAATGCAAACAAAGGGAATAAAGACGCAGTGAAGGTCCGAGGATTAATTTTTGATCTCGATATTTTCCAATATCACGAAACAATTTATTTGCTACCAAGTGAAAAAATTAAAACAATCGAGGATTAATTTTTGATCTCGATATTTTCCAATATCACGAAACAATTTATTTGCTACCAACGTTGTTTCGTCAAACACTCACCGTTTACCTTGATTGTACAGAGATTTGGTACAATTGTTCTACATACATATGTGTTGTAGTTGAAAGCGTTTTACTCGTAATATAAGTTTGCCTTCTGTACTTCGTGTGCTTTGCAGTGCTAGCCTTTTGGCCACCAGCCAGCCGCTATGGTACCGCGATAAACCTTTCTTTGTTTGCTCCAGAACACTCCATGTTTCTTATATTATAGTGAATTTTAATGTAAGTGCTTTAAAGTAAAAACTGAAATTTCTCTTTCCAGAAGTAAATGCTTAGGTCCTTGTATTTAAAGCATAATATATACACTATTTATTATTGAAACGTAATGTTTCTTATTTGTTGTCAATTTGTTTTAAAGCCCTAACAACGTAACCAGTGAATGTAACGTTATAATTCATGTTTGTTTTACAACTACTATACTTCGTAATTACAATTCACAAAATTCATACATAGAGGCGAAGTTAATATAAGGCGTACCAGCTTGTATAATCCATGCTAAAATCTAAAGCCAGGCTTCTTAGACTAATATCGCAACGTGAGTCAAGGAATGTGAGAGCTGCAAAAGCATTAAGGATTCGGCGAGCAGTCGTCAAGAGTTATCTCAGCGGCCGAGCGACGCCGCGTGCCGACACGACGCTATGGCGACATTCCCGAGGTAGTAAATTCCCGAATCTCACTCAAGAATGGTTTCGAAAAATTGCTCAGAAATCCCTGTATTTGTTGTTGTTAAAAATTTTGGATGGTTCTGGAAAAAAATGCTGGTGTTTTCAAATTTTATATTTTGATAGATTTATGTACTATTTTGTTAGGTTAATTAGAGGTCATGTTTGTAATTCATCGGCGTTGAACGTCACCCGCGTGGTCGCACGATATCATCTCTTTGCCAATTATGTACCTGTATAGAGAATGGTATTATATTATATTGACTGCAATTAAAAGTATAGAATAGAACTGATATACTCAATATGGTTTTAAGCCTCGCGATCTAAGTATTTAAAGACAACTGTTTGAACAAGATTAAAAATAATCGCATTTTAAATTAAGTACTTCAGTACCTATACCTTAATTAAAAATTAGTTATTTATATAGATTGACCAGTAAAGTGTAAGGAATATCTCCGCAACCAATTGTCAGGCATTGTTCCGTGATGCTTGTGAGCATTCTTGGAGTTCTTAATGCATTCCAAATGCCTCGTCGTAGCAGCAAGATCTTGGAACGTGTTTTGGATTCTCGCTGGAAAATTCAGGTTACCTCCCCTGTAGTAAATACCAGCCTACCGTACAATATTGAGGTTTTAGAAAATGTAACAGTTTTGTTTTTGCAAAACCTTTTAACACACTATTCTGGCCTTTATTTTGAATATTTCTAATTATGTTACTTCGGAATACTATTTTTCATATTAAATGAATATCAAATTGGCATGAAGGCCATCTGATAACAGTGGTCACTGCAGCCCAATGACACTCACGTTCAACCTTAACCACTTCGCTGTCTCGTGAGTCACATGTGATACATACTCATTGCTTAACTATTGTGTCTATTTATTGGACAGGCCAAGTGTTAAATAAAGTAGAGGTCCGTTTTAAGTAGCCAAACCGGCAACTCTCAACCGAAACATATGTAGGACTATTTCCCCAATTTAGGTATAGAATCTGAACTGATAACTATGATGAACTAGGATATTTTAATAACCATAAGTAATTACTCCTCTTGTTCTCAGGGAAATCCTTCACCCTGACCATAATGCTGGCGACATCCCCGCCGCAAGTGGCGACCTACCAGAAGGCCATCAAAGTGACGGTGGACGGTCCCCGGGAACCTCGATCGAAAACCAGGCACCACGGTTTCCATCCCTTCCACTTCGGCCCGCGGTTCGCACCAGACCCGCTGATGGGATCACTGCCTTTTAAGTTATCAGGTAAACGTTGGACTAAACTGTGCCCGCGACTTAAATCCCTATCTCAAGCAGTAAAGGATAACCAAACTAAATCACTTGGGATACTAATACTGAATACAGAATTTACATCCTAATGCATCAATAGCACTTCAAGTGCCTTATTGATATAAGTAGATACTCGGTAACTTACCTCTCCGTTGGTCCTGTGTTATATAAATTGAGATATAACGAAGATGCTGTTTTCGCTCACGTCATCTATCTGATGCTATCGGGCAGATATTAAATTGTCAGACCGTTGTCACTCCGTTGGACACCCCAGAGGGGATTTAATTTGGCCTAGAAGTTTCGCAAAACAATTAATTATCGATTTCCACCCTCTTTTGACACCTGTAAGAAGTAAAGGGATCGCACTCTTTGATGTTTCGTGTGCAATCGAATTTCGTGCTTTCATTTTCATTTATATATTACGAGTACATTCTGTTGTATTGTAAAGTAGTATACTTACTAAGTAGTGTTCGGTCACCGGTTAAAGTACTTTCCTCTTTTATATGCGTATTATTTAAATTATCGCTAATTTAAATACTTACGTATTTCATTTAAATGATATGTGTAAGTCTTCATCATGGATGATTAATTTATGTCTTATTGCATGATAGCGTGCATACATGATTGCATGTACCTAACAAATTTGCAAACAATTTCATAGTCTTAATTCTAAGTAGATACCTTTAATTTAATATCCCAATAACAATTTAAATGCGATGTAAGAAATTCACGGATTAATTGTATACATCTACCACAAAGGATACTTTTCATATCTCTCGGGTTCCCCAATTCCGACACACGCGTTCGATATCGCAGACAGACTCTAGTACTTACACGTGATAAATATTATCAAAGGGCAGAATTTTCATAACATATCTCTCCACACTTTACGATATGCTACAATATTGTAGGTCTATAAAACGCGAGGCGTCGCCGAAGCGACCGTCGCTAGGCGTCGCCGCGCACCTGCTGAGATGTTAATAAAGTTCAACGAGCACAATCAACTGCGCCCCTATTTGTGACAAAAACGGTCTTTTTTTCTTTTGAAGATTCTAGTAAAATATATTAAAATTCTAATTTTACGAAGAAATAAAATACCAATGCACGGGCTGCCTTGCAATATGATTTAAAAAACGCGGAGAGAGAGAGGTAGGATTGATAAGGATGAGGTTAGCTTCAAATAGGACATACCTTTGTTAAGCAGTGCGTGTTAAGAGTAGCGTGGCTATCTGCTCTCTGAAGGCAGAATAAGACAGGTATCAAAACATAGATCAAACAAACAGAAGAGAATTTGAAAACAAATTATTCATTAACTTTACCTTACACCTAACACACAATAATTGAACTCAATGGATTATGTACAAAATGTACAAAACAGTAATGTTATTCTCGCGTTATCGGATGCTATAAACATTAATGCGATAGGTAGTCAAAGTACATATTTACTTCGACGATATTTTAATCCCATTACACGGACCGCGGTCACGGCGCGATTCACATCGGCAAACTAAATATTTCGCATTAAATTATTATGCGCTTCTCTTGAAACATTGCTGGCAGTTACGTGTTTACCTTGTGCGATTTTGTTTGCATAACGCTGGAAATGGGTCACATTTACTGGACGCAGTAATTTACAGTATTAACAGAGGGAATGAGATAGCGTATTTTAAATTGCAGTCCGTAAATTATCTTTGCGGGTTTTATCTTAATTATTATTAATTGGAGGCACTCGGTGTTTTAAAATGTTTTTCAAAATGTTAAAATAATAATAATATGGAGACTATGTGTTCCCGATATAATCTAGAGGAGATCATGTATGAGATGGAACGTCTTCCGATGCATCAACCTAGAATTCTTATGAAAATGTATGAAATATTTCGACCGCGTGATTCAAGATTACAGTGACCCTATATTTAGGTGAATGACAGAATTTTTCGGCACATTTTTTTAACCTATCTTTATACATTCAGCATAATATAATATTATAAGTGTGCCATCGGTCGTCGTCGGCACTTAACCTATAGCATAATACGAGTATAATATTATACTCTTATTATGCTGAAAGCGTCGTGTAGCATGTTGATCTTACTAGTTAGTGTTACTATTCTTGCCATTAAATAGTCTACTAGAAGAAATAAATCCATTGATTAATTAATCCTAAAATCTCTTGTCAGCAAAGGATTTCTTATCACTGTACCTATACAATAAATGGGCACAATGGTAAAACAATGGTTATGTATCACATGCGACTTATGGGACAGCCAAGTGGTTAAATTACCTAAATGTATTTGCAGAGAACTGCTGCTGCTGCTTACTGCAATCAAACTTATCCAATACAGTGTGTGTGTTGAGTAAGGTCCTTCTATGAAGGCGTGTCAAGTCCACGTGTCTCGACTGTGTCTGTGTGTCTCAGTGTGAGCACAAGAGCGTTCAGTGTGTAATTGCATTACGGCCCTTTGACGCCCGCTCTAATGAAGTTTGCACCACTTGCGTAGTTGCTCGGTGCACCGAATTTCATTGCATGTCTACGTATGTAGAACGTGTTTATTTATTTATTTATTGTTTTGGTTTATTATGGATATGAGAGGGCATGAGGTTTATGAAGATTAAAAGAATTAAGTTTCTATAGATAAATAAAATTAAAAATAAAATAAGAAAACAAAGTTTAAACACTTAAAATTTTATCGTATCTGCCAAAATATTCAGTTAGGTTAATAGATTTTATACAATAGTTTATTTTGAAAGCGTGATCTAATTAATGATTGATTATATATTCTTTTTTTCTTCTTAATGTTATTTCTTTACTAGGTCTTTATAAATTAGGAAATTAGTGTTTATCTTATAAGACTCTTAAAATCGCATGAAATGAAGTTTAATAAATCTAGAGATAAATCCATTTTATTTAAGGTACTTTCTACACCAGAAATATCGATGTTCCCTGTCTATAATCATCTTGATTGTAAAGTAAAATTTAGTGTTATGAGCAGCTACGCAAGTGTCGCAAACTTCATTAGAGTGAGCGTCAAGGCGCCCTACTGAAAGGGTACGCAATTACGTAGGTACTGGGCGCCTTGTACACAGTTGAGTTGGATGGTTCAAATATGTAAAAATGAATGAATGAATGAAATAAAAACATTTTAATAAAATAATTACATATAAATAGAAAAACGTTATTTTTGTAATAATTATATTCAATACTAATCTGTCTACCATGATATTTCCTAAAAATATAAAATTATGTTGTCTTTATTTTATATTGCTTAATGCTAAGCTCTATGTACCTATTACCTCGGCTATGTAGTTTATTCACCGTGGCCGCGTGGCGAGCAGCTACGCAAGTGACGCAAACTTCATTAGAGCAGGCGTCAAAGGGCCGTAACGCAATTATCCACTGGGCTCCTTGTACATAGTTGAGTCAGATAGTTTCACAGAAGCACCGAATAACGAATCAATGTTCTGTTTTCGGTTTTTAAATGCATGTTTTGATACTGTTATTATTTATTCCATGCCCTATAACGCGGAGCGTTTGAGGTAGAGCTTAATGTTTTTGAACAAATTTTACGGTTGCTACCTATATGAGATGAAATATAGCAAAAAACCTTTAAATTTGAAGCGTTACTTGTATGAGATTTGTTTATTTGAATCGTATTTTGTATTTAAACTTTTTACTGAATCAAGAAAATTAAATTTATTTGCTAATTTTTTGTCAGTGGTATTAAGGTTACGAAGAATTAAAAAAAATTAAACAACTTTTACTACCTTTAAATGTCGCATAGCAGTATAGGCTTGTATTTCAAGTTGTCTCCGTAAAACTTTCCCGGATGTCAAAGGCCTGTAACTCAATTACATCGACACCTTGCGAAGTGTCACGAATAGGGCGGCAAGGTTATACGCTCATTCAACTTTGGGTTGTATTTTTAATTTAAGCCTAAATGTTCTTAATAGATTTTTCCTGTAAAAAACAGTAACAGAATAGATAAGGCTTTTCAAAATTAAGAGGATTTGTTTTGTTTTTATTTCGATTTGTTTAAACTCTTTCAAACAGTGTCAAACTAAATAAACGGTATCAAACGGTAAACAAACTAAGTAAACGGGAGAAACCTACCTGTAGACGTAGACTTCTATAGTTCATAAGATTTTAGCGATGTTATAATAACGCTAGTAATAGTGACGCCGCGCTCCGATTATCTCAACTTTACTTAGATAAATAAACAGATTACAATATTATACATCGAATTCACGTCACTATACATAAACTGTTCACATAGAGCGAATCATAATAAAGTTTTATAGGAAGCTTGGATTAAAATAGAAGTAAGTCTATGTCTGTAAAAGTAAGTAGTAAAAACAAAATTACTTACTTTTATTTGTCATATTATATTACATTATCATTTGTGGTTGTGTAAGTATCATTTAGATGTGTGCCAATATGTTGTCTCCATATAACTTTCCCGGGTGTCAAAGGCCTGTAACTCAATTACACTGACACCTTGCGTAGCGCGACACGAATATACGAGTACGCCCCACGATTATACGCCCATTCAGTTATCAATTGTATTCGTATTATTATTGATCTTTTGACTGAAACTAAGGTTGCGCTTTATTAAAAAATATCTGTTGTAACGGTGAAGGAAAACATTGTAACCACCTGCATGCCTACGAGTTCTCAAAGGCAAGTGAACACACAATACACAACACGCACTAGGCCAGCGTGGTGGACTAAGGTGGACTAAGGGTTACATCTTTATCATTGTGAGAAGAGACCCTGTAATGGGGGTTACAGGTACAGCTCATCAAAACACATTGCATACCTTTTTATACAGGCCAATACAAGTGTTAGATTTGTACATAGTACATCCACTTAACCAGATTATCTGTGTATGCAACAACTGCGTACTCTATATATTATTTGGTTGTCTCGATACGAGCATTCTCATTAGAGCGCGTAGCTTTTTCAAGAGCGCGGGTTGTATCTCTTTGTTCAGTTGGAAACATTCAGCGCACTCCAATATGTAAATTCCGTGAGATCGGCGTAGCGTCTCCGCTGCCCTCTTAGAAGCAGTAACCCTTACGAAATCATGATAAATTATCCACACTCACGTTCACGCGCTGTACAGACACGATTTTGCACCGGAATGTGGGAAATCTTGGATGTGGCATTCAAATTAGTATCAGATAAATCTGTATCGGCTACTGCTTCAGTTGTTTCGGTTTTTACTGTGACTTTCCCTTTTGAGTCCCTTAAAGAGGTCGCTAATAATATTTCTACTGTTCAATTTCATTCGATTTTAATAACAGTGCTATGAGCAAAACATGAACGCTATCGTTAATGTATTCGTACGGTGAACGTCACTTTGTCTGACATCTTCCCATACTAATGGCAGTTCGATACTATTATTATACGATACTGCGTTAGTTCATGCTCGTCCACCCATATCGCTTGTCTAGACTGACTGTAAACATGAAGAGAATAAAGTTTCTTAATTAATTGTTTCCTAAGGTCTAGCAGCTACTTAGCTGCAAGCGTACCTGTCCACGGCTCCACGCGCAATATAAAAGTTAAGAAGGCGATCGGCGATCCATTCATTTGCATATCCTTGCGCCTCACGTCGTCGTGCGAGCGCCACTTAAAGTCGCAGCCTTCGCATTATTAATGAGGGAGCCTTAGAGAAAATTAAATATAGCATTAGGCCCGGAAGCCCGGGATTGAGGGGGGAGGGGAAAGAAAGAGTGGGTGGTGTAACCCTTCCGCGGCACGCGACAATACGGGTGCATAATTACGCATTTGTAAATTTTAAATGTCCCACCCACCTCATACAGCCTTTTGTATGGCGTGATTCGCGCTTTTACCGAGCCTTTAAACGCTTTCAAATGAATTCGTATGATGATGACGCGAGCACGATTAACTCTAAATGCGACGAGCAATTTTCACGACCTCCATACGCATGTTAATAAATGCCGCCGAATTACTCTATAGATGTTGTACTTACTTACTGCTATTTATTCGTCGGGCAATGTTTATCAGAAATTTTAAATGAGCTGTAAAATTGTGATAATAAATGTTTTATTTACGTGCATACGTGAATTTTAAAATGAGGTGCTGGACATCAATTTAACTCCCGTGGCGGCCTTTTATTTTCAATTTTTTATTAACCATGTAACATGTTATTTATTTAGATTGCTAAAGTGATATTTTATTGGTAACATTTCAACATTCTGTTGAAAGGTAATATTCGTAATCTTAACTCATATCGATATACTTAATATTCATTACGTAGACAAAGTAGTATCTTCGATTCCATATTATTTAAACGCCAAAATCCGTTTTCCTCGCTAAAATCTAAGTCCCGTCCTAAAATCTGTGTTTATTTACGAAATATGTCACAACCTAACCTTCTACCTTACCCCAACAGCGAAAGGTTAATTAAGCTAAACAAAAAGGGGTTAAACAAAATCAATAGCAGCAAATTCATTAAGTGTTAAGCAGATTGAAATCCAACATGGCGCGCAAGATGGCGTAGGGTTAAGGCGGGTTGACAAAGCGGGTCGTTAGTTGGCGAGGTCTCTTATTAACCTTATGATGTACGAGGGCATCCGTCTTGCTGGCTCGTGTTACCAAAGCTATACGTACAGTTGTTCAGCCGTTCGGATGTAGCGCCTTCGTTAGTGCGGTGTACCTACGTATAGCTATAGTTGTGTGAAACTGTGAAATAGTGGAGCTTTTCTAATCAATCTATTGTGGGCTACAGCAAAGATTTTCTCTCACTATGTATTTAATAAATTCCCCATACATTATGGAATGGAATTGGATTTATTTGTGGGATTATAAACGAGTATTTTATTCTTTAAGCTTCATCCAATTTTATACATTTTTAAGTAAGCAAACACAAACATGTGTGTTTGTATTTAAGAAACGAAAAAGTACAAATGATATTAAAAGGAATCTAAAAGGTATCTAAGGTATACTGAAGTCATAAAACATTATAAAAATGTTGATTTAAATATAACTTAAACGTTAAATAATAATTGATTTTTTTAACACAAGTTACCTTATTAATTCCTTAAAAAATATTGTAACCCTTTGGGAAACCATTGCGGAGATTCGTCTCCCCTCGCAATATACGCTAGTGTAATAGTCCATTCCAGCTAAAAAATCTATTAAAAATGATTTAAAATTTACAACTTTCTCACTGTAGACGAACATACAACATATTAATTTTCAACAAGCAACCCAACATTTCGCCACGAGTTTCGCAAACGACAGGAGAGACAGTCACATGTCTCGTTCAACTCTCGCGAAATATTTGGAACTACTCACATATGCGCGGCAACAATTTTAAACCTCGTTGAATCGTATCACACGTGTGACAAGCGGCCCGGAAACTTGGAGAATTAATTTGAGTTGTTAGTTTCTTCTAGTTATTAATATTTCGTATAATTATATTATTTATATATTAGGTACCTACCTACCACTTGTTTTAATTATACAATTTCTTGTTACGCGTATAAAGCTGCGTTTCTACTTTATCTTTTTTACACATAATCGTAGCCTGTATGTCATGTGCCCAACCACCAGACCAATATAATCACTTATAATCATTTTAAAGTTAAGCAGAATGATTAATGGCTTCTGTGCCTGGATAATATTATGCAATCTTAGTTTTGTTTTTAAATATTACAAAACAATACATAATATTTTTAAACGTACTTTTTAATGAGCATTAATAGTAGGTATTCGGCGAAAAAGAAGATGGTTACGTTCTTTAACTGTGCAGTTCAAGTTAAAGGACAATACTCAAAAGATGTAGAATAATTACTGAAAAGTGCTTTTAACCCTTTCTCTAATCGCTGCGAAGGGTCTTAGATGATCATTAAAAATTCCGCCCTAATCCCGGACATCGGAATCACACTAAAAACGCAAATACTTTTATCCCGGTAATCCCGGTCGTCTTCGCGGATTAGCACTGTAGCGGTGGAAGGAAAAATGCAAGAAGCAATCTAGCAAATGGCATTAAAATGTTTGGATACAACCCTCTCGCGCCGCCGCGATTTCTCAAAGTCCGGGAAGAAAAAACCCCTTCGCTATATCCAATGTAGCGGACGGGCACGTCTTCGGAGGCCAATCCGCACGGGTATACTGAGTAGTGGTGGATTTGATACTTTCGTAAATTACTTTTTTTTAAATAATATGAATGGACGACCATTTTACGTGATATGAAAATATACGGATTTTATGTTTCATGATAAAATTAACGATGTATACTTAAGAAGAGTTAGCGGTACATAGTACAAATATTGTCAACTTAGGTTTACTGTTGAACATTTATTAAAGATTTTTAAAGATATTTACATTGAAATTAGAATTGGCCGATGTGATATATTTAATCTGGTCATAGAAAGTAATTCACTATAGTTATAGAAAGTATTTGACGTACAAAACTGACTTAAAAGATTAAGATGTAGTTCGGTTCATACATTGTTTTGAACCCCAATTTTGTTTTCTTTCTAGATCAATTTGTTTCCTTACGTAAAGAAGTTACTTTCAAAAGAAAATAAAAAAAGAAAAATTTACTCAACAAAACTATAAAGGTCCTTCAATCCAACTACTTCCGCGATTACACACTATGCACACAACACAAAGAATTCCAACATTTTTAACGAATGCAAATCGTCTGAAGCTGCCCTCTCTTTTGTATCTTTGGGCGGGGAATACGAAATGAAACAATGCCTCTCCATTTTTTATGTCGCGGAAAAATAAACTTATCTACAATATTGGTACAGTAACATTGAACTATCTCAGCTAAAATGTTCGTGTAGGTACAGTATGTTTAATCATTTTAGGGTTACTATAAAGCAGTATTTTTCAGAATTTCATGGAAGAAAGATAATAGGCATGATGACTAATCTTCAAAATCTCTTCTATGATATTCAGAAGTTTCTATTAAGTTTCTACTAAGTATGTCTAAAATATATCATATTTCTGTAAAAAATTAAGGTTTTTCCAAAACGCAGAGAAAAAATAAATTCCACTAAAAAATGCAGAGATCGCGTATACGCTTAAACGAAACAAAATGACGTTTACTGAGACGTGATGTCAATTGACGTAATTCGATCTGATGGGTGTTTAAGCTATCATGGCGGATTGTTGTATTTTGTAGATTTATTTTAACAACAAATAAATTTTTAATCTCGACATTAATAAGAGAATAAATACATGATTCAAAATCTTTCAATCCCATTTCATTAGATCAGATAAATATTTTGGGGATACTTGATTACTGCATCATGCCTATTGCAATGATAAAAAATAAATTTTAAAATCAAGTGTATTTTAATTTTGAGCATTAATTACATTATTGAATTTTTTTAATTAAAAGTTTTTTACGTAACTACGTAATAAGTCATTAAAAAGTCTTACAGCAGACACATTAAAGTGAATAAAATGGTGCCTGTCTGATCAGTCGGGTTCAATATCTTAACCCGTAATCGTAAATGCTTGGCGCGATTAGGACGTAATCCTAAAAAGCAGCTTGTCTAATTGCATCGAACTCATGAGACACTATAAAGGCTAAGCGGTCGGATTCAAAATAATGTGTTTTACATTTTCGTAGCGACGGTATCTGCGACATAAAACGGTCTGTAATTTATTCTATTGCTGAAAGGGTTGGGTTGGCTCGGGGTGGGAATTACCCAAGGTGGGTGCTAAAGGGTTAAGCCGAATATACGGGGTCGTGCCGGCAAACTTCGTTAATTTATGCGCTTAAAAATGTCAACTGGAAATTATGACGCCGAAACACATTTCCTATTTCATAAATGTGTTTGCGATAATATGACAATGTATTTTTGATTTGTAGTAGTATTGAACTGCTTTATACGTTGTCTATGATCTTTATTCTACTCAATTGGTATTGGCGATAAATTTTATGAGAACAAAAATAAACGCTGTAGTATAGCGTTATTAGAGTTTCATGTTAAAAAATTTGCGACGTGAAGTTACTCTTAAGGATCCTGCATACCCTGGGTCTGATGCTAGGCGGGCGGTGGCCTGGGAACTCTGGGTCTCATATTGGGCGGGCGGTGACCAGAGTGCCCTGGGTCTGATGCTGACGAGCGGTGACTTGGGCGCCCAGAGTCTGATGTTGAACGGGTGGTGATCTGGGTGCCCAGATAGATAGGCTGACGCCTGTGCGTCCAGGTCCGATGCTGGGTAGGCCGTGACCTGCGCCAATTAGGTCTTATTCTGGACGGCTGGAGACCTGGGCGCACGAGGCTTTATTACGTGCTTCCAACCAATTTTGTCTTGATTTGGTAATATTGATAAGCAGATAAAATTCAAAAGAATTTCGCAGATAACAGGGTTCCTGAATATTCTTTGAAACATTGTGTCAAAACACAAAAGTAAGTAATACTAATACTTGGTAAATGAAAGGAACTTGCTGAGCCTTGAAACAAACTAGAGAGAGTAAATAAAGGAGCTTAAGTCTGAAATTTCATTTTGTACTGAAGTTTCCACAAGATGAGTCGAATACTTGTAAATTTAATAATTGTATATTGAAACTTCAAAATACCGAAGTAGCTGAAAAGGGAAACATTGCAAAGTGAAAATCTTATGTAATTTTTTTTGAAAATTTGTCTTAAATGCTAGGCTGATTATGCTGCAATTAGAAAAAAAAATCTATTATATTTTTTATTTTAAAAATCGCTTCGCTAGCAAATCCAAAAAACCTATTTTTTCGAAAATTTTTTTTTTACTTATGCGATCAATTTGGACTTTGGTGTATAACAGTGCATATTTCAATTTAGACAGATCAATACAGAGACCTGTGTTTAAAATTTATCGTGTTGGTTTGTTAGTCGGTTATGTCGGCCAAATAGGACAAGATCTAACGTTCATGGAAATGTTTATCCACTATGGAATTTGTGTAAGAGTGAATACCTATTTTGACCGGACCAAAAATGATAATAATATTATTGGCGATGATGATTATAATATCAGAGATATTTCTTAAAATGATGTTTATAATAACAGAGATACTTCTAAAATGGTCGTCTAATGATTCAATCAGTCCTGGCGTTAAGTCTTAACAATGAACAACGCTTGTCGTCAAAGTGTGTTGCGGGGTAGATAAGGTGCGAATTGAAACCCGGGGGAGACTCTCATTATTTAAATATTCTGACGAGTGCGTTAAACGGCCGTTAGCGCTAGTCGAGTGTTCGAGATAACTCACGGCCCTATTGTTTTGTTGATTGACTTGTTTTCGCACTTAGAATAAGTATTATTGACGGTACTGAAAGGGAGCATGCATTTTATTACGGCTTTCGAATTGTGTATCTTAGTCTAGATTTTTAGGATTTGTTCATTATTATAGCACATAGCTTTAATTTTATTCATGGTTATTCATGGATTGAAGATCTTTTATCTGAGTATTTTTTTTCGTAATAATGAATAAATTAAGCCTTTGTCCACACAATTTTTCTAAAACGAATAAGATTTCAAAATACATTAGTCTGTCAGTAGGTATCTTATTTATCGGGCCTCGACAATCTATTGTAGAGTTCTCAAGTGCGCCATAGTTTCTTTCACCTCGTATATTTTTATCTCTATTATTCCTGTAGCAAATAGGTCACTTTTCTTTGGTCTGACTGAAGTCCTATATAAACAGGACCAAGGATAGGCGTGCGTTGCAGACCGTATGAACGAGATAACATCATCAACATTTTCATTTTTTGTCGGCAGGTATAGCGCACCAACTGGCAGGGTTGCCCGGCGGTGAGTGGGGGGCGCTGGCGCGGCACTACCCGCCGCCACTGCTGCCTTCCCATCCACACTTCACACCACACGTGTTGCCGCCGGCACATGCCCAGCATCAGCATATACCACCTCCGCCTCAAGAAGCTGGTAAGAGTTGTTGCCTTTATCAGAGATTGCCAATCATTAGGTAAAGAAATATAGGAACCACCGCTATATGTACTCATCGTTTCTTAAGGACACCTCAATCACTCAGCTGTTTTAGTTGATAGACCTCAAACCTCTTGTGGGAGAACAAAAGGTGGAATATTGTTCCGCAGTAAGAAGTGCGAAGCTAAAAGTTTCTTGAGAATATCACAGTATTCACATTTAAATAAACTATAAATATAAGATTGCTCATGATTGTTGCAGATGTGACTTCAGACAACCCTACAACTATGCACGCCCACAGTACCACAAGCCCGGCCAACTCGCGACCGGGATCGCCGCAAGATGACGACATTTCCGTGACGGCGTCGAGCAGCCCGCCGCCCGACGAGCGACCGGGCGCCTTCACATCTGTCACCAGGTCGAGGAAACCTCTGCAGCCGTTGCCCGCGCCCTCTAGTCTGTTCCACAGCGCATTAGCGGCGCAATTATTCCTCAATTCTCCCCTGTTGCCAACACCTCCCGCATGGCTTTACTCCCAACTGTACGGAGGGTACGACTGGTGGCTGAGACCGCCGCCTCCACAGGATGATTCCGCCTCTAGTCCGGACCGAGAGGAAGAAGCTGGCTCTACGGCGTCCAACCCAGCGAAGAAAAGACCAGCGTCCCCAGACTGGAGCGAACAGGGTGTCAGAACGCGCAGCAAGTCTCTCATAACCTCAGAGAGACGACCCGTGGACGTTTGGCGCCCGTACTAGATTATTACTGACTGTTGTGTATATGTGAAGAATACAGGAAGTATTTTAGTGTATGTGATCGCCGTGTGTACCGTCCTCAGCGTTCGGTGAATGACCATAACGAAATACGAGTAAGTGGCAGATACTCGTAAATCTTATCTAGAACAATACGGTCGGATACGAATTCGGTAAACTAGTCATTACTGTCAATAGGTGTTTTTACGTTAGATAAATGAATGTGAATTTCAGATTGTAATGTTTAAATTATTGTTGACTGTATTATAAGATAATGCAAAGTCTGTAAATAAAGTTAATGAAGTTTTTGATATCTCTGAATTAATTATTCCATCCCGATTTTCGTGGTTTCAGATGTAAAATGTGAAAATAAATGTAACTGAATTTAAATTCTTGGCAACTCATGATATGAAACAATAAACTAAATTATTGGAGCTCGTTTGATGGCACCGTGTGAGGGATAAATTTTTGGATTGCATCCATATTATTCGTAACCGCAACAAAATGTATAGCGTTTTTGTTCGCTGGATATAATGTTATGACATAAATTTCGTATAACGTATGCAATGAAATTTGGTGATCTTATAATTAACGTTAATTGAAAAGTCTGGTTATGTTTGTGGAATCACGTTTGAACTGACTAACATAAAACACAATTTTCATGTCTCCTTTTACTAAAAAAAATAAAAAGATCAACACAGATGTACATAAAAAACGATTTCTTAATTGTTACTTCTTGCTTTGTATACCCATAAAGATTTAAATAAAAATCGTACTTTAAGTTGAACATAAGTAGAGATTCCATTTAATATGTCACCGTCCGCTCGCAACTGTTGTATCACTTGGGACATACACACGACTGCGAACTCCTGCATCTCTTGTCAACAAAGTCCATCAGTCTCATCACTCCACTGAGACTCTCCACAGCGGTATGTAGTATCTCTTCCTTGGGCAGGAGGAAATGGTGCTTCTTACTCCGTAGCTCCACCATGTAGGAGTAAGGTATGCTCGCGACGCCGTAGCTCCAGTCCACGCTGGTGCCGGCCGCGTAGTACATAATGTCTTTAGTACTGCCAACTTTGTAGGTGCGACCGCTAGTTTCGAATATGGCCTGTAAAATTCATAAGTAAATTATTTGTTACTTATTGGTTTTTTGTTAAAGCCTCATTTATTACTTTACGCAATGCTTCGAGAAATCTTAAGATATATTGAACCTTAGTATTTTTCTGCGTATGTTCTTTGCCTACGTCTGTGTTATCAATAATTATAATCTGAGTTTTTTCAAAGCAAGATTAAGTAGGCATTTTCGAATCAAGCATGCACCATCGTAGACCGTATCTATCTTTCCATCAGGTGCGATTACGGTCAACGCTAGCCTATCTCTAGAAGAAAACTAACTGGAAACTGGTTGGAGAACTAATCATAGGTCTAATCTTTACATTTTATATTTGAAATACCTTTGCCATAGCAGTGCCACCTTCGAGCAGCTCTACGTAGTCTGGACAAGGGTCGCCGATGTAGCCCCAGGGAAAGATGATCGCCTCTCCGTAGCTATGGAACGACACGAACACTTTGAAAGTCAGCTCCGATCCCAGGATCAAGCGCTGTTTGGAAAAAAATAGCATAATGTGGGTGAAGAAATGTGAATTTCAAAACTTGCTTAAAACTCAAGTCGCGTGGTTATTCGAGTGGTGTGAATCACAAGGTCTCTCGAGTCACGAGGTGTTTCAAGTCGCGAGTCGATTCGAGTTTCGAGGTTCTTCGAGTCGCGAAGTGATTTGAGTTGCAATGTTTTGGGTCGCGAGGTGACGAGGGTTGCGAGATGATTAAAGTCGCGAGTAGCTCGCGTCGCTCTTTGACTAGGATCGCGAGGTGATTCAAGTCGCGAGGTGATTAGAGTCCCGAGGTGAGTAGAGTCGCTCGGTGACTGTATTCACATACACGGTGGCAGAAGAAATATATGGAGATGGAAAGTTTTGTATATTACTTACTTTTACTGCAGCAGTTTCAGGCTCTGAAAACGGATTCGGACCTCTGAAAAATATGCTTCCAGGGTCTTCGGATGAGCCCTCTTCACCTTTTTCTCCCCAACCATAACTAAAACCATAAAAAAGCATAGGATATAAGCAATATTTCCAACAAATTTAACGGAAAAACGTAAAAATATAAAATAAAATATAAAAATATAATTCTTTAAAAGCTTTTTCAATTGAATCAGCAAAATCCATCGACAGAGTATACTTTCCTTGCGTTATTTAAATGCAGTTGTGAAATAAATTTACATCTGTAACGAACGCCTCAAACCTGAAATTCCTATTGAGGTCGACACCGACGCACTCGCCATACCTCGCCCGGTTCTTCCGCCACATGCGGTCATGTGTATGCGTGTATTCGTAACCGTCTGGGTTCAGGACCGGCAAGATGTACCTGGGAACAAAATTGAAATGTTCATAGAGATAAGTATGTATTTGGCAAAGTAACGCAATGTACAATCAAAATGTACAATCAAATTTTGTCTACCATTGTATCGGGTCAAGTGATTGTGGAAGTCATGCGGTGTTTTACGAGTCAGTGTTTCAATAAATTGAGAGTTTGTATATTATTATGTTCGATGTTTAAAAAACTTGAATGTTGTGATGAAGAACACCGGAGCCCCCATCTCAAATAAGTGAGGATCGAACCAATTGTGTGTTGTAATCTATTGTTGGAATCTTAATAATTGAAACAACAAACTTGTCTTATTAACCAAATTACAACAAGGCTATTGAAACCGGCTGTTGATGAACGGGCCAGAAAAATCAGATGTTATTTTAAAATTATCAGCATTTCTTACCAATCCTTATTAACAACTGTCTCTGGCATTTCATGGAAGTTCCTGACGATCTGGTCTGCTATGTAGGTGACCACCGCCGCACTGATCCACTCGCGGGGATGGATGGCGCCGTCTATCCACACGCCGGTGTTGCTAGAGTTGCCATTTGATATCTTCAGCAACTGTCGTTATAATTAACAGCCATTGTAAATGTTAATATATGAAGTTATAAAAAATATAACTTGACAGTCAATACTAGGGCAATGCAGAGAGCACACAAAAGTAGTGAGTGCCACGCGCATAATTTTTTATTTTCGTTTCGTAGTAATTTAGCTTTATTAGTTTAGTATCAGATCGATACAGTCTTATAAACGTATGTGAAGAAAGCACAGATATGGATCTAACTTTTATTTTAGATTCTAAGAAAAGAAACCTGTCGGGATTTGTGACCTTAACAAACATGCCTATATTTTCAATCTTCCTGCGTCCCTCAATATTTTCAGTTTTTTAAACTTTTTAAACTGTTTTCACAATTTTGCAGACGAACCAATCATACCTATTAGGTATTTTAAAAATGAGAAAATGTTGAATATGTGATCTTAATTAATAATGTTAATTACCTTCAAATCACGGCCTTCAGCAGATTTGCCAATAACTTGCACTGAGCATAGATATGGGTATTCGTTTGCTAAATTGTCCATAAAGGCGTATATCTCATCGAGACGGTGATAGTTCTTCCAATCCATTTGACGACCTGAAAAAAGAATTCTTTAAACCCAAAAAAAACAGACTTATTTTTTGTACTCTACAGTAGCTAATTGCTAGTAATAATTGCTACTAACTAATACTATGTATGGCGAACACAGGGTTACATCAAGCTCGAAAAAATGTTAAATTTATGGATTCCTCTACTTAGGTTAGAATAGATATTTTTTACACGTTGCCCGGAGTATCACGAAATAAATCTTATTTATTTTTTTATTCGAAAACTAAGTGATTTTGAAATAAAATTGATTGGAAAAAATAATTAAAACTTATAAACAAGAAACAAGAACTGCCTCTTTCTTTGGGCATAGACGGAGGCCATTTAAACAATTTTACAAAATATTAATAGTCGATGATTAATTTACTAACAACTGTGAATGTTATCGGCCTCATTTTGCAAAACATGTTAATTACCATTATTAATAATGGACACCAATTGTTACAATATCTATAAATTGTTTTATTAATGGTTTAGTAAATATTCAATTAATGACGCAGCATTTTTGGCAATAAATAATTTTTGTGACTAACAATTTTTTAGTATAGCCCAATAAATAAATCTATAACCCATTAATAACCCACTGCAGGATTCGCCTTTCATCATAAGGTTGAATGCCTTAGTCCTCCACGCTTGCCTAATGCGGGTTGGTGGACTTCACATGCCTGAGAACACTATGCAGAACTCAAGTCTGAAAGTTCTGCGTAGTGTTTCGGCACGATCTTTTGCTTCACCGGTACAGTGGGTGATTTTTAATTTCATAAATGACTACCTACATTTTACACCTTCACCTATATTTTGTGTAACTTTTACACCAAATCTTCAATTAAAAGTTCTACACTTACGTAACGAAGATCCCTTTCGTTTATAAGCGGATCCCCCTTGTTCCCTTTCGACGAGGCTTCCGATGTCGCCGATAGCTACGGCGTAGGGGATCTCCCGCTCGTGCAGCATCCCGGCCACCTGTGCTGACCGGGGCCCTTCCACCATTATATCCATTGTACTACGTCCCTCCTTCCAGATATTTATTGCTACAAAATAAAAATAAAAAACACAAAATATATAACTGAAAAATTATAACCTCCTTTTTTGAAGTCGGTTAAAATCAGGTAGACCTAGGGAGGCACGGATGTTAATTGTGCGTTGTCAATTAATATATTACATAGTACATACCATTGACATTTTATATATGCATACTATATTCCGGATTTGTGACCCAAGATAGTCTATATCTTTCTCTTTCTATAAAGCGAACCTACAGTCACATACATTCATATTTTCTGTGCATTTTAAAATGATGCGTTACATGTCTATGTTCAGTATGGTGTCGGTACAGAATAAAATGTAAGTTGTAGTTCGAACTACATGAAATAACATGAAATAATAATATTTTTTTATTTCATCTATGGAAATCCGGTTGCAGCTATAGTCTCACATTCAAAGACATACGTGACACTAACCTCCTACTGTATCGAGTGATTTGACAAAACACCGTTGACCTTCCCTAATGAGTTTTACCTCCCATAGTTGAGCTTTATTTTTAGACGGTGCCACTTTGAAATAATTTATTGCAGATTTTATTTATAAAAGGTATTTTTGATTTTATTGTTTGTTAATTTTACTAGAATTTTAGAAGCCTGACTTTATGAGTTATGACTATTGATTAGTTTGACGTATTTTGAGTGACAACATCTCATTCAGAAGGATTGTTTCTTAATTTTTATGACAAGAGTATTTTCTGTAAGTAAACCTATTTGATTTGATTTGATTCGATCATGATTAATTGGACAGTTAACAGTAAGGTTTATTTATCGTGCCCTCAAAAATAGTTAAAAAACTAAATGATTAAATTCACTATCTGCAATTAACTGTATAAAACAAGTAACTACTCACTGTTTCTTATGCTGACTAGTTATAATTCATCATTTAGCTCTACGTCCTCTGTTTTAACCGGACCTCTGTCCACAAACTCCATAAGAGCCTTTATACACGCAAGGATTTCATTGCCAGTGACTTCGATTTCTTCCTTAGGCAGTTTAAATTTATGTTTCTTACTCCTTAGTTCTATAAGGTAGCAGTACGGGATACCAGCCGCGCCATAGCTCCAATCATTGCTGGTGCCTGCAGCTCCATACATGACGTCACGGGAAATGCCTACTTTGTAGGTGTTGCCGCAGTGTTCGTAGATAGCCTGCAAATTAATGGTTCCTCAAAAAGGCGTACTAAGAGCTCTCCTTCAAAGCCGGCAACTAGCGACACTCCCGTAAAAAGATTGGTGTCAATTCTAACTTTAGAAACAAAAAACCAAAAAGGCAACTGAAAGAAAGGAATTTTTAATCGTAAAATAGTTTCATTATCATCCTATTTCATAGCCCCTTAGGCACAGAGAAAGTCACCCTTAAGGAGCCAACGAAGCGTTGCTTCTTCACAGGGCAAAGTGCTCGAATTTGTTACTCCGGCAACCACACCCTCCAACCGAAACAAAAAACTATCTTGCCTCCTCAGCCAACTAATGACCGAAATTAATAACTGATCTTCAGATATCGATTGAGATAGATACTGTTTGGTTGCCTAGATATTCTATATAATTTCCCCGAAATAACAAGGCAACCTGAAGTTATTAGGGCTAGGTATGCATAATCCGAAGAACGTTTATTAATTTCGGACGTAAGTCACCAAAACAAGCACTCAACTTTAGAGTTACCCCTTGTCCTAATTGCGACGTTGCTCGCAACAAATTGATCCTGCGACAGCGTCATTGCGTAAATTTATTCGTCGTATGAGAGTGCGTTTTGTCAGTGGGTTGTATTGTATTGCGACAGCCGATAAGTGCAAGACCTTAGGTGATTTAAAGGTGTTATAAAGTATAAAGTAAATAATAACCTTAGACATAATAGTAGCTCCTTCGAGAAGACGCACGTAATCGGGGCATAATTCATCTCTAAACGCGAAGGGAAATATTATAACTTGTCCATAGCTGTGGAGTGTAATGTACACCTTAAAAGTGATTCCTGAATCCGAGAGGAAATCCTGAAAATCAATTATTATAAACACAGGCTTGCAAATCAAATAACTACAATAATTATAGAGGTGAACGTTTGTGAGATTCACGAAAAAATGGCTGAACAGATTTTGATGATTTTTTTTTGTGTACGAAGTTTATGACCTGGATAAACATATAGGATACTTATAATCCCTCTCAGGACCAAGTCCTGATATCTACGCGGACCAAGCCTCGGGCAAAGTCTAGTACAAGATTAGAATGTTCAAAATCATTTTGATAGCCTTTGATAACGTATATACTTACTCAACGTTAAACTAACAGTTTTGACAGTTGCAATTAAGCTTTCTATTAGAGATATTCCTCGATTTGTATGGATGGAATATGAGGTAAATATCCCATTAATTTCGAACAATGCAATGGTTTAAAACCGTTCGTCTGAAATTGATTTACTACTAAACCCTGTTTGCAGTTTAATCTGAGCGCCCATCGTCGATGACACGAATTTGGTATCAACGGCATATTACAGCCAAATGGCGATGGTATTTACAATGTTATAAATATAAGGCAGTTGATACTAAACACCTTAAAATAGTCAATAGTAATGCAAAGGTAAACTTGTCTAGAGAATCTACCGACCACTTCATAATACAAGCCAATTCTTACGTTCTGGAGTTGTTTATAGGTATGCTAGGTAAATAAATACACAGTGACGAGGAGATAATCTGTTTATGACTATGGTTGTAGCGTGATTTGTATGGGGTCTCTGATGCTCCGGTCCAGCTCAAGTTTCAGTTAAAACTTAAGCTTTGTTGTCTGAACGCTGTGAGAATGTGAAATTATGTATGAGAGCAAATCTACGCTTACCTATACGTAATTTTCACATCAGTCATCAACACAATACATTATTATTATTTATTTCTTAATGGTTTTTAACAATGTGCGAAGTTAATGCCGAACGGCATTTTATACCAGTCAACTCAGGTGTTGGAGAAAATTTAGGATATGTAGTAAAATTCAGAAACATCAGAAGACCTACACGCTTCCTTTTAACTTAATCAAAAGGTATTTTTGCAGTCGACTAAGACTGAGTCACAGTCTCAGTTGACTTCAAAAATTATAAAAAATTAAGTAAGAGCATGAAAACACAATACAAAAGCTTAGGTACACAATCTTTTGTTTACCCTTACAGCCGATGACTCGGGCTCAGAGAATGGCGTGGGACCGCGATAAAAAACATTATTTGGCATGTCGGACGACCCCTTGCCACCCCAACCGAAGCTGAAATAGAAATAAAAGTAGAGGCTAAATTCTTAATCATTAATTAGAGGAAAATCTCGATGTAATTAGATAAAAAGTGTTCGTTACGCTTGTCTCGTCTTCTCCTTAATGGAAACGAATACTTCGGTGCTTTTTATAATAATAGAAAGACGTAACGAGCAGTGATTGAGATTATAGAAATTATTTATAGGAATAGATTACGTAATTAGTTAGCTAAGCACTCTTACTTGTGGTTTAAAAAGTTCCTTCCCAAAAAATACGTCTTGCTTTCTAGGCATAGGTAATTATGTTTTGTAAAGTCCAAAGAAAGTTAACATACTCATACAGATTATTTATCTACTCTTAAACGAATTGCCCCAGGATGATTTATTTACGATATTCACCACATATGATAAGTTTTAAAATTATTATTTCCCGTGGAGGGGCGTTCATTTTAGGATTACATACACACACCTTTATAGTCCATAAATACAATTAAACAGGTTGCTAATTGAAATATAGAAAAATCTCATACATTGGGATAAACTCAAAACATTTAGAAAAGTACAAAAAAATAATATGAGGCTATTAAAATTAAAATATCCTTGTATTTTTGGTCAGTTGTCAAAAGATGGTGCCTCGGGAATTCTGAATCACACTATCGAAGTTTACTCAGTATCTAGCCTAGTTTCTAAACAAAATGACTAGTTGATGTAATAAGAGCATAACTGTTCCTTTGGTATAGTTATTGATATTATATTAGAATTTTATATGCCAAAATATTATAGAGGAATGAAATCTTTTTCCACCTGAAGTTGCGGTTCAGATCAACACCAACGCATTGCCCCCTGTGCCAGGCTCGGTTCTTGCGCCACATGCGATCCGTAGTGTGGGAATACTCATAGCCATCTGGGTTTACCACAGGAAGAAAATACCTGAAAACATATCTATTTTACTCAATGTTACCTCTTCTTGTCCTTACCTTGCTAATCCATTGTTATTGTACTCAATTGTCTAAAAATAAGCCCATAGATATTGGTACGATACATACATACATAAAAAGGCATTTAATAATAGTGAGTTGTTTACATCTAAGAAATACTTAATCCTAAATTTAAAATTTAATACTGCCATTTCATTCCCAAGCACGCAGCAGGATTGATGAAGTCTAGAAGTTTTTTATTTGCAATTTGGTTTTAGCACCGTAAAGTACTTTAAAAACGTGCATCTCACATGCATGCAATGTAACATAGCTTTTTCTTAATTTATGTGTAAATTTACTATAAATTTCTACTAAAATCGTGACCAGTAATCTATTTCTAAAACTCGTACCAGTCCTTATTAGTCATAAACGGAGGCAGTTCGCTGAAGTTCCTGACGATGTGGTCGGCGACATAGGTGGCGACGGCTGGGGCTATCCACTCCCGCGCGTGGATCCCGGCATCCATCCACACTGAGGAGTTGGTGGCATCACTGTTGGATATCTTCAGAACCTGACACATAAAACTATGACAGTAAATTTTATGGTAATCTGATGTTATAAGACTTATTTCGAAAGAAAACAATAAGAGAGACTTTTGTAAGATCGCAGAACTACCATAAGAAGAAGGTAAACTGTTACAAACATTTTTTTGATAACATTTCAAGTTGTAACCTTCAAATTCCTGCCTTCCTGCGAAGTCCCGATCACTCCTACTGTGCAAATGGAAGGAAAGTCCAATTCAAGATTGTCCATAAATGTGTGAATAACATCCAGTCTGTGGTAATCATCCCAGTCCATTTGAGGTGGTGGTGATTTGCTTTCTTGTTTATCATCTGCGATATAAGATAGTATTATTGTATTATCAAGCTTTACAAGCTTGTTTATTTATGTTTTGATAGCAAGGTAAAGTAGAGCAAGCAAGGTAGAGAAACAATATTCCATGTGTTTTTACGTACTCAATCATAACAAAACCGTAGAATAGATTGATTTACCATTGATATAATTGTCGTTGTAGTCAGGAATTGGTAATTTCATTGTGAACCTTTTCTCTCTTCTTGCCATATATTAGCTTTAAATTATTTATATGTTTATTGTTAAGTGATAAACCGTGTTGATTGATTTAATAGAAAACAGATGTATGGTGTATGCTTAATTTTTACACATCATATTGAAAAAAATATGGAGGGCATTGTAGGGTATTTGGTTAATGTACATAGTAGACCCATTTTATACTATAAAGTTACGTTTCAATTTTTATCTCTACACATGTGTGTTTATTTTTTTAGTTTAATGTTATTGAGTTACTATAGGTACATGGCGTTTATGTTGATAATTATATGCCATTTTCATTGTCATTCAATCATATTTATTTTCGTTCTATTTGTCTCTGATAATCCGTTATAAAGTTCTGATCGAGTGTTGATCGAATCATGAGATGTAGCTCTATTAGACATTTTGTATTCATCATAATAATATCAATAGCACGCGGAGCAGTCCACAGTTCATTATATTACCTTTAAACACTATTGTATAGCTGGAATAGAGAGGTCATTGAATAGTTTTTGTTACAGCACTAAGTCAGGCCGGGGCCGCGGGGGCGACGCGACATAAGCAGCGTCTAATGAAAAACAAAGCGGAGACACCCCTGTACAGGAACCATGATTTTTGATTTATTAGGATTTTCCTGTTTATTGGAACTGATATTTTGTATTACAATCATTTATCAAAATATTTAAAAAATCTAACAATTACATTTAGAGTGTCCTGAAAGTAAAAGACTACGAGAATATTAATACTCAGAAATCATTCAGATTGTGATCGATTTTTTATGTTTGCTTCCTTTTTTTTCCAAACAGGAAATGGTAGTAAATTTATTAAAGTCGTTTAGTAGTTTTGTGATGTAGACCAAAACCTACCAATTGATACAAACTACCGGTATAGCGTCAAAGTAAAAGCCATCTCCAGAATCTTGGTTTAATTTTAGTGTGTATACAAGAAGAATTTTGCTATTTAATACTTACTTAAAACAAAACGAAGTTATCTTTTTGAAAGAAAAGTGTGTAAAATAATATGTACTGGTTTTGTAAAACCAGTTAGTTAATTTCGTAAAACTTATTAACTTAGCTCAAGTATAATTTTCGTTTTTATACCAAAGATATGTCCTACATTTTCCTCCGAAAGTTTGGTGGCCCCATCCCACAGCCCCCACAATGGCGCGCCTACGTTTAGCGACTAATTGCCGAACCCAGCGATTTATCTCCGAAGGTAATGTGGACCTTCTCCCCTGGAGATAATGACCACATCTGGCGTCACCCGACTGCGGCGGTCGCGGCCCGACTGCTGGTTACGGTCTGAATTAGACTTTTTGAGTTCCCTTCCGTAATTACTGGATTGTGAAAAATCTAGTATCTCTGTAGAATATCTTGTTAGATCTTTAGAGTAGTGTTTTTAGTCCAAAAATCATGATATCATGATAAACTTTACCTCTAAATATCTCTACAATGTATAGAAATACAGAAATCAAAATAAGAAGCGTTTACCTTAAAAATATGACTAATTTTAAAGTAAACTATCATCTATGATAAAAATATGCTAAAAATCGAAGGTAAGGAGCACAAAGAAGTAAATGACCTCGTAAAATAATCTCTTAAAGATGGTTTTATGAAATTTATTTAATTAAAAACGGCACTAAAAATTAAAAAGGTTGGACAAACTTTATCATGTTTGTCACACATCACATATCAAAATTGAAATACAACAAATATCCTTCAATTTTCTTTATATAAATGTAACAAGCGAGTAACAAGCTCAGGGTCAGGGGGTGCAATTAAAAAGATAAACGCGTGTAAGACGAAGTCGAGGCGACACCGGGGGGCGTTCGGGGCGCCGTCTGGTTAGCGGGTTACCGAGAGAACTGCGCTACTAACGACTCTCGACTCATTCTTCGACTTCTAAACTAATATTATAAAGAAGAAAGATTTGATTTTTGTTTGTTTGTTTGTTATGAGTAGGCTCGGAAACTACTGGACCTATCTTAAAAGATCTTTCACCAGAAAGCTATGTTCAGTCTGAGAATTATAGCTTGTTTTAGATTTTCAAAAATATTAGGGTTCCCTACGAAAAAGTAAATAATGTAACCCGTAGGGTATAAAAATTGAGTTAAAAATTCCCTAGATCACGTACGCTGCGAAAACTATTATCTAATGATGGTATAAAATAATGTACTACACTTTTGTAAAGCATATTAATATCTACAATAAAGTCCACGATGGTAGAGTCAGGGGGTGCAATTAAAAAGATGAACGCGTGTAAGACGAAGTCAAGGCGACACCGGGGGTGTTTGGGGCGTCGGTCTGGTTAGCGAGTTACCGGAGAGCAGCATTATTGTCAGCTTAAGTTTCTATCTCTCACGCTCTATTCTAGGATTATTTTGATGTCGTCAAATTAATTTGCATTTCTTTCTTTGCTATAGAAGTAGAGTAGAGTTCAAAAAACAAATTTGAATGTATCGTTGCATAAATGAGACTTTTTTTTACATACATTATATTAAAATATGGCAATTATGAGAAGTTTAAAGATTGATTGAAGACACTATAAGTTACGTTAAAATTTTAAAAACTGATTCGATGAAAGAATTCGAGATTCGAGTTCGCTGAACCGCATATTTCACTATGGTAGGGGCTTTTCATTAAAAGGGAGTGCATACTAGGGCGGGCGGGAAGCGGGAAGCATTTGCTGAAAATATCTGATTACATCTAATTATTGAGCGAGCGAGCGCTTAGCGCCTTGTGCCTTCCCCGCGTTGATTACATCGCCATTGTTTGTGAACGCCTGCCGTACTCAGATTAACGAATTGCTTCCCTGCTCTTATAAGCTTTGACGGATTTTTATGTGGGTGCCAACATTTCTTATGCTTTGCCATTTTTTCCTTGCAATTTGGGAGAACTCATTGTATCTTGCATTGCTCTTTTCTTTTGGTCGGCCCAATACACACTAGCCTAGTGTGTATTGGGCCTTATACCAGAGATATATTCATTATTTTTTTCTTTGATTAACGTTGAAATATTTTTGTTATATTGATGTCAAAGCAGATAATTAATGTTAGGGAGACGTCATGAGTCAACGTGTTAAAATTTCAAATTTCAAATGAAGTTATTTTTGTAAAATTTTTCGTAGAATTTATTCAAGGTGGCCCGAAAAACCGCTAGATATCAAATATGGGAAGTAAAATGTTTAAAAGAAGGGCAAAGAATTTTTTTAAAAAGTTTAGATACAAAGGGCGGTAAGCGAGTATTGAAAACATTTGATTAAAGTTGTCTAACCTATTAATGACCCACTGACGGTCCAACTCTTCAGTGGGTCAGTTCAGGAGAGTCGAGTGTCCTCTTCCAACGAGAAGGATAAGGGCGTTTATCCTAATGCTTGGTTGGTGGGTGGGCTTCACATGTCTTCAGAGTCTTACGGACGACTCTCAGCCATGCAAAATTTCCTAACCACGTTTTCCTTAAACGTTACAACAGGTGATATTTAATTTCGTAAAATGAGAATCATTGGTGGTGTAAGTTTTTTTCTTTAATACATGTTCTTTCTTTAAGTATCTCCACTTAAAGTTATGAAGTTTAGTAGGGGTGGCTTTAGAATCTCGTACTTTACAGGGAATTTAATAACCCATTTTATTGTAGCTATAACCATTCGCACTGAAGACGAAAATTCCATGGACATTATGGTGGAAGGTAATCGCGCAATGCAGTTGCAGAAGCTACTTCGTGACAGAGACATCGCATTCGAAGTGACGGTGACGGACATGGCTGGGTTGAATAGGCCACGGAGTCCCATTAGTCTCAGCGGCGCTAGACCAAGGTCCCCACTAAGTATGTTATTATTGTAACTTAGTTACCTACCTATATATCTTCTATGTAACTATTTAGCATCTAATTGTTCCGTAGAAGCCCAGTAGCAGCGGTGATAGCCCAGTGGCTTAGAATTCGATCTTTCAATCGAGGGGTCAGAGTTCGAATCCCAGTGGAACGCACCAATGACTTTGTAAAAAAATTATGTGCGCTTTATTACCACTAAATATCACCTGGTTTTACGGTGAAGGAAAACATCGTGAGGAAACCTGCATGCCTTGAGGTTCCTGAGAGTTCACAAAAAAATGTTCTCAAAGGCATTTGAAGTCCACCAACCCGCACTAGGCCAGCGTGGTGGACTAAGGCCTACATCCCTCTCATTGTGAGAGGAGACCCTCATAGGAAAGTCACATTACGTTCAATGCGGGGCACTCTATACGGTAGGTACGGTACCTATTAGATGACATATTATTCAAACATTTTGCAGCTATAACATTTCATTACATTCAGAGCGTAATTTTTTTGTTCGCATCATCGGCTTGGCTACATAAATAATCGGGAATTTTATATTTTCAGAACGCCCACTTGATTGGTATGATTTTTATCCTCTGCACACAATCAACAATTTTATGGACTCGTTAGAAATGCTCTTCCCGTCCACTTGTACAGTCAGCGTCATTGGTCACACCGTCGAAGGACGAGGCATTAAGGTAAGGTTTACTTATTTCTTCAGATAATTATATTAACTAGTGATTTATTATGTTTTATTGAGGTTCTTCTGCCAAAGAATAACTTACATTTATCATTGCATTTCCTTTACGTATTTTTCTAAATATTTTATCCTTTTCTGTAACGGAGAAGGAAAACATCGTAACGTCTTGCCGTCTGAGTGCTCCCATAGAACATATAAGGTCTGGATTGTTCGTGCGTATACGTACGTCTACGCACGGGGTATATTCGTACGAAAACACTTTCAATCTGAGCGCGGTTTAACCTTAACCTGCATGCTGCTTGTTCACTGTAATGTTTTAAAAGGTATCAGACCACAAATTATCGAGGCCAATAAGCGTGGTGACTAAGGCCTAAATCCTTGCCACTGTGCGAGGACTCGCATCCTGAAAGGACAAAACTGGTTGACAAATAATCCGCCGACTCTACCTCACCGTGCAGGGTCACTAATGTGTTGCAGATGAATAATATATAGATTCTGGCCTCAGATGTTGAAAATATCTAACAGTAACGCAAACAACTCCGGCGTCTGGCTGGACGGCACCATCCACGCGAGAGAGTGGATAAGTGCGTCCGTCGTGACGTACATAGCTGATTACATCGCGAGAAACTTCGAGAAACTTCCATCGAGCATCACTAATAAAGACTGGTAACTTTCATCATAAGAGAAATCAATTTCGGTTTGATGTGTTTTCTGGCTGTTACACCAATGTGGTCATTGATTGTAGGTAACTAATTTTTATTTTTATCGAAACAAAATTTCTGTGATGATTAGCGAATTGAAGTGACCTTATTTTGACAAAACACACAAACTTTTAGATATTCGTCTCTATATGATTTGTGTGGGTATACAACTATACATTATACATATATAGTGTGAATTTTTAATTGAAACTGAAATTAGATGTTTACCTAATTTCGTTTAAATTGTGAATTTTATTCACAATTCCAAAAATGTGCAATGAATTTATTCTACAGTCAACAGTAAAATATAAATCTTATGTGATTGATTTTAAGGCTGAATAATAATCTTTATTATTTTTCGCGAACTCATTAGTTATTTTGAAAAAAGCCGGAGCTTGTTCAATGTAGAGTTATCACTTAGTAATTCATTACGTAGTTATCATTACTATTAACTTCATTTTAAAATTATTCTAGGTATTTTGTACCAGTAGTTAATCCAGATGGCTATAACTACAGTCATAACACCGATCGCTTGTGGCGAAAAAACAGAGCTCGTATTGGGAACGCGGTGTGCGGCGTAGATTTAAACAGGAATTTTTCGTAAGTTTAGATTAAGATTTTAATAAATATTGCTTGCTTTGTATAAATATTTAAGTAATATTTTTTTGCAATACTTTTTATAGACTAAACTGGGGGCGAAGTGGCATTGAGTACTCTTCACCGGATCCAAATCATAACAACTATCGAGGTCATGAACCGTTCTCTGAACCAGAAACAGCGGCTGTAAAGGTATGTCTGTCTGTAGATATATGTGACCCGTCAGTGACTCATTGAAGCATTGGTTCTCCTCACACAACTAGATGATTTATAGGCTAAGTCCATCGCACTGGCCTTATGCGGATTAGTGGACTTTGCATTTGTTTGATTTGAACTTTATGGGGAAATCGCTCAAGCATGTCAGGAAACCCTCACAATATTTTCCATCGCTGTAACAGAAAGTGACTTAACTTTTTATAAGCACACATAAAACATTATCTGTATTATTCGAACTCGGATCTCTCGAGTAAGAGACTGAATTATTAGGCACTGGGCTATCACCACATTTTTATAAAGGTAATACCAAAGTTATTAAAATTACGATTCAATTAACAGCTTGGTTGTATTTGTATTTATATTCAAACTTAAGTTACCTATTCTACTTTTAAGAATTATTTGCAGTTTTAGTATAATTATATTCGTAGGTATATTCTTTAACACGCTGCAATCTTTACAGGATTTAATCTTATATTCAGGCGTACCGTTCAAGATATTTCTGACCTTCCATGCGTACAGTGAGGTGATATCCTTCCCGTGGTGCTTCACGGCAGACCCTTGCGCGGACTACGTCGACCTTCTTGAGGGCGGCACTACTATTGCAAAGGTAACAGCGTTTTATAAACTTATAAATATTTCACATTAATAGGCTACAATTATAGATAGTCTCTACATTAAAATATTTTTTACACACTGCCTAAATCAAAAAAAGGATTGAGGCTTTGATTATTAATCTGTAAAAGACTCAAGTGGACTAATTAACTTGGACTCAACTTTGAAGCATCCCTAGGGGCTATTCATGTGCAAAGATCGGTTAATAACACTCCCTGCGGTAGTAAGCTATTAGCAAAAATTTCCTAGTGCATCTACCTCTTTATAAGTGATGGTCAATGGTCATATCTGTTTGTTCCACAGGCAATTTACGAAACAAACGGCCGCATGTACAAAGTGGGGAACTTCAAGGACCTAATGTACTACGCCTGCGGAACGAGCATAGACTGGAGCTACGGCACTGCGCGAATCCCATACACATATCTAATCGAACTAAGAAGCAAAGAACACAAGTTCCTACTACCTAAAGAGGAAATCCTTGACTGTTGTAAGGAAGTCCTGAATGGAGTGAAAGCTCTGGCTGCATATGTAGATAAAAAGAAATGCACTAATTGTACAATTTTTGCTAAGAAGTCTTGACGTGGGCTCTTATTCAGATTTGTTTTTGGAATGATTCTTTTGTATTGTTGGTTTTGTGGGAAATGTGAAATTAAGTATTACAGTCATTTCATTATCATTAAATGATATTTACGTGATTTAGGTTTGAATTATTTTTACTTATTTGATTGAATCAAAGTCAAAGTCAAAAGTTTTTATTCATTATTATTAGGTACGATTTGTGCACACTTAATGAACGTCATTTGAACATTTATACCTTTAAATTTAGGTAGGTACTTACCCAGTATTTTGATGTCTCATCGTCCTAATTAATCACCGTAAAGCAAATTTATGGCCAAAAAAGTATGGAGTTTTAATGAGTTACACAAACAAACAGGCATGCATATAAGATAACAATGCCAAATTGCTGAAAAACAATTCACACAGTTGGTAGTAAAAGAAATTAGTTCACAAGTTTTCCGCAACATGGGGTACGCATAATTCTGGTTTGTCTATAAAAGGAAATAAATATTTTGGGATATTGTGTGACAACTTATGACACATGGCTTTCTGATCCCAAAGTAAGCTGTGAGCTTGTGTTATGGTAACCAGATAGCTGATAAACATACATATATATTTTTAAATACATACTTATATAGATAACTTACACCCAAAAAAAAACGCATATTATAGGTACGTCATACACACGATGTTCGGTTTATTTATTCCTTACACTTTAAAAACTTCAAAAAATTGTACAACACAATTCAAAATTTTACGTCTGCGTTAACAAAAACGAAACAAAATTACATATTTCATATTCCTATTTAGTCGCATCAAATATTTTACATTATTTTCGCAGGTTAAAACATAGTCATTTTCTTGGCGCTTCGTTCTCTGTTGATTGGTCAACATAGTCCATGAGGCTTTTCACGGCATTCCAGATCTCTGTACAGGTGTCCATGATTTGGTCTCGCGGCAGTCTGAACCTATGACGTCTACCCCTCAGCTCTATCATGTAGGAGAATGGTATCTTCGCCACGCCGTAACTCCAGTCGGTACTGGTGCCACAGGCGTAATACGTCATGTCTTTCGTGCTGCCGACCTTGTACGTCTTGCCACTTGTTTCGTATATAGCCTGGAAGTAGTAAATACTAATTTAGTAAGTCTACCAACGCACATTAGACCGGCGTTGCGGAATAAAACCTATATCCTTCGCACTATGAAAGGAAACCCGATTCTGCATTGGCCACTAGACAATTTAGTAGGAAGTCGTTTGGAGACACCCAACACTAACATAACCCTTCATATTACAAAGCAAATTTGAGTAATTTTTTGGGTCTCTATTGGAAATTTATATGGGATCAATCAGCGTTTTTCTCCTTATTCGGAAATCACCTTCACCTAGATGGGTTACAGTCTACAATACACTGCGAATACCTAATCTTTGTATAAAACCTTCTATCTGCGTTGATCACTACTGCATTTCTTACAGTCTATGTTCTTACACATTACCCTTACGTTACCCTTGCCATGACCGCGCCTCCTTCGAGCAACCTCAGGTAGTCTGGGCACGGCTCAGTCTTGTGGCCCCAGGGGAATATGATCAGCTCGTAGTAGCTATGGAACGACAGGAATACTTTGAAAGGTATTATTGAACCCAAAATTGTGTCCTGAAAACAGATGGAAAAGTTGACAAATTTATTTAAACAGAATATTTTATTTATTTTATTCGTCGTGCTCTGTAGTACTGTGCTCTTATACTAGTAACTAACATGAGAAAAAATGGATATAATTATACAAGTATGTAAATAATTTACGCATCGCTAAGGTGTCGACCGTGTTTAGGAATTTTATTAAAATTGGAAAAAATGTATTGATCCATTGCTTTTGTTATAACGTTAACAACTGTTTTACGAGTTTACGGTTTACATTAAAGGCTATGTTGTACTTTTATTTGGTGTTTGCATTTCAGGAGTTTTGTAAAACTTATTTTTTTTACGCTAACTCTATTTAAAATAGCTTTCAACAAGCTTTCAACATCTAAACATTGAAATAGAGTTAAGGTTCTTATGAACCCTACACACTTTTTATATTAAAGTTTGACACTCACGTACCCTAACGGCGACCGCCTCTGGTTCTGAAAAAGGTTCAGGCCCTCTGTAGCACATGTTGTTCGGCTCGTTTGATGAACCTTCATCTCCGTTTTTACCCCAAGCATAGCTGCAACCACATTTGTATCATGTTAATGTGAGTTCGCTAAATAAGACCTTGTCCTCATGAGCTAACATAACCGACCGAGTAACCTACACGACAAAACTGTATTGAGCTCTATTCTACTATAAAGGAGGAAGGAAAGCACGAACTGGACATTAACAACAAATTAACATTTTCTCAACTAGTTGCATTATTTTCAAGGGAAAATTTCTTGTAAGTTGTCTCCAGCGGATTGCACAAACCTTACCTGAAATTCCTATTGAGATCTACGCCGACGCATTCGCCTTCGTGCATGGCTTTGTTCTTCCTCCACATTCGATTATGAGTATGCGTATATTCGTATCCATCAGGATTTAGTACTGGTACTATGTGCCTATTAATTGCACAAAAATAAATAGAAATATATTTTCAGTGAACACAATAACAAAATCTACATCTTGTTTATAAGTTTTGGTTAGTTTTACATTTACGTATATACGAGTACTTGACTTGAAAAATGCTTTGACATGCCACAAAATTTCATTACTTTGTTTTATAATTTTTAATTTAAATTATCCAGTTTATCCAATCGCTTGAATATTTACGGCCTACTAACTGTTATTTCTGGAAGATACGATTGAAATAATAACTAGGCTAAGAAGCTTAGTTCTGCATATGCAGAGAACTATAATATCGGTGGAAGTCCAATGAAAATGCATAAATGTGCATTTTTTTGGTGCAGATCCATCTTAGCTGTTTTATTTGTGTGAGTGTGAAGATTCATACCAGTCCTTGTTCGTGATGGATTTGGAGAGGGTATGGAAGTTTCTGGCGATGAGGTCAGCAATGTAGGTAACCACGGCGGTGCTGATCCATTCCCGGGGGTGAATCGAAGCGTCGAGCCACACCGCGCTGTTGGTTGTATCACTGTTTGATATCGTTAACATCTGCAAAGAAACGATGCTGTGATAAGGTATTGAGAAGTTTAAAGAATGGTGATTCTTATAATGTTGTTTTAGTTAAGAACAATGTGCTGTTAGCCTAAGTTCTTCTAGAGGTGACCTAAATATGTACTCGTTAAAAACTCTTCACGCAAACAATCATCTATACATTCGGATAGGTATAACTTTTGACAACCTTTTAGTTTGGTACAAGGCTCATAAATACTATTGTGGCGCTACTACATATTTGAATTTCTATCGTCATACAAGTATACGAATACATAAAACTTCTGACAGCACACGGTATTTAGTGTTGAAAGCGCATTTCATACCAAAGATCTTTAATTTCAACTTCATTGGAAAATAATAGGTACTAGACTAATGTTGCAAAATTATTAATGAGATACTTAATGATCGTTACATTTACCTTTATATCCCTACCTTCCACTGATTTACCAATGACGGACACCGTACAAATGGCTGGATAATCTTTTTCCAACTCATCAATAAATGAGTATATCACATTAAGCCTGTGGTATTTCTTCCAATTCATTAATTTTACTGGAAATTTTCAACAATGAATATAGTCTTTATTCAGTATCACGTAGAGTTTTCGATAAATTAATAAATTATTGTACCTTTTCTCCGTTTTGGCTTTTGTGTCGGGATTATCTGCTTTATAGTACTCAGACGTTTTGGTATGCCACTGGGAATATTTCGTTCTGAAATTATTTTGTTTATTTAAATTTCAGAAACAATAATCTGGGAACCTGTGAGTTTGATGAAATGAGTTTCTGGTCTGAGTGTCCATGTCCAAGGTGTACACGCAGCCAAATCAAGACATGAAATGATCAATGCGGGCTTTGATGCTCGGGGGATTGTCAAAGTATTTGTACGGTTAGGTACTTTGACGATGGTGTTTTAATCGGGGCACAGGACACACTACCAAGTTCTGGGATGTGAGTGACGACGGGATCTTCTGGGGTGATAAATAATGCATTAAGATCTATCTTTATACTAGTTTGAGAAGATGGGTACATTTTTGTAAGAGTTTTAAGAAAAAACGAATGATCAGATTTCAATGAAATTGAGTACTAAATAATAAATGAACGAAGTCGCGGGAAAGGTATAACCGTAAAATATAACAGCTTACTTTTAGTTTGGGTGCCATTATCTGTCCTGCTGGCTGCTTCGGATTCAATATCATAATCTGTGGCATCGTCATCTAAATCTTTTTTCCGTAGAGTATTTGCCGATAGAAGTGAGAGAATTGGATCCATTTTCCATTGGGTTTTCTTCTTTAATAATTAAGAAATCATTGAAAATAAGTACTAAAAATTTTAATGCATAGTCAATAAAGTTATTTTGGAGGTTAGGTAATATTTACGTGTAAAGTGACAATGACGTTTTATTGTCGAATTGATAAATGTCTACTTAAATATGAGTTAAATAGCCATAGATATTCGAAATCAAAAATCCTTAACATGTTGAATATTTGATTGAGGTTTCATAACTGGAGAAAATATGTAAGGGAAACAACATACAGTAGCAGTATTTAAGGGTTTCTATGGGATAGCGTTATTTGGATTCAGACTTCGCACACATTGGTGCCTGTCTATTTCTGATCGATGTTTTTTTTAAATTTAGGTTTTGTCGCACACTACAGTACCTTCCTGTTACGGTTATTAAAATCAATCATTCATTGCATGCATAATACATGAAATGAATGTGGTAAAAATTAATAAATGTGGTTCTCATGACCATTCCTAATTATGGAAACATACCAGTTTATGTAACTAAAGTCACTTGGTAAACTAACTGTAAAAGTTTAACGTCAACTCAGAGCTGGCAGTGGCTGCTAAACTATTTACGGCAGTCCAACTGAAATAACCTTTAGTGCCGTAAAATATCGGAATGGAACTAAAATGCGGACAAATTAGTGCCGGGATTAGAAAACCGCTGGTAGAAAACTGCGACAACAATGCATTTGCGATGTTCACGGCCTGCGATTATTTGACGTGCACGGGGTTATTCTGATTGAGTTGGAATAATGCTTACAGCTTTTTTGTATCATTACATTAATCATCTATTTAACATACATTACGTAAAATAAATCAGCCACCAAAATTGTGCTACCAAGAATTGGTTACACGTTGGAGCAATTTTTTCCATATAATATGTACATTGTACATATAAGAAGGCGACTGACAATTTGACTATTTCTATTTGACTGACCTTATCAAGGTGCAGCCCAAAATATTTGGAAATTCGCACCTAAGGTGAATTATTCATAATCAAAAGGGGAATCAAAATCATAATCAAAAATTTATAATTTATTTTTATAGAGCTATGCTTTTAAGCTATTAGCTTAAATAAATCGCAAGCAAAGTCGCAGGGAAAGCGCTTATTCCCTCCAAATTTATACCAGAATCGGTCTGCAAAACTTTTACCGTCCAACTTTCAACAGACGACGGACACGGACAGTCGCACTAATTGCAGACAAACGAGATTGATTGGAATGGACACGTTGCTTCTAGCTCTATTTCAATTGTTTTCAATGTTTTTATTTAAATTTCCATTGTTTAGTAACCAAAATGGTCCAGCAACCCTCAATAGGGTCGCAATAGGGCTAAGGCTTACCTTTTCATTGTGAGATCCGTCCCTGTAATGAGTCACAGATTGTTTGCAGACAGACAATAGTTACCTAATAATAGCTGTACTCATGTTCTTACAGCATGAAGATTAAGGTAACCAATGTAGTTTATATGTGGGTATAAGTGTACTAAGTGTGCCGGTGAAGGAAAACATCACGAAGAAACTGGCATGCCTGAGAGTTATATGTTGTTGTCAAAGTCTTGTGAATCCTACCAACCTGCATTCGGTCAGGTTGAGGAACGTACGCTTACTTGGACCTATTTAGGCTCGGTTATCCTTCTCAGATTCTCAGCCTATATCGTGGGTCATTAAAAATTCATCACAGAATAATAATATTAATTAACACATTACGTCTCCATCGTGGGTCACTAATATCAAAAATTCATTACTGAATAATAATATTACTTAACACATTACGTCTCCCTTTAGGTATATGGGTACTTCTTAAAACTTCAAGTGAACGTTTATTGAGAGTGCATTCATACATTTCTTCCCCATAAACAAGACGGAACGTTGTTTACTCGTAGAGTGCATTCGAAAGCTAATCTAGGCTAAAAGGCGGAGGGTCGCGCAATCGACTCCCGGCGCGACCATTAATTAACGCGCTTAATTGAAATGTAGGGAATCTTTGTTTTAAATCTAAGTATTACAGATACTAAATGAATAGTTTATGACTTAACGAGTTTCGACATAGATAAACAATACAAGCAGTTTTTCAATATACCTAAGTAGGACCTACTTAGGTAAATATTGCACCAATGAGAGTAGCAATGAAACAGTTAATTGTCTGTGATACAATTAACACGCACATGCAATAATGAAAACGCTAGCTTTCCCTTTGTCCAATTACCTAGACAAATGTCAGGTACACTCCGTTCCAAACTGTTTATTTATTCGTGAACAGTAACTGCATTTAGAACAGTAATGTAACGATTAGCCACAAATCTGTTGATATAATTTAAAAGCGGTAGGTTGACCAATTGACCCATATAACAGCGAAGAGACGTGTCACGACGCGACTGAAGTCATGACATGATGTAATCATGACTAGCGCAAGCTATGACGCAGCGCAAGCCACGACGCAGCGCAAGCCACGACGCAGCGCAAGCCACGATATAGCGCAAATCACAACGCAGTGCAAGCCACGACTTAGCACAAGCGACGTAACGCGAGTCACGATGTGACGCGAATCATGCGCGAATCACGTCGCGACACGAGTCACGACGCAGTGCAAGCCACGTTGTGACAAGAGTTACGACACAACAAAACACGAATCACGGCGCTACGCGAATCACATCGTGACACGAGTCACAATACGACACGACGCGAGTGACGACGCAACTGAGAATGATTCAAACTTTATTTAATCCCTAAAACAAGTGATCTCCTAGAATAATCCTTAGGAAATTCTCTTGAGTAACTTGATTGTATGTACTTTACTGTACACCTTATTGTATCTAACAATCAACCAATACAAACACCAGTCAATCACCCAACACACTAACGATAAAGTCAGCTTTCTCTTTGACCAATTACCCAGACAAATGTCGGGTGACGCAAACGTAACCGCAAACGTAACCGTTCATCCAATCGTGCGTCCCACAGGAATCACGGGTTCAATTAATTGACGAAGCTGAACCTAATGTTACATTAAGCTTGTATTGGCATCGACTGCCTTTTCATTAGCTCAGTTGCAGATGCATTTTAGGTTAAATTAATAATATAACCTGCAGTAGTTAATGGAATCGATATTAGTGCCCTGATCATGAACACTACCGTCAAAGTATTCCTATAGTTAACGTGTGCCATTGGTATGGGAATATGTTAGACATACTGATATATGACATACTAATGACGAGTGTTAATCGTACGAATACTTTTACGACGGCGTTCAACTGTTTATGCTCAGGCACGGTTATTTATCGCACAAGAAACCACATACATATCAAAACGTTTAGAACGAGTAGGTATAATTATGTATCCGCTTATAATAAATACTATATTTTCGCTAAAAAGAAAAATGCATCTAATATAATATTCGTATTCTCAAAAGTATTGTCAACAATTCATCGACAATGTTTCATAGCTCTTGACAATCTAATGCTTTAATCCACAACAGAACCCAATAATGCCTTAAAGCGACTGGGGTCTATTTTAATGTAAACCGGCTCGTGTAAACAAGGCTTTTGTTGGCTTCCTACGCCTCTGGCGATGGCAAAGACTATGTTATCAGAAGGAAGACATCATTAATCTATGCCTAGAGTTGGTTGAAGGTGTGAGTTAGAGATAAAAATATCAACTCATATGAGTTCATGCGAATCGATTGCGATTAAAGAAGTGAGGCTACTACCGGAGTGGTCAGTAGGTACTTAGATGCAAGACTGCTATTAGCAAATTACAATGCGGTACCGTCCTTTTGAGATATCCGATTGTTATCAATAATTATTTGGTGGTGTATGTCATTGTGGCCTTGGAACTTTAAAGAAAATGTGACATGATTTGACATGAACGGACCACAAGCCCGTTGCGCAGCATGGTCATAGAGCACCATTCTTCAGAGGCAGGCGCTGTAATAGAAAGACTTGATTAACTTGAGGCTCTGTGGAGAGACCCGTGTCCAGTAGCATCCACTATTTTCACATTAGATGCACTAAATAATAAAATACTATTAATAAGCTCCCTCCGAAAAGTAACTATTACCTCAGAACACAATAATAGAACGAAGTTTAATTTAACTAAATCTGTAACAACCATGTAACGCTTACGTCAGCACTGGATTTAACGTAAGCTTTGTCAGAGGCGAAGGGGAGATGGGTAGAATCAAAAAATTGTGCTTCCAATAAGGGACATCATTAATTCTCGCCGGTCGCCGGCCGTGTTGGGGGATTGCCTGCATTACTCTAATAGCTTCTGAGAAAAATAACGGATCAATATCCGCCGAGACGTTCCTTGCGGCCGTTTATCCGCGCTGATTGTCCGATCTTTGTTCGGGAAGATCTTTCTAGAAACTCACGATTGGCTATATTTTTTTTAGGAAAATCGTGCATAAAGGTTAAAAGGTTTTGTTTTGTTTAATTATCGCGCTAAAATCTTTGTTATACTTACGATTACGACTTATTTGTCGGTTACCTAAAACCACTTAATTTTGCCATAACTTATTGCATTGTTTTTTAAAGGTATTAACTACTGTTGTCTGTATTTAAATTAATATTGATCACAGATAATACTTTCCCTTTTTATCTAACACTAGCTGACCCAGCAGACTTCGCTCTGCCAATGAATTTTTTATTTTTATTTTTTTTATTTAATAGCCTATGTTACTCAGGCTGAATGTAGCTTTCCAATGGTGAAAGAATTTTTGAAATCGGCCCAGTAGTTTTTGAGTTTATTCGTTACAAACATACAAAAATACAAATGTTTCCTCTTTATAATATTAGTATAGATATAGATATACTAACATAAATGTATGTATCTACAGCTAAAATGCTATTATGCGTGTTATGCACTACATACAGTCTCATCAGTCTAAGTTACTAAGGCCAACTCTATCACTGAAAATACTAAAAACATAGCATCTCTATCGGTAATTTAAATAGCGCCATTCATAACTTTAATCACCATTATTAGCAGCATTCCAAACAAATATGTACTTTCATCCGATAGCTAGGACCCGCAAGCCCCTCGGTGCGCCGAAGTATTTCTTTCAAATAATTATCCGACAAAAACATCCCAAGATTGTTGCGGAGTTCGTTAGGATCTTACGGCGCTCCCTAAGCAGAATTAATGATTCCCTTTATTGAAAGTTCAATTTTTTGATTAGGAAGCGAGGCCCACGGACCTCCGCGCCCCAAGAACACTGTTCAAACGCCGGATAACAGGGTATTTATTTGCATTCGGTCAATACTGATTTGATTTATGTTTAAAAAGGTTGCGCTTTTCCTCCTCGATTGGAAAAATGTATCAAACAGGGGTTGAATGAAGATATTTCCGTAGGTTAAATGATACCAGAAGCTTCATGTTTTTGCAATGAATTACAAGCAGTGTAGGTTTTTTTTATCGGTTTGTGTGAAAGTGCTAGGACCTAGCAGCTAGGTTATATCTTGTTTTATCATTTAAATTTAATAATCTAACAAGACTCATGCTTCATTTTAACCCCGTAAACATTTTAGAAACAAAAACATGTGATTAAAAAGGAGTGTACTTTACTTCACATAGGGTCTGTAGGGTCGGGTCTCCTGTTTCTATGAGAAGGGTACAGGCCTTAGCCCACGGCATTAGGCTACGTACTGCGGGTTGACTAACTGCAGGCAGGAGAAAATTAGGATGGGGTCAAAAGAAGCAAAGTTATTCCACTTAACTGAACAACAGTTATAAATGACCTTGGTTCGGCGGGTAAGTGCTGCAATCTGTTGACGGGAAAGACGACGCGAAGCAGTCCGGCTTTGAAGCTATCTAATTTGTTTCCAGCGCCGTCCGACTAACGTCATTTGTTTACCTTCACTAAAACTAGGTTACGGAATTCACCCGGATAAATAAAACCGCCAGGATTAAAGTCATTCTAGGCTTGAGTTATTTGCTTAAGATATATTTATTCTCTTTTTACTTCTCTTTTTACAGCCTGAACTGGTAGTATTGCTAGCTCTCGAGACGTAGACTCCTTTAAGAATAATCCAGATCAAGTTTACGCGTAGTACAGTGTCGTGAAGTCCACCTACTTGCATATGGCCAGCGTGGTAAGCTAAGGCCTACACCCTTATCATTGTGAGAGAACAATGAAATACATTCGAGTACGATTACATATGTTACACACAAACCGTTTCAGGTTGTACTTTAACAATAGGCGGTTGGCATGTTCGTTTTACTTCTTTATCATAAAGGTTTGTCTTGCAAATAAAACATAAGGTCCTCTACACACGGCACGTCTCCTGACCTATTTTTCAGCACTAACGAGTTGGGGCGACCCAATTGGCCCCGCGACCCGACTGCTAGCCGCAGGCACACCCTGCTTCTTTCTTTGTTCTCTTTTCTTATCTTATCTTTTATACCTTTCCAACTCTTATGTCAATTTTAAATTTTCTACGAGTCACGAATTCATATTTGGCCTGAAGATAGGAGTGTGAATAATATAAAATAAAAATGCTGAAAGTATATTAATTTAATTCATTAAAAATTTAAAATACTCAAATTTATTCTGTGTATCATTATTTACAGATACACTAGTAAAAGGTATATCTGTAAATTATATTTTTTTCATATTTTAAGTGGTAAAAACATTGCTGAAATAAAAATAAAAAATACATAGGTGTACATATTTTAAAATACCCTGTATTCTTACTGTATCTACTCGAAAAATATGAGTTGGGGTTAGTAAATTCTTATGTTGTAATGATTTTTATTCTTTACAATAAAAATATACTTATTGCATAGGTATGCATATTAATATTTTCAATGTAAGCAACGAGGAATTAACGGGTATACCTGTCTACCAATAGGTAGATGCATACAGATACCGGTGCGTTAGGTAGAGGGCGGCAGGCTGTTCTAATTATGTAAGCCAATCACCGTGAGAATGCTGCTCGCCTCACGCGTCTGTTGCCTAGATACGGAACTTCATTTAGGACTAAACGTAGTACATTAGGCTGTAGCGCTTACGTTGAACTTAGTACAAGCTGAATTAACAAGAGTTTTTGATTTTTTTGTTTAACAATTTATCGTTATCGCAAAATGAGTATGACAGGCAAATGAAAAATGTAATATTCACACCAGAGTTTCCCAAAGTGGGGTACGTACCGTGCACGTTCGTGCGGTACCTTAGGGGCACGCCATTGCGCCATAAAGGGTATGCGTTATTATTTACGTAATTTGCAGCGGTTAAGCTAACTCCTTGGTGCGATAAGCTGAATAGAAATTAAAATTAAAATTTAGTTGTATTGACTCTGTTTGTGACAAAAAAGCCATCAATCACATTCATGTAAGTACAAGCTTCTGTAATTTCATCTCATCATTTCATTTCATCTTATGTGTGCTGTGGGTGCTGTGTCTTATGTGTGTTATGTGTGTCCGAGTTTTGTAAAGGGGGTACATCGCGGTCTTTAAGTTTTGTTAGAGGTGGTATGACCTATGATTTATGATCCTATAATGATGACGTCTAGCTGTACGTACGAGTTCCTTAATGGAAACTTCTATAATGTTCTGAACTGCACATAGAGGAATATTCAACGTCGACATAAAACATCATTAGAAAAACATGTAGCGCTTTGAAAAATACATTGCCGCAGGTAATAAAAACGATATAAAATATTAATGCGGGGTACGGTAAGGTTGGGCGAGTTACTTGTACTGTGGCTTGACCGTAAACGGTCAACTAATAAGACTCGTATAGCATTATGCAGGGTTCGTAAGGATTCTTGAAGCAATTAATGTCAAGTGGTTTTAGTCTCTTACTCGAGAGGTCCGGGTTGGATTCTTGGTGTCACGTGCCAATGACTTTTGTTAATGATTTGCCTTTAATTGTGCTCTTTAATTTTATTTATTCTTTTTGTACCACCATACCTTAAATACATGACATAAAATCTGGACTTTATGCTCAATAAAAGCATTATGCTAGTTTACCTTTTGGCAATGCACAAAATAATCTAAGCGATATAAAAAGGGACTGATCAGAGTCAACATTTTTCGCTTGCTCGCTACTCGCCGGTGGCGGCACACCAGTCCCTCATTCCGTAGAATTTTAATGTTTGCCCTCGTTAGCCGTAATAAGACGAGTTGTATCAGTCAAATATTGATGTTGGAGCGCTCTTATATTGATTAGTGGACTCTCTCGCAAGGATTTTCGTTTTAATATTTCAAAAATTTGACGTTGTCCCAGTTTTAAAGGGATTTCATTGAATATCACATCTTTATTTACGAGTAGGTACTTTCCGTACCTATGTACCTACCTATTGTATTAGTGACCACGATAATACCTATGCGTTTGCTTTCTGCACGCCTATAGAGCGGACCTTATCAGTCTATCTTTAATTTTCAATGAAGACATTGAACCGTAAAGGATGATTCGCTTACGCAGTTTTAAAGGCGGACTTACGTTACGCATTTCTGTTATAAATAAAGCAAGACCGCAAGAAGATAAAAATAAAGCCGTTGTGAGTATACTTACTGCAACTTAAAACTAGGTTTATAACACTTCTTTACTGGGTATTGAACCCGAGCATTGCACTGGCATGTTAACCACTGCACTGCTCCGGTCGTCATAATAGGAAAGCATTAAAGTAAACGAGGTAGGCCGAACACCATAAAATTACGGTACTTATTCGTAGTGGAACATTAATATCGCTGCTTTAGTTATATTTGATCATCAAACCTAAAACGGCAGTTGGGATAGTTCTAGTTTTACTTGTTATCTCAACATCCGAGAGAAGTTTCCCGATATCCGTTCTAACATAACAAAATGTGTTTTATTCGCCAGTTAGCTTGATACTTGGCATTGTTTCGCAGTTCGGGGAATCGGAGGTTGCAAGGCTGATTGTAAGAAAGGCGGAAGGTCTTGGTAGTGTGGGCGCTAGGTATAACAGTGGTAATGCGCTGGGGTGTGTTTTTGCTTTATGTCGCGTGAAATTTTATTGTCGCGGACGCGATGCCGGCGCCGCCGTGCTGTAACCAGACTGGTATTTGAGATAAATGAATGGGAATAGCATATTATCTAGATTGCATGTCTACTGGTTTCGATTAAAGTAATGTCCTGTCTCATTTTGATCGTCCATAATTTTCTGCAGCGGGCGGGAGGTTAATGTATAAAAACATAAATATAAGCACCTAAAAAAACTATTTTAAATTTTAGGTAGGTTAGAAAGTTAGAAAGTAAACGATTTTTTCATTTTACATAGCCAAATTTTGTTAAAGTAAGTTAAAATTTTAAAAATGCTTGTTTTACCCTTACATTAAAGTTATGAAATTCTTCAAAAATGTAGTGTAATCAGTAGCTGTGGCTGTAGTAGTGTACTAATAGTAATAGTAACTGTAGTCGAACGAGAGTAGCACATTTTCACAATTGCATCAATAATGTTTTCAAATATCCGCCCGTAGCTCGTTTAATATCATGCTCTTTTGTGCTTCATACTTTATGACGGAGCTTAATCCGATGTTAAAATATTCAATCCTATGCAAAAATGACCTCATAGCTAAAGGTCATTAAATATTTAGCCTCTCCGCTAAGAGGGATGCTTGTCGGATCCACGTATTTGCCCAGAATTATCCGAATGAGACAGGGGTTTGAGCATCCTCTAACTTAGCAAATGAGTTGTACTAAGTAAACATGAGGCCCCCGGAGCAAATGTACGCTATCGAGACCGGACGCTTTCTATGTCGCAGACAATAACTGAATACGAAGATGAAAAGAGTTGGTAAAACGAAAATAATTGTTTTAACTTAGGTACATTAACCGTGATTCATTTTTGCACAGTAAAAAAGTGATCGTACCGTAAACGTCAGTCATTAGTATGTTAGTCTGTCTGACGTCTTTAGTTCTTTACATACTAATGGCACGCGTAATATTTAGTTAGTATACGAAATACGTAGTTACAGTACGAACACTTTGACACTAGTGTTCATGCTCACGGCGCAAGCCTTTCTCCATGACGTAAGTTACTAAATTGTCAATCAAAAAAGGAAAGCGTCGATAAAATCTAAATCATTTCAATTATCGCGAAAATAATCTGTTACGCAGCACTTTTTGTGCGTTTGAAGGAAAATCCCTCGCCCTGGGGAGGCTCGATCAGTCAGCTTCAGAAGAGGTGCCATTGTGAGCGGAATTAAACCTCATTGTGAGCGCGACTGCTGGGTGACTCGATGAGACCGATGGAAGATCGATAGCTCTTTGAAAACGTGATGAATACAAGGAACATTAACATCTATTATTGCATACTAACCGTCTCCATGCCGTGCGACAAACAGACATGTTATATTATTGTGCTTGTAAGTTTCCTAAGATTTTGCGCAAGGACCAGTAGGTATTTATAAGATTTTGAGAGTCAACTTTAGAGCATTAAAATGAAGGTATGTACCGAAGGTATGTGAAGGTTAACTCCGAGATAAACCCTACTATTTCGTTGCAAGAATCAATTCAAAGATACTCTTTATCGCGTTAAAACAATTATTATTAGAGTAGCGAGAAAAATAAAAATATCTAAAACGAGCTGTGCCCGCGACTCTGTTCGCATTGATTTGAATTGTTTGTTTAAAATAGTGATTTTTTTTTACCCTTGTGCATTGGGATAAAAGGTAGCCTCTATTATATTAGGTATATAATATGTGTAGATTTACGAAATCTGACTACAACAAATAGTCATGCTTATAAACCTATAACATTACATCCCTATACGTATAATTATGACATGCCCTATGCCGCTCGCCCGAGTTTACGCTAATTTCACACAAGAACGAACGTCGCCTCGTTCTCGAGTTATAACTTTGTGTCAGAGGAGGAAAAGTTGTCCTCTAGGCAAGAGTACCTATAATATTTCATATGAAGCCATTTCGTGCCTTGTTTATAAAACTATAATAATTATATTATCTGAGTTTTCTAACGTGTATTAGTAGACTTATTTTCTTATTTAATTAGACAATTATTTTCAGTATAAAAGTTCTAAGTCCATCATAGTTAAAGACCTGCAGTGATCTTTAATCGCTATTAATCTCTATTGATATTCTACTACTCTATTAAGTCTACTAATTTCTAATTCTACTAATTTCTACGTTTTGTAGATACCTATTGGTAGACGCTCTATTGGTACGTAGCAACGTAGCACGGGCTAGGGACATAATCAACCACAGGCTACAGACATTACTAGTTTTAAAAATAATATATCCTTTTTATCTTGTAATTTGGTTAGCGAGGCGTGGAGAAGTAAACTTGGAGCAATCATTTTTCTCCAATAGACCATGGATCTTGTAAGTAATTGAGGCGCAAAGAACTGCACTGATCACTAAATACCACTGACAATCACGGTGCTGTTGCTAAATTATGTATAATAATAAAAGATTTCATATAAGCACATCTGACTCCCAACTGTTATTGGATTTACCGCTTGTCTGGACACGAACGCAACAATAAAAGAACACGAGAATTAATATCCATCACTACAATTCGCAGTGACGCAAGACGAGGGCTAAGGTAAGTGCTATACGGTCATTTCTTCCCCCAGACTGACCTTGGTGCGGAAAATTGGCGTCTTATTTTTCCCGGAAAATGGAAATATACAGATTGGAGAAGTAATCGTTTGTGATGTGTAATAACAAATAAGACTGTTACATAATGCTATACTAGCATAACGGTAAAATAGCTTTAAAAATTGATAAACTGCAATGTCTGTCGATAATAATTAACCGATAACCGCTGGGCAAAACGGGTTTTTGAGTGGTGTAGACCAGAGATTGACCATAGACTAAACGCAGGCTGCGTCTCCACAGTTCCTAGGGGCCAATGATGATACATTTACATACATACATACATGATGATACATGATTAGACTACTAGGAATAATTAAGTTTTATTGTTGTCTACATTTTTTGGCTTGCAGTCATAGAAGAGTATTATTAAGTTAGTTGGCAGCTATTTTTTAAAAAGATGTTATTGAGACAAAAGTAGATTATGTCTTACTACCCTTTATGTCTCGAGTTTTAGTGGACCTTTACCAACATGACCATTTTCCATTACACTGTCAAGTCTTATAAAAAATGTACCCCTAATGCATGTTAAAATTCAGGAGCCTTTTCGTTAAAGAGTTTGATGACTCTAAACTTTCAAACTCTGCGTGCGTTCCCATGGGGATCAGAGTGTAACTCAAAATAGATGTTTCCTTCCCAATACAAGGTAACAGGACATAAGGGTCCAGGACGGATGTCTTGAGTGGCTGAGAAAGGGCTCGGGGCGGTAAGGGATATTTATATTCCTGATATATCCGAGAGGCTACTAAGTTCGTCGAAGTTAGTTGAAGGGTCTCGTCATGATGTTTGCAAATGTATTGTTCGTTGCGTAAGAGTATTACTTTAGTTTGTCCTTTAGTTTTGTTTATTATGTGCTTTGAATTGATTGAAGACGATTCGCTTGTTTCATATCTATTAATTTTTGATGGAGGTACTAGTTAGGTGTATCTTCAAGAATGACTGATTTTCGTACTAAGTTGCATTTCTCTTTTTATCACTCGTTAGCGTCGGTAGGTTACGAAGGACTGATGTATTACTTTTAGATTAATGTGGCTTTAAATAAAATACTACGTACATATAAAAAGCAACGTTCTGACGCTAATAAGTGCTATAACTCCGGCTTCTCTATTTTTCGTTTACTTTACTATTACTATGATCAAAAAGTTCATATAATTCTTCAAAATTATATTGCATTTCACCACTACGTTTTCAAAGTATCTACATAATTTGTATAGATGAGTAAAATTTTAATAACACCACGAAACCTCGCTCACTTTGTAAAATGTAATAATATGAAAATAATTATTGTAATATGCAGAAATCTCGTGTTAAACGATATCCACTGACCACTCATGGTAAGTAGTGAGTAGGTGAAAAGAGGAACGTTTTTCCCTACACAGCGAATGTTACAAGCGGTTCTATCTTCCTTTTTACAAGCGTCATAAGTTTGGATATCGCAAAGCAAGCATTTGCAGGTTACGAAGCTTATTTGAAGTTAGTTTTTCCTTATTGCTTTGGAATAAGGTCGAATTTTGGAGTTTAAAGGTGTTGCAGGTTTTGGCGGCCTTTATTGGCATGATCACGCAGTTGACACGTGGGCCGGACCCATCCAAACTTCGCCGACGTCTGCTGCAGTACCAAGATATCAAGAACAAGTTTCCGTACCTATTGCTTCGCTATTTCAAAATGTGGACCGAGATCCTTTTCAGTTCCGTAGGCAAATATGTTTAGAAATACATTTATACGTTTGAAAATCAAATTCAGAAATAATCTATGTCAGCATGTAAGGCCATTACCAAATGTTATGAATCACTTGATATCACCAAATGTTATTAAGTACGCTAGTTAAGTAGGAATTAAAAAATGAAGAAGGAGAGTTTTGAAAACTACAAGGGATTAACAAAGGGTCAGTAATATCAAATGCCTGTCAGAAAATCTAAAAGGAAACCCTTCACATGTAGTGTATTCTGTAGTAACTCATCTTTTAAGGAGTCTGTGCTTTTTACCTATACATACAACATACAAATTGTTTCATCGAATAATGTTTTACACCACTGAACTACAAAACCGTTAATTAACAATAAGTAAGTATTAGTACCTATCTGATAGAAATTTAACAAAGCAAACATAATTATCTGAAATTCTATACTGACACATGACATGATAATAATTATTCATTTGCGGGGTCAGGTGATAGGGGTGGAAAATATGTGACACGTCGACATTCCACGCACACTGGGCGATCATGGACCTACGAACCTACCCTAATCTAGCACTATAGTAATAAATAAAATTGGAGTGTCTGTTTGTAATATAAAAATAACAGCTGTTTATTAAATGCATGTGTATGTATACACGGTACATATACCAAACTAACATTTTTTACGATTTTTGTTCCGGCTAATCTCTGGAACGGCTGAAATGATTTTGACGGGTTTTCACTGGCAGATAGCTGATGTAATAAAAAGTAACTTAGGCTACTCTTATTTTAGAATTTTACGCAGACGAAGTCGCGGGCACTGCTAGTAGTTTATATTATATTATACCTACTTTTAGGGGAATTTAAAATAATAAAATGGAATTACATATAACTTATGAATCTTCTTTATTATATCCATTACAAAAATGACAGTTCTTATTTTCAACATCCGTGCTAAGCTCGCTAAACGCCGTCTTACACTACACTACAGTTTGCAAGCAGGCCAGACCTATGATTGGAATAACTTTCAGTTGTAGATCGGCAATTAATTTGAGATAGGTACTTTAGTGGTAATTTATCTTTGTACCTAACTTCATCTTCAACTATGCTCTAGGTCTTAAATTTTAATTCTTGTTACTTATTTATTTACGCAGTGTACGTGAAATAGACAGTAAACCTGACAATAATAAGTGATTGGTTCTAGAAGACAGCGATGAATTTGAGGAACTACCTATATTGAACTCTTACCTAGAAAGTTTTCTTAGGAAAGAAAAGAAACCGTTTATTTTTTATTGCTATAAAAACTATAAACAGAAAGTGATATAACATTTTTAACTTCACTTTTTTCATTAACACTTCGGAGGAAAACCCTCCCATTCTCCCCACGACTATAACTAATAGATAGTCAGTGCACCGCTGCATATCTGACATAGCTGCATATCCGCCCGCAGGCACGCAAGGCGCGCGTCGCTGCAGACGCCTGGACTATGTCTTGTTATAGCTGTTATGAATACGACGGTATTTGGCTACATGTGTAATAATGATTATGAATTATGATAAATGATATGATCTGTTATATACGTTGTTAGAATAACATAATATTTTAGAAATATTTGATTAAATATGAATAAGAAAAACCATTTTAAAACACAGTAAGACGACCACTAACGAACAGGTGGCCCGTCTGGCTGTTTGCTTGGACTTTCCATAAAAAAAACAGTAAACGTTGTTCTTAGAGTAAGTCCAAGTAAACATACAACAAAAATATGTTAAAAATATTTTTATACCAAAAAACCCGAACATAAACCTCCTTCTCGCAAACTCTAGTTGAAAATCAAAAGTGGGGGCAGGAAAAATTACAGTTACATACAAAATTACATCAAAATCCATGTGAATAGAAAATACAATGCTGGTCATGACTACATAGCATAAACCCTTAAGCTGATAATGTGATAAGGAACTAAACAGACTTAGACTTAAGTCTAATTAATTGTTGCGTGGCTTGTAATTGGTAGATGTTTGCTAATCATAAACTAGAATATAGAGATGTTGATGGATCATATAATTATCAATCATACTAACGGTTGTGTACATTTCTAGTCTATGTATTACTTTGTAAATACAGTGCATTAAGAGTGTTACAATTTATTTTGAATAGCCTTTAAAGCCGGAAACGCAACGGTTATTCCTTATTTACCTATTTACCTATTATATATTACCATGGTGGACCTCTTGCAAGTTTTTGTTTTGAAGTAAAGAAGGTTTTTGATACATCTATAAAAGAAAAGGCCAAAATAAGTTTCATAAGTTTTAAAGCGAAGCTGTAGATTATTTTAGGTATTTTTTATAACCTATGTAAAAGCATGTAAACCTATGTATAAATGTATTAATCAGTCGCCCAAAATCTAAAAAGTGAGCTAAAAATATCAATCTGTATCTTAATATTAAAAAATATACAACAATGTCACCCCCCTACAAACCCAAACTTATTAATTAGCGTTATTAGAACGTCTGAGACTGTCTTTAATTTAATACTTTGTTGTTCGATTTGTACTGATTAATTAGCAGGATGATATGAAAAGTAGCTCAGAAGTTTCTTGTCTAATAAGCGAACTTGGCTGAGAGGCGTCTTTTTGAGTGAAACTTGGCGTCTTTGATGAGACGAGGGTTCGCGATGCGATTAGAAAAGTCTCTTGGAGCATGTTTTCTTGACAAACAACTCAGTTCTATAGCAACGGATTTGCTACTTTCTGTTCTGAATTCAAATAGACGTCTCAAACGTCGAATGTGTTTGAAGGCTGCGTCTGATTTTATTGATAATAGACTCGATTCTCTGTTTCTGTGGTATGTGAAAATCCAATAATGAGAATGGTGTAATACTGACTACTAACAGTTTCATTAGAATAAATTAGACTCAAATATCATTTTATAAGTTCTGTTCTGTTTAACTAAATGTATCGTATGTTTGAATGGGCAAATCAGGTCACATTTTTTATAATATTTTTATAGTAATTGAGTAGATAGGTAGATATTAGCTATGTCACTGATTTATAAATTGGATGGTTAAAATACTGACAGCTTACAGTTGATGAAGTTGACAAGAAAAATCGTAGCAAAAAGGAAGATGCTAGCTTTATTTTGAAAAAGACTTTAAAAAAAGTTACTACTACCTACAAACTTTTTATCTGGTTTTAGCTATTCGTGAACGTAGCTGAATATAAGTTTATAAAGCAATAAGAATAGCTATTCCAAGATTCCATCCACAGACAGGCATCCTATAGCTTACCGCTCGATTGCTATTAAAGGATTAGCGTCTGCACAAAGCGGCATTTTGTTCTCCTTGCCCCTTGTCCAGCCCCTCCCCGCCCCCGCCTCAGCGGCCCTCAAGACCTCCGTACATTTGCATAGCTTTATACAAGCTCAGGTTTTTGCTGCTACCTTCTTAAAGGATAAAGGAAGAATACGATTTCCTACTGAATCCCGAAGTTACGAAGCCTCTTAAGTTAATTTATGTAGGTATAAAAAGTCTAGGGTGAAAAAAGATATTCGATTTCTGTTTGGGCTTCAATTTTCACAAACATAGAGCCGTTGATTTGAACTGTAAAATGGTAAATTTAAATAAAAACTTTACTATTATGTCATTGTTTATAGGTGGAAATCGTAACGTGACGAAAAATCATAAGACGTTGCGTTCGGTGTGGTTTGGATATCGTCATTAATTATTCGTCACGGTTAACATCATCACCATAAACACAACCATTAGTTACATGAATTCTTCAAACAAATTAATGTTCTATAATTGTATAGGTCAGCTCTCAACACTGAGTTTGAAGAAGCGATTTCTAAGTATAGGGTATGTAATAGTATGTATGCATGTCATACATAAATAGTATCCACTTTAATATACATATTTGACATAATTGTACACGTACGTTTTAAAAAAATGTAAAACGTACGTTTACTTACTTATTATCAGCTCATTATTTTCCAGGTACTGAACTTGTTTTCATTTTCAGAATTATTCTTTTTCAATTTGCCGCAATAACGTATCGTAGGAAAGAAATAAATAACCGAGTTGTTGAGTTATCGTCTCGGAGGGCAAGGGCGTACTCGATAAATCTCTAGGGTGGACAAAGAAATGATAAATACACGTGCGTGCTATATGAGTTATGCGCGAAATGATTTACTACGCGGTGGCATCCCTGGCCCAAGTCATAGCATAGTACTCAATAAGTATATGTAGGTACGAATAAGTGAAATATCAGTGCCGTAACTACTGAGCATGATCTCTATCATCGAATAATTCGTACGGTAAACGTCAGTTTATGTCATGTATGTCTGACATCTTCCCATACTAATGACACATGTCATGTTAACTGTATGAATACCATGACGATAGTGTGTATGAGTGAGTATGACTCAGGTCACTGTTGTAATGTTGATATTGAATGTTAGAGATAACAGTACAATTATTTCATTTTGTAAATATACTAATATGACAGGTTTCAGACCGGCAGATGGATCACACGATCGTGAGTGATAGATTCTATACGATACGAGTAACAGTAGAGAAAGTGTCAGTGCGTAGCCGGCTTTGATGGAAAGCTCCTTTTACACACGTTTTAAAAAAGGCGATGTCATATTCTCGCAAAACTACTTCCATCTTTATGATTAAGACAACCCTATATCCAAAATGCAAAAGGCTAATGGGATAATATTACCCAACAGAATAATATAAAAAAAGTAAAATTAACATTTTAAATTGAACTGAAAACTGCATCAAAATCTCTCCCCACCCCAAACGCATATACCGTCTCCGTACCATCGCGGGTAAAAAGTACTAATAAAATATGAAAATCAGCATTTTGTTAACCATCACAGTCCACTTGTCATAACAACCGATTGTTTCAATTTCACGTCTACACAAATAAATTGGTCAAAATGGAATTACGAGCGGGGTGATTGGGCCTTCCGATTTAATTATTGCGCAACCACAAAACTAAAAACGGACTGGATTCCATCACACGTATCATTTTTCATATCGAAATATTTACGCACACCTAGTTATTTTATATGTTTCTTGTAAAAATTTAATGTACCTAGTCTTGTTGTGCTGATGCTGGACCTCGCTCTGATGCGTCAAAACGCTGCAAGTGATAAACACTCATCAAACTTGTACTTGTACTTATGACACTTGTAGGTATTTCAAAATACACTCTTGTGCTTAAAAAATACATACTAAAACTTTTCAGCTTTTGATAAGAATCATAATTAACCTTCAACTTTACCTAACGTGCAAAATCGTTTAGGAACGCCTTTAAATTTAACTGAATATTGGTATTCCATTTATTATTAAAACCACGTTTCTAATTTCATTCAGAATCTATTCGTAAAATTCTTTTATTCCATAAAACACAGGTAGAATTTGTTTATATAAAGACAATTGTATTCTATTCTTGGAGAAGCAGACAAATTTCGAGATAAATATCCAATTGGCCAGTGTCGACTCTTATCGTCTAGTGTCAAGATGTCGACAACACACCGATATGGATATGACTTGCGGACTAACAATAAAACTACCTTCTAGAAACAAGCATACTGTAACATACTTCGCTTACCATTGCTTGTTCTGTACACCCAAAAAACCTTAAAGGTGCTTAGAAGCAGTAATGTACGCTGTTGTGTCCAAATTTCCATTTCAGGGCAAGTATTATGGGTTCGGGATTAAGAAATTGCTGGGAATAAATCATAGTCGCCCCTATTCGGCCGTCCGCCGCGAGGGCGAACTTATCCCGTCTTAATATAGTGCGAGAAAAAGTAACCCGATCCTGCGCTGGACAAGGAAATACACTTTACACGCTTCATCGAAAATTGCTAGGTGTTCCCTTTTGTTTCGGGGTTCTCTTTAAGTTGAGAAAGATGGGTAGAATTTTTAACGAAAACCCTCGTATGCTACTTAGTGTATGCTACTAGTGTAAAATATTTCTTGCCTTAAGGCATTTAAACTAACCTAACGCTTGCTTTTTATTGTAGTTACCTGCTGAGGAGACCACCCAATTAGGCCTTCATAGCATTATCATAGCTCGTGTGATGTAAAGCTGAGAGTTCCAAGCAAATGTCTTCCAATTAAGTAATCACCCGTCAACGATAAGCAAGACTAGTATTCTTGCAAAGTTTATTGATACAGAAAAAATAAGAGTTCTTCATACTTGGCAACTATTTTCTTCCAATAACTCAAGTAGATAAAGAGACGAAATGAATAAACGTGAGAAGTAGTCTCCTATGAGACTACCTACTAGTATGTATCTATATACATACTAGTTTTTCCGTATAAACTTGTAAGTAACAATTTAAAATAACTCCTATTCTTCTCTCTCTGTTTTACCACCACTTTTACCAGCTTCATGTTCTTCAAGTAGGTACCTACTGTATTTCGGTTAAATATTTCTGTCTGATTTCATTAAATGCCATTCGTCATAAGCTGCGGAGACCTGTAATTTACTTGTCTGTCTGTTTTTTCTCATTATTGCAAAGGGAGATCTCCGCCCATGCTCCGATTACATGACCACGAGTTACACGTCAACGATGACCACTTCATTTTTATTCTCTAGTCTTATTTGGTAAACAATCATGGCACTACTTTTAATTGAAAAAAGTTTAAAATTGCTTTAAAAAAATAAATTATAGTTTCTAGAAATCTGTTTCTGTATTAAATGACTATTAGTTTTTAAATTTTTATAATTTTGTGTTTGCATTATTTGTTAATCGCAAATTAAAATAAAAAGTTAAGATTGTTTACCAAATATGACAAGAGAATAAAAATGGATTGTAGAAAACTTGGATAGCGTGATTTAGGATACCCGTGGCGCCATCTCTTGAGGACTGGGGGTATTCGCCATTCGTTTTTGTAACCAAGGGTATAACTAAACTAACTAAGTAAGGGTATAACAGCAGCCAGGAGGCAATGAAGGCCCACTGAACCAAGCAAGTAGGAAATAGGGAAAACTAGCTCAATCCTTTAAGTTCCAGCGTTTCCGCAGAACGATAAATCAGGCGCGCGGAAATTGCCGACGTTAGCGGGGGTGAAGACGCGATACAGAGGGGCAGTTTAATTAAATCTTGCATCGAACTCCTGAGGCCTGCCGCCGGCCTAACGAACGACCATTGTTTGAATAAACCACGTCTCGGCTTTTTTCCTTTATTAGTATGAAAAAAATTAGGGAAATGGATGATAAAAATATATTTAAAAAAGTCAAAAGCATGCTCTGTGTACCCCAGTTTTTATGACCAAAACAGCGACACGGTAATATGAAACAGTCATTGTAAAAATGCATCTTCAAACTGATCACAAAAACTCCTTACATTCCGTACTTGTACACACTTAACTTTCTAAGTTAGTGATTACAGCATCGTGAATTCTTCATAATATGTCATCAGAAATCAACATTATCTAACAATCAATCATGACTATCTGACATCTAAGATTCGTGATAATACCTACCTATACATATAGGAAGTCACCATACTCAAATTGCTCAACATAAAACGCACTTTACAATGGATGCTATTGTAGTTATCGATTCAGACCTTAGCATTCTTAAACGATACTTAAGTCACGTTACAAAAAGTCGTTCAAATCGTTTTTTTTTATAATAATTATGGTCATGAGAATAAATGAAAAGTCCAAGAATCTGCTATTATTATACTCTTCAGTTCACGTAATCCTCACAACACACAACAACGTAGGTACCTATACTCGAAACATAACCAAAATCGCTAAACTCGCGTAAAGCCCAAACGTTCCCTCAGCTGCATTTACTGAAGCGTTGTTAAGGGCCGTGCTAAGTACTTACTCTCTTCAATTGCTCATATTTCATTTAGGGGGCTCTAAGTAAGGCTTTATTACGTAAATAATATCCCCCAAAATATTCTCGCTAATTAATATAAGGGTTAAGCGGGCTGTCTGGAATTACGCCGGTGCTACAGAGGCTTGTTTGTGGAACTCCGCCTTTTTAAATTTATTACCAATCTTTGATGATTCGTTACCATTATACCGTAGTGTTGCCTAATTAAACTAAATTACCACCTGTAAGGGGTTCCAGTATGATTTTCTTCGGGTTTTTAACGTTATTGTAACATGATCCCTATTTATGAATCAGTCCAGATTAATTGACGTAATTTAATGTACGTAATGTACTATTAATGACGTAATGTAATAATAAAATTAGTTAAGAGGAAAATAACTTTTATTCGTCGTGGAAGTCGTCTGTCGCCTTCCTCCTATGCTGCATGCATCAATTTTGATTGGAGGTTTGTAATCGCCGGAATAAGTATTCGTTACGATTCAGTTCATTTCCTTGTGAAGACTTGTCTTTAGGTCATCGTGATTTATGTTATCATTTGTGCCATTTTTGTAGCAGATAGTAGACGTCTTAATTAGTCGGGCAACTTAATAGATACTTCTATTGTCCTTACAAGCCAATACGCATCGACTTAGGTACATTAATGCTTGTGCTATTTACCCTTGGCGATTAATCATAAAAAGATCATGATCATGAACTACCATTTGCTATTGCAATACTTATGATATCGATGATCGATGTTAATCGAAATAAACATGTTTTTTAAAAATTTACTTGGAACCAAAACATCTCAAATCCATACATATTGCAAGGTGTGATTATGTCGACTAGTGCAAGCAGTATGTTAGTCCCTCTTGAATAATGAATAGCCCCGGTCACCTCCGGGACAACTCTTCAAACATATGTAAATCGACGCCTAAGAGGGCGACGACTCACACTAGAATGCATTAAGATCTATGCTTTATTTATGGTTTTATACTCGCAATCTGAATTGGAGTATGATATAGTTTGCAGAAGCATGCAAGCAAAAATCTTTTCAGGAGAGATCTCTGGTCTGCCCTGGTATTAATAATAGTAATGCTTCATACTCAAAGTACCACACAAGACAAGAACACACATAGGTACCCACACCAGAATCAGAAATTTAAAAATATCATTCTAATCTCTGCTCCGCTAGGAATTCAACCCAGGACCTACCACGCAGCTCAAGACGTACGAGTATGTATAATGGAAGCTAAGTCAAAACTTTGGCTATAAACTCTGTTTTGACTGGAACATCAACTGGATGTGCTCATAGATCACAACGCGTCTTCTTATTGAGAAGATCTTAAGTATCCTGCAAATAGACTATACCTTGATTTTACACGGGGCTTTTACACGTTACTCTTATCATAATATAATTCAAGTGGATTAAAACAGTAGATTGTCTTGAAATCAAAGTGCGTTACCATCTAAATATACCATTACAAATACTCGTAGGAATAGGGAGACAACACATAATATTGTATTCCGATGTATTTCCTTTGAAACTGGCATTCTTATTGTGATTCGAGTAGGCATTAAACATTCAACACAGGACATGTTGGGATACTCGAACTTAGGGGTTTCGTCAACAATGTATACTTGATGTATAGGCATTTTGTCTACCTACCTGCTTACTGGGATACATTCTGACGGATCGTCTGTATCTAAAGGTCCCTTCATCGTTTTTACATTACGCCCAAACTCACAATATGTGTTCTAATTTTTAACCCATTTATGTTCCTTACCCCGTGTCCTACTTGCCTTGTCGCATGCATAAGTTCCTCGTTTCAGTTTTAAGTTTCACCACTTGGATTTGAGCCCGGACGTTTCGAGTAAGTAACCATTTTCTTACCCACTGGACTATTACCGCTCCAATTATGCTCTCTATTTCTCCAATTATGCTCTCTATAGTATCTCTATTTTATTTAGAAGTAGCTGTGCCCGCGACATCGCCCGCGTAGAATTTAAAAAAAAGCCTAGAAGCCTAAGTTACTTTTATATTAAGTTATTTTTATATTACAAACAGACACTCCAATTTTATTTATTTCCATAGACTAACACAGTTGTGAAGTAGATATACATGTACAGATAAATTGGAACATATACGCCTAAGTTGTCCCTCAATGTGTATTTATTTGTGTACCTACTGTGTGGGAGGCAAATTCTGTAGCCAGTGTTCTAACAATGGCTAGGTATTTTGATATTGCTATATTTAGGCATATTTCCCAATTAGGTACGTAGGCAAAAGCGAAGGTGTGTTTTGGTACCTTATATTAATAAATTGGAAAATTGAGATATCTATAAATATTCTGAAGCCAAGACGTATTGAATAGAAGCTCGGATTAGTAATGTTGCTTCCATTTCCTTTGATCCCGGTAAACCTAGATGATTCCGGTACTTATACTTAGATGATCTTAACAATCGAGAAGAATCTCGTGATCTCTTTTGATCATTACCGCAGCTATAAGTAATCTAAGTACCTACCTACCTAATAAGAACTTTGAAACAATTGAAAGTTTCAAATGCCTTGGTCAGACTTGGATTCTTTCAGGTGGCTAAGTCTCATCGATCCATTGCGGTTACAGCCGCGCCACTTAATGAAATAGAAATTGGCGACCTCTCGAAGACAACCTCCTAACCCTCACCCGTCCCTCTCCCTCCGGGGAGAATCCTTCGCTCAAGTGCCGAGTGAAAGGGACAAAATATATTTATACAAAGTCAAAGACGACCGACGAGTGGGATAGCTGTATTCATTATGAATATAATGCGGTCGCGCCTGTGTCCGTGCGTCCGCACGCGGTTTGCGCGTGTGTGCGGCGCCTTTCTCAACGACGGTGAATCAATATTTCATCTTTGTGATGAAGGACGATGACCAGTTTGGGGTTGAGATGTTATCTACTTGCGTAATAACTTAATCCCACTCGAAGCCATTTGATCTTTTGACGTCTCTTAAGCTGATAAGAAACTAACTGTACTACTGAAACGGTCCGCAGCGGTGAGCTTAGATAGCATCGCCCCGCACATAACCCGGCCGCCCAACGGTGAGTCGTTACCCAAAAAAATATAACATCAGCGTTACTTTAATCGATAACGAGCGAACGTCTAGCGTTGTGGTTGGTTTGCGGTTAAATGGGCGTGGCTTGTGGTTATATTTACGACCCGCTATTGGCCGATTAGACGTTTGCGGTTAGTCATGTGGTTTCTAAGATTTTCACCCCTGGAAAAATAGATAGTGGAAAATATATGCGGACGGGGGCTGCGATTGGTCGGTGGCTGTAATTTTGCGGTTAACCACGAAACGCTATTCGTTAAGATGATAATGGGCGCACACAATTGGAAGGATTTGTCATTGGTTTGTTTGGAGCGCACTGGTGGCTGCGGTTACAAGTGTCGATTCTGGTTTGCGCCCCGACACCAATCCACTAACATTTTGCTTTAATAGCGGCTCTATTCCAAATTAAACGCGTCTGACTCTACATTTACGTAAACAATATATCAGAACAAGAAAGTAACAGAATATTTATTTCTGCTTCCGAAGAATATAGGTATGTATATATAAGTAAATATAAATATTTATAAAGTTAACAAATAGAAAGCGCGCCCTCTAACGGTAAAGAAGCGAACCGCTTCATTCTATTTTTAACAAAACTCCTCAAATGCGAACCTTTTACGTTCTTCGCTTTCTTAGAAACTCCTTAAGAAAGCGTCCCTCCTTCACCCACACATATAAATTCAATCACTCAGACATCAACTCAAATCTAAAACAGCTTAAGTTCTCAGAATTTCCTTACACCCTTACGTTCTTTAGTTTAGTCGTTTTTCCTTTCTTAAGTCAGTTCTAAAACGTCATTTCTTCCCTTCATGAAACGGAGCTTACACCGTTCTTTCTGCGATTCCTTCACAAGGGGATTCGCTTCGTGTTCTAAAAGGTCATAGAGCGCTTCTTGTCTGCATTCAAATTAAAACTTTATATCGATGAGGTAGAGTCTATTTTTTATTGCGTTCTTATGGTCCTTACTTTTTAAGCGCTGAAGTGTATTTTTGGCAACTTTTCCATAGTTACGTGAGGGTGACTGTGTAAAAACATAGCTGCATATGTGTGCAAGGCAGTGGCGCTAGTGTTTTCTTAATGTTGCTTGAATCTAATAGATGGCGTTATTGGTGCTGTTAGTTTTAGAAAACGATTTTATTACTTTTCAGAACTTTCAACGAACTCTATTATTTTCGAAGTTTAAGTACTTACTATAGTACCTAATTACTACAGGACTATACTAAAAGCAGTTTAGGCTCAGATATCACCTACATATGGCACTATAAAAAATAGGAACTTTTGCTATGTTCTAATAATAATTATAATTTGTTTCAGATTCATTTTACACTATTAAAGGTATAAAATAAATAAAAGTTGTTACAAAGTAATTTGAAGTGAAAGTCGAAGAAAGTCACTAATTTAAAACAGAAATTCTCGGTTTTCAATTTGCTCCATCATTTCACGTGCTCAGGATTTTATTGTGTAAGGTAATAAGGGTATAATGATAGCACAGATAGTTTAGGGTGGTGTAGATACTTAATTTTCTGGTCTATTTACTTTCTCTTGTAGTAATTTAGAGTTGAGTAACTACAACGTCATTTTGAAACTAATCAAAATATAAAAAAATGAGTTTAAGGGTTTTAAATGTAATAAAGTGTTCATGTTCTAAAAAAATATTTAATTATTTAAATTCATCCACAACATAGAAAAAAGAAGTGAGTAGAAAGATATTTTAGTTGCTAATCCACTAGGTATAGATAGCTAGTTCATCAAGAGGCGTTCACACCCTAAACTTTATTATAACTGACAAAATGAGCTTAGGGACATACTTACTCTCAGTTATGCAGAATCTTGGACGCAACTGCCCCGCTCAAATAGCCGTTCTACCATTATGTTTAAGGCTGACAACACAAAGTTGCAGTTGTTGTTTTGACAAATGTAGGCAACACGTTTTCTTGCAATGCTGTGAAATGGGGTATTTCAAAAAGACAAGAATGCACTGAAGACTTGTCTGGTATAGGTACTGGCGAAGTGGCGCGCATGTCTATTTACTGTTCTGAAAAAAACGTATGGTTTATGTTTGTTAACACAAAAGGTCTAGGTAGAGGTCCGCGGGGAAAGAAAGGTTGAATCAAGGCGGGCGGTAATCAGCAGTGACCGCGTAATGGCCCCGCCGAGACCCGCGCGACGACTTGAGACATTACACTGTGGGGCTGCCAACATAAAGTTTATGAGTTACATTTTTGAGCACAGTTGTTTCGTTAAATCTATGAAAAAATCCTCGTAATTTAAAAACTGCAAAAGGAGATCTTTTATCTTTTATCTTTTACCAGGACAGCAATATCTACATTGGTGATTTTTTTGATATTGGCCGTGTGAACCGGTAGAAATCAACCACATACCACCAAGTGGTCCGTATAAGTACATCTGTTTGCTAGCTGCTAATTTGTAAAAAAACGAATGTTTGTGTATATTATTATGTGTTTGTTAACACAAAAGGTCTGGATAGAGGTCCGCGGGGCAAAAAGGGTTGAATCAAGGCGGGCGGTAATCAGCAGTGACCGCGTAACGGCCCCGCCGAGACCCGCGCGACGACTTGAGACATTGCACTGTAGGGCTGACAAATTAGACTTGGTTTTTATGATTTTTATGTTTCCTTCCTTCCTTTCAGCCCTTAGTAGTCCACTGCTGGACATGGGCCTCCCCTAATCGACGCCACTCCGCCCGGTCCTGTTTATGTTTAATTTATTTTTATGTTTAATGTTTATATATTTTTAGTATTCATATGGTCACTATAAGATGTTGTTAGGTTAGCTAATAACTTATTACAGAAGGACGCTTAAGTAGGGACTAAATAAATTAACCGACTTGGTATTACATGAATCTCAGAACATTTTACGGTAGAAGAACTGCGTTGCGAGCGAGACTTGGGTTTTTTACAAGTTATGTTTTTGTTGGCATAGTTAATTTGAGACACAATTTACCAATTAAGAGCTGTGGATTTTAATAAAAATAATATGTCTGTGTACCAGTGTTGTTTTTGTGTTTATTTTTAAAATATCCAGTAAAACATTTTCAGCCTTTGGTTGCCACCCCTGGTGACTCGGTGAGCGGTAATTCTTAGCGGGGTTTAAGACAATGCTGATGTTTATTCTTTATCGCAGTCGTGGGAAATTTACGCTAGGGGCAGACAGAGGGCTGGGGTAATTAAAATATTCCCATTCATGCCGTAACGCTCCGTTTGTGATCGGCTTAATTAAAACAACCTAATTAGCACTTTTACGATGCATCAGTTGTCTGAATGCAGAATCACTTGGTTTACCTTTTTGTATGGTGGTGCGTTGTGCCTTGTTTTGGTAGATTGTGTACGTAATAAAATGAGTAAAGTTTCCAACGGCATACATATAAATAATTTACAAAAATGTCAAGAAAAAATTACAAATGTATTTTTTCTAGTCGAACTCGAACCAAATACAGTTTCTTGACAGTATATCTGCGTCCCGAGCATGACCTACTATCGTCAAAGTATTCGTATATAGTTAACGTGGGTCATTAGTGTGGGAAGATGTCAGACAGACTGACATACTCGTAATTATAACATACTAATGCCTGACGTTTACCTTACGAATACTGAATTCTATACCCATAAAATATCAATTAAGTCTCGAACACAAACATTACCTTTAACAGACATAGTCACACTGTTATCATATAGCTCCCAAGACAACTCTTGCGTAGAACCGAATCCTTTCAACACTTTCCTTTGTCTAACTCTAATTGCCGAAGCAAGAACAACACGTACCTACCATTATTGTATTGAGACAATCCTTTCTTCGACACAAGTGTGCGTAATTACGAGCTTTCATACGACCCCCTTGATTACGGGTCTCTTTGTACTTTTGTTTGTGAAAAAGCCAATTATTGCAATAACTGAGTACGCATCGTTTGGCTTTTGTGACGTTGCTTTGTCGTCTTACTTCTGTGGGGAGGGAAATGAGTTTAATGAACATAATTAGTCGTGCTGTCTTAGAGTTCACATATTTCCGAATTGAATTTATTTGTTGGTACTTCCTAGTCTAATTTGAAATGGAAAAGCCATGGATGCTATCCCTACGTATTTAAGAGTATAAGTGACAAAAAATTGATTATTTGTCAATTTTTTTGCTTATCCTCTTATTTCTGCGAAGAGGAAAAGGAATTTAATGAACATACCTAATCTAAAAGTCTAATTCTGTGTTTAATTTACTTTTATCATTTATTTTAAGTGATAATCCTTAAGTTACTTCAATTACTATAATAGAGTGACTGCAAGTATAAAAAGTTACATAAAATATTTTTAATTATATTGAAATTAAGTTTATCTGATCTCCAGAGATGATAAACCTCCATTTCGTTTAATTTCAATGGAAGTAAGTAATCCATTATGATCATCAAAATAAAACGATTGCGAAAATGACGCCGGGCTTATCATGGCGTCATTTTCATAATGTAGCGAGCATTTTAGCGGTGCTCTATAATGCAAGCGAGCCCGCGCCACACGGACACACCGTATTAATTACATATATCGTTTAATTATTGATTTTTAGCATTAAATACACGAGCATTTTGGCTTCGGCCGCCCGTTCCCAGATTTATGCCCCGCCTGTAATATATTGCATCTAAATAACATTTACGGATAATGCATTGATGCATGCTCGGTGCATATGAAAATTCACATTTTTGTTGCATATTTTTTTAAGGTTCAACGCGAATATTGCATGAAACTTCACCATCGCATTACTCTATCCATAAGTTAAATCAATATTTTTCAAGGTAAGACACAACAAAAATATTATTAATCGCTACCTTACTAGGTCAATCAGTGACTAACTAAGTAGGTACATCTTACATCTTAACAATGCTTAGGTATAACCCTCTCTACTCTTTTATTACCTTAATTTATCTTAAAAACATTTTCACTAGATAAACTTTCTTAGCTGAACATGTTCGAGATGCTTTTATTTTAAGGCTGCTCGTTAATTAAATTCGTCCACAACTGTAGTGGCTTTGTGTACTAAAATAACGAAGAAAATTAACTGAACATGTATCAAGCTCAAAGTAAAAATTTACTTGACTTTCCTACTAGATGCTTAAGTTTATAGTACGACGATACTATAGTAAGTAGTTACATGGAATATTGGCAGTAAGCGCGGTCGATGATTTTATTTATATCTGTAGGTATTTATAATGTATTTTGTATAGTTCAGACAATACAAAAATCGATAAAATTCCTTACATCTGGGATGAGGTACCACTATCAGACCAGACGCCAACTCAGGTTATTTTTAACCGACTTCAAAAAAGGAGGTTATCAATTCGATTATAGGAACTGCACAATATTTAGGTACATATGTTGGTCTATTACGGCTTCCAAAAAAGGGTAGGTAGGTACCATACGCTTAGATACTAATATTTAATTGAGGTTGGTGAAAAAATTTGGAAACAAAATACTTGAAAATACAAAAGACACCAATCCCAAAAAATAGTAGGTAAGCATAATAAAGTAAGAAATTCAATTTCATACTTTTTGAAATCGGTTTCATTTTTTAAAATTATTTTTATTAATACAAATATATCTATTATGAGAGCTATGATAACAGGCAAAACAATATTCGCCATTGATTTTGCTCGTCAACGACAACCTCTATATTGAGAGGTACTTGTTTCTTATTACCTTCTTTAAATGCATAAGTTTCCACCATGTTAAGGTAAATCATTATCAAGCGGGGTAATCTTTGGTCCAAAAGATTGATAGTTCGACACCTAAAACATAGCTCTAATACCCAGAAGCTAGGGGCTAGGTAGGCAACGGTACGATCCGTACGATACAAATGAAGGTTCACAATTAAGGCGGGCACACACGGGTAGGCACGGCGCATTTGCCGGTGTCACGTACCGACCGACTCGCACTTAATTTCGCAGAGGCGCGGGGAGGTGCGGTTTTAAATTACGCCCGGGCCCCACGATTGCAGTTCGACAACGCCCGTCTAGTTACGGATAGTTCGATGATTTGCTACGGAAATACCGGCAGAATAGGTGCCCCGTAATGAGTAATCAAAAAGTGATGCATCTTTATCTATATTTTAAGCAACCCTTATTAAGATTAAATGAGTGGTCTTAGTTTAAATTACGTCTTCAGCGGACTTAAATGGTACGTGGCAGCCTCTTAAGCATTCAGGTCTTAGGCAAGCACACCTTCTTAATTCAAAACAAAGCTTAATGAACATGCTTCTTTACGGCGGGCTGTGAGAGTATCGGTAAGGTCATAACATGTAACTAGTAACCTATAATATGTATTACGTTTATCCACCTATTACATGGCTGCCTATTCTTACTCATATTCAGTCACATGGACAGGTACTTAGCTATCTGATGTTCTAGCAACAAGTATTTCATCGTTCACTCATTTAAAAATGAAAGTTCACAAATTTAATGTGGTTCTATCGTGTAATCCTTATATTCAGGTCGATTTCCACCACCACGAATCCCTTCTTACGGTTAAATACGAGTACGTTTTAAAAATTTATCTGGAAAAGCAATTACCATTACAGAGCTTTTGACCAACGTTCCATACTAAGCCAAGTAACAATAAGCACATATTTTTGTCAGAAGCTCATTTCGTCGGCAACTGTTTGCAATTAATTACGACAATCAATAATTTCGCGCTCCGTCGAGCGACAACAACACTGCAGCGATAATGTTATCTGCTGCCGAAATTCGCGCTCATTATGTATGGTAGGTACCTACATCTCATTATGAATGGCATATTATAACGGCATTGCTTACTTACCACTTTATGCCACCGTGTCACCGAGCCCTGTTTTAGCTCTTGTCATACAATGACTTTCATCTGCCTTACGTAGATAATCGAATCAATAAAACCATATATTAATATTAATTAATGGTAAAGTATCTGTTCTGACGTGTTTGTTAAAAATATGAAAATAATGTTTAAATTTTACGAAATTAAACTGATACTAATAAAACTGAGCTTTGTGACTAACTTTCCACTTTACACTCGGTCCTCAGTTATAATGAGCGTATATTTTTGTCAGAAACTCATTTTAGTGCCAACTGTTGGCAATTATTAGGTAATTACGTTACGACAATCAATAATATCGCGCTCCGTTGAGCAACAACAACATTGCAGCGATAATGTTATCTGCTCTGCTGCCGAAATGCGCGCTCGTTAAGTATAATATGGCATATCTCATTATGTATCGTACATCTCATTATATATCGCGTTTAAAGGTATATAGAATGTGGGAGAACGGACATTTTTGATATTTATAGTGAGGGTGGAATGAATATTAATAAATGTGCTTAACGGAATGGAGTGGGAAATGTTTGTTGTTGAATTGGAGCTTTAACACATATAGGTATTTATTATCCTGACATTTAAAATTAGCTGATCTACATGTTTGGGTGTTTTTAAAATTTTAAAAAAGCTTTAGTACCGTTAATAAGCGGCAGGTGATATGCAAATGTCGCGCGCCGCTGCGTCAGTAATGAGCTCATTAAACCCTCGCGACTACTGAACTTGTGGCGACACTGCAAATAATCCCTTTTTGGAAAATTTTGGATAGTGCTCTTTTAGTTCGAAAGGTTTAACAAGTTTAAAATTTAGTTCCACTAGGAAATTAAATTGGAATGATCGTAAAATATCCAGTTTTACTCTTGGATTGAAATCATTATCATCTAATAATTTTATCATTATCATGAAATTATCACGTACTCTTTATAATGTCCAAAATGTCATCTCTTATTTCGATTAAAGAACAATATATTTAATGTAATGACAGTTATGGTTCTTGGACTATGATTATTGCATTTGTATTGGTTTGCTTTTAAGATTTTAAGGATTTTGTAAAAAAATATCTTGTTGAATTGAAAGATGACATATTTTGTGTTTTTATAGTGTAGGATAGAGCTCATTAACGAGTAGCTATGTAAACGAGTACCTAGCGGGGAATATTGCTACAATTAATTACATAATCCCTGATTATGAACATAATTAACTTCATTCAATAATTTTTATAGGTATTTTTAACGGCCGGATCACAAGATGTTCTTATGCTCGAAATGGAGTTCGATAGAAACTACAGTATGAGTTTATTTAGAATTTATTTATACAAAATGAGGTCCGCTAGTCGTGGTCAACTGAAATGGACAACGACAATCGGTAGTTACAAATTATTTGCTACGCAAGATAAAATAATCATTAATCAAAACAATTTGTAACATCGTTAAACAATATTGCACAGAAAAGTCTTAGTTATGACATCAACAATATTTGCAAAATATAAGTTACATGCATGTTTCATAATTTGTTTTCAACTTCCCGAATTTGTATGAAGAAAACAACGAATACAATTTTTATTATTTTTAATTTGTTTAACCTTTGGTATTATGAACATTTGGCAACGTATTGTAGACACATAGATTTCTTTAAATCTTATTAAAAGTACTTAGGTATTCAGGTCAGATAGGTATTTATATGGAATGGTACAGTGATGATCTTGTACCGTCTATGCTAATTTTTTCGCTTTTTTTTAAAAAATCGTTCACCAAATAAAATAAAATCTCTATTCTTGATAACGGGAACTTATAAATTTTCCTTTCAATTAAACATAACACACAAAAATAAAATGCAATTTTTTTTAAAAAGCAAATAATCATATTATAATTTCATCTATAGAGTCCTTAGGTATCTATAAATACGAGTATCTACAACTGGACAGAGTTCACATATTCAACAGATAATCTTATTCTAGATCTGTATACACCTACTCAACGTCATAATTGCACAACTATTGCACTTTACAAGATGCATTTACAACAACTTATTCATTTTTTATTATTAGATTTATTACATTTACATCTATTTACATTTCTTAATACGGAACAAAAACTTCTATCTTCATGCATCCATGGCCCCAAGATATGACATAGGCGTTACGTTCAAACATGTGCTTACCGAATGAAAATCATTTTTAAATATTAATAAATTCAAAATTAAAAAGGACATTAAAGTTTCTACAAAACTGCTTATAACAACGGCAACCCATAATACCGAAAAAAAGAAAATTATTCCATTATTAAACAAATTAATGTATTGTAGATTAAAAAAATATTGTTTTTAGTTAATTATGTTCTAGAGCGGATCTTTTGATCCAGCCCACAAACAAATTATTTTTACAATTTCATTTGGTTAGCTTGTGGGTGAAGTTCACGTCTGTAATGTCGTATCCTCTACTACCACAATGGAGCAGTGTGGAGTCTTCCGGCCTCTCCATTTTATGTGGAGGGATCAGACGAACCTGCAGTGGGGCATAAAAAGGGTTGCAGCTATTTACATTTTCAATACCCAAAATGATTCCAATTTAATAGATCCATTATAGGTAATTCAAATTCGAACATATAAGTACTTATGTGTGACATCCAAGACGTAGGATATCACTGTTAGGACAGACTATCGGTGTTTTGAGGATCGATTTAGCTGCAGAGATTACTCAATGCGCGAGTATGGTTTGGTATATAACTATGAATTAGGAAATGTACGGAAATTTAAATAACTTTTTAAAACAAAGAAAAATTTTCGTAGGAAAAGATGTTATCGGATATTTCTTTTTATTACAAATTAGGAAAACGAAAAATTAAACGGCATTAGAACACAATCAATATTTTTTAAATTAAAACTATATCGTATAATAACAGGACGGGAGCGAATTTTATGATTTTTTAAGTCCATAATACTAAAATACATTAAAATAACCGTCTATTTATTCACATAATTACAATAACTATTCGTTGCACTAGATCTAACTCTGTTGTAAACATAGACCATAATTTAATTCGTGATGCGCTATGAACTTAACAAATGAGATTTTATTTTCATGTTAGACTAGAGTTGAGGTATCGTTATAGTTATGTTAAATAGTCCGTCGACAGTCTTTATACGTTCATCACTTTAATGGGAGCGTCGTTTTAATAAGGACGCCACACCGTATTGCTATCAGGCTGCGGGTTGCCCCGCTGTCCGAGGCTATTTACTCTGCCGTCTTCCCCTCTCGCCGCCGCCGCAGCACATGAGTTGCCACTGCCTAATAATAAATCCCCCTGCCCGTGGTTCCCGTGTTGACGGTGATTGTTCGTCGTCGACGAAATCTGATCCATCATAGTTTGCAACTCGTTGTGATGGTTTTGAGTCGAGTGTATCGAATTCGAATGGAGCGGGTGGAAGTTGTGCGTTTGATTCGCGGCCGTATACAATTGACTGTACAGTAAACTCGCGGGCAGGACCGGGTACAGCGAGTTGTTGCAGTTACCGCTGCCGTACGACGAGTTTTGCGTACCCATTAGCGAAGGAAAGTTGGAACTGTTGGTGTGGTTGTGGCCGACGTTCGTCGTCGAGTTGGACGTCAACAAGTCGTCCTGGACGGGTGATTCCGGCTGCGAGCTGTTGTCGCTCAACGAGCGGGGTCCTGTCGACAGGCTGTAGTCGGCGTTGTTGTTGTACCGCGGGAGCAGCGTGCCGTGGTGCGAGGGCGACGACCCCACCAGCCCCGACAGCTGCTGATCCAGGTCGACGCCGGTCGTGTCCGGAAGAACTGCAACAAAGGAAAAGCAAATGTTTCTAATTCCTCGCTTGATTGATGTATCTGTTTCAGTTTGTAGTTTTAATATGGTGCTATATTTTTCGTGTCGTATACGGGCACGCATCGGCAATAAATTCATCGGCCGGATCGGACGTGTCCGAGCCGCTGTAAATTATAATGAGAGCCGGTTTAATGTCTGCGTCGGCCGGCGGGGCTCGTCGCGCCGTCCGCAACACCGCCCGTATGATTTTAAGGAGGATGTCAGTCGTAAACCATGTTGGTACATTTAATTCCACCATTCTGGTTGTTTGAGTTATGGCCTTTTACTACCGTATTGCAAAGGAGTAATAAATACTCTCATTCGTAATTTTTGAACCAATCCTACATTTGTAACTGCTAACGCTTAAATGTTGTTTTAACCCATTAATGACCCACTACAGGGTCGGGTCTCCTCTAACAATGAGAGGGATGTAGGCCTTAGTCCACCACGCTGGCCTACTGCGGGTTGGTGGACACTACCTAAGAATAATTCAAGTTCTTATGTATCTTGGAATTCTATACAGATACAGTAAGCAAAACAATTCGCCCTTCAATATCGCAGAATGATTAAGCTATCGCCAACCAGTGGGCAAGTTGAACTGCGCGGCGGGTTCAAGCGAGACGACAGGTTGACGATTTTTTTTAATTTCCAGAGATGGCAAAGTCTACCTGTGTTATTTCCTCCGAAGTCCTGCGTGGTGGTCTGGTCGGCGACGGCCCCGGTGAAGCCCAGCGCGGGCGGGTTGAACTGCGCGGCGGCGGGCGCGGCGCACGACGGCAGGTACGCCGGGTAGGCGCCCGCGCTGCCGTAGCCCCAGTGGGAGTTGCTCGAACTCAGCCCGAACTGACTCATATCTGTTAATGGACATTGTAAGGTTATAAGCATTAGGTTTATTAACATTAGGCTAAGCACAAGGCGTACGTGAAAATTAAAATTAAATAGGTAACTAGTAAAAGTAAAAAGTAGTCTTAAGAAAGATACAGATGAAGTAATCTTGAGTAATTAAAATTTTGAAATTGCTTACTTCCAAATTATTTCATGCTTCATAATATGTTTCATAACAATAAACAGTTGCATGTATGCTATAAAGTATACATGCAATTCAAAAGCATTTTATATTAAATGATTGGTTAAACTAAAAAAAAAGCAGAAAAGAGTTAGCCACAAAAAAAAAACAATTGTTTTAATTATTTATTCTTATGCCCAACGTCAGTCGCTCTAAACTCAGGACAACGATTAACAAAAAGCATACAAATATTCAATACAGTCATACAAAACTGTTCCAAGCCGTATAGGAAACAGTGAAATAGAATCGAAAACAATACGGAGCAATTTCCACTTATAAAGATATCGTCGTACGAACGCCATCCGCACGTTGCGTTCAGTTTATTTTTTCCGGAGTATTACGGGCTTTTATTTTTCGGTATCACGGTTCCGTTTTGGCCGGCGATCGGCGAACTCGGTTTTTATACGATACGCGCCCGCCGCGCCGATTTGTGAATGTTTTTTACCCGTTTTGAGCTCCACGAGTTGTTTTGGGCCAGTCCTGGATTTTTACCGATGCACGCTGTTCGATTGCGTTCGCAGTCAGCTTTCGTCCGATTTTTTTTCGGGTGACTGATTGAATCCGCGCTTTAGTGAACGTAGTTTAGCGTATTGCCGCACGGTTTGGTGACTCATTCACTTTTGAGCCACCGCAGCCTTTATAAGGTTTGTTCGTACTCCGAATTCCGTTTTGGATTTCTGAGTGATCCAGTTATCAGTTTGAGTGACGGATTTGGACGGTTTTCGTTGCTTTGCTGGGTTTTTGTAAGCGAACATTGTTTTGAAAAACTGCGATCTTGTACTATCATAAGTTTAACATATCAGTCTGCTTCGCCATTAAAGAATTTAAAGAAAATTGAATTTTAATAATCTTAAATAAAAGCACGAAAGTCGTTGATTTTGAATCAAAGATTAGATTAATTCTAAAAATTCTAAAGTACCCATCTTACTTGTTTACACTGTTGTGCCACTGTCTATATTTATTTTTTCCTTTCTACAGTTTTCAAATAAAAGCCAGTTAAAACAATTGCTTTAAAATAGACAAATAGCCACATTAAATAAAATAAGGTTACCTATTTATAGTTTAATTTCTCTTTCATTTTTATTAAGAAAAAAACATAAACAATAAGAAGCAACTTCTACAAAAATACGACACTCAATAATACATACATACATATAAGGTCCACTTACTCTGGCAGGTGGTGATGGGCGGCATCCGGAAGCCGCCGAGCGGGTCCGGCGGGAAGGGGAAGGGCCGCTGCCCGAACGCGAAGTGGAACTGCTGCTGCTGCCCTAGGAGAGACAACACTACATCAGTACGATACAGGCTGCTCTTCACAACTAGCATTCACACACAAAATAAGCATAGATAGACATTGAAACGCATAAAAAGAGCACTCCATCTTTATTACAATGGTTCTTTGAGTGTTCTTTTTGTCGAGAGGCCTTGAGTCTTTACTTTTCTCTAGAACTCTATTGTTCTGCTGAAACGGTTTCCGTGGCCTCAATGAGCCATTAGCCCGTAAGTCCGTCAATCTAAATTAGAGGCGAGTGGCCTACGATTAACCGCTATTTTTTTTAAGTTTGGGTTTCACATAACCTGTTGTTTCGAAGTCAACTTGTCATTCCGCATTTGAGGTAGATTATTTAAAATAATTCAGTAAGACACAGTCATGGGTTGCAGCTAGTATTAAAACAAATGTAAATATCTAAGTGCAAATATCTCCTACTAATTTACGCAAAGGTCGTTAAGAACGTATTTTATTTCCTCTCCCAGGAGCTTAATCAATAAATACACAAAAAGCACAACATAATTCTAGGAATTCTTCGCAGTCTGGAACACACGCTCAAAGCTAAAGGAAGAATTTCTTTAACGCCACGCATTTAGATTCGCCCTTTCGATCAAGACTTTAAAGTTATTTTGATCGACATAGCTCTATAGCATACTAAGAATTGATTTTAAGGTTTTATTTATAAAAGATTTTATGGTTATTTATTATGTGATTAGTGCAATTGGTGACCGTTCTAATCAAACCAAATAAATAAATAAAATAATGGTCTTTTTAAATCTTACTGGTAAACCAAACCTGTACGTTCCTACCGTTGTGATAGAGTTTACTTAAATGCAATTACTAGTAAATATATGTATATTTATGTAAACCGGGATTATTTCTTGTCTATGGTAATATTGCCAATTTTAAGTAGGTAAGTATGTAAGTACAACATTATAGGATACGAGCATACGAGAGTATCATTGTCGGATTGCAGATAATATGTTCTTTGTTATTTATTAATTAAAGCGATAAATTTCCAGTAGTTATAACTTTTGCGCAAGTGAAAACAAATAAGACTAAGTATTATTTCATCAGCTGACATCATACGCTATAAAAATATTGTTTTTATACACTAAGTAAAGGCCCCCAACATTGGTACAACGCTTTAGTTGAAAATAACTAAGCTATTTCTGCTGTCTTATTTAATCAATCAATAGTGTGAGACGAGTAAATTTTGGGGCAAGCATGTCAAACCCTGGGACGCACGACACCCCTCTCTTGTTCGAAAACACTCGATAATTCATTGACACTTGACGACAACCCTCCTTCAATGTATCAGACCCCACGTGTACAAATTAATGTCGTGATAAGCAAAGGAATCTGAGGATAATGAAATTGATTGTTAAAATTAACCGAACATGAGATATTTGAGTCTTGGTTAGAAAACTTTGTAAAACTTAAATGGTTTTTTGTAAAACTTTAAGGTTGTATGAGTAAGGCTATGAGAAAGGTTAAATTATGACACTACACTTTTTGTACTTTGTGGCTGTGACGTATTTTGTAAAACTTGATAAGTGACACTTTATAACAATAATAATGACTTACATTTACAGTGTAGAAGAGCCTAGTCCACTAAAAGCGTAGCTAAACTAGACAATGAGTCCAAAAACACCCTCAAATATAAATTCAAAACGCGAAAAAATGAGGACTTAAACTTTACAGCCTTCGACATCATTGGTTCTTTCGCCTATTGATCAATTGACAATTTTTCAATAGAAAAACTTATCAGGCCATTTGAAGTTCAGAATATTCAGACTCTGACTAAAGCACTACCAACCACTTTCAATTCGTTTCCTGGTTTAGATTCGGTAGTTCCGAATCGCGTTACAATTCAATCGACAGCGCCAATCATGGAATATACTTACTGTATGAAATTGCAAGGCATGTATGAAATTTTTTAAAATTGTATTGATTTTATACACAAAGTTGTACAAGGTTTTGGATGAAACTTTTTTAAGTCAATAATATTGTCATTGATAACGAATATCTGCTCTCTAACGAAAAGGTGTTATTTATGATAATAAGTCACACTTACCTATTTGACACTGACTGCTTTGCCCAAAGGTAGACTGGCAGAGAATCAAGCTTTCAATAAGAAGCATTAATACCGCCTTCTGTACCATTATGTTACTTTATTTTGAAAAAAGTTTATTAAATAAAGTGCCTGGACGATACTGAATTTCAAATTTTAAGTTATAATTTGTGAGAGAAGTTCAATATTTTGTTTTGTTACTCTATTTTCTGGATATTATTATTTATCTAATAGGATCCTATTTGGTAATTCTAACTGTCCACCACTTTTATCGACAACTTCACCCCGCGAAGAACATTTAATCAGGACCCCAGGACATGACGTATCAATCCACAATGTAGAGTTTCGATCGTACAAATCATTGAGGTGACAAGCTCGTTCTGGATGGATGGATTCTCACAAAGATTCAATAAACGTGCCTACGTTAAAAAGGTAGATCTATAGCTATCATTTCATGGATTCAAAGCTTGTTACAAAGCAATCGGCATCAGTAATCAGGGTCCAGGCGCGTCCCGCAGGTGTCACGCATTCTGTCGCACAAATTATTCACGCAACAATCTCATTCCGCCTTATAGTAACATGCGTAGACACTTTATGTGACTACTTAATCAGTGCTACTATATAAATAGACAGACTTATGCCTTAACTGTACATCGGTTAATATTTAAGTCTTTCAATATACTGCTTTGTTAAAAAGATACGTTTCTCAATTGACACGAGGATGACGTGATCACAACATTATGTGTTTGAAAGTAACAAAAGTGGTTCAAAAGAGCTACCTCTACTTAATATTTAAATGTTTTTGTACGCTTTAATTTTTCGTTACCTATATTGTGCTTATTGGAGATTTTACATATTTTAGGGGTTTCAAAGCTTGTTAAAAAGCAATCGGCATCACTCATCGAGGCCTCACGCGTCCTGTCGCACAAATTATTCATGCGAAAACCGTGTTCGGTCTTTTCCTAACATGTGTACCTAGGCTCTTTATAGGACAACTTTGCAAATTCTAACATAGCGGTAAACGTATTCTTTATTGGTATAAATAGTCCAGTAGGTACTTCAAAGTTTCAAGAATACGGTATTACAATATTAACTTGATTTTAATATCAAAATTTTAACTTGGCACATCTACTTACTTACATCTTGTATTGTGTGATTCATACACTTGTCAAAGGTTCACTAGCTTATCTTTTACTTTATAGAATAAATGAGGACGCCATAGTAAAATTTAATTCAGCAAATCCCTGCAATAATCCCATCTCATCAAAGTGTTCAGAAAATAGTGAAATGCGATATCACAATTATTATTATCTGCCCACTGCACAGCTTGCTGCTCGATATTTTCAACTCAACTCATTATCCCCAATACAAAACATCGTTCAAAATGCTGCAACTGCGATTAATCCATACGAACTCATTTATATTACGTCGGAGGACATTAAATTGACAAAATGCAGCACACATCGAAAAACAATTGAGAACGTCGACGCACTATACACTCACACACGCACACTCGCGTACCTACATGAGAATTTTGAAGCGTCGCACACATGCTTCGTTCCCGTGCAAAAGGTTCGAGTGTATAAATCAACGGCACAACAATTACACACTTTCATGGCAAGTTGGAATTAGAAACTGTCATTTGCACCGTTCGAGGGGTCGCGAGGGGGCAGGGGGTATGTTACAGATGGGAGGGAAAAATAGGGTGCGGGCGGCAAGGGCTACTGTGGACCTGATTAAAGGATTACACCGAGGGGTGGCGTCCGGTCTAGTTAGATTTATTATGCCAAGTATTTCAACTAGTTAGCCTTGCTTCAGTATTTTATTCGACCGTTCACTACTTGAAATATCCTAGTAAACAGAATTGAATTTACATCTTTCGGTAATGATAAAATTAAGTTTTACTATCACGTGTGCTGCGCCCATTACGATGTTTACGTGTGAAGTAAACAATGAAGTTAGTCGCAAGCGAGGTGTAAACATGGCGGACGGACGCGCGGGTGGTCTGCGGGCTTGCGCTTGCGCACCAAAATAGCCAGCCATTGCTGCCTTAAGAAAAACATCGTTAATAGCCAACCGAATATTAAATTGTAGGCGGCTACTGCGCTGCGCCTGTAAAACGAACCACCCACCCGGAGATGGATAAAAATAGGCAACACAAGGGTATAGGGTGTACGAACATTGTTTGTGATATCCGCACTGTTATTGCTGCTATTTGTGTTGGTTTGGGGATCATAAAACTATAAATACTGTATTAAGTAATTGTTACCTCTACACTTAATACAAAGGTATCTGCAAACTATGATTTAGTTATGCAAAATTTTAATAGATCACCTAATAATTATTTGTATAATGGCAAAATATGAAATGAAACAAACTCCGATAAATTGAACACCAAATTTTGGCTTCAAATTTAATCTCAATCGTTTCAGTCTAATTTAGTAATCTATGGATACTTACTACACAAGTTAACTATGTCTTACCCCGAAATAACAAACAAACACTTCAATCTGATATAGCGCTGTTCCAATCGTCCCGAATTCCCACTCGCGAGATTTAAACAGTTCGCGTCATTAATATGCCCGCATCTCGTATCTACTTGAACTTTCTAGAATTAAATAATTTATCGCCTTCGTATAGACGTTGAAGGCATAATAAATCAATATGCAGGGCATGCACACACGCGTAGGGTGGTTAGACCCCCCCCCCTTCCCCGTGAGCCCTTTCTTGACTAATTAATTAAACAACCGATTCATTACAGCAGCCTCCTTTGTGCCCTCACATTCGTCTAGCGAAGGTACAGACAGCATGGGTTCATTCTAAATGGGTCTTTTATTTAATTACTTTAAAGTAAAAAACATGCCTGTACTGATTTCAATATTATATTCATCTCTCACTTCTTGATAATTGACTCGATATCTATACTAAATTTTTTAAGAACGACGAAGAACATAGTATAGTTTCTTTAACTTTCTTAATTCTTTGTTCTTTTCTCGCTTTGAGTAAGAACATTTTGGTAAACATAATACATTATGCTCCTAGATGGTTTTTTACATCAATCATCATCCTATTTGATAGATAGAAATGTACAGATTCTATTAGTGTATTTGGTACCACTTCTGTAGTTGGTCTCTGTTTTAGTAAATTGTCTCTGAAGATGCTGGGCATAACCATCGACGTTAAAACATCACAAAATCAAATCAAATCAAATTGCACTGACTGTACTGACAATCAGTGCAGTTTTTCGGAAATCTTTTTACTCGTGTCTATTCGTGGTTATAACCTTAAACGATACTCTAAGCCGTACAGTGTGTTTGACCCGCGGACGGTACCCAACCCTTTAATGCTCCGGTCCCGAAGGCCGACACTATCCCGCAGCGCGCAATTATTTTAATTTCTTCCACGTGATGAGGATTGATCGAACATTAGGTGTGATTCGGAGTGGGTCGCTACGGCCCTATCATTTGTAAACGTCGGGAAGCTTTCTGTAGTATTTTAATTGCGTTGTCTAATGATTAAGACCTTAATCCACCCATTCGTTTAAGCTGTGTGAATAGTGATTGTAATCCTTGCAAACATTTTTATTTCTTGTGTCTCTTTGTAATTCGTATTTTATTTTATTGACCCTACGAGTATTTAAGTAGGTATAACGAACTCTCACACATTTAAGTGTACCTACACGTCAAACCAATTTTTTCTTAGAACGAAGCGGTTTTGTTAATATAGCACAGGTGATGGCGAGAAAAGAGTATTTTTTTTTTGTATCTAACGGTTCATTCAAAAACCTAAAACAAAGTCAAAAACAAAGTCGGCAATTCACACTACCACATTAATATACGCACGTTACGTTTCTACTTTGAAGGTTTAGGTAAGAATTTAAGTAAAATTCCAAAAATTAAAAAAAAATTGATGAATGCCTTTGCTTTTTGTTTGTGAAGGAAAACCTCTTGGTTGAAATTCTATTGAAAATATTAACAAATTGCCTTCATTAGGGCGCTCGTTTTCAAATGTTTTGCGGTTATGCTCGTTTGTGTTTTGGATTGTTTAGAGATTAAATGGCACCCTTTTAGTTTCGTGTTTATAATGACAGCCGGAATTTAAGGATATTTATGTTTATGTGCGTGTTCGACTCCTATTTTCTTGCGTATCGAAAACTCTGATATTATCAAAAAAATTGATAACAATTAAATCTACTATTATTTATTTTCGACGTAATTTAAGTAAAATTGATCATTTAGAAACAAATTTCTTGGACATTTTCATTGAAATAATTGCATTCCTTAAAAAAATAAATTAAAAATCAAATTGATGGTATTGAGGTATTTTGTTATTATATCACATTTCTGTACTCTATTTTGAAATGAAATGTAGTTCTGAAAAGTGTTTGTTGTTCTTTGCCGTGTGAAAAACAGCCATGTGAAGTGCCAACACAACAAATAGCAATACGAACTGGTCTTAGAGCGGGGTTCCCGGGGTCCGTCGACGGTGACCTTGATGGCCTTGTTGTAGGTGGTCACCTGCGGCGGCGTCGTTGATACTGTGATCGTCAGCGTGAAGGATTTACCTGCGATAAAATAATTTCTGAATTACTTAAAAGCTGAAAGTGTACATCAAAGGTTATCTAATATTAGGTACTTTTAGTTAGGAAGTAGGACAAGTTTTCTGTGCTTTGAGCACGAGCATAGCACTGTCATCAAAGTAGCTAACAGTAACGTGGGTCATTAGTACGGGAAGATGTAGATACATATCTCTTTCTCAAACTAATGACGCACGCTACCTAATAATACTTAAATAAATAATAACGAATGTTCGTACAAAGCATTAGCGCATTGTTTTCAAGAAGATACGGCATACTTTAAGACCTTATGTGCATCTTCCGCCACTCGTTAAGAGAAGGCACACGGGTATTCCGGAATCACGCTCTCGAAGTCTAATTCAACCAAACCCTAAAACCCAAACCGACACCGATAGGTACATGTTGAAACTGAGATATTGGCGTCTGCGTATTTATCGAGGTAACAAAACAGGTTGTATCAGGATGTTCTGAGCTAGTAGAAATACAATTATAGAGCGTTTTGTAGAGGTAAGTACCTAATTATTTCCAAATAATATCATAAAATGGGAAAATTATAATAGATGCGACTGAAATGTCACATTTTACAGCTATTGCTATTATGTTAATAGCGGCATTTGATTCCTAAAATGTGGATGTCAATTTGTTACAGAACACCACCTATCGATGTGCATTTCATGTTCTAATTTGTATATTTGGGCTTATAATACCAAATTCACAGTGGGAATTTTCTCTCTAAGACCTGAAATTAGTATTAGGACGTAGGTGTTACGGAGGTGCCAAATTTCGAAATAGGTATCTGCGACCCATTACTAACCCACTGCCCACTTCAGATGCTTTTGAACCATTACATACGAGTATATAGACATTCAGGCATACAACATGTTTTTCAAAGTCACGATTATGTTCTTTCATCCTTAAAGCAGGTATCATTCATTTTGCAATACGCACAAGCCAAGAAATCTGAAGTTGCGCGTAGGGGCACGGAAAGAAATTGTTAATTTATCAAGTGGCTATATAGTTTACGTATTTACTTCCAATCCTACATATAATATGTTATACTTATCCAAATGCATATTAATTATTCATATCGGATATTGCCTGCAACGTAATAAAGAATATTAATTTAGTGCAATGGTAAAATATTTGCACAAACTTTTTACTCAGACTGCAAGCAATAAATTCAATCTGTGGTCGGTACTCTTTTCGCCGGCGCCCACTTTTTGTAGTTCGATTTTGATCACTTGTTCGAAAAGTTAAAAATTTATTGCCGGTTTGTTTTCAATTTTGTTTTTCGAATGAATTTTCGCCGTAACGTTTAGGTCGCCACGTCCGCATGCGAAATAATTGTCAATCAACAATACCGGCATCGGTCGTTTAAAGTATCGAACGCATACAAAATAATAAATTAAATTAAAGTACCCCTACACAAAGGGCTCGCTGTCAAAATTACAATGAAGCACCCGCTATCAAAATATCGTCGAGCAAAATAAGCACTCGAAGTGAAATCTCATTCAGCAGTGGAGAGCATAAAAGAGCAACTCATCCACAACACATCAGAGCGCGTCACAAACAACGGCCCGACCACTTCATCACAGCATAACGCCGGCAATAAAAAAAACATTTCCATCTGCGGATAAACCACAGTTAATATTAAATGACCGTCCGTCAAAGCCGTATTGTAGAGCGCTTTGCCGGCCGCGCGCTGCGGGATGCAGCCAATACCGATTTTGTGATTTTTCCACCCCCGGGAGGGGTCGGGGGAGGGGAGAGAGTGACATGTAAGCTTTAATGGGGCCTGAAGCGGCACGCCGCTGGCTACACGCGAAAAAACTGAAAAAAAGCCTCATTCATACGTGATTTCATGTGTAGGCTACTTTCTGCGGGCACGGTGTGTGGCTCGTTAAAAATGGACGGTGTACACGAGTCTGGCTTGTTGCGGCCTATCGGAGTTTATTAACGCGACCCGAGAGGAACTCACGTCGTTAACACTTACTGGCTTGCTCGCTTGCTCGCGGTATTTATGCAGTGCTTGTCTAACATACGGGTATTTGTGTATCATAGTTTGACGATTTGGTACTGTTACGCAATGTTTGGATACGCTTTTGTCCATTAATTTTGTCTTGTATAATAGGATTTACAAGATAAGAGAGCACTTTATATGGTGTTATGATATTTTAAAGGAAAAAAATATATTTATTTTCAGGGATTTTTAAGAGAGATCAGAAGGCGGACTGTAGGGAATGAAGGAGTAGGGAAGATCTATGCCCAACAGTTGTGGATGGATTTAAATGCAAAAAATAAATTTTACTACAGATGTAATACCTACATTGGTTACGCCTAATTTACATGCACAGTATTGCACAGTCTTAATTTAAAGGTCAGGAAACAATGTAAAGTTCTCGTGTCGACTCTATACAATAGTGGTAATCTTTACTTTTACTTTTTGTCCTAATATAAGGGGATAAAAGGGTTCAAATCTTCGTCTGCAATGCATCAATACACTGTAAGTAAATCAATTGACTAAAGCTGAAGTTGAACCACTAAAGGGTTGCCCTTAAGGGACGCTCCGAGCGTTGCTTCAATATAGGTTTTGTCTAACTTATTTTGCGAGTAAAATATGTAGTTAGTGAACAAATTTTGCATATGGAAAGCTAAGTTTTTAATGATAGTAATATCTATGAAATGGTTTTAAACGATTATTTTCAATGTTTCACGAATACGTTATATAGGTACCCTACAACTATTATAAATGCGAATGTTTGTAGGGATGGATAGATGTTTGTTACTCTTTCGCGTAAAAACGACTGAAGAGATTGATTATATCTTTGATAAATTAACACACCTATAGCGTACTTTTTATCCCTTTTGTGGGTCAAATTCTTAGGTCAACGTGGACGAAGTTGTGGGCAGAAGGTAGCTATCAGTAAAACAACTAAGCATGAAATTAATTCACAGTTTATTTAAATTATTTTTTACAATTTTTTTCCAAATAAGGTGTACTGAAGTATCAGTTGGCGCACAATTGACGCTTGTTTATAATTTGGGGTCACGGCAGTGTCCCCGCCAAGTCGAGCAAATAGAATCTATAGCGATCTTTTGGGACACCTACTGCCGAGCCACAAAAAAAATTCGTTAGCATAAAACACCAAATAGACACATAATATCTTTAAGGCCTATAAATCAATCTATATCGTTTAGGACGTCATAAAACGTCGCGTCATACGTTTAGCGTCGCGACGAGGAGTGAGGGATCGTTCGGCGTAAAAACGGCGCTATGGTTTCGTGATTCGTGCGCATGGAACATTAAGTGGGGTTATTTATTTAGGCGCGGCAACAGGCCCGAGGCAAGCCGCGACTGGCACGGCAGCACCGGTACATCACTCACTCTTGTCTACCGCCGTCCCGAGGCCCATTCGTTTTGTTCTTTGATCGGCAATTTCATGCGAATTGTATGCGTTGTGCTATTATGATTTTCTCGTAAGTATGTTGTTGCTTTATGTTACTTGATGGAAGTTAAGTAATAAGCATAAACGTAGTTGTTGTATTTGTTTGAATTTATCGAATTGTATGCTTTTACGATTCGTATAATGCTACAATTTTGCTAAAATTGTTGGCTGGCTGCAACATACCTACTACCTTGAATCCGTGGATATAGGCGCAAACAATTTACACTCATGTCTACACTTCGTGTACCTACGTGTCAAATTTATATCGATTGACAACGTAGAGATTAAACTCTATCCGTACATCTCTGGGTCGCCGCAATCATTTTTAGAGTACAAAGTGTTACTACTGGATTTAAAAAGAACACCTTCACATTTTACAATGGCATCAAGAATGTACTGTCTAATTTCTGCCAACCTAACCCTCATAACATCAAGTGACGTAATGTTAATCGAATAAGCTCGATAAACAAGGACGCATCCACGCAACGCCTTCGCCCGACATCCCTAATAGCCGGTTGCAATCCAATTTGACAGCTGTCAAACACACGCCCGCGTTGTCGCGACGATTGCGACGTTGCGACGACGTGCTAATGCCTGGCGCTAATTGACTGAATTAATATGCTGATGTAAGCTAAGGTGTTCGGCTTGTTAGCCGTCTACCTACCGAGATTCCGATGCAATATGTACGTCATAGTAGAACCCATGTACCTACGAGTATTGTAGTATCGCGTCATGTAGCAATCGAGTGGTGTTCTAGGTGTGATAGAGATGAATTTATTTATGTAAAGAATCGACCGGTGGTGATCTAGTAATGAACATGACATGAACATGAATATTGTGCGTATTATAACACGAGACCACTTATTTAACCTATTCTCGGTTTGATAAAACTTCTTCAACCTTAACACTGTCTGAAAACCGTACATTACCTATAACACTAAATTTTCATTTGCAATTGTTTTACAAATAAAAAATATGTGTAGATTTTAGATCTCAGTTCTAAATACCCCAAGAGACATACTATTATTCCATCCTCTTCCCAATCTGTCATAAACACACGATAATGTTCTAAAAAAACATTCATTCTTTAAATTCAAATTTTTGAGTAGTTTTTCGCCTGCTTAGTTAGTAGGCACGAATTGTGCTGTTAAATCTAACGTCATAATTTTCACAACCATCAACAGTAATGTCAGCGACACCGCAGTCCATAGTTACGTAGTTACCAAAACTACCCGCACCGCAACCGAAAGTCATAAATGAAACGATAGTTCTCCCCAGAACCGCAGTGGAGTGAAGCGAATTATCAAGCGCAGAATGTTTTTAATTTATTTCTTTTAGAATATTGATGTTAACTTTTTAAGCCCGTCAACTATTGGATGCTGATATGCTTAATACAATGTGGATAAAGCGGAATATAGAAAAGAAAAGAAAAGAATGCGTATATTGTTGACTGTTACACGAGTAAGATGTTACAAAAATTATAAGTTAAGAACAGTCTACCCTATGCGGGCATACAATAATTATGTCTTAATTATGTCTCTAGTTTAATTTTATATTTTAATTATGACGAAATAAGTTATGATAATTTAGCAGTCCAATTATTTATTTATTTTAATATTTTTCCTAATGGAACTCATCGGCTATGCAAAAAAAGCCGGAGGAAAAAACTCTCGACACAGTTTTAAATAATTTATTTATTTATTTATGCGCGCGTTACTACATTCCTTTTTAAAGTTGTTTATAAATATAATATTATTATATATTGCACACTTTCTATTCTATCAATAATATAAAAATTTGTGAGGATGAATAGACACCACGTTCTTATTCCACAGGAACGAATTTACGATCAGAAGCTATGCGTAGTTAAAAATGAGATATGAAAAAATAGCTAAATATAGTCCTTAATCCTAGCACCCTAAAATCCACCACCACAAAGAATAAATTCCTTAGTACTTATCTATACAATATGTCTAATTTTAATTACAAATCAAACCGGTAGTCGTGCGATACAGTAATTAGTAATTAAGTCGCTGATGGTGACAGCCATGTAATTATCACATTAATTGCCGACCCAAGCGATGGTGCGATAATTGTAATAGGCAGTAAGTAGGTACCATGCACATTGTAGTCAGATGTAATACATCAATGCTATAATGTAGCAGTATCACGTATTATTATTGCAGAGAAGTATTTAGATACCCGTAACCATTTCATAATCGGTCACGATAGTACATCGGCCGTTAACACAATGCGAAGCGCAGCCTACACAATGTTTGCGAGTTACAATGCCGGTAACCGATACCAACTTTGGCGTTTTTATGTCGACACTTCGAAAATTGAAATTTGAATCAAACGCTAGGATTTCGATATTCATATTAGATACAGCTACTTATTAATTTTACAAACGTTCTTTGCGTCATCACTTTGAATTTTTAAACGCAAAATGCAGACCTTTTAATCAAATTCGAACAACATTCGTTAGTGTTTCGTGTTCTATAAAACTTACAAACAATCTACATACTTATATGCATTGTAAGCACTTAGTTAAATCCAGAATTATTTTATTGTGTTTTCTATTTTTATATCATTACAAAGTTTGAGTGCAAAGGAATAATAGGCTTGAAGTACCTTTTCTTAATAAAGCTTATGATGAAAATAAAAATAAAAGTTTTATTTTTATAAATTTTAAGGCAGCTATAATTGAAGATCGTTTCAAAAATCAAAGTAGACTACGACAGAACATCAGCGGTTAACACAATGTGAAGCGTGGCACCGCAGAGAATAGTTACGCCAGTAAACTACCCCGAAACCGAGGGGCAACCATAAATGAATCGGTAGTTTTCCGCGGCTAGCCGGAGCGGTCGGCCGGCGCGTTATGGTTGACAAGGGCCTGTTTGCGTGCACCGCAGCCTACACGATGTCTGCGTGTTACATGCTGGTAACCAATACAAACTTTCACGTTCTTATGTTTTCACGTCAAAAATTCGAATTTAAAATGTGCGAAAGTGGAACGCATAGTGTTATTTTCACCGAAAAAGTAAGAAGCAATTTCATATCATCACTTCAAATCTGAGATAAACATGGAGCTTACGACATTTGTTTCGACATTCAAATGTATGTTTCTATGAATTTATGTAGCGGCTTCGTTCATTAAAAATTTGTAATCGGCTACGATAGAACGTAGGGTTATATAAAAAGTTTCTAAACTTTGGCGTTCCTATGAGTTACTTCAAATTTTTAAAGCTAAAGCGCATTATACTTGTCTGTAATTCAGATAGATTTCATTTTTTATGAAACATAGAATACGAACATTCTATGCGACTTTCGAAATTCATGATCGACCACAACGGAACATTGGCGGTTAATAAGCGTGGTACCGCATAGTTACACTATTTCAGCGAAACTACTCCGAAACCGAGGGGCAACCGTAAATGAATCGGTAGTTTTCCGCGGGTAGCCGGAGCGGGTCGGCAGCCGCGTTATGGTTGTCAAGGGCCTATTGGCGTGCTCACCGCAGCCTATACGATGTTTGCGTGTTACAAGCCAATAACCAATACAAAGTTTTACGCTCTTATATATATCTTCTCCTCAAAATTCTATTTTTTAATACTTAAACGTAGAATGCACAACGTTCGTTTCGAAATTCAAATTTCTTGCTTTATAATAACTATATATATTCTATGTGACATTTTGAAATTCATATAAGCCACGACAGAACTTCAGCGATTAGCACAATGTAAAGCATGACACCGCAGTTACGCCAGTTTAGTGAAACTACCCCGAAACCGAGGGGCAACCATAAACGAATCGGTAGTTTTCCGCGGCTAGCCGGAGCGGTCGGCTGCCGCGTTATGGTTGTCAAGGGCCTGTTTGCGAGCTCACCGCAACCTACACAATGTTTGCGTGTTACACGCCGGTAACCGATACAAACTTTCGCGTTCTTATCGTATGTCTTCACTTCAAACCTTAAACATAAAACGCCCAATGTATGTATACTTCAAAATTCCAACTTCGTGTTTAGAATACCTGCGTAGATTTAATCGTAACAAAAAAATTGACTTTAAGGTATACCTACCTAACCTACCTACATACATATTACATATTTAATTGCTTTAAGCATAGCCATAGAAAAAAAGCTTTTAATTTTACCAATAGTAAATGACATATTTAGATGACAAGTAATTGAAGGAAGTGTTCAAGTATAATATACTATTATCCAGAAAGTCACTCATTGGCTAAGCATATCGAAGCAAATGAGAGCTTATTTACTTAAGTCATCCGATACTTAATTAACGCAGCTTTTGTGCCACCATGTTTATAACGATGCAGAACATTAGTATTTCGACAGAAAATAATAAACGAGAATGTGAAGCGATGAAAAGGCAGTCGTAAAACTGGATACAAAAGTAATCAAAGCACTCGCACCGCGTCCCACGCGACCACAATATATTCGAATAAAGAATTCTTCAAAGGAAAAATTTTATTCAAATGGCTGTACGACCGCAAGCGCGCCCCGCCTCCAGGGAAGACGTTGCTTTTCCGACCTTTTCCATTGGTTGCCGAGCGGGAAGGCGGGCCGCATCTTCCAAGTCTTCGAGTCTAACTTTTCATTTGCACAACTCTGAAATATTGCTTCGGATTAAAATACGTAGCGCAACTTCGCTGTGTGGTTTCTCCAGACGTTTTTTGTTTGCTAGGGAGGAACGAGGAACGCGTCTTCCATTACTGGTAATGGGTTAGGTCATTTATGAGCTGGGACCAGCTCGCCGCAGCTTGGGTGCTTCGAATTATCTTGTGGCGTGTAATTGCGAAAGTTTATGATATTAATTTTTAGCATATTGCCAAATTAAATAAAGAAACCGTGGACTCAGTTTATACTACAGTATATTGTGATATTTTAGTCAACGATTTTTACCATGAATAATTTCACAACAAAATGGTGTCAAGGATTTTTGCCATGAAAAAGTTCAGCGTCTCACGATGATATAAATACGTGAGGCCATAATCGTTAAGCTACCTTTTAATCAATCGTGATTAAAAAAAAATCGAATCAGTAAGTAGGCAATCTTTAAGCAGCTTGAATCTTTTTTAAACGTAAAAGCAAAGATGGTCAGGTAATTCTTATATCTCGTGATTTGTTTCGAATTGTATTTATGGATTTAAAATATCATTTTGAAATTACGTAGACACTATGCACTATGATCTTCAAGATAGGTAGATACGTAGGTTTTGGATCCTCACTATCGTTACTACTCTAGCCACAAAAGTTTCAGTTCATTTCTACCGCAGTGCGGTGTAAGCATTGTCTCTATAGAGAAGCTTGTGTGTGGCAGTAGATTGGGCGGGAAGACTCCACAATCTTTTGTTACCTTGGTTGTATAGAAAAGTACTTTTAAACCTCATAGCAATTTTATCACTCGGAATATTTTGCTATTAACATTTTTTACCTATCTAAAACAAGTGCACAACGCCGCTAAAGAAGTTTTCACTTTAATAAGGAAAAAATGCCATCTTCGATCAGGTTCACGTGTCCCGTCTTACGCATTTTCGATCAGAGTCACGTGTCCTGACGCGAGTTTAACATTTTTTACCCACCCCAAAAAGTGCACAGCGCCGCTAAAGAAGTGTTCACTTCAAAAAAATGCTGGATCTGTAGCGTGGCACCGTTGCGGTAGGTACGACTCCCCAAGAAAAGGATGGTTGGTACCTAATACTTCTAGTGGTGGTAAAATACGTAAGATACCTGAGGGAAAATCTTCTAACAGTGTTTGAAATACATAATCTGGGTCCCTGTTTGTGTAACACGAAGTATAGGAAGATATACAGATATGCAGATCAGCTATCTCTCCTCATACTAATGACTCAAATTAAGCGTACGAATAATTTGACGATAAAGTTATGCTGGGGGCAAAGTCCTCCTAGTTAGAGGGTATTAGTAGGAAAACTACGGTAGAACCGAGTTTCTTCCTTAAAGAGCAGGAAACCAGGGTTGTCATTAGGCCTTGGTTTACCATTTTGTCTTACTACAGATTCTTTACATACATCTCAGAATATTATGGAATATTTTTTTGAAATGAAAATTTTCTCACGCTGTAAACAGAAAAATTACAGCAGTACCGTGTGCATGAACACTATCGTCAAAGTATTCTTATAGTAAACGTCAGTCGTTCGTATGTAATATGTCAATCTCTCTTGACGTACTTCCATGCTTAGCTGTAAGTAAGTTCATGCTCGAAGCATAGAAAGCATTCCCCATAAGTAAATTATCAAATGTTAGAATACAACGTAATGATAATACAACCGCTATAGTTAAAGCCTATTATTTGAAAGCAAAACTCGTTTAATTTAAAATTTTATTTTCAAATTGTTAAAAGCTACTTACAATACAACAAAGAGTGCGGCTTCATAAAACCTGTGTATCACAGACAAAGATTGCGAATATGATTCGCCTCCCTACTGTGGATTGGAGTGCATCCAAATGTCTACTTTTCCACGCGGTTTTCCTCAAAGCACCCAGTCTCAGGATTAAAGTTTTTGAGAGATGATTATTGGCTACAGTATTCTCTTTTTGATTGCTTTTTACTTTTATTTTGATCTTTACGAAATAAAATCAGCTGTGTGTAAAGTGTGCAACCTTGTGTATTGTCTGTTGCTTGTGTTTATTAGGTACTGGATGTAGCTAATTACTAAGAACTTATTTAAACTGAAATCACTTTAACCGCTCATTTAAGTTACTACGTATATCTAAGAAATTAATTATTTAAGCAATCACCTCTCATTCTCCCGGTCTATTTACAGCCCATTAATGACTTACTACCGGATCAGGTATACTTTCAGAATCATAGGCCAGACATCCACGCTGGCCACTTGCAGGTTGATTCAGAAAATTCCAGGTATAGAGATATCTCAGGGACACAGGTCTCTTTACGAACATTCATTCTGAATTCAGCCAGTGATATTTATTTTATTTTTTGAAAAGATTTGTGTGCGCCATTGTAGTTCAAACTCTTGAGTAAGAGGTCTTTGACACTGAGGTCGCTCCCTCGTGGTTCCTTGTCAAGTTAATCATTAATAAGCTTTAATAAATAAATCATTCTTAATTTAATCTTATTTAATGAGACTATTAATTGTACGACTGTATTTTTTATATATTTTGATTAAACCAAAAGATAATAAAACGATATAAAAAGCGGACTTAATTCTAAAAGAATTTTCTATCACTATACTTCTGGGCTGAACAGAAAGAGTTATAAGCCTGTAAAACAGCATGTAAAACTGTATTTAGGTAGGAGTAACTGGAGTCAACTCAAACTCAAACTCAAAAGCTAATAATAAATATTATTAGGTACAATTTGTGCATACTTAATGAAAGTCATACAGATAAATTATACATTCTACATTCATCCGCTTTGATCGCCCCTCAGGCAAAAAGTAGACTGGGAGAAAAAAGCGGGCGGAAAAAACTCCCAGCACTCTTCAGTACTTAATTTAACAGGTAAGACGCAGGTAATAAACACTATAATGCTTCTATAGAACTGTATATGAGTCCCGAAAATAATGCGCTAATAGCCCAGCCGCTGGTGTACATCGCAAGGCATAAATTGGATTATGCGATGTCGGGTGCGATCAGTACCTCGTGAGATGGGTGAGACCGCTAGTGGCAAATAAGATGAGAGTTCCCGTGCTCCTCTATACCAGAGGTTTTGGGTGTTATCGATTGGTATTTATTTATCCCAAGAACTAATTGCGAAAATAAAAAATTGATTATTATGTAAATATACATTGTTGATTATTATGTAAAAAATATATACTATTGTAGTATGTAAAGGTACTGACGGTAAGTAGATCGTAGAGCCACGACATGGCGCCATGAGTAAGTATCCTGAATCGCGCTATCGAAGTTTTGTACATCGCTGGCATATAGATCTACAAAATTTCTAGATAACTTTTAGATAACGGAGCACGACAGCAGTTTTTATACGCTATATATGGTCCTGACTGGCCTGTTGGTCTAGTGGTCAGCGGCCCTAACTACTGCGCCAAAGTTCTATTCCTACCCAGGAATCGAACCCAACAAAATGTGTTGAACACAAATATTTCTTATGTGTCTGGGTGTTAACTATGGGTAAGTATTTATATTTATCTCCTTAATTAATACTTATAGTACTTGTGTATATGTTATTCATTACAATTAATAAATAAACTGATGCAAAATTTAATAATTAGTCTATACCAAGTTTCAATCCATTTGTTGTTCAAAAACATTGAATAAACTAAAAACATTTTCTAGTTTAGAATCTAAACTTTTGAAATGTGTAGAAATTAATCAGATATTCCACAAGATATATTCAAAAGAAAACCGCTGTTTTCTTCTCTCAGTTGTACAGTCTGTAAATTTCGGAGAAGTGAATTTTAATGACGTATGATTCGGAAGTTATGGTTCCTCTTTAACACAAAATCAAATATCGAATAACTCGTGAAAACTGTTCACCATAACTAAAATAGGCCACTCCAGGACGATACTGAACTGGCAGGTTTTCATAATCCGCCGTAAAGCAAGTAATTTCTCGTGTATTTGTCTGACACGTGATCACACGTGTGACTCTCGGAGGCAGGCCTGAGGCGACCACCTAGTGAGATGTATAAGTACTCTTCAGTAGTACGAGAATTGAGATACTCATCCATAGGTCTTATTTGAGGTTGGTTGTTTATGTGCATGTTGTTAGGAGGCAGCAGAATGTGGAAATTTTCCCGTGGTCCTGACAATCGGCACTAAAAGGAACACCGTAAGTTTATATCCGGTAAAAATCAGGCATCATCCCTGTCTAAAGTTTTTCCCCACGGAAAATATGCTGTTACGAGTATGACCTTCAGATGACCTACTGCATTAGCTGTACAAAATATCAAATATCGATATGATCAATACACTAGAACAGTCACTAGTAGTTACCCAAAACTACAAATCGTTTAACCTAAAAGTACGTAAACATAAGTTCGACTGTCATGTTATACAAGGTTTGAAAACTGTAAACTGACATCGCATTGCATTGCATCATCATCATTCTTCATAATGAGACTTCAAATCGGTCAAACAGGCACTATAGAAAAATTTTTTTTTACTTTTGTTTAAAGATATTTGTTTAAATGAGAAGACGGTTCACATAAGTTTTTTACCATAGATTTACCATAGACCTACAAGAAAGGATGCTATATAAAAAGATTTGAACTTCAAGAAATCAAAGAAAAAGTAAGTTTTCTGTTTGTTAAAAAGAAAAAATAAGTTAAGGGTAAAAACATATTTTTGTATTAGAATACTATTTTTTACATACTTTTTAGTTTAATTTTATTTTATTTTTGTAAAGAAGACCAAGACAAGACGCACAAATTTTTATTGGAATTATATTGTTACAAATTATTTTGATTAATTTATAGTATTAATGTTCATATTAATGTTAATAGTTTTAATAGTTAATATTAATATTTTTTTTATTTTATTATAACCAGTTAATAAAAATATGACACGAACACTTCACGAAGTTTATTGCGCTCTCAAGTGATAAGAAAAGTAAACTTTCTTAAGAAAGGGCGGGCAGCGAAGGGCGGCCGTTGGGCTACTCCGCCCTAATATTGACATTCAACGAACTTTCTTTACGCGGAAAAAGTTTCCAACTCTTCTCAATGTCACGGAGTTTTCCCCCACTTAACAACTTTGCGGAAACATTTGAATATTGTCATTTTAAACTCCGTTTGCTTTTGCGGGCCTGTTCTGAAACTTTGTCGCGTAATTGTGCGGAAAAACGGTTTGCTGTGTGGATTTTTGTTTAACGTTTCGTAGAACGAATACATGAGAAATTTCTTTTTGGAACGAAATTTAACGATTAGTCTTTATTTAAAAATTTAAACTTTTAAAATATTCTTTGTTTAGATTTAATCGCTGTCAAAATGTAATAATTTATTTCGTTGGTAAGTACTAATTGTGTAACAATAACTGCACCTTCAGCACTCACCGCGACCGCTGCGCCCCACGAATCTCAGGTCGTTGAATTTCGCCACCTGATTCTTCATGACGGCCGAGCTGTTCCGCAGCTCCGCGCAACAGTTCTCGTCGTTGCCGGCGCGGACGGTCACCAGCGTGCCGTCACCCACGTCGCCCAGCGCCACCACCTTGAACGCCACCGGCAACGTCTTGTTCGACCGCCAGTGAGGAGGGAGGACCGTACACACGAAGTGGGGACTCCCCGTCCTCACCAGCTCCCCCGGGTGTTCCGACAGGAAGTCCCCGAGCGTTCTCTCCGCGAGGATGTCCGACGTCATCTTCGTGTACGTCTCGTGGAGCAGCGTCGAGCTGGTGTCCGGCGACACCGCGCCGCTCGACGCTCCCGTCAGGTGCATCCTCGACACCCGTGCGCGCTGCGTGCTGCACATAGAGTCTACCGTGTCCCGGTCCGCTACATTTCACTACCCGTTCCACTCTGCACGCGTGTACTGGGACGGTACTTGGTCACTCACCACCGACATCTTTGCACACGCGAGCCGGCGTTCGCACTCGACAACTTTATTAACGTGGAGGGTCCGATGATGAGATGCGATACGACGCTAGGAAACACGCGCGTAGCCACTTGATGCGGTGACGTCACGCGGTGGCCTTGCCACACTTTTTTCCCCGGTGAATGAAAAGTTCGGCGGCGGGCGGGTGAGGGATGCGAGGGGCCGATTTTTTCCGGCGGAAAGGGGTGGCTCCCCCGCGAGCGGCGAAAAAACTTTTCACTGGTTTCAATGACGGTGGCACTTTTTGTGCCCCGTATTTACGTGATCGCACGCACGTCGCTTTCGCTTTCGACGCGGACGTAACGAAACTTTTTTTTTCTCGGAAAATCGTGTTCGGTTTCGTTTATCGCGTATCGGGCTCGTATCGGTAGTCGATCCGTGGGTTCAGGGTGCGTAAGATGCGTGCGACGTGGATCGCGGTCGTGGTTCGACTCGCGCGTAGTGGCGCGTGGGGTCGGCTCGCACCGCTCGGTTGCGGTGTCCGTTCGCGGTGGCTATTAATACGCGGCGTGTACGTCCGCGCCCGTCGACTTCGGACAAAGTTTCGCGGGTGAGTCGGTGCTCGCGGCAGCGGCGGCGGCGAGCGAGAGGCGGCGACGGCGCGGGCGCGGCGGGCGGCGGAGCGCACTTTGCGGTCGGGGTGGGTTGGGTTTAAAGCCGCCGAAGGATAAAACATACAAATAAACACGTGTTCGCGCCGGCGCGAGCGAGAGGCACGCAGCTCGCGGCGGAGAGAACGGGACGGAGCGTCGCTCTTGCGGCATTTAGCAGCCGCTCCGCTCGCCGGCTGCCTGCCGCCGCAGCCTCTGCTTCGTCGGTGCAGTCGCCGCCGCCGCTACCTTATTACGATAATAATTGAAAATCAAAAATACCTACCTACACTAACCACCTCTTGCTACACGAATCAAACAGTGAAGTGCTTGTGTGTGTAATATTTGAATATGGGGAATATTCTATTTCACGTGTTTCTAATTTTCTAAACTTCATCTAAGTTTAGCCAAGAAAATATTCTATTGATTATAAAAATTGTCATTTCCTGTGAAAATTTTTTTTTAATTTTTGTACTCCAGAGAACAATATAACAGAATAATTTGGTAGGTAAAACTTGACACAATTCTAGTATGGGAAATTATAGTTACTCTGTTAATTTGAGTTTTCAATGAAGAGTCAAATCTTCAAACACTAATAATTATTTGACAATAATTACTCAATTATTTAAACACAACTGTCACCATCACCACTATGAATTTCCAAAAACAATATTAATAAACTTATGAAAAACACTTAAATCATGATCTATTGCTCTTATTTAAATTTTTAAATTATATAAGGAGGTACCTGTAACTTTATATAAACATCAATTTTTATTAAACAATCCGTTTTTATTGCAAATTGACATTAAAGAATAGAATAATTAAAGTAGTAGTTAAGTGCTTACTTAGATTCTCCGAGGATGCTCGAACAAGTAGTAATCTCCCCTCATAGGGATCCGAGAGTTCATTGAAACCAATGATAGTGTAACACTATCATTGATTGAAACCGATTAGAATGAGATCTCTCGAAACTTATCAAGTAAATTTCATTGTTGACTTATTGTTTTTCAGTCACCAATAACCGGCTTGATAAAAAAAATTTAATTCAACAAAATAATGAATTCGATGATAACACACAATTAACACATTAACACGATTTATTATTATTTAAATTTATTATTTAGTATCGAATGAAATACTAACAATAAAGTCAATCATCAAAATGCAATAAACTAAAAAATAATTAAAAATAATTAATTTTCCTATCTTAACATATTTAAACTTATGGAAACTCATTTAAATTTTTAAAATTAGGTAAGTACTAGTTATAATTTATTTTCCTTAAAGGAAGGGCTGATAGTTAAACATCTCTCATTTATTTACATATATTCACTAACTTTCACTACATGGCGTGCAATAAAAGTTATATAAATAGTAGCTAACTTTTACCACTTTAATAACCAAATCAAAATTCACCATATCTTTAATGTTTAATACAACACGCTGTATCTATAATATAATGCATGGGGGGGGGGCTGCAACCAGTCTAGCTGTTAAGCAGATTTGAGACGGCCGGGCGGTCCTGACACTTAACTACCTTCGTTAACTGCAGCCTTCCTACACCACCATATTGTCCTACGGTCCCATAACCTCCCCTTTGTAGCTATAAACATGACTGATATAGAATGATTCCATAATAATAACTTATATTTTACCCTTGTATAAGGTATACTTTTATTAGGGTTAAAATCAGTAGTTGATATCAACATTTAATTGCTGATTGTCAAGTCAATTTTGAAATACATAGATAATAGGTAACATATATTATAATTATAAAGTTGTGCTCTTAGACGTCCTTTTTTTTCTTAAAACATTAAAAAATTGTAAATAAATATGTAGAGATGTAGAGCTAACGTAGGTATATTTTCTTTATTCGTTTTTCTACACGAAATGCCTGTTATTTTGAATAAAACGGCAGCTTCACATTTAATTCTAAAGTGTTTTAAACTAATCAATAGTCATATTCTCATAGACGGTCAACTCGACCCCTTACGCTTAACCCTTTATTCGAGGGTCTATTGAAAACTGCTATAGCAATACAGTCTGAATTACATTATAATAAGGTTCAATGCTTAAAGAACTATCACGAACCTTTCGTGAGATGAAACCCACGTCATTTAACCTCCGATGGTCATTAGATGAGGGCGTTTGCAGCTGTCATTTCCATAATCATCTGATAAGAAACTACGATTTGGAAAACTTTCAGAATGTTATCGCTAAAAATTTGAATGGTTAAAAGTTTACTAAGATTTGTTATAGGAACTGACCTCTATTTGAATAGATAAACGTATACAAATACATTATGTGAGTATGTATGAATTATAGTTGGCATGATCTTAAGGTGATAGGGCCGTTCATCTAGGTACCTTACTGCCAGCCTCTTAAACTGTCGTACAGTAGGATGTTCTTTCAGATATACTTTATCTGAGGCGATTTCTCTTAGTCCTCATGAATGGCGAAGCACTCGCATACAACCTCAGATTAGATTATTTCTCTATTTGAAGATGGACGTCCCATGAGCTGCAGTGACCACTCAACATCAGGTGCCTGCATGCGCTTTTGCTACTCAATTATTATAAAAAATAATGATCACGTACGAAATATAATAGGATTCAATACTTAAAGGACTTGCTCGTCTTTAATAATTAATAAATAATTAATAAATGAATAACTGGCCGTATAATATTGCAACAGTAGTATTCAATACTTAAAGGACTTGCTCGTCTTTAATAATTAATAAATAATTAATAAATTAATAACTGGCCGTATAATATTGCAACAGTAGGATTCAATACTTAAAGGACTTGCTCGTCTTTAATAATTAATAAATAATTAATAAATGAATAACTGGCCGTATAATATTGCAACAGTAGGATTCAATACTTAAAGGACTTGCTCGTCTTTAATAATTAATAAATGAATAACTGGCTGGGTTATCTAAAGCGTTTATTTGTTACCTTTTCTACATTATTCTTTTAATGCACTGAATTAAACTTTTAGGTTTACTAAATTAGCGGTTGTTTTCTACAACCGACCCCTATCGATTACATGCTTAATATTTCAACGAACGAAACGAACCCTGTATACCCTTAATAGGTATCGGTTGCCCTTAAATCTAATTATAATGCCCGCTATGCATGCCCACATTGATTAATCGGTCCATCTAGTAAAGAGTGTAGAAAACCCTTGTTATAATGGACTGAGAGTCATTCCAATCAGTTATATCGTCGTGAATTTAACTCGCATAAGGCCATCATAAACTTGGCCTAATAGTGAAGGTTTTTTATAATATCAAACTTGAGCACTGCAGTTTTATCAGGTTGAGGCAGGTTGAGGTAGTCAACGAATATTTCTTTCTGAGGATTAAAATGGCTTCTTCTAGGCTTCTATACTAGTCTTGTTTGTTATAAATGTTACAAACAACATTCTAAATTTTAGATTTAAAAATGTCAATTACTGGTCTATCTCTAATTTGTTATCTTACAAAAAAATACTCGTAGGTACCTACTCGTACACAAAATTGCGAAGAATTTAAATAATTCTCTCAAAGGATAATATAATTTCTAATCGCATCTGCTTAGCCTCTGGTCAGCGAAGGGTTGTTGAACTATGCTTCCCTAGCAAACAATGTGCCCTCTGTATGCACGGACTTAAATAAAAGGTTTGATTTTGTGTTGTAAGGGAGCCTCGTTCAATATTTGCTGAGAGGACCGGCTGATCTGCATACCTTTATTATACTTGAGCTTTGAGGTCTGTATCGGGTAGTAATGAATTTGCCTTTTCTGTGCCTTTTTTAGATAAGTATTTGTTTGAAAAAAAGTTGGATGCAATTTTTTGTGTCTTAGTCCTGATTCAAGGCAAAGATAGTACAATAGCTAAGAATTCAGTCTCTATGGAATCTTACTTGAGAGGTTCCGGTTCGAATTCCAGTGGAAAGCAGCAGTGACTTTTCTAAGTTATTTGCGTTTTACAAAATTAAATTTCATTTGCTATAACAGTGAAGAAAAACATCGTGTGGAAAAAAACCTGAACGTTTTCTATAAAGAACTAAAAAGCATTGTGAAGTCAACCTAGCCGTTCGGTCACCATACAGAACTAAGGAAAAGAACATACGAGTACGAGACATGTGTTATATACAACTACTACTTTATCCGGGATCGGGATTCGAATCCCAATGACTATTATTAATGTTATGTTTTATAAAAATATCTCCTGTTGTAATGGTAACGGAAAAAATCTTGATTAAACCTGCATGTCTAACAGTTTTCTATAATGTTCTAAAAGGCATGTGAAGTCCATGAACCCGCATTGGGCCAGCGTGATGGACTAGGGACAAAAAAACTAATTTAAACTTTCTCATTAACGATAATATACCCGACCTTGTAATGGTCACTTATGGGTTAAAGACAAGGAATCCAGATTGTTACACTGTTACAACATATAGGTAGGTAGAGGTATTAATCAGTGGGCAGCATGGTAATTAGATTTAAGAACAACTGGGCGGCGTCGGGCAGGGAACGGCTTGCATTAATTTGAGCTCCTCTAACGCGACGGACGCCCGACTGGGACCTTGCACTTCCCGGAAAACTGTGGAGTAAACTTAGCTTGATATCAGATAATATTGATGTGAAACAAAAAATACATCAGCGACGCATTTCCACCAGCATGTCCACACTTGATTCTTACTCTTAATCTGTTTTTCCATTTTAATTTTACCTCTTATTTAAATTCAAAAATTTTCAAGTAAATACAATTCGTACACCGAATTACCTTCGACTGCGACTAGGCCAAAAAAAGTCAGAAAATTTTTAATTACCATCATATTATTTGAAACTTCACGATGTTTTTAGTAACTTGAATTGAAAATTCTACAATGGGTTCTACGCCTTGAGTTGTCAGGAGTAGCACAGAGCTACGCGCTAAATTTATTGAAATCTAACTGACAGCTCCTTATAACTTAACAGGATTCCTTTTATGATAATTACTTAAGTAAATTTTAATTCAGAAGATTGATCATAGTTTACGAAAATATTACGCTACAATATTTTCGTACAATACGTTGTAATTCGAAATCGTGTAAAATAAAAATATTCATTTATGGCAAATTACATGACCAGCAGTTGATACATTTTCCAATGCGTCCCGTAAAATATGTTGATTGTGTCCGAAATAAATTATTAGGTTGAACAGAAACTCCGTAGAAGGCTCTACGCCCGCAGTTGTCCGGCGTAGCACCGAGCTACGCGCGCTATGTTTATTGCAATCTGGCGGCTTAGGCGACTGCTTATACGGCTTATACTGCCCTTCTGTTTTACCGGATTTGCTCCTTAAAACTTTATAGCATTCCTTTAACGTCATTTACGTAATAAATTTGACTGGTTAAATATACACCTACTGGGATTTAAAAGTATCTTATTATACGTATAAATATAAACTAAAACCTGAAGCTTTTTCAGGACAAAGTTCTAATACTAAAAAATTTAAAAGCTGCTACGATATGTGTACCCTCGGATGAGTTTGAAGTATTTTGTCTGAATTTAATTTCTTAGTAGTAATAGTACTGAAATGAACTAACTAAATCGAAAAGTTGGCCCAAAATAGTAAGTGCGTATCGTTCGTGACATTACACCTACACTATACCAACTTTAGTAGTATGGAGACATTAAATTACACGTGACATAGAATTGTAGCCAAAAGCCGACATGGCAGGGACCTTGGGTCTTTTGTGCATGTTAGAATATATTTAAAGTTAATTCCTACCAATGTCACAAAATGACAGTGTTGGATCCGTGTAAAATATTAATTTGTTAAAATAATAAAAAAATAGATAGATAAAATACACAGGTCTGATACCGAGACCTAAACAATCAAAGAGATGAATGTAAGAAAAAGCAGTATGCAGAATGAATGTACCTACGCGAGAGTATCAAAAACCACAATTAATATGGAAAAATACGTATGTATTTTGTAGGCATAGGCTATTTTGAAGAGGCTAGCAGTAAAAGAGCAGCAAGAGACCTTGATACAGAACCTGCAGTAATAACAAACGGCAATATAATAAATAATTAATCAGAGATATTTTTCATCCTACTTTCATTGTACCTTCACTTTAAAATTAAAGGTTCAATATTAAATCACTCCACACACGCTATACACCGTCGTCTGGTAGTCCAATTAAAATATTTAACGGTATTGTGGGAATAAAGTGAAGCGAATCGCCGTTTTAAAGTCCGCACGAAACTTTTTAAACTTCCACAAACATGTGAGGGCGCCGCTAAAATAGAAGTTGTTGCCGAGTTTAGAATTGTTCCAACGAAAAAAGGAACTTTAATTTCCTACATTTTAAAACAAAAGTCGGTTCCACTCGGGGGATAATGGCGTGAGCATGTTCGTGAAATAATACCCCTCAGTGGAGTCGACACGACAGTATTAGCTTCCATCTCTAAGAATTCATTTGTGGATCGCAATGGGCTGGTTGAAATTGTATTATAATGTTATTATTATTAGAAGGTATTACAAATAAAATTGTTGACGTCGAATTTCACAGTGGATAACAAAGTAACTAATTTTCTTGTTTTTTAAATTACATTTGCTACTAGGTAAACAGTAGCATAAGGGTTTCGTAACTTTTGGTTCATAGTGTTATATGATTATATAAGTAAAAAACTTTTGATTTAGCCGTCATTATGGATGGGTTATCCAACACTGAATAAATCTTTAGATCCTCAGTATGGCTAAAGGAAGAGTTGAAACAAGAATCTTATTAGAAAATTGAATATCATTAATTCTTAATAAATCTGGTAAGTTTTCTAATTAGAAAATTCAATCTCGAAATGTTAGCTACCTTGGGAAACTACAATTCTCTCTACCAGTATTTATCAATCTAAGTGAAATCCAAAACTTAAAATAACTCTTAACTGCTCAATAAGAATTGGATAAGACTCTTAATAGAAATCTTAGAAATCATTCAAATAAAAGAAAAGCATTTCACAAAGAGAAAATTCTGGAGCATACTTGACCACGCTACTTAGAACATGTTATGACCTTTTTATTTAAAAATAAATTCTAATCCCTTTAATGTATGTTGGATGAAGAGCATGCTTACAACATGTTTAACATACATTACGAGTATACCTGTACCATGTCTTAGTGGAGGAATGCGGCCTTTAGCAAACGGAGCCGCGTTTCAAACGAAGGGCCTGTTAACGAGGTCAGATGCTCTCAAAGTGTATTAATCATTTTTCGAAAATTTATATATTTAGTGTGACCTCAATTAGAAACTTAATTCTACTAATTTTTTGTAACATACCTATGGCTTATTAAGAGGTCACTGCAGACTAACAAGAGTGAATGAACAACAAAATCTGACATCAAATAGGATTGAAGAAGATCCTCCCTAGCACTGAAAGTGTCAAAAGTCAAAAGCTTTCATTATTAGATATAATTTGTGCACACTTAATGAACGTCATACATATAAATTATACATTCATCCGCTTTGATGGCCCCTCAGGCAAAACGTAGACTGGGAGAAAAAAGCGGGTGGAAAAGTGATCTTGAAAAGAAGTGGTCTTCTAATTAGTTTCTTATAGGCAAAGGGTTTACGTTTGCCTTCAAAGTAGAAAGACTATCAAAGGATGGCTGCTTGCTGCTACTTTGATCGATTGATTGATTAATTATGAAAGGTAAAAAATATTGAATAAGTTGAAGAATTGATTGATTAATTATGAAAGGTAAAAATTATTGAATAAGTTGAAGAAAGGTAATTTTGTTACAATTTTTTTGAACTGTATCAACTAAATCAGTAAATTATAGGCAACTTTACTTTTACTCCGAAACTTTGGGAACTTGAGCGATTTTCACGGCGTATAAATCTACGTATAACGTCCCTAATGAAAATGAGCCCTTTCTTCTGCCGGTCAGTGGCCCTCGGACATCTCGCGCCGGCCCTTAATGCCCTGTTTAAATGGGAATCGCACTTGCAATTTATGTGAAAGGGTTAGGAATTGTTCTCTCCCCGTGTTTTATGTGCACTGGACCTAAATTTGAATACGCACAGGTGCTGATATAAATGAGATTTTTTGTTGTGGATTTCATTAAAAAGTTGGGCTTTGAATTTAGGGTAGTTACTGAGTTAGAAAACTGACTTTACATTTTAAAATATGGATGTGGTGAGTAACAATGAAAAATTGATGTTTTCGATATTCTTCTGTATGTATACTTGGAGTAAAAACTAGTTTTATACATTACGGAAGAGGTTAAAATATCTGCGTCAATAAAATTAAAATATTTATAAATAAAATCGTAAAGTCACAGTCTTTACAATATTTTTTTAACAATACTTCAATAATTTTAACTATTTTTCTAGTTAACGAAAAATGTAACGGAATTAATATTAAGTGTCAACTCATAGGTAAGGAAGAATAAATAGTATACATATTATTATATTTAAGAAAATACAATAACGATTCCTGCCTTACTAAGTAGCTTCAATTCTCATGTAACTATAACAATAAATTTACACTCGACAAAACATAACAAAGACCGATGAACAACGTACGCAACTTTAAAATAGAACTCACCCCATTTTAAACTAATTAGACGGGCCGGCTTTAGAAGTCTAATTAGAAATTCCAATTAGATATTTGGCGGATCCTTTGCGAATTCCGGGCGAAACAATAATTGTTATCGGCGGCTGCCCAAGCTGAGCTTTGATTCGTTGGGAATTATTTCGTAGCGCTGACCGCCCCACGTTGCCGCCCTCGGAATAGATCTCTTTTTGATGTAACCACTTCCTACATCGTAAAGTTCGTTCGTGTTCAAATGATGAGTATTTCGTACTCAAAATATAACTTATCTGTATTTAATTTTAAGTTTTCTTGTTCTAAGCTCTTTTTGTTGTTATTATTATTTGGCAAAACTGTCATAATTCGTAATTCAAAAATTCTAATTAAATTTTAGACGAATCCTTTTGCGAGGCCTGGGTTACAAATAGGTACCTACATCTCGTACCTACTTACAATAAGTGCCCTTCACATTCCACTGGAAAGCATAAGTTCTGTCCTATAACAGAAGACCTGTGGCGACTGTAACGTACTATTACTGTGAAACGGATAAACATAGAATAGGACTTAAGATTTGGACGAGGTTTTAAAACTGCCATTGTATCCCAATCTGCAGTTTTCAACCGTTAAACGTAATGTGTACAATCACTGAGCCACATTTATAGTGAAATCTGTTTATAAGTATATTTGTATTTGTAAGCGATCCGTACTTCCGCACTCAAATATTATTTAGTTACGTTTAGAGAAGTGTTCATAAATTGAATGAAGTTTTATCATGTGTTTATGTTACTAGAATATAAATATTAGTATTCACACATGTTTACCTTTTTATTTCAAGGAGATACTCGTAAACAAGCTGCTTATTGTAAGTATGGAGTGGTAACTTTAGCTTATTAGTAACAATGTGTCAAAAAGATTTCCTCTCTGAAAAACCATAAAGTCTAGATCTGGTGTGAAGAGATTGTGACTAATAAATGCTTATGATTTTTTTCCTATTTGAATGGTAAGGTTACGGTTTTACGTTTTCATGCTTAATGTATTAATCGAATTCTGTTTATAGTTATCCTGTATATTATTCTGTTTATGTTTATATTTTTTTTTACAAGATAGAGGCGACGATTTATGGAGTAGAAGTTGAAAGAGCTTGCTCGTTAGTGGCTCAGCTTGATTTGTAATAGGTACTTTAGCTACATTGTCACATATTCTTACATCTATTTCAACTTGAAAGCAACGGTGTTGAAATTGAAGATTTGTGTTCCTAGACAAAACAAAACTCATGTTGCTGTATCATAAGACGGAGCCAATCGAGCAACCATTATCATAACACATCAATAAAAGAGCCTATATTACTTTTTACTGCAACACAGACTCATCTTTCGCAAATCACTTTTAGGTCCATTTTTGATTGGTACGTGGAACTGCTTACGAAACTAGTTAACCCGTTAAGTTCGAGAATTTGCATAAGACGCTGTCAGAAGGTTCTCTGAAGGGTTAGAATCTCGAGGGCTTTTCCGTTGATCCGGAGGCTTATCCTGATAATTATTTCAATTGTTTATGCCTGTCGACGGTGCATTTAGATGGCGTATTATAGTTTGTAGAGCTTGTCTTCATTAGAGGGCCGGCGATCCGACTGTCAGAAAGTGATACATTTGGGTCTCGAGAGGAAAGATTTTATAGCTGAGTTTATTATTAAGGCGAGTAAGGAAAAGAGTGAATTGTTTTTGAAATATTAAGGGTAAATTTGAATGCCAACTATTACATTCAACCAGTTACAAAAAGAATCATCACTTTTGGGGTTTTAAATTAGGTTGTAGATTTTCTGAAAAACACAGCAGTGAGTTCAAGTGTGTATAACATATAGGAAGCATCGCAGCCAATCTCTTTGTATCAGTTAGTGCTAGTACCAGTAGTAGTTTAACTAGTAGTCGATTGCAGACCACGAGTGGAAATTGTATATACTTATTATATAAATTATACGCTTATTATAAGCGTCATCAATTTTTTTCAATGTAATTCCCTCAAAATCAAATCTTTGCCATTTCAAACAACATACAGTATTCTCCTACATACTCGTATAAGTAGGTATACTTGTACACACTCGGTAATATTGTTTACCCTCGCTTCATTAGAGATGGAGTCGATTCTTCAAACGTTAAATATGAGGAGCCTTGCTAATAATGTCTCATTATTGCTAAGAATTATTAATTTTAAGACATTCATATGTAAGGAAACGGGGGATGTTCATTTAGTTGCTGTAAGGCTTAGTAATATAATTCGTTTGTTTGGTGAAAGGTGAAACAAACTGCTGCTAACATAAATGTTGTGCATATTATTTTGTAGAAGTGTAAAATGAATGAACAAACACACAAAAGAAAATGATTGAACGAACAGGTGACTTCTTCAATGTAGGTAGGTGGTAAGGAGGTACGGTTTACTAGGTCAATTTTATCTCCTAGGTCCTTTCCTAATTTTTTATAGCTCTTTTGAACAGTGAACATCTAATATATTAGTGAATATCTAATATCTCTAGAATTTTACTTATAAATTTTCTATAAACGATGTTAGTTAAAATTGTTATTAAAAATCCTTTTCATAGCATTATTTCAAGGCTTATGCCCCATCAGTAGATCCTATTTTTTTAATGTTTAGATTTTCATAGTCTATATGGCCATACTAATCTATGATGCTAGGTGTCTACTATCGTCAATATAATTCACCGTGAAGCAAAACCAACAATTTATTATTTTTCGTTGGGTAATTTATTAATTTAATTAACTATTTATTCTTTGAGTAGCAACGCATTCACACCAACTAAATATTACTTAGTTACTTTCATTCGTCCATGAATTTCTTTTTTACAGATTCTACAGAAAAAGGCACCTGCTTCCAACAACCCTTAACATCTTTTACTTTGGCTTTAGGCTTTTATCGTAACTTTTGAGCCTGGAAAAGTGTATTTTCAGCAATTTGCGTTTATAATCACCCGAAGCATTAGGCATATTCGCCGTCAGTTCGTATTCGAACTGTTTCCTTAGAGATTGTGATCGAAATCTCAATCCGGCCCCCACGGGTGGCTGCTTCAAGGATGGCTTAATTAACCTAATAAATACACACTCCATTTCATTACGCGCATACGTCAAATATCACGGCCTAAACAATGGCGAGGACCGCCATCTTAGTCTGAGTCGCTTAATTACTTGCTGTATGTGAGGATTATTAAAAGTGAAGGAAAACAAATATGTATGATGAGTGAATTTTGCTTTTGATTACTTTCTTGCTTGCTTTAAAATTAAAAGTTCATTTAGTGACATGTCTACTTTTATTAGATTGAAGAGAGGATAGAGAAATGAAATTAATCTCGAGGATTCAAAGTAGAGATATGGATTAGAGATAGAGGTTTTTTTTCATAACAAACTTAAGCATAACTTTGAAACATTCTACCAGCTGATGTATTACAAAACTTTACTGCAGGACTATCACATGGGGTTCTTTAACTGTAACTCCTCGGTGTTGCCCGTGTAGCGCAAAGACGACGGTGTAAATACATTAAGTGCTCCGTCTGCCTGTACCTACGCCTGATCTCTCTTTAAAAAAGTAACGCCAAATTGCGGGCAAACGAGATACCTATTTAAGTTTAATACCTACATAAGTAAACCCAAATTTTGTTTTAGTTAATATAATGACTCGTAAGTACTTTCATCGAATTGTCGTGCTAGCTAATCTTAATATTTATTACGTGAAATGCCCCATTCCTTGATGATAGAACATTAAATGATCCATCCAATAGGTAATCCAGATTTATTCAGACCTCGGAACATATAAGTATAGTCGTTCAATTTCTTATTTTACAAATTACGATTCACAAACACATGATGACATTTTTTCAATAACCATCCATGACTACTCAAAAAACCCACTTAAAGATCAGGTCAAATGTTGTCAATCGTCATTATGTTTGCGACCATAACTCTCAACCGACCCCTGCCACCAGATACCATGTGTCGCGGCAGACAGCTTGGCACCAATTTTTTGCCATCTAAAACAAACATCACATGGTCACATGGACCAATAAATCGTCACGCCGGAAATGGTCACGCGAATCCGCTTAAGGAAGGAATCGTTTTTCTAAACGAAAGCTGTTTGATATTTGCATTAGGCGTGGCGTGGTGGCGTGTATAGGAGTAATATAGTAAAAAAGTAGGGTTTATATTTTAAAGGATTCTTCTGGAACAAATGTCAGGTTTTTTTCATTTCAGTTAGCTTTCAAGAGGACGTGCAAGATAGCTGATACCTTATGGTATCTGTATCCAAATTCTTCAAATTTTATTTTTCCATGTCAAATATTACATGTATTCTAAAACCTAGAAATCTAGAATTGATAACATAACTGTTGGCGCTTAATTATGTCTTTCCGGTAATGTCTCTCTCCTATGACGGCGGCTCATAAGGACGGTGGTATCGGCTCCGTACATATCTACTTATAGGTAAAGCTAAAAAAACAACACAAAATAACCGCGCTAATCTGAGACACGTTGCATAAGACTAAAGACTACTTATTCACATGTCCACGAGGGTGGGCGGGTCTAACTCGTAAACGGGAGACAAAAACTGTCCCCATAGATAAAGGAAGTAATAGAACTGCATTAACAACATATTAGATTCGAATCCTCTGTAGCTACCCCAGCTATGCATGCAGCTTTCACGCCACGAATTCATTGCTTTTAATTTTTTTTTCATTTTCTTTCGAGATGAAAACGATAGAATGAGCTAAACCGATGCGAGCAGAACCGAGCTAGCCGGCCATCTGCCTCTGACACATTAGGTAGTAAACCGCACCAGTATCAGATCTCCTTTCACGGAAATCATGAAAAGACGTAATCCCTACTCCACCACGCTGGCCTAATGCGGGATCATGGACACTGTGTTTCCTTCACCGTTACAGCAGGTGATAATTTAACCACTTCGCTTAACATATAAATTGGAAAGATTCTTCGCTGCTTTATGCCATTTTTGAGACCTACACTTAACATCCTAACGACACGCCTTACTATCCAAACGGTAATCCAACTTGGAAACATTCATTCGCTGCCTCATTACATTTTTGAGACCTCTCGAAAGACACTAATTTAGACCTTTTACAGACATACATAGCGGTTCCATATCGAACACACATAACCGTTCTATATACTTCTTATGTCTATGACACAAAAACTGCCCCAGTTGAGGTTGCGGAAGCGCGCCGGTGGCCGCGGTGTCGGGTTCACTTCCCGACGTGTGCCGTCGTGTGCGACCGGTCATTAAGATGATGGCATTAAAGTTTATGGTGTTTTTATTAGCGGAATGCTGAATGAATTCGTGATGAAATATTTTATGATTAACAGGTAGGTAGATCGCTGATTTTAGAGGTAGGTTTCGTTCATTTTTTTATAAGTTTTACACAACATTGACGTACTTGGTGTGTAAATATTTTATTATCTGAATTAAGAGAAACCACACTTTTATTAGTAGGTATTTGTGATTGTGATAATTTACTTATTTCTTAGACTTTCCTTCATTTCTTCGTCGTTTTAAAAGCTTAACTCTAAGTATCAGTAAATTTTCGTTCTTTAGGTACGTATCACTTCAAATACAATCACTTTTCAAATATGATCAGTTATGTTTACATTTCTTAATTTGAAGCTTGAATTAAAACCAATCCCACTTAAACTGTCATTTCATATACGATCACTTCTCAAGTATAATAGGTGATCACTACTTTATTTGGCACTTGAAATAAAACCAATCCCACTCAACTCCGGTTTCTGTTTGTTTCGATCGCATCTAGAATTAATTTCGACCGCACGCAATGCGTTTACAGCACGAGCAAAGAGCGAACAAAATATCTATCGCCGGCAACAGTGCATAAATCCGACAATTTCAGAAACGAGGGCCATTTGTCGGCTCACGCGTGATTCGGGCCCAAATCTCTGGACAGAATCATTTCATATTTTCACGGGTCCATCTCTCACGGACCGCTCAATTATTCACCGGGGAGCCACCACGGTTTTACCGTAGAAAAAGGAAGCAAATAGAACGGCAATAATAAGCTGTAGCTAGGCATGCACGCCCTAAACTCATTCTATATCACTCTTAGGCTTGTCCTAACGCTCTGACATAACTCATCTACCAACCGCTACAACAAAATTTAAAAGGTTGGCTCTGTATGGAGCTGTCATAATTGAAATATGCACTGACATGCTACAAGTGTACACAATGACGTTGTCGTACGAGCAACTTTTGCGAGCGACTGGCTATTAGGATGCGGGGACAGTCGAGATGAGAGTGATATCGTAGAATGAGCTAATATGAGTTCAATTCCGCATTGCCGTGAGCATGAATAGGTACTATCTTCAAATAATTCATACGGTAAACGTCAATCACTAGTCTGTCATATGACAGCCTGCGACGTCTTCCCATACTAATGGAAGCTCGATACGATTACTATAAGAAACTGCGTAAGTTCATGCTCGAGGCACTGAACCTAGAGTTCGCACCCCACATAGCCGTTCTATCTACGCCTTATTTCAATGGTTTTCCCGCTCAAAAGTAATGGACGGTGAACGTGAAATTACACGTGTTACAATGATGATTCTGTTTACTCACTCCGGGAGTAATTTTGCCGGTTCCCGTTTGAAGTGCTGTTAGATTTCGGCCGTAATCGTTCCATTTTACGGACCGGATTCCAACCTCATTTGGGTTTTGTTTTGGAACGAGCCGACTTTTATTTGTGGTTGGCGGGCCTTTATGAAATTCGCTCTTGTCACGTGTAATTCGTATAAATTGCCGGTTGTGTTAAGTTGCGGTGTATTTGTGGTTATTTCGTGTTGGCCTACTGAAGCTTCAAATGTTTACAAATGCGTCTATCATTTGTGTACTCCTATTTGAAATTATAAAAACTGATAAAATCACTACTAATGTAAAGACAAAACGATTGTACCTACTAATTAGAGAAAAAATTGGGTCTAAGAAAACAATATTACTTAGATTAGTGTAGATACGGACAAGTAACAATTGACAGATAACTACCTACTCATTCATGTTTTATGCAAGTAAGTATCTAGTTAACGAGCTTGCAGGCCCTCAGATATGGAACCTAAGCTAATAGAACCAAACCATAGATATCCACATAATTCATTAATGCTACCACAGAAAAACGCTAATTATAATTTCAATTACTGAAAATTACTGAACTCGACACTAAGCACGACATACCGTATAACAAAAATACACTTCCTTTATGACGGATGATGAAGACGGCGGTAGACAGCTCAACTCACATTCCAGGATAAATTTAAACATCTGAAGTAAAACCTTGATAACTATTTGAGTAAAAATCCAACCAAAAATATAAGTCTTGTATACATACACTTCAATCTACAGCTTTCAAAAATTCTTTTACGTGTACCGTAACGCCATCGACGGAAAATTGTAGAACTTGGAATAGCGTACCGAAAGCTTTCGAATGAAGCATCGTAGTTCCTCGTGCGTAACACAGATGGCGTTGTTTAAATAAATATAAGTATAGTCCTTAACCCCTCCACTGTCGAGTGAGTCACATATGATACATACCCGTTGTTTAACTATTGTGTCTTCTTATTCGACAAGAATAGAGTAAAGTTTTTTTAAAATGGTGATTATTTTTTGGAATTCAAGAAATATAAAAATGAAATACCGTAATATTTCTAATTATCTTTCTTTCAGTGTTCCTTAATAAGAGGTCAACGTAAGGTGAAAATAATCTAAATCTACGTTAAATATTACAACTTATGAGTCCATGGATACCTTTATTAAGGACTATCTGTTAAAGACGTCTAAAATTTATTCCAATAATTTAGTAAATAAACCATTTACTAAACTAATTTTAGATGAGTATTTTACGCATTCTTGGGTCACTATTTTAGTACTTTTATACATAATTCGATGCTTTTAAACTTGAGTATAATTTTACGTCAACTATTTCACTAAACTATGTAAAAATATTAACCTTTAAAACATTTATTTTCAAGTGCTAACTTTTTAAAATCATCAGTCCATCTCATCTCTATAAGGGACATACGAGTACCTACTGAAAATTTTAACTCTGAAAATGCGAGAGGTGGTCGCGTATTGCAATAATAATTTGGTCACAGTGTCGCAAAAAATTATAACTTTAAAAAAAAATTACGAATCCGTCAAAAATCATTAACACTTTAATTTAGTTTTTATATTTTTAGGGTTCTATCTTGAGGACTATTCCTTTTGTTTACGGTTTTTATCATTACAGGCTCTAACAATTATAAGATTCCGTTAGTCTCTTTTCATGAATCATTCTTACACGTGTACTACGGCCATGTTAATCTTACCTTTATTAGTAAATATAAAAGCAATTTAAAAAAACTTTAATTAAAAACATTTTAGGTATACCGATTTGACATCACTATAGCTACGCTGCGTTTTCATCTCGATTTAAAATGCAATTTCATAGCAAATATTTCATTCATTGGAATCAAACAAAATAGCAGAATTATTAGTTGTAGCCCGTTTTATATTTTATTCGCCATTGGAAGCGCTAAAAAGCGGCCATGCATAATTACCCTCCCGCGAGGAGCGGAGGGTAACGTGTGGACATGTGCAGCTATAGAGTAGTTGTAGGACCTAATAGAATCTAATAGGATTTTTTAATAAAAAAAATCCGCTATCTATTATAGCATGGATTCGCGCCCAAAAATTGCTTGTACAGACATCACATACGTGTACATTTTGACGCATGTCAGTGCGTATTCCATGTCTATCTTCTTCTTCTAACTATCTTATATTCTTCTATATCTATCTATCCATAAACATACATAATATAATAAAATTGTTGAGCCATCAATTGCGTTATGCGTTAGTGCACGCTAATGTCAGGAACGGCTTAACTAATTTGATCGCAATTTTCACCCTTGTATAGAGGAAAGCTCTGGGCAACATAAAGGCTATATTTTATTTAAAGAAAGTTAGGGATACTTACAAAAACCCCACTCGAAATAATGAATACTGTAGAAGTACTTGGATAGATACTCTTAATTAAGGGCTCGGCGACGCCTGCTGGGTCGACTAGTACTTTTCTAAACTTATTTACGTTCCATGTATTTTAAAGGTGGAAGAATCATTCTAGCTCGTAAGGGAAGGTACCGAAGCGCTACTCTCTATGTTTGAGTTGAGGAAGTGTGAATTTCTGAAGACTTAGATCCATCTCAGTCTTCATTGGTAGCAAAGCAACGCACCCACAGAGCCCATATTATAGGATTTCTTGCCTTTTATACATTCGCTACAGAGGGCACACTTGTAAGTTCAGCAAGTATTCGCAAGACGATGAGGAAGTCTTCATAATTATTTACGAACTTTATTAACTCAATTTATTGCAAACACACCTCACCCTGCTGCTTGAATTAAGAAAAGCCTGGCGCGGTCTGTATGTGAATAGCAGCAAGTTTCATGTGCATTTCCGTGCTTCGGAGGGCATGTTAAGCCGTCGGTCCAGGTTGTCATCAAAAAATAACAGTCGTAAAACCATCTCGGAGGCCGTATACATTTGAAAGGCGGTGAGTATTCTCTGGACCTCCCCATGTATTGAGTTAGAGACCCGTTCCCAATAGTTTTGCACGAACAACTCGATTTTGTTACCTTTTAAATTATTATTTCTTTAATTTTTGTAATAATTCCACTCCATTGAATGCCCTGTCCAATGTAGAACTCTTTTGTATGCATTTATCGGTGAATTACAACGACGGGCTGCACCAGCGAAAATACTCGTTCGTGCGTGTCTATATACCTACTGTATACCCACAGACATGCGCATGTACCTATATAGACGATCTACAGCATGTATGTATTTTAAAACATAAATCACTGAAATTATTCGCGCAATACATTTGCTGCGGTAGGTATTTCTTTTTAAATTATTGTTGTTTTATTGGTAAAGTGAATATTTTAAGAATATTTTTATTGCATTATTCAAAAGGGTATGTTTTCTGATATTCCTGTATTTTTAAACCCCGTTCTAGTATCAGCGTTTTTATATCTTTTATGTTTAATTTACTTGTTGCAAGGTCTGCCTGTTTATCCATCATTACAATCCAGTTAATATAAATCATGTCGTAAGTCTGTTATTTTCCAAAGCGCATTTTATCTCCTAAGACCGAATCAAAACAGAGTCCGCAAACTCTGGTGTTGCAGGTGTAGGTACATGAGTTGCGTGACCACTTGCCATCAGGTGCATTCTATTTGACATTAAAAAGAATGATCTCTCTCTGATGACACAAAATCTGTAAAAAATTGAAATCATAATAATAAAGGTAAGTGATATAATAAATTACTTACCATAAACAGGGAAAACCCGATCTTTAAATCGATTTTAAGACGGATACAATCTTGTGACACCTATGTGCAGTGTTTTTAAGAAATAATTAAATAATTAGTATAATTAGAGGTGGTAAGCAAACTGGGGTATGAATCTATCTATCGCACAAAGCTTTTACAAACATGGCTAATGAAGGTGTACCTACAGAATAAACCACTCAGGTGATTCGATTATAGGTACATATATCCGCAATGCCTAAAATAAAAGAGGTAAGTATTTAAACGCTAAAAATAATATATCTTTTTTGAAATTTTGAGTGAAACAGGATCTCAGTATGTTCTTTTAACTACATCGTATTTACTATGTTACCATTGGACGTTATTTCACTGATTCACCCTATATGCCGTGCATAAATCCATCGCACAAAGCTCGTTCAAACACGGCTAATGAAGGCCCCCACCTATTCAGGTAATTCGGTTATACATTCGCGGTGTCCTTTTATAGGCTTTTTTTACAAATTTATTAGCGCTGCCTCGGTTCAGCACGTTTTATTTTTGAGGACGTGTTCGCCTTTTTCTATAAGGGGTGGTGTTTCTGTTTCTACCAATGTATCAGATCTTGAAAGTGAATAAATTTGTCCAGATAATTTGAATTCACTGAATCTAACTCATAGATTTGCCTTTGGAGATAAAATGAAATAGGTACATTTTAGCCCGTCAGGATTATAATAGGTACATATATGAAACAATGCAGCGGTGATAGCCCAGTGGCTTAGAATTCGACCTCGAATCGAGGGGTCCGGGTTCGAATCCCAGTGGCACGCACCAATGACTTTGTAATAAAAGTTATGTGCGATTTATGAAATTAAATATCACCTGCTGTTACGGTGAAGGAAAACATCGTGAGGAAACCTGCATGCCTGAGAGTTCACAAAAAAAATGTTCTCAAAGGCATGTGAAGTCCACCAACCCGCAGTAGGCCAGCGCGGTGGACTAAGGCCTACATCCTTCTCGTTGTGAGAGGAGACCCGACCCTGTAGTGGGTCATTAATGGGTACTGACATGACATGAAACAATGCATAAGTGAAATAATGAATAAGTGATGGGTAAGGTACCATAACCATGAAGGATTTTTTTTTAAATATTATGCATCTTTTTTTACTATTACATACTTATAATGGAAGAGTGATGGAAGGGGCACCAACTTTATTTTTAAAACTCTTAATTTCCACGCCCTTTTCATTGGATATCCTTTCGAGTATCTATCAACGAAACCTAAAAGTTCATTGATCCTCAAAACATGATACAAAAATCGTGTTGCATTTTTATCGAAACAACAACTAAGTGAACAGAGACATACCGCAAACCCGAAAACCTACATCCGTCCGATTTGGTGAAAATAAACAAGTTGCATCGAGCGCAGCGAACTAAATCGATACGCGGCGCCCGTCAAACTTGTGCAAATCAGACGAGTGACTGACATCGCGGATGCATCAAACTTTATTCGGTTAGTACCCGTTGTTACCTTTTTTCGTGAGGAAGGTTTTATGGTGGTAGAAGCACAGTAGCCTGTCCAGGGAGGTACCTTACTGCCAGCATCTCTTGAGCGTCACTCCTTTCACCGCCTAACCCGTTGTTACCTTGTACCAACGTTATTATCTTGGTGCCAGTCGCGTTGTTGTTTGGGCCCAATCCGGAGAATCCAACGAGTCATATGTCGACTTGGTGCTTTAAATTACTCAAATCGATTCACAATTAATAAATCATTGATGTTCTTTGATAATCACTTATAAATAGTAGGTAATAGTTTTGTTGGTCAACTAACTTTATTAATGGAATTTTATGTATAGACGCCAAATGAGGATACATTTTGAAATTTGTCGTTACAAACCTATCTATTACAATTTTATTTTGCAATACACGAGATTCCTTCCCAGCCAACGTTGCACCATGGGTGTACCGTAACTAAATATGGCTCGCTAATACGCCGGCGCACAAAAGAAAACATAACTCTCATTCAAAGCCAAATACCGTGATATCTCGAGGATCCTTTCTGGCCGAATATCCCCAAAACTAGGTTAGTAATACCGACCGTACAAAGCAAAAATTGAACAATACATCTCCGACACACTATTACATGGTGGATATAATTAGTTATGGTGTATGGATTTAGATCTTGTTGTTGCGATAATTTTTCTGAATGCCCCGAATAAACATCTGCTCCGAATTCGCGATTTGACAAGCGAATGAGCGTATTGAAATGTCATGTAGAAAACTGATACGTATAGGTAACAATGATACCCAAAAAATGGTCAGTCGAACCCGTACTATACACATTACACACCGCGTTTTATTACATCTTGATAAAATAGCTCGAACTCATGGAGGGCGGATTAGTGTTGCTAATTTTCGGAATTTCTGTAAATGTTTGAATAGGTAAAACTTTTTTAACTTGGTTATTTTTTATCAGTTTATTTTTTTTACATCCGCAATACGAAGTACGGAAGTAGTGACAATATTTATGGAAGATTTATCATTTCAATTGCTTATATATATTGCTTGTAATGTATACTAACATAGCAAACCTAATGCAACAATTGTCATAAACTCTTAGTCACCCCCATTCAGTCAGTTTGATTTATCCTACAGATTTTATTTGTAGGTATATTCGGCTTTATGGATCTTCTAAAGTGTCATAATAAAATTTCAAGCACAAATCCATCGTCCAACATCACACCGGTAGAAAAACGACCAAGTGTGCTCTTGTGTCTGTGAAAAGAAAAAAAGCGTATAAATGAGCGTGTTCGGGGCTTCCGGCACGCGTCCGGCCATCACCGTTTGACCTTCGTCAAACTGACAGATTACGCATATCGCTGCGATGCAACACTGAGCAAGCAGTCAGGCGAACACGACAAGCTTCAACAATATAGTAGGTATTGTTGTGCTAAAGTACTATGCAAGTTGGCGCAGACGCAGCCAACGCGAGTGGTATGACACACACACACTACACTTATGTTTTAAACTTACGAGTATGAACAATTTACACGCAGCAAGGCATAATGTTGGAATAAGGATGTTTGGATACAATTTTATACTTTTCAGGTATAATAGTCATGCAAAGTTGGGGTCCACTGGACGTCTAAGATTGGATGTTATTTTCCATCCAACCATCTAATTGGCAGGCGTCGTCAACTGCCCTACCACCTCCAAGTAAATAGAACCCAAGGAAGCGCGCACGGCATTCCCATTCCCCCTACATGGATTGCACAGGATGGATAACCATCCAGCTCCATGCTATGAAAGAGAAGAAGTCTTGATCACGAAAGGAAGCATCGTGCGATTTTAGCCAGGAGGAGTTCGGCATCACCCCTGTTAGCCTGTCTGCCAGCTTGTCAACCTGTCTGTCAGCTTGTCGCCTGTCAGCAGATCTATGGAATCAAAAAATGGACTTTACAACAGGTACCATTTACCTATCAGTGGCCAGCACACTCATATGCATACTATTTTATTAGGTATAAATAAAAGAATCGATACTTCCGATATTTGTTTTTTCTGTATAGAAAAACAATTGCGGTATTGGGATTGAATCGCGACTTTTAAAAGTTTGATAGTCTGAGCTGATAGGTATCTTTTTGGGGCGAGGCCATAAAGCGCTGCGGGCGGAGCGTGATAGCGCTGCGGGCGCTGCACGGATCACTTCTCCAAACCAAACCGATTTTATAAGGGCTACCTTCCAGGGAACTGTGAAGATATGCTTTTAAGTTTTGGAATATGCTTTAAGGTAGGACTCTTGACTAAAGTGTCGGTCAACGCTGTGATGATCGCCAAAGATCGTCATTTAGAAATCAGGAAATGCATCGCGAAAATGTTCAAAATTAGAAATGGAAATAGTGAAAAAAATCCGATGAATGAGTTGAACAGGCAAAGTGTTCAAGCGTAGATATTTTCGATAACTCCCTCGTGAGAAAAGTTACAGAATTGCTTTTAATTGTGCTTTTAATATTTGATAGTATGACTTTTACCATTATTTAGATAACCTAACTGTTATACGGAATACTGAAGGTTACCCTTGAAGGTGTCACGTACGATGCCTATATACTAACATCTACCACATTATGGGCGGCTTCTCATTAGTTCGCGAGCAACGCGGCACTCACAATGAAAAGCCGCCCCATAACTACCATAAATCTTTGCACTCCTAGGATTATACCATCTCTTTGTTTCTTCTGCTATGAATCTTTCATATTTTGCTTCTCACCGTGGACGCTCGGTATAAGTTGGATTTGCTTTATCGCGATTGATAAAACTACACTGTCTCGGCTCCAATCCGCGGAGCGTCGCGCGCCATTTGCCCCGACATTATGCTAACGTGCGGGATTCTATTATACATTCTCTGGGCGAATAAAGATGGCAACCGATCTGATCTTAGCACTAAAATGCAAGGAAGCGAAATGAAGATTGAAAAAGGTTTGATAGAATCGCTGATTTACTCTCTAGGTATCTTCACTCTCTGTTTATGAGATGTAGTTGGATAAAAATTTAGTTTTTTACATTGGTTTTTATGTTAAGTCACATAAAAGTACACTTAATCATTTCCTGCCCTGATAAGTTATATTTTTATAACAACGTTGAAATCTGCATACTGTTTCGTGTTAATAACTTAATTTTCGTACAATGTTAAACATTATTTTAGCAGAAAGAGCAAAAATAAGATAATCCTTAAATCTATTGAACAATGAAAAAAACAAAGTGAACCGAATAAAGTCACCTAACGGCGTAAAAAATAAATTCCTGGCGATTTTTCGGTGGTCGGTGGAAAAAACAAGACTATTACACACATTGACAGCGATCGAAATACGCTCATTCACGTTAGCGAATAGAAAAATGCTAAAATATACTCTGAATTCACTAGAAAACTAAGTATTATAATATAACACGATAAGTAAATATTAAAAAATAGTTTAAAAATCAGTAGGTAAATTATACTTATTTTGCAAAAAAAAATACCTAATCTACCTAATACCGATTTGTATGCTGTTGTACCTGATACCTGCTGGTTACATTTTAAGATCAAATTTAGGTTGCGCAGAATCGAAGGTTATCTATAAATAAAGAACAAAGTAATTCTTAAATACACATCTACAAAAAACATTGCTTTTTAATTTGCTAGTTGGCAAAAACATGACCAGTGTTTCGAACCAGAATATAATAAGGGGACCGGAAAATCTTTTGCACGTTCGCAAATTAAAATAATTTAACTCGTATGATTCCAATAGAAAAGGGATATCTAAACTTCAAAGTGATTTATGAGAAAATTTTTGACATACCTGGAATTTTAATATGTACCTTTTGAACGATAAAAAAACGCTAATCTTTCTGCGAAAAAAATTAACTCCTGTCAATTTTCGGTGTTCGGTGAAAAACAAGTCTGAAACTATCAGCACTATATATCCGGAGTACCTATCGGGATAAACTCTTGGACCATTACAAATAGAAGGTTGTTTGGTTTTAGGAATAATAATTAATCATAATAATTTATCTTATAGAATAACTCTATATAGAAGTTTAAATAAACAAAATTATAAATACAGTTTCATCTTCTATCATCTTGATAGAAGCCTCGCCTAAAAAAGAAAGCAAAAATCAAACAGCGTACTTCAAACATTCAGCCAGTAAACACAAAAAAACCCAGTAAAATTAAAAATAAAGATGCTAAGAATAATGGTGCAATACGATTTCGTGCGGGTACCTACAAAAAGTGAGGTACCTAAATATTTGACTAAATATATTGAATACAGGTTAATAATTTTTCATAACCTCAGATCAACAAAACCTTTGTTAAATTTCAAAAGTCCACAGTCAGATTTTTCCGCTGAAATAGAAAAAGACCGTTTCCAAGCCGCAACCATATTGATCGCTACCAAATCAAAGAGGGAATCGGGCAGCTACAAACTAACGAAAAAAAGGGTTTCGCAAAAAAAAAGACGGAATTCAGCAGATTTTCGTGTGGTCAATGAAAAAACAGGACCGGGAACTATCAACGCATAGAGATCGTACGACTTTATGGCGCGGTAACGAAGCGACAGAATTTCACCGCCAAAATGGCTCACTTTCAATTGATCGAAGTGGCATGTTTGCTGGACGGATTCACGATGATTTGGGAACTGATATTGACGATGTCTTTTGAAGACTTTTAAGTCACATGGCTCTTGTGTTTTTTTGTTCAAAATGTTCGGGAAATCGTCGAATATCACTGGATTGTTTCTTAAAGCTGGACCTTCTCCCAAATCGAAACTTCATTACCTTACCTTAAAGAAGAAGAAAAAGAAGAACTATTAAAGTTTTTCGGAGTAGGTACCGCTTCGATAGGTACCTCCCTGCCGATCTACGTATAGGTTTCTATATCCGTGTGAAATCACAATATAGGCGACATAGGTCATGTATTTGTCTCTAAAATTTATATATATACCTAATTATATAGACGAAGACCCTCAGATCTAAGTATTTCACATAAATTTCAACTTAAGACTTCAACGCGTTCCTAAGAAAAGAAAACTTGACAGACAGGTGAATGAACGACGAACGACAGACGATGAATACAGACCGACAACGAAACCATCTTTGAAAGGTTCCTGTTTTCCTTCTGAGATACAGAACCCCCACAATAATGAAACTCTTTTAGACAAACAGCAAAATTAAGTAAATTACTTCCCAGGGAGTCAAAGATGCGGACGTATCGGCACAGCGTATGGTAGAACTAACGGAGCGTATAATTTCAAGTTTATGGGGTCATTAGGCGGCAGCAGGCGTACGAGCTAGGGATGCCCGATATGAATCCGTCTTCCTGAAGATCGATTCGTTGCCATACGATTTATTTACCTTTAAAATCGATTTTACAAGATGTGATCTTCATCTATATCTATTTCTACCTATATCTATACCTCAGGGCCCATAAACCTTCAACTAACCCATTTTTGCAAATTTTTGATTAATCTTTTAATTTATTTAGGGTCGTATGAAAAAATTCGTATCTATTAAAACTTAAATTCCTATTGTACCATAAAAACAAACAAACCAATCTAGATGTCTGATTTATATCCGATTAAACAAATATTGAGTGCGTTTTAAAAAGTTAAATGTGGATTTGCTCGATCTCGCAGTGGGTCACTAATGGGTTGCTTAAATAAATAACTATTGCATGCTTGCTTCCTATTTTCGTTATTTCGTTATTATGATACGAGTTTCCGATATCGTATAAAATCGATCCAAAGCATTACGATGAGGACCGTGAATCGACTACGGTTACGATCCATTGCAATTTAAAAGATCGATTAAAAGCAAAACTTGGCCATCCCTAGCGAACCAGACTTTTTGTTTCAACGCATTACAATTAAACGTGAAACGATAATCGATTGTTTCTTGCCCACTTTGGTCTGACGTGCACTAATTCTTCGAATGCAACGATGAACGGGTATAATTGAAGCGTATAAACGTTCGTTGGGTTGTAATAGTTTGTATCATTGGCCAAGCGTTAAAGTTTAAAGTTAAACCTTCGCATTCGATGGTGGATATTTTGAGGTAAAATAAATAGTCAAAGTAGTTGTTACAGATTTTGGGAGTGTCGTAGGACATGAAACGTTTAAACATGGACTATGGTTTTATGGTATTTATAGTAAGTAATGATAGTTTTTATAGTATTTACGAGTATGTACCTAGGCCACCTCATGTTACGTAGTCACTACATGAATACCTACGTTAAACCTCAAATAGAAACCTAAATACACATCCCATCTAAGGTGAAATGTTTGCTTTGCAATTCATGAGATAATCGCCTCAACCAAAACACGAGATTCAAAAAATTTGCTGCCTCACGGCGGGTTAAGTAAGTGCATGTAGGTTCTATGCGAGTAGGTCGCTAATTTCAAATTAGACTGCATTTTCAACGTTCTTTTGCATAACAAGCATAACCTTACCGATCCTTTACTTTTAATCTACTCCATTAAATATCTATTTTAACAAAGTTTATCTATCTATGGTCTCCAAATAAAATATATATAGTAAATATAAAATTAGTACAAAAGGCGGTCTTATCGTATCTGATACGTGCTTTACTATATTCTAAGCCAGACTTATTTCAGCAGAACTGCGTAAACTTCACGACCAAAAGTTATCTCGTATCAGCGGAAACACTGCATCACTGCTGGCTTGTTCAGACAGATAAGACGTTTGTTCCTCGCGCGGGCGGCAACGGCAAGTGGCGTTTGGCGCGCGCTATTGACGCTGCTGATAGCATCGGGTGCTGAGCTGGCAGTTGTAGACCGGGAGTATGTTGAACTAATTGTGTCAATACTACGGATTTTTAATCCAACTTCGACACAATCATATTGCAGTCTGCTGTATAGATATACCTACTAGTAGCATAATTTTGGAAAAGAACAGTTTTGATTAAAAACCGAGGCCGTATTTTTTTCTTAGCGTCGACACCTAACCTGGCAGAGATGAGTAAACTGCAAGAGCTGCAAAACTGCAAGTTATCAGCTTGGTAGGTATTATAAGATTTTTGCAATTTTGCGATCATTTTTAACGCACAACACGCTCCTGGTCTACTCTATGTAAAGACACCGTGTGATTTGCGCGGTGCGGTGTCGGCGCGCCACGACACCGCTTCCGCTAGAATGAGTGACACCGCCCTCCACAGTTCCACTTGTGTCTTTTACGCTCAAGTGCTTCGATTTATCGAGCAATTTTTCAGACAATGGATTTCCTATCTCTTACGTTGATAGGATTTTCTTCTGGGATATTTCGTCTCAAATGAAAAGAAAGTACCTATAGTTCCTAGACTTAAGTAAGTTTAGTGTAGGAGCTATAGGTGCTTTCTTTTAGGTTACTCAGTTTACGCCTATTACTTTAATTAAAATCTAAAATAATGACAAAATTATACAACACAACATCACAACACCATAATGCCAGTTCTTATTACCGACTTCAAAAAAGGAGGTTATTTTCAACATCCATGTTTTTCTTTTTTTTATTGTCAGCCAGTCCTAGCTCTTGAATTGACCGTGAAGTGAAGGCCCTAACTTCAGCCATCTGCAGCAACCGCTTGCGAGCTCCTAACTCCGTATTACAGTACTAAGTTATAATAATAGGTCGTAGTAGCAGTAGTAGTAGGTACCCATGTATAGCTAGGTATCACTTTTACTACATGACTCCTTAAAAATCTTAAACTTAACGATTTTTCGTTTTTTAAGTAACCACCATTTAACATTTCGATCCCTAACAAGTTAACAAATTATTTTAATTCTATGTTACAACTGTTACCCGTTCAATTTTGACTATTCCTATTATTAATAAATCAACATGAAGACAGCAGGTTGAATATTAAGCGTAGTTAATTGCTCCAACGATAAACTTATGTACCAACTGACACCGACCCAAAAAAGCGGTATTCCACCTGTCAAAAGATTCACTGGTCTTAAAATTTAACTGTGCAGTAGAACGGAATATTATTGGTACACAAAGATGTTATTGTTTGTTAAATTAATTACATGGTTAAATTAATTATAAGGTTTGTAGGTAAATGCCAATTACAAGTATGGATGTTTTTTTTTAATTTTTGTTACCTAGGAAAAAAAGAGATGGGAAAATAGACACGTCATTGCTTTTTAAACTTTTCCATAACTTCATTTTTTGAATAAGTAGGTGACAATCATTTCCATTTGCAAGGTTGCGGAATAGGAATCACGCGTCGCGAAGAAGAGTGCGACACGAGTCTCTACGCAACACGAGTTACAAATTGACACAAGGCACGACGTGACAAGAGTTACGACACGACTCAAATTACGATGCGCCAAATCTTATTACGCGACAGAAGTGACTACGCGACAGATGTTACTACGCGACAGAAGTAACTACGCGACACAAGTCACAAAGCGACACACGACTCCTGTCGCGTCATTGCAAATTCATTATTACATAATATGACATTAGAACAAACCTTAAAACAAAGATAAATCCTCATAATCATTCTCCGTTCCGTTTCTTTCGGGTTTTATTTGTTTAGAACGGTATCAAAGTAAATGCCGTCATTAGGTTAGCCACAGGAGATGCGCGGTTTATGTCTTTATTGTGTTTTTATTGTTCTCAGTGTATGTGATACATTTAACCTTAACCTTTATTTATTCGACTTTAAACTTTATTGTCATTAGCATAGGGTAATATAATGTCTCTTAGTATAAAAGAACAATAAAAGGTGTCGTGAGCTTTAACGTTACGCAGCTGACGCCTAGCGTTTGATGAGTTAATACCTTTGTATGGCATCGTTTTTATTGTTTTCCTTTGTTTTAAGCAACGTGAATAATGAAGGAAGAATTTGATAGACGTTGATAAGTTAATGGCAGAGACGTTCTAGTTCACTCGCTTTCTACCGCCTTCAGACCGCTGCAGTTATAACAATTTCTTCTAGCCATTGGTAAGAAGACTCGGAGAGACGAATTTAAGTAGCACTGCAGTATTTGCAATCTCAGAGACTGGTCTGGTCTTGTTAAAGTGATTAGTTTCGGATAAGGATACTCGTTATTTACTTAGGTGGTAAGTACCTATACAAACATACCTAATAATTTACGGTAATAGGTACAAAATATAGGTAGCCATTAGATAACTATTCAACACGAGTTTAGCCACTAGCCTGTTTATTCGCCAATCAGCGTTGAAGATATGGTAGATCCAGGACTCCCGCTATTGTGGGGGAGACGTGTGCTCGGCAGTGCGAAAAAAGGGTTGGAGCCAACCACCCAATTATTATGGTGACCTGCACGGTAGTGTTTATTTATATTATTATTTAACAGGCGCCAATATAACTCCATATCGTATGTTATATTAATGGCATTGTTATATACTTATGGATAAAAGTTAACATGTCGATTCGGTCCAGTATGAGGACAATAGTCACTTTACATTCCCTACGAAAATAGGGGCAATTTGTAATTATTTAAGTAGTAATTAAATAGTAGGTATAAAGGTACAATTTGAAAAATAATGTATTGGTCATTTGCTTTGTTAAAAAATAACTGACCTCCTTCGAGAGACTTGCGTGCTACTTAGAGGGTGATTTGAATTAAATTACACATCATATTAATTATTTAGATCATAAAAATAAATTTTAAATGAGTTCCTATTGAAAAACGATTCCTTAAAATTTCAAGATTTATAATTTCGCATAGGTTGGTTCGCGTAGGAGTACTTTGCAATACGCCCATAGTACCTAGTACATGTTGTTACAGCCATAGTACCATGTTGTTATAAAGCAAATATAAAATGGTAAAACAATAGGTGCAAAAACGTCAGCAATGCGAAAAAACTTTTTTCGTAATGTTGATTAGGGTGACATTTTTAAAAAGTTTCTGAAAAGGCAAGTGGTAAACAAGGTCGCTTCCGGGCCTCACATCAAGATAATTAAGGGCTGAAACAGAAGAGGCATTCAGAGGCGTCGTGTCACACGCTGCACCCCGTGTCGCTCGGCGGGGCGCCACACCACCTTCAGGGCTGTCAGTGGTAAAAAGTTTTAAATTTTTTTATTGGAAACCTACAAATGAACGTAACCAATATATCTAGCTTGTTAATACGCTATTATGCTATACCTAAGTAATTTGTATCAGGCATGCGAGAGAGTTATAGGTACACTAACGACTACTGGCCCAAATTCTGTAAAATGTTTGCATTCATCCATTTATTCATTATGAGAAACTAATTTCGCTTTAAAAAAACTTAGCGGTGTAAGGTTAGATAATCCTTAAACAATAAAATGAATACATACGTTCGTTTAATTTTGTACCTATAATTGGTGTAAATAGTTTCAGTATTTATAGTTTACGTATGCGATTTTAATTTCGATTAGGACATTACCTTCATTTCATTCACATATTGTTTTAAATTGTAAAGTGATAACATCGAATTTGATGAAAATAAAATAATAATATTTTTTTTTATGATTGAGATCATTAAGTGTCAGCCCCGTATACTTATTATGAAATTCACATCACAATCAACATTAGGGGTGTCGCTCCGTCCGCGCGCTCGTTGGGCAGCGGCGCGGAAACTGGTCTATTGTGACAGCCCTCGGCGACCCGCAGTGGGACCAAAGCGGGATTCCTTGTGCTCGCAGGATGCTTGAATATTTTCAATTGGTGTTATGTTAGTTATGTTTGCAATGCACTGGCGAATTCCCTGGTGTTGCATGTCAATAGGCGATGAACACATTAAGTAAGTAATACCATCATGTGTCGCGTTTGCCTGTTTGTTAGGTAAAAACCCATAAAAGTCTTTATACAACTTTACAAATTTTTATGGATTTGCAAAAACCCACATTGTCACTTCAACTTTTCTGCTTGAAACTTTAATGGATTCTTTTTTAAAAGGGATGCCCATTGTCGAATCTCAAAAACGGTAAAAATCCTATCTCAGATCGTATGTGGGTGCGTTCGCGCGTTCTACGTATGAAAATTAAGATGTTCGTCTCATCTCTGTTGGATTAAATTTTATAGTTATCCTTGGCTGCATAATATTTACATTTGCCTGTATATTAGTTTCCTGAATGTTACACTAGGTGGCGCCAGTTTTGACGCTCCTTCCTTTTTCGTTTAATGGCGGAGTGTGTACTCAATACAGAATATTTCGTGTGTTTAAACAAAATAAACTGTTATAATTGAGGTAAACAAGAAATCTTGTTTACCTCAATTATCTCTAGATGTGTTAATAAAATACTGAAGCTTTACCTACTTTCAAGTAACAGTTGTTAGGTAACTACCTAAACAGTTTTCTTTTGACAATTAGACTCTAATTTTTTACTCTAAAATTGAAATACGTAAAAATGTATCTTCTTTACTAGTCCCAGTGCATCTCTAAAACTTACGTTCTATTTCTGCAGCAGCATGTATCAGCTAAGAGCTGTTTCCACTCCATGAACACGTTGTCTCCGCGCCATCAGTCGCCCAACGACTGCACAGAGGACGGCTGGAGGGATTGTGCGCGACCCATCACGAAATTAAAACCGTGTGAATGCGCCAGTATGATCTAAGACGCCATTGTGCATTGTTTTAATACTACGGTGCAAGATAGATATATACGCCGCCGTTTCGCATATACCTTGCAAGTTAGAGAAAATATTGTAGCTTTTCTAATGGCAACAACACTCTTAGTTTAGCTTCTATAGGTACCTTCCTACATTCAGATTAGTCAGATGGCAATAAAAACAATATCTTTAAAAAATTGTCTTGAAATAGATTCTAATCCAATAAAAACGTATCTAACGTGTCAGGCAGATGATTTCTTACCTACTTACTAGTAACATTTAATATCATTGTACTTACTTATAAAATCCTTACACTTAGATAAATTTGCAAGTATGCATTTATTAATAAGATTTCCTAGTCACAACTGAGTAAAACTTTTATATCCGTGGACTAATACATCCGCGGATGATAATTTAGAGACACCCTTAGGTTTTTTATTTATTCTAAAAAATTTCACACATAAAATCATTTTGATTTGACAAAAGCGCCACTCGAACCCGAATAATGACAGAGTTTCTATTATACGCAATTTACTGTAGCTGTTCTTCAATAAAGTCTCGAAAAATCGATTACTCAGTTTAATAAAAAAGAACGGAGGGGAGGTTGGGGCGCAATGGCTGTGCAGTTAAAAAGCGCGGATGTGAACATTTGTAGCAATAATTTGGGCCGCAAGCCCATGGGGTGAGCCGCGGCTGTTGTTGAAAGAATGATACATCATCAGACCAATAATAAATCACACATGATTCAATTAGAAAAATACGGCTCCCGAACAAGCGAAAAACGGACGAGTTTTGTCGCCTTTTCATCAAAGCCCCACCATTTACGACGTAATTTGACGTTCCGTGTTGCGTCATCAATCAAACGCAATTAACAGTGCTAGAATTCGAAAAACTGCACGTAATTGCATTCCGTTAAAACCATTTTATTCGGCCATTTTAAATCTACTAAAAGTTGTGTGTTATTTTCCGTAATATAAATTTTGCGGTGATAGCCCAGTGGCAACATATCATCAATGTAATTCAATATTACTTATCTTTCTGTGTACTTCCTGTAATTTTAATCTACAATTTTTATATCGTAGCCTAAATCGTAAATACATATTTGAAAAGCAATGTAGCAAATATCCATTTTAAAAATATTTTACGAAAAATCTTGAATCGCTTCACTGAAATTTGTATTCTAAACATTTCCGAACTATATAACTCGTATGGCTATCCAAACGTTTCAAACGTCGAAACGCCGACCTAAAATTTTCATACATTTGGCAAAAGTCGAGCAATAATATTGACGGTTTAACACATGAGCTCAGCACACTCAATAACTCATTGGCGAAATGTAACGGCCGTTTCGAGGGGAGAGTGGGCGCGGTGAGACTCGTGTCACGTGCCAGTAATGAGTTCCTCACTCCCCCGCCCGCCCCGTCACGCTAGTATGGAATTTCACACATATATCTCGCGCTTCTGATTATTCTGATTTATTACGTCACAATTTTTTCGAGCGTTTTTTGTTTGCACAATCAGTTGTTGCTCTGGGTGCCAAAACTTTATAATGGTAGAGTTTTACGATTCTTCTAGGTATATTATAGAGGGAGAATTTACTTCTACGACCCATTGAAAGGTACGATACTTTTAACAGAGTAGGTGCACTCTATATTTATTTTTCTGACCGTAGGTATAGCCCCTTATCTAAGTTGTACCTATATCTACCTTACAATAGCCATCCAGATTATGAAAATTGTCAAAATAAGATTAAAATATGAATAGTTTACTATCAAAGTTTATATCAACGTTTCATAAAGGGTCCATATTATACTTTTATTTAATTTCATATTATATATGTACATAGGTACCTACTTCGATTTTCGAGCCAAACCTATTTTTCCTTTTTACTTGGCTTATTGCGCTTTGTAAGGGATTAAATTAAAAATAACTACAGACATCCGTTGCACAATATTGTCCATAGATCAACCTGCTAATTTTCGCTATTGTTGTCCAAATCTACTTCCTGTGTACAACAAAGTACGAGTACGTAAGTAGGTATAGGTAATCGCAAAAAGCGCTGAATTTTAACTCGATTGTAACAGAATGCATTAACCGGATTTACCTTCTTTTTTACTCGATACTTATTGCCTCAGGTTAAATGGATACCCAAAGACTTTGGAATCTACCAGACAAAGATTGTGAAGGTATTTTAGTTACTACTTAAACCTTAGTATTTAAATTTGATCAACGTCATTTTCCATTAATTCATAAGTTAATTTATAGAGTGCAGGTGGCTATTTATTAATGCTTCCTAGCTTTTTCGAAGTCCAATATCAATAAGACGCAAGTACCAACGCAAGATGCGTAATTAATAAGTAATTTTATTTCAGTTAATATTATGTCGTTTTTACTTGACACCTCTACCAGCTCTACGCGTTCGTAGCTCTACGCCCTGACCGGAAAGGTTTCCCTTAAAATTCAAGTGGGCAATTACGTAGCAACATTTGGTGTTCTGTGTTCACCTCTTGCGTTGGAGTACCCTCCACACATTGTGTTGGGTCAACATTTTGCAACATTCGAGCACAAGTACCTACCTAGGTACCTATTGGCACACAGCAGGGATCTTTTGACAGTAATCGATTTGATGTGATGTAATGTGATGGTAATGCAATAAATACGGTTGAGATTATTCGTTTAAAAAAACGTTAAGAATTTTACACTTTGCCTGTCCAATAAGTAGACAATATAGTTAAATACACAATTGGTAGTTATGTACCTATGCCATGTGACTCACAGGACAGCAAAGTAGTTGAGTAGAAATGTATCATATCACTGTCAATAAGTCTTAGTGTGGGGTTACCTACTCGTATGAAACGTTAAAATAGTACCTACTTACAAAAGCTTATTGGTCCTTAAGTAGTAATTACGCTTTGTTGAAGTAAACTATAGTTAGTTAGGTTAACTACAGTTATCTAGTATTAAGGTTCCGTATTAAGGGCCGAAATTTCTTCCTCGGCCACGGAAAACATGTGGACAAACTAACTCACATTGCATTATTACGCCTATAAATATTAGGTATAACTAGAGTTAGACAAATAAACTCTTATACCAAGGATTAGATAAGAACAAAATGAACAAACCCATACCTAAACGAAATCCCTCACCACATACGGATCTTCCCATTACCCACACTCATTACATCCTTTGCCGATTCGCATTATTGCTTTCAAATAACCCAATTTCGACTTCTTCAGTCCGAAGAGAATTAAGTCGTCACTGTGCCGCGTCGTTGGATCTATTCATATCGAGGCCCACATTTTTTCTACACTCCACTATTACTTCGGCAGCCCTTCACTGTAACAACCCAAAAGTCGGTAAATAGCTAACAAAAGGGCTCACAATGCTCCAATGCCAATGTTTGGGCCAAAATAAAGGAAGATTTTTGAAGGAATATTCGTCATTGTGCACGAATGCATTGTTCGGCTCCACCAAGGGTTGCACAAAACCGCCCGGTAGCTGCCGGCTTGCACCTCAAAGCTATGTTTACCTACAATATTATTTTTATTGCAGTAATTGAGAGAAATTCTTTGACATCTCTGAGAACACCGGTCTCATCAACCCTCGGTGTTTAGACTTTCTAATTTTTATTATCTTTATTGCCCTTTGTGGCTGTATTTGGGGCTGTTTTTTAAAATTGGTTCAAGATAAAACGAGGCTGTCCTATTTTATTTTTATTTTTTATTTATTATTCACATAAAACAGGGCCATTAAATTAGCTCTTTGATGCACTTTAATGTCGTTAAACTTCTTAGACAATAATTATAAACGTTTATGTAATAAACACGCTCTATCTCTTTAAGTTGTTGACAGAAGTGGACGAAAAAAGAATATGAATAGGTTACCTAGTTAATATGGGCTTAACTTAATTTCTATTTTTGCTATTTTTTTAATTAAAACATACTTAATAGGTATATTGTTTACACAGTCATAAGTACCTAAGTATCTTACACTGACTGCTTAATTAACTTAATAAAACGAGTGGGTTGGTAGGTTGTTAGGTATCACTTAAATCTATGGGTAGGTAAGTATGTGTGAGTTTTCTATCATGGCCATCAATGATTTTTTTTTAATTAAATTCTGATATTATTTTTAACAAATTAGGTTCATTCTGTATGTTATTTGTAGGTACAAAATAAGTATAGGTAATTAGGGTAAGGTTGCGATCATTGGACCAGGTCTTTGTTTGGACCGCTTCGGATTCTTGGCAACGAACAGCTTTAAAAATCAACCGTAGTGCCGAATCGGAGCCTATTTAAACCGGTACCCACCCCTGCTTCCGCCAGCGTCGCCAGGGGCTTCATTTGGGAAGGACGAGCTGCGCAGAGTTTCGCGCGCATTTGATGTTAAAATCTCGCGACACACTTTGCCATGTAAGTCCAGTTATATTAAGGGTTTGAATATGGTTTTTTAATAATTGCACACCTTATTCATTTGACTTACTAGATTTTATTATTATTTATCTGAGTACTTAACAGTTTTTGTTCTATTATCATGTTTGTGCTTGATGAGTGAATTGCCATCAATGGACCGGTGCGGAGTTCTTTGATTGGACTGGTCCAATCATAGGAACTTGTAAAAATTGTATTTTGAATTATTTATTTTTTATTTCAGCATTGCGAAACTCGGAGAACATTATTCATGGAATGAAGAAAGCATGAAACTGGCCTTAGAAGCTTTAAATAAACAAGAAGTTGCTCTAAATGAGGCAAGAAGGATGTATGGAGTACCAAAGGCGACACTAAATTTTTGTCGTCAAATCTTCGCTTATAAATATTTTAAGTAAAATTATTTATTTTCGCTTATAACTGTTATTTAGTCTTATAATTATTATAAGTAAGTAAATAAAGAATTAAAAAAACATTGTTCTCTTATTTTTTGAATTCTCATTGGCGCGTTGAATGGACCAGTACAGAAAATTTTCCAAGTCCAATCATAGCAACTGACTGGTCCAATCAAAGAAACAGTGGTCCAAAGAAAGCAACCATTACAGAACTGGATTTTTATATTTTACCGTCATATGGTCTGGGCAAAAAATCTTAAATGACACCAGTGAGTTCTTGTATATAAGGCTTATTAAAATAATCAATCACGTTGTCGCTTCTTATCATTTTTCAGCAGTGATGACAATTTAAAGTTAAGTGGTCCAATACTGGCAACCTTACCCTAGGTGGATAGATACCTACCTAGGAAAAGACTTATGATCATAACTTTACCGATAGGTACGTAGGTAGGTAGTTATCCACCTACCAAATATTGCTAATCAAACTAAAACCAGTTCTAAACCAGTAATAAAATGACCATAACCCAAACCGAAAACAGATATTTGCAATTGAAAAGATTACCTGACACTTATCTGCCAACCTTTAGAAAGCATAGGCCACGCAGAAAGGGCATAAAACTTTACAATTATACAGCCGCACATTTGCCAATTTTAAAAAGTATACAACCGCGCCAAATTTCATATTTGGAATCTATTGAATGACAGCCATAAACAAGGCTATCTCTAAAATAAAAATATCGGCGTTCAGGCAAACAGGAGTGGTTTGAAATAACTTCAAAGACCGCCGCCGCAAGTTTGAAACAATAGTCATAGACTTAGACCATAAATATTTGGCCGCTTGTTTAGGAGAAGCTACCTTAGTCCTTACTACGCTATAAAATATCTTTCGGTTTTCTTATCTTGCTATAAAAATTTGCCATTTTACTGGCAATATCGACGACCTCTTATTTATAATTAGGTATAATTGTTTGCCAAGCCTCAAATTACTCTGATAGTTTATTGCCTAACTATTTTTACCCAACTTTGAAAACTAAAATATTTTTAACTGCCTAGGTATTAATCATTTATTCAATTGTGTTTGGGGATTTTTATTAAAGAAGTTTATTTTATTTAAAAAAACAGATTAAATTAGGTACCTACCTACGCCTACCTGAGTAAGTAAAGTACTTATACCTACAAATAAGTACTTACTGTAGCTACTTAGGTAGCCTTCATCGATAGATAGGTATGTATGGTTATCTTTACCTATCAGAATATAATAATATTATGTACCAATAAACCTTATTATTCAACTGGTCACCTTTAAAAAAATAATTGAAGAACAAATTTAAAAGTAGGTAACAAAAAGTTTAAATTCAGAACGAGTTGGTGAAAAGTTGGCAGAACGTCATCGCGTGATTCGCGCGGGAAAGTCGAAGTTTGGTCCAAGTTTCCCGGCACGCCCGGCCCCGCCCCTCGCCCGTCTCGCTCACACGGCGCGCGGCGCGGCTAACCGCACGCGGACGTGGCTCAAACTCACTCACTTTATTCCATCATCAATTTTGGTATGATACCTACTCGTACTTTCGGTCTGTACAAAGTTTGAAATGCATGTGTAATACACACACATGTGTAAAGTTTTATAGTTGGCTGAAAAGTTTTATAGTAAGTAGATATCAACTAAGTATTTGGTAGTTGCATGCTGCTTACTTTTACAAAGCTTTTTCTGTATTGTTTGGTTGCAATAATTAAAGTAATTTATGTTTATAATAAAACAAATGAAGTCTTCATTAATAAACAAAATTACGTCAAATCTGCACCTGCTTTTAATGATCTACCCCAATACTGCAATTACAGGTGTCAACCAGGAACCCCCATCACAATTCCTCGCATGCTTTATCCAAATGAAGTGCCACCCTGCTAGGCGAACTCCCGACTCAAATATGGAAATCATAATTTTTCATGAGCTCGTTGATAGGTTTTCGCATCGGCCGCGGTTTCCCGCCGCCCCGTGGCCTAATTACTGCCGCCTCGCGATACGTCACCGCGGTGATTCAAAAAAATCCACCCATCCCTCTCCCACCAGCTGTCGACGGAGCCGGGCGTCCCGTTCATGCGGGCATTTTTATAAAAACGCAGAGACCGACCGCAGCCGTCCCGTTCGTTCCCGCTGCGGCTCCACGCCGCCCGCACCCTTCGTCTCCTTCCCGCTTTTTACGAGACGTAGGGGCCGCCACCCGAGTGGGGGCGGCGACCGCGCGAACGCAAAATATTGACCATCGGAAAAAGTCGCGTCGTATCGCAGTCATCAGTCGAAACTGAGTCCTCGCGAGTACGCGTCCCTTCGCCGCGACTTCGGTGCGCGTCGTGAGTCTTCGGCTTGCGGTTCCTGCGAGTCGCCCGTTTATTTTTCCGAGTTTCCCCCGCCCGGCGTCTTGCCCGCGCCCAACAAGTGGTGCGGAGTCGAGACGGTCGCTCGCGACTCACACCGTCACACGGCGTCTCGCGCCCTTACTTTACACAACTTTCCGGAGTGCTCCGCGCGCGCTTCGCGAGTTTGAAATTCGATCGCGTGTTCGAAACTTTCGCCGAAGTGTTCGGAGAGTAGTGGCGTGACGTAGGACTTTAGTGGCGTGTCGAGGGATAGTGTTTGAGGGTATACTGGAGTCGATGCACCTTCCGCACGCGAGCCCCCCGGCCCCGACCATGGCGGACGTGTACACGCACATCCACGACTACTACCGGCAGAGCCACGGCGAGCTGGTGCAGACCGGCTCCCCGGCCGTGCTGTGCTCCGCGCTCCCTGGCCACTGGCGGTCGAACAAGTCCCTGCCCGTGGCTTTCAAGGTGGTCGCCCTGGATGATGTTCAAGATGGTACCTTGGTGACTATCAAGGCTGGAAACGATGAGAATGTGATGGCGGAGTTGAGGAACTGCACGGCGGTGATGAAGAACCAAGTGGCCAAGTTCAACGATCTGCGATTCGTGGGCCGAAGTGGACGCGGAAAGTCATTCTCCTTGACCATCACCATCAGCACGTTTCCCAGCCAAGTGGCAACTTATATCAAAGCAATCAAAGTCACCGTCGATGGCCCCAGAGAACCCAGGACGAAGCAAAGTGAGTATAGTAAGTTAGAAAAGATTTTATTATTTTTTGATAATTTTTACTCATTTTTGAATTAACCTTACCTAACCACTTTATCTCATTTTTATTTTACTTAAATAGTTCTTTAATTAAAAGATTTTTCCAAGTAGCCATATTTTTCAAACGAAATACCGTTAATTAACATCTAACTACCGAATAAGTATATTAGATACCTACCGTAAAATATTTTTATACTACACCTAATTAAAATCAAATAAAAATTTGTTTTTTCCAATTATTAATTTAAGAAACTTCAAAGTACTTAACAGTAAAAAAACATTTTTTTTATGTCTATTTAGTAATACTTATAAGATTGCGCATGCGACGCTGGCTCCCCGTAAGCAGCTTTGCCGCAATTCGACCGCATTCAGAATACCTAACTGGTTACATTAGATAGCTACATACCTACTACGATATTATATAGGTATTAATCGAGCCCTGACGATTCCTGACTTCTTACAAAATTAGTCCTACCATCTGACAGAAAATCCGTAATGTCTATAAAGTTATCATTGAATCCATTAATAGATAGCAAGACTTTTATAAAGTTTTGTTGAATGCCCCTTGCATGATCAAAATCATGAATAATCTAAAAAAATTAAAACATCTTATTATTAGCACTAAATTAGCGTCTCTACCTTTAAACAATAGCAAATAAAATCAAATTCCACTCATTTATGTGCTTGCGCGTGCGACACTGGCGCACCGCCAGCCCGCAAATGTACCGAAGTCCAACCACATTCAGAATAACTAGTTGCATTACTTAATAATCGACTCGAATTGTCCAATCCTGAAACTATCGTTACACTAATTTGTTTGTTACAAATCTAGTCCTCCAAACTTCATTATTCGACAAACGTCAATTCAAATTGTTTAAACATTTTTTGTATTGAAAAATTCGTTTTCCAACTTTAAATTTATATCTCTATCAAAACAATAGCAAATAAAATTAAACTCTATTCATTTATATGATTGCGCGGGCGATACTAGCGTGCCGCCAGTCCGCAACTGTAGCAAGGTCCAACCACATTCAGAATAACTAGTTGCATTACTTACTAATCGACTCGCTGTAAGCCTGTAAATCCTGAAACGATCGTTAGGTTCATTTGTATTTTAAAAGACCTGTATTGATAGAGAGCATAAGATTTGTCTTGTCATATTATTATACCCATTTTAAACTATACGTATTTAATACTAAAGACCTCTTCGACCTATCGAAAATATCGAAATAATTCTGAATTATGAAACTTTATTGTTCGCAATAAATTCTTTTATTTTTAAACAATACCAACTAAAATCAAACTAATATGTATAACCTGTGTGTAAGTTTGGACGGCTAATCTAGCTTAAATTAACCTTTAGTAATGTATGTGGTCTCTATGCTCTTTTTCTACTCATTTAGTCACTAAGTATATTTCTTTTATTTCAAACTTCTTAATGCAATCGAAAACGCTTTTGGAGCCACGGTTTTTATTCTTAATTATATAAAATTCGCGTTTTGAATAACTCATTCGTTACTCAGATCAAAATCTACTACTTACTATCAAACTAAACTAAACTAGGTATCAATACAAAATATTTCGGCAGATATTAGAAACCTTTAATATTACCACTTAAACTTATAATAATAATTACCTATTACTACCTAAAAAAATTAATTATCCTTTTAAAAATGTTTTACTGGGCGATAAATTCGCTTATTTCAAAACAAACGCGAACGAAATCTAAGTCACTTCATGATAATGCGCGTGCGACGCTGGCGTGCCGTCATGACCGCACCCCGACCGCATGTTCGTATGTTCAGAATAACTAAATTAATAATAAAAAATTGTTTTCAACTAACTATTATGCTCTCCTGAAAATACCTATTCTTTGACTATTAGGTAGATAACAAAGTTTGCGGTAGATATATGTATTCTTAAACCAGTTGTGCCTTTGATTTTATCATTTAAAAACTATGTACTTACTACTGAATTGATTAATAAATAAGCACTTAATATTACATCCTCTTTATAGTAAATAAATTAAAATAATTATAAGTACTACTTTCCTGCTCCTAAATTTCTTTTGAATAAATAAAATGTTTTTTTGCAAATAAATTGCAATTTTTTGCTAATGAAAAAACTTATTAAATCTAATTTTACATTGAAGAGGCCGATTCAAAACAATATTTTTTTAGAACTGCTACTTAATCCCAATCGTTGATAATTATTTGTTTAATATATCACGAACCTTCATTAACACCATCTATTTTCTGTATCTTTTATAGAGCGTATTTTATGTTTATAATAAGACTGGTGTCGATATCCTTTTCTGGCGCTCGTCTTACACGTCTTCTATACGAAATAAAAGTAATACGAAAAGAAAGGAATTCAAACATCCTTTCATTATTTATCTAGGTATATCTATTTAAATACGTTCTGTACTTAAAAATCAAGAAGTTTCAAAACAATGACCACTGAAATGAAAGTTTTCATTTAAATATGAGTGCGCGTGCGACGCTGGCCCGCAGCCAGTCCGCAGCGGCGCCGCCGCTCGACCGCATTCAGAATAGTTTTATTTCCAATCCACTCACATTAAAATCGAGCAATTCATTCCAACGACCCCGCATAAACGCGAGATTGTCTTAATAAAACCGTAATGACTGCGAGCGAAAGTTAAAAGATCGGACATTGGTGCGATGATACATCACATTTCAAAACAATGGAATTGTTCTATTATTGTTAAAGAATATAAAAAATTTGAAGCTCTAAATAAAAATTGCAACAAAGCTATGTTTAAGGTACAGGTTACCTATTGTTTCTTACAAAAATTTCAAAAGTTCAAACGTAGTTTGAGCGCCAATGAATATTCGATGAGCACTAGCGATACGCACAAGCGAAATAATTACGTAGTTATTTATTGCATGACAGTACAGGCGCGTACCTACTTTTTAAACAACTGTAGACATTTATCTAATAAGGAAATATTTAAAATGTTATCTTTCACTACTTTGTTATGTACCTATAAAGAAATGATTTGTTTTAATTGTGCTGTTTCAAACCATTCTATAACAACACAGCGAAACATTTCCCTTTCATACAAAACTGAAAGGTCTACCAAAACCCAAAACATGGAATAGATCACTCTGAGCATCCGATGACGAAATTCACTCGCGTATATTTCAACCGGACAGTTACAGGCATCCCTGTAAATCAATTGCCGGTTATTGCGAAACGATTCGGGAGCTGTAAACGGTTTACAATCATAGAGGAATTTTCGAAAATAATTCACAAAAACATCTGCGCGATCTTACGCGAACGTGAGAATCAGTCAATCACATAGACATTAATTAGATGCTCCGTTTAATCTCCCAACGAGCTGAAGAATTATTGTAAAGGAACGGAGGAGTGTGCCCTCCCGAAATAACCTCGATTGTTCTGTCTTTACGACTCTGAACTTAAGTAATGTGTTTTGACGTGCGCCTTATAAATGGTTATTGGTGTTTACAACGCGAATGCTTTTAAAAGTATAAGGAACGGATAATGATGAGCATTGCAGACGCCAAGAAGGGAGTGTGTTAGTTTGTGCTCTTATTATTTGTACAGAAAGTTTTAAGTGAGTTATATTATTGCATGTTGAGTAAAAGACAATACCGATTGCCTACACTTTTTTTTGATGCTTTGCTAATAGGTAGATATTCCAATCTTCACATTGTTATCAATTTCTCTATTGTTAAGTTCAAAATATTTGACACCATAAGTTTATTTTCGTGTTTCTTAACAAAAGACCATATAATTATATTCAAAAAAGAATAAAGAAATTGATTGACTTATTTATTACTCCCACTACGGACTAATCAAACTAAAATCTAAATATTTTGACATCACAAATTCTTTCTTGTGTGATAATAAATCATACCTAATACCTACTCTACAAATACCTACTAGTGCCTACTAGGTGCCTACCTAGTAAGTACCTACTCCACTCACGATCCCAGCGTATAATCCCAGCATATAAAAAACAAAAGACCAAAACTTAGGTAAAATATTTTTCCAAATAGATAAAATATGTTTCCTTTAAACCCGTTTAATTACCTCCGTCTATAATTGAGACATCAACCAATCTACAAATCAAGCCAGAATCAAAATGTTTTGACACCACAAATCTATTTTCGTGTTACAACACATCCAGACCGTTTGTGTAAACAGACGTTGCGCCCAAACTTCGGTCAATAATAAAAACGACAGTATGCGGAAAAACTAACATCCTCCACATAAACATCAAAGGCTTCGGGATAATAACGATACGAACGATCAATGCTCGCCGGCCTAATAGCTCCGTAACTAATGTAACTCTATCGACGCTGCCGTCCGCTGATTTATTTGCATATCAAAATTCCTGTGCCAATGCCGATGAATCTAATGCAAGCATAAAATATTTCATTTCTTTTAATGCTGCACTAGAGTTATAGGTGCCTACTAAATCAAAAAATCAAAATCCAAAGCTTTTGTCACGCACAATTTCTACATAAGTTAATGAACGTCATACATATTAAATTATAAATTTAACGTTCCTTCTACGACCATCTTCAAGGAAAGATATTGATAAAATTGTAAAAATTTTAAGGATTTTTATAAAGTCAATTTTCACTGGTATTTTAGTCAAGCTATGAATTGGAAATCGAACAACAAAAATACATACCTTATAAAGAGAATCGCTTAACTTTTAATGTCATTTGAAAATTGATACTAATAGCACAAGTTAAGCTAAAATTAGACTTCAGAATATCGAGCTGTCTATTAGCGCAAAAGGACATTTCAATTGAGGTTAATTTGCGTGCTCTTTTTGGATATCACAAGAATGTTACTGTGATTGAAAGAATTGAGTGCTCAATTCCTAATTTGTGGATATAATTTATTTACTAGTCTATTAATGGGATCTGTGAATTGCTCTTGTATTTTATAACAGATCAAGTGCGAATGCCCAAAGACGCAAACCAGGCCCCGAATGTAATACGCAAGTGTTGCAAATTCGCACCCTAAAGTTTGCAGCGCGTTTAATATGACGGTCACAGTACCAGCGGTTACCAAGTTTCATGGTGCGGCCACGGGCGGGGAACAGATGTAAACAATCTCGGGGCAGCGTCGTAAAGTCCCGTTTGATCTGCCCGGCTCCCGCCCGCTCTAAAATATGGATTTTATGCCCCTGCTGTACCACATCCATACCGACCCTCATAACCGAAGGAGCTCGATGATTAAAATTCAACCCTACTTCCAACTAAAACTTAATGATCTGCCCCAAAACCGTAGCTTTGTACAGCGTGCGAAATCTTGGAACTACCAATTTTAGGATGTTGCAGAATGAATGCCAAACTGACGATACGAAGCAGTTACTTAGATAAATAAACAAAAGACATTCATTCAAATTGCAATTCTATTGCTTTTGCGTCCAGCTTATTAGTAGTAAATCTAACATGTTTTGAACAATTAAGAGAAAAGTAGTCCACATAGAAAAGCTAATAAATCAGATATGATTAATGTTATACAGCCACCATTAATTTGGACAAACAGAACACGCGAGGCGATCAAAAGTAATAAACCCGCAGACAATAAAAACGCGGTGTTTGTCGTAGAGACAGTCGCCACCCCGTCCGGAGTTATGAGCAATAGCTACATTGACTATTATGAAGCCCTTAAACAGGATAAATTCAAATATCTTTTGAGAATTTTGTTGACCAACAGATAATGAACCGGCGAAAAACTTTTTCACCACTCATAAAGATTTATAAAATACATATCATGCAAATATCATTTTTGATAAATTCGCACGTCACTATTAGCATAGACCATCAAAATATTTTTATTTATATTTTGTATCACACAGAAAAAATACTTTTATACAGGACAAACTTAATGCCTGCTTAACTGCATTTTCTGCCTGTAGTGCCATATTACCGGATTTGATTTGATATTTATGATTCTGAGCTGATCATAATATGTGTATAATTTTGAGTAAAGGAGCGTAATTGAAAACGGGACGATCTCCTACAAAACCCTCGAGTCGTATGGTCACGTTAGCAATAACTCACACACTCTGATTCCATTTATTCATGCGACCGTCTTACATTAATTTACGAGGCACAAACACTCGCATCTCATCCGAGATATTTAACGCCGGTTTGACACTTATGTCGTATCGCTCACCATTTTATTGTCCTAGTGATACCAAAATCGGTCGCCTTGAAGTCATAATATTTCATCTTCAACGTCCAGTATAAATAAATCAGGATCGAAAAATTCGCTATAGTTGTAGCTGCTTTCAGAACGTAATCACAAAACCTTACATAAAATTAAATAAGACGAACTGCATCATAATCTTAAGTGGTTAAAATTAAATCAGCTTTTAAATATTCACGCCTTATAAAACTTTTCAAAGTGAGATACTTCCCACAGCCAAATGTATGTTTATCTTTTTAAATATTAATACCAATTAAACTCTTAAATTGGTACAAATCTAAAGCTCCAAATATACAAACATTAAGAGTGGATCTGGTTACCGCGTTAATATTCCGGATCCCGCATGTGTAAAGGGGTTGGGGAACTGAATTTAATTGAATACTGGCATTAACAAATGGAGCAGCCGTTTCCGAGCTCCACATTTAACTTATTATTGTTCCATGATGCCAAGCGTTCTTCTGCCGGATTGCCACGTGACAGCACGACGGGTCATCCATCACGTTCTTAATTTAAAATGCCCGCGATTTGGGAAACGCCCGCCCGAACTCTCGCTAATCTCCCGGCCTAACGGATTGTGTACAGAAATAAAGCGATCTCTACAAACATTCCAAGTGTCTAATAAAAATTTCGACACACCTGATCGTTTAGGAACACAAGGACTGCGAACCGTTTAACGTTTTTAGCTTCCAAATTTCGTGTAACGCAACTAATCAAAAACGTACGCAACAATAAACTTCTGAAGAGTCACTAAGCTGTAATTCAAAACAAAGTAGCAGAGTGCTCGTAAATAGTTAGTCCCGTAATAAAAACGTCGATACACCTGATCGGATCGATTGACTCGCGACTGGATTAAAAACATCATAAAGTTGAAAATAGACGTCGGTGTGGCGTCTTCAGTAGCTATCGATTAAACAAATAAAAAAAGCGTTTCGCTAGCTGAAAGGCGAACGGCAACGTGACGGTGGAAGGTCGTAAAAACGTATGGCACAGAGATGCCGGCTAACTGCAGCAGTAAACCCGTTTTGTATACAGGCCCCTTGTTATAGTCGGACGCGGTAAACAGTGCTCGGGCCGCGTGTCGCCGCCTTTACGGTTATCCTTTGTGAGTTCTGATTGCGACGATCTTGCGGACATGGCCGTCTGAACTCGTGGTTCGCTCCTTACAAAGGGGCCGGAACCAGAATTTGGCTCGCATCTCGATGGCCACCTAAAATAAATAGGACCATTCTCCTTCCTATCTTCATCTTCCTTGTCTGCTTTTACGTTGTCATGACAGCTTTAAAACGTTGCCTACAAAAGTATTCATAATCTAATTTTACGTATTAAAGAAAAACAAAACATGAACAACTCTACATCTACATGGGATAGATTCGAGGAATATTTACCAACATTTCGTTTGTCTGTTCGGCTGATTTTTACCTACTTACATTCATACATTTCAAACCTTTAAATATTTAGGCTGATTGTATAATTTAATAATTTCTGTTTGTTTTGTTCTAGATTACGGCTACGGACACCCTGGCGCGTTCAGCCCGTTCCTACTGAACCCTGGGTGGCTCGACGCTGCGTACCTGAACTATGCTTGGGCTGACTACTTCAGGCCACCCCAGATGAGAGACCCTGCTTCGCTAGTCAAAGGTAAATTTCTTTTGAATATATTTTGTTGTAACACATTTTTGAATACACCATGCGAACCTAAGAAATTCCTACATTATTCGCAATTTTAATTTCGTAATATAAGCATAATAATTTTTTACATTGTTTGCAACATTCGTAAAATAACTAGGTACCAAAGTACTCAAAAACAACTCAGGAGTAATTTTAAATCATATCTACACGATAATCAATTATTCTCAAACAAGTTGAAAGCCTAAATAAAACTACAAAGCTCGGGTACTCCAAAACGTGCACGTCGAGTGCAAGCTCTCGCTTCTAGGATCCGGTTCCTCTGAAAGTTCGAATCGGCGAATTATTTGGCGTTCGTTAATTTAAAAATTCCCGATTTAGCAAACAACACTCGAAAACATGTTGCTCCCAGCAGAACCACCCTCAAGGCCGTACAACGCAAAAGCGGCTCTAATAAAAGAAGCGCCTCTTGAGCGGTGCAAAACAACACCGGTCCGACCGAAGCAAAACCACCCGCTGAAGTTCCCTCGCCGGGGGAAGTGGGGGTTCAGAACAGAAAACGGACAAAAAAGCAACGCCTTCACGTTCGAGAGAGTGTGGAGTCAATTTTATTCCAATGTAGGCGACCGCGCCACCAGCCACTTTTTGTTTCCGACGCTGAAACGCGAGGAGCGTTGTACTCAAACACCTACCGACTTTTATTAAACGTACGCTTCGTTTTAACAGAGAGATTTGCAAAACTTTGAGACTGCTTCTGTCTATCCATGGCTATTACGCGCTCCGTTATGTTCCGGACGTTTTGTCCATCCTCGATGTTACTTTACGCAAGAGTAGAATCTCGTCGTTGCTTTACAGGAAAACCAAATAATATGAAAAAATTAGTTTAATGTAGTCTGATAAATCAAAAATTTGATTTCACATGTATGTATTTCGGGACTGTTGCCGTGCTTAATTAAAAATAATTTCGAGTGAAAAGCAAAATCAAATCTAGCAGTCGAGATCACCTCAATCAGGCGCGACGCCGATATTGGCCCCCACCTCACCAAATTACCCCCTAGTTACAACCCCACCCACCCCGATGCCTTTTAAAGTGGTCTGCGCACTGCCACTGCTGCAAATATAAAAAGTGCAAAAGATATCCGAGCGTCGCACCACCTCCGAGCTCTTTGTGGCCCAATCTGCGCCTCCATCGTGTCTTTTTTATGCGCCAGCTTCTCTTACACGCTATCGAGAATCAAAGCTGGTACGGTAGCTACAAGAACTTTTTGAACACAGCTACTAATGAAAATTTCACGTTTCGAGCCCTCTTTGTCCACTCGGAGCGGAGATAGCGCGCTTCCTTATCGCGATGGAACCAGCTTTGTACCGCACATGTGTCGCCGGCGGCACCTCCGCGCGTGCCCCGCATCGCTAATGCGAACCTCCTCGCAAAGGAGACATATCCAACCGAATTACCCCGGAATGTCGTGTCTCGATCGTAAAGAACGACGTCGCATTCGGATAAATAAATATTGCACCCTCACCCTCCCAATATCGCACTAAAAAAACATCCCTTTCGGTGAAGCCGCCTTTAAACGCCTACAGATTGTACATTATCCTTAGTACGATTATGCACCCTCGTCGTTCAGGGAATCGGCAGAGTGCCCGCGAGCCTCGAGCTGTCCCCCGGGATACGTTCTTCATATTACGTCATGTATCTATCACAGAAAAGTAGCAAAGAGCAGGACGTCAGATATGCAGATTCAATTACTAAACTTGAGTGTTTTTTGTCTACAGGTGGAGCCGCACCGCTCTCAATACCGCCCGTCGCCTTACCTGGAGCTGAACTGTTTCCGTTCCCGCCGGCGATGGCCAACCTTCCACCAGCGGGGCTAATTCCTACGCCTGCAGCATTTTTACCACCAAATGGTCTCTTACCTTTCACGCCTCATCCCGCGGAACTAGCTTTGAAGTCATTACCCGCGGAACTCGCTCTTAAAAATGGTATTAATCCTTACGATGCGTTAAGGCATCTACAAAGCAACGTTTCTTCTATGGATACGTCGAGTGCGCGACTATCTCCAACGAGCAGCAGGCAGAGTGGAAGCCCTAGAAGTATAATCAATGCGAGTCCGAGATCAAAAGCGGATTCTAAATCTGAGGTTAATTCCACGCACGACGCTACCATATCAGACGAGTCAGACGAGGAACCTATCGAAGTAGTGAAATCGGCTTTCCATCCGACGCGACCAGCTAACGTAGAGCTGCAAGAGATGAAGCAAGTGCAAGCAGCGGATTCGACGGTCTCCGACCGACCACGACATCGTAACGAACTGAAAGCACCTTCACAGCGTACGACACGAGTTTTATCGACTAGTCCTACATCGACGAAGATAAGCAACAGTACGATAGCAACGCACAAGTCGGTTTGGCGACCCTATTAATAGCTTGAGTGTAAGTGGTGGATTAGTTAATAATTCCGTGTGATGCGGACCCGTTAAATGTGATAAAACAATGAGCTTGTAAATAATATAGTATTGTTACATAAATGATTATATGCCAGATATTTATTGTTAGATGTAGATAGATATATTATAGATGGTTCGGAAGTATTGGTAGGTGAAGAGTTTAGTGTTTGAATAATAGTTTAATAGCCAAATTACACATTGTTACTGCTTTCAGAATAAATCTTATCTTATATAATATTTGTTTTTAGCAATAAAACGTCAAGTCACAGTCTGCTATTCGAATGCTAATACAGTTTATCAATGAATAAGAATTTATGTAAATTTTAATGATCTAAATATTCGAAATGACTGACTACTTAAGCTAGGTACTGTATGTTAATAAATAATTTTTGTATATTGTAAATAGTGTAAATGTATATTTATTGAAGACAGTCATTGTATTATAATAAAGAATCGATAGTGAGCTAGTTAATATTAACTTTGTAAATATGTAGAGATATTATCATTACAATAAAACGTATTTAAAAATTAAAACTTTATTTTAATTTCTATAATTTTTTGTGATACACCATCGTGTAAACCAAAATAAATTAATTTTGAGCAAAGTAATTGCGCATTCACTTTGTAAAGACAAAAACACAATTTTAAATTTTATCGTGAGTATCTAAGAGAAGTATCATTCCAAGCCTCTTTTCGCAGTTGGACGCAAAAATGGCAAAGTGTAAGTGAACACCAAAGTTCATTGTATAATATTTAACTCATAATAATGCCTCTTTAGACTCAAATTGATTTTTTTTATTATAAATTGTCACAGCAGCGACAGTTAAGCACTCTGTAAAAATTACGAAGAATACCTATTACTTACGGTTCGAAGTACCTGTAACATATTTACGAATAGAGAGTGATTAACAAATTCTAGAACCTTATTAATTTGGGCCAATTGGCATAATTATACAGTACAGCAAACATAAAAACACACAACACTACTGAAATAAACAGAAATCTAAATCAATTAATATCACCTCAGGAATGAAGTCAATTTTCTCATAAAAGGAATCGCGAAAATTATAACACATTATTACTTTAAACCGGCTCACTAGATCCTTATTACGTGAGTGAGCCGGAGTGATAGTAGAGATATGAAGTCGTTTAAATAATTAAACTACTATTGTTATGGGTTCACTGAGGTCTGTTATACTTTCATGTGGGATTATAAACAGTTCCCTGAAAATAACTATTTTATAAGTCCGTCCAAACTGCGGGTTTGTTTACATTGGTTGCCTGCAATGTGCAATACACATGTGTAGCCGACTCTATGAATCTGCTCACAGTGACTAATGGAATTAGGTCCCTGCTTTTATACTTAAATATTACGACTAGGTATAATGAATGAAAAATACGAGAAGATAAATGAATGAACAGACTAAAGAAGAAAATATTTATAGAGTTAGAGTCAAGAAGAGTGAAATGTAATAAGATTGAGTGTAGAATTGTAGTTCCAAAAATTATGCAAAATTCTTGATAGCCTTTATGTTTTTGTGCCAAATTTTTGCCACGAACAATTTTGTTAGTAAATCAATAGGTATCTTTTACCTCATCCATTAACAGCCAGTAAAAAAAATTTGCCACATTTAAAGCATATTTAATAAAGACCATACATACAAACGGTGTATGCAATCAAAGTCAGGAGCAAAACTACTCATTCATTAAACCGCCATCAGCAAAAAGGCTGGGCGTGCTAAAATACGAAATGTTTGCTCTCAATGACAATTCAATACGGCATAACGAACGTAATGCGAGCTTACAAAAAGTGCTCACGGCCGCTGCGTAATCACGCCATTGAAACGCAGCTCAAACTAAATTTCAAATTCAAAATACATTCAGTGAGACGATGTCTGACCACAGGTTTTTAATATAGCCAAATAGGATCGCAGTACGTTGCTTGATAGCGCTAAAGCAAACAACGATGTTTGAATGAGTACTAAGCAAGATTATGTTGGATGAAAATTAAATAAAAAAGGGTGTTGGCTTTTTTTACCCCAAAATGCTGCGATTCTATTACGCTGGATATGCTACTTATGTCAATAATATTATGCTTATTGATATTAGTGACAATCTTGCCGTGGATATACACATAAAAGTGCCGATCTCATTGCATTTACCAAAATTCCTGGCAATTTCACAATTCGTCCATTTAAAATGGAACAGTAGTATATCTCACTTATTTTATCACGAAGTTTTTTCAAAGTAATGTCAAATTAAAGAAAACAAAAAAGTAGCTTCAGTTATATCGGTAAGAACATCATACCTAAAATAAATAAGCACGATCGTGCACGATTGTGCCAATTCACATACGCAAAAGTAATGTTAAATCAGTTAAACACTAAAAGACTTGGACTCTTTCATACCAATCCTCTCAACAAGGATCAGTTTTCCGCCCAAAGCGAGGTATAAGGCACCGCGCCGATAGAATCAAAGGCCGCCGTAATGAGGAACCCCGCGCCATTCAGAAGCGAACGTGACTCGTTCAGAACAAGACGTGTGAAGCAAAGGATAATGTGCCGTTTTATCAAACTGCCATATTATTAAGAAATGAATGTGAATTGTCTTACATCAGTTTTAAGTTAATTCCTTACTTAATCCGAAGCTTTTTACGGCTAAGTATTAAAAATATATCGGCTAGCAATGTTTAATCTTAAAAGTAGTGAACATGTTTTATAGTTGGCACAGCCATAGAAGCTCGCTCGGGGAGGTAACAAACCACCAACCTCTCAACTAGAAATAAGCATGTCTTTCATGTTTTGTGTGTCGGCTGGCGAGTTCATGATGCCAGCGATATCTTATTCTAGGTGTACATCTAATTTTCAAAGCAACGCAACAAAACACAACGTGGCTTTGATGCCCGTTTGCTACTCAAACACTAAAAATACATTACCACATGTCTCATCCAGTGCCAATAGTCTAGTGTGGTGTCGTGTTTGAGGAGCGGGCGGCTGACCGCGGACCCCCTCGGGACGCGAGCTCGCCGTGCTGCAATCAGCTAACAGAATCAACGCCGAGCTTACATTGCACACCATCCATAAAGTGCTAAACAATATTACCACATGTCTCATCCTGCGCACATAGTCTTTGAGTGTGTATTTTCATCCATCATTATCTTGAAATCCCCTGTTGAAAATAGTGGTTCCCTGATCAATGCCTCTTACCTAGACAATATTGCTGCAATTCCTCAGCGCCCTCCTGAGCCCAAAGGGTTTACTTTATTTTTAAAAGGCTATCAGTCTACTAAGTCTGAGTGTGGCCTGTGATTTTTCATTACATTTGGCTAACAACAATGCTAATGATATCTCATCTAGTCCCCATAGTCTATCCTGGCTCATGAAATCAACTTCTTTCTGTATTTTTCAGTAATTACAAACATGTCCCATCCAGTGCCAATAGTCTGGTGAAGCGTTGTGTTTGAGGAGCGGGTGGCTGACCACGGAGGCACGGGGCACCTCGGGACGCGAGCTAACAATGTTGGTAGTCTACAATTCTACATTTGCTGCACACACATGTTTGTTGTCATTTTGGTAGTTATAGCTATCTATGGCGACTCAAGTTCTTAATGGTAAAATTATAACATTTAAATTTCAGTGTTTGTATCCGTCGTCGCCTTTCTGACTCCAAGGGGTTTTCGTTATCTTGTGATTACAATCGTTAGTATTTAGAAATCCAATATCAAACGTTTCACTTACAATAGCTAGATGTTAACATGCATGTGAAATAAAGCTGGTGCGAATATTTTTGGATTTCCAATGTGCTGTTTGAAGGACGAGCGGGAAACCACGTGTGTACGTCGCGGACGTCGGCCGTTCCGCAATCAGCTAACCGAATCAGCGGCGAGCAAACACGGCTGATGCGATAGCAACCCGTTGCGTCGCACTGGAACAACCTGGAACAAAGGAAATAAGACTAAAGAAGCGGTATACAGACTAAATGACTTATTTCTATGTACGCAACATTGATTGGTGACTAAAATATATTTAGTCGATAAAAAAGTAAATTAAATTAAGTATGTTAACGATTAGTCCGAACGTAGTTAATTTTTGCGCACCTCGCCATGTTTTAGAAAATTTATGAATTAATTTCATTAACTGTCTCACTTAGTTTGAGCCAATGAACCTACAAAAACTTATCATCAACAACCTTGGAAGACAGACATTGATGAGACCTCATCGAAGATGAATGTAGAGCCTTTAACTTTTGATTCAAATTACATTTAGTTTCTTGTTACCCGAAGAACGGGAGAATTACTTTTAAGTATTTCTGGGTTCTCGTCTTGTGTGTGTCTATGACAACCATGACAAACGAGCCTAGTTTGGGGTTATAAGAAAAACAATAATTATGCATAATTCTGTCTCTTTATACATATATTATGTATATATCTATAGGTACATACATAGTATAATTTACTTTACTCTTAATACAAAATAAATGAAACACATAGTCAATAGTCAATCGAGTAAACAAACCTAGTACATTGAAAACATTTTATTTCTATCAGTTAGAACACGCTAGGCAATCTAACTAATCAGCAAAAACGATAGTCAGATCATAATCTAACTATCAATCGACAGCGAATCGCGAATCTAGTCAATCTGTATCGCACTATCGACGTAATCGTTTAAATTTATTCCAAACGTAGGTAATCGATTCCTAAATCGATAAAATTAGTTTATGGAAAATCATTGTAAAAATATTAGAATCAAGAATGTTTATTTTGCAAGAATACCTTTACGCGCGCTCAATATGAAGAAAGACAAGACAGATGTTTATTCTTGATGTTTAAATGTGTGTAGATTTAGGTGAAGCATTAGGTTTTAGTAGAAGTATTCTTAAAAACAACAATAAATTCAAAAGTAAATTACATAAATCCTAATTACTTCGAAATACATATAATTTTAATTAACTGAAAAACCCTTTCCTTCAATTAATAAACCTCGCCGTTTAAAGATACGATATTCGATCTTTTTTGTCGCCCAATGGCCGAGGGCTGACACCACACATCGCTGAGGCCATCACGTGCTTTTACTGTCCTCGGTCGCTCACCAAAGTGCCTCGAGCGAGAACCGAGTATCTAAATGGAAACACTTCTACCTTTCAGTATATACGTAGTGAATTTCCATACTTGAAAACGACAAATACTTTAGGCAATATTTTTAGATTAGCAGATGTTTTTTCTTTGACCTTTGATTAATACAGTGAGTTTTGCCTATAGTTGGTACTTATTTAAAAGATTTCATAACTTTTTCTCACACGGTTGTAGCTGCATTGCATGCGTCCTTTATTGATAATTAAAACATAATAAAGGCCTGACACCACATAACGCTAAAACCTATCTGGTGTTTATTCAGATTCAAAGACTGCCGCCTAGGCCGCCCTAGATCCAATAAATTCAATTACTGCAATAGCCCAAAGTATCTGCGGATGTGTAAAGTGAATTAAGATGTAAAAATAATTAAGAAATAAATCAAATGTACGTATCATCAATTTATGAATCAAAGAAGTCAATAATAATTCTTACAATTCTGATCTGAATATAGAGAAAAATAAATATGACTAGAAATAGCTCAGGTGTTGACGTAACCAAATTACTCACGACGTAGTTTGATTGTTCTCTAATATTAGATACGTTTGTCGGCATTCAATGAAAAAATTCTGAGGATAAATATTTCAGAAAGTAAAATTTGAAGTTTAGTATTGTCTATGTTTTATAAGTACCTAATCCTCTTTTATATCATGCTATTTTTATAATAACCACTCGGGATCTTATCGAGATCATCTTAATTATCAAGAGTAGGTAGTAACGCTATTCAATTTATAACTTTAGACGTAGGATCTTCATCATCAGTTAGAACTATTTGATGAGTAATGAAAGTGATTGTTACACACTAGGAATCCCGTGATGTGGGTGCCATGCGAAAAACACAACACGCTTCGACCAGAACAGATGTTCAAATTTATCATTCAAATCCCAGCTCTGCTGGGAATCGAACCCAGGACCCTCCGTGCGGCTCAGTCAGATCGTATAACACTTAGGTATTTGTAAAATTATCACTATAATATTTAAAAACTTCGCAGAAAAAGTCGGTTTTTCCCCAAAAATATCAGTTTCAAGCTCTATAAATGTTTCTAACGAAACAGCATTTCACGAAAAATATTTTGCAAACCCATGTCATAGCCGGCATTCGAGAGCGATAAGGGTGACAAAACTCGACTGGACAATAGGACGAAAGAAATCACGCCGATAAAATTTTAATGCCTGTATAAAAAGGCTATAAATTTGATTTACGTAGCCCCTACCGGGTAGAACGGGGTAATATCGAAAAATAACATGAGATAATGTTGGCTTACAAAGTGGGGTCGGTAGGCGGGATTAGGGGCTGATCACATTTGTTCGCGTCGCAACGCTTTTGTTTATTGAGGTTTATCATTTAAATAGTTCCATATTAACATACCTAAATGTTATACATTATTGTACCTTGTCTAAATTGAAAATTACATTGTTAATTTACGCCAGACCCAAGTACAAGACTCACAAATACAAGATAACAAATGTTAATTTTTGTATTCCGAGGTGTTTATAGTAGCGATGCAGTTTTGCTATTTCAACTTTGTATGATCATATTCATTTGTAAATTTGTTGGTATTTATGAATAAAATCTTTGAAATCTCACAATGGAGCTCACATGGATCAAAAACTTTTCTCTGTCGAGAACCAAACTATCAATGTTCTTACAATGTAAATACCTACATATTATTTTCTTAGTTATTTTAAAATCGTTAGTATCCTTCAATTGTTAAATTTTAGCGAGAGTTTCAATACCGTTACACTACTTAGGTACGTGTTTTAACGTTAGGACAAAAGTTGATTTCGATAAATATGGAATATCACCCAGTGATATAATATTAAGGTCTGGAATATGCGCTCACTGTCCTTACCGCTATCAGTTACCGCATATGAGAAAGTTTATGATTTTCCAAACTATTTTTATTGTTAAGAAATTAAAATAATGTTTTGGTTACAAACTTATCGTTGTAATTGGAACCGACTAGATTTTTGCAGTATGATTTTATGTAGAGACATAAATATAAGTTATAAATATAATTATTCTTTCGTCATTGTAACAATGGAGCAAAATAAAACTGAGTGACTTTACCATGCATATATCGAAATGTAAGCACTATAACCGCTAAACCTGCCTTTTCATAATATGCCTTTTACATTGTATAATAAACATATAAGGAGAAGCAATAATATTGTGGGCGTGTATAAAACCTTGGGCGATATTTGCGTAAGGACCATTGCACAAAAAGCGCGCTTACTCATATACCTACATACACTATATCTAATGTCTCCAACTTAATAAATATAAATAAAACATACCAACCTCATTATTATTATGATTTGAAGTGTGCGTTACAAAGATGCGTTCAAAAAAATAAGAAATGCAGGTTTGTATATTTCTTAGCTAAGTATATAAGAATATAAAGAACTATAAAAGAATAAATATTAAAAGAATAAGATATTTTATTATTTCTATTGCTAAACCAATGTGATTACATCATGTGATTACTTTATCTTGTACTGTGATTAGCCAGGCGTGGTTTTTGGATAGATAAACTCACGAGTCTCACATAAGTCCTCACGAGTAGCAACACGTACGTACGACTTTGGTTTAAGTTGGACGTGGGTGTCCATGGATTGCGATGATCACGTAACACCAAGTTGCCTGCTTGCCCGTTTGCTAATCAATTCTAATAAAAAAACTTTTATGATTTGAAAAAATAATAAAATCTTTTAAGTTACATAAATACTGTTACAGAAAAATTAGAGGGTGTGCGTTGCGCCTAATAACGTGCGGTAGTCGGGCGCCACCGCAGCGGTCGCCGCTGCCGCTTAGCTGCGATTCACTTGCTTTGTATACAATAAAAACAGAACCTACGTCTCTACCACATTACTGCTCGATCAAATAAAATAAATACGTTTCATACAACTGAGTTTATTAGCTAGCTTCTTTCGGTTCTGACTACTGATAACCTACAGACGATACACAATAAATGATTCAAATATTATAAAAAATAAAAGTTCATTTTTGACGTTCCCTAAAAACCTTGTTTATAATTTAAGATTAACTAACAATTTCTGGATACATCACTTAAAAACTTAAACTTTACGTATCAAAAATAATTAATCAATCAAATTAGTAGCCAACAATCTGGGGATCTACATAAAGCAGCGTTTGAAACGACAAATGGAGTGGCGCAGTCTATGCAAGATACGTCAGCGAAACAAAATCAACTTTATACAAATACTTAATCAAGAAATATCCATAAAAATGTTTGTACAAGCTTTAAAATATAATAAATTCCGTATAGGGCAGAGCAGGAACAAAAAATGAGTAGAAGAAGCCACTTTAAAAGATTGGCACTCAACGAACTGGCATAATCTATGCAAATTACGTCAAATTAGGAGTCGTCAACACGCGGCGCCTTCGTTGCGTAATTTGAAAGGCAAACCCTCCTTTATTATTAATATTTATTCCATTCCTTCCGTCCGAACCAAATCAGGGAAAAATGTAAAAACTCCCGAAACACTTCAAATCCCTAATGAAACGAATAAATAATATGGGACCATCGAAATCGGAATTAATGTAGAGTTTTTCATGGCATCGGTTTTTGATTTTTGACATTTTTTAGAAAAGTAGAAAACCATCCATCAAAGTAAAAATAAAAATAGGATTTATAATAACTCAATTACAGAAGACGTAATTTTATTAATAGCCCAATTTTATCATTAGTATAAAGTCATAGTAAAATGTAATAAAGTGTATATGGTAGTCAATAGGTAAATACTTACTCGGACATTGGTCTTTAAAAGTCTCCTGTTTAAAATAGACTACCTCAGTGCTAGCCATTCAAAGACCTGTCTTCCCCATCAATTAATCCGTTCATTGAATTCGGCCAGCCCATTTCCAAATCTAACCATAAGTATATATACCGCATACCTACAACCTGCGTTGTAAGTAGTTACCCACCATTTTTTAAGGAACTTATGATCGCTTTAAAAACCTTCTTAATTATCAGTCAAACATTTTTGCCGCTGCTCCAATATCGGTATTTTAGTGATAAACTATTATTACCTTCTATTTATTTATGCAAATTAGAAAACATTTGGACTAGTTGTATTATCGTTTAACTATGCGATCCTTAAACTACTTATTTAAACAATAGTAGGTACCGTTCTACATTTTTTCTAAAACATTCTCCTTTTACTCGAGTTGCACAATATTTACATATAACGGTTTTTCTGTAGCGAAAGCGTCCGTTAATGGTTGTAAAAAATGTTTTAGTTTTGGGTTCTACTTTTTAACGATCCGGAGCAATATTTCCCTACTTTTACCTAAGCAAATAAAGACATTTTTATATTGCCCCTAAAAATTTCGCACTAAAAAGTTCACCGTTATGTGTAAACGCGTAATTTTAACAGGCCTGTTGTAAAATAGGTTTATTGCGCGTTTAGCATGGCTCACCGCACTTGGCTACAATAAAAAATCGTACCTACCGGTGCATTGTGAATTGTGACCTGCTAACTGTTATCAGACTAATGAATACACCAGTTCACATACGCATCCCTATAGGTAATTTGGTTCGTTTTAGTAAAATAGCGGCTCAATACAGGTATTATATGCGTATCTAAACATAAATACCGACTCATTCAGTCCCTTGAGTTAGAACCGGCGGATGCTTGGATATTTCTTCATATTACAGTTAGCGTTAAAATTCAAAACATTAGTAGGCATTCAAAAAACCTTGCGTCCTGTTCAGAGAATGAAATCACATCGACTCTTCCGTTCTAACACATTTCCTTCACACAGTTTAAAGTTGGTAAAACTATAACATTTCACCCAGGTAGACACTATCACCACAAAAAACTGGTTATGAATCAAATAAATTTATAATTACGTTCCAGTTCGAGAATATTGGTTGTTAGATAAAAAGGGATTAGCGGTGACTTTTAGAGCGTGGAGACCTAGTCAAAGCAACTCACCACATTCAAAAATTCTTCGTTTAACTAGGTATTGGGTGTTATCAATTGGCGGTAGTGATCACTTAACGTGGTTTGATGAATATTCGTTTGCTACATTAATAAATGCTGTTCGACCGGAGGTAGACACAAAAACACACACCAGCTAACGTAAGCCGAGTTGAAGAAACGGGGATGAATATTCAGGTGATTTCTTTACTTAGACTTCGGATATACCTATAGACCTAACTACTGATAAACTTAAAGCTTCCTCTAGATAGCTCCTTAAGATGTTATCTTCACTAGCAATAGCAAATATAAGGAACATCAAATATAAGGTAGATGTTAAATATTGCAATGAGGCGGCTATACCAACGCAGTAAAATTATATAGCTTCCAGGTAAACTGGTAAGTTTCTGGTGAACAAATGAACAGTAGCGCTTTTTCTGGCAACGTTTATGACCTTAGTAGAGTTCTTGGCCATTAAATAAACAAAGTTTTCAGGTCAGTTTATGATTTTTTATTGGACCCATCTTTTATCTTGCCGCCTCCAAACGCCCTTTGTTAACTTTCTTTTTATAATATCGGCTGCCTAGTTTTGACTTAGGACAGAACTGTTCCTTTTGCATCTTTTTCTTAGTTTTACAAGAAAAAATACGCGTATCTTTAACCTCGTATGCAAGAGAAAGTCGTGGATTCCATGTAACCCTACGCTGATTTTTTTTAATTAATTGAGTAACAAACGGAAATGTTAGACAGCCTGCAAAAAATTCTATCTGAGGTTGTATGCGGGTGCTTTGCTATCCATTAGGACTAAGAGTTCGCCTTAAAGTATCTCTGGCATCCATACCGCCCCAGCCGAAACACAAGGCATGAACAACAAGGTATAACAAGGTAGAACGACATTCCCGGTCGAGTTACTATGGGTCTACCACCTAAAAGACTAGTCACAAACCATGTAGGTACGAGTACTTTGTGCATAGGTTTAAAGAATTTATTTCTCATAAAAAAACATATAGTTTCACTTACAATGAGATACACAGAAAAACAGTTTAGTAACGAAAGTGCATAATTTTCTCTTCCTTGACTACGGCAAACCCAATCTAATTTTTAGCCAATCAGCGTTCAACCCTTGGCTAACGGGGTCCGGCAGTCCATCCACAGCAGTCATCCCGCGGCGGAAGCGACAGCGGACCAATTTCCCGCGGACCCAATTAACACCACTCGTCCGACGGGCAAGATGTTTGTTATGATGTATAATCCTAGTGTAGTGTAGTTTTTCAGCCAAGCAACATCGGTAGGTACCTAATATTTGAAAAGTTTAAAATGATTTCCCAATTTTGTTTTGCAAAAGTGAAAAATTCTCTTAGTGACCTACTGCAGGGTCGGCACCTCTCATAATGAGAACGATGTAGGTTTTAGTCCATCACGCTGGCCTAGTGCGGGTTGGATGTCTTATACCTTTGAGCACCTGGAGGAGAACATGCAGGAGGCATGCAGGGTTCCTCGCGATGGTTTTTTTTACTGTTGCAGATGTTACAGGAGATTGTATTTTTACAAAGCGCAAAGAACTCTTAAAATAAAGTCATTTATGCGGTCACTGGGATTCAACCCCCAACCTTTAAAGTTAGACGCCGAATTCTTAGCCAGTGTGCTATCACAGCTCTTGAAAGAAGTAATTAAATCAGATTGTTTTCACATTCACAGTCACGGTTCGAAGGTAAATCAGTACGACTATTTTTGACCTATTCTTACGTCCAAATAAAACAACAATCTTTAGATTAATGGTTTTTATTAATATATTGAGATATTTATCTATGATATTCTCTTATCGATGATATCTATATAGGATGATAAAGCGCTATTTGCTGTGAACCGGTCCAATCCGGACATAAGCACTTTCTAAACTCCCAAATCATCCATTAATCTTCCATGCATGCTCCTCATCTATCATTCAGCTCGTTCAACATGGATTACTCTCAATTACTTAGACATTAAACAAAACTATAGCATTTTCGGATATTGGACGGGAAAATTAAACAGTTTCGACGTCTTGACTAATATACTTATATCCTTGTTTTGCACACAGATTGACGGCCAAATAGTGATTATCTTTTCCCTAGATCTCAAATATTTCTCTAAAACATAACTAACAGAGTTACTATGCTATTATCACGCCTTTCTGAAACCAAAAACTAAAATGTATTTTTCTGCATTAAGAATTCAACCCAAGTACCTTCGTATCGGACCCTGGTGTAATAGCTACTGAGCCATACGGGACCCATACGAGTACATTGGAGTATGCTATAGCCGCGTGGCACTCCGTTATGACAAGTTTTCTCTCGCCTCCGACATTATTCAATTTGGCGCCAGGTGAGCCGCGAATGTGAATGAGTTGCGGTATACAACTTACTTTACAAGTCGCTATGGGTAACCGGCAGATAAAGTATAAGAATGACTGGTGATGAATATTAAAATACTTATTTTCTGTGAAGTCCTTAAGATGCAAAAGTTGGTTTTGCATTTATTTTTTTCGTATAAGAACGCTCGCGTCCACAAAAAATTGAAATACATTAATGGAAACTGTAGTAGTGCTTGATATTGAGAAACATCTGACCTATCAATCAAGACTTACTTTCTCAATAACATAGACAGACTGCACTCACTCAAATGTCCCGCTGATGTCGACACTAAGCGTTCCAAAATGGCAGTGCTTGAATAGCCCTCTTAATAAGGTTTTCTAATAGCCCATAATTTGTTACCATTTTATACCTACAAACATGAGTGGATGTTGATTATTCCAAAGCCCTATTCCAAAAAACTTGATATCTATCAGCAAGCACTGACAGATCTAACCCAACTGGCTAAGAATTAATACCGACACGCATGCAGCCAGCGAGACGCGTGACCAGCCAAGACTATTTTATGAATAAAATTGACAGACGCTATTTTCAATACATTATGTTTCCTACCATTATTTTTTGTACATTAATAAATTAAAAAAAAAAAACTTCATTCACTCAAAAGTCCCACTGATGTGATCACATAGCGTTGGTGATCATATGCTTGTGTTTTCCAACAGCCCATATCGGTATATCTACAATGAACAAACATGATTGGTTGGCAACCGGTAGGGTTACCTATATAATTCCGTCCTAAAATCCGAATTGGGGGTCTAACTCAACTGGCTAAGCGGTGGCGATTTTTTCATTTTTGGAACGTCCGCGTCCACAGCAAATTGAAATTCATTAGTCCGCCGCGGCTAGGCGCGGGCGTTAAGGAGAATTAACGAGGCATATATGAATTAACACCGACACGCATGCAGCCAGCGAGACGTGTGGCGATCGATAGTACCCAATCCGCGACAGTTTTTACAAACGAATGATAGTCCGATTGCCATTTTGGACGCTCATCATGAATTAAACATGTCGGTGTCCAAAAATATGTGTATGTTGAACAAATTTCTCTATTTGTTTGCGTAGGTTTTAACTCTGTTTATGGATGATTATGAGTGCGATAACCGTGTATTGATTAGCCCCCTAAGGGGTAAAGGGGATATTTTAAAATTTAAAAAGACAATACAACAATATACGTTTTCACGGCGAGGTGCTTGAAAAAATTAAATGTTATAGGGACACTCCCTCCCTATTAAAGTCTACAAAAAGATAAAGGCACGTTATCTATGAGAAAATTTAAAAATCTTACCCTTAAAATGAACGTAAGTAGTTGCAGAGCATAATTGTATATTACTACTAAAGCATAAGATCGATCGTGACGCTTAAAACATAACTCTACGTATCTATGGTTATTTCTGGAAAATAGAGCTCATGTATAAACGTCTATATATTCCTGTGAGATGCAGATTGCTTACGTTAACTTTCCGTACGTCGCCAATCATTTCAGGTATATTTCAGGGATTTCAGGGATATATTCACAGTAAACTGTATGTATCGACGTTCTTATAAAATGTTATATTGTAATTCTATTACTAAGTACTTAATATTAACACTTCTAGTAGTGACAACAATAAACTCATGAAAACCTCTGTTTTCGTTTTCAATTCTTGGATTTTTTTCTTAGCACTTGAAAGCTAAGTAAAGCTTTAATAGTAGATACATGAAAGCAAGAATTTATGAAACAATTGCGATAAAATTTGGAATTGAACTCTTTTCCTGGATGCTTTACTATAAACAAAAATAATGTATCAATGCGTTGCAAAATCTATATAAACGATTTTAAGCAATGATAATGACTTTAAAATCCTAAAACAAGTAGAGGGTAAGCTGACATCCGTTTTACTAAACGATTCAAATCCGGCATTTAGTGCGAGAATAAGCATTCGGATTTAGGGAGGCTTTGAAATAAACAGCATGGATCTCAATTTGTTAACAAGATTGTCTCTAAATGTAATAAATGGCGGTAGAATTGCTACTAGATTAAGTTCTAGGGAAGTTCATGCCTCTATCTTCTTTTTCCTCATAAGTCACACTAAACCAAAAAACTTTCATGGTTTCTAGGTAGATGTTTCATATAAAAATAATTATGAAATAACTGCCTGTGGCCATTAGTGACCCTCTGCGGGGTCGGGTTTCCTCTCACAATTAGAACGACGAAGGCCTTAGTCTATCACGCTAGCCTAGGGCGGGTTTATGGACTTCACATGACTTTGAGAACATTATTGACTCTTAGGCATGCAGGTTTAGTTATATAACAGCTTGCATAACTTCAAGGAAAGTCGTTGATGCGTGCCACTGGAATTCGAACCCGGACCCCTATTTCGGTTAGGTATCTACTACTACACCGCTGTGAAATAGCTGATAACAATCATTCATTCACAATGTCTGCTATTTAACCTAATGCTGGTGTGAGGAGTGCACTAATACCGTTTGACATTGCGATTAGTGAGGATTACATAATGTTTGCGGTCGCCTTCCCGACGAACAGACGTCTTGGCGCAGGCATCAAATATTGACTCTAGTATTGCCGCTCTATTCAGCAATATTGGTTGGGAATCGTTTAGGGTTAAAATCAACATCTATGTATTAAGATATTGTATGAACGTATGAAAACCGGCCGATTATGATATTTGATTTGCAAATATAATTAAATTTAAATTAAATTAAAATTGTTAGCACGTCATGCATAAAAGTTTTTTCTTTCTTTCTTTCAGTTTTTAGCCGTTTCTACAGGTCCGTGCTGCGTAGTACGCACTAAGCTTTTCTTTCTTATCATTATGAAGAGACTCGTGCCAACTTTTGGGACATAAAAAGAGTGACATGCCTTTTGAAATAATCATAAAATCTGCATAGAATCTTAAAAAAAAAAATATTTGTGTATAAGTTTATTAAAATTATTTTAAAATGTACCTATACCTTAGTATCCAATATAGGATGCAATTCTATGAGACTGTTTAGAGTACTTACCTACTCAAATTGTTACATACAAGGACAAGGTGGACAAGGTGGACAATTAAATTTCAAATTAAATGAATTAATTACATTAGGTGTGATGCAACATCACCTAAGTGAAGCATTACACAGAAATTTCCAACCCCTCCAGTAGGAAGGTGCCTAATAAAAATTTTGTGAACCTACATGCAAATTTTGTTACAGAGGATTCGAAACCTCGCATAGCATTATGTGGTTTATTCCATATTCTGGCATGTACAAAGTAAGTAGGTACAAAGTGGGAAAAATTGGGAGAAATTATATCTAATGAATAGGCAGTGTAGACATGTATGTTAACTCGGTAAGGGTTCTGCACTAATCCGATTATATATTATTTTTAAAGCCAAAATAATTTTATAATAATTTCTATTCTTGCCTCATGACGTAAAACCCCTTTCGGTTTACACATAACTGAAACTTTTGATCTTCTTGGCTGCATGAGGATATGTGCGTAAGAAGATAAAGGGAGGCCTTTATCTTCTTACGCACATATCACTTACCAACCATAATTAAAGTATGTAGATCGCCCTGAAGAAACCTTACCACGCTTCAATACGGGATAGGTAATTTATGAAAACAGCATAAGTATAGTAATAAGGTCCAGTAAACACAGTTTTGATACGGTATCCTAAAAAGCGGCGGATGCAGAAAATTTTCAAATAGATCTGTATTGTAAGAACTCGAAATGAGTTTCACATTTTCGTGATTTAATAGGCATTTCGCGTTTTTGGCCGCCGGTCAAAAGGTACGTTGATTACGGCTTGGTGACTTATAAGCATACGTGCCACTTTACTATGATCAAAATTTGATTAAATAGTGAATTTGGATATTAAATCAACTCTCTCTTACTCTGACTTTTCTATTTTGCATCTATATATGATGTTGCATTTGAATTCGATTCTTTATAAATAGGTCTTATAACAACTTACTTCTCTATGATTTATTATAATTTATCATAATCGTGACGCAAGGTTTAATGAGGTTTCCCTGTAGTAAAAACTATATTTTATCTGCATAGTGAGTAGACATGTTACACATATAATATATTTATTTGTCGAGACATCTGAAAAGAAATAATTTTCTCAACTTGATAAATATCAAGCAAATTAACCTTTTAATAATCTCAAACTCGTACTTCTAAGAGCGAGGATTTAAGAAATCTAGCGTATTCCAAGACAGTTTAAACTCGGTTATCCAACCAGCAAATCTGTAAACGCGCACCAAAGCATTGAGCGTCATTGAGTCAAACCATTCGATTCGCCACGGACCGTTCACTAGGAAGTGGACAACTGGTCCAATCCTTTCCCGGAGAAAGTCCTTTGTGCTTTCTTTCCCTTTCAAGGGCGGCTAACGTTACTCTTTGTATAACCATTACGGTGTTTTGTGTAATTACGTATTCATAACCGTTGAAAGGGTTGCTCGAATATGGTTCAGTCGGACCGTTAGTTCCTGGTTTATGATCATAACGGGACACCGCGATGACATGACGTAGATCGGTGCCGTTAATACTGTACTGTTAACTATCTCCCGGACAATAAAATTTGAACAGTTTTGAGCAATAAGAGAAAGAAGAAAGGCGGAAACAATGGGTGGCAAGTAATTGTGCCGTTATCCGAACTGTATACAAACTTTGGTCCCGGTCTATCAGAAATTTATGAAGAAAACTAACAGTACTCTTGTGACGTATCCCATTGTTTATTCAGAGAAACTGTTGTTGAACGAACTAATTATGAAAGTATTTCACGTTTTTTAAAAACTACTAGCTTTATAAATTGAAAATTTCCTCAAAACACGAAAGCTACTTAAGCTAGAACAATTTAATGTTCCTATGGTTTAATCTGAAGCAATAACTTTTCATTAATTTCAGAATTGATTAATAAAAATGCGAAATCCGTAGTTTATGAAGTTTTCTAACAATCAGAGTTAAATCTATTTACTTCGTACTTCATATTTTTTCTTTGCTTTGGAAACTTAAAATTATGTTTAGGTACGCAAGTTTTTTCGCAAGAGATTTTTTGCGCGGGGCTCATTTATTGTCAAACAGCTCCCGTAGTTAAAGACAAAGGGTATTGCAGCCACTGGTGTTACCCTATTGTTGTCTTTGTGTTCCAAACAGGACTACATCGGTTTCGAGAAACATATAATAATGTTCGATTTGCTAAATTGTCTCGTTTATTTTCCTTCATATTGTGCAGATGCGCTTTGACTTAAATAGCTATCATAAAAGATTCTTGCTTTGCCTTATAGGCAGAATATTATTTAATTCTATATATCCTATTTATTCCAGTTTTAAAAATCATATCCCTGCAGGTAGGGTAAGAATTACAAGTAAGTCCTGCAAAATAAATGTGATTTTATCAATCATTACAAACGAACTTAATAGGCATCACCAAATCAAGAAGTCGAAACACTAATAATATTAAAATATCAAGAACCTACAAATAAGTATGACTAAAATATTTATGAGAAGCCTATGCCCAACTTAGAAAAGTGAAAGACAACTAGGTATGTAGACACAATAAGCTTTTGACTGAAACAGATACCCGATGAGAGCCTAGGGCAAATAAGTCCCTAAGGCTATCCTACTAATATTATAAATGAGAAATGTTTGTGACCACTGATGGATGGACGGACGAATGTTTTTTGGTCTTTCACGAAAAACGGATAAACAGATTTGGATGAAAATTGGTATGCACGTAGTTTATAACTTTTAACCTGGATATATTATGATACTTTTTATACCTCTGGACCAAGTTCTGAAATCTACGCGGACGAAGCCGTGGGCAAAATCTAGTTTAAAATATGGCAACTTTATGGGTAGCCAACCCGGTTTTATAGTTACTCAAATTAATATTGAAGGCACGCGTCCATGGCAGTTTTTTGGCCTATAGAACCTTAATTTCTAAGCTTCGCAGAACCGAAGCATCTAGTAGAAAACGCTGTTGGCAAAACAGTGGAACTAATTCCATTATGGTGTCGCGTGGGTGCCATAAACTGCCACAATGCGGCCAACTCTGGATGTCATTAGTCAAAAGACTATCTTTGTAGTGTACGAGGAATAGTTAAAGAATTCCAACCATTGTCACGTACCAATAACGTTTTGTCGCATTGTTTTCTTCATTTTGTCCCTTTTTGTTTTATTGTTAGGAAGTTAAATGTAGTTAGGTCGATTGTGTGTGTTTTTGTGGGCATTGTGCAGTGATTTCACGGTGCCATAGTGTTGCCATAGTAGTATGGGATGTTGTCGTTGTATAGAATCAGGTCGTTTATTAGTGTCCGCGGGAACCTGTCACTAATACGGGTGATTGAGGTGTGTTTCTCTATTTGATGTCTTTATTAGTTTGACGTAAATCATGCTGATGCTGCCTTGGGTGCAATAAAATGAGCACGCTGTGGCATTGGCATAAGTTGTTCAATTTTCAAAGTTTTATTTGTATCAGATAGGACCTAAATATAAAAACAATGACAGGGCAAAGACTGAAGTAAAGCAAAGAAGTTTTCATTGCTGTATTGGAATTAGCAGATAAACAATGAGAGCTGTTCATCGTGCCGTCGGATATTTTTTTTACAGTGATTAAGGTAAGTATCAAATGGACATGCAGGCCACCTGATGTTTAATGGTGACTGCAGCCCACGGATGTCTACATAGAGACGCTTAAATAGAGAAGCTTTGCTATCTGAGGTTGTATGCGGACTCCTCGTGAGGACTAAGACGTTCGCCTCAAATAAAGTATCTCCGGCGACCATACCTCTTGCAACAAACAGTACAACATACTGCTTTGCGACGGGTTAAGAGGCTGCCGTTAATGTACCTCCCCGGACGAGCTACTATGGCTCTACCACCTAAAAATACTGAGTCTTTTTAGTCCTATCACCTTTATCACATTCCCATCTTACTCATGCATGCTTACGTTACGTATATCCACTGTATATAGCTCTCAGCAGCGTATATGTCAGGGCTATCCTAATTTGTCATCCTATTACTAAGGGATTAGGTGTGGGGTCAGCCCAAAGACAAGGTAAATGCTGCAGGCTTAGTGGACGTCAGTTGGAGACGGGCTGGGGATAATTGTCCCTTTGAGAGATTGCGGCAATGGTGTTACTTAATCATACATTTGTTGCATTCAACGACGCGGTTTAAATTTTATTTATTTATCCGCGATTCCCTGAAGTGTTTTAAAAAAGCGAGCTTAATGCTTCAAAACACTTTCCTCAAGCTAACTTTTAGGATTTACAGAAAAATATGAAGGTGGTTAATTTCACTGAGAAAAGAAGGAAAAAGTGGAAAATTAAATCAGGAATTACAAATAAGAATAGTGCTTGTAGAAGAATAATTCACGGTCGGACGTTAGAAAGTTGTAACCCCTTGTTCTATACATGCATCACAAGTCAGTGTGTATTGTCAGTTAGAACAGTTGTCAGTCAACTAGACACCTCTGTTTGACTTTTGTCGTGGTGGTAGGTCGGTCGATTGTCATATTGCCACATCAAATACATAATCAATTTTATGAACCTCGTTACAAGAGTTGAGAGTGCTCGCAATCGCAATTCGCGTATCGTCATATTCGTTAACCCTCTGGATGTTTGTCGGGCGACGGCGACGCATGTCGAAAATACTTAGCGGGCCCGCGCCTCATTATAATCCCTGCATCCCTCCACGGGGTCGAAGCGGCCGTATTAACACGTAGCCAGCGATATTGATAGATATGGACCTGAATAACTCGCTGTCCACTTGAAATGATGTTCTCAAGGTAGGTTATTTGTAAATTTCTTTGGTTAGAATTTTGATGTGACCATCAACTTTATTTACTTCTAAATTTTAGACTTAGAAACGAAAACATGGGAGAAAATTTTAAAAATATAGGCGCAATAATTTCAAGAAATAGCGATACTAAAAAGCACAAGTGAGGTGAGCTATATGAGCTATGATATATTTATGGGTAGACAACAATTTTGCTAAGATTTTTTGCAATAGTAATTTTAAATATCTTATAGCTAATTTGAAACAGAAAATCCTAATTGGTGATGATTTAGGTACGCAGCTACCTTATTACTTCGTGTTATTATTAGTTATAAAATGTAGAGCACATTTGTACAGCGAAATTCATTCCCAAAATCAGTAAAAATAAAACTATCTATTTATAACGGGTCCGTCGTATCCACACTGCATCCCCGAAATCAGTGAGTGTTAAGAGGGCGAACGAGAGCACACCATTGTTATAATTTTCAATAAGGGGTGCGATCGAGGGGCATCGATCGGGTGCCGTACAACTACTGTGCCATAGGGTCTGAGATGCAAGCGCTCTGTGCATCCAACTATGAACATCCGTCGTTAGTCAAACTGTGACCCCTGGCTTACAAAGTAGAAGGCAGATACAGTAAACAATGTCACACATAGTTTTACAAATGCAACACTGCGATGCAGTGAAGTAACAATACACGCGTGTTGTCAATAGCAAAATTTATTCAAATATTTCTATTGCCTGATTCATATGTAGGCGACAAAATGTAAACAATGAAATGTCATTGTCAGAATATGACCCAGGTATGCTTAACCTTCTTAATAAATTTATTTTTCAAACAAAATTATTTTTTTTAACGCTTCTTTAAGGGATGTTTTAATTTTTTTTCTGTAATCATTTTCTCCTTAATATAGGCATTTTAGTATGTATCGTTGTGTGTGTTAGAAATACGCAAACGTACATAAAATTATTATGTGCCTACGATTTACTGGCATTACTCAATGCAATTAACAAGCGCTCCCGTCTAAAGAAAAACAAAACGTTCCTTTTACGACTTCTAAAACAATTTACAACATATCGCCCGCGGCACCACGTGCGTTCTACGGCGCAACTAGCGTGTACGTATACCCAACCACCCGGGGCGCCTGAATTCTATTAAAGTCCAAACAATGCTACCCCAACTAATATCTGGACTAAATCCCTAATAAGTATGCCATTGTGTGAGAGGGACGTGGCTGAAGCTACAAAGAACACGTTATAGCGATCTGCCGGATTTATCATTATGAGCTCGCCCGATTTGTCGCGCGCTTCAGGGAAAATTGGTCTTAGTTTGAATAGGGGTAGTATATAAATTAGGATGTTTGAATGAGGTGATTTGTGTCATTATGCTGTTGGGTCGGGGGGTCCGTACACGCCGGAGTGCGGTGAGCGCTTGGCCATGGAGGCTCACCGAACTTGCCGCGCTCCCCTTCCAAACTAGATTTGCAGTCCGGTTATAATACGGTGGCGGCCATTCATTACGCTTGCGCTACTGTTTCAAACAAGCTTTAGTTATGATTGCTTTTTGCGAACTTTTGTTCTCGCTGCATTAATATTTTTATATCACGCTATTTTGATAGGGTTATCCAACATTCATTTATACAAATTCCAAATGGTATTGCTGACAGCAATAATGAACTATGAACGTGAAAGGCTAAATAAATAACTTCTGTGCAGTAGGTACCTAGACGTTCTGCGAATGTTGGGTTAAAAATATTTTTTTGGGTTTTGCAACAGCTGTATGAAACTCCTTCATTTACCTAGTAGTGCGATGCCGTCTATCTTCTGTCTTTAATACAATTACATAATTTTATTATAAAACTTTGTCATATTTTAATTACAAACAAATAAACGGTTCAAAGGAAGGAAAGATACAACATTTAGAATAGAATATCCTCTTTTTTACACATGTCATTATTTCATTTGCATCCCTCTCAATTTGTACTTCATTAGTATTAAAGAACCAATGAGGAAAACGATAAAAACAACGCCACAGTGTAGTCTACACGGTAGAGACTTAGAAATTTCCCGAACGGGATCCTTTGAATTGCCTCATTATCATTGACGCTAAGAACGGAAGCAAGGAGAAAACAACCAGTTACAGCTCTGAAACAGGACTTGCAAAGTAATTATTGCAGATGGATACTGCGTGGGTTTTAGCTGACGCGAGGAAGATTAATGTTTCATATTATGTTTTTTAAACGAATCTCTCAGGAATAGCGTACTATAGTTGCCAGTTAAATGTTATATTTTTAGACGTTATGTTTGCCGAATGTTCCCGAATACCAAACTCTACCTCAAACTAATTATGTAATCATCACGAATGCAATTTAATGTATGGACTTGAAATTTGAAAGCTCGGCAGTTTATGATATACAAAAAAAATACATAGGTACCTTAGTTAAATTTAAGGCTCAAAAGTTACATGAAAGTATTTCATAAGTATGTTTAGTACCTACATAGTTTCTACTTATAGTAACTTGGAACATTGTTATCCGTTCATCATAATACAAATCTTCGTTTTGTGTTCTCGTTCATTTCATAAACGCAACATCATCAATAGCTACGTAGAACGCAGCAGGCAAGTGCCCCATTTGAGGTCGATCTGAAGCACAAACAGCGAATGCAGTGTCAACAGAGCTAAGTGTTTCCGTGTTTCGCGTCTTTGTGGGGGACCGTGAACGTAACGGCCGTGTGGTGTAGAACCAAGTAACTGACAATTCAAGGTTTTTTATAAATCGACTTCAGTTATTAAAAAGTATTGATAAATCTTAAAAAATTAAAGAAAATATATTTATCTTTACTATAGTTACTTTAGGATAATGAATGTTTTTGTTCACTGACGGGAACGACCGTGAATAAAAATGATTTATTAAATGAACCATTAAAAAATACGCACAGCAGTATGTAAAAGTTAAAGCCAAATTTGAGTGAACTGTTTTACAGACTTAATTAATATGTACTGAAATTAATGCTCGTCGATTGGAATAGTAGGTGCCCACTTAATGGAAAACATCGTGAGGAAACCTGCATGTCTGAGAGTTCACTAAAAAAATGTTCTCAAAGGTATATGAATTCTACCAGCCCACAATAGGCCAGCGTGGTGGACTAAGGCCTACGTCCCTCTTATTGTGAGAAGAGACTCGACCCTGTAGTGGGTTATTAATGAGTTACTGACAAATAACTTTTCACACTCAAAGCCCTACAACAAGATTCGCTCGTGGATGCCACGGATACATACAAGACAAGAATACACACACCCAGACTAGAAACGAAAATTTGAAATCTTTGCACTGAGCCACACAAGTTCTTTCTACATTGCCGTGTCACTTACCGACTCCTTCCCGTGGATCGCCTCAAAACAACCGTACTGGGGCGGTGAGACAATAGCGGCTAACTACCCCTTTCTTGTACGCCGGGGAGGCGCGGCTTAACCAAGCATACACTGCAGGACGCTCGCGTCGAAATAGCTTAGTGGATGAGATTTACATAAGATTGTTTCTACGATAACTTCACTAAAATCACATTTGAATGGAATTTTAACTCTACAGTTAGATATCTGACATACCTGCGATAAAAGTGAGTTTGGAATTGGAAATCCACTCCTGGACAGCACATAGTGTCTGCTTAATCGACGCCACTACCTAATCTGGGTCCTCTGAATCCGAGAACTTTCGGAGAAATAAGACATATTTACTTAGTTCGTCAGTAGTCATTTAAAGCGGTGCCCAAACAGTTATTAAAAGTTATTATTTATAACTTTTAATCCGTAATTTGACTTATCCATTAGGTACATGTTATGCTAAGTAATATTGACATTGTTAATGTTTGAAACACGTCCATTAAGTCCAGACTATTTTGGCCACTAAAATCAACAACAAGTTTTGTACGCAACAGTACTCAAAACTATAGTGTACGGGGTCCCGCAGACCCACAATGCAGATTCGAACCGGGGGCCGTAACCGGATCTCCAAATTGAAATGTTTTATTTCACCCCAGCATTATGCGGATAATACCGACTTTTAAATTGATAACCAACTCAATGCGTGCCTACTGCCGATCACAAATCCACTATTATTCCATCCAACCCTTTGACGGATATTATTTGGTTAAAATCTAACCGTACAGCCGTTTAAAGACAAGTTTAAAACAAGTTTTTTGCTCCGTCTACCAAGTATTGTGGCAACGACCATTTGCATATTTTCTGAAGACAATGTTTGTTTGCCCCCGGCTTACCCAAAAGTTATTATGATTGATCGGAACTTTAAAGTGTTATGTTTCGCACTTAATAAAATATACAAGGTCTTCTTTTGACTTCTGTTTTTGCTTTTGGTTAGTTTTTAATGGTGAACAATCAATTAGAAAATGTAATTTTGACGTACTAATACAAAAATAAGAAAACAAATCTGGGTCTTGGATAGATTACAGCTTCGGGCTATTCCGAACATTATATGGGTAGGTACGTGAGTGAATATTGTACACGATTTGCGAGCCTTGGATGGGTGACCAATATTGACGAGTTACATACGCGTTACCGCGCTTCAGAGGGCACGTTAAATCTTGGTGTTCGTTAAAAATCGGTGTTGTGTTATAGGCCAAACGCCTAACTCAGTTTGGTTCATAGACCTCTTCCTGTACCAAAAGAGTCTGCCGTGTCTTTGCCGGTACCGAAACGGAGGACATTAAGGGCTGCAGTACATGCATTAACGATATTTCATATTTTTCGTGTGTGAATTTATAAATAGGTATAAGTATGTTTGTATATTAAGTCGCATACAGCCTCACCTCCTCTTTCTATTTCTTTATCATCCAAGAGTCCGGTGGAAATTTTTGTATACTTTAATTTTTGTGATTTACCCATATTTGTTTTTCTCTTATACGTTGCTGCGTACAATAAGGTGTTATTGTATTGTTTTAAGTATGTATCGCGTATTCCGTGCACAGTTGTCATCGTGGTACCGCGACCACGGTCGAGCGACGCCGGCCATATTTCTGCGTTGCCGCGCGTCGGAACCGCGTCGATCGCGCCGTTCCTATTATCGCAATGATATCGCGATCAATCGAACAGGGGGAGGGGGCAGACGTGGCGCAAATAAATGTATCTGCCGGCCGGCGGGCGGATAAATACGCAAATAATACGAAACTACAAAAATCAAAACCCATCCGCCACTCGGCGAGCGAAACGGAGTGGAAGTTGCTCTACCTCAAGTATGATAGCACTTTTATATAGCACAAGCTCATAGCACAAGCTCATTTCTTGCATTCCTTTTGGCTAGATTGCTAACAGATATGATTGCTGTAAAGATAAAATTCTGTGGAGTACCTGAAAACTACACAATTGGTACATTGTAATTAATTTACGGTTCACCTATATGTATATGTTTCATGTATATATTTCGGGATAGCCTGACTACTTTTGGACCCTATCCGAAGTCCTTAATCCATGAGCTTCCGTCGGAGAAACGTCGCAGTGGAGACTGACAGCCACATACTCGTATATGTAGGTGAGTAAGAAATTCATTACAATCTTTAATGATACTCACGAATCTTTCAAAAATAAAATACACAATACATCTTATAACATTTTATAATTTCAGTGCTGTTATAGAATGCTTGTAGATGCAGCAAGATGTGGCCTACAGTTGACGTAAAGTAGCCTACACAATTACTTTTGTATCTATCTATCAGTCTTTGGAAATTAATTTCTAAATATAGGCCTCAACGAAGCCTCTCCACCCACTCCGGTCCCGGGCCCTATGAATTCTTATTTAGAGGGTCCAATTTTAGTTATATTAGATTAGATGGTACAATTATTTTTACTTTCAGTCCGCTGCTACACTTTTGTATAATAAAAATAAATTGACGTTTTTTTAATTGAAGTAGAGCGCCTTCACAGTGTGCCGCTCATCCGCGAGCCCATTATCGAGCCTATAGCTATTTGCCCGAAAAACAAACTCGCGGAGCGCGGGCAGCACAATGCCCCTAGCCCCCACACAGCCACACGGCCACACAGCCACACGGCCACACAGCCACACGCTGCACAACCCACTGATGCCATTGCCCCAAATAACACGCTACCTACGGATTCAAAATAATTTTAAATAAAAAGCCTGGATTTTTAAACGCTTAATGCTTATGCTACTTTGTGCAAATTGCTACACCCGAATAGGGTTTATATATATGTTATACAGTGTTCCTTGTTATACAGTGTGGCCGTTCTTGAAATCACCTTTAAAATCTCTGTTTGTCTCTCAAATTTAAAATCTACTGTTTGTCAATGGACTTGAATAAAAGAAAGTTTCAAAATTTCAAAAAGTACCGTGATTAGGTAGTGTTGTTACCAAATGCTTACAACATTTTATTCTTCACTTTTCCAATCTCTTACCATGCACCCACAATCCCACATGCATTTCAAGACTGCAGCCAATTTAACATAGGTACGTTTTACAGACAAATGAACGGAACACAATTGTAATAATAGAACACAGAATGAATCGACTAGTGCTCGATTCGCATTAATTGACATGCGACACTTGGATGCTAATTGTTGCTGCTGCCGCTGTCAGCCTTTTCGGATTGTTGTTCGCGTTCTGGCAAAATAATTTAGTTCAAAATAACTTTCTACGTAGAGATAACTTCGAATTCTCTCTGTTTAGTTAGTTTTTTGCAATTTGGACTTTATAATTTAGTAATCGAAGAATCGAAAGAACACTCGAAGAATCCAACTCGGCTGGGCAGCGTTCGGGAATCTACAACACGTCTTGACGTCCGATATACCTCAGTGCCTGAAGTCGAAATTGTCCGTGTTGCCAGTGATGACATACGGTGCCGAGACGTGGTTCTTTACTGTGAGCCTATCCACAAGCTCAGGGTCGCTCAGAGGGCAATAATGCAGAGATCTATGCTTGGTATTTTTCTACGAGACAAAATCAGAAATGATGAAATCCGTAGAAGAACGAAGGTGACCGACATAGCTCTTAAAGTTTGCAAATTAAAGTGGCATTTGGCAATGGGCTGGCCACATCGTTCGCGGGACTGACAACCGATGGGGAAAAAAGATCCTCGAATGGCGACCACGTTTAGGCAAAAGGAGCACAGGCCGCCCTCCTACCAGATGGACTGATGACCTGAAGAAGGCAGCGGGAAACCGTTGGATTCAGAGGGCACGACCGGGTGGAGTGGCGTCGATTAGGGGAGGCCCATGTCCAGCAGTGGACTGCCAAGGGCTGAAAGGAAGAAGGAAGGAATTTAGTAATTCCCTTTTAAGTTTATATCCAGCCTCCAATTTGGTTCGAATCAACGTAACACAGTATGTGTGCCACGTATTATTAGGTACACCTGTGCACAAGTCCTTTTGAAATATGAAAGTAAATAGTATTTTTATTAAATATTTCCAGGATGCAAAATAACTGCATTTTTTCTCGAATAAAAACATTTATTCGTCAATATTTCAGAGAATATTGTGACTATTGGATATCCGTTCGACCGCTAATTTTGCGAATTTTATCACAACCCTACTGTCAGGGATGTGCGCGTAAAAACGCTATTTTTATTACTAGCCGTGTTATAGTGTGGCGGTTAAACATAAAACTGTCAGTAGGCGGGCCATAGTTGGTTCGGTTATGAGTGTCAACTCGTACCGCGATATTACATTGGATTTATGACTGGAAATCCAATATGACACACGCATCACGTGATACAGGCTATTTGCAGGTATAGAATTGTTTTTTGGGTTACTTAAAGACAGTGCAAACGTGTTGTTAGGCTTGTGAAAAAATAATAACACTGTGGGTAAAAGAGTATCTCTACACCAACCATACAAAGTAGGTACTAAAATCTCTCCTCATACCTATAGCCCAGCGACAAACTAGTAGGCCTCTTAGGTACCTAGGTACTCGAGAAGTTCAGGTTCAAATTCCTGCGCTATTAAATGTCATTTGCAGTAACAGATAAGGAAAAAGATTGAGAAATCGTTCATGCCTGAGATTTCTTCATAATGTTCTCATAGGCATGTGATGTCCATCGTCCCTACACTTGGATGCCAAGCGTGGTGGACTAAGACCATAATCTTATTGAGAGAGCAAAGCCGACTGAGCCGTTGTTCAATAATGAACGGACAGACATTCAAGTAGATGGACTGAAATATAAATCTATATCAAAATTACATCAAAAATGAAAGATGTGGTTGGGATCTAATACCTACTCTAAATAACAACAACATTGTTTTGTAAAACTACAACAGTAGCTTGACTCAATACAACTTTTCAAAGACAAAGCCAAAACGTTTATTTGCACAAATATAGGTATAAAGTTGTTACAAATTATTTAGATCAATCTATATTAACCATTTTTAGGTATGCAAATATTAATGAGGAAAAGTTACAGGCAATTATTTCCTTGACATAGGTAATAAAACCATGTTTATACACTGACGTCGATCCTAAAACTAACAGCACACATCCATTCCATCCTCACCCAAACACATACAAAACCATAACGCCCTCCTCCACAACATTCAATAAACCGTCGCGCGCAAACAGTCATAAATCTGGGTACCGTAGTTCGTCGTACCAAATTATGCCATCAAACGACACCTCCGGCGAGAACGCGCTGAATGAGACGTGTCGCCAAATTTCCATACAAATCGGTTCGCCACGGCATAGCAACGAGCAGTCACACTTCATAAATTTAACCCCCGTCCAGAAAGGGGAGTTATAAGTTGCACGAGTTGGTCTGTCTGACGGTCTGTGACCACTTAAGCCCAAAATTATAGCCCCACAATACCTAATCTGGTTTTTTACAAACTGCTCATCCCGGAATGGTTTAATATGTTTGGAGATTGGTTCAATTTCAATTAATTTCCAGCACTTTTTTTCTAATGATACGAGGACTTAGAAACATCAATCATAATATTTCTGTACTTATCAATATAAGTAATAAAATTTAGTCTTCACATACCTATTAAAACTGAGTACAAATGACCACGCGGCGACGCGCGGATTCTTTCTCATGAAACAGCGACTTCCAGTTTTATTGAGTCTAATTAATAATCCAAAGTCTTTAAAATTACATAATGCTGATTGACTAATGCTGTAGTCGTGGTATAAGCAGCCCCCAACGTTTTAAAAATGTTAATAGAAGTCGAGTCGATTAATAAAGGTACAGTTTCTTTCACTTTTTAGGGGTTTTGTTTTTATGCCTGAGTTTTTAAGTTTGTAATTTGATTTAATTTTAATATACGTTCACCCTTTTCACGTTTTACTACTTGAAAATTATCAATTCCATGTTCATCCCCTACTGCCCACCGACCAATCTTAATGCGCAACGGCCGGGGGAGCTCCGGCCTCCAATCGAATTACACATCAATTTTGTATATGAATACATTAATAAGTCATGCCAATGTGCGCTTTCAATAACTGGAAAATTAATGGCTTGACACGGGGTTAGGAACATTTTGTTTGTTTATAATACAGCAGTCAAGTTCATATGAGCGACATTACGTTGTTTAGACCTTGACAGTTGATTTTTTATAGAAAGTCATCTAGGTTTCCCAACAAACCAGGTTTAACTTTTGAATGGTTTATTATCCTAACAATTCCGCAATCATCTTTTTAGGCACCACTCTAGGATTATTTGTGTAACAGGTGCCGGACACACTCAAGAAACGAAGACATCCACCTAGACAAAGACAAAAAAGTCGTTTTTCAAATATTTCAAACTTCAGCTCCACTGGGAACCAACCCCAAGACGTTAACCATTGCGCCACGCAGGTCGTCGTTTCAAAATTGGATTACTGGTTCAGAACTAGTTTACAAGACTTTGAATGTGTTCTGCAAATAAACCAAACGTCACCCCTCGCGTAAAGCTCACTCAACTGACAATAAGGTTAGAAATTTCCATATCTACGACCATGTACGATCTCCATAGATTCGGTGGATAAATCAGTGGAGGTTCTTTAAGGCGTCTTTATTTCCTCGACGCCCCAGCTCATTTTCTTTGCAACCATAAAGATGGGCATTCACGATCGCGCTATCTGGCGTAATTCCAAACGACCTAAATCAAATGGAAGGATAATTAAGTATCATTATGTACAATCAGTCTAACATTCGTTCACAACAAAACGTCTTAAACTTGACGAGAGCGACCGATATTGTCGTCGAACGACTTGACAATTAGGACAAGGGGAACGCGATTTTCATATGCGGAATAAACGCAGGGGCCAAAACGATTCACACCGATCATTTGGCCGTATATCACGCCGTTTGGCGCGATGGCACGATCGTGAATGTCCTAAAGTCGCGTGCACACAGGCAATAACGCAGATAAGGTGGAGCGGAGACGAGACGCTATCTCCGCCTTATTGCTATGTAAATAACCTCCATTGAGCCGCGCTGATCGGCCGATACGCCGCCGCTGTGGCAGCGGCTTTATGGCATTCTCATTATTGTCCGCCTTCTTGTGTGTAACCATAATACATATACAATACCAATCTATTCTGCGAAATAACAAGGTAACTATTTCAGTTCGCGTTTAGATTTCCTGAATCTTACAACCAACCATAGCCCGTGGTGAAGCACAAGTTCCGTGCTGATCTTATGCATTCTAGTAAACAGTCAGAAGCGTGTCTTGTGTTTCAGGGAAGTGAGATTGCTGAAGAAACATTGTTTGAGGCGATCACCAATGTAAGGCTGGACGTAGATATTTTTGGAGTATTATGATGTTGCAGTGACCATTTAACATTAGGCTGCATGTATAGTGGTACGCTACTCAGTAACAGATTGAGATATATGATAAGCAATAGGTCGTCAAATAGCATCATTGCAATGATAGCAAACGAAACTGATTCCTAAAAACACGATATTCTAGGTACACTCATCACAATATCGGAATAAAATCTGCACTTCATTCAGGAAATTCCGAATTGAAATATTTAATGCAGCTACGAAGCGTTATCTCTGTATCTTTGAAGATGCAAAAAGATAAAACCATATCATTAGCTTAAAAAGCACACGGTATTAAACAACGGAACAATAACCCGGAATAGTGCGCACAAAAAATTCGACAATGCTCCGTGTTTTTTCCCGTCCGCATTATGGGATGATCCGTCATTGTGCCGACGGCACACAGATGGCGCTGATAAGGGCTCATCGCTTTATTAAAATAATACGACCAGCCTGCATTGACCCCCTGAAGCTAATACGAGCTTACACGTCGAGCGAAGCATTCTGGGGCAGGTGAGGCCACGATAGATTGGTGTGATCATACGTAACACTATCAGACGCTCCAATCTGAGTCTCATTCAGTAATACAGTGGTGTGCACTGATTCGAGATATTTAATACCTTCCCACGAGGACTTGCAGTGCAGGCACACGCGCGGAACACGGGAAGACCTCATAGCGTAATGAATTAACCGTGATATGATCGGGGCCGACAAAAGTTACATATTGCTTTTTACCATTTGTAAGTATGCCTTTGAGCAAAATCGGCAAATGGTTGATGTAATGACTTATACGTTCTGAATATTCAGCCGGTCTAGCTCCCACTGGACTTTTGGTGAAATGAAAATGTTTTGAACTCGTGGATATGGTCCACTGATTTACATTTTCCATTTCTACAAGTACCTCAAGTACCTATGTAGATAACACTATCACATTCGATTCGGAGTTGTTCACTGATGATATGCAATATTGTGTTATTACAGGGTGAACTTCACATTGTACAATTACCACGAAAATATCTAATACAAAAATTCTGATCTAACTCATCGTATGAATCCGTTTCAATTAGTCACCGTATACTTAACATCAGTCTGCCCAAAACATCAAATTATTAAAATGGGGCTGCAAATTAAATTTGAAAACACGCCATTTTTAATCCACCCACACATAGGCACATACTCGTACTTACAAGTGTATGTCGGTGAACCTAGAAATGAATTCTCCATCCATGTTTGGCCAAAACGGGGTCAATCAATGAGTTACACCAGACCATTAGTCTGGCCGAAAACATCAAAGTATCACAAATGGTGCGGCGAATTAAATTTTGAAACATGCCATTTTTAATCCACTCCTAAACATAGACACGTACGAGTATATAGGTTGTAACGACTCTTCCCGAACATTTATTAAAAGTTACAGGGGTTGTAGGGCAGCCGCATGAGCCCTAATTAAGCCTCTTTTTACAAAAAGGCCGATGGAGCAACGACTTTTTACCCTTCCGACTTCTTAATGAGCTGCCGACCACCTATAGTGTGGATTTCGTGAACCTTTATTTTGCAATTATGAAAGCATTGTAAGCGAAAGTTGGGACCGTTTTTATTTAAAAGTAGGACAGATAACTTAGCGGAGCTTTCTTTCCTATAAGATTTTGTAGATATTTATTATTTTAAAGAGGTTTAAACTTACAACATTTAAAAAAAGTAACTATAATACAATGGAACTAATATTTCCTTGACGTGATTAAATGTACCTATATACATTTAAAAAATGTATTAAAGTCTTTAGCTGTAGAAACACCACCAAAACCTAGCTGCGAGGGGAGCTCATAATCCCATAGATATCTATCTACATTTTCCCAGTCACAACGTAGGTATTTTATATCATAGTAAAGAAAACTGACCCGTGTTATTAAGAAAATACACTATAAAGGTCAGGACGTGGCATTAAAAGTACTGTTTAGGCGTGTCGTTCTGCAGGAGACTTGAGAAAATTGTCTCTTTCGGTAGCCTCAAGAGCCAAATACGCTCATAACATACCTACAGTATGTATGTATACGTCGTCTTCCTACAGTCGTCTTCCAGAATAAATTTTTGCACTTTCATACTCGGTTAGGTAAATGAACATAGTCGCATACCTGAAATGAACATAGTCCAAGCAATTTCATAATACACGAAATAGGTCACATGCCAAACGAATATTAAATTTGATATTTGCTTTTCTACCAGAAATGGCGTAATGAAGGCCATGATGCGATCAGACGGCCTACCCCAATAAACGCGCGCTTGACGCCGAATCGTAAACTCGGTTACTTCACCTGCGATGCCTCCCTGGGGTGGCGGTGCGTTTCCACTGCTCGTCCGTCAGTGTCGTGAATTCTTATATACAGTTGTCAAACCCGGCAAGCGTCGTCCTGCCTCTATTCTGTTATCCATCGAAGGCACTTCTACCATAGTAATTGATTCGATCTCTACGAAAACAACAATGGTTTTCTTAAGAATCGCCAATTAATTAAGCCATTTTTTGTAATAATTAAACAACAACTATTGAATTAGCCCTCAAAATAATCCAATCTATCTTATTGTTTTCCTAATCGTGAACAATCGGATCGGTTGGCTTATAAAATAATACTTGACTTGTAAATAAAAATTATATTCGTACAAACGGGTCAAATATTTTCCTGCTCGTATAAAGCCGGCACGGCATACTATCCCCTTGCAGTGGAAACGGTTCCCAAGGCGGGCGGTGGGCGGGCGCAGTTCCGGTCAAGTCGCGGGCGGGCCGCTTCCGCTCGTCCAATTTGGCCACATTCAACCGCCGCGCCAAGACGTTTGACACCTCCCCACGCCTGCGATTTGGTAAATAAGTGGGTATGAGGAAAATGCTACAGAAAATATACTTGTTTCTGAAGCGATTCTTTCTACTTGTCTTGTTTGGAACGGCGTTTTATGGAGTCAATTGATGTATTGAGATAATAGCTTGTTTTTATACGTAATATTTAGGTACAATGATAATACCTATTTGTTTAAGGTTAAGTTAACCTAAGCTTTGAAACCTTTTTAAAAGTACATTTGAAAGAAAATAATTAAATAAATACGCGATATCAAACAGAGCTTAGGTTTCGCGAGCTTAGTTAGTCGCGAGACGCCAGTAACATAATGAAGCAAGTTTGTGTAATGATTAAGATAATATTAATCTAGAATAGGACAAAATATAATAACATTAGCCTCTTAAAAGTACAGTTATAATACAAATATAAGGTATGAAAATTGGTAGGTATGAGCACATCTTTTTTACAACAAAAATTACTCAGCTATTTTCAAGTCTTTTAGCCTTTTCTTGAATTGTCTGAGGTCACAAACAGAAGTGACCAATAAATAGACAAAGGATAAGCGCCGCAATCCTCACGCACTGACACGGACCATTGGCAGCGTCTACATCGAGTGGAGTAAGGATCGTTTTGAAACGCAGGACAATGGAGCATGGCATACTGGCCATCAAATCCCCGCGCCATCGCTCTGCGCACGGACGCAGATGCATGGCCCCAGTGCCCATTGTACAAGACTTACGGCTTGTATTCATTGACACTTAAGTCTTGAGTGACCAACGCTTCCATAGATTTCGAAGAACAAAACGACTCCCAAATAGAACGTTAACGGATTGCCCGATTTGAAATAGAGTTTCTATTCATAGTTTGTAGTAGGTAGCTCAGTTGATTTAGTTCTTTTTCTTATAAAGATAGAATTGAATAGAGGTATACAGGCATCATGAGTTTACATACGAGTAGATAAAATTCAATTTAGAGGCGTATCAATATGAACGGTAATGGTAGAGATACCAGAATGCACACACTACAACAGAATATTCCCAAAGGAACTTAAAATGATAATAACACTGCCAAAAAGCATTAAAACAAAAAAACTCCAGACAACTTTTTATTGGAAAGCGAACAATAAATATTTTCCCTATTAAAGATATGCGGAGAAGATTATTCGGTTCCATCGCGTTCAATGGCGGATTTTTCGATGCGCGTTAAATATTTCAACGGCTTTTGTCAATTTCATAGGCTGGACGTTGTTGCGTAAAAAAATATGCAAAACCTTCAGTACATAACGGCTGATAGTGCGTTCCGAAACCCTTTTAACGTCAACGATCGACACAAAAGCGGCTCATCAAACGTCCATCTCCCGGTCTACGCCTTCGCTTCTTCGTTTTGTGCGCCGGCGGGCGTTAGTGGCAAAAAGACCGAGAGTACGTGCTGACCCGATCATTAAATAGATTGATGGCACCTGGGCGCAAGGCTCGAGCGATAAATAGTGGCGATTCGGGTAATCCAGCCGGCGGCCGGTGCCTGCCGATGGGCGGCATCCATTCTCTTTATTGCACCGTGCTTTATAGCAGCCCAGCTCCCCGCCTTGATGCCTACGACGCCGGAGCGCCTAACATATTGGCTACGTTACTCGATACGAGCCCAGGGAGAATCACAGCACATCCACTCCACTGACTTTCACGGTTCACGCTCCACATATATTTCACGAGGGTTAAGGAATTATGCATTTCTAAGCAATGTGCGAATGATTAATTGTTGTTGCTTTTTGTTGGATTTTTTGTCACGTGATCATATAGCCTCAAAGTTTATAATCAATTAAGTGGTGCCCGTGTCATAAAAACTTATCTGTTTTATGGTTTCGGCAAAAAGGTGGCGTCAGCGGGCAAAACAATGGCAAATTAGCGATGACGGGTAAAAATGAGTTCGTATTGGAGGTAGGTAATAAATACGCCGAACGGACCCCGACGACGCGCCGCCGCGCCTCTCCGGCATATCCAGCTATTAATTTGCATTCCTATTAGCATTTATTTTTGACACCTTCTTGTTTTATTAATGTTATTTTCTAAATAAATAAATGAACAAAATTTTGGAGATAATAATATGTAAATTTTGGAGTAGGTACCTACGTATATAAAAAGAATTAATAAATTGATAACAAATTCATTTTTAACTTATCAACGTTAGGAAAAAAACTGAAGAAGCACATGTACAAAAGTTATTATTTATTATCCGTTTAAACTTTTAGTGAGTATTCCGTTTCCAAGAAAAAAATCACCTTGATATTACTTTCATATCCATCGGCGATATCAAGTTCCGCATCGGTGTCAACTTTGAAAAATATGAAAAATACCCACTAACTAAGATACCTCTACGAACCTATACTGAACACTCGTATCGCGAGTCCTCCTCACCCTTATCCGGTTCATATTTCGCAGCACAATTATTATTACATACCTGTGTTTTTTCGGTACTAACACTTCGCAGACATGTCGAGTTTGACCACTTAATTAATGACCATGACATAATGGTCTCGGGATTTTTTTTACCACCGATAAGAAGATGCAGACATCAAGATAGTCACATGGTGCCATCTTGTAGATGACCGCTGTCGGCTCCCGTGTACCTAGCAATAACTCTTGCTGCAATATTTATGAGGCGACGACGTTGAAAATTGTCCTTACACTACGTATTGATCTCAGTTTTTTCCGATCACAAATGTTGTTAGTTTTTTAATTGCAAACGAGTAGGTTTGATACCAAAGTGGTTAAGAATTCCGCCTCTTACTCTAGAGATCCGGGTTTGAATACCGGAATAATAACTTTCTTAGTTATGTGCGTTCTATGAACTTAAATGTCATTTGCTGTAGCTGTGAAGAAAACATTGAGAGGTAACCTGCTTGCACACATACTCTTACCTGAGTTATTAGATTATCCCCTAAGAAAAGTGTCTTTGGCAACTCCAAAAAAACACGAAGAACATGCTACTTCACTGCGGGATAAGGGAGTGACGGTAAATATCTTTCCGGCGAATTCTTATAGTTCTGAGGCCTATTAAATAAGAGCGATATAATACGACAGGGGGATGTCTTCTCCCCAAAACTTTTCACCGCTGCACTGGAAGATGTGTTCAAGCTGATGGAGTGGAAAGGACGTGGTATTAACATCAACGGCGAACACCTCTCACACCTCCGATTTGCCGATGACATAGTGATCCTGGCGGAGTCGCTCGAGGAACTCAGCATTATGCTCAGCGACCTCAATAGTGCCTCACAACGGGTGGGTCTTAAGATGAACATGGACAAACGAAAATCATGTCTATAATAATGTCCATGTCACACCCGTACCGGTGGTTGTTGACGGCACTGCTCTCGAAGTTGTAGACGAGCACGTTTACCTAGGACAAACGATCCGAATGGGTAAGTTCGAGAGAGAGGTCACTCGAAGAATCCAACTCGGCTGGGCAGCGTTCGGGAATCTACGACACGTCTTGACGTCCGATATACCTCAGTGCCTGAAGTCGAAAGTTTTCGAGCAATGTGTGTTGCCAGTGATGACCTACGGTGCCGAGACGTGGTCCTTTACTGTGAGCCTAATGCACAAGCTCAGAGTCGCTCAGAGGGCAATGGAGAGAGCTATGCTTGGTATGCTACGAGACAGAATCAGAAATGATGAAATGCGTAGAAGAACGAAGGTGACCGACATAGCTCAAAGTTTGCAAATTAAAGTGGCAATGGGCTGGCCACATCGTTCGCAGGACTGACAACCGATGGAGAAAAAAAGGTCCTCGAATGGCGGCCACGTTTAGGCAAAAGGAGCACAGGCCGCCCTCCGACCAGGTGGACTGATGACCTGAAGAAGACAGCGGGAAACCGTTGGATACAGAGGGCCCATGACCGGGCGGAGTGGCGTCGATTAGGGGAGGCCCATGTCCAGCAGTGGACTACTAAGGGCTGAAAGGAAGAAAGGAAGGAATAATGGTTCGATTGACAAGGGCTGAAAGGAAGGAATAATGATTCGATAAATTAAGTTCTATTTAAAATTATACCACAAAACTGAACAACCTTACTGAAATTTTAATCCAAAAATCTCGTAAACTCCCCTAATATTTTCGCACGCAGCAAACGTGTTTGCGGTAAAAAAGTTAGCTACTCATACATGTAGGGAGGAATCCCAAAAAGAGTAAAACGGCCGTTCATAGATCTGCACACTAAGTGACTACTTCACATGCACTTGGTACTAACAAACACTGGTCGGGGATTTGGAAAACAAGAAAAAACTTCAGCCATCCGTCGATGGACGCATCGGAGAGCGGGGAAAAAAGGCAACCACGGAACAATCGAAGCGGACTTATAAAATATGTATCATAACTGCCTTTCGGACTTGGACGCGAATCTACCATTCTAACCGCGATCGGGATATCCCGGGCTACAGATAAAAATAAAAATACGTACCCGCATTGTCATATTACTATGGATTTACGCTTTTGTACGGGGTTGAAACTAATTCTTTAAAATCCGACGCTTTGTTATAGGCAGATGCGTAGGCGACTGCATGAAATATGAATATTGAACTTTGAACTGTCGACGTTTTACTAAGGTTTGGACCAACAGACAACCAATAAAAGTTTTAATTTAATTACTAAGTGAAATGAATCATACAAAATTGTATGTTGAATTATGATTTGACGTCAGAAAGTTTAATGTTCAGTAATTACTGCAAAATACGTGTATTCAAAGATGTAATTAATTCCTAAGTAAACTTGTAGGTAGATACGTACTACGTAATGAAGTATTTTCTTGAGTTTTAGCCACGTTCGAAGTTTTCGATAAGCTTACCTTACGTGATAAGCTTAGCTTACGTGACCTTTGCGCTCTTTTGCTACATAAGCAACTTATAGGTAAAGTAATACCGATGAAAAGTGTGAAAATATTAAAAAAAGAATAAAAAACTGCATCACTAGAAACATTTTCTTTTCGGAACACATTCCTTGCTTCCCATTTATCGCGTATAAAAGCACGCGAAGAGGATGAGAGCGTAGGTGTCTGAATGACGTTCGTATAAATTACAATAGCGCTTGAAAAAACAGTATTGAATATCGATGGCAAGATATCGCCGGGAGCATCGATCTGAGCATGAGCCCGCAGTGTGCCGGAAGCTCTTCCTTCTCACGGCATTCACGATCCGAACAAAGCACGATAAAAGGTACAGTTTCATGACAAATTCGATCCGCACAATTCCACCGATGACAACTGAATAACCGGCCGCTTTGTTCGCGTATCGTTTAATAAAATTTATTAACACGTATATTCTCCAAAATTCCCGAAACGCGAAGGAAACATTGCTTCGCGAGTGTTTGCTTTAGGTAGCGCACAAAGACTAAATCCGGCTTTTGTTGGGCCGCGATACCAGCCAGATATTAAAAGCACGTGTGGCCAAACAAAGGTTGCGTTATGCGGGGGATTATTTGCCAATTTATGGCGCTTTTTGTAAATTCCGTTGAAAGCTCGCGCCGGAAATTTGGCTCCATTTCAACAAATGATCTTTTAACTATAAATACGCGTAATGTATTCGTGTGACAAAAACGCTCTGATATACGATGACTTCCACCTTGCTCATGGGAATTCATTTTTCGTTGTTTTGTTTTCGTACTGATAGATTGTAATGCAATTTTAACCATGTTTTATAAGGAGTATACTTACGACTTTTTTATACTTGTTGTTTTAACCCATTAATGACCCACTACAGGATCGGGTCTCCTCTGACAATGAGAGGGATGTAGGCCTTAGTCCACCACGCTGGCCTACTGCGGGTTGGTGGACTTCACATGCCTTTGAGAACTTTTTTTTTTTCTTTTTTGTAAACTCTCAGGCATGCAGGTTTCCTCACGATGTTTTCCTTCACCGTAACAGCAGGTGATATTTAATTTTGTAAATCGCACATAACTTTTTTACAAAGTCATTGGTGCGTGCCACTGGGATTCGAACCCGGACCCCTCGATTCGAGGTCGAATTCTAAGCCACTGGGCTATCACCGCTTTTTTATACTTACCTACTTCAAATTGTTTTCTATTTTAACAGGGTCTACAACACAAAACTAATACCCTTCTGAATGCATACGTTGATCATCGTGTTTCTTTTGAGGGTAAAAGTGACACTTTAGTATGATAATACATAATTTATTATATCTAGTCTATCCTACGATTATTATCTACTAAATTTATTTAAAGACAATTGCAGATTTAGGTATTTCCGCAAGGCACTTACGGTGAACATTCAATCACTGACACCTAGACCGTATTATATCTATACCGTACGAATGGATCTTTTAAATGTATTAAACTCATTCCTTATCGTACAAGCCATATGAGGTACGTACTTTTCGGTCAGAGGCGGGTGTCACACAAATCAGCGCGGGGGCTATTAGGAGCGATAAAACTTTACGAGCGCGCGCTTACTTCCCGCGCCGCGCGATGTGTCGCGACCTAATGCACCTCCAGGGCATACACTCGGTTTATATGGAGCTCTCTTTGTCTCTCAGATGGACAGTGGGACCGATTGTGATTTTTATGGCATTCAATGCAATCGTTGCGACGTGCACTAGGAATTGGTAACAAAAATATTTATTTGGCTTAACTTTTCGCCGACAATATTTTATAAAACTTCTTTTATAAATAGTTCCTTCCTTAATTTTCACTTTCCTATAAAAAGCTACAAATATAAGCATTTTCATATTAAGTCATTTCATGTTAGTTTTATATTAGTTATACGTACCTATATTAATTTGGTAAACAAACAAATTGTCGTTATTAATTTGTTTGTTTACCAAATTAATATAGGTAAATGTAAATGTAATGTAAACATGTAAACCTAACACATACTTAACCATTCCGTCACACTAATTTTAGACTACATTTAGACACCGACTTCGGAAATATTCGTAGCGATTTACTTAATTACCCTCTTTGTTTACGCAGTTTATTCATAAAATGACCATTTAAAGTTGTAAATATTCTCCTAGAAATAGTTTGAAGGTGGTCTATGGGAGGAGGCGGGGATATACATATATTATGCTTTCCGATACTCGTAAAATATAATGGCTCTCCCATAGTTATTAGGTTCATGGTTTATTAAGACAAGTTGATAATTTTCCTGAGTAATAATTAGGGAACGTTAAGAAAATTTATTCGGGAGGATTTAAAATTTTATTGTTTGTAGCACAATTTAACGTTACCTACGTTAATTCGTCGTAGATACGTATAGGTGCCTAATTGATTGCCTATTTATTGGGTATCCATTGTCAAGAGTAATTAATACTTTCAAAAAAATGCTTTTTTCGATTCTATCAGTGATACTAAATTAAATCTTAATATTGATCAATAGACAGCATAAACAGTTAAAATATGATATATTTCTGTAAATTATCCACTTCAATGGTACTCCTAAGAACTTTCTAAATAACTTTATCTGTCCTATTTCTACGCAATGGACAGGTATCATTACACTTGTCGACCAGCCTTTGTGACACGAAGACCGCAAAATCTTTATCTGCAAACGGCATTGTCCTCGAAATTTCTCATCGTACTGACACCTACATTATTATCTATATTACCTTCCATGCTAAGCGGCATTACTCACTACCGTTCGGACTTTTGACATTTCAATCGACAGTTTACTAGGAAAGTGAAAAAACCCCGTCAGTCGGTCGCAACCCCCCGCTGCAAAGCTTTTGCGGTCACAAATGTATCAATCTGGGAGCACCCACGGCAAAAAAAATCGACCGGCTAATAAAGACTGTTGCTTTGCTACGCCGTACGCAGGTATGATACCCGCTGTGCCGATAAATTTATTAACACTTCACTTTATCGTCGAATTGCGATTTCAATTAGGCAACTAACGTTTCCTGCTTTTCCCTGTTTTTTGGCCCATTCTGCATCCGATAGATAACGTAACTGTTCAAACAAATGTTCATTGTCTTTTCGCAATTTTAGAAACTTGCAAATTGTTATTACGCACAATAAACGTGCAATTTGCTTCAAAACAAACAATGATTTTTGTCCGCAAAAATTGTTTTTTCTATTTTTTCGCTCAACCCTAACAATTATGAAGGGGTAGTCGGTAAAAGAAAGTCGCCGGCAATAAAAGTAAACCTTTCGGCAGCAAACGTTCCACCACCGAAGGGTTACTATTTATTTCTATTAGCCGACGGTTTAAGGTTCGACACTTGCGCCGAGGGACCCCATAAAATCAGAGCCCCATCTAAACGTGGCCGGTTAAACTTTCCAGCAACAATTCCATCTCACTGCAGTTGTAAACGACATTGACAAAAAACTCCAAACTCGCCATTGAAAGCGCGCTCATAAAGTAATTTGCACAAATTCGCAAAAGGGTGAAATTCTGCACAGTACTTTTATTTGAAAAACCCGTTATGTATAGAAAAGTAAAAAATTGCGCGAATACCGTTACCCGTTAGTTTTATAACTCATTTAGCCAACTTGTGTCCTGTTAGGGCTTTATGTGCCTATAATGTTACGATCGTCATAGCCGAACCCTTTTACAGTTATGCTTGACGTAATGAAGGTACATGGTGGGATCTCGATCCGGCGTAATTAGGGGCGCTTAACTACAGTCCTGAAAGAAATAAACCGTTTTATAACTCAGACTTCCTTAACCCCACGTAAAGCCGCCCATAAAACTCATAGGAAGATCGGATCGGCGATATGAGGCGGAAATAAATCGCCATTTAAAATCAATTTGTGTAAAGGGTGTTGGTGAAAGTAGTTGGGTGACGCGGGTCAGTGAGGTCCGCCCTCCTTCCCGGTTCATTTCTTTACAGCTACACTTACCTTTCGATAGGAAATCGAACAAACTTCTCTATTGAAACAGATTAGGGCACTCAGTTGAGACCCCAATTCTCCGTTGTACTGAACTGCTCTTGTTAGATTTTTTGTTTTATTTGTAGTAAATTTTTTTACTATATTTGGTGGTATTTTTGGTGTTCCTACATATAGGAATTTCAAATTTGATACTTTTATACACGAGTAAGTAGGTAAGTTCCGATTAAAACTAAGCTAATAATTTGTTGCCTATACCTTAGATATACAATAGATAGGTGGGTATATGTAAGTAAAAGTTACTCACTTTTATACAGTGAGATGATGATAAATTAATATCTGGTAATTTATGAAAGTCCTACATTTTAATTTAAAATAATATTATATCCTCTCTATAAAAAAACGGGCGTCGCAAAAATTTATAATTTGCTTAAGATACGAGTATCATACGTTGTTCATGGTTTTCCACAGTTTTTTCAAGAATCCATAGTAAACCTTTAAGCATATAGGTCAGAATTATGTCTTGTGAGGTTCAAAAATCTTGCTACTTTTTATCGTCAAAGTTTAATAAATAGTATCACACTATCTACTTCAGCTGATTGAACAACTTACGAAATGTCACCAAAAATCCTCAGCAGTCTGCGCAGTCCCAAGCTCATACATAGGTTCAAAAAACGCCAACGTCGTGTCTCAGTAAAGAGGAGGGACAAAGCGGGTTCGTTTATTCGTTTATTCGGCACATCCAGGGATATCGGAAGGTGAACTTAAAGGGGTTATGGGGCTTAAGCCGGTGGCGCGCCGTATTGGGGCTTACCCGTGATTTACTCGTTACGTCGCTTCGCGGGCTCGCAAGCCTTTCTTTTTTGTTTACTTAACGGATCACGGGTTGCCCTTTATTGAGTAAAGTCGGAAAACTGATACGCGCGACTCTGGCGCGGGCAAAGTCGCAGATTTGTATTGGATTTGTGTTAAAGAAGCCAGTGGTTGGTCAAGCCAATCATCGTTTGGAGGCGAATCAAAAAAGCTAGGTCGTCCGTGAACCTCCCCGAGATGACATTGTTCATGTCTTGTATTTTGGCTGGGAAGGTACAGTTGCATGAGGTTGGATGCTGGCATTCATGGGCTGCAGTGGCCTCTTAACTTCGTGCCCTTTTACCACTTAATACTATAAAAAATATTACCTACGTCACGTGAAAGATGTATGCATCATTCTTCTATTGTCTTTAGTAACTTAGCTTTGCAGATCGAAATACCTATGTATTAGCTACTTGCGTAGCTACTTACTTATAGTAATGCGCAAATTTAAACGTAAATTCTGGTTGTCCTCTTGAAGAAGCTGTCAAATATATTAGGAAAGAATTAGATTAATCACGTCATATTACAAAGATAGCAAACCTTATTCATACTTCTTAAAAGCCACGCTAACATTAGACATAAATCATCAGTGTTGATCTAAATAGGGCATAAATGCCCACAATCTATTTACTTACATTTATTGAAAGAGCCGTGAAATTGTTCCTCTCACAACGTTTAGAAATATTATGTTCGCACAATTTTTCATTCGCTTCCATTCGGGTTTGTGTACAACAAATTGTCGCAGCCAATGTATTTTCGACTTTAGCAACGAGAGATAGAATTTAAATTTATTGGTGCTAGGAATTTTTTGCATTTAAAATATTTCGTCACATAAATCAAAGCTGAACAAGATATTAACGTGGAAACGCGTGAACGGACGAGGTGACAAAAACTGTTCATTGTAGGCGGTTTGAATGGCCAAAACTGTGGTCAAATGGCCTTTACCTACGTTGACATTCGTTCGACCTTAATAACCAGCTGAGGGGATTATCGTAGACTCTAGCGACCTTCGTGTTATAGATACACTGAGGGTGTGTAAAGAAGTCTGCGACCCCTTAATGGCCCACTGCAGATTCGGGTCTCCTCTCAAAATTAGAAGGATGTAGACCTTACTTAGGTAATCCGCCACGCTGATCTAATACGTACAGTGTGAAGTCTACCAACATGTAGTGTGAAGTTCACATGACTTTGAGAACACTATAAACAACTCTAGGCAATAATACCTACATGTTAATCAACACACGGGGGATACGACATACTTCTGATGGTTTGATATCCCCAATCAATTTTGGTACAATTAATGCTTTTCTATGCACGTTTATTATGACTAGTGGCTTATTCTGGACCAATCTATGTAAAAGCCATGTAAAACATAACTAATTTAAAGTATAATAAAGTATAATAATTGATCTTGAAATTCGAATAACAGAGAGCTCAACAATAAGGAATCACAATCAAACAGATAAACCCTTTCCGCTATAATTCTAAACTTCTATTGATTAACTGATTGTATTAGCAAACGCCCCAAATATCAGTACCTACACCTATTAGCTCTACCATTCACTACTCCCAATCAGATTCATAAATACAATGCACTAGTGATGTGCCGAGTAGAATCAACTCGAGTCACTACTCGATTACTTTCCGTTAGTCGTATGTTTGAGTAATTAAATTTATAGTAATCTCATTACTTGATTTTTACCCAGGTATTAACAAAAATTGATGGCGAAATATTAGAGTCTATAGAGGTACTCGTAAATATACCATCGTAAAGCAGCACATTCTTTATATCTTATTATATTTTGCGTGTTAGAAGATTTGGTTGCCGGAGAAACTCAAGCGACCATCTTAGTCCAACGAAGTAACCGATCGAGGCAATCTAGAAGTTGTCACTGAGGTTAGGCATAAAAGAAGTACTATTCTAATATCCAAATACTGCTAGTTCTCTCGAATACAAAACGTGGTTCTCTCAATCTTTTGACTCGGGTTGATTCGATTATTTTTGTTATGAATTCTAAAATACGAACAGACGAACACTCAAATTAATCGACTCGGCACATCATTACGATGTATTGCACGTATTGTGCTCAGCCCCTCAGACTAACTGTGTTTGCACACATAAGGTACCCCGCGGCGTTATTTTTTTAAACCCAATGAATCGCTCAGTATTTTGACAAAAAGCGACGACATGCCTCTAAGTGGATTATTCCTTTGCACACTGAAGAGATTTCACGTCACATTTATCCCGTCTTTGTCTAATGATACACAATAGGGCTTGTTACGTAGGTGTTGTTCGATATGAATACGTTTTAAGCTCCGACTAAACTTTTTATCCATGGGCTAAAAAGTGAGATAAAATTTGGACATCTGTCTCATTGCTTTGTGGAATCCGCGGCGAAGGTCTTATCTTGAAAGGAATAAAAAGAGCAAACTTTACCGGTCCCTCGGAAGACATATGCCACTTCAACTCGGCCTGTTGCAGAGTTGTGGACTTTATTCGTCTTCTTAGAAGCCGCCTATTGTTTACTCAATAGGTATAGTTAGGTTTATCTCTATATTATAGTCTCTTATCAATAAAATATCCCTACTGTTATAAATAAGTACCTATATCAGTTACATCGAAATATAGGTGTAGAATTGTTAGACTATCTGGCTTATGTAGAGTTTGGCCCAGATTATAATAGTCATAGGTCGAGATGAAGGAGAAGTACTTAGAACGAAAATAAGTAAGTTGTTAAAACTAATCGCCTACCTACATTCATTTTACCTACACTCATTGTTAATACACAATCAGCAATTTTTTCATAGATGATAGAGCCATCGAAGCTCGCCCAGTGACTTTACCGCCACCCTTATAACCTACCGTTAACTGTCCAGGATTTTATTTGGGCTGTCCATCTTTGTATGAGCCTGCAAGCGAGTTTCCTGCTTATTTTCTGTAAGAAATTCAAATATTTCTCTAGCCGATAATTATATCGAATCATGTGACTTTTAAGATAGTTAGTTCTCTATCGATGATTTATGATATCGGGAATCCAGACTTGAGACGGAGGCGTTGCTTTATAAACACGTGCAAAACAAGCGCTCCTTTCACGCGCTGCTCGATAAATCAAGTATTATTATAAAGGGGCTTGTTCGAGTGGCCGTATTGTCGCTTTATGGATGTTATGCCATTCATTACAGGCCATTAAACGTATTATAACGCGTGCACCAGCTTTCCAAGACCCGTCTCGTATCTCAACGCGGGGCAGTACCCGCTCGTAGAAAAAGAATTTGCTAATGGAATACCAGGGGTCCATGCTAACTGGATGAGTATACCTCAGGAAGCTTTGTTTGGGCGCGATGCGACAAGCCATTCACATATCAGATAATAAATGGCGAATGTTGATAGGAAACCTCGTTCGAACAATACGCCACTGTAACCGAAGCTTGAGAAAAATATCGATTTCTGTGAATTACCTAGATATGGGAGCACTTTTTACAGCGGCGACGAGACGTCTACAAAATCTTTAATGTTTGAAAGGTTTTCTAGCTTAGCGTAAAATGTTCTCATTAATTTGATTAAAATAATATTCAGATAAAACTAGCACCTACATAGCAATAATACTTGTGCCGCCATTTGTGCATTGTCCTATTTTTGTTTTTACTGATTATCTTTTATGTTTGTTTCTATCTTTTATGTTTTATGTTGTATGTTTCTTTCTGTGTGTGTGCAATAAAGAGTTATAATAATAATAATAATAATAATACTTAGTCGTGCTGTCAAAGAACCTACTGCTTCCGTTTTGAAAGAAATTATGTTCCTTAGAAATATAAAGCAAACGAAAGCTTCAATAGTAGAACTAGTTTCAGATAATTTTAGACGATACACGGAAGCCTGTCTGTTTCACAAAGGGTTAAATGTATAGAGTAGGTACGTAATCTAACACTGTTTAAAGCAACTGACCTACAATGTCTTTTCCCAACTCCTTATTTACATTTAGAAAATGTTGTCTTTGTAAGAAAGTATATTACACAATGTCCAATGTCTTCGATCTGCAAATGATTCTCACTAGCTAGGTATTGTACCAACGGGTACAAATTATTAATAATATAAAACGCACAAAGAAGACATCAATTTTTTTGCGCGTTCCATTTCGTGGTACGCTCGACAAAAATTCATTGATAAAAGATTAATAGTTAAGCTTTCTTTAGCGAGTTTCAAAGTTTATGGCTCGGAAACTACAATTTGCTGTTGGGTTACCGACACCCAGCAACCTTCGTATTGTATCGTCAGAGGGCGTGACCGCGCTCGATACAACTAAATGGTTCCAGAAAATGTTTTGTACTCCACTATCCAAATATTTACTTGCACAAATGTATTTATTTATCGACGATTTTGAATTTAAACATAACTTTGCACGATAATCTTTGTCAGGTAGGTAGCTGCTGAAGTACCTAAGTAAATTGTAACCTTGTAAAGATCTACTTTTAACGTCAGTCGGTTAAAAATGTCTATGTTTTATCTTTGGTAAACCTTAATACAACATTTGTGAAAGAACACAAGCATCTGTAGGAGATTGCAAGCCACCTGCTGTAATGATTATTTATTTGCATAATTACAAAAAAGGAAATCGTTACACCTATCCTTTTAATATTGTAAATGTAAAATTTTGTGAGATGTGTGGATGTTCGTAACTCTTTTAATTTAAAACAGGTGTACAGGTTTGAATGAAATTTTGTATACAAAATTCTTGATCTTATGCGAACAAAATCCCAGGCTAAAACCATAAACTTTATTTTACAAGCATTTTACATCAAACGACACAGTATTATATAAAGTCGCCGAGAATGTATCCATTGATAAAAGATTAATAGCTGAGTTGGACCAAACTATTCAATGGACTAGGGCAAACTTTTAGAAAACTTTATGGCGTGGAAATGGCAATTTGCTTTTGGCTGACCGTCCAACCTCCGCATTGTCCTGCAGAGGGCGTGACCGGCATTCATGCACAATTTCTAAAAATGTTTGTATGTCACTATCCAAATATTGACTTAACCGAAATATCTTTCTTCCCTACAACAAAAGATGTGACTGGCTGACTACTAGACTGACAAGTAGAATATTTGAGAGAATTCATAAATTGTATGAGATGACCTATAAAATTAGGTAAGTTCCTAATCAGAAGTTTCTTATTCCCGACAATATCTATATTATCTATTTATTGTTTTTCTGACCTCGTTTATTTATGAGGAAAAATACTTAATCCCAAAAATTGTTATATTCATTTTTACTATTTAGGTGTTTTAAACAAAAATCATGTTCTAGAACTCTAGTCTAAAGATCCTTTGAAGTTTGTCTGCATTTACTGTGTCGGTTATTCAGGCTTCTTACAAAAGGTATCTAATTTGCAAAGTCTGTTTAAAATGTTAAATCTCTAACTCATGCTGAAACGTTCTATGATTTTTTTGTGTAAAAAAACATTATTTTTAATAATTAATTTTAATAATAAGCCTCTTATTTTTGATATCGCTGATTCTTATTTCCCATGCAGCCTGTGAATGAGAGAAATTTAGATAATCCTTTTGAGTAGCATGATGCTGCCATCTAGTGTAATTTTGGCGTATTACGACGTACCAACCAACAGTCGGTTCCAGGGCCAGGTTAGTTCCAACCAAGTCCATCCAAGAGTGCTTGGAAACAATTTAGTTCACGGAAATACGGCTAGATGGCAATGTTCAGCAAAACTACATGATATTATGGCGATACTAGATGGCGCTATTCCTGATATTTGAAAGTTATAACTTTTAGAAAATTAATAAATAATTACTTATAATATTTTTTTAAATATGTTCTAAAGAAACGTCGTTGATCATGAATCTTGTTTGTGTGAATGTAACTGTAATTAAGGTGAAAATCACGAGGTTTTAAAAAATGTTCATTTATCTGTAACTGGGTGGTAGAGCCAGTGTAAAATGCCGTGAAGCCGTGATGCCGTTCACACCGTGAACGAGGATGTTCTTGACTCAAATTATCTTTAGAAAGACGTAGCTGTCGAATAAGTAGATATTTAAAGCTCCTAGTAAGTAATATACTGTCATACGACCGCAAATAGAAATGACTTTTTGCCTCTTTTGTTGGTACCTGGTAGATTTGGATGTCCATGGTTTCTATTAATTTATCTATTACTATTTCTTTCTAATACTTTATCTATTACCTACCCATAAAATAGAACCATATCGATTGAATAAACAGCAATTTTCAATTCATTTTCAATATCTCTGAGGTTCAATTTTTCCCAAGATATTATTATCTTCTGTACTTACTAAAATAATTCAGAAGTTCGAAGCTTGTGTTCAGTACATGGTTTCATTTTCAATATCTCTGAGGTTAAATTTTTCCCAAGATATATTCTGTAGGTACTAAAATATTTCAGGAGTTCGAAGCTTGTATTCACTACATTCAAACAACGGAATATAATCCGATGTAGGTAAAGCACTCTAAAACACACGAATGTAGATAATCCGTTTCAAAATACCCAACCAAGTTAAGGTAGCAGCTTTATGGAGGTTAATTAAAAAGAAAATTCGCAATCCTTTACGTACAAAAGCCTTTTATGTTTGTGTATTATTGTGAGATGAGTTCGTTAGAGATCTATTTGTAAACCGATTACGCCGGAGACCGCTGGTCGGACGCGTGGCGCCGGTGGGGTGACTCTGGAACGTATTCAAAGACCAACCGTTTGGTCAGTAGTGACATAATTTTTTACTTATAGGATTCGTATAAGAAGCACAGAAAATAAGCATGAATTTGAATACAGTAAATTGTATGTAATTATATCATCGGATCGACAAAATTTCAATTTGTTTTACCTACTGACATAATATTTACATAGGATAATAAAATCTCTCCATAAGTTTTTAATGTATCGTACCTTATGTAATGTAATAGTAAGCTATTTACTTATTTTTTATGCCCACGTAGAGATTTGGGTATAAATAAATACCTAAGTAGGTAGGACTACTAAAATAAAAATGTGAACCAAATGCTACTGTTACTTCTCTACAAGCCTACACATAAAATTTAAGAAGTGACTTACAAGCTGTGTGGAGTGCTTGCGCTTGAACATCTGGATAAATAAATTGATATTGAATTTATTGAATTTAATGCAATTGAATTAGGTACAATGACGCTGTCATTTGCATACGGAATTCGGTACGGATTCTAACTTATTTTTTAACTTTTTACTTATAGGTATTCCAATTCCCCTTTACTTAGATATTGGCCATTGCAGCAGTCAACATCATCTACACGGATGTCGTATCAGAAAAGTTAATACAAAACAATTTTCAAATAAGATTTATTACGAGCCATAATTTACATTGAGTCTCATTCAAAAAAGTACCTAAATTAAATTAAGTTCGTCCATCACAGAAACATAATAATTATGTTTTGAAATCACTTGAAAAATTAAATAACGTTTAAAAATAAGTAAAACTACTTATTTAGGAACTCAACCTCTGGAGTATATCCTAATCTGATATTATTATTATGGTATCTTTATTCATTAATATCTGCTAAATAATAAAAAATAATCTTAGTAAAATCTTAACTCATTCAATTCAAAATGCTGATTCTAATAAGATTGGCCGAACCGTGCATACCCAATCAGCTGGTACACAGCGGACTCGTCTTTAGCGGACTATCTTTTATAAGTGGACCCATTAGCTAATAAAAAAAAAATTTAGAAATAGTTATCATTAGAAAATCTTACCCTATTTAATTGCCTCCTTGATTCCAATTAAATTCACCTGACCGACCTAAACCTTATAGATGGTTCAGACCTCTTTGAATTTCTTCGAAATTTCGATCATGACCGATTTTTTCAGCCAGCCCAATCACCATTTCCTCGTATTTTCAGCACTATACATTTCGAATAAAATGTTTTCAATCGGTAACAGATGGGTGAGAGTCGCGAGTGAGATTTTCTTTGGACCTATATGTACATAATATTTGGATAATCTAGCATGCTCCAGCTAGTCAGTAATCTACATCTGAACAGACTGTCTAACTGGCTATTAACGATGCAATCGTGTTTGAATTCAATGCTCAGTAAACAATCAAACTCGTTAGACGTTGTATCCGACTACATATATGTAACGTATTAAGTGACCGTTTGCAACATTGGGTATCTTTTTACAATATGAAAATAATGTAGATATGTATAGATATTTCTATCCTAGCGTATTGTGACTTTGTCCAATTAGAGAATTCTCAGAAATGCTAGTTTGCTCCCAATATTTTCCTCTACTATAGGTGAAATTCAAATCTGCACACTCTTTATTTCCCCACTCCCTCTGTTTTACCTTTTTTTTTATGTTTCCCTACTTCCTATATTTCCGATTTTTCCTGATACATGTGTTTCCCTACTTCCTACGGTTCTCCACTACCTGTGTTTCCCCACAATTTGGAAATTGATTATAAATTTGGGAATTGAGCGAGATTGGGGAAACACAAAGGTTTTCCTTACTCTCTGTATTACCCACATCTTATGTTTCCCCACACCTATGCTTCCCTACTCCCTGCAGTTTCCCAATCCCTACGTTCCCCCATCTCAAAATTGAAAAGTGTGAACACTCAATGAAAGCAACGTTTGATAATGAGCGACAGATTGACTGATATTTTTGTGTTAAGTTACTTGACTGGCTGAGAAGAATGTCATAAAGCTACTTGTAACGCGTTTTTTTTCTTCATCCTTATCGAAACAGTGAATTTAAGATTTATATAAAACTCCTTTAATTAGAATTCGGAACCAAACTATTAGAATTAGTGTATATATAAACACATATATCTGTGAATATTATCAAAGAACGCTCCGTACATGAACACTGAAACATAATCAAGGTTTGCAGGCGCCACGTACAACATTCAGACATTCGAGAACAATATCATCGTCATACTTATCGTATTTCATACGCTATAATATTATAATGTACGTGTTCATGTAATATTTTTATCGAGCGTTAATAGTGAGCCAGAGAACTCACTACGTTTCCCCACTTTCTGCGTTACTCTACTGTCTATGTTTCCACACTTCTTTTGTTTCCCCAACTCCTGCCTTTCCTCAGTCATTGGGTTCCCCACTCCATATTTCCTCCCTCCCTGTGACCCACACCCTGTTTTCCACACGTTGTTTGTACAATTTTATGCCCAATACACTTAATATTAAGCTATTTATTTAGAAACACCACAACTTAGATAACTACTTGTCTCATGCGACTTTGAGAATGGCGTCTTCAGGCGACCGAAAATAGTTCTAGATTTTGTAAAAATAACATAGGTACTCGTAGAATTTAAAGGACTATGGAAAGTTATGGCCTCAATCAAGGCTAATTGATTCGCGGTCCTCTGGACTGCCCTGCGGTCCCGCCTTGTAGCTCGCCCGCAAAAATTTACACTGCGGTTCACCCAACACCGGCCTGGCACTACACTGTCACATTAACACAATTAAGTAACTTCACTGTGACTGTTATTTTATGTTAAACTTGGAACCCTAGGTATCTACTTGATTCAAGTTTCAAAGTTTCTATGGGTTTAAAAATATTTTGAGAAAACTCTAAGAACAAATTATAGTACCTATATGTGTAGAATGTACGTAATCAACAGACCATCGAATTGAATTTGCTTTAAAACAAACAATATCGAAGGACTGTCCATTTAACCTCACACTTTTCTACAAGCAGACCTCCTCAACCGTAGCGGACAGCGTACCGCCACCGTGTAGGCAGCTATAGTTTTATCAATCATCGAAGTTTTTTTTATTATCTTTATTGTGAATTTGCGCACATTCAGCCATTCCGCCTATTTAGCCATGAAGAAAAAAGAAATATTAAATAACAAGTTTAAATACAGTTTTTTCCTACCTACTAGTATCGTTTATAATTATTGTGTCGCCTGTTATTGGTGCCAGTGCCAGTAAACCCATTAATGACCCACTACAGGGTCGGGTCTCCTTCTCGTAATGAGAGGGATGTAGGCCTTAGTCCACCACGCTGGCCTACTGTGGGCTGGTGGACTTCACATAGGCTTTGAGAACATATTTTTTTTTGTGAACTCTCAGGCATGCAGTATTCCTCACGATGTTTTCCTTCACCGTAACAGCAGGTGATATTTAATTTTATAAAGCGCACATAACTTTTTTACAGTCATTGGTGCGTGCCACTGGGAGTCGAACCCGGACCCATCGATTCGAGGTTGAATTCTAAGCCACTGGGCTATCACCGCTGTTAGTGGTAGGTAAAGTTATTGTCCTTAAAGTGAATTGATTCGCGACAATCGCGACCGCCGCCGCGCCGTACCTACGAGTAGGTATGTATCGCGGTGGCTTTGTCGCACACCACAACATTTATCAACACTGTGGTCAACCAATGCTGGCAATTCTTAACACTGATAATTATTTAAATGAAAAGACATAAGTAAATTAGTATTATGCCGTTAATCCAGGTCTAGGTAGGTACCTACTTCACTGATATTTTAGCATCGCTACCATTAAAATTTAGATTAGATTAATAGAACGGCACTGAAACCCAAGGTTTTAGCGACCCCCATTAGTATATTTCTATCTATCTTTCTAGAAATTTAACTACGTCAACCATATGAATATATTTACTTCACGCCGGGCTATGAAATTAGCGATATCTAAGTAGATTTATTCAAACTCAAGAAACTTTTACAGTAATTAGGTTTCTCTGCATGTGGTATACCTAAACACTTCTGAAATCATTTCAATACCATTTTTTTGCACTAGAGACTACTAACATCATTCTGTCAAAAGCATTAAACCATTTCATATTGATTAAAATCTGTATTCAAGCTATTAACAGCAAACGTCTGAAACAAAACACGATACAACATTACAGCCAAGCGTACCGACGTCGCAGCGTTGATAAGCGCTATCAGCCACAGTCGTCGTGCAACAAGTGCAGAGAAGCGGGAATTTTTCCGAGCCGTCTTGTGGGGGCGGGGCGCCACGCCCAGCCGTGCGCACGCCCACCCACCCGTCTTGAGATACTCCCAGGCGACAGATAAGATATTCACACATTCACTCCTTCGCTCCTAGTACCTACCTAAACTTTATTACAAGTGTTACCACATTCACCCTAATTGTAACGCGATAGAGCCTCGCACAGTGGGTACATATTTGTTGTTTACGTTGTGCTTATATTTTGTCGTTTATTGCGACTTGTTTTTTAATGAACTATTCGTTATGAATGCGGTTAATATTTAATGCCATTATTCAAAATTATGCAATTTCCTAATGAGCCCATTAGCGAAAAACGCTTTTAATGACATTGCCACTTTTCGATTCAAGAGGGACTCTTAATCGCTAAAAGTTTGTTTGAAACTAAGGTTGACTAGAAAACTTATATAGACGTCTCTCTCCGCGTAAACCGCAGCCAGCGGACCGACAGAATGAGATACGTAATAGGGCGTCGAAATGAAAAAGCTCATTATATTTCCCTTTCAACAATGGAACTAAACAAAAATGTTTGATGACATAAAACTTGCGCGCGTCCCTGTCGCACGTTTGGACTTCGTTACGAGTGCGAAAGAGGAGCGAACGGCGCGCATTTTCCCGGCAAATGAAGCGTGGCCAGACCACAGATTGACCGCAGAGAATGGAGGCAGCGAGTGACAGAATGGCGGCGACTCAGTAGTAGAGAGTCGCGCGATCGGTGTACACGCGTGCAGCCTCCGACACGCGCTGCGTTGACTCATCCGGCCGCTCGGTGTGACAGAGTGACGGACGCGGTAAATACCTGTGACTGTGACCGACGTGGGACTTACGCTCGCCTCTATTTGCAAAAAATATAACGCTCGATTAGGAAACCGGCGCTGACGCAACGCGCGGGAAAATATCTTGAATGATCGCCGCTCAGCTGATATTGACAAGACCTGCGTATCCGCACGTGAAAATTCCGCTCGAGGTTCTCGGAAATCTCTAGCCGTTTTGTTCGAATGATACAAATATTTTTGACCGTTCCCGACGTGACCCTACGATAGTGACTCACATAAAATGACGAAAGTGAAGTTGAAACACAACTCCTCGAGGCCCGCTCTGACTATTCGCTGTAAATGTTGAATTAAGGAAGGAACTATGCAAATAATCGATTGTTTACTTGTTGTCAGAAACGTTTAACGTGTCAGTGAAACTTTGTTATTAAACTAAAGGTAGAGTTATTAAACTGTTATCGTGAAGATTGTGACGCCGGTAACTTATTTGGGCAACTTTTTATTTTTTAGAAATCCAAAGATCTCAGATAAAAGACTGCGTCTTATATAAGTAAAGTAGATATTGTCATATTTTTATTAGGCTTTACCTAACGTAAAGTGATAGTTTGTTTGTTAAACAATAAAGAGGAAAATTCGTTGGATTCGCGCCAAGTCTGTACGTCTCATAAATATTAAAGGAAAAAATTACTCATCGAAGGTTAAAGGACGGAGAAAGTGTGTGTTCTAAAACTAAACATTCAAATCTGATGAGCGAGCGGTGACCTTGAAGCGTGACGTGAAGGCCTCTTCACACGAGAGGCGTGTAGTGACGTAACAAGTGTGATGCGGCCGTGAAGGATGCACCTGCCGTTTGAGTCTAGGGGCCGGCGGCGCCGCGAGATGGCCGATCTGGAGCCCTGGTGGTACCAGACCATCATCGAGGACATCATCGGAGAGCATCCCGATCTAGGTAACTGTCTTCACTTATATGTACTACCCTCTGTACTTACACTTTTGTGCATACATGTACTGATACTATTTACATTATTGAAATCCAAACCATTAAACGTAGCTTTAAATGTTGGCTACTTAAATTAAATTCTTAAATCCCACGAGTTTTTTAGGTTTGTCCAGTGTTACTGTCCTACGACGATTTTTGCCATTTGATTAGAACTAGGTAGGTTTGTTTACTAAGAAACAAATACTAAGTGACCTATCTATCTCACAGTTAAAAAAAGAAATCAACAAAATAACTTTAGATAAAGGTTAGTATGCAACTAAATCATATTAATTAGCCGGTACACGAAAGGGAAATAAAAAATTAAAAGTTCGATTAAAACAGGGCCTGATTTAAACATAAGCGCAAAAATCTAATTAAAAAGGAACTCCTAGAACTTAGGTATTAAATAGATAGATAATAGATACTAGTTGTAGCACACGGACGAAGACACCTGAGTTAGGATTTGATCTAGAGAGAGATAAAAAAATATCTTATATGTTGATCCAAACTATAAACTATCTCTATGCAATGACGAAGAAAAACATTGGGAGTAAACCTGATAAGTCTTTCATTATATTCTCAAAGGCGCCAACCCGCCAGCATTAACATTGCGACCACTATATCACAATCTTTTAATGGGTCATTTTTCCCCTGACCCCCGTGACTCTTATAACCATTAACTCATCAACTGCGAGTGATGAACTTAAGATCACATAACAAACTCGCCGTCGGTTTTTATAGGCCCGATCCGCTTGGTCACGGATGTATTCCACGTATTATGGAATACGTGGTATACGAGCCTATACGAGGTATAAATCTAAAAATAGAGAATCGTTTATTCCTATTTGTGTCTGATTTAATATTTAATCCTATATTTGTAATAAATGCCTGTGTGTCAAAAACAACCTAATAAATTTATGATTAAAATAAATAATCATAATTATATGTATTATTTGTTTTCTAATTGGAACGGATAGCTGTTTATTTCAAAACTTTATGTAACTCTGACTCTACATTCGAATAACATAGTTAATACCTATTCGATAAAATTTGTACTTTCATTGTTAAAACATAACTGTCTCTTTATTATCTATAGTACACTTAAAAGTAAATATAAACTATTTTACGTAAATAAATTAGATTATATTGGAGTAAAGAAAAATGCTACGAACAAAAGACTTCAACGCATACGTCGAGGGAAAAAATCATAAAGTAGCACAACCTACCTTTACAATTCTATTACCTAAAATCATTTTAGTTTGCTTTACCTATTATACATCATATACAAAATACAAGGTTGTAAATAAGAACTATTTACCGCTCCAAATGTAATGCTAATGGAAAAAGGAAGTAAAGCACAAAGGGAGATCCCACTGTAAGATTACTGGAATTTTTTACACTTAAGATACTTTTCCAGAGAGGGCTCTGTACCCTTAGTCTGAGTTTTAGCAGTTCCGAAACGAAACGCACACATACACAGCTTACCAGACGAAAATGCACAGTGTAATAACCAACAGAGGAAAAAGATTTTTAGAAGAGTTACTGTTAAAAAATTATTAAAGCATTAGATAAATCATCACAAAAATTGCTTTATTTTTCATCAACACTCTTTCAATGTTTAATAATATTAATGAAACATAATAACCGTGAATTGGCCGTAATGCACTGTAAAATTTCGAACTAATTATTATCCCGTAGGTATTAAATATTTGTTAGTATTATAATCTCTAACGATAACATATTCATATCTTTCACTCTATACAAAAATTTGATTTTCAATTTTTTAACTCCTCTAAAAATCTTTTACCTCTATTGGTTATTACACTGTGGACTCCTGTGTAGTAAGCTGTGTATGAATTACGTATATATCCGAAACGAAACGCACAAACGTTTCGTTTCGGTATCGCTAAAACTCAGACTAAGGGTACTGGACAACCTTCTTAAATCCACGCGGAGGAAACCACGAGCACAGTCTAGCTTCTTGTAATGTATGCAAATTAAATGCAACGTAATAGAATATTAATGAGTGATGGCGTAAAAGGGAATTTACTATTGATGCAAAGAGACATATTTCCTTAAAAATTGCTACTTTTTATCTTTATTTACCTATGGACGATTAGTGTAGCTGTCGGAAATGTGATTAAGAAATTTCCAGGGTAAGATTTGACGTTGATTCGAGATTGCAAATATTTATAGTGAACAGGAAGTGTTTATTTACTAGTATTCGAAAGACCAATTTACAAGGACCTATGTATCTTACTACTTAACTAAATGTGTGATGGCATTAACAATTTTTAAACGGAGCAACGGTGTAAATTTTTATTAAATCGTTTTTCTTTCTTGTATCACGTGACATATCAAGTAAAAATGTTTTCTATAAATATAATATATTTACTTAGACCGGTACATATTTTGTAAATGAGTACTAACAAATTTTACCAAATATTCGTAATTGTTTGTGCTATTCAAAGTGCTATCAATTAATATTTGTAATTGCTGTTCTACTTTCTTATTGTGTTAAGCAACCCACTTTAGATTTTTTTGATACCTAATAAGTATCCGTACGTAACATCTTATTAGATGTCCCGTACAGATAACAAATTTTGAAGTCTTAAAACTTGCAGAACAAAATAGTGTAATGAACGGTTACCTTTTCAAGAGCCAATAAATAAATAATCATCGTATAGGTATGATCAATGTGTTTTTCTGAAGAAGCTTTAAAGGCAATAATCTTCTTCAACACACTAATCTTCAACTTCAACGCAAGCAACCTCTTCGATAATCAGCGATAAAGAGCCACAATCGTATTTGCGTACGAATTGCAAATAACGTATTGTGCCTAATAGATACTCCGAAACGTTCCTGTAGCGTTCTAACAAAAGATAGCACAATGAGTTAAAAGAGGAGTCGCGACTGTACTCGTAGCGGCACTCGCGCTAATGAGCTCGTTCAATGCGCTAATGAGCGCTGTCCACAGGCTGTCCTTACATTAGCAACCGAAAGCTTGCTTTGTTAATCAGAAAAACCGACTTGTCAACATAGTAAAGAATGATGTAAAGTCCAAATTTCTAATTCCACGACGTATCGAGCGTAGCGATCTTACAATAGGATCTTAGGCTAACACCAGACACGTCTAATAAGTACCTACATCACGCGTTAATGTAACATGGACTCCTAAAAAAGTCATTACATTTTTTGAAGAAAATTTTACTCTAACGGCAACAATTCTACTATTTAGCGTGTAAGCTGCTATAAAAATTACCTATCTTAGAAAAAGGATAAGATAGTATTTCCAATATAATTATGTATACCTACTCGTACATAGGGGAAAAATTTTATTCGCCTGGGATAACACCGATATCATTAATTCGAACTTGCCTAAATGACAATTAATGGAGGATTAGTGAAATAATTTTAACACCTACTCATTCGACAATACAGTTTTTGATCCAACAATCTGATTAAAGTAGGTACCTACATGTTATGTTTAGTGCTCACGTCAATAATATTTCACGATTCCAATAAAGTAGCACCAAAATTTGATTAAATTACAAAAAATATTTTTATTGTGCAATATATTCTGCGAACACTTGGTCAAGATCTGATTATAAAAACCCAAAATCACAATCAGGCCTCTTGTTGAGCAACGCAAGGCAAAGTTTTTTATGTTTTTTATATATTATGACACTTGTTGCTACACGGACTTTATAATGTTTGTACTGTATTCTTGAGTAGGTACCTTCCAAACAATATTCCTTTGCTAAATTTAGTAAAATTTTACACTGTGAATTTGTGTAATTCATTGTGGATCTTCCAAAAAAAGGAAGTTAATAAAACGGCAATAATAACATATTATTTTGTCCCGCATCCACTGTAGCTAGCTCATCTAGCGGCATTCAAGGCGCAAACTAATTATATCACTTACAGTCACACTGAGAATGAGCTAATATTCGCTCAAATAAGCAGAATCTAGGGTACGATTGCCCAGCCCACATAGCCGTTCTATCCACTTCCTATTTCTATGGTAAGATCCCTGGTTCGATTCGAAAATTTGACGCAGCAAGGATGACGAATTAAAGTTTCTCTGCGCTGTCAAACTCCATATCAACCATTTTACAGTAAAGTATCTTGGAGGGACTTGTACTTCCATTCAACACTTACTATGTTTGAAACAAGGAACAATGCTATTTCATTATTCCATAATATTTTTCCCATATAAAAGTTTAATTTCTAAAAATTATTCAGCTTTTTTACTTATCCTTTTGCTGTTTTATACCTAAAGGCATAATATTTCAGATTTTACAGATTAAAAGTTTCAGTAATGACGTCAAAATATCAGAAGCAGCCAAAATACGTCAAGTGTAGCTTTCACCGTAATACGATTATTGGATTGTTAATGATAGGATCGCTTCGTCGCCCGCGCATCGCGTCGCGCTGAGGATCCCTACACCGCGACCGCACTCCCGGCCCGCAGTTGTGGCCGTATAATTTGTATATACCTCCAGCTTCCGTAAATAGAGAAACCACAGTTATACTATTAATGTTTTTTATAGCTCCCCAACCCGTTACTCGGCGATTTTAAAGAAATCCGAAGCTCAAACGGCTCTAACCGCATCTCAAATTGACAGCTAAACTTGATTCACGTTTCACGTCATATTTTTGTGTTGACGAACTGTAATTTGTGGTGCTTCTTCATTTTTTCTAGATTTTCAAGTATATGGTTATAGAGGATATAAATTAGTAGAAGGATTAGGCCGCGCTCACTAGGCGCTCACTACAAAAATAAGCCTTGTCTACATATTAAATTGTTTTCGACATGATTATGTATTATGTTACTGGATGAAACAATCTGAAATTCTGTAAAGAGCTTATTTGCACTTAATCCTTAAAAAATAGATTTAACTGTCGAAAAACCAATCATTTCATATATCAAAATATAGGCGGGTACCTATGGTTTAAAGCGTTAAATTAACTCCCTGAAATAATTGATTAAATTAATAGGTATTATAACAATGTTGGTTTTACCGTTTAACTGTTTTCCTTGTCCAATCTTATTTTTATGGTGTTGCCAATTAACCGTAGCCCAGGCGTATGATAAAATGGGCATTTATGCAACCGGCGATAAAACCTACGTGTTTAGTGTGCTTATTTTAATAACGCAAAGGGTAAACAATTCATTTAAAATAAACAACACGTCACACTGATACGTGCATGTACCTACGTGGATGCCATATACACACATGATAAGAACACACCGCCCATCAAAAACAGAAATTTAAACTTATCATTTAAATCTCTCCTCCACCTTACTGTTATACATTAATCCAGCGTGGTAGACTTAGGCCTACAACGTTTTTATTGTGAGCAGAGATTCTCTGCAGCGGGTAATAGCGGTAAATTAATAAATACCTATCTTTCATTTCCAGTTAAAACCGGGAGCCCGGACTACATGTGCTCGCAACTACCCAACCACTGGCGGTCGAACAAGACGCTGCCCAGCGGGTTCAAGGTGGTGGCTCTGAGCGACGTGGTCGACGGCACGCTGGTCACCGTCCGCGCCGGCAACGACGAGAACTGCTCGGCAGAGCTCAGGAACAACACTGCTATCATGAAAAACAGGGTCGCTAAGTTTAATGATCTGCGCTTCGTCGGACGGAGTGGGCGAGGTGAGTACTCTTACCTTCCCCCTTCAAAAACAACCTCTCAAACAAAAAAAACTGCACCAAAATCAGTCCACCCGTTTGAACTCTACATACAGATAAACAGAGGCATACACAGACGAGCAGACACTATTTATACGCGCGGGTTAAAAAAATAAAAATAGTGAAGATCATGATTTAGGCCTGTTTTTTAAAAATCGAGTGTTCATCAATATTTCCAGCTTGTGTGTGTGTCAACAACAACAATACAACATACAATTTTGTTAAATAAAATGTCTATATCTCAAGATCGGACCAGCCGATTGAGACCCGCGACACGGTTTTCAAGTTAAAAGTTCATGAAGACTTAGATCTTATTGGATTTGAGTCAATCGGTCAAGCCGTTCTAAAGTGTCTACGAACAAAAGAATCCTCCATGTAAATTCCCAGCTTATTTGATACAAGGATTAAGGCTTACTACCTATAAGCCAGTTATTATACAGTAGTTTACAGTTGGTACGGTACAGTTTGGTACGACAATATATAAACATAACCAGGTTACAGTCGGCGGACGCAAATCACGGCGCGGGGATTAACCAATTATTATCTAACTCCACTGTATTAGTTAACCGGCGCCATAATCTGTGATGGTTTAACTGAATTCCTATTGCTATGGAAATTTCAGATACCTACAGCATTTGTAAGCTAGACTCGGTTCATAGATTAGATAAGAACCTAAACAACAGAAAAGTAGCTGTAGGTACGTATCGCCGTTAATGTTTAAACTTGCCATATTGTTTAACTATTTCTACTTACATCTACCTCCTTCCCATTTACCATCTTAATCCCGTTTATCACCACTTTATGGGTTAAATTATAATTTAGGACTTGTCCAAATTTTTTAACACCGATGCACGCGCGATTTTCACGCAAAGCGGCTTAGGTAAATCTCTCATGTACCTATAGTTACGTAGTAAGCAGAAACGCGCAAGTAGAAAAATAGACGCGCGATTAACGTCTAATACATCATTACAGAGATACAGACAGATACGGTGATAAACAAAATAATCGTTTGCGGTAAAGAAATGAACGTTTTCTACATCACGAATGTGAAATTCTGCGTCGTCGCGTCGACGCTGACGCCGCACGAACCGAGTAATCACGGGTAATTTGTTGTTAATTTACTAACGCAGGAATGTCAAATTCCGTAATCACAAAACAAAAGTAATGCCTCAACATGGAATTGAATAAAATTTGAATAGACTCTTTTCACGGGTTAGCCATACTGAGGATAATATAACTGCGCATCATTCTGTTGTTTTTCCACCAAAAACGGGTATTCTTTTGATTGAACTTTCAGGGTTTTTCAACACAATCACGTGTAATTTGTACCTAGTTAATTTACTAACGCAGTAACGTCAAATCAAAAATAATGCTTAAACATGGAATTGAATAAATAGACAATTCATTGGATAGTAATATCTACTGGCAGCAACCGTTAGTACTCGTATGTGCCAGTGTAGAGCACGGGTCGCCCCGAGTCACCACGGGTCCCCAAAACAGGGGAAGGCCTGGAGACACCACCACGCTGCTCCTATGGTTATTTTTCCTTTTGTGTTCTCTTCCAAAGATGCGTATTGTTTTGATTGAACTTTCATAGCGTCGCAAGTCACAAGTCGTGACTTCAGATCTATTACAGAATCACGGGTAATTTGCTGCTAATTTACTAACGGATGAATGTAAAATTCCATTGTTTGTTTGATGATAATTGATTTTAATGGATTTATAACGCTAATGAGGAGGTTTTGTTGCGTAACATGTCTATGTTCAGTGCCCTTAAAAATTAAGAAATAAAAATTTTGACAAAATAGATTATAATTTTCAGGACCTCCGGTAAGGTTTAACGTCCGACGCCAGTCGAACGCAACAGAACCCTAAAGCCAGTCCAGGAAGTGTTTCCATAATTGCATTTGCCGAAATTGGTAATAATATATTTTATTACCAATACCAATAATATATAAACTTTTAGTATCTTATAGCACCTAGTAACGTTTAGCACCTACAATCTTTGCAAGCCGCGATTATTGAGTATTGAATATTAAAAAAAATTGGGACTGGGAGAATTCCTTCAGTTTGGTTACTTTAGACCCATCCCACCTTTTCTTTTTAGACAATCTAGCTTACTGAAAGTGGGAACATCATAAAGCAATGTAATAGAAGTACAAAACAACCGAAAACGTTGCTTTCTCCTGCATCGAACGGTCGGGATAAGTCGGATTTTAATTTCCAAACCACAAGCCGTAAACGACGTTCGCACTTTACTGTTCCATTGTGTTGGGCCGGAGCAGCCGACGCCATTACTGGCCCTCATGTGCCACTTATGTAAAAAGTTGTAAAATCACAGAGATCATTCCATACACTCGTAAAATATATACTCGTATGTGTATCATAGAGTCTATGTAAGAAAATATACAAAATTACGTCACCTTTTATAAGTAGTAGAGCCTTTGTAGATTGCCTATGGCTATGGGGGTACTCTGTAACTTACTCTCCGAAAAGCAGCATGTTTTTTTCCGTTTGAGACTGTTTCGCGGAAAGGTAGACTCGAAGAAAATGCGCATTTTAACCATGTAGTTATTTTGGCAAGTTTTAATAAATATATTAGCAAACATGTTCTTCATGTCTTGTGTATAGTTTCTATAGGTGTGCCGGAGATGTTTTATTTTTATCCAAAAAGGTAGCGAGTTAGCATACGATCTCAGACAGAATACCTATTCAATTTGAGGTTGAACGTTGTTTTAACTTTCGGCTAGTGACCACTTAACATCAGGTGTCTATTAATATCGATTGTTTACAGACAACTATAAGAACTGATAACGGATTTTGTTTTCATAAATCTTATTCATAAGCTTTCAAGAAAATACCTAATACGATAACACTGTATTGTAATAAAATAATGTAAACTAGTAATTGACTATAATTTTTCCCCAAATGTAAATTGCTAAACCTATTAATTACATACATACTGAGTATTTAGAAGTTGAACTTGACTGTAAACCGGCGGTAATTAAAGCATTAAAAATATAGCAATCGTTGCTTAAATAAAGGTACACATATCATTCCAAAAAAGGGAGAATACACAACGTTATCGTGTAAGTTGACACCAGTAGTAAATGCAGTGCCATTGGTTCCGACGTGGTCATCACAACACTGCAAGCACAGCGCGACGAGATCCAAACTGACAGATCCGAACCGAGGTACCGGTGGCCCGCACCGAATTAAGATACGAAACCGATATTGTTACTTCACTTAAGCGTCACACAATAAAACAACTAAAGGACAACTTTAGTTTTTCGTGGAGCATACCTTTCAAATAAAATTAGGCAACTCGATGACAGATTCACAGAACTGATGGTATTCGTTAGTTAGTTTGATCAATTAATAGGTCTCGATTTCAACAATGGTCACGGTCATCGTATCAGATTAAACTGACACAACCTATTAGTGCAATACCAGTAACGCCTTCGTGTTAATTTGAAGATGAAATTTTATAGACAATTTTAAGTGTTCTGGCTATATTCTTATAGTGTGGTTGTACACATAAACCGATTTTTATTCACTTTCTTTAATTATTATGTACTTTATTGTTATGTCAATGAATTACAAGTAAAATATCAGGATCATGACCTACTCGTATTGTAAGCTTTCCTAGGATTGAATCTAAACATTTCATGTTTTTAAATGCTTAAGACATTTTAGATAAAACTGCCATGAGTTGGGTACCTTGTCGAAGTATATAATTTAATCATACTGCCTCACTTCCTTCTTTCACAGTAAAACATTGCAGTAACAACTTGTTTGAGCATTGAATTAGCTACATACATCACGAATTGTGAATCCAATTGTAATAAAGTCCAGATTGCCTCAAAAATTAGTCTTGTCGTCAAATTGAACACATAATTAGGAGCGAGCGGTCGGTGCATAAACGGCATGACCAGAATGTGACCAAATCATTTTGTGTAGCGGTCATCATCGTATTTCATTTTTTGTTCTTATTCCCGACGCGCTCGTTTCACGCTGGCAAATGAGCGAGGGACTAAATCACCTTTCTATACGAATTATTAGATGGAACTGCCTGCTTCAGAGCATGTCCATTTCTACAAATGCTAAGGGTGTTTCAGTAAGATGTCTCTCAAAGACAAAGACAAAGCGTTTATTTGCACAAATAAAGGTATAGAGTTGTTATAAATTATTTAGATCATCTCTTGTTATATTATTTATTTAAGCTTTATTGCGAAACCTATAAACACTACGTTATAAAGGGCGGACTTACTGCCTTACGGTGTTCTCTCCCAATCAACAAGGTTCAAGGTAATGGTGAAAAAATCAAATAATAAAGAAATAAAACAAAAAAGTGGGAAGGTAGGTATTCTCAAATATAATATTAAACAAATAAACATAACCTAAATATACATAAAATTATAAGTGCATACATACTAGGTATATAGGTACATAAATATGTAGGTTATAGCATTGTAAATATATATTGTACTAACATTCTTTTCATTTCATTTATTATAGCATCATAACATCTATATCATTGCTTATTCTTCTTTTATTTACTTTGTGCTTTTTCTATATTCTTTCTTATATACTTGGTGTTGTTTACTTTCCATTTTATTCCACAAATTTATTGTATGGGTTGAATCTTCACTGAAATTAAATATTGTTATTTCGATGTTAGGATGGCTACTTAAAAGTTTATTATTTGGGTCTAGCTATGAGTATTACCTTTTCTTTATTCTAAATTACCTTTTTCTATTGAAAACATGTTATTATTTACTTAGTAAATCTGTGTTGTAAATTTATTCTTTGACATAATCAATGTTTTGACTTGTATAATGACATTATTAGTTTTCTTTTAAATTTCCATAGAGTACTCAAACATTGTCTTTTTTAATTTAGTTTTAAATATTGTAATTCTGTGTAAATTAATACTGGTTCAGGATAATTCCTTCTAAAGTCCGAAAAATAATTTAATATTTTAAATTTGAAATAGTTTGACATTCTGCGAGATGGAAGTCGAGAGTGCTGTGGAAAGGGATTCTGTTCGGGGTCTTGGAACTATCAACATCTCTCTTAAGAAAATTCTGTTCGGGGTCTTCTAACTATCAACATCTCTCTTAAGAAAATTCTGTTCGGGGTCTTGGAACGATCAACATCTCTCTTAAGAAGATTCGGTTCGAGGTCTTGAAGCAACTAACATCTCTCTGTGAAAATTCTACTCTGGGTTCTCAAACCAACATCTATAGAAGAATTCCAGTCCTGGTCGTGAGACAAGCTGCATCTCCGAAGATCATTCTGCTCCTGGTGTGGTGTCAAGTGGTGTGGTTCCGTGCCGTGACTTCTGATCCGGGCAACTTCACCGGTGTCTCCGCGGCGGGTCTGTTGGAGAGACTGCCGCCACGCTACGAGCGACCTGACTTGGACGAACAAACGTTAAAACAAACTCTCGACTACATCTCACATCTCAACTGGACTCGACAGGCAACCTCTCTCACTTTACTTAGTTTACTTCTTTTTTACTTTACCTGTATCTCTTTTTAAAAACAATTTGTACACCAAGAGTATTAAATTACTAGCCCTCTAACTAACTCTTTTATTTCACTACAAGGTATCTAAAGTTATGTACCTATAAGTTGTTGGCTAGTTCGAAAACTTGAAAATTTGTAAGTAGAAATACAAATCCTCAGAAGTCACCTACGGTGCGGTACGGTGGAGATTATGAATTCAATATTAAAATAAAGGCGTATCTGGCATCTGCCTTCTTTCTAGGTGAATTCTAATTAAAATAAAACGCTAAGTACATATGCAAACAGATTAAAAGAAACCAAAAGCGAAGATTACGGCTACCGATTAGCTAAGGTGCGTAAAATTTTAATGGTACACGGTCGTAAGGTCAGGGTCGTCGTTCGTTATCATAAGTACCTATATTTCATAACTGACTGGCGCTAAGGTATGTTAGGTCGCCGGATGTCCGGGTTTTGTCAGAACGTGTTTATTAATGTTTATGTTATGAATACAAAACGAGCGATTATTTAATTACGAGTGTAAAACCTTAACCAAACAAAAAAAAGAATGGGTTTACAAATAAAATTGAATTCAAACTCAAAATATTAAAATTTAATAATTTTGGTTTTATTTTTCATTAAAAATAATGAGGAATCATACCTTAGGATTCTTTAAAATGTTCTCGAAGGTATGTGAAGTGCACCAAGCCGCATGAGGCCCTCGAGCAGCGTGGTGGAATAAGGCCTACGTCCTTCTCATTGTGTGACCTGCAAACCCATTTACCGCTTCTACGTTGTTTAAAAATATATTTCGCCTTGAATTTTGTAGTTTTTGATGAGTTCATACGGCTTCTGGGGTCACTTAAAAGTACACAGTATACGTAAACACTGCACGTGCACGTTAAAACAAGCCTGCGCAGCGAACCGTGAAGAAGCACCGACGTTAAATTGATATCAAAGTTCATTATTCGATAATAACAAAATTATAAAAATCTCGATGGTATTTTTGCGCAATGCAATTGACCCACTGAATAGATAAAGAAGACACCCCTAGGTAGATACGTTTCTAAATACTATAGAAGGTTTTAAGGTATATTAAAACAAAAAATTAAAAGCACATTTCATTTTTATATTATTATTGTTTTGCATAATTAGAGAACGTAATCCACTCTTTGAAGTTGTTGGAGGCTTCCCTAATCTACGCTACTCCGCCCTGTTATGAACTCTTCCGAGTCTGAATTCAAGGCACAGGACAGCCCATGCATCTTTTGCCCAAACTAAAGCCTTTACTTGTTAACTTTGAGAACTAAGTCAAATACTTCCATTCATCTGTGTCTACGAATTTCATTATTACCTTTAAAAGTCTATGAATCTATGATGAAATTCAGTAAAACGTTATACAAAATAAACTAGTTAATACAAAACATATAATGAAATCGACTCTAACATACCTATTATGCACACCTATCAATTCACTTTGTGCCTACAGTTATCATATTACTTCATCTCATATACCTACTCTAGATATAAAATACGCGTCAGAAATACGCGTTACAGTCAGTGAATAAATGATATTCCGTTTACTAGTTTAACTGAACTAATCTAAGAAGGACAGTATTATGTTACCTCCGCACAGTTACATTACACGGCTATTTCACGGCGTATTGATTCACTCAGAACAGAACTTTAACATAATACTAACGAGTATAAGTATATGATCAAATACCTCCATGGGTTCACTTTACACGCCTTCAAATAAAATATGAAACTACGTGTACGTAACATACGCGTGAATATTGATTAAGTACCTACTACAATAACATTAATTGCGTTTCTACAATATTACAATTAGGGCATATGAGTAAAACAAGTTAAAACAATTTCGCCTGTTCATTGATCTTCCTCATCCGTATAGGTGCATTTGCGCATCGTCCGTCATGTAATGAAAATGTCACCGCAAATATTTTCCTGAAAATCGTGTCATACTCGTACATAACGCGAGTGTGACCGAGTCGTCTTCACTCACAAATGTCACTCAGGATTTACGCTCGATCGTAAATCAAAATGGCCGCCATTCCCTCCTACGCCTCACCCTTCACGGCCCACCTGCGCCCGCGCACAATAATTGAATATTTCACGGAGCTCTCTCAACACCTCTGGAAGATGGCCATTGGAATACAATGTTATATTTTACAGCCTCGCGCGTATTATGTTAGGTTCTAAACCGTTGATGAGTGATTATGTAAAATGCATTAAGTTTAATAGCAATTTTAAATGCAATATTTCACATCGTTCAAGACACGCCTTTGCAGTTTAGCAGCCAATGTTTTATGATGATTTGTTTCCGTATTGAAACGTATCGTTGACTCTAATGTTGCTTTGTGACGCGAGCGAGAGCGACACAGATAGCCGTATAAGAATTTCACGGTGTCAGAAGTATTCCAATCTGCATTGTGATCCATATTAAAATAATAAAATGTGATGAAAATAACATAAGTTATTAATAAGTATTGGATACAATGTTGTGTATTTGAGTGAATGCTTGAGAATAATCCTATCATATCTACAAAGTGAGTTAAGGTATAAAAATATATTTAGGCCACACTGAAAAAAGTTTAGAAATTTTGTTTAAATATAAGTGCTCTACTTTTAAAGACCTTAGTCCACGACACTGGCCTATTGCTCATTGTCCATTTTCTTTTTAGGTAGGTCTAAAGAGAAAAAATCTTTTGATAAAAGCTCTTCTCTGCCACCACTTGAACACTTCTTTGTTTAGTTCTGAAAGTACTTAATGTAAAAAACCTATCTATCAGCCACTGCAAGTTCTCTGCTGAAAATAACAATAACATGCCTAACGATTTATTCCAGTTTCCTCATTTGAACATGAAAAAGATATTATTATCATGTAAACAAGTCTTAACTAGTTCCAAAGCACCGGAAACGTTGGGCGTGTGATGTGATTATATTTATTGTTATCTTTTCTGTTTACACTCGTAGTTCCCACAGGTTTAAATATACTTACTGCATTTAAGTAACTACCATATATGGGCCGAAAAGCAAGAAATATTAAAATATTTTCCTATACCTGGTTAATGAAACTTTCAACCCTCTTGAACAGAAAAAAGCGAATATCTACTTAACTTTTTTACGAGTAAGTCCTGTATATAAGGTAGGTATACATCTTACACGTGATACATACCCATTGTTTAACTATTGTGTCTATTTATTGAACAAGCAAAGTGTTAAAAATGTTACTTAATATCTTCATGACTACATGACTCAGTTCCGCGCACGAAATTTGCCATAGGTAGGATTCGGAAAACTTAATTCAGAAGATTTTTAATTGTAAAATAAACGTTATTACTTGGTTGTCACACTTTTTGAATTTATGGTAGGATGTGTTAATGAAATAAAACTATATTGTAAACTCGGCACTAAATTCAAATCAAAACAAGCTTTCACACGCTTAATAAGCACGTGACCACGCAAATGACTCAGCTATGCTACGCTAATCAAAAAGGAATACTTAAACAGCGCGCCTAACCTAGCCTAAACCAGCTGAAATCAATCATTTATACTAAATCGAGAGAGCGCTACACGCGAATTATCTGCATTAGACATGTTAATCCACTCATTTTAACTGTAATTTTATTCCGTATTTATCGGTGCATTCATTACTGTCGACCGCAAATCGGGCACCCAAAAAGCTCGCCATTTTCCACCATACGAGCCGCCCGATAGCCAGTAGCCAGGGAATGCGCACACCACGCGCAAAAGTGTCATTCAATGCACACCAACCTATTTTAATATACAACATTAATTGTGCAATTATACAATATTACGATTATCTTGTCGCTTTGTTAGAATCCAATAAAGCGGTTTCACGGTGTGGATAGTTTGAGTTATTTTATGGAACACCATTGGTTGCTAATTGAGTCAACATCTGCCGATGTTGATGGGAGTGAGCGGTTTGGGATTGAAGACCATGTTGAACAAACGTAGCATAAGACGTTAGACGCGCTACTTTTGAGTGGCATGGTGATTGGAGTGAGTGGCTTAGGTTTGAAGACCGTGTTGAACAAAGGTAGCAAAGAACGTCCTACTGTTAGGTAGCATGTACATCTACGGTACACGATAAAACATAACTGAATGAGTACGTACAGAGAGGAGAATGGTAGATGTAGGTAGAGGTCCTGGAGGACGAGGTTGCAGACTGTTGTTAATATTGTTGATGACAATTTAAAGATTAGGTATAGAACCATGATTAGAAGGTACGCTCGGATATCCCCGTTACTTAGTCCTTTGAACATCAGATAGTAGTTTGGTCCTTTGAACTTTATATGTTGTTCAAAGGTTTTTAACCACCTGATATCAGGTTACAAAGCTAAATGCTACATTGATAATTTAGTATCAAATAGAGATCATCATTGGAATAAAATTAGAATTAATAATTAATTTTATATGCCTTTGTCGAAACGACAATAGATACATTTTACTATTTGTACACATAGTATTAAGATATTAACAGGTGCATTTGTTTCAGGAAAGAGCTTCTCACTAACGATAACAGTATCGACGTCGCCACCGCAAGTAGCCACCTACATCAAAGCCATCAAGGTGACTGTAGACGGCCCTCGGGAACCTCGCTCGAAAAGCAGTAAGTCTACTTCTACTATTTCTTAGTCTACTATTTCTATCTACACATGTACAAATACCAAATTTGTAGAGTGGTAGAGTTTTTATGTTGCCGATCTAAGCTCAAAAATAATTCAGCAATGATTTTCAGGGCCTAGAAATAGTATAGGTACTATAGAAATATTTATAACTTTAAAATTTTATAAAATTATCTACAACGTTAGGATTAACTTCATAGATGCCACGGATAAACAAAAGGTAAAGACATACCAACACATATACCAAAGCAGAAAAAAATTTTAGATCATCGTTTAAACTTTGTTTTCAAATGCTAGCATTTCAAATAAATCAAGCTCATAAATTGATGGCCTGATAGACAAAACACACCGCAAGGCTGCGGAAACTAAATTAACACTAATAATACAAAACAACCGTAACAGACATTGCTTAATGTTAAACTAAATTTAATTTAATTTGATTGAACATGTCATGCCCGAGGTCCCATTTGTTATTATTCGTCGCCCTGTTACAAAAACCACACTCCGACGTAAACAATTAAAATATATTATTATTATGGACAGTTCTATTAACGTTAAGCTGGAAGCTTAATCAACATGTACTTAATTGGGCCCTATGAGTCTCTATCATAATAATATAGGTGATAAAGTTGTATTTCGCCCGTAGTAAGTATTTGACAGAGGGTAGCCTCAATAAATACCCGCAATCGTAGAAACGAAATACTCTATGTCTAAGACCTCAAACCTCTTCGGTGGTATTCTTCAACTCTAGTGGAGGGCTCTGGGATCACCTACGGAACGGCGCCCTTGCGTTGCGTTGGCGCAGCGCAAGGGCGCCGTTCTGGGCCCGTCATGGGCCCGTTCTGAAAAAGACAGAACACTTTTTCTTCACGAAGCGGCTTCCATTCGCTCATGACTCGCAGCCACGAGTTTCCGTCAAGTAAACCTTGGATGCTGATAAGATACGTTGAGCTCTCCACCCTGCTGAGATCTCCACGACAAACAGAAGACTGCAGCTCATATTCTAATCCCGAGTTACAATGATGGCGTAACGGTACTTTCTCTTCCTCCATTCATTCGTATGTAGTCGTTTCAAATATTTCCAGCAAATCTACTACCAATAAACGTACTATAAACCTATACATATCATCGCCGAAATGTATTGTTTCGAGTAAATTGTAAACAATTCTATTATTATCGTTGTTTTTACGTAGCGATACGGTCGGGCGCGCGATGTGGTCGCGCTATCACTACTTGATAACCGTTTCTTCCCACGGGACTCTGTGATTTATCAGCCGTCCCACAAGGACGGTTCACGTTCTCCAGGCTATCAGCTTTATCGACTTTGGAAAAAATTCATTACTATGATAATGGCTGATTGCGTAAATATTTTTAAATCAGTTTTAAACGTGTGTGGAAGCAATTTTGAGCGGTAGTCTATAAAGCAAAAACTACATCTAAATTTCAAACAAAGCCGAGGTACATAGGTAGGTTCTCGTAATATGAAAGTGTCTTAGGAATGTCTCTTAAAATATTTGGAACAACTGGTAAATCTGGAACTACGACCGCTAGATCGATTAAACAAGAAAAGAAATTATTATATTTTTGGGACCCAAAAAAACATATAGTTGCCTCAAAATAAAAATCAGATAGATAAACTAATGAGATGAGCATTATTTTTTTCAGTCTTGATGTTGGGAGTCTTTAATATGTTTAAGATCTACATATCTGCCCTCAGTAAATAAGTAACTTTAAAAATAAAAGACTTATAAAATGGGCATTAATTTTCATAACACAAAATTACGAAATTGCTTAATGCAGTATACGTTTAATTCACATTAGAATTACTCAATACCTATTAAATATAAAGCCAAACAGTCGGTTGATAATGAACCAAACCGTCTTCCGGCATCCGCAGTCACGCGAAACTGGGAATTTTAAGACGAAAATTTTAAAAATGAAACTATCGACAAAATTGGCCGCCGAGCACGGTATGGCAGCGTTTCCCAAACATTATTGCCCTGACCTGGTTTTTCCTGTGCCTCTTTATCATGACTTTCCTATATTTTAGAGTGGAAGGTAATTTTTATTTAATTTATATCAATTTTTTATTTAATGCAAACTTTACAATACCTTCATTAAACATGTATCTATTGAAATTATTGTCATAGTTCAATCTCTGTAATAAAAAAATGTAAATAATAAAAAGTATGTAACTGCTTTTTAGTAGGAACTACAAATTTGCCAAAAAAGCATTATTTTTATTATACTCTAAGATTATTGGAGTTCACGTGACGAGTTCTAACGCAGTTCTTGATCTGACATTGTTCTTGGCCCGTAACGTAATAAAATACATGAAATTTCATGTTACTCCTCATGTGAGCAATTCTGTATGCGACCCCAGATGGGACTTCCTATCCTGGTCCATGGGTTGCAGGAATAACTGTGACCCGGGAAATTATATCAGTGACCCGATGCCGGTTCGCAACCTAACATTTGAGAAGCACTGAGTTTCGCCATATGGAGTAGTGCCAGTGGCGAACAATGTCAAATTATATCTTTAATAAGGCCTACTCACGCACGCAGCAACTGCTACACCTTTGTATCCTCAGCCTTGGTGACGGCAGGAGGCAAGTCCGACTGCCATTCTGTCAATGTGGGTATGTGTTTCCCATATGACATGGTGCACACTGTGTATGAATGAATCTCTTTCCAATCTGTAAAGATCCACTATTATGATGTTATATAGATGTTATAGTATCGTTATTTTATTATTAAGTCTTGACTGGTCTGGGCGACGAGCTCTACTCGGGTAAAAAAGAAATGAATATTCTGAATCAATATTTCAAAAATTTATATACAAATAAAATCTTTAAAATATTAGATATACCCTTCTTTGGTTGGAAACTATACACCATCATTTTTATTTGTATGCTTATACATAAGTACAAGACGAACAGTTCAACTTTAACAAAACATAAAATAGCAAACAAACAACTCTTCTTACTCCTTGCATAGGATTAATTTTGAACTTTCCTTAATTATTCGTTATAAACGTACGAATGATGGATGCAAAATAAAACTTTAAGGGGTTTAGGGAATAAAGCCGCGTATGGAATTAAGAACACAAGAAATCGCCCCAAGTTGCATTAGCTGCAGGATCGCGCTTATAGAACAATATCCCTACGGGATACGATTGTTACGACAAAGGGGCACAAAACGCGGGGACAAAAGATTTACTTAGGGCGCAGTCACATTCGAGGAGTGTAACTGGGATCTATGGTAGATCTGTTTGTTTCCGTTTAATTGCAATTTCAATCAGGAATTAAGATGTTTGGCCATTCTTACTCGTAAGTATTAATCTTCCCAACGCTTAACGCTTTACGCTAATCGTAGTCATAAAGAAGTAGTGAAATGATATGTTAACTTAAAACAATGTATTCTGATTCTCAACTCCTGCGAGCCATAGAGGGTTGTTCAAATCCATCCAGAAACCGTTCATTTTCGATCATAATTAGAAGATTTCGTATGTCAGTTGCAAGGCAATGAGCACTTCTTGGCAAATGCTTGTTAAATAAAATCAATCATTAAATACTTAATATTAAATTAGCCAGCACTCGTAGCTCCGCGGCAATAGTAGAACTTGCATGTTACACCTTGTTGTTAAACCTCGTCGGACCTAAGACGTCGGGTTGATTTGCTCTATTCTCCACCATTTTCCGTGTTCTAACGAATAGGAGCAACGTGAGATGTATTATCACAAAGAGAGTTGTAGATAGAGTGTCCAGTTATAGCTTGCAGCTCACGATAGGACATTGTCCTTAGCCCTTAAGCCCTAAAGTCCGCGGAACAAGAGAGAAGATCGCTTGAAAGGGGACTTAAAAGTTTGAGTTAATAGACTTAATTTGTAGGAGCCGCGTAGCCGGTGTAAGCCGCTTCGTTTGACCCTGCCCGGGATGTGCAACGCACTGAAATATATCGATTTCTGTTATCGATGTACGATGATTTAACTTTCTGAAAGATTTGTTCTATAAAAAAGCAAGAATTAAATTCTTGCTAGTTGAAGGTTCAATTATACGATAATTAGGTATAATTATATTATATATTATATAATAAAGAATATTGACTTTTCTGTATATATAACAACATAATCATATTATATTTTTTCTATTTTTGGCGAGTAATAAGTGCCCTACTACCGGCAACGTTACTTACTATTCATTCATAAAAAAATCTATAAGTATCGATAATACAAATTAATTCAAGCCTTAAAAGCACATCACTAGCCGTCCCTATTGTTACCTATTAAGGATAAAAACAATCAAGTAGCCCTACATTTGTTTACCGATTTCACAACATAATTGCGGTATCGATATATTTCGTGCATTGTGTAAACTCATAAACTAATTATTTACGTACAATTTTTTTTAACGGGACGCCAAATAATTGCGCCGGTACCTTTTTAGCCCAAAATCGGCAACGGTCTTTTGAAATTTTGAAAAAAAAACTTCACATCTAATTGGATGATTGACACATGCCTTTAAAGTGGATTTGAAACAGGAAATGCAATTTACTTTTGTATTATAATAGGCGGCTCAAATTGAATGATAGTAGACTGGAGTTTTGATGTTTCTGCTTTAGTTCAGTGATAATAATATGATATGCAGAAGTGAATAAAGATATTATAGTATATTATTGTTGTACTTAGACGATTTTTTTTCGTATTAAATACAATCCTACTTCTTCCAATTCTTACTTCATCCTACTACGATAATAAATGTAAAAATTTATAAATGTAAAATAAATGTAAAGATGTTTGTGAATGGATTTGTATGAAATTAGGTATACAGATAGTTTAAAACGCCAATTAACATAAAGGACACTTTTGGGTAGGATTACTCTCTGGACCAAATTCTAAAATCCACGCTGACGAAGCGGCGGAAAAAATCTAGTTTAATATACCTACTTAATAATATAATTTAATTCATCCCCGTTGTTCCAGATACAAACGTGCCAACCCACCCCATCAGGACGATGGGTTTCCAAAGATCCTTTATGGACACCACGATACTGCGAGACTTCGAGTACAAGAACACCTCACCAAGAACCTTGCGGACCATCTCCCATGAAGAGAGAGACTATAAGACTAACGCCAACATACCTACTGGTGGTACGTACACTTATTACCTTTTTTTTACTTGTCAATTTCTACAGTATATTAGACGCCAGCTAAGACGCACTGTGCAGGTCAGCTCATTAGTCCAGATATTAAGAGGTTACTGCAACGGTCACACCCCAAGAATAACCTTATACGAGGAGGTTAAGGACTTGGATGGTTTGCTCAAATTAAGTGTCACCAGCATCAAAATGTAGTAGAAATTGAAGATATACTTCACGTCGGGTTGTGAAGACATCGATCGAGTAGTTTTGCTCCCTAACGATCATCCAAAGATAAGGTACATACGTAGGTATTATTCGCCTGCACTATCGCTGAAAATAGTATCTCTTCTAATTTAGGTTTTAATTAAAATCATATAGAATCTTTATTTCTTACTGTAGTCAATACATATAACGATACCATCCTATGAATGTAAGTTTACCTATAACTCACACTAAAAAACGTCTTAGACACGGTTCTCGCAAGACCCGGACAAATCGGTACCATACAATCTAAGAATAATGCTCTTACGTTCAAATGACAGTGCAGTCGTAAAAAAGGGAAAAGTCATTTCGATTCTAATTTCGAAGCACGGTGTTTACCGTTGGAAATAATTGTGTAAATGATACTAAACAACGAACTAATCTCCGTCGTAATTATGTCCTGAATAACTGCAGTGTGCACTGGGTGTATTAATATCCAGGCTCATTACCATTACATCTCACAATCACGACCCTCTAACTGACTGCCGCCTTATTTGCCGACGAGCTACGAAGCAAGCGCTATAGAATCTATCAGAGAACTCACTAAATAATGTTCTCATAGGACGACTGCGCGCAACTAGGTAAGTTGACGTACGGTACGTGGGTACGACTCACTCGCACGCAGTGTGAGCGCTCCCATAGTAAGTATACTTCTAAGGTTGGCATTATTCGTGCGTGTTCGTACATATACGCTCGAGTTGAATTCCGACAAAATCACATCCAAACAGAAAGCGGCCTTATTCTACGCTAACTGAACTGTCAAATAGCTACCAACTAAAACATTGCTTTTGGGTTGGGTAAACTAAGTCCGATATTTTAACTTTTCCCTTTAAATCAGAAATATTTGAATATTTAAAATATTTGTCTGTTTTTTAGTAAACAATCTTAGCGTGTCTTTTTGTTTTCATTTGCTGTACAAAATCTGTAACGCAGATACAAAATTATAAATCTTTAAAAACAAATTGCCATTTAATGCTGAAACAAATTTCTAGTAACTATTTTTAAAGCAATTTAAAAAAAAATCAATTAAAATGAGTTCCGGCATTGTTTACCAAATAGGACAAGTATAAAAATCGGACTGTAGCTGTTGTACTTTTGTCATTTCTACGTGGACTGTAGTCTCGGTGACAAGCGTGGCGTTCACAAGGCAATCCCGGCAGCCCATCAGCGCGCATTTAGCCGCAACCCGCCGCTGCCTTCTCGCCGATAACTTGGAACATTTTTATTTACAGAAATATAATTAAAAAAATATTAAATTTTTTTTTTGTTTGAAATATCGTAATGTTCGTACCTCTACAGCCTTTCAAACTGTAAAACAATGTCTTTAATAAAAAGAATATGCAGCACCATAATAATATGATGTTAGTCCATATTGGCAATTGAAACCTATGTTAAAGACATAAGTGAAGCAATTAATAATAAAGAAACAAAAATAACGAAAGTATCTAATAACCGAATCAAATACTTCCAGATATGTTTTTAATTTTCACTCATTTTTCACTCATTTTTTATGCCTTTTTATATTGACTTTTATAGTTCCCAATCAATATTACCGTAAAATTAGCGTAATATAAACTTTAACGTGAAGGATTAACATTGTTAAGTTTAAGCTTAAGTTTAGTATTAAATGGCAAGTTTAACTGAAACTTTAGAACCGGCAGAACCGGCCACCATTTGCACGTAAACAATACGAGGTTGTTATATCAGGTAGTAATGGCGTAGCAGTAGGGGCGAAGCATCAAGGCGCAATCGGAACAAGGCAATTACCCTCCGATGGAACACCTTGCAGCCCTATCGGCAATCATAGATAATAAACGTGCATACGATATACAAACATTCGGGGGCATTGTAAGCTAGGTATGAATAATATGTTGAGTAGAACTATGTTTACAAGACACTATACGTAATTACTATTACTAGTGAAAAGTCTAATTTATAAGACTAAATTATATTCATATGTATAGTATTTTTATTGAATAATACCTATCTGTCTTTTTAAATATGCGCTCGGAGATACTTTTCAAAATTTTAATACTGCCAATGCATTATCATACCATAAAATTATATTTTATGTATAAATATTTTTCCAGATATATTAATTTTTTTAAATGAACATAAAATTATATCGATGCATTCGATCTATTAACGCAAGAATATTTGAATTAAATTAAAATAAATATTACTTGAATATAAATTTTTGAATTAAATTACACAATCACCAGCTTAAGAATCTTTTGAATGAAGATGATTTTGGCCTTCTATTCTGTTGAAATCGTTTTTCAAAGTTTTTATACCATTGAATCAAAACTTAAGTAAAAAAGCCTACTCAACACTCAAAGGCGGATATCACATTGATAAATCGGACATAGTTACAAGGGTCGTCGACCTCCGGATGGCCTACGAGAGAAAATAATAACAATAACTTCAAATGCGATCCCAAGAAAAAACAGACGCCGACACAATGTCATTACGCGGAGAGCCCACAGACCTACGATGCGTAGAGGCGGCCTATTAGATACTTATTGTGTTAGGAGATTTAAAATTGTAACAAGAAAAACTAAAAAAAATTGCAAAACTGCGAAAAAACATCAAAATACAGCCAAAAATATTTCGTATAAAAAATAACAAAAACTAATATCCGACTATTTAAAACTACTACCGACTATCCGACAGTCTTAAAAATATTTAACAAGAAAAATATATTCTCATCTGAAAGTGTATGTATGGAATATATTTAATTTAATACGTAGTCCTTGTAATATTAAAATGGCACTTTGCACGCACAAAAGTCACAGAAATAATTGCTGCTACACGCTGCCTGCTGGAGTTTAATCGCGGACCTCTCGAATAAGAGACCGACAGCTATCGTATTATCATCTCTCACCTTACTCTAGCAATATTTCCAGACTCCAGAAATCGACATTTTTATCGGCTATTTTAAGGAACTACGTATCCTTGAATTAATCTTCATAGACGAATACCTACAAAAACTCACACCTACACTTTAATAATATTATTATGATTTCACACCTGCTTTAAATGACTTATTTTAAATAAAAAATGTTACATTAAACATTCAATTCAATAAAATATTTCATCGCACCTTATTTCCGGTTCGATGTTTTCGATTTGATTGACCAATTTCGATGATCAATATTACCACGGGCGCCATGATTGGCTACCGCCGGCTACCTAACAGCAACACTTATTTGTGACTTTTTATTCTATTTCACATTACAATGACCATCGATCGAGGCGGGAAGGATTAAAAGAGCCAAGAAAATTCGAGTCCGACTCAACCATCGAGGGTTCAGTATAAATTTCTTCAACTAAACCATAACATTACATAAAGATCAAGCTTAAATTTGCCGTTGGTAGACTGTTATTAACCCCATACTTTGATGTACGTAGGTGGCAGTCAGATTATGTACTATTGCCATGTTTAGCATCACTAAGATAAAGGTTTTGATTTTTATTTTCTCATAGAAGATCTAAGAGATTAAGAATCGACGAATTTGATATACATCAAGGGCTTCAAAAGAGTGACATACGCATATCAAAATGATAATGGGGAAAAATGACGAAGGCTACCTTTCCCTCTTCAGGCATGGAATTCTAAAACTGGAAGCTTGAAGCTTTGTACCGTGAACTAGAGCGTTGTCGACGTCAGCGTTGCATCGGCGCGTAGTTCTGCGGTTACACTTACTCAAATAAAGTCAATCTTGGTGCGAGGGTCCGTGTGAAAATTTGATAACGAAACCTATAGATCGATGGGGCTGAATCGAGGGGCAATAGCTGCGGTTTCAATCCGTGTGCTACTGTGGGATGCAATAAGCGGGCAGGGATTAGCCGCCTTGCCCGCACGTGCTATATTTCATCATACACTCGCCTCACAAACTATGCACTTATGATAAACAATTGGTACCATTAGAAGATGTTGCGAGGGCTCGGAATGTTCAAAAAGATACCCACTAATTACTTCTGTCGATATCATCAGCTGATCAGGTTATTTTATTTGCATCAAAATATGTGGAAAAAAAAATTGTTATTAGAGGCTAGTGGAAAGGTTCGGAAGCTTGTTCAACCAGCTACCGTGTTTGACTTTGTTTCTAGATGACTAAATGACTCGGGCTTATAGCGCACTTGTTTTTAGTTTTTAAGATGTTCATTGGTGCTTTGGGGTCATTCACAAGTTTTTTATTAAATGCCACATTTGTTTTTAAACTGGTGGCATTAAAAGCTAATAGATCGCTTCGAAAGCTTCAAACTGTGACGACGATGAAGATAGTTTTTGAAATGCTCAGTGGTGTTTTCTATATACAACTTTTGATCATCTATCTCAAGATAGGAGCTATTTTAAACTTCCTATAGATCGATGGGGCTTAATGCGATTTCAATCCGTGTGCTACTGTGGGATGCATTAAGCGGGCAGGGATTAGCCGCCTTGCCCGCCGCGACGCCGCGCCGCACGCGCCATGTTTCATCACACACCTCGCAAACTACGCGCTTACCTATGATAGCTTTGGGATTCGTATAATCAACTAGTAGCTGCCACTATTGGAATAGTAAAGAAGAGAAAACTTCACAATGTTGTAAATATTAAATCATTGCCATAGTGTTACATGGCGTACTTTAACTCAATTACAGGCACAAACAATCAACACGGGTTTAAGTGTGCTGATTTGACTAGAATCAAATCATTTTATCTAAATAAATACAATACTTTTGCGAAAAAATTAGGTTAAGCCTACGTATTAGAAAAACTGCAAAATATTCGTAACATTTAGACAATATATTAATTAATGGATTCGTCGAAACATATTAAAAATATGGGCCCGGTGTACTTATTTAAGGACGGCACAATTTTTTGAAATCCACTAACGGTCAGCCAAAAATTCAAAATAGATCTAAATTGGACACGTTCTGGCCGAATGTCTTTATTTGAAAAGGATTTGATGATTGCCTACGACAAAAAACTTTATAATCGGAATGTAAATCGATTTTATACATTAGGTCCTATAGGTTTTTGTTGCTAAATATTTTTTTTTCATGATGAATGAATTATTAGGATTTTAACTTTAACTGTCATATTATCATATCTAAACGTCTAGGTACTTAATTTAGTTAGTATTTTTAATTTTGCCACAATTATTATTTTTAATATAAAAAAAATTATATCCCCAGGAATGTATTTGAAATCATTTATAACGTTATATTATCTTGACTCGAGTATTTCTGAAGACATTGACATTATTAATTGAATAAATGAGGACTAACTAGTATTCTAGAATGACATTACCTAAAGGCAGCTTAGTGCTGTCATAAAAGTTAACCGGATATGATAGTCTTCTATCTATTTTGGGAAGTACCTATAAGAATACTGTGCAGGTTTTGAACCCCAATTCTTTTTTTAAATCCATACAAAGTCTTGTCTATGTAACGGGGTCTTGGTTGAAGACAACTCGTAGAGGGCATTAAAACTATAAAAACGTATGGAGGGCGGGGCTCTGCGGGTGGAATTAAGCTCTGTGGCCGCAAACCACAGCTCCTGGATAAGCTGGACGGAGCCCATGGCCATTATCTTAACATCGAACAGTAGTATAATTGTTTCTCCCAACCTGTCCTATTGGTGAATAATATCGAACTATTTCACTCGACCATTACAATCATGTTTTAATATCGATATTTCACATTCGCGATACTTAAATGGTCAAGGGAACACTTTTTACTCTTGATCGTTTTCGGAGGCCGTATGAGCGAGCGGTTTGAAAATATTGTACAGGAGTTTGCCGCACAACCGCTAGTGGAGCCTTACGTGGTAGTTTCAGCCTTTTCTCTATTCCGCTCCCTAAGAGATTATTGGCAAGAAAAAAATAGCAGCAAAAAATTTTTCAGCAACTTCAGCAACACCACTTGTTTTATTTGGTATTGCTAACTTATAGTATCAACAACAAACTTAACAACACGTTGTTTAACGGTATTTACGTTTTCCATTTAAACATGTCAAACCGTCTCGCCGTGCCACTAAATAGTGAATAACTAATTCAGTTTATTTCGCTTTTCACCTTTCCCCTAACTCATTAGAATTGTCTACTATTTTCCACTGACTCGCAGTCTGTTTGAAAAGCGAATTTTCTCTCATATGGTGTAAATTTCTAAATGCGTGGCCAAACGCGCTAACCGCAAACCAGAGATGTCGAAAGGAATACTATGTTAGCTGATCGTCTAAGGAATGCCTCTAATTAGGCTTATACCTACGCCTCGCCTTTACTCATTTGCACTTCAATTAGCCTCCATTTCTTCATTTTAGACTTCAAATGGTTTGATAATTGAAAAACTTTGACGGCGCTTGCTTTATGATAAAGACAGAAGGTAAACGGCACTGGTTCTCTTAGCTAAAAATGCCTTCTCCACTTTCATGTCTCCGGAAAAAAAACATTTATAAAACTACAATCCATTGTCGGCTTCTTTTTCTGCTGGATTGGGTATAATGGCTATTTTGAACAATTCGTCAGTGGTCTAAAAAGGCTTTTTACTATCGTCCATTTACGGAATTGCGAGCACGTATGTACCTCAAATGGGAGTATTAAAGGAGCGCTACTTCATCTCCAAGGATCAGTTCGGATCGGACTCCTCGTAATGTCTCGCATTTGCGGTCGCTGCCGGCAGGATACGCGCTTGTACCATAATGAGCAACACATAACGAAACCTTACAAATAATTCCACCCACGAAAAAAATACACCGAATCACGTACTCCTATCCTTCGAAGGAAAACGCGTATCGAATAGCACCGTGTAGAACGTATAGATGTGCCGAGTCGGTTAATTTTAGTAATCGATATTTTCAGTACTCTTAACAAAATTATCGATTTTGTATCTACTCGAGTCAAGAACCATAGGAATACCTCGTTCTGTGTTCGAGTTTGCAAATGAATATTTTAATATTTTTTAGAATACCTTTACGACTAACCCCTATTACCTTTGCATTGATACGATCCGCTTCTTCAGCAGACTAAAATGGATGTCTTGTGTTTCTCGAGCAAGACATGAAGAATTTGCTTCTTCACGACTGTTTATTGGACGATTGGTGGGTAGATAGCGGGAAATTCGTCCTCGGGAGAACTCCATTGGGTCTTCCACATATGTATTAAAGTAGCAACTATGTAGGTACATATTGCTACTTTAATACACATTTAGGTTAGCAATCGAATAATGTATGCGAATACTCTATTTAGAACATTCAAGTACACGAGTAACTGAACGTACTCGAGTACTGACTCGAGTCGATTTGATTTGGCACATCTCTATAGAACCCTTTCTCTTTCCTACCACTCCCTTTTTATATGAGCGAGCGGGACGTCAATTTAATAAATAATCGTTCCCGATATTGGCCGATACATTTTTGAGGTGTGCAACCTGTGTGTGCAACGGACTCAATACAATCAATTATTGTTCTACGTGTTTCTCGGCTACCTTCTGTCGGTAATGCGTTTAAGTTCTTGAAAAAAATATTCTTATAAATTTTATTATAAGCGGTAATTTTCACCACTTGCCTTCTGGAAAAAACGCAATTTGAAGAATAATGTATTTTAGTAAACGCGTATCTCCTTATAAAGTTACATTTTATATTTTTTTTATCATGTGCAATTTATAATATCTGCAGGTTAAGCTAATAATGCATATTAAATTATTTTAATATTACATTTGCAAAAACCAAATTTTATTTTATATATATCATCAAAAAATATACCTACCTACCTATACCGCGTTGTTTGCATTTTCCCGCTTGCCACATATTATGTAGGTACATGTATTTCATAACCGTAATAGAATCCTAATCGTTATAGAAACCAGGAAAAGGGCATTAATAGTGCAGTTCTAAATAGGTAAGCCGTGTCCTCTGACGCGGTACTGATTTGATTTTCCTTCTGAAAGAACACGGATTGCTTGCACATACGTAGACGAGAAGCTGGTTCGCGCCAGGGAGCCTTCAGTCCGATATTTCGCAACTTTCATCACATCTTTAATAAAACGGAGTCTTAAAGCAATCCAGAACACCCAAATATGCACATGTTTATCTAATGATAACGAATGTGAATTTTCAAATGCGGAATTAAAAATCACGCTACATTTAAAGACCAACGCGTAAGCTATATCTAATAGCTATTACGCTTAGGTATAAGTTGGCCCGGGAAATACTTGTACTGCCCCCAAATATGTATATCTGCCGTGTTTTTCTATTAAAGAAGCATGGTTACTAAGTATAATAATTGTACAAAATACATATTAATTCAGATGACCGCTATAAATCTTAGTCTTGGAATCATTCCGAGGAAGTGTGATATCACAAGTGATAACAGTGCATCCACGATCGAACTCAAAAGCTTGAATCTAACTGTGCTTAAAATATTTCAACTAATATTCTCCTTTGATCACATAACCCTATAAATATTGCGAAAACACTTTATCTTTTATACAAGAATATGATAAGGCAAGGTGCCGAAAAATTTTAAAATTTGTCTCAAAATTTTGAGGTTTCAAAACCAACTCAGTCTGAAAGCTGCAATAAAACATCGACAACACAGTTGGTATCCCAGATACTCATACGTGTATCGCGTCGGCACCGGTACCTACACTACGTAGGGAGAGGCGAGGCGCGAGATGTGATAGGTAACGCAAGCCCGCGTATCGCGTGCACCGCGTATAGTGTTACGCGACCGGCCGCCTGTATCAACGATCGTCAATCGGCCGGATCCATTCCGTGTAACAATACCTCCAGTACGGCTAGGCAGCCCGCGATCGATGCAGCGGATAAACTCGATTTTTCTCATTTTTTTCTCTTTTTTTATAGTAATTGAGTAGCGAAAGGGCATGTAGGCTGATGTTAAGTGGTCACTGCAGCCATTGGACGCCCAATCCAACCTCAAATAGAGAAAAAAAATCCTATATGAGGTTGTATGCGGGTGTTTTGCTACTACGGACGAGCGTCTTTTTGTCGTGAAGGAAATTTGAGCAACTCGATTAAATGTTTCATAATCCAGGGCGCTCTCGATACCCCTGTATAAAACTCACACCCAGACAAGAAACATTCTCAGCTGGTAACACACGAATACCACTTCGAATCCACATTGTTAACGCGTGCCGCCAATCACTAAAAACTCTTTTCTTAGTAGATTTAAAGACTACAACTATCTTGCAGCGGATATGTTTGAAATTAAATTCGAAATGTGATGAATTATAAAATTTTAATAATGGCTTGTCATTCGTGTACCCAATGTCATATCATGTAATATCCCCAGAACCAATTGCAAAGCTTTTCCTACAACCCGAAAGTGATCCAATAATTTACCGAGTTTATGCATAAATATTCCACTGAACTGCTGAAATTCTGATGTTGGCATGTAACAATAATTACAATTCATAATTTGTCACAGATCCATGAAATTCTAAATTTGATTTGGTTAAAGAGATAATTCGTGAAACTAAATGCAGTATTTCGATAAAGTTGGTGTCGTATTTACGTGTCATATTAATAAAGCTTTTCTGTTGTAAAAGAATATTATCTTAGAACTATATTTTTCTGTAATAAAAATAATTGGGAAGCAAAATATGGTATCTACTTCTAACTACTATATACCAACACTTATAGTACATACTTTTGTTTTTACCCGACTGCGACAGAAGGATGGTTGTTAACTGTCCTATTTCTGAAATTAAAAAGGGCCAAATAAGTTGTAACATATTAATTAAACTCAAATGGTACATTGAATAGGTATATTGAATAACGCAATTACCTTAAATTTCATTAAATATTTTGGGAAAATCCTCACGAAGGTTATACAAACGTAAACATATGTATATTTTCCCGTAACATTTGCGGTTGCTAGTGATAATATCTATATACCAATGTGGTGTATAGCGTATACAGTAGTATTCGTTGAATTCGATAGATGGTCCATTGTAATATGCAGCTTAAGCCGCCCACTTGGCAACATTTTATATTTACATTGTGATTTGATTGTCTCTAGTTAAGATTGCCAGAAAATAAATATTTTATTCGTCTGAAGTAACGTCACACCTACATACGAGTATTTACGGCCTCTTGCTTGCTTGCTTTGGATAATTCTGATAATGACTGTTCATGTGCTACAAAATCACATACGACCTGACAGAGATAGGATTTCTTTCCTTCTTGGGTTTGTACTGTGCACATAAAAAATACGTGCGGTTTATTGTATTATATATCACTTGTAACGAAAAATGAAAACATCGTGAAAACACCTGCGTGCCTGAGAGCGTGTCCACAAACAATGTTCTCAAACGCGTGTGAAGTCCACCAACCCGCACTAGGCCTGCGTGGTGGATTCAGGTGGGTCATTAATTAATTGTAATACACACAAACAGACAAACTGTCTACACAGCCCTACAGAGCCCTGCAGATTCCATTGCAACTTTTACTTTTTCTTTAAAAAAAATACGTCAAAACCATTGCATTGGTACCATTATCGTTTTCGTGCTCTTCATTTTACAGATTTTTTTCTGTATGTCATTATCTGGAGATACGCGGTTCCGCTTGATGGTGCATGACATTTCCCCGCGTTTAGTGGCCGCGTCTCTAATCTCACGTGTCTAAGAATCCGGCGCACTGAACCGAATACATTACCGTTTGCACTCCATAAGCGTATTGGAATTTTTGTGTGTACCAAAATCTTAGCTCACTGGTAAGATTCCTTAAGATTGATCATAAACCCTACTACAAAGATGAGATTCGATTAAAAAAGTTCCTGGATGCTTATTGCATACACACGTAACTGCAGCGCTCTACATATTATACGTTTTATATTTTCTAACTTGTAGCTATATTTATGTAAAGTATCTACACTCACCTTAGAATCAAAGAACTTAAGAATCGCTGCTTATAAATAAAGTCTAGTAAAATTATCTACAAGTGCAAATTTCGTAAAAAATGTAAACTATGTTTTAATTGCTACAATATGAGGATTACCTTGAATATTCGCCCACACTTTATTCACAAGATCACATTAAGTACTTCTTTGTTTGTATTCATTATAATAAAGGTATTTAATGCATCATAATTATCATGTCTACTTTATCCATACGATAATCATCAACCTTTTCTTGTGAGCAGCAATCATTTTAAAGAAGTTTAGAGAATAATGATTCATTTACTCTATACAGTTCTCAAACATATTAAAATAGGTTACCTACTAAAGACCTTTACATTATAATTATAGATTGTTTTTAGTATAAAAACCTTCCGTGGTATAAAATTAAAATAACATCAAAGTATACAATATTGCTATCCCATGGAGTAGTTGGACCCTTTACGAGTATATCGAGCGGAGGCTTCACCCAGGGCCGTCAAGCACAGGATGTATCGAATTACGCCGAGTTACGATGTAAATGATCACCAACAAAAACTCAACAAAACAACGAGAAAGATCTTGACGGCCGAGGGGTGAGAATATTCTTATGGGAGTTTAATGAGATTTATAAAGCTTCAGCAAAGTATGCCGTGCTTTCAATGAAACCTTTTTTAATTTTTCTGATACAACGATATCGGATATTGGCGTGTAGCTGGGAGCTAAGCTTGGACCGCAGGCGTGCGAGCGTGATTTATGCACAAAAACTTTATTGAGAAGCTGTACGATGTGTCCCACTTAACGTCTCTAAAAAAAGTGGCAAGTTATTTAATTCTCTCAAATAAGCCCAAGGAATTAACATATGTAATTAATTAGTAAGTATGTAAGTAATTAAGTCGTAGCTATGTAAATTTCATTAAAATACTTTGAGGTGTAAAGGAGTTAAATAAATAGCTAACAATTTATTAGACTTGAAGAATGGACATTAGAGAAATGTGAAAAATGTCACCACAAATTAAACCTCCGACGAGGTTTTTAAAAAGGACGGTCCTACGAGACCTAAGATCTGCCCAAGTCTTATCTTTTTGTCCTCCAACAGTGTGACATAAAAAGCGTGACTTCCACCTACAATGTGTTAACCATATTATTACTATTTCCTTCCTTCCTTCCTTCCTTTCAGCCCTTAGTAGTCCACTGCTGGACTTGGGCCTCCCCTAATCGACGCCACTCCGCCCGGTCCTGGGCCCTCTGAATCCAACGGTTTCCCGCTGTCTTCTTCAGGTCATCAGTCCACCTGGTCGGAGGGAGGCCTGTGCACCTTTTGCCTAAACGTGGTCGCCATTCGAGGACCTTTTTTCCCCATCGGTTGTCAGTCCTGCGAACGATGTGGCCAGCCCATTGCCACTTTAATTTGCAAACTTTGAGAGCTATGTCGGTCACTTTACTACTACTATTACTATTTAACAATACCATAAATTACAAAACATGTTAGGGGGTATCGGTGTAGCCATCTAATACTACACCGGTACCCACTAACATGTTACCGCCACACAAAACTCCTCTACAACTACTTTACATACTCGTACCAATATGTAGAATGTAGAGTCCATGTGGTCTGGGTTGTATAATTTGGAAGTTAGCTATAAACAAAGCACATAACAGGTACGCCACGAGGTTTGTGTGGAATTAGTGTAACAAGAACAAGCGTGATCAAAGGAGGCTAATTACCGAGCGCTAATCAACGCACTTGATTGCTCGCGACGCCTGTTTGCGATCGACGCGGCGCTTGACGAGCTGTACGTACTCGTACGTATACAAAAAATACATACAAAAACGTTGACTACATTACCAAAATAAACTAAACTTTAAATAGTTTTGTTTAGGTTTTGCTAAACTACAAAGGGACACAGGGTAGCTCATTCATCTTTCACAAAGAAGAAAATCTATGCATTTGCGCATGAAAACTACAATTCAAATTTATAGTTACTTATTTCTAATGTTATCTAACTCTTAGCATACCTACGTCATGCTGGGGAAAACCCCGTGATGTGTTTTTTATAAAGTAAGCATACTCAGAAATTATCGAGATTTGGTTAATATAGAATCTATGTATGTTAGGTACATTCGTTCCTTTATTGAGTGTTTGTTCATATGAGGGGACCAGGTTTATATTCTTTATTAATAATAATTAATTAAAATACATAATAATTAACTATCATAACAAAAAACAAGGTTTTCTAAATCCGATAATTTACTAGTTTTTCTGACGTTATAACGTTAAGAACGTCCCAGACTAAAGTTAATCAGCATCTGGCTACTACGATTAATAAACACATTGAGGTAATCATTTACAAGCTTCAACAACGCATTACAAATTACGAATTCGACTAAATTCGCGCGAGGCCCGCATAATGGAGCGCGATTGCTCGAATCAAATTTGTATTATTGTTGCGATCATGGCTTTCGTTCAAGCTGCGTTGTTTTCATTTGCTGCAATTTCGTTAAATAGTACGAGTACCGTGCGATGTTTTGACAGTTCACCACGCGGAGGGTGTTAATGTGACATTACCATAAAATCGGCTCAATGCATAGAGGGGCGATAAAAGGACTAAAAATAAATGGACTACTTTTTGAGTAATTTTAAACAGACACCATTCTTTCTGGTCCGCTTTCTTCCGTTAAAATGATGATACCGATTTACATCAGTAATTTGTGGTTGGTTGTAACATATGTTTCACTTGGGGAAGACATGTCGGTTTTAGATATTTTCAGTCGTAGGAATCGTCGTACAATCTCAGGCAGTAGGTAAGTAGCTACTTTACTTTGGTCCTTTAATGTTGGATGTTACAATGGGCAGCAATGACATTTTTTACATTATAAATTGAAAATAGCGTTAAAGTAGACAAATATTATGTCAGATTAATGAGCCACAATTAAGTTGCGTTAATACCTTGGTATACTCTACATCTTTCTTAGATGTTGTCTATTAATATACATTGTCGTGATAGGAAAAAAATATAATTCGTTTTCATGAAACTCATTTAAATAATCTTTTTAACAAAATTTACATTGTAGGGTGGTACAAAACTCGTATTTAATCGCTGCCTCTACGTATTTATCGAATCTCTTTGGGCATTACCTACCGGCGAGGGGGCGGGCGGTAATTATCCCACGTCACCGGCAGGCCTAGGCTCCCTGTCCGTGCCTATGACTGTATGCCAACTAGCTACTTTCATAACTATGTAAATGGCACGGACTACGGATAATTTATGAAATAAATTGAAAAGGTAAAATGTTTTGTTCATTGAAAGAGAATATGTAAGTATTTTTTGAGGATAAGTTCGTCTTTGATTCTTGCCTTGATCCAAGTTAGTTTCTTAAGAAGGTAGAAAATGTTGTACAACAGACTTGCAAAAAATGCATTCATTGAATGATAAAGTATGTCATCTTGTAACAGAGACTGCAACCCTTATGCCCATTGCTGGTCTGTTGGGCAACGAGTCACTTACTCGTACCACAATAGGAACGGTTCCTAAGGAACCTCATCTCTCCTCAATGCAAAACCTTTCTTCCATATACTCCTACACATTATAGTGATATTATTATAATGATACCTACTCTGAATTACATACCTAAAATAAATAGACAGACAAATTTTCTTTTATTTACGCATTCCTCTACATTTGTCAAAGATTTTTATGAAGAATGTCAAGATGTCTAAATAAGTAAACGGAAAAGTTTCCTTTTCTTAGGTTCCTCAACTTTAAACACGTGTTATTTTTATCACAAATACGGTACATATTAAAACAATTTTTGTTCTTTGAATTAATAAGCCATTGTGAGTCACCCTCATAGAGCGACTCAATCAACAAATGAGATAAATTAACACATCTTAATTAAAAAATTATGAATGGACTTAACATGACCGATAAAATACGTTAGTTATGCGTCAAATTTGCATCAGGTTAATATTTAACAATATTGTAACCGAAAATTTCACTGTTGACACTAAATAATATTAGGCTAATAAAATACTCGTCAAAAAGCTGCGGTTTTTCGTTTATCGCGAAATGCATTATTGTACATAACAACATTGTATGGAACCGCAACCCCGAGCGCACCGAGCGCTTTTATTTAGACACCTAATTAAATATTTATTAAGTGCATATCTCATTTATACATTAACCCGATTTTAATTTCATGTACGAGCGCACAAAATTAGGAACAGTGCGCGGCCGGACCGCAAAATGAAGTGGGTTCGTTCGGAATCGCGGGGCTGTGTGTGCAATCGGCGCTCGCGAAAATCATTATTGGATACACTTTTCATAGTGTTGAGGGAACCAGTTAATACGATATTTCGACTGTGGTCTAATCTAATACACTTGCGTACCTAGCGCTAATGACATTGTTACATACGAGTATTGGAGTTACGAATGCAGTAAAAAAGTCGTTACGTTAGACATAATGAATGTGTTAAGTTTCTAAGTATCTACGTATCTATATTGTATGTTGTAGTATAATAATTGTATGACAAATATCTGCATTTCTTTTATCAGCGTTTCAGTAGTGTTAAAGACATTAATTCATATTTTTCACCATTCATATACTTGTGCAGCGTTTTTCTTATATTCAGTCTGCCGAACACCTACACCTAATTAGGTAGGCTACTTACCTTTGTCTAATTAAACTAGATTATCTACTAAACCTACTACTGCAAATGGTAATTTTTCTTAATTAGAATGATTACATTAAAAAAAAGCGACTTAGTAGGTACGTATCCACAGTTTATTACCAGTAACAAATGTGCCCATAGAATTGATACGACACCACAATCAAATTAAAATTAAAGAAGATCTCTTGATTATCCAATATTTTGGTTTTAAAAGCGAGTGATAATATTTGGATCCGGAACCAGAACATAAAAAAATATAATTATGATAATACCTTCTAAATAAGATGAATTATTTTTATACGCTCGTAACTTTGGAAAATAAGAGATGAGTGAGTGGAATTCGAACCCGGACCTCCGGAATGGGAGGCACAACTTTGTGGTGGGCTTCACTAATTAATTAGGTAACTTTAGTTTATCTGCTCGTATATGTAAAAAATTACTTAATATTAATAAAATTTTATTAGCTTGACCCGAACGTAATGGTTAAATAATATCTAATCTTATTTTGAAAATGAAATAAAAATAAAATGAACGTTTATTTAGATGTTTGCACGAATATGGGTTACTTTTTAGTTTCACGAGGCAGTTTGATCAATCCACATTCACCTTTTCAGGTATGCAAATTAAGAAAAGTTACTGTAAAAAAGAAAAGTTTAGGTGATAGAGCCAAAGCAGTCCATCAAAAGTAGCAGGTTCTTCATGTCTTCTGTTTCGATTGGAGATGTTCCTTGGTCCTAATGAATTGCAGACACATACGACTTCCGGCAGGGGTCTCTGCCCTATGATGCTGGAACCATTTAACATCAATTGGTCTGCATGCTCATTTACTTCCTCTTCTACTACACGCTACTCATATTACTACCACCTACTATTTATTACGAAAAATTAAATTAACGTAAATATTGGCACATGTGTCATATACACGATAAAATTCCAATAAGTCTTACCATTTTGACTAGTTGCATCTGAAGATGCTAAGCACCTAGTCTGAACAAGGCACGTTTTTGTAGTTTGTTTAATTAAAATTTATTACAATATGTAATAGAATCTTACGCAAGCCACTGAGTAAAAACCTCTTATATTATCTTGACTATTAATAGACAAATTTTTGGAAGATCGAGGTCGTTAACCTACAGAAGGCGGACCTTATCTTGTGCAAATTAAAAAATGAAAAATGTCAAGGTTAATACCATTTCCACTTAAATTATAAAAGCAAACATATTAAGAATATATTAAAAATTATACGTAATCGATAATCAGTTTATTATAGAGGTCATAATGTATTTGACAGCGCATACACAACAATCTGAAATATGTATGAAAGATTTACTTGTACAGTATGAGAAGTATTGTCATTTTTAGGCTACTGGTATGACGTGACGACTGCAGCCTATGGACAACCACAACCTATCTCAAACAGAACAGAAACAATGTTTCAGACAGACATTCTTGTACCCGTACTCTAACGAACGAACTCTAGATAAAAAATCTGTTTCATTATTGAAACACGACAGAAGACCAAGAAATAAGAATAATTATACAATGGCTCTAACAATAAAAATTAACGTTCCATATATTTGTGACCACTGCCACTACTCTCTATACCGAGGTAACGTACTATTTTTTATTTAACAGGTAACTTGACGGCTTCTCTTACGCTTCTAAGTTGCTTTAAATCTTTTAAGATACACATAAAAGATGTAAAACCACTAAGAAGCAATTATAAAGTTAGAAAAAAAAATATTACATAGATATTGTAATCACGTCTCGTAATTTTCATAAGGTGATTTGCCAACAAGCATACATTTATGTTTAACAAAATACGGACGTGTCATAATTAGATTAAAATCAAAACTCTTAATATTTACGGATACAATGCATCGCAGTGGAAAATATTTAAGACTAAGGACAGGGTTTTCCTTTTATAGATAGTTCATTAAAGAAACTCAAATACGAGTTCGTCATAGTTCTATCGAACGTCGGCTGGTATGACGATTCATTAAAAAACTTGGGAAATACCAGTGTTTTATTAACGTCACTAACCAGCTGCGCTAAATGCAGCGTTTTACGCTGTAAATTGTTTAATTAATACAGATAATTCAATTCACTTATCGAGTGACGACATCGATCTTACTATCGCATTAAAACGTCAGTTACCTTATAACACAATAACTACAATTTGGTATGTCAATTTGTTTTAATTTTATATAATTATGTAAGAAACGGGCATGCAAGCAATGCACCTTATTTTATGTGGCCATTGCAGATATCCACGTCAAACCCCAAATAGGATAGAAATTCTGTCTGAGGTTGTATGTGGATGCCTTGCTACTCATAAGGACTGAGATGTTCGAAGCATTTAACTTCATTTAAGACATGAAGAATATACTGTTTCACGACAGGGTAAATAATAATGATAATTCATCATTCTGGTCACGATACACTAATATGATGAAGTGTATTAAGCCTTGTAATATAAATTCTGGTTTCGGTTGGCAAAGGTGGTTGCTGGAGATAATTTATTTAAGGTTACCATATTAGCTACAAGCAACGCACTCAGATAATATAGGCTTCTTTCCTATAAAAAGTGTTGTATGCAGCCGGCAAACTCGTTTGTTACCCATTTTTTTATTTTAACAGTTTTCTAAGAAAACTGCATTAATTTAATGTGGATTTCTAGACCTTAGAAATGGGCTCGAGAGTATAGTTCGAAAGTAGACATGTTATTAACGTATTTGTCAGAAGGTCATTTTAGTTCGAATTCTGCATAATAAATGCGTAAGACTTTTTTCTTACGTTGTTTAGTAGAAATCAATTTAATGAATCAGAAGCTATGAAGTTTTTAAGTTACTTTGCCTTCTATTTTATTTCTTACTCGTCGTAAACAAATGCGTCTATTATATAGAAATAGATTGATTTTAAAATAATATTAAAACAATAGGTAAGTACGTATTGTGTATTAATAGGTAAGTATAGGAATTAATTACGATATTATCAACGGCTCAATATAACGTGATTGTAATTACCATAGCCTGACAATGTACCGTCTTAATTCCAATATGGACTAAGTATTAAAATGGAATTTTAATATTTATGATGCAATAACGATACACCATTCATAGTTCCAGTATAGTTTTAAGGAATACTATTATTATAGATACCTATAGAAAGTATGTACCTACGAATTATATCTACCTATGCGTAAATAGCCCGATTAGTTTCGGACCTATTCGAGGGGCTTAATCATCATTGCAACTGAAGACGCATGACACTGATGCATTAGATATACTTATTAGTATAATCATATACTTAGAGCGTTTGCAACCTTTTCATGATCCACTGAAAGGTCTCTCCCAAGCACATACACACAGTTGTAGCTTGTAGAGCCATCGTAACGTGTCCAAGGGAGTAAATTATAACCCGCCGTGAAGCAGTAGGTGCTTTTAAGGTCGTATAAATTCCCTTGAGTATATGTACCTAGTTGCCGAAGAAAAATTTTGAACCGACCATCTCAGTCCGACTAGGGAAGGACTGTTAGCCCATTTGCACCTATTCACTATAAAACAAAGCCTGGAACATATTCAAGTACTTACTTATCTCATTCGTAAAGGCCAATTCACTGGGCCCTTTATAAAATTAAAAATCGAAACATTTTAAATTAAGAACTTCGAAAAGTACGTCAACAATGTTTATTAAGTAAATTTTAATTGCCATATTTTTAGCACAAATACCTGTGTTGATGTGATGCAAGTCGCCGATATCCTTCATACGACTATAAACGTAACGCAAGTCATTGGATTTTCCCTGACTCTTGTTTTCAAACTGTTTAATCTATTACTTAATGATATATGCCAGTACATTTAGTTAAATAACATTAATAATTTAATATGTAATATTAAGTTATATGCTCAGTCACTTCAAATCTGCGTCAGTACCTACGTAGGCTACTGAAATCATGTAGTGGTTTAAGATTTCACTAAATAAATACTTTTTGACTTTTACTCGTTTTCAAAACATCATCATTCCTAGTTGCATATGTAAAAGATATGAGTCCAAACATAAAAAAAAAATAAAAATGTAAACTTCGCTTAAGACTTAGAACAACAATAAAGTCATATCTAATTTGGAGAAATATAGCCGGGGTAAGAATACGAAGCACAGCTAATGAAACAATAAAGCTACAAGTAGTAGATAACTCATAAAATAATGCTACAAATATTAACGGCCTCTCTTTTGCAGTCATCGTTAGAGGAAATCCATTGTTCTCCTGTAATCTCAATAAAGCGCGTACGTCAAAGGGCGTGTATACGTGTCACACCTCGCGTGGTCCCCAAATATACATACAAAGCTGACAATTTACAACTAAGTGAATTAGCATAATGATTTGCTATATCAAGTCTGACTCAACCCGTGCGCTTGCAATACGTAAACGAATCACGTGTTACATGGAAATATTACCCACAACATTTTGTAGGTAAACTTTTAAAGCAAACAAACAAATTGAAAGCTTTGTTTCAATTGTTTTGTGAAAAGTGTTTTGATGGATTAATAAACGTTCGCTTTTAATTACGCATCGACCGCACTCTTATTGCGCTATCATTACCAATAATTAATTGTAAAACTTTTATACGTAGGTACGTTATATTTTTGTGTTCTGTTCATTGTTTTATTAAGTTTTTAAATAATTAGGTACACGATTTTGGAGTAAAGCATGAAAACCAAACAATATTTAAGTACCCACATATTCTCGACAAACCATAAAGCTTGCTGCAATGTGGTTGAATACCGGAAAATCAGATTTAACATAAGACCAATCCAGACGCAATCACAAACCAGTAACCATTTTCGAAAATCATAACACTTTCTGTCTGCATTGAAAAATGTTAAGGTACTGAAGCGTTAATCTCTTCAAACAATATAAAAGTGGTTTTAATAACTACGTTGTTTCTATAAATTCGAATTTAATTTATTGTTTTTTACTGTTAGCGGCAGTTGTAGAAGCCCTAAGCATCATTTGTAGAAATTTTTAAATCTGTGTTTTCCTGTGTTAGGAAGACCCGTGCTTAACAGTGGACTATTTTAAATTAGATCAGAAATGACGATAACCCAATCAGCATTAATGACCTTATTTTGCTCGTGATTACTTACTTTGCTTTTACGAAGCTCAAATGGTTTAAACTTACAACAACAGCTCTACCTAAAGCAATTCTTTAAGATCCCAGCAGTAAGTTCTTAGATACGCCCTTTTATTAATGACTAGCTGTGTCCTACTTCGGCCTCATGGAATTCGAAAATAAAAGTAGCCTAAGTTACTCCTTATTACATCAGCTATCTGTCTGTGAAAGTCCCGTCAAAATCGGTCCAGCCGTTCCAGAGATTTGCCGAAACAGACAACAGACAAAAATTGAAAAAAAATCTTATTTTGGTATACGTACCGTGTAAACATATGTACATATTATGCATTTAATAAAAAGTGGTTATTTTTAAATTATGTACTAACAGACACTCCAATTTTATTTATTTGTATAGATTGTGCTGTGTGACAACAATAGAGTAGGAACGTATCAATGAATAGTGTTAAAATATAATTATTGTTTATTTATTAAATTCGATTATTTAGGCAGGTAATGTGCCGAAATGCGATTGTATTCATATTTCGGTGTGACCCCACTTTCATAGTGAGTTAGTGACACTTGTTCAAATGAATCACCAGGCAATCCCGACGGCAACCAGCCGAGTTCCGTACTTGTGACCTCCATTATAATCGCACTATTGCCACTTGTTCTACTGTAGGCGACGGTAGCAAAAAGATGGCTGGTTTCAATAACCTATCGTTAAGTATGGCTAGCCAAACATTTCAAAGCAACTAATGCTATCTAATAAAGATATCTACATCTACGGTAAATTAAATTTTTATTTCAGCTCTATCACAAATGTTACCAATCCAAAAAAATGGCGATAAAATGCTAATAAAGTAAATAATAAACATTGAGTGAAACAATTTCTCTCCTCCTTCTCACTTTATCAGTAGAAGTAGATAAAAAGAAACTACAAAGTAGGCGTTTTTATAACTTCTAATCGCACGCCAAAATACGTCTCTATTACATCGAATATTGAAAATTCTTAGTTCCCATCGACGATAACGATTGTTATAACTTATAACAATTTGTACCTACTACTATAATTTCAACTACTAAATTATTAGAGAAACTGAACTAAATTATAGTACATCGATTAGTTTTTGCCTATCGCTTACTCTCTCGAGATAGCGCTCGTACCTTTTCATTAGTTTTATAATTGGCACTTGCCATTGACAATAGGCGATTGATTTATAACGTCTAGTTATGTTAAATAGCTTGCCATTACTGATAACGCTTTACATATTAACGTAACATAAAGGAAAGGGTAAGGTTTATAAATACGAATCTACACGACGGTTCTATATAAAACATCTTACGGCAGCTTATGTCTCCACCCAAAAAATGTTTCAATCCGTTGCGTTCTTTCGGCGTGAACAAGGATCAAACAAACAAATCTTTTCCCGCTGTAAAAGAAGCCTAAAGCCTCATGAATATTGGCGTCTATACGCGGGTTTTTTTAAAACTATCTGGCAGTACCAGAAAGTAGCATGTTCAAATAAAAAAAGCAAACAAAAAATCTCTTCAGCTTTATTCGATTGACATAGATATAACAAACAATTGGTAATATTCCAGAAAACAGCGGCAACATCCTGGGAGCGACGGAGTGGAACACTGGATATTCGTCGACGACGCCCGTCTACTCCACCTACCCGCCGCTGCAGCCGCCCTACTACAAGCCGGACCCCATTCACATACCTCCAGGTAGAATTCTATTTTTTCATTCATGTCAACATTTTATAAGTACGTGGCAGCACCATAGTAGCTCGCCCGATAAGACCTTACAATCACCCTCTTAACTCGCCGTAAATTAGCAAGTTCTTCGTCCCCATGGGTAGAAACGCGTATGACTCCAGATAGGATTTCCACACGGTTGAACGTTGGAGTCCATGGACTGCAGGCTGCGGTGACCACTAAACATCAGTTTGCCTGCATGCAATGTAAAAAATAATTCTTCGACTTGGTTGTGTTGGCTCTCAAGAGAGTCGCAACGGTTCCATCTTTGATCACCAGGGTCACAGAATGATATCACCCCAGCAATCAAAGTGGTATTAACCGTCGCAACTGGACTAGAATCACTCTCTCTAATCTCGTCTTAAATTTAGAGTTTGAAAACATCTAGGATATCTTTCTACTAGCGCCACCTGTGAGCCCTTAAGTAAATACTGTTCTCCGCTTACAAACTAAGCTCAACATGAACATAGCTTAAAAAAAATTTTTTAAAATTTTTTTACCTTCGAACTTCGATAGGTAAGCGTCAAAGTGGAAAAGCCAATTCTCACTTTCGCCCATTGCACATTTTTATTAGTGGTTATTTTGTAATACGGCATTTTAATTACTACTGAGTGTTATTTGTAACTTAGGATTTTTTACTTATATACATGAGTCACAAAAAATTATCGGCGATGGATACTCATACTTAGTATTTTAGGACATAACGAAATTGAACACTTTCTGTAAAATCCCCTGTAAAACCACTAGTAGGATTTTTTAAGGAAAGCAAATATTGATAAGGTGATTCATTTAATACAAAACCGTCTACGTTCAAATATCTAGCGTACCTACTCCCAAGTTGACACCAATCCTCTAATAATAAAGCAAATATAAATGTTAATTTACCGAATAGTTATGAAGGAATTTCGTACCTACAAATCGCAATCCCTGTTTTTTTATAACATATTAGGTAGTACTTAGTCATAGAAATTTCATTCACGACTCTCAATTTTAATTTTTTATTAACTTTAGACAAACACTGATGCACTTTAACTCCTAAATGTTACCTACAGTTAGGTAGGTACTTTCCGTACTTCAATAGGGCAAAACTATTTCGGCTTTTAATATAGAAATGAATTTCTATTACAGTTCTACCTGAAATCCAATTGGGGCATACAGACTACAGCACCTTCCAGCCAGGGAGCACGAGCTTCGTGAAAGGCAGCCCGAGTGCACCGAGCGCCGGCCTCACCGACCTCAACGCGGCCGCGCCCATGCCGGCGCAGCGATACGACGCCAACTACTACAACTGGCCGGCCAACAACTACAACTACCAATACAACAACAACCTCAACAACCCCGCCTGCATACAACCCCACACGCCCTACATCAACCCCAATACCCAAATGATCCTACCGAATCTCTACTCCACCGTAAATCAGAACCAAATACACGTCCACCTACACAGTTCGGCCGATAAGTACAACCTTGACCAGTATATTCCGAGCGAGATCAAAATAAGCGACATAGACGGCGGTATTTCCATCACAACAGAACTTCCAGGTACCGCGGAAGGTAGTGGCCTTGTGCAGAACTGCGAAGCGAGCGATGACGTCAAACACGGCCTGTACGGTGCCGGCAGCCAAGAAGTATGGAGACCATATTGACAGTGCGCCTCCCCTTGCCCCCCTAACAACCGATGTTCCGTTGTACATAATTATTGTGATATAGTTATTTAAATCCGAATCGTTTATATCGATAAGTACCTACTTACTGTAATTGTATAGAAATAATTTCTAAATCGATTAATGTTAAACATTAATTACTATAAGTGTTAATAATTGTATTTAAATAATAAATGTTAAGATAAAATAACATTGAAAGTTATTTCGACTTTTATTTTAATGGATTAGGTACTAAATCGATACTTACACCTTTTCCTCTTTTACTAAATTTGCACAGGCAAAGAAAGCCCGTTAATTTTTCCTCACTATTATAATAAATTTCATAATACTTAGTTAATATTTTTAGATTAATGTACCTACCTAAGTTGTACCACTTCACTAACTGGGATATTTTATAATATCTAAATATTCAGACAATCCCTACATCACTTACATCATGCTCAATCATTCGTTCCAACTTTGACTTTTTATAACTTATCCAAATCCAAATGTGTACTTACATTTCGGATTAAAAAAACTCCAATAAATACATATTTGGATAAGCAGACACAAAACAAATCGAATTGATGATCAGAATGAAATGATGAGAATCGAATCTTATTTGAAAAAAGAGAGTTTCAGCATAAAGTCTAAGTCAAAGTCAATAGTAGATTGTATCACAAGGGAGGGAGGGAGATTGTATCAGATAATAAACAAAACAATAAGACAGGGTTAATCACTATAAGCAACAACTTTTGTTCTATGAGTTCGAACATAACTCAATATCATAAAAAATAAAATTAATTATTACAGTTATATTAGGAATAGAGATTGTTTTAGATTTTATATTCTGCGTGTTTGAAATAATATCCGAATCTGGCTCATTTTTAACAATCCATAAAAATTTACAAAAGCGCGGGCTGTAGTTCTGTTACAGAACAAAATTAAATAAACTTCAAACAATATTTGCGTTCGATTTCTTTGGCGCTGAATACTAAGATGTTCCAAATTCAAAAAGTGCGTGGCAAAGTTAATTGCGGCACACTTATAAAGAGGATTAAAAACTCATTACTACCCTCAAAAAGTTTTTTAGAAAACAGGACCTTTGGGTGCACTTAAAGGTGAACCAAGTCGTCCTTTTCGAATAGTTGGGATAAAAAAATATTTAGGGGTTTATTATATTAACGACGGTTTGATCACTAATTTGACTAATTTGTTTGTTAACCCCCTAGTCTACAAGGTGTAAATTATTTTTCCATGATAAATAAAAAATACTGGCGTAATGCGTATGCATGTAAACAAATAAATGAAGAAATTACTTGAATGAACGTATGAAGCTTTTGAAGTTTTTGATTTTCCCGCCAACATTTATGTTTTCTTTTTAAATAAATGTTTTAACATGCTCAGCCAAGCACTTTATATGAATATTTCAAATTAAAAACTGAGATGGTTAAATCACTAATAAATATTTATTTTACAAGTGACTTTATTAAACCATAACTTTTAACTTAAACGTTATTTACCTTCATTAGTCTTCAAAACCACTCTTGACGGATTGAACGTGTATAGCCCACTTAATGATGGCAACTCTAGACAAGTAAAAGTTTGGCAAGTTGCAGTGCAGGTTGAGGTTGGCAATAATGGCAACACTGAATGACTGAAATAAGTCTACGTGATAAGATGGCGTACTCGTGTTTAATCGAAGTTATCTAAATTTAATACAAAAACGATAGTTTACATGGTTTAAAGTGGTAAAATAGTTGTTAATCGGGAAATTGTGCATACGTATCAGTAAAAAGAAGTATTTGCAACTGTAAGTATCGCGTACTTATGATTTTATCATTATTGTATGCGTCAGTGTCGAACGGTTTGATAACGGCAACCGAAGCAATCTAAATTACACAATTAAGCACATTGTTTGGTTGCAGTCGAAAAGGGCTCCTATAGTATTAGTGAGTGTGCAATGTCCGAGGAGCCGGAGCGGCCGGGAGAGAGCGCGAGCGAGGGCATCGCAGGCGGCGTCACTAACGTGGCGCGCGTGTTGTTGACCTCGCACCAGATCGACTCCGCCACCGCGGACTCGCTTCGCGCCTCGTGGAGAAACCAGGACTTGTACATTGACCACCTTGAAACTTTGAACAAGCGTCTGGAAGGTATTTACGACAAAGTTACATCGGCTTGGTAGTGCGTCTGGTCTGAGCGCGGGTCGCGCTGTTGCCGTGCAAACATTACTTAGTTACATTTTATATCGACAATGCTTTAACTAAACTTAGTGATACTGTTATGACAAAATGTTCAATAAAAATGTTGTGATATCAAAATTTAGTATACGAATATGTGGTACGGGGTGTATTTAGGTGTTCATAAAGGTGAAAAAAGAAGAATGGTGTATAGCAGTGTGAGAGCAGTGCCAGTGGAGTGTTCAGTGGAAGTGTATACAACATATTTCGAGGTGCCCAATGTTCCAGTGAATCCTCCAAGTAATGTTGGAGTTGTGTCAAAATTCAGTGCTCCATTTCAAATGTCAGTGGGCGAGGGTAACAATGCAGATACTACAACTCCTTGTCAACAACAAAAAGTAAATATATTTATCTCTATATTACTAAGCTTAAGTTTATTCCTAGAATTAAAACATTGTAAAAGTAATTGAAAAAAACAAATATAAACTGATAACTCTGGTTGATGATAAATGCTCTGTAATACAATAATGTCAATAACCTTAGATAAGTCTAGGATTGATAATTGGGGCTCTTAGTGTCATAACATTACATTGTGCAATTTTTGAATAAAATTACAGTTCAATAATTGAATTTGAAATTGATTTAACAACTTTGTTTACGAAAGTGAATGTATTCAACCTAAAAAAAGTCAATTAGTCTCAATCTTAGTGCCTCAATAAGAGCCTCAAATAATTTTTGAACACTAACAAAAGTATTCATAATCTCGGTACCTGTTTCATTATGTTTTGTTTGTATGTATTAAGATGAAATGTTATATTCTATATTCAATCCATGTTTTTGAAATTGGATCTGGTTAAAAAGTAGTACATCTGAAGTACATCATAATTCTAGGTTAAGTTGATCTGGTTTATTCTGGTTATGGGTCTTTCTCTCTTACATCTAGGTGCTTTTTCATGGAATCTGTAACATTTTGTTGTAAATCAACTTGTAATACAGTGTCTTGAGTTTTTTTAAAGCCCTTTTTATAAATGTAGTGATGGTGGTATTTGTGGAGTTGAGGGTTAGCAAACATAAAAGGAGTGTAATATTCAGTTGGATTAAAAATTAATAGTCTTAAGATTAATTTTATGTCCTAAATACTTAAATTGTAAAACTCGAAGTAACTATCAGTGTCCAGAGCATGAATTTATGTACATTCGTATAGTAATTGAGATGCCAATAGTATGGGAAGATGTCAAGACAGACTGACATGACACACTAATGACTAAAGTTTACTGTACAGATACTTTGACGAGTGTTCATGCTCATGCATAGAAGCCCCTTTATTTGATGTGTAAATATAACATTTTACAATAATGCACAAGCTAAAAGTTACTTACGCTTCAAATTAATAACCAATCATAAAGTTGATCCATATCTGAAAATTGATTATTAATTTTGGGCAATGGAGGCACTCCAACTGAAAAGTCTCAAGTATGAAACTATCACCACTTGGTTAATATAAAAAAAATCCAATTGATTGTAGAGCTGACTGATGAGCTGGCGTTCTCACTTGTCTTCACATTTACTACTAGCATCAAGAAACGTCTAATAAACTGTATGCTCAAGTTGGTGTAAAACATTTGTTACTGCACATTTAATTTTTCTGCTTTCATAAAACAGCCATGGTGTACATATATATGTAACTACTTTTCTCTAAAGACTATATTTACATGCAAAAAAACTGCCACATAATTGAAAATGAGCCCTAAAGGTGGGTCTTTACCTACATTTGCTGTAATGTAACATTACAGATGTAACACATTTAACATCTCACATTACAGTGTACTACCAGCAATATTAGTTTCAAGCATTACATTGGTGAAATACAAGACAAATGCATAAATTGCACACCCAGTAATGACATGATCTGTGATATTTGTAAATACTAATGATGAATTACACTGCATGAGCAGCTCTCAGCACAATAACAGCTTTGTCTGATATCAAAATTACAGCACATTAACACTTTTCTTTGCTTGTTTGCTAAATTGACTGACTTACAAAGTTTGGGAAGCTGTATTGTAACATAATGTAAGTATGTAGTAAGGTAAATATTCATTGTGAGGAGCCACCTTAATGTAATCATCAGTCAATATTATTGTTAAGCAAATAAAGTAAAGCAGCAAAATATTCAGTGATGAATAAACTATTATTTCCTAATCAAAATCTCGTTTGGATACACATATGTTGAAGATGAGAATGTAAATAATAATAAGATTTTCCCAATGCAATGAGAAGGTCCATAACAGTAATATCCTTATATTGTGCTGGCCAATTGCAGGTTGGTGACAAAGTATCAGATAGATAGTGGTAACACAGATTTTGAAAGGCATTCTTTAAATCCTTAATGACAATAACACTGCTTGATTCTCGAAGCACAAAATAAACTGTTCTTTATTCTAATAACACCCATTTCAAAACATTTCACCAGCATTAAACATTGTCATTAAATACATAAGCAATCAATGCATACAGTCTGTTTTTACACTTGCCTTATTTGATAAACAAACTGGATTCTACCTTGAGTTAAACATTTTTTTAACTCAAGGTAGAATCCAGTTTAAAAAGACATTAGAAGACTTTTGTTTGTTATATGTCAATAATTATATGTCTGTGTTATTTTTAAATCTCAAAATAAAATAAAGGACATACCTACTAGGGTTGTTAACCAAATAGTACAAGTGTAAAAAATGGACTTTACATTTTTTAATTTATAACAGAATATATAAAATGCAAAGTTTATTGAATTGTAATAATACTTTCATGGATTGATATAATATAATTAATGTAATAATGAATTTTACAATGACAAGTAAAGCTCTCCAATCTGCATTGGAGCTGTGTAGTTGGGTTATACTGTCCTCAGATGTGAGGACAGAACTGTATTTATCAATTGAACATAAAAATTGTTGAAAGATGGGCTTACATAAGAGAGCATGTATGGTTAATTTTTTTTTGTAATGTTTGAAAAATATTTATAAACTGAAACCAATCCATTAAAGTATTAATTTTGCTTTTTATTCCAATCTAATTTGAAATCAGGAGAAAAATGTTAATAATTTGAAAAATCAGATGATAATGACCCTGAGTGATTTAGTTAAGGTGTTGTCGATTTAAATATAGCATACTGTTTAAATTTAGTTATCAAATAAACATATTAGGATGAAGATAAATACTATTTTGCAAATAAATAAGATGCTCTTACCATAAAATTTAATGACAGAAGATTTAAATACATTTTTAAATATTAAAAGTACCTAAATATACAGTCATTTCAAAAAGTTTTTGATATATAGATAAGCCAAAAAATATAAATGCTTATCCATATCATATTTATTGTTGAACTTTGAATAATAATTAACATATACAGCTCTGATTTCTCTTGTGAAGGGAGTATATCACCTTCACCTTCTAAGCTTCTGTCATAATCTATACTAATATTATAAAGAGGAAACATTTGTATTTTTGTATGTTTGTAACGAATAAACTCAAAAACTACTGGGCCGATTTCAAAAATTCTTTCACCATTGGAAAGTTACTTTCAGCCTGAGTAACATAGGCTATTAAATAAAAATAAATAAAAATAAATTAATTGGCAGAGCGAAGCCTGCTGGGTCAGCTAGTTAATAATAATTTTGTATATACTTATAGTAAGACCATTTGATTTTTAATCTTTCCTCGTTTTATGGCACTCACAACACAAACTCTTCTAGCTTGGCCCATGCGTATTTTAATCTAAATAATAAAAATAAATTGGCCCATGCAAGGAGGCTGTAAGTGTAACAAAGTACAATTACAATATTTATTTGATCTTTATAATTATTTGTAAAAATATTATGAAAAAAATGTTTGATGCAATGCAATAGTACATAGTTATTACTCTGACTATGACATCTTTGAAGTTGTCACTAGTAAAAATGAGACCAATTATTATGTAAAATGTGATAGGAAATCAAGTTTTCACTAAGTTGCGGATATCACTGAAGTTCTAAGAAATAGTTGTGTAACATACTAATATTGTGTTGTGCAGGTAGTTTGGAGAAGGCGAAAGAGATAGAAGATAGGATAAAACAGCAATATGCCGAGTCACAACATAGAGAAAAAGTACTAGTTAGAAGGCTAGCCGCAAAGGAACAAGAAATACAAGATTATGTTGTAAGTAAAATTCATTTGACTGTTTATATATATATATATTTTTTTAACAGACAAAAATTGACATATAAAGCATGCATGCATTACAGAGGACCTAATGGTTATTTCAGTCTATGGAAAACCTAGTCCATATAATCAGAGCCAAAGATGCTACTAATCTTGTCCCTATTGTGATACAGTCAACCACTACACAATTTCAGAATCAATATAGTATAAGTGGTGCTATGTCCTAAATAGACAATTTTATGTAGTCCTTTACACACACTATAGAAACAATTATGTGAAATCATATGAAACAGCAAAATTTCCCTGAATTTTCAGAGTCAAATAAGCGAATTGAAGTCCTCGCATGCGAGTCTTAATGGAAGGCCCTCACTATTAGACCCAGCAGTAAATGTACTTATACTGAGGCTAAAGCAGGAGCTGACTTCAACAAAAGCGCGACTTGAAGAAACACAGAATGAACTATCAGCGTGGAAGTTTACACCAGACTCAAATACAGGGAAGAAACTCATGGCCAAATGTAGATTGCTGCATCAAGAAAATGAAGACCTTGGCCGTATGACGTCAAGTGGACGGATAGCTAAATTAGAGGGTGATTTAGCGTTACAAAAAAGTTTTAGTGAAGAAGTTAAGAAATCACAATCAGGTTTGTACATGAAGTTAATTTTTCTATATACTAAAACTGATCTTTGCATCACACCATCAACGTCATCATAATCATCAACTTTGGATGTTTAAAATCGTTAATTTGTCAGGAGACTGATGACCACTATATGGCTAGAATTTTCTGATAATTTCTTCAAAAACCTGTCCACTTAAAAAAAATGCACATTTTGTTGACAAAATAAATCTAACACAATTACAATCATTAATATTTATCTTTATTGTATTCTATAGACAATTAAAAATAAATTCTCAAGCAATCAAGGCTTGAGATGTGCCCAACATATAGATTTGGCGCGAACACCTTCCTTACATTTTATATAATACTTTGGTCCTCTTCGAAGGCCGATATGGTTCTGCAAGAACTCTTGTGACCGCTTAACATTGGCGTGGACGATCACTTATTACTCTTACAGTATACAAAAAAGTATAATGGTATTGTTAATATTTCCAGAGCTGGACGAGTTCCTACAGGAGTTGGACGAGGACGTGGAGGGCATGCAGAGCACGGTGCTGTTCCTGCAGCAGGAGCTGCGCGCGACGCACGCCACCGTGAACGGCGCGCCCGCCGCCGCCGCCGCCGACAAGCGCACCTACTCCGGCAGCGACTGCAGCGACACGCCGCGCGGCAAGCGCCGCCGCGCCTCCGTCCTCTCGCTCGACTACAACGAGGACGAGGAGCCCCTCACCGTCCCCAACGGAGACGCCGACTAGCCCAGGAACCCGGTGTTCGCGTTTCGAACACGGTTCATCAAGCTAGTGAAACTGTGACCCACGCACGCCTCCTAAGCTGACTCGAAATTCATTTCGTTGTGGGTGATTGTGTGCCTCGGTGTAGATCACTCGTCACAGATATGCGGGAACGCTTCCATATTGCCATTGTATCGAAGTGTATTCTTTAAAAACGATGTACTTTATTAGAAGACAAAATTTATATAGACAGAAGTGTCATTTCTGTTGACAATGAATTGGTGATGATTGTGTCTAATGTGAACAAGAGTAACCGTTATGGTAAAACTATAGTTTGCGTTTTAAGCACAACAGTGGACCATGTGATCAGATTTTAATAGTGAATCTTTTTGACATTGTTTTATACTATTAAAAGGAATTAAGACAGACGCTCAGTTGACAATTTTATAATTTATTTATGTAAAGTGCATTGTGATAACTAGAGAAATCCAATAATATATGAGCAAATAATGAATGACTTGTTGCCGATTAACATTATTTTATGGCATTTGTTTTATTTACACCTGCCGAGAGTTGATGAACTAGAGTCCATTATTATTTTAACGTCAACACCAAGCCTAATTATTTAATTAATGCCTTATTTTTATTAAATCTATGTGAATTTCTAAGTGAAATGTTTCTATTTTTAAATTACAATAAATGTATATAGAGCTATGTTAATAAACATATTACAGGCATCAAGATTTTGTTTTTCATTTTAGAAATTATCAAAGGTTGCAGGTGAAAAAACATGCCACCTGATGTCAATCATAATCAGTATCAAAGTTTAATTAAATATTTTATGTTCAATAACCACTGTGTATGCAGCAAAGTAGATTTTGAGTGAATAATATGGATAATGGATAATATGGATAAATGGATGGAAAATATGGATAATGTACATAAATCACTGTATAGTATACCCTGATAATCGATTTTCTACTGTAGGACAATAAAAATCATGTCTTATAAAATATTTCTTTGAAGTACATATTTCTAAATTTGGATACAGGTAGTCTACAACAATAGTAATCATTATTTTAGACATTCAAAGGCAGCACTTGTAGAGCATGGGTCTACATGAAGCACATAGATTATGGGCCTCACTTCACATGCCTTAAAGGCATGTGAAGACATGCCTTAAAGGCATGTGAAGTCCATCAACCCGCACAAGGCCAGCGTGGTGGGTGGTGGTATAACTCACAGAACAGGTAAAAGAGGTTATAACTTAATCCGTAAATACCTATAGATTTTTCCGCAACCTCCATAGCGCAGTGGTTAAAACACCAGTGCTGCTCTTACAATCCTAAGTTAGATTCCCAGCGAAGCAGAAATTTGAATGGATTCTGTTTCTGTTCTGGTTTTTTTTTTTCTTGTGTTTGATAACACCCACAACACGAATCCTAGTGAAGCGTTAACTATATTTTCTTAAACTCGTTAAACAAGTCTTACAGCTTTCATGTAGAATAGAAATAAATAAAAAACAAATACAGACAGACGGAAGTGTATGGCTACCAAAGGAATGTATTGAGAGAGACGGAGAAATTCAGATAAACCTGTGTGTATGTAGGTCAATCGATACACTTATTTTATAACTGCCATCTGCTTTTATTGAGCATAACTATACAAATTAGTAATAGTCCAGTGGCCTGAAATTTCGGTCTTATACTCATGGGTAGTAGCGCGCAAAAATATATAACTTTTGTAAATTATAGACGAAGGCAGGTAAAAGGAAGTAGTCTTAGTAGGTAAAAGGAAACTAAAGACATACAAAACATCCATTTATTACATAAAAATATGAAGTCACCACATTGCATATTATCGGTGGGCTAAGATTATCAATTCAACAATAATATGTCTATTATTAGTAATGTCTATGTGTGTATGTAAATCTTATGAAAATATGACTAGACAAATCTTAATCTAAGAACACCGTCAAATTTCCGTATACTTGGGCACCAATTATAATAGTAATGACTATTATAGTAGTAGTAGTATACTAAAGTAGCACTCCTTTGACTTTGATTAAAGCAGAAACATTTGAAATAAATACCTTAACGCGCGTCCAAGCCGAATTGCAGCTAAATAGCAAGGGGTTAGCGTATATTTAATATTATTGACGCGTGACGCTCCGTGCTACAGCGGCGAGTTTGTCGGCAGTTAAAAAAAATACATAGGTACTTACAGGGCTTTTTACTACATATTACATAAAATTATTCCTAGATATTTTCCTAAAATATGTGTGTAAAAATCGCATAAATCAGTTTTAAATTATAACGGGTGCCAAGCATGAACGTGGAGTAATAAAATAAACATTTTAAAATTATTTATTTCATTTTTTTTATGTTAAAAAAACTTCTGACTTGTCATGATTACGGTAAAATCGAATAATGTAGTGTTCATAAATTATTAAGAAATCGAAACTTTGTAATCCGCGATCTTAAAGATCTTACGGTAGGTTTCAATAACCGATCTTCGAATACGGATGGAGTATACCGTTAGGTTGCCTAGATATTTAGGTACATACTCCTTTTTTAATTGCATGAAATAACAGAGTTACACACTTTTGATCAATGGCTATCTACTATTAAGCCAAAAATAATAAAACAGGACATAGGGACATAGGTGAATCTGTACTTATTTTTTCAATAAGCAGTTTTAAAAATCGATTATTTCGATTCTTCGGCAAGGGTTTATGGATTGGAAATTCGTTAGCTGGCTGTGCACTAAACATTAGTTAATCAGTGCTTTTGGTTAGGTTTCATCACCTAAGCGCTAATATCTTCACCCTCTAAGCAAATGGTCCCACTTTCCTACTTTCTACACAACTCCTTAACAACTTCCTAATTACTGTATCGTTTAACATAATTCTGTAAATACGTAACATTATCTTTATTATAATCAACGAACAGTCTTAGTTTTAACTACACTCATCGTTTTAAATACATACCTATTACAAAGTAAGATTTTACGAACAATCAGAGGTTTCCACACAATCGCTTGGTACTCAATCGTGATCTGCATTTCATTATACATAATTATGTTTTCAGCTTTCACTTAAAACTGTGAATTGAAATACCTTAAAGGTCCCGTCAGTTTTACTCGTATAAAGTTTGTAAAGGCGGATTCAGACCTGCGAATACGCATGATAACCTTAAGGGGAACAAACCGCTCTAGATTTTGTAAACTTTCAGCACACTCCACATTGTTAAAATTTCTTGTATTAGCTCGTGATTATCACATTTTGCTTGCAAATGGGAAGCTTGCAAAGTGTTCTTATACAATTTTTAAGTTTAACAAACATTTTAAGTTTCAGTGCAAGTGTAGATTTGCTTCTTAAGATGCGAACCAGATATAGGTACAATACCTAATGCACAACAATTGAACATATTCTAAATAATGCCATTTATGGGTATTGCATTGTACGTAAATATGAATATGCGATGCATTTGACAAACATACATTTCCATATCAATTCCCATCAAATAGTTGATCACGCTTTTGAGCCACCCGTAGGTGTACCATAGATACAGTTTCTCATCGTGTTATGAATATGACTTTCTGATACCTAGCAAGCTGAGTAGGTACTTAATTTTTTGTAATCTAAAATATTCCAAAATGCTTCTATACAGGTTTGTGCGTCGTATAACTCGTATGTTTTAGTCATCGTGCCTAATGTACCTATTTCGTTGCGTTTAACTACATCGCTTGCAATCGTATCATTCAGATTTTGATTATTTCCTTTCGTGGATCAATTAATGCGTCCACACCTAGAACTCATATTATCTCCCCCAGCGCGAACATCTTCCTTGAAACCCATTTGATAATTCAACAGTTTATCGTCGGCTGCCCTCACCCGTTCCTGAAGAATCTCAACCGTCCTATTCAGAAGCTTTATTTCCTCTTGTAACGGATACAGCTGCATGTTCATTTGCATCAGTTCCTTCTCATGCGCTAATTGTAATGTGTGCAGCTGGTAGTAACAATAAAATAAAAGACAGTACAGAAAGAGACAACAAAGAATGATTGGAACAAGACGTTTAAGAATTGTTTGAAAATTTAAAGCAATTAATTTTATTAATCTGATCATAAAGGAGAAGGATACAGAAAATAGAAACGAGAATACGTAACATAAGAATACCATTGCTTTGTACTTACGTCTTGAATACGTTTTTTCTTCAAAAGTATATAGTCCTCGTTAGTTCGTTTTAAGGAATCTAGCAAATTAGCTTTTTCGTTTTTAAGGACGTCATGCTGCTTTCGAGCGTCGACTAGTTCCGACTCCATTTCCGTATTCAATCTTGCTAAAATGTTTTCTGTAGACTTTTGCTTGTTACTTATTTTCTTTTGTGGATTTAGATTAAGGAGTACTGCAAAAAGTAATTTATTAGCGCCTAGCAAAAACATATCAAGTAAAAATAAAAATGTTAACTATTATATTCACCTTCTTTTTCTTTTTGTAGATTACGTAAATTTTTTCTCAACTCTTCGGTTTCTCTATTGATTTTTGAAATAGTTCGTTGCTTAACTGTAAGCTCTGATTGTAATCCCTTAATAGTAGCTACTAGATAACTATCTTCTTTTAACTTATTCAATAATAAAGCTGAATTTTGAGATAGCCTGCTTGTCGCTGAAGAGACTCTATTAGGCGTTAAAAAGGTCTGTGTTCCTATTGAACTTTGGTGCTTAGGAACTGTTTGGACGGCTGCATCACATAAGTTTACCCTGTTTATTTTATCTTTCAGTACGTTGTTCAATTTACGATCCTCCATTAATTGTCGCTCAATGTCGATTATGTGACTTTCATATTTTTGCTTCATGTCACCAAATTTTTCTTGAAGTGTTAACAGTATTCCTTGGAAATGGCTTTCCTTGTCTTTTAATTCTTGCTCCAATCTTGCGATTCGGTCTTCCAGTAATTTCTTTTTATTGTCGTCAACTGATGATGACTTTGCTGCGACTTAAATAAGAACGACGAACATTTAACGATAGTACAGCGGTTTAATCGTGTGTATTTTTCTAGGATAGTAAGTAATTATTAGCTTATCAAAGGTTTTTCATCATGTCACTTACGAACTTGGACCAGCAACAGGAAAATAACAACGGTAAATTCAAAACTAGTTTGGTGTTCCAGAAAAATACACTTTTTTAGGAACTAAACTATTGGTAGACAAAAGTAGATAAGTATTAAAAAAATAACATAATATATATTGAAATATAATAAAAAAATACCTATTAAAGCCGAAACTGAATCCGGATGTTTTCTTCTTAATATCATTTCCATTTCCTTTACCTGCCTCTGGAGATCTTGAATAACGAGAGCATCTTTTTCGTGCTGTATGGATAAATTCTTCCTTTCATTTCTTTCCTTGTGCAATTCGGCAACAACTTTACTTTCATTTTGTTTTAAATTTCCTAATTCTGTGTTTCGATTCTCATATTCTTTTGCAAGTCGAGTGACAAATTTTTCACATTCAGCTAACTTTAACTCAGTCACATGTTTTTGCTCGCTTAATTCATCAATCTTTTTCCGCATGATCTTATTGTCATCAGTGAGTTGCACATTTAAGAATTCAAGTCCCTTGACCCTCTCATTAGTATCTTTCAATTCTTCGATTAATGTATCGTGTTTACAGTTTGTTATTTTCTTCGGCGAATTTGTTATAGACCTAACTACTTTCGTGGCCTCTTTCTTCTTGGAATCAATGACACCAGCAGAGAAAGGTCTTGACTTGGGTTTACGTCGAAAATCGTTTTCCTTAGTTTGTTTTGATGACTGTATTACCTATAACAAGTTTGTAAATATGCAAAATTGGTAGAACCATTAATTTTAATTTTTTTGCTATCTTCTACCTGGTATTGCTACCTGTCTAATTTCAAAGGATGGACTTGAAATATAAGTTGAGCTTCGAACATTAAAGTTCGATTATGTAATCGCTTCCTAGGTCAGTGACTCGGGGAGATTATTATCGGCCAATGTCCATTGAAACTTAACTGTACGTCGCACGATCGTTGAAAATCCGAAGCTAAACGGTCCCGAGCTGTTCTAACCGAGGTAAAACATGTTTACAGTAAACAGTTTAGAGTTGTTATTAAATAACTGCAACTCAATGCCAATGACCGGGCATGGCTCCTCAGCAAAACCTGTAAGGTTGTCATTCTGGTTCCAAAACAAACAGTACGATGCGGTGACGTCGTATTAGGTAAACATTTTTGGGCCTTTCACAAATCCACAAATCCATAAGTAAATAGAAAATTGAACAAATGTATATGAAGAAATAATACACCAACTACAAAGGCGAAGCGCGATTATGATTATATCCCATCACAGTTCAACAAGATTTGACCAATGAAAAATATGTTAATGATCCCATCAACAGCGTTGCACGGAGCACAAGCTGATGAATCACGGCAATCTAATAAAAAGGTGCGCAGATCATCGTGTGCACCGATGCGTTTTCCTGCGACGTTCCGCGGCCGCCACCATCAGTAGCCATGGAGCCGTGGCCGCGCCTCATCGTGCTTCTCGCGGTGGTCGCCACCGTCCTTTGTACGCCGCTCGTCAATGATCTAGAACCCGGCAAAGGTAAAGAAGCACTTTTTTATTAATGGACATTTCTTGTCTCACCAGTATTATCCAAATTGCCAAAAAAATTGTGACGACGTAATTGCATAAAAGCTTTTTAATTCGGAATAAACAAAAGCAGTAACTGACTGTTATTTAAAGTAGATTTTTGCAAAGTTAAATATTGGAGAAAAACAAGTACATTTATCGGACCAAAAGTACTAATATATTTTCCGCCTTCAAGGAAAAAAATTGAGTATTTATTAAATTTCGGTACAAATGAAAAACCTAAAATTTCAAAAATAGTATTAAAATTATATTGTAGATTTTTCTCAAATATTTTTAGCAAATATAATAATGCTTAAATTGGTAAGTTTTTACTTGTAATCAAAAGCATCTGTACTAAAAAGCAAAATTATATCGTAGTGTTGATCATAAATAAATCAATCGGAAGTGGATGCAAATTTCTAAACTACTAAAAGAATCATCTGCAAGACATCAAATCCATTCAAGTACTCAAAATAAAAATACTGCAAACTTTACCCCGAGTACACGTATCATGTCTTTAATTATATACGATTTCATACTTGTCCTCAAAAATTAATTCAAAGCTAACAATTATTTTGATTGACATAGAACCGGAGCATCGCGATCAGGATTCCGGGCAAACAGTCGCCTTGATGCTACGTGAACAAAATCCACTATTGGGTGTCACGGAAATGTGCCAAGCACTAGGAAAAGGAAGAAACAATCATATTTAGATGCGATTTAAATACAAAACTTTTCAAATAACAAAAATAAAGGGTATAAAAAATCGAAAAATAAAACCAAATCATTTTTATGTGTAAAAAAACCATTCTTAAACATTCATAGATTGAAACATTATAGAAACATGAAAGTATTTAAGTTGTATTTATATTTCTTTGCAACAATCCGCACACGTGGAACTTGTTTTGGTATGGACCCACCACCCTCCCTTATCTCTCTGAGTAGGTATATACCATAACAACTTATTCCAATAGTACACGACACGTGTTTCGCCCCAAAAACAGAGCATCATCAGGTGATGTGGACTCTACCGTTAACAATGGATAATATATAAATAACATAACAATATAAATAACAATGGATTTCCGCAAAGTAACGCCTGATACAATATATAACATGAAAGTAATTCAATTAAAATTGCCGCATTAACTTAAAAGCTTGCGCGTGTTCTTAGGTACAGTATCTTGTCGAAGCGGTGCATAAATTCGCTTTAAACTTTAAAACCGTTAGCCCGGCAAAGATCAGGCAGGTTGCAAATGGAAATCAAGCCGTGGCCAGAGAAAGTCATTAAACATGTCGCAAAGGGAACGAGCGACGCATTTTAATCACCTCTTTCTATTATCAACGCGTTATATTATATGTTCGCCACTCATTGGTATACACACCATAAGGCAATAAATCAAATTGCTTTCTTTACAACTTAATATTCCGTGCACATACACTTGTCATGTAATGAATAGTTCACACAGAGTCTGAATCACAAAGTAACAATTTAACTAAATTAACGAAAAAATGCAAAGATTTAAAGCAAATAACAATGTAAAGTTGACGCACGAACAAATTTGCATCTGATATAATCTAGACAATAGGATCCAACAAGTACGATCACAACAAATGGATACATTATTTCAAGCGTTAATAGCATCCTGGCTCAGATCCCTTTAATAGTTATCGTTTGACAGCAGTACAACATCGCTTGTTTTTAATTGCAAATACCAATTAGAACCTTGATAATACATAATAGCTCACGATCAAATCATGCACTGCAGCATCAATTAACATTACCTACACATAAAGATAGTACGAGTACAACCTATACATAAAACAACTTATTCTTTCAGAATTTCCGCCACGTAACTCGGTAAAGCAACCTCTTGATGATGAAAATGAACCTGCTAAATTACAATCCAAGCCTGAGGAAGTGCAGGAAACTACAGAAGCTATAAGCGAGAAATTAGAAATTCCTGAAAAAGAAGCACAACCTATTGGAAGAACAGCGTTTGATGAAAAAGTTGACTATACTGGTGCACAAGTTTGGAAAGTAGTAACCGATAAAAACAGCATCCGGGCAACCATAGTTAGGTTGAGGCGAAGAAATTGTAAGTATAATAGAGACGTTTAACTTTAAATGTTAGCAAAGACAAAAACTACATATTGGTATTTTTTAACGAATTTCTTCTTTTTAGTGATATCTACATGGGCTGGCAATCACTCGTACATCGATGTATTTGTCAAACCTAATGCCATTGAGAACGTAACACGTGTCTTTAAGCGGGAGAATATTTCCTTTGAAGTGGTTATTGATGACCTGCAGAGAAGGATTAATGAGGAGAATCCTCCTCTTGATGAAAATGAAATCGAGCTGCAAGATCGGCAAGGTTTGTTTTTTAATTTAATAAACAGATACGTATAACGTCCTTTAAACCATATTCCAGGGAATTATGTCGTTCTGTTGCAGCAAGAGCTTACAATTTTTGGCGTTACAGGGCTTCAAATCGCCGTCTAAGTATTGTAGGTGCCTACATGGGCTACAATTCTCTTGACTTGCCTATGGAGTACTGGCCAACCGCGAATTGGGGTTCGTTGTTTAGTTCGGCACGGGATCCCATAGTATTCTGCACTATTTGTGTTAACTTACTGAATTCAGATGTTTCGATAACATCTATTAATATAATGGGCAGGATTGTTGCATGTTTATGTTTTGTTGTTAATTTGAATGTCTTTTTGTGTTTACTAAAAAGTCTAATTATCACCATACCACGGTGCGAAAATTGACGTTCGTTCACTTTTAGCTGTAATGCTGGTGTCTTCTGTAGACGGATTATTAATTTTAAGCGTCTAGCTGTAATTATTGACGATGGTATGTTATCAGTGTTGAGATTTTTTATTATAATCAAAAATTTTCTGCCCAGGTCATCGAATGACATGGAAACAATACCATAGGCTGGAGGACATCCATGGTTTCATGGATTACCTAGCCAAGACGTATCCTTCAATTATCAGCGTTAACAGCATAGGGAAGTCTTATGAAGGGAGAGATCTCAAAGTAAGTAGACTATTTTGATTGATTTTTAAACATTTAATAACAATTTTCGATAAAACAGCAGAGTACAATGGTCCCATTTAAAATCGGAAAGTTGGTGTGCTGAAAATTAAACCAGTTTTCATGAGCAGAAGCAGACCTTTGAAATAAGTATTAATATCAGACAAACAGATCATATAAATTGGAATCAAGGGATAGATCTTTATCCTCACAACTTGTCGGCTATTGCAAAACCAGCAAATTCAGATGCCTTTTACAAGTAACTTTGAAGCTATAAATTAATATGCCCGTGGCCCTCAAGTTTCATCAAATGTTTTACGCAGGTTTTAAGAATTTCTGACGGAAAACCAGGCAACAAAGCTGTATTCATTGATGGAGGGATACACGCCCGCGAGTGGATCAGTCCAGCCACTGTGACATATTTCATCAACCAGTTCGCAGAAAACTTCGATGTAGAGTCAGAAGACGTTAAGAACATTGATTGGTAAGTTACTATGTAAAGTATCCGCAGAAGAGTTCTTTCTTAGTTTTCTTTACATTTTGTTTATAACTACAGGGCCGTATTTTGGGGAGGGCAGCCCGGGCTATTTTCTGAAGGGCGAAGGGCTTTTACAAGAGATTATAAAATATCCAAATTTCGGCGGGTCAAAAGCTTGTACGTTGCTGACATGTAATAACGTTGTTCATGTTATTAGTGTAAATACTTCAGGTACTTCCTTCCCGTTGTTAACCCTGATGGATACGAATTTACCCACGTTGGAGACCGTTTGTGGAGGAAGAACAGAAAGCCTGGAATCATTGGAAGGAACTGCATGGGCACAGATCTTAATAGAAACTTTGGGTAAGATTATGAATTTTTCCATATGAATTTTCTTATTCATATGTACCTATGCACTTAATAAGGAGGGTCCGAAATTCTTCATCGGCACTAATTAATCTATCCACTGAAATACCAATGTAATTGTGCATGTACACATGTAAAAGTATAGTTTCAGATGAGTTACCTGCAAATAACATTTTAATTTCAAAATATTTTATTATTTTTGAATAGATTACAATTTTGAAAAAAAAACATTGAAGTATGTATAAACAAATTAGATAAAGACTTGATTAAAGACAAAATCGGAGCAGCTATTTAGGTTGTATCCTATAAATGACGAACTAAAATTTCGGCAGATATCGTTGGGGAGGTAGAGGTGCCTCCAATAACCCATGCAGCGAAATCTATCGCGGAAGCAGAGCCTTTTCAGAGCCTGAGTCGCGAGCAGTATCGGTAAGTGAAGTTTTTTTTTATTGTGTCTATCTTAGATAAGTACCCAATAGTCATGATGCTGGTACACAATGAATTCTCAAAAGACAACTTATTTTGAGAAAATTTTGCACACTGTGTGTAATTTAGTTCGACTAAAAATATAAGATTACTTTTATATTAATTAATAAGAGCACAGTCAAAATTAATGGCAGTGTGAATGTCTGTTAACTAGTACAGTTATTGCTCTTAATAACTAGACTAGTCTAATCAGGGTGAACTCAAACTTGCAATGAAAAATGGCTAGCCATGATAAAGAAATAATTTTATAAATACTATAATTTTAAAATACCTACCGGTCAAAATTCCATAAACAATTGTACATATTTAAAATTATTGACTGTAGACTTTTACAATTCTGATATTGTTAATATTTATTTATACAGGAATTCATCAAGAACAGCGCAGCAAACTTCTCTGCATACCTGACATATCACAGCTATGGCCAATACCTCCTATACCCGTGGGGCTACGACAACGCTGTGCCTCCAGACCATAAAGACTTAGATCTTGTTGGAAAGAATATAGCTCAAGTATGGATGTTATTTCACATTGAATATATTAAATCCTTAGAATTATACCAACAAGCCCTTAAAAACTGTGAACACCTTAAGAAAACTTAAAATTTTTCTTTTGTTTCAGGCTATCAGACAAGCAGGAGGCTCGTCTTACCAAGTTGGTTCATCCAGTGGCCTCCTTTACCCTGCTTCAGGGGGTTCAGACGACTGGGCAAAGGGACAAGGCATCAAATACACTTACACTATTGAGCTGAGTGACACTGGTCGCTACGGCTTTGTTCTCCCCACATCCTACATTATACCTGTTGCTAAGGAATCATTGGCTGGTTTGAGAATCCTTGCAAAACAATTGCATGCAAATTGAGTTAAAAAAACTTATAAGTATTATGCCTTGCATTTACATAAGTATTTATTTTATTAGTATGTGATATGTTTTTTGATATAAGTAAACACTGTATGTGTCAAAAATATAGTATAGGATACATTATTTAATAAATTATTTAATTTGCTTCACAGGTTTGTTTTATTAAATGTGCTGTGTTTAATCTTCAATATGATACACTAAACTGGTCTAGAAAATTTTTTATTTATATAGAGTATCCAATCACTAAATACCTTTTAACACTTTAAGCTCTACGTTCGGATTAGACGAAGTAACTCAAAACCCTGATCACCTATTATTTCTAAACCAAATTAAATTCACCAGACCTTTAGAAACTCACCTTTTCATTGCAGTGATTTCTGTTTTCAACTCTGATGGCGTCGACTTCAGACGGCTCCGTAACCATTATTTGTGGAATAGAATTGATTGCACTCTTCTGTACAGTTTTAGACTTTGCTGATATAGGGGTACTTTTTAGTAAATGTTCAGTCTCCTGCGCAATACCTTCAGCTTTTTTCAAAATCAGCTCAACGTCTTCCATATCAGCGATCTCTGTATCTTTTCCTGGCGCGCTCGAAAGTTTCTTTATTTCACTAAATATCATCTTGATTTCTTCGTCGCTGTCTTTGTAAGCTTCGCACGATTTTTCCAGTAAAAGAAACTCTTTACTGCTTGTACTCACGCTAGGAGGAAGTTCGGGCGTATATGCCATTATTGACTGGGTCATTTTATTATGATAAAATCACTAATAGATAGAATTTCATTCGCTATTTCGCTCAAAACATTAGATAGGTAAATTAAAAGCTCACAACTTAGTGAAAAACTTGAAAAGCTACGACACAAACAAAAGTTCACACTCAGAAAGAAAATATTAAAAACATTCCGTTGCTAGGCAACCGTCAACAGATTACAAAACAGGATAAAACACTGACAATAAAATATACAGATAATAATTAGGTTAATTTCATCTATTTGTGCATGAAAATTATTAAAATATATAAATACAAAAATACAAATATGTATACTTTGTGATTAAAACGTTCATAATTATGTAATTGAATGTATTTTCAATAAAATGATTAAAAGACTAGAATTCAATGTGACCATATTTTATCTACTAATTAAAAAAGTCAGCTGTCAAACCACCACAGACAACAAATTTTTAGTGTTTATATTTTTCGAACTTTTGCCTGTTATAAGGTGATAAACTGACATTTTTCATTTTATATTACTAGAGATTTGTAATTAATTTTATGTAAATCTCTTATAATTAAAACGCTAGAGTCACCGACACGAACTGAATTTATTTAAACTATAACATACAGTATTACATAGTCTATGGTAGATGGCGCTACTAGTTTATAGTGTGTAATATTGTCGATACACAACAGACATAAAATAACACCCCCACTTATCGCAATATTCACTAAACAATTTTATACAAAATTACCTATTCTATACAAACTATGCCAAGAAGTAACATAAATTTATAATGTTTTGCTGAACATAAACTTTTAGTTAAAATGTCAGCCGGCATATCAGCTGTTGGCAAATACAGAACTTTAACAATTTTGTCTTTAATTAGATCACGACAAAAATGATATTTGATATCAATATGCTTCGTGCGTTTGTGAAAGACTGGGTTTGCACACAGCTTCTGTGCTCCCTGGTTATCATTGAATAAGCTAATTGTGTACATCTTATTAGTTATTTCATGTTGTAATCTCTTTAGATATAATGCTTCTCTACATGCCTCAGATAGACCAATATACTCTGATTCAGTGCTAGAGAGGGCTACACATTTCTGTTTTCTACATTCCCATGATATTACACCATTACATAGCAAAAAACACATTCCTGTATATGATCTCCTATCTACAGCGTTAGAGGCCCAATCTGCATCTACATAGCCTGTTATTTCTGAATTACCTTCTTTACAATATTTTATTCCATAACATTTAGTTCGTTTTAGATATTTTAATACTCTCTTTGCATATTCCCAATGCTCCTTTGTGTGGCAATTATTAAATTGACTTAAAAAACTAATAGAGTAACTAATATCTGGTCTAGTTAAGACTGACAAGTACATCAAACTACCAATTAGTTGTTGATAGGGCACATGACTATTTACACCTACTTGACCTTTATTTATATTTAGTTTGACCTCCATTGGAGTATCAACATTCTTACAATCACTTAAATGAAATTTGTTCAAAAGTTGATCTATATAAGTTTCCTGACTCAAAGTTACATATCCTTTATCTTTATTGAAGTTTACATTCATTCCAAGACATTGTTTAACTTCACCCAAGTCCTTAATGCTAAACTTGTTAGACAAAATCTGTTTCAAGTTCTTAGTTTCAATTTTATCATTGGAAAATATAAAGAAATCGTCTACATATATTGTTACAATGGTCTTACATTTGTTAATATCCTTTATATACATACATGGCTCTATTTTTGACCTTTTGTAACCATTACTGATCAAACAATTATCAACCTTTTCATTCCAGGCTCTAGAGGCCTGCTTAAGTCCATAAATGGCCTTTTTAAGTTTTAATACTTTACAAACTGAACTACCACTATTATAACACTCTGGCATTTTCATATAAATGGTTTCCTCTAAATCACCATTCAAGAACGCAGTCTTTACATCTAAATGGTTGACATCTAAACCTAACTTTACAGACAATGCAAATAATAGTCTAAGAGTTGTATGTCTCACTACAGGTGAAAATGTTTCTGTGTAGTCTACACCATGTTTTTGGGTGAAGCCCTTTGCGACTAGACGAGCACGGTAACGCACATTGTTCTCACTATCGTATTTTTTCCGCAAAACCCACTTGCACTGCACTATAGTACCATCTTTTGGTACCTCTACCAGTTCCCACGCATTATTTTTTTCAAACGACCGTAACTCATCCTGCACTGCCACTAACCACTGTGCTTTCTCAGGACCTTCCAAGGCTTCTTGTAATGATATCTCACCCGTGAACAAGTTGTCATCTTCTATACAAGCACTTGCAAATCCATATCTGTCTGGCTGCTGCCTACGCCGAGTACCACTTGTCATGTTGACATTGTTGAATATAATAGAGTCTTCACTGTCGGTTGTACCAGACTCAGAGCTGTCTAATGTATCATTTTCACAAGGTACATATAGTTCACCACTGTCATCTGTGTTCAAGCTCTGTGATTGTTCAGGTGAATCTTCCTGAAGTGTCAAATCTTCTTCCCCCACTGGAACCATATTCACCTCATCTGAACAATTTTCTTGTACCTCCAGAACATTCTCTGTCTCTGTCTTCTCCAATACTATAACATCTCGACTGGTAGTGATGACATTAGACTTCGGGTTGTAAATCCTGTACCCTTTGACGTCATTGGAATAGCCGACAAGGATACATCTTTCAGACTTTCTGTCCCACTTTAATCTCTTCTGTTTCGGCACATGTACCATAACTGTACTACCGAAAACACGTAAATGACTTACATCAGGCTTTTTGCCCGTCCATATCTCAAAAGGAGTTTTATAATTTAATGATGTGGTCACAGTCCTGTTCTGTAAATACACTGCTGTGTGTGCCGCCTCTGCCCAAAACCTTTTCTTGAGACCTGCATCGAACAGTAGACACTTGGCTTTCTCAATGATAGTCCTGTTGTATCGTTCTGAGAGACCATTCTGTTCAGGTGTGTATGGGTTCGTTTTCTGATGTACTATCCCATGCGACATCAAAAAATCATCAAACTTGCTGTTGCAGAATTCTGTCCCATTGTCACTTCTCAAAATTTTTATTCTGTGATTGAGCTGGTTCTCAACCTCTGCTTTGTATTTTTGAAAACATTTTAGTGTCTCATCTTTTGTTTTCAAAAAATAAATATATGTCATACGACTAAAATCATCTATGAACAGCATAAAGTATCTAGAACCACCTATAGATGGGTTTTCCATCGGTCCACAGAGATCGGTATGCACAATATGCAGCAACTCAGTACTTCTGCTACCTTCTTTGGGAAAAGGTAAGCGGCTCTGCTTGCCCTCACAGCATGTGACACATGATGACTTTGATATATCAGTCTTATTATCAAGTGTCAATCCCTGTACAGCATCTTGCATCTTGTACAAATACTGGCTGTTGACATGACCTAGACGTCGATGCCAAACTTCACTGGACACCATCACTGCAGCTGATGAACAATATTCAGGCATGTTTAGTTTATACACCCCATTCAACAGATTCGCTGTAGCTACCAGTACTCCTTCTTGGTTGAAAATCTGACAACCATCATTGTTAAATGAAACTTTGTTTCCTTTTGAAATAAGTTGACTAACAGACAACAGATTTGTAGTCAACTTTGGCACACATAATACACCTTCTACTGTAATATCGTATTCACAGGCACGCGTCTTCGTCGTAATCTGCACATCTCCAGTACATAATACAGGTACTTTATCTTTGTTTGCCACGACAATTTCCTTTATCATAAGATCACGCGACACATTTGACAACCATTCTTCGTTCGCGGTAAGATGAACATTCGCCCCGGAGTCAATGTACCAATCGCTTTTGCTAAATTCACCATTCAGGAACACGGCGCTAAACGCATTACTGGTTGTACGTTCATTTCTATTTGTATTCGACGAATTTTTGTTCGAAAATGTACACTGGTTGCGGTAATGCCCTGTTTGTTTACATTTGTAGCATGTTATGATTTTTGGTTTTGACTTCGACATCTTGGCGTTGTCTTTGGTCGCAGTGCTGCCAACATTCCGGTTCTCCTTGAAACTCGCAAACGCGCCACAGGAATTGAAAGCGCTATTGTCGCTACCGTTTCCGCTTTCTTCCATGTCCAACAACTTGGTTTTAATGGCGTCTGCTGTCAATGGAATGCCGCAATGCTCAATCGCCATTATCATAGGGGAATATTTTTCTGTTAATCCCGCTAACAAAAGCGATGCGACCCACTCATCATTGATCTTAAAACCCGTACCACTCAATTTTTGGCTTGTTTCAATGATCTGTGTCACGTACGAAGTCATTGAAGCGCTATTTTCGAGTCGTATAGAAATCAAACTCCTCAGTAAACTGATTCTCCTCGTAAATCCTGAGTCGTCAAATAGGTTCTTCAATTTCTTCCACAGCTCATGGGTTGTTTGTACACTTTTTATATGCACGTACAGCGACGAATCTATTGTCAGACTCAGCTTGGCTCTGGTTTTCGCGTCACCTGCTGCTCCTATTTCTTCTGGTATAGTCTCCGACTTGATGCAATCAGACATTCCCTCCAGAACTAAGAAATTCTCAGCCGCGAAAGCCCACTCAGTGTAGTTCTCCCGCCCTTTTAATTTAGGCACACTGACAAGGTAGTTCGTCGTCATTTTCACAGTCACAGCGTTAATTACAGTTTATCTCAATCAGCAAAGTCTATTTCCACTAGAAATGTCCAAGAAATTGCGAGAAAAACTAAAAAAACTGAGCACATAACCTCTTATAATTAAAACGCTAGAGTCACCGACACGAACTGAATTTATTTAAACTATAACATACAGTATTACATAGTCTATGGTAGATGGCGCTACTAGTTTATAGTGTGTAATATTGTCGATACACAACAGACATAAAATAACAAAATCTTTACAAATGTAACAGTATTTTGCATGCTAAGAATAGTTCTAACACCTAACCTTACTGCAAGTTTTGCTCAAATATTTCATGTCTCATGTCTTAAGGGTGATATTGAAACTCCAGCGAAAGTGCTACTGTACGCACACCAATGAACTATAAATTACATATTTCATCAATCTATATGAATTTACTTTAAGAAATTAATACTGAAGTCTGAATTGTGTAATGTTAACGAGAAGCGTTAAAATTTTTTTGGGGTAAATGACAAACAATAATGGTAACACACGTGATCGCTTTAACTGCTGTCACTCTAGCCGTCAAATCATCAAATGTCATTGACATCCAATGACAATCAATCAATGTTAAATTTATGATTTATCAAAAAATAGATATAAAAAATACTATACAATAGTAAAGAAAGTGGAGTAATAAAATTAAAATACCTTTACAGTTTACGCTGAACTATTTATTTACAAGGATACCCACTTGACAAAGAAATTTGTGTTTATATTTCTAGTTTGTTTATAGTATAACCAAGATGTCTGTGCCACCACAAGCGTTTGTGAATAAAAATAAAAAGCATTTCCTTGGGATCCCCGCACCCCTAGGTTACGTAGCAGGTGTCGGTCGAGGGTTAGTATCTATCTTGTAACTTAATAGTAGTATGAGTGTGATGTGTTAAAAGTGATAATCAATGTTCCTCTATCCCTTTTCAGTGCCACTGGATTTACCACACGTTCGGATATCGGTCCAGCTAGAGACGCAAATGATGTATCGTAAGTATACAACAATCTTTTATGTTTTTAACAGTAAGAAAAGCTTGTTTACATCAACCAGCCAAAGTACAATATTTCATCAACATTTTGTAACTCAAACAAGTACCATTAAATTAATCCTTGCCCCTCTGAAATCATAAATCTCTTTTGTTCTCAGTTCGTAAAATCCCCTAACATATCATTTTTTTTTACAATTGGTATAAAATTAAACTTATTAAATTTAATAAAGTTAAACTTATTAAATTATAAAGGTTAATCTTTAAATTATAAAGGTTAATCTTTAATATTTTTAATAAAAACTAATTCTTACATGTACCACTTTTTAGTGATGATCGCCATGCCCCTCCTGCAGCCAAGCGCAAGAAAACTGAAGAGGAGGATGATGACGAAGATCTGAATGACTCCAACTATGATGAATTTTCAGGATACAGTGGCTCTCTGTTCTCAAAGGTTAGATAACTAATTAAATTGAAAATTAAAAAATACCCCCGACACAATAACAACAATTTTCATTGAACATATTATTTTGTAACGGGCACATGATGCGCTTTCATTTGAGACCCCACTCGATTATATTTGCAGACAATCGGCTATTCTTCCCCATTTTCACCCTCCACAACTTTTAAACGACTCAACAGATTTTCATCAAACATGTCTAAGAACACTTGGTCGTAACTAATCTTTCATACAAAAATAACTAAATTGAAATCGCTTCATCCGTTTGCGAGCTACGACAGACAAACAGACAGACAGACAGACACGTCAAACTTATAACACCCCTTCTTTTACATCGCGGTTGTAAAAATACTGTCTATAGCTCAGTGTGCATTATACATATACATATATAATTTCTATATGCACAGAGAACCGTTACTTAAGTGCATACTAATGTTGTACTTTTTTGCACCATCTTTTTTGCTCACTTGTACTATGAAATAGTATGCAATACTTGTGTCTGATAGCCAATTATAGCATAGTATTTAGCTAACTTCACTGCATACATAGGAACTTATTCCACACATGTTATAATGTGCTATTGTATAAATTAACTAAGCAAACAGGCATGCTTCATACTTACTACTTCACCATTGAGTACTTTTTAGAAGTAATTTTAACAGCTTATAACACCCCTGCACCCATAAGCACGTAGCTAGTTTGATGCAGGGATAATGTGCCTCTACTGTATTTTAAAGCTTTTTCTATATTTCAGGATCCATATGACAAAGATGATGCTGAAGCTGACGCCATATATGAGTCTATTGATAAGAGGATGGATGAAAAAAGAAAGGAATACAGAGAGAAAAGGCTAAAAGAAGACTTGGAGAGATATCGTCAAGAGAGGTGAAGTTCCTTATTTTACTAATAAGCTGATTGTTATCTATAGACTGTAAATATAACATATAAACATTGATGTTAAAAAATTACTGTGTAACTATTATCAATTACCCTATTGATAAGTTGTAACTAAGCTTAAAGTAAATAATTAATGTAGTAGTTAGAACAGCATATTAAATTTGATGTCTAATATTTCCACAGACCAAAAATACAGCAGCAGTTTTCAGACCTAAAAAGAGAATTGAAACAGGTGTCAGAAGATGAATGGGCAGCCATTCCAGAAGTAGGGGATGCTAGAAACAGGAAGCAGCGGAACCCCAGAGCGGAGAAGTTCACTCCTTTGCCGGACAGTGTGCTGTCAAGAAATCTTGGTGGAGAGTCATCATCTTCCATTGATCCTGGGTCAGGGTTGGCTTCTATGATGCCTGGTGTTATGACTCCGGGAATGTTGACCCCTTCAGGTCAGTGTTGTTACATCATCCTAAAGCGGGATCAGTTAAAATTTTGTACAAAAGAAGTATAAAATAAATTAAGCTGTCATTACTGACCTAAAAAGTGATTTTAAGGGTTAAAACAGTAAAAAAGTCAGAGGAAATTAATTATATACCAATTTCTGTGGGCTAAAATCTTTATTTTAAATGTCATTAAACAATATGTATTGAGTGACCACAGCAAAAAGAGGACTCGCACCTGTGTGTTCCTCAAGCCGATAATTTTATCTACAGTTATCATTATTTCAGGTGACTTGGATCTGAGGAAAATTGGTCAGGCCAGAAACACACTGATGACTGTGAAACTGTCGCAAGTGTCGGACTCAGTCACCGGACAGACCGTGGTGGACCCGAAAGGCTACCTGACAGACTTGCAGTCTATGATCCCTACGTATGGTGGAGACATTAATGATATTAAGAAAGCCAGGCTGTTGTTGAAGTCTGTTCGCGAAACTAATCCTAACCACCCGCCTGCTTGGATTGCTAGTGCGAGATTAGAGGAAGTTACAGGTAAGTTAAAAATTTCTCTAAATTCTTACATTAGAGACCCGCAGAGCCTCGGCTGCGCACGGAAAAGATTTGACCAAACATATATATATATATAAATATATAATGATCCTTTCACGGTAAATGTTGCTCCAGTGTGAAGTCATAATAATTGTTGATCCACCTATTTCACGTGTTTGCTCAGCTCCGCTTCGCGCAACATGATATACTTTGATCCGTCCTGAATATACGCGTGACGTCGGTGGATCTGCACTCGCACATTTTCAACATACTCGTCAGTGGTTTGACCAACATTCGTTGATCCATTAACGGTCAAAAAAATTACACTGAATGTGATTTTTTAGATCCGGAGTATATTTAACTTAAATGCGACATTTGTTTAGACTAAGTTGATCCGGCCGAAAACAAAACAAAAATCATACTGAATGTGACTTCTTAGATCCGGAGTATATTTAACTTAAATGTGACATTTGCTTAGACTAAGTTGATCCGGCCGAAACAAAAACAAAAATCATACTGAATATGACTTCTTAGATCCGGAGTATATTTAACTTAAATGTGACATTTGCTTAGACTAAGTTGATCCGGCCAGAGCACAAAATTGACTCTTACTGAGTTCTTCTAGCGCTGGCTTACGGGCGATTTTCGCGTGTCCTTCCTTCCTTTCAGCCCTTAGTAGTCCACTGCTGGACATGGGCCTCCCCTAATCGACGCCACTCCGCCCGGTCCTGGGCCCTCTGAATCCAACGGTTTCCCGCTGTCTTCTTCAGGTCATCAGTCCACCTGGTCGGAGGGCGGCCTGTACTCCTTTTGCCTAAACGTGGTCGCCATTCGAGGACCTTTTTTCGCGTGTCCTTCCTTCCTTTCAGCCCTTAGTAGTCCACTGCTGGACATGGGCCTCCCCTAATCGACGCCACTCCGCCCGGTCCTGGGCCCTCTGAATCCAACGGTTTCCCGCTGTCTTCTTCAGGTCATCAGTCCACCTGGTCGGAGGGCGGCCTGTACTCCTTTTGCCTATACGTGGTCGCCATTCGAGGACCTTTTTTCCCCATCGGTTGTCAGTCCTGCGAACGATGTGGCCAGCCCATTGCCACTTTAATTTGCAAATTTTGAGAGCTAAGTCGGTCACCTTCGTTCTTCTACGGATTTCATCATTTCTGATTCTGTCTCGTAGAGAAATACCAAGCATAGCTCTCTCCGTTGCCCTCTGGGCGACTCTGAGCTTGTGGATTAGCCTCACAGTAAAGGACCACGTCTCGGCACCATAGGTCATCACTGGCAACACACATTGCTCGAAAACTTTCGACTTCAGGCACTGAGGTATATCGGACGTCAAGACGTGTCGTAGATTCCCGAACGCTGCCCAGCCGAGTTGGATTCTTCGAGTGACCTCTCTCTCGAAGTTGGACTTACCCATTCGGATCGTTTGTCCTAGGTAAACGTATTCGTCTACAACTTCGAGAGCAGTGCCGTCAACAACCACCGGTACGGGTGTGACATGGACATTAGACATGATTTTCGCGTGTAGCTGCTCACAATTCAAGTCACGCCGGAAGACCAGGTGCCATCCATGGTACCTGTCGATCACACCGCGCCCTTTCATTGGAAAAGGGTCATTGGAAAAGGGTCGCGGTGTCCGGACCTCTGCGCGCCGGAGCACTTTTGGCAACTGCGAGCGGGCTGAAGAAGACGGAAAGGAGCCTGCCTACCCCCCACCACTCACCCCGCGCACCATGGTGGTCAGGTAGGTCCGCCCCCTCACAGGCCCCGACTGCAGCGGCCGGCGAGCGTCCCGCGCCGCTGATAGTGGCGAAGGTGCTACCCAACTGGGTAGTTCACCTCAGAGCGCTGCGGGACACCCTCGGCGTCCCATCGCACTCGGTGGCAAGCGGAAAGGGCTTCCACTTCCATCCTAAATCCGCAGACCAGTTCAGGAAGGTCCAGGCCTACCTGATCAAGATTCAGGAGACCGAGCCGGGCCATGTCTGTCGGGTCTGTCCCTGACGGAGGAGCGGCCGACAAAGGCCAGCGTCCGCGGCCTCCCGGAAAATACGGACCCAAACTGGGTAACCGGCGGTCTTAAGGACCTGGGCTTCCCGGCTCGTTTCTGCCGGCTCATAGCCCCCCGCGGCGGCAGCAAGAAAGGGGTGTACTACGTTCAGCTGGAGCGTATGAGCGTTGAGGAACGGCTAACAACCGTATGTGCCCTTACCTTAGGCGGATGGCGCGCCTACGGGGTCTCAGCGTCCCCCCACCTCCACCCGGAACCCCAGCCAACATGCCGGCTGGCGAACACGGCCCGCCCGCGCACACCAGCCGTAGACGCCAGGCCAGGTGGCGTAAGCGGGAGAAGGGGCTCGCTGAAGAGCAGGCCTCCTCCGCCCCGCCTAAGCCGAAACCTACGCCTCGAGCGCCCGCGATGGTCGCGGCTCCGCCCGCCCCCGCGCCCGCCCTTGCTCCACTCTCCTCCACGGCTAAGCCGCCGGCCATTGCAGAGGCGGACGGCTCCCCCGAGCGCAAGCGCAAGCCTAAGCGCATGCCAAAGTGCAAGGGGAAGAAGCCGCAAAGCACCCAGGAGGAGGTAGTCCAGGTACCCCAACTAGTACCTGCCCACCTCCCTACACCGACCCCATCCCATCCTGCCACTCCATCCCCGCTACAGATAACGGGACGCCTAGCCCCCTCTAGGCCCTTACAAGCTCTGGGCTTCGAAACGCCCGCCGATGAACTGGTGACTGCCGTATGGGCGTGAGGCGATTGCGCGGTACCCGGAGCTCGTGGGGACAATTAGAGGGGTCTCAACCAAAGTCCTCAGGCTCCAGCATGTCAGTCAGTCTTAGACTAATGTACTGGAACCCGGGTGGGTTGTCCTCACAGACCAGACAGGAACTTTGGCGTCTCCTCCGCGAGCAAGACGTGCATGACGTCCTGGTCATGGGGGAGACGAATTTGTCTCTTAACCAGCATTTCCGCCTCCCGAATTACTTCGTGTACCGCCGCAATGAGATCGCCCCCTTCGGGTACCCCTACAGGGGCACGGTGGTGGCGGTCCGCCGCGACGTGGTACACACGGTATTGCCAATCCCGCCGTTCTCAGATATGCGCTCCACAGGGGTCGAGCTGAACGCGGCGGGCCAGGCACTATGGGTGTTTGCGGCATACCGCCCGCCTGGACGTAATCTTTGCCTCCAAGATTTCCGACACATCTTCGACGGTGGGAACCCGACCCTCCTGGCTGGCGACCTGAACGCTAAGCATAGAGCTTGGGGTTCCAGAGTCGCCAACAGCGCGGGACGGCGAATCTTCGAGGACGGGGAGGCGAATGGGTATCAGGTGTTAGGGCCAGAGACACCCACTCACATTCCCTCTAACGTCAACCACCGTCCGGATGTGCTTGACATCGTACTCCACGGGAATCTACCGTGCCCGGTCTATGTGGAGGTATGACATGAACAAACAGCACCTCCCCATACTGGTCACTCTTGGCTTGGGACCCGAGTGCACGTCATTGCCGCGCGCGAAGCGTAGGACGGATTAGGAGGGCTTCAAGTCTGCCCTTGCCTCCTACGACCATAAGGCCCCGTTAACTTCCCCGGAGCCGGTGGAGGCCACGGACGTGGTCTTTGCGACGTCAGTCAAAGAGGACCTGGATAACCGAGAAACGTAAGTTACGTAAGCAATGAGCGTGCACCCGCTGTCCCCCCGGGTCAAGCGCGACCTCTGTCTATATAGTTCTGCAAAGGTGATGTGACCAACAATAATATTTTTTTATTCCGGTTCCTTAACTCTTAGCGGTTTAGGAGTTCCATTCTGTATCTCCGAAGCTCTTCATCAGATCATCATCACCTTAATATGGGACCAAATTCACAATAACAGGTCCCAAACCAAAAAAATATCAATTCAAATCAACAATAATAATAATATACCAACAATAATATTTTTTTATTCCAATTCCTCAACTCTTATTGGTTTAGGAGTTCCATTCTGTATCTCCGAAACTCTTCATCAGATCATCATCACCTTAATATGGGACCAAATTCACAATAACAGGTCCCAAACCAAAAAAATATCAATCCAAATCGGTTATCAAATGACGGAATGCGGCGGTCAGAAATATAAAGAAAAACGAGTTCCACTCCATCATCAGAGTTGACGGTGGTCAATGTCTATATAGTTCTGCAAAGGTAATGTGACCAATAATAATAATTTGTTAACCCGGTTCTTTAACTCTTATCCGTTGAGGAGTTCCACTCAGTAATAAGTGTGATGCTCGAGGATGCTACCAGGATACTAACAGGTAGTAATCTCATCATCTTCGGACGGGATGATATGAAGCTTAATTACAATCGATCTTCACTTGGTAAGTTCGTTTGATTTTACAATTATTGATGGCAAAGAAATATACCAAGAAATGTATAACACAGTATAGGTACCTACTGTGCGTTCCAAACTTCCAAATAAAATCTGTAGCTTGTAGGGTCAAAGATACGAAGCGGCAACGTCGCGGCTGCTTTCAGCCAATCCGATCGTATGCTGAGCGGCAACGTCGCGGCTGCTTTCAGCCAATCCGATCGTTTGCTGTGCTCTGATTGGCTCATTTGAATCGGATCAACGTTTTCCGTAACTATCGCAAGGTGGATTTGTATATCGGATCAACATCGGCCAAAACTAGTAAGCAGTCACGTGACTGTAGATGTTGATCCGGTCGGAGCCACATTAGTTACCAGAGATGCATATTGGATCAACAAAAGGCGCCGGATCAACATAAGTTTTTGGATCAACAAAGTGCTCGCGTGAAGTCGCGTTTGATCAACATTTGTCGATAAGGGATAACTATATATATATATATATATATATACAAGAAGGCGTCACGGTATTGCACCAGGACACTCAATACCAATGGGCTATAGACACGGCTGACCACAAAGTTCTGTAAATTAAGTGCTACCTTAAAATCTTTTTAGGCCCTTTTCCCACGGCGCTACTTGCAAGCCACTAGAATCTTGTCCAGGTATGCTACGCGTCGCTCGTGAGTCGCCGCCATATATTTTTAGCAAGTTCCGCACACGACGCAACGCATCTTTCTACGACGCGTATCCTATCAGTGGCACGCTACCCTGCATGCTAGTCGCACGCTACTCGAGTTGCAAGCGCGTCGCCGACCAAAATAGCTTACGTCACTTGATGACATAGGGCACGCCTCCATTCGAGTACCACACATAGAAAACTGATTAAATTCACGTTTCATTTGGGTAGCGCCGTGTGCGGAATCCACTTTCATAGAGTAGCATACCAGTAGGCGACCTGTGAAAAAGCCGCAGTCGCGTAGCTTATAGATAGCGTCGCGGGGGAAGGGCCTTACAGTTCTCTTCTTATTGGTTCCGGTTCGTCGTGTTTTACAGGTAAAGTCCAATCGGCGCGTAACCTGATAATGAAAGGCTGCGAGGTGAACCCCAGCAGCGAGGAGCTGTGGCTGGAGGCGGCGAGGCTGCAGCCGCGGGACACGGCGCGCGCGGTCATCGCGCACGCCGCCAGGAACCTGCCGCACAGTGTCAGGGTCTGGGTGAAGGCGGCCGACTTGGAGCAGGAGACTAAGGTGATGTCTTTTTACCGACTTCAAAAAAGGAAGTTATCAATTCGACACTTGTCTATGTAATATTCTCAGAACTGCACAATTTTTACATAATTATGTTACGAATTCCAAACAAGAATATGTACCAAATTTCATGTATGTATGTAGATTTGTTTGTCCTCGCATATCTCCGAAACCAATTGACGGATCGTGTTTGTTCTTTTTTGTGAAATGCAAACACATTTTTTTCAACTTAGGGAATGGTAAAACTTTCATCAAAATCGGTCCATTAGTTTCCGAGATATGGACTTAAAACTAAAAATTACGAAAAAAAAATTTGAACATTTTTAGCTGTGTAACCCAAAAATCAACCTAACTTATTATTTATCAACAGGCAAAACGTCGTGTGTTCCGCAAAGCGTTAGAACACATACCGAACTCGGTGCGTCTCTGGAAAGCGGCTGTCGAGCTGGAGAATCCCGAGGACGCGCGCATTCTTCTCTCGCGAGCGGTGGAGTGCTGTCCGACCAGTGTGGAGCTGTGGCTGGCGCTGGCTAGGCTGGAGACGTATGAGAACGCGCGGAAGGTGCTCAACAAGGCCCGTGAGAATATACCGACGGATAGGCAGATTTGGGTGACTGCCGCTAAGCTTGAAGAGGCTCATGGTATGACTTCACATCGTAGTCTTTGATGGCATTATTTAATCTATTTCTGCATCTTTCAATTTTTTTGAATGTTCACCGCTGAATGTAGACTTCCTCAAATCGACTCCTTCATATGCCAATTCAACAGGCTTATGGAGAAATTCCACTAAACGCAAGTAGACAGACCTGTAGGTCAACATACAACCAGGTCGTAAGGCGGTGCGTTCTTTTTTAACCAAAAAACATGTTTATTTTTAGAATTGCCCATAGCTGTTATTCAAATAATTTACTGATAGTCATTTTGGTACTGCTGATGCGAGATGAGCACTACCAAGTCTTGATAGTAATCGATCCTAGTCTACATACACCACACTCCCTGGTCTTCTGAAAGAATTTGCAACAGTGTACATCCTTATATTACACAATACAAACATCCTTGATACACTTTTGTAATATTTACAACTAAGCAATATTTTTATAGCAAGTATTTGTAACTCTTGCAGGCAATACGCACATGGTTGAGAAGATCATAGACCGTGCGATCACGTCTCTCAGCGCGAACGGTGTGGAGATAAACCGAGAACACTGGTTCAAAGAGGCCATGGAAGCCGAGAAGTCAGGGGGAGTGCACACGTGCCAGGTGACGTTAAACGATCTGCGATACAGTGGCAACACTTTCAGTGGCTTCAACACGCCTAGCGGGTTCTTATAAGATCCGTTAGCGGTGTTGGCGGACCGCCTAGCGTGTTCAGAACAAAGATCATGACATGTAAGCGGCATTGCTAATCATGTACATGAAATTTAGCAAGGCGTTGAATGTGTTAATGTGCATATACATTGTATGGATGGGTCTGGCTTCAGTTACCGAAGCCAGAACCATCATTACAGCTATTTATTAACTTGTTTGTGACTTATCATGTTGATTTTTAATGTTTCAGGCAATCATCCGTGCTGTGATTGGACACGGCATAGAACCAGAAGACCAAAAACACACTTGGATGGAGGATGCAGAGGCTGTAAGTATATTCCCAAGCTAATTTTACCTTTTAAGTTTATAATTTACAGAATTTCGTGTTTTTGCTGTTGAGGGTTGAAAGGTTGAAGAGTTGAATCGTAACCTGTTTGGGTGCCACGACAGTTCTGTTGGAGGCTCACTGCAATTGTGAAAACAACACTCATTCCTTTTCAGTGTGCCAACGAAGGCGCATACGAGTGCGCACGGGCGGTATACGGATACGCTCTATCGGTGTTTCCGTCTAAGAAGTCCATCTGGCTCCGGGCCGCGTACCTGGAGAAGCAACACGGAACCCGGACCAGTTTGGAGTCGCTGTTACAACGGGCCGTCGCTCACTGTCCCAAGTCTGAGGTGCTGTGGCTTATGGGAGCCAAATCCAAATGGCTGGCAGGTGACAATATTTCTTTTGAAGTGCTGAAACTTATTTTGTGTTTTGTTGCTTGGCTCGGGTCTCTACCCTTAACTGGTGTAGTACTGGAGGTCTGGAGTATACTGCTACTGCTGTGAAGTGGATGGTATCCCTGACAAGGTTCAATGACCAAAGACACTATCTAACAATAACAAACACAGTCGTGAACTCCCTTATGTGATCACTTGTCCAACTTTGTCAGCTTCATTTTTCGACCACAAACAGCGCAAATATGTACTTCCTACCCTGCTCTTATCAAAACCCTTATCTTACCCTTATCCTATTAAACGGATTAGAGTTGAAGTAATAACCAACAATTTGTCGCAGGTGATGTGCCAGCGGCCAGAGGAATCTTATCACTTGCATTCCAGGCCAATCCGAATTCAGAAGAGATCTGGTTGGCCGCCGTTAAGCTGGAGAGCGAGAACAAAGAGTACGATAGAGCGAGACGGCTGCTGGCTAAGGCTCGCGCTTCTGCACCTACTCCTAGGGTAAGTGATCAATTTCATTTATTTATGTTTTAGATTTTCGTTGCTGTTTTTGGTCCTCAGTTTAATTCTTAATGGTTAATGTTAAATGTTTCCATAGATAATCTTTACCAACTACATTCTATAGATAACCATAGGAGTCAATAACTCAACATGCCCTCCAAATCATTGAAGCACGCATTTAATTTTCCTCTATCAATAGTCTTGTCCACCCAATAGACATAATACCTACCTATATCTCTTTCGACACGTTAAATAAGAATGACTTACAGTTACTTATTTCTGTACTTTACTGCTGTATATTATTTTATTTGTATGTATATAAAAATGGGGTTCTTCAAGAAGGGCATAAAAAAACTCTCCTTCATAGCCGGCAACGCACTGGCGACCCCCTGGTGTTGCCCGTGTCAGTAGGCGACGGTGACCACTCACCATCAGGTGGCCCGGACGTCTGTTTGGTTGCTCTACTTATAAAAAAATTGTCTACCGCCAGGTGATGATAAAATCAGCAAAGTTAGAATGGTCGCTGAACAATATGGAGGAAGCGCTGAAACTGCTGGACGAGGCCATCAAGGTGTTCGGCGACTACGCCAAGCTGCACATGATGAAGGGGCAGATCGAGGAGCAGATGGACAAGGACGACGACGCACACAACACTTATACGCAAGGGGTGAGACTTTGTTTTATTATTTAAAAACAGCATTCCAGATTCATTCGGTTTAAGCATACTATAGACCACAATTAAGATATGTTTCCACTGTTATCTAACTGTAAATAATCTCAACTTTTGTTTTTCCAACATGTGTTAACAACACAAAAATATTCTTTGGTGGAGGCTTATACTCTACTTTTAAAATGTTAACTCATATTTCTATAAAAGAAGGATGGGTGCTGTCGTACGTTCTTAAGTATAAAACAAATTCAAATTTGTAATTAGTATGTATTTGAAAACCAAATTATATAAGTTGAAGCTAACATCAGGCAGAGATTTTGATGTCAGCAACGAGGCTTCGATCTAATTTCTTTAAATTAGATCGAAGCCTCCATCTTTATGGATCTATGTGTTTGCCATATCCAATTTGCTATCGTCCAATTCGGAATTAGTTAAAAAAAATTAAGATTGTTTACTGTGTAACAAAGACTAATTTTATCGAATCTCTACAGCTAAAGAAATGTGCGACATGTGTTCCAATGTGGATATTACTGTCTCGATTGGAAGAAAAATTAAAACACGTGACCAAAGCCAGATCTGTGTTAGAGAAAGCAAGATTGAGGAATCCGAAAAATGCTGAATTATGGTAAGAGTTAAACATAATAATATTGTAGAGTTTTATAATCACTGAGTATTCTAAAAATTGTATACCTAGTACATCCCGAAGCAAGTCCATCATTATCGCCTTGACTGGCAACACATCAGTGCCAGTAGAGAATTGCAGATGTCTTCGGGTGGCAGTGACCGCCAGGCCATCTGCTCATATGCCATTTTGAATAAAAAGAGAAACAACTACAAAATGATTAATATCAAACAAACTGAAATAAACACACTTTCAGGCTGGAAAGCGTGAGGCTGGAGCGGCGCAATGGCAGTCCAGAAATAGCCAACGCGGTGATGGCCAAGGCGTTGCAAGAGTGCCCCACCGCCGGCCGGCTGTGGGCTGAAGCTATATTCATGGAGTCACGCCCACAGAGGAAGACTAAAAGTGTAAGCTGTTTTATCATTTAACAATTTAATGACGGCTCACGTATTTCTATCCGTGACTCTTCGCCGCGACCTAGCTGCGACGTGAGCTCATGCTAAGGGACCTAGTATCTGAAGTGGAACCTATAGGCTTGAAACTAGATGGGTTGACTGCAGCGCTTTTATGGACCACTTTTGGGCGTGCGTCTGTCCCCACTATAGAAGGAGGCCTGGAGCAAACTCCACCATGCTGCTCCAATGCCAAAATGCTTTCGGAAATCGATATCTAGGTCTAAGATATTTTATTCTACTTTAGGTATATTCTTTGCTTGTTTACGTCGCAGTGAAATACCAGAATAAAATAAACTCTTTTCTATTCTATTTTGATAAAGAAGTCTTAATATGCTAAATTGGTCAAACTAAAAATTTTCAAAATAGCCAAAATATTATCTTGTTTAATTTCTAAAGTAAAACAATTTCTGGATTTCCAACCAAAATCAATGACATCCAATTTATTTAGATTTGCAATTCTGTGTTCAGGTGGACGCGCTCAAGAAATGCGAGCATGACGCCAACGTGCTGCTCGCTGTGTCTCAGTTGTTCTGGACTGAAAGGAAACTCAACAAATGCCGCGAATGGTTTAACAGAACGGTAAGCCCTAAGAGTAAGAGTTTCTTAAGTTGCTATTAAACTAGTAAAACTAAATTAAACTAAATTAAGTAGGGTCTTCTCTAGGATAAACAATCGTGCGTGTTTGTTGTGATCTTGTTCCGCTTGTTTGGGGCCGTGCGGCACCACGAGGCCCCTTTCGGCCGACTTTATAGGACTATATAGGGCCGATTATTTAGTCATTTTCGAAGCAGTTTAAATCGTTATTTCAATATACATGTACTGTAAAAACAGCTATGTGACAAATTAAACTATTCCAAAGATACAAGGGTGACGGGATGTAGCTTATATGACATTCATAGAACCATGTTTTTTGTCTCCTGTAAGGTTTGTAAAAAACACATAGCGACTTTTGCTCGCGCAACGACGTTATGCGAATTCGGCCATAATATTTAGATTTGCCAGATTATCATACTTTGTACCTAATTTCCATCCCATTTAATGTCACCATTATGTCCTACAGGTGAAAATCGACCCCGACCTGGGCGACGCGTGGGCCTACTTCTACAAATTCGAGCTCCTCCACGGCACCGAGCAGCAGCAAGAGGAGGTGAGGGCGCGCTGCCAGGCCGCCGAGCCGCACCACGGCGAGCACTGGTGCAGGGTGTCCAAGGACATCGCCCACTGGTGCTTCAGCATCGAGCAGATACTGCTGCTGGTGGCTAAGGACCTCCCGGTGCCTACGTAAATAAGTAAAGTGAAGTGTGATGTGCAAGTGACTAGTGCTGGACTCTAATGACACCTTCGGTGTGCGTGGAGTGACGATAAACAATACCCTTCCTGTGACTAAGGAAGTGAAAAATGTAGGGTTGATGTAGAGTCTTTGATGTAAGTAACAATATTATAGTTAATTATGAATCACACTCATAATAAGAACACAAACTCACACCTCAGGAACGAAAATTTAACTCAGTATCTGCTTAGTTGTGCCGACCCTGACTTGATGTGATCCCTGACTTCCTATGTTTAGTAAGTTTGTGGACCGAGGAGCAACAAGAGGTCATGAAGGAGTACATGCCATGACCCAAATGAGACAATTTATTTTTCAACAAAACAGATTTCGTGTTTCAATTCAATGCAACATTTGAACTAAGATCGAAAAAATGTGATTTACAAATCTGTAACTTTAACATAATTATGTGGAATTAGAATATATTTTTATTTAAGTACATATTATAATCGTTTTATTTAACAGTATCCGTTTATTTTACTACATTTTATTTAGCATGCCGTAGATCATTATCTCACTTTCATCTTATTGTCTAATGAAAATGTTCATCCAAAACTTATGAATGTTAACAACCCTGTATCTTTTATCGAGATACTACCTCTATTGAGACAATATTTAAGACAACTTAAGATTCCCTATACCTCCTCCTGCCCTCTCATCATACAAAAATGTAATCTCTGATAACACGCACGCCTATTTAAAGGGCGGATAATATTTATTTTTTTCCCCGAGCTGAGAAATAGCTGGATCGGGCCCTGAGTCCGAAATTAATTCCTGGAAAGTGTTTAACATCAGAATGAAATAAGTGTTTTTTATTTTATCCATTGACATCCCAATATCTACTTACGCAAATCTAGATACTGCGCATAATAAAAGAAATTAAGGTACAACCACCGATATGTACGGTTCAAACCGTAAACACTTTTCCATTAATAATGTTCTATAAATAATGGCCGAGTTTGTGTGAGTTTGAATAATAAACGTGCGTTGGCGCGCTGCCAGCAGCGGGATGCGCATGCGCACTGAATAGCTACACGAATTTTTCACTTCTTTCTCAAGAAAATTGAAAGTAGAAGTACCGGAACCTGTAATGCTCAATTTATATCTCTGTATAGTGAACTAAAAGTGAAAGTGCTCATTTATTTTCAGTGAAAGACAATAGTTTTGTGATAATGTCGCCCAGGTGCCCAGTGCCGCCTTTACAAGAAATTTCTTTATCTTTTGTAGCTAGACAATTGATACACACCCTGTCGCGGGTGACGTCCGAGGAGGATGTGGCGCTGCCGTTCGCGATGGTCTCCTCGTACTACGAAATTATGGGGGCGACGAACGATATATTCCAAGATCTCATTAATTTAATTCTCAGTTCAGAGTATCTGGATCCGTCCATCAGGTACTTCGCGATGCGCTTGCTGTTAAAGGAGAACGTCAAGAGCTTAGCGACGGGCATCTTCCCGTGTCCATACTACAGGAAAGTCCTTGAGCTGATTATAGAGCAAGGGCGCCACCTGACGTCTCTCAATCTGAAAGGAGTGTGGGTTAAAGACGAGCATCTATCCCTCATGTACGATCTACTGAAGAATCTCAAGAATCTAACCGTATTGAATATACCGTACATCGCCAACGACGAGGTGCTCAAGTTCATCGGTGAACATAATAAAGTACTAAAACTCCTCGATGTTTCCGGCGAAACCGATATAACAGAGATAGGCATAGATGCGATGCTGTCTGGTAATCCGCAGCTGTCGCAGAGCATCACGGTTATCAATATTGGAATGTACGGAGAGGAGAACGTTGACCACACGGACGTAGCACTTTTCATTCGGCACCTTCCAAATTTAACCAACCTGGGTAGTTACTCCTTCGTCGGTAAATCGATATACCATATCTATAACAATGATTGCCCACCAGGTTTCTCCACCAAGTTGCAATACGTGCACGACATACAAACCAATATGCGGACGATGAAGGCAATAGTTGCTCTGTGTCCCGTGATTGAAACTATTTATCTAGAGGAGCCAGATCAAGGTGTCATGCAACTCATAAAGGATTTACCTAATATCAATAAAATTAAATTAAACAAATTTCAATGTCACGAATTACATCAATTGTTAGACAAAATTGGATACAAAATTGCGACATTGATGCTGTCGGGTTCTCTTGGGTCTTTCAATTTCACAAGGATAGCAGAAACTTGTAGAAATCTGGAAAGTATTGAGTTCTATCAAATTCAGACAGCTACGCACGAAGAAGAAGTTCCATTCAATAAATTGGAACATATTGAAATAATTCAGGGTAACCTCAGTGGGTCCTGCTTAAAGTATTTGATGACAGGAAGTCCTCGGCTCAAGAAGCTCATTATCGGGGATGAAATAAAATTGGACGACAACGACATGGCAAGGTAAGTTTTAACTGATATAATATATATAATATAATAACAAAGAACCTGTAAATAACGTTAAATGCCTTTCGTTAAGAATAAGGTATTACAAAATCTACTTACTGCGAACATTTCATCAATCTCAGTCTTATTTATTAATATCACCGCTTCCGTTGTTAAAACAATATTAAATTTTTACGATATCTTTTGTATATTCAAATTCTTCATTTTATGTTTTACAGGATGATCCGTCGTTACAAGTTCGACAATCTAGAAGGCATTTGGTTTCCCAACGCGCCTCGCCTGACGAGAGACACGGTAGAACTTCTAATGGAGTGTTGTCCTAACCTGCAAAGCCTGGGACAGCTCAGTGGCTGGCAGTTTACTCCAGATGACATGATGCTGATGAGAGCGATCATCGCAAGCACCAACACGGACCTAGTGCTTTCTCCTCTCGGAATATTCCAGCAAGGAACATAACATTTATACCCCTATTTGAAATTATTAATGCTTTTATTTTTATCAACTTGTTAATTTAATTTTATCTTACATTTAACGTGCAGAATTAAAAGAACATTCATTTCAAACTTTTTATTTAAACAAGCAAACACAAAAAATTCATGAACTCCATAAAGAAAAATTACGTTGTCTGATATTTGAACGGACCACATACAAACGCGTTTGGATCGTATCAGAATGTGTTTCAAAATAACTTTTCACTTAAACTAAGCTGATATATGTAGCTAATGTTTGAGTATTAATTATCGGTACTGTCCGTTATAACTTTGGTGGAAAATATATAAAGTTATGGTTGTAGTAAAATCGTAAGTCACTTTTCTTTCTCCTCAGATTTCGGCTGTGCATTTTCGTCGTTTTTCAAGGATTTCGAATTGCTTTTTAATCTTATTTTAAACATTTTGCATTCGTCTGCACACTTCGTAGTTATAATAGTTCTGAAATTAGACATGATATTTTATGATAAAATGTCCAGTGGTCATAATATTACGATGCATAAAATTCATAATTATTTTTATATTAATATTGTAATTACTATACCTTACTAAGTTCTCCTTCACCTTGAACCTTGAAGTGATTTCTAAAATTATATCTGATACAATTTTAGGGTCTAAACACATTTTTGCTGGTTTGTTTTGAAAAGCCGGAGATCGTTTACCCGTCAAAGAATGAGTTGCGAGAATCCTAGAAAGATTTTGATTACATGATTTTTTATTTTAATAAGTATTGAAATAGCGTTCTGGTTTCATAAATAGAAATATAGAATTAAACATAGATGTATTATAACCTATAACTAACTATAATTAACTAACTACCGACCGTCTTGGGAACGCAGCAAGTAGTAATGTCCGAGTAGCTATCGTATAAGATTTCCAATTAACTTTTCTAAATTTATCCTTGTGTATCATTGTCTTTCCACTTCCAATTGGTACCTGAGGACAAAATATTTTTTTAATTAATTGGTTTTGGTAGGTACTGTGACCTCATAGGATTCGTTCATAATCATGATCATTGATCAATGATCCCAGTAAGCTTCGAAACTTTTGGTCTAACCACGCCAGCTAGTCAGCTAAGTAACTAAGTAACAGTACAAAAAAAACATTAGCGATTCCTTCAATGACAAATAATTAAATACATATGTAGGTATTAAATACGTACCCATTCACCATCAAATTCACATTTGTTCTGTTCAGGTGTCAAGTCCTGTGCTACTCTGTGATATTTATTACTGATCAACACATTATCATCTGAACGATCGGACAATACACTTTCACTTCTTTCGCTATGTTCATCATAATCTTCAGTGCATGTGTTATTAGGTTTTTCTGTAAGAGGTCGTTCCAAGACTTGATATGGTTCCATTAAGAACTTCTTTGGTTGCGGCTTTAAATCATTTAGCATTTTAAAGAGCTCTTGAAAGCCAGCCTTTATTTCTTCTATCTCTTGAACATTTATATTTGCAGTCTTTCTCTGTGTTTCAACCGGCGGCGTATGATTTCGTCTCGTGGAATCAGCCGAATACTTCTTTACAGATAAATGCGTAAAGGAATCCTTATTTGCCCTTTTACGATTTTTACCATTTTTTCTGTTGCCATTTAATTGGCTTGCTTTCAATATATTAGCAATTACAGGGTTCGGTCTATGAACAGGTTTTGGGCCTGATTTAATGTTACTCTTATTTGAGTATTGTTTGGTATAACTATTTCTTTCAGAGTTCTGAAAAAACGAGAAAAAATAAAATAAGATATCTGACCACGATACTTTAATAAACAAAAATATTTTAATTGGATAATTACCATATCATATTCAGACGGTGAATCTGAGGAGCATTCATCCCCACTTGGTTCCCACGACGAGGCACTGGGAGAGTAGTCACGTTCTTCATTTTTGGACTCGTTCATACCAGCCGTACCATTTTCAATAGACTTTAAGGCCCTATGCCCTCCGAATGAGTTGCCGCCATCTGTATCAATAAAAATTTACAGTACCTTTAAGATGGACCCGGTAACGGTTATTACACTTAAAAAATGTTGAATAAAAATGCTGAATAGTGAATAACTACCAAATTTAACGAAATCATAATATAATTAACTATTTTATTCTAACTTTGAATTAATTGCGAATACGCGCGAACTTTAACGGAAGAAAAAGCGGTAACTTTGTTTAAATACGGTCGGTTATATACATGTGTAGTTATTTCAATAGATGTTGTTGAAATCGATTTACAATTTTCCAAAATCATATAAGAAAATGCAAATAAATACTAAAAGGCTAATAACCAATAAGGTACATACGTACACACTGTTGATAGTTGATAGTAAAATCAAAAGAAGTCTGCGAGTTACCAACGTAAAAATGCACATGATGGAGGTAAGGTACTAGTTAGGTACTCACCGGAAGTCATATCCGACTTAGGGATCTCCGCCCGATGAGTGGTTTCCGTGACATTGACCTCCTCGGTCACTCTGATCATGGAACTGGATTTTAGCAAGCGATCCCCATTCCAATCCGCCAACAACCACCTCTCAATTTTACCTTTCGACGTCATTTAGGTACAAATTACAAATTAAATCAAAATCGACAACTGCACACTGCACTTGGACTACTTGAATTGAATGCAACTAACTAAAGACGATCCGACCGAAAACCGGCGCATGAGCAGGTAAAAGTTTCATTACGCACCCTTACTGCAGTCATTATTTCATCCCCCGCCCTACCCCTGTCGGAACAATACGGTATTCGCCAACGGCCCGAAGACGACAAAAAATACAACCTTTTTTGCAACCGATTTCTTGGTAAGTTTCTAAGTAGAGATTTACGAGTATATCCCTTTGTAAGATACGCCGAAACTCTCATTACAACAGTGTGAAGTCGTAAAATCTTTAAGACAATGAATAGTCTTTACCTGATTTTTTTCAATTTGAATATGTACTATGAGAATTCTTAAAATATATTTATTATAAAAGTACGTAGATGATGAAAATATTGCTGCTATCGCTATCATTGGTTGAGAAAAAACCAATTGGAACATAGAAGTCTGTTGTGAATTTTTCTTATTTCAAAATTTATAGTGCGTTCCACGGGAGATCCCGGACCCCCCACATGCGCAGAGGCAGGCCACCGAGGGGGTTTTAGTGGGTAAGAATCCCACATAACCCGGAGTCGCTCCCACGGCTCTCGGGTACCTATGAAGGTTTCCCCCCCGTCACAAAAAAAAAAAGGTACAGAACTTACAAATATACGAGTAATTAGAAAACCTACGATAATTCATCTTATCTCCGCAGTAATATCCACTTATCTATTACGTAAGCGGGTTTCATAGATAGAACCACTTAATTCGCCTAGGGGTTCACCCATCGCAGCTGCCTTAATAAAACAATCAAGTTAATTGGTTTTGTTGGTAAAATCAGCCAAAAACAACTGTCTTATTCCTATGGTACGACTATGGCTACTTCTGATCTTCCACAGCAGGAGAGCGCTAGTGGCGATTTAAAATGCGCGCTGCCATGCTTCGGCGGGCACGTTAAGTCGTCGGTCCCGGTGCTACAGAATTGAAACGATGCTATCGTTTCGATATTATAAAGAGGAAAGATTTATATTTTTGTGTGCACGTTTGTCATGAATAAACTGAAAAACTACTGTGCCGATTTCAAAAATTCTTTCACCTTTGGAAAGCTACATTCACCCTGCGTCACATTGGCTAATTATTTATTGCTAGATTTATTGCTAATTTTAATCTAGATTTAGTCGGTCAGCTAGTATTAGATAATAGATATTAGCTCGTTCGTTCATCAATTCGCATTTTGGAAGCTACTTTAGAACTATAATAATTATAGTAGATAGACCTTCGATAAACATATTTCTTAAATTATTTTGGCAATTTCAGAACGACACTATACATGACTGTAACGTCACTTTGACATTGATTGATGAAGTGTCAATGATACGATTAAGCGAAGAAGTAGGTAGTTACGCCGTGCCGACGATTGGCACCCGTCCGTCAAATTGGGCGTGAATGAAATGTCCGAAATCGAGAAAATAATCTAAATAATGTGCTGATGGTGTGCTGTATATTTTTATAAAATTATACTTATTTTAAATAAAAATTAATAATATATGAAAGTATGTTAGGACAACGATTTTAAAGGTTGTCTTATTGTTATTAAGTGTTAGACTTACGGATAGGCAAATATCGTGCGTAGAAAAGAAGTTTGGAAGAGGTTGTTTACAATAGCAATATGGAAGCAACAACTTTAAAATCTAAGAAACAAATAAAAAAAGGTCAACTAAAAAAAACTGTAAAGAATGTGATTTGCCGACCGGACCCTGTTTTCTGGTAAGCGTTTTGAAATATTTGAAAATTTCGTTTAAACTCGTAATATAATTATAAAATCTGTTACTTTTTATGTTATAAAAAGTAAGTCATAATGTTTTAGGCCCCAAACCTCTGATGTTGAGGGAACAATATTGGAAGAGGAGTTAAATAAATACAAAGTGGAAAAACCAGAATTTAGGAAGCCATTGTGGAGTGAACTGAGTCAAATTCCAAAAAACCTGAGACCCAAACCTCCTCCCATTCCGTAAGTCATTAAAAAATTAGAAGCTCATTTTTACAGACTTCAAAAAAGGAGGTTATTATATTGTCAAATTGCATTGTTTTCACATTGGTTGAAGTCATATACAGTTTATATGAGGCAAGTTTATAAGAGGCTCATTAGATTTCACTGTTCCAAGTAAAAGCAAACTTCCTGTTTAGGGCTTGTCAAAGAGAGATTGATGTGAAATTTTGCCATCCCTCATTTTTAGAACTCTAGGCACTTGCCTGCCCCTCTTAATCAGAGCCTGACATTTTAATATAGTGATGTTACAGATGTAGATTTGTTTGAACTGAAGTTTGAGTTCAATTACATTTATCAAATGTTGCACTAGGAGCTGGGAATGAGGCAGAATAAAATTACACTTAATGAACTTCATACATTATAAAGCACACTACATGTGTCGTGGGTACTCCTCATGCTATAGTGTACAAGGAGAAGAAAGCGGACAGAAAAGTTCTCCCAGCACCCTTTTGAATTAAATTATGAATAAGGCATACTGCAGTGTGATTTCCACTTATAAATGAGCATGTGTGACAGCAATCACCTGTATCATTATGACTCTACTGTCTTCTACTTACCATTTCTTAAATTAAGGGCAGGTCTAATAAAATAATATCAACTCTGTAACACCCAATTTAAAATTGAAAAGAGAAGCAAATGATTTTATAATAATATATGTATATGGTTTAGCTTTTTGTTTGCCATCTCATAGGCATCATTTGCCATATCATCATCATCATCATCATCACAGCGACACAATGGCCATAAAATGCAACATACCAATTAATATTCTTGATCAAAATATAACATGATTTTTTGCAGAAAAGTGGATGGCCTCATATTTGGAGTAATGGAGTGTCAAAAAGCAATAGACAGTAAAGAGTGTGTGGGTGTTCTTATTGAAGCAGCAGTGAATCCAAGAACTATTGTTCAGCCTTTATTGGAATCATGTACCAAATTGTCCATTCCTGTACTCTGTTTGAAAGAATTAAGAAGAATAACCAAAACAAATTTTGGAATCCCTACTAGTGCCTTGGGTGTTAAAAGAAATTGTTTACCCTATTTAGAAAATAAACTACTTGATATATCTAAGAGTCACCGACCTCCTAAACAAGAATCTTTAGCAAATAATGTTCAAAAAGAAGTATGTAACCCTGATGAAAAGGCAGCTTCAATGGAAGTAGACAATATAACACCAGTATGTCCATACTTGTATAGAACAGATAACAAAATCAGAGTGTTCACACCTACAAATGAAAATGCTCCAAAACTTACAAATAAATTCATTGGACAAGATTTCATTGAATTATCTAAAAGCTCACCAATTGGAAAACCAGACAGTAAACAATTCATGAAGATGATAGTTAAGAAATTTACCAATAACCCTAATAGGATGAAAGTTACTAAAAAAGGAGAATAGTTCTGTAATAATTTTTTTGAAATAAAAGGATATTTTACTATTTATAATGTTTATTACTAACTAATGATGTCAAAAAAGACATGTTTAATGTCATAGTACATTCCAGTGGAATGTGTGCCAACAGTACTCAAAAACAGTATTATTTGATTACACTAAATATAATTTCTTATTTATTTTTGAGCACTGAAGTGTTCAAACTTCACCAACTTATAGATTGTAGAGTTCATCTTAAAATTTAATATACATAGTTTAATTGGTAAAATTTGATATTCTTAATTAAACTAAAATGCAATACTCCATAAATGTTTATAACAAAAGATTGTATGGAGTACAGCACAAAAATAGATAACATATATCTTACGCTTTCAATTCATGCATTGCATTTAAGGTTTTAAAAGTTCAATTTAATACAAATCAAACAACAAATTATGTCAATGTTAAACCTACAATAATAATAATGACTTACTCCATAATCTGGCCTGACACACATTTACAAATATACTATACAAACCTATCTATTAGTAAGGTATGTTAAGTATGAAAAAAAAAGTATATTTTATTCTCTGGAACTCTTTCATTCAGTGGTTACATCTTGTATTACAAGCTGTAAATTTTGGACAAACTATAAAAATATCTCAACTGTGACCGAAGCAAAGCCACAGAAATGGTTTTTGTATAGTATATTCGTAAAGTCGACATAATCTAAGACACAAACACTAAAATACAATATTTTAATTTACTGCTCTGTGTTAGCTTTCAACATTATCACTAAAATCTAGCAATTGTGGAGTTTAACACATACTAAGCTTTGAGATTGTAAATAATTTACCGTGGTACACAGTACCAATAATGATTTATTTATACCATCACATATTTTACTAGTTTATTGCTATGTTATTTGTTCTAATTATTTTATGAATATATTATCATAACATTCAAAGTTATTAACAAGCCAATTTAAAACAACATATAAGAGGAAAAAAGAAATTAACAGTTTTATGCAGAATACAGATAAATAATTATTATGGAAAAAAGATAAGATAGTCACAGGAAATACAAATAAAAATGACAAAAAAATTTCGTCAATGCATCACTGCTAAATAAACTCTTAAAATATAATATATAAAATTATAAACGATAGTATGGAATTTGTACATACTTACAAACTAACTTAGTAAAAATTAAATTAATGGGGCACACTTCTTAGAAGTGTGCGCCATAATAAAAACTGATAATGTACAAATGTGCCTAAATTATATGATTAACATAATCACATCCAGCGACTGTGATTGGCACTTTAACAGTTATTAAGCATATTTTATATTTGTCAAATACATCATTTCATAACACTTATTGTTACGCAATATTGTATAATATTGCTAGTTCGAAAGCAATGCTATGTTTCTAATAAAAAGGGCAACTCGCTCACTCATCCACCGGATTCTATATAACCTCTACGAACTTTACATAATTATGTATCATTTCGAAGTCTCGTGGAGTGAATTAAATCTTAATTTCATCAAGAAATCGAGCCAATTCAAGCATCAACGATCTGTCTTTATAATTTTTATATATATGTATGTAAAGTTACTTAACGTACTGCACACGTCGGATACTTTGTAAAATTTTCGCATGCATTACTAACGAAACAACAGTCGTTAAATGTGAGGGTGTCGAGGGAGAGATGCCTCGCTGGGTCGGTATCGGTCGAGGATGATCGCGCACATCTTCTTGGCGTCCGTCTCGTCCGGGAAGGCCGCCATCGCCTCGGCGACCTGCGCCTCCGGGAATATCCCCGCCAGGTGGAAGTGCATGTGCCGGCGCGCCTCCCAGTGGTGCACGGCGCCGTCGGACGCGCACGGGGACAGCGACGCGGGCGCCGCCCGGCCCAGCGCCGCCGCGCCCGCCGCACCCACCGGCGCCGACGACACGCGCGCCGCCGCCGCGTGCAGCCGCGGGTCGCACGCGGGGTTCAGCGTCAGCTGGCGCGCGAGCTTCCTGTGCGGGTTGGCGTCCGGCGGCGGCGGCGGGGGCGGTTGCGAGGGGCCCGGCAGCTGCACCTGCGCGCGGTCGAAGTGAGTCGCGAGCGCGGTGTCGGCGAGCCGCGGCGTGGCGGAGTGCGCGCGCGCCAGCGGCCTCTTCGAGTCGACGGGGCGGCCGCCGGTCGGAGGGAGGCTCAGCGTCTGCAGGTCGCCGCGCGCCTTGCGAGCCGCCCGCTCGGACAGCTTCTCCGCGACGGACTTGTGCGGCCGCCCGGCGCGTTCCGGGTGGTGGAACTTGCACTTGTTTCCGTACGTACACTTGCGGCCGTACGGGCAGGCCGGCGGCGGGTCGGTGCGCGACGGCGGCGCCCGCAGGAAGGCGTCGAGCGTCGGGCCGGAGCGGCCGAGCGGGTCGTCGGGCGGCATGAATCTGTCGTTCACGAACGAGAACATGAGCAAGCGCTCCTGGACGACCTTCCGAAAGTCGGGACTCTCGGCGGCCAGGTCCCGGTAGTTGTCGTTGGAGACCACGATTCCGTCCGTTTCGGCGGCGAGGCGCAGAATGTACCTGTCGTCGTAACAGATGAGCCGTTTGCCGCCGAGTAGCCGACTGGGTGTGTAAACGAGAACTCTGTCCTTTTCGAGTCTCTCGAGAACGTCGCGATCGGCGACCGGATTGTCGGGCCTGGAGGCTTCCTTCCTCCATTTGGGTATGAACACGGTGATCTCCCTGTGTCCTCGAGCTCGGAACCAGTCAACGCAAATTTCGATGCCGCGGCACGAGAATATTTCCTTGTTGCCATGGCTGAAAAGATACAAAATAAATTTACATGGTTTTTAAAACAATTAAACCAACCAACAAAAATAAAATATAAAAGTGATTTTTTTTTGGATCCAGTATCCGCGTCGGTATTTGAAGCAAAAATTTAATCAAATTTCGTCAATGTATATTTTTCGCAGAATTCCAACAAAAGTAGATGAAGTCGTTCATAGTAAAAGTGTTGATAACTGACCTCATAGCGACATTACTGCCATCTATAACGATGTGTCGCAGTGGGGCCCTGTCCGGCTGCGGGTCCGGTTCGGAGGCCGGCGGCGGTGAGGGGGCCCTCGGAGGCCTCTTCGCCGCGAGCTTTATCAGCTCAGCCAGCAACTCATTGCGGGGCGGGTCCGGCCCAAGCCTCTGTAACGCGGTCCGCGCGAGACGCTCTGAATAACCTAGCTTGACTGCGAACTCGATTTTTGCCTGTGAAATAAAAAAAAGATCATAAGAAAGTTATTTTTTTTAAATGTAAGAGAGGAGGCCAGCGTGATCGTTTAACGCTTAAACATATCCAGATCACGTACGATTTGATATTATGAGTATATTGGAATTCTTAAAGAGTGACAGTGTCGACAGAAATACCAATAATTCAATTACTGACACGACAAAAAAACGATCTATTATTAAATAAATTATTATTTAATAAACCCTTAATATTAGTGTACAAATTAACCAAGCGAAGCGAAACTGTTAAACCAGCGCAATCACTGCGAGAGTCAGATGTCGCAACAATACGAGTGTGCCCGCACTTTGTGAAAATTACATAATTGCGGCTCTCACTGCCGATAGGACAAGTGTCACAATTGTAGGCAACCCGGCAAGCAATACTGTAGCAATGTTGTAACACAACTGGAATAATATAGACTACCTACCTAATGAAGTGTTTGTAGTTATCAAGTGACAGTATTAACTTAGCTAAGCCATTTAATTACTCCGATAAATTATAACAAGAAAGTTAATAAGCGACGTTCTAAGCATGCAAATTACTAGTCCGTTTTTTCTATATATAATTATGTCACAGATAAGTACTTCAGCTTAATAATCGCGTTCAAACAAAGAGACGAGAAAAGTACAAAGAATTAGTAAAGAACCTTGTGTTCTAACACGAAGGCATTACAATCTAATTAACATTGAGTGACCGTGCTTTAATGAGTTCCATTCAACTCAGCCATAGCGGTTATTCCTAGATCGAGGAACAAATTGCACTGGATTTGACAAGCACGATTGTTTGATAGCAATAAATGTTCCGTTTATCATGAATGTTTGCAATTTCTTGACGATCTAGTATCGACCGAATAGTTATTATTATTATTCATGAATATTATTGCTTAAGACATTAGTAGATATTCTTAAGAAGTACATAATTATATATGACGGGAGTACGTAATGGCCTGACCGAAGTTTTGCGCACCATGCCAGGGCAAGCCTTGGAAAACTTATGAACTAATCTCTACTTTCAATATTGCGAATATCACTGTATAATATTTTGAAACTAATAAGCTTATAAAAACTTGTACTTGCAGATAGATAGATATAATATAAAAAATGAATATTTTGCCCTTAGTTATTTCTTTATTTTCCTGGTATGATATAATAATATGCTTACTCTACTTGTTTTGAACCGTACTCAGGTGATTCACGACACGATTTACAAAGTACACGGATATACGTCTTACATCAATTCTACAAATCAGTGTCGAAAACAAGGGACCTTTGGGTACCTACCTACTTCTACAGTTCCGGGTACCGGGCGCCAGACACACAACAGTCTGGAGTACACTTCACAACGCGGAGTCAGACTGACGTAATAGTTAGAAAATACTTACCGTTTATATATTATATTTCTGATGACATCTAAGTTTTCTAAGTTTTATGGAAAGTTTTAATTTAAGGTTACATTGCAACCTTAAAGTGGTACACTGCTCTGCACTAGTCAGGTCTCCTCTAATATTCAGAAGAATATTATAGGCTTAAGTCCACCACGTTGGGTTGGTTGAATTGGATGAATTTGAGAACAATATAAGGAACCGTCAAGCATGCAGGTTTTCTCGCGATGTTTTTCACTGTTCCAGCAGGTGGCATTTTAATCAAGCGTTGGGTGGAACACCGTGGGGTTTTAGCCGGTAGGAGTCCGGCCCACGTATAAGTATAGACTACCTATAAGTGTCTAAAAGGCCAAATTAATTTCGTTAGCAGTTAGTCTTTCACAATCCTCACCAGATTGGGTTGCGGTTGCGGCGGTGTGAGGGTGACGTACTCCGCGAACTCCGCCGCGAGGGTGTCCGAGGGTGTCCTCGACGCAGTCCGATGCCCTCCGTCGTCGTCGCACTCCGAGTCGTAGCTAGAGTCCTCCCCTCGTTCCCCTGACCAGCCAAGCGATGATTCCACATATTTCTGGAACAACATTAATGATAAAGTTAGTTTATTTTTTACAACCAGGACCTAAGAAGGACAGCGGGAAACCTTTGGAGCCAAGAGCCTGGGGGCGCGGCGTCTACCGGTTGACATCGAAAGGTTGATATAAGATAGATCATATTGTGTTAGCGCTTCAAGTATTAGGGTGCCAGCCAATGACTGTTATAGAACCATACCAACAAACAGATTGACGAAACTTAACCGAACATATTTACTGTACCGCGCTGGTTATCGTAAGAGTATTGACATTCATTGTTTTTTTTTATTACACAGATAACGATTCGGTAATTAAATAATTGGTTTCGCTGTAATTTGTACGAGCACACTAACTGTCAAGAATTTAAAAATTGATAAAGCCATTAAAAATGTAGGTACGCGACCTTAAATTCAAATCGTGTTGCCAAACATGACATTCTGTGTGAATTGTCTAAAGCCTCTATTATAATGTTATTATAATTATTAACGTGTTATTTATAGTTACTGGCTCATCTATACGCATTTCAGAATATTCTTCACCTATGTTTTTCAACGAAATTTACAAAGATTTTCTCTGATGATCTCCAAATCAGCGTTGGGTAAAAATCTTGTCGAATAAAAAAAAATCAACGGGTTGCATTCCGGGGGTGCCGGCAGAAGGGAAAACTTATAAGATGTGTTTTCTTGGTGATTTGGACGACAGTTGAATTAAAACTCAATTGAGTTTCTCTGTAGACATTATGCTAATAATCGCAATGTCGAATCCAAAATCACAAATCACATATAATATTAATCACAAATAATATTAAGCTTTTTTCTATAACAAAATACACTTATTATTTATGAACGTTTCCTTTTGACAGTTTCCAAAGTTACCATCTTACGCATTTTCCCTTACGATCAGGGTCACGTGTCCTGTCGCGATTTTAACTATTTTTACCCATACCAAAAAGTGCTCAGCGCCGCTAAAGAAGTTTTCACTGCAAAAAATTGTGAATTAGAGTCTAATTTTGCGGCCGACAATGATTTCTTTTACATATCGGATGCTTATTTTATTTTTATATTTGCTGGCTCACCTACCCGAATGTGAATAATAATGAATGCGCAAAATAATCAATAAGCAAATTTTATTTAATGCTGTACAACCGGCGCCTGCACAGGACAGGGTCACGAGGGCGTCGAAGCGGATCTACAGATGATCATTGACCTTTAGCGTGTGCGCAACTCTTCAACCTACCGGTTATAATTCATTATTTACCATATTGACAAAATAATTCTCTCGGAATGGCGGTGCACTTTAAAACATTCACAAATCGACGTCGTATCGCTGACAACTTTTCCGACGCTTAGATAAAACCAGTTATCGATTTTACTTGGACCAAACTAAATTTACTTCTTAGTCATGGCAACATCCGCCTCGGGGCCGGCGTTCACTCAACTTCGCCGGGATTCTAAGATCGAAATCTGATTGCGAGCGCACTTTTACCGAGTAAATACACGCTGCACCGGCGTACAAAACCAGCAACCCAAATAAAAGGCTAATACACTTTTAATTACCTACAACTATAAACGAGAGGCGCGCCAGAAAATTATTTATAGCCGACATACTACGACTCCATTATGATAAAAGTAAAAAAAAGAATAAAGGTGACAAATTGTAACCCGAGGCCCCTCATTTTCCTCGCAAAATATGAAAAAAAACATCTATTTGTCGAATATCTAGTCTGCGTGAATTGATTCAAGTCTAGCTAGAAAGCAGGTTTTTATAACTGGTTGCATTTACATAAATTCTCATCGACGTGCGTCGTAAGTATGGTTTAACCGATGTCGTTAGAGTCTACCCATTTCTAAATCCAAATTCAAAAACAGAAGTTTGCAAATTATTGGAAAGTTGAAAACGGAACATGGGATTTTACAGATAAATAAATAGTGTCCCTGTTTCGGGGCCCACATCCGGATGGTACACGGAAGCGCATCGCCTAGCAGAACCGGATGCCACTTTCTAAAAAATATGGTGCGCGCAAGTAACCGACTCTGCCTCTCTACGTCGGTACGTGGATTAAAAATTAAACGCTGTATGGTCAAATTTTGCAAGTCCATTACAGTTATTATGACCGTGAAGTTAACGGTTACCTAATAAAGTAAGTAGGAAAACAAATCAGGTTCAATGTAATGACTGAATAACTTTAAATTGCTTATCTGGTAAAATTAGAACAATGAAGAAATTTAGAATTTTAGGCTTATGTCCTAAGGGTCGTATCACTACTAGTGCTTAGTGAACGATGGATCTATGCGAAAGCCAATGCGACAAGCCTAACAGATACCAATCTTTATATGAAGAAAGGCATGTGAAGTTTACCAAGATTCACATTATATCTTTGAGAACTGTAGGTATGTATCTATTGAGAATTTAAGGGCATGCAATGAGTTTTCTTACAGTTTACCCTTCACTGTTTCATCAGGTGCCGTTTAATTTTGTAAAACGCAAATCTTTTGGATGTAAACAACGATTTCCAAAGACGTCGCCACCAGAGACCTATTCAATTTCGTCAGAAAACCGAAAAACACGTTCTTAGAAAAACAATGATTGATGGGATTTAAAAGTTAATTAGTGCCAAAGCGAAAACAAAAAGGATGATAATATCCTCGTGTCTAACAACTCTAACAAGTGTTTTAGATTGAAACACAAAAAAACCCACCGGATTCTCCCACCTAAGCCACGCTCGTTTACTCGCAATTATTATTTGTTTACGTTTTTTTCCTGGTTGGACTTTGCACCTACGTAATCAAAACGAGAGCAAGCTATATGACTGTTTATAAGTATTGCACTGCAAAAGACTTCTTATCGTCGTAATTTGCTAATTTGAAACATTAACCAGTTTTTTTCTTTGCTGTCACATCAGTCACATGAGATCAGGGGTATGTCCCTTGTCTACTTAGGTATTATACAGGAAAAGTGTTAACTACGACTTTTCTTCAAATTAGTTAAGAAAAAGTATAAGACCTTTCAATGTGCCATTAACTGACTTCGTAAAATCCTTTTCTTAGAACGAGTTGCATCTGATTTTAATACTCCCAATATATTATTTGATTAAAATGAAAGAACGATCCGTATGATTACCTATGGAACGATTAACTATGGTTAATACAATAGAACTCTTAAAAATATAATCACAAACCGGCGACAATGGACTAAATACCGCAAAGTATTCAATAGGCCACACGGATAATTTAAGAACCTTAAATAAAATTCCTTATTGAAGGTCATAATACTCATTCTTAAATTTTATCTTAACTACTAACAATCCGATTATGATGGAATAGGATTCACATAAAAAAACACGTAAAGCTTTAAAAAATTATACATGGGCTGTTAATAAAAAAATATGACAATTTTTATGATAAGCCGTGATACATGAATAGAAGAATACTTAAATACATGCATTAAACACTAGCTAGACGTTATATTCATGCTATTACCAGCAGCTTGCGCCTTACCTTCTAGGCCCAAAAAAGCGAAGGCAAAATATTGCATCAGCTGTAATGCTGCCGTACGTAGGACGTAGCCGGAGTTCCGCTATTTGATACATTTTAGTATGTTTGAATAGGTCACACTGCTAAAATATGTGGTAACTCGAAGTGAACATAAACAGCTGACGACACACAAATATAAATAAAGACGATGGGTATTGTTACGTAAATGGTCAAATGTGTGGATTGGGTAATCCACCTTGTCGTTAATCATTCTGGCTCAGGAAACAAGTCCTTATCAGTTAAATAAACAATAAATCTATCTGACAAACAAACAATCTCCGTTACTATGATTTACTGAATTTTTAATGCACGCTGAGACTTTTGCAGACTAATCTTACGACACGACACCTTCACTTAGTAGGTGTGAGTGATGTGGATTAACACTTTGTTTTAATAAAATCACGAGATCATAGAGAGAGAGAGAGAGATAATACGTATCTCATTTGTTAATTTAAGCTATAAACTCTCTGTTTACCTAATTTAATCCAAATTTGCAAAGTACAATAAACATAGCTTGAAAGAGAATTTCTTTGAGACCATAAAACGTCTAGTAACAAATGCCTTAATGACGGATTAGCAAATTTCAACAGACCGTTGAAAGGATTGTTACAAGGCCACAAGTTCAAATCCTGTTCGCATCATATTATTTTAAGTGTCAATGCCAGACTTGCAACAATGGTTAAACATTAAACCAAAATGCCCAATAGACAGTTAAAAATTAACAAGTGGACTTAACCAGAAAACAATGTTTGTTGTGATTCTCTTTAAACTAAGGATGGTTAAGAAAAGTTCCAGTAATCTCTTTGAACCACTGTCCTGATTACACCAATTAATCACGACAAAATAAACTACACTGTTTCAATAATTCCACTAAAAATAAAAAACGGAAGAGATCATAGTTGCTTCATAGACACTAGCACATGGATAAACACAATGACATGGACGTAAGACTATTAGACTCCGTAAAAGCAATTATATTCACCCAAGCAATTAAAACGTTTATAAAGCTATAAAAGAAGTACAAAATAAATTCAAAGACAAATGTGTAAAATCACGGAGACAACTTATACGAGTTCACGGAACTTTGGATCGCCAACAAATAAACAAGGTAGTGACGTTGTACCGCAATTGTGAATTTTGATTTTATTAGTAACAATCCATGAATTATCATATCGTTATATAAAATGCTTTACGTGAATGACAGAATCAACGCACGGCTTAAACTGCTGATCGTAAAAATCTGAAACTTAAGATTTTCCTAAATTCTGCCCCTGAGGGGGTGAAAAATGGAGGCAAAGTTTGTATGGGTCACCGTGATCCCTTGGTCCAATCTGTTTCAAATTTTGCACAACCATTTTTAAGAGAATAAATGGTAGATGATTTTCGTATTTTATTGAATCTCATGGCCTAACGGGGTTAAAAGGGATAGTTGATATCAATACCCCTTAGTGTTTTTGTTTTAAATAACATTTGATTTTGACACAGTGATGTTTGAAAACTCAATCCGATTAAATGTCACCTGCTGTATAAGCGCGCAATTTGAAATGAACAGCGAGTTCTTTCTAGAGGAGACCCGTGTCCAGATTAGTCCATTGATGAATCCAGCAATTCATCATGTTTTTTTAAAACAAAAAAGAGAAAAGGTTATTAAAGATATCAAAAATGAAATATAACGTTTACTTACATAATATTTACTGTGATTTGTACAAGTTATCTTAACGTCCAAATAAAAGGAGTATGAACAGTTATTTAACGTTTTTCATAAGGTCAAGTGTTTTGTAGATTGCACGTATAATTTCATTCAAAACTTTAAATTTATTACTTCTTAAGGTAAAATTATTGTCACACTGAGCTAAACTTTCAATTCAGGTTTTTTATAAATATGTACATCCTATTCTGTCAAGCCACGGATGCTGTGATCGCACACGATAAGATTTAATTATGTATAACTGAATTACTTTCATCAATAATGTAATTACATAAGTTGTGCTTAATTTATCTATGTTTCTACGTCACTAGATACGCCACTGACGTCCGTTCTGTTTACGTAGACATTAAAATTCATATGTTATTCATTTGTTTTTATCTATTGATGAAATAGGTATGGACGATTTAATACACTAACAAAAAATCTTGGCAGTGATTTAATTAAGTTTATAGCTGCGTCTTTTTATTATAGGCGTTGTATAATACTAAAATATATTTGAGTTCGTCTATTTACTAAATAAATTTAACAATTAACGTGACATTGCAACTTTACGTTTAATCTATTAAGATTCTTTATAGATTAAACGTAAAGTTCTTAAAGTATGAACTTTAAGATAAAAGAGAAAGATAAAAAGGGAATCGCAAGAAAGGATAAACAGATGTCAAGATTCACACACAGCGGCTTAGAAATAAATACCTGAAATGACGTCAGTGACGTCACAATCAAAGGGTGCTCAAAATCAAATTGTTAATGTTCTGTATAATATTTCTGTCTCATTTATAGATATACGAGTTATTTTACACTTTTTCATACATGACATTAATGAATATCATTAATTTATTATGCAGTACGACATATGGAAGTTAGTAAGACTTGACCGGATGGTTTCAATTAATTTATAGATACGGACTGCAAACAAGTTAATCAAAGCGACCCAGGAGACCATTTAGTACCATAACGTCATAGATGGTTAATGCGCTTGAAACCCGAGTTTCTAGAATAACATGAAATGGCAGCTATTCCAAAGATCTTGAATATCGGATCTGATTTCATACCGCTAACTCTGCTCAGATCTTTACAAATATGTAACGAGCTGCTTTGACCTCACTTATCATTGTCAGCTGGACGCTACAAGCAGCACAAATCCACATCGATACGCATGAAGCAAGGTAAAGGCGGGAGGCATTATCAACAAATCGATATGTTCCATCGGATACTTATAACTTTAGTTCCGTTTACTGGTAGGAGAAATTCTATCACGCGTTCGCGAGAGATAACAGCAGCCAATGGTATAGGAGTATACGGGCGACGTCGGCTCGTGCGATGTGTCGTCACAAGCGAACAGGATGCGAGCAGCGACATACTTTGCTTTGCACTCGTGTCGATTGGGCGCGGAGTTGAGAATGACAGCGTTACAGAAGCGTAAGTAGCTAGGACCTGTGCTTATACCCTCGTGCCACAAAGTATTAGGGCCCAATCTTAAAGGTACGGAGAAGTTTTCAGAAACTCCGCTTACGTGATTGTAAGATTCCAAGGGCTACTAAACACCGTTGGTGTAGGAAGGACAGCTGCGCCGTGCACACTAGCCGTAGCCTGATAGTAACGTCTACAGGATGATGGGTTGCTTGCTCGAAATTCGAGTAGGTTTATACCAGGATATTTTTATTATTATTATTTCGTTTTTGTGAGAAAAGAAATGGTAGCTGAAAAGTCCGACAAAGATTCCTGGACGAATCCACGGTTATTAGCATTCCCTACAATGGGACTATGAGTAGAGAAATCTGGTAAGTCCAGTAACTATGAAGTTTACCTTCTATACTCTCTGTGTTTGTGGGTCGGTGCAGGGGCACGGGGCCTCATGCTCTTTGTTTTGATACCGTATCGCTATGTAGATTGCATCCGCATATAAAACAGTCATTGTCTGCCCGTGGTCCCGACGTCTGTTAGATTATTCATTAAATTAGCGAGTCTGAGCCGCTTGTAAGTCTTGATACATTAAACTTGTGGTTGAAGCCTAGAACTCTACAATTTAGGTTCGAAACCCGGTATTTTATGTCAGTAAATGAGCAGCAAGTGGGAACGGGTTAAAAGATCACTACACAGCACTACAGCATACACAGTCATGTTCAACCAATATTAAGACACGCGAAAGGATTTATAATAATAATTATGCAAAAAAATCCGTCCTTTAAGTTTTAAGATAAGGTTAAGTTTAACAGGTTGACAATCAAATAAGAAGAAAAAAATACCATAATCTTATTCATAATTACATAACATACATACATACATACGTAATGTTGTGATTATCGTATTAAACAGAGATCAATTACGGCCCAAAAAGGATGTTCTATTTTTAAAACCAGTTTATATCTATGCTGTAAGTAATTTAAAAATAGGGAAGGTATTATAAAGTGTCCCTTTGTTTTCTTTGTAAAAAACTGACGTACTTCATACTAGCACAATTTTTTTCATAGCATACACTTCGATATTAAATTAGTACTTATGACTTCGTGCATTTATGAAATTCGCATAAAAATATACTATAGATTCGAAAGACAAAACTTCTGGTATCACAAAATTCTCAATGAGTTTTTTAATGAAATATTTTATAAATAAGTATTTTATTCATTTTAAATCAACATAGTTAACTAACAGTTAGATCAGTCGACTTAAAACAATGATGACGTCAATATTCAATTATAAAATTATGGCGAACATAATTTTATTCATGTTCGTGTACGTATACGCATGTGTATTTTAATTCTATCTGTTTCAATAACAAAGTTGTATGTTTTAAGCGCTATTCCTACTGGTACCTATACAATTATTTTTTCTTTGATTAATAATCTTACACTCATTAGAAAACGGTACTTTTAGTGACAAGATTATAAAATTCAATACATAAATATGTAGATGATTATTACAGCTCTGTTTACGTCAACGACAATCGTTTACTCGACGTCATAAGGATATTTTATGTCATAAGGTTAGCCGCATATTACGGTTTCTTTTATCGAGCAGCGTAACGACAATCGTATCTACATCCTCATCATGAATCGTTTGCGTAATTCCTTAAGAGTCATAGTTCAATAAGTGTCCTAGTAGTTTAGTAGCTGTCCACAGGCTACCCTGTCTATTATGGTTGCTAAGTAAAAAAAAAAAATATTCACCCTCATAGCCCCATACAAGGATTCCCTGTGTCGTGGGCGCCATGGACACACACAAGACAAGAACACACACACCCAGACCAGAAACAGAAATTTAAACTCATCATTCAAATCTCTGCTCTGCTGGGAATCGAACCCAGTGAACTAAGGAACTTTGAACTCGGTAATACGAAATCCACTTACAAATATTATTATGATATTGCACTATAACAATGTAACAGTGATTTCAATAAAACAAAAAACAGTATCACGGTCTTCAAGCACGAATGGGTCTCAGACCACGTGTACTCATGTGGCTATCTGTATTGACATTCATTACATCAGAGCAATAATCATTCCGGATACAGGCTATACTGAGACGATCCAACAAATATTATAGCCCAAGAGCTGTAAGACATTTTTGAGAAGTGTTTCAGGGATGCCTTAAACTTTGATGGTGTATGATGTTGAATAGCTTTTATTTGTAGTATCCGAAATATTCAGACCTTACTGGCACACCGGTACGTACACAATGTTTGAATAACAAAATGTTTGAAGCCTTTAAAAATCACCAAGATGGCCTGTCTTATAAAACACCCATTTTTGTTTACAAATATTATGTTTAAGCATGCCTCAAACACTATTTTCGATTTTTTAAAACAATTTTGGAGAAACCTGGCAAGTTTCCAAACCTGAACCAGTGCCTTCATTTTTAAAACTTTTTAAATACTATACCAAATTAAAATTATATAATTGTAAAAAAAAACATTCTTAGTTAGGCTAAATTCCATTAAATGCCACGCAGGTCTGCATTTTTTGTGTTTAGATATCACAAACAAACTACCTATTTAACATGCTTTTATGATGGCTGAAACACTTCTCAAAAAATGTCTGAGAGCTGTTGGGCTAAACAGGCTAGACAGCTGATACGTTCCAACAAATATTTGAAGGTTACGCAGAGAGGAGTTCTTTTTATCAAAACAATCAATTTGTTCAATGGATATTAACGTGAAACCATTATTTGTAGTTTTTAAACTACTTGAATAAAAATACGTGATAGTTGAAGATAAGATAAATTCTTTGAGGTTAAAACCGCTTCAAAAACATTCCAAAACTTATAACATCCTTCTTTTTGATCGGAGGTTGAAGCCTACCTCACAACCGACGGCCATTGACCACCCTTGAATGCAATTAGTTTTTTTGTGAGGTATGTGATGAGTTATCACCAATCAGAGATAACAGGAGGAGGACCCGGTGGGACACAAACAACGGTTGAAGTCTTGTGTTAATTTTCCATGGGACATGTTAATCAAGAGGCTTATCAGATATATTTAATAATTAATTATAAAAAGTCTAAATAAATCAAAAGTGATATCTTCTCTAAGCAATAGGATGGTCTGACACTCGTATTGATGGGCATACGAGTCATCACCAGGTCTTCTAGCCACACTAGTAAACTTTCGTTATGTCAAACAACAGTGCTGAATAAACAGTAAACTATCGCTTATTCTATTTACAATTATATATAGTGCATTACATATTCATAAGCAAGTTTTCAAAGTGCGATCGCCTCTTACTGGAGAAAATCCAAATCCGGCTCCGTTGGCCCTATAATGCTACAGCTTTACAATATTCTACTTTCTAGGTCGCCCGAGTGCTTACAAATAAACATAATCTAGTAGCACTAACAAATATTATTGCATTAAGTATAACGGCCTTTGAGGTGTGCAGTACAATGTCAGCATCCAAAAATAATAATGCATTCCGTCTTATAGAGTCGTGACAAAGCAATTGTTGCTCGGCCGTGTTTGCGTTTAGATTCAAATCCGTGATCGGATGTCGTGGTGGATAACTGGTGAATATAAATTACTGGAGCTTGCGGCGGCCGAGTGAAAGTTCATATAATATCGAACTAGCTCGAACGCCGGACCTGCGACAACGATACTACGCGTCGACGTCGAATCGCGTTCCCCCTATTCCCCGTATTAGACTTTTAAAGACCACAGTGTACCCCCTTTCAAAACACAGCCTATAGATATACGCAACTTTAATAAAAAAGACACAAACAAGCAGTAGATGTTATTATGTATAGAGTTTGTAGATACACTATATTAAGAAAGAAATATTTATAAAGGAGCTAAAAATAAGAGTATATTATTTTATAATATAATTATATTTTTCTTTTATATTTAAAAAAATAGAACCCATTAGAACAAATATTAAGGAATTGCTTAAATTAAGTGGTGGGTGGGCGTTATCTTAATTAATATGTACTCAGCTTTTCACACGCACCTGTCGGCTAAGCCGCCGCCCGCGCCATTACGTAACTTTTATCGTCACTCCATGGTCACTCCTATGATATAGCTTCCCCGCTATGACTCCATGGAGTAGGTAAACAAAAGGCATGATGACTAATTTTCAAAAACTCTTCTATGATATTCAGAAGTTTCTATTATGTCTAAAATATGTCATATTTTTGTAGAAAATTAAGGTTTTTGTGCAATAAAAGTACATTTAAATTTTAAGTTTCAAATTCATTCCAAAACGTTCGCCCGTGTCATGGCGTCTGTCATTGCGTCACGGCTCAGTAAAAAATGCCAGTTCGCGTAATTATACGCGTACTGGCATTTTTTACTGAGCATATTAATGCTTACGAAAAAAATGACGTGTACTAAGACGTGACGTAAATTGACATAATTCGATCTGATGGGTTTAAGCTATCATGGCGGATTGTTGTATTTTGTAGATTTTTTTTAACAAATAAATTATTAATCTCGACATTAACAAGAGAATAAATACATGTTTCGAAATCTTTGAATCCTATTTCATTAGATCACATAAATATTTTGGCGATACTTGATTACTGCCATCATGCCTATTGCGCACCCCAAGTGATATCCGCGTATCCTATTCTATCCAACACACTCAGATTAATTGAAACATCTCCACTTTCACGAGACGCAACAAAAACAACAACATCGCTGACGTAAAAGTGCAGTTGCGGATTCAATGACAAATGGGCGCGATCATGCTGCGGACAACGTGACGGCACGCCACTCCAATAATTTCTTGTATAATTGATAAATTGTATAATTGATCTTACTAACCAACCAGCCTGTGGGAAATATAATAAACTTGTTTGTAATACGCTTTGGGATTCTAAACGTGGTTTTGTGCAATCTTTATGATGCCAAAAAAAAATTTCAACATCTTCCTCATCTCAATTGGAGAGGGTTTGAATAGTATAACTCTATCAACTCTACTTTTATTCCAAGTTCCAAAAGGCTTTTTAGTATGTTTAAGATACTCATAGGTACTCTCAAAATACAGCGATTGGTTAATACATGTTTTACAGTTTCACGCCATGAATCTACCGTGATGCAGTACAATTTATGGTTTTCATTAAGTATTTTGGTCTTATTGTTATGGCAACATGTAATTCCTACGATCACAAGTCTTTGGAAAATATTGTTGGCTTATTTTTATCTAGTCTATACCAGACCTCGTCTTAACAAAATCAACGCCACTACAGGTCTGGTTTGTGTGAATGTATTTTTTAATTACCAGGACAGTCAGAATGCAGCCTATCTTCCATAGTCAAAACGTGGCTTGTTTAATCTCTATCATTCCCTTTGTCTTAATCCTGTAAATAACTGTAGTTTTCTTTGGATATAATATGAATACTTATGGGAGACCAATATCAACCAATGTTAGCTTTACCTACAATGGAATAAGTAACTATTCGGAAATTATTGTTTTAAGACTTGCGATTATGAAACGTCGATATCCAGAGGTCTAAGTCCACTTCATTAAAAGAACACTATACAAAATAAAGATTGATAAGTGCTATATTTCCTGATGTAGATAGATCTAATCATAAACAATGAATTATTATCAAGTTGCGTAGTTTAGTTAGTTTTGTGATAGGAGGAGGTTAAAGTAATATTTAAGATTCCCACAAGTTTACTTAAAAAAATCTATCCTATAAATTCAAGACAATAATAATTACCAACTGTAGTTATTAGAGACAATATAAAAATATTATACCTATTGTATAAAAGGAGAACTAAATAGACTTAGTAGAACGGCTACTCGTAAGATAAGAACAGGATGTACCCTAGTTATTTAATGCTTTTTAATCTTAATAAATAACAATTCAAATTTTCAACGCCTATTCACAACAAATTCGTACTCACCGATTCTTAAATCCAGGTAAACACAAACTACATAATACGTCTTACCTACATACCATTATTTGAATACTGTCGACGGTAATTAGCATACCTTATGACGTTAACGAACCGGCTTTACTTCCGGGGTCGTTATATCGCCGATCGTGAATGAACATCATTACAATGCGATGTACGCAAAATGAAAATGCCGTGAAACTCGCAAACACGAAAGCGTCGAAAGAATAGGACGCAGGTGTCGGAGGGCTGGTGTAATGTAATGGTAGTCGCTTTGATAGTACGCGCTCACCTGGGTGTTGTCGATCGCGTACATAATAAATGCGGATTAGTGTGCGCGCGCGCCGCATGGCATGACGTGACGGCCGGCGCGGCGTGAAACGCGACAAGACTAGCCGGCGATCGTGCATACGCACACCTCCACACCTCCACGTCCACGCACGGGCCCGCGAGTGAAGGGGAGCGGGGCTCCGAGATCCGGGTTGCGCCCACTGCAGCAGGCGTTAGGTGGCCCCCAACTAACCGACCACCGCCGCACCGTTGACCTCTGCGTCTGCCGAATACGACGCCGGCTGGCACGCATCCGAACGTATCAGTGACGGATCGCATCCGGAAATTGTTTTGGAATCGCCAATTTCAAATCAATTTGTAATAGAACAACTAAAAGTTAAACATGGAACAGACTGACTGGTTAAAAGTTTTATTGTTTTAACGAAAAGCCTGTATGAATTGTAAGAAAATAATTTTCTGTTTCTAACTTATTTTTTAAAACTTAAAAATATATTTAAAACATAATTTGTCACGTGTTTTAATTTATTTTCAGTCACATGTTAATGGAGACTGATAAATTAATAAGGTTGGTTTTTTTAATTATCTTATTTAATTTAACTAAACTTTTTTTGGAATTTTTACATTGCTGGTGAAGTTTTATGGTGGCTGTTATCTTAATAGTGAACTTTGAAACTTGCTAAACCATTCCTAGCCATTTAGCTGGCCTATGAATCACATGCGATACACACCCATTATTTGAGTATTATCCTACTCTACGATACTAATATTTTATAAATGCTAATGTTTGTGAGTATGGATGGATGTTTGTTCACACAAAAACAGCTAAACAGATTTGTATGAAATTTGGTACACAGATAGATCATACCTGGATTAACATATAGGATAACATATACATTTTTATCCGTCTCTTCACTAAGTTCTAAATTCCATGCGAGCAAAGTGGACACAGTCTAGTGTCTTATATGTACAGGGAAATTGTTGATAATAATCATTGAACATCCACTCAAGATAGAAATTGTAGGTATTTATTGCGTTGGTATGGACTATGGGGTTGTGAATATAATTATGTACTATCTGACTTACAAATTTAAAACCAAAAAATATCTTCAGATTTTTTAAAGACAAAAATATGACTTTTTGAAATTCAATCCCTGCCTTTTCACAAATTTAAACAAACTATCAAATCAGTCCTGTGCCAAAAGGCCTATTATGAAACTAAGGACTTCACTATAGGCTGTTTCTATACACTATGTAACAATATTTATTTGTGAGCGGATGGCAATGGGGCGATATTGACACACACACGATAGCTGTCAGGTGTGTTCCTTTACTGGACCTAGCCATACTGCACTATAGATTAAGTTTTATTTACTTTTAAAAGAGTGCTGGGAGTTTTTTTCCGCCCGCTTTTTTCTCCCAGTCTATGTTTTGCCTGAGGGGCAATCAAAGCGGATGAATGTAGAATGTATAATTTATCTGTATGACTTTCAAGTGTGCACAAATTGTACCTAATAATGAATAAAAGCTTTTGAGTTTGAGTTTTGAGTTTTTATTATTTTTAATAATAAATAATTTTACTCGGTATACATCCCAGAATGTCCTAAGCCAAAATGAAAAAAACTAACTGAAATCACCTTTTCAGAATCCAAAAATAAACTAAATTTAAAAGTTTCAGATTTATAAAATGATGGGGAACATGGTGAGTTTTCCAAAATTTTAATTTTTAATTTAAAAAAAATTTTAAGGTAAAAAAAATTTGTTCATTATCACCAGTAGGTAAAACAATTTCCAATTTAGTAAACTTGAAGAACTTAATTTCGCTTGTAGATATCCCCATCTGAAATTTTATTTTGTCAGCTATCTGCTAAATTCAGGGTCATTATAATGTGTATGTTTTTAAATAAAAAATAGTTTTTATATTTGAATTATGAATTTTGAATTATGTGCTAACCCACTAAATATTTAAGTACCTACATCACGATCTCTTTTGCAAACTAGTTTCACAAAATCACAACCATCTGTCGGGCTAACGAGAAGATGTGGTCAAGTAGACTAGTAAACATTTGTTTCTATAACCAATAGCTTACCTGTATTCGCCCCACGAGCTCCCGCGAATTGAAGCTTCCGTCAGCTGGACTGAGATTAAATATCACATTAAAATACACGTATTCAGAATTCCCTTTCGCAACTCCCGATTTATTCTCAGACAATGTAACATAGTAAAAAGTCTCGACTAAATTAAGGTATTTATTATAAAATTCATTTAAACAGGACCGTGGCACTGATATCAACAGATTAGTGTCGTATGACATTATTCGATATATGTCGTTTCTAGATCACGCACAACAATCACAATTTAATTGCATAATTCGTATCAAAACATAATTTTAGCAACCTTCCATTCCAACACAATACAGATTACAGATTTTAATCTCACTCACTGACGCGAGTCGCGACACGTCCTTCTGACAAACGTTGTGACAGATAGTGACATATATTTTTGACATTTTATAAATGACATTTTTAAAGACCACAGAGAAAGAATGTTTTTTAAATTGTTAACATTTTGTTTATGCCATGATCATTTTGTTTTAAATTTTAATGTATAATTATAAAATTTTGTATCTCATCCATCATGAAGTATTTTTACTTGTATAAATTCAGACTTTAATGAGTATCTATCCATTTCTCCAACTGTTTCCAAGTAGGTACATTCCGGCTGATGTATTGCCGCAAGACTATGACATGGGGTTCTTCAAGAAGGGCATAAAAAAAGCTCTCCTTCATAGCCGGCAACGCACTGGCGACCCCCCTGGTGTTGCACGTGTCAGTAGGCGACGGTGACCACTTACCATCAGGTGGCCCGTCTGTCTGTTTGCTTGCTCCATTTATAAAAAAAAACATAATTTTGTTATGGCTTTGTCTCCATATTGGTTTTCAGATGTGGACACCACATCTTGCTAATTGTTTATCATAAATTATGTTTTCCCTTCCTAATTTCTATAAAGGTATACTAATAATTATTGTTAAAGCTTTTTACCAACTCCATCTTGTAAATAAAACAATGTTAAACGTAAAAATGGTATAAACAATATTTACTTGATTTAACCAATAACTATTTTTCCTTCGTATTCAAAAATCATAAAGTATATGTATTATAAAACTAAGATTTTATTTACATCTTGTTAAATTTAATCTAATATCAATTAGCCCTGAAATTCATACAATCTCATAAGTAAATTGACTAGTTATAATGCTAACACCACATTATTGATCTTTATTTTAACAACCACTGTTTTAGTTACTTCATTTCACAATCACACGTTTCCACAATATTTACAATAATTGTGAATTTTCCAGTTCAAAATATTGCAGCTGCTTCCCAATTATAAAATTATCACATATTTTGAGCGACTAATTTTACCTGAAAAAATATGGATATTAACTATTAATTTATTTTTTCTCACATTTTGGAATGTTTTATAAATATAACAAATATAATTAGTTTGGTAATATAATATGTAGGTAGCAAAAATCTAATAAACTTACACCGTAAATTTATCAACTTGATAAATACGATTCACTTGAATTATCTGATTCATAATTTATGGGTGGGACATTTTCACGGTTTCGCTTTGTTGTGTTTCGTTTCTTCTTGTTTTGTTGTCGACTACGAAACATTTTGCTTTCATCTGCACATTTTGTTGTAATGCTGGTTCTGTCAAAAAAGGTGTTTCTTTATTTTTTTCCTAGAAAACTATGTTTTTGACGAAATGTTGTTGACTGTAATAATATTATTGTGTTATTCAGCACAAATATAAACATACCTTACTACACTTTCCGGTACGTGACATTTCTCAACAACTGTTTGCACAATATCGTTTACCAGTGACGAGTTTAGTTTTTTCTTAGCAGGTTTATCAGGAAATGCTGGTGACGGTTTACCAGTGAGAGAGTGAGTAGCTAAAACCCTGTAATGTTTATTGATGCTTAAAGTTATAATATAGTTTTAGTTACCTTAAAATATGATTGTTTCTATTTTAAATTGTAGTATGACAATTTCAAGACTTACTTTCGAGAAAAAACAGCTGTTAATAATTTTCTAGTAGCATTGGTATAAGATGACCAATCCATACTTTTCAGTAGCTTGGATGGGACCACTGCATTTCCCTCACCAATAGATACCTGAAAAATTAATATGATTTTTTAAATCTAATTATTAATCATCATGTCATCAAATTTCACACTTCGGAAAAAATACTAACCATATCACTTTTTCCTTTGTAACGTTGAGTGGTTTTTAAAATCTTGCTGCTATTGGAATAATCCTTGTCTGTCTCCGTTTCATCGTTAGATAGGTCCGCATAAGTTGTATTAGCTGACGTAGAGTTATAATATTCACTCTAAAATTAAATTAATTTAAATTAGAAATAATTAAGAATGTATTGACAATAAGAGAAAATTAAAGGCTTCCTGAAACTTACAAGGTCAGTGTTTATCGTAGATGTTCTTTTACGTTTATGGGACCTTCTCCCTCCATGATTAGTCAAAGTTTGCATCGATCGCTCGTCATTTGAGATATCCGTATTTTGATCAGTGACTGAATCAATCAAGGACGATGTTTCAGACTTTTTATTTTTTAAGCGATTTTCCAGAGTTTCTATTTTTGAACACAGACTTCGTATTACGTTTTCCATTTTCTCCAACTCGGGCATTTGGTATTCAATTTCAGTTTGTGTAGCTTTGTCATGTGTTATAATCGCCACCTTATTAATTTTAATCATTCTGTCATTGTGACTATCTGACCAAACTTTCGTAATAATTGCTTCTTGTTTGGGTAATTTGCACTTAATATTATTATTGCAAGATGAGTGCATTATGTTTTGCTCTTCATGTGTTTTAAGTTCATCAATTTTTCGATAATTTTTATTACTAAGCGGGGAGTTAGGCTGTGAACAGATATAAAAATATCATAAATAAAAACTAAAACCTATAAATATGTGTAAATAAAAAATATTTTCATTATTTATAGAAGTAAGCTCGTTTGTACTCATTGCCTACTACAGTGGAATCTCTATAACTCGAATGCCAAGGAAAATGAAAAAAAATCGAGATAGTGGGTTTTCGACTTAATAAGAATTTCGAGATATAAAGACTTTAACTGATCAAATTTCGACATAAAAAGGTACAATTTATTGAAAAAAAATACTAAAAATTACAAGCATTTTGGCCAATTATTACCAATTTAATGTAACTGGAAAGTTGTAATAATATCGATGTTATTAAATGATTCATAGCACTTCAAACTTTTCACGTAGAGTTTGAGTCGTTTCTTTTCGTATTCATGTGTAGTAGCTAGTCAACAGCCAAATAAAAACTGACCCAAGTAAAAAATAATGAACAGACTAACAATGAAAAAACATAACATCTGTGTTTCTTACAAAGTTTAATGAGTTTATTCTTTAATTGCACGTGTACAAGTTATAAGCAATAGATTACAGATTCCTTTTGAATTATATTGCTATAAGTTTGGGAAAACGCAAGTAAGAAGTCAGTATTTTTTTGTGAACTACGACTTATCGAGTTTGCGTTTTGCAATTCGAGTTATAGAGTGATATTAAGAACTATTAATACCCCGCAGGGAAATAATATTTTATTCGAGTTACTAAGTGTAAATCACGGAATAGATAAAAAAGGATTTATCTGTTCTGTGGTGTAAATAATTCGAGATACTGCGTAAATAGGGGTTCAGTGGAAGGGAATGGCATCTTTTTTCGATTAACTGAGGATTTCGACTTAACGAGATTCCAGTTATAGTGATTCCACTGTATAAAGAATACTTTATTAACAATAAGTTAAGATTATTAAAGTAAATAAAAATTATAATTGCTTACCTCTGATTTTTCTTTACTTTTGATACAAAATGATGACTTTGGTGTACTCGTGTTTGCGGTTGCCAAGGAAGACTGCAAAGTAATATAATAAAAAAAATTTAACACCAGTTATTTTGTTATAATTATAACTAATGATAAAAAAATCTTAATACTTACTCTGGAGCCTATAAGATTGTATAGAAATGCTGCCATTGGTAACGAGCTATCTCTGAATTCTATACCACGCGATTGTTCATATTCTGTAAAAAATAAACTGGTTTCAATGCCAATATATGTATATCGGGAATATGTATTTTATATTAAAAAAATATGAATAAAATTTACTGGTTCTTCGATGATCTTGCTGAAGCTCTAATAATGCTTCTGCTGCATCCATATCAGAAGACACAGTCAATGTCGCCATTCTAACTGTAAAAAAATAAAGAATTGTTGTTATCATGGCATATACACCGAATAGCTCTCATGTAGTGATATTTTTTTATATATGTATAAGTAAATGTAAAACCTCAGAGGCCGAAATTTAGTTTTAGATTTTACTTCTACAGAACAAAATAACAAACTTGAAATTGTTAAGAGAAATTAGATGTCTCATTTGCCTAACATCTAACTGTAATTAATATTGAATCAATTGAATGAAATAGACAGTACTAAACCCACTACATAAATTTGTCTCTATAGTAAATCTAATAGCAAAGCAGCGTGGTAATTATTTATGCGATGCAAGTTTCGTCTTTCAAATTCACCCAAAAATTACTTATAATCTATATAATAAAAGTAAACCTGATAGTAGACGAGAAACACAAAAATTGGATAGATTTATTTAGTAAAGATTGCCAGGCCCTAGGAAGAAATTGATTAATTAAAAAAAATACATAGGTACTCATGCGAAATACTTTTTGTTTTAATATAATTATTAATTACATAATTGACTTCCTATTGGAAGATCCTGTTGATGCCATTTTATATGAAACTAATACAAATTTAAACACAATAGATATTTCTGACAAAAATTTTTATGTAAAAAAATCACTGTCCTTACCAATAAGATACCCAACCACTTGTTTTTCAAAACACTTAAATAAACCAGGGAGATGTTGCTCATTCAGAACACTGAAAAAGACTGATATATGTTTCGCATTTGTAAGCTTCCAAGTGGGACCATGCCCAAAAATACCACGATATTTCAATTGTTTAGCTTCCAGGTACGTAAAAGCTTAACGCAGTTATTACACTCAGTAAACCATCGCTTATCTATTGTAGTCGTTGAAGAAATTTACCTGAACGCTTAGTTTTATTGCAGCTTTGTTATGACCATTTCTTTTACTATAGTTTGTGTTCTTATAGGATAAGAAGAACTTTTTGTTTCATAAAAGTAACTAATATTTTTTTATTCTAGTTTTCAAATGACACCGCTAATTCTTATTCCTCGGAAAGGAATTAAAAATTTAGAGTTATTATTAATTATTATTTAAACTATTTTGTCTATTTATAATCACAGAGATATATTTTATAAGAGGCGGATTAAGAAGGTGATGTTCTTAACTCGCCGTAAAGCAGGATGTTCGCCGTTATTTGTGTTTGAGTTTGGGAGGCGTGGTTGCCGGATATAGGTACTTTATTCGAGACAATTTGAGTTGAACATGTGAAGCAACGTGCAAGCTCAGATAGAATTTCCACCTCGTTTGAGGTTCTACGTGGGTGTGTGCCAATTGCTAGATATTTTGCTTATACTAAGCAATACTGTTATTCCATTAAAATGCGACATATCACTTGTGCAACTAACTGATAAATTATAGTTGTAGCATATAATCCCAGTTTTGTTTAGTGTTATTAAATGTTGTTATGATCATTATTTTTCTCTATACGCAACATTAATCCCATTAACACAAAATTTGGTGCAGGTAAATTAGATGAAGAAGTTAATAGAAAAAATAGGAATATTCAATGCCAATGTAAAACATTGAACGATGCATCTCAGCTGTAAACAATATTTGAGTCTATTGTTAGTTTTGCAATAGGCAAGCGAGGGTCCACAAAGTTGGGTGCTTAGAATATCGTAGGTAAACTGATATATCTATTGTACTCGATTTTTACCTGCGGGAGTAACGACATTTAACGAATATGCAGTTCCCGAATTCCCTTTAGTATTAATTTGGGTGCCAGAGAGAGAAGAGTGAGCGATAAACATCAAAATGCCTCGCAGATTGTGGCTTCTGGTGGAGTGGATAGGTGAAAATGATGTGTTTTCTAGTTATGATGTGGTGAGTACTGACTTAGCAATGGGAGAAGAAACTGATTTTGGGGTGGGGAAGAATATTTTTTTACCACACAGTAAAGGTCCAAGGCGCGCTAAAATTCTGAAAATATCCGGTAAGCTTTTTAAATATTATTAATCCTATAATTTTTGACAACATTATTTTAATCTTCCAATATTTAGGACCACACTTTGATGGTTTTAAAATAAATGACAATAAATGTTAATAGCTTGCATTTATGATACATTTTTGCAAGTATTTATATATTATATTTTATTTATTTATTTTTGTATCTTTTTTAAGTATTTAAACGTTGTATTTTTTTTTGTAGATAAAAAGAGATATTTAAAGGAACTGAAATTGCTGCTGGAGAAGCAAGATGCTCAAATGAAAAATGTCCTATCTTTGTGCGTGAATACGTTAAAAGATATGAAAACAAATACTATTGTAAGTAAAGTTCAAATTACTCAGTTTCAATATTATTTATAATACGAGGAGATGCCATGACGTGGCCATGGCCATGAGTTGTGTGGTACATTTTCATTTTCTTTATTATATTATGTAATTATTAACAAATATTGTATTTCCACTCCCAGTTGACGGTACAGAGCTATGTTCAGAATACGTGGTCACTGTCAGAATAAAAATATGTTGTTTTGTGTTTCAGTATTTAGACTCACAATCGAATAGAGCAGAAGAGCCTGAATCTAGCGACGATGATGATGATGAAAATGAGGTACCTATGCGCAATAAATGCAGTTATTTTCATTCATTTAATTTTAGTTAAATTGTTAGAATTAATCTTCTGTTATTACTGTTAATATTTATAATATTATCTTTTCAGAATGATGGACAAGAACTTAACTATAGTAAACGTACAAAGAAACTTTTATCTAAAAAATCAAAATTGTCTACCAGTAGATACCAAAATCTGTCAGGAATCAAGCAAACTCCGTGTAGTAGAAAACGATCCTTGATGTGTAGTACTCCCTTTCCAGAAACGGCAAAGCTAACATTTGATCAAGCTACCCAAACTGATACAACTTTAGATCCTAATGTTGTAAAAATAGAGCATTTAGAAATGTTATTAAAAAGGCTGTACCAAAAATTTCTTTCTTTGATTGGAGAAACACCAGTAAATATAATACAAAGAAGCGCTGCTGTCGAATATTCTGAAACAGAAATATCAGAAATGGACAATCAATCAGAGGAAACGACGGTTAAGGAAGAGGCTGTTATAACTACATCTGCATCTTTAATCGCAAACCAAATGGAAAAAAATGACGATAAAAGTAGGCAGGCCAAGAGGCTATGTATTCGCAGAGCGTCTGCACAAACTACAAATATAGGCCTGTCTAATCCTGATCCTGACACGAGTATGGTATAAGCTATTAGTGTTTAGTTTTCACGGGATATAACTTAAAACTACTTCATAAATTATATTTCTTAACATTCGATAGTTAAAATATTTTATTCTTTCAGATTCCCATAGGTGCTGGTTCTACTAAATTACCAGTAACCGTCATAAATGCCATTGATTGGAGTTCATACACCACAGCAACAAGACAACTGCTTCAAGCAATATTTCCTCGAAAGTAATATACATATATGTATATATGTTAATTTATACGAATTTTTACCTTTCTGAATGCATTTTTGTCGATTTTTCAAGTACGCTTAATTTTATCTGATGTTTAATTTTAATACCAGCATTCATTATAGCTGTTTTTTTATTTCACCAATACCAGGGATTAACTAGCAGTGATAGCCATTGGACATTAAGCTCAGCCATTGTAAAAACCTACAATAAATATTAATTAAATATATCATCAATAAAAGTTTTAAAAAAATCTTTTCTGTTACTTATCTAGATAATAATAACGAATAGAATAATAATAAAACATTTTCCAGAGTCTTAGCTACACATTCACTAACCGGCAAACAGTCTCCAGCTTTTGCTAATAAGCCTGCAAAGAAAGCACTCGATTCAGATATCGTAAACGATATTGTAGATACAGTGTCTGATGTGTGTGGAGTTTCAAAGCGAATCGTAAGGTAATAAAAATCCTCGCCTTCGTCCATTTCTATCTCATTTCTTTGTTTAAATCTAATTTTGGTTAAAAATAAATTTTTACTTTCTACAGATCCTGCATAACAACTAAATGCACTGATGAGGCCAAGTTGTATCGCAATCGACAGCAGTACAAGCCAAATCATGATTCCAGAAAAACCCAAGAAAATTCCTCCACAATTTCACCATCTTCGAAAGAAATAATGATGAAGAAAGAGTAATGATCAAAAGTTACAATAACTTATATTATGTTTAATGATATGCGTAACGATTTATAACTGTTTTATTTTGGTTTCAAATGGATTAAATCATGATTTAATTTTATGACTTGAGCGCGTGTTTTATTGATTTTTTATTAATTTACTATTTATTTAAAGTAAAAAAAGTAAATTAATTTGTCTCAATACATCTATTACAATCTTATAAATGAATATGGGATATGTAATACAATACAATCAATTAACAAAAGAATGACTAAAAAGCAATAGATTAATATACATTTGTATTAAGTAGTTGCATTTCAATAATCTGAGAGGAGCATAATATGTAAAACCATCGACAAAACGATAGAGGAGACTTTAATAAATCTTGTGAACTAGGTTACCAGTTAAGACTTCGAGATATTATAAAATTTTGGTTAGTGTCGTACAACATATTTTTATATTACATAAATTTTAATATAATTGCAGGATCAAACATTAGTACAAAACGTGCAGGAAATAATGTAGTCTATGATTGTAATTTAACAATAATGTTTGCTTGACTTTGACAAATTTACAGGCTCTGTGAGAAATTTGACAGACCGTGCGTTGTCATTGTCATGTCAACTTAACTCTGTCATGTCAATTGTCAAATTTGTCATGTACTTATTCATTTTCATAGGAAGACCTCTATGAATAATTGAAGACCGCATCTCTCCAGTCAACTGTTGTGTTGAGGTTATAATTGTATCTTTCTTTTAATTCTCTGTATATAATCACTCTAATTAATTATAAAGATACTATCAATTTTAAAAATAATTTGCTGTTATACCATTCAAAAATTGGAAGCATGGAAGACACTGAGGATTTGGATTTTGTAGCATCAGAACACGATCGACTTATAAGTGCAGTTACTAAATTAGACAAAACACAGCATATTACGGCGCCCACACGGAACGAACCAACGAGTCTCAACACGGAATTCAATTTGATAAAGAATACCAGTAAGCTCAACCTCTTGAATGCCGTGAAATTGCTAGAAGCCTCTGCTCATCACGTACAGATCAGTAAGAAATTAAAAGCCACTCAGAATAAGTCGCAAGTTTTACCGAAACCTTTAGAAAAGCCACAAGCTGAACGCATTAAGAGAGAGACTGGCTACATAGAGGCGAAGAAGAAGATAGGAAGATGGGATGCAGTGGTAGCTAGAAGTCGTACAGTAGATTTTGTTTCATACCCATTGAAAAATTTACCAGTGAAACATAAAGACACACCAACTAAAAATTTCCTTTCCAAACTCGAGTTGAAGTCTCAGTTAGAGAAAGAACTAGAAGCAGTTGATCCACCAGTTTTGGTGGAAGAAGAGGATGAGGAGAAATCTTTTCCTATGACTTATCAGGAAATGTTGGAGCATAGACAGCACCTTGCAAAATTGAGAGCAAAAGAGTCCTATAAAGCTGCAAAAGCAAAGAGACAGAGTAAAATCAAAAGTAAGAAGTATCACAGGTAAGAATAATGTGTTTGATGTTTTAGCCATTGTGTATTTTTTTTATCTTTTTATTAAGTTAAGCAATATCTTGTGAAGTCAGAACTTGGATGGGTGATTGCGAGTGGCAAATTAAATACTTATTCCATACTTCTGAAAGCACATAAACCTTGTTGATTCTTGTCTTTGAACTCTTATCAGAGGTGGGTTATAACATCCAATATTAAGATTTGTATATGCTTCATGTATTTCCATGTGAGGACAGACCAAAATGTAACCTGTGACCTTTGTGTTAGATAATGTTGACAGATCAAAATCTTAGGTTCATGACTGAAACAGGATCAAATGTGTTGTTGTTGTGGCCAGAAAATTATGGGCAACAATAGTAGCCTTTTATATAAAAAAAACTGCATTGCTGCTCTCAACATAAGCAACTCTAATGTAAAAATCTGTAATTTGCACACAAAATTCAAAATTCAAATATTTTATTTCAGAATACTTAAAAAAGAACGATTGAAACAACAGCTGAAGGAATTTGAAGAACTGCAAGTAAAAAATCCTGAAGAGGCTTTGAAAAAGTTGGAAGAATTGGAGAAAGTTCGTGCTTTGGAAAGGCATACCCTCAGACACAAAAACACAGGGAAATGGGCTAAGAGCAAATTAGTAAGGGCTAAATATGATAAGGAGGTAAGAAAATTTAACATAACAACTGTAATGATTTATTAGGAAATGAAAACTTTCAAGAATCATTTTTTTAAGTTGATCCTAAAATATTAGTTAAAAATATCTTTGGCCATTTATTGATCTCATCAGGTAGATTATTGTTATACTTTGACATAAGAAAGTTAATCTAAATTATATCCTTTGTGTTGTAGGTAAGACAACAATTAGCAGAACAACTGTCAGTGAGTAGAAGTTTGACTCAAAAAACTCAGGACACAGCAAGCACAGATGATGAAGCTGATGAAAATGAAGTAATTCCAGATATCTCTTTATCACAAGATCCTTTAAACCCCTGGATGATGAAGAGTTCTGGTAAATCTAACATTGATGAGGAATTTAACTTTGGATACAAAAAATATTTGAAGGATAAAATGTACAAACGAAAAGAAATAAGCGATTCTGATTCTGAGGAAGAGGAATCTAAACATAAGCAAAATGTAGATAATCAAAGTGAAAAGCTGTTCAAGATTTTGAAAAAGAGCATAAAGGAAACCAATCTTGAAGCAAATAAACCTGAAGGTCCAGTCCAAAATAAATCTGAAACTGTTACAGCCGAACCTAAAATAATTAATCCAAATGTAACAAAAGCTAAGAAACAAAATAAAAAACAGAGAATTAGTAAACCAGTTGCAACTACAGCTTGGGTTGTGGAGACTGTTACTAAAAATGATAGTAAAGCAAAAGTTCCCAAGGATATATCTGAAGTGTTTGAATCTTTTGAGAACAAAGTAGCGATGCAAGTTGAAGAAAAGTTAAAGAAACTCAGGAATGATATCAACAATTTAGAAAATATATCAAGAGTGTCAACAAACAGGAAAAATCCTAGGAAAAGAGAAGCACCTCAAGATAACTTAGAATACTTAAAGTTAAGGAATCAAAAAGCAAAACCTATAATAGATGAAGCACTAATTGAGACAAATAAAAATAATTCTGATGCTGCAGTAAAAGAAGACATTGCAGCAAACAAAGTTATAGATTTGCAAACAGTTAGAGCTTTGAAAGAGCAAGAGAAGAATATCACGGACATAGATCCTAATAGGTTTATAGAAGTGAAACCTAAATATTTAAATACTGCAATATCAAAGGGAGAAAATGATTTGGATCAATTAGATGATGATGAGCAAGTGGTGCCTAAAGTAGATATTGAAGAGGTCTTTGAAGAAGATGATGTAGTAGCAAGTTTTAGACAGGAAAAGGAAGATGAGATCAATGCAGATAAACCAGAAGACATTAATTTACTTCTACCAGGTTGGGGGACATGGGGTGGCAAAGGTGTAAAGGCACCTAGACGTAAAAGAAATAGATTCATAGCAAAACCAGCTCCTAAGGTACCTAGACGCGATGAAAACAAGGGTGATATAATCATAATGGAGACAAAGGACCCTAAACTGATAGTCCATAAGGTAACAGATGTACCTTTCCCTTTCAATAGTGTCAAAGATTATGAAGCATCTATCAGGGCACCTTTGGGAAATACATTCATACCAGAAAATGCACATCAAAAGCTCATCAAACCAAGTGTTATAACTAAAGCTGGTACAGTCATTAACCCAATGGATGAAGAGGAACTGCTTAGGCCAGGAAGTAAAACTTTTCATAATGAGAATGTAATCAAATTATTAGCCAAAAAATAAAACAATATTTTTCTTTTTAAGTTTATTTTTACATTATTCTTATTCTAAATACCAACTCTCACTGGTGGAGACACCAATATTACTCCGTCACCCCTCACAAATAACATAGGAATGTTCCTTTTGGTTGTTCTATACACCTCTTCATATGTTTCTTCGTCGATTTCAACAGTGGTTATTGTCTCCTCTGCATCCCCTAACACCATGTTCAGATGCTGGTCATAAGCCTGTGAAACAGAGCATTATCACCCAAAATTGTATATATAGGTAGGATAGTTGATGTAGACTGCATCTCTACAACAGGCTGTCACCAAAAAAAAGGGGTCACAATGAGGTAGTAATTATGGAGGTCCAAACTAATAGCCAGAGAGGAAAATAATAAAGGATAGAGTCTAATAATATATGTAGAAGAACAAAAATCTCTAAAAGTATCTGACAGCTCTCAAAAGTTTGCAAATAAAAGGTGGTGTTGCAGGCCACACAAATTGTACAGCAGGGCATCATTCTGCTCTTAGTTTTGACTGAATCTCTGAAAGTGCTTTCAAAATTTATGAAACTCTAAAAAGGCACACATATTACAGCAATAGATTATAAACCTTATTTCTGTGTTAGAATGTGAGGCATATAAGTACACAAAAGAAAAATATAAGGCTGTGACATACATGCAGTTTCCCACGTAACTCTCGTTCATTGCGCATTTTGACATAGATTCTCTCATCCAAGCTGAGCCTAATCAAGTCCAAAGGTTCTTTTACCGTCATTACAGCTACCTGAAAAGAATGACCACCATAAAATTTATGAATAAACACAAGCCGGTTATAATGAAGGATTCAATATTATTACATTTTCGGTGTCGTCAGCCATGATGTGCTTTCGTTTATATTTGAATTCAAGAAACTTGCTAATTTATAGAAATATATATGTTTTGCAACAAAAAATGGATTTGTTTTTGGACTTTTTGGTTATATTTTATGATGTTATAATGGTTTGAGGACTTTGATGAGGTTTCTCTTCTATTAGCTTATAAGCTTAGCAATCCCTCCCTCGCTGTTTCCTATCAGCAGGCTATCAGTGACAGGCTGTCACTGTCATTAGTGTCATGAGCTGTCAGCCAGTCAGTCTGTCAAGTAAACAGACCACTTTTTTTTTCTTTTTGAAATCATTTATAATCTGCTTAATATAAATGAATGAGCTACGTAATAAAAATTTAAAATGTATTATTAAATCTTCTGAATAAATATAACGTAAATATTAAACGATTCGCATTTAAAGGCACTACTTCAGGGAAAAAAATGAAGTCAATTTTATAGATTGCTTTGTCTATGGCTTTGAATAGTGTTGTGATGATAGTTGGATTGGATTATTTTTATTAGTCAAATATTATTTGTCACTTTGTCGACAATACATTAGACTAAAAAAATGAAAATTAAAAATTTATCACAAAAATTTTCTCCACCTAATTTATTAAATTTATATAACTTAATTCAATTAAATATTTATAGAATCCAGTTCATCAATGATTTTTTTTAAAGTGATGTTTGTATTAAATTATTACCGCACTAATAATTGTCCACCAACCCGCAGTAGGTTTATTTACCAATTTGATTAAATGTTACAAAAACCTTAATAATGAAGCACTAGGAAAGCCACTGTTTTTGAGGTTTATATCTAAAGCTACTTTAAGTTTATGATGTGTCGATAAATCATAATATTATTATTTATCAAGAAAGTAAAGTTTTAGTTTACGATTAATATATTTATTTCATAATAAATTAATGTTTTGTGGGGTTAAATTGTCTCGTACAACAGTAGAAAATTCATTTATAAGACGAGGAACCAGGTACGCCGTAGTTCGTTTAAAGAATTGAAGTATTATATTGTTTTGCGCGTTGCGCGTGTTATGAGCAATGTTTCGAGTGTAATACAATAATACATGTTTAATGAGTATTTTAATATCGTTACTAAAAAGTTTTTCTTTAGAAGGCTATGGATGGCTTATCCGTAAACAACGCCTTTTAACAGACACGAAAACGATAATAATTTGATAAATCGCTTTTCAGTTTATGTACTCAACGCTATGCCATGTCTATTGATGGTTAAAAAACATAGATATAAAAATAATTTAGAATTATTTAGTGTCTGTGGTTGCTTCAAAAACAGTGTTTAAATACTCTATGGTTCGTTTTTCGAGGAGTCAGAAAAAATACACATTGTTGGCATTTTGCATTTTGTTTAATAAAATGAAAATACGTATATTTACAGTATATTCGTGCACAATAAATTAATATATTTCAAACATGATATATTTACAATCGTATTATCTGTAATCCCAGTAGAATTTTGTCGTAGACATGGTTAGAAGCGGGTAAGCTTTTACACATTCATTTGATGTTTACTCGTGTTTTCAGTACGCTGTGGATTGTTTTATACAAACTGATTATTTCAGGCGGGATCGTGATAGGGATCGGGATCGTAGGAGATCCCACAGTCGCTCGGCGTCAACGGATCGTAAGCGAAGAAGATCGAGGTCGCGGAGTAGAGACCGAACCAAAACTTCGAAGAGGAAGCGCAGTCGTAGCAGGGAACGGGATTCCAAGAGAGACCGCAGCAGAGAACGGGATAGAGAGCGTGACCGTGATAGAGACAGGGATGGCCACAGAGACCGCGACAGGGAAAGGGATAGGAAAAGGTACGTTTTTTTATATTTTAGCCTACAGATATTAAATTTTATAAAGCGCACGTAATTTTTTTTAAGAAAGTTATTGATGCGTGCCACTGGCATTGAACCTGGACTGTAAGAGGCCAAATTCTTAGCCACCGGGCTATTACCACTTCCCCTTTATTTCCTACTATTTTGCAGAACTTGCCTAAAGCTGCAAAATATTTTGATCAGACTTATGATGAGGCAGACAGATTTGAGCATTTTTTGACTGAACGGTCACCATAATTCTGATTTTTAAAATTGTTGTTATTTCAGTGACAAGCGAGATGACAAAAGAAATGGTTCGAAGTCTTCAAGGAAGAAATCACCAGACAGAGATAAAGATAAGGAGGGGAGTCCATCCAGCCAATTTAAGGACAAGTCCAAAACTGATTCTGGTGAATATGACCCTGGATCAGTGGATAAGGTATTTTACAAATATATTTCAGTTCCTGTACTATAGATATTAAATTCTTTATTTTGCCCAAACAATAAAAAAGTAAAAAAGTCCAATGACTTTTTCACCAGAAGTGCACACCAATGTGTGCACTCCTGGTATTCAAACTTAGACTTATTTATATCATTGTGTAAGAAGACCCCCCCTAGCAGTTATTCAGAAATAGATTGCAGAGTCTTAAACCTTGCTTGTATTATGTATTTTAAATTTTTCACATTTGTAGGAAGAAGAGCAAAGCCGGCTGGAAGCTGAAATGCAAAAGCGTCGGGATCGCATCGAGCGTTGGCGCGCTGAGCGCAAGAGGAAAGAGATAGAAACAGCCAAGAAGGATGTGCAGAAGGGCACTGTTGTGACCGCGATACAGCTCCCGACCACCAAAAAATGGTCGTTAGAAGATGATTCCGGTGATGAAGGTAAGAAACAGTTGAAAGTGAAATGATAGTGATGTAAAGACAATTTATTGACTCTTGACCAATTTGGTTTACAATCTTCGAAAACATTTGAACATTCACAATGAGTCTATCATTGTTACCTCCTCTGGTGGCTACGTACCAATGACACTTCTAGTGTTGCAGGTATCTATGGGTAAAGGTGACCACTGTCCACCAGGTCCACCAATTTGCTCAACTGGCATAATTATTATTGAATTATTTATTTTTACTTTTTAACCAACTAAAAAAAGGAGGAGGTTCTCAATTCGTCTGTATGTTTTTTTTCTAATCTTAATTCTTATGTACTAAATTTCTAATTTTTTACTTTTTTTATTAATTTCCAATAATTAAAGGCGAAGATGGCGAATCCAAAGAGAAACCCCCTGTTGAAGAGAAGAAGGAACAGGAACCAGAAGAGGAAGAGATAGATCCTCTGGACGCTTACATGCAAGAAGTACAACAGGTTTGTGTAATGTCATGTAAATTAAATATCTATAACTGACCCTAAAATGTATATTTTTTCTGGCACATGTAATTTTCCAGTAGTAATTACCCATTGAGGTAGTGACAGCCCCCAAAATTAAATGTTTCTTAACTTTTTCAATCACCTACTACTTAGCAAAAGCGCACTATTTTCTTTTTACGACTATGCATCTACCACTTATTACACCTAATTATTCACTGCATTGGTTCACTATATTAAAAATTATAGTAAAATATTATGTCCCTACTTTAGGAGGTGCGCAAAGTAAATCAGATTGATCAAGCCAGAGGCATGATGAGCGTGCCTACTACAGACTCAGGAGTTGTCATACTCACAGGAACTGCTAAGAGACCTGTCACCGAACAGAAAAACAAAGGTATGCCTTTACTCATTTTCTTGTCTTAAATTTTTTTAATTAATATATTATCTATATAGCAATATACAATATATTATATATTTATATCATGTAGGAATGCTGTACATCATTACATGGTACATTCTTAATGAGGTTATTTGATGGTTGGATGGATATGGTTCTGAAATTGCAAATAGAACATTCATTCATTATTTGTCGTTGTCTTTTTTTCTCCTCTTATTCTGAGAGGAGATTCGAGCCTTTAATATTATTAGGAAATAGAATTACATAATTATATCAATTTTATAAATTGTGTGTTATGTTATGGATAATGAAATAACATTGAATCTGATGTACATGGCAGGTGAGCTTATTGAACAGAATCAAGATGGTCTGGAGTACTCATCGGAAGAAGAAACAGAAGACATCAAAGATGCAGCGGCAAACCTTGCCTCGAAACAAAGAAAAGATCTTGCCAAGGTGGATCACTCCAGCTTGAAGTACTTACCATTTAGGAAGGCATTCTACACAGAAGTAAGTTGGTGTAGGACTCCAGGAACTTCACTGAATTTAAAAGTTTTAAAAATGGAATGAACAAAAACACATAGCATTCAATTGTTCTTTAAAATCAGTGCTGGATCAAAATCAGCCATTACTGGTAATTGGTATGCTGTTAAATATGGCACCCGTACCTATTACAGGAACTGTTATAAAAATTAATTATATCACCACTTTTGAAATTCTTCTTCATGCACAATAATAATGAAAGTGGCAGTATCACTCGGTATTACTAAACCCAAGTATTATTTTAAGTGAAAAATATTTCTCTGTGATTTTTATGTGGGTAACTATTTTGTGGCCTCAGCATTACCTGCATGATTCTCATAATTGACATTTTACAGGTGAATGAACTAGCTCGCATGACACCAGAGGAAGTGGAGGCTTACAGAGTGGAGCTGGAAGGTATAAGAGTGAAGGGCAAAGGGTGTCCAAAGCCAATAAAGAACTGGGCTCACTGTGGGATCAGCAAAAAGGAGTTAGATATATTGAAGAGATTGAACTTTGAAAAACCCACACCTATACAGGCACAGGCAATACCAGCGATAATGTCAGGAAGGTAAAGTATCTAAATCTTTTTAGTTTTTAATAAATTTGCTTTGAAAGTGTTTGAGACTGATCAAGCCTCTAATAAAATTTAATAGTGCATTGACTACTTATCTAGGTGGTGGTTTGAAGTCTGTTTCCTGATCACACAATGCTATGAAATAAAATAACTAACCAATTATCTATGTATAATAAGTATTCAAAGCAATTCTAGGGATTTAATAGGCATCGCAAAGACTGGCTCCGGCAAGACCCTCGCCTTCATCCTGCCAATGTTCCGGCACATTCTGGATCAGCCACCGCTGGACGACACGGACGGACCCATATCCCTCATAATGTCGCCCACAAGAGAGCTGTGCATGCAGATAGGCAAGGACATCAAGAAGTTTGCCAAGTCCTTAGGCTTGAGGGTGGTCTGTGTGTATGGCGGGACTGGTATCTCTGAACAGGTAACAAGCATTGTCAGTAACCCATTAATGACCCACTACAGGGTCGGGTCTCCTCTCACAATGAGAGGGTTGTAGGCCGCCGTCCACCAAGCTGGCCTACTGCGGGTTGGTGGACTTCACATACTTTTGAGAACATTTTTTTTCTGAAATAAATAGAAACAATGCAATATAAAATCTTCACTCACTCAGTACTTACGTAACCTACAACATTCTCTAAACTCATAATAAAGCTAGTGTATTAATTTCAGATTGCGGAATTAAAACGTGGTGCGGAAATAATTGTATGTACGCCGGGACGTATGATTGACATGTTGGCTGCCAACTCCGGGAGGGTGACGAACTTGCGACGAGTGACGTACATTGTGCTGGACGAGGCGGACCGGATGTTCGACATGGGATTTGAACCGCAGGTATAATATGGCTTGGCTCTCAAAATATCTTCGATTTTCATCTGCACTAAATTTGAAATCAATCCATCCCAGGTTTAAAAAATGCACACTTTTTAGGCTAATTTTAGTTTATATTTTATCTCTAAAATCTATTTCTGTTATTTTTTTTTTCACTCATAATAAACTTTCCAATATTCACCCTTTAAATCATTCCTTATGTCTTTTATTAATTAAATGTAAATGTAATTATGTATGTATGTTTTAAAAATTACATGTAAGTTAATTCACAATGGCAATATTTTAGCTCAATCAGACATTTAGGTGTACAGTTATCAACTTATTAAATTGCCTAAATTGTAGTGAGTTGACCTGGTTCAGTCAAATCAAAGACAGACTTAGGTCTCATAATGACACTTGAACAGGTGATGAAGATCATAGACAACGTGCGCCCGGACAGGCAGACGGTGATGTTCAGTGCGACGTTCCCGCGCCAGATGGAGGCGCTGGCTCGCCGGATACTGCAGAAACCTATTGAAATTCAGGTCAATATGTAATCTGTCACACCTTCCCAATAGTAGTAAATAAACAAAATTATATTTGACATTTATTTATACATTTATTTACACATGAATTGAGGCTTTTAAGAATACCAGTACATGTTATGTAATAGTCGTGAAGTCTTCGTAAATTAAATTATTCATTCATGTGTTTCTATTATAATCAATGGTGTCATCAAAGGGTGGGGCAGTGATAACAATCCTGGTACAATGTGTGGAGGTCCCGAGGTCGATTCCCAGCTGAGCAAGGATTTCAATCATGAATTTACATGCCTCTTTCTGGTCTGGGTGGGTGTTCTTTTGCCTCTGTATTTTGGAACTACGAATATAAAGCTTGTAACCATGTAATAAGATCGCGATGCTAATCTTTGAAGGTAACTCCGAACCTTGTTAATACAATACATATGAGTGTTACTGTGTGTTATCAATTGAACAGGTGGGAGGCAGAAGCGTAGTGTGCAAAGACGTGGAGCAGCACGTGGCCGTGTTGGAGGAGGACGCCAAGTTCTTCAAGCTGCTGGAGCTGCTGGGGCTGTACAGCCAGCTGGGCAGCATCATCGTGTTCGTGGACAAGCAGGAGAACGCCGACAGCCTCCTCAAGGACCTCATGAAGGCCTCCTACTCCTGTATGAGCTTGCACGGAGGTGAGATCTAATGACTTTTGGCATCGCCTGCTATTGTTGGGAAAGGATATAATGCGTTTTAAGATGCCTTTGCAATATAATAATAAAATATTTATATTGTCAATAGGAATACATACCTATTTTAATAAATTTATTTATAATTTGTTGCATGGAGTGGTAATTGTCATATAAGAGTATTATCATTAATACTCTAAAGTATTACAGACTGCAGGAATTTGATATATGAAATTCAGATTAAACATGGACTTAGATGAACATATGAATATCTAAATATTACTGCTATTAGCTAGCGCCAATTAATTTTGATTGAAGATTTAAAAGTTTCAGATATCTAATTATTATGGAACATTTTTTTTAAATTAAATTGCAGTCCTGACTTTGCTTGTAGTGACATTTTTGCTTATTACTCAGGACACAAATATAAAGATTTTATTCAGTATCAATTCTATATTAATTTATCACAAGTTACTAATAGCCTCCATTTTCCTTTCAGCGTCACCATCATACGCGGAGGATTAATAGCGATTTCTCATAAAAATATTTTATTTCCTATATTTGAAAATTAATGTTACATCATTATAATTTTTAATGTTAAAAAGTATAATTATTTAGATTCTTAATAAACCTACTTTATTGCTCATCCTCAATGTAGTCTGATGAAATATTTCTGTGTATAAAAGTGATTTCGAAAATATTCGAAAGGAGGTAATGGCCGTAAAGCCATAATGGCCCGTCTGCCTCGTGCTTGGTCTCTGTACAAAAAAAGGAATCATACATTGGTTCAAGCAAAACGTTAAAAACCATTGGTTCAAGACTTCGAGTATAACGCTAGGCGACGTCTAGCTGTAAGCTATCCGAGTTCCAAGAGTCATATATTAATGGTGGCCTGTTACAGGTATTGATCAATTCGACAGGGACTCGACGATCGTGGACTTCAAGTCGGGCAAGGTGAAGCTGTTGGTGGCGACCAGCGTGGCGGCGCGCGGCCTGGACGTCAAGCAGCTGGTGTTGGTGGTCAACTACGACTGTCCGAACCACTACGAGGACTATGTGCACAGGTTAGCTCTAGCTCGCTGTCAACGGCGATAACATACATCCAAATGTACAGGTGTGAGTTACACTTACAGCTACAGTGACCACCAGCGGGCCAGCGCCATCATACTGGTGCAGAGTTTACACAATACTTAGGTGCTGGATAAAGGTAACACAAAGCTGGATAACTGTATAGGTACAAGTTGCTGTGCCTATACGGTTATCCAGCTTTTCCGCTGTGTCCGGACGCATTAAAGCTGGGTCTAGAGTAAACTCATGAACGCGCGATAGCGAGCAGTACCGAGCCGCGCGCACAAGTTACGTTCGACTGTTCACATAACAGCACGCGGATATACTAAAAAGATATGTGAATAAGGACCTGACCTAATATTGTCCTTGTATGTGTGGATTGGAGAGTGGCATTGCATGTGGCGATGGCATTGTTTAAATTGTCATTTACGAATTGCTCATTTGTTTTCTAGATGCGGTCGAACCGGTCGCGCGGGCAACAAGGGCTATGCATGGACGTTCCTTACCCCGGATCAGGGGAGATACGCGGGGGATGTCTTGCGCGCCTACGAGCTGGCGGGGGCCCCCGCTCCGCCCGAGCTGAGGGCCCTGTGGGACACGTACAAGGAGGCCCAGGAGAAGGAGGGGAAGAAGGTCCATACTGGTGGCGGTTTCAGTGGGAAGGGTGAGGATTTCTTTCAAACAGTACAGCGTTTACGGCTATTACACGTGACTAGACATTAGACATTACATAGTTTGTCCTCTTGGGGAACATTTTTCTATCAACTGCCATGAGTGAAAACTAACACTATGACGTCACACGCGCTCGAGTTTGTTCGGGAGTTGTCGGCGTGTTCTGGTACTGGATTCAAAACTTAATTTTTATTTTGAAATAACTTGAATTATTGCGAAAAAAAAATGTTTTGGTATAAAACTTATATATGATCTTTTTGTTTATCACAACAAAAAAAATTGTCAATTACCCAACTAGATAGCATGTGAAATCATGTGTGCTTCGAATTGGAAAATGTTGGTTGGTCCTGATTGTTATTGATGTTGAGGAATGTTGAGGAATGGAAACCCATCTAGGCAGTGAAACATTAAACCAACTTTTTTCTTATTCAGGTTTCAAGTTCGATGAATCTGAAGCGCAAGCAGCGAGTGAAAAGAAAAAGTACCAGAAGGCTGCATTGGGTCTGCAAGACTCAGATGACGAAGACGTGGAAGGAGACCTGGACCAGCAGATCGAGACCATGCTCGCTGCCAAGAAGATTGTTAAGGAGATCAAGGTAAAACTAATTCTTGATTAATTTGGCTTGTATTTAATTTTATTGAAATGATAGTTCTTATCAAAATAATTTTGTTTTTTTGACTCTTGAGCTGACCTCTTAAGCTGTTTTTAACAAAATAAAATTAATTTTAAATACACATTTTTTTAATTTTATGAGTAGTGAGAGTGAGGCAGTGTCTGCAACTACTATCGCATGGTGTGTAGAATTCAAAAAGTTATGTAATGTGTGCCATCCACTTTCAAGTATACCGGAATTCTGGAATGTTAGTTATATGAAAATTTCACAAGTATCTTAACATCACGTTTCAGTATACTCACTCTTGTGTACATTTGCGCAAGTATATCTATTGGAAGGTGTGTAAGTAGAATAACGTAAACGTTTGTCGAGCAGCCGGGCGCGGGCGGCGCGGGGGCCGCGGGCGGCGGGGCGGCGGCGGCGGCGGGCGGCGCGGGCGGCGCGGACGGCAAGCTGGAGCTGGCGCGGCGCCTGGCCTCGCGCATCAACCTGGCCAAGGGGCTGGGCGTCGAGCACAAGGGCGCCACGCAGCAGGCCGCCGAGGCCATCCTCAAGGGCGCGCCCTCCACGCACACGCTCATCACGGTACGTATGCACTGTACGCTGTACGCCGCACACACTGCACATCCACCTGGCCGAGGGGCTGGGCGTCGCACAAGGGCTATACTACAGTGCTATTGCACCGATGTCAGCTATCCAGGTCACATTTAGTCTCTTGAACGGAATTGGGACTTTGACTGCAAGATTGAAGTTCTGTTGCCAGGCAACATCTGTTATTTCAAACGATCCATGTTCGGTTATTAGAATATGCACCACTGCAAAACAAAAGTTATAAATAAAATATCTGTACATAAATTTACAGGCTAAAACAGTGGCGGAACAGCTAGCGGCCAAACTGAACACGCGTCTGAACTACCAACCGCGCGACGATAGCGCCTCGGAGCCCGCCGAGGAGGTGTTCCGCAAGTACGAGACCGAGCTGGAGATCAACGACTTCCCGCAGCAGGCGCGCTGGAGGGTCACCAGCAAGGTAACAACATCCTTACTGTTATACACCGAATCGTGAGATACGACATTAAAAGAGTCTGTTGTTATGACCTACGGACCCAGCCGTGGACACTGACAGTGAAGCTGGTCCATAAACTCCAAAGTGGCTCAGTGAGCTATGGAAACAGTCGGTGTGTCTTTTAAGCACAAAAACCCGGTGGCGGGAAGTAGCTGGATGAGTCGTGAATTGTGCAAAGGCGCCTTGGGAGGGGCGTATGCCAGCAGTTGACTTTTGTAGGTTATTATTATTATTATCGATTTGCGAGGGCGCTAGCCAAAATGAAACAAAAACTAGTTTGCATCAATTATCTTGCAAATTTAGGAGATGGTACACTTCTTAAATATAAACATATTAATCTATCTTGTGCAATATTTAATGAGTATTTCTTCATGTCTAAAAATAAATCAGGTCATGTATTGGGGGCAGATTTAAAGATGTATTTGTTGACAAATGGGAGATTGCAAATGACGTATTTGTATTTTAAAGAAACAAAGTAATCATGTTAACTTAATTGCGTAAATAGTAATATTCTCAGTAAACAAATTTGAACTAGATAAACAAGTTGTAAAATAAATATTGCAGCATTAACTGAAATTATGAACAATATGCTGGGGAAAAATATTATGTTGACATTGTCCCTATAATTTTTTATTCGGTCGTTACCTTCAATTGCGCACTTGATTTATGACTTTATTTACTTGGGGTATTTTTCAGTCATGTGTCGTTCAGGAATGAATGCTTCAAATGAAGTACTTCACTTTTTCCCGTCCTTCCTTCACTACTTCAGTTACAATTCATCTCGTTCATTTAGTCCAATTGCTTCGCGAACGAAACTAACCGAAGAAGCTCGACAGTCGACGACGCGTGGCGTGCGCATATACTCACGCACACATACACATACTCACGCTCGGAGACATAAAAGAGAAAACAATCTTAAGCCATCAAGTAAAGCACCAATGATCAAATTACAAATACTCTTATACGAACACTATTACATCTAAATACGTTGTCGTTAGAAGTTCTAGGAAACGTTTCAATATTATGAGTTTTATGTTAACTATTTACGGACTATTTTGGCTTGATTATAAATATAAATGATATTTTCTTTCATTTTTAAATTAAATATTTTATAATTTAAATATTTTATTACTAGATATTTGATAAAATAAACGCACTTAGTTTTATTTTATTGTTTTAGTCCTTTTAATTTTTTTGTCTTATCCTATATCTAATAATCTCAAAAAATTCAAAAGAGTAGTAGAGATAAACGTTACGATACACGAGTTCATTATGGGGTATTTCATAATAATTTATCGAACATTTCATTAGAACTACTATATCGTAATGAACTAGTGAAGGAACTGAACTAACTGAAGTAAAAGAAATAGTATGGAGTGTTGAAGTAAGAAATAGGAAAGGATAACCTATCATTTGTGAATGGTGAACTACATTGAACTATTGGACTAAAAGAGTGATATACTTCACAGTGAAAGAAAGATATGTTTCGTTCTTTTCTTTTAAGTGACACATTTCGCTCATGGCTAGTATTTTTATTGTTTCTGGAGGTCTGATTCCTTTATAGACACATTGGCCCTCGGTCACGTCCTAGTGATAACCTTTGCATATTTATGCACGGGTTCTGCCGTGGCTCAGTGCGAGTCCTATCGTTGGTCAAAGCAGACAAAATGTTGCTCAAATTGGCACTGCTCGGTGCTTTGATATTCTTTTGTGCTAAGCTCTTGAAAAGTAGACGTCGATGCTACTATTGTCACTAATTCATGTTACAGGTAATTTCTTTTGGCACTTTATTTATTTTTTATTTATTTACTCATTGCCTAATCATAATCATGATTTGGTGGTGGTTTCTGTATCTCATTGATATGTATTATTAAATAAACTAAATATATTAATGTAAAGATCGACTTACAAAGTTGTGACCTTATAATTTTTTTTGCATACATAATTATTTAGAAGACACTATCTGCATGTGGAATTTCATTAAACTTATCCCGAGTGGTTTGGTGGTCATCTAATGTAATTTCTTTTATTAGAGTACAGTATATAACTTACTCATCTGTTGCAAAAAAAATTGGTCAAATTCAAATCCCAATCCAAATGTATTTGTATAAGACTCAAACTGGATTTATCAAAATGGAACAATTAAAGATATAAAAACGTCACTTACGTAACATTACCTTCGTGATCCACAGGAGGCGTTGGCTCTCATCAGCGAGTATTCCGAAGCGGGCATCACAGTGCGAGGGACCTATGTACCTCCGGGGAAGCCTCCCCCCGAGGGCGAAAGGAAGCTGTACCTAGCCATCGAGAGTTCCCAGGAGCTTGCCGTGGCTAAAGCCAAGTCGGAAATCACTCGCCTCATCAAGGAAGAACTCCTGAAACTGCAGACCTCCGCCCATCACATGATTAACAAAGCTAGATATAAGGTCATATAAATGTAATTGTGACAGATGAATTATAAGTTGATGGATTTACTCTCTGTTTTTCTCTCTGTTTTTCTTCAAGATATGTATTTGAAATAGAAACATAATTTTTTACACGTGTTTTAGTTACGCTGTTTTAAATGTTTACAACATATTTAATTCTCTTTAAAATAATAACTATTTTCTCTTAAAGAATAAGTTGAATAAACTTAGAGGAATTAAAATAATATGTTGAAGGGAGTTAACGTGGATCATAGATTAGCTTTGCTCATAGGTATGTAGATAAAAAGGGGTTTTGTTTTGTAACAGATAAACTTAAGTTTGAAACATTTTAAAAATTGGTCGTAAAAAGTTTTTAAATTATTTCTAAATACAGGTCTTATTCGAAAATATAAAAACTAATCTTTAGTTACCAAAAATGAACCAATAATATAACTTAAGTCAAAGATGCATTAATGGGGCTTATCATCAGAATTTTTATACTGGTGACATTGCATAAAGATATTTACCGGTTCTTTTAGCCTGAGATATCAACGATAAGTTAAGAAAATGCGAAGCATAGCAGCTAGGGAACAATCGTGTTAATGTAGCATTCCACACGACGATAAGTGAGTGTGATGGAAACAGGGGTCAACAGTCACGCGGAGCGGAAAGTTATACTGCTGACTCAAGCATCTACCTCGAATATCGGCGTGGCACAACAAACGAGTGTTGTTTATAATGGAGACTGCTCCCTGAATGGAGAATTCCGAGTTGATAACGAGCTGAGGCACGTGTTCTGTCAGGCCGCGATAGTCCATGTCAATAATAATCCTATCCTGATATTAAAAATAGCTGCGAAGAGCGGTCTCGTGCCGGCGCCGGCGATAGCGCGGGTTATCGAGCCGCGGTAAGATTCCACCGCAAACAACGACGAGGAACAGGCAGACGACAGATAAATCAAACGCTTATAAATTTACACTTAAAAGTTGTTAATCACAGAGTAAGTACATGACATTTTATATTACCTATGACGACCTACTCGTATGTTGTTATTTTTTTATTCTTGACATACGCAGTCAGAACGACGCCGTCCGGAACATTCTACCCATAATTTGCAAAGTAGGTAGGTAATGTTTGTTTATCTTTATCATGTCTTAACTTATAATATTTTTTTAAGTAATTCTGTACCTACCTAACGTATGGAGTATTATGGAGCCTTTATACAATCGGCTAGGAAGGGAAGGCATGGCATTTTATCTAGGTACTCGCAGTTACCTCTACCTAACATAAGCTATGGACGTCTTGTTATGTTAGTATTTATCTGTATGGCCGCCCCGTATACTAAAAAATGCGACGTCAACGTTGAATAAACGCCAAAAGCTCGTAAAATGCAAGTGGGTTAACGGTCTAACTTTGGTGTAAAATATCTATATTTTGAGCTGCATATAAGGAACTGATGGAATGAAGAATTGTGTTCTGTAATCCTATTAACAATTTTTTTATCCCGATCATCTGGATTCGATCGAGGCATCAACCGATTTCATAACAATCCCCGTACGTTACGAGATACGTCATTTTCTATCACTGCGGCTTATTGACCTTGTTATATCAGTTTAATAATTCACTGAATTAGGTACACAAAGTAAAAACAAGTATGATACTTCTGGAAAGATAAGGTGATGAGTGACGCTCTTAGCAACAGCTGACGTAAATATTAGGTACACTTAGATAAGTTTGAGTTTACATAAGTATGTTTAAAAATAGAATAATTAGAATCTTTCAAGGCTAGCAAACTAAAGTGGGAATGGGCTAGATAAATCGTTAGAATGACAGGTTCAAAGGAGTACATCCGCCCTCCGACTAGATGAAAAACGGACCGGAAAACCGTGGGATTGAAAGGACCAAGGGGCGAAATGGCGTCGATTAGGGGAGGCGCATCGCATGTCCAGCAGACTACGTAAGGCTTAAAAGAAGAAGAAGAAGAGACCCATAACAGCATTTGTGCATCTTCTGTGATCGAACCTTCATTACTTCACTGTATGTCTACAGTGTATGTAGTGTAGGTACACACTTGTATATAAGAACTCGGTACCTGATGTTAAGATAAATCGAAAAGTTCGAGTACCTATGTATATCGGTATCGCAACTGGGTATCATTGTCACTTTACAACCAAGATTAATTTAATCTGTATTCGTAGGACAAAAATAACCAATTCTTTTTACACTTTATCTGGTGGCACGAGTACATAGGTATACGAGAATAAAAAGAACGCATGGAATAAGTATATTGTTGTTTTCTTACAATATTCTTATGAAGGTGGCAGGGGTCGCCCAGTAAACACCTAACTGTGACAGGAAAAAGGTATTCTTTTATTTGTCATAAAACTATGTTTGTTTTGCACTTAGCACCCATGAGTCTCGAGCATGAATTGACGCAGTTTCGTATAGTAGGTAATCCTATCGAGCTAGCTGCCATTAGTAGGTAGTGCCATTAGGATGTCAAGACAGACTGACATAAGACGTAAGTACCTACTATTGACTAACCTTTACTATACGAATAGGTGTTTTGACGGTAGATAGAGTTCATGCTCACGGCACAGGATCGATTACCAACGAGCAGAAACCTGATTAAATTTTTTGTTTCTGTTCTGAGTATCATGCCTATTGTGCATGACATGATATCCACGATACAACCAAGTATCGAACTACATAACGTGAAGATGTAGATATTATTTATTCCGTATCAATTAGTTCTACAAATAAGGTGCATGTTACTAGTTTGCGCTGGAATAGGCACATCATATTATTTACTGTAGCTCTTACACTGTTCGATACTAGTTGTTTCTTCATATTTTCAGTGACGTTAAGCCACTATAAGAGAATTGCAAATATCAGTCGAGCTTACATCTTTTCCACACAATTTCCCGCAGTTGTAACTAAAATACTTTACCATAGGTAGTTCAAATCATACTTATGGTTCTCTTTACGTTTGTTAGGGTAGGTAACTATTTAAGTTTGAATTATCTTTCATAAAAATCCTATAAGTAGGCACCCACTTATTGTTAATAACATCCTAGGGAAGTAAAATAATAACACATAATAATGTAGTAATATAATAAGTTTCCACTCCTCGGTAGGTAGGTAATGATAAGAGCACACATGTTGCGCACGAGTCGTTAGTCGCTCAAATATTTAGGTGTTAGAGATACCTAACAACTTTACATTAAACCTATCCGTTAAGTCTGGAGCGTGACATTAAAGTAATTTAATTATTTTTGGGTTTTTTTGTTTCGATCTACGAAAATCTCTTTATCGCTGTGTGTCCATGGCACTCACGACACAAGGAATCCTTGTGTGGAGTTATGAGTGTGTAGCGTTATTTATTATTTATTTATTTTACCTAATTTAACAGCTGGAGTATTTTATTTCAAGTTTATTTCTATAAAACTCAATAAATTTTACATCTTTACTTCCCAACTTGGTGCAATATTCCTATAATTGGTGGTTTATCTCGACTTGCGTATTTGTCTCAAGATAATGACGATTCCATTGAGTTCGCCTACGTAGGTGCAAAACAAATAATTAACAATAGGTATTTCGTAATTGGGACTTCGAGCGAAATATCATTCAGAGTTGATTCGATTCGATAAAGTCATTATTATACAATACATAGAAATGACAGGCGGATTATAACAACAAGAGAGACGCATAATGACTTTGGTCCGTATCTAATTAAAATATCTCAGCCTCGAAATTTGAAAGTGGCTACTGGAAGATAAATTGACTTATCTGAAAGCCGAGTGACAGAATTCAATAGCGGACAGAATTGGAGTGTGAATATCATAATTTCAGATAGTTAGATTTGGTTTTAGATACCAATATCAATGTTAACATCACAGGTATACCTACCACCTCACATTCTTCTTCTATTGTTAAGAATTTGAAGTTACCAAGTCTATTGACTTACGAGTTTAACGATCACCGTTCAAAAGGATTGTAAAATTCTAAGCGTACAATTACTATGATTTTCAGTAACAATTACTTACCTACATATATTATTATGTATCATCAAAGTTTCAAAGTGTTACGACCACACGGAAACCTAGTATAAGTTGGTAGGAATTTTGTTAAGAGAGGCACTTCTAATTAATCTACTTTAACAATCATCAGAATAAACTTTCCATTGATGTGTGTCACTCTTCTGTGTGATCTGTGTCTGAGCTAAATATAGAGTCTTATCATACGACTTTACTTCAACAACAAACAACCTGGGTGTATGTCTCACGTTTAATTCTACCAACCTACATACCTACTATTTGTTTAATTATGTCATTCGTAGGTGTTTAAATAACACCTATACCACCTCTCTATGTGTTTAAGCAGCCACAAGTCCAAGCAGCAAACAAAAAAGTTTTGAGATATGTTTATTAGCGAGTTTGTAGGTAACTAAATCTAAATCCTTATATACCTATGTAGCTTTCATAAACCGCCGTAAAGGACACAAGTTCTTACGCTGCGATTTAAAAAGCTTGATTAGTTGGTTCCTAGACATAAAAAGGTAAAAATAACAATTAAAGATCTCCAAATTGAAGACTCAGGAGTGTTAGACTACCTTTCATAGGTAGGCTACCTTTACCTTTACTTTAGACTCGTGGGCTGCAATAAGAACATACGAGTAGGTATAATATTCAAACTTATTAACGAGCACGCTTGTTGGCCATTTTTAACATTATAAGATTTAAATCTTATTAAATGAGATCTAAAATTTTGCCATCCTTATGTGTGATTTCAATTTACATGTGGCTGTCCATGTCAACAAGGCTTGCAGTGATTACTTAAAATCAGTAGCCTACGCGCCACCGTTATTTATTAACCACATAATAAATAATTAAATCAATATTTATTTTCCTTCGTAAAAGGCGTCATTATAAGGAGCTTGAAACAAAAGTAAATTGACCTTCAATACATTTTAATCGGAAGTTCTATTGTACTATGTACTTCATTAAATAACTTGGCGCTAAAACCGATAGTTGACTGAACAAACATGCGTGATAAACCATGTTATCGCTGTTACATTACTACGAATACCTAATTATGGTACAAGTGAATTAATATTCGCATAATTATTCAAGGACAATTATGTATCCTGAAATTAATTTAAATAAATTCATTATTTAAAATTTTGTAGATAAGTTTGCGTTAATTTTGTTAATAATTATGCAATTAATTAAAATTAAGGTATGAAGAAGATTTAGATAAACAGTTTTAATTTTATAATAAAAAAAATACCAAGAGTATCTACGATATTCGGTAATAATAACTATAATATAAACAAACAAGATTTTTACGAGTATAATCTAGACACGCGACAGAGTCTAGCCAAAGTTCAAGCAAAGGAACTGGCTAGCCAGCGCCAAGTGTAATATTACACGAACCACTTGGTGCCACTTTTGACCCCTCTATTAATTATAATATAAACCTACTTTAAGATCTCAAAGAAAAGAAAAGTAAATTTAGTAAATAATTTTGTAAATTATGCTTGGCTTCGCCGCAAAAAAATTGGAGATCTAAATGAGTGCCAAGTTCTATGCAAAATCCAAATATGTACTCAAAGGAACAAAATAACATTATGAACAAGTATTAAACTCTATTTCTTTGCGTTATTGGATAACTATAACAATTGCTGTTATTAAAAAAATATGAGATCTTAAAGTAGGTTAGATTTGACAACAGCCAAGCACAATTTTTGTATTTAACGTCTATAATTATAATCAATTATAGCGAAAGCGGCGATCAAATAAAAGTTCATGTCCAAAGCTGTGTAAAGAGCTTCAGTGCTTTTCACTAGATGGCGTTTTGCGGCCAGCAGCGCTACTAGAAGCTTTAAGAAAGCTTTGAGTTAGCGATGTAGAGTTACAGATGGCGTTACATGTCTTATTTTGTATATATAGGTGGTAAAGCCATAGTACTCGTAGCTCGCCTGGGGAGGAGTCTAACCGCCACCCTATTAACCCCATTTGAAACAGCTATTCTGCATGTCTTGTGTTTTGGTTGGGGAGGAGCGGTTGCCATAGATAATTATCTACTTTATTTGAGGCGAACATCTTAGTCACACATAGGTATGTGACCCTATCAGGGCCTACGATAAGATTTCTGTCTTATTTGAGGTTTGTTGTAGGTGTCCATGGGTGTAGTGCCCACTTAAAATTAGGTGGCGTAAGTACAATAAAAATATTTAATGGTCATACTACAATTGCTTGATAGTAAAACAATTGTACTGGTAGGTTAATTTAATTGACGTTGGCGATCGTTACGATAATTGATTAGCACAAAAACTTTTATGAATATCTCTAGTTAATACGGAGGCATTTTAATAAGATAAATAGGTGCTTGTATTTTAATTAAATTAACAAGTACAAGTAATAACCTAACAGTACTTCATTTTTTGTTAACGGGCTTAATGGCTCAATTCTGATAAAAATATTATAAGTTTATATTATGGTTAATGAAATGGATAGAAATATTGATAATTATGTTATTGTCTTGATATATTAATTGCATTAAACTTTCCCGCGAATTAACCCTTAATACTTTAACATGCGCATCAGTCATGTAGTGGACATGCGTTATCATGCCAGTGTCGACATGCGTTTTCATCGTGTCACTTAATATTCCTAAGACATTAACAATGGTAAAAGTATATTGGTATAAACAAATGTTTTTCTTTGGAAATCATTTGTTTTGTACAACTATCGCATTTGGAACGATTAAAGATACATTTTTTTTTGCCACGTAGGTAATATTATTATGCCATGAAAGTATTATCCTACATAGCAGGTTCGGTTTTCCGGTCTTAAGTTTTATATTTAGAAATTAATATTGTTGACTATACTTGACAACACTCACCGAATATGTACAATAATGTACCTACAATCTACATATTAAGTCGGCCTCACACATTATAATACTTATCACTATTTTATTCTAAGTATGTAGAGTTCTTACTTCTAATCAGCCAGTGCGAATTTCAGTCCAATAACAACAAACCCTCTTTTATCGTCTTGTATATCATGCCCCTAAAATATTTAAAATTTGGATGTGATCAGTAATTCACTTCGTCACGGCTTTGAAATACTTAGTTCTTCGACTATAGATTTGACTAATATTATTAAATTTTTTAAGTAACTATAATAATAGAACGATTACAATCAATGACGTGTATAACTTTACTGTGGTTGTACTAGTAAGTCGATTCGCGCGTAAATAGGAAAGTTACCGGGCACGCGCGGTGTCAGAGGTCCCCGCCCTTCACCCTTTCAGTGTTATTGCGAATACATTGTATGCGTGATTACAGTCATGTTGTACGCGGTATAGCACCGCGCTCTGTATACTAGCCATGATACTAGCGCGACCATTATTTTGACATGAATAGTGATGAACTGATGAATATTCGATAATTGCTTACACGATTTAATTCTACGGTGCTTCTTGTTATATTATTATTATGATGTTCAATATGTGAATATTTGAATTTAAAATGTTTGTTGTATGGTGCTATTGTAAGCTTAAATTATTTTTAAAGTGTTTGTCTTTAAATTTATAGATTCATCATTATAAATGATTTTAAGCACTTGTAGGTTAATCTTAAAATTAAATTATATAACATCAGGATTGGTAGGAATAAAATTCAGAAATAAGATAAGAAAATATTTTTTATTAACTTACTCTCTTGTAATCGTTCACAATTCTGTGAAATCTTTTCAACGATAATAAAATAACAATCCGAACCCACTCAAAGTCGGCAAGGCTCGATACAACTCTTTTCTCTTTACAATAATATTACTCTTTAATATCACAAATATACTTATGATCTATTTCGATTAAAGCTTTCAAGTTGACCTTACGAACTAATTTTTTTAACCATTATAGTTAACTGTGAGATCTAAAGTTCTTTCTTGTTAACACAAGTAACACTAAACTGACGATCAGGGCGGACACTTGGGGAGCGTGCGGCTCCGAGCGGTGCTGGAACAGATGTGACCGCGGAGCCGGGTCCGCTCGACCTGGCGCCGCCGCCCTACCAGGGCCTCCACACCGCCGGACTCTTGGCGAAGCTCGCGCCGGTGGTGCAGTCCAGAGGCACTGCGGTATGCACTGGGACGGGCGAGGCCGGAGGCGAGGGGGTCACGTATCCGGAGGATGAGGACGCGGTGGAGAGAGCGGGGCTCGGAGGGCTCGCCGGCGGCGTGTCCGCTCCGGCGGCTGCGCGCTGCATGTCGTTGAGTCTGTGTCCGAGGTGGGTCATCAGCTGGGTCCCCAGCCTCACGTCCACTCCGGGGATGGAGGCTAGGCAGCGGGAGACTTCGTTGGCGGCGTGAGTGAATCCGGCCCTAAAGCGGTCGGCGTCCACCGTGGGGTTCAGAGACAGTCTGCGCTGGCGTCTCAGCTTGTGGAGATGGCGGACGGTCAACTCCAGGATGTCGGCCTTCTCCAGCTTGGCGACGTTCTCGCCCTCCGACTGGAGAGCGCTGACCATCAGCTCCTTCAGCTCGTCGAGGCAGCGGTTGATGCGAGCGCGCCTCTTGCGCTCGAGCATCGGCTTCATCACTTTGCGGTACTGATAAGTTCGCGAAACGGGCTGCGGGCCGTCGTCCGCGAGCGAATACGCGATCTCGTAAGACATGTTAGACATTTATGTGTGTGTTGTGATAGTTGGAAGCGTGCGTTAGCGCTGAGCGTCGAACGCGGAATGCGGCAAACGGGCCGGGCGGGGGCTTATATAGGGAGCGGAGGGCGCGCGATCGTGGGAACGCACGGAGCCGTCGAGTTCCCACACGCGCCACCTGTGCGGAGCAGCTGCCGCCGGGGCGCGGGGGGACACGCGCCGCGTCGCGCGTGCGCACCGTAAACAATCGCCGGCGCGGGCGCACGCCGCGACGCCTCGCGCCTCGCGACTCGACCCTGGTAATTGTTCAAATTGTTGGTGTTGCGGATTGAGGATGGTGGACGGACTGCGCTAGCTGTTTACGTACCTATGTTCGTCGTCTCGTACTCACATAGTTAGTGATTTGTTGCGCTTGTGCTACAATAGCGTGACCACAATAGTACCTACTCATCGTTAACCTACGTTAACCATCTATGAAATTGACGATGTCTACTATTGTGTGGCTATTATTTACCTACTTTTGTATATTAATAAATTGCAGTTTGTATAAATTAACGAAAATAGTTGTCCACGTGACGAAAGACCTTTGCCTACGCTAGACAGATCAAAGGGCGACCCGGCGGATTGTCTCAATTGCGAGCGGTCACGCTTTAACAATTAATACATTGCGTAGCATCAGCAAAGCTTCTGTTGCGCAAGGATCGTTTCTAATTAAACTTACATCTAATTAATGGCGATTGATGTATTGAATATCGCAACGCATCGATCGAGCACCGGCGCCTCACAATGGCCGCGTCAGTGCGCGCGGCTACTGTTGACGTTCATCAATCATTGACATATCATGGATTACGCGCGTAATAATTATGGACGGAAAGAATTACAGCGCGCGGATCACTTTGCTTTAATGCGAAGGTTCCACGGCTATAATTATGTTATTGAGGCTTCGTTGGGGGAAAATGCATTTTATAACTGAACCTATTCTTGGACGTAGTGAGTGACTTCTTTATAGGTGATGTATTGAACTTCAGTTAGAATTTGGAAAACCTTCGCTCTATAGAGGTATCGAAACCTACCCACAGTGGAGCATTTTAAAAATTCAAAAATATCTACGACGTGTGACTCATTTGAATCGTTGTCAATAACATCCTGACAGGTTGCTACTGAGAATTAAACGAAATTTTCGACGAATGTTTGAATTAGAAAAAACGAAGTTGATGCCTACAAATCCTGAGGAATGTGTTTTAACGGTGTTTTGTTTGTGTTCGTAATGATTTGAGCTGGTTAGTGTGTGAGTGCGGCGCCGGTAGCTCGGGGCATTACTCAAGCGCAGCGGTGGGCTGTGGGCAGTGGGCGGTCGCCCACGCTCCTCATCGTGATGGTTCGTAAGCCAGCGACAGGTTTTCGTGACCAATTTCGCCCCGGTTAATAATTTATATAATGCTTAAGAGAGTAGAACTAAGAAGACTGCAGCCTCCTATGTATGGCGGCGAAACTCTTTTTAGTAGGTATAGGTATAGCTTGCGCAATATACCTAGTAACGAAAAAAAAATCGTCAGCTGATTATAAAATGGTGGATTATACGAGCTGGTTGTATGAACGAATACTTACTGCTGTCAAAAATAATTTTTTTCAAGGATTTCCTCCCAATTGAAAAATTCTTAGATAGGTTTATCTATATGTTATTGTAAATACATAAAAACGTCAGCTGGCTATTTATTAAAATGTTTTCGTAGATACATTGCCAGCTACCTCTGCTCAGTCATGGATCCGATTTGGAAGATCACAAGCCTGGTCAACTTTAGTTATCAGCCGAGAGGAAATGATTGACGAAATTTGCGCCTGGCTCAGGGACCATGAGAAATATTCACGGATCGCACCGGCCCCTCCTACGTATCGCCTCAACATTACACCTTTACACCTACTTTCACCAAAATCACCACCGAACGACTTATTTATCGATGACACTATCGTTCTTAACAGAAAAAACATGCCGGGTAAATTACTTCAGGGTATCTGTGACGTAAATACTGATTGTTACGAAATAATAAGTAATATATACGTACGTAATCTGTTGTAATTTGGTCTGATTAATTCATGTTATCGGTGAGGTTTAGGTATTCCCCGAAATTATTTAACAATAAATTGTTACCAATTGAAACGTGACTTGGCATTTTTAATGATTATAATTATTATGTAATAGGTAATTCCTTCGAACCCTTTTTCATGCAGCGTCATTTGCGGTAGGTAACCCGTTGGAATTATGTTGGCGCGAGCAAGGAAGGGCATTGCATTATTTATTAGATTCGTATGAAAAATGCGACGTGTACAATTATTTAGGTACTTTATTTATCAATACAAAGCCGTTATTCTGAGAATTGAAAGCTGCCGACCAGATAAGAAGTATTCACAACAACTCGACGGAATGTCATCATTCCGAAAAGCCGATTGCACACAAGTTCCCGCGATAAGTAATGATAAACTGGCCATCATTATCATTAGCCGCGGTACGCAATTTGCAATGATAGCCATTAACACGTGTATAATAAATAACCTGTTCCTGTTATTAAATAATATGCTCCTCCTGTCTGATAATAAAATATAATTCGCGGCTTTTATAATGTTATAAAGGCCATTTATGATCTTAGTTTTTCTTAAACAGGATGGGTTAATTGTAGCAATTAGGTAGATATGTAGGTATTAGGTATTATTACATAAAGAGGATTTCGCTTGGTGTTTACTACGATTTTTATCAAAATTATTTTATCAAAAATGGAAATCACTACTTTTCGTAAACTCAACTTAGGGGTTTCGTAAACTTAACTTAATTTTTATTTATAGGTCAGAATTTATTGTATTATTAACGTAAGATCAAAATTTAGTTTTACTTAATATTTGGTCATTTATTTGGGTCATTGCGACCTATAAAATGTGAGGTAAAAACTTTTAATGATATGCCTTAGGCGTCATACCTAGATAGATGTTTTACACGATACACGGTAAGGCTATCTTTGACAACTTAATTGCTATTCTTCGACCAACCTCAGCCACGAAGGTTGCGGTTACCCATCCCGAGGGTCGAATCCAAGAATATGATCCACTTATCATAGAGGAGACAGCTTAATAAGGAGTTCAAAATGTTCAAATGATGGTCACTGTTGTGCGATTAGTAGGTAACAAGTTATAACATTATTGAAATGATTTTTAGTATTTTGCTCGAAGATACAGGTAACTAAATGCCGCCACCCTTCTAATCAGCCATTAAGTTTTTTCTGTAGAGTGCAGAGTTGTAGAGAGGTGACGTAGATAGGTAGTATTTGAGTAGGTTGTACACATATGTATCGTAAGTATACAATACAATATAAAGTTTCCGGTGGAACGCAGTGTCAGTCAATGCTTTGCGGCTTCTGAATTTATTAGATTTTTCCAAATTACAATTGTCCTATGTAAGGTTTGCTTGCAGATTCGATAAGGGATTTACTTAGATGGAAGGTTTCTTGGAATCCCCTGTGACTATCACACCTCCAAGCCGGAACACACCAACCTGAAGTAAAATTATCATAAAATCATAACATGAGTTCCGTGAAAGCACCGTGACTCATGCTGTGCTGTTAGGATTACGGAAATAAAACACGTTTGAGATACTACGTAAACAATTACATATTAATTATGGTATTATTATTTATTATAGTGACGCATAGCTACAACAATACTACAATAATTTTTATATTTTTTGGAGCAGTGACATTTCTGCTTGTTGTTTATATTTCGTTCAGTGTAGTTGTTGTTACTGGTTTGAATTTCCAGAGAATTCAAAATCAGTTTATGAGTCATGAGAGAAAAAGCTGAATTTTTTATTCAGATTAAAATGAATTATTTATATCCAGAGTGCGTCAATACACATTGTTTTATATTTTTTTATTCACTATGTAGATAGCCTAGATCACGTGTTGGCCTTTAACACCTATTTCCATATTAGAGAAACGAAGTAACGTACCTAGGTAAAAGCCTAGGTGTTTGGCAGAAATCTGGACTAATTGTAGGCCAGTTACGGTCCATGTTTGCTTAGAGCTTGTCCTGGTCCTGGTAGAAGGTCCTCTATTAAATAATATCAAGTTACTTTAATAACATTAAATTAATTTAAAGATTAAATAAATTAATAAAATAAAAAATTAAAGGGTAGCACAATTTTTCGTATGAAAAAGAACCTCAAGTGTTAACAAGTCGTAGACCATAATATTGGTAATATAATATTGTTTCAAAGTCCTTTACATTTCCGTTTCGATCGCTCATTTGCTAATGACATTGCTATGCGACCTTTATATCCTAAATCATTACGAGGGACCCATAAATATTCCGTTGGGCCAGCGCTTATCGGAATGGAAAATATCATTTCGTTGCTAATTACGTCATAATATTCCGATATCTACGGCCACAGATAGCCGGTGATCGGTGGCACGCGTACACTCGTATTGTTAATTGATTTGAGGTCACGTACCTACGGCCTTTGGCTAAATGTAGATCACGAGTTCGCGCTTAAAGATCTTTCACGAATTATTCACTATCGAGTTTGTTGTTTAAATATTGGTTTCTGTCGCTGTAGGCTTTTGGATAGTTTTATATTGAAGATTTACGAATGAAGTTCAAACACAGTGCAACGCTTTTTTTATTTTAGTTTTGTGATACATATGGATGCTGATTCCTGAAAACAGGCTGGTTTTTATTGAATTTAAATGTGTTGTATGTTTAAGAATTTGCATAGATTTATAGTTAGTGTACGAGACACAAAAGTTTGCATACCTACATCTGTTTATGATAGGATAATAAAAGTAGCAACGAGTCTGTTGTTAGATATAATATCACTGCAGTAGGTAGAGTCTACCTACGTACCTATAAATAGACTAAGTACCTATGACGATGCCTTGCTATTTCAGAGGATAAGATATTGGCTTCTTTGTTTTTAGGCAATAACCCCGTCCTATCCAAAACATTAGAAAATACTAATCTAGCAGTTGAAAGGTTTAAGAGGTGATTTAAAAAAATAACATTTCCACTTATCGCAGGGAAAATTTGTAATTAAGGCATAAAAGTTTTGCTAAATTTTCCTGGCCTTCGTTAGGGTAATCGAAAGATCCATTTAAAGTCGATTTGCGACATCGTTGTATCAATAATGTATTCGGGTTAACGACAACACTCGTGTTCTATTCACAGTACCTACGAGTACTGTACTAGAGCGTAATAATAGGAATTTTCCTATTTATAATTAGAATAGCTGTTTGTTGTGTACTAATGAATTCACAACAGCCACGAGTAAAGTAAGTAATTGCTCAGTGCTATTTAAGTACTACAAATATAATAATTTGATAAGGAAAATCTGACTTTATTGTTTCAGTTCGTTATGCCAACGTACAATGTTAGATCCAGTGAAATCGTCGAACCTTTTTCTGTTTTAGTTATACTATTTAGTTATAGAAACCTAACTCTCATTATTTTGACCTTGACTGTTTTTTTAAATCTTTAATTGCTATCCACAGACTCAGGTCCGTGCCTTTTTGCATCACGTTATTAGTAATATTATTGCTCCAGAAAAAGTTATTTGTCGATTTTACTCATTTTTAGTATTTGATCGATACTTATAAATTTGCGGTTTTAGTGATGTATGGAGGATGTATATAAATCTTTAATTGCTATCCACAGACTCAGGTCCGTGCCTTTTTGCATCACGTTATTAGTAATATTATTGCTCCAGAAAAAGTTATTTGTCGATTTTACTCATTTTTAGTATTTGATCGATACTTATAAATTTGCGGTTTTAGTGATGTATGGAGTGGGCGTCTGCGTGAAGCTATGTTTATCTTCTTATTATGTCCTTTGTAGAACCTTGAACGTAACCAATATTTTTTGTTAGGTAAATATTCAGCAAAATAAAATAATAATATGTGTTTCTTAAAAGTAAATATGATTTATTAGTGGAAAAATTTGACTACTCAGATGAATACATACTCCAGTTGAATATAGAGCCTTGCTTGTTTATCAACCAGTGCCTACCCGGTAGCATTTTTGAGAGCAGCCTTGTAGTTTATGTTGAGTTTTTACATCATACCAGCCGTGGGAAGCTCAATAATCATAAAGCTAGTTTTAAAAATAACCAGAATGATATAGCACCTATCAATAATGTCAATCTGGACTGTTGAGTAGATGAGGCGTCGTGTGTGGTACCTATTAATTTTTTCCACAGATATCAGATACGCTTGTATTTTATGGACTTGTTTGTCGGTTGTCACTAACTATATTCCGAGATGGCTGCGCAGTAGGCCTCTGACACGCCACAGTTCTAGGGCGAATAGATCATTATCGCTTTCAATAAATTGTATCGCGGTTATTACATTGTCGCGAAATATTTTAAGACTCGTTGTGCCTGCAATTAATTTAAATACTGCGTCTGGGACTTAAATCTATCTTAACATATACATCTACACATATTTTGACAACCGTCAAATAGTCTCCTAATTCTTAATGTAATTTGGCTGCATCAGATATTATGAAAAACAAATTGCTAACTCGATTAATTTTAGATCTTTAGCTCTTTTTAGGTGGAAAAAAATAGGTATATGGAAGTAATTACATGACTAGGTACGTTTAGTCAGTAGATATAATAAATTATCCTTTATGGCGTATGTTTATTTACTCACGTACGCCTCATTGCTAACGTAACACATAGGAGGAAAATTCGCGACACTAATTTGTCAAACGCTCAAAATACATATCTGCAAGACAATAACATCGCTTGGCGGTTTTTCTCGAAGCCGACGGCTTAGCAGTCACGTACCTATTCAGTTGAAGTGCAAAACAAACGAACTGTCATCATAGCGCGTACGTGATTACCGACTTAGCCCAAGAGCTGTCAGATATTTTTCGAGAAATGTTTCAGACATTATAAAAGCATTAGCCAAGCTCTAAATTATGAAAGAACGACTTTTTTTAAGCCAAAACGTGTTTGGAGCGTTTTGAATTTTTTTTTGACATTAAATTTAGTATTTAAGAAATTTAAAAAAATCAAGCCTGAACACTGAGCCGGGATTGTAGCCTCGCAGGCGTCTCCAAAATTACATATAGGTATTAAAAAAATAAAAAAATGTGTTTGAGCCACGTAGGATGATTATTTAAATATTTGTGTTTGAACCTACGAATAATATAGGTTTGAACATATTTTTTTAGAGTTTGGCAAAATTGTAATGCCCGCCCGCCAAGGCAGCATTTTTGTATTAGGTAAGATATTACAAATAAGCTACTTTACATGTTTTACTGATGCCTCAAAAAATCTCGAGAAATGTCTGTAAACTCTTGCGCTATTGCCGACAGAGGTTGCCACGCGACTGTCGCATAATTATGTGAGCCTCACCACGTTGCCGAGATTTGTCAGACAGACGCGGAAGCAAGAGTTTATCTACGTCTATAGTGGATTATCTCTTCCGTGGTGGATATGCTCACCAAATTTATTCGAGATTTTGTGGATATGAACTGATTATTTCGAACTAAAGCTGCAATACTTTGTTAGAATAAGTTCCTTTCAAACTTAGATATTTATATGCTATAACGATTATGAGAGTTGAAAGTGAAACAAAATTCTTCCAGCGATCAAATTATTTGGGAGCATTATTAATAAATCATTTAAGATTATGTAACTTAAACAAAGTAAGGTCTTAACATTCCACGGCGAAAGTAAAATAAATAATAGATACATTATGATCTCAACATTAAGAAAATAAATGACGATTGCCAAAATAATGTGAAACTAACTGAAAGTGTTTCAAATCATGTTATTTATTTATAGCAACAGCAAGCAACAAGATTTTCTTTTTAACTTAAATCTAAGATTACGATCAGGGCGGACGAAATAATCTAGATAATCAGAGCCAGTGGTGTCAAATACAAATGGAAACCGCCAGATTGTGCAACGTATCCCGTATCATTATTTCCGAGTGTTGTCATTGTAGGCGCATGAGTCACGCGACCTTAGCTCGTGCGGCCGCGTCAGTTATGCGCCTGCCTACTGCCTTCTTAGGGCTACTACTACAGTTCAAGTTACCTACATAGCGTACCTCTACGGTTTTGGCTTTTTGACAAGCGTTAGTATACCGTCCCCTTTAAAACTTTTTGGCAAACGTATACCGTCTCCTTTAAACGTTGAGCTTCGTGTTCTATGTTTCATTTGAAGCGGTGTGGCTTTTTGACTTTATTTAAAGCGGCCATCGTTAAACCTACTTATATTTAAATCTACAATACAAATGTAAGCCGCTCGATTGTGCAACGTATCCCGTATAATTATTTCCGAGTGTTGTCATTGTAGGCGCATGAGTCACGCGACCTTAGCGCGTGCGGCCGCGTCAGTAATGCGCCTGCTTACTGCCTTCTTAGGGTTACCACTACAGTTCAAGTTAGACATTGGTGTTGCCATTTTGACGAGTATGTAGGTCAATAACCGACGTCCCCCACGTCCAATCGTATCTGGTTTCGTATTTGCTACTAACGAGGTTGGTCTCAAGTAAAGAATCTCCGGCAACCACGCAACTCCAACTGCAGCACAAGATAATTGAAGAATATATAGGTATTTCACGGTGCGTTTGGAACTTCGGAGGGCGGCGAAAAGATACTTTCTCGGGGAATATACTAATGCAGGAGAGCCTTAGTAGAGTAGAGACTTACGGTCTCAAACACTGGTGGGTGTCACTGACCGCTTAACATCAGATGGCCTGCGTGTCTGTTGACTACACATACTCGTATATGATAAAACCAAATGGCCACTCTCGTCGCCTAACCGCAATCACGGATACGCTAATCTGAGTGTCATGTAAGCTACGGAAATACCACACGTTGCAGTAGCGGTAGAATTTGGAGAGTATTTCAAATTTTGACTCAAATTGGCGTTGATACATCCTCAACTACATATACGGATCTCTTCAAACGGGTAACCCGCGGATTTTGATGAGTAACTTGTACTTGACTATATACCTACGTAGATATACGATGGACTTAACGTAATTAAAAGTTTACCATATCGAATGCTTGTTGGTTAGCAACCTGGTAGTAGGTAAAGCCAAGTTGACCGGAATAAAGACATTGTAGGTACCTAGTATTGTCTTGGTAAACGATTAAAAAAAGGCAAGGCAAGGCCTCTTATGGTAAATTATGTGCTTTTATGCTACCGAGTAGAGTACCGGTCTGTAGACGTAAACAATATACAATGTGCACATGATACCAGAAATTTCTTCTATTATGGGATGGGACCACATTATATAGGTACCAACTCCATTTTCTTGTTCTAGGTATGTATAAATTGTACTATTATGTATTCTGTGGTAAAAATAAAAACTACGTTATCGCTCAATTGATAGGTCATGTAGTTTTTAAGCTTCAGCTTAGTCAATAGGAGGTTCTTAGATACCTACACGTAAATGTATAGATAATTTTTATCTCAACACGAATTATCATCAAATATCTTGGGTAGGCCCAAAACAAGGTGGGCTATAACGTAAAGCTGGGAAACCTTCGGAAACCGTTATCGAGTTATGAAGTGAATTACCGAGCAGAAAAGTCGATGAGTTGTCATAAAATCAAACCGTCCGCGTCAGGGCGTAACCCGGATCTGCAGATGATTGTATGGATATCCAAAATAATTATTATCATCACGTCACAACTCTTGATGTCCCTATGACGTTTGTTATGAATCGCCAAACGATTTCTTCTGACGCGCCTTGACGTCATAGCTAAGCGCGCGTGACTCGTCTGACTAACGCCAATTATGTTAGGGACATTCGTTCTCGATTTTAATTGCGGTTATCGGCTATCGCAAACATGGGGTGTCTGTCGTCATAGAAGCATCATGGAAGTTTATTTGAATCATCGCTGATAAAAATAAAACCTTTCCCTTTTTAACTATTCCTTTTGCGTAAATATTATTTTGCTCTACCTGTGAGACTGAAAGACTGTTAAAGAAACATCAAGGAATCCAAGAATCCAACAGTAAACAATTTAGAACCTACTTTGAACTAGGTAAGAGAAAGTTCTATTAGGCAGATTAGGCTATAGACGATTTCCGTCGACTTCTACCTACCTCCAAACGGCGAATCTGGATTCTTTGAGGTCGTAATATATACAATAACTTTTCCATCATTAAAGAATACCTATAGCTATGCTTGCTTGTTTCACACACACAGATAATGAGGGAATTAGGTATTTATATTTAGGTACATTACTTACATTTGTAAGAAGTTCCCAAACTACTGATTAGATCCCTCTTTGATATAATATACTTACCTTACAATTTAAAGGATAATGGAAGATAGCCATTCGAATATTCCTTGTTTTAATTTGCAGATACAATTTGGTAAATACCGTAATCGTTCACGGAATCACGGATTTAAAACTGTACCGACTTACACTGATAAGATAAAAAGTGTTTGAGGTTTATTATTGTTTCAATGTAGGTACCAACGTCATGGCGCGCAGTTTTAACATTGTGCAATACTGGGATGTCATAGAATAGGTGCGTTATCCACTGATAAGTTTTGTTTCGATGTATTGATTTATTATTGTTTTTATAGAATGCAATAACTTTATTTCTTTTATATTAGGTAGGTACTAAAAAGAATCAACACTACATTATTTAGATTTAAAAAGAGTATTAAAGTTGAATTAGTATCGTTATAGTTGGCATATTATTATTGAGCATCACAATATCTTAAAGTAAATCGGTTGTATAATAGTTGTGTAAAAGTCCATAGACATTGATGAGGAATTTCAATAGCCACGAAATCTTGACCAAAGGAACACTGCATATTCTGTGACCAAAGATCAATTGCATTGCACAAGCAAGGGCCGACGAATGTAGGTATGGATGTTATGTTTCCATTTTAAATTTTATGGTTTTTGGCCTATTGATATTGTTCGATAATGTCCTTCAGAGTTCATATTCCGTGATAGGTACTCGTACATAGTATCGCCGCACCTAGGCGTCTCATCTGTTATCATTATCAGGCTATTATTAATGGAGCCATTTCTTTATCACGTTTCAACGCATTAACGTAATCGGCGTCTGCGTTGGCGATAAAAGTTTTTCCCATGGATTACATGTTGTTTTTCTAACGAGTTATGCGAATACAGCAGCTGCCTGTTTTCTAACCCGTTACATGTTTGCTCGCCTAATCCCACGGTCATTTGTGTTCATTTGGCGATTCTTTTAATATTATTTTAGCTGCCGTTAAAATTTAAAAGGCAGTGTCGGCTTTTTGAAAGGCGGCGGTGTTTGGAGGATGGCGCCGCGATTTGCAAACCTTGCTAAATATTTGTGCCCGACTTGCCCGTCCTGACTAATGATTTACATGTGCCTAACATTTTTTGCCGCTTTCAAGAAATGCCCGCCTAATGTGTGCCGCACATTTTCGTTCTATTTTTTCTTTATTAGTGACCTTATTGTTACGATACGAGTGTGTCCTGCATAAACAGTGAGGAGTAAAATTATTATTTTTTAAATGACACGAAAAAATTGGTAACATACCTTACCATACAAATGGTTATTAGGTATATGTGAGTACTTGTTTACCGTTCAAAACAATACAGTATCAATAAGCTTTTTTAAGTTTGGTAATAAAATACCGTTAAATAAGTATCTAAGGGTTGAACGACCCTCGACCGTTAAGTCATACTCAACCGAACATTACGTCTATTAACTAAGCCATTGTTGGCTATTAACCTTATCTGATCGGCGTCTTCTAAGATAGAAGACACTCGAGCCATACAATGGCGCAGATACTAAACAATGCCGCCGGCAAATGACACGTGTTCGTGGATAATTTTTCCCAGAAATACAACAGATAATACAGATTGACGGCTCGTAAAAACAGGCACGGAGGCAAGTGCGACTTTTTGTCTCCATGCACTTGTAAACAAAGGGTGGTTGGAGCTGAAACAGTTAGTTCCCGGGGGGCGAGATAATATAATGTGGCGCCAATTTTTTCGTCTACTTCAGGGATTACATTAGACAGTCGTCGCTGAGAGGTGTCGGGACAAACGAACGTCTGGTCGGAGCCGACAAGTGGCAGGATGACGGCCACTTGAAGATTAGTGGCTGCTAATAACATCAATGCTGTTTTTAAATTTTACTTGTCTTTACATCTCCATGTTGTAGAGACAAGGAAGCCCATTCAATAATGATTTTCTGTAACCCATCAATCACCCACTGCAGGGTCTGGTCTTCTCTCACAATGAGAAGGATTCAATAGACTTTGAGCAAAAATGCCAGGGCAAAGATTAATGTAATTTCTGAATAAAGTCACGTTTGTCGCAGGGTATAATTTACAGTTATATTTGCCTTAATTTAATTAAGACCAAAATATCACTTGACGATCAAAGTTACGTCCTGTTGCATGTGTAATTTAGCAAAAGTTAAGTAAGTAAGCAATTGCTTAACCTCTAGGTGCTTAACGAACACCAAAATTCATAATAGGATATTTGTAGATGATGGGATATTGCGTTGTTTTTAAATGTTCTCCTACATAACCTAAGAATTATAAACGTTATACTTAGATAATATCTTTATACTTACATTTCATGCTCGCCGGTTTTTCCCGCAATTTCTTTGTGAATGAAGTTACTTAAATAGGCAATAATACCATTCATAGAACGCACTGAACATTGACTACCGGATTTACTGCAAATCGGAATAGTTGTAATTATAATAATTTACAGAAGCGTGTATTTCCAATGTTCTCAATTATAGATTCTACAGCAAACCGACTTAGTGCGGAATTATATTACGTCTTTTATTTGCAATACAATAAAACATAATCATACAAGAATATTTGCAGTGAGCCGAACATTTGAATACAAAGCGGCTATGTTCTTTTCGGTAACTGTTTATAAATTCCAGGTAAGGTAAACCCTTTTAACTTAAGGTTTATTTTAGTGTCCACGTGCCAATGAGGTTATGAGTTTTCGGCCTCAACTTAAGTTCTCGGTATTGTAAAGGACGTGCTAGACACCATAAAATTATAGGGAACTTGAAAAGGCCCGCTTAAGGCTTTTGGGGCTGAATAGCAAATGATCTGCGATTTTAAAAGTCATATTTTATTGTGCCGTTTCGACTTTTATGCCCGCTCTTCATATATAATGTTTCTCAAGGAGAAAAATAATTTTGGACTTGGTGTTTCTTTGTTATGTCCCAACGTTTTTATGGTCAGCAACCCATTTAATTATTTGAAATTTTTTAAATGGATGCGGTGTTAGTCTTTTATTTGAAGCTTTAGCGGTAAATTTGAGTTTAACAGTCATTTTTAAGGATCGTTTGTTATTCGGTCACGGGTCCTTTATTAGACATTTAATATGTCGTTTAGCATTTTTAGTTTTAGATATTTTTATTGTCGTGTAGGTAATTTAAAATAACATGATTTTACTGCTTTTACAAATGTATTAACACGTTACCTACTTTGTTAATAGCCAGAGGAAACTTGGTATTAGTTTGTAAGTTGACTATTATGTACCATTTAGGTGTATCGACTTTTTTCTGAAATAACTTACCTATGAGTTATCTAAGTTCTGTTTTATTAAACATATTATTATTTCGCATTTTCTGTTGAAGTAAATAAAAATTAATATTGTCCCTAATTTTGTAGAATTACTACTTGAATTTTGATAAGATGTTAATAAACAGAATCTACGCATGAAACTGTAGCTCGTTGGTACTCGTAGATAATCTACATACAAGCATAGAAATGAAATTGATCAAAGCTCTGTTAATGACGATAGGTCCGGGCGTATCATTAAAGATTCCTCTCAATCTTAAGTACGATCAGGCCTGCCTGCGGGCGCACAGTAGCTTATTTCGATAATGTTTAGTTACTGATCTTATCTCAACACTACTGGTTTTCCGTTTATGGAAAGGGAAGTCTTAGGAAACAACGTTATGACTATAGTAGTGATTATGCGATAGAGTTGATATGCTTAGGTGTAATTACATTGCAAACGTCAGTAAAGTCAATATTTGCGCTTGCATACTAATTGAGCGACACCGCCCTGTTAATTCCAGTTAGGTTTAATTAACAGTTGTATACCTATCTAGTTTTATCATGTTTCCAGCTATCACCAGCGCTCTCTTATTAAATGTAGAGTTGCAAACTGCGTGCTCTATAGCGTCATAGGCTTCCAGCAATTATGGTGCAGAAGGGACGTTTTAATTCCCACTGCTGGGCAAAGTCCTCTTCTTATAACAAAAGAAAGTATTACGAGCGCAAGGAATCGTAATAGTAAAATTATAAGGTAAATCAGAAAGAACATTCTTTCGTTTTTGGTCCCACTACCTTTTAACTTTGGTACATATTGAGCAGTGGACTACAAGAGACTAATTTAGGAACAAACCTTCTAACATTGAGGATATTTGGATTTGATATCACCTAATACCTACGTACGTACGTACTATACTCGTATCTACTAAAAGTACGTACATAACTATGTAACTACGAATTAAGAGATTTCTTAATTGATAACTTAGACTATTTAAATTATAACGATACTATAAATAGATTTAATGGAACTATTGTATAGGTAATTTACGTCACTGAGAGGGCAATAAGTAGGTTTAATAAGCCACGTGATGTTTTGTATGTACTTAACAACTTGTTTACACTGCACGGGATTTATTCTGTCATAATTATTATCTACCTACTACATAGTCATAAAAATACTATAATTATACCTACACTGAGGTATGATGTGTTAATGTGTAATCAAATGTTGTCGTCCAACTATTTATAATTTTAAGCAGGCACAAAAACATACATTATTTTTCGTACTAGTCGTAGCTTCAATACTGACCAGTAAAGAAATACTTAATTCTATTGTAAGAAGTTGCAGGATTAGGAATTAGTATGGTATCTACTAGGTATTTGGTTACCTAATGAGGTTGAAAATTTGTCATAGTAAATAGAAGTTGTAGGTAATTTTATGGGTATTGCGATACGTGTTGTACGTCGCGTCGCGTAGATTTAATCTAAAAGCTATCTTTATTGATATACTTGTAGGAAGGTGTACAACTATACATACCTACACCTACGCAATTAGCGTGGCGTAGGCAGGCACCTATGGCCACAAGGCATTTAAGACACAATACTTTTTGGATATGACCATCTCAGACATAACATAAAAAAATATTTATAAAAACCTTATACCTACTTATAACCTACCCTATAAAAATGAGTATGATAAAAAAAACTAAAAAACACTCTTGAATAACATCGATATACGAAAAAAATTCGATCCCCAAAAAAAATTTTTTTTAAACAATTGTTTAAACAAATTGTTTTACTTTAAAACAATTAACGGCCCGGGATTTCGTAAGAATAACTGCGATATTCGGTTTCAGCAAGTTTAAATACATAAAAATAATCATAATTATTTCGTACTCCCAAACGTACAAGTGAAGCTAATATAAGCGTGTTATAAATACAACCTACCTATCTATATACAAACTACTTTAGGTATAAAGAAAACTGAAATAATTAATTAATTAATTGCAGCTAGGTACTTTATCCGCTATCATTTTGCGTTGAGCGCAGGGAGACATAAAAAGGTTGCAGGCAATAAAATACTATCGAATTCATTGCGTAAGCATTAACCGAAGCATTAACAATGATCTCAACGGTTCGTGCTACTGTTACTTCTTGAACAACAACCCACAATTCTGACTCAGATTCTCTGAGCCGAGCTATCCTGATAAATATCTGTTTCAAGCCGGTTATCTGACGTATTTACGAGTCGGTATTAATTCACTGTAATCATTCGGACACGACGCTACCGCTTGCCCGCGGCTCAATCTTTATATCTCTAATGATCGTTTGTTTTTGTTTTGTTTCCAATCTGAGATTAGGAGCGTGATTTGGATGTATTTCTTATCGTCATGATCTATTACTCTACCATTACTAGGTCTTTTTATTTCTGTACCATTCACTTCGGCCCATTCCGGCTGTGTAGGAAGGTTTCGTCATTTTAAGGCTATACACCGAAGCCAATGATAGTTTAAAAAACTGTAATAGTTACCTACATACATCACATAGTTTCTTATCAGGTTAGTTCCTCCATCTCGACATCTTTGAAGTGAACACTGGAACATAAAGCTCGGTTTATCGAAGTCTACATATGCGGCAGATTCCCTCTAGTCTAGCATCAAAACTTTAAGCAGTTGTGATATCTCTCCAAGCGAAAGGAATGGTTATACTTACTGTAGGTACTTCATACAAAATGATTGGATTATTTAATAACAACTTTGTGCTGCCAATAAAACCTCATTCACTGGTTTGTTTACTTCATAAATTTTTTTTAGGAAAAATCCAGAAAGACGTATCATAGTCACCATTTTTATCTCTTACAACATACTATATTTAAAATCATTTAAGTTAAACTTAACTAGGCGGACGATATTTCTCACATACATTTTTCATTAGGTTGCAGTCGAACTCATTAAAACATTTTTTTTAGTAATTTAATATTTAACAACACGATTTAGTGACTTAGTTTTATGAAAACATTCAATATAAATATATATTATTATTATTATATATATTCACCTACAACCATCTCGTTAATACTGTGATGTAGCCGTGTTAATATCTGGAAATCATAAAAATATAAGCCTATTATTAATTCCATGTTTTAGTAAGACATGCTCTTAATTTATTATTCATGTAATTAAATTGTATATGTGGGCAATTAAATTTAACGCCTACAGAGGACAAGAGTTGTAAGCATAACATAGAAGCTTTCTGTAATTGTAATTAGGTACTAAAATTCGTTATTAAAACATGATTGTACTTTATACAGCAAGTGTGTTTATATATAGTAAAGTGAGAAAATGGAAATTCAACATCTTAAAAGTTCAAATTTAAAGAAAAGATGCTATTGATTTATTTTACAATTCGAGCTCAGATAGCTTTATGGTTATTAACTCGCTAGCTAGACTCGCTCAAGTTACTGTAATACCTAAGTTAAACTCAAGGTAAGCAGACCTATAATATACCTAATTGATGGAACCTATTTTTTTTTATTATTTGTCCTAAACATTAAGCTTTTTGAATAAACTCATACTCGAACAGGTATTATTCTTACCTTATCATTCTGTGTATAGGTAAAAGCCATCAGCATACTGAAAAAAAAAACAACTACTTATATCGACTACTGAGAACAGCAATTGCTTGCGATAATACCGTGGCTTTGATTGGTTATTATTTTTCTCATTTCCTCTCGCCGAGATAGAAAAATGAATGTGCTAAGACCGTTTAAGATAATGAGCCCCATGTTCCTACGTAATTATTGAGAGCTTGCTATCTGCAGCAATAGTATGTGTTCTTGACTATTAATGGTATACCCATTATTACATAGGTTATCGAAAACTATAATTGTAATCTCAAACATGTTAGGTACTTACTTGTAGATATGTTTCTATATCTAAGAATATACTAATGCTTTAACAATGTTTTTAAATTAGGCTATTGTTGCCGCAACATAGTGAAACCATCGATCTGTCCGTTCATTATATTTTGTACGTATAAATAAATGAAATTTGATTAAAGAAATATAACTACTAAACACGATAAAGGCTTCACTATCGTCACCCACGCATTTTCACTCTACCGGGAAGCAAGTGTTTATTTCTAAACAAACGTTACCACTTGTTTGCCGAGCAATGTGTAGTTGTCGATGTAATTATCGCACTTGAGTACACTTACTACAACGTAGTATGGAACACGTCATTTATTGCAGGAGAAGCGGTAAGGGCTTATCCTTAATCATACTTAGTAGATGAAAGGAATTATGAAACGAAAAATTTGAAAGGATTTGAAAAAGGATATCGATACCTATCGAGTAATCAAGAGTAGGTAAAAAGTGTGTTAAAAGAGTAAATCATAACTCTATAGAATAAACAACATAATAAAAATTACGTAGGTATCTACCTACTTTCAAAATATCTACCAAATCATCAACACTATCAAATTGGACGCATCTTTTTTACTTCTTTTTACTACTACTACATACGATTAGTTTATAGTTAAAATATATGTAATTTAATTTCAATTATGAATAATTAATTTATGCATTTTCAAGCCCTAGGATACCTACCTACAGCTAATTCATCATATCCTTTCGCCCTTGGAGGTGGCGCCTTAATATTATAACACACACCGTCAGACCTACATTACAAAATAAAATGTTATGACTAAGTTATAAATATAAAGAACAGGCAATAATTCACAACTTTTACTATTTTTGTTTAAAACAAATAATGTGTAACATGGACCTCACGCAACCTGAATATTTTATACAACAGATGTATCGTAAGAAGACTATGTTTATTAATTGTAGTGTGTTTATTAATTAATTTCGTGTGCAGTACATTGTAGATTAATCAAGTTTGTTGTAGGTACTGTTTACTTCTTGTTTTTTTATACCTCAGTATGTAGCTCTAGCTTTTTATTCAAGGACTAGTCAGAAATTAATTTTCAGTGTAATTTTTTAAGCTGACTCTACATTGAGCAGGAAAGTGACAGGTATGTCGTTTGAAGCGTTAAAACCATCTCAAACTGTTAATAAACTTGGAAAATTCGTAGCAAAACTTCATTCCTTATCTATCAACTGCTAAATATCTATGTAAATCAGTAACATTAGGTATGTTTTCGAATTTAGCTTTATCTACGGGTTAAAGTGTAGCTATACTCGAAAACTATTGGTAGTTGCAGCGGCTCTACCACCTCTTTAACCCCATGTTAAGTGGTGACAATAATGAATAGCTAAAAGGTAATAAAAAAATAAAATCGTAGCTCTACGGTAAGATTTTCTTGAGGGTCGCTTGCACGGCGGGCGGTGCGGTGGTCTAGGTATAGGCACTACCTACTTGTATTAGTAATCAGGCAAGTTCCAATGGCTCTACCTTCTTTAAAAAATGCCTTAACAGCGGATTCTGACGCCGACAGGTTCCTTCCATTGCTGCCTATATTTCTTCTCAGGCTGCTTCTCCCTCTTCTCCCTCCATCTCCTCTTCCGGTCAATTGCATGATGTTTCCGATGCCTATAAAAACCTCAATAAAATCCGATCATGTTAAGATGTCAACAAACTTTAAGCTGTATTTCATTGCCCCCATTTCTAGGCGCATCTGACCAATGCGCGTAGGTTCATTTGACATCTCCTCATTAATATTGGGCAACTATGAATGAATGTGAGTCGTCCCCGGATATCGCCGTCAATTCATTGACTATCGACTCGTAAACGAGTCAAAGGCGCCAAACGTCGGTACTATGCCTATCAATTTAGATATGTAAAACAGTACATTTCCCCGTCTGTACGCCGATAGGCACAATTTATATGTGCCGCTGTTTATGGAGTCGGTAGGTGGAACCCAATTTTTATTTTTCAATGGCTTCGATAATGTGCTTTCCGCCGTATTTAAGGTGCATAAACAAAACATCGTTAACGTTATAGGATAGATACTTTATTAGATTTTTACTGTGGAATTATTGAGAAAGATCCAAACAGCTGTGTAATGAACGAGGTAATGGTATATAACCAGGTAATTTATGTCTATATTACTTAATATAAAGAGGAAATATTCGGTTTATCTAATATCAAATTTAATTTTAAGTTAAACAAACAAAATCAGCTACATAGTTTCTTTTCCTATAAATCACTAATAAACTAATTTATAACAGATACAACGACCTCGGAACACATGCATCAAAGTTTTAAAGCACTTATCCCGCCATTAGGTAGTGGTAGTCGGTCTCTAAAACTCATTTGGCTATCAAAACCAAAAAGTATCCTAAAACAATTAACTAAACTTAATCCCATGTTAAATCCGTGACGCGGGGCTGCCCACACGAAAAGCGCATTAAAAAACGTACGTCCACTACTTACCGTATCTCGAGGCACGCACACAAAACAAAATCTTAAGGCGCACGCACACATCCGCACGCCACCCATTAGTATGTGTTAGCTGCGCGTGCTCGCCACTCGCTCCACGGCTTCTTATTATTATTATTTATTGTTGAATAATGTGAATGGTAATGCGTGGTTGTTCACGATCCCGCATAACACCTGCCGTCTTTTCCCACAGTCCGAGCTGACGGGCTGAAGGCGCGCGCGCAGGAAGTGCGAGCGGGATGCACGATGCGCGTGCAGTGCACGCGTGAGACCGGGCCGGCTATACGCGCCCGAGCGAGACGGGAGGGATAGATAGCGCCGATAGCGTAGCGCGTAGCCTCGTAGCGCTGAAAAAAAAACGCAACACTGACTTTAGAAAATGGAATTAATGACGTTGCAGCGCCGGTCCTCAATGTTTTGAGTTAATTGAAAGCTTCGAGTAAATTAACCGGCGAGACGGCGCTGAGGACGGATCGACTTGTCGTGTATTGTAAGAGTTTGGGCGTTGAATTGCAAATGCGCCTCAATTTACTGTGGCTCTTTATGGAAATTCGATAATTTATTTGTTGATAGATAATTATTATGGAATTTATGGCGTTTTATCCAGCGAGAGGTGGTCACAGATGCGTTTAGTTGTTTATTTGTGGGCATTAATTCGAATAGAGTTAAGTTTAAGCATGCAAGATAGTGGGGCTATAAAACGCTCTTCTGATGCTAAGTGATTTTTGTCTTATCTGTATAACTTTTATAACTGCCCTTTTATTACATTTAAACAACGCTTAAAGTAACACAGTAGAGACAAAATTTAAACAAGTATGTAGGTTGGTTCTATGAAGATTATTAAAGATTCTACTCACTGTAACTTCCATTCCTACTTACAAATGAGTTAAATTTTGTAACTCATTTTTCAAGTAGGTATAGAAACTTCTCTATAATAAATTTATTGAACACAGTGTTTTTTAACCTACTAGAATGATATTCGATGGCAATATGTGCGTTGTATCTACATAAAAGGTTATAAAGTAATTAAAGCCTTTTAAGGAAAGGCGGCGTCAAGGTTACAACAATAAACATAGTGTGATACCGCGACGTCGAACACTGCCATATAATTTATTATGCAAATCGGCATTTTTAATAATCCCGTTCGGCGGCCTGTGGCAGTGAAAGGTATAAAAGTAAACTCTGGATGCCAGTTAAGGTAAGGCGGGTTGATTGCTTCATTTGGGATTGGCAGGTAATGCACCCGAGTTTGGCAGGTAATGCACTTCCAAAGTAGGTACTTACACTTATCGCGTAATCACAATTTCATTATAAAGCTTTTCCTTTTAAAAAGAAAAACCGTCCATGTACCCATTACGTGTGAAAAGGGTTCTAAAGGTTTTCCTAAAGAAGATTGTTGGGAAAATTCATAAAAAATAACATATCATATATTGTTAGGATTTAAATTAATGATTAGGTAATATTTTATTGTCATAGTTTGCAGAGATGTAGAAATTAAGAAATGCATGCATAAATGAGCCTACAAAGTACTTAACATCAAAAACTCTGTAGTCAATGTTAAGTGCTCGATTTGTTATATTTACAATAAGTATGTTTTAATCTAATTTACTGTTTTATACTATCAACTTAACATGTAAGGACAAATGCAGTACCAATTTGCACGTATCAAGTGACAAGCGTGCAGCATAAAGTATTAAATTACTTCAGATTCCGTTCCAAAATAGACAGTCATTTGGACATCTTATGCAAAAGAAGAGTCTCTTCAAAAGATCACATCATTATCATCCCGAACAAGTGAATAGGACAACAGATACCTAATTCAGTGCTAGCCACCATGTGAATAGGCACCCCGGATGTACGCAATTTGGATTCGTCCGACCCAATGAGTACTTCCATAGTTAAATTAACAATAAAAATTGCTCATCCCGTCATCTCCCTCCACTGTTTCTCACAAATAAAACTTACCGTCTCATTCAAATTTATTTTAATGTGATAAGAGTGTTTATTGTGTAACACAGTTGTTAATTTAAGTTTGTATTCCGCAGAGATTGTCCACCATGTAGGTCAGTCTATTAAATCGGGTTGGGACCGGATGCTGCGATCATGTTTCAAAGATTTTTACAAAAACACCTCTTACATTACATCACCGCGACGAGGGTGGCTCAAATTAATATTACCAGAATAATGCATATTTATAAGGAAACTTAATTTATTACTGCCTTGTATGATGCAGTCACATTTAATTTATATGAACTTATCGAACATGGTAGTGGTATTTTGTATTTTACGTAAGCCTGATGAGGTTTGACATTTTAGTTGCACATCTTATTAATACTATCATTGAATCTTTCCAACACAATAGAGTATGGCGCAAAGTGTTTCATTAGATTTTGATTGACATAGTGGTCAGTTTTAAATCTTAGAAGTGTAAGTACGTAGGAGGTGTTTGATAAAATCTTAATTAGGTATGTGGATGAACTCGCAGGCTTGTAATTTAGAATATAAGGAATTAAGTCGTTAGTTAGGTACTTATATGTATTGATGATTTACATATATATTTGTGAATATCATACAATCGAAATCTTTTAAGTGTTCAAATTTTTAGTTTGATAGGTAGCAGGTAGGTACCTTCTTAATCAATTAATTGAAAACTAAAAATAAGGTACCTAACTAAAAATTATAGTGTTTGATTGTACTCGTAAACTTTGATTTCATGTCAAAAAGGACTCATTTCAGATAACCAGTTTAAACAAGAACTGTTGGCGATTAAAAACCGCTTACGTCAGTTGGTAAGCACAATCTGGTAGTAGGTACGTTGGATACGTTAATGAATCACAGCACAAGTGAGGTCTTCCAGGTCGTTGGGTTCACGGCTCAGTGGGCCACAGCCCTCAATGGCTGGCTTTTTGCGCCATTTGGTCGCAGTGGGGTTAGCGTGGCCGCCAAATGTGGCCATTTGCCGAGTAACCCGACCTGCGAAAGTCGATACCTCGAGCCGAGATTCACGCACATGTCTCTAAAACCCGACTAAGGAGGTATTTTTTATACCCTTCCTTGTTTACGACGCGATAACTCATCCGTAAGCTGCTACACTCGATTCGAAGCATCGAAAAGCACACGTCTTAAATTATTCGAGGAGGTGTCATTAAGACGCATCAATAATCTCGCTCGCAATTTATTACAGTGTAATCGCATCTCGGCTCGCCCGCGAATGCAAAATAACAAACGGCTCTTAAATACGGTAGCAACGAGTCTCGCCCGTTACCACCTCGGTGATAAATCAACATCTCCATTACAATTTTAATCTTACTTTCGAATAAAGAACTATCCGTTCGTTCGGTTCCTTTCACGGTTTGAAATTTTTGAATCCGAATTCGAATTCGAACGCTCGGAAATTATTGTTGGCTCTTGTTATTTTATTGTCGTATTATTTTTTGCTTTCGCGCGCTTGCGTCCTTTTCCATGCCGTTCGATCGCTAGGTTTCGTCTCTTTCGCTCTCGGGTCTGCAGTAGTAGCGTCTCGAGCACGTGCGACACGTTAAAGGCAGAGCGTTCCCACGGTCGCTCGAGCCAGACCCCGCCCCGCGCGTCTCGCTCCGCGCGTGATTCCACTCCGGACACTCGTGCCAATGAAATAAAGTGCCCGCACAGGCGCACAGCACGCTCCGGTTGCGAAATGCTGCTTGAAGACTTGCTCCGACCGACGAAAGTGCGGAAATGGTTACTCTTTCTTAGATTGGGTAACGTTGCGAAGTTGGGATCGTTGATAATAATATGATAATTTAAGGCTGTGGAAGATTTTGTATGGCCTCATGATTTTTATATCGATGTTATTGTAAACTAATTATAATATTTTGCAATTCGGTTCAGATGATCGCAACGAAATCTGCAAACGGATTTTTTTGCATAAATGTAATTGGAAATAGAGAATCCATAAATGATTATGGAAACAGACCAGACTAAAGAAAGAAGATGTTGTGCTCTTTAAGAAGTTTTTTTATATCTTTGATTAATAGTAGAGACTCATAAGACAAGATAAGAAAAGAAACAGCGGACTGTATCCTCCTCAGTATGACAGAAGACCCGACCCTGCAGTGGGTTACAGACTTGGGTCAATAAATATACAAATTGTCTCTACATTCGATGTTTTCGTCAACGTTCCACAATCCGCCCACGCTCGCTACCAAATCGTTTTATTGATATTGATTCAAGTAACTCGTGAGGGACAGTAACTACATACATACTACACATATACAAACAAACGCTTAGTAATTGCTGCTTATTGAGGTGATGTCAGCAATCGCTTTTTAAGAGGTTTTATAATAAAGTAATACAAAAAATACCAACGCAAAAAGTTTTCGATGACTTTTGTTGGAGAACAGACAGGGCTTAATTTTATTGCACCTTACTTAAGCATAGATAGTATCTAGTAGATGAAAAAATGGAAAGAACACTTATTTTTTACCGTCTAGTCATAATATAATTATGTTATATTCCATCACCTAAATACCTACAACACAAAACAAATTAAGTCGTCATCAATACTTACTCGTAGATCCCTGCTTAATCCGAGGTATCAAATATTAATGACGCACCAAAACTATCTTTATGCTTATAAAGGTAGTGGACTAAGGCCCACACTCTTTTCACTGTAAGAGGAGACCCGACCCTACAGTGGGTCATATAATGGGTTGCGGAGATACACAGTAGCAGTATTCATTAATGTGGTCACGTGACCAGCGTGCCGTCAGATAGGCACGCGCTGTTGTTTATCCAAAATCTAGAGTCCCTACTCGTATGAATTGTTATATTTAAGGATGTTTTGTCTGTTTAAATGATTTTATAAGTTTACAAACACTTTTTGTTCATTACAACGCAAACAACAGTAGCATGGATGTTAACGAGGTCGCGTGGACCGGTAATGCCGCGTGTTGCGCACGCGTTATTTGGTTTGCCATTTGCCACCATCCAGAGTAGGGGTGTAGGGGTCTCTGTATGGTAATTGTTTAAATTATTTTTAATAACCACAATGAAGTGGTATGCTCCAGGTCTATCCTTGTTGATGGGAAAAGCCCTTGCTTCACAGTAATAAATAAAATAAGTTGCAAATAAGATTGATATGGTTGTTTAGAGCTAGGGAACGTAAGAGCTTAGTCATTCCGGGATTTTCCTAAACTCATGTATCTCACATTTAAGTGGCATAACTCACAGTTATCAACTATAAGCTAAAAGCTTCTGAACGTTAAAAGTAAGTCATTCTTGGATTTACCTATCCAAACGCAATTCACTTTACCACAGCTATTAATCAATTACCTAAGTATATAAGGAATGAGTTAATAGCTATGTTTTAAAAGACACTTAGAAATACACCCTATAATATAAGTCTACATTGACTTGTATCTAGCAGTTGCTCGGCAGAAACTGTTATTTACGCTTACCTACACCACATATCACAAAAGTCAAGTTAAGGGATTTTATTTCGCTAATGTTGTATAATATGTGTTCATAAAATAAGAATATAAGTTCTAATTGAGATAATGTGCGTTTATTTGTAACAACAATAAAATCGCGTGCGACCACTTAACGACCCGTGCGCGACACGAGCCGGCGACAATGTCAGAGTAAATGACTTGACAAACCACATACATTGTTACATTCTAAATGCATTTGAAATAATTTGACGGTTTATGAAGACAATACACGAGTTATTTTGATATTTTGTAATAATGGTAGTGAGTGACCACGTAATATGCGAGACACGAGCCAGCGACAATGGCAAAACAGATAGGTACATATACCTACTATGACGAGGTTTGTGGCACTGATGTTGAAGATGAATATAGTGTTAGTGTAAAAATTAAAGTTTTAATTTTAAAATTATTTGATTTGTCATGGAGACAATGTAAGTATGCGCGTTTTAAATAATGGTGATATTACAAAAATTAATAAATAACAGCTTAACCTAAAATATTGAACCGCATTTGTTGAAAAATTCCTGGACTTTCGATTGGTGCGAAAAATGTCAACGTTCGTATCTGAAGCCTATGCTAATAACCATGTTACTCCACAGCGAATTATAAAATGCTGATATTATAGATGAAACATTTGCAATATCAAAGTGAAGGAGGCCAAAACGAAAGACAGGTAAATTTTTATATTTATTGAATAATTATAGCAACCATGAAACTATAACGGAAGCATAAATCTAAATATGGCTGGGATTCTATAAATGTATATTCGAATCTCAAATAAGAATGACGAATGATGGAAGCGAATTAAAAGCATTTCTTGCCTCTCAAGTTATAACTCATCACGATATTATTAAGTGATAGAATAAAAAAACTTAAGTACTTACTTATACTTAATGGACAAGATTTGGCGCCGCAGAGCTGTTTTAAGCCGATGGGATGAATAAATTATAAATCATCGGCGCCACATAACGGTTAAGTTACCTACAGCATATTTTAATTCCTGACATCCATTCATTTCAGAATTTTGTACGGCAAAGACTGTAAAGTGTATAGGTAATTAATATATCTCAGTTTACAAGTGCTGTTTTGCTATGAAAGAACTATGAAACTCTTGTACCTACTTAACGGCAGAACGTCCTATGTAGCAAGCAGCGAAATTAAATAGCCAATGCTATTGAGTAGTGGAAGCAGTAGAAACATTCATCTTATTTTTTGACTACCAAATAAGCATCTGATATATTGGATGACTAATAGTGAGTATTAGTACACGCAACGCCTATTTATTTGAAAACACTGAAAAATACCCAAAAATTGAACCATGATTATGCGTAAAACATATTTAGGTACTATTTGCATAAAAAACTGGAAGAGTGTAGGCGATAACGCAAACAATTTTCAATAATTTCATAATTGGCAATCATCGCACGGTCGCATATGATAATGTATGAGCGATCAGTGATCAGACGGCCGCGGCCGGTGTTCGGGCCGTGGGAACAGCGACAGTTGCAGCGCACGACACCTGCCCCCGCGGATAAAACATTACTCGAAAATTCAAATTGGAACGATTTGACCTTCATTTTTTGTTTTTTTTTTTGGGTTTTATTTTACAACCCGTGTAGGAACACATGCAAAAAACCTGTGGTAGGGATTTCTTTGAAACCTTAATTTCGCGATTGCGTCACCGTTCGCGTCGCGTGTGTTATAGATGTAGAGTATTTTCAAGAAAATTAAGATATTTTCATTAGAACTCTATAAGGATTTGTTGAAACCTTAATTTTGCAATTGCATCACCGTTCATGCGTCAGATTAATTGCAGAAAACTGTGTACAGTTGTAAAAATATTCTTAAAAAAAATGAGAATTTCTAAGGTATAATAAATTTCTAATACATAGAAAAATTGTGAGAACGAATCATTATAACGCTTTATAATATGCACATTTCGTTTGCTACAAAGCCAACTCAAAAGCTGCACACAGAACAGATAAATTATCTATTCCTTTATCTATTCCGTGTTTCTTCAGCATATATTTCCAAAACCATTTTTATCTTAATTCAACAGTAACAAATAGCATTATCTCGACCGAAAACGAAGATCCATTATACAGTTGCTTATCTGGTATTGAGGGTAGCACGGTCCCTAGATCCGCTAAGTCCGGGTTTTTTTTGTCCACGCGTCGCCGCTCGCAAGTACAGCTCGCGCCATATGTCGTGCGGATCGTGGGAACGGATCACGGCTCACGCAATGTGTGCTCTTCTTTTCTCAACTCGTCAGCGAGCGTGTTTAGCCGCCATTACAATTTTTGCTCCTATACATTAAGTTTTAAGGTCCCTTTTTCACAAACTTGCCGATTCATTGAGTTTTGAAACCCCACTCTATTATCAATTCTATACCAAAGTTATAAAGTCGATTCGAGGCTGTGACAACATATTGTTTTCGTCTCTTACACATGCCCCGATTGATCGCTTATATTATGATCACTTAGATCGAAGTACGCGTGCAAACACTCTTAGGCACGTAATTGTTTGTTTTAATATTTAAAGATTGTGTCTCAGAGGACTCGTTGAAAGCCTCACCCATAAAAAGATCGAAATTGAAATATATTAAATTGAGAAACAGATAGTTTATGTAGAGTTTATGTAAGGTAGTAGTAGCATGAGATCATATAACTTCATAACTGCATGATAAATTATCGGAGCCATCTAGATAATGATTACACGAGTCGTTGAAAAATAAAAATAAAATCGCAAGAAAAGAATACGAATAAAAAAGCATGGGGGAGACGCAACTGGCGCGAGCGAGCGTGGGAACGCGACCAGTTCTAAATAGGTGAACGCCTAAGGAAAGGTGCAATTCTTGTTTTTTTGGATCGCTGCTTTTTGTTTCTAACGGCTGCGCAGACACGCAACTCACCATTACAGCAAACAGATTTATGAGGTACTGAACGTTGAAGTGCTGAATGAGGTTTGCTGAAAACTAACGTCGGGTAATACTTATGACGATTAATGATTTTAATCACTATTTACATCCAAGTTATTAAGTTACATACGCAAATTTTAAATTAACATAGCCATACATAATGTTTTGGTCTAACATTACGCGGACGCAAGGATTGCTTAGGTACCCATCACATTGTTAGTATTGTTATACAAAATTGTAAGCATAGAACTTTCAACAGTATTTTACAAAGCTTATATCCAATCAGTAGATTCTATATACGTACCTAATACTTAGCAACTTATTTTAACTCTTAGTAACTTCTATATGAAAATAATTACTTATGGAAATTTTTGTTTTAAATAAAAACATCAATGGTCACAGCACAACAAAAAAAAGCTCTCCAATAAGACCCACATTGTCAATCAATCCATTTTGCCCAACTATTCCGCTTAACCCTAGATTCCCCGTGCATCTGCCGATACAAAAGAAACCCTGGCATTATGGTAGCACGTATTTTTTCTTGACCTCGATCGGCCTTTATAAGCAAGGGGCAAACCGTGGGAACGATCTTGCACAATCCTCCGTTTCCTTGGCCATATGCGACAGAAAAAAGTGCAATTATTTATTCCCCCTCGAAGAAAAGGGGAGTTGTGAGAACGTGACCTAACAATGCGCTTCCTGGCTTGCGATACACAATCTCACTTCAACGCCGAAATGTAATTTTAGCCCTTAGCGTCCTGTACAGAGATGCCACTATCCGATATCCCGCGTCTGTCATTCGATGTTTTACAAATAATCTTAAATAGTTACTCTAAGACCACCTTCCGACACAATTTCGACCCTAAAATGTACTTATTAAAGATGCTTTTCGTTTAGTTGGATGTCGCGTGCGATGTTTTGTGTGATACAAATGGATAGTTTCTTTAATATTGAATAATGCACGATGAATGGCATTACGCGTGACCTTTCGACGATTGTCTGAAAATAATAATCGTTTGCGCTCCGTTACATTACATGTGAGCTTTGAAAACTGTTAGAGCGTACGGAATTGTTGACATAGAAATTAGTTTATTAGATTTTGAACAGTTGTTAATTGTATTGCAAATGGATAGCTGTTCGATGACAGGAGATGATCGGAAAGTATGTATATAAAATTTATAACAAATTATTGGGCTGTTTGGTGGTCCTTAAAACAGCGATGGTCGACTTTCTAATCAGTGACAGCAACTTAACGTCCCACCTAAACCAAAATACAAGAGTTAATTAATCAATTTCTTGTTTAAAATACATAAACTAATCTTTTTCTTTAATTTCGTGAATAAAGTGTCCCATGACTACTGATTAGACAGGGGACAGTTCATTGACTTCATTCTTCGTTCATGCGTTATTTTTCGCCATCCTTGTGATAATTTTAGTTTTGAGATAGTAACGTGTCGGTGGTTTACCATTATTGCGCAAAATTGCATCTAAACACGCTTAATTTCCCCTACGCGAAAGGTAAACAGTAAAGCGTTTGATCGTCGAACGGCAATATCTCAGCGCCTGGAACCTTCCTTGTATTAATTAAATCGAACAGCTACACAGATAGTCGAAGTGGTATCGCGATGGAATGCGACACTATCGAGCGCCATAGTGGCTAGTGGCCAAGCCCCGTGTTCAGCTTCAGGACGTTAACAGACCGTATCATTCCGAAACTTATGTAAACTGCTGCTTTCCGAGATTGGAGATAAAGCCAGCTGGCAATTATTTATCCAACGACTATTATATTGCGGGAAAATGCGTACCGAATTTTACTTTAAAGATAGATTATAAAGCTTACATTGTCTATGCGCCATTGGTTGGCTTTTGAACACAATCGCTTGGTATGGCTGTTTTGATCTAAGTACGTATTAAACCACACAAACAATAAATAAGTATGTAGTTCCTTCCTATTTGAGGTTTGATATTTTCCATGATCTCAATTTCAAATGAACCAATTTGTTAGTAGGTACTCTTAAAATCTATAACACTTGATGCTACGAAACCACACACAACATGCGTTTTTAACAATCAATGATAGGTACGAGTAATTCAAAACAAGCGAATGTTGACATCAGCTTACATTAAAAGGTAAGTGTTATTTATGTCAGCGTAAAAATAAATGAAAAACGTCTTGTGTTATTGTTTTTTTAAATGTGTCAAATTTGGGTGATTAATATGATTGAAATTTCAGTCTGTTTCTGCGTCGGCTGCGTATTTGTGTAATTGTGCGATTGTTTGCGTAGCGAGCCACGTGCCGCGCCGTCACGGTACTTACCTATGCCTGTTTGTAGACCAACAAAAGTGTTGTTGGTCGAAATTTGTTGAATTTCTTTGAATAATAACTATTTATTCATATTATTACAGTATTTTAATAATTTACCTCCCGCCGCCATCTTAATCACCGTGCAGTATGTTTCTCGAGGTGATCTAGGTTTACCTCGAGATAACATTTACAGTTCTGTTATTCGACTGTGAAAGAAGTTATATAATATAGTGTTTATATACTTTCTATCAAATACACTAATATAACAGACTTCAGAAGTATGTACCTAAGTAAATATGCACTGAAAGTAATTACCTACCTAAAAACGATTCAATGCTTCATTAAATTATTATTGCTATGAGGATCACTTAAAAGTAAGTAGCTTTGGATTTCGTTTGCTTTGAATGTCATGTGATAATTTTCATATCAGTATATAATTACGCAATATTTACCTAACCTGACCTCTTATGCGGAAATATTAATAATCTCTCAGATAACATGACCGCAAATAACATCTTATATCACCAAGGTTCCCAAATGTTCTATTATAGTACTTATTTAAAGTACAACAATTGTTATTTGAGGTTAAATTTAAATAATCTAACTGGATGAGATTGATGTTTGTCATCAAGTTATTTACGCAACCTGATGAGAGCATGAATTTACACAACGTTTATTAATTTGATGTATTCATCCTCGTCGTGATTAATAAAATGTAATAAATATTCATCATCAACATAGAGTAAATTAAGTCTTAGAAAACTGAACTAAACTCCTTAGAAAACGCTGTTGTAACCAAAATATCATTAAATAATAGTATAATGAGGTAGCTATGATGATACATAGTACCTAACATGTAATCACGAATAGTTTCTATTTTTCTCACATATACTATGTGAATATAAATAAAGAATATCCTATAATTTGGCCTTAAAATTCAAAAGGAATGTGAATATTTTTATTAAAAACCTCCAAATTTCTTCTTCGTTAAAGTAGGTCCATCTAGCGGCAACTGTCCGAACTAAAAGGACGAAGACTCCCCTTGTAAGATAGGGGCGAGGAATTTGCAAAACAATGATTTCGCAGACAATGCATTGAAAGGTCAAAGTGTATTGAGGTAGTCCCGTGAGAAACGTAACCGTAAAGATTTCGCATATACTTTATTAGGGGGATTCCGGTATATATTTTGAGCATCACTTCCTAATGCTCAGTTATTCTTGCGTTCGCAATCAGGAAGTAACGGTACTTGTGAAATCTGTTGGTGCAGTGTTAGTGAAGTTTAAAGTTGCAGTGGTTAGGTTTTAGAGTTATTAAAGTGTTATATATAGTATGTTTGTGTTAAAGAACGGAAGTAAAGGTATACTTGTATGCAAGATAGCGTATGTCGTAGTACAGTTATAGTTAGTGATCACGTCATATACCTAATAAGGCATTATGTAATGATATTGTGTAATAAATTCGCAGTGCAAGTTAGGTCAATAAAGTGACTTTTGATATTATAACTCTTCTAAAAGCACCATAAGTGGTATTGTGTTTGTAATGTTCTTTCGAAGTGCTGTTAGGTAATGTGTATGCGGGGTGCTCGACAGTGTTTAATAAGTGTTTATTAATTAATTAGCTATTTTAGTGAATTAGTATATGTGGAGAAATAAAACTTTTTATAGAGCTTAGTTTAAACCTGAATATTTTATTGACACTACATTTTGTAGGGTCATTTTGATACTTACATAGTACTTAACGAATCTGTAAATCATTCTTATTTTTTTACTTCCTTCTATAATTATTTCTAACTAATACTACCTACTGTTTACTATCATTTCTAAAAATGTTCTTGCGAAATATAAGTTGAAGACACTATAAGTGATGGTAAATGGTAATTTGCTATGCTAATAATGCTCATTTGGTAAATGGTAGGCCCAAAAAGTTAAGATTAAATCCAAATGTGAACATGTTTGGAATTTTTATTGTTGTTGATTTTCATTATATAAATTCTTATCACTTGTGTAATGTTGTCGTCAGCCAGCACATTTCGGATGACTCACATTCTTGTTTGTTTTAATTAAGGAGAAACATTTTCAGTACTTAGCCTGATGGAGACAGATAAAAAATACCAAAAATAAGTACCTTTTGATTAAAAAAAAACTTTGACGTTCACTATTCAACATAAACTTGCCACTTTTGACCGACTTCATTCATATTTTATTAGGTTAATTTAAATTTCCTAATATTTTAAAGTTGTAAAATTATTTTTTTGGAATAATTTGAAAATTGTTTGACCAGTTCTGGAATATCAATTACTTTCTAATCTTTTGAAATTGTAAAATTAAAAATGGTTTTCAAAGGTTTATTTTAATTATATTTTATTTATTCGTTTAATTATATTTTATATCATTATATTTTAATGTTATTAGTGCTTTCTTTTGATAGTTTATTGAATAAATTGTATTGTGGTGAAATAGAGTATAAAGCTTTTGCATCTGCCTCATTTGGCTTCTATTTGTTTTGTTATTTATTTTTAATGAAAGTATTATAGTACTAAACCTTTTATGTTACGTTATTAATATTTTATAGATCGAATAAAGATCATAGTTTGCTTTTAAAAAGTAAATACAAAACTGAATAGAAATGTAATCTTTATGAAGGTTTTGTCATCGTAAAAGCTACTTTGTTATGGCGCTTACTTTTACGTTTGTTATCGTATTGACTTTTCTTTATTTGCTTGAAGATCTTTAAAGTTATAAAGATAAAAGTTAATACGCTATCCCATTTTTGCAATTGTTTTTAAGTATTATTTTCATGGACCTAATTGTTACGAGCCGCAGTTATGATCTTGCTATAAAACACAACATTGTGTAAAAACAATTAACAGACAAATACCAATAAAATCATTTTATAGGTACATATTTGTCTGATGATATTTTGGGCCATTAAGTTGTGAAAATAAAAAGATTTACGCTGCGTAAAGCATTAAAATTTTTGCAAATAGCATTCTTTGCGTGGGTTCTTTTCCTAAAATGTTAATTTACTCGTATCGTAGTACAAATACAATAAGTAGGATTATGGAATTAAGTAAGTAAAGGAGCAGCTTTACACTTACTTTACAAAAACAATTATTTGGGCTTGCATTAAAAAGGTATTTTTATTAACAATAAGAAAATTATGGTACGTTCTTTTATATGGGTATTTAGATTAAACGTAGGTAGGTAATGCATGTTACAATTATTATAGATTACATAGAAAATGAAATAATTTGTTTTTTTCTTTACCTTTCGTGGGGTATGTCGGCTACTTACATTCGCATGTTTAGTAGTTTAATTAACAAAAGGTACACGACATAGTGTTTGATCTAAATTCAAAACAACTTTGACGTGTAAATATAGTCAAACTACTTTCTTATATAAAATTAATTACAACTACAACGTAATAAACCCAAGATTTTATATTTCACTTTGCGTGTGCTTTTATGTACAAAAAAAAAACATTTGAAATGATACTTTTTAAGTTTCATTACAGCTGGTTTATAGCACGTCTTTATTGCTATTGCTATTGATTTTAAAAGACGACCGGACGCTTTAATCTCCTTATAAGTTTAAGTCGTACTTATAGGATTTTAATCGGGATATTAGGCGGAGCTTTTTAGTTTTTAAGGTAATAAAACTTTGCTCTAGTCGCATCTTAGTTGCATGCATTAGATGGGTAGATAGGAGAATAGTAAGTATGAATTATTGCCGTTAAACAACCACGTTGTTAATATCTGACGACCTGAGTGGCGCAGTGGTTAAGATACCACAGGTGCGCTGTGCGGAGGGTCCTGGGTTCGATTCTTAGCAGAGCAGAGATTTAATGATGAATTTGAAATTCTGTTTCTGGTCTGGGCGTGTTGTGTTCTTGTCTTATGTGTGTCCATGGCACTCACGACACAGGGAATCCTAGCGTGGGGCTATGAGTGTGAAGCGTTATAACTTATTACATATAATATGAGTTGTAGAGTATGTAGAGCCTTTAGTCCTGGCCTTAAGCGATGGAGGCCAGCTCATCGCTGACGCAGGTCGATCCCTGCGCAGACATCTGTGCAAACATGGTGATCTCATTGCGCGGATTGCACAGGTGAAACTCTTGTTGTGCCTTTGAGAAATAACTCACTTTATCACTAAATAATGATTAATAATCTCGAGAAAGTTCATGTGGAATTATTTAATGTAGGGATTTTGGATTTTGGCAAATATATTCAACAGGGCTCGATTGTCGAGAAAGAACTTAATGGTATTGGTTAACAATACCGAAGAGGTTGATTTTCTTTAGCGGAGTTATCGAGGGTTTTTTTTATTAAAATGTGATTTAATAAGTTATAAGCGTTAATATTATCACCAATACTGTTATAACTGTATCTTTAGGTACTGTACATATACCTGCGGCTATTTTTTAATGACAGTGCATGTAATTATGTATAATATGTATATTAGATATACCTATTTACAATGTTTTACCGCTTTTTGTTCTTAATTAATCTAAGGCATAATGTTATTATAACACTATTAATAGCGTACCTATACCTATATTGTAATATATACATGCAATAGGCTATGGCATGTGGTGCGCATAATAATAATACCTAGCGATGTACATAACCATTGTTGTTGTTTTTGTGTTGTTAATAACTTACAAGAGCTTTACATATTAATATTCATAGATTATCATTTCACACGAATATAATATTTTTTAAATTTTCCTATTATTCTGCTTCTAATCCTGACACATATTTTGTATTACATATTCATATTTTGTAAACGAATTAAAAGCTCTATTCATTACTTACAGATGAGAACGCTAGTTAAGACATAGTACAAATCTTAGATTCTTACATAGAGTGTATTTCCCCTCGATGTTGCTGTAATTGCTTTTAGGTATCGTTTATATCGCGGCGTTCGCTCTCGGCTTCTTAATAGCAATTTAATTGTAATTGGAAAGTAATTAACTCGCCGGCTCCGTACGATCTTCAATTAGCTGTACAATATAGTTTTATTACGTATAGTTGCAACATTAGCTACAATTAAATCGAACGCATTTAATCTACGCAATCGACTAACATTGTAATTAAATCTGCACGTGTGTGCTTTTCCCTCTAGATTGAAACATTCCTGAACATTTCAACTCAACAATAGTCTTGCACGTGTAGAACGGACCGCATTCGAAATTAGATGCCCGGTAAAAAAAACTTAACCCAAATTTCGCAAGAGTTGCGGAATTGAAAATAAGGGTTGCAAAAAATCCTTTTTAACCCGAGCGTCCGACGCATCAAACACGTGCATGGGGTAACAATGCGCCGATGAGTCACGAACGAGGCTCAAAACGTCGTCGATGTGAAGCGAACTCCGCGTATTATTAAACTGGTAAGAAAAAAAAAGATAAGCGCTCACTCGTCGTACCGCATCAAGGAATTGTACATCTGCCGAAATTTCTCACGGATCCGTCGTGCGAGCGGTATTATTATCGGACCAGTCCGCTATCTGCCTACGTAGCTATTATAGATCCGAGACGTGTGGTGGCGATTATGACAACCGGCCGCCTAGCGGTGTAGCGGTATCAGTTGGCGACCACTTTTTAATCAATAGCGTACAATTAGCATATCGGGTTTCGTTCGTATCTACGGCCGCGTAGTAAAAGTAGACGTTTGTTTGTGGGTTGCGCTTCGTAATTAATTTCTCACGCACGCTCGCCTCTGATTGCGAATTCATCTTGCTCAAAAATTCAAAAGATCGCTTCACAAAACATGAATACCGAAGAGAAAGCTTTTTGTCAAACACGTGCATGCAATAATTTATTTCGCGATATTGTTTGGTTTTGATTGTGAAAAGTAACAGTGGACATTGTCATTCGTTTGCACAATGCAAGGCTTTTTAAGGTCTATTTAAATAGAGCGAGCATGTTCCGACTTGTTGGAGGCTCGACGGCTGAACAGGTTGAGACGTGTCGCAGTGGTAGAGGGTAGATTTTCTTGTACAATTTGCATGCGCGTTAACGGGGCATTAAACGTTCATCTAGCCTTTAATGTATTGGCTATTTATTAGGACTTGTTTACTGCTAAGATGTTTTTCATTAGGTACTATGTTTTTTTTTCAACGAGCATGTTATTTCTAGAACATTTGCTAAAAGTAAGATTATAATATTATTTAGCTTGAAATCGTATTACAAGCGTGAATAGAAATTTGCATGTCACTTGAAAACATGCTCGTGTCGTGTCTTGTAAGTTATTAAAGGGCAGTAACTAGAGGTTCAATAATACCTTCTGTTTATGGTCAGAACACGGTAATTTTCATTAAATTTGTTCTTGTTCAGGTCGAACTGTAACTTTAAGATATTGAAAGTTATTGTGACACATAGAATTGAATGTAAATCTCTACGGTCACTTTTATCAGATTTTTTAATTAAGACAGAAAAAAAATTGCAGCTTCAAATAAGTATGTACCATGATATGATTTTTCCTAAAGCATTTTTTTTATTTTGTACTTTGTGTTTTTCTTAAGTATTTTCGGTAACTTAAAGTACGTAACTTTAAGTTTTAAAGTTTGAGGAAAAGTAACCCTTAGGAATATTTTTTGACGATCAAACTACATAGGTATGTAGGTACATAATCGGATAAAGACAAACCTACCTATCGGTATGTGTACTTCTAGGTAAGTATATGAACCTCGTAAGTGTCTCTGTAAATTATTTCAAAACCCATATCTCATAAATCCTAATAGCAATCTTTGAAGAATCACCCGCAAATAATTGCAAAGTACTGAACATCTTATATTATTGTTAAAATGAATAATTCGTAAAAGATCCTAAATAACTAACCAATTTGTCGTATTCGTCATACCCAGCGGAGCTTAATTGAAATTTACGTAACGTATCATTTAAGGTCACTTATCAGCGCCGTAATTACTGAAAGAAAGGCGGCAAGTTAAAAAAGCGACTATTAAAACTCCGGTAGCGAGGCCTTGCACGTGCGCTCAAACACTCGCATTATAGCCGCCGAGTATAGCCGGACAAGTCGACTATAGCCGCTATGGGTATAGTGGCTCGCGCCGACCTCATCTCGTCTGACCACTTCGGTACAGATTCCTGAATAAGATTCCAACTTTTATGGCGGTTAAACACCCACGCCTTATTAGTACTGAATAGCTGTACTGTTTCAAGTTCTTTGAATATTGTGTTTTGAGTGGTTTTAAATGTTGTATTTTCGTTTTGAGTGCTTATACTAGTAGTATAATAGGGTTAAGAGAAAGATAGAAATTCATTCAAGTCATATTTTTATTTCAACTCATTTTTTCATCAAACATTAAAAAAGATACAATATAAAATAAATTACTATCCCTAAAACAATTAAAGCTCATTTTAGTATGATCACATCAACGTAAAGATCACGACACCTAACCTTACTTTATACAATACAATAAAAATATCACATCACTAAAATCGAAATACAATTAAAGCTTTTCAGGAGTTATCACGATTATTGAGCGATTACTATTCCTAACCTAAGTTCCTATATGGCACCGAAGAACTATGTAATTAAAGCTAACATCACAGATGGTTGGAGAAACCAAAGGAGCGGTCACTGGTTTCACGGAAGACACTGATCGTTGTTCGAGTTGTCGTTTAGGCTTGAACCCAGCGGTCCTGGGCGGGGAACTGTTGCTCCGCGGTCTGGCATTCGGTGTAGCAGTGGGCAGTGGCGAAGTCAGCTTCGGTTTTGGAGACCGTGGTCCAGAAGAAGGTGCCGGCGTCGGTGCGGGCGAAGTGGACGGGGATGTAGAAGTCGTCCCGGGAGACGGGCACCAGGTCGTAGGTGTCGTCCTTGTTGCAGACGAGGAAGGCGGCGGACTGGCAAGCGTCCATCTCGTCGTAGATCTTGCGCTCGAGCCTCTCGTTGCACGAGTTCTGGTCGGCCTCGTAGCACGTGTCGACCGTTTTGGCGGGAGCGCGTTTCGTCGTCTTCTTAATCATCTTCATTAGCGGCTTCAGGAGCGCCTTGAAACCACTGTTCTTCATCTTTTCACTGTTGTATTTGTTCTCGTTGATCGAGTTGTTTGTGGCGATGATGTATTCGTTATTCGCGTAGTAAGACATGTTGATAGATCGTAAAGTAGAGAGCGTGTGTTGCGAGTGAGATCACGAGCGGGAATGTGGGGCTGATCGGGCCGGCCGAGTTTATATACCCGTCGCGCCGCCCCCGACATAAAAGCTACGTATTCGTGAAAAGCTAGCGTGTGCATGTGTGTGTGGCTCAAGTAGTTTATTTTATGCTTGACGACGATATTTGTGAACGATACTACACCATTATGTCAGCGTTAGGGTTAATGTGGTATTGTATTCATTGGTAACGTAAACATAAGCTAAGTGAGTTGATGTCTACGTTTGTTTTAGTTTGTTGCTACGACGTAGCACGCTTTTGTAGATAATGAGTATTGACTTGTGGTACTGCATTGTTTATGAAATGTTGCTTGGTTATGTTTTGGTTTTACTATTTCATTGACAGAGTATTGTAAATATTTCTTAACGTAGTTTGAATAACATTAAAATGCCAACATACAAGTAGAATTTAGTAGTAGTGTTTAGTTTTTGATGAGTTTTGAATGAATTGGAAGATAGGAATAAGGGTTTGCAAAACCATTAAAAGTGTGTCGCTTTGATACTGCAAACTTTGATTCTGCATTGGCATATTCCTCTATAGATAGAAAGCATGTCATACAGACTTTTCACACTATAGTCTTACAAATATTTAGAACTATTGAAACAAGTATCGACTTCTAGCCCACGTGCTGTCCACACGCCACTGTGGGCTAATACCGCATATGGTTCATTAATGGCGTGAGCCTGGGACAATGCTATTGTGATGAGGGGTCGCGGGGCCCAGGGGTCACCAAGTCATTACATGGGGTGAGCACCCTTGCCACTCGTGCGAGTCGCGTGACCGTCATGATTTGATGGGTGCTACGTAAGTATGCTAATGTTTGTATTAGGATAAGTGACTGTAAATTAAAAGTAAATTTTTGGTAAGATTGTGTTTTTGACAAGGTAAAGGCTTAGCTTAGGCAAGGTTTTAGTTATGTCTTGGTAACCTAAATACAGATAACGGAATTGAAACGCTTTTGAGAAAATGGGTTGATACGAAATGGAAATGAGATGAGGTTCAACTAACCTTTAGGTAATGGGATGCCTTGACTATCATAAGTCTATTAACATTTTCTTAACAAAAAGATAAAAGTTAATGCCACCTACGCACAAAATCTCAAACTCGTACCGGTCCAAACATGTAAGAATTTTTTCGATGTATGTCCGAAGATTATTACAAAAAAATTAAGTTTAAAAGAAATCAGTGTAGCGGTGATAGCGAGCTCGCAGCCAATGGGGTGCGCGCTCGCCGGCAGGTGCCGCGGCGAGCTTCGCGCACACATACGACGCCACTTTAAATATACGATCTCCGAACACGTGCATTCGAAGGGGATGAACATACGCATTCCGCTGCCACACGACAGAGAGCGACGATATTTTTTATCGAGATGAATAGATTCACGACTCCTCCGTATCCGAAATAGGGTAACGCAAAGGCTAATTTGGTTATTGAAAATTGAGGGGTTGTTCGTGGGAATGCTCTGCGCTCCTAGGTTCCCAGGGTTGGTTGCACATTGAGCTTTTTTTCGGCGATGCGATATTCGGAACGACGACAGATGGCGAGCGTGGATCGTTCCCGTTCTGTTTTGTTATAATAAATCGTATGGGTATTGGAATTAAACATTCCATTTTGATGCCTCATCGCGTCCATGTAGGGTTGTAGCGGGGCGAGGGGATGAAGATGTAAACAAGTGTAAAGGGGTCAGTGGAACTCGACCGAGGGTGTAATTAAATGTCTATTAGGGGCATTTTAAGATTATTAGGAAATATTGTGTAGGGTAGGAATGCCTTATTGTTCAGTTTTTTGATAATCGCACCAATTAAGGGATCGTTGGATGATGGAGGTGGGTTTTATATCACAGCTTCGTTAATTGCGAGTTTAAAGACTGACCATTAGAATCTAATTGGGTCTGAATTGCTGCGAGTCTTTGTGTAAATTATATTTGGGGTTGAAGTCGAAAGCAAAGCTAATGTTTTTATTTGCGCAGGACTATTCCTCGTCCAGATTCTCACGCCTGAAGGTGGTGCAAAAACCAGGACAATGGGATGTGATTGGAAGAAGAGAGCCCCTTGCGTCATATTTAAAAAGTGGCTAAAGGAGAGTGACTTATTGTCCCCCATGGCGTGACAAGTGTGGGACCGCGGTGAGGTCTACGGTCTACCTCAGGGGTGCATCCCTGCCTTGTTATATTATTTGTGAGACACTTGCCAAACACCTTTGCTTTTTATGTGATTGTAAAGGTATCTATTATTATGAAGGACGGAAAGTCGGTTATTAATTAGTTATGGTTTTTCTTAACTACATACTTATATTGGTTGTACTGGTGAGATTATCTTGTGAATAGGGGAAGTAAATATTTTGAGTGTACGTACAATTAAGTATAAGTAATATCGTTTTGTGTTATAAAATGTTTAGTTTGTTAATAAATTAAATATAAAATTTATAATCTGTTATATAATTTATATTTAATCCGTCTATCTGTACAGGTTTATCGGAAATGGAGATCTAATTTTTAAACCACATAATTACCTCAAAATATTTGTGTAGATAGGCTTGTATATACTTAAGGACAGTACCTATATCTGTATAGAAAAGGTTCCTACATATTTTATGTAAAATTGCATTCTTAACATCGATGTAAAAATATACATATTATGTAACAAGTGTTTAAGGTGCATCTAGGATCTTCATATTATTGTTATCTATTGTATTCGTGAAGATTGAGAGTGCGGGGTTGTGCATAGAACGCCCCTACACCCCTACGTACGAGTACGTGTATTGTTTGTGATTTCACTTGTCGTCTTTAATCGACCACACCGAGGGTGCGCGGGTCAAATAGCTATTTTTCTGTGGTATTGAAGGCTGTATTTTATATTTTAAATGTAAGAGTCAAGTGTTGATACTTATTTCTGTAAATTTTTTACTAAGTTAGTAAGTAAATTAATATAATTAATATTGCTTTTAAAATAATTTAAGATACTAAATTAGATTTTCTGTAAATATAACGTAAGTATAAAGATTTTATATAGGTAGTAATTTTTCTGTTCATATTGAATATAATATAGGTTGTATAGATCGGTAGGTATTCACATTCTTTTATTATTAAGTATATAACCCGTACATAAAGATATCAAAATCTTCAAACTTCAAATAAAACCCTTTTTGTTTTAACCAAAGTTAGATCTAAAGTCCACCTTTTGTACCATTATGTTACTTTTTGCTATAATAAAGATTGAAGGAATAAATAAATAAATAATCGAAAAATATCATTATAATAATCATCACTTTAATATAAGAATGATAAAAAGTAACAACAAATTATTTTCACAGTTCAAAGTTCGCGCGCAAAGCTTTCGACTTTCAAATAAGAATAAATTGAAGTTTAATTAGTTGTGAGTTGTGACTGACGCAGAATATGAATATGGCTTCGAATACTTTTGAATCTTTTTTCTTAAAATTTCTTAGATATTTGAACACTAAGGCTTCTTGTTTCGTTACTTCCACGTTCCCATGCTCTCAAGTTATGAACTTCCTTCCGTCTCCAAGTTGACTGACTCCAATTAGAATACCTATAAGGTTTACAAAAACTATGTATGAAGATTTTGACTTAAAGAAATGTTTTGGATTTAACTTGGCTTTAATATTATATGTATAATTTTTTTATTGTTGTTGTTTTTAAATTTTTATTATAACATTTTATTTCATTGTTTTTTTCTTGTACTTACACACACTTAGTTCACTGAACTGTTACATGTACAATATGTAAATATCGTTATGTGTTAGATATACGGTAAAATAAAATTATTATATAAGCCTACTTATATAATAATAATACCTATATATTATAATATATTATGAGATGTAATACCATAGATAAAGAAATACGTTGGGCAGTACCCACTACAGAAAGGCAGTTACAGGCAAAAAATCCTTTGTATTATGTGTGGGAATTTCAGTTACGTGATTTGATGAAATAGAATCGAGGGTGGAAAATAAAAGGCCATGTATAAATCACCCCTAATCGTTTTTTTTGTCGTACACTTGTTGCGTCACTACATCGTAGGAGATTTTGAACAAATTTGTTTCATACGTATGAAAAACGTTGCATTGACCTCTATTTCTTTAGTGTTAAGTGCGCTTTTTATGGCGCTACGTTTGGGCTGCTTTTCTTGTATTGTGGCTGATGATTACAGAATACGAGGGTGAATTTTAGGGGTGGTGAACAATTAACTGAGGCGCAGGTAAACTTATTGCACCAAGCAAAAAGGTCAAATGATTTTGCATTTGTATAATGTATAATGTTATTTGATTATGAATAATATTTTGTATAGTACTTTTTGAAATACGAGTAGGTACCTATGCTTTAAAATTTTATATCATTGGCATATTTTTCATTAATTTTTCTGTGCCTAAATTATAAGACCTTTCCATTAAGACAATAGAATCGTACAAATTTTAACTTTTTTAGATTAACAGGAAATTATTAAAATCTTTTGTCGAAAGTTGATTTTTGGAAGTGTATTTATGATGTAAAATTGAGTATTTCTTTTTTCGTTATTGCTGCATGCTGAAAAAACTGTGATTTATCGTTACTTATTCTGTAAGTCAATGTTCATATTACTCAATGTTTTATGCAATAAATATTTTTTGCAATTTTATTGTTTTCATTCATCATCCCATAATACGACATGTCATACGGACATTAAGAAAAAATCCAAGATTGTGAAATTACTTATCTTTTTTCATGAGTTTAAAAAGTAGCGGCTGACAACTACTTAACATCACGAAACACTCCTTATAAGTAACCGCTAACTACCCAAGAAGTTTTTACCGAGTATAAAAAGGTCTTTCAAACTAATGAGTGCCGCCATTAAAAAACGGAGGGCGATAATAATCCCCGATACTTCTCGTTTTACTTATTTCTCCTTTTTGTATACCCTACGTGATGAGTTTTGGGAGCTACGCATTGGGAAGGCAATAAACCTAATTAAGCGTCTACAAGAAAGCATATGTAGCCCCGCTGCTTGATTAGATCGCTAGCGTTCAAAAACGTTTTAGATGGTAGAGTCACGTGGTAAAATCACGTAAAGCGGCCAGGTCCTGGTTGTTATCGATAGGTAAGTAAATTCGTTAAACGTTATCGAAGGACCGATGGATACCAACATCCAACCTCAAATAGAAATCTTATCTGCGGTTATCCTCAGCTTGACTTCATGCGAAAGTGTGTGCGTGCTACTCAAGAGTACTGTACATATGTTCGCTTCAAATAAAGTATCTCCAGTTACCACAATTTCCCAAAAGAAACACATGAAATGAAGAACATGCTGCTTCAGAGTGGTGGTAAATTACTAATCCGGACGAGCTACTATGCCTATACCTACCACCTAATATAATTTTAGGCAGGTAATAAAAATAAACGAGCATTTCGTTAAGGGCTTATCGCATCTTTGAAAAGGGATGGTTCAAGTACGTATTATAACTTTTAATAACAACCTTTATAAAGAAAGGATTCTGATCACTCCGAAGATTTTAATTAAGGATTCCATACGCTCTGTTTGAACGGTCCAATAAAATTATAATAGCTTAGATGCGTGATGGGTCGGGTGATAGTTTTGTTTTGGATTATTGTTTTTATTCAAAATGTACCTTGCGTAGGTACCTACATGGATGTTTCGTTAGAATTCGATTGTTTTGAACAATGTTTGAAAAGATTTCGTTTCACAAAAAATGTTTATAAAGTGAAAGATTTTTTATATTAAGGAGCTTTTTGTTTTAAATAAGTAATTTTAACGAATGCAAGGCCTAGAAGTAACAAAATAAGGTAGCCTGTTAAGTAGCCGTTGCAGTTCAGTGATAACTTCTTTTAACCTCAAAAATAAATGTCTGAGGATAGTACCTAATGATGGTAGTGAACTAAGCTGATTGATTCGAATTTAATACTTAAGCAAATTTTTTGTTAAATGTAGAAATATTACCTATTGTTAGCTTACTTAAATATTTTCATGTATTTAGGAGGTCACAAAAGCAACAAACTTCATATGATCACTTCAAACCGTAATTGATACGTTGTACAATGCATTTAGTGTGACTTAGAATAACAGTAATTATTCTTAATTGTTTGCGTCATGCAATTTAAGTGTCATCAACAGGCGTTGGGCTCCACATGAAGTGAAGTGTAAGTGAACTGACCCTTTATTTAAGCAATTTATCGAGACTTGGCTGTTAACGGCCGAAATAAGCGAAACCGAAAGCGAAATTACGATTAGGTGCCTTTTTTGATTACCTAATAAAGATTTATTTGCACGGGCATACAATGCGCTTTACATAGTTGATTGCAAGCAATCGAAAAAGACGTAATATCAGGCGCGGTCAGGGGGGCTAGGTACTTGTATATGAGTACATACTCGTAGATTCGTGACTCCTAGTGCCAAATTTTTATGCACATCTCTGTGCTTTGCAGGGACGGTAAATAATTGGTCCTGGTTTTCATCGAAAGATTTAACTCCATCGGAGTTGCCATAAACGGTTCGAATAACGGTTGACAACCTGTCACCTACTGGTGTTTAGTCCGTACCTTTATCTATCCACAATAGACCAGCATGGTAGAGTACCTACTGTACCATACCTATGCATAAATGAGGCATACCTATGCTTCGGGTCCTCACCTATTATGAGGGGAGACCTGTACTGCGGTCAGTAATAAAAAGGGTTGCTAATCAGGATTTTTTACTCCACTCGTCAAACAAACATGGCGACAGTCCTATACGGCAAGTCATTAGTCGCGGCCAACGTGTGCTAACGACGGATGCTGCAAAAACCACTGATTGCGGTTTTCCATTTATCCTTTCGTGTACCTAATAAAGTCCAAGAGAGTGGTATGGACATGAATGCTGAAACGACGCATCGCATAGGTACTGATTGAATGATAGGGTTGATTGCAAATGTTTTTTATAGTAAGCTAGTAGCGAACGGGCATGCAGGTTACCTGATTTTAAGTGGTTTACTAGTGGTAGTGGTACTAGTAGTAGTGGTCTACGACTTATGTTGGAAGGTTTAGTTTGGTTCGAGAGATACATTACGCGACCATCTTAATCTTTACGAGTAGCAACGGCAGTAGCAGTTGTAACGAACCGTTTATTAACTCGTGCGTATACGTATGTACATTCAATTCCAACCTTAGAAGTACTATGGGAGCGCTCAGACTGCGCGCGAGTTACTCGAGTTAGTATGTAAGTATACGCACAATTCGTACATTTCGTCCAAACTGAGATAGTCCCAACCGCTTATTACGTAGGTACGTAGATTACGTAGCGCGTGCGACCGACGCGCGTGCGTCGTCAATGCTATCGCAAAAAACTAGTCGTCGGTCTCTACATTTACTAGCTGTGCATGTCTTGTGCATGTAGAATCAATGCCTAGGAAAGGATATAAATATTTTTTGTTGTTTTAGTACGATACTTGTTTAAAAATATGGCTGTCTCTTTGCAATAAAACTGTCTATTTGGAGTAAAGCTTTCAATTTACACTCACACCCAACAGAAACTTCAGTATTTTCTGTATCGTGGGGGCTGTAGACCCACACAAAACGAGAACACACAAGTGTATCTACTTGCTTTGTGAAATATCATCTGAACGGACACTGACAGAAGAGGTTATATCTACTCGTAGATCCAACCTCTCATTAACGTGGTAGCGCGTGCGACCTGTGCTCGTGCGTCAGCGCTATCACAAAAACTAGTCGTCGATTAATAGTACACGTCGAGTTGGAAACTCGAAGTTACTACTACTACTACTACTACTAGTTCGTGGCTAGGGAGGAATGAAAGTGTTTTTATTGTTGTCTTTAGAAATAGTGCTCATTATACCAACATTGTAAATACGAATGTTTCATTTCATTTCTATTCCTCTTCGAATGTTTCATTGTCCTTATGTTATTGAGTGTTTACAAGCAGAGTTAATTGGCTTTAAATTTCTATTAAAGTAGCTCCACACTAGAAGTTCCTATATCCGTAAATACAAACAAAACAAGGACACACATAGCTTTGCACACTGATTGTAGAGGTTGTAGATATCAGTAATTACGTACTCTTACGAGCGCGTGCGACCGGTGCGCGTCAACGGTATTACAAAAACTAGTCTTCGATTGATAGTTAGTCGCTACATGTTAGTAGCTACAAGGGATGAAACACACATAAAACATTGCCAAGTACTAACTACCTAGTCTATCCTTTGGAAGGAATATTCTTAAAAGTGATGGTTTCACAGTCTTATGTTTTGTTTTATTAGATTTATTTAGTAGGAATACGTACGATTAGATTATTACAAAATGTTGTCTAATATATTCAGGATCGTTTATCTTAAGTCTAGTGCCTATGAACTTAAGTACCAATATCAATGTGAAAGTCGCACGCGTCGTCAATTGATAATAATGAACACGACGAGGAGTTAGGACAACACGCGAGCGCCCATTCATTAGGTCAACTGTTAGGTTACATCACTGAGTGTAAGTCTATTAGGGTTGTTACTACCTTGAGGAAGCTTTAATACCATTGTTATTGTATTATTTCCCCCTGAAGACCTACAACTTAAGAATAAATACCTACTAAATTTTTAGGTCCTGAGTAGATAAGCTCCTAAATAGAGATTTATAATGAGGATAAAAAGCGGGAGTGATAGTTTGACCTAGACTTTTATATGACCAAACTTAGTGATACTATACAAGGAACTTACTTTTTAACTTTTCAAAAATAAAAATGAAACCATATTGTTTTAGGGACATAAGAAAAAAAATCTGTAACACTCGGGAAAAATATGTTGTATTTATGAATAAAAAGTTAGAACCCGTCAAAATGAAAGCGACATAAAAGTCCCCTAATTTGAAGTGGGACACCTGACTCCATCTTGTCACATAAAAATGTTTGGTTGATTCTCCACATCACGGATTTTTTCCTGTATCAACATTCGTTGAGCGCTATTTAACGTTGTAAATCACTTGCAATCTACATCAAAAGGATTAAACGTGGCTGAAAGGAAAGGTTTAAAGTTTTTCCGCCAACATACCTACCTCCGTCATTATCATCTGCGATTCTCGGCGCCGAGTTTTTCCATGAGCTTCCAATAAATTAGAAATAAACGCCATCATTACCTACGTCATTACGGTAGCGACTGGACACCCATAGACGTTTTTGTATGAAATTAATTAAATTATCGGCCATTATCGCGCAGGGAATCGCGTCACGAAGCGTTAATTCTTAAATTGATCTAAGCTTGTTTATCGCCGGACATTGTGTAGCGATTAGGTTTTTACGGGTATAAAGATATATGATGGCAAGAAATAAAGCTCTTTAGCGGGGTTCAAATATAGACTGCGATAGCCAGACCTACCTTTCATTATTTGCCCACATCATTATAAAAAAGTAAGGTTACTAAATGACTGATCCATGTATTTTGGGATCACTTTTAGTGTTCGGCTATTTTATTACACACAATTTTTACCCCTATTTTCGATTTACAATACATATTATTACATTAATTGCCTCTTTTACAAAATTGGAAATTAAAGGTGATTCCTTTTTAACATTTTCTTTAACCATAACAAACCCTCTACTATGTAATTTATTACGGAATTAACACGTCAGTTAAGGGTGGTTTCGTGAAACCCATTTGTTGTGACGGCCAATTGAACCCTTCCATTTAACCCTTTCTGATCGACTAATCCTGCAATCAATCAGTTGAAAAGGGTTACTGGTTATTAAGATTAACGACTACCGATATTAGGCAAACATACGACTAAACATGGAAAAGATAGATTTTAGCTTACCTACAGCTTGATTTGCTTGCAAGCTTGAGTTGTATGTAAGACACAGATCAACTATACTCCGTAGTTATTTAATTAAAACCTTGACGTGGGATTACAGACTAATCGATGTCCCATTTAAAGTCTTCAGTATCCAAACCCTGGGTTTTTCAGAGCATCAGGCCTTTTGATCAGAGACCGTTCTGTTCTCCTTTTACCTTGAAGTTTTCGCTATTTTACGACTTATTTTTTGTAGATTAGCCGACTTTCCAAAAAGCCTCATTAAAGTCACCATATTAATAGTTTGAAACAAGGAGGCTGTTACAAAACGCAAGCTACTTTCGAACACAAAAACACGAATCAATTTTCTCTTTTAGGCCAATACTGGTCGCTGCTCGTTGGTGGTGACCGCGTGCCTTATATGGAACGCGGGTAGTTATAATAATTACATTGATTCGCGTAACGTTGGAGGAAGTGAACCGCTCGCTATATCGTCTTTGCTGACGCTGGTGTTTTTTAGTAAAGCTATTTTTCGTAAAAGGGAATGAATTTTAGAGCAGTATTATTAAGTGTTATTAACCTACTTTTCCGCTTCCTTTGTATAAAAAATTAAAGAGAAAATTTCTATGGCTTAATAAATTTTATGCTATGATCTACTCTTCTTATATGAACCGCTATGACCTACTCTTCGATACAGTCTCTTTCACAGGTAAGTCCCGTATGTGGGTCTTCAAACTATAAATACAAGAAATTTTGCAGAAACCCTTTACAGATTTGAGTAGTAGGTAGGTACACCACTAGAGCCAAATCGACCAAGTCTCACGACGAAAAGCATTTTTTATGTATTTAATTTCATTTACATTCCCTTGAGGCGGTGACTTTTCTTAAAAATATAAATGTAAAACATGGACGATATTATGCGTAGCAGTAAAAGTTGGTTAGCAAAAAGATATGAATTTTTATCATTTTTAACACATTAGCCCCTTATTTTTACTACATTCAGTAAACATACGGTAGTTAAATTTACTAACTTATAATATGACTGTAATAACGTTAAACATAAAGTACTCGTTAAACTTTACCTACCCTGTACAAAACTGTGTTATAAATGAGTAACAATTACTTTGCATTCAATGTCATTTGTTAATAAATTCACTGGAATTAAAAAGTAATTTTGTAGGCCTTATATAAATGGCATTAAAAGGACGATTTTAAAACTATTAAGGTGTAGTCATACGGGTCAATATTGATTCCAAATAAATGGCATTGTATCGCATTCTTTTCAAATTTTTGCGCGGTTTAAATATTCCTTGGACTTATACAAATAATTTCAATAATATAATAATAAAATAAATAACGCTTCACACTCATCGCCCCACACTAGGATTCCCTGTGTCGTAGGTGCCATGGACACACACAAGACAAGAACACAACACACCCAGACCAGTAACAGAAATTCAAATTCATCATTCAAATTTCTGCTCTGCTGGGAATCGATCCCAGGATCTTCCGCGTAGCGAACCGGTGTCTTAACCACTGCGCCACTTGGGTCGTCAAAGTCAAATGAGTCTAGTTGTTTATTTTTATATAATAATATACAGATAAAAAACGATTGGCAAAGCGATGGCTATTAATGGCAATCGATAGCATAGCCATCGATGTTGATCGATTACGTTCATTATGCAGATACAGGCATTTTAGTGCAGTCAGCGAGTCTACTGGATAACTTTCTACGGAAATCGATGAAATGGCTTTTATTTCAAATTGAAAACCGATAAAGTATCTTCTTAGCAATTAGGTCCATCGTTCGCTGATCATTGTTTTAAAAATAAAATGATGTATGTGACCACGGCTTAATATCGGCACATAATATTTTCATCCCTTCACACATGATTCCCTCGAGCAAGGAAACACAAAACACCATACTGTATTTATCACGCTATTAAAAGCCAAAATTCATATTAAATGCGTTCGTTGCCGTTGTAAAATTACACGAAAAACGTTTTCGAGTGCAAATGATACGTTTTACGAGCGCATATGAGTTTTTAATGTACGGGAGAGTGCACCAGCTCGATTGTAACACCTTTTTGTGTTAACGTGTGTGTGGAACATCTAATTATTGATGATTGGCGTCATTCGAGTTGATTTGTCTTAATGACTGCAAATGGGGAGCCCGTGCGGTCACAGCGATTATGTTCGGGCGTCCGGTCCGTTTATAGGGAATTCGCCTCCTCCATTATTTTTCACTATTTATAGCCCAAGAGCTGGTTGACGGTTTTTCGAGTATTCGATTATTTGAATTGTTTCAGACTTGGATGGTGGGTGATGGAATATATTTAGCCAAACCCTAAAAAGTGTATGAGGCGTTTTTTAAATTTTTGTTTAAAGTCCCGCCAAATGGCCTGAAAATATATGAAATTTATATTTATTTACAAATACCTATTTAATTATACTATAAACAAAAATTTCAACGTGTTTCAAACGCTTTTTTCAGTAAAAAAAAATTTTTTGACACGCCTGGCGAGGACACCCAAGTCAGTATTCTGGCTGTTTTCACAAAAAAAGGTCTATCATCATTTAGGTTAAATCCCATTACCCGCCAGCCACGTTTGCATTTTTGTTGTTCGAATATTATAAATAAATAATCAATGCAACATGATGTTATGATGCCTTCTATTTCTAGACACTTCTCGAAATACTTACGTCTGCTAGCTCTTGGGCTATTTAGGGAATTCACCTCCTCCATTATATTTCACTATTTACGGCCATTTCTTGTTCGAAACCGCGGTAATGGCGGCTAAACGGAGCCATAAACAGCTTGTTGATAAATATCTCATTATTGGTGCTGGCAGCGAAATCACGTCCAATTACCTGTGATATCACTGACGATGTGAAAATTAATGCCCGGTAATGGTTATGTGGGCACTTAGATGGCGAGTACAAAATCTCAAGTGTAAAATAACTCTTTATTACTACACATTTTGGCATCATACGATACATAATTGAGGTTTTACATAAAACGTAACACTCGTTTCAAGTAAGTTTTACTTTTTACCTACTTTTCACTCAATTCAAATTAGTAGATAGAATATGTTGCTTGTTTAGTTAAACATAACTTTTACAGCGAGTAGGTACCTACCTACTTAAATGCGATCAATATTCGAATCGTAAAAATAAAATCGCGTCAACAAATTAAAAGCGCATTAAATATCCAATCTCATATTTGCTCTTAACAAACACTTAACTAATCCAATCGGAGACTTAATAAAAGATAAAAAAGAAGGAAGTTTTAGCGTTTTATCGTAACCCTAAATAATAGTGATAAAGTGTCGAATAAAAAGATTCCGAAAGATAAATATGGCGTGGTGGTTGGAGGGTATTTTTATCGTTTTGATAATAAAATATCGCTTAGCACTACAATAAAACTGGCAGTGTTATCTCGCGTCGAGGGAGGCCTGGACGGCATTGAGGTCCTGAACCTGACCCAATGTTTTGCTGATAACATTTTTCACTTTCGAGTTTATTCGGGTTACGCCTTCGTATTTGTCATTGATATGTATTTGTGGGAAAAGCTTTGTTTCTTTTAAAATGTTATATAAAAAGTTGATGATATTCGTTTTTATATGATTTTTTTAAATGATAAAGTTTCTGTGCGCAATCCCGTTTACTTAGTCTATTATTGTATGCGTCGTTGTTATATTGATATCGAATAATTATCTGAGTTTGGAATTTAAGTATGTATTTTGAAAACATCCTTTTATATTGCCCACTTTAAAAGTTACAGTCGCTGCGTGGGTAGTATAAATAATAATTGGGATCTAATATCCCTTTTAAAGCGCAGCTCGAAACAGAATCAATGCAGCGAAGAAATAGCCTATATTTTTTTACAGTCATTCTTAATCGATTAAGTTCCTTCTATTCAAACATCCGCCGCCTCCGATGCGTCATAATCTTATAAAAACAAGGGCCATCACGGGATCAATCTGTGAAAACAAAGAGTCATCATCGATCATTGAGATTCGGACCGTTGCCGTTGGGGCAACGGCGACCGACGGTAAACCAAAACCGTGCTCCGAAATTACGGGCCTAAGAAAACAAGAAAAAATCACCCGAAGATTTATTTAAGGGAGCGTAAAGATCTGTTTATGGTATGCGTCGGTAATTAAGGGGCGGCCCGAACACGTGCGCGCGCGCAAAAACGAACAAGAAAAAAGCTATACCTGTTCCCTTCTCGAGAGCGACAGGTCCGCTGACGCGCTCTTATACCTTACAGCTTCTCAAAGTTTCATGCTTGTAGCGTAGAAAGCCACGCAAGGGTGTTAAAACAGTTTTTGTAAGGTAATCGCTGGTGACTGTTAGAATTCTGTTATCATATTTAGGTCTACTATACAAAGCTAATACCTGCATTTGTTTGTTTATAACAATTCTATTTTTCTATCTTTTTATTAACATGTCAAATTATAAAGAGGTGTATTATACTCGTACGTACACGAGCGAAACACGTACTTCACGATACGTGTTTCGCTCCACAACAGAGAATTGTTGATCAGGACTCTACATTCACTACCTTCACTGTAATACAATAATTTTTGTCAAAAAATCCAGGAATATTCACAATGCACAATGATATTATTAACGAAAATATGTTCGTTCGTTCACAGCATCAAAACTTTGAAGCTCTGTGGCAGTCCTTCCTTAATGTTATCTTATTATGGCTAAAATGACTTCAGTGTTCAAAGATAATAGCGGACCGGGGTTGTGCCACTATTTTTTACCCCATTTCAACCGCGTCGAGATAATACGCCCTTCACATACTACGTGTTAGGCGTTTTGATTTCAAGATCGTAGATATATTAAACAAGCTCCCTTGGTCTTTGACAAGTTAGGTAAGTATTTTATACGATAACGATGGACGTTTATTGAAGAGGACGAAGAAAGTTTTTATTAGTCGCTTTTGGTGGCCAGATATTTTTGTCTGATCTCATGAATTTTTAATAAAATAATTATCGGTACGATATATCGGTACGAATACGATAATATATTTTAAAATTCAATTTTTCCCCTTTAAAATTTGAATCTCGCAAATAACATTCTTTCGTTCTGACGACCCTTGTTCAAAATGTACATGTGCGATATGAAACATCTTTTGTACAACTTCTCTGCTACATTTTTTTCTGGTTTGTGTCCATGGCATTTATGATACTTAATTATTCTTAGAAAGTACACGAGTCTGAACAATATATTTTTTTATTACTGTAAAGCCTATTTCTGCCTATGTTCCAAAGTAGGATATGTTAAATTTTTAAAAGCACATAGGTACGCATTGATTAAATATTCTACTACCCTAAGAATACAAATCAAGGAAATATTCCTTCGGGAACTCACAACAATGTTATCTGGCCATCGGCACGTGTGGAGTAGTCATTTGTTTTTTAGAGAACATTAGTTTACAATATTTTTATTTCTACACTAGTTAATGCTTGGTGCTTCGTTTGGGATAAATTTTTTTAGATGATCCACATATTATTATGATAAACAATTAATTTCTTCGGCAGTTTAGTCTTGACGATGACTAGTGTAGGTAGGTATTATTTAACTACAATCAGCACACGGCAAAAACCATTTTAGCTTTAATTGTGATTGGTATAGGATAGATATCCATCTATCAAACTAATCTGATAAGTGCGACGAAAGTTAGGTAATAGAAATACATACATGGAACCTAAACAGCATATCCTACCTAGCCTGTCTTAGACAAACAATGCATCCAAACCAACCAACACATATTCTGCTCTATGTGTCATTGTTAAATAACCAATAGATTTTGTAAATTTGTAATGTTGCCAGACTATTCTCGAAATAATGCTAAAAATCTAATAAAACAACTGTCTAAATGCTAGATAAGTTCTCAATTTTAGATGTTCCTTTTAACAACAAACACACAGACATTCAATGAATATCATAGAGAACTGTGTAAACTTCATTACGTATTCATGTATCCTTTTGTGTAAACAATGCTATGGTTTTATTGACACGATCGACGGGATATGATAGTATCATGTTTAAATATGCATCTCCTCAATCATCTGTTAAAGACTTTAAAACGCTACGATACGACTCTACACGATTTATTACTGACGTTAAATATTAAATGTCGAAAATAAATAACTTCAATATGTCATTGGTTAAAGTAACTAATAAATTAAAAATATTTAAGGTACAAATTTAATATTGTTTTAAAGATACAAATGTTGTAATCACCTGATGTTAAGTGATCACTGCAGCTCATGGACACCCACCCACATCCAACCACAAAGAAAAGAAATCCTGTTCCCTTGTAACTAATATCCATGCGGTGTTTTGCTACTGATGAGGACTAAGATGTTTGCCTCAGACTAGACTAAGACTAAGGTAAGATTTTATTGGAACTTTTCAAGCTTCATCACTTTTTCAACAATATAAAGACTTTTTACATACAGTTCATTTAAATTACTGCCTCAACACATTGAAACACTCAAAATACCTACGCCTACGATATGTTGTTTCAATATAGGTATTTTAGTTTAAAAGCGCCTCATTTTTGTGTACATTTATTACACTCATTAATAATGAAACCGTTTATGTTTCGGGCTGTTAATGATCGCATAAAATTTGCCCTAAATGAACACTAATCGCGATATAAATCCAACCAAAAATGCAGGATATTTGTGAGATACATAGTACGTATAAGAGAATCACCGCGTACGATTGAGGGATTCATTATATTTATAAACAAATAACTTTTTTAATTACTGTGGCTGATATTGAGTAGCAACGCATTCACATATAGATTATTATTTCATCACAGTGCAAGCCAAAACAATAATTGTTTAGGATTGTTTCAGTTTTTTGCACGGAGAAACCCCCACTAACTGGGCTAATTGTTCTTTGTACGCCTTAGCAGGTAATTACTCTATTTTATTTGGAGTGCTAAATACAGTTTTTTAATTTATGACAATATTTTGGCAATGATTAGGCAGACTTAGAAGTGGATAATCATAGGTTGCAGCAGCCACTTACGCTTACATTTTCTTAATAACCCAGCATCACATGAATTGCCTTCTCGTTTTAGATATAAAATGTAGTGAGACCCTAATAAGCTACGGCACGACGCCCATAAGCACATAAAGCACAGCAAAAGCTTGTAATTGCATTCATAACGGTAGTAATTATTGATCACGAGGTGGCCGAGTTACACCAAGTCGTTGTAAATACTTATGGGACAATATATCACAATGGTATCCATGAAACCTCTCGGAAAATGGCAAAAGCCGTGGACATTCAAGGAAAATGGTTAACAGATACAATTTTTTTGATCATTTTCAGCAATTTCGCTTCCGTGCTTCGGCTTCGTGCGACGGAACGTTAAACAATCACCGGGTCCAACAGATCGTTAGGAATACTACTACTACCTATCTAGGTATCTGAAGACCACATACATAACTCGTCGCAAAAAAGCATAATATTAATTAATATTCATATCTTACGTGGTTGCTGCAGATTTAAAAAAGTTTGCAAATTAAAGTGGCCCATTGCTAGTCACATCGTTCGTAGGACTGGCATCTGATGGGGAAGAGAGGTTCTCGAATGGCGACCACGTCTACGCAGCGGAAGCACGGGCCGCCCTCCAATAAGGTGGACTAACGACTTGAACAAGTCAGTAGGACCTGACCAAGCGAAGGGGCGTCAATTAGGGGAGGCCCATGTCCAGCAGTGGACTAGAAGGTAGAAGCAGGAAGGAAACCTATCATTCGTAACAGTGAATTCGGGAACGAATTGTTGAACATATCTTCCATATGATGCAGAATACATAGTCACCCTAATACGCACACAGGATATATGTCGAGTCGTCGAAGCCATACATCATGCGCCGCGGGGGAGAGAACACTTCCCGACGACAGATACATTCGAGTAAAGTTTAATTTAATTACCAAATCCCTTTAGGGACGCAGTTTTTCATCGGAATGTATGTCGAACAGAACGTATCTCTCTCGGTAATTTGTTTTTGTCCATTCGCAAGTAGTTGCTTCGGTGTAAGATGATAAATTACGGATAATTAGGTATCTCCCTAATAGGTATGATTGATTGGCAACATACGAGTAACTATCATAATTGTGCATGATGTATAACCTTATTGATACTCGTACATCTATACCAGAGATTTAAAATTATCGTTCAAATTTCTGCTTCGCTGAATCGCTGGTAATTGAACTCATGTCACCATGCAGTGTTTACCATAAGTAAACGCCATACAGTTTGTCGTCTTACATTTACATACATAATAATATAACTAACAATATTTTTATAAGTGGCAATGGGGGTATACATAGGTATACCATATAAGTAATATGGTGCTAACTTCCCCTTCTTATCCGCCGTAAAAGCAAGCAAGATTTTATATGGTTGTCATAAGGATATCATGTCTACAAGTATCTACCTATACCCTCATATATACTCTTCCTTGCATGTTCAAGATTTAAACTTATCATAACGGTTTTAATTCCCTATAATAAATTCCAACTAATAAAGTCTTATCGGGTCCGTATAAGTATCACCCATATTTTGATGTTATTATGGGATTACCGTACTTCGTTAAGCGCTTGATAACATAAAACTGAGTGGGATTGAACTCTATTAACACTTTATATCGGAGGTTTAGTGTCATGGAATAATTAGCATATTTACGAGCTATATCTCTTACTAATTGTAGCACGCTCGGTATCATACAACAATTTAACGCGTTTAACCTGTGTTATTAATGTCTATTTGAATGTGTTATCGAGAATTTTGGTCTAAATCCCATAATATAGTTAAAGAATCTACTTTTTCTTTTATCTTGATGTATCGAGTGTTAGTTACTGGTAAGGCAAGAGGCAATGGAAACGTTGATGGCTATCAGTTATCAGATCAGTCGGTTTGTCGACAAGTTACAGCCGGGCCGCTTATCTTATATCTCTGAAACTGCGAGAACATTGAGTTGTGTTGGAGCTGTTCGCTTTAATTGCTCTTAAACTGTTCTTAACAGCTCTTGATTATGTATTTATGGCTTTTTGGAATGCGCTTAGAAAGATGTGGTTTGTATAACTAGGTAGGTAGGTATGGGCTGGTCAGGATAAGGAAAGCGACAGGATTTTTTGCAACATCCTCTAGTAATTTAATTTTATAATTGTATGTATATTTAAGTGGAGATAAAATATTTTTGATGTGTAATAACAAAAGCAGAATAACTTGAGTATGTAAAAAAATACTGCTCTGAAAAGTTTTTGCTACATTCTTGTTTACTTGAAATACCGACTTAAACATCACTAAAGCATATTACGATGATCAGAATGGAAATTTTTGAAGATACTTGGGAAGCAGCGCTTCTCAACGTACACGCCCAGATTGACAATAGATCGAGACATCGGAAGTAACTGCGTAACTACTAAAAACACAACTTTAGTTAATTCAGCCAATTACTGTACTAGCAACATAGGACGGCTGTACGGTTGCTTCTCCTATGTAATAAAAACCATACAAATCACTACGTGCCGAAAGCCGTACCTAAACAAATGAGTATAACAAACACATCCCATGTAGGTAGCATCGGACATCAGCACTGCACATTTCCCAAATCCGTAAACAATACGAGCACATACATTTGCACAATGTCATAATAATCCAGCCACGCTACACTTGACACCAATATGGTAGACCATTCAGTCAGGATTACCGGAGATGGTTATCGGTTCCTCGCAAATATTTAGCCAAGAATGTGTATCAAACATCTTGCGATCCTTGCGTGACAATGACGACATAATATTTGTATTGTGCCCGAGATTATAGATGGTCCCGATTTGTATAACTTTATTATGTAATGCAAATATTTTTAAAGCCGTGACAAAGTTTATTGTGCTCGCAAGATGATTAAATTTGACTGCACTTCGTCGAGATCTTAACTTGAATTCGGAATGAGATTTAATCTTTTATTTCCCAACTAAAATGAAGGTTAAATTGAAATGCAATTCTTAGAAGAAGCTTTTTCCTAAAAAGAAGTAAAAGCACCACCGAGCTTACCCCTTAATTGAAAAATCGCACGCAAAAGTGTGTCACGATGTTATTGTACTCGTAGATATTAATTTGCATGTCAGTGTCTTGTTCAAGTAGGACAGCTTCACAGCTCAATACAGAGCCCTGTGTTTATATTCTGTCGTGTTAGTTACTAGGGCGATTATGCCAGTCAATAATAAGGCCTACAGCCAGTGGTTTAACTACACACTAGTATAATCTGTAATTCCTATGAAAAACTATTGTTTTCTTTAGAAATCTTGACTACTTATAATGTTAGTAGTTGGCAGTACTAAGTCATAAAATATCATATAGGTACTTACTAAGAATAAAAAAAATTGGTAAATCACATGCTTTTAGCGAAGAATGACGAAGGAAGTGTATTCCGCATTCTATCTTCACAATGTGTATAAACATTTATACCTTGTCCCGGAAAATAATGCCCAATAAAAGCGGTCTTTGAATGCAGGGTCCAAATGAAACGGCCCTAAATCCTTCCTTATCGCATAGACACGATCTAAGCGGTGTAGAGTTACAATGAGACAACTACCAAGAAAGAATTGTAAGTAAACCTTAACAACCCCTGTTCCATTTGACCCTCAAATGTAAAATTCACGCCTGAATTAATTTCCTTTTGAGGCGTCTCTGCAAAATTGAATTCTTTTTTCCATAGATTAAAAAATCTACCAGACGCTTTGATGTAGATGTATGTGATAATGCACATTATGGTAGGTTGTTTTTTCGGGCGATGTTTGATGTAGTGAGAAAAGGTGATTAGTTTGTTTCTTTAATATTATATTGAGGCTTTTGTGACTAGCAGTGAACATCGAAGGGGACATAATATAGTTACGAACTGGCATGCAGAATACCTAATGTTACTATCCAATGTAACCGATGGACAATTGGACAGTTCGTAACATTGTTCGATAAAAACCTGACCTTAACAAGATAGAAATACTATGTGAATGGTTCGCTACTCGTGAGGGCTATGTTTATCTACAATGGTCGTTTAAGTGAGAATCTCCGACAACCACACCCCCCAACCGAAACACAACACTTGAAGACATTCACGACGGGTTACGATGGTGACAGTAAGGTATATCACAGGCTAACTACAGTCCACCACTTGTAAATTCTTACCTTAATTATACTTTCATTTTTTAATGAAATGTCAAGTGTCATAGTCTATCTTTGCTATTCAGCGAATTTCTGCGATGCGCGCCCGCCCGGCGGCTGTCGCGGGCACATTTACAAATATTTTGGAAATAATATTTCTCCAACTTGTCGGCGTTTTATCTACCGCTTCTTTCCGTTTAGTTGCCCATTGCATCTCGATTACTATCCCTCAAAATGTTTTATATGTACACTGTACTTTCAACTAAGACTGAACCGTATTCTTTAGTATATTAGGTACAATTTGCGTAAAAACAATTGGCTGTTACTGTGTTTCGACACACGCACTAATTGATTATCTAAGAGCAAAATCTTTACGAAAAACTAAAAATGGATGCGCGCAAAAAATGCGAGCCCAGTTAAGGGATAGGGCTGCCGCATAAATCTCAATTTATTAGCAATTGATTTTTGTTTATGATAGCTTTCAATTTATAATTTATTGGGTATCTCGATGAAATTATGATACAGAAAGATTCCTTTTTTACTATAATGGAGGTATTACTGGGCAGTTATTTATTATATACATACGTAACATCTTCAGTAGGTATTCGCCTTAATTAGACACTAAATTAAAGTAAGATTAAAATAAACAAATTCGAAATGGTTATTCATTTTTTAAAACCATGTTAAAGTCTTCATCTACTTTTGATGCAGATACCTTAATCCTTTCGCTTATCGGTTATCAGAGACGACCGAGATTAAAGAAAAAAAATTACATACACTAAACCCAGATCTTATCATCGTCAAATAAAACAAAGTGTTGCGTCAACCCTGACGTTTATCTGCCATCTCGTGCCACGTAATTTGACACTTTTCACTGACACAGCCCACATTTACTCGACTCTACAAAAAATCATTAGTCTATGACACAGACAGACCTATGAACCGTCACGCAAATACCTACCCTCGTACAAAAAGCAATTAGCATTTTTTGTATTCCTATTTCGTTGAGAATTAATATTTACAGGAATTTTAGTCGAAAAAACTAAACTTAGCACGTGTTAAGCCAACATGTGAACTGCAAAGTATGTCTTATTTCTCATAATTAGGCTCCGATCTTTGAGTCAAGTCTTTGGAGTTAAGGGTGGTCTAATGTGGCGGAATTTCCGGTTTGGCGGTGACATATTTGGCCAATATGTTTTTGCTGAAATATTTAATCCCAAGTCTTCAGTGTTAGTTGATTGATTGTGATAACACATGTAGTATTTTGTTTTTATATGATTTCAAGTTTTTTTGTACCCTACGTAGATAGTATTGTATATCATTAATATCATCTTTAAATTGGGTCATATCTATGGAGGTTATAATTATATTATAAAAAGCAAGAGCGACTTAAAAACAAACGTTTCCTTTTATGTAGGTATTAGGTGTTCCATTTTTAGTATTCTGTCCTTACCTATCCAAACTAAAAATCGCAGTTAGGAGAAAATACAAAGATTTTAAATTTATCGTTCTTCAATTATGATGCATGAATTTATTGTATCACAATATTGTATCATTTATCGTAAATCGGTGACAATCCGCGATCTCGATGCTCAAACAGGGAAGCATCATCAATCAGACAACGAACACTTACGGATGCTTTCGAACAAATCGAATAATAAAACGGTATGTCCCAAGGCGATACCAGATCCGTATCATATAATCCGAACAGGAAACTCATTGTCGAACACCAGATGCGAAATTCCAGAAACCGTTGTAGAACTCATCATAATTGTAGTAAAGAATAGCGCACTTGTGGGCGTGGTCGGATTGTGCATTCCGATTTTATGAAACTTCGCGCATCTTATATTTCCTCTAACCTTTGTTCTTTTCAATCGGAACAAAATATTGTGAGATACGTCGCCTTTTTATTTTGCCGATTTTGTGCAAAACGAGCTGCCCATTTCTTTACTTCTTTTTTGCGTGATAAATAATAATCTGTAGAGTTCGTACTGCTATGGTCGAACCGTGCCTGTTGTATATATTTTAATGGTCTTATTTCATTGCTTTATTTTAATAAAAAATAGGTGCACGAAATTGCACGGAAATAAACTTTATTATTTGGGTGCAGCAACTGACTTTGTAATTTTATTACATTTGGGTATAACAATTTGCTATGTAACTTTATTATAGTAGCTATTTGGGCGTTTATTATCTACATAAAAATACAAATTGCTTATATGCTACGGATTGTATTAAAAAAGCCTGCAAAAGATTCCACGCTCCACCAACTTGATGGTATTTCACATTATTTTGATGTTCAACTACCTAAAGGCGACGAAACACCTTTAACTATATCGATAAAAAATGTTTTGTAACATGATTCGATTTAAAAAAAGAGCGAAACGGAATTATTCGGGCGGCAAATTGGTATCGAAAAAGGATTTTCTACTGTTTTGAAAATACGGCTCGCGAAGCGGTACACTGAAAAGGATTAAATTCGGGAACATCGATGTATTGTGTGGATTGTTTTTACAGCTTAGAAACTCTTTGTCGGTTTTGCCGAATTACGTCTTCCAGTATAATGGGAGGCGGCACTATAACTCGCTCCTTTAACTCAAAGGCACCTATTTTACGGTTCTTGAATGGTTACGGTGTACGGGTTCTTAGTATCCTTTGACGTACCTACGTGGCTGTGAATAGGGCTATTTCTGTTTCATGGTTTGTCCTTTCAATGGTTAACAAGCGTGCTTTAAGATTGTGTTAGTCTCGCTACTTTGCTTCCTGGAGATTAGAAACAACTCTGGGTCGCCTCGGTGCCTGTTTTGTGGCAACACTATTAATAACTAATAGAACGTGGGGAACATAAAGGATTGTTCAATAGGGTGTCCAGTGACTAAACTTTAAATGGTACGAAAATAAATTTGTGTTGAATACCTTAATTCATATTTCTTAAACTTTATAAGAACTAAAGTAGGCTATCTAAATCTATATTTTGGTTTATCTACATACTACTAATATGCAGATATTTATTGATATATGGAGTTAAAGAAAAGAAGAAGAAAGTTATCTTTTAACCGATTCTTTTTAAGAAATTCAAAATAAATGTAAAATATTTATGAAGGTACATACATAGTTTTGACTTATTACATATAGTTTAAGAAAAAACATGAACAGATAGTTTTTAACAAATGAAAAATGTAGAGTCCGTGAAGTTTTGGCTACCTGAGTTTTGCCGTGTACGTGTTATTTTGCAGGAGGAATATTAGTCATTAGTGCTGATAAGGTTTTTGTTATAAAATGCTATTAGCAATGGTCCTCAAAATTTAGCGTGCAAGTATGAATTTAAAAAAAGAAATTCAATGTCTCTCATTGTTAAAGTTAAATTTTTATAGCAAATTACCAAAATTTTGTGAAGTAACCTTTGTGTTGGTGACAAAGTTTGTCATATGTTGGCAATTTTTATAAGTAAGTACCTACTATGAATTTCAATATGTCTATAAATAAATGTAGAACTTATATCAAGAGATTAAGGTTGAATCGGATGCTATACTCAAAATTATAAATGGCACTCAAAGTTAATAATGGACACCTGTAATCTAAAAAGTTATCTTTTGTAAAATCGTCTTATAAAATTTTCAAAAATATAGCTTTCAATGTAGAGTGGACTTATGGTCATTTCGACGGATGTAATATATTTAGATTAGAGCTTTCAATCCTAGACCGTTTCGAATGCGACTTGCAAGGTGTGTCATTCTTTATTTTTTTAACTCTGGACTATTAATCATAAATTCTATGCATATTGTGTTTGAAAAAAGGGTCTCCTTTTAGCATTTTTTAGCATAACCCACTCCAAATAGCCGGAAGCCCATATGGCACAAATATTTAAAAGTGGTTTGCCTACGGACGCTTTTTCAAATTATTTTTTGTCTATCGCTCAAATTTATTTAATGGTTACTAAGTATAAAAATCAGACCCTTTTCGACCCACGAGGAATATCATGGCCCCGGGGAGATTAGCGTCACCATTGTCAGCTATTTTTTCCGTCCCAAAAAGCCTTTTTGTCATTTTCGTGACAACGACATTAATAAATAACAAATAGTCCAATAAGGAGATTGAAAAAGTTCTATTTTCATATTTTATATTAGCAAGGCAGTTGATTTTTTGTGAAAAGGTTTTGTTAAGATACAATACTAATAGCACACGTAGAGTTTTGTAGAGTTTGTATATTTTATTAAATAACAATTTCTTTTGATATTTACGAGTATTATACTAAGCTTACCTTTATTTTTATCCCATTCTATATGGAAATACTTCATCAATATGTCTGACCATTAACATGAGTCATTTTCATCTTACAACAGTCTCGGAGACCATTTCTGAAAATCTAAGAGGATATCGTGAAATAAATCCAACCTAATCTATTGTGCGTCGGGCATTCAGCAAACCCTACACTACACTACGGACAATATTGCAGTTCAATTGTGATGAAATAAATTCTTCTGATTGATGATCCGCCATCATACGTAGTTTTCTTCAATTCTTTGCCTTCCTCTAACACATAACAATACAGCCCTAAATATGCCTTCCAAGTGTGTCCTATAAATAATACATTATACACCTCTTTGTCAAGGAACTCAATGCAAAGCTTTAAGGGTGGATGATCTCTTGAAATAACAAGTGTTTGCTTCAATGATTACCGACAATACGTATACCTTTAGCTGCCTTATAAAAGCCTTCTTACTTGTTCAGAATGAAATATTTACTTTGCTATTCCAAACACGATTTTATTTTCGCTAGAATTAGGTTTAGTTTCAAGTTACCGTGCTCGTATGGTGCAAATATTCTTAAGAAACTGATTTTGATTTTTATTTCAAGGTGTTATGGTTTATTTTGCAACCGTTAAAGCTATGAAGATATTTGTCAAATTGGGCTTGGAGTAAAATGTGCGTGAAACATCACGGCCAAGTTGGTTCACCATAACATAAAGAAACATTCTTCTATTGATACTTCGCTATTTAAATGGTTTTACACATTTATAATATGAGTTACGATAAATAGGGGCTTTTGTGTTGGTAGTTTTTATTTTGTTCTGAGCTTATTGTATGAAACTAATGCATTTAATTCAATTTCAATATTTGGTACATCGGCTTCGAGGATGCTTCAGATTAAGTTATTATGTATGTAGGTACATACCTACCACTTAATGAATGGGTAATTATTTTAGAGATAAACAAAACTAAATTTATTATGACCTATATAATTGATTTTATATAGGTAACTTAATTAATAATCTGTTATATGAAATTATATTGTAATTGGTAAAATAAACATATAGATACCTATCTACTTGTATGTCTGTCTTAAGTTAAATAGCTATTTGTACTAAGATACCAGCAGTAACAAGATGGTATGCTCTAGGCAACAATATGTAATGTTTCTTTAACTAAACAGTCCTGTGATACCTATAAACATTAAAAAAATGTTACGTAGGCACATAACACATTCCATTATTGTTAAGAAATTACGTTTATCCGTATTCCTGTAAGAAATCGGGAGACCATTATCAATAAAATGTTGTAATTTACAAGCTCTATAATTTGTAAAGCTCCTATAATAGAAGCAATTAACGAAATTCAATTTACACATAGTTAGTTTCAGCTGCATCTATTTGGTCACGCCCTTCAGGGATAAATAAGGTGCCTATTACCACATCACCTGCTCATTTAGATGAAGCATTCCCGAAGACAATTAATGGATCAGGGCAAGATCCGCCCTTCGTAGGTCTCCGCCCTAACAACGTTTTGCGTTAATGGGATTTTTGTGAAATATGCTCAGCTTTATGTCTATTAATTAGTTTCTGTTGGAATAACAGGGAATAATGATAGTTGTTTCCTTCTATGATTATGGAAAAAAATAGAACGAAAACTCAATAGGTACGTATTAGATACATAGCTCGTATTTAAGATTCCATAAGTCTATAGAACTTTACTATGACTTACCAGCATTATCCATACTATAAATTAATCAAGTTTGTGCTTTTGATTTGCTATTCGTATTGGTTTCATGATAACTAAATTCATGTTTCAGTATCTATTAAATTTTTAATGGGTAAGCTACCTACGATAAGTGATAAATTTGCAATTTTCTAATTAAACAAAGTTATTTTGAAAATTCTTCTAAAACAAGACTAGATCTACGTAAATGAAATTAGCCTGTAAAACTTGCGGCTGTTACTCATCATAGCCGCAAGTTACTCATAACAGCCGTAAGGTTTCAGGCCTCAGGCTAACCTCATTGATCAAAATATATCATTTTTGGAACAACTTCTAAAATTTGTTAACAAAATGATAACAATGACGAGGCACATTTTTGGAAATTTCATTTCGACACTCGAGTTGTCCGCCTATGTAATTAATCTGTACAAATTGGCGGCATTCCCGGAACGTACTGCAGTCTCCCGCCCAAGGCCGGGCCGCTCCGCCCTATCACGCTTGACGGGGTAGTAGGCGTCAAATTTAAATTGTTTGGTCAAGACGTTCCTTTGTTGACTGGGAATCCGTTACGTTTTTATAGAGGGGAATTATGAAAGAAATCAACGTAAATAAAACTGTGTAGTACTTTGAATAAGAGTTTTGATTTAACTGTCCTTGTATATAATTCAAGATTTATCACAGTAAGAACATTTTTACGTCATATACCTAAGTAGTCAGTATTATATAGTATCTAGTTGTTTTTCGTAAAAATACTCGTTACTTAACATAAGACCAAATGTATTAATGATTTTTCCAAGTTCTAAGATATCTCATATTTTATAACATATACCTACATACATAGGTATGGATAAATGCAATGCAATTTTTGTAAAGTTTTTGTTTAAACATAGGTCTAAAGCTTCGTTTTCTTGAATAGTTGATAATAATTTAGTTGGCACATAGAAAATATTATTAGGGTAAAGATAATTATTATTACTTGTAACTAAAGCCCTTTAATTTCTGGACGAAGAAAAGAAAAGGAAAATAGAGGAAGCTTAATTGCTCTTTCTTCAATACCATACCTTCCTACTGAACACTCACACCTTGACACCCACTAAACATACCTATTCAATAAAACACTTTTAAATTTGTAGGAAAAGTACCTACTACCCCGCCCTATTACAACTGAGCGTCCGTAGGCGTTACCTTGCTTAAATTGTTTGGTCAAGATCACTTTTCTTTGTTAACCGAAATAAAATTCAGAGAATTCTTGGTTCTTTTGACAAGTGCCGAAAACGTTCAAAGCTGAAAGTAACAGATGGTATCACTTCTACTTTTAGGTATCTACCTACCAAAGTTAAACGTCTCGTATAAATTTTAATTTTAAGTATGTACCTATATCGATATTTTTTACTTAATAACACAACGACTTATGCATCCTGGACATGACATACACCTAAGACATAGATACATATATTAATATTTATTAATTTTCTGTCTAATTTAAATGAAAACCTTATACTTTTTATTTAAAAAAAACCGCAGTCCACTAAGTCTAAGGACGATCTTACACAAAAAGTCTTCTAGCAATGGTTTTTACTATCATGAAATTATTTATAATCAGTGAATTTATTATAACAATAAATATTGACATAATAACTAAGTATCGTGCTTGTTGCTGGTTCCGCCCAAGATTTCAACTGCTCCGCCCAATCACGCCTAGTGCGCAGGAGTTGGAGGTGTCTCGTTATATTTGGTCACCAGGCCTTTTCATTGTCACCAAGATACAAGAAGGTTTTTTGGAATATTGAGACATGCACTGTAGCTTGCATCTGTAGCTACGTTAGGTGTTTTTGGAAGTGCCATTGTGGGTTTTATCCGAAGCTAAAATAAATGTAGGTACCTACCTCACTTGTGATTAAGTGAATGTAGTTATTTCGTTTTAGTTAAGAAATAAATTCAGTAAATTCATAAAAAGAATTTCATCTTGCGAATTCTTGATAGCATAATAAATATAATTATGTAATCCATACACAAATTATGAGTTTTTATACCAAGTGTATATTGTTTAGTTACCCTAAATAAGTTTGTAGATACCACTTACCAGTTATATTTTGTCGTATGAGAATTATTCTTTCTTCTTTTACACAGGTAAGTACTACTTACAAACAGGCTCTGACTCAGCAGGTTACCCACGCGCTAAGCTCCTGTACTTTGTCACGCCAACACCACTTTATTGACATACAGCATGACCGAACAAATGGTCACCGTTATTCATAAAAACAAGATGATTGACACAAATGCTTGCCTTAACGGCCGTCTCGCGAAGTTCGTTTTGAATACAGCACTCAATTTTCCCGTATTGGTTCGTCAAGTTCCTAAACAATGGTCGCTCAGTATTCTTATCTCCGGAGATCTGTTTGTATGAATGCAGCGATGTTATCGGGGTCGATCTGAAGACCGTAGGGCCCTAATCCCATACATAATCGCGGAACAATGGCGAATGAACGACACGTGGACCGCTATTCACACGAGGCAAATTGGGCATTATGATCGGGACTGCTCGTTTTTAATACATGTTTTATTAAAGTTATTTTAAGGTTTTCGATGTCCAGCCTTTAAATAATATCAGTTAATAATTAACAAAGTTTAAGACGGACATTTGAAATATTCATAACCCTGCAATGACATAAAAAATGTATGTTGAGTGGAACATATAGCGTTTTATATAGCATAGAATTAAAATAGCTTTATAAAGTGAAATTTTACCATTTTTATGGGTTTATAGCCATAACAATGTTTGCATTTTAAGTTTATCGTTTTTTTACGATTTTATAATCACTAATTAAGTGAAAGAACCTATGTTTTCCCGCAAAAATATATTGTTTACACACGGAACGTTCCGCTTTAAAGTAACAAGGTTAATAAGTACTAAAATTATACTTTATATGTAGGTTATTAAAGGTATTATTATACCTATGTAAATTACCTGTTTATGTTTGTATTTATAATTACTTATGTGTGTTCATCAGCTGTCTGGTTACAATAGCACAGACTCATCGCCTAATTTGGTATCAGAAAGCCGTGTGTGAGCCACGATATTTATTTATTATTTTTCATATTTATTGTTATTACGTAACATGGTATAACAGTTACTTTCACTAATGGAGGTAACTAACATTTAATATGCACTGATAATATTTTGGTCCATTTTTTTTACCGACGAATATGCAAGTGTTTGAGAAAATCCACTTACGTGAAGTGGTTATTAGTGTTTCAACACACAACTTAATATTTTCGTTGAGAGTTTTGAAAGTTGTTAAAGCCACATATCCGTCATCAACTAGAATTCCTACTCTGATTTTTAATGTAAAAATGTACTTACTCTTAGTGTCATAAAAACACTTATGATTTTAACCCATTGAGGGGTACTTTTCAAAAGCTTCCTTACCTAAAAATTCTCAATAGAAATCGCTTTGAAATCTCTGAAGTTTATGGGCATTAACATAATAATGCTCTGTATACATTATTATGAATATTTTTAATTAGTTAGGTTTTTTAAATGGTAAACGACTCAAAAATTACCTATTTCTTAACCCATGTTCAGAGTTGGCATAATTATATTTAAGTTAAAAGCTTTTATTTTATTATTATTTTGCTTCGCAGATGTCAGCAGTCAGTCTATATGTATCCTTTTATATTCAAGAAACTTAATAATGCAATAAAATATCGTTTATGAAATACAAAGCCATATTACAAAAGATACAAGCTTTTGATATGTTTCTTTGTTGCGTTTCAAGGTGTTGCTGTTATATGATGCCATTATGCGTTAATAGGAATACGTTTAGAGACAAATTCATGCCAAATATTATATGGAAAGGATTCATCGGAGCGAAAATATATCGATTGTCACTATCAGTGTCCTATTATGGACTTTATTATGGACGTTATTGATGCTATTAGGTCCATTGTTGGAAGTCAGTTTCTTAATATTGTAAAATCGACTTTACGATATACAGAGTGTTTGTTTTTGAGTGAAGAATTACTTAAAGACCTATCTACAACAAGTTACTGAATATAAACGTGATATAATTTTTGGGCTCTTTTATTTGTATTATAAATTTTGATTTCTCGGTGAAATTTTGAAAAGTAAGTTTCTGAATTAGTTAATGGGGTTGACTACAACTACACACAATTTATCATTAATAATTTATTGAAAATCCACAAACTTTACTACTAATACAAATACATAGTTTTTTAGAGAAAATAACATACAAATAAATATACAGTAAGACAAATAAGACAAATACTAACAAAACAAACTTGTTGCATTTTTTATTGGTAGAAAATAGTATTTCTTATTAGTTTCTAATGCCAAAAACTTCTTTAAAGTAGACCAGTCTCAGTAAGTACATAACATTTTAAAATTTTATATGAAAATAAAATCTTCAACTATTACTAAATAAGATCATCCTGTATACAATTTCACGTGTGTATCGTCAACAACAAATCAATAGGGGACAAAGAGCTATTTAATGGTCCTCATAGCATTCAAAATGGAGACAAATTCACTTTAAAAGGCAATTTTAACGCGTTAGTGATCTAAACCATAACGCAGTTTTGTTAAATTATAGACTACTATAGCTTGGCCGACGGTTTCGCTTGACATGAGGCCTAATATTTCAGATTTCTTGTACAAAGAAGCAGTTCCTGTGTACAGAGCTTACTGATATCGTATCTTGTCCAATTTATCATGTACAAAAATATTAAATAAATAAAAACTATTATAAGTTACAGTAAATTCATAAAAATACCATTTGTAATGGATTTATTTAAATATTCATAATGCGATATACCTACCAAGAACTTTTATCACACAGAAGAAATGTGAAAAAAAAAACGAATGGCAGGTAGGTTAAATATGTTAGGCGATGATATCTTTTATTTCCGCGTGTTCTATAAGATGGGTCTACAATTCATCTATTTTTGGTAAAGATAATCTAAGAGCAACCGCAGTTGAGAAACTCATATTTTTTTAAATTGTAAATGTAACAAACGAAAGCAGGAACAGGCAAGAACTCTTATTTGATGTCGTACTGGAACGCGTTACTCGTGAGGATTAAGGCGCCCCACAAAAGTATCTTCAGCAAACACTCCTACTACCTACCTCTATCTACCGTGTATAAATTGTCTACCGAAAATTAATAATAAAAGGTTTTCAGGTTTCTAGTCTGGGTGGGTGTTGTTATATGTGTATCGATGGCTCCTAAACACAGGGAATCTGAGCCTGAAACGTTACTTACAGTTCTTAATTTATTGGTAAATGATCGCAATGTATGCAACGGTGCATGCAGGCAGTTAGATATTAGGTAGAAAGACATAAGCTTTGCAATTAAACGATGTACAATATCATCAAAATGCTTGTCCAACAGCTGCTCTTAAGCTGAGAAAACATTTTTTGACATAATTTTACGTCAAAACCTTCCGCGTTCCGCCTAATATCCTCCAAGGTATGGACCCCATTGATATAATTATTGTCAAATGCCTTTACGCATAACTATTCTTGTACGCACGGATGATTTTGTGCGCAAAATATTAAATGGACGTGTTGGCCAAAAACATGATGGGTTCCGGACAGTCACAAAATATCACAACAAATTTGTTATTGAAATTCTGTGTTAACGATACCTCCTTCTGTCGCAGTTGGGTAAAAAGAACGTACTCATTTGGAAATAATTAATTTATTTTCGTTATTTAATATATTTATAAATTTATTAGCACCGGTAAGTAGATACTAAACAAAAAGATTAGAGCAGTGTGGTGGAGTGGAGTTTTTGCAGCACTTCACTCTTACCCAGCAGTGGCACATAAAAAATCTTACTGCTAGGTAAGTGTTTGCGGAATTAATTGACGGATCTGCATTAAGCTCCAACAGCATTAAATTTTCAGCAATACCTATTCATAATTGGCGTGGACTTCGGGGGTTTTTAACCTTTGGAAGCGAAACCCTAAAAATTATTAACGCTCAAGAATCCAAACTGAATGGGACGATCTTAGTACGTGATCGTCTTTTGGAGGCCAAATTCACTCACAAAGGACACGGGATAAAGCATCATATTTATTTCATAATAAATGACAATTATCGTAAATTGATTTCGGAGTCGACAATGCACGCGCAGCTAACCAAACATTGGCCAGAAAGGATCGGAGGTTGTCATTGTTAAGTAGACGGATAAAGAAAATCAAAAGAAATCCATGTTACTATGAGTCAAGGGATGGCAAGGTTTGTATTCATTGTGCTGTAAGGCAACAAATATGTATGAGATATTTTCAAACGGTAAATAGACGAAGTGGCCAGGTTATGTAAATACTTAAATGCACTCGAATTTGTTACGTTTAAATTTGCAAATAAATAAATAAAGTTTTGTCTATAATATAAACATAGGTAATAAGGATAGAGTGCCTATTTGAGGTGGTATGTGTTTAAGGTGTTCTGTCTTTGGTCAACACCGCGACCGAAACAAAAGACCAAAAGAATCAGGCTTCTTGAGTTTAAGAATAGCAGCCTTCACGGCGGATTAACAGGATTGTGGTAAGGTACCTTCCCAAGCAAAATAAAATGATTCTACCACCTAATATAATGGTTTACAACTACCAAGATCTGCTACAAACCTTAAAAATATCATCTAAACGCAGAACTTATAAGAGTCGTTTTCAAAAAACGCGACTTGCACACATCATTTTTTGATGCCTATTTTTACGAATCGTACCATTAGACTCTAATGATTAGAGTATATCGATTATTATTAGCGATCAAGGTAAGGTTGCATTGGTTAAAGTCAAATTTAACATTTTTAATTTTGCTCAACGAATTTTTATGAGGGTTTATCAGGTGTGGAGGATGTGGATCCATAACAGTCGGACAGCGGAATCATACGCATAACTATTCTGCTAATAATTTCCAACAGCCTTTCATTAGGCACACCTGCACACTGACAAGTTTGCAAATGTTCACGTCTTGTAATACAAACATCGCGAGTGGCCATCAATAATTAGACAATGACAGCTCCATTCTTGTGACCACTTCCTAAAGATGTCGTTCGCGTTAAAAACTAAATAAGTCGCAGCCCAGGTGTGGGGAGACAATTAGAGTATAATCACTGTATTTGGAGTGCTGTCACGGAATTTCTGGGAAGTGCATTGTTGGCCGCCACCCAGTAGGGAGTGTTTGCAAACGGGCTGAATGGAGTTGGCCCAATATTTGCCTTTCGAATGAACGAAACAATGCCCGGGGGACAGTTAGCGTTTCCTTGCAAGGCACGAGCACTGTTAAGGGTGGGTTTCGTTAGCGGGATTGCAGATTATAAATATGTATTTAAGTCTTCGTCGTCTTTCAAATATGAAATGCATGAATTTAAGTCAGGCAGGCTTAATTTTTCCCATTTTTTTAGTTTTTACCTTATTTTATCAACACAGACTAATTACAGGTCTGAATTGCCCATGAATAGACTTGGAATTCGGGAGACGAAGTTCATACAGGCCAAGTTAGTGACGCCGGATTTTTATACCTACCTAGGTAATATGAGCATAAATGTATAACGTAACATACGTAAATTTATTCAGGCAATTCTAGTCATAATACCCTTTTGCCTTAGTGCAATTGTTAATCGAGATTGCCTGAAGTGTCTTTTACTCGTATTTATAGCACAACGAACAAAGTATTGTTACTTTTAATACTTAATTTATTCATTAGTTAGGTACCCAAAATGATCTCCGTTTAAATACTTTTATGGCCAATCGTGTTACTAAAAGCGTACCTTAAAGGGATTTTGGCAAGCACGGGCGAGCATGTTTCCACGTCCGCGACATCGCCGCGGGAGGCTCGACCACCATCCAGCCCCATTGTACACATCCATTCTCCCTCTAAATAAGTTATGTTGCATACTTAAATATATTATTCGGACTAAATAAGTCGACTCAGCACGATATTGGCGATGTCGTAAATTCAAGAAATCGCGCAATGGAGAGCGTAGGTACATTTTTGTCAGCTTCGTTTGATTACCCTATTGACGGTGTTGGTAAACTTGTTAGTGTTTGAGACGTGGTTGTGTACGCGATATTTGATTTATTGCTACCTATTTAAAAAAAAAATTAAAAATCGGTTCGGTTTTAATGCCTGAATTAGTACTTTCAACATTTTGTACGTATGTAGTGGTAGGCGGCTGCAAAATCCCGAGTGCAATAAAAAAGACGGACGCTCTGTAAAATAACGAGATAGAAATAGTAGGTAATCTAACACTTTCGCTGAATGCTCGTTTACCACTTAACTATGGCAAAACTAAATACATATCCTGAACCTGTGGACATATAATAGAACAATTAATGTTCTGACTGAATTGGTTATTCTATCCAAACAAACGTCAATATTTATGATTTTACCGAATACCTATTATTGTATTCATCATTTTTATACACATAAGCAACATAAAATAATAACAGAATTTGAACTGTACATCTTTTTCTTTCTTAGATTTACACCTAAAATACATAACAAAAAAGCTTTGTACACTTTATCAAAGAAACATGTCTCTATGCAGTGATCATGCGATAAGTACCTAAACTCCTACTACAAGCTAAGGAGAGATAAGGTAACTACGGTGTAGGTAGGCACATCCGGTGTAGATAACGCATTCGGCAGTGAGGTAGGTCAGGATTGTCACGAACGGTATCTAGTTCACTAGTGCAACGTGCATTGTTATCAGTGCTACGCACAATGTACTCGTACCTATAGACCGCGCGCGACTTGACTGCAAAGCTTAATAAATTTTGCTATACAAATGTGTACGGTATTGTAATTACTTATGATATTATAATTTTTCTTTAAATGTTTCAATTAAGATGTTTTTATGCAGACTGTTACAGTTCGTTTTTGAATATTTTGTCGACATGACTAAATAATTAGGTCATAATCAGTCAAATAGCGCGCGAAGTATAGGCCATGACAAGTAGAAATTTAATATTGCGAATTTAGAGTTAGTATCTGGGAATGATTTATATGAAGGGTTGGTTATTCCCGTATTTGTTATAAGGTACAGACCGCATATAAATAAGTCAGCGTGGTGGACCAAGTCCTTATTCTTGTTATTGTAAGAAGAAATTCGACTCTGCAGTGGTTCACTAAAGGCTTGCAGGCAAACCGTATACCTAAACACTACGATTACACTTAGATAAGCTAACATTCAAGTTTTTTTAATGATATATAATGTGTAGTATGTGTATGCTATACCACGAAGTGATACGTCCGAGATGTTGTTCCAATCAAACAAATGACATAAGTATATACTTATGTCATTTGTTTGATTGGTTGATTTTTTCATATTATTACAGTATTCCATAACCTTAAATTTCTTATATTATGATGTACTTATAGTCTGAAAAGATACATTTTTAATTCACCTTAACACCTTAAATGGGTCGCTCGAGGTACAAAACGTTGTCTAATCAAAGCGGGTATGAAAGGCCCAGCAATAACCTCATACGGCGCTATTATTCAGGTCCTTACAAGACGTCACACCTAAGCTCAATACTTTGACACCATTGAAACTTTTCTTTCGGGGTATCGGCGACCCGCAGCGATGTCGGGTTAGCCTCAACTATTGTTGGCACACGTGCGCGCTCAATGGGCCCTCAGAAGAATTTCGGTCTGACAACCCTATTTATGTTCGCCCCTAATTGAATTATGGGGTCGTTATGGCCCCGGATGTTATAATGATCCGATTATATTGTTAGTCGGTGTTTGTCTTTTATGAGTGTTTGCGTAATTTGATATTTTAGCAAATAAATTTTAAATTGTGACCTATGGTGGTTTATATAGATTTTTAATATAAACTATTTTAATACTTATTGACCAAAGCATGGTATGAGTCTGAGGAGTATGTGAAAAAAAAGGCAAGCTTAACGCTCGATAGTTGTTGATTAGAAATAATAGTTTAAAAATGTGAAGATTTTTTATTTTCATTTTTAATTTTTTCATAATATTACAGAATTGTGAAACATATCTCAGTCCTTTTAATCAACTATGTTTTCAAGGTACTTCTGAACTTCACTACTAAAACAAAATTCCCTTTTTCCTTAGTAACAGATCTGAATCAGACTGATAAACTGATCTCCGAGCTATTTCATAGACCTATTGAATTATTATCCTGAACCCCTTTTCAACGAGAACTAAGGCTCAAGAGGGTTTAACTTACACTGGGATTGAAGGGTACAGCAATCTAAATAGTCTGGCGTCCTTGAGAGCTGAGCACATATTTGTTTTGGTTAAAGCTTTCGGGATTGACTTCGTGTTATCTTTCCAAACACAACGGGGGCTGTTTGTTATTGGGCGGAAAATGGCGTCTTACGCAAATAACCCACGAATTTACTGGATGTTTAGTTAAGATTTGTCGGATTTTAGAGTATCATAAATAAATACCGGTTGTTATTTTGTCCGAATTCGTCTATTTTATTGCAGTTTTCTTTGCTTGTGCTTGAATAATCCCAAGTATTGTTCAGAGTGGGTCGTTTTCAGCTTGGCGAAGTGATTTTAGTGAAGTAAATATTGATAAAAGTATTCGTACACTCTTATCCTTCGGAACACCAAAGTTGTATAAGTTTTGCCATTATATTTTTAAGTTCACATAAATTGTAAGGTTTTTACATTTTACTCGCTCATTCACAAATCGATTGTCCATTTCAATGATACTAACTGGCACCTATTTGACACCGAAAATGCAAAAATACTACATAAATTCTTGAACTTGAATGAAGGATAACAATATACTGAATGAATTTTAAATGCTGTAACAAGAACTTTTAATAGCTGCTCCTCGTATAATACTCTACAACAAAGGATTTTACTCGAAAATACAATAAAAATGCACTCAATTCATATCAGTAAGATGCGCGTATCAAATCGTTAAGAAAGACTATTCATAGACTTCATTTCACTCGAGGATTACAAAAGGTTGTACAAAGTGGCAGATAATAAGGAAATACGAATTATTCGCTTAGATACAAAGAGAAGCAGCCAAGCGCGAGTCCGGCAAACGTAAAATGGTCTAATTACAAAAGAAATAATTATTATCTTTTCGTGTACATATTAAACAATATTTTTATTGATGATACGAGTATGTACACTGAGATCTGTTATTTAAATGGTGCTAGTTTTTAGCCTGCATGTTCCTATTGCACTTTTAATACAGTCCACTTCGTTTCAGTCTAATTGATTGTTGCCCTATTAGTCAGGAATAGCGTAGTGGAGTGTGCTCTATGGCCCTGATTCTGTATGACCATTCATACTTGTATCGCGGCAATGTCGTGTCTTACCCGTGATAAAAAGACAATCTACTGTGTGCCTTATAGAATAGACATTAAGGTTCCTTGTCGTGCCGAGTTCATGAAATGACGTACGGTTTGATGTCAAACGAAATCTGAATGGTCATACAGAATCAGGGCCCAGGCCTCCCTCTGTTGTAAGCAGAGACCTGTGCGCAACAGTAGACATACAGGATTCCCTGTGTCGTGGGTGCCATGGACACACACAAGACAAGAACACAACACACCCAAACCAGAAACAGAAATTCAAAATCATCATTGAAATCTTTGCTCTGGTGGGAATCGAACCCAGGACCTTCCGCGCAGCGCACCGGTGTAATAACCACTGCGTCACTTGGGTCGAAATATCACTAGGCTGAACCAATTTTGTGGATAATTAAATTCTTTCGCTTCGTTTTTCGCAAGTAACTAATCCAAAATGAAAGGACCGACTTTTCCACAATTCGTTAAGTCGCACTAAATTTCATCGGTCCATAACGGAACATTACGGAACCACACGGAACCTTAAATACGGTAAAAATAGCTGTTTGTAATTTTGCACGCTCATACCAAGAAGCCCTAAAGCCATTCATGATAAGTTACGAAGTGCCTTGTAATCGATTGCGCGCTCTCAGCCCATTGATGGACTTGGTCAAGCGAAATTCCTTCATGCTTTAATCGCGGAAGTTGCGAGTTAGATTTGTTACTAAAAATAATAATGGTTCTGGCAAGGATATCCAAATTAAAAAAAAAATATCCTAGGGTTGAAAAATGAAACAACGCTTCAGAAATTTGTAATGAAATATCTCAATATAAATAACCCTTCCAAAAATCCTTGGTAGTCTTAGTGGATTTCACTTCAACACATTATACCTAGAGAACTTTGCGGCATGCAGGTTTTGAGGTTTCCCCACGATGTTTTCCTTCCCTGTTACGGCAAGGGAAGTTTAAGTAAAGCGCACAAAAGTTCCAAAACAATTGGTTGCTACTATGATTCGTACCCAGACGTCTCGAGCAAAAGACTAAATTCTGAGTCTCTATTAAAATAAAAATTCACAAATATATTAAGCTTAAGCGTCCCCTTTTTGTTCACTCTCCACTTAATTATAAGTAAGAACTCTCAACGATTTTCAATAGCCGTTAAGAAGCCTTAAAGTCCATTCACACGGAGGGTGCTCATTCGGCGCGAGCGAATATCCTTAACCACATCTAATCACGGAAATTACACCGCGGTGTAACGGGCGCCCGAGCGTCTTGTGGGGCTTCGCGAAAATCTTTGAAAACGGCTTCATTATTTTAATTTTAATAAATTGAAATTTTGCTTAACACGTTGACTGATAATTATAATTAGAAAAAACAGTTAAATAATAGACTTTTACCCAGGTAGGTACTACATATACCAAATGCACGCAACCTACTAATGTTAATATTTACTAACCTTAATTTTTTGTCAGATTATCGGAGTCGATACAAGATAATTTATTTGCACTAAATAGTTACATTGGTGGTGTTACATTGTTAATCATTCAGTTCTTATTCAGCCAATGTTATCAGCATGCAAAATTTTAGTTGGTAAGTACCTATTATAATGTTCTCATTCATTTGATCACATTAGTTTAAAGTAGGAAATTATACAATTTATTCAATATTGTTGTTGGTAAGTATACCTGCTAAATATTATAATAATGCTATTAATATATAATAGGTAGGTGCGTGACATTAATCGACTATTAAACTCTCGATACCGCATCTATGACCGGCAACCCATGGTAAGTCAGTAATTAATAAGTAAGTAAGAGAACTATTACAGACGTATCAATTTATTTACAAGTCTTACTCATATTCTCTTATCTATATCATCAATAATAATTGTGTACTAATTTATAATATTAATTTAATTTATAATTTAAGGGTCATCCATAAAATTGGCGCACACAAAATAATTTTGTAAAATTACTCCAAAGGGAAAAAAGTAAAATTATGACAAATAATGAGCCCCTATGCTCAGCGGGATCCGAAATTCAATCAATGGGATTTATTGGCCAGATTCGCAAAGGCTACGCTTCTTTTTGAATTTCGATTGTCGAGGCGGGACCTTTCCTCGGCATTTTAGGGTTCGTTCTGAAGTTTGAGTGAAATTTAGTATATTTTGAAATACGAAATACAGAATGAAGAGAGGTACCTTAAAATCAAATTTAGTTACCCCTTTTGGACAATTTTTGTGTTAACTTATAAAGTCTTTACTTATTAATACAATATAGGTTTCCTTGTTTATCTACAAGATAGTAAAAAATCTTGCTGAGTTTGGCAATATCACGCCATTTGAGAAATTGCGAATGCCTAATCAAAAGGACTTCCTTTCCCAAACACCACTTTTTATATATTAGATATTTAAAAAGTGGTTTTGTATGTAGTTATTTTTAGGTTAAATATTATTATATTCGCAATCAATAAATATTATACCTACGGAATCAACACGAATGAGCAGAGTCCATCTTTTCTTGATTTTTTTGGTATATTTTTTCGTAGATAATAAGGCCGGCGCGAGCGATCCGCTGCCTATTGTCCGTCCTATAGAAATGACAGTAAAAGTTACGCCCACTTTTTAGTTCTTTGTAACTGCCATTGCCTCAAAGGTTTTTAAAGATTAAAGAATAAGGTACACGATGGTTACACCCACTTTTGTACATTATTAGGTATGTAGGATGTTTTTTAACCTTATTTATTTGAAATACGTATTTTGAGTATTTATAGAAAATAAGAAGAACACAGGTATGTAGAGTAAGGCTTAGTGGTCACTGTAACCTTTGGATAACCAGATAGATTTGAACAGAAACTCTATCTGAGGTCGTATTTGGATGCGTTGCTACTCATAAGTATTAAAATGGTCGTTACAATTAAATAATCTCCAGCAACCACATGATAAGATAGCAAGAACTTTAATGTAATATTATGCTTCATGGTAGGTTTATAAGGGTTATAATAATTACGTGTCTCTCTGGGCTAGCTGCAAGTACAAAAACAAGTAGAGTAGAGTAGAGTTCCTATGTTAAAGTTCTTTAAAGATGAAACCTTGGTAGTTCTAGACATTAGGGATCTAGATATAGTAGGTACCTAAGTACGTAATACTATACTCTGAGGCTCGCATAGATTCTAGGAAGCAATCTTCAATAGCCCTCTAGTAGCCATCAAACACGTGTTCATACTATATGGTTACAGTTTTGCTTCATTACAAATGTGCTGTAACGAACAAAAGATATTTGTGAAAACGTGATCTTACAGTTACCACGTTAGGGTTGCTTATTAATTATTACAAAATTCGCGTAAATAGGAAACGACACGGTTGATCAAAAAATCTTTAAAATTCAACTTAATGTCGTGTACATAAAGTTCAAATTCGATAGAGCGCAGACAGATAACAATCTAGTTTAATACAAACTGTTGAATATCACTTCAATTTTCGAGAGGGCACTTTAAGGCTTAGGGCTGTCGTGGCGAATGATTGTGTTACGGCGATCCATCAAATCGAAGACATTTCGAAGGCCTCTATTGAGATTTTTGCCGCCATTTCCTGTGGCCCCAGGCTACGCGGTCGATTCTGCAAGGATACAATTAGATTTTTTAGAAACCTTTTTGGTCCCTTTTTTAATTTTCGGCCAGTGGGTATTATGTTACGGCTATTGTTAAACGGCCAAGATTTTTTGAGATAGATAACGTTTTAGTGAATGCGGGCTTGGTTGCCTTTGGGCGTTTTTTGGGTCTTTTGGCGAATTTTTTGCTTTATTACGTTACTAGGATAGGCACTGACCGCGTTTTGTAAAAAATGACAGTTGGTGAGTAGGATTTTCGAAGATTTACCTGATTTTTTTTTTAATTTTTATAAAACCATTAAAGGAAAAAAATAGTCGGCTTTAATTGTCAGATGTAGGTAAGAGGAAATAATATATTCCATATCGGAGGTAAAACGCAACTTTTAAACCCTAATTGAAAATAATAGACTATTATTTGAAACTAAGTAGTTCAGTTACGTTTAAGAGTCATGTTTAAAGTGTTTGTTCCATAGATAAATATGGATAAATAGCACAGGTGAAGCTTATAAAAGTGTGTTAAAAAGAAGAATTTGGTCACAAAAACTCTTCCTTACCAAAAAATTATTCGAAATCTCTGAAGACATAGCTATTATTTCGCCAATCGTAACTGTCAAATTCATCCGTCCTTTTAGCGGTTGTTCAAAAATCCGCAATTTCCGGTAAAAAAGGAATGCGCTGTAATTTTAAACCGCACAAAATTGCCGTTGCAACACGTGCAGATGTATTTTTCCACTTGTAACTTAGTTTTAAAAAAACAAAGGAAGGTCTAAGGATTTAAATTTTATCTGTGGTGCGGTTTTATTTTTTATCTGTGCGTTTGCTGTCACGTGTTACTGATTTGTGCGGGCCCTAATGGGCTCGTGTTGGCGCTTCCTTTCGCTGATTGCGTCAAATATTGCAACTAGCAGGCGCCTTTTAAGTGGTTCATCTCCGGTATTTAATTTAGAGATAAGGTAATTTTATGACTTTAAAGATAATACAGCTTCCAAACTAATAAAAATTGATACAAAGCCATATTTCGTGGTTTTTGTTATGTGCCTGATTTTTTTATTTTAAAACCTTTATTTAACTTTGATGACACAAATAAGACGATGTTTTTAATAATAAGATTTTTATTTTTAAAAGTCTTTTAAAGCTTTTAATAGTAATAATATAATGTAAGAAATATGTAATTTTAAATTTTACTTTTAAAAATTCGGTTCGTTTTCTTTAGTTTATTAAAGTAATTAATTTAACTTAGCTCTAGCTCTTCTGTCGTTTTGGAGTATTCCTAGTCCTACTACGAGTAGGTATACACCTTGACCTACGTATTACGGTTTCCTATTAGATATAAAATATTTCAAATAAAATCCTATTAACGCTAACATACGAACATAGAGTTATTAATACTTTTAAAAATATTTAACTAAACATAAACACAAAAACACACAGTTTTGAGGGGAGCGGATGTAAGCTAATAAAAAATTAAAATTAAAATTTTTATTTTTCCTCTAATCTTCACTTTCTTTTGCTTTGTGTCCATCGGAAGTGGCACGGTATCACTCGCTCACTAATTACTTTCCCGAGTTGGTACTCAATCCTCGAGTCAACAACCACTCCAGTTATCCGGAACCACTCACACCTTAATGCCATTTCTGTGTTATTTGACGGACTTTAAGAACAATGGAACCTGCGGTCATTGGTTAGAAAAAAATCTATGTTTGAAGAGGCTTACAGTAACAATATTATTGACAGGAAGGCGTAAGTAGGCAGATACTTCAAGTAATGTAATTTGTTAAGGTTTAATATTGTGTTTAGTAGCAAACTAATCATAGTTTGAGTGTAATAAAAGTAACTCTGATAATGTACCTACTGGTTTATGAATTGAAGTCTTATGAGGTTGTATGTGTATGTGTTTCAATTCTTGATATTGGTCCGTTTATTATGTTAATATTTTTAGGGATTTCAAAGTGGGGAAAAATGTCTATACCTTTTAGTATCACACGATTCCTTTGTTGATAATTATGTACTTGTGTATGTGTTTATTCCTTTTACTTTATTATTGTAAAGTAGGTACATACAAAATACTAATTTTATAATATTCAAAGTTGCCTGGAAGAAATTGTTTGATAAGGCCGCCATTGGCTTTGTGCCTACCATTTTTCTTGTGCCTGTGTATTTGATGTACCATAAAGAGTGATGTTGTTTTTGTTTATACTACCTATATATTATCTACCTATATATTAGCTATTCGATTTTGAAAGGCTGAATGGGGCTTGACTTTTATACACATTTTACAACATAGATAATTCTACCTACCTTTTATTCTCTTTTTTGTTTTTTGAAGTTTTGAAAACAATATACGGGCTCTTAGCTGGCGATAATGGTCACTTGATCTGAAGAAGGCTCAACAGACAATGTGCTTGAACAATGGGGTGTTAATTTTCGAGCTTAAAGGTGTAGCTTTTGTTATTTGTAATATTTTCTATCTTTACGAGTTTTTGAAATGAGTGAAGATTTTATGTTCTATGAGTTTTGTTAAATATTAATGAAGTGCGGCTCTTAACCAAAATTAGTCGTATTATTTTTATAATTCATTCATTTCAAAAATGTAGTTAAAACAAAAAATAGGATGCTAAGTAAGTAGGTAGGTAGGTACTTACCTACCTATACCTACATAACACACATAGATACATATGTAGAATATGTACCAAGATTCGGTTTTGCTTGTTAATAAGTGTGGTTGAAAAAAGAAGGCAATTTACTGTCAACTTTTTAGTGTTTTATAGCGCTTAATTTAGTCTGTAGTTGGATTCCACCGCATCTACACTAGATTAAAAATTCTTTGACGTTAATTGTATATTTCTTGTGACATCGATGTTATATTTAGTACGAAGATGCATCAACGCGTGCTGAGAAATCATTAGCGAGCAAAAACTGGAATTGTCTACACGTCTACGTAATTATGGATTGTCAGCTAAAGACGGCTCATCTAAAAATTCAAAGATTTCATACTCGTCAAACAAGTGTAATTTAAAGTTGTTCACAATGTATGCAATAAAATGTAAGAAAAAAATGGATAGATTACGGATTTAGCTGTCGTAGGTGCGAGTAAAGTCTGAGGTGAATGTGTAGGCAGGCCAAAAAAGATTGTTTATTTTCAAAGTGTACCTTTTCTTCTTCTTCTACTTCGTCTTTAAGTACGTTTATGGTCTAATGACCGATCGCAAATTTGCTTAGGAAAAAACAAGTTTTTAAATAACTGGTAGATATCGTATATCATAGGTTTGTTTTTATGAAGTTTGATTACGACGAGAACGAATACATACTAAGAGTTAGTTTGTACGTACCTACTATTTAAATTTTTATTACAGTGGAATGAAAATAAGTATAGCATACAGTACAAACTATAGTTAAAACCATCTTAATCCCAATCGGACCGATGGTTTTAAATAAATTATTACAGCGTACGACGCTTTTGTGAAATTTCACGCCGTCCAAGTTTCGGGGACAAAATTAACATCTTATTTTTTTGAGGTCTCGCTTTTTTCGAGAGGCCATGAATCGTGAAGGACTCATTCGCACCCTCAAAAACCATTTCCGTTGCCATGTAAAGAAACTGTTAATAGTGGCACTTTTAGCGATCGCCTCTTGTTGACGAAATATTGGAGCGTGAACTCTTTTACTCTTTACAAAGTTAAAATTTCTATCTGTAATTAGGGGATCAAGCAAAAATACATCCTATCATAATGTCATAAGATAGTTTAATGGTTTTATCGACGGTTGTTTTAAGGTTGTGCTCGTGGAGTTTTACCAACAACATAATCTGAATTTCACGCGAGAATTGTTCGTTTCACGGGCCCGTTGTTTCGCACAAAACAAAGTTGTGAATTTTAACAAGGCAAGTGCGTTCTGTTGATTCTCACAGATTCCTGAGCTCCAACTATAGACGGGAGTTCGGTTTGATGAAACCGCTCCTAATATGAGGTTGCATTTATTGCGATATACTTGCCTACTAATGCTGGGTGTAGAGTCAGTGTAAAAATATTTTTTTAGAGTGATGCTAAAGTTTTATTTATTAAAAACTAATTTGCTATAGGAAGATAAAATTTTGATAAACAGGAAATTTACCTATCTTATACCAGATACGGTAGGTAGGTAGGTACGGTAGATCTTCCTGTTACTGTGTAAGAAGTAGCAAAAATCAACCTCATCAAAGTTATTTCAACGTTCCATCCAACCTAATTGTTTACAATTCATTTAAGGTTTAACTTTTAGATTTTTAAAATGTTAGTATTACCCACTTAGAAAACACCACTGTCCTTACATTACATTAACTAGGCACCTCCTTAGGTTAAGTAGAGTCATTCTTACTTTTATGTAGAGTCATTCTAGAATCGTTAACAGGCTGGATTTATTCAGATGTATTATTTTGCCGACGCTACCAGAGCATCTTTACAAATCAGTTAAGTAGCCCACATAGCATTTGACAAATGCACGCAAAGGTGCCGGCGCGGAGGCGGCGTCTCAAACAAACTCTATTATGCCACACATGGAATTATCGCGTCGCTAGGTAGCTTATAAGAGCTATTTTAACGCACGTGTTGTAAAGAGACCATACATACCTAAGTATATTTTGTTTAGCTTCAGCGCAGTAGGCTGTAAAAGTAATGTTTTTCAAATAAAATCATGGTTGTTATGTTTTTTCAACAAATGTAATGTAAATGTAAAGTTTAATAAGAAGTTCATGGCTTGGCGCTGAAAAATGTTATAATAGAAGTAAAAACATATACTATTATACTATTATGAGTTTTATTTATTTATTTAGACATTGAAATAAATGATATGAATTTGAATTTGACTACATATTGAAAAAAAAATTGATTTTATTTAGGAAAATACATAATTTTGTAACACATGCCAACAAATATCAGCTTGTAAACATAATAACATAAGTAGGAAGGAGTAATTGGAAAATAACAAACTTTTCTTTCTACATATCTATAGTTTGGTATAATAAAAGACATGAACGTTATTATTTACATATCATATCTTATACTCATACAGGTAAATAACACAGATAGGCAGATCGTTAAATACGAAGATTTATGGAACAACATACGGAATCTGTAGAAATCTTTGTACCTATTATCAGTAACTCCATTCAAAGGAATAGCCATTTTCCTATGTCATCTCATAAAATTAATAACTAGCAGCTGTGACGGAAGGTAAGTCAACATCAATGTAACGCGTCGCAAACCGTGAAATCCGTCGCGAAATCGAAAAGCCGTCGAAGATCCATGAATGCAGAACTGGGCTAAATCAAAGAGCATGTGTTTGTAATACTGACACCCGTTTAGCGCATCGAATCGCCGAAGAAAGCCCGTACAAATCCCTAAGAAATAACCGAAAAACCGAAATTTTTCTGCGATTCGACACAGCGCCGCGATTTCACGGTGCCCTATTACGATCCCTACTCACGGCATAAAGTAAATGGTACAGGACTTTGAGAACCCGGTGACGCGAGCGGAGGTGTCGCTCACTTTTGTGTCGTCCGATATCGCGGATCGGAACGAATCGCGCTTACAAATCCGGCCGATTTATCATTTTTAAACGTTTTCCCGGACTGCATTATACCCCTTAGACGGACATCCACCACTTTTGTAAAACGTCACGTATCTCATACTATTTCTTGACACGTAGCGTCGATATCCATTATTATTTTTATTTATGATGGGTTATCAGGATCTTTGTAGGAGCGGACCGTCGTAGCTGAATGCCACAATCCTTAAGTTCTAAAATGATGACCCTTTTTACCTTAGAGAATTAAGGGTATTCCCGTCAAATAAATTGAAAGTAAGTCCGTGTTCTATCCTATCAAAATTCCAAGAACATCGTCTTCTTTTTATCTAATTTATTTGAATCTTGTCCAATTTGAATATCATTTTGTTTTTTGACCGAAACTAAATTCACTTTTATCTGAGAGGAGGACCTGTCCGCTTGGTAAGGTTTTACTTTTTTTCTTCTTGACACGCTTAAAGGATCAAAGGGTTTATTGATAAATCCTTATTTAATTTATCTGCTAAACATATCTTATACCTAGTGAAAGGTAAAACGAAATATACAAGGACTTATTACATTTAGGTATCAGAAATTTATATTTATATATCAGTATGACAAAATCCAGTGGTTATTTGCAAAATATCATTTAAATATATATATTTTTTAACAATATGGAAGTAACAAATGACCATGGACCAGGCTTACTGATGAAAAACATATTTTTATAGTCTTCAGTCCACATTATCCAACTTCAAGAGAATAGAAGCATTGCCTCAAATTATAAGTGTGCGCGTTTCAGAGTTCATACTTTTTACTATGGAAAAGTATTTGCTTGTTTGTTTTTTTTCTTTTTTTATTTAAAAAAAAAGAGACGGGTTGATGTACGTTTTGTGGAGTCACTTAACCAGTTGAACAGTAAGAGTAATATTCTACTTTTAAAATGTTCGTTTGGCCTTTTTTTACGGATCTAAGCCTGCCGAGTCAGCTAGTTATTAATAACACTAAATTAAAGTAGGTACTGTGATGAACGACTTAAAAGTATTAAGTCTCTGAGATTAGCCCCGCGTCAATGCATGTCATTAAATAAGCAGATCTTGGGTTTCTTTTGGGCGCGTGAGGTTATCGAACAGATTCCATCTTAATCCTGAGGCCTTACATTGAGTAAGTTGTGTCTAAGTCTGAGATAAGTATCTAAGTTCATTTGTAGTTGGTAGAATTAGCAGCAGACATTTTAAGTTGTCTTGAAGCCGTATTGGGCTATGGCTGCGGCGCCATTTCAAATTTGCAGGCAGATTTGGGTCTGGCTACAAATTTGAGGTTGACATCTTAGCGTCAGGTCTAATGAGGATTGAGGAATGAGGAAATGAGGAGGAGGAATGATCAAAATTCTGCTATTTTTAGCATTCACGACTATCTGAAAATATAGCCCACCTTCCAATTCGTCTAAAAATGAATTTTGCTCAGCGCGAAACCATTAAAAAAATTTGTCATTGGATTCGAAAAAACTATGACGTCATACAAAATGTATGAAGGGGTAGTGTTTATGACAGTTCATTAAAAGTATCTTAATTGATTCGTAGGACACAACCCTATTTCAAGCTAATTCGGTACTTTGGTACCTACTGTTCTATGTTAAACCTGGTTGTGATTTTCATGTGTCGGTAATTAATAATCCGGTATGTGCCTGTTTTAATTGTAAAATTTATGTACAGTTGTTACGATAGATTATGTATCTATTTATTATGTTCAAATGTGGAATTATTACAAAATAAAGAAAATAAATTACCCGTTAGTTAGTTAGCTAAAAATAACATAGTTCATAGCTTCTGTTAACAATTTTTAACAAGTATCTTGTTCATATTATAATCACCTATCGACTCAAAACTTTAGTAGCTACGGTCTTCCTATTAGAGTCTTGAATTTATGAATCTTATCTAAGTGTTAGAGTCCTTATTCATTTTATCAAACTTCTCAATGTAAATTTTGCAATTTATTTACAGCTTGGTACTCCTATGCGTCAAAGGACGCATTATTTGTATGCATTATCTTAATGCCGATGTGTGCGTGTAAGTAGCTTTGGGGTCATAAGTAGTTTTGAAGCTTCAGAGCTTTGTAAAAAGTTTTGTATTCATTCTTATTCAAATACATAAACGTATACGTCAAATACAGTCATACTAGTATTGTTTCGAGTAGTAATTTGTGATTGTTTCAATAGCTTACGAGAGTAGCTTAAAGGATTAAGTAGGTACTTGTTTTGTAAGTTATTCTAAGAAATAAAAGGAGTAAAATAAGTTTGAATATCTTTATTTAATGAGAGATCAAACGAAAGTCTTGGAAATTCTTAACAATCAGTCTACGAAACGGTTTACAAACTAATCTTAAATTTAAGTAAAGCTAGAACAAACTTAGACTATTATTGACACAAAGAGAGAAGGATATTACAGTCAAAATACGCTAAGATTAAAATCATGCAAAACTTAAATTAAACATAAAATGTCTTAAGAGTAAAAACTTAACTTAAGATTGGCACATTCGGCCTACTTCTGTGACAAACTAATAAACCAATTAATTTAAACACAAAAAGAAACAAATTTTGAAAAGTCATACAATCTTTGCAAATTAAGTACTTATGATCTAAATGATACTACAACTATTAAAGCCTTCGTGTGGATTTTAACCTAAGTACATTTTTATAAAGTTTATGTGCGTGTCCCTGAACCCAATGGATACATTTACTTATACATTTGATGTATAAGTTAAAATAAACATTACAAAACTAATTCAACACTGTCATTAATGGAAGAAAAGCAGGTGAATTATTAATGTAAATCTACTTTAAATTCCATTGCGTTCAGTGACATAAAGTATATACTATGTTTATAAAGATCTGTTATATCCATATTTCTCTATAATTTGTTTCTACATCTAATTAAAGCTTCGATTGTATACTTCTGATATCACAGTCTATATAAAACTCTCTTACGAACTAATGGAAGACATTGGACATACATTATAAAAAAGATATGAAGCAGAACTACGTAAGAACAAGAAAAACGATGAATCAGCCGGAAGATGGTGCATTCATAATTACAGTGCAGTTGACATTAAAGCTGTCTACCAAAACTCGACACGTTAATTTAACCTGTTAATTATACCGAAAACTAATATGCGGACTGACGGTGCAACTCCTTTGCTCCAAGTTATCAATTAAAGCTAAAATCACAGAGAATATTAACTGAAATCACAAAAACAACAACTCGAGTAAAGGTATTGCAACAACATTCCGCATCACTATTCTAATGGAAGACGTCGATGCGTTCGCGAACAGAACGCGCACTTAATCTAAACTTGGAAGACACGATTTTGTTTTCACTGCATTATTCGAAATTTAAATTGATTACGGAAATAACTGGAAGACGAACGATTTAAATTTTGAACGTTAGTAGCAAAGTTTACATACGAAACAGCTAGTCTTAGTTGCCGTGTAGCAGATCTCTCTAACCTCGTTGGCCATATTCTCGTTGATCTCTTCTTCATTGAGGAGCTCGAAGCGGCTGGAGTTCAGAATGTTCTGGTTCTCGGCGTTATCATTATCTTCTACTGGAACTGGTTTCACCGGGTCCACAGGGTAGAAGTATTCGGAGAACGGTACTAGCAACGGTTCTTCGGGGAAGGCAGTCTTTTGCGATGGCAGGTCAGTGCGGGGGCCCGAGTTGGAGATCAGCTCTCCAAGCTTCGACCAGCACTTGTTGAGGTTAACTCGAGCGGAGCTTGTCGCTTTTCTCGGAAGTCTTGGCTTTGAGCTCTATAATAGAAAGAGAAATCACTCATTAGTTATCGTAACACAAAATCTGAAGAGCACTAAAGATGAAATAACAGACATTGAAAAGTTTTTGATTTGAAATTAAACTTTGGTAAAAACAAGTAAAAGATCCTTACCTGGCGGTTCAAGAGCTTCATCCAAGGCGAGCGAGGCGACACTGCCTCCTTCTTCGGGGAAGGTGATTCTCCGTTAACGAGACACATTTTAACAACTACGAGTGTACTACGTGCTACGAACTTAAGTAACTACGTATCTACAGAATACAGATTACGTCTACGTATTTACAGATTACGTCTACGTATGTACAAGGTCGGGTTGGAGCGACGCGACATGCACACGCGGAGCGCCAGAAGGGAATGATTGAATCAGGAAGGGCGGCTGGGTTTATATAGGGAGCGTGCGCCCGCGCGTGCGTCCCGGAGCGGGGCGGCGCGCGCTCAGCACGCGAGCGGTAGCGCGCGCCTACGGACTGGTTTTTACTTACACTTCTACGAATAGGAGCTTTGACGTGCCGCGACTTAGAATAGTCGCCGGCGAGATTACATTCGTAAAGGCTTGTTGATGTTTGTGATGGTCTACGAGGATTCTTCGCTGTTTTTATGTGACTAACATTTCGAAAAGAGTTCAGAAAGAAAGGAAACACCCAGATTTTTGTGTCGAACAGCTTTGATTTATTCTAGAAAAGGTACTAACTGCTATTATGAAAACATAGTTGCAAATGTTGTACCATTATCATGTCCGCACGCTTCCGTTGCCCGAGCGCGCGGTGCATAATTTTGCATGAGGGAACAGTGTTCGCCTTTAGATCGCCGCACCGCAGGCAATTCTAACAGAATAAACAAGCCTATCGCACCATTATGAATCACGACTAGCAGCAACAGCTGGTCGGTGGATAGATAAGTTCCGCTGCAGATTGATCATGTCGCTTCTAGAGATGTGCCGAGATAAGATAACTCGAGTGAGTACTCGAGTACTTCTAATTACTCGTATGTTTCAGTATTTTAAACCGAGTACCTATAGAAATATCTTTAGAGTAGAGTATATAACAGAGTACCTCGAGTATCAAGAAGCAGAGCTGACATTGTTTGATTTTGGCAAATAAAAGAGTGAAACATTAAAGTAAGCTACCAGACTAATTTCTAATATATCCTTAATGCATATTATAACAAGAATTTCAGAGAGTTGAAGGTTTCGTAGCCGGAAAATTTTGAGATGACCATATTATTTATCGAGATAATCCAGATTCTATGCTAGATCTTACCTTAAATAAAAAACTTAAAGAATTTGAAGTCGTTACAATTCGAATGGACGGTGCGGTATTCTCATCATTCTCATCAGTGACTCGAGTACTAACTCGATTACTTTACTAAGAAAGAAATACTGAAAAATCGATTATTAAAATTAACCGACTCAGCACAGTAAAACTTTAGTCGCTTCCTGCGATTAAATCGGTTCTACGGCGCTCGCAAATCACGTATTGCGCACTGATAAATCATTTCCTCCGGTCACTCGTGAGACGATGGATTACATTTATTGGAGCTTGTATCTAATAATAGTCCAAGAGCTGGCAGACATTTTTGAGAAGTGTTTGAGGCATCATAAAAGCATGTTTAATAGATTATTTGTAATATCGGAACACGACAAATGCAGACCTGGTTGCCTATTATTTCAATTGCCTTCAATAAGACAGGCTATTATGGTAGGATATTAAACGTAATTTTCAAATCGTCTCAAATATTTTTTAAAAAGTTTGGCTAAATTTCATTACCAGCCAGGATTGTATTTTTGTTTCGGATATTATATAAAAAAAAACTATTGAAACTGGTTTTATGATGCCTCTAATCACTTTTCGAAAACATTCTGCTAGCTCTCTAGCTATAACGCCTGATGTGATATAGCAAAAACGACGGCATATTAATGATTAGACGTAAAACTTTTGCTTGCGTGTCCGGTCTATCTACGTCTAATTGACCATTTTGTAGGTAACTATTCATATTGCTTCCTGTGATTAAGTCATATAATATAAGTTTCGTTTATTAATGTTTTGTTATGAATGAGATTTAATAATCCTAGAAAGCTTTAATTGTACAATAGGGTTGTGTCCTACGAATATTAGATATGCCTGTAAGTGTCATGTCAGTATAATAATACAACATTTAAACAAAACTCCCAGCAATAATTATATTCCGATAACTACGTTTTAAAATTCAGTTAGAATTATTTATTTCAAGAATTAAACAACTCAGAGAAGAACAATTTAAGATACCAGTTAACATGATTTTGTAACAGTTTTCAGTGCTAAACTTTTCTAATATTTTCGTAGCAGTCTCTACAGTAACAAATTTGCGTTCGTAGGCGTCATCTACGATTGATCTCTTTCGACATTCAATACATGAAACAATTTTAATACCTATATTTTATGTTTCTACAATAAAGTACTAGTAACTAAGCCTACCTATTTACCAATAACATAGCCTGTCTATTCAGTATTTAATAAGGACAAGGATGATTCACGGTATAGAAAATTTATAAAGATTTAGATAGTGAAAAATAAAATAAGCAGGTACTAGGTACTGTCGCACAATATTTGCATAATTTTCTACTTAAGAAGCGTTTGCGAGTCGCTATTAATTGCGTAGGGACTTAAGTTTACGGGTAGGTAATATGGCATTCATATCTTAAAGATTTTACTTTTATAAACAAAACTAAAGACCGTTTAAGTAACCATAAATATTTAAATAGTTTTATTTTATCTCATAGAAGTATCAGTTGACTAAATAGGACTGTCTACTAAAGTAGAATACCAATACCTATTAATGGGCCTTAAAATGGGCAATTTTAAAATCCCTGATATAAAATACCAAGGGATGCTTACACTTACGTTGGTCCTAAGTAAAAAAGAATTAATAGCGCATGTATTTTGATACCCGGTATATTATCTGAATATCTATTCAGAATATCTGATAGGTACATCAGCTCTAAAGTAATGTTTGTGGAAATTAATTTAATGAAAATTATTCAGTAATTTTTTTCCAATAAGATATATATCTTCGATGTTTCTAATTCTGTTAAATCTCACGAATCCAATAAGATGACAAAACTAAATTTTAGGTAATCTGTGGTAGGTAGGTACCTAAAAGTTAATCTTTTACTTAAACATTAATGACTAAGTTACGTTATTGACTGAGGTATTTTCTCGCACACAAATATCTACGATAAAATCATTTTATCTTCACCTCTGCAAAATTAAACCACCAATTTTAAATTCTGCGTTTTCATATTACAAATATTCTAATCCATTATAATCTCTCCATAATTATAACATATGCCACCTGTTCCTTTTTGTATTTTAATTAAAGCCATTTAAATATAAATGATACAACCATAATAACACAAACATTAAAACGAGCAAATTCTTCAGTTAGAATCTTCATCGCTTATTTAATGAAGGTTTTATGTTTTCGGATGCAGTTTATTGTGGACAAATTCAAATGTTTTCATGGGAAAGGGACCGGTTAAAAGGCAATAAAATATTTCGAGCAAATTACCTAAATTGCGTCTTTTAGTTTTGTTATTTGTTTAAGCTTTACAAGCTCCCATGCGAATTGAACAGATATGGCGGTTATATAAGTTTTCTTCAAAGGGAAATTAGCAATTACAAGAAGATTGCCATTTTTAATATTAAAGTCAGTATTCTCTCCTGTAATATAAAAGTAGGTAATCTGTTTAGTGGTTATTTCAGGCGTTATACCACAGAACAAATGTATAATTTAAGCTGTAACTAAATAATATGTGTTCTCAAGGGAAGTAAATTTCGTTGCTCTTTTAATCTACCACTCGATTAGACTAAACTTATTAAATACGTGAATATATATGTATTAACGTATATAATATAAAAAAACAAATTAAAAATGTGAATACATGTTCAATTTTATAGTATGTTGTTATATAATATGCAAGAGTAAAATGCGTAATCTTATTGGACTCAAAACACCGTTGACAAATTCCAATAAAACCAAAACAGATCAACAGATCGGCACCTCTCAATGTAATGTACACCTTTATAGCCTATCAAGAATATTGTCATGTTCAATTGTATCCAGTAATTCACAATTACGACACAGCTCATTAGTTCAACTTCGGTTCCGAGCAAACTCGATACAAGCCGGTACCGAAAGCTGTAGTAACCGATCCCGTCGCTCTCTTGAGAATTTTACACATCATAATACTTTCATAAAAAGAAAAAAAGCTAGACCACAACCCGACCACGTGCAGCCTTTAGCCTTTATAAAAAGAAAATAAAATCTTCACTTTTTTTCCCGCCTCCCCACAGTGTAGGGTTACACAAATGGAACTTTGTATTCTGAACGTAACGTATCGAAGTATGCTTTGTGCTATACAATAAGGTTTGGGTTGTGTATAAATATGCGTTGAGTGTGTGTGTGTGTGTGTTTGGATCGTGCAGTACGCGCGTCTATTTACCCTCTATTGGTCTAGAGTCCAGGGCGGTAGGGTCCACTAGGGAGGCTATTGTGTAAGTATGCAAACTGTTAAGAGGGCTATTGTTAAAGGAAATGGGCCCTTTATTGAGTTCAATTAGTTTGCAAAATAGAGTCAAGGCTTCATTAATTTGTTTTTGAATTACGTAAGCAAGAAGGTGTTAGGTAAAATATCAATTTTACTTGTATTTTTAGTTTCATAACCATAATTAAATATGCTTTAAATAATTCACAAGACACCCTATCCTTTTGTTGAATAAGTACCTTATATAGAAGTAGCTCTATCACCAAAACTCCATCTCTAAGATTCAATAACACCCAACTTACCACCAAACCCTATGTATTTGCAAACCATTGCGTCCGTTTTACCAACAAAAGGATTCAATAGGTCTCCTTCACGTTAGTATTAACCATAAATCTACGTTTGTAAGATTCTCCATTTCCAACATTTTACTAAATAATGGCACTTAATAAACTACACGAGTATCTACTTACTACACAACTTTACACATGTATAATATAGGTAGGTCTATATCTATATTGTTTTCTTTTACTGTGATTGTATATTTCTTCTCATTATTTATAGCTTGAAGGTTGGCTGGTAGGAAAATCTATATAGAATTATGCTCACCATAGGTATATACTACATTTGTACAAAGTGTTGATAAATAAATAAATAATCCTATCAATTTCCCGCTTAAATCAAAGTGTCATTGATAAAACAATCACGAGCATAGATAAGTGCGCGTACGCACGCCCGCCACGCGTCGCCGCTGCAGGCATTCCAACGCATCATGCGGGCGTCACAATAAATAATACAGGATTATAATATTATAATAATGTTACCCAGAACGGTGGTTTGAATAATGTGATGGATAGACAGAAGTTATAACGGATACATTGTGTTGGTCCCGACGAGTATATTGGGTTCTATTGAAAGTGTAGTATCACGTAATTTATCTACTTAGGTATTAGATTTGTTACATAAAGCGTGGTTTGAAGATACTCTAACATATAAATTATTATCTGCTTAAAAATGATAAAAAAAACTTGCAAGCATCCCAGTTTTAAAGAGTATGTAGAGTTCTCAGCTTTCAATAGATAGCAGTGTTCAACAACATCTGTGGCCCTCACCAAACTATACATACAATTCTGCAACTATAAAAATTTCCACATCACAATAATTACAGAGCTAAATAAGGATTCTTAGAGACACACACCCCGCCCACAGACCACACCTGCGTCTGATTTGAGAGGAGGGTACACCTAAATAAAAATTTGTATGTACGGAATTGTCATTTCCATTCAAATCTAAAATCATCATAAAATTTCTGCTCTATCGGGAATTGAACCCAAGAACCAGTTTCCGCTAGCCGCATAAGTGCGTACACCACTGTAGGTACAATGTGGACCTAATTATTTTGCTTAAAAATAAAATCAACAGTACCTACAGGTGTATTATAATATGTTGATAAGCAATTTAAAATAAATTACTTCAATATTATCACCGAATTACGTAAGGGACGAGCCTTGACTCAATTGTAATATGTAGTTATTTCAGCAAATTACACAACATAAAAATAACACCTTTTCAATGTTTCTGTTTAAAATGTACTCCGTACGATTAAAAACGAAAAACAATTACAGATGGTAACTTTATTGATATGTAATAAAAATGATAGTAATTGGAACTGTGTTTGCTTATAGGTGGAATTATTTTTAACAGGCCAATAAAATTTACATGAATTCACTACATTTTTATTTCAATTTTATGTATGATATGCGAACACTTGATAAGTTTGCGAATGTAGTTTCTTTTGCAGTTTTTCAAAGGCTAATTGATGGGTCAATGATAGGGGTGAAATCAGCTCCATAAACCGCAGATCCTTATTATTATATTAGATACAGAAACAGAAATTTAAACTTATAATTCAAATCACTGCTTCACTGGGAATCGAACCCAGGTTCCTCCACGCAGGAGGCACCGGCGTTCTATCCACTGCGCCACGCAGGTCGTCATTATGTGACGTCATTAATTAGTATTGATCGGTTTATAAGCAGGAGTGCGAATTTTAGCTTTGAATAGCTTGCACTATCATTTGAATTTTAATAGGTAGGTTTGTCTGTACCTATAATCTACATACCTATTAAAAATATCAGTAAATTAGTCGCAAACCACTACCTAGACTACTTAAAGTCGTCTCAAATAACGTAACCATGGCAACAGCACCAATCGAAACAAAACAATACCATTAAATCAGATGATGGGGGTATTGGCACTGGCAGTAGTTCGCGTGAATTCCAATGGCTCTACCACTAATACAACCCCACAAATACTTTGATTATAACATTCGGTTAACTACCCCTAGACAGGGTGACCACGCGGTCACGCCACGCGTTTACTTCTATTAGATTATCATCACAGAATTGACAGCATTGACAGCATGTGCCAGTCATTCGAATGGATGCCGACACCTAAATCGTTTTCCGATTGTCAGATTCTAGCAAACGTCAGTGGTTCCTAAAGTGAAGCTCAATTTTTTTAGATTGGACTAAGCGCGTTACTAATTTCAGTGTAGGCGAGATGTGAATAATGTTCTCCATACTTTACGTAGGCAGGAACGTAGGTAGGTGTCTTGTATTGTAATTTATAGCCTTAAAACAAGAAAGGAAATTATAGCTAAGTAATGCTTGTTTAGTCTAATTTTTCATAGTGGAAGATCTTATATACATAGGTTCGCATCGTATAAGATAGAAAAAGCAAGATGGCAAGTTTCATAACAATTCTTTTCGTGAACACATAATACCTAACTAGGTATGTTCTTTTTGGCTCTACATAAAGGTTAACATACACTGTATTTATATTATATTATAAGTACGACGCGTCCATATTGTGTTGTCAAGATTGTTTGTTGATGCGACTTGAATATTTTATTGAGCTGTTGCATACAATAATAATATGATGCGAACACGTTGACATTTAATAGACCCCAGAATGCACCGTATCATCATATTTCATCTCACCGTGCGTTAAAATTTTATGCTCTAGTCTAGTTTTATATAACGTCCAGTATAATTAGTGGTTCTTGAATTATAGCATCCATGTCTGATAATTAAGGTCCTCGCTGCAAAAAGTAGTAGGTGTATATTAATGCGCACTACATGAATTTGCATAGATTATTGTCAGACGTGTGCTATCAATTTTATCGAGGCACATATCTCCTCGCTTATCCTTATAATTATTAGACATAATACGGCTTAAAAGCTTGATTAATATTTATTAATTATAGGTTTTATCGCTACAAAAAGCGAATGTAAAAAAGACTATCTGTACCTACTGCTTATGGTTAAGAAAGGAATAAATCAAAAGGAAACGCACACAGCCTGCACGCAAACGTAGAGTAGAACGTAAACAGCCCTTGCGCGGAGGCTCGGTTAAATAAATGGTGTAACTAGAGCCGGGCAGCGCGCACGCACACGCTCGCGCAAGACGCGCGTCGAGGCGCGAGGCGGCCGCACACACGCGCGCTCCCTTCTAATCGGCGCTTTCCTTCGCGTGGCGGTCGTGTGTGTACTTGTGTAGCATCCCCGTTAAGGGGCGCAGGTGTGGCGTGGTGAATGACGCTGCCGTGGGAACCCACCTCAACCCCGAGTTCCCATGATCGCCGCCACCTGCCACCTGCCGTACTACGCATAATTCGCGTTCGTAAATGAACGGTAGTGACCACGTGTGCCCACTTTTTTCATCTCGACGGGGACGCGGAAGACTGGTGGAGCCCAATTAATTTTATCTTAATGATACCGAAGCGACTCGACCGGCGTCTCGGAGGGTTGATGGACGTTTCTGGTTATCGATTATATAGATTACTTTACAACAAAATCCGGTTATAAATTGTAGGATTATAGATCCCGGACGTCTAGAGGTCTATACTATTATTATATGTTTAATTCTAAAAGATAAAGGAGTTGTGAATGTTAATTACGATCCAATTTGCGATATGTCTGATAACATTAAGTCTTAAGTGTCCTGATAAAAAACTGCATGAACAAAAAGATCAGGGATGGAACAACTTATTCATCTAATGTTCCTGCATACCAGCAACTCAATTCCTGTCCTTAGAAAAGACTTAAACAACAGAAGACAGTCATTCAAATGTCTGTAAAAATACGAGGACTTAACATAAAGATATTATTATATTTACGGTGATGGAACTCCTATAAAATAGGTGTGTAAATAAAAAATGTTAATTTTCTTAATGCCAATCGCAAGCATCTATTGTCGGTTACTAAAATTCTGAGTTAATAACGGCAAAGGGTGAAATACTTATTATTTAACCTATGCCACTTGTTACGATACCTGTTATACTAACATGTTACGGTTCGGCGATTTCCATTGAACAGACAAACAAGGAAAATAAAAGAAACTTTCAATGACCGCGCCACATTTCTCTTAGAGGTAGCGATTGCTATACATATTAGTATCGTATAATATTTATCAATACCCAGCTTCTGCAAGCTCGCTAGCTCAGGCATATGAAATCAAATTGATATAATTTGTACAATTCCTAGCAAAGTTAAAAGGATTATTTCAGATCTATAGCAGTTATCTATTCTGCTGACTGCTGAAGAATGGAACAATGAGTTACTTTTTTTGATTAACTTGTTACCCCACCATACCCACAACCTAACTGGTGCAATAAGAAGCGTTGAGCGAAGGGTTCCGGGTTCGATTTCCAGCAGAGCTTTGATTGATGAGTTTTACTTCTCGTTTGAATTGAAATTTCTGTTTCTGGTATGGGTATTCGTGTTCTTGCTTATGTTAGAACATAGCACCCACGATACGGGTGACTCCAAGTGTGGGGCTATGAATGTGAAGTGTTATTTTTTTACCGCTGTCATGACAAAGGGTGGCATATTTATCATTTAACCTTTGCCACTTGCTCACTTGTTGTCGCGACAGGTAGATCGGTACACACGTGTTCCGGACCGGCGATTTTATTGTTCCGTATTTTATTGACAAAATCAAAATTATGATGCACACATCGAAATAGCACGTCTTCTGAGGAACTAAAACGCTTCCAAGATTTCTTTTTCTTAGCTGCATTAATTAAGAACAATATTTAAATACAATACCATATTCTACAAATGTTTCCAATCAATCAAAGTTCCTTGGAAACGACATTTACGAAATTAAAGGTTTTTTACAAAATCATGACAACACCAGTCCTATCATCACGTCAATCTGTTCGTTGATCGTCGTCTGTTATTGAATTAAAGAAAAATTCAAAAAGCAACTTTTGGCATTTTTTATAGGAAGTAGGGTTAACTGACAATGTCCTTCCTTGGTTACACTATCCGGAGGACGTTCCGGTTTACGCAGAATTGGTTGTTTTTATGTGTGTGCGTTATGAACGGCCGTTGGTGCCGCGGACGGAAGTAAAGAGTCGTAAACACTGTGTCGGAAGTATTTCCGATGGTATGAAGGGCGTCTTTGTAAAGTGCACAGTGCACACTATACAATAAATGAAGTGTTATCTATCAATATCAATTGTTTATTTTTAATGAAAAACCTGTGCAACCTATTTTATATAAGAAATTATATATAGAAATTATATATAACAATTGTATAATTTCTTGTTACAAGAATTACGAGTATATACGATATAACAAGAAAGATTTTTGGAAGTGCCATATGACGAAAGCTGTTTCTATAAATCAAGCTTTTTTTGTTAGCTTTGATATCTTGTCCATGACATAGACAATTGACTGCAAACAAGTTAAGTTTATGTTAAGTTCGTTTATGGAGAAATAGAATAGGTAACTACGTTGATATTGTTGAGAAACTTGAAAAGTATGACATCTTTAAGTGAGATACAAATAGATTATACTTCAGCCGCAACATTTAGACATTCATTTACTGCGATTTAAAAAAATGTACAAATTTTGTCAATACTTACTCATCGAAAATCAAGCCTATCAAACATATAAGCATTAACATCCTACTAATAAAACGCCTGATTACATCGTTGTTGACTAAAAAATTAACCACCTGTTGATCGGGGTAAAATAGAGGGTGAAATGAGGGTTGAAATGACCTTTCCAATCCGTAACGTACTGTTCCGGTATGTCAGGTAGCGTTCGTTTGTTCCGGTCCGTTACCGATGCCGGACGTCGGCACGAGCGTGCCGTGTGCGTTATTGGCTGACCGTTGATACCCTTGTGACGGTTGCTCATTAGGAATTAAACTAAGCCGCTCAAGCTTTACTTTGCAAGAAGTACAAAATCGGCGGCTCGCGTCAAGTTTTTCGTACGACAACGTCATTGCGAACATTATTTCGTCGCTTCTCACTGCGTATTGCTACGACGGTTAGGACAGCTCCATTTAGAGACCATTTGAATGTTATCACGTTGATTGGTCGGTTGGTTGTGTTGCATTGGAACAGCGTTGTGGAGTATGCTCCAGACCTTCGTCTGTGCTCCATAGTGGGACATAAAAAAGGTTTGCAGCCAACGCTAGAAAAAGTTGTGTTCGATCAGAAACTTGAAGAGTTCAAAAATCTACACAGAATACTATAAGGCCTTACCAATGTTATGGTGATCTACAAAATAAATATATTAATGCTACTAATATATTGTATGTAAATGTAGCCACTGCAAATTTACACTTAATGTTTATTATTAAGTTACAGTTAAAGGAAAACATTTTGGATCGTAATTGGCAACTAAGTGCAGAGACTTCCTGGGCGAAATGAAAGCACAAAGTTATGAAATTACATGTCTTAAAAACTCATCACAAATCGCCTTACAAATTAAAGCGTTCGACTCCGGAAAAGGAAAAATGAATGCCGCTACTTGTTTTATACCGTTATTTCAATATAAGTAAACAACACTTGATATGTTTGTACGAGTAGGTACCTAATATAATAAAATTGTAAAATTGGTTACCTCTAACTATTTGTAAGATTTAATAACTATTTGTAAGAAGGTGTACATAATTTACAAAATACGGGTATACGAGTATAAAAGGCCTTTTAGAAAATAATTTGAGTTTAAAATATTCTTGAATACCTATTGACTCTCTCTTTGCTAAATTCATTAAGTATTAGGTACTTTCATTACACGTTGAAGCTTTGTTCTTGGAAAAATATTTTCGCATCTTGTTCACATTCTTAAATTTATTTTTCATTTAATTTCAGTGCCGCAAGAACATAGCGTATTATTCACATAAAAATTTATCACTCCAGAATTGTTATCGACGAAGCATAGGCGGGATAAATCCATAGTTAATGAACAGTCAGAAGGCACCCCGGAGCAAATGTCTTCTCTCCCGACCAGTAATTACTTGACGTGTTCTGTTAAACATAATTATCTGTAGGCGTATTCAGAACACTGTAATCACCATGTACACTCATTGCGCTACCGTTGCCGGTTCAAAAAATAAATGATTTCATTATGCACAAATTTTAATATTCAATAACCGAATAAAAAATGCCCCTAATGACATGGCCATGGACCTACTAGTAATAAGCTCATTTATTAAATCATGGCAGGTCGACCTTTAAATGGTTTTGGGTATCATATCTGAAAATTTAGATTATCATTAATTATTTTTTATTATTTTAGTTTTATTTAAGTTATTTTTTTGCTTCACATGGGCATATTAGAAGAGATTTTTATGTTGTGAAGTAATTTGTTTATGTTTTGTATATATGTACATATTTTGTAAATATTAGATGATGTGGTTTTAAATGTAAATATTAGATGATGTGGTTTTAATTTTAAGGTTTTATAGTTTAATTAAATAAGTTAAGTTGAAGTTACATTACATTCAGGTGTCTGCCATACTTAATTAATTATTAAGGGAACGTAAACACCAAAGTGATTCACTCGCAGTTCCTGCGTCTCATCTCAGTTTGTCAAGAGTCATAACACGCCACGTAAAGGTTTGCGTCAACGTAGTCATTTTTCGTGTTTTGAAAAGGTGTCGATATTGAATATTGATTGATACTACATATAATTGATATTGATCGATCGTAACAATATAGGTAAGCAAATTGATTTTTGATGATGAAAAATTGCACAAAATTACACTACTAGGTGTAATTTTTTAGTTTTATGATGATAAATTACAAAATATAAGAGCATCAAAACTACTGTTGTTTAATCTAAAATCATCACATACTTATTAGTTATTACCAACTAGCAACTGTATAAAACAAATGAAGTAACACTGAACTAAGTTAGACAACAAAAATCTGCAAAAATAGAATTAAATAAAATATTTTGCTTAAGCCCTGATGTAAACTTAATAAGGTAAAGTACCTATACCTACACATATCCAAAGCACTTCCGTCATACTTATATGCTTGGAATATTATTATGACCATTTTCCATGTCCATTTCGGCGTAAATTGCAAAGTAAGTTACTTTTTTCTTTCTTTTCTTTAAATTAAATGTTCTTCGTGTAACCGTGTCTGTAATTTAAAGAGCCATTACATTTTATTGGTTACTCGTAATAGATCCCAAGGTAGTGATTACGAGGCGTTTTAAAAATCTGATATTTACTGTTTCCAACTTATTGTACTTAGTCGACTTGTTCTTACGAATGATAGAGTAGTTGTAATAACTACTTTACCTAAGGATCGTTCGACGAATGTATGTGCAATGGTTGACTGCTGAATTTTATTGGAGAATTGTATGGGATGTTTACTCTATTTTAGGTAGAGATTAGTGCCTGATATAGGTAGTCTATTTCATTTTTGACAACTTGAGTGGCGCAGTACCAGTAGCTAGGACGCCGGTGCGCTGCGTGGAGTGATTGTTCGATTCCCAGCGGAACAGAGATTTGAATGATGAATTTGAATTTATATTTTTGTTCGGGTGTGTAGTGTTCTTGTTTTTGTGGCATGACCATGACACAGGGAATCCTCGTAGTAGTTTTATGAGTGTAAAGCGTAATACGTCATCTACTACACTAGTTATGTAGTTTCCAAATAACTGATCTTCATCTAAAGTCATATCTAGTAGGAACCTAATAGGTATTATTTTTTTTCCATTTCGTTTTTAATTTGAAGTTCCTTAGTATTGACATGATTCTGATCATGATATCAATCCATTACTCGTCTGTGTATCACCTATGATTGTAGTAAGCTTAATATACCTAGAACCTAAGTTACCTTTATAGGTATGTAGGTAAATAATAATTATAATTTAAGTAATTTTTAAACCATATTTAATTAAAATTAACAGGTAATTAATTGTAGTACTTACTTATTCTTCTTTCAAAATTTAAACTTATATTATTTTTTTTTCTCATAAAACTACTCACGTATGAAATTTCGGTAGCCAGACTACTTAGTTTCCTACCATATCGAGGCCCTCAATCATGAGCTCCCGCCGACGTCGAAGTTGCTTACTATGCAGCATGGTAAAGTTTCAGCTCTACGTAGAGAACGTATTGTCAGTACACGCTAGAGCTAAATGGTAGTAACGCGCTATGATTACGAGCGACACCTGGGGACAGTAATGACTAGTCTGTTGTACTACCGATGTTATTGTCTTCATCTCGGCGCTGATAGCTAGATATTGTATACTTTGTAAGAATCCATTACAAATGTTAATGTGCACCTCTGATAGCACTTAATTTTTTTCATGAACTTCCAATAATCAATTTTCCTATGATTATACTCGTAGATAGCTATTAAAAGAAAAAAAGTAAATCGGTTTGTATTCTATCTTACAGGAAATAATCACAGGACCTAAGTACGAGTAGGTACTAGCATTTAACACATATATCTCTCTTATCTTACGACTAAACGTTACCTATGCTGCTTAAACACAACATTTACTACTGTACGGCAACCGCCCACGTGCGTCCAACGCCTCCATTAATATCCCCTGGCGTGAGATATATCACGCGTACGCAATATTTATTCACATCCATTAAATATATGTAAATACAAGCAGAGCTCAAATAGGCGCAAACGCGGGAAAAGGTCACGCATCGATCTTTACAAGCGTGCTTCATTTAAGCGCACCAATTAAGGGTGACTTAATAAATTCAAACATAAATAAAACACGCCACATTTAGTCCTTCAAAAGCGTCGCAAAAAAGCCTGTCGTCTGATAACCGAGCCGCACCAAAAAAGTAAGCAGTATCATTAAGCACACAAAATATGTTTTCCATTTACACAGACGCTTCGAGCCGGTTATAATTTTGTATATGCTGAGTGTTTACTCAGTAAGAAGTGCTTCGGATCGGTAACACCTGCCGCGTTTTCCCACGGCCGCGTTCGGGTATCTTCGGGCGAGCTCGGCGCCGGTCGGGTGCGCGCAGTCTACTTGCATACAAATTACGTACAAAGTTATAGATAGGTGGTATTGTATTGGTGCGTGCTTATCTCGCCCGTCACGCGTCAACGGCGATGTGGCACGACCCTAATGCTTTTTGATGTACGTGCCTTCGCATATCTATTGCATTGCAATGTACCTACTTACATGCCTAATATAATATCTAATCGCAATCTATATCTTGCTATAGGCAATATTGTTCTATTTTGGGGCCTTGTGCAGAATATGTACTTCGTTTAAAGAGTTTTTATCAAATCAAATCAATTTATGGGTTCTTGAATAAGTATAGTTCGTACGATCGAAAATTTCTCTAATTAGGTACTTATTTTGATACCTGTGAGCCGTCAGCCTAGACCTTACTCTGTGTATCAGTGCAGTGTAGTGTCGGATTGATAAATTAAGTTTTATGCAAACTTGGCAAAATTACACACAATACACATAACTTGTAGGTATATCTATCAAGATGAGGAAACTAGAAATCGAAATTGTCCTATAAAGAGAGTCTCCAGCAGTATTTAGATAATGAATTAATGAAATTATTTAAAACTATAATGATTAATTTTTATATTGTTACGCCTAAAGGAAAATATACCTTTTAGTACACAAACAAAACAAAAATAGAACTGACTACTGACCCGGTGATATCATTACCTTATTTAAACGAATCCGCAATTATCATACGAATGGCTTGCTTTGTACGAGTACTTCAAAGTTGTCACAGTAAGAACGGTATACTATAAAAAGCCCGACGTACTGTTTATAGGCAGCTCCGTTATACCGAGCAAAAAGAATTGGTCACACATTTACGCACTACGGCAAATAGTAAAAATAGTGGGGAAATAAATAAAGTTTAATTGGCTCGAACAGGTATGGACGAGTTGCGTCGATTTAGGGTTAAGTTTACGCTAAGAGCAAGTAGGTACTTAACCTTCGTAATCCGTCTATCTGTCGGTTCTCTCTGAATGTAGAGACATCAGTATTAAATAAATCGGCTTTATTAAATTGTGAACGTCTCTACATTTCAACTCTCTCTTAGCTTGCGTCATTATTCTACACCTACATTTATACTACTTCTTCCCTTTTTGTTTTGGTCTGTTTTTTCTTCTCTTTCATTGACTCTTCTTACATAAATGCTTCTCATGTCACATTTTTTTACGTCTCTTCCTCGTCATCTTGTTGTCTTTGGAACAATGTTCAGCTCCAAATATTCCGGAATTATAGACGACTTAATAGCTTTTTTATAATTCAGTCAAAAATGGACGATAGGCGTTTTTGACTGAATTATAAAAAAAACTGGGTGGTTTTATTTAACTCCACCAACCCACACTAGGCCAGCGTGGTGAACTAAGGCCTACAACCTACATCTTTCATCATCATTGCGAGAGAAGACCTAACCTTGCACTCACTAATTGTACCTTTTGTATGGAACCCTTCATATTTAAATGCGATATGCACATGACTGGTTTATATTCGTAGAGCGATGCAAAGTGAATACTGCAACAGTGTAGATGTACCGTTGCATGTACCGGTGGACACTGGACCTCGGACAATGCTTTGTTGGACATACTGACAAATCATTGGCTTTAAAAGCCATAGCGTGTTCGGACAAGTTAAATTAATTGCGTTATTAACGAGATGTGATGATAGCTTGCGTTGTTGTTTATTGCAGGGTGGACCATTATAGGTAGTAGCGTTGAAAACTTTTCTCTCGACAATTGAAAAGTAACCACAGATTATTTTCAATTTATGATCTGTAAATGGTGGTCACTTCACTATCTAATATATAGAAAAACTGCAGCCTATTGACAAAATATATAAGCACTGCTATTGAGGCTGAGGCTATAGGTCAGAGAATGTGTGAACTATTGACATAATACAAAAACTAAATACCTAGTTATTTACACTAATTATGTTAACCGTTAAATCTGATTTTTAAATTTACTAACGAACAATTTCGCGCCCCTTAATTGATTTTAGTGGGGCGCAAAATCGCCTAATCCTCGGTTAGTTCCCAACTTGCACCATCCTACATATCTAATATAGGTACGACTCTCACAACAAACACAAACGAAATAAAAGGTATGAAATTTTAATTAAGAAATAAATAAGGAACTAGCTGCGTGGGGGCGGAGGCTACTTCATTCTACAAAAATAAACTTCAAGTAATGAATAAAGTATCTTTCTATGAACGGTTACGGTTACAGAATCAGAGTTTTAGAGAAATAAATGGCCATTCTACAAGATGCTATTGAAATTAAATTAATTCACAATTAAACTAACCAGACAGCATTAAAGAAAAATAACAATCTATCACAATATAAGCAATAACGATCACTTTGTAGAGGAATTACGTATATTGTGCGTGCAAATAAAAAAACAATTAATTGCATTAACGATCTTAATTAATTTTATTGAGTAAAATATTTTTATTCGGGTCGCAGCCAACGATAAATAACATTACGTGTTCAGCGACGGTTGAGGCTTCATAATCTTTTTGTACTTTACCCCAACGAGTGTTAATTAAAAATCAATATGACCGCAAAAACTACTTAGGTATGCGATATCTTGTAGGTAACTACTGTACAGTCACGAAAAAAATATACGAATACGAGCTCATTTAGGCACTGGCTGGCTGGCAGTTAGCAGTAACTTTTTTCAGTTTTCCAGCAGTGGCATGGCCAGTTTTTTTTTCAACTAATCTGAAAGTAGACACATTCCTCGAGCAGCTAAGATCTGGCATTGTTTTTGGAAAAGATTTGCGATTGTCTCCAATTTTTTATAGCCCCCCCCTAGGTTTTTATTAGGTATTTCTTGGATGCTATGGACACACAAAACTTCATCATTCAACCTCTGGGAATTGAACCCTGCACTCTGAGTCAGTGTATACAGCAATCAGAAGATGGACTAATTTACCTTCCCTTATGTGGAGGTAGGTCACATGCTGATTATAAATAATTATACTTATTAGATTTTGAAATTGGTCACTACATATTCCAACCTCAAAACAACCAGAAGCTACACATCTGCAAAGCTAATTTAAAAAACATATCCATCCATTCAAATTTGCATCAAGAAGATATTTATACCCCATTCACACGACCTAACGCTAATGACGGAGCCTTAAGGCTGGCTAGTTGGAAAAATAAGACGTTATTTTTTGCAAAAACAATATCTTTTTAAACACGAGTGTACACCGTTTCCCGCTATAGAGCGCACCTGCCCAGTTCTCCCACGGTGTGACTCGTTGGCGCTTTTTGCAATTTTGCCCCCTCTTTTGCATTTAAACCGACCACTTTCCATGCAATTTCGTAATTTTCGGAGAAGCACGCCTCGTTCCTCATGTTCGGGCGGTCTTGACATTTTTTGGCGTTTCTGTGACAGTTTCTGAATCGCATTTCGTAGTTACCCACTAATTGAGTCATCACAAGCGTGTAAGTGGTTAAGTAGGTAGGTAGGTAGGAAAAGTAGGAACGCTTTCATGTTTGTATTTATTTTTAAATATAAAAAGACGACGATTTACAATGTTACGTAGGTACTTAATATAATAAAAAACAATATAGTATAATTAATTGTCTACAAAATGAATATGCCATCCACCTAATAGCTCCGCTTGTGGCAGGGTGCTCAGAACGCTAGGAGCGGAACCGCGTAACTACGACGAAATATAAGTAGATATTTTATCGAACGGTAGGTAATAAGTAGGTATTTTATAAAGAAATGTATTATTCAGGAAAGAGTTTCATAATATAGTGTAGTTTTATAAGGGTAGGAACTACTCAGTTACGGGAAATTTGTTATTCTTTCACGGAAAACGGCTGAATGATAGATACGGATGAAAATTTACAGGTAAAAGTAAACGTATATACTTAGGTATGTACCTAAGTACATACGTTTACATTTACAGCTAGGATATATATTGGATTAACAAATTAAGCACTAATTACATTTGTAAGGTACCTACCAATTTACTTAGATAGGTAAAATAAACCCATAAACCCTGAATAAACTTTACTGACGTTTTATGTTTCGTAAAAAAGGGTGACATATTATTTTTAAATTACAAGGTAACTTGCCAAAAAAAATATTAACGTATCGTAGGTATAAGAGGCAAAATATATTATTCGACGACAAAAAATTACCACACAGGTGTTTTCATTGTTATTGTTCAAATATGCATGGGTTTGCTATTGTGTTGCGAAGGGGCGATGCGAGACCCAATTTTGGATTTGGCCACAGTTTTTTCAAAATTTGGGTCAAAAAGAGGAAAAAAAATAAAATTGGTCCACAGGTTGGAAGAAAAGGTTAGAAATATGATTTATAAGATAATCCTGTTCATATTGTCATGATAATGTTAAAGTTGAGAAGTAGGTACCTACCTACGTACCTACGAACTACTACTTACCTACCCATAGCACACCCAAGTGAAGATAGACACTAGACAATACCTACATGTTCTATGCTAGATTAGAAATTTTTAGAATAATTCGTTTACATTGATTTTAGTAATATCTACTTATGATAAGTAGGTACCTAGGTACTTAATGTTTCGTGTTAAGTTGCACCTACATACCTACATACGTGTTGGTAGGTTGTGTGTAGGTTTGTAGGAAGGTACTTAGATACATAAAATGATAAGTACTAATTTATATCCAATAGTCTAGACATAACGTTATCTCTACCTACCTACACGCAAAGAGAGGTAAAACATCATACAACAACATCAAAAAGGTCCTAACATCGTAAATCATAATCATCAAAGATTTTCCCTAACGAATGGATCGGAAAAGCTCTGCACGCCTAGCGCTGGCGCGACCCGTGATTGGTGCGCGCATGGCCAATAGAAGCGCGGCAATGCCCGTGTAGCGCGCACGCCTACCTAACTTCTATTTTCAAATTCGAACCGCAGAGTTCTAAATTAGCATACATTCGATTCTAGGTGTATTTTCTTTTAAAAGCAGAGATAATCTTAAATTTAAAGATCGAATGCGTTTCATTTCCAAAACAAGATTGAAAAAAGGATTTATTTTTTATTTAATTTCCGATCTGTCGTCTTCAATTCGAAACTGTCAACATCAGGGCAGATGGGTTAAATTGGTGTCTGACACGAAAAATTCAGGACGACTCTATCAATTACTATGATAAACATTGACGTTACACGCAATACAGTGCGTATCAGATCGCAAATGACCCAATCAACAGAGAACGGGTACTCTCGACCTATTTGAGATAATTTATGAGTTCCTTCGTAAGGAAAGTAAGCTTGACATTCTGCGCAATTAACTCAGTTCGACAACTGGGAGACAAGATTGGCATTTCGAAGCGGAAATCGACTTGGATGGCTGTTAAACGTCCAATATTAATTACGTGCGAAAATAAAATGGCATCCATAAATGTCGATGAAATTAAAAAAAAATATTCTTGTAAAACATCCATAGCTTGTAGCTGGTGGTAAAATAAGGCAGGTTAACTATGTAAGACCTAGAACTGTGTCAAAATCATGACTCACCACAAAAATACTCAGTTAAAGACACGGTAGGTACACCAGATGGAAATAAAGAAATTGACTATAACTAGGTATTAACTATTGCTCTTGAAAACATATTTATTTATTGAACACGAATGCAGAATTTTACCTACCAGGTTATTTATTTAATTTTTATAAAATAGGGTGATGTGTTTAACAAAATAAGTAGGGATATTGAATAAAGGTTCCTACATGGACACTACGAATTATCATTAGAAAGTGAACGAAGTTCGTAGCAGCGTTATTGTAGCACTTGGTGCTACGGATACGTACCTAAATGGCTTTGAATAAACTTTATTTATCATAAACACTAGTGATAACAATAGTACCTACTTATGTTGTGTTAGTCGTATCTAGAAAATACCTACTAGATACTTATGTATGTATATTTTTAGTTCTAATATTTTACTTCCTACTCATAAATATCTAACCTTATCTATAAAATTTCTAATTGATATGGATAGAGATTACCTATCAAAAATTTACATTCGATATTTCAAATTTCAAATCATTGTAAGTCGCCTCTATTTTCGTAATCACATCCATGGACTCACGAAAAAGGTACGTGGCTCATAAAGGAAATGTAAGAAAAATAAAAAAGAATAAAATAAAAATTGACCTAACCTAAATCATTTCGCGCCTTCTTTACTGACATTGCTAACGCCATCTAGTTCATTTTGTAAGTACTAAAGTAATAGTTCCATTACTGCCCGTTGGCGCTACTGTCGCTATACAAGGCTATCTTGTAGAGTTCGCTACAATTTGAAAAGTCAATAGAGCAAAATTTTTGTAATCGTAATTTTTGTTTTTGTAAGTAGGTAACTAAAAATATAAATCCATAATGGTATCTATACTTTCTTAAACTATATTTTAATTTAAATTATATGACCACTAAGTTTTTATCCACTACTTTTTATCTTGTGCCTTAATATACCTACAAAAAATAAGTTAACCGGCACTTTTAAATCAGTATTCAGGAAATCGCAAATACATTATACATAGATTTTTTTCAGAAAGTTTTTATAAACAACAAATAACTATCTTGCAACTTTGCGCTACTATCAATTCAACATTAATTTATTCATTTTACTTTAATTTAATGAGTGTGCTTTACACAAAATTTACTATATTGCCTGTTTATACTCGTAATAACTTTACTGTTTAACCTTATTGTACAATCCACTGAAATATTTCTAACTTTGAAAACTCTGAAACAGAAACAGCGCCCTCTTTTGTAAGCTTGCAAGAAAATCTTGGCTTGTGCTTGTGTGTTTCAACTGCCACGAGCCAATTCTATCGCTTACTCCCTTATTCTTACCAATACTATACGTGCCTCTCTTTCATTCGGCACGATTCTGTGCTGCTCGTGTCACGTCGTGCGTCTCTCTCTTATCACATCGATCATTGATCTTTGAAATTCGTCGGTGAGTCGAGCGGCGCGCGCGCAATCCTTCGGCGGCCGATGTCTATCTCTCTCACACGCGCGCGCCATGGTTACCGTTGTCTCGTGTTTCTTTTATTGGCGTTTTATTATTTCTTGTAGATGATCACGCGATTGTAAGCTGTCGCTCGGCGCGCACACGTCACGTTTTGCGTCCTCGTCGGGCGTTGGGGCGAAAGGATGTTATGTCTCTTTCCGTCCGGCGCACGTCGGACTCGCTGCCGTGCGTCGATGTTTTGGGAAGTGCACCCGCCCGGCGTTCCCACGGTTCACCTTCGGCCGACTTCCTTACGAAAAAAACAAACAAGAGCACTTTGTTGAAGAAAATCGACGTCTGCCGGTCGCGTTCAATGATTAATACAATTATGAACGCGCACGCCGCTACCTTTTCGACTTGACGGTAATAATAGATCTTTATAAAGGACACGTGGGTTTTTAACTGGACCCGGACATTTGGGACCTTGTTTTCGGTTTTAACAAGTATTCGCATAATTGTAAAGGTACTTAGGAATTCAACCATTAAGTATGGATCGCATTTTTAAAGAAATTGGAAATTTTAGAAACGACATTTTAAAGTAAATATCTTGAGTCTTGAGTTTTCAAATTTAATCTTAATAATTTATGCCCATGATTTGTTTAGGCGCGACCCCTAAATACGTGGGTAATTTATTTATCAATTACTTTACTTAGGAAAATAGAGTTTCTCTTATCTGGAGATACTTAAATAGGATAGATATAATATAAGATATCATGTGATTAGATCAATGAGAAAGATCAAAATTAAGACGGTTTAAGTGTATTTTGCTTCCGTCTGTACCTTATTTTTTTGTAACTTTAGAGACTTTTAGGTATCCTTGAGTAACACTTCATCACTTTCTCTACATTTGACTTTAGTCTACGTCTGTTGCAAACAAAAACTTTTTGAATATTAGAGAATTTTATCAATTATCGATATATATTTTATAATATTTTATCAATTATAATAACCTTACCTATTGAATTTTAATATTATTAATATACATACATAGACTTATTGCATAATAATTTTTAAACACGGAATAGTATCTAATTAAATATCTTTTATTTTCTTTTGAGAAATAAATTCTTTAACCATTTTTTTATATCATAATTGGTCGACTACTTTTGGCATCTCTGTTTTACAGTAGATACTCGTACATTTAGTTCAACATATATTTACTGAATATTGGAAGTAAATATAAAAACATTCTTTCTTATACTACCTACGTTATTAGCCGGATACTTTCTATATGACTATACTTTCATACCTACATAGTTAGATCATTAGTAGTAGTAGTACTTATTTAGACTACGGTTATTTTATACGGCTATAAATTAAATAAGTAGTTTAAAAATGACTCATACAGATAAGGTAATCTACTCAAACTATGTTAAATTATTTAACACGGACAAGCGTGGTGTAGCGCTGAGAGTAATAAAAACTCAGTTTATGGTAACATAAAATCGACTTCTTAAAAAAAATCCTGGCAAGACATTACAAGGAGTGGAATTATCTGCTGTACGATTCCTGACACATTTAAAGTAAATGTTTTAATGCTTTATGGAGATTCTAGGTACCATTTACGGTCTTGGCCACTTAACACGCGATTAAAACTAAAATAACTTTCATGGCGGTTATAATTTTACAACGTCCTTTTCTATTTTTGGAAAATTTACTACCTTATCTACGGCTACCATTATTGTCTTGATGTATTTTGTTTAATGTGATTCACTAAGTTTGCTGTTCCCATAACTACATAAAAATAAATTTAAAGGCACTATCAAACAATTTTAAATAATTTCTTGCTGAGGTAAATGTGTACCAAATAACTTTATAACTACGTTTGTCGTACGACAATGTTGCACATCAGTGATCCATTCAAAGACCTGTGTTTGAATCTTGTCGAGTTTGTTGGTCGGTTGGTTGTGTCGAATTGTCCGACCCAATTGGGACAAGGCCATATAGTTGGCGGGACACACGTCAAAATTTTCATAAATTACAAGAAACTTAAAACCTAACAATTTTATTTAAAAAAATCCTTGTGACTAAGTACTTAAGTAGTCAACAAAACACTACAACCGAGCTGTTTACACGTTCTAAATAGGCACGTTATGATTCTGTGTTATTGGAGCGGGGAGCAGATGGCGAATCTTCCTTTTATGCGGGACGCGTATTCAATCAAACGGGAGCGACGACTGAAACATGAGGACACGCCTTATGGATTAAATATACATACACATATAACGAAAATATGTACACTTATATTGATCAAAATAATTAGTAACAACTTTATACGTATATTTGTCTATTAACAGTTTTATACTTACGAGTATGTTTGTGCAAATAAACTTTTTGTTTTTGTCTTGATTTTTGATCTTTTATTCCTTAGTATATTGTAGAACAGAAAATTGTGTGATTGCTGTACTAATGACGGATGGCCCTTTTGAACCTCAGTGAGTAAGTAGGTACCAATGTCAAAGTCAAAGTCCAAAATTTTATTCATTATTAGGAACAATTTGTGCCCACTTAATGAACATGTTGTGAACAACACTTTGTGAAATGTAACCACTACGACAGTACAGTTGGACTGCATTTTTGTTTATTACCTACTCGTGTAATAAACAAAATCGTAGGCGTTGTGATAATGTATTCCGGGGTAAAACATTTGTAAGGCTCTATAGTGGAAGGTTACCTACGTTTACGACAAACAAATTGGTGGTTGAAAAAGTGAATAGATATAGATTTTAGATATAATTAATGTAGGTACCTAATTACTATTACTGAAACATATTCTGAGGCAACAAAACGTTTACACTTTATCGATAATTTCACACCTACACTTTTTTAACTAAAAGTAAAATTGACTTTAGGTACAAATACAGCACTCAATTCAATTAATTTGCATATTATGGCTAGGTAGGCGTGTAATAACGAATGTAACACTAGTCAGTGGTAGGTGCAAATCTCACAGGAACACGTTAACTAACTGCATTACACCTAACGTCTCAAATGGCCTCTATTTTGTATACGATACCATTCATTGGAACATGACTGATATATTGGTATGTTGTTACTATCGTTAGATAAATGTCGCAGAATGAAAGAGGAATTATAAAATTAAGCTAATTCTTTAGATATTTTTAGTAATAGATAAAAAACACCTACATATAAAATGACATGGCATTGATCGACGCACGAGCCTATTCCGCGGATTAAATGAATGACTATTTTACTCGCAGATCGTTGGTAATCGACTCGATCGATCGACTAGGTAGTAAACAAAACATTTATGTCTGAGGAAACTAGCAAAGTAAGTATAACAAATATGAAAAGCCACGAGGCAGGCTTTAAAATCGCGGTTTTGTTCGCTCGTTGAGCACTCTTTAAGGCATAGGTAAATATTAAAATCCATGGGTACTTTTGTAAACAGACGATTCATAAGAGAACATAACGTGTAAAACTACAAAATACTAGAGTATAATTAATATGTTTGATTCCTTAATTAAGTTTAAATGTTGTACTCGTATGTCATTGTGCAAATGTTATCAAAATATTTCGTTTCTTTCTTTCTTATATTCTATTTTCGCATTTTAAATATTTCCTCATGAATTTCAGCCAGCCGTATCCACACGACGCGCGCAATGTGCGGGCATGTGCTCAAGAAACAATATCCCGATGCGAGCGTCCCGAGGGAGCGCCGTTCCCACGCTCGCCACACGTGTAGCAATCGACGTCTTAACGAATTACTGGGTATTAATTACTTAGCTCACAGTTACGAGTAGCTACTGGTGGGCGTGTGTTCAAGCTTTTGTGTGGAATCTTACTGAAGTGATTTTAAAGGGTATATCTACTCATTTATAGGTAGCCTATTGACGTGAGCAACACTAGTGGAGTCGTTTTCTTTGCCAGCGACATTTTATTTTTCATATAAATTTGCAAATTTATTTTTAGCCTTCTTCAGTTGCGTGTATCGCGAAGACTGTCCATTTTCCTGCCGTCTGTCTTCATTTCCTTTGCTCCCGTGGCTCCCACGATGCTGTTGCGTCCTGACGTCACAGTACTGTAATACGACGATGTGACTCAGATGACATCAACTATGCTATATTATTTCTTACTTAAGTAAACTTGCAAAAACATGACAGTACCTAACTTAGGTACAATACAATCTACTAAAAATCCATCGGTAAACAATAAGGACTTATTTTTTAGAAAACTACTTAGCAAGGCATCGCATTTATCTGGCTTTACGTAACTCAACACTTCGCTTTTTACGAACTTTGGGCAGATTTCACCGGCGCGAACCGTGGAAGTGGTTTAGATATGATCTCTTAGATTTTGTGAGGTTTCGTTCAGACACCATACAAAAAGCTGTAATGGCCGCTATCGACTTCTGAATTGATTGTATCGCTCGTTCAAATTGATGTACAGACATTTCAATACTGTTTTATGACTGTATTGGTACCTCGCTGCACTTAGCCTTTCATTTGAAGCGACGGCATTTTCAAGGGAATCACGACTTACGTTCTCAAATTTCGACGATGGAAAATGAAACATGTAGACCTTATTATAAGGTTGGTTTTAGGTATTTTGTGGTATAATAATTATATCCTTGGAGGCATTTCTCGGAGAGATAAGTGACAACACCTGTCCGCTTTTCCCACAAGCCCACAACGTAACGGATGTCGCATGTCAGGCTATCTGAAAACATAAAACGGGTACTGCAGGAACACCTATACGCTAGCGAGGAGGCGTTTAATTTATTATATTTAATTTCTCAGCAATAAAAGATGTAAGAAAGGAGAAACCGTAAAACCGTAATTAGGACGGCGCCAGATACGCTATCGCTTCATAGAATTTAGCGGCAAGAAGAAGCCTGTTAACTACTAAAACATGAGTCAGTATAAATAGAATTAATTATAGAAATATCTATTAACATATTTTACAGACGCAAATTCAAACGCAAAAACTGGTTTTTAAAAATAAATGAAAACTTACTATAGGTACGGTTATATTCGTATTTCTATCTGTAGAAAAAACTGTTTTCGTTCTCTTCAGTTACAATGTCAAATTTAAACTTATCTAACAATTTGGAGGTACCTAAGCGCTTATCTGCGAATATAATTCTATTTGAATAACTCCTTTTTTACAATTTGAAATCAATATAATACCAACTAATTTAGAATCGATTAAATACTCGTACTACTACTTCTACTAACTGCTTGCAATGTAACGGAATGGCATCCGCAATATTACATTACATTCAAACGGTAGCGACCACTTACCTGTACTCGTATAAGTGTAATAAACATTCGATTGATTACTTCATTGCTACTTAATATACTATAATTATATTCTATACTTTATATTCCATACATTCAGTTTCGTCTTACACGTTATAAGGTCTATGTAATTATGTAAAAACAAAAGCACAATCTTAACTGTTTTATTCTTTTCCTTTTGTATTTGTATTTAAACTTCACTAATATTAATTTTGTCAACTTTAAGGCGCAGTGGTTAACGCTTACGAGTTCGAGTCCCAGCGAAGCAAAAAACATTCAGCGGTGAAGAGTTATGTGGATGTGCTGCGTTGCCATTTTAATAGCTGTAATACCCGTTTTAATAATAGGTGCGGTGATAGCCCAGTGGCTTAGAATTCGACCTCGCATCGAGGGGTCCGGGTTCGAATTCCAGTGGTACGCACCAATGACTATGTATGTAAAAAGTTATGAACATTCCTACCGTATTTACTTTACCTACTATGTATGTAGGTACATATGCTATACTATGTACTGTAGTATAGCTTACAAACTTTTATGATCATTCAGAGTACTCGAGTGATATTACTAAAGGGACATACGACTTGTTTATTGATATCGATTATTGTTACATCAATTTGTCAGTGGGCGCGCAATAATGATTTCCCGCTAGGATAAGGTGACATCGCACTCGGCTCTTGTTTGACTCCTTCATAGCAACTTCATGCGATTAAAACGGTCTTCTATGACAAAAATAAAAGACCTGAGTGATAAAGTTGTAAGTACTCTCAGTCACTTAAGTACAATTTTGGCTAGTTTTTTTATAATTTTCTCAGAGCTATTACTGAAAAAATGGTTAATTTTGTGGTTATAGGAATGGGGTTAGGTTTCATTAGTATTATGTCCTTCGATTATATATGAATGGTTATATCCTTCTATTGGACCTTTGGTTGTTAAAATATTTTTTCCATAGGTATGTATCAAAAACTTTACATTCGGGACCTTAATCATCTTTTCTCTTTCGCGGTGTGACGGCTCGTGTGGACAATTTATCGTTGCTTTAACGATGCGGTAAGGGCGTGTTTTACGACTTGCGATTCATTTGTTTCAATGCGCCAACCATTCATTGCAAGTTGACAATTGCACAGATTGCAGGATGGTGACTAACTTGTCGTTTAGCCCCATCACGTTGAGTCGAATAATTGCAATTAAATTGACTTTAAAGGGCTTTAAGATAATCGATTTATTGCGAGGATCTCTATTGTTCAATCATGTTTCTTCAAGTAGAGGATTCCAGTGTCTTGAAAATTTCAAAACTACTTCTAACAGTCTCACTCATCCATTTACTAAAAATTCCCCGAACTATTATTTGTGTTAACGTATGATTTATTTACGAGTACCTATTATTATTTAACTCTTTATTGAACAGTTTAGATGCAAATATAGTGCAATATTTGATTACTATTACAGTCCATTAAAGTCCCACAATTCTACGTAACTAAATGTAAGATGGGATTGAATAACTTCACTATAGGCTATTTCTATACAACATGTTTATATGTGAGCGGATGGCAATTGGAACGATATTGACACACAGGATAGCTGTCACGTGTGTTCCTGTATTGGACCTAGTCATACTGCACTATAGACTAAGTTTTATTTACTTTTAAAAGAGTGCTGGGAGATTTTTTCCGCCCGCTTTTTTCTCCCAGTCTACGTTTTGCCTGAGGGGCGATCAAAGCGGATGAACGTAGAATGTATAATCTGTATGACTTTCATTAAGTGTGCACAAATTGTACCTAATAATGAATAAATGCTTTTGAATTTGAGTTTGAGATGTAGTTAGGTACTCTACATTGTTGTTATTGATGAACATGTTAAATATTCTCGATTAAGCTATTCAAATTGCAATACCGTCATACCCAGCTCTTGTTAATTATGAAAGAACTCGTACCGCCGTTCCGTGGCCGCAATGAGAGGCCAATTAATATTCTATCAATTACGCATATAGGTTGTAACAGAAAAGGCGAAATAACAGGAAATGGCGTACAAAGGTTAGCACAAAAAGCGGAAAAGAAAGTTGTTCGCAATCAATTTTTAGTTGGGACACCGATTCTTGCGTATTGAGGAAATGAGATGTCTGTCGGTATCTACTCGTTACTCATAAACAATATCCTCTTTTATGTTGAAGATCTGAGTGGTGTAATGGTCAGGTAAGGCTGTCCTAATTGGCAGACATAACTAACATGAGAAATTTTAAGCTAAGTAAGTACCTACGAAGCTGTCTGAATTGAAATACGCACTTAGATGCGACAAAATGTAGGTACTAAAGGACGGTGTTACCTATATGAGCAACTTTTACTTACTAAGTATTTTACGTTTCTGGTCTGGATGTGTTTTGTGCTTTGTGTTCATGGCACTCACATTACAGGGAATCCCAGTGTGGGATTGTGACTAGCTTACGACGACCTGCGTTGCTTAATATGCCCGCGCACTGCGTAGAGAGCCCAATAATTTGAATTAAAGAAGAATTGTGTATGATTTGAATTTAATGTTTTGTTTATGATCAGGTGCTCATATTTACAGTAAACAAGTAGCAAACAAACATATAATAGGCCTGATATTAATAGTTTATTAAAACCCAAGGATACACGTTAAACCTTAAATAGAAAAATAGTACCTCTGGACCCTATCCTGAAACTAGCTCGGACAAAGTCCCGGGCAGAAACTTGTACCAACCTCATATCTTATAAAACCTAAACGCACTATAGAAACTAAAACAGGTTATAATAAAAGGTAAATTAATATAATTTGTAACTTAATACAGTACGCAGACACGTTAATATATGCCGCACGAGTCAAAACTGGTATGTGATTAAACGTTGGTGACCACCTTGTAGGCGGTGGTTTATGTCTCGTAATGCAATGGATTGAGCTCTTATGTTCACTTATTTTACTATCTATTTCATCAAAATGCATCCGTCCTTATACATATAATGCGATGGATTGGGTGTTTACCTTATGGTTTGCCTACTATTTAATCTAAGCTTCTATCCGCGAATCGGCGCGGATTTCAGGTATTTCAGGAATCGGTTCGTCTTTCATTTCAACCTTTTGTAGTCCACTGTTACAAATGGGCCTTTCCTATTCAATGCTATTCCTCCTGGTCCACCCTGAGTCCAGCGGTTTTCCGTTGTCGACTTCAGGTCAAGGATCCGTCTAATCGGAGGGCGGTCTGTAGATATACCTCTTTATCAATTCAACAAACACGACTCTGGATAACTGGTCGGGCTATCCCGAAAAAATTTTATTAGCAATCCAGTATTTAATTTAAAAATTAAAATTAATAGTAGCTAGGTAGGTACTCTTGTACAAAAAATAAACTTTCATCATATAATTTCTGATCTGTGTACGATCAGATTTAATGTGTTCCCACCAAATAATTCCCGCGATAAAACCAGTCGTTCGTCACGTAATCCACCACACAATGACTATCAACGGCAACCAAAGTACAAATCACGTTCGACCAGTACTGGATTCATTTTACTTAAAATTCGGCTAGTGAGCCTTGATTTATAGACCAGGTGCCGGGTTTTATGAGTCGGAGATGGATATCTCGATCGACCACAATGTCATTACTAGCTACCAGTGTGACACAGACACCTCACACATTACCACTTTATGGCTTTACCACAGCCATCATAACTCGCCGTGAAGCAGCATGGATTTTGGATTTTGATTGACAAGATGTGGCTGCCGGAGATTCTTTATTTGAGGCGGACATCGAAGTCCTCATGAGTAGTACGACCTGAGATAGGACTTCTTAGATTTTTGAGTTTGGAAATTTATGTGTCCGTGGATGTCTGTTTGCTACTCACTCACTATAAAACCCTAAAGTCGCAATAATCACCTTAATGTTTCATTCAGAAACCTTGAAACGAAAACCGACATCATTAGTTAAAACAGTAAAACTAATGTGGAGATGCTATCAGCGCATTCTAGAACATTTTGTTGATATTCAATATCCGTTGTAGACTCATTTATTAAAATGGTAGGTTTGAATCCGCGTCTATACCGACGTCTAAGCCGACGATAAATCGTTTCTTAATTCTAATAAGGTGTCGTATTAATTTCGTGTCTCATACTCGTAGTAGGTTTGTTTGAATTAGTTGTGACATATAAAAAACGAAGTGATTCACCTCTATATTCACCCGAATACCGTGTTCAACTGTAATAGATTCACATAATAAATAACACCGCAGACATCTTTTACTAAATAAAACAAATGTGATCCTTGTTCAGTTTTAATACAGGCAATTTATATTTTCACATAATTGGCTTCCTAATAAATATCTACTGATTGACAATTTTTAATTTTAAAGGAACTTTATTAATATTTTATCATATTAACATTTTATTTTATCTAGGTAGGAAAATGCATAAGAATAAAGGAGAGTCCATAAAACGGACAATCGATTAATAACGTAAGTGCTGAATACGATAAATTCAATAGAATTTGTTTAAAACCATGATCCAAATATCACGTTTTACACAAAATAATTATATTGAAATATGTACTCCCTTTACTTACCTATTTGTTTCCCAGTGGAGTTTGAAGTGGAGTAAATATGTAAAGTTATTTATGTATATCGCAACATTATTATGAATATAGCACGCATGGCGCAAGCAGGGCTAGGTTCGCGCCAGCGTTTACAGAACACTATTAGACTCCATTTCCATTGGATCACGTCTTTTGTTCGTATAATAATATTGTACCGGTAATCTATTGGTATTTTATAATGTGGGTTGGTGTCTTTTGAGTGTCGTATCGATATTATGTCAGTTTATGATTATATGTAATGAAAATACGTGTTATAGTTGAAAATAAAATAAGATATTTATAAATTGCAGACTCGGTTGTTCTTTTTTATTTCATGCCAAATATAAATTACTTATATAGAAATGTGGCTATTTTATACGAACAAATTCTTAAACTGATATAAAAAGGAACTTTTTTCATATTTCCTATTCGCTGTGCGAAATGTTATGAGATTTTTTTCTGCAGATTTTGATTAGATAGGCTCTTGATTCGTAAATAACGATATTCCTAAACTATTTAAAACAATTTCTCAATAAATCAAAACTTATAAAGATCCGAGTATAGTTCATTCCTGCAAACAACGTAAGAACAGACCATGGAAACAATTCCTCTGTAGGTAAATGTAGGCAAAAACGCAATCTGCTTACTGCGACATTAGCAGCGGTCACGCGTGTTTCCCTTATTGACCACAATAAGTCACGAGGGTCTATCAGACGGAGGTTTCTTGCGATTCCCACACCGGGCACAGGTGTCAAAGAGCCCCCGGGCCAATTTAAATCGCATTATGATGATAACTCAATTGTCGCTGGAATATTGAGTGCAGAGCTCAAATCGCGAAGAAATGCAATGCACACACATAGATTGAAGAGATTTCGAAGTCGGTTTGGTTAGTGACTTTTTTATGATGTTTTCGCTTAGATATAGTTTTAACTTCAAACATGCCCGTTGAAGGCGTCTACGACGACTATTCGTCCTTCCTTGTAGTTACTATGAAGGAATGAAAAATAAATCCAACTAGGTACTATTGAAAAATGAAAGTGTGTAAGGATGGATGGATGGATATTTGTTAAATACTCTTTCACACAAAAGCGGCTGAACAGATTTCGATGAAATTTGGTATACACGTAAGGATACTTTTTTTATCCCTCATTGAACCAAGTTGTAAAATTCAAGCGGCCGAATCTGCGCGCATATACTAGTATAAAAATAATACATTTTGTGCTGATAAACTTAGGGTAGTAGTTATTAGATGCGTATTAGCGTAGCGTAGCGTAATTGTAGGTATTAAGAAGCAAAGAAAACACAGAGGTCAAAATTATAATGTTATAAAATATCACGTAGGTCTTTTACCTTCTACCCGTTCCTAGCTCGTCAGGTCCCGAGCCGGCTCAGCGTTACTTATGGAAATGGCATCCATTAAGGTTGATTTAAATGTTAGCGTTGGTGCCCTGGCCTGGAGGGTAATTTGTCCAATAAAGGGTTCGCCATTACCGATGCAACAAATGCCACCACATTTTAATGCGTAAATAGTTCACCGCCGATACGGATCGTTTGCGATTCTGTTTTTGTTCTTACAACACGAGTGATATGTCGAATCGCTTCGGGGTTCAATTGAGGCGCGGACATGAAAAAAAACCTGATGAATTGGGTATAAATAATTGTATGATAAATCAAATAAAGTAATAAAATCGAATAGAATTTCTGGAGTCGCCTTGTTATCTTGAAACAAGAACAAAAAGCATACTTAGGTATTTCTTTTAAATCTCGGTGCTCGGTATCAAAATGCACTGAAAAATGATTTTTTCGCCACAACTCGCCTCTCTGTCTCAGTGAAAACGAAGAATGCGTTTGTTTACGCTTTGAACAGCTGAAGGGTCTCTCAACCCTTTAAAATTTTCCACATAAATATTTACGTCAATCCAATAAAAGATCAAACTGTCTCTCTCTCTCTCAAACTACAAGCGTTCCCCGTGAATGTGGCTTGCAAACGCAAATTTTCCCATCAGACGGCGGACGGTGGACAGACAAATAAATAATCAAAAAAATCTCTTCTTTTTTATGATATGACCATATTTATGTATTAAAATTGAGCATATTTATGTATTAAAATTCATAAGATCACCAACTACTTATCTGAACATGATGCAAGTACATAATATCAATATTTCATAGGTACAATCAGCACATTCGCATCTCGAAGTATGGGATTCCCTTATCGAATTTAACATCCTTCAAAATTTATTATCTTTTATTGCAGCTTCCTTAAATATATGGTTAAGGTTATAAACATAGTTTGTCTTTTATTTTTAAGAGCAAATATAAGGAGCGTTTACAGAAATAATTGCTCTGCCTCGTAAAATAAACAATGAAGTCATACTTTATGATATAAACTTTCCATTAATTTATGTATTGATGGCCTAGTATGTTTGTTTGGTCGGTATGTGCATCAGATAAACACTAATGAGAAGAATCTTGTTTGTATTTACAAGAAAACAATCAATTAATTTCTTCAAGTTGAAATTAAGCAGAAGTTTATTATTTGTTGCGTATTGTTTGTTGGTAGATATAGCCATTTGCGTGCGACATGGCAAATAGGACACGGGGTTACGGTTATGGTGATCTAAAGAGATCAGGGGGAAACGTTGTATTCAGAGGGACTTAGGACAGGGTGTACTGACGTCGATAAGTATGTTTCCACGGACTTTAATATTTTTATAAATTTTATTAGTACAAAAAGGAAATAACTAGTCAAAAAATCAACTATCTGTCTATACCTACTTACATTAAACTACTCACCACAATTTTGAACAGCCCAGAAAATGATCGTTGGACTTTGACCTACTGGCAGACGTCGAAATGTTATTTGCGAACGTCATTAAAACATTCTAAAGTGTGTCGTCCAAAGAGCAATATTTTGCAGCATCAGCAGTCGGACACGTGTCTCGCACCATGCCTGCTCTTATTTCACTGATTTAGTGATTTCGTATAAAGTGTGATATTATGAAATATGCAATTCGGCTAGTCTTGTTGACACCGAGGTGATTAGCGTTGTGGTAGAATCTACTCTAGCGAAATCTCAAATCAGCCATTTAAAAAAATATATTTTCATTAAGTTATTTTATAAGTGGTACATCTTTGTAGTTCAAATAGTTTACCCCCTTACTTCCACCCTCTTAAGCCACTGTGAAGCAGCATTTCGGTTGGAGAGTTATGGTTGCCGTATATTTTGCTATGTAACCTTGCTCCTTATTATGCCCTTATCTATTGTTATTTTATAATTATGAGGTCCATTAACATCTGAGTCGTCATGATTAGCAATAGCACCAAAAAGAACCCACGTTGGAGTGTTGTGGTTGCCATAGATATTTTATTTGAGGCGAATATCTTAGCTCTTATGAGTAGCAACGCACCCACATACAACCTCAGATAGGATTTCTATCCTATTTAAGGTTGGACGTGGGTGTCCCTGGGCAGTAACTTATTATATCGAATGACCTGCACGCCCGTTGACTTCTTCTACACTATAAAAATGCCTGATATTGACTCCTGTCAATGGCGTGTGAATGCACCCACGACACTGCACCCATTGTAAGCTAAGCCTAATTGTGCACTGACTTCACTTGATGAACGCATGAACCTTGCGTTTTTAAACTCTTCAACCCTTCGTATCTAACCCCGTGTCCCAATTGCCATATCGCATGCAAAATTTACTCGAACGACAACGTCATTGCATACATTTTGTTGCATGACAGTGTCATTTTCAATTAGGACAGTTTAATACAGTATTGTGTTTAAAGTTTGTCGTGTTGGTTGCTCTAACAGCTTGGTACACTTAAGAGCAAGGAATAAGGAATTCCTTACATAGGGACATTTAAGTTCTCGGATGAAGTACCTATGATTGTTGGTACCTAAATCAATTTTTAATTTGCATTTGAATGCATTTGCGCTCTGTTTTCATCATACAATTTGCCAATCATGTTAAAGGCGATAAATATAAAAATCAATTAGCTTTATGATCTGCTATGACCATTAGAGTATGTCCCAAGTCTCCTTGTACTAGATAAGACATGAAAAATGGTAAATGACTGATCTTCATTATTTTTTTTCTATAGATACCATGACTACTTGCGGGAACTATATATACCTACCTAAGTATCTGATATGAAACACTAGCAAACCAGCATGATTTTTCTCTATTACAACATAAACATCAATCTCTAAAAATGCGAAAGTTGCCCGCACACGAGCATGGTCCAACAAAACTCGTTCCGTCGAGATGTTATCGAGTTTTCGTAGTGCCTAATATCTGACAGGATATTGCTCCTTGCACTCTCGGTGACTGAGCACTTAACGCGGGCGTGTGAAACTGAATACGTAGAAAAAATTAACACGCGAACCGGTTATTGACTTTCTCTACGTCATCTACTAGTGTTGGTTCTGTATGAGCAAATTAAATCGGCCGGGCCGGTCTGGATCATACTGCCTGAATATGGATTATCCGTAAGGTAGACTACAATTTAATGAAAAATGATTTTCCGCATATAATTTTTTTTGTGATCCCCGATTAAATATCCTTAAGGTTTTATACTCAGTAACATTAGTTCGTTCGTAAGCAGTGATAGCCTAGTGGCTAAGAATTCGGCCTCTTACTGGAGGGGTCCGCGTTCGAATCCCAGTGGCACGCACCAATAACTTTCTTCAAAAGTTATTGCGGTTTATGAACTTAAATGTCACTTACTTTTACGGCGAAGGAAAACATCGTGAAGAAATCTCAAATGCTTGTGAAGTATACCAGCCCGCTCAAGGCCAGCGTGGTGGACTAGTGCCTACATCCTTCTCATTGTGAGAGGAGATCCGACCCCGCAATGTGTTACAGACAACATAAATTCGTTACCGCATATAATTATTTGAACTTGAAGAACGGCTCGCAAATTTTAACCGAGATAAAATTCGTCTTGCGGCAAGAAAACATTCTTGAGATTTATTCGGGAAAAAAGCAGGATGAAGGGGATAGTTGGCAACAATTTTAACAATGATCTAAATTCATCTAAAAAGTCTACCCCTTAAGAATTTGCACATTCTCAAATTCGCTTTATTACCCCAATTTAATTTTATGTAGGGTTGAACTATATAATTATCCACAGACTATATAATCGTTTGCGTATTCCGACAAAATACAATATTATAATCCTCCGTAACAACAACACTTTTCTTTAGCAGACTTCTATTTATAGCGATTACGCATTACGATACCGTTTCTCTGATTACCTATATCACTGTTATCAGTTTATAAAAGTGTATCAGTATTAAGTGCTTATGAATGAAAATATTATCTAACTTCGAGCTTGCTTCGAGCAAAAATAGAAGTGGCTATATTTTACCTCAAAATACTTCGGATATCGTTTGAACTGTGCCGAATGATTGACACGATATCTATTTATAAATTTGCATTTGCGTCAACGGATAAGCCGGTGAAGATGAGTTGGATAAGAAGATACTGACAATAACGTGATAGATACATGTCAATTACATGCTACCTGCATGTTTTATCTTTACACTGGGATTATTTTTTCTTAAGTAACTGTGTTTACTTTTCATGGGTTAGTTATGGGCTGGCATTTTGTCAAATTTAATGGACTATGAAGAGTTCAAAGAAAGGAATATTGTTTTAGAACCATTGAGTGAAAACATAGTGTTAATAATAACAACACTTGAAATTCGAATTTAAAGATTCCTTAATATTATTATTTATTCTATGTCATGAAGTCTTTCATCACCTTGGGTGCTGCGCAACTTGAAAGACCCAGTAAATAGTGCGTTGGCAAGTCAGCGGTAAAATATGACGTTTGCATATCTAATTAACTAATGCGTCTATTAGACATAGGTAAGTACTTATGGATGATGATACCCGCTATTAATTTATAAAACATTTTGTTTCGGTATTAAGTGGCTATTACTGGGTCCTACTTTTAAATCTTAGGTGGAAGGAAGTTGGAACAATAAAGCCAATATCCACGGAATGGATGGATAGATACTTATAGATATCATGTAGGTACATATTGTACATGTGGTATGGGACCATTAAATAGGATCAGTGTGACTTGGTAACAGAGGAGATGTTATGATGCTCTGGGGCACACAAAATGCTTTCTCATTATAGATTTGCTCTCTCTGCTTAAAAAAGTAAAAGTCTATTTTTAACGTTTTGCAGCCTCTTTCTTCATGTCTTACGTCAGTTTCAAGTTGCCGAAGATACTATATTTGAGGCGACCAACTTATTCCTTTTCAGAAAAGTGTAATCGATACTTATATATAGTAACGCCTACAGCAGAGCTGAAAGACGGACGTATAAACGATCAAACACAGTGAAGGTGACTCGTACAAGTAGGTGTACGAGGCAGTGTACACTGTATAGTGTACAGAGCGTTCTCCAAACAGCGAATGTTTGCACAACTCGCGGCAGGCGTGGCGGTAGGCGGGAGTGCGGCAGTGCGCACAGACTGTTACTGTACGATTATCTACTCACATATTTGCTGATCTTATACAGTCAAATTACAATATTTTCATTTTTTTTACAATAATTGAGTAACGCCTTGTCCTTATTAGCTTTTGCAATACTACTCAAATTTTAGTATTCATCCGAATGACAGACGCTGTAAAATTTAACACAGCTCTTTGAATAGATCTTACTGTCAACTCGTGTCATTTCACGTGATATGTGAAAATGGACACAATGACTTCGTCCAACTTGATAGGACATATTAAGATGACCAAGAACATACCAAATAAGCTAAGACACACATAAGAAATGAACAAATTATAATGACTCTGTCTATAACCCTTATCCGCAATGAGAAGGGCCGGATCTCCTCACACAATGAGAAAAATGAAAATCTTAGTCCACCACGCTGGCTTATCGGGTCCAACCCGATAAGCCAGCTTCAAATGGATTTGAGAATACTATGGAGAACTTCCAGCCCTGCAGGTTCCTCACGATGTTCCTTTGCGATTACAGCGGTGATAAGTTAGGTAATGCACCTACGATCTTTGTGTGTGTATTAATTTTCAAGAGATTTTAATCTCTATCTTACACTTACAATACACTTTATCGAGTTTTAAATTAACAACGGATGTTACAAGTTTTAGAAATCGACATGCTAATCAAATAAATGCTAATCAAATTATTTAGCTTATAGGAGGGCATTATAGAACTTTAGTATTGTTTGAAGGGCACTGTAAAATTTTATTAGCTATATCTTGTTGTCTTCTGAAAATGATGGTCCATAAGATCCTACATATATTAGGTATAGGTACCTACCTACATGCCTAGTTAGGCAGAAAATAGTGCCAGCAATGGCAAAGGGTAACATCTTTTTTAATCTGATGTTTTTCAAATCGTATAAATAACAATATCACCTTGGTTTCATTAATAAATAGAAAAATCGGGCAAAAAGACTGACCATCTTAATTAAAGCGCAGCTGCACAGATTTTGGTGAAATTTGGTACACAGATAGATTATACCTGGGTTAACATAATAGTTTACTTTGTATCCCTTCCTGGGTCAAATTCTTAGGTCAAGCTAATTAGATAAATCAATATGCATTACATTATCTGACCTGAGTAGGTAACTAAGAATAAAAATATAAAAATAAAACTAGTCTTGTAAACGCAGTCGCACATAATATCGACCTATTCAATAACTGTCAACCGATACCAGTAAAGTGACTTTACGATCCCTAATATACTGTTGATAAACGATGATAACAAGTGAACTTGTGCCCAGGTGTGGTCGCTACTACGTTTTAAAATACGAGTATCTTCTAGATTTCCATTACGAGGTAAGGATGCTCGATACAGTTGCTTTATATCGATATTTTGGATCGCAATGGATCGTTACACAGTAGTTCGTTCCAAGTAGGTATCTATCAATCCATTAGATACGATACAGTAATCTAAAACACGATAGGTCAAGAAGAGAAAAATGCATTTTATAAATATATTACGAATCTATCTTGAATGTATCATGAATCTGTTACGAATCTATCAAGCGAAAAGTACTAACATATAATAAATGCAACACTTTTATTATTATTGTCAAAAGAATCAAACGTCAGAGTTCCATTTTCCCCGTGGTGTATAGGCTTGCTCTTTTTTATTTGGATACTAATAACTAACTAAAGGTTAATTCAATACGATTTCTTCTATGCGATCTTCCGTGCATTTGTATCGATCCACCGGCGATCGTATATTTTTGTAATGTTGTTGTATCGATCCAGTTAAGTTTCGATATGGATCGAGCACCCCTATTACGAGGCATATCAACCTGTTTACGGTACCTACACCTATAATATTTTTTATATGAAGTGCTCAAAGCAAATATTAAAGTTTCATGTTGATTTTTTCGAGATTAACTGGCGATATTGTAAGTGAGTCAATAAAATTATATATGTCGGCCTGGAGTTCAATACTCCCGTGGCTTAAATAACACAAATATTTGAAGCCAAATTTCTGGAAATTGTCACTTGATATGAACATACTTCAGTTTTCGTGGTAGTGGTCATAGTGTCATACCCACATTTTGGTGGGTTTAAGGGAATTACAAATAGCCTGCAGTAACTTGCGTCAAATTTCACCTGATTTTAAAGTATTATCGCCAACCAGCGTCATAGTAGGTACATAATTATGACACAACATTTACGTAATTTATTTGGAAATAAAACTTTTATTATTGTGTTTAGGTAATTTACAAAAATTGATATCGCAATCAGTGATGATTCAACACATTGATAGATTACTTACGGAAAATACGCGCAAACTCACCTTTGTTATTCTATCAGCAACATTATCTTAATAATGACAATCCTGTCGTACCAAATCATAAATTTCTTTTACAGTTTTTAAAACGGCGTCCTTTTTTATCGCGTATCTAATACATACTGTTTTTTGTACACATTTAGCTATTAAATATTAAAGCAAATCTTACGATTGGTCTCAATATTACCGTCGCTTATAAATAGCTGTACTACAGTATGATTTTATGTAAATAAAACCCATCGGTACTAGCAAGAAAATTTTGTACAAAGCCAGTACCCGTATCTACCTACCTAGTAGTGAGATGTTTACTTATTCAGATCACTGAGAGTAGGTGTCTGTTTACGGATTCTGTAGGTCCACTGCACTCATAAAGTAGTGGTGACCAGAAGGCGGATGTGGAGTCAATGGACTTGTGGGGTCAAGGCCAAAATTTTGTTTAAACTACGAAACCAAGTAGAAGTTAGTTTAGTACTTAGTACTAAATAGGTATTTACAGTGGAATTACCATTAAGAGAGGGAGTATTTACCTACTTAGCCTGCTAGGTAGGTAGGTGCTGCTCCTAATTCATATAGGTAGGGAGGAGAGTTGCATTATTATTAATTTTTTTTTAAATATTACCAATTTTCATGATGTTTATGATCCAAAGATTGTGTGAAAGAAGACTCCACATAGCTTAGAGCTTTTAAAACTGACATTCTCTATTAACCCCTTGAAACACCTCAGATTTAAAAGCAAAATCTAATCTATCTACCAAGGCGTAGGTAATAAATAGCTATCGTCAATACGATACCCAGAAAAATCTATCATTAGGGCTTGTTATATCGTATACGCTCGAAATTTACGGTTGCCGTCATAAATAAGTACGTGATAGAAAAAACAAGGAGTCCGAGTCAGTCCGAGTCCTCCCCGTCAGCGCCAACAAAGCAGTCCACGCGCTAATGTATTCAGCGCGACGATTGATGAAGTATAAAATTTCTTAGTACCGTCTCACTCACAATGGAATTATGATAATTTATCGGTTGGCTTGTGCCGGCCGAGTGTGTGGGAACGCGCGCGGCACGGGCTTTCCCACGACACCGCCTTCCAAAGACGAACGTCCGATCCGTTAGGAGAATGACCGTCGCTTACGACCGTCTTCCCCTCACCTTTTAAACGCCACCGATCTGAAAAAGACGTAAGCGCCGCGCGGGTTACGAGAAGCGGTACTTTACGCTCGATAAGTAGGAACGTGTCGACACTTAAGACGTTTCAGAGTCTGAGCGGCGAGACAGAATTGGAGTAAGTAGCGTCACGCCAGTTTCGACCGCACAATGGGTCGGTGTCGAGTCGACTAGCGGTGCTGGGAACTCGCACCTTCGCAAGTCGATATGGCGAATGTTATTGTTTTGGATGACTAATTAAGACCATCGTCGTTATACGAGCCGAGATTACCGAACTGTCAAAGAGAGTTTGAGGACGTTGATGGATTGAGAGGGTTAAGTGAGTTTAGGTTTTAAGCTTGCGTTCTTTTCGAACTTGGCTTACGTGCCTACACAATATAGGCATTACAGTCTAGGAAAATATTAAACGGTTTTATTATCTTCACAATACACACATATACTATTATATTTATCTACTTATGCAACGAACTCTTTGAACATTTGTAACAGATCAAATTGAAACTTTTCAATTACTTCAATTTAAGTGTTGTAGACCTACATAACAAAGACCAATGATAATATTAAGTATATTTTAGCATGTAGTGGTAGCATCACCATGGAGCTAATGAGGAGATAGATATTGAAATTGCGTTTATAAAATCAATGTATTCTGTACGGACTTATTGCTTCGGCTCTAGCACTTTGTGCTTTATGGTCTCTTCCATCTAACTGGCTGGATGATGAAGGATGGTAGACATATTTTTTAGTTTCTTCAGCTATTGATCATATTATCCAAAGACATCTGTAAAATCACAGTACAATACAATGTTACTTTTGAGGCTTGCACATAAAACATAGAGGTTGCAAAAGTAATTTCTACGAAGCAATCTGGGCCTAAGTTTTCTAAATGCAATCATACACGCCCAGGCTGTAAAAAGTACAGCAATTTCTATTCGTTGTCTGTCTGCATGACCGTCGGGCGATAACATGCCGTGTCGTTCAGACCTGCGCTGCGCCTGCCACCTACGCAGGGCTGCCACCTACCACACTTTCAGTATATTAAAAGGTAAATAATAAGAATATAAAAAATTAATATTGCCATTTGAATTTCAAATGAAGACCAAATTAAAACTCAATAATATTTTTGGTTATTTGTAATAATAATAAACATTTCCATTTATATTTAAAGCTAGGTACTTGACTGCTGAAAATTAATAAAAAAAAACGAAGTAAATTTTTTTTAAATGCGCCGTAAGAATCAGAAAGTATTTGCGTCACTTTTATTTTTTTATTAATATTGATTGAATACAACATTCTGACCTAATAACACTTAAAAAATAAAAGCAATACGAAAGCTATTAAAAATCTCTAAAAAATTTGACTTGGTTTGATTTAACCGCAAAAAATGTTGATAAAATTTCAAATTACAGTAATTCATGTCATAAAAGGTGCCGATATCATCTACCCCCGGCTTTTAAGACGGTGACAGTGATTTAATGAACGGCCACGGGTCCGTTCTTATCCCGTGACGTCATTGTTCGCGGGTTCTTGCTCGAGGGGTTCTTAGGTGGGGTTCTTGTAAGGGGTGTTGGAAGCCGCGTGAGAACGCGTCGGCCAGGTGCGATCAGCTGATACCCTTGGTCTACAGCTGCTAGAGAAAGGCAATTGAAAAGTACGTACCAATAGTAAAAATAATAAGATAGGACAGTGTGTTGTAATAGTGTTTTCTATAATAATTCCGAAAGTCGAAACAATATATCACCAAATTTGGTGATAATTATATGTAAAATAATAATAAATTATTATGAAGGCGCCGTCATAAATGTTGAAATCAAGATAATAAACCTTTAAGAAAAGGAAAATTTGGGTATGGATAACGAATTAACAATGGATTAAGTGACAAAGCATTAACGTCAATTTTATGACCTAGGTATAGGTACCTATTAGTTAAGCAAATTTATTTAAATTGTATTTTGGCTCTTTTGTTAATATAAATAATTTGAAATTTGAACGAAATAATGAATTGGAAAATTATGCATACCTACCTATCGCATTTAAATTTATTCTTATTGTTTCTTATCCTATCCTCTATCTATTATAGTATCCTAGCTTGAATTAAATTCCTATGCCCACCTACATTAAATCTTTTTTTAATTTACTAATTTTATTTTATAATCTGTAGACAACCATATCCAAATAAATTATCAAGTAATGTTAAAGTTTCAAGATTAAGATTAAGATTTTATGATGGTTTTATATCTACCATGCCTAGATTTACATTCTTATTCATTTATTAAGCTATACTTTACGCTATTAAAATAAAAGTCACATTCTGAACAAAATAGGATAGTGCCACCCCTATTTTTATCACGGGCGTTTTGCCACAATCGCTGTAGGGCGCATAAAAGTAGCGCGGCGGGCGGCGCGCGCGCCATTCGCTTACAGACCGTCGCGAGCGCAACACCAATGATCCTACCCGCGAGAACCATGTCCCCGCCGCACGGGGCTTTCCACCCACCCTCGCACTGCCCCGACGAGGAGCCGGTCTCTCGAACTTATCAATACCGAAAAGTCATGAAGCCCATGCTCGAAAGAAAACGCCGAGCCCGCATCAACCGATGCCTCGACGAACTGAAGGACCTCATGGTGACGGCCCTGCAAGCCGAAGGAGAGAACGTCTCCAAACTGGAAAAGGCGGACATCCTGGAACTCACCGTCCGGCACCTCCACAGCCTGAAGCGCCGCGGACAGTTAGTGCTGAAACCTGAAATGTCGTACGCCGAGCGGTTCCGCGCCGGCTTCACGCAGTGTGCTACTGAAGTGTCACAGTTTATCGCGAACGCTACGTTGGCGGCGAACGCGATGCAACGCCAGGGCCCGGTCGATCCCCAGGCCGGTGCTAGGCTCCTGCAGCATTTGACTAATTGCATAAGGAGGTTGGAGAATCCTCAAGTGGTGCAGCCGCAGCCGATCGCGCCCGGTGGAGTCGCGAGACCGACGCCGCTGCAACCCATAGCGCAAGCCCCTCACCCGCAGGCTCCCCAAATGGTGCCCAGGACGACCTTGGTGGAGCGAGGGCTCAAGAGACCAGCGGAGGCTCCGTCGGATGGCGAGGCGGTCGGCGCGAAAAGAGCGTACGCGCCGCCTTCTCCGCCGCACAGCCCCGCCTCCGAGACAGACTCCGCCCAGTCGATGTGGCGGCCCTGGTGACGGGCATCACCTCGTCCGATGATCTCTCGTCTGCTCTCCATCCTGGACTGTGACACGTGTGATATGTTGATAATAGACGTTCGTTGTTTGATACCGTTAACGTTCCTAGAACCGATGTGTTGTTCCGATGCATGAGCTCGCTTTGCTTGTTGAAGTTTTGTTTTTAATTTAATAAAATAAGGTTTTTGTTTTTAACTAATTAATCTGTTATTTTTGTATTCCTCACTTCAACGTCTTCCGCGTCGGTGTTTGCATTTATGTTTAAAACTTAAGAAGTACCATAGTGTAGATTAGCACCTAAGTTAATACTGTGATATCTATTTTAGACATTGCTCGAATACGATTTGAATGGGTTTGTGTAGCGACCATTTTTAATATCTGAGACATTTCAAAGAAATAAATATTGACTTCTTTTAAAAGTAAGGCATTTTCATTCTAGATACAATATATTTACTCCCTAATATCTATCTCGTATTTACTACACTCAATATTTTTTTATTATTTCATTTACCGTTTCCACAGTTTCACTCAAAAACATCACATCTTGTAACCGAAAAAGGTTGAAATTGATACTTGAAATAATCTTTAACTATTACCTATCGCCGACAAAACTGAAAACTACTTACGATATCTATGTACGTACTACGTACACGTATATTATTACCAAAATTGCTAACATTACATAAAAACTTACGATATGATAGGTATTACTTATATTACCATTTAAACATAATTTCTACACTACCAAAGCTATCACTACGTCAATTTGCATGAGCCATTACCATCACAATGGCCGATAGAATAGTTATAAAAGAGCCATTTCATGAAATATTCAAAGATTCTCAACACAAATGTCAGTTCCCACGGTGCGGCCGCTATCGTTCTATCGCCGTTATGAAAAGCGCGATGCCGAGATTATTTACCCGAGGGAAAAATGTTGAATAATATAGAAGTACTTAGTAATTGAGCTTTTCGGCGATAGCTCAGTGGCTAAGACTTCGGTCTCATTCTCGAGAGGTCTGGGTCCCTATTAGTTTTCGAAGTTATCTGCATTCTACATAACTACCTCTTTCCTTACCTATTCTGAAGTTAACCAACCCGTAATAGCGGAATAGGTCAAGTGTGGTGGTCACTTTTATACAATATTATCACCCTGCAATAGACAAGCTTGGTGGACTACGACCTATTGCTCATTGTGGGAGGAGACCCGACCCTGCAGTGGGTCACTCAACGTAAGGCCCAGGTTGGTATATGAGTTTTTTCTAATTTATCTGTGTTCTACAAATTTCTAACTTGCTGTGTGTGTGAACAGTGAAGGAGAACATCACAAGGAAACTTGCATATCTGAGATCTCTCCGTCATGTCCAATAAGCGTAAGGCCAGCTCGGTGGATCAAAGTCTATATCTTCTCATCGTTAGAGGAGACCCGACCCTGGAGGTTACTATGTGTTAAGGGCCACTAATGGAAGCTTATAATTCATCAACTCAGATCCAAAATTTCATTAAGATACAAATACTATACATTGTTATTAAAAAAATTCTAAGTAGGTAGGTGTAACCTAAGTGTCTCTGGGGTATAAAATTCATTTTTATGCCCAAATCCATCGTTTCATTCATAAATAAAGCATGCTTTGCGATTAAAGTAGGTTTCAGACGACGCTATAATATAATAGCATAGAGTACATAGCTCATAGCACAACAATATCGCGCTCCATACATTGTTATGGACACGTTCACATTGTACTGTATTATTATTGGCTTACATTGTGCTATAAATTGGTGCGATGCGCAGAGTTCATGCTATGCTATATCGTGCGTCGCCCTCTTCCTCCTCCCTCACCCCTGGCCGTCCCGCAAACTCTTCAAAGATCGCGGTCGACTGAGCTTGATATATATTATAAACGCTTGCGATAATATCGCGTAAAGTGAACATCATGCTATAAAGTATAGCATAAGGTCCTTCTCTGCTATACTTTATAGCGCAATAGTATAGCGTCGTCTGAAATCCCCTTAAATGATTGCCTATTGATATATTTTATAGCATATCTATTTTACATTATAAAATCCACATAATTAAACAATATTTTTTATTTTATTGCCTGTTGCCATGTCTTTTGCGATGGAACCTGATAGTGCAGTTGAGAGTGCAAAGTTGCACAGATTTTAAGATGCACTAACTACTGGTAGTTTAATTGAAAACTCGTCGTTCCCGGGTAGAATCGCTGAGAATCATCAAATTAAATGCACTTACACTGCACTTATTTATTCTAGAAACCTGTTAAGTTTTTTAATTTAACACATTTATAAATGTAACCTTTAATGTTATTTGAATAACAGCGAAAGACTGTTTATTTCGATTTGTTTTTTGTTTTTCCATGATACGCGATTTCCATGCGACAAATTGTAGCTACATGACTCGGGTATAGGTATGTCTCCACAACTTGGGGAGGCCTAGAATTACCAGAGACCCCGTCAGATTTGTGCAAACTGCCTATAGAGCCTCCGATGAGGTTTAACGACTGCTATCTATCTATTACTGACATGTTAACGCACTTCATCAACTCTATTCAAACTTATAAATCCGGCTTTGGAATTTTTCGTTTATGGGGATAATTTTCTAATATTAGGTAGGCTATTTTTTATCCTAAAAAACACGGGGATTTGGGGGAAAGCGAAAGCCGCCAAACGAACCGATTGTGTTAGTTAATGATAATATTTATTGTGTTCACTAATGTTTGCCTAACGGCGTTTTTTATTATCATTTTGTTAAGTTATATGGGATTGCAGGTAGGAAACCTCCAGTGTGGTAAATATTTTTGGTATTTCTTTTTGTTCTACAGTTACCTATTACTTGCTTAAAATGGAACCGCTTTGAAACTTAAAAAGGCCAAATAATAATGTATTAATATTTTACTTCTAATTATTGGGTTGGTAGAGGTAGTTACATAGGCTGCAATGAATAACTTATAAGAAATACTTTGATTTGTTTATTTTTTAATTACTAGTACTTAGTACTTAAATAACTAGAAAGTTTTAAAAAAATCTAATTTTTAAAATAATGTATTTTTGAAATTTCCGACTTTATTTTTCGTACATCATCCGTCTCCTATGAAATGAGTTTTGAAATTAGCAATTCGAAAAATTGCATGCTGGCCACTATTATGTAATAAAAATGTAGTAGACTTTCAGGTACTAAGTATATGCGTCTAAATTAAACCCGTCTGTTTTTCGCTATAATATTCTACAGTACCTCTGCCTGCTATTCCAAGGAAAACATCTAAGGATAAATATTTCTAAGAATCGAGAGAACATGTCACAGTGTGTAGAGGTTGGTAGGTACGTCATGTAGTCATGTATTATGTGACAGGAACGGGAGTTTAATAATGTATGTGATGGATTGAGCCGACGTGCCGGGCTTTCTGTATCTGTGGCGCCAGTTTGCTGACGGGATTTATATTATTTATTTCTGTAGGATTAAGCCCAGCTATGTGGTAGACAGGTTATAGGTGATAACGCCATAGTAGCTCATGGTAGGGACATACCTTACCGCTAGCCTCTTAACTTAACCCGTCGTAAAACAGCATGTTCTTCGTGTTTTGTGTTTCGGCTGTGGAATGGAGGTACCTACGAGTATGAGTATGGTTGCGGAGATACTTTATTTGAAAAAGGTACTATACATAAATAAAATAAATGGAATAGCAAGGTGTTTGTGCTCTAAAATAAATGAATTTAAAGTTGACAATCACATTTGTTGGACCCATTGCACCTTGTACCTTCTAACCTGTCCTGAAATAGGAAATTATTCATGTCTTTTTTTGGTTTCGGCTGTATGGTTGTCGGAGTCACAAAACAGAGGCGAACCTTTAAAAATATGTAATCATCATCAACGATTACCATCTTCAACGATTACCATCCATTTCCAGCCAATTAACATTACCAAAAGATGTACTTTTGGTAAAATTTGCATGAAAAATATTTTGGCTCAATTGCTCTCTACATCGAAAAGACGCATGATAACCATGCGTTAATTGATCAATCGCTAAATAAAAAAAACAATATCAATTTCTCTAAAAAACTGTTGACAAAATTAAATATTTATTTCCTATCAAATTTGAATCACTTTAAAAGTGACCTTTTTAAAATACATTTAGGTATTTCCAGTGATAAGAAGATTTTGACTCGATAACATAAAGATAACAACTTTTTATTGATAAAACATTTTATCAATGGTGTTTCCTCTAAGGTTTCTGTGGCGTTCACATCAGGGCGGTTTGTAGAAGTGGGTGGTGCTCAGTAATTCAGATTCGGAATACACGATGTGGCCACCCCATTGCCAATTTAAATGGCAAAATTCGAGAACTACGTCGGTTATATTCGTTACTCTACGGGTTTCGTCATTTCTAAAATATGTCACGTAGAGAAATACCAACCACTAATAACTCTCACCATTTTCCGCTGAGCTTGAGAATAAGTTAATTTCAGATCACTTAAGTACATAGTTTTAGTATAAACAATAACTACTTATGTGATCAAATGTAATGATGTCCAAGTGCAAATGTAATCTCTCACTACAACAGGGGGAGTCGTGGTTATACTCCACTACGCTGCTCCAATGCCGATTGGCACCTACGTATTACCTATACCTACAGTATATTATTAAACATCAATTTTCAAAAACCGTAACCAATGCCTTCCCTTGTTTTAAATGTTCAAGCGAGAAGTTAAAAATTAGAACTTCATTGGACGTGAATGTAGTGGCAATTAGTATCGCTAACGGGCGCTGCGCACGCGCTCCTAGAATTGGTTCTCTCATAATTGGGTGTTCTTGCGTGCTCGACCGTGGGAACCGCCTCAGTTTCTTGCGTTTCTGAGAATGTTTTTTGGAAATATTAATCGATTGCCTTCGGAAATAGCTCCATAAAATGTTATGGGAAGCGACGATGCGACGAAACGGATAGCTAGTTTTGGACACGCCTGTCTAAATGAATTTAGGTACGTCAATAACGTCTAGGTTTTTAGCTTAAACTTGATTTTTGTATTTAAATTTCGCATTGGCTTAAAAGTCTAAGGCCAATCGCGTTCTAACTGAGCGCGGCATAAGCATTTTTTCCGAGTATTAGAACGATTAAAATATCTACTGCAAAATTTATATCAGATAGTAACATTATAAGAACAAAAGTTCATGCACAATTGACGCCTACATTTATGTGTATACTCGTACTACTTCTTCAGTTAAAGGAAAACAACCCTTTTATGCAAAGATTTTCTTGGCTCCTTCAAAATATTATATTCTGAAAAACCAGTAATAAGATAACTAGGTAGTTACTAACTCGTCCGAAGTACCTTACCGTGCACTATGAAGTAGGGAAAATTTTCTTAAGGTCAAGTATTTAGGTCCAATGATCAAGTTAACGCTTCGACCTTCACATAACAGGATTGCAGCAAAGTTGTCTAATTGCAAATTCGCTTACTATGTTGCCAATAATTGTAGATTAATAAATAGGTACGCCCAACAATAGTGTCGTGTGACGAACAATAAGACTGATCCCGTTACTCACCTTGATTATATGCTAAAGAAATTGTCTTAGGTCAGGCTAAGGACGTAAGATTGTATTAGATTTAATCACCTTGTCAGTAACCCATTAATGACCCAATACAGGGTCGGGTCTTCGCACAATGAGAGGGATGAAGGCCTTACATAACTTTGAGAACATTTTTTGTGAACTCTCAGGCATGCAGGTTTCCTCACGATTTTTCTTTACCGTAACAGTAGGTGATACATATTTAATTTTATAAAGCGCACATAACTTTTTTACAAAGTCATTGGCACGTGCCGCTGGGATTCGAACCCGGACTCCTCAATTCGAGGTCGAATTCTAAGCCACTGGGCTATCACCGCTCTGTTCATTTAGAATTAGTTCGGTATAATTGGTGGTTGCGTGTTCGGCGGCGTGGGAAGCGCCGGTGAAATGCCACGGATGCCCGCGATACAGATTATGCCCGTGAGATATTTGATCTGGTGTAACAGAACATCACGTATGATAGAACAGACCAAATTACGTGGTGCATTGTTCAGGTGGATTTTGTTTTGATCTGGTTTTGATTTAGTCGAAAATATCAATGGATTGGGTATAAAATCTGATGTTAAGTGGTCCCTGCAACTGCAACCTCAAATAGAGAAAGTAATCGTAGTAAGGTACCCGCTACTTATTTGGATGACTTAGAGATGATTTGATGCCTTATTCCGTGTTCTAATTGCCATGTCGCTCCGCGCTCGCACTAGCTGCTGGGACGACAACGTCATTGCGTACGTTTGTCGCTGCTGTGCGTATTTCAATTAGGACAGCTTCATACAGAACGATACACGAACGCATTATCTAAAACAAACAAACAACAGCATCGGTTCCAAAATAAACAATACAGGGACACCTTGTACGGGTGTCAGCTTATTTAATCGGTAATTTAAAAAAACTTGCTTGTTAAGCAAGACAGATACATAAACGTATAATCTAAAACAAACTATAAGCCGTTGGGACCGAAAGCGTAACTGGCAGAAAAAGTAAAAGTTGAAGGTATTGTAGAGACGAATTGGCTACCTCTTTACGTAAGACCCTTTCAACCGATCGTTAGGGAACTGTTGCTAAATTAATCGATTTCATTAAATTTCTAGTTGGGCCGCCATAGTAAGTCTAATAAGAAATTTTATGACAATTCAGATGGTAAAAGAAGGATACAACACGCCCTATCCGCAGCTTAGAAAGGAGGCTTTATGTTTATAACGATTTCTAGCAGACAACCTTTGTGTATTATTGTACTTAATTGAAGAAACAGAAGGAAATAGAATCAGGGGTAGTCAATTTTCACTTGTGTCATATTTGAACTGTTAACATAGTTCTGTCTGCGAAAGTGACTGATTTTCATAAGTTTTGTTCGCTTTTCTTCTTAAGAAATTAAAGTTTAAAAAGATTAATAAATTAATTTTTATTTTCTAGAGATTGCTTTGTGCAACAGTGTGTATGAAAGCAAAGGAATTGTGTATAGAAGCAGTATACTTCCATAAACACTGTTTCATCAACCATTATTAAACAACAACAAGCACTATTTTTCTCGTTGTGAGAGGAGACCTGACTCTGCTACTAAAGGGCCTCAGACAGTCGCCCATGGACTACAGTAAGTAACCACAACATCAGATGGCCTGCATGCTTGATTGCTATTTATACATTTTAAAAGAAGTAACCGAAGAGAAAGCAAACCACCATTGACCTCTTACGAAATCCAATGAAACACCAAAGGCATAAAACTTCATGGCACACGTTAACCTAAGTCCCAGTTTACGTTCATCCATTCCATTTCATTCTGTATGACCCAGGAAGTAAGTTAAAATGTCATAACCACAACCAGCTTAAAATTAATTGCAGGTAATTGGTGACTTTCGTCACAGAATACATAAAACATAGTACCTACACTTGTACTTTTGTCAAGAATACCAACAGAAAAGAATATTAACAGAAAAGGAAAAATAGGGAGAGAATATTTTAGTACGAGTATTTAAACTACTAGGAAGAGTTTGGGGATCAATCATATTGTATCTATCTTTGTTTGCAGAAGAAGGCTATTCGTGCAATTTATAAATTGGGATGAAACTCACTGAGAGAGAAATTTAAGGAGATTAATATACTAACTTTTGAATCGCAGTATATTTTTGAAAATATCATGTATGTTTATAAAAACAAATATTTACTACATTTAAGGACTTACATAATATTAAATCTATATGGTATGGTAACTAGGAATAGCCACAAACTAGTATTTCCTAAATGCAGGCTTCATAAGAAAAGCCAGTCATTTATATGTCTGTGAGAATGTATACCTAATAACATTCCAGACAAAATTCAATCCTTGCTTTTCCATAAATTTAAGACAACAATAAAGACAGTCCTATGCCGAAAGGCATATTATACAATACAGGACTATTTAAATGATAAGAAAGCATGGGGTTGAATAGGCTTCACCTGGCTATTTCTGTACCCCATGTATAATTTAAGAAATTGTGAGCAGATGACAGTAGACTGATACTGACACACGCGATTGCTGTCACGCGTGCTCATTTATCGGTCGAAAATCATACTGCAATATAATTAGTTCATAATTGAATTTAAAAGAGTGCCGGGAGTTTTTGTCCGCCCGCATTTTTCTCCTGGTCTACGTTAGCCTGAGGGGCACCGAAAGCGGATGTTAGATGTAAGATAATATTCTATCATGTATGACGTTCATTAAGTGTACACAACTCGTACCTGACAATGAATAAAAGCAGAAGATTGGGCTCTGTAGCGCGCCTTGGGAGAAGCCTATGTCCAGCAGTGGACTGAAAAAGGCTGAACATAGATACATAGAAATGTGGCTGTCAGTAAGAGATATTAAACTTAACGAACAAGTACTAATTTAGAGGATATACCCAATGTCTATGTGAGAGTTGTTTGTTGTTGACTAAGAAATATAATAATAAGGTTTCAAAACATGCAATGATCTAATTTCAAAATCCATATCTCAATGCGAATGACCCCGAAACGTAGCTTCGTGGCATCTTTCAAGTACAGCAACGTGTTAATATTTAGGTTGAAAAAATACATTGAGATCTAAATGTAATTTCGCCTCACGAATCTTTTACTCGCGTAAAAAATAACTAATATAATATAATTAGAAACGTGACGACCTCTGCAGCTCGAACCATCTCAGTTAATTGATTGTAGAAAAAGTAGGTAGGTAGTACGTTACTAAGTCAGTTCTTAAAGTAAATGAGTAGCAAGTGGGCGCTAAGGTAAGTAGATACTTACTTCTGCATGCCATCATAAGCGAAAGAGAGTCTCTCTGTAGCTTTTTACGGTTATAGCTTTCCCAGCATGGGCCCATTATGAATACCGCGCAGGGTATTCCGGTACATCGTGGTGGTGCGTTCCGTAGGAGATCCCAAAGTCCTCCACTAGCGCTGAAGATGGTCTCCAAAAACAATTCGTAAGAAAGACCGATGCCGATAACCGAATGCCGGTTCCCATTATTTGTAACCCATTAATGCCCCACTACGAAGTCGGGTCTCCTCTCACAATGAGAAGAACGTAGGCCTTGCTAAACCACGCTGGCCTACCTACAATTTGTGAAAAACAGGGTTCCCATTATTGGGTAAAAAGCGAACTCTAATGGTACCTAAATCTAACCTGTATTGCTTACAACATAATGGTGGAGAACGTCTGTGTAGATGTAGATACATAAGATCATTGGTTTAAAAATCTTAGTCGCGTGGAGAAGTCGCGCGTCGGAGATCGTGAGTGCGGCGCGCGCCGCCGTCACGCGCCCGCGCACTCTGCACGAGTGACGGGGGACGGACTCTGCTGGACGGGATGATAAACAAACACGGAAAACAAACCTTCTATGAGGGAGACACCTTAATCGTTGACAGAAATATAAATGATTAAATAATTATAGAATTCCGCATGAAGCGCGGTTACCCCGCTGCTTGAGTAGATCGCAAGCAGTCGAAAAAGTTAAGCAACATCGGGCGTGGTCAGTACCTAAATGGAATGCTAGTGGCGAATTACATGCGCGCTTCCGTTCTTCTGACGGCACGGTAATTTGTCGGTTGTTATCGTTACGATAGCCGTCGGTCGTTAAACCTTGTCGGATGCCCTATGGGCGGTTTGAAAAACATCCAACACGGGTTGACCACTAGCCCTTTTCTCCACCAATCACATTGGAGTAGCGTGGTGGAGTATGCTCCAGACATTCCCCTGTTCTTGGGAGGGACCCGTGCCAAACAATGGGCCATAATACTCTTTTAAACATTTCGCACTGCTACTCAGACAGCGACATAATATTAAATTGATATTTTAATAGCATATCATTTGCATTGTCCGCAAAGTTTAACCAGTGCCTTAAGCGTGAACACTATCATCAAAGTATTCGTATAGTAAACATCAATCATTAGTTTGTACTATATCAGTCTGTCTAGACATCTTCCTATACTAATGGCAGCTCGAGGCGATTAGTATACGAAACTGCGTAAGTTCATGCTCGAGGCACAGTTTTTTAACAGTTATCAAGAAACCCAACGGCCAAATACGGCCCTGTGCTTGGCTCGCCACAGGCGATAGTTTTCCCACGGTCGCGGCCGGCCGCTTCGTGGCCAACTATAGCTGCCATTTGCATGCCGCCCCCACTGCCTACTGTATTACACGGCCAATTCATCAAGCTCCCACCGCCAGGGCATTGCTCCGATCCTGACTCACCTCTCCCATCGGTCGGGTTATACCCAGTTAAAGAGATCTTTGTTCCCGACGCAACCGAGATGGATCATTCAATCACTCACAAACTTATTAGAGCGCTCATAAGACAGATCTTTCCAATTAACAGACGGTAACAGACCTCCTAATTTTAAGCGTGTGCTGCGCTCCATATTTATCTAAATTAGATCCTGAGTCCACTAAACGAACTTAATAATCTTCGAATGAGCAATCCTTTTACGTCCTTTATAAGATCTAGACACGTCAAATAATAAATCATTCACCAACGCTTCGTACCTACTTATTGAGTAAAGAATTAAGCTATACAAGGTCGTTCAATGCTATCAATGATGCAATGCCGATTTCAGGTTTGATATGAGATTTTTCAAATTGCGACAATCTTCATTGACATTGTAAGATTTCTTAAACATTATTTTAAGACACTCATTTTTAAGTAAGCCAGCGCAAACAATGGACATCTTAACACAAGAAAATTCTTCAAGCAGAACAATTAACAAAACAAATATTTATTTTACAGAAAAATAGAACCCGGAACTGTTTGGTACCGAGGCTGTTGATTATTTGATTCGATGGCTTTGAAAACATTTTCATTTTATCTCAAAAAATTCTGTAAAAAAATAAGCAACGTCTATAAGTAGAAATTACATTTATTTTATCATTTAAACGCAATTTATCGCATGATATTGTATGTAAGGGCTATTTTATTGCTTATCAACGCAAAACTAGCTACTCCTTCTACCATACCTGTTAGGCACCTACTATCCATTTATCTATCCATTTTGAGGTTTATCACTGTCCTCTGAAATTCGTCACTGGTTGATGCCACTTTTTTGGATTTGTAAGATTTTATGCACGATATATTCATCTTTTTTTCTTATATTTTAACTGACTTCGTGGTTGGATTGTTAAAAAACATCATTTGCCAAAACTTTATTGCTTCTGTCCACTTAAGCGTGCTAAGTTTATAAAAATGGAACGAATAATTATCGCAAGCCATCTTATTCAGTTGTTTTCTTACCTGTCTGTAAAGTAATTTTTTATAAAATGAGTTTTTGTACTATTTGTCGCTTCGTAAGTCTACATGAAAGGATACAATATCAAAGGGTATAATAAAGTCTACCGGAGAAGCGTATAAGGCTTTATCACTATAATTACCAAAAGGTTATCCATAATCACCGATCGCCCCGCCCCTTGCAGTCCTCAGTGCATTAAATTAGCTGCTAGATTCAAAATCGTCAATGTTTTAATGAGTTTTTGAATGAGTTTTTTTCAACAGATATACTGTTGGTCATTGAGGAATAATGTACAAACGTACTACATTATTCCTCAATGTTTTGGGTCGACTATGTCCGGAAGGGTAGCACTGGTTACTTACGATACGTACTTCCAGCTAAATTATGAGCAGAATCCCATTTGTCGTGTGCACGCATGTGGATTTTAATTTTACTCATTTGTATATGTTCCTTTTTACGTGTTTCAGCGTTCTTTCTTTCTTTCTTTCTTCTTTACTTGAAGTTCTTGCTGTTTTGAATTGCACGAACACCTATTCGTGTATTATCATTCATTGGAACAGCTTGGTAGAGCTCTTCTCCTATTGCTCGAAAAAACCTGTGAGAAACTCGGAGAAAATCCTTCTGTTCTGCTTAACTACCGATGAGAGAAGAACCGCATACAAATTCATTCACAGTCCTAGCTTCAGTCAGATTTTGAACTTTAAAAGACAGAAGAACAACATCTTAAAACAGAAAGATCGCTAAATTAGACTCATATTTAACTAAACAGAGATGTTTACATATCCCACGCCATATTAAGAGACGCCCGTCTTATTTAGAATGTATCCAATTAAATTTATCTGCCTTATCTACAAAGATGAAATACGACATTCAGGGTAATCTTATGGATCCGGATATGCAAACGGATGGAAACCCATTCATTAAAGAGCAAGATCACTTAGCGACCTTGTGAATTACCATTAAACTGCCTTCTCACGACTAACTGACCGCGCTTCGTGTAATACGGATTCCGCTCGGATTATATTCAGTCATTATTGGATTAGGATTACCATCAGGAAAACAGGATTATGCAAATACTACTAAGCAAAGATTTTTAGCAAACGAGCAGCAAACGTAAAATAGGATGCAAGCCCTATCTTCTTTGACAATCACACTTTCCAACAGAAACCTTATTACAGAATTCTGTATAATACCAAAATAGGGCCTGATGAAACATTGTAGTATACCAAGTCACCGTTCATCCAATTCTCGAAATTCTCAGCTTAACAAATCCTCCGATTCATTGATATTGTCCATTTGTGACCCACTGCAGGGTCGGGTCCACCACGCTGGCTTAGTGCAAGTTGGTTTCACATGCCTTGTGAACATTATGGAGCTCTCTCTAGCATTTCCTCGTGATGTTTATCTTCACCGTTACAGCAGGTGATATATTATGTATAGTGTTATAAAGCGCACTGTATACTTTTTTCAGATTTTCAGTCATCGGTGTGTGTCACTGAAATTCGAACCCGGATCCCTCAAGTTAGCGGCCTAATTCTTAGCAACTGGGCTATCACCGCTATCATTGATATTAATTATTTCAAACTGATCGGGAACAAGGGACAGAAGTATAAATTCCGCCCACTGGGTTTCCAGTTTTCTTCATTTGTCTGCTTTGTACAAACATGTCGGGAAATGTCTTTCTATACCTTTAATTGAAGTTATAAATGTGTTTTTAAAATAAGAATCCAAACATCGACTATGAAACAATCAGCACGTAATCTATCGCGATGGTAACAGCAACAAAAAAGCAGTTACCTACTCAAATAGTACGTCCAAAAAAGAAAACACAAATCGTTACACAGCGTTTCGCGAACCGATAAAAAAGGAATAAAGCTATCACTATTTAAGATATAGCAGTTATTCGCGATTTTATTGAGAAAACAGATCGTCTCCCGTTCCCACGGCCAGGTTTCCGGCCGAGGCGAATTTTGACAGTGAACTACGGAATGGTAGTGGTAGGGTTAGCAAAACAGTTACCTAGCGAAAATCCATTGTTTTTGTGAAACTTGAAAGGCGAAATTATTCCTCGAATGACACACACATAGGACAAATATTTGTGAGATGCAAAATTTTGAATGCTAGGTTTGAATATACAAAATGCTTGTTTAGGGCACTTACGACACAGGCGAGCATATGATTGATGATGTATGAGGCACAATAATGTTATTAATATTTTTATAAAGTAATTGGCATTTATCTGAATAGCCAAAAACATGGCAGTGATATAACCTGGGGGCTTATTCTGTACGACCATTCAGATTTCGTGCCGATATCGTGTGTCATCCAACCGTATGTCATTTCATGAACTCGGCACGACAAGGAACCTTAATGTCTTTTCTATAAGGCACACAATAGATTGTCACGATATTTGACTTTTTAGCCTTTTTTGACTTTTTATCACGGGCAAGACACGACATTGCCGCGATACGAGTGTGAATGGTCATACAGAATCGGGCCCCTGTATGTAACTCAAAAATAAATCTTTCAAAATACTCAAAAATCAACTGTCATATTGAAAACGTAGGTTTAATCAAATCAATCAATATCAAATTACATAAATATAATGCCGTGAAATTACACGTACCTGCCTATTGTTACAATTTTTTTGTACTACGCAATATCCAATACTGAAAAATACTTCGATTCTTTATAAACACGAGTGAATGCTCTATTGGCATAATGTAATGATTCAAAATTATTTAAATACTCGAATTGGAGTTTGAAATCTGTATAATTTCTATTCACTTTATTGTGAATCTTACCGGTATGCATCTTTGCGATTGCACCGCAAATATATCATTTGTTTGTTGCAATTATCTGATTTCTTACATCAGCCATATTAAATTAACATATTGAGAAATCATATGACAAGCGTCTTTTCCTCTCCATTCTCATTGTAATAAAAAGTTTTTTATTTTTTTGTTTATAATTATTAAGAAACGAAGTGATTCTCTTGCTATATGTGTAAGTGTACATATATTAGCAGTTTGATATATTAGCAGCTATTTTAATTGTAAATAATAATTATAAATCAACATCAATTTTCATAGCCATTAATTAACCTGTCGGCTATGACTTGGGACTTGACCGATGGTGTTGCAGTCACTTCCGTCACCACGACCACCAATTAAATTCGAACTACTTAGTTCGGTAAAGTTTATATCGATTCGCTGTATTTATTTATAAATTGCCTTTTGGCTACATTTAGCGAGAAATTGCTTGCCATAAAAGCTTGAGATCCAAAACAATCCATGTATGGTAAACTTTAATTGTCTTCTTAAATGACATGCGTGACATGTTATTATCTGCCGGTTAACAAAAACAGCGTATAAAAAATAATAAAAAATTAAACCTACTTCATAAAGTAAATTTGTTTCATACTTTAGGCTTTGGTTAGGTTGGTGTCTCTATCAAGTATTTTGTTTCTATTGTTAAACTTTGGCACTTACCTCAATACATATATCTACATAATACACGCATACATAGGTACATACGTTTCTTTTCACTCGGTATTGAATGTGATGGCAAAAACTTTCCGGAAATCCATAAAATATGTAAGTAATCAACTACTTTTTATAGTAATTATTATTTTGCTATCGCTTCCGATGGGATCGCTATTAATTATGCGCGGGCGCCACAAACTAGTTTTGTGCACTGTACATCAATACTTGCCAACACGAGTTTCTTCGGGTGTTTTGCGGTATTATAAAGTAACTGTACACGATTTTATTTGGAGAGAAAAAATAAACGAATCAGTAATGAGCTAAAATTATGTATGGTGTGCTTTGGAATTTGTTTTCAGAATAATTACGTGGTTTCAGGATAGTTATTGGGGGTGTTTAGGTAGGGGGTAATATACTTCGCGTAGAAGAAGAGGAGAAAGAAAGGAAGCGTAGCCAAGTATCTTAGGCATTTGGTCTACACGCTTATGCAATGATGCCCATGCTCACGCAAATGCTGCAATATTATTCAAATCCTTCCCATCTGCCCCCGCCTCACTTTTTATTAGTAGTACTACTTATACCTATTCCTAGTTGTAGTAGTGTATATATGTGTACCCATTCCTAGTATTTCCCTTTACATTTTCCTTCCATTTTCACTTTTAAATTTTTAATGTAAAATTCTACACCACTTAATTGCATTAATAATATCATTTCCATATTGTAATTCCGCCTTTTTATTGTGATACTATTCCTAATTATAATTATCCATTCAAGCTATTAGTGGCAATGATTTTTCGCATCTCCCTATAAAGCTGTCATTAGTTCCTCATTTAATGATTGATTTGTAATTATTTAAGATAAAAATACTATTTTAATCACACGGATATTAACTATTAAGAGGTCATAAAGTTACAAGCTGATTAATAGCTTTGTGTAACCGGACCCATGCATTCGAATACAACATCCTGATTTTATCAAAGACTAGTTTTTTGAATATTAAATTATATTTAAATACAATTCAAGTTTCTGTCTGTATTGTAAGTAGTAAAAAGGAAACACACAATCTTTTAAATTATAAATTTAGATTAAAAGACATACCTAATAAGATGAACTACTAGTATCTTAACATAAACTTACTTTATACCTATTTGTAAGTAACCCATTAATGACCCATTGCAGGGTCGGGTCTCCTCTCATTTTTGAGAGCATTTTTGTGAACACTCAGGCATGCTTAAATTCCACGCGGACGAAGCCATTTCAAATGCTTGTCTTACAAAGAACAAGGGAAAACGTTCAGTGCTTTTTAAAGAAGTGTACAATTGGGACACTTTTTCCTTTTCGCATTGTATGCATAATCGTCGTGTTTTTGAGTAAACAGTTTAGTTTGTGGCGTTTTTGCCGCAGTCTGTAATCGATGAGGCACACGATCAATTTCCGGTTCACTTCATTAGAATAGCAATCTTTAGCGAGATTCTGTAATAAAGAAACACGTGTGCAGTTAAGTAATACCTTAAAAATAGTAAAATTGAAGGAATACGATGTATCTATCGTGTTTTTTATATTAGGTTGTTTAACCCATTCACTGTGCAGTGACCCATATGTGGTACGGTATACTCCCATTGTTTAACTATTGTGTCTACTTAATGCACAGGGAACGTGTTAAGATTAAATAACTGGTTGTTAGTAGTATAACTTGGTAGGTATCGCGTTGAGAGGTGAAATAACCACCAATAGCAGAGTCCATCTTTGCACCATCTTAGTTTCGATGTAACTTCAAAGATATCCATTTTCTCCGTCTTCCCCGTGGGTATTGCCCATTTAATGGATCTCATGGAATATAGTGCAACTTAACATCTTGTTGGATAAATTGTGGGGTGATAGGATGGATGTTTATTATTCGTTCATGACTAAGCCGATCTACAAATACGACTGCAAACTAAAAAGCAAGAAATAATTTTACAGACTTCAATAATAAGGGTGTATGTTTGGAGTCTGTGCAAAAATGAGGTTACTTGAGGTTAAACTGAGGATGAACTTGGGCACAGACTCCAAAAATACCTTATTATTGAAGTCTGTTTGTAAAGTTATTTCTTACTATTTAGTTTGAAGTCGGTTCACATTTTTGTTAAAAATTAATTTTATTGTGTTTTGTGTTCGGTCTCAAGGCGGCAAAAGGTGGCAATGGCATAGCTCGGCAAACGTAGCGTGGAACGCCCTCCTGCCCGATGGCATGACGATCTGCGCCAGGCGGTAAGCAACTGGATGAGAAGATAGAACTCAGTGGCGCGCCTTGGGAGAGTCATTTGTCCTGCAGTGTACGAACGCTGAATGAAAGAAGGACATGCTCTAAAAAACTGTCTCAAGATCTGAAATATTGTCATGAACAAAGTTACGGACAGACGTTAGTACAACCAAGGTTGTGACATTTCACAACGGTGACAACAGGCTTATTGATAAGTACAATACAAGGCTGCAAGTAATTATTAAATAACTAATTAACAATTGATAAAGTCGCCGAGTAATTAAATCAGGCGTTGAAGATCACGCCTGAAGGTTCAGTTATAAAAACGTCTCAATTAAACTCACTAGCATCCGGTGAATACATTGAAGATCTTTCATCCTTTAACTGAACTAACAATAGGAAAAATCTTAGCGCCATGCGGAATGACGGGGTCAATTAGATTCTCTATCCTTTGGTTGGAGCTTCAACCCCTTTGTTTACATGAGCTTCTTTTTATATACGTAAATCAGCAATTGACAATGTAGGAGCCTGATATTAAGCGATCCCTGCGACCTAGGACGCCAACGACGTCCGATCTCAAATAGGATGGAAGATCTTTGTAAGGTTGTTAGCACCCCGCTGCTACCTATAGTATATACATACCTAAGCCAGTTTCTATTGCAATCGTTACAACGATAGTCACTGTAATTACAGCGTATGTGTAACAATTTCAAAAATTAAACTTCAAAGGTGCTCTAGATACTTCCGACCGAGTTACGCCCCCGCGCACCTGGCAACCTGAAATGGTAACGCAGCCAGGCTATGGCAGCCAGACGAACATATGAGTAGACGTTGTATGGGAGCCGAGGCACATAAATGAACCCGAAGCTGCACCGCGCGCAGCCAGAGCATGGTGTTGGCGAATGTATGTCGCTGCCGTCAGTTGCCGCGCACTTGGCTGCTCAATTGATCATTTAACTACATTTGTTCGTTCCCAACACCAGCTTTTACTATGCATGATTGTAAATCGCTCTTACACACACTCGTGTGTTTTTATATTTGCTTATATACTTATATAAGCAAATATGTACGTATACGTATCATGTTTGCTGAAAGCGAGTGCAGTAAGGTTCTCATCACGCGTCCAAATAATAGCTTCATTATCATTAAGCGATGACAGCCGACGAGCTGGCTGTCGAGGCGTGGGTGTTTTTGTTTGAGCCCGCACGCGTGAGAAGTGGACTTGGCTGAGCGTTCTCACAACGCTTCTGCAAGCTGGGGCTGCCAACTTCCGATATTGAATCGTGATTCTATCTTCTATATTTCGGTTACCAATGAAAAGATTGTAAGGAGGAGGGAGAGAGAACTGGAGGACTACGTTATCCTAATGAGTAGTAAAGCTCTCGCATGCAACCTCATATTCAGTGGCGTAGTCACCGGAGGGATCGGCCGGTGTCCCGGGGCCCCCAATCGGCCCCTCGGACTCTGATTTAATCGTAATTCAGCAGTGATTTTTAAACCAATAACACAACTTTCGTAACTGATTATACGAATCTGGAGTACGACAATTCTGGAGGTACCTACGTCGAATTCGTAACTCGACAAATATGGAACAAACTATTTTAAATACATAGTTTATTTGGGAGCCTAGTTTATTTTTTGCACCAGGGCCTTTGGTCACCTACTTGTAGCTATAATAGCACTGCTCAGATAGGACTTTTTTCTTTATTTGAAATTTGATGCTAGCCTCCATTGCCTGCAGTAACCACTTAACATCACGCCCTTTTGTTACTAAATTTATATTTTAAAAAATCTTCTTGTTTTTTTGATGTCGGTTAAAAATTTCGACAACCCTACTAAAGAGTGCCGAAGTGCAATAAAGGAAACAAGTGCGTCGTTACTTTTATTGAAAAATTGCAATGTGGCAGTTGCTTATTGCTTTCTTTTGCATGGGCAATGATAAATAAAACATACTTATATATATGTTTATGTGAGAACGTAACTTTGAAAATAAATAAAGGAACAAATTAATGATAACTGCCTGTCGTGTTGTTGAAAATTTCTTTTTATTTATAGGATTGTCTATAACCCATTAGTGAAATTGACGCTTTAAGGTCGGATCGGTCTCTCACAGTGACAAGGATTTAGGATTAGCACTTTTTATTTATGACTAGGTATTAAAATTTTCATCGCTTCTTCTGTATTTTTGTGCCGGTCACCAAATTGAAAAGGAAAAGGGCAATATTATCATGAATATGAAAGTAAGATTTAAATATGACGTGTGCGTATTCAAATGTGTTGCACTCTGAAAATCACTGATAAATATTTATATCTTTAGGGATGCCATGTTATTATCTTTGTGCGTTGCATCATAACAACATCCCGAAAGGTCATTTATACGCAGTAGTTAGATAGTAAGTAACTAGTGAGTGGTTCTACAATGTCGTAAATCTGAATCAAGACGCACGCAGAAGCGTATTGAGTGTCCGTTTGCGGTCACTGTAAAAAGAACAAGGACTGTGGAGTAGCTGTGTTAAAGCAAAGCGTCTATATATGTATACATAATAATATGTACATATACAAATATGCGTTTTAAATTAAAGGAAAATTGAAAACATCACAAGGAAACCTGCATGCCTAAAAGATGAGTAGGCGTACTTGAAAAAGTAGATAATAGAGTTTTATTCAGAAGCTATAGTTTGTCACTAATATACATAATACATACCTAGAAGAAGCCAACGCAATGTGTTCGAAAGAATAAATTTTCTACTTACATTCTTAACAGTGTATATACAAACGTATTGAAATGTTTTTTAAAGTTTAGAATATTTTGAAATCTAATACCAAATAAGCTAATTACGTAATCACTGATCAAGTTAGTCAGCCTTATCTAAGTACCTACGAATTAAAATGTACGGCGTGTGGACAACGGATTCGACCTACGGGATGAGTCATACTTATAATAAGTGGTGTCACATGTTAAACATTCAATTGGCCCGTGAAGGAAAAAGTAATGCTATAAAAAAAGAAAGGAAATTAATACTTTCATAATTACTATTACAAAAAGCATGTTGGAATATGAATAACGTTTAAAATATACCTTAATATGTACAACATTTACTTTTTCGTTGTCTTAAGTTGTTTTATTCGATAATATTGCAGTGGTTAAGAATTCAGTCTCTTACTTGAGAGGTCCGGCAAATCGATAATTTAAACATAACAATAATAAAATTAACAATATAACTGAAAGCGAAAGGTATTGTTAATACCCTGGCGTGGTTGGTAGGTACTTAAACGGGAGAAATTCTATTATACTTAAGATTATTATTGTATTGCGATAATAAACATCTAAACGAACAGACGAACAGTTAATCTACGAATAATGAAGAATAACGACTTCGGAAAAACAAAAACAAATGCGGTGCGTTCCTTTCAAACAAAAACGGCAAGAACCTAAAGTTATATGACGTCAAACCCGATAATTATATAGCTTTTAAACGGTAACTTTATTATTTAATTACGGTTTTAAAACTTTAGAAGGACTGGAGATAAAACCAGGGACATTTTGAAAGAACGCCCGCCAATTTCTACCTGACTTCGAAAAAGTTACCGCGAGGGCAATCGGTTCGGTTTGTCCCACTCGGGTCCAGCCCATTTGTTACCTTAAGTTTTTATTCGTGTCTTTGTCCACGTCAGCCTTAGTTATTCGCCGACAAAGAAAAGGTCAAATTAACCGAATTTCGAAACTTTGGTACCTTAACGGGCTCGTTATCTACAAATCAGTAAGTACAGGCTTAAGTTTTAACTTTAAAGTAATAATACCTTTTCTCCTATTTCAGACACAAAACAGTAATAAACAAATACCAATAAAAGCTTTTAAACATAAAACACGTACGACATGCCCACGTGGTGTCCATTTAAAAAATCCATAAAATTATTCAACTCCTTTCACGGTGTAACTGTAAATTAAACTTAAGATAGACGAAACCTTATCTTCTATTATTATTATACGGCTAATAAAATCAATGATCATTTGGTTCGTAAAAAACCTCTGTCACATATTATGTAGGCTCGAGCTTTATGTTAAACATCGTTTCAAAGTCAACATGTAACCGTGCGACCGAGTGGAGAATTATAAGAGCCAACAGCGTTATCAAGAATAATTTATATTTATACAGAAAAAAGTCTTAATTCCTTGGGAAAGTATGTTACGCATGTTGGGAACTTGATCGCTCGACCACACGTGCTTGCGCATGCGCACGCTATGAATGGAAGGGCGTAGGGCCGGGATGCCGCAGGGGGAGGGCGAAGCGAAGGCTTTTTTCAGGCAGTACCATCCGAGGCACGGGCGGGAACGCGCGTGTCGAGCTTAAAGCTCCCGTGTTCAGTTTTTTTTTTCAAATTTAGAGTCAGTTCAGTTTTGTGTGTTCGTCTGTCAAACGGTAAGTGTTTACTATGTTCACAGTAGTTCTATTATAATTAGTTTTAGTTGTTGTAAACAGGTTATATTTAAATTTTCACGCCTCGTTTAAGATTCATGGGAGGCTTATGTTAATTGTGAGAGGTTTATGTTTTATTGATTGATTTGTTTGTTTAGTCTGTTTGTTTTTATTTTCATATTGATTAAAATGACATGAATTTATTTTTCTTTAATTCAACAACTATTTAGATATTAAATTTGTAATTTTAGTGTAAAACTGTGGGATTTTTTAAAATTTTAACATTGATTTCTTTTTATCCTAGAATAAGTCAAAATGTCTTCGGATCCTGCACCATTGTCAAAAACGGCCAAGTACAAAAAAATTACTAAGCCGCTTTTGGAAAGAAAGCGGCGCGCGCGCATCAACCGATGCTTGGACGAGCTTAAAGATCTCATGGTCGGAGCTTTAGAGGTAAGCATTTGATATTTTTTCCTATCAAATTTAGATTTTACAATGCTTTCAAATGATCTCAAATCATTAGATATCCATTATGTTAAAATGCACAGGTATCTATCGACCTAAAAAGACAAAGCGTAATTATACTGTTAAACTTATTAAAATTAAACCACACATGTTTTTATTGGCCATCAAAATGTAATTCATCTTCCATTCACACGCCATTTATTTTTATCGGCGACCGGTCGTCCTTCTGTTTATTACTCGGGCACTTATACCGCGAGCAGGGCGAAACAGGAATACAAAAGTACGGCTCCATTAATAAACAGGAGGACCTACTCCGTACAGTTATATTAATGTGACGTTTACCCTCGCGTAACGTGAGAAACTCCGCCTGCACCTGCTGCGTAGACTTAATTGTTTTTTTCCTTTGCCCACAGATCGATGATGACAACTTGAGCAAGTTGGAAAAGGCAGATATCCTTGAGTTAACTGTAAACCATCTTACAAAGTTGCACAGCCCTAAAGACCCCGTTGTAGAAGCGAAGAAGTTTCAAGCGGGGTTCGGACAGTGCGCGGCGGAAGCGTGTCGCTTTATAATGTCCGTCCCGGATTTAGACTCCAAAGTCAGTCAAAATCTGATCAGTCATTTATCGAGATTAATAACGGCGCAACCGCTTACAATTCAAGTTCCCGAGAGGCCCACATTCTCGCCACCGACTTCGCCATCCTCAGTAGTTTCAGACCGGCAACATTACTACAGCGATCACGAGCGCTCATCTTCCGATGCCGAGGATTCCATGTACTCGGGAGACAGCGCGCCAAAGCAATGGGCTTACCCCAGATCGCATCAAAGAACGCCCAACAAACCAAACGTTCCCAGCGCGGGACTACTCACGACAGTTGACAAGCTCGCTGTGCCACACCACGGCGTGCCAGAAAACAATCATAATAATGGACACCGAAACGCCACATATTTCAACAGAGTGCCAGCTGAAGCAAAAGACGTCATTCTACAAAAAATCAGGCAGCACATTATGGACAAGCGCGGCAACGAGAGCATCGGTAATGCTGACATGAACATGCACCAAGAATTGCCACCAGAACAGAGATACATGCATGGAGATGAAATGTACAGAAATGACTATGGATATCAATATTCACCGGCGCCCTATCCCACCAACAGTGATACGCTAGACCTAAGAAAAGTTAGATCTCCAGCGAAGGCTACAGTCGAGCCGGCTCATTCGCCGAAAAACCTAGTCGTCTTTCACGGCGCAAAAGAAGAAGAAGCGACCCCCGCCGAGAGCAAGCCTGACGTGATCGCCAGTCTTCCGGAACAATGCGAATTGCCAATGGATTACAGCAACTTGCCACCTAAAAAGAAAAGGAAATTGATCGAGTACCAGGAGTACAAAAAACAAGAGGAGGCAAGACGTCAGCTCGACGCTTTTTATGCTGAGAAAAAAGATCGTCCCCAAGAGGGACCACCGGCGGAACACGATTTAGACGTAAATAAGTGGCGCCCTTGGTAATGTCTTCTCGTCACTTCGTTATTGTGATATTTATTCTTCCACGACAAAGCTTTAATTTGTTTTAGTTTGTTATTGTATTGAATCATTAGTTACTATGTTTACATACTATGTGCCTTATTTAAGTTTATATAAGAGTTGACCATTAGAAGGGGGCCATAACGATTTCTAACTTTCGAATGATGTGCCATGTCTTTGATCTCGAAGTCTTCCTATAAATATTGAAATAAAGTCATGATTAAAGTCTTCCAAAACTTTAGCTGTATTTTGGAGTTGTTATACCTTCATACTTTGTTTGTACCAAGTTAATGAAAATCAATATTATTGTATTTATGAGTTATAAGAAAATAAACGTATAACATTATACCTATTTGTTTTTTTCCTTATTCCTATACAAAAATATCATCAGAAATACTTACAAGTGACAGAAGATATCAGTTAATGTTGATTAGGTACCTCAGTATCTTAAACATTTTAATAGACTAATTAATTTGAATATTCAAGACTAGAGAGGTTACAATTTTTTACCCAGATTTATCAAAAAATATACATCTTTCAACCTAATAATTATATTAATAGTGTAAAAGCTAATTTAATATCCATTCATGAAAAGGACGTATCACAGATGTATTAATGTATGTACCTATATACTTTCTTAATTACGGCATTTTACACATTAGATTAGAACGCGAGTGCCGGTGAAGTAATTAACTAATCAGGCGTGTGTAGTTTCAGCATAAAGACTCGGAAATGTTATAAAACAATAGAATTAGGTAGTCTAGCTAACTGTAACAGGGGGCAGAATCCGCAGAATCACGAACCCAGCTCCCATCCGCGGGTCGCCCTTTAGCGCCCTGATACAGGAGATCACAACAGCTTATAATTAATTTTGTAAAGTTAACTGCATACTTAAAGAGGTCTGAAGAATTATTTTCACAGTTTTTAATCAAGGTTACTAATTTTATTTATTTACTCACAAAACATTGATCTGTTCTATTTAGGATTGTTTCTTCCTTGCTTCTTGTGATACCATTACTGCTATCTATTGGTGGCAGCTGCAAACTACACAACTTCCAGGCAACTATTAAAATAGTAATTCATTATGTCAATAGATGTCAATGTAGAAGTACAATTTACATTGTGGAAACAGCGCCATCTATCATCAGTTGAAGACTTGTGAAACTACGATACGAACGGCATCTATATTTAAATATTAGTACTACGTAGTATACCTAGTGTCGAATTAATTCTTCCTACTCGATGATAGATGTCGCTACCAGTAAATTATTTTTTTATTTAATAAAAAAAAATACTCTTGTGATTTATTAAAAATAATGCAATCGCTAGCTTGCCACATTATTAAAATACAATATCATAATATGCCAACTTCGATAAATACAACAACTATTTATACTTTGAATTAGAACTTCTACTCCTTAACAGATGGCGTAACAATCGCTAGTCCTGTCACGCAGTAGTATTTTTATTACACAGACGTAGTACTCGAGTAGTGGGGTGAACAACTCAACTTTGCCGCCACTTCATTCATTGAAATGCCGGCTGGCCGGCTAGTCGGCAGCGAGGATCTCGACATACTTTGAATTTGTCTACGATCCGCTACGAACGCCAACATGACTGTTTCGCGCGTAATATAACGAACAATCAAATTTGAATTTAAAAATAGTCATAATCTGACAGTTGACAGTCGTTTGTTTTGACATATTGGTCAGTCACAAACTCGATTTCAGGTGGTTTTCGGACGATTTCCCGTGAATATGCTGACCGATTGTGTGTATTTGTGAAATGTTCAGTGGTGCAATGTTGTGGTGGTGATGCTTGTGGGGGAGCAGTCGCCGGCGCCGCGGGTGGTGGCTGGCTTGCGGAAACTCCGACCTGAACTCACTCCTGGCCCAGTGCCTACGCCCGCTGACCCGAATTTTAGGATATCAGGTCAGTTGGTTACCTCTTTTTAGTTGGTTTCTCTCTTAATTACTAACTTCTCATTAGAATTAAAGTAAAAATACCACAATATTTTCATGGCCCCGTCACCATAATAAATAGGTACTGCTATTATGACGCAGAATGTTATCCGTAAAATTGGTAATTTAAAACAAGTTTTGTTTGTTTAATACGACGCACCTTTTAAGGGTATTTTATTATTGTGATTAACTCATTGTTTTGTTATGAAAACCTTATTATCAATATTATAATGATTTAATTACAAACATGCAAAACTATACGGCTATGGATGTAAATTAAAGCTCTGTCACTGAATATAGTTATAATACCTTGTGATTTGTAATACCTTGCCTTTGAGGTCATTGACCCTGCATACAGTTCGAATTATCCACAGAACAGATAAATACTACAATAAATTTTTTTTATGTATTATAAAAACCAAAATTGTAGGTAGTTAAGGTTCCCGCCTGCTTATCCCTTATTTAACTGTTTAAATTTGATCTTATCAGTTATAAAAAATATTCACACAATAACTACCATGCCTAGGTATTTCAACAATTTTACCTTTCGTGGTTATGAGCAATAGGGACCTAGTACCTACACACATATTTTCTGCTTCTTTACAATACAATAACTGCTTATTGTACAAAAACATAGCAAAGCTTACAATTAATAAATTAAACAATAAGTATATATGTACAAAGGCGGTGTTATCGCTAAATAGCGATTTCTTCTAGACAATCTGAGAAAGAAAAAGAAGCGAAACACAAAGAGAAGGTAGGGATTATGTTTATTAGGATATGATATTTAGATATAACATTGACTTAACCACTTATACCTAGCATATTTTACTTAAGCTGGATAACTAGTTTTTCACAACAATTTGTTGAGGCCAGTTCTCGGACGCGTGACCTGCTCTCAATAACAACGTAACCTAATTGTAGTTTGTTTATAACTCTAATATTAGCATTAATGAGTAACATTAGAGGTTAGGTACTTTAATACGCAAACAAAGATTACTTAATAATTATTACATAAATTGTATTGATAGTGTATCAAAGACGCAGTTAGGTGCACCATGTTCGTCAGTTTAGTTAGGGTCTGAAACAAAACACTAAAGCTACTACCACGCCCTACCTACCTTATTTCAGTACCCTAAGGCTGCGTTTACACCAGAGAGAGAGAGAGAGAGGGAGGATGCGAAGCGAGGGATGCGTTTTTGAAGATCCGATAGCTCCGCTAAGCCGTTTCCACCAGAGCTGTGCTAAGCGAGGCTAGGTAAATGAAGTAATTCTATTGGTTCTTCAAAAACGCAACCCTCGCTACGCATCCTCGCACATCTCTGGTGGAAAAGCAGCCTTAGTCTGAGTTTTAGCAATGACGCTACTACACATAGATACGTAAATCAATCGTTTTTTTCCTATACATCTACGCCTAGTGACGTGAATCGTATTGTGTTTTAAAAACCAAATTAAAGATATAAGATATCGCATTGGAGTAGTGACTCATGCATGGGATACGATAAGGGTTTCCACTTTCAACCACCCTCTTGATGTGATTTGCAAGATGGTTTAGTTCAGACACTGGCACTTCGACTTTGAATTGTATTGCATATAAAATTAATTAATGCGATTTTTTGTTTAAATTATAGTATCGTTTAAGGACACGTTACAAAAAAACAAGTAAGTCCAAAATAAATTATATCGTGTGGCATTCACCTCCTCAATGTCATGATAACGATACATCAAAAAACATGTAGGTAATTAGTACGTATAGTCCAGTCAGTTTGAACATTTAATTCACAATAATTCCAAAAGTTTTCAAACTTCGGTCAAGTGAATGGTACATTGGGACGACAATAAATCTCATTTTGCAACCTTGTCCGCAGTCCGGAACATTGCTAAAATTGCAATTAAATTAATTTTTGCTATATGGTCGTGAAAAAAATTCCAAAAGTTCTGCAAACTTGGAGTGGTGTTAAATATATTATTTTACATCACGTGTCAAATTTGCAAACAATTTAAGTGTACGGAACATTCTTTTTTATTAAAATTAATGTTTTTCTTTATTAAACTGAAGGAAAACGTTCCAAAAGTTCTGCAAATTTGACAGATATATCGGAAAAATATACCGAACGATTGTATAAATTTGCAACCTTTTACGTTGACCGGAACATATTTATTTATAATTCTTTTTAATTCGTGGTCATTTTTTCGAGTAAGGTGGTCTCGGAATAATTACAAAAGTTTTGAAACTTGGTTGCAAACTTCGAAAACATCTATTCTGATGCATTTGCAAATTTGCAACCTCATACGCGATCCGGAATGTAATTTTTTTATTTTATCACCTTATTACATTTTTGCAAATTGCATAAAGTTCCGGATCGCGTATGAGGTTGCAAATTTGCAAATGCATCAGAATAGATGTTTTCGAAGTTTGCAACCAAGTTTCAAAACTTTTGTAATTATTCCGAGACCACCTTACTCGAAAAAATGACCACGAATTAAAAAGAATTATAAATAAATATGTTCCGGTCAACGTAAAAGGTTGCAAATTTATACAATCGTTCGGTATATTTTTCCGATATATCTGTCAAATTTGCAGAACTTTTGGAACGTTTTCCTTCAGTTTAATAAAGAAAAACATTAATTTTAATAAAAAAGAATGTTCCGTGCACTTAAATTGGTTGCAAATTTGACACGTGATGTAAAATAATATATTTAACACCACTCCAAGTTTGCAGAACTTTTGGAATTTTTTTCACGACCATATAGCAAAAATTAATTTAATTGCAATTTTAGCAATGTTCCGGACTGCGGACAAGGTTGCAAAATGAGATTTATTGTCGTCCCAATGTACCATTCACTTGACCGAAGTTTGAAAACTTTTGGAATTATTGTTAAATTTTCGATTTTGAATGTTCAAAATGACTGGACTAGTATGTTAACAAGCTTAGTCATACAATACTAACTGTATACTTTTCATGGATACATTTTTTTACATAGATTTTTAACTAATTAAGTTGTTTATACATGCTTATAAATAATAATCTATTACTTAAATCATAATAACTATTATACTGATTCACATGATATTGGTATTTAATTTACCTAATATTGAAAATATTCAAAAACGATGAACCTTACTCCCTGTCAAAATAAAAGCGACCGGAAAATAAAAGCCACAAAATTTTTGGTGTCCCATTTTTAATATCCTAATACTCCATCTTGACGTATAATAAAAATCTTTGTTCCTAATTGAAACTAAATTTAAATTGGAACCAATTAATGACCCATCACAGGGTAAGGTTTCTTCTCGTTTAAATTAGTTATCGATAAATGTGTAGAGGAATACGCGCGTACGCGTACGTTTGACGATTATCGAGACATCTGTCAGTGGACGGGATATGTAATGGGATAAATGGAGCATCTGGCTATTGGGGCCTGGTACCTACACCTTTGTCATTACCGATCTAATTGGGGATGTTTAATCACCTGTCCTGTTTACGGCTCGTGGACTATTTATCGGCGCACGTTCCTTGTAAAAATTGGACACGTTCACTTTATCGACCAACTTTCTAACTTTTAAATAATTCTTAGGTCTTGTCCGAGCAGTGTTACGGTCACTGAAGACTCAAGCTTTTGGAAAACAAAATTAGACCTCTGATGGGGTAAAATTTGATTTTTATATCGCTTGCAATCTACATAAATTAAGTCACGGTCCTATACACTGAGCATACAAGGTATACAGCATATTATAATATTCCTCATTGTTGCTACATTATAATTAGATAAGTTAAATTAAGCTACATAACTAAGACCCTTTGCTTATAACGCTACGCTAACTAAGATAAATGTAGTGAACGATCGTAGTCAATAGAATGCAAACTTACTACTTACTATAACAGTTTAATGTAACAATAATTAGTTATACTTTTATTGCAATGACAATAACATCCTATTGTGTTTAGTTCACTATCCACGGCCAAACCCATGAACTCTCGTAACCACACGATTTCAAACAACATAATACCTAATAACAATATGAGTAACCATGTGAATTACTATGACCGGTAATTTTTGAGTCCACTGTAAAGCTTTAATAGCCGTTACATGACTTATTTGAAAGAAAATAAAACCAAGTTTTGTGGTGTCGGTGTGGTTTATTTTGTTTGGTTAATCTTTGGTAATGAAATTTCATTAATAAAACATAACTAAACGCATACAACGAAACATGGTCGCTCTCAATGATCACAATGATTCTTAACTAGATAATCATATTAAGTTTTTCCGTCTTAGCGGAGAACATAATATATTCGAATAACTAATAGTTTAAATGTCCGTTTCTGGTGCATTAGCCATGGACTCATAACGCCTACTATTGTAAAGGATAATGTTGTACCATGAGTTGAAAACTCGCGTAAGTAAATGTAGGCATAAGCTAACAGTGTGCCAAACTTAATCCAAATCCATTAAGGTTTAGGCTGTTCCTATGTGAATATAAGTTTTATGAGCTTCAAAACGTTCTCGCGACGGCAATTAATTTTGCGAAAGGAATTGCTGTGTGACAACAAAAGGTCCCGTGGGGGCGTTACTCCCTTCCTTAATGTCACACTTTATGATTCCCCTCAGCTAATGGGGTGACATCCCTTGACAAAAGACACGGTGAAGGCAACGACAGTTACGTCGCATTGACGAGTAAAAATTGCGTATTATAATTTTGAGGTTGATTTAATAACCTACTCGTAAGCTTCCGCCTTTGGTTTCGTCCGCGTGGATCATTGAGGTCTTTCCTTCAGCCGACTATTGTCCCCTAACTACTGGACGTAGGCCTCTCCCAAGGCATGCCACAGAGCTCGGTCTTCAGCTCTTATCATCCAGTTACTTCATGATCAGCAAAGCAAGTAGAGGCCTGATAAATAACATGCAATTAAGCTTTGTTACTTCAATATACCTACTAAAGTTAACTGAATGATACTCAACAGTAACCCACACGGGAAGTCCCAGCTTGTGGCTTCCTGCCAATCGTGAGAGAGAGTAGCGTTATCGAGACATGTCAGCTTTGTAAAAACCGTTTATATATTTCCTGCAGTTTTAGTGTCCAAATATAAAATCATCGGATAGGTAAGTACCTATAACTTGGTGTCAGTTGTTGTGATAAGGTATTAGTTGTGAGTGCTCCGATCATGGACTGTTAACGTGTGCCATTAGTATGGGAAGACGCACGACATACCTACTGGTATATGACATACTTATGACTGACGTTTACCGTACGAATAACGAAAGAGGAAGTTGGAACTAACTCCAACATGCTGACCCAATACGAGTTGGTGGAGATACGGACCAGTGGCTAACCGTTGGGTATTTTAATACCCAGGCCTTCCTATCTATTTAATATGTAAAAAACGGAACCGACAGCTTAACATGCCCTCCGAACCCCAGAAGCCCGCATGTAATTTTTCACCAGCGCTTTCTCAAGACTGGCTGACGGTATTAGCAGTCTCAATTTACTCGGCAGTTCGTGATCACTTTTAGCTGTTAGGCAACATTTTGTATAGTTTTGTCTGTCACATAGTTATCTCTACAGTTTAAATGAGAAACATTTTAACCGTAATCGTTAAATCGCATTATAGTTAGATGCCTAATAATCTGTGCAAAATACATATGTGAACAAAAAGATTTGATTTCTTTTTTAGGGTCGGACTCGGATCCTAACGTGCGATCAATGGTTATGTTGAAGAAAGAACGAACAGTCGAAGAACTATCGTAAAAATATTTAAAATCCACGTAAATATACAATGTAGACAGTACCACAGATTACTAAATAGTTACTACGTACAGTACCTACACAAGTTTGATTTTGAATGCCTTGGAATCATCAGCACACCGATCGATAATTCGATCCCCTTAATATTCAAATATCGAGGTCAAAGATTCGAAACATAAATTTTACTCATAGTTAGCTTAAATCTATTGCATAATTTATAATCTGTGGAGAATTTAAATCTGTTAACCAAAGACAATAAAATCAACGGTTGCGAAAGCTGGCGTTATGTGGGACCAGTTGGCCTTTGTAGAATTCTAGGCATTTTGTGAGTTAAATCAGCTGTTTGATTTATTTGTTTGTCATTAAATTACTTAATGCTACGTGTAAATTCCTTGCGTCGTCGAGTTGACAAATCTTGGGTTAGCGCAGTCGTGGTATTTCGTGGGTGTGTTTGTTTGTTTTGTAAAGTTAAGTTAATGTTATAGGTGGTAAAAGTACGGTACTCCTGAGCTACAGGGCAAACCTTAACCATTTATGCAGCCACGTAGCGCATTCTAGTAATTTGGTTGTTGAATTTTTGTTTGTCGCTTGTACAATCATATTTTAGGCCATTATTTTATACCTCAGTAAATTCCGCACGCTTGCCGCGTCGGTCCCGACATTCTCATCACTCAACACCTGGAGAAATTCTCGCATGGGCGGGCATGAACCGCCCTTCCTTTTCTTACGCCTATGGCAGCAAATTTTTATATGTTGCTTTTACCTTTGGTTTTTTAATTAATCGCATAATAATTGACTGTGTTTTTATCCAAAGCAAGAACATTATGTTTTTCGTGCAGTATAGTTAGTATGAAATTAAACATGCCCGTAATCTCAATTCGAAGTTGAACCAGGTCAATCACCGGCATTCTGTTCGTTTACATTATATCAGGTCTGTTAAACCTGATATTTACGTAACAACCTGATTTTCATTAACATGATAGAACAGTTAAAATCTCGATATTTTTAAACGTGCTGTTTTAGAGGATCCCGCTGTCATTATGCATAGGTTGCATTTTGGAGAAGTGTATTTATTTGACAAGTGGTAACTAGTATTACAAAATAATGATTTTTACAATTACTACAAGATTCTTGTCTCTCGGTTGCTAACATGAAGCACACTGTTTCTGTATATCTTCCCTTTGTAACCCTTCTACTTCTTCCTACTCTTTACTTTCCTACCTCTCTGCATGGATTAGGTCTCATTGCACACCATCTTTTTTTCGACCTTTATTATTTATACTTTATGTAAACTATGTTTATTTATACCAGTTACCACTCACGATGTGCAATAAAGTGTATTTGTCTTTGTCTACTCCATTTTAATACAAAAGTACGTAAACTGAAACATGATTTCAGCAGACTTTTCGGGTCTATCTGTCTATGCCCGATTCCATTATCATATAGATTGAATGTTTGATCGGTCGTCGGTCGTGTGTCGTGTGCCTTATCGATTTCCACAACTTTCTCTATTACCTGTCCCTCGCGGGAAAAACATTCGATTTAGATTTCTTGCGGCTGATAACATTCAAGCCGTAGTTGCTGATGGAAAAACTTTAGTTTTCTTTCTAGTTAATGAGAAGCAAACGGACATACAGGGTGCCTGTTAAGTGGTCCCTGTTAAACATAGAAACATGAGTTTGCATTGCTAACTTGGTTGACCATTGGTTGTCCCAAAATATCAAGTTCATCTTATGTAACGACATTCAGCTTAAAAAAACCTTTTTCTTTTATCTCGTAGAATACTAAAAAACCGTTTCGGAAATCAAGGGAGATTACAATAAATCGGCTTATGGTAATCATAGCTTTGATCAAAACACAGATGCTACTATTGATACTGTAACTTAAGAAAAACCTTAATAATAATGCAAAACCTGTTTTGTATCAGGTACAATCAATAAGACTAAGTGTAATTAGTACAAAAAGCTAATCGCAACTTAATCACTTAGTCCACACAGAAGCGACAAGTGCATTGATCGATGGTAGCAAATTAAAACTTTCCATTTCTATCCGATGCAATTAACCGCCATAAGTATACGTGGGAAGGCGTCGCGTGAAAAAAATCAATTTTCACACGCCGATGTCCATGAGAACGTTTCTTGACCTTACATCTTGCGAGATTTCTCTTATGTCAGAGGTAGGTTTCCTGTAAACCTTAGACTTTTTAAAATGGATCAGATATTCTTGACTTTTCTTGTGGGATTGTTATTGGATTGTGGGGTCCTGAGATAGTTAAGGATTAGGTATAGTTAGACCTGACTACCTAAATCACGATCTGGACCCAGTAGACGATGGAGTCATTACTCATGGTGGCTTCTAATCTTTCTCTCCGGCTCCACATATGCAGGCAACAGCGCGTCAGGTCCCTAGTCTGTTTAAAAATAGACAATAGGAATAGACCTCTTCATATAAAACGCAAGAATGGCTCTGTGGTGGATTACTAAGTAGGCAGTAGGTATCGAACAGATCAAGTCCCATCTGTCACTTGGTGAAAGATTAAGATTAAGTAAGAGTTTAAGATCGATAATGGGATCTGAAAATGTTGATCTCGAGATCAGAACAAATACGATAAACGATAACAATGATGTATTGTTGATAATACAAAGAAATGTTCTTCAAATTAGGGAATCAATCAAATTTATCGACTTTCAGTCTTCTAAGAACTATTATCTCATTTGTGCAAAATAGTTATGAACTTAACCAGACGTAGACCATTAAAATTTCAACGAGTGCTTCTGAAGAGAGAAAGTCAATCTTAAAGATAAAATCAAAATACTGAATAATTGACTGAATACCTGGCTGAATAATCGAAAACTCACCCATTGTATTATATGCATTTCCGATTTTTTTCTTTCCATCGAAGACCAAAGATGATATATGAAAAGTCCTCCAGCGAATCCTAACCTTTCGTTTCTTTTCAGGTCTCCTAAGACAGTATTACAATGACGACTTGGAGTCGTGGGCGTGGGTGCGGGCGGCCGTCCGGAGCGGTTGTCTGCTGGCGTGGCGTGAGGGCACGTTGCCCCGGCGACCGGCTGCGAGGTTGCCGCTCCGACACCTGCACCTGCGAGCTGCTACAGCGCTGCCCAACGCGTTCCAGTTGTCGAGGCTGCGCGATGACGCATCTGTCGCCACGTTTCAGGTAACTTCCCCTTTAAATAACTATAAAATCGCAGTTAGTCCTTAAGTAACTTTGGATGGTTGAATGCTTGCATCAAGGGGCTCGTGCGACCTGCTGTCGAGGCGCTGACGAGCTGTTAATGTTGCTACTCTGTCAGGTAGTCCTTATGTAGGTAGTCGTTCAGGATCGTTCTCTGCTCGCGTGGGGTGAGGGCACGTTGTCCCGGTGTCCGGCTGCAAGATTGCCGCTCCGACACCTGCACTATCGCGCGGCCGCAGCGCTGCTCAACGCGTTCCAACCGTCGAGGCTGCGGGATGACACATCTGTCGCTACGTTTCAGGTAACTTCAAATAACTTCACAACGTCAATTAGACTGTAGATAAGAGTTTGTAGAATAATATTTCACGCTCTTTAAGGCTGCCATTTCACCACAACCAAGCTCATGACTTTGTCACTCAATTGAAGGGTAGCCCACAGCAAATACCTGCAGTTGGTTACCAAGCAATTTAAAATCTATAACATGGAATAATCTTGAGGTCCTCAAGATCAGTGCAGTACAAAGATAACATTACGATTTGACTTTCACAGCTGATGTCGCAATTTATTGATTTGAAGAAATTTATCAAAGGGAACGATAATCCAAACATTTTTATCTTGATGTCACGTCAGATAAAGTAGCTGACACCAAAATCATATAAGTTTGATTGAATTTATCAAACTGTAAGCCATGGTATCTTTGAATTTGAACTTTAGAGATTACACGATTAAACCAGACCAATTAAGAGTTAAAGTAACCTAGGCACCGCAAGTATCGTACGTCAAAATAAATTCAATTCACTAAAAAGGTCTAATGAATAACTATGAGTTCACTAAAACAAACAAAATCGTACGAATCGGACCATCTGGCTAGAGTATAACATTACTAAACTTAACTTCAAATTGCAAATAAAACAAAAGATTAAACCAAGAAACGAAATTATAATTCTTTAAAAATACTTGAAAGAAAATTGAGTATCAAGGAATCGTAAAAATCCCATAACTAATGGCGAATTAAGTAACTATAACTCCTAAGAACCAAAAGCCTTTCCAAATGCAATATTGCTAAATCCCAAGTTCCGATTACAAATATTATAAAAACTAAACCAAAACAGGAAACGGCAATACATTAACAATAACATTAAAACTGTAACGGTAAAGCATGAGAGAGGTCACGTGGTGTAATCACATGTTCTATTGTTGAGGAATCTCCACAAATCTACATTACCACATTGAAATAGTCCAATTACTGTTAAAGTGAAGTAATCTGGCACTTCGTATTTCTCAATAATATAACCAAAATAAATTTTCATTCATGGAGATTACTTTCTAAACACAATGAATTAGTTCCTAATTGTAATGTAAAATTGAAACTTAACCATCAACATAAAATTAGATAAAATCTTAACACATTTGTTAACCCGATCATGTTTTGTGTTCTGATATTATAACTATCCTGTGGGAACTTTGTGGGAGAAAAAAGTTATGCCTAAAGACTATTATGGAAAAACAATGTTGTGTTAACTTACGGAATGAACGGAAGCTAGATATTCATAGATATAAAGAAATAATGTAAGTAATGTTAATGGCATTTTACTTAACATCGTACGTCATTACAACGGAACACGTGTTTTCCCCTTGCAACATGTGCCGGCATATTTCGCATTCCTACTATGAGTAAGGATTAATTAAATACTCGCTATCTTAACTTAATAAGATCGTAAATCGAAGTGTGCTAAATTCAGTTTATTGCACATAACATCAAAGTCAATTAAATTACAGTTAACTTTGGGGCATAGGTATATTTTAGAAAAACTCGCTATTGATACAAGATTTTTGCAACGTTTGAAAATCTATAACTTCTACATTTTAAATAATACTTAATTTAATCCTCATAAATGTAATTCAATTGCCGCTTTAAGCTTGTGATAAGAAGATTTTCTTCCAAAAGTTGCTGTAACAATGAAGTTGCCTGACTAGTCTTATTTTATTAACTGAAGAACATTAAATTTTCCTTTCATGTTCTTCCATATTAGGTACATTAGTAGTAGGTTACATTGTTACTTGACTAATCTCATAAAGGTTCTGTTTTGGATGCTTATCTCAATTGCATCGACGGTAACTTTTGTTGATAACAACAGAAAAGCAAATCGGTTGGATTCCGTGCGTAACAAATCAGATTCCATATTATGTGTTTGTGCGGGAGGAGCATTTGCGTGTATCTACTGGTCATTGTCTACCGACGACAATGCCTCATAAATAAAATTAGCAATGGATACAGTTGTTCTGTATGTTACATGATTCTATCAATATTGTCGCGAGCTATACGTAGATAATTTGCAACTAGAAGGATGGAACAGATAGACTCAACTTATTTCAACAAAGCATTGCAAATGTAATCTGAAAAAACTAAATTAAATAATCGTCAATCGGACATTAATTCATATCTTCATGTTATGAGAAATGGAGGCTATGGTAATGAGGCTCTTGGTTATCTTACTTTCCGTAAACATTGGTTGTTGCTGCCATCCACTTTGAATACTTCTGAATAACTTGTGGTTTCGTAAAAGTTCGATCAGCTGTTTCGTTTATTTGTGTGCGCATAGAAATAGGGAGTTCTCCTGTGTGCGTAATAGAATTAAGCACTTGTGTGAATAGAAAAGGAGCGTCGTCTTGCAAGACGTTGGGCCCCTCCAAATCTCGCCTTTCTCACGATTCGCTCACTTTAATAGACCTCAATAAAGCGAAACACACGTAAATCATTACCCTTTGTGATTCACGACCTTTTGATGGGTCTATTTACCATAAGAAGGGCTAGAATGCGAAGGTGTTGACACGTAAAGGAAACACGTTCAGTCGGTTGGACCGATTTTAACTTGAGTGTACATGCCAGTAAAAAATAATAGTGAGCCTAGCTCCTTCAGATCAAAAGCTTAAAGAGTCCCCTTACGAATTAAACGTTCTCAGCTGTGTCATATTGTAAATATTCACATTGAAGTAACCCGTTTTGAATGGAGCTATAGATTTATGTCTCTATTGCACTTTCGGTAACTCTAGTTTCTCTTTGTTGCAGGCTTGTAATGCGACGGAATACGCCAGGTGGGTGCGAGCGCTATGCGTTGAAATACTCGGCCAGACACCACTACCGCAAGTCCGCTTCTTGGACGTGCTGTCCGCCGCCGATACTTCAAACCGCGAACCAAAGAAGGGGGTTCCTCACCAGGATACTCCCTCGTGTCCTCCCAGACCGCCCCCGAGAGCCCGACGGAGATTATTGACCTCCTCGGAAACCCACATACCTCGGCGGGACCATTCACCTGCCGCAACGGACGAGGGCATCGTCGTAGAAGACGACGACTACGACTCATCGTCCGATCGCAGTATAGACCTTTCCCTGTCCCTCGACGCTCTAAAGACTATAGACGTGGTAGACGCGCCGGTTCGGAAAGCTAAGGTCATCAAATGCGATAATTGCAGCAAGTTAAACGCGAGCCCGCCTCTACATCACACGTTGCCTCGGTCGGCGAGATTCGGCGAGACTGGACCGGGACGGCACAGGTATCTCAAGAGATGGGAAGGTTCGGCGGGTGGAGCGGAAAGGGGAAGATTTGTCATGGAGGCAGCGAGACGAAAAACTGCGTCCCTAGAGAACCGCGCCAGGTCTTGTTCCCCGAACGCGCACGAGGCTGTTTCTCAGTACGTTCCGGTGAGGGAACGGCGGGCGCTGTTCGAATCATTATCCCAGAGCGGTGGAAGCTTGGCTCGGAGTAGCGAGCAATTGGCGCGTCCGACGACCGTCGCTGAGACGACGCCGAGGCGAGCCGCGTCGCTGCACGACTTACAGGCGCCTCCGACGAGGTCGGTGAGCGATCTGCGGCAGTTCTTCGAAGCGGTGGCGCGCGGCGCGGGGCCTTGCGCGACCGTGCAGCGGTACAGTGCGCCGCCCAACCCCGTGCCGCGCGCCTTCGCCTCCCTCACCTGCGCCTGAACAAGCTGTTGTACATACTGTAGATATCGTAGACTACGGCGTTGACCGCCGGCCGTCTCACTAAGTCGTTTGTTTTAAGACTGTTAAAAGTATTGTTATAGATGTACCTAATATAAAATTAAATGAAATGTATTATCTCGAACGCCGTCTTTCATTTCCGTAATGTTGCCGTTGAAAGCTTTAGTTGTCTGGTAAATGACCGCAGCTCGGAGCGGCATATTGTACTCAGTTTTAATAGAAACTAATTATGTTTGTTTTTGGCGGTTCGTCACACAATGTTTAGGAGAATGGTGTATTGATAGTAATAGGCAGTTGAAATGTCACTCAGTGTTGCGCGTTGCTGCAAAGGTCGAGTCACGGGCTCGCTGGGCGTCCTTCGCGAGTTACATTGTGTTGTATCGAACGTTCTCTTGCAAAACCTAAGCAAAGCAGCTTACTCATTGTTACCATTACCTACCCGTGCCACACTTATTTATACATTTCAGAATCACGTGACTGAAACATTACTTAATGGCCACAGATGTAGATCTAAATAGATAACGAAAGTTAACCCACCAGTAGGAAGACCAAGCGTGCCGCGATACAAAACAAGAACGTTTTAGTGATGGGAGTCCAATACGAATAATATAAATTATTCGATTCATTATTCATCGTCATTCGAATCGATTCGACTTCATCCTAAAAATGACCAGTCGATTTTATTCGAGGTATTGGATTGGAGGAATGATAACGTAAAAAGTACTTACATTTGCGTGACGTATTTAGTTCTATATCTGTGTTAATGGCCCATCCCACGTATTGTTCGAGATGAGTAAGTCGATATTTGAAAGGATTGCCTTATGGGCTGGAGACACGCACTGTAATCGGTTGGTTACATAATCCTCGTTAGGTACTCGTTTGTATGAGTAAATATTTATTCTCACAGGACAATCATTGAATCTACGGAAACTCATTAAGAGAATTATTATACTCATAATGCTTTGATAAAGAGTCGCTTAGCATATCTGAAAAATTAAGGATTGTATCTATTGTTTCTTTATATGGCCATTGTTAGTCCTCTTACGAATAAGTGGAATGTCAAAGTCCTTAATGATGGCAAGATAAGATTGTTGGATGCGCTTCCGAAAATGATAAAACGTGCGTCAGTCTGGATACTAATGAAGTAATGACCAAGTACGTGCACACGCAATGAATCATTGTTTGTTTAATTTAACTATTAATATTATCACTCAACGGATTGTAGGAAACCTGACTATGATAGCTGTAGCTTTATGGTCTATGAAAATATGAGCACTCACAACGTGTGACATGTATAACTATAAGTACCTACTCTTTTTAGAGGGATGTAGCTCTCAAATTAATTCCAAGTTTAGCCGGCATTACTAAAAATAAACCGAATAGAAATAAAACCAGATATAGCCAATAGTGTGCGCTTTAATTTTGAAGATAAAAGTAATAACCTATTAAATGTAATAAATTTACGTCTGGTATGTTATTTGAAAACCCAGCGTGTCCCTATAACTTGTACCTTGTTAAAACGTATCTCCCTCCGCAAGAAGACACAACGACATGATATACCAACTTAACCTTAAAACATCCAACATAATAAAGTACCTACTCATTTAACAAAACCGTTTTAAAAACGCCTTTTCACACTTGTAAGTGGCAAAAATTTGCCACAATTAAAAGACTACCGAGCTGTCGTAGGTCCAGACAATGCAACATAAAGCCATTAAAATTCGTTTACAATCACACAATAACATACGGTATTAAGTCTAGAGGTTGAACTGTGGTAACTATAACTTTAATTAAGGTTAACGTCCGTTGTTGACAGTTAAATATCCTTGAACGATGAGAATGCTGACAGTCTCGCGCATAAAATTATAGTTTTGCTTTGCAGGATGCAATGTTTTTTCGCGGTCATTGACAGGAGTGCACAAAGTCAAAACAAGCGGATTTAACGAAGTAAGTATACTTATAGGTAGGTAAGTTTTGTCCGCGAGTTTTGTCAGTGTCCGTACTGTTAGCGGACTACTAAAAATGACTAGCCGGAGTGGTGGACTAAAGCCTACGTCCTTCTTATTGTGATAGGAGACATAACCCTGCATTGGTTGTTGTTTTTTAAGCCCCTTGCTAGGTAGATAGTCGTCGCAAAACGGGCTATATCATGTAAACATTCATAAGTAATGAGATAATAAAAAAGTTGCTACTTATGAGGATTAATTAGGATAATTGCTTGAAATCCTAAAGACAAGACTTTTGTTGTATAGAACTTATACCTACCTACTTTAGTTAGCTATTAGGGATTTAAAAATATGTTCCTTCAAAACTCTTGAAATCACTTTGTAATAACATTAAAATCTTTAAAACTTGAGTTCAGCGCAAGCCGTTAAGATTAAAGTAGGTAGATATCACAAGAAATAGCACACACATGGGACAAATAACTTACCCATTTTATTACCACAAGTGTGGACCGATGCTACGCTTCTGGTGTTATGTTCCATGATGCCTGCCATTCATTTCATTGAATAGAGCGTAATAAAATATGATCCGACTTGATAATAACCCAACGGGCAGTTTGGAGGCCCCCTGGTTCCGTGGTTCCGTGCGCCAAGTTTCTTTATATTATGTATCGTAAAATTGGAAGTAGATGTAAAAAAACTACTTTGCTAAAATTCTGGTTAACATTTTCGTCAGCAATGATGTCAATCCCGTGCAAATATAGGACAAGATTAGTGACAAAGGTCATTAAACCATTTAAATGACGCTGGAGTTGGTGCATCTGTGCATTTAGTTAGAACATCTATTACATTAATCTAAAACAATGTTATAGTAAAACTAAAATAACACTAGGAATATCATAACTTTACGTATTTTAGGTCCGTAAAGTCGAGTGGCGATCAACGATTAACTGTAAACAATAGCTGTAAGCCTATTTTTTTATAACATTCATTGTTAGAATATAAAGCTCATTAAAAATGAACAACAATAAACACCCATTAAAAACAACTTGGCTACATTTTTACGACCCCGTTTTAAAAGACCTTTTTTATCTCAGGATTATGTTTGATGCCACCAAATTACCAGCCGGAATGCGGCTGTGACGAATGTTGGTGCACCCTCACAACCCGTAATTCAATCTGACAAAAAACTGACAAAGGAGATAGTAATCGTGATCTGAACAAGCAGGGTTTCTCAATCTTAGGCGGCGCTCATGGATTGGTTGCATGTTCATACGAATTCAACTCGTGCGCAAACTTATAGGTACCCAACTTTATTTAAAAACACAAAAGTATAATATTATTGTTTTATAAGAACACTTTAGATAGGTTTTGCTGTTTTGTATTTCTTCTTTCAATAAAAAATAAAATTATGTATAAGAAAAAATATAAGATATCAATATAAGTTAATATAAATATAAGTTAATAATCAATTACTGAAATAATAAGTTTTACTCAATTTTTAATTCGTATTCAGCTTATCGCACAAAGGTGAAACGTAAGCCGCCATTACGTCAATTTTATCGCGTACCCCTATGACACAAGGCGTACCCTCAGTGATACACGTACTTTGAGAACGCCTGCTGTAAAGGACAGGGATGAGACAGGTAGCGGCGATTTCAAACGTGGATTTGGGGAGGCTTTGATTTGATCTGGGGTCGGCGATGCAACGGTTAAGTTTTTAAGTATAGTAGAATGGGTTGGCAGTTGAATGGTTAGGTTTGAAAAATAGAAAATTCAATAAAATACGTAGATTTAGCAACGTTTTAGTTACATGAACTCCTAGAGAGGACGTATAAAATGACACGATGTCGGCTGTTACGAACTATGTATCTAGTGGCATTCAATTTGCGAACGAAATAATATACTTTGTGTGTTCAAGAAAACATCATCTGTCTGTCCGTTACTTACCGAATGAACACAAAGAACTGTATGTTGACATGGTGATATCCGGTACCATTGTTATACTAATAGGCACAGTTGTCCATCCAAGTTTTTCTCCAAACATCTTTGATTGGTGGTAAAGCTCGATAGCTCGCCCATAGAGTTATCGCTACGCCACCTTCTTAACTTGTGTTTCGCTTGTGTGATTGCTAAAATTATACCTATTCTATTTAAGGCTAATATCTAGGTCCTCATATAATATGACGATCATATTGCAATTTCAGATAGGGTTTTTTTACAAGTTATGTTTATGATGGTATTACGATTTCAGATATTAAACACCGATCGATTATTAAACATCAGGTGGCTTGCATGCCCGTTTGTTTATCAATTCCAATAAAAAAAGTATCCAAAGTGCTGCGGGGCTGTTTTTTTCTTTGTTTTTTTTTAATCCTTAACTACCACCTAAGATAATTATAAACTTATGACCCACGGATATCAAATATGAACGGACGATACTACCAACATAAAAACAACAACAGCATACAATTTACAGGCAACACGAGCGATCAGTGGTCCAGTGAGTCACGTTCGAGTGACTGGCCACGGTTTTTCATGCCCGCGCGCAAGGCCGGCCTGTAATAAGGTCAGATATGTTGTGAATAAACAGACAAATAACATACAATAAATGGACATAGAGAGTAAAAAAGGAGGAAGCCTTCACCCGAAGAGAACACCTATAGAAGGGATACCAAGAAAAAAATTCTAACATTTAAGTAGATTAAGGAATCACTAATAAATGAAGAAATGTATAGGTATGGGTAGAAAAAAAAGGCGTGAAAATAAAAAGCTTTTTTATTATTTTTATTTTTTAATAGGTAGACATTGACAACATTTAACATAAAACTTTAGCTTACTTGATCCATTTACGATATAAGTAGGTAAGCCGATTGTAAGTAAGTTGTAATGTATGAATTCATTTACTAAATAATACTAAAGGACAAGCTTAGCTAGTCTATGGCTGACATCACGCCCTCATTCGTTCAAGCGATGTGTTCAACGTGTAGGACATGGACTCTCTGATTGGGGTCTCAGATATCGTCAATTAAAGCTGTTTCCTGTCCAACAGAACATCTGGTGCGACACCCGCATCTACTGCGCAATCATTAAAGACCCTAATGGGAATCGATCATAAGTTCATATATTATGATTATGAACACTGCCTTTTTTAAAGGGGCTAGGTAACCTTCAATAGCTAGTCTGGAGGATTTTCTATACCTCTTAGGTCGTTGACATTAAGTCTGTTACCTGTTCTTTTGCCAGGATCTTTTGAAAATCACCTGCTGCAACAGTGAAGAAAAACATCCTAAGGAAACCTGCATGGGATCGTCAGGATTGTCCATTATTTTCTCAATGGCACGTGAAGTAAAGGTAGTAGGATTTAACTTTTAATAAGTAATTTGAATCACACTTCATTCCATAACCTTTCAAAACTGGTAATTCGAATCAAAACTATTTGTCTATTGATACAATCTTGCCTTGTAAGACAAATGGTACAAATTGTTAAGATAACATTCTAGTTAGGCGTTGCCAATACAATGGTTTATGACTTCAAATACATTCAAATCAAAAGCACATAAAAGGGGCAATTTAGATCAAAATTTGAGAAACTTTGTTATGTTTATAAAGCTTTGATTAATTACCTACATCTAACTACATAGTTAAAGATCTAAAATTATTTATCAATACATAATTCGAAAAACTCGCCTAATCCACACTAGGCCAGCGTCGTGGACTGAGACCTACATCCTTTTCATTGTATCAGGGACCACTAGTGGGTTATGATAGTAAAACTAATACAATTTTAAAGATAGACTAGGCGCTTGCGGTATAGCTAAAATATGTATCATGTCTAACTTCCATTATTATTGTTACCATTAAAGCACTTGGTATCATTAATTCTGTACAGGACTCAGTGAGGAGAAAGTCCCATTTGAGAAGAAATATGTGTGACCCACTTACCCACATTCCCTTCTCTGATAACACGGAGCAGGTAATGTCTTAGATGTTATGGTAATGACGAAATAACTATGAATGTGCCCATTTAAATGACATTAAACCTTGCATATCAATTTATGACATAAGCCTTAAAAACAAAAGTATTTTTTAAAGTTCTCGTAACGTAACCTAGCAAACGAGCTATGTAGGTACAATAATATTTCACTGAAGGGGGCTTCAAAATAGATAGAATACACAACAGTGGATATGAACTGTATAAAGTTCTTTACAAACCTTCATTTAATTCAAAATGAGCGGCTTAGCCATTCCGTGAGAGTGACGTAGACACTCCTATGATAATTATATTAATTTATTATGTTCAGAAAGTAATTTAGTTACTAAGAAGGCGTTAATTTTGCGCAATATTTCCCCGAGTAACGAAATGTCTAAAAACCACACCTTTTGATTTGTAAGTTTGACATTTTAGATGTAAGTTTAGAGGACTAACTTTCTTACAAACTTAAAACTACGATTCAGGGAGAACGCTTCATACTATAACGGAAACTGCGGGTCTGCTCCTTAATTTATTGCTTCCTTAAAATCGATGCCAGTATTGGGATCACATCATAATTATAACCATGTATTGGACGCTAGACTGGACTTATACATAATCTGGACTTACACGCTGTACCTATTTGTAACTCTAAAAAATATATTGCTTGCGAGGATTCACCAAAGTTCTTGTCTTATTGACCCTGAATTCTGTAGTTTCTTACCCACGGAACATGTTAGTTATAAACTGTATCGTTTATTCGTCCTTCGCGCAAACCGGTAACCTAGACAGCTGTTTTGACGGAACGGTAGTCGGCCCAGCAAGAATCCTTTGAGAAATAATGCATTGAGAAAGATGTGTTTTCGAATAATTACGGTGTCTATGTGTATAGCTTCAAATTTGTATGCACAGGGTCGCGATTAACCCTTTATCTATGAGAACAAACATCTAGCAGAATGGCATGAGACTGCACAGGAAAACCGTTCTTAATGCCAAATAATGTGTAAGGGTTTGGAGCTAAAATCGCGTGTGCTTGTTAATAGATGTAAAGGGTAGCCACTATCCTTTTATCCATGAGAAAAGGGCCTAGTTGTAGGATTATGTGCGTACAGGCCACCGACAATCGGTGAAAGGGTGAGGATAACAAAGGGAATTAATCGAATTATTCTTACGTCACGCTGTCCGTCAGGATCTAGTTGATTCGGTGTTCACGTGTTTCATTGGCCAAGGTATTACGATATAATATTAACGAGACATACAACAAATGATTGTAAAAATAAAGAAAAAACTGGTTACAGTTATTTTTTTAAGGAAAGTCTAAGGAAAGTGTTCAACTACAACAAGTGATTTATATTATACCTATTATATAAATCCCATACTCATATATTGTACACCATAATAAGTAATTTCTTCCAGACAACCTTAAAAAAAGAAATTATTCATTACATGTTAAGGGTCTTCTCTTAATTTAATGTGAAAAGGCCTTTAAAATTAAATGTCGAATTAAAGATAATCAATTTTCAAAAAATTTACGAGCCAAAAAGCAAATAATGTTCCAATACTCAGTGAATATCTACTTCAGTTCACTACATAATATTATGTAACTAACTAATGTAATACTATCTCTTCGCTTACTAATTTCTTCACTGTATCAGCAAGACGGTACGACAAGTCCCTAACCCTCTAACTTCCCCTTGAGTTTGAGAACAATTAATTTTGTTTTGGTACAATGGACCTCCATTGTTGTTGATCTGGTCTATTTTTGGCTTTTCTAAAAAATCTTGTTAAGAGCACCGGGACACAGGCAATTATAAAATTACTTAAACTTGTTTTTTGGAGGATACGTATTCTGGCTTACATTTGACGAAGCAATTACAGGGCCTAAGTTGAGTTTGTAGAAAAAACATATAGGAGTAACGTTAAGCCTATATGTATTACAATACAAATGAGGCAAAAATAAGATTATAATAGATTTTTTTCCTTACAGATCATAGCTTAAAATATGATTGATTGGGAACTAAGTAATCAGTCAATTCACCTCGTAGAGACCTAATGAACGCTCTGGAATAGTCCTACAGTACCCCGTGCCTTAGATATTTGAAATAAATGTTAAATCTTAGGAGTAGAAAAGCATTACAATTATCCAGGGGAGAAGACAAAACCTTGTCTGTAGTAACCCTATTACAAAACAACCAGTCGAAATACGGATAGGACAAAATTCTAGCACCCTATGTTAGCAATCCAACCAGCGTGGATTATAATAAACAGTTTTTGCTAGTGACAACGTGAAACTCAACACAATTTATAAATCATTTCGCCATAATAACATATAATGTGAGTGTTGGCTATTTATAGTTTAGTTTAGCGGAACTGATAGTTTGCGAGTAAGCGATATGTAACGGTCACTCAGATTACCGCTGTCACGATTCGCACGCTTAGCCTCTCACGCATTCAGAAAATGGTTTTCAAAATATGTTTAAATGTCGACAAAATTTGCCTATTTTTGTGCCTGTTTTGTCTTAGATGGTATAGTGTTACTGCATCGATTGTAAACCAGTGGTTAAGAATTCGTCATCACACTCGAGGGGTCCGGGTTCAAATCCCTGTGGCAAGCACCAATAACTTTCTAAAAAAGTTTGTGTGATTTATTAAATTAAATATCACCTGCTGTAATGGCGAAGGAAAACATTGCGAGGAATTTTGTAAGCTTGAGAGTTCAAAAAAAATGTTCTCAAAGACATGTGAAGTCCACCAACCTGCATTAAGCCTGCCTGGTGGCAGAAGTGCCCCTTCTCATTGTGAGAGGTGACATGTTCATGAATTTCATGATCATCAAACGACGTTATAGTGTGCACACTAATTTCTACACGTCATACCTAATATTGATTCGAAATATTTACTACAATCAACGCTTTTAAATCCTAAAAGAAATACAGTTATTGAAACGGTTCATTTTATTTAACTACCATTTCTTACGCTCACACACTTACGCACGACCATATCGAAGGTTTTGTTTGAATATAACCATAAGCCGTTATAATATCATGTGCAAAAAAACCATTACAAACAAATGCAATCAATATTTGGTCTAGTACTCGGAGCTTGCGGTTGAGGTTGCACATTTCGTACAATCAATTACAATATTTACAATGGATGGTACGAATATCATGTATAGTAAGTATGTGGTAAGTACACGGGTCGTATGTAAATGAATAATACTGACTGAACTAGAACATAGATAAAAATTAAATTAGGACACAACATGTTAGTCATCCAAAGTAGGCACTAAAATGGTTTATTCTAATAAATTAATGATATATTTTGTATGGCAGTGCTATGAAATATTGTGATATGAATGAAATTTTATTTATATGTTATTTATTATTTGGCAGGTTATCGGAGACCGACATCTCTTCCGCACTACATCTTACGAAGACGGGAGGGACTGAAATGAACAACGCTCCACGGACGAAATTATAGTTTATTTATATTTATAGTCATACAAGTAATCCTATTAATTAGTTAACCTAGTAGTTTTTTAAACTGGACATCCCTTTAGTTGCCACCAAACGAAATGTTAAATTCGCTGGATCTGGGGAGTGATGAAGGTATCGCGTAGAAAGGACATTAATATGGACCTCAAATAGGTATGGCGATGTGGCAAAAACTCTGGTCAGACTGTACCTACCTACTTAGACGCATTGCCACTTTCAAATTATTACCTAGCTATAGAGATGAATACTTAAATGTAAATGTATTAAATGAAACATAAATTGACAAGGATATTAAGAGCTTTTTACCATTAATCTATCTTCTCTAGAACACTATTACTTATCGATGGGTGTAAGTATGGAGAGTTCAATTGATATAAATACTTTAGCACCTAATTGTTAAACGTCTTTACAAATAGAACAAATTGGAACGGAGAGTGCTTCTGCTCATCCAATACTTGTAAATCCAATACGTGAAAATAATAATATTTTCTAAATGGTCTCATACTTAAAAAGCACGGCACATTACATGCTTAAATTTTTGCAGCCATACTTTTAACTAAGGAAGTCCCGCTAGGTAAGGATGTGGTTATTAAAACACGAAAATAAATAATTTACAGTTGATGAATCATTTACTCAAACCTTATCGAATTAAACGATGCGGTAACTGTGGTAAAGTTAACTTAATTTGTGTACACGTATAATTTACATTGTTATATCCTGTTTTCGAAATTGAACTCTATTTACGATAAAGACGTAGCTTTCTATTATTATTATAGGTACAATAAAATTGCTATTAAAATTATAGGGATAAAAATACTTTCTAGGTAAGTAGGTAAGTAACATGTTAGTGTGTTAGAAGGAACGAAATAAAATACAAAATCGGTAACTACAACAGTTAAGTCTGAAGCGAGTGGGCTCCGGTGACGTAATTACTTTTGACTCAGAGAAGGCCAAATTAAGCCAATTCGTAAAGAATACATCCGAGGACATGAGTCAGGGATCTGGCAGACGAATTAATCTCCGACACGATGGAAGACGAGCGACGCTGATCGAGGGTTACTCATTTACATTTTTTACTTTTTGAAAACAATACGACAGGATGACAATGCCTGTGAAGTAATTAAGCGTGGGAGTATGTTTTTGCTCTGCAGGCATTTAGAAGCATTAGTGTTTAAACCCCCGTGTTCCACCAATCCACACTAGGCCAGCGTGGTGGACTAAGGCCTACATCCCTCTCATTTTGAGAGGAGACCCGACCCTGCAGTGGGTCATTAATGGGTTACAGACAGAGTGTTTAAACTATTAGGTGGTAAAGCGTCTTTACTAAAGACATAGTAACTAGTAGTCTATACTACTATTACGCTACTATTAGTTACCGTAAGCTTCTGAACCCGTCGTAAAGCAGATGTTCTTCATGTCTTGAGTTTCGGCTGGGGAGGTGTGGTTGCCGGGGATATTTTATTTGATGCAAACATCTTGGTCCTCATTAGGGATTTGAAGCCATGTGCTTGAGCAATTGTTAAACGGGATTTAGTTAACTTTCAATCTGTTTAGACTTGTTTTCACGGTATGTTTATCTAGATGCATAGAAAAATATGAAATTGTCATGCAATGGAAACATCGTTAAAGGCTCTTTGAAGGGCTTCACAAGTAGGTACAAAGGCCGCCCTACATACAGGTTGTTGCCTACACTTCGCCTTACTGAACGAGCGTCATACAAACTCTGCCATACCGTATGCCTGTAAATAGATATCTACTTACGCAGTAAACTTATTTAAAATTTTAGCTAAAAAGGAAATGAAAGTTTACCTAGTTTATTATAAAATTACGGCTTACTTTATTATTTAATTGGGGATAGACGATTAGTTTCGAACTTATCCGAGGTCTTTAATCATGAGCTTATGTTTTTGACCGCTTGCGAATAACAAAAGCTGTCTCATTGCGACCTCTCTTCGCCATAGATAAGACTTGAATGTCCATGAAATAATAATAAAAAAGTAAAGGGATATATCTTTCCACTATCTGTTTATCTTCCCACAATACTTTTAAGTGTTAGTTTATTCAAAGTTTGCAAACGACCGAAGAAGGTACCGAGTAAATATTTTAGCCAGCCAAATCTGTTTGCACTCAATGTAAACAGTGAAAGCTCAGGTCATTCAACCTGTGGATAATATAAATTTAAAGGACGTGTTGCTTTATACCGTGTTTAGAAAGCGGCGGTAATGTTACTTACTAAGACTCTACCACCCATTAAACTTACGAAATAACGACACAAAAGGTATAAATCTAAACAATCGAACACAATATTAAGCAAAGTAAAAAGTATTCTTCAAATAAAACCTATGGGTACGTAATCAAAAGACAAACAAATAGACGTGTGCACATACGAGTACCCATGCAATACTGAGTTCCAAACAAAACTTTTACTTTTACAAATTGAGCAATACATTATTTACACTAATGACGGATAATAACTTGCATTAAAGCGTAACGTATTAGACAGGTTATTTCACGGACATCAAGCGAAGTAGACGATTACCTGAGCCTTGTCGAAACACAGATTAATTAGTCTCATATGTAGGTAAACGTGCTTCACGGTGATGTATGTAATGCTCTGCTATGGTACAGCAATGTTTTGGTAATAAATCACGTGTAATGGCGGCTTTAAATTTGTTTTTTAAGCAGAGTTCGCAGGGCTGACAACCGATAGGAAAAAAGGTCCTCGAATGGCGACCACGTTTAGGCAAAAGGAGCACAGGCCGCGCTCCTGCCAGGTGGACTGATGACCTGAAGAAGGCAGCGGGAAACCGTTGGATTCAGAGGGCCAAGGAGCGGCGTCGATTGGGAAGGCCCATGGCTAGACTACCAAGGGACTAGACTACTGAAAGGGAGGAGGAAGGAAGGAAGGAAGCTGAGTTAGATGCAAACTTTTTGTATCCAACTTTAGGAACTATAAAAAAATTCTACAGTTTGATTTGGTTAATAAATGGATAATTTAAAGTTTAATACCCATATTGGATAGATATTACAATAACCTCCTTTTTTGAAGTCTGTAAAAATGCATTAGATATAATTGCATTGTCATCGGAACTAAGGGTGTATTCCAAATTTCAACCATCGGACACTAGGTATTGGTTCAAATTTAGCTTATAAGTTTTGACCCACTAACTTATTAATACGGCAAGTGAAATTAAAAATTGTAATAACTAGAAGTTTCGATTCTGTAACAAATGATCCATAATACAAGTCGTACATGCCAATAACAAGGTAAATTGACTCGCAACGGCAATAAATCTACTTACCTCCTAACGACATAATTATATGTGTCGTCATACACCGGTCGTGAATGCTTAAGATATAGAATTTTATGCTGATATTCATTACATAGGTATAATAATTACGTATTATAAGGTTTTTGATGTTTTTACAATGGAAAACTCCGTATCTTCGGGATTTGTTGGTCTGTACAAAAAAAATTATATGCTACTAACTACACATAGATATCTTGATATCACCAGGTGATTTTCATACTGGAACTGTAACAGCCCGGCTAAGTTACCTCGTAGGTTTGGTATGACAACTACAAAGAAAATTTTAACACATTGTTTCGATATCAATAGAGCCATCTATTCATAAGTTGCAAAAGGTCAAGAAAGTCATCATAACATCACAAAAAACGTAAATTCCAAGAAACGAAATTTCAATTTAAACCATCATTAATTCGAAAACATGAGATATTTAAGATCTTACCGCCGCACTCAGAGACATTAATTAAAGTTAATGGTTAATTATGAAAATAACGATGACACTTACGTCAATACGGATAAAGACGATTATATTTGTTTGTTAATGAACATTACGTTAAATGACGTCTCTGAGTGCGGCCGTTAGAGTAATAGATATAGCAAAAACCATAGCATCACCAATAAAAGTAGCAAAAGCAATAATAATAGAAATACATGCTCGGGATACAACGGAACACAGTCGAGAGTACCCAGTTACCCACTGTAGGTTTCAATCACATGAAATTATTACCACCTCAGGAAATAAGATCAAAATAACTTCGATCAACAATACACTAGATATCGGGTCACGTACAAAATCAAAACTAATACTGTCCGCGTGAATACATACTTATACATCTTCATTTGTTTACTAACGAAATAAGAGAAACGTTTTAAAACAGTTGTAAGTTCAACCTAATTACAACCATGACGCCTAGCAATAAGGTAGCAATTCTTCAAAATATTCTTTTTCTTACAATCATTCGTCACGAAAAACGAGCAAAGCAATAAATTACTCCCGTCACTTAGAAATGAAAAGACATAAGTTAAACAACATTTTATGTGAAATTAACCTTAACGAGCTATAAATAAAGTACTTTTTCCCGTTATTACCTTGCGAGTTACATCCTTTGGTTTCGTTTCAGTTTGCTTCCTCAAATTTAACTACAGAAGGTATGGAGTCGCGTTGAACACAAAAATAATTTAGTATATTATTATGCACGAAAGTTTAGTTACAATTATTTATATTGTGGGCATCTACGAGTATGTTTGATAGTATACATACATATATGTTATTTTGTTACCGTTTTGTTGTGTGTATGTTTATTTATGTGTATGTATTATATGTTTTTGGCCAAGGTGTCTATCGCTGTTGTAGCTAGTAGGTACCTTAGTATTGTAGTCGTATTTAGGCATACTGTGTACAGATGTGGATGAATGTGAACAAAGGGATTCTTCTGGGTTTTAGGGTATCACAAACCGTAACATTGAGAGTACGGTCGTGTTTAGACATACTTTGTGCAGATGTGGATGAATGGGAACAAAGGGTGGTAAAAGTGCGAATCGACAATAGTTTTTTGTCACAAATAAAAATATCACTAAATTCCACAATATCTTTATATTCATGTTTACAATCTTCATAATACATGTACAGTTTAGTGCAATAATTATATCAAAATAATAATTAAATATCGGTAGCTTTTTTACATATATAATGTAACCTGACGTCAATAAATTTTTGAACCACTGATTTGAGTAAATTAATTTTGTGATTGTGTTTATCTCCTCCAGGAAACACATTCTTGTCAATATATAATTTTAAAACTGATGTCCATAGAAAGTCGAGATCCATTCTGCACACGTAAACGGATTGCTCGGAAAGCTATAATAAAAAAAGGAAAGCTAAAGTTTGTATTAACCAATTTTAAAAATCTAGTAACAAATAAATTATTACAATACAAATCTACTCCATGCATCTATTGTTCTGTTACACACACTTTTGCGCCAACGTTGGTCAAACATTTGTAGCGGTGATATAAAATCGGTAATTTTGATTTAAATTTGATTTTATTTGTTAGTTTAAAGCATAAAATACCACTTATTCTACATGTACTTACCGAAAGTAAGACACTCCGGCCGTTAAATTGTTCCTTCGGGCATTATTTTTGCAACTTTTGAATGCACATTGCGGCATTGTGACACGTGTTTACATTGGCTCTTTTACAAGCGAACTAAATAAAATTAGAGCTCACATTTCAAGTGAGCTGTTATTCACCGAGACGTATTTTTTGCGCCGACCCGAAATCTAGTGTATTGTTGATCGAAGCAAAATAATCATCTATTGGCCAACCGCCGTGAGGTTAGTTGGTCGGTCCAGCTAACCGCAAAAGGCAAGTTACTTTTTTATTTAATAAGCTTTCTTTCATAATCTAAGTGGCCGAGTAAAGATGTGGATTAGGACATAATAAGGTGTAATCAGATATCTGTTAGTACACGTTATTAGATTACGGTACGGTAGAATAATTGTATACAAACGAGTACTATTTTGGATACAATTACCTTAGAATAATAATAAGATAGTCTTTAATGAGTACCAACCATTGTAAAAAGCGGACAAGTTCCAGTTGGGCTTACTGTATTATAAGTTACATTTTATTCACTTTTGTATAAAAACGCGTAACACGTTCTTTGAATTAGAATTCCTCTCAATTTTTAATCGTTTTTATACAAATTCAAAATAATAATCTGTATGCTACGATTGATACGAAAGGCGTTGAATTCTGAGATAAACGAAAGGACAGTACACATACAGGATTCTTAGAAAGCTGAGGTATTCATAAATATTGCATCAGATAAGCTCTGTAAAAGCCTATCTCAGAATCAGAACATAATAAGCATTCTATCTTTACATAACTGTTAGCAAAAAAGGCAATTGAATTGTTTAAAACGACTCGCTTTGTCTACGTCTAGGCACGAAAACGTCGAATTGTATGCGATTGCGTAAAACTGCAACAGAACAATACTGCGCAGGTTATAATTAGTTATGAAGTCGTGAAAGTGCAGCTTTTTCAAAGCCACGAACAAAACCACAGCAGACAATCGTGCACCAGCCGTAAAGAAGACCGCACAAGATTTAGACAGGGCTTTTAGAAGAATGACTCACTCAACAGACAAATAAATGTAACGGTGTATGCGTCATAAGAGATAATACGACCCGATGCTGTGCGATAAAGTGGTATTTGCTAAAAGTACTACAGAATACGAATGTGTCGAATATCCGAAAAGAACATGAAAATTGCTGCGATAACTGTGAAGACTGTCTGCGTTGTGAAAAATTAAAGTAGAACATACTTTTAAATAACAACTACATGGAGAGAAGTGATTAACATTTGGAAAAATTCAAAACACATAGATGATGTTTTTATAATTGCAAACGAACTTCCTAATACTTGAATCACTTTAAGCTGAATATAAATAAAAGTATAAATCGTTAACCAGGGATCTTATAGGACAGGAATCGTAAAATTTTTGTAATACGACTTAATAATTTCGGTACAATAAATAAATACAAAAATATCATTAACTATTTCAAAAAGAAGGTTCTAATTATAACAGATTCGCACAACTTTTGTGGAAGCATACACGATTTAAAAAAAGTTAAGATATTTTCCAGTTCTCTGCATCTTAGTTCTATGGTCCGCGGAAAGCGAGAGTATGGATGCGCACGCGTACCTTACTGTGCAATATGATTATGGATGCCTATAATTAAGTAATGGCAAAACGATAGTTACCGTAAATAAGTTTCACTTTTCTTGACTAATATTTACGTATTTTGTTTTAGGTAACATGAATGGATTTTTTAAAACCAAAGACGAAACGAGTTACCTATGTAGGTTTCACTTTTCTTGGACGATTTTGTATGAATGTTACACATTATGTTCCTGGCTTGGGAATTTACACAGAAAATAGAATAGTAATCTGTTTTCTATGGGAAATTATTTTTTTTAAGGCCCTATAGGTGGCATAGAACCATTAGACACGGCCTGACACGGGTGATTTGCTGTTTCCACAATATTAATTGGAATAGTAGGTATGGTGGAATAACTTCGGACTCATATCGTCGAAAGAAACGTTTGTGCTGTAAAAAAGATTGCAATAAATTCGCAGGAAAACTTCCTGCGTATACTTTCCTCCACAATACTGCTTTTTGCTTAAGTTCAGTCGTTATACCTTAAAAAGGTCTAATTTCTGAAAGGAATGCTGAAAGAGCAGCGGTCTGAGGTATGTCTGAGCCCGTACAATGAAAATCTGCCTCCACACTGGCATTGTGCACATACGAGTACAATGCTGGCGGAGAAGTCTTCAAATAGATATTGTGCCTCATATGAAAAAAGTATGAGGTTTTGTTTATACTTTTTTTGTTCAAATTTAATAACTACGTACAGGTAGGTTCCTGCTGTTTTTTTGTGTTATTTGCAAACATATTTATGTCATTAATTTTTTTGTTTTCTTGTTTGTAGGATCTTTGTCAATAGTTTTTCACAAATCAGTCCTATTTTTAATATTTTAAGTTAGCAATCGTTTATCATATTATTATTAACGCAATAATCATTAAGTGTAAGTGTACGTTAAAAGATCACACGATTGTTATAATTGCAATGTGACTGATAGAGTTTTATTACATATTATCATAATACATATAATAAGTTTGTAATATAAATATTGTCATATTTAATTTATGCATTCATTAATATTCTGGGTGCTGTTTTAGTCTTTTCCCAGGCATCTTCTTGAAAGTAATATAATATTAATTCAGTAGCAATAATAGTAAAATGTAAATAAAAGTAGCCATTAAAATTACGCACTTTATTGCCTCGTACGAATATTTTTCTAATTATTTTGTATGTTTATGATACATGTCCTAATACAAAAACAGTAGACAATGGGCTCGCGCAATTTCCATAAACTTTTGTGCTTCGTTTAACGCAGTTAAGTTATGAAATGTCTTTGTTGATCATACTGGAAACATATCTTTACCTTGTTAATGCATAAACATGACCATGCAACGCATTTTGGACTAAAACGCGAAACAAAAAGAACTTTATTGTTTTTAACTTAGAGTTCAAATTAAGTTGGCTTTAAACATTTACTCGTACATTATGATAAATTGCACTTTGCAATTTATTGCGTATTCTTCAGGTTTTCATACGTATGAATTAGAGCAAATCAGAGTTCTTAATCGTGATTAAAGTAATGCTCTGAAAATCTTTAGATATGCCTCCATTAATAAACGCTGTAACTAAGCATAAGCATGTTTTGATATCTGGATGATACGATACGATACGGATTACGACTGTATCTATTTAATCGAATAAATATATTTGCTAAATATTTTTGATCATATTCTTATTAGTACCTAACATTAATGATAATTTAAAGTTACTTCAAATTTAAACTTGTACCTTGTCTATAATTTGGTGTATATTATATATTTATTTGATTTGGTTTATTTTCAGGTTTTTCCTGATGTCAGATTTGTGTTCGGAATTGTGGCGATACGAAACTTTATTTTGCCTCTTGCAAAAAAGCATTTTTATCAATTCGTAAACAAATAACTTTTATAGCGTAAGAAACTATGGGTAAAACCCCCAAATAAAAGTAAGATTCAAAAGAGCAAATAATAACAATTCCAGAAACTTAACCAAACCCGACGAACCAAACAAAATTTCATATCGTCTATTCCGATCTCGAAGCGCATACTAACGACAAATTCCGCTCATGAATATCTTATCTAAAGAAACAAGTTATTTCGTTAGAAAGTGCCAACAAAGAGCACAATACTCTTCCGAATCATTACCGACACCTAACTGCAACCACTACTGTAATGCTTTGTACGTGCAATAATAGAATAAATAAATCCGTCATTGCATGTCGAAAATGAAGGGTTCCGAACATCTGCGGAATGTTAGGTCAGAGTCCGTCAGTCCAAATAAATACAAGATTGTTCATAATATATTATTCTTATGTAATTAATCAAGTTTTCGAAATCAGTTGTATTCGTTTGTATTTTTGTTTGTCATTTTTAGGGTTTTTCTGAAAAGATAATTTATAAACTATCTAGGCAAGTTGTATATTTCGACCAAAATTGTTCAGTAGTTTTGGCATGAGAGTATAAACGTGTCCTCTCAAAAAAATCGCATTTATATTGTTACCTACCCATGGAAGAGTTAATACGGATGTATGATAATAGCAGAGAGGCATTACCTATTATAAAATCGGTAAAACATGATTTAAATTACACACTAAATTAAAAATTAGTATAATTCTAGAGATTTTAATGATATAGTTATTATGTAGAGTCTGTAACTATTTAAATAATTATTTTCATGTTTCAATTTTTGTCAAGATCTTAACCCTGTATAATTATCAGAATCTATTTATATTATATATTCAGGTTTCTAGTTCTAGTCCGTCTGTTTTACTACGGAAAAGTTATAGAGATGTAGCGATACGATTCCATTGGCACCCTGAGGCACAAAACCCAAAAAATAGTCAATGCAAATCTACTACCGTTTCTAAAGTTCCCACGATGGTCGGCTCGAATAATAAGGGGTTCTTCAACTATCCCGTAGCTACGTGAATTCAATTTTTTAACCAATGTGTCGCTTTAATGATGCCACCTTTTTTCGTGTTTACATTGTCCCATTATCTAAGTCTTTGTGATGTGTCTAGGGGTGGGTGTCTTTGGACAAGGGATGAAAAATGTGTTATCTATAATGTACGGATGGTCTTTTGCCGTTACGTTATTTGAGCGATATGCGTGTACTGGGATTAAGTGTATAGTCGCTAATTGGCTCTACAAGATTTTTTATGAGATCAACTGCCTTTTTTTAGATTTTTTTGAGATTATTCGGACGATAGTCTCTCTAAAGTCTAACAAATTGTCTATATTCATATCATTTTTATTTACCGAGGTCACCTAATTGTTATCTATAAAAAATGTCTTCATTTAGGTTTTGTGGAAAGTTCAGTGATTATCTTTAATTGGCCTTTTAACTAAAAGCATTTGTAAAATATTCGATGCATTAAAAGTCACGATTTTAATAAGTACCTACTTATCAATTTTTGTTCCAAATTTCTCAATTTGCATTTACTTAACGTAAACAAAACGTAAAACAAGCAACGAAGATTCGGTAATTTAATTACGACTGATTAAGTAATCATTAAAAGAAAATGTAGGTAATATGATACGAATATAATATATGTGTGTAAATTGGTTTAGAAATGAAAAGTTAAGTCGGAATATGCACATAAATTATGAGAGGGAATTATCGCTCGCCATCAAAACTAATTAGTATGGAACATCGATTTGAGGCCTCTGAATAATAAACGCGCGCATTTTGCATATTCATTGACTACGTCCCATCACTATTCCAACGCTTTTATTTATAGTTTGGTAATTGAAAACTATAAATATAGCTGTAAATTTATATTTATAGTTATAAAATAGTTTATAGAATAGTGATATATGTAAATAACTATATTTTCTTCGTTTGAGTTATAAAAAAATTGCGGCCAATTGAAGTGTGGATTGCAATAATACAAGCTATTGCTTGTAGATTTTTTTTTGCATTTTGCTATGTTAAGGTTGTATGGTTCGAATGCTAAAAATTAAGTTATCTCGCAGGACCTTTGGTTTCCCTGTAGCCCATATCTAGTGATTAGTGTTGAGGTTATATTTTTGGCTTCCCCTTTTCGGTAACAGATGAATCTTTCTTCTTCTATCTTATTCATCTTTCTAATTTATCTTTCTTCTGTTACTGAAACGAGGCGGCCAAAATTCTTCTTGGATTCAAAACGGTTTAATTAAATTAATTAATTAAATATTTTAAATTCATTAAGAGTACTGCAAGAATCCTAAACAATTATTTAAACCTTTTACCTTTCTCGACTATGAATGAGGATGAATGAGGGTTTAGTTTACTTACACTAATCACACAGCGGATGAATTTGTTAATCAAATGATTATTTTATAAATGGCATCTTTATTTAATCTGGTGATTGAATTAATTAATTCTGAGCACGTTATGTATTTCATTACGTCGTTTATTATGGTATGTTGCTTTAGGGAATACATAAGCATAAGCAAGAGTGCGCGCGGCTTAGTATGAACTGAAGACACATGTATGAACTTCTGAATATGTTTCAGATAGATACTTACTGTCATAACTGATTTTGTGTTTATAATTTATAATTTTGTGTATGGATAAAATTAATATAAAGAAGTCAATACTTAGCCCAGCCCAGGCAACCGTTCGTTACGTTATAATATAAATTGATTTTGAATTTTAATATGGCGTATGGGCAGTCGAAATTTAGTCTTAGTGGTCTTAAAACCTTATCATGGCTGTGTATTCGAATTAAAATATTTTTAAATGTCATCAGGTTTTCCTGAAAACCATTAAATAAATTAAAAAATAACTTTCAGACCCGTACAATCACTCACTCTTTAGTTAGTAGTATACTCTAAGTATCTTGTATCTTACATTCTGTTCAAGTTATGCCTCGTTTCAATCGCATAGATAACTAATCCGTATTATGCCAAGCTTGTTGCAAATAGCTATATTTTATTAGTTTACTTGGAGCGCTACTAATCTTGGAGACTTATGTGTTGTTTACAATATTGTGTAATAAATGTAGTGGAATGTGTTCATTCAATTAACATTTTGCCAGGCAGGTGTAAAAAAATAAACTCTTAGGTGGTCAATGAAAAGCTAATCTTATTCTTATAACAGGAGTACGCAAAATATAATATGAAATGAGCTATTAAAAATTATATGAAAAGGTAGGTATATATAGGAAGAGAAAAATAATAATAGTAATTATGTGTACCTTTTTATATCATTTTTGAAAAAACTCTTTAAGATGGAATGAAATTTTGGTTTTTCTTTTTCTACCATGGATTAACATGTTAGAATGTAGTTTAAAGATTTACCTATTTAGATCATGAAAATCCTGAAGCAATATCAATCACACTGGTTACGCCTTGAGTATTATTAAGTTGAGTTGTAGTATTAGTAAGTTGATAAGTGCATGTAATCTGATTGTCAGAGTAAATTTTTTCTAAAAAAAACCTAGTGAATTGATGTCCAACAGTTTCTGACTGTCAAAGATAGAATATTGAAACCACTTAAAAACTTCGCTTTTATAACAAAAGTGAGACAAAATATGAACTTCAATGAGAACACTTTGAGGAAAGTGGTGTACGTGACGTCTCCCAAATATGTGAAGAAGGCACGATATCCTTTCAATAGGCGCCATTACCCATCACGTTACCGTCAGAAATCAACCGAGTTTGAGCTCCATTTATAATTCGGTCAACCGTAGGGTTGCCTCTACCAGGGACGAATTAACGTGTTTTAACGTAATGACCTGTTTTATGCATAAGTATGTCATATGTCAGTCCGTCTGACAACTTCTCATACTACTGGTACATGTTAACTAGACTTATAATTTGATAGTATTCATGCCCAGGGCACCCTTTTCAATTATATTTCTTAATGGAAATGAAATGGAAACGTGACTACTTTCCACCCGGTGGCCCATCTACCTGTTTGCTTGCTCTACGTATAAAAAAAACTTTATTTTTTATTTTTACAGCGTAACAACTTTACCAATAAAAAAAACGACGGGGAATCACTTACTGGTTTGCCTTTCCAATAAATAGACACTATAGTTAAACAATGGCCGCCCTCCGACCAGGTGGACAGATGACCTGAAGAAGACAGCGGAAAAACGTTGGATTCAAAGGGCCCAGGACCGGGCGGAGTGGCGTCGGTTAGGGGAGGCCCATTTCCAGCAGTGGACTACTAAGGGCTGAAAGGAAGGAAGGAAGGAGGGATAGTTAAACAATGGGTATGTATCACACGTGACTCACAGCGAAGTGATTAAAATTATCAACGAACGATAAAATACCAGTCATTTTTAACAAAACTAAAACCACGCTATCATCCGAAGGGTTGACATCCCTAACAACGAACCTGGTATTCCTAATCCAAATCAATCCATCTTAAAGAGGTCCCATTATGAGCGGTAAGCCGTAACCTTGCCCGCATTAGGGACAGTGGTATAAAAGGCCAAGCCTTAGACTACAAACGGGTGTGTGTGAGCAAGTAGGAACTGTAAGCAAGTCTTTGAACAGGCGCTATCTGCTATCATTCATAAGCAATGATTTATAAAAATTATAATAATATAAAACCCGGAATAGACCAGCGTGATGAACCTAGTCCACTCACCGTGAAAGGAGACTCGGTCTCGCTCTTGTTCACTAACGGGTTGTAACTTAAAATGCCATCTTTAATGTCTAATTACTTCCTTTATGAACCAATGCTAATAAACGTAACGTCCACGTTATGGTGTATCGCATTTTGATTATGAATATTAAATAGTTTCTATAAAGAAATTGCATTTTCTCATTATAGAAATGTAACAATAGCCTTATGACTACTCTATAACTTGCTTACATATCTTTGTTATCTACTATACAAACTTTTGTCCCGTACAACTCCATATGCCTCTGATACTGGTACTCTGTGATCACCGTGAAATCTGTTGGACCCACCACGGACTTGAGTCTAATGGACGTTTTGGGTAATCCTTTAGTATACTCGTATAAATAAATATAAGAAATGAGTGGAATCAGCGTATTGATAACGGACATCCATAGGAATCAAACTTGTGCTTGTCTAACTGAATAATAGGATGAAATAATACACACAGGGTAAATTATATTAACCCCTGCCCTGCCCCTGCCCTGGGGTGTTAATATACATATTAGCTCCTGCCCCCGACTTCGTCCGCGTGGGCTGAATAATTTGACCCAAAGAGAGTTAAAACGACTGTCGTCCACCTAGATTCCGATGTGGTTGGAACTTGGCTGTAACTATTTTTAAGTCCCACTGTTGGGATAGGACATGGACAGGTTCAGCCCAGGCTAGTAACTTACCAATCAGTATTGATTCACCTAGAATCTTAAAGTCCCTTTTGATTCACCTAGAAATTTAGATACCTTCTAGAAAGGAAGTTTTAAATTACTTTTTTCTATGCTCGGGACAGCTGACTTATTTTCGCAGATATGGGGTTCTTCGAGAAACGAGAGGTCTCCTTCAAAGCCGGCAACGCACTGGCGACTTCTGTGATTTTACTCATGCTAGTAGGTGACGCGCGACGGTTATAAGTTGATAACTGATAACTTACCATTAGGTGGCCCGTCAACCTGTTTGCCTACTTTTCGTTTAAAAAGGATCTTGCAGTTAAAGTGTAAAGTGCAGAGTGTATCTATGTCGATGATAATGGAGGTGACATGGTAAAGGCGTGCGTCAGTCTATTAATCCCTATGCATTGCAATATATTAATTGTAAGTATATGGAGATAATTAAAACATAACTCGTGTATCAAGGACAAGTATTTATGGGGAATTTATGATAATCTGTCCTTTGTAAAAACCTTGGTTAAAATACTGCGATCTGTTCCAGGATTTATAAGTAATTTTGACTCTGATATAGGTGGAATGTAGACATCTTTGTACAACATAAGTATCATATGTCATAGCAAATATAAATTCTATCGTAGAGTTAACTTGATGGTAATTGATTCGGAGTTTGGTAATTGTTTGCAATAGTAAAGTGTATGATGAAAAATCCTAAAACCTCGCGGACAATCCCAAAGCAAAACATGAATAAATTTCTTAATTAAGTTAGTGACATGTTAGTGACCAAAGAACGTTCAGAAGGTAAGATTCATATCTACAGAGCGCGCTAAAATTGCGGGCCGGGGCGCACACATAAAATTGCTTTCGTTTGCTATTGTAGACAAATAGTAGTATGGAACTTCTGTACTCTTTATGATGTTTGGTGTTTGTTTGCTGGGCAGTATTCACGATTGAACGCGCAGGCTGATAGTCGTCACGCGCCGAACAATTTCCCACTCATTCATTCATTTCCAGGAAAATTTAGTTTTTTCGCAATTGATTTAATCGTTTTTAATTAAGGATGTTCCGTTTCCATACATAATTAGCAAAAAGTGGTAAAATGGGCAGCCAATTTATTTGTAAGGAAATGCAAGTAGTATTTAAATGTTGGGGAAAAATGTTCTTTATTAGCTATGAACGGACCTTGCATAATTAATTTTTTAAGAGGGAAAATGGGGTAAGAAGTTGTATGAAACTTCATCATTAGGAATTGTGAAGTAAGGTTGCAAGTTTGTTTGCACCTTTGCAAAGTATTATAGTAAATAACGCTTCACACTCATAGCCCCACACTAGGATTCCCTGTGTCGTGGGCGCCATGGACACACACAAGACAACAACATACACACCCAGACCAGAAACAGAAATTCAAACTCATCATTCAAATCTCTGCACCGCTGGGAATCGAACCCAGGACCCTCCGCGCAGCGCACCGGCGTCTTAACCACTGCGCCACTCAGGTCGTCATTATTATAGTAAATCCGCCACAAATTGCAAGTCTAATACATATCTAATAAGATAAACTACATCGTCTGCCGAGCGGGCCAAGGTTTGGTGACGCCGTACGAGGTGCGTCCTTAACATTTATAAAGGCTTTTGCACTGAGCCACTGTAACTTTAAGTGTTAATCTTATTGGCTTCATCCAATAAAATATGGTTCGATGCCCTAACGACAAGATCAAATTAAGTCTGTAAGTATTGAGACGCTTTAAAATGCGTGAAAGACTCATGGCAGAATTTATAAAAAAATGCAAAAATTTAGAGAAAGCAATAGACGTTCCCTTATGGGTCACTGCACAGTGAATGGGTTAAATTGTTTAAATATTGTGGAGATTCGAAATATATTCGTATAATATACATATATGTGTTATAATTCTGCAGCGGGTAATGTTACCTTAACATTTAATGACATTTGAACTTCTCTAAATTTGAAATTAAAATTTTTAATTTTTGTACAAATCAATGTATGAATCTGACTATAATTGTTAACTTATTTTGTATAACCGTCCGTAGCTGTCAAAATTAAATCAATCAGTTGATTGTTAGTCGTATAATCGAAACCGTTGAAATGTTGCTGTGTGACAAATTCCTTACATTTGTCATTCTCACACCTAACAGCGGGAATCCGTCGAGCATTGGCAGTCACAACGGTTTTGCGTTAACTGGGATCTTTCATACTTTACTATTTACTGTGGCAGTGATCGATTAGTGAGGCGAATTATAAACGTACTTTTGTGTTGAATATTCTGTATGTAATTGCGATAACGTGGATGCGATGTTTTTCTCCTATTATTATGACTTGTAGAGATTATTTTATTATTGCTCTTGATTTTTTGATGACATGAACCAGGACCTGAAAAAAAGATTCGAGTTCTTTGAAACGTTCAGTCATTTCAAGGGACTAAAACCTGATGGTGGGTGGTTCCTATAACCAAAAGCAATCAAAACCTGAACATTACTAGAGATTGATTCGTATCATATGAGTTTTTCAAGTCTGGCGTCAACCTAAAATCTCCTCTACAACTGTTGTAGTTGACAGATTATAAAATTCTTCAACAACATCAAAGAATCGACAACGTTTTGGCAAGATTTTGAAACGGCAACACAATACGCGACTGGACGGTATTGTGCAAAGCAGCGTTCAGATATAATCTTTAGATAGATAATGCACGCAAGGATACGTATGGAAACAGAATAATGTAGCGTCCGTGTATATTGACATTAGAAATATTTCAAATATTCTCAAATGTAATAACAACCTAAAACCTGCTAAAATGTATTAAACTATTAGGTACCTACTCAACTTTCATAATCTTTTGGGTAACGTGCCATAAGGCACTTAATATCTTAAAGATATGTTATTGTATCATACAATTCAGGCTGATTTTAAAATAGTCTTTTTTCAATATTTTTAACTTTTTTCTAGTCATAAAAATAAAATAAACATAAAGCAAATCAGATTATGTAAGGTTTATTTTTACCGCAATACTATGTGCAATTAACATAACACATGAGTTAATTTAAAAATATGTATTCATTACATCAATGGAGGAAATTATAGCCGAATATAGTTTAATTTTCGTACGGACAGACTCGGTGACAAAAGCTAGTTTACAACAAGATCTACGATAAGGCAGCCCTGTGCTTAGAATTCTACAACTTGAAAGCACTTTCATTGTGAAATTTTATATAATATCACGCGCGCGTCTATGTTTATGGTTGTCACATTGTTGTTTCCATTCTGTTCTATTCAGTTTCAATTCAGTTTCAATTTGAGGTCGGGCAGTACAGTACTAATTTGATTGATTTATCGCGATATTGATTCAACGGATTTCTGGTTGTTGCGTAAATACGAATAGGTAGATAGATGGTATCAGGACAGGATTGCCGGAGACGGTGGTCATTCATCAAGTTGAGATCGTGATCTAGATAGGAGTTATGTCTTTATATTTGTCGGTATACCTACATACCTACTTCCGCTCTATTCGTCGGTCATGTAGGTAAGACAAGTATTTTTCGTACAAAGTTAATATAAATGTGATAAAGAATTCTTTTTAAGTCATTCTGTATATTTATCTCATTTTACTAAAATTTTGAAATGGGTCACTTTCGTTCTCAGCGTGCGATATCTGTTTCGAAATACATACAACATATTTTGCCAATTATGGAAAACGTCATTTTAATAGACATTATGTACATAAACTGGCTAAATAAATCATCATTAAAAATAAAAAGAGAATAAAAATCTCATACCTAAATGCTTTCACGAGTGTTTCATGCCACGTTTAAACCTAATAAAATAAAAATAATATATATAAATCAATATTTTTACTTACTTGCACTTCATATGATTTTAGTTTTAGAAATTACCATAGGTTTGGCATGAATTCAAATCAAAAGTAAAGTCCTTTTGCTTTAAAAATTTGCATACCATTCTCGAATATTATAATTATTTCTCACATCAAAAGCACCGTCAAGAATTTAATTGAGCAAACCCAAAACTGACCGTTAACATTTCAACTGTGGTTCACTGAACATTAAGATATATATGAACGTTAAGAAAAGCGTCATGCATGGATAACAATTCCTTGATCGATTATTATGAATGCAGGACACAGGAAATGTATGGCACTTAATAATACGAGTGCTATTGTGTGCTTCATAGATGTAGATCCAAACAGATCTCGTAAATACTAACCGCGTTAAATATTTGAAAAGTGTATGCAATGCGTAAACGTCTTCGACGTTTCATTTAGTCCGCATTTCACCATTGTTCACACGGGACTTAAGATTTATCATTCCTCCAATCCAATATCTCAAATAATATCAATGTGTTTGAAACTCGTCATTATTATGACGATTTCAAATCGATTCTAATGTTGACGAATAATGAATCGAATAATTCATATTACTCGTACTGACGCTTTTGATTCGGCTTCGCGTTGATGTTAGATTCTTAGCTAAAACGGTGTTACTCGAACTTTGTCCTGGTAGGTAGTATAGAAGCGGGACACTGTCTTGTCTTCATACTGATAGGCGAATTGGTGTTTATCTATTTGGATCTATATCTGTGGTGTGCTTCAAATTTCGAAGGGTTCGCATACTTTAGTTGTTCCCACGTCACTCGGCTCATACGAGCTCATACGTAGTTAGTGACGTGGTAAATAATTAACCAGCGGGTGGTCCTCTTTGCTACTTATTGTAAAGTTTTTATTAATATACTGAAAGTGTGTTGTTAGTTGGCTTAACCCTGTATTAGCCCCAGATGATTGGGTTTTATTAAATCTCACTAATCCTGCATGGAGCTTTTGTAGTAGTTATGTAAAATTTGCAAGGTTCATGAACGAACTTTGCAGAATTCGTTCAAAGTTGGCCCGTTGTTGTTGCTGCAGTTAAATTTAAATTTCAGCTTATTCTAGCCTACACTCGAATTTTTCTTCAACTAATTTAACATTCAGGGAGTGAGACGAAACTAAATTATAATATCGTCGTTTTTGATGAGCCCTTTTTTTGTAGAGATGCTCGCAACCCTAAAAAGAAGTAGCACAGTAAACACACTACAGGCCCAAAATACCTTTAATATTAGTAGGTAGTACCTATTAATTATTTATTATTGATTTTCGAGCTACAGAGATGACAAGGTAACTTAAATTACCGGTTTTTACAAAATATAATATGAAAGGCAGATTTTTTATGCTATTATTAGTATGAATTAACAGTATTATGCTAAACTCTTTTAAAATCATTCATTTTAGTAGAATTGTAGTCCAGGTTAGTAGCACAAACGGCATCAATTTGAATAATTAAAATCATTTGTGTGTGTATGCAAAATACAAATCAATTAAGAGGCTGACGTGAGAACATTTTTTGTGACTCAACAAAATTGGTGAATGAATGTGGGATGCTGGGATGTGACCAAAATTTACCATCGCTTCCATTCGCGAACGTGACTTGCGAAGTTTATTCTTATTTAAAACGTTTTTGGATTTCGATATTTCGTCAGGGTGTTGATTTAAATCCCCTATTTAAATACAGTCACTAGAATTCACCCAGGGACAAAACACTAACATAATTTTAACCCGACGTAAAGCAGTTTAGGTTGTTAAGCCGTAGTAGCTCGTCCTTAGAGGAACCTTACCGCCAGCCTCTTAATCCATTGTAATTTGTAGGTCACTTAATTACTGTAAAAACTATACCCATTCTGATTTTCATGGAAATTTTGGAAACTTAGATTACGATCTTATTAACATTGTATATTAATTGTACCTATTAAATGTAGGTATCATTTAAACATTTATTTCAAAAACAAACACAGTTAAATTAACGCCAACATTGTATCGTTTATCGTTCGTCCACGCATGGTGTTACATGTGTAGGTCACAAGAACTTATATGTATTGATCAAACAATAAACTTACCCAATAGTTATTCAATCTGCCTAGCTTTCGTCGCCATCATCGCCGTCCAATAATCGCATCAATTGTCAATGTGCTAAAGATTATATTTCCGTGTTCCGCGGACTTCCTTTGTGAGATTTAAAAACGACAAAAGTGGGTTGAGTAGAGGGTGACTAGGATGACAGGTATACCTAATCGGGACAAAGTGTTAGATATGATTAGAAAGATATAGATAATAAAATATAAAAAAGAAATAGACAAACAGACAGACAGACGGACGAACGGACGAACAGATAAAAAGACAGAGAGACAAACAAACAAACAAAAAAAATAAACAAACAAAAACAAATGAACAAATGATTTATCTAAATTAGTAAATTTTATTCTTTGCGTATATATACACTAATATGCGAACAAAATGCTTTGCCTACCAAAACTAAATCCTGGTTAGAGTGGTTAGTCCAGTCTCTAAATTTGGATATACCAGACTTTGCGGACGCTGTTATCTGGATGCTACTTGTGATTAGCTGTTATCCTATGTTTGTATGATTACATGTATGCATTTAATGTATGTATGTATTTCTTGTAAAAAAAAATCTGGTCACCCTAACCAGTACCATCGGAACATTACATGTCAGAGTGGGCGCGCGACAAAAGGTCACAACTCACGTAACACTTTCACGTCATGTGACATGTTTATGTTGATGGAGTAATGGACTAGCAAGTAATTAGTGACTCTATTGATCTCTATTCTATGTAACTAAATTTCATTTTAAAATAATAATTGGGTACCAAACGTGAATGCAGGCCGTCTGATATACCTAACAACGCTTCTTCAGCATGCAGCTTTCCTAACGATGTTTTTGATTATCGTTACAACGAGTCATAATTAATTAATTTTTATAAAGAGCACGTAACTATAAAGTCAGTCATTAGTACGTGTCACTGGAATTCGCAACCCTTCGGTAATTATTATCAATGGGCTATCACAGCTATTATTTAGCTGGGTATACCCCTACAACATAATAAGAAAGATAAAACACTATTAAATACCACTGGCATTCGAACCTGGGCCCTTTCAGTAAGAGGCCGAATTCTAAGCCACTGGGCTATCAACGCTATAGCACTAGAACATATGATTATAAAATACTATTCAAGAGATCATTACACAACACGTGTAAAACGTCGATTACATCGTGGCATTAACAAAATAAACACATGACTTTCTATCAGATAGGCAAATCTCAAAGTCGCACGGAACACTCACTACATGCATTATGTAGATGCTACTCGTAGCTTACTCTTAATGGGTCATTAGATTTATCTCATGTTATCAGCGGTCGGGGCATAGTGTACCTTAGCTGCTGCTGGCTTGCTTAATGTTCCTCTCCTAACCTTCTGTATAACAGATTTTAAGAATTACTCTACTACGTGGCACTAAACCGATGAGTCCGATAAGGTCCAACGATTGTACTCAAGAATCTATGAAGGTTTCCCCCCGTCACCAAAAAAAACAAAAATTCTATGAATACTATACTATACTATGCTATTAAGGTATACTATTCTATGAAATATTTCATGTAAAATAATCTTAATCTAAAATGAAATAATCCAATAGTAATTAAAATATGTATTATTAAAATTTTATTTAAAAAGAAATACGTCGATTCGAGGAACAATCTATTTTATATAAACTGTAAACAAAAAAAAAACTGTAAACAAATGTGTATTTTAATGCCTAGTTTAGGCTTTAATGGTGATATAAGCTTACAGTCTAGGTAATTATGCATAGCCCTGACCACTAGGGTTATACATGAATGAACACCGTATTTATAGTCGAGAAAATATCTGTTCTTTCAATTTACCGACAACTACACAAAAAAAATTGTTAAATTATTGTTATTGGAGCTTCTTTCAACAATGGCACTGATAAAGATACAAATGCTTATTTATATGGCCCCTATAAACTTAACTCAATTTAAAAAAATGCAATATTTTTTCTATTTCATTTATTTACAAGCAGCAGTCATTGTTCTAAGTACAGGCACTAGGCACGTGTGTACAACGACTGTAGAATTCCTGCTCTTTGTGGACTACTGGAACATGATTAGATTCTGAAGAAGTAATAACAAAGACTCGACTATAAATACAGGTGTTAGAGGCAAATCTCGAGGTGAATGAGTCACATGCATGCGCCACACGAGTGAAGGGACTGACAAAAACAATTAGTGGTTTCTATGCTCATAAGGCACCTTCGATCCACTCGATAGAGCGGTCAAGTACTACCTAAGAGTAAGCATTTTATACATATATAATTATATTTTTTGATCGCTTGCGATCTTCTCAAGAAGCGGGGCTATGCGCGTTTCAACGCATAGACCTACATCGTACCTACCTCCAATGTAGAACCTACGGTCCTATGTACCTACGTCCAATCTAGGTATTGAAAACGTAGCTGTTTCTGAGTACTAAGATGGTCGTCACAAATGTATTTTCAGCAACCACAACTCCCCAACCGGCGTTTAATATGGGTGGCGGTACATGTTCGGGCGAGGGCAAGGGCGAGTGTTAAACACTTATTTGACTATAGGCCATAGGTTATGGGCAGTTTTATATTTCAAAGTCTCACTTGATCAATGGTAAGTCACACATCACGTAACTTTGTTTTACTTCGCTATTTACTTTACTATTAAGTACTAGCCTTCATAAACCATCAAGCCTGTTAACATAAAAACGATTTTACATATGCAAATACTACAATCAACAAAGGTAAACAATATACGAACACACGCCAAGGGATTCGATATGTTACGAGGTCGATCGTGAAGTCTCTTCTCAAAAATGCACTTTAGATCAAAGGTTGTCCAGTGGATCACGAATAACAATTTTATTCTGGATACAAGATTGTAGTAGTAGTTGTAGTATGAGAGCTAATAACTATAGGGAAGATACGGATGTTAGTGTCAAAACTTTTCCTTTAAAATATTTTTAGTTTAATACTTTTTATTGGATAGCAAAAAATAATTTGATAAAATAAGTTTTGGATGGAAAATATTATTAATTTAGATTCATTTTAGCTTCTGCTATCTAAGATTTTTTTTAAAGCTTTTGATTTAGTTTTTTTTTAATTTTGATTATATGGATAGTAGCTGCTAAACCTCGTCGAGAATACTATGGATGGGTCTAAAACATCCAACTAGTTACTAATTTGTATGTATTAGCTCTAGGTCCATTAAAATCGAAATCAAAAACGAAAATAAAACTATTTACAACGTCAGTATTGCGTATGGCAACACCTGCTACATTTACTACGAAGGCTCTCAGACTATCTAGAAACAAAGCCTATGTTACTAGCGTTTATTACGCAGTCACGTTCTGTTGCAGCAGATGGTATCATATGAGGAGCCTCGGTAAAATCTAATGTTGCCACAGTAATTGGATGTTTGTGGAAACGAAACGCGAGGACATCTTTAATAGTTTTCATGTTATAAAGCACGAATCCTAATAATTAGATATTAGACCCTTGAATTTTGCAATTTGTTTGAAGAATATTTTATTTATTATTTTTGAAACCAAAATTGGCGTCAATTTTAACATAGCGTTAAATTAGATGGATGGTTCTTAATAAAAAAAATACACAGTTGTGTCTCATTTCTGCAAATTATAGGGACGCTCTGACAAAATAATGAATCAAATTCAGCTACATTGTAACGCAAAACGACTTCTCTATGCGCCAGTTACATTTATGTACTGTACAATGTCTGTAGGTACTTTTACATGCAAGTTAGGGGTTATCCGAGGGTCGGCGGAGTGCTAATATTAGACATCGTTGCACCATTCATACCAATATGCGATGAATGGTTCACAATGTTTGCTTACAATGTTTTGGTAATAAGTCGTATCACAAAGACATGAGAGAATCCTTTGATTGTTAAATATGGCTGAGTGAATGCTTAAGAAAGAAAGATAAAAAACTAGGGCTAATTAAATCTGTATTTTTGTGGTGCATGAAATTTTAATAAATAAAAAACACACCAAAATCGCAGTACAAAAATAAACAACTTTACCTTAAAATCTTAGCTTGCTCGGAAATCTTTAACGCTTCCCTCTTACTTAATCCACCGCGAAACAGCTTTATCTTCATATCACGTGCTTAAGTAGATGAAACAAGCAAAAATATCTTGCTTTTCTAAAGTGTTATCTGTTTATATAAAGTTATATAGACATACCTATTTACAACTTTCCACCAAAACTATCCGAATTTCGAAGCCGTAAGTACCTACTTCGGTACGCATTGAAATTTTGTAATCGTTATTTTTTATACAATTTTCGAAGGTGAACAAAATATTGCGGTTGCAATATTCTTCTCGGAATATACGAGTAACTGTACCTACCTAACTAATTGAAACCCTAGTGTATCAAACTACTATGTAGGTACCTCGTATGTTGAACTTCTCAAAAGCTAGATCATAAAATTTTCGACCGTCTAGACCACCAGTCGATAGTCAGATTCGATTAAATATTTTTGCTACCTAACCTGAACATGCATAGTGATTTGATCTAGATAAAGCGATAGGTTCGGCATGTTGGCAGGCCGCCTGCGGTCAACCAAGGTCTGGTTACGCAACCAATGGTTAATGCATGGCGGACGCGAAGGAATTTGGCCATTGACATAGTCGAGGAGCTGAAGGACGTAAGCTCAAAAGACTCTAATCTGGATCACAGGCTACAGACACGCATTTAACAATTTTACGAATATTTCAACAATCATCATTTTCGTCTAGGTCAGACAAAGTGTCTCTGAGGAATAAAATTTCAATTAGTGTTATTGACGAGTGATATCGGATGGATTAGTTAAGTTTTGATCGAGATTACAATTACAAGTTTTCATATCCTACATTATAATATTTCAATATGTCCGTTCAGCTTTCAATTAATATTTTAACACCGCACAAGAGTAGGTATCGCAATTTTCACGTAACTGTATTTGAAATAAGTATTCGAAATGTGCTGCTAAAAGTCTATACTCAGTAGACCCAATTTTACATACGTATTATTTAATAATTGAAAAAAAAATACGATTTTATTGACTTCTGAAGACTTGTTTATTAAATATACGTTTGTCAATAGAATCCTAATACCTTTATCCCTATTTAACCCACACCCTGGGCTATGGGTCGCGGCAAGGCTATAGACGAGTGCGCGAGTTATTCGTCAATCGCACATCGCGATTGTTTATTGTGCCACAAGATATCGTTTGACTGCTAAGTGAGCTTTTAACCTCACTCAGACAGACTAGAAGGTACAATCGAAGTATATTATAACTAGACTATTCCTGCGGCTTCGTCCTCGTAGATTTTAGAAGTTGGTGCAGAGAAGGATAAAAACGTACGTCGTGTGCATACTAAATTTCACCCCAATCCGTTTTTGCGTCCATCTATCCTCAGAAACATTCACAGTTATAATAGTAATATGATAGTTATGAATATATTCCACTAATATAGGTTGGTTATTTTCAAAGAAACAACAATTCAAAGAGAAAAATATCTAAGAAACTACAATTAGCTTGGCTCTACTTTAAAATTTTTATTTTTAAGGTAGGTGCTAAGACTTTCAAACAAAATACCTTTAAAGGTAGTGTTCCATCTGAGTTGTCCTGTCTTATTAATATTCTGCTGATGGTCGTATTATAAAATTCCTATTGTAACGATCCTAGGCAGGAAATAATGGAGCATTTAGCTTGAAGCATGCAAAGTGGGTGTTTAAGCTTCGATAAATACCTAAAAGTGATGCCTCGTTGGAAGACATCGTGATCGATTGTGTTAAACGATTTTTAATCCTATGATGTTCATGTCCAATAGTTCATAACTTTTGGTAATTCGTATAATTAGCTGCCTTTATTCAAAGTCTTTATTCAAAGGCTGATGCTTTTGCAGCTCTGTTTATAATATCTACCAACAAAGCCCTTTATAAGTGCTGGCTCTGGGTCAGACCTCCAAAGGCGTTTTACCCTAGGAGGGAAGCAAGGGTAAAATTGACACTGAGTTGTATATTGGATATTTTTATTTAACTAGTTTCTACACCTCAAATGACAAGAGAAAATTAAATCACTTCTGCATCTGTTCGTCCGTCAGCCGGGTGCCAGTGAAAAAATTCTTGGGTGAGATTTTTTTCCATTTTCAACATAAATAAAGTACATAAATACAGTAAAAAAGTACATGCACAATCATTTGTTTGTTTAGAATTCAGTACAGGGTGGGGTTAAGCAGAGCAGAGTTTTGAATAATGAGTTTAAATTTCTGTTTCTGGTCTGGGTGTGTTGTGTTGATTTCTTGTGTGTGTCCATGGCGCCCACGACACAGGGTATCCTAGTGTGGGGCTATGAGTGTCAAGCGTTATTTATTTATTTATTTTAAGTAGGTATATCGGTTATTCCATTATCCTCGTAAATTAGAACATGAAACCACAGTTTGAACTCACAACATGTGTTATACTCAAACTGCATTGTTCTTTGACGTAGTTTTGATAAAACCATTAACAATGCACTTATTAATACAATTTATGTGGTTTAATGCTTATGCAAAAGCTTTAATAATATGTTCTAAATACTTACCTAAATTTCGTAGGTAATCAATTAAGTCCTGGATAATAAGGTGACCACTAACAAAGTTAATGTGTGCCATTAGTATGAGAAGATTTCAGACAGACTGACATAAGACGTACCTACTAATGACTGCTGTTTACCTTTAAAATACTTTAATTAACGATAGTGTTCATGCTCACGGCATAGGTGAGCCGTTTGCCAGTGAGTAAGATTTTTTTGTATTAAAATAGTATAAACTTTAGCATACAGTTCGAAAATGAAATATGTATGTATATAGGTCGCTACTAAAGCGTACAAATGGCAAGAATTGCATCAACTAGATAACAATTTAAGATCGTAGGTTTAATGGCCTAAACAGCTCAAGGCGAAATACGTCGTACGGAAAAGATAATAAAGGTTAAAATTACGTGAATAACAATAAAATTTCAAATATCACTGAAGAACATCGTTACCATTGATGCGTGACCTTAATACCAATTGCGAATTAATCGAAATAATGGTTTAAACAATTGAATTTGAGATCGACATTGAAGGAATGGACCAGTCTCACCACTGCCGATGAAAGAGTAATCATTTTCAAATGTGAGGCGAAATGACATCTAAACCAGTGAAAGATGATCTATGGTTCAAAATTAGGTGAAGTAAAAGCGGAGAATAATCTTTTTCATAGGTTCCCTAAGTTAGCTTTGGTTTCATTAACTGTATACAATGTTCTCGTAGGTAGATTTTATATTATAACTTGCGTTTGATTTTTATGGTCGTAAGTTTAAACTTTGATGCTTTTTTGTGTGTCCATACGAATACAATAATTATCATGTACCCTATATGGAATTTATAGTTTTGATAATGGTTTAGATTTTAAACCATATTTATTCTAAGAAAATATTAGTATGCTCCGAACTAGGTCAAGTAGTATTTCAGTGTTCACCAGCAAGCACCCTTAGTGTGTTAATTACGGTGTGGAATAAACGTTGTTTACTTTACTATAAATTTGACACCGTACTAAATGTTTTAAACGTTCAATATTTCTTCGTTAGTTCGTTAACGGTAAGACGATACAGTAAGGACCTTAGCACGGATACCCAACGGAAACATGGCCTGGTTTCTCAACCGATCCAATTCACAACTGTATCAAATAATAAACATCCTGTCTTGGAAGATAAAGCAATACTTTCTCTGATTACAGCCACAATGTAACAGTTGACACTGAGTTTACTTTTACTTACAATGCATTTATTTAAATGCAACTTCCAATTCCTCACAAAGTTACCAGTTACCTATAGTTTTTATATAAAGATGGCACAGAGGCTGCTACTTTGTACATAAGTATTTAAAATGATTCAAATTCACATTACCTTATGTATTTAATTATCCGCTTTGTATGCTTGTATGTATACTACTCATGAGAATTAAGATGTTCGCTACCCTACTGCTACTTCCCTAGCCGATACACAAGGGGTTGACGGTAAATTACTACCCTAGCTAGCTTAGTAGGTAGCTTAGTAGTAGCTAGCTTAGTAGCTAGCTTAGTAGTAGCTAGCTTAGTAGCTAGCTAGGGTAGGGTAGGCATATAAGTGGTATGGCCCTATCAACCTATCAACTATTCATTAAAACTTTTGAAAATTTAAACATAAATAGGAACATTAACTAAACAACCATTGCGATACCATTTCATATCTAAACGAGCCCACTACCATCATTAATACAAATAGTACCTACACACAAAATTGTGCAATACGACTCCATACCTAACTATTTGCGTCCAGTAGTCGCATTGTCTAAATGCCTACATGCCCGATACGATTTCTTACAAGCTGTTATGTACCGCAGATAATTTAATTTATTAATGGCTATCGTTCAAGCTGTCGGGCGCTTTGTAACGCGAGCCGCATACCATCGGCTGGCGTTACCGATATTGTGTGGGGCAAGTCGAAGCGGAAGCGAGAGCGATTTAGTGAATGACACTTTAGACTTAGTAGCAACAAAGTAAAGTTAAGCATTCGAGTCTCCAAGCGGTTTTTTAGGTGGTAGAGCAATCTTAACTCGTCCTGTGAGGTACATATCTTACCGTCAGCCTCTTCACCTGTCGCAAAGGATGTCCTTCGTATCTTGTTTTTCGGCCAAATACTAAATTTATGGCAAACATCTTAGTTTTCATGAGTAACAAAGCACCCGCAAGCAACCTCAGATGGATTTTCTCTCTCTATTTGAGGTTGGATGCGGCCTTCGATGGGTTGCAGTGACCAATTACACAACATTAGGCAGCCTACATGCTCTTTTGCTACTCATTCTACTCAATTACTATAAAAAAGCGATTGCGGTAACAGTCTAACCACTACGGACACTAGGTACTTACATTATTATATTTAGGAGGGCACGGTGAACGATATGTCTCGGCTCGTTATACGCAATTCGCATTAAAACAGTGTGATGAACTGATGACTGGTGAGAGTCAGTGGAAGCTTATGTTGTAGATGTGTGACCCAAATAGAAGCAAGCCCGATAGCGATTTACAGCAGTGTAAGTGTAACAGTTGCTTGGACCGACATAATTCGGCTGTATCATATTTTAAATCTTCAATTAAACATGATTTTACGGACCAGATTGTTTTAAATATTTGGGGTCAAATTAGACGTCGCACGTCAATCCGTTCAGTGGTAAATCTGCGTCGATGATCATCAATTATCCGATCGGTTCCGTAATTATTGGAGCAACACTCATCGTTTATTATCTGGATGATTGCAGTTTTGGAACAAGATCAAATGTAGGACAAAAACAAGTTTATTTTTTCTTAAATAAAAGTAGTAAACAAGTATATAGGCCCCTTGATACTGTAGAAGTTAGTGAACAAGTATACAGGTCACTTCATCCTAGAAAGCTAAATCACTTCATCATTTTCCTTCAGCGAAAAACTTCAATAATTATTTGATCTTCAAGCTGTCTCTATAATTAATTTTTTCACACACTTTATAGTGCGAAGAAGATTGAAGGTGTAGAAATTATACTTACTCATATCAATTGACTTATTATTACGCACAGTTCAAACTCAGATAGCTGGCAATTAAATCAATAATGGTAACATGAAGACATACGTTCTCATTATAATATTATCAGTAAATACTTTATCACGAACGCGCCGGGCTAGAGTTTATTTTATCAGCGGTGGCAAGAGGTATAGATCTATTGGCTGCAGCCCTTTTTTGGCCCACTGTTGAGCACGGGTCGCTTTCCACAACAGGGGGAGGCCTTCACTTCGCATACTTCACTACGCTGATTCTATACGGATTGGTGGAAAAAGTGGCTAGCGAACTACCTGTCAAACCACCCACAGGAATGGGTGGTTTGAACACCTCTTTCAAGGTTTAACGACTGCTATCGTTATCGATAACCACCGGAACCGACGGTTACCGTGCCCTCCGAAGCACGGAAGAGCGCATTTAACTCGCACTAGCAGTCACCCATCCAGGATCTGTTGGCGCGGGACGTTGCTTAACTTTTTCGATCGCTGGCGATCTACTCAAGCAGCGAAGCAATACGCGCTTCACTCTATAGATAATGTTATATTAAATTAAAAGTCATCTCGAGAACAGAATGTTCGGATGAATTCAATTGTCTGTAAACCATGGCTATTTCATTACGTTAATGTGTCTTTTAGTTCAAATGAAGTTTCGCAATCGATCAAAGATGGAGGATACTTGATATCATACTAATATTGACAATCCATCGCTAGCGTTTCTATTAAGCTAATCGTTTATTAGACGCCGTCGCAAGAAATAGAAATACTCGTCCTCGGCAGGTTAGTTTAGGCACGTTTAGGTTTTCATAAATGTTTTGTTTTCAGGGACGGCGTCTTATCTCTACCTATGCAAAAATTGGCCACTAAAATAAATGTAATCAAACATTTTATTGTAGGTATTTGATAAGGAAATAGCGTTGTGGAATTGGCTCTCGCGATAGTCAACAATGGGCACGTTAGACTAGATAAGATTGCAAACATACTATATGGTTACGTAGTAAAATAAATGCTGAAATGGATACCTTTGTCAAACTAACCTAAATATATCCCAAATTTTCCACTTGACACCTCGAATTCGTGACTTGAGAATTTGTTCAGAACACAATACTTATAATAGGTACTAAATAGTAGTAATTTCGGAATTCTTACTTTTTCCAAAGTAGCTTTAGTTGATACCTACTGTAGGTTTTTAATGTCATATCTTACCGTCTATAGTGTTACAGTCGATTTTGCCATATTTTTTTTAATTTATACCCGGAAAAGCTCAGTGGTCCCATCATGGTACCATCTATATTTTTTAATTACAAGTTGTTTAGATACAGCTCACGTTTCCTCAATAATTAGAACAAAAATTATGTGACGAACATGCCATAGAATTTTTTCCACTAATAAACTCTAACAAATAATATCGTGATTGACAACTTACGACACGGTTTCAGTGATTTCAGTCACGAAGAGCAAATATAGACATTGAAATGAGTCTAAACGAACTGTTGATGCGTGGAAGGAGACTGGACTAAGGAACTCGTGACGGACTGATCTTCACAGTATTTGTATTACCTAGTATTTTATTATATTAGCTAAGGCCGTTACAAAACACACAAGAAAGAATGAAAGACTAGGACATATTCAAGATGGCAAAATGGTCAACTTTATATATTTGCACAAACGTTTTTAGCTTCGACTATCATATTGGTGGAAAATATCAGGCAGCTCATATAACAAACACATTAAAAAGCAGTAGAAGTTGTTATTCAAGTTTTTTACTTAAAACCTAATTTAGTAGGTACCTACCTACTTATAGGCATATTTTTTATTTGTGAAGTGTTTTAAAATTGTAATTTGTAAAGCTGTAATTTGGGAATTCCGAGTATTCATACATAAAAAAATAATAAGAAAGAGGCAAACTAGCCTATAATAATCTTAATATTGGATGGTTGTTGCAGCCCAACCCATAATCGTATAATCGATCGCCTTTTATTAATACTTATTATATCAGTTTTATTACAACAGCGTGTTTGTAGGTAAGATGACTTATATCTACCTAATTAATTAACACTTTGGTAATAAACCCTAATGATATACTGCAGCAATAAATGTCGAGGAAGGAATAATAGCGCCTGGACGAAAGTAGGTTTACAGTTGTTTGTATGGAAAATTATACGATTTTATACAGCAATACATAAGTGTTGCAATTGCGTGGAAAGACATAATCACATGCATATAGAATACGGTGGCCTGGTGATAAAAATGTAGCCTATTTGACGCGGTCATGCAGCCATACATTTTTATGTATACAGGATGACTTGTAAAGTACCGTATTCCCTAGCAGCGAGCGTGTAGGTAAGGTCAAAAGTTAGAAATCGTTCATATCTATCCAAAACTCAATGTACGTCGATAACAAACAATATAGTAAGTGTTTTATTTAATAAAATACTGGCAACAAACTGTAAGTAAATAAATAAAGCTACAGGAAATGGTAGCCCTGGGTCAAGTTCAGTCTGGGTGTGCGACTGACAGCGTGGGCGACCCATCATCCTTATCAAGGGCGTGCACCCAGACGACGAGGATACAAGTACATAATATATAAGTATGTATAAGCAGTACAGATGTGATGTTATACAAAGCTTAAAAGTTTTACTTCTCAGAATTCTTTGAGGCTCGAGCCTAAAGAATTCTGAGAAGTACTCCACTACGCTCTACTTTCCAATTCAAGTTGGATGCTTCATTTGAACTACTTACCCAGGAATTCTCCACTTCTCCAGCGAGATTTTACGACTCTAAGTACCATCCGAAGTAGGTTCAAATGGTCACCCATTCTAGTAGTGCGTCGTGAGCATTGAACATTATCGTCAAATTATTCGTACGGTAAACGTCAGTCATTAGTACGTCATGTCATGTCTCTGACATCTTTCCATACTAATGGAACACGTTAACTACACGTATAGTGTTCATGTTCCGGTCACTGATGGCGTAGGGATTGCGAATGATCTTAATAAGTCGCATTTAATCATTTCCCTTTTAATCTCGTCGGGCTTAGCTATATACATTTTAGCCACTAGCCGAATTATTGCGTCGTCACACTAACCAAAACAGTGTTATCATATTTAGGATGTCGAATTTAGTAACTCTTACAACAGTGAGATAAAATTAAACATCAAACCCAAATGACATTGATGGTCCAGGGTCATGGGATCGCGATGAGATATTAAAATTTCGTGACCCTGCTCAAAATAGAGGATTTTTTAATGTTGTTGCTTAATTTATAATAAATGTTTTACCTCCTCTTATCCTTGTTATAATTCCTATGTTGTTATCTTTAATAGCTTATACATGCATACTGTTACGGCTGTTACGGTGAAGGAAAACATCGTGAGGAAACCTGCATGCCTGAGAGTTCACAAAAAAAAATGTTCTCAACCCGCAGTAGGCCAGCGTGGTGGACTAAGGCTAACATCCCTCTCATTGTGAGAGGAGACCCGACCCTGTAGTGGGTCATTAATGGGTTAAAACAACATGCATACTAGACTACAAGCCCACGAACAAATTTTATTATTTTGTATTCTATACGAGGGTTTAACTAACTACACGCGCTTGAGCATTATTTTTCACTGTCACTATTGAGATTGTCAACATGGAGAGATCTCTGCACTGCACGTAACTTGTATGTATGTACGTATACATACGTATGGCTGTAACCCATTTGTGGTTCCCTAGTGTATAGTGGCTCGGGTCTCCTCCCACGATGAGAAGGCGCTGGCATAGTGCGAGTTTGAGATTCTGCACCTTTGAGAACATTATGGAGAATTCTCAGCAATACAAGTTCTCTGACGATGTTTACTTTTACCGTTATAACGGATGATATGACATTTAAATTTTGTGAAACGCACATATACCTTTGCAAAGTGCCACTGGGACGAACTCGGATCTTAAGAAATCGGCGTCTATGCAGCATAGTCCATCAGCCCCCACTACGCCAGCGTGGTGGACTAAGGCCTATTCTTCTCACAGTAAGAGAAAGTTATATTATTAATGGGTCCTTATATGAAATTCAAAACACACGCTCGATGGCTACTTGAATATTATTAAAAATTAAGCTTTCTCTCTTTCAGTGCACGATCAATTCCGGCTTTGTAATTTCAGTGATTGATCTGTTTAAACGAGTAGCTCGTTCCGAAAGTTGTTCTTGCATCCATTAAATTGTCGTAACGTTTGATTGTTAAGTGTACTTTCTCCTTTATAATCCCTCCGTAATAAATGTCGCAATGTTTTTTATGAGTAAATGAGTAGCAAACAGGCAGGCCAACCTGATGTAAAGTGATCAGTGCAAAGACGGATAATAGTATCGAGCTGCCATTAGTATAGGGAGATATGAAGACAGACTGACATATAACATGCTAATGACTGACGTTTACTTTAGGAATACTTTAACAATAGTGTTCATGCACCCTGAACTGTAGTTGGTGGCATACGTGTAGATTATCTTATTACCCTTTGAACTCCCCACCGGGAGAGGTACAATGGCTCTACCTATAAATAGATGAAAATTATCACATCTTAAGTAATAACCTAGTAGATTTTAGACATAAATTACTCGTTTGACATACAATATACGTCCAGTACCTACAGTCCATCAGCTTATTCGCTGTTTTTCTCAGATTGTCAGTCGGTCGACCTAGTTGAGAACCTCTCTTACCGGAGGATGTATTTAATACATAATTATTCGTACTTTTTATTTTTACTAGGTACATTTTACCCTGACCTACCTGAAATAATCATTGCATTAATAAATAATAATTAACATCTAATAGAATAGTAGATTAAGTAGTAGCTATACTCTACTTCAAGGGTTAATAGAACAGTGCATAATATTTTCCAAAGCGACATTATTTTCTAAGCTTTAATTGACGGCTTTATGATGTTTCTGATACCTAACTTGTTTATGGTTAGGCAGTGAAGCCTATCATGATAAGGGAAAAGATACCCGAAGTGGAATAACAGTAAACATTGCGCATCGCACTGCCGGCGATACTTTGCTGTGTGTGGTTAGTTACGTAATGCAGATGTGGCGGGAGTGTAGAGTTTGACGATTGATGAAATTCCCAATACTGTGGTGGCGCTACGCGGGCTCAGTGGGAGAGGCCACAGTGGACTGGCAAAGGCTGATAAATGATGGACATTTTGAATCTGATAGCCTTCATTAGTAAGCGGTAAAGCGCACCTAAAATGGACAAATTCATGCTTCACTGTACATCTTCCAGAAAGATACGAGAAGGAACTTGTGTTGAACTAAGCAGGTGTGTTGGCCGGAGGTATTTAATTGAAGCGACCGTATTCCTCATCAATACCACAGCGTACCCGCATATGACCTGCAATCGAGCGTGGGTACTCCTATCAAAGTGCTAACTAAATATCCACTACACTAATACTACACAAACCCATTCTCACAAACTTCCACATCAATGAAATCACCTAATCGGATTTATTAATTCGGATTACATTTGACGTACCGATCTGTTTATGAAATTGCAGATTCACCTACCTCCCTCCGACACACATGTAGAACCAGTCCGGATGGCCCACTTCGGCGCAGGTGCGGCGCCGTGCCGTCTGCCGCCCGCCGCACTGACCGACGTACCTGAGTGCAATTTTCTATTTGTACTTACTTTTCTATGAACAAATAAAAACGCAGCGGCGAGAATAGGGATCGTCACGTAATATTTTAAGCTATTTGCATGTTTGGAACGGTTTCATTCCTCGTTGAAAGATTGGTAAACTAATTAGTTATTACTGCCCATTAGTTATTACTGTCTTTTTAAGTAGTTTGTTTTCAAAGGTTTCGTTCCTCGTCAAATTATCACTGTTTATTACTGAGTTATTGCCTAAATTTGTTTCTTTTAGTGAATAAATGGTATGGATTATGCTAGTTCTATGGTTGCTGAAACCCATGAATAAAGAAAGAAGGTGTATTTTGATCACGAAGAGCAAGTTAACAATTCACCCACATAGAAATGGATACCTGGGTTAGAGTACCTTGCCAAATAAGTTTAGAACAGTCTATCCTATGCGGGCATACAATAATTATGTCTACGAAATAAGAATCTACCTCTTCGAGTGATAAAACTTTTGGGACGGCAAAGTGTTAGTTACTAAACAGCAATTTTCTAAGTGGTATAAGCTCCGTGAACTCTTGGTCTTCCGAATTTTACTGAATGAATATGTATAAGCATATATAAGTATCCAAAAACGATACGGAAACCCATAAGCAAATAACAGACTGTTTTTTTATATCCATCGAGCAAATAACCAATGTCTTCCACTCATTAGCCTCTTTGATCAGTATGCAACATTCGGATCTTATGTAACTGAGTTCTTCAACCTTTATTACTCAACTCATCAGCATATTACAATATTTAAAGCCGTTTCCGGCCGTTGTATATGGAGATCAGATCTAGATTCTGGTTCTTGTTACACGTCTTGAATTTGTAACATCGTGATTAATGTTTTAATAGTATGTATAAGTACATACTTATACTTACTGTAAAATACCATCATACATAGGTGTAAACAATGTTAAAAAAGTAACACTTTTATAAATTTTCAGAAGAATGCTTTTTTTTTTCTTGAATGATCTTGTCTTTTTTACCTCTAAGCCTTCATATGAAGTAAGTCTGAAACTCTGAAGTAAGAAACACAACTTACTCCAGACGACAAAAATTAGCAGTCTTCGAAAACAATCTAATAAGACATAGTTTTTTATTTTATTAATAAGAGTAGATAACATGAGCTTTTTAATTTAATAGAACGTAATCCTGCAATACTAAATATTCTAAAAATTTTCCTTACTATGTGTATTTCCTAGCTGAGCAAGAAAAAGTACATACGATTCTAGATATTATTATAACATACTGACATTTTAAAGGTTTGTGCTCTTTTTTATCGCCAATGTGAGATATGTAAGCAAAAAGTAAATTCTATAACAACCCAATTATAGGACAGTCACACTGAAATTTAATTTAAAATACTTTTTTTATTAAAAGCACAAAATTGAAACCTATCATAAGCCCATTAGGGATTCCAGTAATGACAAAAAGTATCATGCAAATTCGTATGCAATTACAAGAGTGCTCGTCGTATCAGATGTTTTCCCCGTAGTATAAAATAGTGATTAAAATGGTAATTTTACACGTTCCCTCGTTAAATTTATAGCAAAGAACTTAATTGAATTTTATTTTTGGTACATAAATAATAATGAAATTTTAATGGAAAATTTAATCAATTTGCAATTAAAACATATATAGTTGCCTCAAATAAATAGTATGATAATAATCTTATATCAATGTCTCCAACCACAACGTATGGCTCTTCCGTTTAAAACAATAAAGTTTATTTGCACGAATAACCCATATTCGTTACCCACCATAAGCCATATTTGAAAATATTACAGAGCGTTTGATCAAGTCATATTAACCTCGTCAGGTATCCAAAATTTTACAATAAATTTTTTTAAACTCAAATATGGTTTTAAACAAAAGGTTTGTTGCGTAAAAAGACAAGAAGGAAAGAAAAGAATACGTTTATTGTTGACTATTACATGAGAAAGATGTTACAAAAAATCTAGTAAGTTTAGAACAGTCTACCCTATGCGGGCATACAATAATTATGTCTACATAACTAAAAGCATATCAAACACATAAGATATTTCTCATATTTAAGCCATTAACTGCTATACGTTCTGAACAGTATAAACAGTGCTTTATTAAACCCACATCATTAAGTAGATGCTTTGGTTAAATACAAGAAATTTGCTGGTTTGTTCATCGTCATAACAATCAAAGCGTAGGTAATACAATAACTGCGCCCCTATCAATTCTAAATGCATTGAAGCCCACAGAACACTTTCTCAGTCTGACACGGCTTTACAAACAAAATGCAGAACAAACGAATTTCTGCACACAAGTCTTTAAAGATAATACATCTAATTGGCATCTAGAAATAGTTTTTTATTATTCATTCCAGCCATCGCTCGCTCGGGTAGCCAGTTTGGACGGGCACGGTTCGGGTAGCACGTTTTTGTTTTGTTTTGTCTATATCTATCTATATTTATCAAAATTTTTATGTCCCTCAATATCTCACAATATTCAATTCACAATTCACAAAACGTCTCGTCTCTACTTAGAATTAAAAGATGACATAAATAATATATAAGAAAGTCACTTAAAACTTAACAGTCGGTAAACCGATGATGGATGACGTTATTACTGATATTAAAACGATTCTTAGCTGTTACTATCGACTATTCGACGAATATTGAAATATAAGCTGTAGGTTAGGTACAGTAAATAAGTTCAAGTATTCTTGAAAGTACATTGCCCCCGTTCGGTCCTCAATACGTCAGATCAATTTAATTGGTTATCATTAATGATTTACGGCGCTCCAATAGCGTACCGATAGGGGAATTTATAGGCCCGTTTACATGCACCGATTTGTATTGTTTGAATTATTTGTTCCATTCAATGATTCTGTTTGAGCATTACACGTTGTTTATTAAGTACTTCAGAATATGAAAGTGAAATGAGGAAACAAAACCTAATACGTTTGAAAATTCTTAAATCCTAAAAGTTTTAATCCTGTTAAAAGTTATGTTTTGTTAAACAATTCTGTTTAAAAAAACATAACTTCTTTTTTTTCTCTTGTATGCTGTGTTTTAATTTTGTTTCCCTGAAAAGGTGAATACGGATTGATTAAAATACCCTGAAATACCTTAAAGTAAAACGAATCTAAATTTGAGCAAATAAACGTTTGTCATTTTCATTTTCAACGAGTATTTTCCGCACGTAAATAGGTACCTACCTAAAGTAGAGTTATTGGCTGGAACTAACAGTTGATGTCTATGCAAATTACCGATCCATTCATTTAAATAAACATAATATTTTGAAGATGCTTCTACACCTACTAATGTCATTACGATTTTGCCAATAACACCATTCTCTGCGACCTCAACATCCTACTAAGGTAAGGATGTGGGCCGAATTCTCTAAATGAAGGATTATACATGAGTATGGACATTTGAAGGCCGGCTCGCCATATGTGAATTTATCATTGTTAATATATTTTAACCTTGGCAAACAACTATTAATTCTTAATCAAGATGTCCGTGGTTAAATCCCAACGGCACGCACCGAAGTCTTTACTAATCTGTCTCTGATGTGTTACTTATGGAAAGACAACGTTGCAAAGTAATAAAAAAAACTAGTCATCTCCAAAATTTTAAGTGTAACTACTTTATTTATTTATTTGAGAAGAATTATATCAAGAAAATGAATGAAACAAATAAATTAGAAAACTAAATCAAGTGTTACCTCAAATTTGACTATTAATCATGTACCATTTACGTTCCCATTAATATCAATTGAACTAGAATAATGGAGTCAAGACTGATTATTCCAAAGCTCTTATCTTGACAACACTAATAGCAACAAATCCGTTGTTAGATTTGCAACCGAACCTTTTACTCACGACGCTATTTTAAATTGAGTCGTCTAGCAAAGATTTTTATATGTCAGGATGGAGTGTCAGGGCATAAAAAGAGGACTAAAATTAGGGGACTCTAATTTTTGGGTCGCCTCTAGTTTTATTTTAGCGGGCTGTTTTTAAGTGTTTCATCACCTCTAACAAGAATTATAAAGTGTTTAAATCCAAGTGTTTACATAATTTTCTTACTACAATTTCCCAAAAACGCTGTATCCTCCTGTCCTAATTGCCGTGTCGCGCGCAACAATGTGTATGCGCGCATCAATCAGGACTGAGCCATGTGTCTGTGCCATGTGACTGAGCATTTTGTCGTGTTGGTTAGTAAGACAATTATATACGTATGTCAGCCAATTAGGTTTTACGCTTATTTATTTTTGAAAAGTTAAAAAAATTGAGCCTACTTTTTTGTTTTCTTTGGTATATTTACCAGTATCCACTCCGTCTGGTCACGTAAGTCTTTGTCGTCTAGCTAACATTGTTTGAACATCAAAGGAATGTAGAACAATTGGCAATAGCTTCATACTTTATGCACGTTTGTGTAAGACTTGTTAAACACTAATAGGTTCTACAAAGCGACGAAAGGTGTTGAAGAAATAGTATTTAACTTACTGTGAATACATTATGGGCGTAATACAATCAATATTGCGCTAATCTTTGTTATGTAGTATTTATTGTAAGCGCTAAAAGTCTTATAATGAAAGTTTAAAAGCCCGGGACTTATTACAATTAGAAAATTTGGAGAGTTACAGTTCGCAAAGGGTCAAAAATATAGATAAAGGCCTGAAAAGTCCAAAATGTTGTCGACTGTGATAGTATTTGGTTGAATCACACTACTAGTGGAAAATTACATGTTCATGAAATTCTGGTTGTTTTCGATGGATCGAGTCATTAAACGTCGTCGGGGGTCAGGGATATAATAAAACATTTAAATTTAATTAAATCTTACTATAATTATTATTATCTATCTTAGTGCTGAAAGTGCAACGAGTTCCTTATCTTAAATGCATTGCACACCATATTATTACAAAATTTCAAAACTCTGTCTGTTAAACTTAAATTCCTTTCGATATTATTCATTAAACTTATTGTCTTGACCTTTTAATATGTTTGCATAAGTACAAGGGTGTGTACATATTCTTTACGTGTTGTTTTCTAAACATCTAACTACTAGTTACTTAAAATTTGTTACTATTAAGTAATCTTATTTTGTAAGTTTTCGTTTTTACTAAATCTTTGTTTTCCGGCCAGTTTAATGATTTTTTTTTATATTTAACAGACACGCATAAACAGCGGATGTCTAATATGGGATGGTTTTTTTCATAAACTTAACGTCAGTTCTTTTAATCCCAACACAAAGATTTTTTGTTGTTAGATCTTCCGCCTGCGCGTCTTGGCCTCCGCTGCCGTCTTCAAAAGAACATTGAATTGAATTAAATAATCGGTACAAGACAAAGAACGTGACTAATGTGAAGCTGTTAATGCTATTATTGCTGTTATTATACTTCGCTGTTGATCGTGGCTGGAGAGGGTCGTGATAGGGGCTATAAAGCACTGTATACACACAACATAATAATAGGCTACACAGTTACCACAGTTAACAAACATTTTATTGTAAACTATTTAAAGCTAATTACTTAATTTAAAAAATATAAATTGTCCAATATGCCATGCAGGTATAGTTCCGCCATGTTACGGAAAAACTGTGAACTAATTTCATATATTGGAAACAGAGCAAATGATGAAAATGCGTATTTGTGAAACAAGTAACAACTTGACATCGAGTAGATACCGTTAGTGAAGAGAAATATTGGTGTGGCATATTAAAGATGAATGTGTTGTCGCCGCCATTAAAGGTCTTTTATTTTTCTAGTTTAGCTTTTGAGCTATTTTTTTCTTCAGAGAACCTAAGTGTTTAAAAGCGAAAACTGGAAGAAGTATAATGACGAACGTGACCGAGTGATTTCATAATCCTTATTTGTTAATTTAAATGTTATTTCGTCATTTAACTTTTAAATTAAACTAATTATTGTTATGCACGAATAAAACATGATCCATTACGCGTGTTTAATTACGTAAGCGTACCTACTAGGAGTAGGTATAACATTTTCATTACCTACTTCATAATGTATTTTTTATAGATATTCGTATGTATTAAGTATGATTAGTGTTTACTGCAGAAGGCCACGACATCCGAGAAGCAATGCGTGCAAGGTTGCAGTTACTAGACACCGGTGTATGATTTCTTATGTAAATAAAAAACCTCTTAAGAGCACTTAGTATGTATTTATTTATAACTACTTATAAATACATACTCAGTACTAGCATTTCATTACTAAAGGGACAGACCACTAAATTATTATTGCACGTGTTTTTGAAGGTTTTAAATAAAAAGCTAAACTTAATAATAATCATATCTCGAATGTGACTAAGCCAAGCTCGCCCGGTGTCGAACATACTGCCGCCTTTTTAACCCGCCGTGAAGTTGCATGTTCTTTTTGTCTTGTGTGTCATCTGGGGAGATGTAGTTGCCGAAGATACCAACCGTATTTGAGGCGGGAATCTTATATCCTCATGGGTAAAAACACAGTCACGTAAGACCGAAGATAGGATTTCTATCCTATTTGAGGTTGGACGTCGTTGTCCGTGGGCTGCAGTGACAGTAAAATCAGGTGGCCGGCACACCCGGTTGCTACTCAAAAACAAAGACAAACAAAAATGTGTTAATAAAAAATCCGCACCGAAATGTGAAAACCACTGACGTATTGTTCGACCTTTTTCTTTTTAAACATGCCGCTTTCTAACGCATTAAGTTATTATACGAGCCATTTGGCAGTGGCGAAACAAAAAGGGTTTTTACTTTTTATCTCGTCAGTGGCGCCAACACGCATATGCGACATTTCTCTTATGTCAAAAACCGGTTGCTTTTTTGCAATTATCCAAAAATTCATGTCTATATTGTAGGCCAAAAAAGGCTTGATACAGACTGTGCGACTGTGCGAATTTACAGCTCTCACAGATATTTTGGCACATTAACTTGGATGGATTTGAATGTAAAAAAAATGTTACAAATATTTAATTTGTATTACAGGAAACTCGACACAACATTTTTCAATTTTATAAACTTCCAACTTTCTTTCCAAAAAAGAAAAGAAACGAGCATGTAAAGCGATAACATTGGATGCAACACAAGAAAGTAACAAAGCCCGAAATTGTCGTCACAACTCTCATTTTATAAAATATTATAGATAGGTATTCTATTCTATGTATAGGTAAACAATTATTTTAAAAGATGTTACATCATCCTTCGCAGTTAAAAATTAGCCCCTATGAAAACGAAAAGTGTTTAATTCATTCATTCATTTAATCATTTAGCCGCTATTTCATGTATGATGATGAATAACAAACATCTACAAATTCACATTTTTAACAATCCTATCATCCGTACTCATTTCAACATATAAAATAAAAGAAATTACATTGTATTTTGAACGAAAGTAGCGCGTGTGGTATAAGCCTAAAGAATTATCGCAACCTTGGAGGTCAAATATAAAAACATGGCGTTGGTTTATTTGTCCACTGGTCGATATGGCCCATCGTGTTTGTTCAGGATGACGTTGATCTATTAGGGGCTTGTTTATGTAGGGGTTGTTTGACAGCGGGCAAGTTATGGTTGTTTGTGACTTATGACATAGTAGGTATAGATAGTAGGTATCTATAGATAGGTGGTCCTACACTGTGAGCCTAAGGCTGACTGACATAGCCGACCGACCAAACAACACGACAAAGTTTAAACACCGGGCTCTATATGGAGCTGATTGAAATACACACGAGCAAGCGATAAAATGTATGTAATGACGTGGGACATTGCCATTAGGACACGGGTACCTAATCTATAAGCTCAAAGTCGCTTGCAGGTACCTAATAGAGAGATCTGTGCTTCTTATCTATCTACGTGACTCAAAGTATACCTACAGGAGAGTCGACTTGAGGTGGCCCATGTCCAGCAGTGGACTACAAAGGGCTAAAAGAAAGGAAGGATCGGTATTTTGACCTTAACACTGAACCACTTTTTTGTCATAGTAATCATAGGGTTACTCACGAACAATTTTCATTTCGCTCAGCTCGACTGGTTTTTGTGCTAGAAAAGGTCCCTAAGTTCGACAATTATATTCACACACAGTTTGGCAACTAGAAATCTCTCACGAGGCGAGGTGGTCATGATTGTGAGCAGTAGTGTTGTAGAAAACTTCGATAGCGTGGTTGAGGTTACACGTGACGCCATCTCGTAGCGTGTGGTGAACGTCGCCACAATACCATGGACAGTTACAACTCTACTTAGCCCACTAAATTGGGGTGAGCTACATTATTTTGTTGAATTTGGCTACAAACATTTTTACATGTCTCTGAAAAGCTCAGGTCACTTCCCTGATATCCAAAAGTAGCATATACCTAGTTACTCATCAGCCCATAAATATACTGTTATTCAGTGTATCAATACTACTGTACTGATATTCAGATTCTAACTAAGGGCTATATTTGCGGTTCCTGGACTACACTTTGTGTAAATTTAGTTACCCATATTAAAGTTAAACAATTTACACAACGCCAAATTTACGCATTTGCAAGGAGCGGAAGTGTAAAATACCGCACACGAACGAATAACATTGCCATTATTAAATCTGTTGCATTGTTTGCATTAGAGATGTCCCGGATGCGAGTTTTAGCGAATAACTGATTACCGAGTAGCCGAGTTTTACTTTTGATACCATTCAGTGTTTACTTTGTTCAGGTTTTGTTCTAAAGTACCTAATTATTATCTACCAAATTTGTATGTTTGACTCTAAAGGACAAGGATGAGGTTGGCAACTACTGCTAAAATTTTAGGAGCAACGAATCATTTCTTAAGGTTTCTATAACTTTCTATAACTTTGGATTATGTATTAGATTTTATCTATTAAATCTTGATATGTTTATATATGTACCTGGTCTACATGTTTCTTGTAGCCTATTTAACCTACGAGTATGTCAGCAAATTTATTACTATAGCTTCTATATTTTGCTTGTGTGCTCTAGTGTGTTCACATGATATTTATTTTATTTAGATCACTTCAGATATTTCAGCCAACTGAGATACTGAGAAGTGACTTATTTTAGTTGTAAGGATTACTAATAAACCGAGTACCGAGTAAAATCCGAGTAATCAGCCCATCTCTAGTTAGCATCAAACGTAAACTACCTCTGAAGCCAGCTGCTTATTCCTAACATTGTTTAGCGGGTGGTAACATTTTACGAGGGGTTTAATGGCCTGCTTAAGCATGAGGTCATTAAAAATTAACGACTTAAAATAAGATATTTACGATCGCCCATATATTTCCCTATTATGAAGATAACGCTTCACCTAATGCGTTTGATTGTTTGGTGATGTGCCATCAACGAATTATCATATTTTTTTATTTTATTTTTCATAAGTTTTATATTTCATAAATTATGACACACTTATACATTTCGTCAATAATAATTGCAAAACCTTGGCCTTATTGGCTATAACAACCAATCAAACACAGCATTTAAATCATGAAGTAAAAGCAAAATAATAATATTAATAAGAACAAGGAGATAGACAGCTAGAGTAAAGTTTGAATATAAAATATTTTTGTTGATTCGTAAGTAGGTATCTTACTTTATTTTATTTATCATGTCTATATTGACGTGGAAACAACATATCTATCGACAAAAAACCTTGATCAAAAAAGAGAGGCCCATAAATCATCTTCGGAATGGAATCCGTCGAGAAATAAAAAAGTAACGATGATTCTAATCGCTTCAATACATTTCGGCCGCTACCTGTTTTCTATTAAATAGAAAAATGTTTTCTCAAAGAACCTTCAAATCAAACAGAGGAAATATGAAATTAAAAATGCCTACAATAGACAATAGTGATAATAAGATTGGTTTGAATTTTAAATAGCCAGAAAGCAACTCCAGACTTCGACGCTATTTTTTTAAATAAATTAGAAGACTGAGTAAGTAGTGGATCTACTGTTGAGACATTAATTACTACTAAGAAATGTTATTATGCAAAAGCTAGGTAGTTGACCACTTTGACTTTATTGAATAAGAAAAGAAACGAAATTACTTACTATAAAAGGACAGGACTGTAAAAGTATGCCCAAAATAAATAGGATTCTTAGAAGTGTATGACGCAAATGGTTCCAGCGATAGTGTCGATATGGAATGCTTTTTAGATAAAAGCTGATAGTCGTTTAGATATTGACTTAAACCAAAATATTAAGTAAAATAAAATAAAAGAGTTTGATAAGAAACTACGAGACCATCGAAATTCAGAGAGAAAGATGTAAGACGTCTTTCTTGCGATCCAGAATTATCTAAGTACGATATATCATAGAGGAGTAACCTACTACGGTGCTTTTCGGAACGCATCAAACGCTAGCTTTGTTATAGGCTTTACCCCATAGAACACAGACTGTCTTCTATGCTTTACCCTACTTGGCTGATATTTAATAACCGAGCAGCTTACCAACAGTGCTCTATATGGAGCTGTCCTAATTGAAATACGCACTTACTTGCGACAAAATGTATGCAATGTTGTCGTTCGAGCAACTTTTGCGAGTGACATGGCAATTCGGACACGGAGATAGACTGTTACTGGTCTTTTTAGTATTACAATCCTTGCTTTTGTTAAATTGCATTATTTTTATCTTAAATATCCTTTAAAATTTTATCTTTTTTTTCTCATAAACCTTCATAATTATGTGCCATAACATCATAACTTTTATACAATTTAACCAAAACATAATATAACAGTGTTTAATTTTACACGTATTATCACACTTTCTGTGTTTATCTGTCAAAAAAACCACTTGCCTACTGTTGACAGATCGTTTCACCGAAATCGGTTGACGAGATTAGTTCACACCTCATCTGTCATCAATCTTTCTTTTTTAAAACAAATAATCTTAAGATTCGGAGCGATTTCGTAGAAGGTATTACCGGCAGCTCAAACACGTGGCCTTACTTTATTTAGACAAATTTATTCGATTTTGAGACCAATTGCTATTTGATTAAAGTTGAATTTACTTTGGTTTTCAGCTACAAAAGTGCAGCCTGCGTTCGTGATTTGTCACCCTTCGTAAGGTGAGGTCCGCATGATGTAAATACGAAGTTATGACCTTGGGAACTGATTCCCCTCTCGATGAGGATGAACAATAAACACGTTTTAAAAATGTTCAGAATCCGTTTTTTCGCTAGTTATAAAATTTTTGTTCCCGTCGTCGGTGATAACTTTTGATCCTATCAAATCTGATGGAGGTTTACGAGTCATCCCTATTCGTTCACAATACAAGCTATTTCTACGGTTTTCTAAAGAATGGAGTTTTTATATTTTATTACTACAGCGATGAATTCTAATGTAGGCCTATTCACTTTGACCCCATAACGTAACGGAACACACTAAAATTGCTCACGAACTTTGACTTTTAAGTTGAAATGTGTCTATTGAGACACATTCAAACTAAAAATTATTGCATTTTTATTAAGAAATTATTCCGTGTCTATAGGTGGTAGAATCATTGTACTTCGCCCTAGAACCTTACTCTCATATACCGTAAAGTAGGATGGTTTTTGGCTTTATGTTTCAGCCGCGAAGGCGTGATTTCTTACTCATTTATGAGTAGCAACATAAATGAGAGACATCAGACACATAGAGGTACGTCTAATTCTCAATTATTATATTTAAAAAAACAACTGCAACACAACAGCAACTGAGCATAAGACATTAAAAAATAATGAAAATAAAAAGCAAAATATTTTTTGACCTATCTAAAGTATTAGTCTAAGTATTTAGAAATTACTGATACATGTTAATCAGCAGGGGAATATATTATCAGAGAAAGGGTGCTGTATTACCACCGCAGCGTCTTATTTCAACAGAGATGAATAACTTTGCATTAATTCATAAACCAAAAATATCGTACGTTTACTCTCAATTCGAACACCATAGCCCTTACCCCGTAAAAATACGGTTTAAATTCCGATGTTTTTTATAAGAAATAAATGATTTCTTCGTCCTCCATCATACTAATTCCAGTTGCTTATTCAGATGTCTTCCCTTGGCCATAAATAAAGATTATGAGCACATTAAAGAATGAACTTAAGACGTAGGTATTTGTCAAAGGGCAGTTTTTTCTGGTTATTTCTCACCATCGCCAACAATTACTGTTTACCGGTACATTAACTCGTTCTAGGGCAAGAATGACGGGATATTGGACATGACACCTAGACCCCTTTACTGGTTTAAGGGTACACTCACAACTAGATACCTATGTCTATGTGTACGTGAATATTATTGGGAAGAACTTTTTTACTTTCGTGTACAGTCAATTTTAAATAAAATTAGACACTATCAACTATAAAATTTTTGCTTTGATAGGTTTATCTAAATAATTAGGGTAGGTCAAAAGGAATATTTAAGATTCCTCCAATTTTTAACAATTTTGATAAAAATACAATAAAGAAATATTAATTATAACCTGTGTAAGTGAATTTGTGTTTTCGTTTGCAATGAATTCAAACTTTTAACTTATTGCTAACGTAAGTCATAAAATATAAATCATCTGTGTGTGAAAAAACAAAATATATACGCTTAGCTGTTCCATCCATAATCACAAATAACTTCCTTATTTCTTTCTTCTTTAATAAAGAATATAGTTATTCGTTAATAGTACTTTTTTATAAATAGTTTTCAAATTTTGACAGCCCTATCTAAAACTGCTGTCATCATTCAATCTTAAGTGCAAAAAACAAAACAAGTGGGTGCGGCCTATAATATTGAATTATTTTATTGTCCTTTCAATTGGCTTTCTACATTGTAATCGAAGACAAATAAAGTAGGGAAAATGTATGGACTTATGAATGGCAAATAATCTGGATCACTGGGCCATCGAATCGCAAAATACGATTAGGTACGAGTAAGTATATTGGTACTTGGTACCAGTTTCGTACCAGTACAGAATCGATCAGTAACTGTATTATTACTGCGCATCAATTTTATTGATCGCCATGATAAGTTTCGTTTCGAGAATGATATGATTGCGAATACCATGAATAAGGTAGGTACCCAACCCAATGTGAAAAAGGTGTAGTGAAATAAGAAAACGATAATTGAATAACATGATTTCTATCATTTCAAATATAGTCACCTACCTCCCTCTATTTTTGTATGCATGTGCTTTTATTTATATGGACAGAAGTACGAATTAATGAAGCTTCTCTTGATTTCTTTTATTTCATGGGAGGTGCTTTTGTATTAATTAACACTTTAGTACTACAATATTTTTTACTTTAATTTTTAAAAATGTTAAAACATGTTTATAAAAAAGTAAGGCTTTATTAGGTGGTAGAGCCATAATAACACGTCCGGGGACCTTATTACTAGCCTCTTAACCCGTCGTAAAACAGCGTGTTCTCCAGGTCAAGTGTTTCAGCTGGGGAGGTATTGTTGCCGGGGATACGTTATTAGAGGCGAATTATTATTATTACTATTACAAAAAATGGATATCTCATTTGCTATTCAACTTTCACTTAGATATTAGCGAAGTCAAGTTATCTACATTTTCCGAACGTTAAATTTTCAATTACCTAATCAATTTGAACTGAAGCAACAAAAAATTACAGCTCCATTTTCAAGATCAAGTTTGTTTTGTTACTTCCTAAGCACTTTTTACATCTATCCACATTGTACTTACTGCAGCGTATAACAAAAAGTATTGTTATGTCATTGTCGGTGGTCAGTTGACCTGATTTATTTGTTATCGATGCAAAACACCACAATTCGATCAAACGTGACGTTGTTACAACAAATGTAGTATTAATAATAACTACTTTAATATTTTAAAGAAAATGTGTAGCGTGACGAAATACCTATTGGTGAAGGAATATTTTTAGTTTGTTTTTTTTTTGTTAAACCTAACTTACAATTCCAACAACCTATAATGGAAAAGTACACCAGTGTTATCACCCTTTTTCCCATTAGATAAAGTTTTCTGTATACAATCTTGCGCTTTTTTAATTTTACCACACGATACATTTAGGATTCCAATTGCATAGAACTCAACATGTCGTCATCATAAAATTTTTGTTTAGAATCTTTACATTATGGACAGTAAGATTCACCTGGGCTGCATGGGCTGACCGATTAAACTACCAAAATGTAATAAGAAATTAATATATGTAGTATAAAGGAATGCTCGTTAATTACCGGAAATTTTCTTCACACGCCTACAAATTGAAAAGATACTTATTAAAATTTATATCTCGATATCCTCTCAACAGGATAACCCATAAAGTTAAGTATCCTTCACAGGAAATCCTTTCTACTTAATTAAATTTTATGGTTTACAAAAGTATAATTAATTGTTAGCTAAGATTACAATCTTAAATATAAAACTCATCGAAACTTTTTGAAAGATATTTATTGAAAGAGGCACCTACACAATTGATTATTATTCTTTTTTTTTTTAAGTAACAAAGTGTATCTGTACTCAAGTAGTAGACAGGTGCCTTGTCCCTTACAATTCACACATCGGTCTAGACATTTAGAGACAAAAAATCAGCATCTTAAAACTGCTTGTTTTTAACTACGTCAGAAGTTATTAAAGCAATAAAAATCCTCAATTATATTGTTTACGATTACATTTACACCAATTTTAAACAAAAAAACTCATACCTCTATATTTTAATAAATAAGGACTTACCGACCGTTTTTTGATTTAAACACATTCTTAACACATGTGTGTTTTGTTTATGTTTAATAAATTGGAGAAATTTACATAAAATGCAGGAAATCCTTGGGACGGTTGCTGAATTTTAAAATCAAATCAATTTATCTGCAAGTATAATCAAGTTTTTATTTCAGACGAGATTATATCAAGGTAATGGCGACCGTGCATTAATGCAATCCCATTAATATCTGATTTTATGTCCGCCCTATTGTGAAATATTGATCTGAAGGAAAAATACGTGAAATTCAATAGTGAAAGTAGGTATGATTTTTATTTAAATGCCGTCCTAAAATATTCATGTAGGTACGATACCCATTAATATAACTTTTATATTCTTGTCGTTTTTCGTTAAAAAAGTTCAAAGCATGTTGGAGATAGCTTACCCGGAGAAGTCTCACACTTTTCGAATTCGAATTTGAAGATTCATAATCAAATTAATCATAATCATCTCAACTCTTGTGTTTATTTCTATCTATAGTAGAATGCAAGACGCAAAAATTTGACATGCAGTCTAAGAGTATGTTCTAGGCCCTTTACGTCGGGAAAGACCTTCGTGGAATAGCAACAAGATTAAGTACAAGCAAAACTGACAATTTAACAATTAAATTATTACACTAAATAATAACATTACCTACAGTTTGCAAAAAAGCCCGCTAACATCCAGCTTGACTCAACACGTGACACATTTAGGCCACCGATACGTCGCTAACTCACTGAAATAGATTTGAAATACATTGTTATTTTCACTTAATACAACATACATTGTGTGCTAAATATATTAAAGTTTAGTCAGTTGCAGAACTAAAGTAGCAATGGTGATTATGTAGTATGTAATTGTTTAGTGACCTGCGTCAAACCGTAGGGGACTTGCAGACTGGGACGGTCCACGCGTTGAGTATTTATATCCTATCTCTTATTAGTCATATTGCACCCCAGCTGGTTTGATTATGTCTCTTCATGTGTCAGACACCATCTCAGAACATGAAAAGGAAGACCTAATTAGTTGAAGTTACTTTTGACTTTTTACAGTTATAATAGTTAACTTTAGTTGAATTTACTTTAATATGAATACGTAATTTACTTTAGTTTACACGAGCAGACACAATAAGTAAATAAAAGTAAAGTACCTACTTAAAACGATGAGCCGAATGACATACATAACGATTGACTAGTCATATTAGCAAACCAATCTACCTTACGACCACATTGCAACCACAACCGTGGTTTCCGTGTTGACATTACAATACAATGTACCTGACAAAGGTATTAGGTTTCGGTAGCAAATATTGTGTTGGATATCTTATATACCTTTCTATAATATGGTGTCAAATAACTTACCTATGCAGCAGCTTTATCAGCTAATTCAGAAGTGACTGACGTAGGTACTACACGTCAGTTTTTAGCGATGAAGAATTTATCCAAAATAACTTTTTTTCGCCTTTAATCAAAAATGCTGTCATAGAGATAAAAAGCCCCCCGATTCTTTATACAGAATCGCCTAGATGAAAATGGTTATTTATATTTTGTAAACTGTTTCAATACTTGGATATCGTCATTATCGATAAAATGTATCGACACTTTTACTCGTGTTGGCGCGAGGTGCGGTGTGTGAGTGTGCATTTACGAGTAAAAGCGATAAAAAGCACGTTAACTTACAAAGACACTCCCACACACACACTCGTCAAAATAAGTTATTATTGGTTAGTTGACATTTGTATATTATACTAGCTGACCCGGCATACTTCGTTTTGCCATTATAAAATATGGATATTATATCATTGCAGTTTGCATAATAGAAGTGGCATCCAAAAAGAAAAATCTTGACGTTTCTAAATGCATGACATTGGCATATGAAGTATTCAATCTGAAATGATGTTTGACAGGTAGAACATGGGTAGAACAGTTTATATAGGAAAATGAAATTGTTGTTTTTATTATTTTCTTTACATTGTTTTCAAATTTTCTCTCCGTAAGAACCATCCTCGTACTTAAAGGAATATCCAAAAAAAAATTAGCGAAATCGGTCCAACCGTTCCCGAGATTTTCGCATTCAGCGATTCATTTTTATATTATAGATTAAACTTTGTTTTGACTCGAATATAACCTTCTAACGCATTGTTGGCTGCAAGAAACTTAGAAGTCTAGACACCATCAATTTGTCAGTTCTTGTTATGGTAACTAGCGTAATTGGTAAATAGATTACAGTGGTTTCATTGACATTTCACATGGGTTAATGCCGTGTATTAGCGGAGTGGACGCAATTGACAGACACGAGCAGACACAATAAGACAACAGCGATACGTCCCGCTGATTGATTGCAGATGTTCTCCAACTGAAGTTAACTGAACGAAGAGTGCTCTACTCAATTAAACTTATGTACTCATAGCACTTGTCTGTCGGGCCTGTTCCTCAAGGTTGTAATTGTTGGTTTTCTTAGAATTGTTAGCTGTAATTAAATTATTACGTGGAGCTATTATTTATGAGTTTTACTATTACATCTTAATCTTGTTGTGTCATTAACGATTGGTATTGAGTTAAGGTTTTAAAACTTGTTTAGAGAAAAACAGAAAAAATGATATTGCGAAGAAAATCAACCAATAAATAAAAATTAGAAGTAAGTAGGTACCTAATAATTTCACAAACTTGATATACGTCGATCATTCGAGAACTAAAGACCAGCCATTACATGCCTTATAAGTAAAATGTGTTATTTTAAATGAATCTGTAATTCGGTGCTCAACGTTTCTCAAGAACATGCATTTTTGCGCTTCTGAAACTATAAGTGCTTGTTAAAGCAAGAATTATTCGCAGTTCTCCGATAAATACTGTTTACAAGTGATGTTTTAAAAATCATTCTGTTTCTGCGAATACCTTTTACACCTTTTTGTGCTGACCGTGTATGTATTTACTGCAATGCGTTGGGCAGAATTGATTTTTAAATGTTTTGTTTTTCTCGAAACCCGTTTCCTTTTTTTTTTCTTTTCGTCCTTTAATAACAAGACAATAATAATAACTATAAAAACTTCGATTTTGAATCTGTCCTAAATAAAATTGTATCATTGATATGAGTCTTTCTTCTTGTGTCATCTTGTGTCCGTCTTATTCTTTTAAAATTTGAACAGTACAAGATGACATTACAATTACAGTAGAATTTTTAATGACCTACTTAATTGCTATGGGTTGAAAAAATTTTTTAAGTGAATGGTGAATTTAAATTTAGATACCAATTCTGGTAAACTAGATACTGGTAACATGTTTTATGTCTTTAATAAACTTCCAGTTCCCTCTAATGCTAAAACCCGACTCAAAATCAACCTTCATACAAACAACACAAATCCATCACGTTTATACCAAACTGATTAACCATTGTCTTCACATTGTAATGCAAAATTAACTAATCACGCTGTTGAATAATACATGTGGCAAGCATCCCGGTGCCACGTGTGGTACGTTTTTACTGTCTTTTTTGTCCCGCATTCCTTTCAACGGTCGAAAAAAAAATCGACCGTTTACACCGACTCTCATTGTAATCAAGATCACGTATGTCGTGGGCTACCAAGGAAATTCGTCGTGTCTTCGGTCTTGTAAATATGAGTAGGTACGTGCTAATTTTTTGTGAGTAATTGTAGTTGAACATAAAGCGTGTAGTGTCATTTAATAAGAATTTCGGAACGAAAGTTCCTTACGGCAGGCTTGGAGGAGATAGGGACTTTGCTGCGCGACCGAACTGAAAAAATGTGAGACTAAAACCGTAAGAAAAATAGTTTAGAAAAAACACGCACAGTCGAACACACAAAAAACGCATCTGCATGTACGCGCGTGGATGCATTTTCTTTACAAATGGATGCGCACCCCCGCAATACGCTCCGTGATGCGAGGCAGTGTGTGAATTGCTTATGAGATCCAAAAGTATCTCATAGTTGAGGCATCATATTACAAGAGCTTGTGATAGCTGGGTTTCTAGAACTTTCTAGTTCTTCTGGAAAGTACGTAACTCGACGTTAGTATTAATTTCTACTTAAATGCTGGTTTGCAATTTTTTTAAGGTTCCTCAGCGAAATGGCAAATAACGGACCTTTTATAATTTTATGTCCGTTAGTTCATCCACATGACAAAGCCAATTTATCGGACGTCGCGCACAACATTTTCAATTAAAATTTAAAAACCAAATTTCAATTTTGGAAATGCCACGGACCTAACCAGTTTCAGAACAGATTGCATGACAAGAAGCGTAACCTGACATCAGGAGCGTTTAAATCTTAAACATTACCAGTAATAATACTCAAGGCGCGTTTAGGGCCTTTACTTTCCCTGCGACCAAATTACACGGAGATTAACTAAATGACCGTCAAATAAAAACTGATATCTTGCCCATTAGTATTATATTTCTGGAAAGTAAAAGTTTTTGTAAGGAGATCTGTCTGTGTGTACGCTTACTTTTAAATTGGAATATTTATAATACATAAGGCAATTCAAATATTGGAACTTCAAAGAAATGTGTTCTTTGAGGTTCCAGTATTCCTTTGAGGTTGACGGTTACAGTAAAGATTATGATAGTCAGCACTCTGCTGCTGCTCAAAGTATTCGAGTAACGAATGCCATTACCATGGGAAGATGTCAGACAGACTAACATTATGACATGCTAAAGAGTAATCGTTTACCGTACGAATACGTACTTTGATGATGGTGTTCATACTCAAGGCTTTGATGTTTTACTTACGATCTATTCTACCTCTGCTATGCATTGGAAATTTGGTTCAGACAAAGCAGCGTTACTAGCTAGTTTGTGTACAAAAACCCATTTAGAATCTGTGAATTATGGCCACTAGTATGGTAACCGACGACTTTCTCCCACAATTTCCTCACTTTCATGTTCAAAGTACGTTAAATCTCTATCCAGGGTCAGAACATTGTACTGTTGCGTAACACTGGCTTACTGGGTAATGTTATTGTGTAGCTGTTACTGTCTAGAGAGCCCCATTTCAATAGCTTGTGATTTCCATTTCTGTTTACTTATCAATCGTAGCAATAATCAATTACACTGTCTTACTGCTGGGTTGTTAACAGTCAGACATAATACTGGCTTTGACCACGTTCAAAATACGAGTAAAACAATGATTCTAGCATCCTAACTATGTATGTAAGTCTCAACTCATGTTGTTACGCAACAAAGGCCTACTTAATAATTTTAATAGGCAATTGGATTACATATGCGTAACCCGGTTGTTTATGACGATTGTAAGTGATAGAAAAAGAAGAAAACATCAGTATTTTTGAGTGGGTGGAAAAAGACGTAAAGCCTACTTCCTATTTCTTTGTGTGCTTTTTGTCGATACATACCTACTCGTAATTAGTAAAGTTGGCTGAATTTTTCCTACATAATTTCACAGTAATCTACTGTTGACTGAACAGTTTAAAAATATTTAAAACGTTCATTCAACGGCTCACCGGAAGTGCGATCTTGCAATTTGCAAATAGTCGAAAGCAGACATGTTAGACATTATGTCTGCACTAATCTTATGCTGAATTGCACGAAATTACCGGTCACTACCGCCACTCGACACCGAAACATCACGCGAATTGTTTTTGTGTCATCGCCTCCACAGATCAAGGAAATTTTGAAAAGCACAATAATTTTTAAAAGAAGAGGAAAAGATAGAAAGAAGAAGGAAAAGACCAATTCCGATAGTGTAAAGTTTATTTCATCGCTCAACTCAAAGCTCAACGATTTCTTATTTCGATACAATTACAAAATACTTTAACTTACTATTTTACATTTGAGAAAGACATAACCAAGTACTGACATCCTGTCTACGTCCATAATAAAACTTGTACTTAAATTATACAAAACAAAAATAACAAAAATAGGGGCTATTAACATTTCTATAAATGTTCTGTTAGTCACTGATATTATCTTGTTGCGTGTTATTAGTCCTTTCGAGATTTAAATCGAGGCCTTCACCTTTCAATTTCAATACCACATCCTAAAGCAGCGGTAGCCCATTCGCTAATATTTCGATCTTTCACTCTAGAGGTCCGGGTTCCAACCCTAGCGATGGTTTTTCACAACGTACATTATACAAAAAAAATTCACCTGTGATAGCGGTTGCTTACGCTTGAGATATCACTCTAAGGCACTGACAACATGAAGCAATTGACCAGCGTGGTGGATTCGAGCCCAACTATATCCTTGTAGGCCGATATTGTGAGTGGAGACTCGACACCGTGTTGTATTGTCCATTTTTTTACACTCGTCCATATTGGTCAACAATCTTAGTATGTAGGCATGTCTTCTTATTTTAATTTACGATTTAAAAATAACGCTGACACAACATTTCGTGAGTGCAGAGCAATGCCGAGCGGTCGGCGTGCATTTATAAAAATTTAAAAACCAACTGTTATTTAATACTGAAACAAATGAATTTTAAACTTTTTTTGTGCCAAGATTGTTCGATACCAAATACGATAAGAGAAAAAAAAGGCTTGCAGTGTAGTGGATCACTAATGGGTAGTAGACGGTGACCACATCTAGAGGTTCTATATCTACGTAGTCCGTCCGAATACCCACCATAAGGATAATTACACACGCGACGGCAGGTAATGCGTCCACCATTATTATATCATTAAGGCCCGTTACACGCTGGTACCACAACTGGGACTCGGAATATTGTTGTGGTTTCCATAACACGGTTACAAAAAAATTATAATAGGAGTTTTTGTGGACGCAGCTTTATTTTTTAGAGGTGCTTGAATTTTGTTTAGCCAAACCAAAGCTGTTTTCAGAGATTGTATGTTTATTCTTATTATCTTTACCGCTTTATATCAAAGCCTTTAAGGTATGAGGGCATTGGCTTAATTGGTTGACATAACCGACTGACCAACCAACACGATATAATTCAAACACATCAAGAAATGACGCTGTCGTTTGACCAACTTTTGCGATCGACACGGCAATTAGGAGAGTAATTGTAGTCGTATCTGCCCCGCGTATACAAACCAGAGATGATTGTTTTCTACTAAAACTCTATCGTATCCTCTTTGAAAAGCGGTAAAACCCACCAATAACCAAAATGTCAATGTCCCATGAAGTGTTACAAAACCTCAATAGAGATAAACTTGTTCAGATAAATTAGATGCTTATAGGTATTATATTATCATAAAGTGACCTATTGTGAAACCCCAAGGTCGGGTATGCTACGATAACGTCTATAACACCTGTCAGATTACCGAATACTCCGAGAGGTATTAGCGATATAAATAAATATAATATCATACCGGGCAGTTTAGGGTTCAATAGATGAATGTGTAATCGTTAATGATTACCTCTCTAGCCTCTTACCCGTCGTAAAGCGGTATGTTCTTTATGTCTCTCATGAGTGGCAAAGCAGCCGCATAGTACGACCCCAGATAGGTTTTCGTATCTATTTGAGGTTTCCATTCCATTTCCATGAGGAGGTGTCCATGGGCTGCAGTGACCACTTAACAGCAAATAGCCGGCGTTCCCGTTTGCTACTTAATTGCTACATATAAAAAATAGGTATCATACGGAACTCAGCAAGCAACTAAGTAATTACTCGTACTTAAATAACTTATTCATGAATTCGCCTCATACACTTCGATTTATTAAAACGGTATGTATATTGCGCTACCAAACTGCGTAGTTGTAATTGTTGTTCTAGTTTCAATTATTGCAATTACACGGTTACATGTCGTAATTACATACATTAATAGTTCAGTGGTTTTGACAGTCGAATCACTTTGCATACGAGTTGCGAACGAACCAAGTTTACTTTAAAGTCTGTACTAATAGCAACAAGTCGAACGTTATTGTTTCTTTCTATCCTGGGCAGTGATTGTCTATAATACCGATAGCTTCGATCATTGTCGGTAACCCATTCATGGCACGGAACGGACAGTCCGTACATTTCTACGATGCTAATATGTATGGGTGGTTAATCCGTTATGGTCGAAGGAGATGTGGCCTTGAAGGTCGGCAGCCACGTGGCCGCTCGTAAATAAACAAGAGGGACGAAGGGAACGGTGCCCACACCGGTTTCTGTCTGACTCTCGACCACAGAAGTGTTTGGATCTAGAATTGGTTGAAAATGCAAAAAAAAGCGCGAGAAAAGATTGAACTTATTTTTTTAAGTTGTGAAACAAAATGTGTGATCAATTTTTCAGATTGTAGTCTATTTGTGTACTTATTTTTTTTAATATTTTAAAATAAAGAATCAAATTTTACGAATACTGACGATAGTATTCAAGATCGAGGCATTGCTTACTCATACAATAATTAAACATTAATTGACCCAAAAAGACGCAGGTGCATAAATAAACGATTAACCAATTGCACGTAAAGATTTCGCAATCCACTCCCAAATGGAGCATTTAAATTCACAGAGCTGCTTCGTAAAACTCACATGCAATTTAGTGTTATTTTATTGTTTACGTTTCCCAATGTAGAACAAACGAAAGTATTTCGTAAGGAGTGCACGCGATTGTACTTGCGTCTGCGCAAGATTGTCACGTCGCACTACAAATCCTAACGAACAGTCCGTTTTTTACTACTTTTTATTGAAAAAAAGTTAAAAATTGCTTTAAAAATTAATTATAGCTACTAGAAATTAGTTTCAGCATTAAATGACAATTAAAATACATAGTAAGACACGCTAAGATTGTTTACCAAATAGGACGGACAAGAGTAAAAAACGAACTGTATATTCTTGTATTCCCAACGTGTATATTTTATATATTTACGTAAATCAGTATAGTGTGTGAGTAGAGTAGTAAATAACTTTTAGTCAAGGTTACATTATGATGTTTTTTGGCATAGGTAGGTAGGTACTTGTAACGCTAATTTTCTAATTATTCTACAATATTTCTAATTTACTAGAAACATAATATTAATTTATCGAAAAGTTTTCCAAAAACAAGTTGCTCACAATTGGTTATTGTTAGGCCGAGTGATGAAACTTTGGAAGAACGTTGCATGTGAAACACGGAAAAACATTTCTAAATATTAGGTAAGTATGTAAGGAAGGAAAAAAAAATCAATAAATTTCGTTCAACTCAACTCTGCCCCTATACATAAGTCCACTTTCCTACCTACGCAGTGCCTAGATACTTCTTCCAACATTTACAATGAAGATCTACATTCCCCATTCTTATCAAGGTACATAGTTCCTTGACACTTCTCTCAATCTTTAATAGAAAACCTTCCGAGGATTACTTATGTACGTACAACAAAAATACTACAAAAATCAGTTACAACTTTATCCCTTCATTTATCCTAGTCAGGCGCCAAACGTTCCTCATTCAGTTACCATGCCGGCCATATCGTCAAAGTACCCGAACTTCATTATATGAAACAATTTAAAACAGTTGTCTCACGGTATTCTTGACCGAAACTAAAAGAATACACATCCAAAAAACCTTTAAGCAAGTAGACATAAGTCGCCAATATGCCATCTGACGTATTGAGGCAGACAAAGGAATCGCCTGGGGACATCTAGCTATTGTCTGCGAAACGTGCCACATTGCACGCCGACTTTTGTCACATATTGGGAGGAAGCGCTTCTCAAATGATTGTTATTTAAGAAGTAGCAGGTTATCGATAATACTGAAATGCATTTTAAGAGTTGTTATACATATTATGTAGTATAGTGTTTTCTGGTATGTGCGCGTAAGGTCCTAAGTTATTGGAAAAAAAAATTAATCACTGTTCAATTGGCTACCGTGTTTGACAGTCGACCCCCATCCCTTAGAATACAATAAGAGTAGGGTAATAGGGTAGTTCGCCATACATTCCCTGGATTGTGATATGGCTGCATCGGATCCCGCAAGAGGCATGCAAGTGAAGTGCTCTCTGCTACAGCAAAAGCGGAGCGGCAAGTCTAATACGTGCAGCCGCAGACGGGAGATCTATAGAATCCAATGAGAAACAAAATTGAATAATTGAGAGTTTGAGAAGAACTGGCACAAACTTACTTTGTGTTTTGACACGTTCACAAACATTTATTTACCTACATATTATGTCAGCATTATTATGTCTACGTAATCATACGCAAATTACTAGGAATGACTAATACCATCGGCTGGTTTATATCGAGTCATGGCCAAGGTTATCCTGTCATACATAATCAGTTATGGAATATAAAAGGAGATCCAATTGTATGTTATTGATGATAGAAATAAATTAAACATCAGGTACGCTTTCATATTTTTAACTTGAAGTAAGCGAGTTCTATTGACTGTCGGATACATCGGAATTACATCTAATATTTTTTTGATTCATATTTCAAACAAAGCAACCTAGAGCAATCAACCCTAGAACTAGTGATGGCCAAAGTCACCAATAAGCAAGTGCGGGTAGGTATGACGTGTGCAGTAGTTTTTAAAATACACAAGAATACGAGTTTGTCTATCCCCAGATAATATTTGATTCTCTCTGATGATTTCCACGGGCTATATTGATGATTAATCTTATTAATAACAAATCGTAATTTTCTTACTCACTAACATACTAAACTAATAATAAAATCATAACTTTAATATAATAAGTAAAATACAGATAAAATAACAACGTTAAGTTATGTCTGTGCCCCGAGCATGATCACTATCGTCGTATTCCAATGTAGTACATATAACGTGTGCTATTAGTATGGGAAGATGACATTTGACATACTAATGATTGACGTTTTCCGTACGAATACTTTAACGATTGTTCATGCTCACGGTAATGAACGTTAGAAAGAGTAATAAGAAAACAATAGAAAAAAAAATAATGGGCTAAGTGTAGTAGAAATGGAAACTAATTGGCGACTACCCTCAATCGAAGGAAGTGCGTGAAAGTGTGTTAGTCACGCCGGCACTAATGGCGCAGCAAGTGCGTAATGCATCTAGTGATGGGCCGCGGTTGATTCTAATATCGATTCCGATAGATATGTAATACTTGACTTGAGATTACTCGAGTACCGTAGAAAAAGGGATGAGATGTCCTTTTCCAAAGCCTAACGACACATATAATATACTTTTCTAAGTTACATTTGATTCATAAAATCAAATGTCAAAACATCACTAAGTACATCAATCGGAAATGCATGCTTGATAGTTCTCCATAATTTTCTCTAGTCATGAACCAGTCAGTCAATTAGGTCAAGGTCTTATTTAATTACCTACGGCAAATAAACGTTTATAACTTTTATTTTATCTTTCACTCTTCCCATCACTAGTGGCATGCTCGCCCAAGAGTGAAAGGTAGTGGAACGTATCGATGAACGAGACCGTTTTCACACTCGTTTGCTTTTGAGCCCTTTGAGACCGCTTATATCCGTCACTAAAACAATTAAACATGTATGCTTGTAAATTAAAGCCGGTTTAATCGATTTTAATCAAACGAAATCAAATTCAAAAGTCGGATGCTTGTGCCACTAGCGAATAAAATCATAGTCATCGTACCACCAGTAACCCTTCCGTACGTCCTACCTTCGTTCTAGGTAGACTAGACTTACCCTTGTCAAGCATTGTAACAAAAATTGCTATCTAGCAGCTATGCGTGAATAGCCCTTTGATCAAAGTCCAACGAATACTAGTACCATAAATTGCATCTTTTTAAATAAATAAATGGAATATTTCATTTTCCCAAATACAGGAGTACAGGAGAAGTTTTAATCAGTCCATATATATTGAACTTTTTGGTTAAGTAAGTACTAAATAAAAGTAGCTACTATATACTGTCCTCTTATACTCAGTGTTTGTTTTCAGAACGTTTTCTGTTCTAGGAAAGGCACACAGGATATGGAAAATTCTAGCGTTATAGTGCATATCATTGATACTTATTAAACTTCCACTGTAAACAGGGAAATTGTGATTAATGTATACAACAACATCCCACATTATTTATAACAGATATAACTGAACTAAACCTTATACATACCTAATTACAAAACATTGGATCAATATCAGCAGCTACAGGTGTTACTCAGCTTAGTTATGCGGGCTTATATGCAATATAATTGCTTTCATTTCATATCCTTCACGGAATAAATTAGTGTAAGGGATTTTTGGTGAGCAACCCTGAAATATAACGGTTTTGCCATACACTTTTTTACCACTAGAAGGTTAAAGAGGTGAATTAATATCTACGACCTCCAAAATCACTAATCTAATTTCAAAAGGTTAATATCAGAAAGTATCCCAGGCTAATCTGGGCTTTATAAGTTTGATCCCAAATTCCATTAAGGCAAAGTCGAGATGAGAGGGATGACTGGAATAAGTTTTTTAATATCTAAGTTTCGCCGATAATTCAATATTCGAGTACCTACTAGGTATATGAACGACTGGATAAAGGTCTTTTTCAACTCAATGATATAATTTGCTGTACCTTATTAAACTCCAATACAAGCAACTTTTTGAATACAGAGTCGGTATATATAGAATGCTGACGGGTCTACTCACAAAACTGCTTCAGATCTCGGGCAGATCCTAATCAAGCGGAATAATGAAATTCGTTACATTTTAGTATTTCCAACAAATCTAAAATTTAGTCAGATGTTTATTAAAACCATATGCAGTACCTAGTTCATAATTATTTATCGAACCGCGTAGTTTCTTAATAATCTGTAATAAACCATAAACACAGGATATTTGCAGTTTGCTACGGTATTAGTTGGATAGAGTACTAGTACTTACGTAGTTATTTATTAATCGAAGTTTCTAGTTTATTAGTGGATATCCTATGTTACCTACTATCCTTACTATTATCCCATGATTACTTCGTAACTCAACATAGAAGGAAAACAACAATTAGATAATATAAATTAACCGATAAATCATTGACCGAATTATTGCGATTTGCGAGGCACTCAAAATGAGCCTAAGCTAAAATCGTTCAATGAATTGGTATATTATATTAAATAGGTACGATAAGCCTATAAATCTTTCAATTAATTGGTTTACATTAAGTGCGTACAAACAATCAGAATCACCAGGAAATGGCGTGAGATTAGTGCGCACACCATGAAGGACGTAGACTAGATAATGATACGCCTCCCAACCACGTGCTGGGCCACAGAATAAAAATTATACAGTAAAGTGACTCGGCCCTGTCCTTGAAAACAATTTTTACAGCCGTGCGGTTTGTTGACACGCGACAGACGGTCAGACGGACAGAGTTACATAGGCCTACAGTTTAAATTCATTACCTTATACTAAAGTTTATACAGTACGATACTGTCACTCGGCCCTGTATTACCATCAGTTTGCAAACTGCTCATTAAACCGCCATTCGGAAAAAAATTGTCATCATGTCATAATAACTAATCAGGCGTAGAAATTAAATTATGGTTGTATATTTCATTAATGTAAATTAGAAAACCTGTTCATTCACATGTTTTCAAAAGGCACGTGTAGTCCACCAACCAGCATTATGGCTCTGTGGTAGACTACGGCCTACATTCTTCTCATTGTGAGAGCAGACCCGACCTTGCAGTGGGTCACTAGTGGGTTACAAACAGAGTGATAGATACTTCCGAGCCACGTGTGATCAAACCATCGTGAAACTGAGAGCTCACACGGTCTCCCCATGTGGTGATTGCAGCATCCGACAATAGCGTAATAAATAGTTTCATTTTAATACCGCTCTATACAGCAACCGGAAATGGTTACACGATATTCTTATTTCACTATGAACTCCGCTTTAATAGTCATGCATTCGGTGAGTTGACGTTTAATGATTATTTCTTTTGTCGTTTTGCCTCCAGCTGTAGTAGCGTTTAGGTACTTTTAGGGGAATCTGTAATAAAAAACTAAATTATATAACTTATGAATATTTTCTGCAATAATGACAGTTCTTATTTGCAACATCCGTGTTCTTCTTTTTCTTCATCTGACAACAGACATTAACCGCTTACGAGCTCCAAATTCCGAATTACAGCACTTATAGGTTTAAAGCGAAAGATATTTTGCGTTTATATCTTTGCCTTTATATCCATGGCACCCACGATACAGGGAATCTTAATATGGGCTATGACTGTAAAGCTTTATTCGTTATTAAAACGTTCAGAAGTTTTCATGATCGCTTCCAAACGAGTACACTACATCTTTATAAGTGTTATTGAGATCGTATTACATTAAAACAGGATAAGACTGTTCTAACACCAAGTTCAAGTTCAAAGTCAAGCCGCGAATACTAACAAAACTTCTAACTAACTGAAGACCACACATGAATGTTTGTAGGCTTACTTACAACGCCTCATTGAGTAGTCGGGCTACTTAGAGTATTTGATTTCAATGACCAGCCGCCACCTAGCACAATATTACCTTTGTTATGGTATTGAATCGGTAATAAATTAATAATATTTTATTTTTAGCATTCTTAAATGAGATAGAGCCATTCTTGGGCGGTTTGATAACATTCGACTTGGGTTGACCACTACTCGTTGTCTTGATACTCCGCCAATCCGAGCAGCGTGGTGGAGTATACTTCAGGTGTGAGGAGAGACCTGTGCCCAATAGTGGGACATAAAGGGTTGAAGCCAGAGCCATTGCTGTTTGGCTGGTGTTACTCATAATAGACGCCCTAATACGAGTATATACTCGTAGTTGTAATTTTGTAAGAGCCCTCAAAATAATTTTGATTCGGTTGTGTAGGTGTGTTGCCAGATGATCGATTTTGAGACGACTGTCTCAGTCCTTTGAAGTAGATAGCAATAGAACCTTTGATAGAAGATAGGAATGGAAGAGTAGTAGATAGAAATGTTCCTAAAATTAAGCTTAAAAACCTGATAGATAGATACTTTGTATTTGAATTTAGCAAATTGCATTAGCAAATGCACAATATATTAGTCTCAAATGCAACGACCTGAACGTTCTGCAATCCACATGTTCGTCAACAGTCCAAGACACGCTGATGCTAAACGCAGATTTCTTCGAACTCGGAACTACGTGAACAGTCTTTCAACTCATTAATGTTATAAATGTTTAACCGGCAGCTTGCTAATGATTTGTTGTTCCAAGTAACGCTGTGAGGCGTTAAAGTGAGTTGTACCAACAGATTGTCGGATTGCTGTGTTTCTAATTAATGATTAGCTGTAAATTCCTACTGAGAATAAGACAACTTATTTGTGAGAGAAAGGGGAATGATAAATTAAACTATCGTTAAATTTGCCAACTTAGAGACCGCACGATACCACGCGAAAAAAATATCAGTGTTGCTTCAACGATACAATACAAAAGAACAATCGCAATAATTCGTTCTTCCCGTGACTTTGTCCTCTTAGATTTAATAATTTGATCCAGAAAATATTTTAGTTCATTTATTTAATCTGTGTGTAAATAAACTTTCTTTTTATTTCTTTCCGTACTTAAAATTTTATCCTTTAAGCCGCTTTTTCGTGAAACGGTTACGAACATCTACCCTCTTTAATTCTCATTCCTCATAAACTTTCGCATTTATAATATTAGTACGACTAATTAGAACGAACATCTTCGGAACGTATTCCAATTGTTTTCAATTACTATCTTCTCATTATTTAATAGAGCACGACTCTATAAAGAACCGGTCTCTTTGTAAGTCATACTGCTGGGTATCGCTAACCACGTCCACTCAGCTTCGTTGGTAAAAATGTGGCGTGACAATTAATCGACTTGGCCCAAATAATTCTATGCGCACCAACGACTATATTGGCTGGGGCAGAATGAAACGAAAATTTACGATGACCTTAATTATGTAGAAAACATTGGTGGCATTTTTATTTTATTTATTTACTCACATTTTTTAAAGGAACGTCGAAGCTCCAATTAATTTATCATAATAAAGTTAAAATAAAGCCACAATAAAGCGCTGCCGTGTTTTGCTAGTACTCGTATATATTTAAGATTATAAATTAAAAAAAACCGGCGGAAGAGACTGGTAAAAAGTCTAAAACAAATTTTAAATTAATTCAATTGGTGATTTTCTAATTTACTACAAAACTATTTTTCAAAAATTATATTCAAGCTCATCAAATCTGCGTTTTTCAAATCAAATTGTTCAGAAGAATCAACCTTTTGTTTCACCATTTTTGGTATTATGTAGCTTACATAAATAATGTTAAAACTTTATTTTAACTCATTAAATTTATTGATACCTACTTAAAATATGAACACGAGTTCAAAAACATAATATCGTTATTAAAGAATCACATTACATATCCATTAATTAGAAATCATATCAACTCTGTAGAAAGTGGTGATAAAAAATCTTAAATACACTTAAAGTTGACAGTACGTGTATATCTTGTACTGCGTTTTATTCGTTTGTACATTAATCAAGAATATAAATCGAAAGTGTATTCCATGCTTTTAAAAATATGTTCTCAAAATTAATTTCGAGGTTTTTCAAATTCAATATCTTAAATTAAACTGCTACCTGCTGCAGTGTTGTAGACTAAGATTTGGTTTTCATTAGCATTCTTCATTTGGTTTTTAACGCATTGTAATAATATTCTCAATCTGACGTAACGTTTTTACTTTGTAATGCCTAACGTTTTTCCAATTGAATATAGTCGTAAGGATTGTTTTTAGTTAAAACAGCTTATTTTTTAATGTTGAATTCAAACATTGCCTTTTAAGTTGCGTTCAAAAGAACATGAATCTACATCAACACCTACACACGCGTTGATTGTTTCAATTGAGAACTTAACAGTTTTTGTATTTAATTGTATACAAACAGACGGTGTGCAAAAATAGCCACAATACTGAGAAACAATTAAACTCTCCTCAGTTCGTTTCAAGACAATTACGTATTTGTCGCACTTAGTTGATGTAAGAAGTAGCAGTCATTAAAGTGACAAAAGACTTGTTAAGGTCAATGAACTATACCGAGGTTTTGCTTACACGCAGACAAAATAAAACCATCAAAAATTTTTCATTCAAACGTTATGTCAAGTTTAGAATTTAATATAGGAGAGTTCGCCTTTAACAACCATAACCATAAAATTCACTATTGCACTTCATGCAATCATCGCTGTTGACTTAACTGTTGACCCACCTTTGCCCCGTATATTGACTCGACTCTTTACCCGACTATTGCCTCAAACTATTCACCCAAATCTTGAAATAACTGTTAACCCGACGTCAACTGTTGATCCTACAGTTGACCTGGTGAATGGATGTAACAGTGGTAAAAGTAAGGGTCCAGCAAATGAACTATTAAACGCAGAACAGAAGACGAAAGTTTACGAAACTGAACTTACGTTTTTCATGGAAAGTATTCGCAGCCATCCAGACTTCGAAGGCTTTCTTCATGCAGACAATGATTGTCCAAAATTTTTAAAAGTATGTTTGTCTCATAAACTTTATGTTTAACCTAGAACCACTAACCCGGTATTCAAACGTTATACATGCCGACTTTAGCAATCTTAACTTTAATCTCAGTACTATTTTTGCCATACCATTTAACAGTCTGCAATCTAGATTAAAATTCTTGAAGCCGACTTAATATTAGACATTCATATGACTTTACAATGAATGTGCAAGATCATACTCGAGATTGGCGAGTGAAATCTTGCATGCGAGATCCAGATCCAGTATTTATCCTTGTCTGTAGTAAGTAAATGGGGAAGTATTTTAGATTTATATGTCGACGTAGCAATAACTTCATCGATCTTCTACGTTATAAAGGTGAAGTTTCAAAGTTCACAAGATCCAAGTATACAGATGACGGGACGCGGCTTTGTATTATACAACGAGTATATAGAGATAATTTATGCTTATTGGTATTTATTATATTCTTTTTAAATCCAACTCCATTCTACATAATTTCAGACTTTAATTTGTAAGGACCATTGATCAGAGGAGGACCCAGAACAGTGGAGAGCGGGCCCTCTTTAAAATGAGATAAGTCTACATGAATAAAGAGCTTTATTTTTTTATTTTACTCACTATAAAACTACCATTACAGCAGGTGATAATAAATTTTATTAAAAGCACATAATTTTTTTTTAAACTAATTGGTGCGACCAATGTGATTCGAACCCAGATCCTTTGTACAAGGAGTCCAATTCTAGATTCTAGCCTAGTGCCATCGCTTTCAACTAGTCTATGACTGCTTTAATTATTATGTTTGAACACTAGAAGCTGCATAAGGAATAAATAGATCGTCTGCTGCCATATTCAAAGAGCGGTCTCTTAATAGCCTCGAAAGTACTTCAGGCACTACTCATGTGCAAATACTAAACAAATACCTAACTATTGCGTTCCATCTCTTTGTGAATAGCCGACAGGACATCGGCTCTTTTGTTGATATTAAATTGTTTATGTGGGTATCAAGTATAAGTAAGAGAGTAATGTATGGTTGGATATTCTCTCTCGGCCGCACCAGAGTATTGATCTGATGTTAATAAGTCTTATAAGAACCCTGTTTTCCCTTTTGTAGCCTGATCCTGATCTGACTTTATTTACTCATCGGTTGTTGGTGTCCAGTCCATTGTCATTTTAATTTGCAAACTTTGAGGGCTTTGTCGGTAACCTTCGTTCTTCTACGGATTTTATCATTTCGGACTCTGTTGCCGGTTGCCGGAGCTCCACAAGCGACTTTGAGCTTGTGGAAAAGGCTTACAGTGAAGGACCACGTCTCGTCGGCTGAGGTCAGTAGGATTATGGTTTCCTCTTTCAAATTCAAAATCTTAACGTCTATTAATATCCTTGTCTGTCATTCTGTCACGGTACATCCTATAAATACACATGGAACTACTTCTGCAGAGGTACCAGGGTAGCAGCAAGTCTCAGTGGACTGAAGACAATGGTGTACAGGTCAACGATCCCCGTGGGACGTATAATTATAATATTCAACAACGCATCATGTGCAAAACCTCTAACGTGTAGGCGGAGGTAATGAGCATGAAGAACTTAAACGTAATTAACCACGAAATCGTTAAGTGCTCTGTTACTTGAGTTTTGTTTTGAAGTTCTTTCAGTTGTTTCACCTGGTTTTTAAAACAATGTTCGAAAAGTACCATATTATTTTAAACAACAGAAAGGCTACCTGATACCCAAAGTCTCAATTGCCATGACGCACGCAGAAGTTGATCGTACGACAATGTCATTTCATACATTTTGTTGCATGTCAGTATCGTGCTGGATTATGGGCCTGTGTTTAAATTTTGTTGTTTTGGTTGGTCGGTTATGTCAGCCGATAAGGACAAGGTATTAATTGGTCACTGCAGCCCACGTCCAACCTGAAATGTAAAAATCCTTCTGAGGTATTTGGGTGCGTTGCGTCATAAGGACTGAGAATAAAGATGTTCACCTCAAATAAAGTATCTCCGGCAACCACGCTAAATCACGACATGAAGAACATGCTTCTTCATAACGCGTTAAGAAGGTGGTAAGGAATCTACCAACCTCTGGGCGAGCTACAATCTTACAACCTACTTACAACTATAAAAAAACAGATTAGGAATGTCATCGTAACTATGTTTAATTAAATAATTTTAACGCTATAGGTACGTTTTTATCGACGTCATGAAGTATAGGAGTGGGCGTTTCTATTAACGCTTATTAATCGATAAAGCATTACGTAGAATTCTATTAACCATCATTTAATATGATCGATACCGAAACGAGGATGATTTTCAATGTAACGTGTTCATTAATAATAATTAGTTTGACTAACCCAAATGGTTTGACTGTATTAATTAACATGGTGGAAATGCCTTGTGTGATATTCGTTGATATCACGCGATTTTTGTTGCTTTTAGCAATGTCGGGACATTTGTTTTTGTGTATTAACCTATTTCAAACGTAGGTTTACTTAATTTCTTTGTGGGTTTACATATTTATTTATTTTTATATTAAAAAAAAATAACGAGTAGGTAGTCTCTAAGCCATAGTGGGCCATTGGCGCCGAATTCTAATTTTAAGGTGTTTCTATAGGGGATATAATATCTAACAAAAAAGAATAAAGTATAATTAAAAGGGCCCCTTTTTAATCTCTTAAATATCAGTGGGATTGCCACCTGATTTTAAGAAGGCATTCTTTTATTTTTACACACAAAATCTACACTATATTCACATAGGTACCATTTAAATGCACAGTAAATTTGCGATCTGAAAGAAAACGCTCAATTTGATAAAGACGCCTTGTTTTGAAACCCTACACACGTACACAGTTCCTAGCTCCGAAATTGTTGCGATTTTCAATAAAAGTCGCTGTTCGTTCACAAATCTACGTGCAATTAAAACTGTGCGGATATTAACTTTATAGGCTTCGAGTAGGCACTTCCATGCGGCATAATTGGAGCACCAGTGCGTCTGGCATCGCTCCAACTAACTCCGGCAATATTTACTCTACGTTGCGCAGGTCAGTAACCTTTATTTAAGGATATATATTCAGAGATAGGAACATCTTATTTTTACGACCCGAGTGGCGCAGTGGTTAAGACACCGGTGCGCTATGAGTAGGGTCCTGGGTTCGATTCCCAGCAGAGCAGAGGTTCGAATGATGAATTTGAATTTCTGTTTCTGGTCTGGGTGTGTTGTGTTCTTGTCTTGTCCATGGCACCCATGACACAGGGAATCCTAGTGTGGGGCTGTGAGTGTGAAGCGTTATTGAAGCGTTATATTATTTCGAAAACAGGTCCAGTTCCTCGTCCCATTCCTAGGTCTGCTGTAAGATGTTTCTTGTAGAAATAAGCAGTAGGTAGATATGTACACAGATACCATTGAGAGACGCACAATTTTAATCTCATCAAAATGCCTCAAACGTATGGAAAGGCATCATACGTATTGATAGCGCAGCTTCACGCTGTTCCAGTGCGGATATAATCAAGGACGAAAGCTTTTCAATATCTAACCCATGGCACATAGCCCGCAGCGCCTCCGCCTGGCGATACGCCAACTAACTTTTACAACCATGTTTTGCGGCTATATTACACAACAGATCATTGACCCAGGAAGCATGTCCTGCTCGTCTGTAAGCCATTAATGACCCACTGCAGGGTCGGGTCTCCTCTCACAATGAGAAGGATGTAGGCCAGTCCACCACGCTGACCTAGTGCGGGTTTGTCTACCTTAAAAAGACACACCTTTAGTTATCTTGATAGAAACGATAAAACAATAGGTGGGTAAAATAGTATTTAATCTAGTTTTCTATCAAAAAAATATTAGTTCTGTTTCACATTGTGAGAGGAGACCTGACCCTGCGCACATCAATAATGAGTTATAGATATTTTAATAACCCATATTATTATCTGCCAGAAACCAATACTTCCAAATCTTACAATACCTACATCAGATTGCACTTGCTTCCCTTGCCAACTCTCTACTGATAGAGGTCATTGCCTCCCATATTAATAGATAGTAGATTACATGTGACAAGAAACACTAACTTGACCAGTTGGCTTATTACCTGCGCCACAGAAGAAACCTATTTGTTTCTTAGTTCCGGAAGTTACAGGTTATATCATTAGAGGGCGCTAATGACTATTGACTTTGCGTCTTGCTGAACAACTTTTTGAGGTTCCGTGGATAGATTCACAGACCGCATCATTTTTAAAACTAGGCCCAAAGAAAAATTAAAAGAGCTTACTCTTAACCAATGCTATAAACCGCCCATGAATCAAATGCCATTAAAATTTGGGTTTTCGTGAAAACATAACAAACATTCAGCATTTATCGATTTATTTATTAACTATCAATACACGTGAAAGAAACATTCATCGACATTCCGTTTGTTTAAACACCTACAATCGGTAAAGTTTACCTAAGTATGCTAAGATGACAACTATAGTACGTAAGACCTATTTGAAATCATATTTATTACTATCAAGGCAAACTTACTGTCTGTAAGTTTATTATATTATACTAGTGAAACTCAATATGTAAAATCGATTAAACCGTACACAATCACTCCTCACCGTATTCGTGTTTATGCAAAAAGTCTCCGCTGCTCGCAAGGTAACTACAAACTAAATCATCGGACGCCGCCCTATCGATGTTCACGCTCGACCATCGCTACTAATGTGATTCGATATCTCGGGTGCATCGATTAAATCTTACATCTTTATTATAATTATGTACGGCCTTAACTGTTATTCGCTAACTGTTACCCCGTGTTTTAATTGCCATGTCGCACGCGAAAGTTGTGTAGGTACGTCATTGCATACAATACAACTCAGGGCTCTAGCTTTCTGTATTTAAATTTTGTCGCGTTGGTCGGTCGGTCGGTTATATGAGCCAATTAGGACAAGGCTATGGCCGGACAGCCGGAGTTTTTCGCAACTGTTGATGTTGTAACACGTTAATAGCTTAAAATTAGGCTTAAAATTCGGCCCGCTGTGTAACTGTGGAGGAAAATATCGTGTGGAAATGTGTGCCTGAGAGCTCACATAATGTCCTCAAAGGCACGTGAAGCCCACCAACCCGCATCAAGTCAGCATAGTGGTCCTACCCTCTGTAGTGTATCTGGTGTTCAATCGTAATCTGGTAATTTCAGCAAATTATTGTTCAGGCAAATACAATCAAATTCATTCAACCAAAACAATAATTTAATAACCGTAAAAGGTATCTTACATCAATCTGTAGACAAATATATTAAAGGCCTACGTACACGGAATAGCCTACGTACATACGTCAAAATCCATCAGAATATTCGAAACAATCGTTCATTAACAAAACATTATCAGACCCATGGAATCCCGATACCGTCATTGTTCATAAATGGTGTGACATGAAGAGTGGTTTCTGATTGTGATTATGCATTCTTCACTGCGTACATCATAAGGCATGGCCAAATAGGGATAGCACATAAGCAAGAGTGCGCAGAAACAGGTATGAACTGTTGTCACGAGTATGAATCGACAACTAAATACATAGTTAATTCAAATATCTAGATATTCAACTTTCTAGCCTGGCAGCGTTCGCTCTTCCAAATAAAGGAAGTCCTAACAACTTTTTATCCAAATTTTTGCTGATTTCACAAAAAGAGGTTGAATTTTGGAAATCCATTCTAAACTGATTTAGCTCTGCCAATGTTCACTATTAAATTTCTTCATTAATTAAATCAGTGAGAAAATAACAACTTAACATGAAAGTAATCTAAAATGCAATGCAGAGTAAAGTTTTAATTTAAAATGTTAAGTTTTAAGATACAAACTGTAATGCTAGTTAGTTAGCTAAATAACTTTTACCATTCATTGTATTTTAGGCCCATTGCCATTAAGGCGCTTCACAATCATACGATTACAATATAAAAAATGTTTCTACCTGCTTACGATAGGTTCACCCAAATATTTAATATTCTTCTTTATATGCCATAGGTACTCGTATGATCACTCTAGAAGTTGCTCATACTCATTGTGTTCATCATACAATATGGCTAAATGCTCAAACAATGCTTTTAAAGCACCTGATAACGTAAACCTACACACCATTGTCAATTAATTTGTTGTCTTGAGTTATGGATGTCTGTCTGTTTTGAGGACGTCTAATACGTCTATCACTGTTAGTGAGGCTTTATTTTTAAAGACATTTAAACTTACAATCATTATAAATTTTATGTTTCTCTTAAATGTTTTGTTTTTAATAGACTAGCTACCGCCCGTGTCTTCGTCCACGTAGACCTAAAAATTTGAACCAAATAAGTTTGAATAATTTCAAAAGGTCACTCGAGGTTACCAACACACCCCAATTTCTCGTGTTACGGTCACGTCGCCCTCAAAACGAGCAATTTCAAAGTAATTTCCGTATCTCGCATGTCATTGTCTCGAAAATTACATGTCGAAGAATGAAAAAAAAATTAGGCCAAACACGAGTAATTCCTCCGATTTATCTTTACAAATATGTATTTGCCAAAGCAATCAGTCTGTCCGTCTCTACGCGTTATGTTTTCACGCCAAAAATGTTAAAATTGTAGGTAGGTCTAAGTATTCGAATTGTTATGTATTACGTTGGTACACTTTTTGCCTTGGTTCTCAATCAAAATTAACTTTTTTATGTATATAACTATATACACAATTGGGAGCAATTGCAGGTTTACCTTGTTAAGTATGACTTGTATTATTTTTTATCTTTTACATTATTTTAGATATTTTTATGATATTAATAACTTTAAGCAACTCCAAATTGCCACCAAGAAGGTTGCTACTCCCCACAAAATAATTAGATAGCTACATTACAGCAAATGAGACCGTCCACCGAACTGTAATTACAATTACCACTAAAAGCTTTTAATACAATATCATACAATCACATTGCAGTGAATGGGAAATGTCAATGACACGGCTTTCTGAATGACATTGAAAGCGTTACTTTATGCAATAATACTTACAAAGAGCAACACATCTCGATCCATTCTCCATTAAGCACAAACTAAAATCCACTTTAAATCCCTACAATAGAGTTTAAAATAGACCGTGCTTTATTTTTAATATACAACTTGGAGTAAGGGCTGTTCCAAAGATATAGATTCAAATAGATCACGCACGTGCCAAATATTTGAGAAGTTTGTGCAATGCGTTCTCGTCTTCATTGTTTCACTTCACTGCACCATTGTTCATTCATCTAATAATCCTTATTATTAGTACAGGCGGTTATGATTCTTGATTGTTTTTGATTTAATATGGGTTCATATTTCTAAAACGTTCTTGTTAAGTCAGTATGTAGTAAAAATGCGGTATGTTTGGTCTTGATACTGATGGGCTAACTTGCGTTATCTAATAAGATCTATATCTGTGGGCTGTTCGATGCACTCAAATAGTATGTCGTAACATTACTTTCAATAGACAATGAGTGACGTGTTAACATCTATGACGTGTACAAAAATGTACCCATTATCTTCTACACAGTACACCACACAGGGAAGGTATCTATTTAATGTAGGAGAGTCTTAATTCAATAAGGTTGAGTAACGACCAGGCTGGCACGATGACAATAAAATTGAGATATATCTCAAATACCGAATAAATCCTATATGAAACCTATCTGCATACAAATGCGGGTGCTTTGCTACTGATGAAGACTAAGATTTTCGCCGCATATCTCCGACAACCATACCTCCCTAGGCGAAAGACAAGACATGAAGTACATGCTACTAAGCTGGTGGTAAGTTATGTACCTAACCGGGCAAGCTATGATGTCTCTACCTAACGTTTGCAGAAGCTATATATCCAATTTGGATTGCTTCATTACCTAGGTATAATTTTTCTAGTACCTATCAGCGAATTGCGTGATTAATAAACATAAGTAAAGAAACATTATGTAGTATAAGTAATAACCATAGTGTTCGTGTAGCAACCGCAAAAAATCGCAACAAAACAATGCTTTAAAGATCTTATAGGAAGCCGACTGTAATTACTCAAACATTGTCTATATGCTTCCTAATTTTAAACAAAGGATTATATTATGTATGGCTAATCAAATGACTTTTGCGTATTTACTTCTCATATTATGAACATGCTACTACTAATATTGTTTTGGCATGTTTGTTTCGTCTATCATCATAGATCTATCATCTATCATCATCATAGTACCTAGAGTGTAACTCTAGGTACCTTTAATGCCTAACTTAAATGTCACCAATTTTTTTTTCAGATCGTGAAAACCCTGAATGTGATGAAATGCGTTAGTGTTTCGGATGACAGTCGTTAAATCTTGTCGACCGTAAAGAGTTATGAAAATATTGTTCAGATTTTCTCGAAATAAATCATCGTGTACATATATTGTACTTATATCTAGAGAAAGGAAAAATGAAAGGTATAAGAGTTAAAAGAAATCAATTCAGTACTGACAATTAAATTATCAACGCATTTCTTGCTTTTATACAGTTAGTGAATATCATGAGTAGGTACCAATGCACGAAGAAATTGTCAGTTCTGTGTGTTTTATTGTTTTACATACCTTGCTTCGACAGAGAAACCACATGCGTTCATGTGCATCCGATGCGCCATAAAAACCGTTCCGACTTTTACATTCTTCATTGAATATGACTTTCCACTCTATTGTACGATTATCGTCTAATCGGTAAACGATATATTTCTCTTGATTCTCCAGAAGGCAGTATTGATTTATTTCTTACCGACCCACCGTAACCGTTTGCTACTTCTCTGTGAAAAAAATCCTGATCTTGCCGATCCAATTATGTTTCACGTCATCAAACGCTTGAAAACCAATGATTCGATCTTTACTCACATCATCAAGGGTATTGTAACACGATATGGAGATGACAAGACGAATGTAGGAAGCGCAAGTGTGAGCGCTGAGCAGTGGCCGTGGTCACCGACCACCGACACGCGATACGGCATACCTGTATCGATATCGGTTGCTCACATGACGAACGTCACAGGTGCTGTACTTTATCCACCTACACGTCAACTACGTCTTAAAGTATGCATCTCTGACTAAATGTGGGGAAGAATAGTCGCCTTCCGACCAGGTGGACAGATGTCCTGAAGGAGAGAGTGGGAATCCGATGGATCCCAGAAGCTGGAAATTAGGGGAAACTCTCGTCCAGCAGACTATAAAAGGCTGAAAGGAAGGAAGAAAGACAAGTCAACGATTGCAGTTATAGCTCAGTGAAACCTGAAATCTCTCCGTAAGGTTCTCAAAGGCAGATGAATTCTACCAACCCGCAATAGGTCAGGACTGGTGGACTAAGGTTCTCGTTATGAGAGGAGACCACCCTGCTAGGTTCAGCAATGGGTCTTAAACGGACGTTAATTAACTATACAAAGAAGGAAGCAGTCGAAATTTGATACAGAATTGATTCTACGTAACATTCCTACATCTTTCAGCTGCGTATCGCTCGTAAGTTCAGACGTCACGACAAATATCGATAGCCGTTCGATACTAATCGATAGAGCCATCATCCGTCGATCCGTCGCTTCTGGGAAGGCTCGTGCGTACGTGACTACGCGTTTGGTTGACACAACTTTACAATTATTGTTTTGGAAGGAAAGTGACACTTACTGCGAACTTTGCGTACACTTTACGTGATAGTCTCGAAATTATTGCGTCATTCCCATGAGGTAGTTTCTTGTTTGTTTGTGTTGAGTAAAATTTTTTCTTCAATTATGTTTGTTATATAAATTAAGACGCAGTAATAAAAGAAAACATCTGAACTAATACGTACATACCTTTTGTTGATACTTAAATATAAATATTACTAAAAAAACACAAAAATTGTATAAAACTTAATGTTCCAAATCTAAAATACCCAAAACGAAAATCGCTAAAAAATCAATATTCTAAACTTTAGAATCTAAAGGATTTAGCCGTCCCTTGAGTCACATGTGATACATACACATTGTTTAACTTATGAGACATATTGCGTCTACTTATTGGACAAGTGATAAGTAAAAGTAAAAGGAAAAGTAAAAAATATTTAAAATTCCAATTTACACTTAAAAACCTCATGCATAAACTTTTTAAAGGTACCAAACCTTCAAGCATAAACCTTTCCCAAATACATAAAACCTTATCGTTATACAAAGCATTTATCAGTTTTTACTTTCTCTTTAAAAGGTTTAGGCGAATCTATTTTCAATGCCACAAACAATGCTGAGCCCATAACTATAAAACTCGCACCGGTTGATCACTTCTCCTGCGATCCTTAAATGTTCCGAGCTTAATAGAAATACAAGCGCAAAGAAAAGTGTTACAGGTTTTATTATAATTTCGCCGTTATTTAAAAGAAAAACCGTCTTGAGTCTCCAAGCGAAGACTTAAAGCTACTCGTGAATGTTTTTGAAATTCTAGATTCTGAACAACCGTACCGGATTTATAAAAAATAATCTTTTGCTCCTGATCTGATACTGGGTAATAGTATTGATGAAGTCAAACAAACTATTAGTAGGCAGGTATGCTTATAAGTATACAATATATAAGAAGGTTACCAACCTAGGCAGGTGTAAAATATATGATTTTCATATTTTCATATGTCACATTCTGGTAAATAATTAGATAACAATTATTATTGTATCAAAATTTTCTTTTGCAACAGATTGTACTGTTTACATTTAGTAGGCAGTCTCTAATGCAAGTTTTACGAGTCATCCATACACACTTTTGTTTTTATGTCAATCTGTCTGTCCTGAATAGTAAATTTATGTTCTAGCTTTTTATGACTGACGTCTCGGAGGTATAAACCAGTATAAACGTTAAGGACAATATGAGATTTTTGAATCAACTTCGGTAAACACCTACATAAATATTTATAATAAAATATGTTTATAAATTTTGACCTTTAAATAGATTCGTTGTTTTGAATATAATAATTATTATGTACCTTGTATAGATGGCGATAATATGTAAATAAAAATGCTTTTGGATTTGAGTTTCAGTTTAATTTATATTGATTACAATTCACACATTTTCTTTTCAATTATAAGATAGCTAAACATCTTACTAAATGCGAAAATAATAATTATACATACATAATTAGCTTTTGTCAGCTTAAATCAAACGGACTTTTTCCCGGAATTATTCCGCCATACAAATTGGCTATCTATTCATTTTGTTAACAATGGGAAAAGATCCGTTTGTTACTCCAGTTACAATTAAAGCGAAACCGTGAAGGCTGATCTAGACTTCCTACTGCCGAATGAAAAAGGAAGGAAATAGAACGGCAATAATAACACATTTAATTTTGTCCCGAATCCACTGAAGTTGGCTCGGCCACCGGCTTTAACGCCTAAAACTCATTCTATCACTCTCACTCAAAGTCGTGTTGAGCGCAAAGGTTCCCACCTTTGCGCTCAACTTTTCGCGCTTTACTTGGCTATAATTATTGAATACGATAAAATATTTGCCTTATTGACACTTGTTAAAATTTTTGACGCGACACAGACACTGTCTAAGGCTTTTGTGTTTGTTATTTGGTGGCTATGTGTGAAATACGCCACACAATACTATGCAATACACTACGACAAATATTGTTTAAATATTTGAATACAAATACGCAAATACCAAATAGCCAAAAGTAAAGTGGGACCTTAAAAAAATGAGCTAGTGTGGAAATATTTGAGCAGTCTAACGTGCACTTGACCCCACCCATATAGCCGTTCTATCTACTTGCAATTTCTATAATACTGCCATTGTGTTTTGGGAAAAAAATTGTAACTTGCTACCTAGGTCGCAAAAAATGCCCTTTCTGATCAAAGAAAATAACTTCAAATCACGTAAATTGATTTGTTAAAAAAAATAAACAGGTAGAAAAGATCTTGTTTGATTGATAGTAAAAGGAATAATACTGCACTAATTAAAAAATATGAAATAAAATAAATATTATTATATCGTTTGAAAATTGAATTTAAAGACAACAGAGCCGCCTCAATACCTGATATTTACTTTAAAATATTTTTATAAGATACACCTTGATAGGTATCTCTAATCAGTTTATAAATACCCCTTACTGGGCATCATTAATTGCAAATCAAATTTGTCATTACTTTTTACACAATATAGATATTCACAATAATTCTCACAAGAAGACAAATAACACTCGATCAGCTCCAAATCCAACGAATACTGGGGTATTTTATTGATGCTTTTTGATTGATTAGCTGATGGTGGTAGGCAAAGTTTAAGGGAAACGGCCCCGCGGCCGATCACCTAGCCGTTGGAGTCACCAAGTGACCGCACTCACTGGTCTCTCGGTGTCATCCGCTTTAAAGAAAGCCGAAGAACAAGGAGAATGGAGGCGAATCATAAAAACTTTGAAAGACTTTCATTCTGGACACGACCTTCTGTAAGAATACGACGCAAGAAGATTCACAATAATTATGTATAGGTATCTCTGCAGATTCAATGTTTCGTTTTTCAAATCATACCAGAATTAAACTTTTTTGTTGATTCAGCAGTTTATCAATGAAAAATATTTTTTATTTACAAAAGTTATAAAAATAACTGCACCTCGACGTCTCTATTCGTAACATTTCACATGAATTTGATACACCTTATTAGCCTACCGTACCGTATAGACGTAGTTACATATTCTAAAAAAGTATATTTTTTGGAAAATAATATTTATAATTCGTATTCGATCACTACATAATGATAATGACCCGCGTTCGCTAAGAAAGGGAACCCGACACCTGTATGATGAACAAATGGTCATTTCTAGTTTTAGAATAGGGCTGTATGAAGTAATGACCACTGCTTCTACTTTCCTACAAGTTTCCTTATTAGGTATCTGAGACCATTAAACAGTTTAGAATCCAAATAGCAAGTATAGGATAGAGATACACAAACCGATAAGCAGAGAACTTTTACTTGCTTTGGCACTTATAGATTTTATTGAAGTTTTCAAAAGGATTCAATACCCTAGGTATAGGTGAGTATTATTTTTTATATGGTTTATTCAATTTTAATGAGAAAATATTACATTAATGTACCTACTAGGTGTTATCTAATTACTGATGAAAGTTTAACACATTTTATTTTAGGCCGGACTCGACTCAAAACGGTAAATATAAAAAAAAACTAACGTCTCGGAATTTTAATAATTCAAGTATGTAGTTTAAGCATCTGACATACTGACATCTGTTGGTGAATAGTAAAACTATGACTTGTGGTGCCATCTGTTGTTGAGTAGCTAAAATTAAGGCATTTGTCACATACTGCTACAAGATGGCGCTGATACGAGCTTTCTAATTTTACTTTGTATGCGGAAAATACCAAGAAAAACATGCTTTGAATGAAGAAATGCAGAGAGCATTAAATTGGAATTTAGCTTTGGTAGTATGTAAATCAAACTTTCATAATAAAGTTCTTGAATTATTTTGACCCTAACTTCAGTTAAGTATTTCTCACCTATTTTGAAGTGCTGCGGTGTCCGAGTGGTTAAGGAGATGGACTTGAAATCCATTGGGTTCTACCCGCACAGGTTCGAATCCTGTCCGCAGCGTTCTATTTTTCATTTGGTATTCGTTTTATGTTACTTTTTTACTTAAAGGATATTTAGATTACGGCTCTAAAATTCTTTTTGATCGAAAATTTTAGATTTATTATTATCTTTAAGAAAATATAAAAATTTACTTTAATGAATACATAACATACGAATGGAACATGGATCTAAATTAAATGAGAATATTTAATATCAATGATTTAAAAAAATATAAACAAAATATAAAATATCAATGAAGTTGTTCCATTTAATATAAAATTTTGTCACATAGTAGTAACCTTCGATAGCTCAGTTGGTAGAGCGGTGGACTGTAGAGGATATTCATGCACGGCTATCCATAGGTCGCTGGTTCAAATCCGGCTCGAAGGAATAATTTTAATTTTGTAATTTTTTATTATATATTATATAGAATTTTAAAAACATTAATTTGTTAAATTTGTCGTAATTCTATAGTGAAATAGTGAAGAAATCGGCTATAGTGGAGCGGCTGCCAATCCATTTTTTGGAAAAGTAATAAAATTTACGTGATACGGAAATTACTTTATTGATCAAGGAAATACGTTAATATAAACGTAAAAATATTCTTTTATATATTCATTTTTAGAAATTGTTAGTGACCTTATAAATATGAATAATAACGGTCTGAATAACGCTAAACGTAACTTAGAGCAAGAAACGATACGCCTTGCCTGGTAACATAAAGGTACGTTTCCAAGCACGTATCTAAAATATTATTATGTTATTGTTATTCATTGTTACATACCTTGCATGCCTGAGAGTTCTTCATAGGTGGACTAAGACTACATCCCTCTCATTATGAGAGAAGACCCAACTCTGCCACTATACCTACGACCATAAGTGACCCACAGAGAACAGAGACTCGCCTGTCACAACGGACACACTAGTCTCTGTGAGGCGCTTACTGTGTTACAGAAATGTCTAATGTAATACTAATAGGTATTTGCACCTTCCTTTGTTACTTCATTGCTCTGTCTTTGGTAAAATCTCTTGATACACAATACTATTAGATTGACGTAGCAACTATTAGCAACCCACCGCCCGGCAACAATCAGTTCAAGAGCGCTGACCTGTATGCAAACTTACTTCACACTACGATGCAGATGGAGTTTACGCTAAACTATGCTTATCTAAATATACATAGCGCGTAATAAATACTGAATGGATAGTTACGGATGGCAGAAAAGTTTCTATGAATACTTTTGCATACATAAACACATACAGACGACAAACACATAGTCAGAACGCTTTTAAGCAGCGACCTTAGTAAATATCCCAAAACAACATAGGACTAGCAAAATTTAACTTAAAAATCGAACTACAAAGAACTTACTGGTTATGGTCAAAGATTTAATTAAATGCATGCAAGAAGATATTTTACCTAAATTATTTTAAATTTAAGTATATTTTTAAGTACAGTATTTATTTGTTATTTCTGCGTTATAGATAATTTATTTCATAACTAAAACACATTGAGAAACCCTCTTGTGTTCATGTTTATTTTCAAGGACTATTTTATGTATGAAAAGGAGCAGACAGAGCTTTACACAATACACTACTTATACTTACAGTAGGTAGTGTGTTGTGTAAGCGCTTCACAAATCGATCTGTAAGGACAGATGTTAGTGAACATCGTGACACAAAGAAAATCAAGAATATCCCATATAAAATTTGGCATTTTGGCTAATATTATTTGTTCCTTAAATTAAGAGTTAATGAAGACTACACTGTAGAGAGTGTGAGAAAGCTCCGATATCTACAATCAAGCTAGGAACTAACAACAAATGTAAGTAAAAAAATGGCCGTGACACAAAGAAGCCCGGCTGCAGCCAGCTTCCAGCTTCCCACCAATCGCGATGTTCCCACTCTTCGCCACATTGACGTCATCAGTCTCACGGCACAGCCTCCGCTGTATTGTCAAACACATATTTAATTACCAACGTGTGCAGTGCGGCACGCGCATTCGATCTCCCGAAACATCTAAACCAGGTTCGACATTGCAGTCCAAATGAGCCCGTGTGTTGATTAATCTTACGCTACATTATCGCGGTACGTACGCAGGGTCGTTACGTCGTTGTCCGCAGTGGATCGCGGGGTGAATTTCGCCCGATCCTGCGGCGTATCGCGTCTGCGCAAAAAACGTTTTCGGAGCGCGTATTTCAGTCAAAGTGAGGCGGCGCGCCGGCTAGCGCGCTCGCCTGCCGATCGGCTTGCACGGCGTCTCCTTACCCCCGTCGTCAATTCATCAATAAAAAGATGCTCCCCGAAGTGTTAGCTCAATGAGAGTGCCCTTGCAAAATGTCAATTTAGCCGCGCTACCGCTCACCCGCAGTGAAGGACCGCGCGAGGCTGCGTGTTGCCGTAGTGTCTTCCTTGTACTCGTGATTGACTGTTTTGAGAGTGCTGCTTGTTTTGATGAGGTGAGTCGACCCGTAGCGGTTTAAGGTCGAAGGTCGCCCTTGAAGCGTTTCATATTATCCCTGCATGTGAACCCTCATATGGCAAATTATGGCTCGCGTGACCAACCGCAGCACAAAGTAATTGTGAATGTTCCTCATAAGCTCATAAGGTAGCCTCTGTTTTTTGTTTAGTGCACGTGAAGTAAACTGAAATTGCACTCTTGGGCTAGCAAATCCAGTAGAAAGGCAAATGTCATGGCATAATATAACGAATGTAGAACACGAACGTGTAATTTGACCAGTGCACGTAGTGCTGATTGCAAGCGACTAGGATGGTTGTTCTTTGTCAAGGTTTTTGTATGGCCAAGGATTCTAGAGGTAATTGCCATTGGTATAAAGCATGTAACTACTTTGTCATTGAAAATAATAGAAGGGCAACAAATATTGTTTTTGTTTGTGTGAAAAAAGAAATAAAAAGCAATCAAAGCAAAGCAAAAGCATAAGTAATTAATTCACACTTTGAGCTTTCAGTTTATGTATGTACTTATAATGAATACGGACTTTATTTAAAATCAGATGATGCCAGCTAAGCCTCTTTCTTCAGAGGAGAAATTGATTAACGATATCCATTATCCAGTAGACGAAACGAAGGAGATAACTTAATTTGCACCCCATGGTATCGCCAAATTACCTAAATTATTTCAACTCCATTAGATTGTAGCGGCTCGGTTCCAGTATTACGCAATTGCAGAACATTCGAACATTATCTAGTCTAGTCAGGGCACTGTCTTGACATTTAGTGGTTTTTTCGTAAACCCACTTTTTCTATTGTAGATGAGTAAGCAAGAGGCAGGTCAATCTGATGTAAACTGGTCACAGCATCTTATGGACACCACGTCCAAGTGGTCTTATGCCTCCAAGGAAGTATCCCTGGCACCCACACCTCCCCAATCGGAACACAAGGCATGAATATCATCAGTTTCATTCAATATCATGAATATAACAGCGGGTTAAGAGGGTGGCGGTTTGGTTCTTCCCGCTATGGCTCTACTCGTAACACTAACTTAATCTGTTATCGCTCAGACAATTCTGGGTTTTAAGATGATGCAAGACGATTATGGTATAAGACGATTAAGGTTTTCGCACAGTGTGGTAAGTATCGCCTCCTAAACTTTATTATCCACCTCTTGTATAATCTTTATGTTGAATGTTGCAGTCGAGAAGGTTACCTAAGGAACCAAAAACCACACCAGGTTAACCGACACCGAATTTTCTCGGGCAAACAATTATGTTACCAACAAAGAATACCACCAAAGATATATCAACAATGACAACAATACAAAACCACAAAACGGGCGATTTTCTGTATCTTACACTAAATCTTGAACATACGAATGCCGTCCTCTTAATCATCAATGGGATGTCTATATTCTAATTAATGTTCTCTTCGCCTGAGCTTTTTGTCTTTTAAAAATTGCCAAACACAGTAAACAGACTTAAATGTTATACATGACTAGTGTATATACGAGTAAATGAATTATTCAGAAAGGAATGATTAATGTTGCCCAATGTTTAAACATTAATTGTGCTTCCTTAAGCCGCCCACGGGTTAGGGAAACGGCCCACACATTTTTTTACAGGTCCGTCTATTACGATTTAAAATAAACTAATACTGCTATTTGTTTAACTGTTCAACTTCAAACCCGTCAGTTTTACCTACTTTTTCCAAAGTAGTTGCCTACATAAATTAAAATATTCAGCCCCTAGTAGATTTAAATCTTAAATTGTCTACGCACTCACTTTTTACTTATTATGTACATACACACAGTCACACGGTTAGGCAAAAGGACTACAGGCCGCCAACCGACCAGGCGGACTGACGACCTGAAAAAGACAGCGGGAAACCTTTGGATTCAAATTTAGTATTTAGTTTTAGTAGATTACTTCTGCAATAACGAGTTTATCTGCCTACACTAGTGCCCCCGCAGAATTTATTCTTGTAAGAAAGTTATTGGAAATTTATTCTTAGCTTTTGATTGTTATAGGTAAATAAGCAACGATTGCGTCATTAAATCTGAAATTTAAATGTTCTCTACCCACGATAAACCCTGGAATAATTTCAATTTGTGAAACCAGCCCACGCGCTAACATACTTGTTACTTTTCTGTCCTCGACAAAAAAGGTTGTGACGTATATCCCTATGAGTCACTTATCGCTTTTTACCCTTTTGATTTGGTGTTTACCTTTTTCATCGCTTTGGTTTTATTGTCAGCTCTAAAACTGACGATCAAATGCATTAAGTCAACAAGATTAAGTCTTCTAAGTTGCAATTAGAGCTCTTCTCTTCCATATTATACTTCTCTCTCTACTTCTTTTCCTACTTATAAGATTCCGTAAATCATGGTTTCCAAATGGGAGGATGTACAAAAAAACATAAATCCAGAGAACAACCTTCCAATATAAAGGGTTTCTTCTTTTTTTCTCAAGTCATCAATTAAAAAATTAAGTCATCAACTATAATGTCTTTCTAGATAATAAGAATTTTTAGATGAGCCATAAATCTACTCACATCTTATTAGCAAGTTAATATTTAGAATTATCTCTTCCAATACGGGTCCGTTGTTCCAAACATCCATCATAATACTCGCAAGGGCTTAGCAAAGGTATGCCCGCAATTAAGGGCATTGAGGTCTGTTACATCCACTGCCCGCTCACAAAAGCTGACAACCGTTTGATCATCAACTTTTTAATCCTGACCCTTTTCATCTATATTTAGAACAATGCGATGGCTTTTGTTATTTAATATCTTTAGTCTAGTTCATGGCTGCTTATTATTATATTTTCTCGACATATTAAGTTGCGGTGTTTTCCTTATATCGATTGTCTCTTACAACTTTAACAAAAACATCTTCTGCTTGTATTTGGTTTGGAGGAGGCACGCAACCTCCTCAGATGAAAGCTTTATTTGAAGCTATAATCTTTCTGCTCATGAATAGGGTCGCTTAATAGACCGTAATATTACAGAAAGGAATACAGTTCTATACTATTTGAGCTTGAATGTGGGTGTATAGGAGGTACAGCATCCACAGTTATTCTGCTATAATAATAATTATACTTTATTTGACGCGCTACCTCATTAACAAAGATGCTCTAAAGCTAAAGTCAGTTCAGTAAGTATTTAAATGCCACGTGTAAAACACGTGACGTGTAAAAGTATTTTAAAAGTATTTTCATAGTTGCATATTTTTGTGTCTAAGCTCGATTACAAACAAACCGACGCTGTGTCCTTCAGAACGAACCATCTAGCGAATGGTCCTTGAGCCATCAACTTGACATTGTTTTCGCGGTAATACCTAGAACCTAGCACATTTTTAAAGGTTTAAAACTTTTCATTTTCATTTACAATTTTTTGCATCCGCTTCATCTGATGTAATGTAAGAAGGCCTAATAGCAAGTTTTATGAATTTCCGTCACAACATATAAGTACAAACATTTTGTACAATTACGTGATAATGTATGGCTTACTTAAGACACTGTAATTTTCCATTTCAACTAAGTAACTATATTATTATCCTTTTCAGTTGACTTTATAGTTTCAATTGATATAATTTTATAAATACATCTAGCATGAATAAATGTACCTAGGTTGGTACCTTCAGTGGAAAATAAAGTATGATTCCAGTTAATTTCTAAAATATGTTTTATGATGTTAACTGCAGACTATATTATAAGACGGATGGAGAAACTAAAAGTCTATCTTGAAAACGTAAGACTACTCTAGAGGATTATAACTTCCAGAGCTGCGAAAGAATATGAAAGTGTACCCCTGGCCCCGATATACAGCGCTGAAATACATAATAGACATACAATATTGTAGCCGTTAGGAGCCTGGTATCCAATATCAAGATGGAATAGGTACTAAACAAATAAGAAGATGAATAAATGTGGATTACAAATATATCAAAGCAGGTTAAACTATATATCAGGCTGTATTTAGAAAGAATACTGATGTGTATTCAGCATAACGTATCAAGTATTTCTATGAAAGCTTGCAACGAGTGCTACGAGCTTATTAAATTCATCCGTTCTACTTCTTTTGTGCTTCTGTTTTGCTCAGTGTCGATATCACATTGTTAGCGAGCATACTTTATATTTCAAACGATTTTTTAATGTTGAATACATTTAGTTACTTATATTAGCATTAGCTGGATAAGGCTCGCGTACAGTAAATATTTGAAAAGTCCATAATTTGTCAATGTCATAAGACGTAACGCATCTAAAAACAGCTTCAAATATGATTTCTATCCTATGCATAGAAGACAGAATACTAAATCTGTGTTCTATGATTCTATGAATGTCTGTAACCTATTAGGGACCTGCAGGGCCCAGTCTCTTCTCACAATAAGTAGGCGTCCTTGATTTGCAGTTTTGAACCTAACGCAAAGAGGACTTCTTTTTCCTATTCATCCAATAAAAAAGGCTCTTGCGTAAAGATTTTCGTACCTACCATGTTTTCGTAAGTGTGGGCTGATATCCCGACTTACGTAACAACACATCTTAGCTAAAACTCCAATCTTGGATATCGTTGTCATTGCCTACATACAGTACCTAATAAGTACCTACAGTAACAATTGAGTGAATCAAGTGACCTGTTTGCCCCTTTCCCAATAAAAACATAATCTGTAATGTATGTATTATGTAAGGAATTCTGGAAGCATTTAACCCAATACGCCACGGAACCTCCCAAACAAATCAAATCATGCCGAACATGTTTGTTCCGAATCAAATGTTCCGATTTAATTGGATTTGTAAAACTTCATACGCGCTCCGTTGTTTCGGCTTTTGAAACGGTATTTGCGAAACCATTCACATTTACATTCACATTGGGTTTATTAATTTAGTAAAGCGGATTCGAGCACTTTTTTTCATTTTTTTTATGTTTCAAGCATGGACGTATAAAATACGTAACAATTTTTTATACGTCCATGGCTTCAAACAAGTTATTGAACGCTTTGCTTATATTTCGTAGTTTCACTCCGTTTTTAATTTTTATTCATTCATTCATATTCTCTTTATTGTGAAAAAAAGGTAATAAACATATAGCAATAATTAATCTTTATACATTTTACAACCGTTTAGTTACTTACTCGTACCTCGGCTTAGAATTAGATTTAAAAATAGTTAAAAGAAAAAATACTCAGTGTTAGGATTAAATTACTGTTGTTTTTACATCTTGAAAAATTTGTGTCTGTGCTATTTTTATTAAATTTAAATTTTCAACAAAAAGACAAGGAGATTGTATAGTAAATAGGAGCCATAACATATATTTGAAAATAATTTAAAAAAAAAACAGCGTCGCAAAAAGTAGTGGTACCCAAGGCGTCCAGGGTATGATGCCTGGGACCGGAGACAGGTAGAGCGCCTAAGGTCTAATTCTGGTTCTGAAGATAAAACATTTTATCTGCAGTTTTCTCTACCTACAGGCCCCCAAAATTATAGTGCAAAAGTTTGTTCCCTATCATATCTAGTACGAAGAAAATTGTTTCTAGTTCTGGATACAAAATATTGTATCTCCTAGATGCCACTTCAATACGACTTTATTACCCGTACATACTTTATTTCTGTTTCATCTCTCCAGGTGCAGATCGTAACTCGATTCAGAGGAGACGTTAATTTGACGCGGGAGCAGTCTTCGGAAAATAGGAAATTCGATAAATTGTTCCGTTACCAGTTCAAGTTATTGCTAAAGGGTTATTAAATTCTTCCTGAGAAACCGGTTTTAGATTCAAATTTAATTAGGTGTTCAAAGAGGTAATACCACCAGTGTTTTAGGGATAATGCCTCACATAATAATTATTAGAAGAGTTGTTTTTATTGGTTTGTGTGTATTTTACTAATATTAGGTTATGTGACTTTCGAATTATTACGCCATCGTTAACACCGGTAAGATTTTTTGAATTTTCTTTTTGGATTGTTTGTTTTTTATTAAATTTATTAAGATTTATTCGTTTATTAAGATTTATAGCAATTTACTAACGATTTACTAATTGTAGCCCAGTGGCTTATAGCCCAGGCCAGCGTGGTGGCCTACAACCTTCTCATTGTGAGAGGAGCCCTGACCGTACAGTCGGTCATTGACTGGTTACAGACTACTTGTAAGTTACTTAGGTATTTAGTAAGACCAAAGATCGCGTACAGCCAAAATATGTGCGTCAAAGTAAAAAAAAAGATAAAAGTCTAGTACCTAAAAATTGTATTCTATTTCACATTTAGGTACCTACTTTGCTAACAGACTTGTGTAATGAATATTTGTTCTATATATTTAAGTAATTCGACCATGAATATAGCGTGACACTCCTTCGTGACACGTCATTTTCATGGTCACATCACTTCTTACTTGAATTGTTGAAATCATTTTTAAGTAACACACCTATTTATTTTAAATTCATACACTTTATTCATATCGTCAGAACATAGCATATTTTTCAAGATCGCAAATACCTTGCCCTTAAAGGGCTGATTCTCTATCGAGCTGCTATTAGTAGGGGAAGATATCAAGACAGACTTACGTATGAGATACTCGTACTAATGACTTACGTTTATCATACGAATTTAATTAATTATGGCAACCATATTATCTATGGTTGCGATAATTAATTAAACTTTAAGCTATGGAACTTTTAGGCTTTTTCCACTATTTTTTGTTCAACGGGGCACTGCGAAGCCTAACGGTCTACGCGGGATGAATGACAAAACAATAATATATTGTGTTTTTACGTTTTACTTTACTTTTTACATTTAATCACGTTTCGTTTGGATCTGGTCTTAAGAAGCTTAGAAGCTTCTTAGAAGACCATTTTGCGTTGAATACTGTGGTTGCTTGTAACCTAACAGTCACTGTCTCCTAGGTAGAGGTACATCATGCTTAGTGGACAGATAATGGGCCCTGGCTGTTGGAAACATAAAACTCCAACATACAAACCTTTATTATACCTTTATTATCATATAATTAAAAATTATTACAATTTAAATTCGAATATGGTTTTGTGCCTTCTTTTGTTTGTTCATGTCATTCGCCATCTTTCTGTCCATCCCTTCTTTATAATAAATAATATTTCATATAATAATTTACAATAAAAGTTGTTAAAACAGTGCTTTCCTAGTGCCTTTTCAATTAACCCAACACAGAACCAGAATACAGTCCACTCGGACCACAACATCGGTCCCAACACTGGCCCTAATGCATACGAAATGTAAACTTAAGTGTAACGTATCAACGCATTAACGCCCGCGGCGAACTAGATTGAAAACTCTCGTCTCGGTAGATATTTATATTCCGCTGAATAGCGCGTTTTATTTTTAGATCTTTTGTATTTTAATAAACATCTCAGTCTAAAGTTGGAACGACATGTGCTCTGAAACGGAATGCTTGTTTTTATAGCGATTGTCCGCAACTTATTAGTGACCCAATGTAGGGTCGGGTCACCGCGAGCTCCACAGAAAGGTAGGTATAGCCGTAATCCATCACGCTGGCCTACTGCGGGTTGATGGATTACACTACACGTGCCTTTGAGAGAAATATAGTAGGTTTTCAGTTCCTCACTTCGGTATTTTCACCGTTATTTGTAGCCGTTGCCATATACCTAATTTTATCTTAAATTCTAAACCATCAACGGTTATCTAAAAAATGTATGTTTCCAGCTAAGACTAGAGGGAACTGCAGCCCTTAGGTTCAGGCACTACTCGAGTGAACTTTCAAAGTGAAGGTTTTCAAAGTTGATTTACGTAAACGAGAATAGCTAGAATGTTGCACAATCGCTGTCCTGAATCACGCTATCGAAGTTTTCTACACATCTGGCGAATACACACATTCAGATCTAGAGTAGGAAGAACCGTGAATCACTCAGCCTTAAGAGAGCAATATAGTAAAGACACATCATACAATCGTACGAATGTTAAGTGTAGCCATCGAAAAATATCTGTAGGAATAGCCGCTAGAAGCGAAGAATATGCATGCTTCGGAAAGCATGTTAGTCGTCGATCCCAATTGTTATAGACAGACAGGAGAATCTCTTGTCGCTCTATAAGTGTTTTAAGAATAATTTAGATATTCGTTGGCCACCAGCCCGCACCTCAATCGAAACGCATTGGAACAGCGTGGTGGAATAAGCGGCTATTACTCCAGGCTTTCATGGTGTGAGACCATCTGTGGGACTAAAATAAGGGTAGCAGTAACCCACTTTTTCTTTCACAAGGTTCTTTATAAAATCTTATTAGAACCCATACAAGTGTAAAAGCTGACTGTTTAACACATTTTTCTTCGTGTAGCGATAGAACTTAAACGGATTGACATTTATTTAAATGTTGATCAATACAAAAACACTATTCCACATCTCGTATAGAAATGACGTTAGAAGATAAAAGAGTAAGTAAACAGTCAACCGAAACATTAGGTACCTTGAATTTCCTTAAAATAAATTTAGCTTCAATATATTATGGTGCTATCTGCATAATACATAAACATAATTATTTTGTACTCCCCAAAAAATGAATCACTTGCAATATTCTTGACCTAGAAACATAAAATATTACAAGTGTCTTCTCTTTACCGAGAAAACATCTTTTTAGTAAAGTAGAGACTAGTGTTTTAGAGCACTAACAATGACGAAAAACCGACTTTGGGTTTGGGTCTATTTTTACAAAAAGAAGTCGAGCAAAGGGTGCCAATAGAAGAAAGGCGTGACTTACAATTACTTTTAAGTATTCTCAGACGTAAACCTTTAAAGAAGTTACAAAATAAACTTGAGTGTCTTTAATGTTAAAAAAAATAACTAATTCCAGAACACAATACTTATTTCGAATTTGAAACAAATACGAATCGAACAAATTTCAAATTTCGTAAATAGTAATTAAGAAACACCACAGATATTTCGCGAGTTTTATCTAAGGTTGTTTTTACTTATGACCTTCAAGCGAACATACTTAAAAGGGTTTTTGAACGATGATATAAAACATCAATACATTCAAATAAAACCAGACCGCAAAATTGAATCTGTGGAATTACAATATAGAACAAACAACACAGCAATAGGATAATTTTTCGTTTTAACACATTGCTACATAACCTACCCTGTTCTGCGGTCAGCTGCAGCTGTGACGTCACTGCCCGCCAATAAACAGATATATGGACCGCGTAACTACGTTGTATTCACGAACAAGTATAGTTTATAGGCTGTATAGCTCTCGAATACGCATTTTGAATTCTAACCCTAAGAATTTTTAAGTTTTTTTTCCTTGTCACAAAATTATTCGTATTTCATTCTTCTGACGGGTTTAGACAGCATAGTAATGGATAATTTCCCGACCAATATACGACTAAACATAGACTGTGTCAATAAACTCTATTTTCACAAACAATATCACAAACCCAAATACACATTCCAACAACTCTACAGAGATAAACGGAACGTTCGAAATTCGAACTCGTCAAAAAAGTTTTTTTGCAATTATACGTTAGCAGAGTTTTACACATTGTTAGGGAAAACAGAAGTAGTTTCAGCCAGATTTAATGCGAGAGTGGATTAAATTTTCATCAATCATGTATTTCTTTCTTTCTTTTTATATGTGATAAAGGAGCTTCACACTGGCATTACTCATTGTGAGACATTACTCAAAACAGTAATAATTTAAGAGTTGTTTTTATATTTCGCTTTTATCATTCGATATATATGTACTAACATCTTTAATAAGCGGTGTAATATATTTTTGCCACGTGATCGTAAGTGGTGACTTATATACAATGTTGTCAAAGCAAAGAACCATGCATTACTTTTGCTTACAGAATTATAAAATTAGAAAATCAAAGTTAAGTTCCCCCAGAATCATTTTTGTCTAAAAGTAGAGCAGAGGGCTTTTACGAGGAAATATTAAAATCAGCGTGCAAAATGGCGCCGGATGCGTTGTTGTCTGTCATTTTCCGTCTGAGCAAGTCTTGAGGTACAATTTTTATTGTACTCGTATAGTATACAGGTTGTTTACAAGTTCCTTGTGTTTATCTGGAGCCAGATCTATAGTGAACATCATATTTTTAAATGCAAAAGCAACACGGCTAACTTTGTTGAACGCACACAATCTAGAAAAGTCTGCGTTCGTAGTAAAAAGTAAAATACCAAATTCTTAGCCACTGGGCTATCATTGTGAGGTGTGACAGCTTAACATCAGGTTCATTGAAGGCCGCACACATTCGAATAAATATCTTCGTTAAAAAAACAAAATCGCATCACAGATAAAAGCAAAAGCAACACGGCGTTGGAAATCCGTCCTCTTAGAATAAGCACATAATCCTTTGGGAGTTGCGTAACTGAATTTCCAACACAGCGCCTCTCAAAGCGCACAATGGGGCTTTCCTGCTTCTGACACGGGGAACTTCTTTCGTGTCGGCACAAATTATACAGTTTCCTTTGCCTTTATTCGACTTTAACTTTATTTTACAAACGTAGTATACCTTTATAATTTCATGAATGAACATATTATTATGGTAAATATGCTATGCTAGTAAAGTAGGCTGGACTCATAGGCATGCAGATCTCTGTAGCTTCTGCACGATGATTTCCTTCACTATTACTTACAGCAGGTGACATTTAATTTTGTGACTTTATAAGGCACATCATTTTAACAAAGTGTAAATTGAATAAAAATAAATAAATAAATTTCTTACTATAAAATTTAAAGACTTAAACTCATGACTTTAAGGTACTTTCAAAAACTTAACACGTAATAAAACAATAAACATAGTCCCTTCTGTAATTTTAATAGTCCTTAAGCTCCACATTTAAAATTTCTCATCTGCCTCATCTGTTGGAAGATTAAAAACAGTTCGCAAAACCTACATGAATATAGCTGCAAGTACTCGTGTGGAAATTGAGTTTCCACTAAAACAGTCTACCGAGACCGAACAGTGAGCTTTCGCGCGAGCTTGCGTCCGACTCGGGGGGCGTTTCTATCATCGTTGTTGGAAAACAATGAATTTCGGTCGAAGCGAATTAGTTTTTCTTTTGTTTCTTATTCGAATCTGTGACGAAATTTTTTTCGTTTAAAGAATAAATTGGATTTTTTAGTTTTGTCTATGGATTAATGGATTTTATCTATGCCGTAAAAATGTTCTTTTAATAAATGAAAAGGGCATTATTTATGCCTTTTTTACGTATATATTAAAGCCGCACTTCGTATACCGTGGAAGAGTCGCCTTTACTACGGTCGACCTCTACCTACCTATATTTCTCCTTCTATTTGTGATGATATTTAAAAATTCTATTTCAAGAAAAAAATGCAATTTCTTTAGGGTAAAAAAATATGAAATTTTTTTCTACCAGATATTATCGTTCCCAAAAAGTGTCATACTTTGTCCAAAATATAAATCGTGGCTCCAGGAAATAATTCAAAGAGCTTTCACGGTGGCTGTCTCAAGGGTCATTTCAATAATATTCTTGTTCATTGTCATCGGACTAAAACGCCTTTTGTTTCAAACCCAGTTTTCATACAATATTTTTCCTGCCAGTGAAGAAAATAGCTTGGATGCACAGCAAAATAATGCATCCCTTCATTAAGAATATTGAATGCTCACTGATATGTAAAATCTTGAAGAGAAATGTGGTCTATTTTATTGAGTTGATTATTTTTTATTCCTAACCAATAACTAGGGTCGTAAAAGCATATAACTTGTGTATATGTCCTTCCAAATAAAAGGAACTGGTTTTAAAAAGCATACAAAACAAAATTTATCAAATTTTAATCATGCTGCTTTTTAAGCATACAATTCTGTATAATATATATTATGTATACCTACATAAATAACTGAACAATCGATTTAGTAAACATAAATACAAGTCATTGACCCCGTCACAAATTGCGACATCACGTCCGTAATGAGGCCTACATGATCATTTCAAAGGGTAGTTATTCCCGTAATTTGGCACATATTCAGCATATTCAAAGGGAGAGGCAGAAGCTTTTTAGCTGATTGCCCTCTCCGTACCTATACTGGCAGCTTTCCTAGATTTTACACGTGGACTCAATATTTCAGAGCGCCGCGCCAGAACCGCAGTGGCTTATATCTGAAACGTGGTTTCTGTACACGAACTATTTTTGTGGCCATAAAAAGAAGTTCTTGCTAGTGAGAACGTGTTTGAAGATTTAAATAGTGAGTCCTCCCCTTTAGGTTTTGATTGCAAGATTGCTTTGGAAAATTTGGCGGCTTCGAAAAAATATTCATTGTTAAGTGTAGGTGGTAGAGTCCTTTCAGCTGTCTTATATTTTGATTGAATGTAGGCTTTGAGTGCTCCAATACTTCGGTCACAAAGCCAGAAGACCAGCCGGCAACCTAGAAAAGCTCATGGTGACCGGCAAAATAGACTGGAGAGAATTATGAGGTCGTAGTCCCAAGAGGTGGTACGACCAAGTCTCGGAGGCATCCGCAAGCCGCTGTGCTGAAAACCACCAAAAATAACGTCAAGGCATCAGAATAGCGTTGGGGCATAACGATGCTCAGCAGTGAACAAATGACTTGAGGAGGAGGAGGAAATATTATAGCAAAAATTCAATTTCAAAACAATTTCTTAGCAACATGTCGCAAACGAGCGAAATAAGCGTCTAACTCGAATACTTGTCGCTTCACCGCTCCGTTGGATAACAGGATTATGTTTAACCCTGCTGCCTTCAGGGGTAATTTGAACTAGAAATGCTAATACTTCCAAGTAGTGTTTACTTGTAATAGAAGTTACTTCTTCTAATACTTCACAAGTAGCGTTTACTTGTGAAAGAAACTTCTATTCTAATCGAAATAATTTATCAGATGATGCCACTAATGACATTGTCTAAAAACGTGGTGGACTAGGGCCTACAGCCGTCTCATTGTGAGAGAAGACCCTGCAGTGGATCAAAAATGGGTAACTGACAGAAGAGAACATTCTAAAACTCAAAGATAGAAATAATTGCAAAGCTTGTAAGACCTTGTGGCCGGAGCCCGACGTCCCGCACGTTCATTATGTCCGCATAGAGACGCTCTTTTGTCTCTGGTTTTGATTACTGCGCTGTCGAATAGTCTTTGAAGTTGTTTCTGGGCGGGTTTTTGGGCTTTACCGTACCGGACGCAGTTGTAAATATGTTATACTAAAATGATGATATGAGGGTTCTGTTATTATAATATTAAAATTTAAACTATGAAATAACAGTGAAGTCACCCAGAAAGCGATTAAAAGTATCGTATATTTTACCCCATATTATAAACTACGCCCATACCAAATTTTATCCAAATCTTTTCAGTCGTTTTTGCGTGAAAGTAGGAGGATAGGCCTACCTATCTTACATGAATATCTAGTGCTATCACTTACCTACAATTGGAGATTTTCCGCATAGAGACGCTCTTTTGTCTCTGGTTTCGATTACTACGGTGTGTAATGGGCTTTCAGGTACTTTCTGGTCGTTTTTGTGCATCGATGTAAGTATTACAGTTTTTTTATATCACAGCATTTACTTTATGGCATTTTTCAGCAAAAACTCATTCTACAATTAATTTTAAAACTAAGTTTCTCTGTTTACAGCGTCGTCTATGAGAGTATGAGGTACAAAAACAATTTAAAGTCAAGACATGCTTAAATTGCATGCGCTTGAAATACAGCACACATTAAAACGTTCATTGTTTACCTTATAAATATATTAACGTATACTGTAATTACTTAGCGGACTGTACCAAGAGACCTAACATCAGACAGTTTAGGAAATAATGTAAGAGCTAGCAACTTAATGTTGTGCTTGCGGCTGATTTAGCCGATACCGCTGCAAAATGCTTTAATGTATGTATGTACATTTCTGCAGCGCTTAAACATATTGAAGGCACTAAATTGCCTCAAAACTTCAATTCCGCTTATTGAATACCGAGTTTGGGATGTGTAACTGTGAATATGCCTGTTAGCTAGTGAAATAACAATCGAGTTTTGAGACAACAAGGGGTACTAAACATTTTCCGTTGACATAACATAAGGAAAAATGCAGACAACTAGCCCGATACCTACGATTTTCAAATTCAAATTCAAAAGCTTTTATTCATTATTAGGTATAATTTATGCACACTTAATGTACGTCATACATTTAACATTATACAAACATCCGCTTTGATCGCCCCTCAGGCAAAAAATAGACTAGGAGAAAAAAGCGGGCGGAAAAAAACTCCCAGCACTCTTTTAAAAATAAGTATGAATCATTCTATGGTGCAGTATGACTAGGCTCAATAAAGGAACACACGTGACAGCTATCGTGTGTGTCAATATCGCCCCATTGCCATCCGCTCACATATAAATAAATATTGACACATGGTGTATAGAAAAAAGGCACGGACATAGAGTCTGTGGAGACGGAGAGCAATTAAAGATAGAAAAAAAAACTTTCTTGGTATCCTGCGCCTAAAAATGAAACATTTTTCTCCAGTTTCGATCCCAAGATTTGAAGCTACTGCTCCGCCATATTAATGAGGGCATACGACACAAAAGGGCGAAGCACAGCCCAAGTGGTGGCGGCCCGTGCCGGTACGGAGCGGCCGATAGACCGATAGCGATCGGTTCTCCACACGACAGTCACTTGTTTGATCGACAACCCCTACAATACAATGCTGCCGGGTACTTGTGTGGTCGTTCGCCTTATTTGAAATGAAACCAACGCACGTACGCCGCACGTAGATCTTTAATAGAAAAATCTTGTCGTACAGAGTCAGGTGTCCTATCGAAATGAGAATGATCTAGATTCTAGATCCTTCTCGTTGTCATAGTATCAAGGACTAGGCCTTGCCTTAGTCCACCATGCTGGCCTAATGCCTTTGAGAACATCATGGAAAACTTTAAATGATGCAGGTTTTCTCACCATGTTTTCTTTCACCGTTAAAGTACCTACCTAGGTAATACATATAAATTATAAAATGCACATAACTTTTAAGACAATAAATTGGTGCGTGCCACTGGGATTCGAAACCAGACCTTTCGAGTAAGAGGCCGAATTCTGAGCCACAGTTATTACTGATTAAGAATCTTACGTCCCATACTTAGAAAGATAAGTTAGGTACCTACTAAATAGGTTCTCAACTCCGGAAAACAGAAGTAAGATTTTCATTTATTTAAAATAAAAATATTTTCAGCAGTTCTCCGCCGTCCGGTCCGTTTCATTTCTTCTATTCTTTTATCTGCACTGTAAAAGTTGAAATTAAAAATCTTTTCCATATTTCATGAAAAGTTTGGATCTTATTATAAACTGAAAATAGAAAGTTCCGATATTGAAAATCATATTATGAAACGTATGGCTAGTGCCATGTGTCCCTATCTAGCTACAGTTTTCGATTTTATAATGGACTGGACCATGCTACACCACTTTGCTTAAATAACAAATGGTATTAAAACTAAAAATCTGTCTAATATCTATCAAATATGTAATCGCAAACTTATTAATCGTCGCAAAAATGCATCTTTATGCCACCGCCGTAAGTGCGGCTCTCCCATGGTTTGCGGGGTGCGGGAGGGGAACGAAACTGACCAATAAGAAACGGAACAAAACAAAACCCGCGAGTCCTTATTTCAAACTGTGTATCAGTGGCTGGCAGGAGACAAGCTCACTTACTGGGGCCCTGTATGACCATTCACACTCGTATCGGGACAATGTCGTGTCTTACCCGTGATAAAAAGTCAAAAAAGGCTTAAAAGTCAAATATCGTGACAATCTATTGTGTGCCTTATAGAATAGACATTAAAGTTCCTTGTCTTGCCGAGTTCAGGGCGACACACGATATCGGCACGAAATCTGAATGGTCATACAGAATCAGCCCCCTGGTCTATTTAATTCCCCATCCCATAGAATCCGCACACCATGGAAAAGTCACTTACGGTGCTCAACATTTAAGTACTCAGTAGAAAGTAAGAGTAGTGATCATCGGATCAATACTACTACCTACATACTAGATACTTTACGTCATAATATTTGGGTGTCTATATTCTACACTTACCTGTTTAATACACAAATACTAGTTTGCACATTGGAATTCCATTCAAGCGAAGTGAACAAATGCCAGAGCCTTCGTAATAATATCTTGGGAGTTATTCTGCCTAATATCAGCTACAATCTAGTACCACAGAACTCTATTATTTTTACCAACAATTACACGCATATTATGTGTACTACCCGAGGGACGCGAAAACAAATCAGTGCCTAATGTTCTGACCACTTGTCAAGTGTCAACTCGGCCGCAAATTACACGCTGGCTTTAGGGCTGCCCGAAGTGAAATAACGTGATTATTTAATATCTAATTTTGTAAAGCTCTCGCAACTTTTAAGAATGTTATATTTGTGTGCCACTGGGATTCGAATTCAGACCCCCAGAATTAGAGGCTGAATTTCCTCTAGGCTCTGCTCAGCCCCTGGGCTCTTACCGAACAAAAACTGGTTCAATCCAATTTTGACAACCCTCCTTTCTATCCGTATACGCTGACCCCAGGGCTACCCTAAGTGCCTCATAAATAACGTGAAGCGTTTAGAGCCTTAGCTTTTGCCAACGCCCTTCACGCCAAGGCCATGTACGTTTTAGTTATTTTTTATCATAATGCGACTACGATTATTCGGCCGTTTGACCATGTAAGTGTGCGCAACGTGATATAGCTTTTTTACTTGTGTGGGCCATCGCAGATCCAATTTAAGGTTTTCATTTGTATCAGTAGTCATTATGAATTTATTTCATTGCAAATTCTAAGTTCATTGAAACGTATCAATTCAGTTTGAACTTAATTTCTGTAATTAATCGATCTTGTCACGGCGCGACATATTGTTGGTCAAATTGAAATTTATACTTCAATTAAAGATTATTTCATTTACCTCATGTCTCATTAGTACCTAACACTCTTGTCACGAACTTATGTATAACTACAAATGTATACTTTTAACATGGGACAATATGATGGAAAACCTTCACCGAATAATTATAATAATCGTTTTACAGTATTCAAAAATAAACGCAAACCAGTGCCTACATAAAACACAACATCAAGCACATTTCAATTCATAAGGAAGCAAAAAACTATTCCTCACACACGTAGCTTAATAAAAACAAAGCATAAGTACTTGCCTGTTCGTTCGTAAGGAAGTACACAATCAACTTATTGATACAATTGCTTCTATTCTCGGCCCCACATTACCCGCCGAGACGTAACAACTCCATTAAAAACTAATTTCTGTGATAATCGATCTCGCCGCGTCGTCGGGCAAATTGAAATTTAAACGGCGGAGACAAATTATACGAGATAAAGCGCCACGGTAGAGACGCCAGGCGTTGTTCGCTAGAGATCCTGACTATATTATGCACTACAGAATGTTTTATTTGCACTCGGGTAAATCCCGATAATCCCGAGTTCATTAAACAATACGAAATTTGGAGTCCAGGGTGTAATCGATGAAGAAACATGGAGACATAATCGGTCTCGCCGCGTCGTTGGGCTAATTGAAATTTAAATGGCGGAGACAATTTGTACGAGATAAAGCGCCACGGTAGAGACGCGAGACAAAGAGATGATTAGGCGATATATTAATACAAGTTTTTATCTTTTTACACACGGCTTTTTATGGCTCATTTGTTTTCTAAATAGATAGTAGTCTTTTTTTATTTTATAAAGAAAAGCAGGAAAACCGTTGCCTACTGACACGAGTAATACCAGAGGAGTGATTCGAAGTATACCTATAGTATTTATAGGTATACTTTTCCACTATATGTCGAAATCATAAATGTTATGTCCTTTTTCCGGTCTAATTTTTATTTTCTTTTGTTGCAGGCACGGCCGGTATCGCGAGGTGCACGCAGCTTCATAAACACGATGGTCTACTAAAAGCAATACGTATCTTAACTAAGAAACCCCGTAGCTAAAGTACAGTGCTAAATAGGTTAGTTCGTATTAAATACACATCTTCCAAAAAAGTGATATGTACTTATTGCCTGAGTGACTGAAAATGGTGGAAGTATCGCGTAGAATAACTTTACGTCGCGCGGGCTGTATAGGAGTATAGAGTATAGTGTGTATAGGAGTATAGAGTGTGTATAGGAGTATAGAGTGTGTAAAGAGGTATAGAGTGTGGGTTTAAAGAATGATAATGACAAGATGCCTCAACGCGCGTCGTCGTCGTCCAGCTTGATGCGCCCGTTCGTGGTGTTGGCGCTGCCCGGAATGTATTTGCTGTACAAGTACAACCAGTACCGACAGCAGCAGATGGAGACCGCCCGCCGCCGCGTCACCGAGCGTGAGCTTATGCACCTCAACACCAAAATCGTGAGTATTGTAACAATTAAAGCACTCACTTAAGTGTTTCAATTCTTATAGGTATGATAAATTCTCTAATGTTAGCATCGTCGTCAACGTTTTTCTATCGCTACCCATCCGAGACGCCTCAGTTACTTACTCGTCACCGAGCGTGTACTTGTCCAAAATCGTGAGTATTGTAACATTCAACGGCTGCTCATTATGTCGCGACCATCACGGCAGCCGCGCGACCGTCGCAGTCGCCACAAACCAAGATGTCGGAGGACAGCGACGCGGCGAGCATTTTCAGTGTTAAATTTTTGTGGAAAGACCATTATTGCTTAAATTTTCTTCGATAAATTCTTTAATGGTAACATCGCCTGTACGTGTTTTCCTATCGCAAAGCTTTAGGTTCCTATTCAAAAGTCCTTTTAACCAAGTCAATGCTTAATATTAAAAACTCTTGTACAGATCTGTCCCCAACGTTTAACTAAAAGAAATGTCAAGTACCTAGACCTCGAAGAATTAGGTACTTCATGTTAGCTTAACATTTACTTGAGACTTGCAACTGAAATTCATGATATGCTAATCAGATTACATCGAAGTTTTGACCTACATCCAGACTAAAGTTGTAAGGTAATAAGGGCGTAAAGATAAAGGTAGCAAGGACAAATTTATTCTGGAGAAAAAATTAATTCGTAAAGTTTGTGTTTTGGCACATAACGATTCCTTTATTTTTAACGTGGCCATGATAGGAAGACGAATTTCAGATTCTTTTTTTAAATTTCAGTCTTTTAAGTACAACTTAATCTAATCCGATTGAGCTCACCGATCCCACGTACTAAAATAAACATTGATTCAATATTACCGGGAAAATAATCCAACAATAGAAAGTAATCCATTCAATAGTATTTTTTATAGTAAATACTAAATCACTCACAAACAGACATCCAAAACATCTAACGTTGAATAGTCACTGCACACGAGATATGAAGAACTTGCGGTTTCACGTTGGGTAACCATCTTTTCTTTCCCTTGGTTCTACCACCTATAGAAACCATTGAAATATTTATTGAAAACCTTATAAATGCCTCGGTCCGTATAAAAGCGCGTAGGCGGTCCAATTAAAATAGAAATGTATTCAGTCGTATTTTTATAAAAATGAAGAGGAAAATGTTTTACGCTAAAATGCACAATGCATATCGAAATTAAAAACTTTCGAACTACGGTGTATTGACAAACTCTGGTTTGAAATCTACGACTGAAATAATTCAAATAGCCGTCGAAGAACTTTTCTGAAAACACTAATTGCTCGACGACGCATAAATGGATTCATTTTTAAAAAGAGAACGAATTTACCGCTTTTATCGAAATATTTTGATCAATGTCTAAATGAAATGTAACTAGTGGTATAAAAAAAATTTTTGTACTTATTTTTACTGTGGTGACTAGGCAAGATATTTTAAATAAAAATCTTGAAAACTTACTTATAAGTACGTATATCTTACAACAAAACATCAGAGAGTTATAAGCTATATAAAATAATGAAAACAATGAAATATTTAACTACCACTGAACTATGCTGCTATTAAAACTGAAGACTAGATAATGGAACTCTGTATAAACTGACCAACGTGGTCTGTGTGGGGGCTGGTTTCACAGGTCTGATGAGTGTTACCTCTCACAATGAGAAGTCACTGGGTTATCACCGCGTTTTTTATTTAGATTATTGTGTGAACTAGCCACTAGTTGTGGGCGCGCCTACCCACGCGACGCTGACCTCTACGCGGGCTATGAGTCAGCTGTTCACTAGAAATTCATTTAAAGCATAATTAAGTCAATGTTTAGCCTCATGAATGGGCTACAGTCTAACCGAGAACTTGCATGCTTTTCTGTTCAGAAAGAACTATTAGACAAGAAATATCCGATATTTTTGTAGTGTTCAATGGCTGGTTTTTTATAATTTTTTTTTTAAATCCTTAAATTGACCCTATAAACATAGTGCTTTTCAGTTATCACGAATAAGGGTTCCTTTGCTAGGGTTTAAAAATGTACAACACTCTCCTTCCTTGCAAGACCATCCATATAGTAACTACCTTATCTAGACCAATAGTCAGTTAATTTTTGAAAAACTCTGTAAGGATTATTTTAAAATTACGTAGGAACTAAAACTGTTATTTCTAACGTGGCATCAAATCATCTTTTAACAACCATTTGGTACTTTTTAATAACTTTTCAGCATCACTCCGGGTGTATTTGGCGCATATGGGGCTTGACCTACATTTTTGACCAACGAATAAAAATTATTCCAAATTAAATTAGCTCTTTTACATCTTTCAATTAAAATTTTAAATTGCCAAGCACTACGCACTTTTGAACGTAACGTCCAATTAAGAGAGAAATGATACACCAATTTACACAAACCTTCTTACGAAAAATTTAAGATATTCACTGTAGAAATGGTTGTTACAAAGTGTTTAAAAGTTTGAGCCTCAGGTGGTCTGAAATGCCGGCTTTCTGCAGTCCATTATATGAAAGATTAATAATAAAGGGTGGCTGCCAAAAAGCCCGCAAGCGTTTTTCACAAGCACTTTGCACGTATACCAAACGACGAAATTATGCAGTCGTGACATTTTACGTTATACAAACGTCATTGGCAGTGCCAATTACGAGTACGTATTTCTACGAACGTGCGTCGGACGGGGGATCGATGACTGTATGATATTTTTACAGATGAGAAGAAATTAATTGATTGGTCGACTATTTTACGGCGATTTGTATGTTCTTTATGTTTTGAATATTGGTTGGATAAATAACTCATTTAATCTTCATAAAGATAGCCAATAACGTAGTTCGATGTTGTCAGTAACCCATTAATGACCCACTACAGGGTCGGGTCTCCTCTCACAATGAGAAGGCCTTAGTCCACCACGCTGGCCTAGTGCGGGTTGGTGGATTTCACATGCCTTTGAGAACGTTTTTTTTCTGAACTCTCAGGCATGCAGGTTTCCTCACGATGTTTTCCTTCACCGTAACAGCAGGTGATATTTAATTTTATAAAGCGCACATAACTTTTTTACAAAGTCATTGGTGCGTGCCACTGGGATTCGAACCCGGACCCCTCGATTCGAGGTCGAATTCTAAGCCACTGGGCTATCACCGCTACGATGTTACTAACCAAGAAACCCACGATATTGGTCACGCAATTTCCTCTAAAAGACATCGTGATGGATCACCGCAAAATACTTTCGTTCTGTTTGGTCCTATTTTATCAAGTCATTGCGTCCTTTAACGAAACTCAGCCCTTCAGTGGAACCATAAAACAATCATTGAACTGATAGTCGATATTAAGGTAAATATAAAGCGTTATAGTTGTAACAATAAGGACTATCCAGTATGTAAGAATTCGGTCTACTGAGACGTTTATCAGTGATGGAATTCCCATATCTATTCTCCATCTCCAGATTGAGATCATCTCATTGGTACTGTCATTACTCCTTGACAAACTCTAAGATTTCGTTACAGTCATACCTACAGGTATTCATTCATAGCTTCACAGACACACCTACCTATGTAAAGGTAACAAGAGCGTGTTACAGAAAAACAACATGATGCCTTCTTTTGGTAAAGAGCCACGTCTATTGTCTGTACCAAAACAAGACAATCGTAGTAACCTAAATACCTCTTAATCCCAGATCTAGGGACTGCGAAAAATAGGCCAATACCAGTAAGTCGGCTATAAATAAAGCAGTGCCAAGGTAGTACGTTGCCCGCGCTTTCCCTCTCGACCGGATCCATTGTGCAGACTATAAATACACCGGAAACAATATTGGAACCATTGAGAATACATTAGCAAGAGCGTGAAAGCAGGTGTGAACTATTGGCGCGTGTATGAACCGTCCATTATAATTATGTTGTACAATAAAATCGATTTTAAATTTCAATTTATACCTAATACTTCCCACCAAATAATCTTATATAGTATCGTCTAGATGATGTACCTACGTACCATTGACCATAGCGTATCGCTATTTTACGACTAAAATTATAAAAGCTTCTACGGCTAACATATAAAACCCATAGTATTTCTGATGACGTAAGTATACGATCATATACTATACGCTCTATAGCTTGCTTGTAAGTATATTCCGAAATTGGAACGGTTTAGCACTCATTATCAACTCTACTCTATTCGTGACTTGATGTTGATGGATTATCGAACTGAAATGGAATCGTTTGAGCGCTATAAGGGTTGTGCTTGACGTGACTAAAAATATGAGGAAATGGTGAAACGCTTGGAGACCTAAAATTTAAACTTGCACACGTGTAATATGGAAATTCTATCCATTTATTGATCTCTTATAAAGATAGCAATTGTTAAATCCAAAAAGTTAACATAAGAGGTGAGTTAAATAGCTGGCATTTTTTCTTCTAATGACAGCCATGTCAACCACTCTTTTATCTCCACCTGCCAAAAGCATAATATTATGAGAAAAAAATAAAATTCTAAAGTAAAAATCAGATTAAATTTTCACGGCAGCAACAATTGAATAAACAAAGTAAATAACAAAATTAACATGTTGCCGTCAAGCTTGGTACATACGACGAAATGTGTTTTGGGAAAATTTGTGAGTTCGAAGATAAATGAAGGATTGTTTTGTCGTGCGTATGCGAAGAACAGTGATGATGACGGGTGTCGCAAGGCGAACGTCGACATGCCTCCAGAAGTCGATCCTGTTTGTCCTGTTCCATGCGAAAGAAGGAAAAAAAGGACGGGATTCCTACACAAGATAAAACTAAAAATAGTCGAGGGTGGCACGAACTTTGGAAGTGAGTTTGTTGTTTTGAATTGTGTAACCTTTATTAAAGTTTTTGATAATTGGTTCGATTCATAAAGTATGCATAGATACAGTAACAGATTGCATTAAATGTTAAAATCTGCATAGATTTTCAACAATAAAATGGGATCAGAACATCATCTGCAACAACACAATAAAACAACAAATAGTCCATCATTAACTATTTTGCCCGCAATTGTCAGTGACACTTCGAGTATTGCAGATGCACTGTGTGACAATGTCCGCTTACCATCAGGTCCGCTTACCAAACGTGCGGGCTGCACGTTTGCCGTCCAATTGGGCACCTAAGCGCAAATTGGCCTTTTTATTTCGTACTTTTTAACTTCAGCACCATTTCGCCGGGTGAAATGCCAGAAAAAAGTATGTAAGGAAGTGGAGGTTCCCGAACCAGAGGCATTGCCGCCACCGGAAAGGAAAATCCCTCCGATGCCGACGCCTCGGCCGGGGGTGCAGGTTTCGATCCTCGGCGCAGACACCCCTGTTGGCCAGTACGTAGCGCTGCTACTGAAACAGTGCCCTTGTATTAAGAAGTAAGTATTTTTTTATTTGGACAATACGCGGAATGAATCTTACTTCTGTCAGAGAAGATGCCTCCGATGCCGATGCGGGACTGTCAGTGTAAGCGATTTAGAACTTAAGATTAGGCTCACAATGACTAATATGTCTCGTTTCCATTGCTCATGAAACTATTTAGAACTTATAGATTAGGCTCACAATCACTAAGGACGTCTCGTTTCCATTGCGCTTTAAGCGACTTGAAGTTATAGATTACTTTGACGACGAATACTTTGACGAAAGTGTTCATGGCAACGGCACAGGTGCCCCGTTTGCCTGTTTATCTGCTCATTCAAAAAAAATCCACAACTTGTACATTTGAGTCCAAACTTAAGCCTATTTAAATACGCAATGACATTCGCTTTTATTCTAAAAGGCAATATAAATAACAAATAAAGGTCACACATCATTTTTACGGCGGCATCAAAAACCTTTTCCCGACTTTATTCAACGAAACGAACCAAAATCAACCTCGTGCCATTTAAATGTCAAATCGCTCGAGGGCACAGCGTTATGATTTCGCTGACCGAATAAATCATTTTCAATTTAGGACTTAGCTCAAATTGCGATTAATTGCACGAGCTATTCGAACAGAAACACTCTTAATGAATTATTTGCGATTTGTCGATCGAAAAGTAAAAGTAGGCAAATGGTATATATAGAATGTTTAGCTGTTACAACCAACTGTTTTTGTGTTCGGAATTAGGAAAGTTTGGAAACTATACTTGAATGATGACAACATATTTCTTCTTTAACAATTTTCAAGACTGTCTTTTCTAAGTTATTGTTTTTGCATCCTAACACTAAACATAAGTAGGTACACAGTTACTTTATTACATAGACAATCAATTTTGCCACTATATTATATAACATTACCCAAATACGTTAACTTACACAAACTGCTCTACGAATTTATGCTCCGATACGTATAATAATTTTCGCAGCATCTTCAGTAGTCCCGAGGGGAAACCGATGCCTCGAATCACAAACCTCTTATGTTTATAGCTCTGTGGGGTGATAAAATACCTATTTATTTCGATATATGAGAGTATGAAAATACTTTACCACGATGAGAAAATCATTCAGGTGTGTTTCAAGCATTTTAAATGAATATGTTTTAACTAAAGGGTTAACATACTTAATATTACTTAACCTGCAGGTCAACGTACAAAATATAGTATTACTGTCGAAGTAAGTTTAAATTCTTATTACAGTGACACATACGTAGGTATTCTTCTTCCATAGATATTAGAGAAAGAGTAATCTCCCAATATCGTCTCCAGATAAATGCCAAACCTTCATAAAATTTCTTATTAAAAAACGTGAGCTTCGCTTCCTCTGCACGGTTGCAATAAGTTACGTATATTTTTAACACGCTTTTATATGACTTGCGTTATGGCGCTGCTGCTTTATCGAAGAAGAACGATAAAAATTTCGCCAAGTAGGTTATTACACCTTGTTGTTCAAAAAACTTTGATACTGTGATTCAGGATCCTAGTGGCGCCATCTCTGAACGAATGCTGGAAATATGACACCAAAAATGTACTTTTGTCCTGCTAAATTATACTTGTTTATAAATAAGTTTTATACATTGACATATTTTTATACTTCTTCGTAGATACACATTGTATATTCCGGACACAGGGTTTAATAAAGGCAAGAGCAGTTCTGGGTACGATAAAGAGGTTTTATTCGAGAGCTAGTGAAAAAGGCACACATCAAAGTTTTACAGGAGTCACATACACCATTATATGGATAATTTGAGTGAACGTGATAAAGAAGTCTGGATTTTACGAGCTCGCCGTGGCTGTTTGGGTCGCCTGTTTATCACAAGGATTTTATGGATAGCAAACTGAACTACACACCGTATCCTGACTAACACCATTGATTGAGCTATAAAGTTGTGTGTCATACAGCTTTTAAGTAGATACTTTATTTTCTTTGCGTTCGTAATATGCCCACGGAAGTGAGTCGTTTAATTCTTAATATTCTTATGCCTGTGACCTTCTTGCTTTTTCTACTGGTAACTTATGTGACGTAATTTTCACTGTTGTAGAAATATTTTCTCAACAGTGAAACATAAAAAAGAGTTATATTTACGAAGCACGTCCTGAATTTCTGAGTGAGAGTAATGGATAGTAGTTTCTTCCAATAAAGTACCTACAAGTTGGCTAAAATATCCCGATGTGAAATAAATGAACTGTTTTATGTCAAGTGGAAAGGTATGGTTTCACCAAGTTCACCAAATATAAAATCGAAGCCATAGCAAATCTAAAGAGTAGCAACGCTTTTACGGCTCTCATTTAGACTGTTCATTTTCCGTTGATTGCAGAAACCACTTACAATCAGATGCACTCAACTTTCATTTCCCGGTTCAGTTAATCACATATGACTCACCTTCACGTTCATTTTCTGCTGTTGACGACCGCAATTTACAATTACAAATACATTTCCTATTACTTGACACATTTATTCATGATTAGGTATCCTTTGTCAGTCCCCTTCTGTACCTACTTGACTCTTTACTTAACGAGATCTTAATATTAATTCTATCCATAGCCATACCAGGAAAAACGCAAACCTTCAATGACGGCGAGTATTCTTCTTTGATGTTGCTACTCCAATATCTCTCTTCTGTAACGTTGTCGATGTCAAGTTTTTGTACGCTGATTGGCTCAGAAACATGACAGTTGTCATTCGCACTATTGCCAGTAATTATATTGCAAATAATTAGCTCATAATTTTATTATTCCACAACATGTACAAAAATTTCGGCCGAACTATAAAATCGTCTCCTATAATCGTCGAAACTATTCAAATGCCACTCTATTCAAACGCCATTGCATTTCAGATTGCGCTTATACGAAGCGAAAGATTCCCAATGTAACGCATGTACGAGGGACTTGTATAAGGTGGTCGAGGATCTGAAGCACATTGACACCAATTGCCTGGTGCAAGCGTACAGTTGCGCGTGTCATGAATTGGAACGATGTTTACAGGTATGCTGGTATATTGGTGTTCACACTTTTGTAGTAGATGCTGGAGTAGGGTTTAAGGAAAACAAATGTTATTGTGTGTGCCATAAATTGGAATGTGGATGTAAACGAAGGTATTGATTACACTTGAGTTCGCAGCAGATCGGCTATAGTAAGCTATATAAGTAGGGGTCATAAACGAATTGTGCTACTTAATTTAAGTTACTTAGTGACACATTAGTAAAAAGTTTCTAATATTAAAACGGGTTTTCCACCTTACGTTTTGTGGGCATAAGACACGTGTATCGTTTCGTGTCAAAACGAACAATCATCTGTACAAGTATACTCTACAACGGTTTAATCCAATGTTTATAAGCACAAAACACATGGGTAATTGGAAAAATTTTCATAAAACAGTAATATAACACTTTAACATTCTGAACATGAAAACCAAGCAAGAGCCGTCCTCGCGAACATGACAATTTTTCATACTTGAAACTTTGATACTTTGGAAGCTCGAATTATGTTCTAACATGGTCCAAGTAGGGTAACTCAGCGAATTTTAATAAATGTTAAGGTGACACGTGACCTAGTACAGTTTCCACTTGGCGTGTTCTCTGGAACACCGAATTTGCATATCTGAGTGTGCACTCTGCCTTAGCCTGCATCAGAGTAGAACTAGAGGCGAAACTTGGACCGCTATAAGCCTTACTTAGTTGTCGACTAGTTTGCTCCGTGTGGCTATAGGTACTATTTACGACTAACTTTGAATTCAAACTATAATTATTAACTACTCTAATATTACTTGTACTTTAGTAGATTCGTAAGTATAAGTTAGGAATTACACTACTCTACTCTTAAATTGCCGGTGAAAAAAACTTGGTTTATTGGTAGTCGTAGTCGACACACTTAGCAATAACCAATATATCTTGGTTATACGTGGATATGCTGCTGTTGAAGGGATGACATTTTATATTGTCTTGCAATTTTATGTATGTTTTTGCTACGATTTAAATATCTATGGGCGCCTTTTATAAAAGCTGTTATGGGACCTCTCGTTCTTCTTCTTTTAATGTCACAACTTAATAATAATGTTTACTATATAGATAACAAAAAAAAACCCTAGAAAGGGTATCATGGCTGTAATACGTTGTAAAGATACAACTTTATTGTAGTCGGTCGTATTATTCAATCGGCGTCTTCGGCCATGCATGGCGGTCGGGGGTGGCGACCCCAACGGCTTGCCAATCAATACCACAAACGTACGCCGATCGCGAAAATCCTACACATAATGCCTTATAGGAGAATCTTGGACTGAACCTTTTTTGTTACCTATAAACGTTTTAGTACCAAGAAAGTGCCACATTTGGAGTTGTATTCCAAACACAAGTTCCCATGCATCGGCTCGAGAATTAGTAAATTATTTACGTCTGTTGACAAGTTTTACTTTATTAATGCCCATCTTCTACCTGATGAAACTCTGGAATTATATTTCCAGCTAAAAGGTAAATTTTGGGGTGGTTTCTGGCAAAAACGAAACCCTAAAACTGCTACCTTTTCATCGAAAAGACTGTTTCTAGCGTCGTTGTTGGAAAAAATTAAGGATCCAACTGTTAACCCTCGAACTATAACAACAGGTTCTCACGTGTTCTGCTGTCCGTATAGTGAGAAATCCTTAGAGACACTAATTTATTTGTCTGCTGGTATACATTCATCACAGGCATCTCTGAATCCAGCTATTCCCTCCGCTAATCACCAGTCCTCTGTCTTGGAGAGTGGCCTGTTCTCCTTTTGCCCATAAGTGGGTCGGCTTTACCCTTTTCAGCCTTCTCAACTTTCTTATCTTACCCTTATCAGCCTTTTCCAGTAAACTGTCAAACATAGGCCTCCCCTAATCGACATCACCCCGTCTGTTCTTGATTGGTTTGAATCCACGTCTGAGTCCACTGAGTCGGAGGACGGTTTGTCCTCCTTTTGCCCAGACGTGGTCGCCATTCAAGGTCGGTCGGGGTGGTAACCTCTACTGCGTGCCAATCAATACGAGAAACAACCACCGATCGCGAAAATGCGTTACAACCTGACTTACTTCTAATAACGTACATTAGGTTAATACATCTTTAACCTACGATGTAATCCTCGTAACCCGTGTGATGGAATTCCTGAACAACCCCGTCCTTAACTTATAGAGAATGGCTTTTAGGGTTTGTTCGATAACCTAATAATATGTTACATATTATTATCACAAAATATTCTTGAAAGACAAAAGCACTTACGAGTGTAATATCGGAGTCAACTATCGCGTATCCAGTGGCACTAGATATTTATGAATAGCAAAGATAGCACCGCCGGCGCCAATCTGTCTGTGTGAAGTGTATAAATGCCGGCCAGATGACAGTTCCCATTAGGGACACCAAGCGTCGATATTACCTATGGGTAGGATTTCTCGTTTTAACCATATTACGTGCAGGTCTGGCAGAATGTAAGCTAGGTATAGCCGTAGAGATGCAGGGGTTTAAGCATTTTTTACATCAAAATCTCTAAAGCAACCATAACTAGATTTTGATTAGGTCTTACAGAGTTGTTTCAGTTCTTATAAACTAAAATGTGCTACGCCATAGTTAACGGCGCAGAAAATAAGCGTGGAGATTAAATAGACGTTTTAATTACAGCCATCGACAGTAATATTTGAATTCTGCGTGTGTACTTGCCCCATTTCGGTCTCTTAGTCCCGCGTGTAGTTTGGACTTGGTGCTGCTATTTTCCATTGAACCGGCCTCGACCGCTATTCACAACTCTTTGAAAGCCACTGTTGCCATCAAAGAGGCCTGTTATTACGGTAAAACCAATGACACTTTTACAGCATCCCTTCAAATGAAGCAGTGATTAATTGCTTTTCATTCTTTACAGTCTGTCGGAAACGAGATCGTTGATAATTACAGCGCAGAACTTTTTCTGCTCATTAATATCAGTGGTTACTAAGAAAAATTAAGTTTTTGGTTTTTTATTATTAATAATGGTTTTCAAACCGTACTTATCATTTTTATTTTCTGAATTTCGTATTTAACTACCTCGCTGTTCCATGAGTCTCATGTGACATATACTTTTTTATCTCTTGTGTCAACTCATTGGACAAACGCAGAAGCGCACATAACCCCGGTGCTTGAGTTGATCACAAGCGATTGAAAAAGTTGAGCTACGTCGTGTGCAGTCACCACCTAGATGGGTGATCGCTAGTGGCGAAGTAAATCCTTGCATCGGAGGGCACGTTAAGTCGTCGGTTCCGGTTGTACCTAACTGATAGTATAACAGTCGTTAAACCTAGTCGAAACTAACATGGGATGTCCACTAGCCCGTTTCTCCATCAAACCACATTATCCAGCGCTGTGGGAAGAGTGTGAGCAAAAAAACGGTTGCAGCCATTGGACAGCCAAAGTGTTAAGATCGTAAAAACCTCATTTAAATCGAACAAGTGATTCATAAAACACACCCAGCAGAAATGGTGGCAACACGCCACGTGTTGACCACCGCACCTCCGTTCGTGGGAAAAATTGAGTGTTATTGACCCGTAATCGTGCCACAAATGAAAACTTTATGTTTGTTAATCACACACCACACAACCACTAAGCCTATAAACACGCATTCGACTCATTCCAGTGCTTTTTCAGAATGGCGCGGACGTGTCAATAAACTTCGAAATCGATCGGTCGCAATGATTACTTCTACATGTGGGCCTTAATAGCCTATCGTTTGGGCTATCGTTGGATAGCTCTACGATAGTTTAGTTACCAAGCAACATTTACACTACTACGCTGTATAGGTAAATGCAATTTGATGGACAATTGATTTAACAATCAATAACTATCAAGACAACAAATTACTCTTTCAACGAATAGTCCGGTCAAATTATCCCGAATATTAGAGGTTCCAGAGAGAATTCCAAAGAAGCTTAAAATTTGCAAATCTATCATGACCGGTCTAGAAATATTCTATAAAATTTAAATTAAAGATTAAATACGCTACAGAAATATGGTAACGATATGTAGGTAGACTATAGATATTGTTAATAGCTCTAAAATAACCTGTAAAGATTTTTACTTATTTTCATTAACAATAACCCTCATAATAAAAGGCAGTTCGGAACCAAAAGAATCAAGATCCACTCGACTCAAGAACTTGGGCGGAAAAAGATCCTTTAGCAGACTTCAGCTAGAAGCCTTCTTATGTTCCGCTCTTGTCTTTATTTTATTGGTAATGAACAAACGTATAGGCCACCTGATGTATAATGTGGAATTAAATGGCCGACTAGTGGAAGTATTTCCGTTGGCATGACAAGCGACTATTCAAAATTTAAGTAACATGACATACTCCATCTACGACGATATCTGCGACTCCTTTAGCGCCTCCCATGTCCACGTTTTTATGCGCCAGTGACCACTTACAAAAGTGTCATTGCAACGTGACCTATTTGAAGGTGGTACCTGGAGTCACTGCCACTCTAAATGCACCACACAAAAATATCAGAAATTATTCTAACCACCATTACAATTCGATGTCATAGCAAATAATAAAATTAGTTTTTTATCATACAGTTTCACCTACCAACTCTTAGCTTACGTGATATTTGCCGTGACACACTTTTTGAGTCATTTGAAGTTCTTTGAGGGTTTTTGGCGCAGTACACGGGCAGTTTTTCTTACCCCCTACATGACTCGTATATAGCGAATGCAGATACAATATACATAATTATGTAGCTTGAAATTAAGTAAATGCAAAAACCTTTTTAAAAAAACTCATATTTAAACGCTCTGATTTACTCTTAACAAACCCTTTCATTTGGTAGCCATATTGTTGAAATGCATTAAAAATAACTATTCCGATATTTTGGACGGTCCACTATATTGGATTTTGAACGACGTCACAAACCATATCGAACTACTGGTAGGACTAGATGGAATAAAGGGCATTGTCATCCAAACTAAACGTATATACAAAATTTCAGCTCAATCAGTTGCACATATCTACTTCAAAATTGAGTTCAAAGATTCCAGCCTAACAAACATACTTACATACATTGCAAGTTGAATAAAAGCTTTTAAAAAAAACTTGAGAAGTGTCAAGGGACACCCGGATGGAATGATCATGACGTAAATGACAACGTCATTTACGACACTTTTTGCTGTCATGTCTTGCGTCATGCGACTGCAAAAAGTGTCGTTACAACTTTTCGTCTTAATTTTTTCCGTCTAGCCCCCTTACGCAACGCGCGATAAGGAACTTCGTTCCAAAATTTCTACGACATACACACTTTTTACCTAATAATGAATAAAAGCATTTGAATTAGAATTTAATTTGAATTTGAATTTAGAACACAGACATCGTGCTGATGCTGGACAGTGGGTACATAAACATCGACATGCCGCTCGAGAAGCGGTTCTGCTACCAGGCGCCCATGGTGAAGAAGTACGCGGACGCGATCGCCAACGAGTGCCCCAAGGCGTTCGTGATCGTGTGCGCCTCGCCCGTCGACTGCATGGTGCCGCTGATCGCTGAGGTGCCATCGATTTTGTTTTATTTGTGACAGCTAACCCAGCAGGCTTCGCTCTGCCAATGATTTTTTTTTTCTTTTCTTTTATTTTTATTTAATAGCCTATGTTACTCAGGCTGAATGTAGCTTTCCAATGGTGAAAGAATTTTTCAAATCGGCCCAATAGTTTTTGAGTTTATTCGTTACAAACATACAAAAATACAAATGTTTCCTCTTTATAATATTAGTATAGAAGTATAGATGAGACTTGTATTTTATTCAGTAGTGAAGTGAGTCGGCGTTGATGCGGCTCGAGTTTAGAATTGAGGAAAGAAGTACGTATATAAGTAGGAAGTAGCTCTGTATGGTAATTGGCCTTTTATGATGGTGAAAGGTTGATGAGAAAATTTTGATAGGTAGATGTTGCTCATTTAAACAAAAAGAAAAGACAGTTATTAGAAATTTTTTAGACAGTTATTCTAAAAATAAGTACGAGTAGGTAAAAAAATAGTGGTTTGTCATCAGTTGTCCTGGACAGAGCTCAGCCTGTTTACCTGTAAGCAGGACTTCTACTGTTTTTATCCATGCCATGAGTAAAAACAACCGAATATAAAACACAAATTTAATATTCACAACTAGTTATTTTAAAGTCGCTCTTGTTTCACAGTTTATGACCATCGTTTGTGTTTCGCAGTGGCCGTGATATACTCCTGTAAGAGATATTAAGAGTTTTATGCGTCGATAGCATCTGAATACAGCCGCTTTATGGCCAGATATGGATCGTTAAGAGCCGATAGCTGTAATCAGCGCCATCACTACGTAGTATACGGTAGTATACTGTATTGACTCGTTAATATGTTATGTTTCGTTTTGTTGTTTGGTGTTTGAAGCTAAAATTCATTAAACAAAACTCGATTATATACGGTTTGTTTAAGTTACATTAAACTCTATCAAACAAATACTTAACAGTTTCCGGAAAAACTAAGAATTTACTCTCGAATAAAACATTGTAGATACCCATAAGCTAAATATTTTCTCAATATATTCAAGAAAATAAGCGCCTTGCTTAATATTTTAGCAACCACGTCATTTTCTCTCGTAATGTGATTACCCGCTACGCTGACAGAATGATTTCATTAACGAGCTCCGAAAACAGGTTTGCCAAAAGAAAATAAACCGTTTGATATATGTACGTAAAGTAGAGGGAATATCCAAATATCGAATTTTAAGAACGTTAGCATAAGAAGCATACCTAGTAGATGCTTGAGTATAGCAAGCGATGAAAAAGTTAAGTAACGTCGGGCGCGGTCAGTACCCTTAGTCTGAGTTTTAGCGATAAAGAAACGAAACGTTAGTGCGTTTCGTTTCGGATAGATACGTAATTCATACACAGCTTACTACACAGGAGTCCACAGTGTAATAAAAAATAGAGGTAAAAGATTTTTAGACGAGTTAAAAAATTTAAAATCAAATTTTTGTATGGAGTGAAAGATATGAATACTTATCGTTAGACATTATAATACTAACAAATATTTAATACCTACGGGATAATATTAGTTCGAAATTTTAGTGTGCGTTCCTCCCAATTCACGGTTATTATGTTTCATTAATATTATTAAACATTGAAAGACTGTTAATTAAAAATAAAGCAATTTTTGTGATGATTTATCTAATGCTTTATTAATTTTTTTAACTCTTCTAAAAATCTTTTTCCTCTGTTGGTTATTACACTGTGCATTTTCGTCTGGTAAGCTGTGTATGTGTGCGTTTCGTTTCGGAACTGCTCAAACTCAGACTAAGGTACTGAATGGGTGATCGCTAGTGGCGAATTGAATACCTACTCACTCCACGCTCACGGCACGTTAAACCATCGGTTTCGGTGTAGCAGTCTTTAGACCTTGTCTTTGAAAACATCCAACACGGGTTTCCCACTAGCCCGTTTCACGCCTAATTCGCATTACTATTCGGTTGTATATTATTTCGTAGTATTTCCATTCTTCCGTTTCAAAATTAGGTTCCTTGAGTAAATTATTTGAAACGCTACATTTCTGTTTCACATAGCAAAGTTTATTGCAAGGTTTGCACTATTGACACAAAGCAACAGTGTAAATATAGAATCTTATATAAAGTTCCTTAGTTAGTACGAGTATTTAGCGTCGCTGATAATATAGAATCTTAAGACTTAGAAAATTAAATGAAAGAAGTAGTCGTACCTAGTTCTTTGTTTTTTAATTTTTCTTCTTTGTTTCTTTTAAATTTTACGACTTTTTCTCCTAAATTGACATCAAAAGTAAAACGTTTCTCACTTTCCTTTTATTGTCAATGTCTACAAGAATTCGAGTGCCCTTCATTTGAGAAAGAAATCCGAAGAACAGTTAACAATCTGTAACACTAAATGGACAGCTATAGATGGTATCTCGATTGGATTCTAATCGAAGTCGTTACGCAAACAATATTGTGACATTAAGTTAGAAGTTGTTTGTTCGCCTTTCTTTATTTCACGGATTAATTACACGTGTTATTAATTACAGAGTATAAAGCGTTTTATATACATATCTACTATTACAAAAATCTCTCTAATACAAGATGCTAATGAAAAAATGTTTGTCTTTTCCTTCTGTATTATACCTACGCAAAATTTAATCAGCTTACAAAATCTGTTTTAAATGGCAATTTAACTGTCTCTTATGATTGCCAAGTTTTCTATGCGTTCGACGTTAAACTCGGTCGCTTGCGTTAAGTTTGTCGTACGACGTTTTTGTGTACTTACATTTGTCGGACAGCTCCATACAAAATGCTGTGTTTGAATTTTGTCGCGTTGGTTGGTCGGTTGGCTGTCAGCGAATTAGGACAGGGCCTTAAACAATGTAATTATTTAAGAGCCTTACTATAGCTATTCGTATAGTAGAGCGTACACTATAATAATTGTTAGAAAATGATTGTTTGTGCAGACTATTATGTCTGGATCCACAAATGAGATTGTGTGCGCGATCCAATCATAGTTTGCTCGTCAACTATGATTACTTTACGCAAAGACAATCTGTGGGCCGGTTTATTGCCGACCAATTTGCTTGTTGACCCATTGGTCGACTGATTCCGATTCGTTAGTTTGGCAAACTTAACTTTGTATACTTTTGTTTGACATGTCGAACTACTGAATACTGAATCAATGTGGGTTCGATTCCCAGCAGAGCAGAGATTTGAAAGATGAATTTGAATTTCTGTTTCTGGTCTGGGTGTGTTTTGTTCTTGTCCTGTGTGTGTCCATGGCTCCCACGACACAGGGAATTCTAGTGTGTGGCTATGCGTGTGAAGCGTTATTTTATTTATTCTGCCACAGACAATGAAAGAAACTGGATGGTACGATCCCAGGAAGCTGCTAGGGTCATTGGCCGTACCAGAGATGAGAGCGAGCACCCTCGCTGCAAGGGCTCTATGCCTGGAACCCATTTACACCCGCGTGCCTTGCGTAGGAGGCACTGAGGGCGACTCACTGGTCCCACTGTTCTCCAAGGCTTTGGAGTATTTCGACTTCACTAAGGTACTTTAAACATGCTATAGGTAGCATAGATTTTGATTACATACAGGGAACTAGAGCAGGGGACAGTTCTAGAGCGAGTATTTGAACCTAGACTACGTAAACCGAAACACTGCGTATCCAAACCCTTTCTTACTTACTCGTGGTGTATGTTTTATGAGAGTCTTTTCGCGACATATTTATTACACCGCCTTTGGTCCTCGATAAGAGCAACCCATCCACTGACATTCATTCATCCAGCCCTGTCTTTTGTATTTTTGTTTTTTTTTTAGTCCGATGCAAAGGAATGCCGAGAAACCATTTGGTTGCTATATTTTTATAAAGGTATAAGACAACCTTTTTACAAGCGACAAAGTACAAAAAACACTGCCTATTCTAAGAGGCATATCCTTCTGAAGTACACTGAAGACTGAATCCCTTTGTCTGGAGCCCTTTTAAATGCGCATGTCTCATGTGAAGGGCACTGAGGGCGACTGACGTACCTACGTAGCTGTAGGGCTTTAGAGTACTTTGACTCCACTAAATTATACATATAGGTATTATAGGTACTGATATATGATTTATTTATGTAGTGTACTATATGACCGAGATAACGAAAATTCAATTCAATTCAACAGCTTTTTTACTATAAAAGGGGACACCTAAAATTTACATCGTTTTATTTTAAGATCACTTTATTTTAGCGGGTACTGCTGCGTTGTCAGTTTTTAGTGATACCTACATACCACCCACACCTCTACAAACTTATTTTTCCCAAGCGTTTGTTTTCAAACACGATAAAAAGTTGAGCCCATTACTGCTTTAGGTGCCTCTAGTGTAGTACTTATCACTCCGTCTGTAGAAGACTTTGAGTGAGACAGGAATCCATTTTAAAAATATAACCTATTCACCCCAACCCATTTAGTACTTTCTACCTACTATTGGTTAGCTTATCTACATATAATTACGTATCAACACCGCTTCCAGCACAACGCAGAAATGATGACAGAAACTGTTCGGAACGCCCCGCTGTCGGTATCCCGGTCTGACGGCGACTGCGTACGGGCGGCGGAACTGAGCGAGGCCCACGCCCTGGCTGGCCTGGTCACCAAGGTAGCCTGGGCTCAGCTCTGCAAGGACGTGCCCAGAGTGACAGGCTTCGTTGAAACGGACGCCAGTCAAGTTATATCGCCCGCCAGGTGAATCAATTTTCAATTGAGCTATCTAATTATCCCTAAGGCCAACTAGAAACCCGCAAAGAGGCGCGAGGTTACAGGGGGCACGTGCAGAGATATTTTTAAACAAACAAAAATAATATTTAACCTGAAAATCGACTAAAAAAGACTGAAACTTGGCATATAGATAGAAGACCCTATATTCAAGCTTATCCAGCTTGGTTGAGTGGACCATATTCACCAAAATTTAGCAGAAGTATCTAAATATGGTTAACCGCTTCGCCATTTAAAATTCATTCATGATGATAATACGAACACAGTAAACCAATACAATTTTCAAGCATACTAAGGTACCATTTAAGCTTTAGGGATAAGAATCCTTTGTGAAACGAGTGTCATTTACGGCTTTAAAAGATCACTTTGAGAAAACAGCCTCCAACATTAAAATGCTTCATAAAGCTTAAAGTATCCTTACTAAGTATAAATCTAAACTTCTAGAGTCAATTAATATATCCTTATTATTATAATTCTTCTGTTAACTTCTAAAAAAAATATTTCTCTATTAGGTATACGACACACGTATCTCAAAACCGTCTAGTTTCTCGGTTTCTCAGACCTTAGACCAAAAGTGTACTATCTTAAAAAAATTACCCATCTTGAGTGAATGTAATACTAAATAACTCTTAAACTAAATAAAGTGATCTGTAATTAAGAAGAATACATGAAGATCTTCTCTGCAGATTCATTGCGAATACAGTGGAGATTTGGGGCACCGGCATATCGAAGAACCTCGGCCTCCCCAAGATGTCGGAATTGGAGACGACGTTCGTGGACCTGGCGCTGAACGATCTGTGCCTGAAGACTGAGATGGTGCATGACTGGTATTGCAAATACTGCAGCTCGACTAACAGACTGGACGTGTGCCAAACTCGCTTCTTCACGCCGAGGAACTATGAACGCTTCGATGATTGCGCATACGCTACCATAAACTCGTGATTAGTGTGTGAAATGTTTGTGGACAATGCTTATTTTCGTAAATTGTGTGACGTTGATTGCGCTAGAGTTAAGGGTAAATGTTTTGTAAATTCGTGTCAATTACAATGTTTTGTTGGTCAGATTTCAAAATTTTGTGGCGCTAAGTTTTGCTGGTTTTTAAGGTAAATTTTGTAAGATTCGTGTCAATTGCGATGTTTTGTGGTAAAGTAAATATTGTTAACATTTTGTGGTATTTTTCTGTATCGAAATTACTTCAAAATTTTTGTGCCGTGATTTTAATTTTTTTTCTGTATTTGTGATTTTTGGAATTGTGTTGTATTCATTCAAACCAAATGTTTATTACAAGAATAAAAATATTTTCGAAACTGAGCTTTGTTTTCGTTGTTCTGTACCTACTCAGTAACTCTAGACTCTAAAAGTACCTATCAGTCTTAACAAAAGACGCTCATGTTTATTGTCTACCTAAAAGCTTTCCTTGCATTACAACTAGCAGGGCATTTAAATTCGGCTTATATTATTATAAAAGCCGTTTTGATAACTCTACTTTTGCTTACTATTATAATATACGAAGGGCGATTATATTACCCATACTGCTTTTTTTATCCTTTTCTTATCTTTTCTTATCCTGGTTAAGCAGTAGGCTATAGATACCATCAATAGAAAATACAACATCTTTCTCAACAGTTCGGAAACTCATAATCTAATTCCCATCCTTATACACACAGATACCTCGCTATAGACGTGCTTCTAAACGACAAGGGGATTTGCAAGAAGTACGACTTTCCCTGCAAGCTTTCTTCTTTAGAGGTTGAACTCCTGGATGCTGGGCTGTCAGCTGTGACTGACAACGTCTGCTTAGCTCTCCACTGGTACCAGGAATACATGATGGAAGAGAGCACATGCACTCACTCTGCGATGAAGAAACACTTTTTGGTACAGCAACACTACGATCGGATTGATGACTGCACGATGCAACTCACTTAGTTTTGGACTTTTGTACGATGTGTAATAGATAAGAACACTTATTAAGAGTGCCTGCGAAATTAATCAGGAGTTACGCGTTTAATAGACGTAAAAGGCCGCGCGTAGTTTGAACGCGTTTTCGTACGAATTTAATTCGTACGTACACAAACTTACACGCACGAACTATCCAATATACGACTTAGTGTACGTACGTATAGCACAAGTTATATTCGTTTGAAAACGCGTTCAAACTAAGCGCGACTTAACGCATGTTTTAAGCCATAATCAGAGCCATACAACATAATGCGCTTAGCAATGTTTCTCTTCAAATATAATCAGGATTATCGCAGCGCTCTCTAGATGGATTAAGGCGTATTTACTGCGCATTAATATGTAAAGCATAGTGAGGATTTCAAAAAACCATATTTCAATGTCTGACGCGCATTAAAAATTCGTAATAAAACAAGAAAAATAAGAAGAAAAGATAAGAAAAGATACAAAAAATAAGAAAAGATTGAACTAAAGATATAAATTAATGATTAACACGTTTTTCGTAAGTATGTAGTTATTGTTCCTGTTATGTCTGTGTAATGAAGTAATTATGTGAGAGAGAAACTATTATATATCATAAGCAACGATGGCAACATAAAAAAAATAAGTAGGTTACTATTTTTTTGTTTACTATAAAAATATATAAATGTGTCATACGAGCATAGGGTATCTCTGCGCCAAGATTATTTGCAGAGATTATTTAATATCATAGCGGAATGTCTGACGTGATTTCTCCGACGAGAAAATTGCATTTTCTCTGCCCTTTGAAGAAAATATCTACCTAGTGCACACACATACACTGGTACATGTGTTTACAGAGAGCGATACTGTTGCTTTAAGTTGTGCCAACCCTTGCTAATTATACCGCACTCAGGAAATGCAAGGGGCTTGTACTACAAACTTACTGTATATTATATATCTACACACTCACATACGTAGTCAGACTCTCGTCTTTAGTGAAGAGTAAACAATGATACAGGCAAAGGGTACAGGTATCATTGCAAGTGGTTGTTTGTTTTGATTTACTTATTTTAAATTACGAGTTTATTATAGAAACTATTCGACCCCACAGGCGTCGCCCCGCCTTAAATTTCGACTATTTTAGTTCTTAAGACTTCTAATTCAATTTTTTTATAAGAGGAGTACGCACCAGATGGGAAGTGGTCACCGTCGCCTACTGATACGAGCAATAACAGGGGAGCTCTTTACACGCCTTTTCTGAAGAATCAAATTTTGAATCTTGTTAAAGAGACCCTTCATGTCATATCAATACACAAATATACCGAAGTCAAATATAAATCTCAAACCACCATCACAAGTGGATTTGCAACCTTTGAGCTTTCGCGTTATAAGTTCGTAACCTTTTAATACAAAGTGAGCGCTACACAGACTAGGGCGTAAAGCTACGGCGCTACGACTTCTACGTATAATTTCATTACCTTTCGAAGCAAAGGTAAGGCTGTGAATACATTTAAGGCAATATTAATAAGAGCAGCTAGCGTCTACACCCCTATAACGTATTTTATGATGGTAAATAAATTTACTGGTTTCTTATCGAGTAATTGAATTATAGGTAGAGAGATATAGATAGATACATAGAAGAATAGCTAACTAACACATTTAATACAAACGTATCATAAGCCTTCAATTTAATAACTGATCTGCAGATTTGGATTAGATTAGTACAGTTTAGTTGCCAAGATACTGTTGAATATTCTGTATAATTTCATTGAAATAACAAATGTTGCCTGGCAACCAAACATCATATAGGCGATCCATGATCTGACGATCGGTTATTAATTTCCGAAGTTAAAGTTTGTAATTTAATATAGTACTATAGTTTATATTGTGTCGTGAGCGACATGTCACACTTTCTATCACGCCCGTTGGCCCATTTGCCTGTTTTTACATAAATATTCAACAGTAAAATATTATATTATTGTGCCAGCGATGAAGAAAATTTCGACAGCGTGTTTCAGGATACTTATAACGCCATCTCTTGACGAGCGCTGGAAGTTTCCAAACCGTAATAGTCGCGAACTGCGAAGTAGCCAGTTGACCGAAAGGTCAAGCGCTGTGGCCTGTAGCCTCGTAAGTACTAACCTTGTAGAACTGGAACCAATTTAGGGGATTGATCAATCACGCCGTATTAGCAACGTTTGCGAGCTGGTACTTGTATTACATGGCAAGCGGTTACAGGGAAAAAGTGATTTGTGGAATCTGAACAATTACCATAGAAAAGTATTTTAGCAAGCGATCAACGCCAACGGTGTGGTTTGAAGAAATAGGTACGAGATGTTCCGTACAAAATAACTGCATATAACGTTTATTTCAATACTTAGATGTTCCGTACAAAATAACTGCATATAACGTTCATTTCAATACTTAAGTATACCAACTGTAGGTTCTACGGTGTATGTGCATCGATTTGATCTCATCAAATTGTCTAGTAAACTGGATTAAATCTTTGAACATATTACGATGACCTTTACTTTGTTTGTTATGTATTTTGTATTTCATGTATTTTTAATAAAAGTTAATACATAAACTATTTTATCAAAATGTTGTTGCTGCGACAAAAATGTTAAAAATTGTAAAAGTAAAAACCTAATAAAGTTTATGTTTAATACAATTTATAATTCGTTTTTAATTCATTCCGAACATAATAATAATTATGTACATCCAATTTCTTTTGAGACAAACATACAAATGTTTCCTCGTATATTTTTAATACTACAATACTTTTTAATTTTTACATTAAAAAATGACAATGGCATGGCAGCATAAATACTAACACTATTATTACTAAAATTGTTCTAAGTTGCTCCTCTGGCAAATGGGCTTTTTTCATTTGTGTCTAAAAACATTTTTCCTGATGTCCTGCAACCAAAAAAAACAAAATTTCAACATTTTAAAATCAAAATATACCTACATTAGTAAATTTTGCTGAACGTAGCATATTAAGTGTTGTTAATATGTTTTTATCGATGAATGTCAACCTTTAACCTCATCAAAGACCCTACTACTACTTTACGGCCTTAAAATAATGAAATCCGGTTTGTGACTACTTCGTAAACCAATTTTCCTAATACAAAGAGAAACACAGGTACCTGGTCTATCCACTTACAGAAGTTTAGCTTCATAAAGTGCCCGAGCAACGCTCACATAAACATTGCTCTCGGAAACGAAATCTCGGGACAGTCGAAAAAGTTGGAAAAAAATCATGGAAACGTAAAGAAGTTAATGAACTCTGTATTTTGTGCCTGTGCTGAAATTGCAGCCTGAAAATACACTCGCCCCTTGTATTAAAGCCCCTTTTTCACTAGGGGGCATTTGTCGCGCCATGGTCGCTCGACACGAAAGTCGCGTGGCCCGCGCGATATCGCGCTACCCCCAGTCCCAGTTAGTCGTGTCGTGCGTTTTTCAATTTGGACAGCTATATACAGCCATACCTACACGTCTCCATGTCAAAATTTTGTCATGTTGGTTAGTCGGTCGGTTATATCAGCCAATTAGAACATGCCTCTAGATCGGTCGCGACATCTATGGGTTCAACACAAATAGACAGGATTTCGGCCGGAAATTAATTACCGATTTTCAAATCATGGATCGCCTTAATGACGTTTATCGCCTAAATACGCCAAACAGATCTCAATCCTAACTAAAGATCGGTTATTAATTTCGGGCGTAAGTCGCAGAGACATTGCTGCGACATGTCCCTTAGTGAAAACGGGGCTTAAGATTTATGCTCGTTTGACATTTCATCACAGAGGGTAATCGCGTCGTATGCGGACGTGGCGTTTGTATTGGCTCGTAAACCAGCCAATGTTGACCTAACTAGCAGACGGAAACATTGCTTTATCTCCCTTTAGGTATACAGTCAAGCTTCCAGAACGTAATACAGAGTAAGCAACATAATTTGCAGCCCACCTTATTGGAGGTAATTGCTTTGCTTGCTGCAACGGTCGGCCGGAATTGTTTATAGCTCAAATATGGTCTAAGAACTGTCCGCGATTGGAGAGTAGGGAAATATTATTAGTTACATTAAGAGCACATGAACATTCTTCTCTATAAATTCAAACTTTCCTTATTCCTTATGACGATCGCTTTATTTTCCTTTATACAGGCAAGCTTCCAAGACTTAATACAGAGTTAGGAACAGTGGGCCATGAAAGGGTTGCAGCTAAACAAGAATGTAAATATGGTATACTAACGGAGACTGCGCGCCGTATCCCATGTAACCGTCTACTTGGAACTGGCACTGTCGTCGTGAGCTCTTCCAATCCTGGCACAGAGTTGCGGGGAATCCCGCGGGATTCGTGATGGACTCCGCGTAGAGACGCCACGCGCGGTTGTGACTGCAACCATCTAAGAAATAAGTAAAAATTGTCTTTTTGTGTATATGTTTTGGAAAATATTTATATGACTAGAATAGATCTACAAAATATGTTTTGTATAATAATGGAGTAGCAAACAGGCATGCAGGCCACCTGATGCTAACTGGTCACTGCAGCCCATAGACACCCACGGCCAAGTTAAATAAAGAAGAAATCCAATCTAAGGTTGCATGGGGGTGCTTTGCTCCTCACGAGGAAGAAGAACATTATGTGCGGTGAACATGATCAATGGACACTATCGTCAAAATATTTGTATCTACAGTAAGCGTTAGTCATTAGTCAGTATGTCTGACATCGTCCAATACTAATGGCAGCTCGATACGAATGCTATGCGAAACTGCGTAAGTTTCGTAAAGCAATCGTAACTACTAGCAGTTGGTCACAGAAGACTATCGAAAATCAGGGAATCAGAACATTTCAAAAATTGGTAATCTTAATACATTTATGTTCGGATATAAGTCCACCTAATTATCTATTTGAAAGCTGCAGCTCTTCAAATTGAATGAAGACTCAAATCAATTTATCTCAATCTTTTCTGCATTGGAAGTATCCAGTACGATAATTTGATCAAGTAGATTGCATTGGCATCCGTTTGAGTCTCCGTGCTGCCAGCGAGCGATAACAATCTAGTTCGAACTAGTTATGCAACTTTACTTCTTTTCAGGAATTTCAGGTGAAGAGATATAAGAATTAGGCTATTACGATGTGAATTTTAGGACCCAATTCTGGACAATATCTATTTATTTAACGTAAGAAAAGTCAGCAGCGAGCCTCATAATGCTGTTGCCTCAAAATCGAAATGCAAATGTTGCTGATGCGGGTCGTTGACCTAACAATGTTAAGTGATTTTAAACCACTTACTAGAGTTTTCGACGAGGCTAAACGCTTGCATTTTACCATCCGGATTGAATATAAACCACCCGATGCTCAATTGTTTGTCTTTTTTTCTCTATAAAAACGCAGTAATGCTTACAATGTAATATTTATTTACGTTTCAGAGAAAGTAATCTCAAAGAAACAAATTCTCACTGTAGCAACGTGAAGTACTAGTATGCTCCGGGTACCTATACCCACTGTTCTAGTTGCCATGTTGCACGCAAAATTTGCTCGTACGATAACGTCATTGCATACATTTTGTCGCATGTACCTACATACGAGTAAGTGCGTATTTCAATTAGGACAGATACACTATACAGCAAGAGCTACGATACGGAGCTCTGAGTTTAAATTTTGTCGCGTGGGATGCTCGGTCAGTTATGTCAGCCAATTAGGTCAAGACTTTAATACATACAGATTGATGTAGGCACAAAAGAGTCACAGTCATTCAAATTCCTAATCTCGGTCACTACTGACCTACTGATTTGCGAATCGTGACTGACGTTATCGGACATCGGAAACTGTTTGTCCGTTCCGCAGTGTGTGCGGTTACGTGGAAACCCAATTTGCTCTGCTACGGAAATGATATCCACATTTCGGATTGAATTTCGGAACTAGAACTGAATCTACACATATTTAGCTATGTAGTTTGTATCAGATAAGAAGATCATTGAAAGATATGTCATGCAAAATTATAATTGATATTAACAATAACAAGTACAAAGATTTAATCGGCTACAGTTCACGCAAAAAGGTACTATTTTTTAAAACCCTTCTGAAAACCCTTGTATTACTAAAGTAACTAAAAGTAAACTAACCCTTCTATTACCCTTCTACTACTACTGTCTATTACAGTGACAAATGATAAGCGTGCAATTAGGACATCGGAAACTCTGTTGGTTTCCGCACTGTCGTGTTGTGCGATTTAGAACTTTCAAGAACGATCAATGAAATCGGAAAACCGTAGAACAAATTAACACAGAAATCAAACTACTCCTTTTGAAAGAGTGTAAAATAGCAAGGTTAACTTTTAAACAACTCGTTCACTAGCAGTTTGTCTGCTGCGACAGTTTTATCGGACATCGGAAACTCTATTTGTTGGTTTCCGCACAGCCGAGTTTTGCGGCCATGTCGCACGGAAATGGAAACCGCATTTGTATTTACTCAGCTTAGCAAGTTGCTGGAGTCTAATAATAGCTACTAATTTTGTTCAAATCCGACTAAGTATATTTGTTCTCTCTTGACGCCAGTGATGTTGCGTTTACATTTCTATTTCTAATACTTACCGTACCTAGTTTGAAAAGGATATATGGTATCGGACACCGACTTCTCGTTATAAACGTAGTTCATGGCGGTTTCTGAGGGCGGCGGTAGATATAGATAGTTTGTCTTTTGTGCTAATACATATTGTAATTATACAGTTTTGTTTTGTACGCCAGTGACGTCGCTCACGCAACACAAGAAGTGTGGCTTATCGCTTTTTGGTTCACACACACACATAACCACTGTATCTCAATAAGCTTAACGACATAGTACCACGTATAAAAATGAATTATGTACCTTCCTCTATTAGGTACCTTCAACAAAGAGGTGATTAATTTCAGGTTTCTGAATAAACAGTGCATCCCTGTATCCGCTTGAGGAGGACAGAAAACCTCGCAAGCTTCCAATTTTATTTATCATCCGCAGCTTCTAATTCAATATACAGCACTCGTAACTGCTAACTGGTTTCCGTAACCGATAAAATATCGCATAAAATTAAACGGTGCAATAACTAATACTACATTGACCATCTACTATAGTCATTTGGATGTTACGACTGATGCTTGGATTGAAGCCAAAAGCATAAAGCTTTCCAACAAATAAGTGATGTAACTTATTTGGGTCTTTGTTTAAGGGAACTGACTGAGCATCTTTTTATTGTTTCTTTAATTTTAATTGAGTAGCAAACAGGCATCACAGGCTCACCTGACGTAAAGTGGGCACTGGAGCCCATTGACACTCTCATCCAATCTCAAATAGAGAAGAAATCCTATCTGAAGTTGTATACAGGTGCTTTGCTATTCATGAAACATAATTGCTGCTTTACGACGGGTTAAGCGAACGAACTCACCGAACCAGTTACTATGACTCTACCTCCTAAAAAACACGCCAAACGGTACTTCAACGTAAGCGATCAAAGTGAATCATTTAGTTTTTGAACTGTAGAGAAATATTTCTGTAATTAGATTTTGTAACACCATTCAAAGGTGTTTTATAATCAAAATATTTAATACAAAACAGGCAGTCACGTGTAATTATGAAAATATGGGCGCGGGCGAACCGTTTACACGTAGCCATCATTTATGAATTTCATTTTGCGGGCGCGACCGCTTCTGAATACCGCATATTGTTCCACAATATACTTATTGTATTTATGTTTATTTATACTTATGGTATTTTACGAGAAAGAGTCGCGAAAAGGCGTAAGAGACAAGGTTTTAAAGTAAGTAGAGTTGTTGTTCTCCCGGAAAGTCCTTTATCACCACCATCTTAAACCGCCATGAACGTATGTTCTTCATGTCTTGTGTCTCAGTTGGGAAGTGTGGTTGCATACGATACTATTTAAGGGGATTACTGTCAAGTCTTCCGTAGTAGCACACAATCGAACAGTTTTCTATCCTATTTGAGGACGGCTGTGGGTTGCAACGACCACTTAACTCACAACATGCCCATTTGCTTTGCTACTAACTCTGGTACCTACTACACACCTTAATAATTCAATCAATTTATGAAACCGTTTCTCTAAATGTTGGTAGGTATATCGCCTAACTCGCAATTAATTACAGTAATCACATAAACTGGAGCTAATAAGACTAATTAATTTATACCACCGTACATTAATTAAAATCTATTATAACAATTCAAATGAAAAGTCGAATTAATGAGATTCTTAAAGAGATTACGTTCCTATGCTATGATTGAAAATTGTGAACAAAAAATATTTTATTGCTATGAAAACAATAATCTTATCAAATGACAATTAAGACTAACGTACCTATCCTGAACAAGTGTAAAAAGAATATTTAGAAGAATTAGTGTTTAAGTTACGATAAATTTATTGACAAGTGATTATTATCATATTAGGCACCTGAAAAAGTCTGTTCAAAAAAAATCTCCACAACGTCTTTTAAAAGGAGCAAAAAGTTTAAACTTGGCCAACAAATATGGATGTTTAGGGCAATAAGTTTATTTACTTTGTTCCAAAACGAAATCCGGTTTTAGATGGGATTTCACTGAAGCAGTTTCCATTGGAGGGCGGAATTTTCATTTCATTTAATTTGCCCTTGAACGTAACACAGCAAATCAGATTAATACGGATAAGCGTTCCTCGGTTTAATTCGACTCGACGTTTCTAGCTAGTAATGAACCCACATTATCCGTTGTTACTACTTATACTAAAGAATAGCGAAACGCGTATTGCCCCGCTGCTTAAATAAATTGCAAACGATTGAGAAAGTTAAGCAATGTCGGGCGCGGTCGGTAGTGGCGAATTAACTGCGCGCTTGCGAGCTTCGGAGGGCATCTATAAGATAGCAGTCGTTAAACCTTATCGTAAGCCCTATGTGCGGTTTGAAAAAAATCCGATAAGGGTTGGCCACTAACTTGTTTCTCCACCAAATCGCATTGGTGCAGCATTGTAAAGTTCCAGGCTTTCACCTATTGTGGGGAGAAACACGACGAGAAGAAACAAACAGTGGGACATAAAGAGAGTTGCTACCACGTAAGAAAACGAAGAAGACACAATGATGAACATAACGAAAAAAAATGCTTGTGTGTCACAAAAATGACACATCGATCTGGGGGCACGGTGGTGCCCCCGCCAAGTTGAGCAATTATTATTATCTTGAAGAATCAATAGATCTTAGAAATACAAAATATCAAACGCAAAAAGTCGTACTTAACCAATCTAATCTAATTAATTATTAATATTAAGTATCGAACAAAAACCCACCTTTTCGTAACATTTCCCGTTATAAGGTGTCAAATTGACGGCGAAATCAAAGGTTATGAGAGAAGCGGCTGTTATAACAGGGATTTGGGGGGAATAATGATTGGGGTTCGTTTGCAACAACCCTTCCACGAAAACCCCGTGACGTCAGAACATCGATCTGGGACGCGTACGGGTCAGCGTACTATGGGGTGTAAATCCTGGCGAAAATATTATGTAGCACACGGTTGATGACGTAGTTTCGGATTTAAAAAATTCATGGCAGTGAAAAAGCATAGCTTCCGAGAAGTTTTATTAAAAATTTGTAAGTTCGAAGTATCGTCAAGTACACGGAACCACACACATTAGAGAATATGTTAACGGAAGTAGGTATGGACTCGTTAAATTAACATAAAAATTCATATACCTATAGACAAATTTGATCTTAAAAGTCTAAGCGAAGTCTTAAGTGCTAAAAGACATCTCTTTCATTATACCAAAGCCTAATGGCGAAATCTGTTCACCAATAACCTGATAATGAAAAAATATAAGATTTTGACGTTTTAATTTGTCCCGTTTCAGGGTTTGAAAAAAATAGTCAATTTATCTATCCACGTATTCGGAGGACAACCGTCCGTTAAAACCCCCAAAAGTCTAGCAAGACAATACCCTCTTTACTTATGCTACCTATTAATAAATCGTACGTATCACTGAAGCTTAACCTAATAAAATAATCAGATACTCGGCATTTCCTAGGAACAACTACTGTATAACTTGTTTGCAGGCGTGTTTCCTGGTATCCGCATGACGTCATAGTGTTGTACTTGCGCACATGTAACAGAGAATTATGCATAAAGGGTTGATGACCTAGATTATTTAAAAGTGGGATAAAATTCGAAAAGCAACGTCATCGTATTAAATTATGTACTTATAATTATGCACGAAAAGTTGATTAGGTTGATATTTAAAAGTGGTATAAAATTTGAAAACTAACTACATCTATACATATAATAAAATCGTACAAAAGTAAAATCTGTACATGCAAAATATTTTAAAAAATACTAATTGATTGGGCATAAAGGACGATAACAAAAACCAAAAATCGCGTTTTCAGAATTAATGTCTGTCGGTCTGTCTGTTAATTTGTTACCCGATCACGACAAATCTACTGAACGGATTTTGATGAAATTGGGTATGGACATAGCTTATAGCCTGGACCAACATTTAGGATAGTTTTTATTTAGATATCGATTACAGAAAAAAAGTAAAAAAGTAACAAACATTCATCAATATCTACTTTGTTATTGCACGAATTAAATACAAAAAATATGATGTGGTTTGATGTTATTTACAATCAGTATTTTTTTATGATACCTAAGATATGATTTTATCCAGATATTCCAGAGAAAAAACAATTTTTCCATTTCCATATTCATAATATTATTTTAACACATGAATGTCGCGACATCTATTAGGTGACTTTGTAAATATCATTAATGTATGTTGTTAAGTACAGGAATAATGTTGTTATACTGAACCAACGCCATCTATTGAGACTTTTGTGAACTTGACGTACTCATATACGAAAAGATGATGGTATATTTAAATATTTTATCTACATCTTTTATTTATGACTATGAAATTGATTCGGATAAAAACAGGACTCATTAGTATATCACTTTTTGCTAGAACCAAGATTCCGCCGCCGCCACAAAATGGCGTATTAAATATTTTCCACAACTACCTCAATATGGGTTTCAAATGAAAGGGCTTGATTGGTAGAATAGAGCTCACTATGAAAAAAATGAAAATTCAAGATGGCCGCGGCAACAAAGTGGCGCATTACATATTTTCCACAACTGCTTCAATATGGGTATCAAATGAAAGGGCTTGATTAGTAGAATAGAGCTCATTCTGAGAAAATTAAAAAATAAAGTCTATAGAATGAGAAGTATCAACTAACAACAAAACTAAAAACTTGAAAATAAAAATTAAATCATTCGCGCGGTCGGCTCCCTACGCAGCATGGAGGATAGAGCTAAGGAGGATCATCTGTATACATGAAAAAGTGTCCGTCGAACTACGGTGGCGCCACTTTATTGTTGTGCCACTGTATTTTTGTGTGTGTGTATGTTTGTAATGAATAATCTCAAAAGCTACTGTGCCGATTTCAAAAATTCTTCCCCATGGAAAGCTACATTCACCCAGAGTAAGATAGGCTATATTTATTTCTAGAAAAGATTAGGGACCCTTACTTAAACTTAAGTAACGTATTCCAAGGTGTAAAAAAAGTGCCCTAACATGTCTTTCGTCGCAAGCGCTGCGGAAACTATTGATGATAGAACAAAAGTATGTGGTACAATATTAAAGAACATAATTATATCAATATTCACAAAAAACTCCACGATACCATAATTATGTCCAATTATTATCATTAAGTCACAATGACTACTTTTTACAGTTTAAAAGTTAATAGAAATGCCGACCAAAATTAGACCATGATATTCATGTCAGTAACCCATTAATGACCCACTACAGGGTCGGATCAATGAACAATGAGAAGGATGTAGGACATACCTTTGAGAACATTTGTTTTTGTGAACTCTCAGGCATGCAGGTTTCCTCACGATATTTTCTTTCACGGTAACAGCAGGTGATATTTAATTTTTTATAAAGCGCACATAACTTTTTTTACAAAGTCATTGGTGTATGCCACTGGGATTCGAACCCGGATCCCTCGATTCGAGGTCGAATTCTAAGCCACTGAGCTATCTGTTAGATACTTCTGTTATTCATACTTTTGCTTAAATCCTTATCCAAATATTTTTCGTTGTAACTAACGTGTTGAAGTTGTTTGTTTTTCGCGATGGACTTGGTGGTGAAAGGTTGACTGTGTTTAAAAAAGCTTTTGATATTAGTCAAATTAATTGGCAGAGCGAAGCCTGCCGGGTCAGCTAGTTATATTATAAAGTTGCCTCATGTTACATTAGTAAGTTATATCCATCGAATAGGTATCAACAAAATGACTTAAAATATTGTAGAATCATTAGATATCTATAGCTCACCCGTATATCTTTACACCCTTACCGCGCAGTTTTAGTTCAGTAGCGTTTTAAATCTTTTATTGCAAAATTAGCTTTCCTGAAACAGTCAATATGGATTGATTTATGCAAAAAACATTTTTTTCCTTTTATTTACTGTGAAACAGCATGTTCTTCAAATTCGGTTGGAAAGTGTGGCTGCCGAAGATACTTATATGAGGTGAACCTCTTAATCCTCGTCAATAGTAATGTAGGTATAGAGACCTCAGATAAGATTCTCGTCCTATTTGAGATTGGACGTGAGTGTCCATACGTTGTAATGATCTCTTCACACATGGCCTGCATGCCAGTTTTCAACTCACTCACTATAAAAAAAATATTTTCATGAACCCGCTACTTATTTGCGTGTTTCTGTGACGTCAGAAAATCGATTGGGAGCGCTCAGGGCGCATTGTTATTGTACCGAGATGTGGGATACCCACGCATCTACCTGTACCGCATTTGCATAAGAAATGTGTGGAATCGTTGCTTAAGCGTATGTGTTTCAAGTGTAACTTGTATTTATAAAACGAAATTGCCTTAAATAAAGTAAATAATATGAAATCTATATGTATATATAAATATAAATAACAATGAATCACTGTTCGTTAGTCTCTCTAAAACACGAGAACGGCTGGACCGATTTGGCTTATTTTGGTTTCGAAATTTTGTGTTAATCTAAAAAAGTTGAAACAGTGAACATTTTTGAAAAATAAATAGAGTAAAAATTAAATTTAAATTCATTAGTTCTTCTTTAATAGTAAGATGAAAAATTTTGCCATAATAATAGCAAACCTTGCCAAAATTAAAGAAAATATTTGATTTCTATAGTGTTTCGGGCGTAGTCATTTCGTAAAGTAAGTATCCCGGTGCGGGTTGCAGCATCCGCGTGACGTCAGAGCATCGATCGGTGTACCGCGCCCTTCCCTCTGGGTGCAGTACAGTGCACAAGATGCACTTATTGCGTTTAAATAGTTTTAACTTAAGTACAAAAAATTTCATAATATGGAAAAATTTAACAAACGGGATGATTTTAGCTGTTTATATTTTTCTTAAATAGTTATAATATATATATATAAACAATTAAAAAAATTATAAGATAAATAACATATTATATACTAACGATCCATTAAATTATAACTTTGAATGTGTTTCAAAAAATTAATCACTTAATCATTTGACTTACAAAGCTATGACGTCATCGTTTCCCCGAATGTATGGCGTACAAAATCTTTGAAGCTAGGAGGATTAAATTAATCTCTTCAATATCGACAGTTATATTTGTCGATACTAATATTGACAGGTATTTTTATTATACTACAACATATTTTACGACTTAGCTTAAAAACCCAAATAAATTCCTAGCCCTTTCTGTTACTCCGCATGGTGCGGGTAGTTTTAAAACACTTACAAATAAAGTCCAACTCCCTATTCCTCACGAGCTGGTCGAACCAACAGCCGGGCTGGATCCAGCTCCCGTAGTTAGGGTAGAAGTCCACATCGCCAATGGGTTGCGGGAACCCAAATAGTCCAGGGTTGGTGTGGAGGACGTCCACGAACAGTGCATCCCCCTTCGCTAGATGCCCGTCGTTGTTACTCAGGCTGTAACCTGGATAGGCTGGATCTAGACCTGGAAGATTATATAACACTCATAAGGAATATCTTTTGTCCCATGTATAAAGAACATTTGTCCGGAGATTTACTTGATTTAAGATGACTATCTTACCCCGTGGCGTTGTCATGTCGCACGCAAAAGTTGATCGTACGACAACGTCAGTTGCATACATTTTGTCGTTGCCCTGTGTTTAAATTCTGTGGTGTTTGTTGCTCGGTCGGCGACGGTCGGTTATAAATATCAGCTAAATGACGAAATATCCCTTTTTATCACGAGATACGCTTACGATATTTAAATATTTTCTGAATCGTCGATTTATATCTCCCAAGAGCCAATAATATAACGGTTATATATCGTATATGGGGTTGGGAATCCACGCGCACGATTTCACATTTGAGAGTTCTTCGATATTACGATTGCTTTTCTATTTACCACAGAGATTTGCAGTTTGGTTGACTTAAAACGATTTTCATGCTACCTACACAGGCTTTTTAATGGAAAAGGTTTTGATATTTTATTGGTAACCTTTCCACTTTTACTGTGATTCATCAATAGAATATAATATTACACATTATTTTAACAGTTTAATTCTCTGACATGACTATATAAATCACACTATAAGTAATACCTTTAATTTGGGTACCTCTACATCAGACATTAATTAAAATTTTGCTTTGTTGGTATTTGCCTACATCTGCCTCCAAATTGAGCTATTTAATAACTGTATTTATGTTCCTATTTCTAACTGTTCCTTAATTCCTTCGCAAACCTTCTCATTAGTCCATTAGGAGCCATGAAGATGGTGTTGACATGAAAATTGACGTTTGAATTACTACGCCTTAAAACTACACTATCTGGATAGCGTGATCCAATCACGCTATACCAAAAGATCTTTAAGTTACCCGTAATTCTTCCCAATATTAGGCCTCTTCTTTTAAGTATTTTCCCTGCAAAGCCAGCGGCTTCAGCGCCCAAAGAGAAGCCGATAACATGCAACGTAGACGTATTGACACCTGCCGAGTCTAGGAACTGCACAAAGTCAGCTAAACGCGAACCCATGTACCGAGTGTTGCGGACCGCTGATATGTACCTGAAATTGAGATAAATAAATAGAAATAACACTCATGGTCCCATGAATTAACTTGTGTCAATGGAACCCTTGTGAGTTCTCTCGACGATGCCAGACCAAAATCACCCAAATGAAAAGTAGAAATCTTGGCGATTCTGCATTAAGTAGATTTATAAGCAGAAGAAGACAGCAGGAAACCGTTGGCTTCAAAAGGAGCAGGACCGGACAGCGTGGCGTCTATTAGGGGAGGCCCATATATAGCAGACACAGCAGTGGACTGCGAAGCGCTTCAATGATGATTGTATGGAGAGTACAGTGGACTGTATAATTAAATAGGCCGGTTCTGCGTCGAACAATTTAATATGGTATGGAGAGTACAGTGTATGGTAAGCACACGTGAACGGTGGCCCATACAAACGGCGAGTGTCGCCCCGCTCCGCTGCCGGCACCGAGCGGGGTCCGTACAATGATGATAAATTTAATCATCATTCCGATTTCTGCCCGTGAATAGAATCCTGGACTTTCCACACACAGGATGCTTTAAACTTTTGCACAGTCAATAATCCTGTTTCATTGTAATAATAAGCAGAAGGCAACCAAATGATTTTTAGGCCTGGACAATGTAGTCAGCTGGGGTTATAGCATACCATCCTGCTGGCTCGCCGTAAATAAAATAAATTGGACTTGCTACGCTCCGTGCGTTCAATTCTATCATTATTTTAATTCTGCATAATATGTTATGGTTACATACATAATCAAGATGATAATTCATCAATAAAACAGTTACATAATATCGTGGCCTGCTGAAAATGTGTTCTGTACCAAAAGGTGTTATATAATACGGTAATCAATTTGGAATAAAAGCAAAGATCTCGCCTGACAGAGATGAATGGAGAAACAATATATTCGGACGGGAAACACGTGATGGCCACTGGTCGATACAATTAATATGGTGATTGTGCGGAAATGGAGAATAATTCATCTGTCTTCGTAGTTTCAGGAAGGAATGGATAAATAATTAAGTTATCATCAAACATATTTCCATGTCTGTTACCAGGACATCGTATGCCAAAGTGTTGAGAGAATAAACATAGAGCTTTATGATACCATAAAAAAGGCAACCTAAAAAATAAATATCTACCACCTTAAATGGCCAAAATACAATTGTCTAATTTATTGATTTTAGGTTGGTTTGTTGGCTTATTGTTTATTGATAAGTAACATACTTAGCACACATAGCTATATAGCTATGTTTGTCTCAATAGAGACAAAAGTAGAGTAAAAATAACATAAGCACATAAGTAGGAATACGTTGTATAATTTGTCAACAACTTGAGCATTACTTTTAAATTCGTCTCCAAATCCAACAATACCTAAGAGCTGTAGCAATATTTGAAAACACAACTGTAATGGGCTTGCAACAGCGTTTTTATCTCGAAATTCATTTTAGCGCACGTTGAAAAGCACATTAAGACAAAAACCGCCCAAGTATGAGTCGGACTGGCGCACAAAGGGTTCCGTACCATTATCTTTAAAAATGGTAAAAAAATGACGTTTGTTGTATGTGAGCCACTTTAGATATTTATTTAATTATGTTTTTTAGTATTTGTTTTTACAGCGGCAGAAACAGAAATACATAATTTAGAAAATTTAAACTGTCTAACTATAACGGTTTTTGAGATGCAACCTGGTGACAGACGAACAGACTGACAGACGAACGGACGCGGAGTCTTAGTAATAGGGTAATACCCTTAGTCTTAATACCCTTACCCTTTGGGTACGGACCCCTAAAAACTGCAGACTGCATGCAACGACAACCCGCATTCTCACATCCGCGGATGCGACACATAAATCCCGCGACTTGGACGCGGGCCACACTGCAATGAATAACACCGAAACGTTTTGTCTTCGCCACCTTGTTTGTGTTATTACGTCTTACCCCTTTTCAGCACTTCATAGCATACAGCGGTGATAGCCTAGTAAGCCTTGTAAAAAGTTATGTGCGCTTAATAAAATTAAATATCACCTGCTGTTACGGTGAAGGAAGTCATCGTGAGGAAATCTGCATGCCTGAGACTTCACAAAATAAAATGTTCTCAAAGGTATGTGAAGGCCGCCAACCCGCAGTAGGCCAGCGTGGTGGACTAAGGCCTACATTCCTCTCATAACGCCTATATCCTTCTCGTTGAGAAGAGACCAGACCCTGTAGTGGGTCGTAACTGGCTTACAGACAAGTGACTAAAACAACTCTATGTATGTATGACGTATGTGTGACCGATAAGAGATAAAAATGTTTTTATCTACGAATATCCTCCTCCTATCCTAGAAGAATCTCTTTCTACAGAAAACGTAGAATGTATGATTGAAAGTGATTTACCATGGGAACACAACGAGACGTGACCAGTCAACAGCAACGAAGTTAACATCCAGGGTTGACAAGTATGCTGAAATCAATAAAGAACGAGTTAGGAAACAAAAGCACATCATTACTTCCTAATGCTGGTTAAATTTTTCCTGCTGACAATGCCATCAGGCGGATTTCTTGTTTTCTGATTAACATTAGCTACAGGAATCACTTTATTTACAACAGAATCATTTAATTTTGAGGTCAATTCCTTAAATTTTGTACGATTTTTAAGGAAAACTGTAAAAGTCGCTGTGTTATCATAGTTTTGTCATTTAAGAGTACGCGGTAGCAATTTTACATCAAGAAGTAAACATGAATGGAGGACAAAAAACTAAGTTTTATTGTTATAATATTACTTTGATACACATCTAGGTACGTAATTACTCGTGAGATAAAGCAATTTACCTTGACAATGGTCTGTCATGCACGTAATGCTTTGTATATAATATTATTATTTAAATTAATTAAAAAAGGTATTCTGTGATCTAATCACCAACGATTCTGATAACCTACTTATTTAATAGTCTTCCTTTGAGTGTAATAAATTTAACTTATATTCTAAGTAATATTTCAGAATTTTAGATAGGAAAACATCAATAAATAATCAATCAACTTTGATTTAATTAAACGTTCATGAAAAGCTGATGCAGAAACCATAAGTATTTTTATATTTAATGCAATCACATTTAATATTAATTTCTCATTAAAATTCCCTTTCACACATAAATTCCAGTAATATTTGCTCCATTTGCAACGAACACTTTTTCTATTAATTAAGCTATACGTTAATTACTAATTTATAATTATTTATTCGGCGATTCCCGGATGAAACTTGGCGCATTGCCATAGTGCTGTTGTGCCATTTTGGTAAAAATGAATTGATTTACGATAATGACTGCTCTGATGCAGGCGAATGAATAAAAGTTCGGTGCAATTTGAGTAGAAGCTCTTAGGATGAAACTGAATAGCGATAAAATTCAATAGCTCGTAAATATACAAAGTTTATTGCTTTTAAAATAAATTAGGTACTGGACTTCCACATTCGTTATTGCACGCAAATATTCAAAAAATAATATAAGTATATCCAGCTTTTTCTAAATTGTATATGAGTGAGGAAACGAGCATACAAGCCACATAAATATAATGGTCACTACAGCCCATTGACACACGAACAAAAAAAAACTAAACAGTATACTCATAGATATCTTATCTGTTTCGTTGTCTGTGGTTGTGTGAGTCGCTGGTTGAGAGTTAGTACCTACGTTCGTCTCAAATAAAGTATCTCCGGCAACCACCACTCCCCAGCCGAAACACTAAACATGAAGAACAATTTGGCGAGTTACGTGGATGAGAGAAAACTGAAGAGAATGGTGGTGTGGCTTCTTCCGCCATTCATCAATAGGTGGCGCTACGGGCATCCTAAATCACGCTATCAAAGTTTTCTACATCGCTGATATATATACAAAACTCCGACAAGACGCAATCGGAGCACATCCAGGTATAATTACCTAGCCTGGTGGGAGATAATCCCTTTGCCAAAGCGGTACCTCTCTAAGCGAGTTACTACGGCTCTATCTCTAAAATATCTATGATTTGAAAGGTAATATTTACCTACCATTTCGCAGCGTGGTGGTACTGGGCCCGGAGGTCGCTTCAGAGAACCCCATTAGGTACAGAACCGTGGGTCTGCTTCTGTCGAAGTCTGTACTCGACAGGGATTGTAGATCTTGAAGTATCACATCGTAAGTTGTTGGGTGAGACCTGGAAACGATTAACAATTATCTCTTAAGAATGGAATCAAGTCATAGTAGTTTATCTGCGTCGCGCCATCGATAACGCGCCGATGTATCTATCGCATGTGCCTTGCGAATGATGAATTATATACATTTCTGTTTGTGTTTGTGCGATTAACTTGTGTGTGTCCTTGTGTCGAGGGTGTCACGAGTAGTCACGACACATAGAATTCTATATTGGGGCTAGCTATGATTGTGTTATTTATACGTACAAGCGTTATATATACATATTTGTTTATTGTATTTAGGGTAGGTTCGGGTAAATTATAATAACTAAAATAAGTTAAAAATAACTATTATTTTATTTGTTTTTCAAGTAGCTATAATATATACCTACTTTTAAAGTACCTTTAGATTTACATTGATTACTTCACATTAAACTATGATAGTTATATGCTTGAACTAACTTTCGAATTTAATAGTAATCTATAATTATTATCTGTTACGCGCAGCGTATTAAACGCAGTTGTACCAATAGGTACTTATATATGTACATCATAGCATAACCTAAGAGTAGGAATGTCCTTTTGTTCTCAATACCTAAGTCATTACTTATAAAATATTATTGTTGATCCTATTGACCTGAGCAATGAGCATGAAGCGATGATATAATCGTAGAAACTTCAATTTACGAAGTAGGATAATGACAGGCTTGCGTTTATCCTTAAGCATATTTTAAAATTACATTGGACGAGGACGATGTCGGGCAGCCTGATGTACGATGACATTACAACGTATACCGTCCAAATACTTTGACGGTAGTGTTCACTCGGCACTAGGGAACTTTTTGTCACCCGGGTGACGTGCGTGGTAACTGTACGAAATTCAGTTCAAGAACGACACTCATTTCCTTTCAAGACGATACGCTGACTAAAAGTCACCGTGTCGAAAAATCTTAATATTCTAACGGTTTACGTATGCTAATGGCACTGGGAGGGCCCTACACTAGAATGATTTAAGTCAAAAGAGCTTCATCGGCCAGCTAATCTCAAGGACCAAGGCACCTGCCCTTTCTTCTTCATGTCAAACAGTGACAGTTATCACTTACCATCAGATGGCTCATTTGCCTATTCAAAAAGTTCTCAGACAAAGAAGCAATCAAGCAATACTGTAAAAGATTGTATCTAATCAGTAATCAGATGTACCGACGGTTAATGTGCATTTTCTCATTGCTTATGCAATATGCAAATGAATCACGTAATGGATCTGCAATGATATTCTGCATTCGAAGCAAAACAATTAATGACTTTGATGTATTTATTACTTGCGAATCAATTAATTGCAATTATCGGTTTTTATCTTAACGCCAGTGCCTTCATTATGACCTTTATAATTAATCGAATTGAAGTGGTAGCCAGAGTAACTCGTCCGGGGAGGAACCTTACTGCCAGCCTCTTAATCCGTCGTAAAGCAGGATTTTTAGGAAATAAAATCCTAAACTAAACGTAATGTTTATCCTAAAACAAAATACTAAAACTCCCTTGCATGGCAAAAGGTCCTATGAAAAAGTCATTTTCCCATTGTTTCAAGGTACCATAGTAAACTACTACCACGTTGATTAAATTTAACTTAAGATAAAAAATAACATACCTAGTAAATAATTTGTACTGGATATCGATAGAGTCGTTTCTGGGGCAGCAATTAACGCAATCGCCTATTGGCCTCCGCATGTAACACACCTGGATTACTCCTAGAATGAAACAGAAACAAAACATTATCCTGCTACTATTGTAAATGTGAAAGTTTGTTTGGATGGATGGATGGATTAATGTTACTCTTTCACGCAAAAACGGCTGAGCAGATCTGGATGAAATTTGGTACGCACATTTTTTATAACCTGGATTAAAATACTTTTTATCCCTCTCTGAACCAAGTTGTAAATCCACGCAGACGAAGCCTCGGGCAAAATCTATTAATATATAAAAACTCATTAAATTAATGCAATTTTGTCTCATGGCAAACGTCTACGACTAAATAATAAATATTCCTCCGTACATATTATCTAAAGATAAATACGTAGATACGAGTATAATAATTTGGGATTGGAATTGAACCTCATTGTATTTTCTGATTGAAGTCACGATCGTCGGCCCAATAATCAGATGTAACTACTCGTACGTACTATGAAATACTTATTTGAAAATAGGTTTCATCGGATAACATTGTAACAGATGTAAGCTATGCGAGGCTATCCACGAAACTTAAGTCCACCCATTGTTTCAATTAATCAATAAACAGTAAATAAATTAAATGAACTTAATAAATTTTGTGAAAATTGTTAATTTTTGGATGGGTCAGCCCCAACGGAATGGAGTACAGCTGGTGACGAGGTACGTACATACCGTGCTTTGGAAGGCACGTGAAATCATTGATCCAGATTGTCTAACAACAATGAAGATAATACGAGTATGTATGAAAAGATCTGTAAGCTGTTGGAAATAATCTGATTGGCCAGGATTAGCCAATTCGGGGCAGCCTGGTGAAGTACACTGAGGGCCATATTCTTAGGACGATCGTGCCCTGCAATACATAAAAGATTCACAGGCAACATGCAATATTGATCCGTCGCGCGTCGTCTAAGCTGTATAATTAAGAAAACTAAGTGCCTATAATCGACCCAATTGAGCATGGTTACATTTGTGGCAATGATAGTGACCTACCATCATTTGCTAAGTAGGCACCATTCGCTACGTATTCGTGACGGTTTACGTAACAACTGTTATCTAATCTATGTTCAGGCTTCGGCAATTTATATTTTTAAGAAACAATAAATGGTGACTGTAGATTAGCGTGTACAAACGCATGACGCAATTGGCAGCTCAACAATTTTATTTAATGTGTAAAATAGATATAAGTATATAGAAGAAGACGGATAGCAGATAGATAGATAGAAAAAAATCTTCTTATATCTATACAAAAGGAGATTCGCTACTTATGAGTCCTAAGGTCCCTAATTAGGTAATCGCAAACCGATCGATATGCCCACCAGCTGAAATACAAATTTGATTTCATTCTGAAGGCTAATAGAATACTAATATAGCCCCGGACGCAGGTCATCAACCATAAAAATATCAACTTTAAAGAGTATGAAGCACGTGGAACACGTTATTTTCTCAATACACTATTTTACCTAATTAAGAATGATAAATGTTCAATTACAACAAATAGCGATGAATTGCCGTATTACCTCGCGTGTCTAGTTACTAAACAAACATTGTAATAATGCCAGAGGTGTTTTAACTATAGGACATCCGACTAACGTGATTGTTATACAAATCCTTAGCTACACTTAGCACCAGTATCTTTCAAAGATGAAAACTTTAGTTTGAGTTGTTCATCTAATATGGATAACTGCAGGAATTATTCTTATTCAATCTCTGAGGAATTTCCACGTCCCTACGTCGGGGTATTGTATCATATACATAGCATAGATAGATGTTATACTACATAATTAAAATGTCAATCAAATTTGTGTGGAATAATGTAATAACTTGTTGATAGCTAGATTGGCTTAGAATTCGACCTCGAATCGGGAGGTCCGGGTTCGAATCCCAGTGGCACGCACCGATGACTTTATAAAAAGTTATGTGCGCTTTATAAAATTTAATATCACCTGCTGTTACGGTGAAGGATAACATCGTGAGGCAACCTGCATGCCTGAGAATTCACAAAAAATGTTCACAAAGGTATGTGCAGTCCACCAACCCGCAGTAGGCCCGCGTGGTGCACTAAGGCCTACATCCCTCTCATTGTGAGAGGAGACCCGACCGGTAGTAGGTCATTAATGGGTTACTGACGAATGTAATAACATTGCATGATGTAGTTTGTAAAATTACCCTTGACGTTATGTCAATCGGTATACTGACATGCAATACATGTCTCCATTGTATTCCGTAACGATCATGGTATAACACGGTACCTACTCTTATCATGGTATCTAAATGATGAGTACCTACTTACAGTCACTACCGCCCTTTAAAGAGTAACATTGCAACATTACATTAAGTGCTACTTATTTTTTACTTTTTAGATTATATACATTCATTTGTCGATAGGTACCTAGCTACTTTTTCTTTAGCTCCACATACTCGTAACACACATGGTTATTAAGTATTGCCACTGGCGCATATTTTCACTGTTTTTTACACAGTTCCTTAGGATCTAGCTAGTGTAAACATATACACTAGTTCCCGATTCCTATCGATTAAAACAAATACACACATATTAAATTCTGTCAATTTTTCTAATTAGAATCAATTTAAATGCTTACCGATATAAAAAGACAAAAGCTTACACGCGGATGGATCCAACATGATGTCAAAAAACTATACATAAATATCTGGTATTAGAAGAATTTCTAGAATTTTCACCGCAAAAAATCATCTTAAAATACGATAACGGAACATCTTCACTAAACTAACGAGCGCGGACCGGGATTTCCCCGACAATGGAGAACTCGTTAAAAACTTCTCCGGGCCAAGTTTTGAAGAACCGAACAAGCACTATAATATGTATACATTAGTTTACCGGACACTGCAGACACACGCGGAAATACAGACGCTTATATAGGACGAGTAGAATTAGTTTAAACTACACTACTGTAACCTTATGACGGATGAAGCACAAAACCAACCGAATAAATTTTGTTATTTGAATAGTTTGATGCCATAAAACTGAACTTGTTTATTTTTTTTAACCAAGCCGTTAGTTAAGATTATGACTAAATAATAATAAAATCAAATAAATCAGTTGTCGGTCTGAGTTCCATTTCCAAACTGTTTTACGGAGCAGAATTACCGTGGTGTCACGCCGATGGATGAACTTACGCAACTTTTCTATAAAAATTGCATCCAATATTATTGTGAGACAACCAGACAGATTTGTCTACTTATTAGCGAATTGATTACAGTTGGCAAAACCACTCTAAGAAATAATGGGAGTACGATATTTTTTGCGATAAGTACACAGTAATTTGAAATGCTAGTAGGTAAAGATCATTAGATAAATCGCTTAAAGTAACGAGGTAACTCTTGTCTTTAACCCATGACCCACTGCAGCGTCGCGTCTCCTCTAACAATGGGAATGATGTAGGCCTTAGTCCATCAGACTGCCCTAATGCGGGTTGGACTTCACATGCCTTTAACATTATGGAACATTATGGAGTATTCTCAACCATGCAGGTTTCATCGCATTTTTTTTTCTTCGCCGTTACAGCAGCTGATATTTTAAAGAAACAAATAGGTATGTGCAACTGGCATTCGAACCCGGACCCCTCGAAAATGAGACCGAACTCTAAGCCACGAAGCTATCACCACTAGGTATGTAACGTCACCGAAGATAATACATTTGAGGCGAATATCTTCTAGTCCTCAGTTTTCTATCCTATTTGAGGTCGGACCATGGTCGGACGTGGTTGTTCACGGGCGGCAGTGACTTCTTCACATCAGAAGGCCTGTGTGCCCGTTGGCTACTTAATTTGATCTAAATCTAAAAATCTCAGGATCTAATTAAAAAAATCTAAGACTGACCTTCAACCTGTTTAATGTTAACAGCATCAGATACCTGCTAAATTAAACAAATAATTTGTATGACGTGCCTAAATTATAATTAATTAATATGGCTCTTTTAACAATGCAGACCTACTTGTTAATTATTAGTTACCTACTGGCAATTAATGATGTTTTGTTATAGTTTTTATAATGAGAAGCTTCCACGAATTAAATATATTGGCACCTACAGTATATCTAATAATTATAGTTTGTTCACTGAATTAGAATAGATACTTTATGAATAACATAAATTTTTTGACGATTTCATCTCAAAATAAATTATTTTTTAACAAAAATGTGAACCGACTTAAACCGAACTAAAAGTAAAAAATAACTTTACAGACAGACTTCAATAATAAGGTATGTTTGGAGTCTATTTATAATTACGTATGAAAATTAAACATATTAATTTTTTTTAAATAACTTATGACGATGATTTGTAAAATTTATATGTGCATTTTTAAAGAACATTATCTAAATCTCTCTTTCCATTGTACATTTTAAGAAATAAATAAAATATCACCCACATACATATTAACATTATTTTTTATTTCTTTTTTAGTAAATATATTTTAGTATTTCATAAATAGGAATTTAGTGGCTACTTTTTCATAAATTCCTATTTATGAAAAAGTAGCCCTTATCTATTATGGAGATCAAATTATCACTAAATTTCGCATCAGTATTTGCAATTGTTTACCGTGGCTTCCAATTGTATAACTATAGTATTGAACAACACTGTGCAAAAATTATTAGGTCTAATTAGTCAATAGTGGTTTCTAATTACTTGAATTCACGAGTCATCAAGGTTATCGTAATTGAAAGTAAATAAATAAAAACTACGAGAAACTTATTATTTCTCAACATTTTCTTTTGTACCAAAAATAATCGCCGGTATAAAATAAAACATCTTTATTGGTCTACATCTAGGCACGATTTGTTGGCTTATCATTTTAAAGTCGCCACAGTCTTCACGTCTGCAGAAAATGTAGTCAACAGTTATTAAAATTTTTAAAAACTTAAAATCTTTAGCCCATGTCCGCCAGTCAGCATTTTATTGCAAACAGTGATTCATATATGAAATACTTCTCAAGAAGGATGATTGGCTAGTAGAAGTACCATGTCTTCTGTCGGTCACACCATCCCAACCGAACTACAAGAACTAAAATATAGATGCTTCAACTTATCTTGGCGCGCGCTGCTGTCTGTGTATTCTATATTATGTGTATATTTAATAAACTAGACTTGCAGCTTCATCTGCATGGATTTTAAAACTTGATCCAGAGAGCGATTAAAAATATCCTTTAGTTAATCCAGGTTGTAAACTACCTCCATACCAAATATCATCCAAATCCCTCACAAACTTTCACATTTACAAGTAGGTAAGTATAACAGTAGTAAGATATAAACGACGGATACAAAATTCTGTGTTTAGCACGTGTATGCATTAGAAGGTTAGTATCCTTATACTAACTAGTAAGTGGCCTAGTTTTCTTATATAACTTTTAAAGAAGATATTCTAAAAATATCTACGTAAGCTGCCTTCAGCAAATACCTGTGCCAAAACAAGATATTTTGGATGATATAACAATTTGTGATTTGTCATGTTCCATTAACCTGCACGCTCGTTGGAACCAGTGCCAAATGTGATTCAGTTAAACCTTACCGCCTTACCGTATTACCTGATGCCTTTTTAAAGACAATACTAGTTGTTTATTTACACATTTTATATAAAAAGATCTTTCACAATAGTGCGATCTAGAGGGGTCTAGAGTTTTGCACCTTCAACTAACCGTCCTTCGTTCCCTTGTCGGTTGCACAGAATAATTCCAAGTGTTTGGGGGGGTTGTGGAGGTTAAAATTTAACGCTCCACGACACCCCAGTATAATTAATTATATTAATAATGCCATTTTTTTGTTTTAATTCAAATTATGTTGTGTTGAGACATGAAACTTTAATTGGATAATACACTAATTATCATTTATCTATACGTAAGTCGGTTTTTAATGATCTAGACTAGACTTTATATCTCACAAAAATCTTTTAGGTAAAGTTCGACAAGCCATAAAATATCTTAGGTATACCTACATCCATTATATTTGGAAATAGAGTTTACATTAGGTAATATTAGACATTAAAGGAATGAAAGGAATATTTTTACTTCACAAACTATATCTTATAAACTTCTGTTCCAATTTTTCTTTAGTTTTCCAGTTACTTTATATTCCAATAGGTACGAGTACCTACAAAGGAAAACTTTGAATGAGAAAAATATTTTAAATTTCCTTGACTAGAAATTTCTTTTTCAGCTCAAAGTCATTCCATTTTCAAATAAAAGTTAATTTTTAACATCCGGATAACTAAGCAGTCCCCACTAGCTAACCCAATAAAGTTCTAAGTTAATTAAAACGTTAGTTAGAAGCTTTATTGCTCTCTGTCGCTTATTAAGGAGACCAAAAAGGTCCGTACTTATTACGGTAGCAGCTTATACGTTTTGTTTGCGGTTACGGTTACCAAACTCTACATAATCCGAAACACTTTACGAGCTAAGTACCTATGTTTGTAAAGGCTATTAAATAATCATTTATTTACAAAGGTATTATTTAATTGTTTGAACTGACATTTATTTGTTGGGATCACATCTTTAAAGTTTTTGTTAAAAGCTGATAACTTAGTTTTCGATATATCGACTAAATCACTACGAGGTAAAGAATTAAGAAACATAATTATGAGTACCTATGATTTGTTTGAAAACAATTAGTTATTGAAAACAAAAAAGGCGTTTACACATAACAACTAAAAAAGGACAGGAGATGAAAACTACCGCATAAAAACACAAAGTAATCTTTTTACAAAAGCAAGTGGGCAAACACTGAAAGCGCAAGTGTTACGGAATGCACAACGGATCATTTATGGACCAAAGAAGTTTCTAAATACCACCGCAAAAAATTTGAGGCTTCATTATATTTTGCAAGTCATTTTTGTTTAAAAACATTTTTTATATGATAAAGATGTCGTTAACGAGTGCGCAAGGAGGACTACCACTGCAAATTCGGTTCTCCTTTGACAATAAGAGAAATATAGGATAATTGTCCACCACGCTGGCCTATTACTCGTTGCTGACTTAACGTGCCTTGAAGAACTCTCAGGTTTTCCCACCCTTTCTTATCGTGATTGAAAGCAGGCGATATTAATTTTGTAAAATACTTAAAAATACACAACTTAAAACGTCATTGCTGGATGCCGCTGGGTTTCGAACCCGGACATTTCGATTGATCGAGTTCTTAGCCACTTGGTTATCTTTTGGCGGAGAATGTTGGAGATCCTTAAAAGAGGCAAATGTCTTAGACTGCATGGTTGCTCATACCTCACCCCATAATCAAATAGGAGAATTTTCTATTCGCGGTCATAAATCATAGATACGCCCACTTAACATCATATCCGCTTTCAACTCAATAACTACAAAAAAAGTATTTATAACCTCACCAGAGTGTCCAAAAAAAGTAGAAAGCTTCAGTAAATACCGTCGTGATATTTTTCTTAACAGTAATCAGTCAAAGCAGCTGATCCGGTTAGCTGAACTCGCAGCAACTTTAAGATATTTTTTCCTTGTTTCAGGACAAATTGCTCAATAAACTGGAAGAAAATGAGCCCGAGCTAGCCACTTCGCCGGAAGAAGAAGTAAGTTTCTAATAATATAAAAAAAACCATAATAAAACGCTCTGAACCTCTGATAGGTATCTTATAGAACTATTAACTATACCTACTGGTAGGTAAATGCAAAAGCTTTTCTGAATAAAAAAAATCTGAATAGGATCTTTGCAAGGTAAGTATGTCGCACCTACTACGAGTAAGTCGAAAAAAAATTTAAAAAAATAGGTCGAGAATAATTCCTAACTACTAAGAATAATTCCTAACTACTGTAATTTTCGCTACAGGCCAATAATATTGAACAATCTAATGTACATATAGTACAATTAGGTAACTATTGTTTACGAGTTCCCTGAGAGATTTTTCTACGCATAGTCGTCTTACTACTCTTTAGAGTTTATTCATCCCAAAGCGTACGTGACTAAGTTTAAACTCTGAGCTTATGCACCAACCTAACCCAAATGATCGTACAAGACCCCTTCACACTAACTAGAAAAGTTACAACGGAATATGAATGCCGTCATAATTTTTTTGGCAACGTTTCCTTTATCCAGGTAATTTTGTCCCACTTTTGGATATATATTATATGCTTCTCAATTGCAGGGTGATAGCAGCATTCTTCACTAAGCTCCAATGTAAATACGTGAATGCATTACATTACAGTTGCATTACAGGAACCGCTCTTAGGCCCACCGACAGTATTTTGATGACATCTGTTTATCGATAATAACCGAAGTCGAAGGCTTAACTGGTCCTTCGAGTCATGGAATGTAACTCGCTACTGCTCCCACTAACGACATATGTACAAGTACAGACCACACAGGACGTTCCACCAAAGCGCATAGGAAAATACTGATATACTGTCTCCATAACCTTCGTCAACAACATTGACACGCAAGTCCAAAAACACCAACAATATTAGTGACAGGAAAAGGTTATTGACTCCATAGAAAACTTTGCACACGCGGATTCCTAATGACAAAAGTTAACTTCCGACAACAAATCACTTCCATTTCTGTTGAACTTGACCTTTCGTGACTTCTAAGTTATTTTTATCATGAGCCCAATTTCGCTTGCTGTTCCGAACTTGTATCTGCTGCAAGAAATCGCAATGACATGGAACGAAATGTTTCCAATTTGTCTGCATATTTCTCCGTTTAGGGCTTAGTCTTAGCAGATACTTAAGCAATGCCCTAGATCTGCTCGAAGTATTGAGAATGCGCTACGTAGCTACTCGTACATACCTACAGAATTATACATTCTTCCCAACTCTTTTTTCGTGACTCACTATAGTCCTCCTCATCGATTTCGATGACGGCGACCCCAGCAGTATGGTATTACTATTGTCTAGCGTGAGCCCTGATATGGCTTGCTAGACCAAACTTTGTCTTGAAAGTGCGGTTACAGACCACACAATATAGCTCTCCCGCAGCGTTGTATGTATAGTTATAGGAGCGCTTGGGTCTCTCTTTGCGTATTTGGCGTTTGGACCTAAGAACATCAATTCGTGACTCACTAAAGAAACTACTTATAAGGATAAACAAGTTTAATATTTTCTAAAAGTAAGGTTTGCTGATCAAGTTGGAGAAACGCCAATAACATGAAACTTAAATTTAAGCAATTTTACAATCTACGCTTTTGTACTCAAGAAAAATTATGATCGTAGTTATTTACAGAAGAATTTCCTCGATTAATTTTAAATTATTTGCATATTATTTTGAATTTCTTTTCACTCTTACGCTTGATTTTCTGATCACGACAATATGCAAAAACATAGATTCGGGATATCGCGATGTGGCCGTTATAAAACATTCACCTGTAGAATTGGAAATTGAATGGATCTTGCCCTTCTATTTAATAGGCCTTTTATCTAACTTGGGTATGAGTGAATCGTTATTTTTAAAAAAACTATCTCTTCAATTTAGGTAGATACCTACAGAAACATTCGCCGATGAAAGTAGAAATTGAACGGATTTTGTCGATCTATCTTTGGGTAATACTACCCTGCTACTGTGTAGACTAGATTTAATCGAAGCCACTGAAAACTTGCAGTAAAAAATATATTTTAATTTCCAGTGTGTAATATGCGTGAACGCGAAGGCAACTATGCAGACGTCCCCATGCGGGCACCGCGTGGTGTGTCGCCGCTGCTTCGTGAAGACCATCCAGATGGCCGTCAGCCAGCGCCTGCTGCCGCTGCGCTGCGTCATATGCCGCGCCAAGATCTTGCGGCTGCGACAGGCGCCGCGCTTGGTCACCAGCAAGAGTTGGCAGGTAAAAGCAACCTATATATGACATATGTATTCCCAGTTTGTGAAATGCGGCTGCCCCTACGCTGTGTCATATGCCGCGCGATTTTTGGCTGAGGCAGGCACCGCGCTTGGTCACCAGCAAGAGTTGGCAGGTATAGGCTCCCAACCAGCCAACCACCATACCTACCTATATTTCCAGTGGCTAGGAGACGTCTTGGTGTTCAATATACCTCAGCGCCTAAAGGCGAAAGGTTTCGAGCAATGTGTGTTGCAGTGATGAGTATAATACCTATCTACGGCGCCGAGACGTGGTCTTTCATTTTAAGCCTGATCCACATCCACTTAGAGTCGCCGAGCGGGGAATGGAGAGCTATGCTCGAAATTTCGCTAAGTGAAACAGAGTTAGAAGTGACGAAATTCTTATTAATAATGGAGGTTGTAAAGTTGCTTCCCGCCGCCGTTATACCTTGCCTTTGCATCATTCTTAAAGTGGGAATGTTGTGTGGGTTGTGGTTGGATGTTCACAAAGCTGCAGAAAGAACTTAATATCTGACAATTATACGCTGCACTATTATTTTGATACACCATCTTGCTACCCCATTGCCATTTCACTGATCTCCTATTTCAATTTGTTTTAATAATTTAATATTCCAGGTGTCAAGTGGCAGCGGCCGATCTTGGGGAGTGCCGGGCTCTGTGTCTTCTTATTCCGTTGGCGCAAGGTCCGTTCCGGCATCAGCTTCCCTCTACTCTGTCACTAGTGGAGAATCGTCTTTATCGGGTAAGCTTTCTTTGATCATACCTACATACCCTATGTAACCTGTAAGTTATGTAAACTTGTGACCCTTATGAGTTGTAACTTTTTAGCAACCCTCGTTCGTTGCTTCCCACACATTGTGATTGTTAAATAAGGAAGATTGTTCAGGAGTGATTCCTGTTGGTTGGAAAGCTTTGAGAATACATCATCACAATGTGTCTATACCTTATGCCCAACGTGTGTTGGCATTAGTAGGTAGTCTAAAGACTGTTGTAAATCGATGACCAACTGACTAACTGCTCAGATCCATTCCTTATCACAAATGCGCCCAGAATGCCCCTAGGGGTCATACACATTCAAGTACCTACTGACCGCGAGTAGTTACTCGTATCTTTCAAAAATAAAGACTTTTGGGAATAACCGCAAAAATTTACGCTCTACTCGCAATTTTGCTATGATAGATTATTTTGAGTATCCGCTGATTTCTATAATCTTCGATAACCATCTACGACACGTTTTTATGCCAACAATAACGTCATCTATCATAGGTTTGCAGACTGTCATATTTGCGTTTATTTAATTTAATCTTTCTCACTTTCCACAGGAGTATCTTCCGTCTCATCCAACAGCGGCGCCACAGTGAGCAACAACACATGCTCGACGAAGCTGTGCGGCGGCGGCAACTGCGGCGGCGCGTGTCTCGGCGCGGCAACGCGTGTGCCGACCGCCTCCACGCCGCCGAGGCCGCGCCAGCCCGCCTCCACTAGCCTCAGGCGGTCGCAACATCATAGCATGAAGGTATCAGGAATCTTTTATACAGATTTCACAGGATATTTCACAGCCCGCGTCCACCAAGCCCAGCCAGTCGCAACATCATGGCATGAAGGTAACAGGAACCTTTTTATACAGGATATTTTACAGCAATCTTTCAACACGTTCAGTCGGTCGCAACATCATAGCATGAAGGTAATCCTGCGGCTGCCAATGCTGCTATAAACGTAACCTTAGACAGTCGTTTGGTCCTAATTGAGATTGGATATGGTTATTAATATGACTGCAATCACGACTGCAACTGCAACCACGAGGCACAGAGTCCGCGCGTTTGATGGCCAAATCTACCCTATAAATGAAATCGCCAAAACGTTACAAATTTATCTTACCGTACAAACAAATGATAAAAATTAATATAATTTCCAATTTAATAAATATTGATCGACTAAGTAACTCTTGTAATTAATTATTTCAGGCTCGTCTTCAAGATTATCAAGTTCACAGCTACACCGGAGGGCCAGCTGGTGGAGAACCATCTGGCAGACTGCCGCCCATCAGAGAGTTTCAGAGAGAATTCCGTGAAGGAAGACGAGAGAGCGCCGCATCAGCTTCTGCATCCACTAGAATACGGTGAATATTATTGAGCCTTTTACATACTGAATACTTATATTACAATCACTATGGCAGTAATAATATTATTTGTGTCATTTTATTATAATAGCTATAAAAATATTTCTCTCCTATTTTCCAGATGTGCACAAAAGATCGTAACGCAGCTAGAAACATCACCACAAAAAAATAAACAACATTTCTTCCGACCATTGAAGCCCACCAATAAAGATGACCCACCCAAATCCAGAGATTCAAGCAAAGAGACTGAAAGAAAAAAAGAAACCCCCAAAGCGAAACCTAAGAAAGAAGACAAGAAAAAGAAAGAGACGGATGAAGCCGCCAAACAGGGAGAAAGAAGCAGAAAAGATGAAACAGCAGAAAACAAAAAGAACGAGATAGCAGAAAAGAAAAAAGAAGAAAAATTAAGATTAAAAGCCGAAAAGGAAGCCAAGAAAGAAGCAAAATTGCAGGCGAAGGAAGAAGAAAGGCAAGCTAAACTACAAGCCAAGGAAGAAGAAAGACAAGCTAAATTATTGGCAAAAGAGGAAAAGAAGAAAGCAAAGAAAGAAGCAAAATTAGCGGCGCAAGCAGAAAAGGAAAAGAATAAATAAAAATTTGGAGTTTAACATTTTATGCTGTAGAAAATCGTAGCCGTCTTTAGATAGTAGAATGAAATGTTATTGATGTGGAATGATAAAACAATTTTAATAGAATATGTATTAACAAATCGACATAGGGCTCTAATATTGTTAAAAGTAATAGTATACTCGACTAAATTTAGTTACTACTGTTACTAGATTATTTTAAATTAGAATTCAAACATTTTATCCATCTACAAAGACTAGGTTTTTGTTATTAAAATTAATAGCTAAGCGACTTCTTCAAGAACTGTTATTTATATTAGGAAAGTTGTATACCTACCTACAGTTTTAAAATCAAATATATTCCGATCAAAATATATATATTCTGGCTCAGAATTAGATATCCAAAATGTTAAAAAAGATTGTCACTTTAAATTTAACTAGAGCTACCCACACTTAATTTTTTGAAAAACTGAAAAACATGGCGGCACGAAAAAGAAGTGGATCCAGATTGTTTTCAGTAAATCAAAATAGGGCCTATACCGTAAGTCCATACTCTTCCATTAATATTAATCTGAAAAATAAATGTATTCAAAATGTAAGTACAATTATTACGAAATTTAAATTTTACTATCATTAATTTACTACCTACTTAGAAAAATTTAATGGCACTGTTTTTTTTTTCATTTTATGCACTATTTAATTTTTGGATTTTAATATTAATCTGAAAAATAAATGTATTCAAAATGTAAGTACAATTATTACGAAATTTAAATTTTACTATCATTAATTTACTACCTACTTAGAAAAATTTAATGGCACTGTTTTTTTTTTCTTTTTATGCACTATTTAATTTTTGGACGTCTGATTCTGAATCAAGATATATTTGTTGGATCATAGTTTGAACTTTTACAAACTGCGAAGACTGAACGAACGGGATAATGAAATCATATCGTTTTGTAATTAACTTCTGTAACATGTAGTTAAGTGCTTTGTGCATTTCTGCGCCGCCAAAAACCTTAAGTATTTAATATTTATATTTAAGTTTCGTACTTACATAAGTTGCTGTAGTTTTCTTTAGCAAAATAATAGAACTAAGATAAACTCATACCTTATTCTATTATTATTTCCATCTTGTCTAAGTAGATTCTATGTAAAACAGCTTCTTTCTATATTAATGTTACAAAAGCTAGTTCATTTAAAGACAGTAATATACCTACTGGTAATTGATGATCTAATCTTTCTAATTAATTACAAAAATATATACAGCAAACCTTCACATTTTAACCATAAATATAAATCATAACTCCCATCCTCGTAACAGTCAAAAGTAGGATCATATCAGGAAGCATTTAGTAAGTAACTAGATAAGTGTTGACATTAATTTTATAAGGTCTCCATGTCGGAATTTACTGTCAATCGTTAGAAATTTCCTGTAAAATTAATAAATACAATGTTACCATACTATTTGTGTTTTATTATATGTACGTTTAATTAGATACTGTTAATTGTTCCCTTATGATAGCCAAAAGAACATTAAAGCAAAGTTAACTAAATGATATATCTGAATGAAGAAGTTTTATTACCAAAATATTTATAGTAGGTCTCAATAACCTATTGTTGTTTATGGATAGTGTAACTATAGTTTAGTTGCCATGATATGTTTGTCTTATGCTTTGGATTAATACATGTTGCCGCGTAACCAAACTAAGATAAGGCTATCCTTACTGGTCAGCGTACATTCTTGAAACTCACTTTAAGGCTAATACAGTCTAAGTCACAAATAGATCATCAGATCATCTTGAGATTTGAACAGCAGAGCATGTGTTTGTGACAGTCAAATGTAAATATTTCGAAATCAGATGAACTATAGTACCTAATAAAATAACAACCATTAGGAGTCCAACCATTTATTAGCTCAGAAATCTACCATTAGTTCAGTGTTACTGGCAATCATTTCATTTGCAATAAAATATACAAGCAACAAAAATTTATTTATCTACAGGAAAATTATTTAACAATTCACTTGATTACTAAATACACTAAAAACGCTGGGTCGAAAAGCGAGTTTAATCCTTAACATCATCACCCAGCCTATTATAGATTTCGTCACCAGTTTGCTTATTGACTCTCAGGTATTTGTTGACCATGGGTCTGTAGTAGTAAGCCTGGTAATCCGAACGTTCGGCCATCTTTGCCTTTATTTGCTTTTCAAGTGCACGAAGCTTGACCTTCTGTTGTTCCTCATCCAGGAAGTGCATGAACTTCTCGTATTCCTGCAAACAACATAATAAATGAGTTAAACTTGTAGAGTGTAAAGGAAAATAAAATTAAAAGACCTTCAGTGGAGATGCAACACACACTAGGATAGGAATGTGTGCCCAGTGGCAAATTGAGAAAAAAACTTCATACATAATATTCAACTACCCAACAACAAAGTAACAAATACCCAACAAAGAGGCCCCAAACATTGATCTCACCCAGACCAGCAAAAGCTTCTTAACCTGTCGTAAAGCAGCAGGTTCTTCACATTTTGTTTTTTGGCAGGAAGGTATGGTTGCCGGAGATACTTTATTTGAGGCAAATAAATCTAGAGTAGCAAAGCACCTGCATACAGCCTAAGATTGGATTTCTTCTCTATTTGGGGTCTCATGTGAGTCTCCATGTGCTGCAGTAACCACTTAGCCTGCATGGCCGTTTGCTACTCAGTTGCTATAAAAAAACTGAAGTAAACACAGAAAACTTAATGATTACCTGTTGTGGGCTGTTGTGGATGTATCTGGCAATGAATCTAGTGATGGGGTGACGGTGATACTCCCAGTGCTTCGGCTCGTAACCGTCTGGAATAGGGGTCAGCTTAGCGGGGCCTATGAACACGTTGGTGTAGAACACAATCAGCCCCACCGGGATGAGGCCCACCATCATGTAGTAGTGGAACATGTCCTTGAATTTGTGCCATTGCCATCTGAAATGTGGTTATTACACCAATTATTTTATTGACAACTGTAAGTTTTTTTTATATTGTTACAATTGCAAATGACAAGGAAAACATCATGATTCTTCAAGGTATGTGAAATCCACCAACCCGCAGTAGGCCAGCATGGTGGAATAAGGCCTACATCACTCTCATTGTGGAGAAGAGACCCGACCCTGTAGTGGGTCATTAATGGGTTACTGACCAGGAGAAAACGTCTGAACAGAATTTGGACGTCTTTGGTACAGAGAGTTTTGAATTAACTTATCGGGTGCGTTTTGTTTAGACCGAATTCTTAATTTATATTATTAAGTAGGTAGATCACACACACACAGTTTGGTTAGACAAAATTGGTTAGATAATCACTGTTCTGACACTATACCTTGATGGTTGCAATGCCATTGTCTTTTGCCCATGAGCGCCATTGAAGATATTACTGGTAGAAAATTTAACATTCTGTGCTAAAAATGGTGTTTTGGTAGTAGGTTTCAGCAAATTAATGCCGAAAGATCGGCCTAAGGCGCTCCAAGACACCATTTTTCTGTTTTGACTGCACTGACAGGACACCGACACTCTGACAGCACAGCACAGAAGATATTACCAAAACCATAGATAGAGTAATTCAACACAGATAACTAAAAAAAAGAGTGAAAGTCCAATATGTTTGACAGTAACTAATACAAGACACAGAACCTCAATAAAAAAAGCATGAACTCGGTGGACCGTAATTTACTGTAATTTATTTGAGAAATGTTTCATAAAAAGTGTCGAAGTAATATAGTTAGTAAATAATAATTATCCTCCACATTTTTAAATTCTCAATAATTATAGTAGGTACAGTGGAACACCATGGACTTATTTACGTGTATGTAGTTATACTAGGTACCTGATTTCTATCGTTATCAATAGCAACAATACATTAAATTAAATATTTAACAGTTTCTGTTCAAAGTTCAAAGTCGACACTAATTCATTAAATATCTAAAGATACAAGTTCCTATCAAATTTCTTTATGGTTTTTAAACCATAGACAATGATATCAAATAATGATCAAAACCATAACATAGATCAAATTATCAAAAGCAAGATGGTATCTGAAAAAGGCGCCAAAGTTTAAATTAAGTTGGTACTATTCTATCAGACAAATAAAAAATACAACTCAAGATAAAAGCTACATTGCAACCTGCTCTGTATTCTATTTTTTTGCCATATTTTTTGGTATGAAAGTAAATTTGTACATAAAAGGCATATAGGCCAGATAGATTTTATTTTCTACACTTCAAATACACTGTCTATCCCCTCTGGTATCCTCGAAAAAATTATGCATATCACTTTAAAATCACTTAAATTATTTTATATTTATATAACAAGTCACCTGTTGCTTCTATTGTAACAAAACTAAAACAATGCGCCAAAGTATTGATTTCTCCACTGAGCATGCTCTGGGGCGTTAGTAGACTGATAAGCTGTATGACACCCACTCACTGCCTTTTATTGATACGCAGTAAATCTCTGTTCATCTTGAAATATTGTTTTGTTATATCATATTTGAAAATACCTGTGTTGTGAATAAGTATCATTTAAAACATGATAAACATCCGTGGTTAATATGGAAGAACTTCTGCAGGATATTTTTAAAGAAGCGACAGGGCCGAAGCTTTCGAATCTGAAAAAATCATGTCAGGAAGCTTTGGGTGAGATTTTTTACTTTTGTTTCGTTCTTATCATAATGCAATAAACTTTTAAGTACTTCGAATTTAAACTAGTATGGGTATTATTTAACTGCCTTCGTGGACACATTGCAACACAGAGCGAATCCGCTACATCTATTTCACGAATTTGCCAATTTTTTGTGTTTAAATCATCATCGATTCGTTTCGAACTAAGATTTTTACTCGCCATTTATAACTGAAATATTTGTTATTTTTTATGTGTCTAGGTATTTTGTTTTTTTTAACTGAAATCATTGTTAGTTTTTTTGCTCGACTTGGGTGCACTGCCCAGATGTTGTGTAAGCAGATTTACCTATATAAGGCATAATTTTAAGACATTTGTACCGAACACAGCAATGTTATTGTAGAAGTGTTATGCCTGCAAGAGAGCCACCCCCGTCGTCCTTCGCACGAGCTCCGCCGCGTGTGCCTGCTGCCCTTGCAGACCGCGCTCGAAACCAAACGACCCAAACTAGTCACTTACGCGCTCCAAGGATTTCATGTGAGTTTTATTGAGTCATTCAACGTAAACACGTCATATGACTTAGCTTATTGATCTAAGTAGGTATCTCTTCTTGGCACTCGGCTGTGTGTGCACGTAACAGAACTATTACAAAGCACACTCACGGATAGTAGTAATACTAGGTACTACTACTAATGTCTACTAATACGACTTATCTATAGATACCAAAAACATTTATCTATTCATCAGTACCTTTACATTCTTTTTCAGTAGACTAGGCAAAGTATCTCCTGACCTCATGATATTAACATTTCTGATAAGTTGCCGCTGGGCAAGAGGTATCAGTGGAGTTGTGAGCGGGCTGACTATGAACGAGAGCTGTTTTTACGCCCTTTTTGTCCTCCTGTCAAAGTCCTATGCAATTATCCTACCAGATGAAAGACTGTTCTAAAGTTATAAACTCAAAATGTCCTATGATTGTCATTCAATTTTTTAGACCTAGGAAAATACGTAACATTTAGATCACATAATTTCTTAAAAACTAGCATGAATAATTATAAATGGTATATTTATTCAAACAACCTTATACGTACGACGAAACTATGTACGTCATACACACCTACCGCCATGACGTATAATCATTACGTCATCAATATGAAATAATGACGCACTGAACGAAACCAACTCGTAACTGTATACTGATACCTCTTTTGTTAAGCTACGCGCGGATGGTTCAAGACCACTAGCATAGGTATCTCGTTAGTACGAGTGGGCTCGCGTGATACAAGTAGTAGCGGCTCCATTGGAGTAGGTACTCCAATCATTGTGACTGACCTGATTTTACTTTCCGATTGTTTCGAAAACCATCACAACATGAGACCATAGTTTTCCAACCTACTTTTAATGCTAAGTGCAACCTACTTTAAATTTCCAGAAGATTCTCCGAGACGACAGATTTCATAGAGGCATCGAACCCGAGGACGACTCGCTATGGATGCCTTCTCAGCTGCTGTGCGCCACCACATCCGTTATGTACCATCTTCCCGACACACAGGTAGATTCAGTGTGGTTTTCCTACCTGTATTCAAGACTGAAGCCTCTAAATTCTGAAATAACCCAGTTACATTTCATTGCTTTTAGTGAAATTGAGTTTTGAGTCGCTTAGAAGTTGTTCGAAGATAATTCAAATCAGTCTAATTTAAGTTTTTTCTATAACAAAATACACAAGACTTATCATTTATGAATGTTTCCTTTAAAAGTTTCCATAGAGTAATGCGTTACGTTACGAAGCGGTTATCCCATAAGAAGTTTTCACTGCAATCTATTCAAACTATACATCGTCTCCAGGTACAAATATTCCGCATGTACCTCTCCCTGGCGCTGTCGCCACGTCGCACACTGAACGGCCGCCTGTGCGTGTGGGCGTGCGGCCGCTGCGCCGAGGCCGCCTCCGCCGCGCCGCATGTAGCCGCGGCCGCACGAGCCGCAGCCGCACAGGCGCTGAGGGCCTATTGCGCACAACTAGGTGAGACTCTAAGATATAAATAATTAGCTATTTAGATTCCTTTGTTATAAAATGTGTTTGGAAGATATTTGTACAGTCACTCCAACGCATGCTGAACCGGCAACTCAGCGTGTCAACAGAAGTCATCAGCGCCGGGTTGTGTTACATAAACCTTGACAGCAATTTGCTTACAACTAGGTAAGATTTTTTTAGGATTACTTAACTTGCTTTAGAAGAGACTGAAAAGAATCAAGATAAATATAAATATAGGTATTTATGACCCTTTAACGCCAGAAGACCTGATCTTTTCAGGCGATGCAATATGAATACTTATACAATATCAAATCTGATTTTGATAACTTGGTTTTCAGACGAGGAGTACGAAGAGTTGATGTCAGAAGGATCTCCAGTAAGCAGGAACTACATCGTCGCTGTCGGCTGCTACAGCGAAGTTATACCAGTCATTCAATACCTCTGCAGCAGGCTGTCCGAAACACAAATGTAAGGTTACTTTTATTTCTTGTAGCTGAGAATGAATATTTAATCTTTAATATTTAATATTTATTTTATTTAAATTTTATCCATAGGTCGCTGGTTCAAATCCGGCTCGAAGGACCAATTTATGTTTGTTATATTTTGGTTTTAAAACACATCATGTTATTGTGTCTGTACTGATCATAGTAATTTTTCAAAGTTATTGACATTATCAAAACGTTATATATTTAAAAGAAATAAAATGAAAAAATATAAAGAGTTTGCATTCAACACTCATCATAATTTTTCTTACATTGAAACACATGTCCATCAACCCGCATTTAACCAGCGTGGTGGACCAAGCCCACATGCTTCTCATTGTGACTTTCCTCAGGAACAACGACATTGTAACTTCCTTCGTCAAATTGAAAGCGTCTTCGAGTCTTTCAATCTGGTGAAAGACATCAGGACCTCCTTGAAAATAAAATAAAATGGCATAGTTACACTCGTTATTAATACACAACCTTTTAAGAACTTTTTAACTGACATTAACAGATAAATTTTCTTACAGGATCCCCAAACAAAATCCTTTAGCCCTATTCTTCCTAGACTGCCTGTTGACTCTAATGTCCAGTCTGTCTGAACGAGTGAGTGGGAACTCGCACTTCACGACGTTCCTCTGGCAGAAGTTCTGCCCTTCATTGATATCCTTCTTGGGAACCCCGAGAGTAGACAAGAATATCAAATCAAGGTAAGATCTTGAAGTAAGAGAGAAAAAAGCTGGAGAAACAGATGATAAGGTTTAATGAGAAAGCAATCATTAAAAGACCAAAAATCGATAAAATAACACTCATAAAATAACATTACTTCATGTTTAGACATTGATTCGTTAATTCTAGCAGTAACAACGTACATTTACGGGCGGAAGATTTGAAAGATTTTGGAAAAATAAGTTTTGCATGAAAATTGAATTCTTACAGAGGTAGTTATAGTACAGATTATTGATCTAGTCCCATTTATCTAAAAAGGTATCCATACAAATTAAAAAAAAAGAAAGAATATTTTAAAGACTTCAAATAAGAAGTGAAACGTATTATTTTATTGTTTACAGAGAGCACGATGGTCACCTTGTAGATGATTCAGGTCGAGGTTCTGGGGCACTTGTCTGCGCACCAAGCTTCAACAGCAAGCAAGCCAAAGCTATTTACAGGTATATTAATAATATCAAACTAAATTAAATGATATCAACCCTTGATCCATAGCTGTCCACACTTTAGGTGAGTCTAGGGTGCTCTACTTACTATTTCACTAGACTGGTTAAAGACTTCTAGTATAAAATCTTAATGATTCGTATTGAAAAATCTTACTTAATTCGAACTTGCCTATTCAACTTAGATTCGTATACAGCTCTAAAATTATAAGAATGACGAAAACCTATACTTTTTGCAGCATCGCCAACCAACTAGTCCGTCTAGTAGGATCCACATCAAACCTTCGTCCAGTACTGGAGGCGTTGTACCATCGCATGTTACTATATCCACCGGTGCCTCACCGCGTGGAACCACTACGAAGCACGAGGGAGTTACTTCAGCATCCTCAGAGACTGCGTCAGCTTGTGTTGTTGAAGGATCAACCGGAACGCCATAGCGATGACATGGCCATTATAAGACTGTAAGTAGATTTAATACTACTTTACTCCTACTAGAAAGCTGTGATAGCCCAGTGGCTGAGAATTCAGCCTCTTATTCAAGGAGTCTGGGTTTGAATCCCAGTAGCACGCACCGATAGCTGTGTTAAAAAATAGGTGCGCTTTATAAAATTAAATGTCACTTGCTGTAACGATGAAAGAAAACATCGTGAAGAAGTCATATCGGAGATTTCACAAAATAAATGTTCTCAAATGCATGGTGTTCTCAAATTTAATCAAGGTGAATGCATTGATTTCTACCATGGAATTTCTGATCTACGGTCCATTTTGCCCTTGCTCAATTAGGTAAACAACGTCAAAGTCGTCCACAAAAACCTATATATATATCTGATTTCTGAAATGAGCTGGAAATATTGTATTTGTTTAAAAAACATCCTCTTCTGATTCTCTTCTCTTCTGATCTCTTCTGATGAAATAAAACAAAACATCATTGCTTTATGATGGTTTTAGGAGTTTGTAGTTCATTTATCATTATTACATTCGTTTTTTCCATCTTCAGGATCATGGATGGTATAGAAGAATGTGGTCGCAGCGGCAACCCAGAAGTGGTAGCGGCCGCTGTAGAGTGCGTGGTATCTCTGCTCGATGCCCTGGAGAAGCTCTGTGCTGGCAACACTGTGTACTTCTGTGATTATGTAGCCCACGTCATTCTGAACCATTGGCCCAAGTTGCAAGATGCTGACTACACTGGTCCACTAACGTACCAGACTTTGGCTAGACTGCCTAGTCCTTATAGGTAAGAAAGCAACTTTGTTTCTTTAATCTGGCTTAATTTAAAACGTATTCGTAGATTGTGATAATAGAAAAAAATCTGGGTATTTTTTCTTTTACTACTGTTATAACTTGCGTTGATTTATTGTTATTTACCCACATTGAATGGTTAATATTAATATTTTCTTTTACAGAGATGTCGTAGCTGTCTTGCAAAATAGTGACGACAAAGATCACGATTCTTCTGGTAAGTTCCGTTCTACTTTCTATTAATGCCTCTACTTTTATTCATACAGTATCGTCTTCAGAACTTTTTCTTTATTCGATTATTTATTCTTTTTTGTTGATGCTTCCTTCCATTCCTATGTTCCGTCTTTTTAATATACCTTACGTGAAATACACCGGTTTATGGTTACTGTACATAAATGTTAAAATAATAGGTAAATGAAGATAATATAATTTAATCTATTATTAGTAAACTACATACCTCTGGGTATTATTAGATGAAACCGTAGTTAATTTTCAATTACCTTATCTTTATAAAATGTTTTATTGTTATAGACACATCGGGTCCAGAGAACGTTAGTTCCGGGAGCGAGGCCGAAGCAGACTCCGATGCTGATAATGTATTCCTTCCATCTCGTGCGAGTGACCCGTCTCCTAATAAAAATGAAAAGGAATCACTCAATGAAAAGACTAAGGCTATACCGAAAAGTTTGAATTTGGGCAGGTACGATATCTAAATAAAACACAAGATGTAACGATCTTGCCGATCTTACCGGGTAGAAGTGCAAAAGGTTGCAGAAATTATCTAAGGTGTTTGTTAATCGATACTGAAAAAATCTCATAAGGGATCCTAGCTTTATAAAATCTAACGATGGCTTCCAGTATGAAACTAGAATTAAACACGATGATAAAAACTTGCAGACGTAATCTGTCTATATTCTATTCAATAACAATCATATCAATAACAATGATATTGAAAATCGACTTTAATTTTTTTACTAAGAGAATGAAAATAATAGTTACGTTTTCAGGTGCACCATAACGGACTGCAACGTAGATTTGGAAAGGCACAACGCAAGGCAATTCGTGAAGACTTTGCAGAACTCGCTTATACCGAAGCTCGTCAATTTGAGGACTTGCATAGAGGTAATTCTTCGCTTTTTTAGTGTTAATAAAAGAAAACTTAATCTTTATGTCAGACTTTTAACGACTGTAGAATTATCTAAAAGACATGAAATTTGGCAGAGGGAGATCTTATAATACAGTTTAAGCTGATCATGCTTTAAGTACAGCCATTTTTCGCTTTTAAGCCAGAGGTTTAGAAAACGTCAATAGTATCATTAAAGATACTGGCGAACCATCTCTTGATGAATAGTGGCAATTGATGATAACATTTTTATAATTTTAAATGTTTATTCCAGGTAGACGAAGCGATGCAGGACTTTGCTTCCAAATGTTGCCAACACAATGCCTCACAGCCACCTACCACGGCCTGTATTATGAACGCTGATGGGATATACTTGGCGACATATTCTGCACTACTGCTGACCTTGAAACAACAACGAATTCGGTTTTACACTGAAACCACTGTAAGTATGAGTTTGTTATGAACGCCCCAAAAATAGTGCCGCCTTAAAAAGAGTCCGTTAGTAATCTTAAATCGGAAAAAATTACAACTGGTTCAGATTATGTCGAACTGACTAAACTGATCTATTCAGACTGTAGAAAGGAGGGCGAACAGTTCTAAAAATGGTGCTATCATTTAAACTATCTTAATTCTTAATATCGTTGAAAATCATGTCACGTCACCGTTTTGTTTCTATTTTTAAAAGTTAATTGTTGCTTTCAGAAAGTCCAAGTTCCACTAACAGAAGATGAGTTCGTCGAAGAAGTACAAGGCAGTGGCGTCCTCGTGTATCTATCAGCCACTTGGCTCAGAGAACTCTACCAGCAAGTGCTAGCTCACGATCTTCTGAAAGATGTTCCTAATAGTGAACATCCGCTTATACATCTGTTATCTGGTAAGATGTCTCTTGTCTCTTGTCTCTTGTCTCTTACCATCTATGCTCTACTACGTATTGGGCTTTATTAAGTTTTAAATTTTGAAGATCCTCCTGCACTGTTTTCCTTAATACCTTCCAATTAAAAATGTAACTTAGTTACTTAGTTCTTATTTGATTTCTACTATTTTCTATCTTTTTAACTAATATTTTTGTTTCAAAATATCATTAAATACCTTGAATAAATATTATTAAAGTGCCCAAAAGAGCTTAGAACCCTTTATGGTTTTCCATTACACTAAAACTCACGGATATTTGCTGGATTACATTTGCTTTTAAATGCTTCAACCTTTTATCGCATTACAACTTATCATTCATGTTATATTTATAGATCTTGGCGGTTTAGACCAAAGCCCAGTAATGTCGGACTGGCAGAAGCTGAAAGAAGTATCGTTACCTTACAATACAACCAACGAGTCACCAGAGCATCAAGCCAGTTTAAGATGGGCTAGAAGGTAAACAATTACACCTATAGCTTATTAAACCTGTGTTTAGCTGATAACGCATAGATTTCCGTGTTTACATTAGCCTACGAGAAATCGTTACGATGGCCTACCGTTTAAACTGCACCGATAATCAAAATTGATAAAAACTGCACAGTTTTTACGATTTTTCAACGTGTGGGACGTACGACTAATGTACAGTTCGACTGCACATTTTTATCGTACAGATGAATCTGAACGTTTGTGGTAGGCATTATAGACTTCACTGTCAATTTTGCTTCCGAATCCTTTCTTCCTGGTTTCTGCATAATACATGTTCTTTTCAGTCCGGAGTTTTATAGATAGCTAGCTGATTCTTAGATAGGCGTGTTAATATTTTTACCTAATGTAGACAAAATTAATAAGATGCACTTTTTATACAGTTACATAATTCCTTTTAAAACGACTATCTAAAATATGATCTTTTTCTAAAAATGAAATATAATTTATTTACATACACAAAGCTTGTTTAAATTAGATACATATAAAACTCAATATAAAACCAAATGTATAATTCAAACAGAATACTGACCTGCGTTTGGGACTCAATGGTGACAGTACTGAGCGTGCCGCTGATAGGGTTCAGGAACAAGAAGCACAAACTGCGAGGCATCATCTCCAAGAAGATCAACACCTTCGGCAAACGGAAGCGGATCGCTTGGGAGGGACTCACCATACAGTGCCTCGAGGGATTGCACAAGGTACGTCTATAATTAAAGTAGCAATAATATAATGTCTACGTCTTAAACAAAATTTAAAGTGGTACCATTACATTTCAAAACTACTTTACAATGCCTTCAGAGACTACATGGTACGTCTAGATGGAAACTGAAAACCCCCTCTGAAGTTAAAGCTGAATACATGATCAGGAAATACGCTAATACTTTATTTTGGATTTTATATATGGAGTTCTATCAGAGGTCACATTTGGGTGCCTTATATTTTTGCACAATATTGAACTGAACCTTAAATTAAAGATGGTCCAGCTTAATAAATATAGGAAGCTTCCGGCATAATAAATATTTTAGAGGGATAGCAACACTAAATTGTCCAGGGAATTTCAAAACTTCAATTAAATTTTCAATTCCAGGCAGCTCGCATAAGCAATACGCTAAACCTTCAGAGTCGTTGCAGCAGTATACTGGCGCTGTTAGCAAACTCCGCCATATCTCAACCTCCCAATGGCAAGATTTTGTCTACCCACGCTCTGTCGCTTGATATATTGATTACAAGTAAGTTTTTTTACATCATCCGGCTCCTAGATGTCTCAAAAATCATTTTCAATTTCAATTTAATCGTGAAAAATAAATTTAAACAGTAAAGCTGTATTGATTGAACTCTATAATTCTTAATTTATCTTGATCAAAACTGTTTTCTAAATGATATCAATTTGCATCAGCAACTTGAATATGGAATAATTTGATTTACTTATGACGTGTTTCTTCCTTGTTAGTATCAGAAACAATGCTTAAAATAAATTAAACTTTGAAAAGGTTCGTCAATCTAGCGGTGTCTGTTTTTTATTATGTTTAGCTTTTGTATTTTGTAGTTATATTTAAAGATGTATCGTTAAGCTCCCCCTTCTCTCTCCTTCCTCTTTTGGTATTTTTGGTAATATTACCATTCTATTTTAACATCATATTTCCAGGTGGCCTAGAACTAGGGTCCAAAGCGCCAGAATGCTGGGAGCATATATTCGCTGCGTGTCAATACGTGTCCAGTTTCGAACACTCTCTGTTCGGGCAACAAGGCAACAATGCTACGCCCATAGTTACCATGCAAACTGGGAGGAATAAAACGATTTCAATACTTCAAGCTGACGCCAAATTGGGACTGGATGGGAGGGATGATGAGACTTGGTAAGAAACATATACTTAGGTACTTTTAAGTGTAGAATCGTGGTAGAATAAAGTTGGCACAGGTACTGGAGACTATAGCACTTCAACCACTTACTGCTAGGGTAGATGCGAAATGAACCAAAAAGCATTGTCACTGATATTGAATTTATTTATAGTGTCGACGTGTTCAACTTCCTGCAACCAGTTTTCGAGACCAACACTAACAATGACATGTCCGTAGCGAAAATCGTGGAGACTTGTCGGCAAGAAGTAAGTTATTGTTTGTGCTAATAAACTTTTAGCTGTTATGTTAGAATTAGTTTCTTGTTACACACAAGGTAGGCTCTCTCTAAAGTCGGAGGAACCTAATGTCTCAGGATTTTGATCATATTTGGATTTTATTTAATTTTTTTTTTTTTTTGAAAATATCTAGCTTAATATCTTTAATGTCGACAACTACGATGTGTCGGCTCATGTAGGACTATGTCATCGGGTTCTACAAAAAGGGTGTAAAAGCCTCTCCTTCCACGACTCCTCTGATGTTGCTTTTTGCTGATGTCAAAAGGAAACGTGATCACCTATCATCAGGTGGCCTGTCTGCCTGTTTCTTTGGACTTTATGATTATTAAAAAAACTATCCCGTTCTAGGGTGGGAACGTAATATCCGGTTCAGGCGCGGCTCGAGTGTGTTGCGCATTATCTGCAGCGGCTGATACTTTGTTCACAAGACTGGCTGCTACCACCACTCTGCCCACCCTCAAAGCAGCGTTACAACGATTGGTCGCTCATCAGAATAAACTTGTAAGTGGAACCCTATTTTTTATTGCGCACATCCTCTTAGTCTCCACGCTAGGATGTCTTGACTCAACGCGTAATGAAATGCATGACATTGAGATTTCAGATCAACTGATGGACTAATAATGAAACGAATAAAGATAAAATATTAGCACAATCCAGATTAGGAACAAAAATTTAAACTGAGCAGCCTAGGAGAATCTTTACAACGTTTTTCAGTAACCTATCCAGCTCATCTGACCACAAACGGCAAACAACAAACTATCTGCGTTTATATCTGCGTATATTGAAAGTTCTTAAGCAAACTTTCATTCCATCCCCAGCTATTCTCCTCGTGGGGCCAAGACCTAGCGAACAATAACGTCACCTGGTGGCGTCGTAACGCCCGCAACGCATCGGGTACCGCCGGAGGAGAGGCGTCACGAGCGTTATGTCGTGCGGGAGACGTTGCGTTACGATGTCTTAGAGCGGCTCGACCGTTGGCGCATCGCATGGCGATTTGGACTGTTGTTGGACCTTATTTTATGCAAGTATGTAAAAGTTAAGACAACGTGGAAATATGCTAGTCATATTGTTTCCGATATTTAAGATTTAATAGATACTTATGGAGAGAAAAAAGGTACTCGAAAGATAACGGCGTCTTGGTAAAAAGAGTACATGTCCCGATCAGGTTAAATAATCTCAATGAGACAACGGTAAACCGTCAAATTCAAACTGATGGAGTGACGTCTATCAGTTTAGATTCTGAAGCCCTGGGTGTCTATAGAACGCTGAATACTGAACTAGCATTCAGTAAACTATAGACAGTTGATTCTAAATACTGAACTAGTATTCAGTGTTCTATATATGATTTCCACAGGCGGCCTGCCACAAGGACATCCAAATATCGAGCCTAGCGATACAATGTCTCCACGACTGCGCGACTACGCTGCTGAACCAACAAGTAGAACTGCCACATTTCCACTTCAACGAAGCCCTGTTGAAGCCCTTCGAGAATCTACTCTGCTTGGAGCTGTGTGATGATGATATACAGGTATCTATCTATATTTAAATTTACGAGAAACATGGAGGTGATAATATTACCATGAGTATCTTTCGTAAATACTTTTCTCATCAAAAGACGTGTCAAAAAGGTGACAAAGAAACCCCAAGTATCCTTCTTACTCTTTTGATAAAAAAAATCGGATCTAATTGAATAAGTGCTAAGCTTTTGACATGAACTCCATAATCCTCCTATTTTCAATTACAAATATTTTATTACAATAACTTCCAAAATCTATTCTTTCCACTTTATTCATGAAACGTTATTAAAATGAAGATATTTTATTATTATTTTACAGGAACAAATAATATCTTGCATCTGCGAATTCGTAGAGACGAACCGAATGGAAATCCGTTCTGGGTGGCGACCATTATTCAACACATTACGCGCTGCCAACAACTCCAACCAATATTCAGCGATTCTTGAAATCTTCAAAGTGTTCCTCAATACAGACAACACTCTGGTATTTGCTAATGCAGCTTTAGACTGCATTCTCTGCCTCCTCAGCCATATCAAAGGCCTCCACTACGACGAGGTTCATGGCACAGAAGTAAAGCCAAAGAAAACGACTACAACTCCACAACCCAAGCCTAATGTAAGCCTTAAGTTCTCAAGGAACAGCAAATTCATACCTCTTAATGAAGAAAAGTCTGAGAAGGTTATCGTAGATATGTGCAAGGAAGCCTTATATCATCTGGAGAATTGTGCCGATATTCTCTCCATGATGTATAACATGCCTAAGTGCCCTATCTTCAACACTGGGAATAGAATAAACGGTGATTTGCCCTTGTCTGTTGTGGATCCAATTATACCGAGCCCTTCACTGGACGTCTCAAGGTTTATAGTCAATGAAAACTGTGAAGAAGAGATAATTTCATACAAAAAGCTGTCTACCAGTCTTCCCATTACCAATACGACTAACAATTGTCTTTTGAAACTAGATAGACCGAGCAACATTCTAAAAGTGTGGTATGTTTTGATCGAAGGACTTATATCTGCCACTGTCGTTTGCTCCAAGAAAAATCAACCTGCTGCTATGGAAACTTTGTTCAAGTTATTGAAAAATTCTGCTACGGTCCCCGGGGCATACTTTGGGCTACATTGCATAAATCATTTGCTCTTACCCACAGTTCAGAACTGGTTACGCCAAATCGCTCATGTGTATACCCACTGGGATAGTGTGATGCCGAATTTTAAACAATGTTGTGGAATGACAACCGACACGATTGTGGGATATCTTCACCAGTTGCAACAAATAAATATCGAAAGATCAAAAGTCGATGATGTAACCGATGGGACTGATATGAAACCCATAGAGAGTGCGGAAGTCACGTTTGCCTTGAAGCAAATATTACTAATTTTAGTGGAATGTATTGCTCAACCTCAGGAACCAATAGCTAGATTAGGAGCATCTTGTATAAGGCACATCATTCTTACATCAGGACACTTATTGACTGATAAGCAATGGGAAATTGTCTGCACAAGTCTCCATAGAGCGTGCAATGTCAGCTTAAGTCCCTTGAAACAGCTGACTTATGCTTTCAAAGAGAACTCTAACAGTTTTTATGGAGACTTAGCAATCGTCAAGGTAGCAGCGCGAAGGGATTGCTCCGTTAACGATAACGTTAGGCTTCATGCTATGGCGCAACAAGTGTTTCTAACTGAGCAACTGAGAGGAGAAGGCCCAGTGAAAGTAGCTAATAAGAATAACCAAAATTTAATAGACGACAGAAGCTATATTTTCCTTATTTATCTACAGGAATCGATAAACTCTCTTAACCCCGAGTTATATACTGTTCGAATTCCAAATAGGGGACTGATCGTTGGTTTATTGGCTCATCAGATATTGATTCAAATAATTGCCACTGTACTGATGCAAGCGTCAACTGATGTGTTTCAAGGAATAAATAGTATTTTACTCGAGAGTTTAAAAACTGGGACTGTGGCTTGTAACTATAAGTTTTTTTTGAACAAAGATAACGTTGATTTATTGTTGAAGGGCTTGGAATTATCTTATACGAGGTCTATGCAATTTGATTCGAGGCCAGGTTTAAAATTCCTCGTACAGAAAGTATCTAATTTAGATCACGCTGCAAACTTATACAAGCAAACTTCTTCATCGTGGTTGATAAAAATAATAGCACTTACTGAAATATTTTTCAGTGGTGTCTATGAATTCAAACTGAAGCCTACGGACATTGTGATAATTCTAAATAATTATACAACCACATTGAATTTGACGCTAGAATACGATCAATTCATCATGAAAATATTTGATTTGAAAAACACGTGGGAATTACTTTGCAGCAGCTATGTAAAGCATTTTATTAATGTGTCAGATTTTGAAGATGAAAATGATGAAAAAGATAGGATTTCTTGTAGTTCAGTCGATACTGATTCATCGACGAATAATTACGAACACTTTTATGCGCCAAACGAAGCAGTTTCTGAAGAAGTGCCACACAATAATATTATATACACTGAGGCTGTCATTGAAAAAGAAATGGAAGAAGAGACTGAGAAACCTAAACCTTTTACATTTGCTGATTTTAAGGCTGATATCAATGCTATAAAGACAAATAAACCTGTATGTGAGGAGGAAAAATCAAAGACGCCTGATGCTAGTTCCGATGATAGTCTTATAACAGAAGATATAGAAAATGCTTCTAAAATAGAAGAAGATCTAAAACATAACCCACAAAAAATAACCGAAGACAATAAAAATGAGATTTGTGTAAAAATAAAAGAAAAGTTACCGAGTGACAGTGATATGACTACTCGAAAAGTAAATATCACTATTTGCGATCCGCCTGCGTACGACAAAAATAAAAATGTTGAACCCCTTATACCACCGCAGCCAGTACCACCAGAAATTGAACAGCAAAGAACACTTAGTATTAACAAGGTTGGTGTTTCCATTTATTTATTGTTTTTGCCGTTGAATCAAATACTCACAGTAAATTTAGGTATTTTGTTCTTTTATGGACTAGTAACCGTTTTATATTGAATGAATGATAGAGGAGTTAATTTTCTGGTTATACATTTCCTTACCAGCCACACTGCTCTTGTTTTACATTTCTGATATGAATATTACAACATTTTGATTAAAGTTTGGACGTTCGAATTCTGTATAACATTTCCAGGGATTAACTACAACATTTGATAGCGAATAAGTGTAAGTGTGTGTAATATCATACTGTAAATTGTTTCAGGATACTGAGGTGCAAAGAAACTGCTTCCAAAATATACTAATGGCATATCTGGAATTAGTTTTAACTTTTTCTCTTGAGAGGTTTCAATTGGTGCATCCAGTGCTTCAAGAGGGATTTGTTCAACTTGCCAAAACTGTCACCGACCCACAATTACTGGACAGAATCCACTCATTCTTCGATAAGAAGGACCTTACTAGCTAAAGTATATATTTTATTATCAATACGTATATCAATATTCCCTTTAAAATGTTAATTCAATAACCTCCCAGTATATCTTGTAAAACAAAATAAAACCATACTATAAGTATCCAATCGTCTTTTTATTTCTCTCATTTCTCTCAGCTTTAAACATAAATATAAAATTTTCCTTTTAAACACATCTTAACATTTGTATCAACAAAGTAACAAATCAATATTCGTAATACATACATATTTGGTATAAGGACTATACTCCATGCGTTGTCTTTTGTAAATGTAAATGTACTATAAAATGCAAACTATCTCAGTCAAATTACTTGCAAAACTACATCGCAAATAAAAGATATCTAATCTCATACATGAACTAACAGAGATGGCACAATGAACTCACAACAAAATAGTACATTACACGTTATGATTCTACTATATGGACTATACCTTTGGAACACGCACCAAATAGTACAACAATCTCTACTGTTCTTACAATGGCACTAACATTTGGTGTAAAATATTTCATATATTTACATCAACTATTTACATAATTTATTTACATATCTAAACCTATCTTAAAATATAAATGCTTAACGATAATATTAAGGTAACAAAAGACGCTGTAATACAAGTTGCAATACTTGTTGGATAAGTATGCACGATCAATGCATAGGATAATGCACTCAGTCCCAAATCAGTAGTTATTAACGCGCTATCCCTGTTAATCAAATCGGCTAATTTCTCAGCTTCTAAAACACAAATTTTTAATTGTAAATCTGTAGGTTCTTCTAATATACTTTCTACGGTAACAAAAATTTCTGTCTCTATGGTCAAATATCCTCTCAGTGCGCATTCGGCGATTTTGACGTGTCGTTCTAATGCACTCAGCACGTTATGCAAGTTAATAACACTGGCCGAAATGTTAGTTCCATATAGCGCTCTATCGATTTGTTTCTTTGAATAGAGAATTCTAAGTGCACCTCCGCATCTTGGGCAGCACGCTCCGGGGGCTGTGATACCCAGACATTTTTCCTTCTTTAGTGGAGGGCAGATGATCCTGTCAAATTGACATTTGGGTTCCATGAGGTCCGATATGGGCCCGACAGCGTAGCAAGGTCCGAGATAGTCGACGCTGACGTACTCTGCCCATGCGGCACATTCAGACCCGTATGTGATACCGTTGACCCCACAAACTGTGCCGACCTAAAGGATTTACAAAATAACAATATTTATATGAAATGAGATGAAGCTGAAATTATGAAATTAGTAAAAGTCTCATAATTATCATACAACAGAGAACACATTGAGAATATTCATAGAAGAAGAAGAAGAGAGAATACTCACAGACAGACATCCCTGCAGACAAGGTCCCCAGTAGCCTAGTTTCCGTCCGCTCATCACCAGATGGCACGGGTTGGCGTGGGTACGTCCGTCAGTGTCGCATACTGGCATTGCTGGTTGTGCGTTGCAACTAGTCGTGTTAACTGTAACAAAAATTTGGATCAGATAGTTGAACAGGGTAGTAGAGAAAAAAATGTTAAAGGATTTCAGTAGAAATACTTCCGGGAGGACGCCGCGTTTAAGGTACTCTATATCTTATTAAAGATAAGAACTTTTCCAAAAAGTATTTTATGTTTGAGACCACCATCGTAGGCCTCTGAAATTGTCAAGCATTCAATTACAACCTTAGAGACAGAGCTTCTGTTCCGTTTGACGTTAATGTCCCGGAGTTGCAGTAATCTTTTAGTAAAATCGGCATAACGCTTCGGGTAGAAATTAATTTTGCTGCCTTTTAAACATTCTAGTTTCAGCACTTCAAATGCACAACACGCACGACATCTTCAATTTTGTCACTTTAAGCCATTGGGATAAGGACATTATTGATGAAGCCGAGTTCTTGTTACAAAATCTATAAATATTTTGCGTCGTTAGCATCGCTATAAAAGTATCTAAATCTGACTTTTATCAGACCTCAGAGTCAGGTCAAATACTTTTATAAATATGTACTGTCTGCCTTTTTATATCGTCGTAGCTCAAATGCGGGTTGAAGGCACAAAGACAACAACGTTTATTCGCACGAATATGGGTTAGTTTAAGGTTACCATAATAATATGAACCTTTTCAGGTATGCAAGTTTTACAGTAAAAGGATATAAAATTTAATTGAAAACAATGGTATTAAAGCAAATTTTACTGCAAATATGCTGCGGGCAGGAAGTCTGCAGGCGCGACAGGCACACGGAGCGCGCCGGCAGACACGCGCGGCGAGCGCACGCGGCGCCCGCACACGCCGACCCCACGCCGAACTCCAGCTCCGCGTCCGTTGCGCCAGCACACCTGCAAATTGTATTCCTTTAGAACAATGCATTTGAGAACCAGGAGCAGGAAACCGTTCGATTATTGTGGATACTGTAGAATAAAGGTGACATATTAGTGTGTCTAGTAGGAAAATTCCTAGGACAGATAGATAGATAGATGGTCGACAGGTGGTGGGATGTATCATGATACGTAGTTTTCTAGATCGCTAGCTATAAACAAAACTTCGTAATATCGTAATTGGAACATGGCCACGCCCCAGGCTTGGATTACCTACCCATTACCCTGCGTAGAGATACAGGCTGAGCTCTCTATGTATTGTGTTCTACCGACTCTACTTTGAGCACTAAGTACTAAGCCGACATCGCACCAGTGACCCTCCCAGTAGCCTGTGTCCATAGGCAATGGTGAACACTTACCAGCATATTATGGTCCATTTGACTATAATTTGTCTGGTGTTCTTTGTAAAAGAAAAACTTACTTGGCGAGGCATGCGTTCGGGTAGAGTCTCGCAGGGGTACGCGCGGGGAGGTGGTGGGGGGGACAGTTGCAGGGGAGACCAGTGAGCAGCGCCCCCCGCCCGCACGCGCGTCTCGCACACACACGCTCGCCGACTGCACACCGACACGCGTTGCACTCCATGTAGTACTTCTCCCCTGAAAATATTTAAAGGGTGATCAGCTAGACGGAGCTCGTTAAGGCTCGTTGAAGTCTGTCTGGGCAGTAAAGGCTGAATGTGTTGGCCGCTGTTATTTAATGCCGCCAATGTTCTTTGGAACAACGTAGTAGAATACGCTTCACTACGGAACAACGTCTTGAATGGCTCCTGTTATGGCAAGAGACCCTTTGAATTGACCAACACAAAATAATGACGGTAATCACGCAGAAAGTTAACTACCAAATGTTAGAACGATATCCAACCCCTGATAATGTCAATGATTTCGTTTTGTAACAATACTTTGAGTATGAATTATGAACGGTCAGTACAATAACGTTCCACTTACCGTGTCTGACAATCTTATCATGGAGTCGGCAGTTCTCAAGGGTTACACTTGGTAGTGGCTGACAGTGGCCCAGCCCTTTGGGTCCGCAACGGCACACCTTGAAGCAAAGCTTCTGCGACGCACATGGCATGGGAACTCGCACCCATGATCCAATAGGCACTATGTATGAACTGCCATCACCTGAAAACACCAAATACCATCATGTAACTTGGAATGAAAGAAACTAACGGCTATAGAATATGCTTTCCACAGAAGTTTGAAGTAAACATAACAAAACGCTTAGTTTAGAGGTGTTAAATTCCATAGTCTGAATTGTGGAAATAGGCCTGCCGGACATAAACCTCCACTAATTCCACCTATACCAATACTGGCCCTGATCGTTCTGATTCCGGAACCATAGGGCTTCCTTCTAATTTTTCAGGCCATTTGCCTACAGTCATTGTATTAGGTTCTTCTCATTCATCGTTCTGATATATCCAGTGATGGTTCCTATTTTGCAAGCCAAGAGTGATGACATACATTACTCTGAATGACGTACATTAAATTTTAGGTTAATCGTACCCAACGGACATCCATCAATACAAGTGTACCGAGCGCAAGCGCCGCCATGAAGACAATTTCTGTTGATGACACAGAGCTGACTGGAGTTGCAGGGCGAGCCTGAGCATGGTGACGTCACTGCCTCGCGAGCTGATAGCAGTGGTGGTTCGATACCTGGATGTAAAATTATATGCAATATAATTAGTTCATCATTGATTTTAAGAGTGCCGGGAGTTTTTTTCCGTCCGCATTTTTCTCCTGGTCTAAGTTAGCCTGAGGGGCACCGAAAGCGGATGTTAGATGTAAGATAATATTTTATCATGTATGACGTTCATTAAGTGTACACAACTCGTACCTGACAATGGATAAAAGACTTTGATTTTGATTTTTGATTTTTATAATGAATTAACATTTAATTTTTTTCATTTCCACAATGCATGCCTCTGTTCCGTTTTATAAACTTTCTTTGCGTTACATAGAGTTGGGGGAACCTCGGCACCGATCGTCTTCCTCTCGTACTTGAGGTAAAAATTCGAAACAGAAGCTTAGCTTAGACATGTTTTACATGTACCACAACCAGGCACAAGAACCACACCAAACCATCGCAAAAAAAAGATAGTTGGGCTAACATGTGAAATTCACATGGTGAATAGTATAGCTGCAACTTAAAGTGCGAATTGCCAGTTAGGAGTCCTAATTTAGGTCAGCGCCATTCAAAGAGCTGTTTTAAGAATAATATAAAAATATAAGAGTTTTATTGCATTGCGGCAACCACAGGACAAGACCAAATATTACGCCTTGTCCTAATTGACGAGTCGATGGACGACAAAATTGGTCGCTAGCGACAAGATGCGACATTTTACGCATTTATAGCAAGTCCATACGAATTTTCAGTTAGAAGAGATCTATTCTAGCTGTGTTTAAATTTTGTCGCGTTTGTTGGTCGGTCGCATAACAAAGGTTGTGTCGTGTAATTGTTGCTGTAGCCTTAGCCCCTTCGTACCCAAGGCTACGTAAGTCTCCGATACTAACATTAGTTACAACATTGTATTCGACATTAGTATCGATGCCGACGACGAGTTCGACGCGGGACTAATGTCGGCGACGCGACTAGTGTACGAACCTTCATGGATTTGTAAGGCGGTAGTCGTGTGGAGATTGAAGTGGTCGAGTATCGAAGACTTGCGTAGCCTTGTGTACGAAGGGGCTTAAAGCTACAGACACTCACTGGGCGCCATGAAGTCGGCGAGCGGCACGCACGGCGCGGCGGGGTGGCGCGGCGCGAGGCGGGCGCACAGCGCGGCGGCGGACAGCCCGCGCGCGCGCCCCCACTCCACGCACGACGACACCAGCCGCGTGCACTCCTCCGCGCACAGCAGCGAACTGTGCTTCTGTCACATACCCTCATTTGACAGATGGTGCACAGTGATAACAGTAACTTTTGCTTTTAAATCTAGTTTAAATTGGGTGCTATGAAGAACTAATAAATCATTCTAGTAATTATAAATGTGTTTTAACGTGTCTGCAGCTAAAATTAACTGCAAACATTCAGATTCCAATTAAACGTTGCATATAAAATTACATGAAAATTACCTCACCTTCGCAGTACAAGGCTTTACATGAAGTGCACACGCCACGCTTTTCCACACTTCGCTGTTGCATTGACTCGAATTTTTCAGAGGTAGTTGCATTCCAGCAATTGTCACAAACCTGTAACGTAGAAAAAAAACATTTGTTAGTTAATGGCTTGAAAATTATTTTGAGACAAAATGAAATAACATACTTTCTTCATGACCTCTTAGACTAGATTTAAAGGATCCGCCACTCATCAAAAGATGGCATCACCGGTATCGTTACACATTGCAAGACTAATTACGCTAATAGCCACTAAAGATGGCTAAAAAATCTGTACAACTAATTCGTCTGTTCTACTTCTTACCCACTGCCTTTTTGCTCAGCGACAGCAAGGTGAGCATCCAAGTCTGCCTGAGCGCTGCAGGACCTGAACAGTGTGGTGGGCCTGTTGTTCAACTGACTGCAGTACGTAAGGCCGGCGCACCCCAATGTGCACGGAGTATCCACTGGAAACAAAAATATTCACAAGTATAAACAAAGTATAAACATATAAACAAAAATAAATACAGATGGTATTTATTAGGGTAAAGAAAGTGAGCTCCAAATTAAGAGATCATGAATACGACGTCAAACACATCGATAATCATCACTTTGATATCGAAAATATTTCATCCATCTTCGTAAATTCTATTTAAATATCAAAATTCTTTATCATCGTCTCCTCTATTTATATCTTCTTATTCTTCCTAATGCTTGTGCACATGTTTCAGGTCAAAAATACCATGAAATCATAACAAGAATGTTATCCATGAAAGCTTAGTTTAGTACACGTGGTCTCAATGTCATCAAATCTTTATACTGATCCCTATAGGCTATAAAAATTCATAAAGAACAAAAATTTACCTTCTTCTATGCACTCTGCTAATTCCAACTCTTGAGGGTCACCCATGCATTCATTGTAGAACTTCTGCCAGCTAGTTTGCCATTCATTGTTAAACGTACTGAAGCACAGTCTTCGGCAATTAATCGTTGTCCCCTAAAAAATAGGAAAATGAAAATTCTTAATCAAGTGTAGTTCAACAAAATACCAATTAGTTAGGCAGTTAACAAAATAAGAGCCTAGGACCGGGTGAATTAACGTCGATTAGGGGAGGCCCATATCCAGCAGTGGTGTGGAAGGGCAGAAATGAAAAGAAAGAAAAAAGGAAAACAAAATATTTCTTCTGGGAGGAATCTTGGTTGTAACTACCTTTTGACAGCAATGTAGTTTGGCCACATCATGAGGTATGACATCCTTGGTGTCAGGTGGCGAGTCCTTCCTCAGAAAACACTGCCACATGTTATCATGAATCGCTGGTGCTCCACACTCCTGTGACAAAGCCTCAGCTATCTCCTGAGACTCCCCGGTACGACGAAGAACTGTTTCACAGGTGGACCTGCACTCTTGACTTGGAGATTCTTGGCAACAAGGCAAATCTGGAAACGAATACATTTTTTAATTTTTTTTATATTAACTTACTCCTAAAAAGGAACATAAGGAAATTTTTCACGCTTCAGGCCAGGCATGGCGTATTTCCATCTAAAGAGCAAATATGACAGTAGTATGCCAATATGGCAACAAGTTTTTAACCAGATCTTCTGCGAGTAATTCTTACCGTGCTACGTATAGTAACTTCCAGCAGAGCTCGTGATAATTTACACCTAGATTGATTCGAGTTTGGAATCGTCACCATTCAGCTATACGTACATTTGGACGTGTCAGTGTGCAGGGTAGAGGCAGTCAGGTCGCGCAAACAGTGTAGCAGTGCAGGCGAATGTTCGCACGCTTCTGCAGCGCGTTCCTTCGCATTGTTGTCGCGCGCGCCACCACCGTGCCAGAGTACCCTCTGGCAGGACTCGTGACAGCTTATGGATTGAGTTTGAGCTGTGGACAACGGTACAATACTTGTTGAAAAATATTAAAAAACATATTTTTGGGAAATCTATTAATAGTCAGATACTATGACTGGCTGTTTCAGGTACCTCTAAGGAAGCAAAATTCAAAAATAAATAATACTATTAAAAATTGTGACTGAACCTCAACTATTTACAATATTAGCTTTGAAGAGGCTTTAAAAAGGTAACTTAAATTACTTCGAAACTCATAATAATTATAATAACTTGAAAGGAACATATTAAACGATCTATTTGAGCACGTAACTGGGATCCAAACCAAATGCAGCAATTAAATGATATCAAAGGATGATAACCTCTACATTTGATGTGTAATTTAAGCAATTCAAATCGGACTGAGTGTTTGTTATTGCTATCACTGGTTATCAGAATTGTTCTCGTATTTTATTAATTGAATTCTATTGTGTTTTTGGGTAGTGTTTAATTTATTACTTCAATTCAGTTTGCTTCGTATTCCGAATTGCTGGATTTCGTATTTCATGCCTTCAATAGGAAATGAAGCTTTCAATAGCTCGTTGCGCTAGTTACATCGATAGTATCAAGATATTTGCCGAAATTGGATTCCACGCCCCACTAACCTCTTAAAGATCCCCAACTTCTTGAGAGAAGATCGGAACTTAACTTTCGATTGCTGATGATGCCTCGGAAACCTCCCCAATTACAATACAATAAGTGAACATGCTTGGGGAGCGGCCGTGTTCTGATTACGACATGTAGGAGCTTTGTATACAATAACAGCGATGTAGAAAACATCGATAGCATGATTCAGGGCACCCCTGGCGCCATCTCTTGATGAGTAGCGGAAGACGGCACACCATACTTACAACAACACCACTGGGCTTCCTGTTGGCGCTGCACGCAGTCGAAGAAAGCGATCTCATCGGACCTCCTACAGGCTGGGGTGAGGGCTGTAGCGTCGCCCGCCGTCGCGCAGGCGTGCCGGCAGGAGGCCGAATGGCCCAGCGCACAGCACGCGCGACCCCACCATCCGGAACCAGATACCACTTCTAAAAGAGTTTGAATAAGAATGAAGGCAAGATACATATAATAAGTGACATAACTTCTGGGATTGATCTGGGATATATCCTCTTATCTCGCTGTTTAAGAATTTCAATAACAATTAAGGCAAAATTCGTAAGTGCCAACACAAAACCTCTGGGATTGAGTCGGGAAGATCTTACCCTCGCTGTGAAAAAAATTTCCTCATGACTTGCAGTTGTCGGAGAAACTGAGGCAAACACCTGAGTTCCTAAAACAGCAATGATGCGTTTACTCATTCGATGAATTACCTCAGGTAGTGTTTTTGCCTAAGTGTCCGTAGGCTACAGTGCTCACTTTTTCGTCAGGTTGTCTGCATGGTCGTTTGATAATACACACTTCTGTTTTATAAAAGCCGCTCCAATGCTTGACACAGGCCCGTGCCTGTGCGAATAAGAAAAAAGGTCCAAAACCATGTTCTTAGGTAAATTAATATGGTCTCAATAAAATACCTCACATACCTCGATCCCATTAGATTCCTTACTTTTCATCAATAAAATGCATTATACCTTCGAAATAAAGCACTGCGGCTTATTGCATGACAAAAAGCATGGTGATCAACTGATCATGCCCCGGATGAATCGTCCAAAACAAAAATTATAATCGTGCGAACGCGCTTTCAAAGTACCTCAGTCAAATTAACAAGAATACACATTTTTGTACCTACCTTGTATTGTTTGGTTCATGCAGATCCAAAACTCTACCTGAAAAAAAAGAAATGCCTATTGATCGAGGATATTTTTTGTTTTTATCTTTTATTCGATTTCTTTGATCTATTTTAGGACGTAACTCGATACTGGGGTAACCTTAGATCGGAAACCTCCCCAATTACAATACAATACCGATAGGCGGTTTATTGACTGATGTATAGAAGATTCGATAAAAAGCACAGATGTGTGTGAATAAACCATATCGACTTACAAGCTTCCTTCAATTTGAGGCGGAGGTATTAAAAACTCAAAAGTTAAGCGAATTCAATAATGATCGGAAATACCTTCGGTCAAAACTGTGCAAACAACCACGTGAAGACCAGTAAAAATACTAAGGCGTTAACTATTTTTAATAAAATGACTGTCACTTTTTCTTTTATTAACGTTCATAATATTATGAAGTAGGTGGATACTTACTAAATGTGGCGAACAGAACTTGTATATGTTTTGTATTCTTTCCTCCCTCATAGCTGAGTCCGATGCTATCTCTACCAAAGACATCTGGAACAAATAACAGAAAATTATAATAAAATAAATCATAATATAGGTAATCGCTTCACTATGACATTCAAAAAGGGCCTTAAAAGAGCTCTCCTTCAAAGCCGGCAACGCACTGGACTACTCTGATGTGGACGTGTCAGTAGACGATGTTGATCTCTTACTATCGAGTCTGTGTGTTTGCCTGCGCTTCTTATAAAAACAACTTAACGTATTCTTTCCACTCCTAACTAAAAATTTCTGTATATCCTAATCATGATTATCAAACATTAACTTAAAACCTTTTCAAAATTCGATAAAGACGTCTACTTTGAAGTTCTAATATGTATATCCCTTATAAAAAGTAACTTTGAAGTAGTTAAAAGACGGATAGCCAAAAAGGTTGGTAGGTACTTTAAATTCTTTTGAACTGATTCGAACTTTGAAGAGTCGCTGGCTGTTCTTTCGGTAATAAGAAAGGCGGAGATTTATACTACTTATGTGACGTTTCACGGTAAAATAACAACAGTAACAATAGTAAAATATATAACCCAAAAAATATTGGGTAAAGGTATTTTTTAACAACTTCTTATCTCTAAATACATAAAAATGTAATTAAAGTAATTAAAAAAGTTTTTGACTTATTTAAGCAAAGTTATTGTAAGGTATCTGCGCACACTTCCTATGAAGTATATGCACCAGAAAAATGTATTAGGTACAACTTTTAAAAACTACGTTAAAACTTTACTGCTGGCTGCCTTCATGATCAGAAGAGTAAACAAGCCGATTAAAACACGAACTCACACATTCGCGCTCATTTTTAGTTGTAAAAATAAATTCATCGGCGCATAAGCTATAAATCATACGCCAGACACTTAGCTGTAAGTAATAAAATTTACGCAACAAGAGGGGACCATGTCCGGATGTAAATAAACACATGTTACTCAGTATTGGAGCATTTTAAACATGCCTAATTAATTTATGAACAAAGCAGCTAATATTTTTGTCCCGCTTTCTTTAAACAGGCAATCAAATAATGGCTTATTGCTTTTACCACTAAACAACCATAGGTACAAGACTACAAACAAAAGAAAATATAATGTTAACTCGAGAGTAGAATACGAGCTACTATTATTTCCTGTCTGTCGTACGAGGTGACTAAAAGGGGCCTCTACGGGTGCGAGAAGTGAGAAGGGTGAAAGCTCTAACAGTCCAGCTAGGGAGGGCACCGGTGCGGTATCACCGGATATCCCGGGGTAATCCAAAATTACTGAATATGACCACGAGGAGATTTTGTGGGTATGAATCCCACATAATCCGATGTCGCTACCACGTTTTCGGGTAAGTACCTTTTGAAGGCTTCCTCGGTCAGGAAAACAAGATCCGAGTTAAAATCATACATACTAAAGACAGTACAGTCAATGGCTCATAATAGTGTCGTATATTAGGTAAAATTCACTAAACGTGAATTGAGATTTTTTTTAAATTACTAAAAGTGAATGGAGATTTTTTTAATTACTAAAAGTGAATTGAGATTTTTTTTTAAATTACATACTAAACGGGGCGAGAGTCTACATGGATTTTTTATAAATAGTTAAATCGAAACAAAACTGACGTCGGTCTTTTATTTAGGCATGTTCATGGCCCTAATGAAATTAATTAACTTACGAGAACATTTGGTCCGACGTCCTCATGTTCAAACGTAGTCGTGTCTAATTACCGACTGGCAACAGGCAACTTTGGTACATCGGAGCTTTTACGCGATCGAGCTTTCCGACTAAAATCGGACGTTCATAGAGTGAATTACTGTTTTTTATAAATGTTAGTGATTAGAACTTAAGAAGACCTTGTGCAAGTTCTAATAAATGTAATGTATGGCATTTTTTTCCAAGTGTGGGATACATAATATTATGTACGTATACCTACGGTTCCGTGTTTCAAAGATAGCGTTATTTCGTCGGCTCCTGTAGTTATCGCTTTACGCTAAACTTCTTCGGAGACTCTCTGGGCATTTTTATTATTCGACACCAAAAGGACAGGATAGCTTAGTTCAGAATATCATTCCTTGGGAGCCTGACCTCCACTTGTTGTGAGGACAGACTCGTACCTACTCAGTAACCCCTTCAAATCGTTCGACGACAACATTATTCGCCCGCAACGAGTTGGTCGTACGACAAAGTCATTGCGTCAGTCATATTTTCAGCTGACAGCTCCTATACCTACTGGGTTTAAGTGTTGCCGCGTTGGGTCATCGGTCGGTTTTGTCGTAAAAAGAGTGGCAGGTGGCTTGTTACAGTTTTGTTTATTTACAATAGAGCAGTCGAGTATTTGCCTTATCATATTCGTTATTACTTAATTACAATCAACACAGCATTAGTAACAACATACAAGTAATATTATTAGTTACAGTTTTCGAGAATAAGAGCGTTATGGGTGATTTAGTTGCAGCATCCTGAGTTCACACGTTATCTCCTCACAGTGTTAATAAGGTTATCTCAGAGACCCACATTCTTAACCAATGACAACGATTTATGACTTGTTACTTGATACTTTGTTAAAAATATTTCGTCACCCTAATTTCTCCAACTCTACACAAAAAAGTTACTCTTCAAAACTTTAGTTTGTGAAATATGAAAAAAATATGAAACTTGTAAAATCACTACACCCATACCTACACTACACTACACAATGCTCTAAAAATGTATAGCCATTATTTGGTACTAAACGTCATAACTGCAATAAAACTATTGTTACTTAAAGGAGAAGGTGTTAAAAAACATCAACACGACATGGATACCAATTGGCTACCAAACGATTAGCATTGAAAAAGCATCGTGAAAGATGCTTCAAGTTTCCTCCTGTAGAAAATCTAGGAGAAACCAGTCCATTCGTGGAACATAAAAAAGTATATCAAACTAAAAAAAATTGGAACATCTAATAAAACCGTGGGCGAAAGCTTATGAAGCTAATGACTCTTTAATTATTCATTAAAACAGAACAAGATCAAAGTCAATATTAAGTTCAGATCATAACACATTGGGACGATTAATATAACCATCTGCCTTGACGCTGGCTTGAAACAATGATCATTGTATACAAATCAGCTGTCATTGAAACAAGCGATACTGCCCACACCATCGACAACCATCGTTTAAACCACAATGGCGATGCTAAATTGCCGTAATGTGCTTAATATTTAAAATAGAATGCGCGTAAAAAATTTACATATAAAATTTTGATGACGGTAAGACGCAACTCACGTCCGCACTTAAATCATTTCTATCCTGTCAGTAATTACGTTGCTTAACATAATTACTGACATGTTCATAACATTTTTACACTTAGTTTGAGTTTGAAAATATTTTAGAGTGTCTCGTGTGAGGTCAATGACCATAGAGATTCAATTATTAAAACAATACAAAACTGTATCTAAGTGCTAAATATTAAGTTTTCATAGTTCATAAAAGTGTCATCTACAATAAAAAATATTTCAATAGTATGTTTACAATCGGATTTTTCCAATTTAAATAGAATGCAATTGAATTTTAGTCTCAAAACTTACTTACTATACACAAGATTAATTAAAACTAAATATACCTACATATATACACGTTTATTTTAATTAATCACGTTTAAAATTAAAACGTTCAAGTTCTATGCGGTACATCAGCTAAGCTCTCGTATTCCGTGAGCTTTAATTTATAGCTTCTAATTGCATTTCCGAGCTTTCAGGACTTGCGACTTGCGTTAGTAATTGCTTTGTGGGACTTATACGCGTCATAACTTATACCCATAAAACGGTCATTAAAGTATAAATAAATTATATCAAAAGAAGAAAAAAAATATTTTTAGAAGTATGTAATAAGTTCAAAGTATAGGTACTCTACTCTATTCTAGACTCTAGAAAAGATTGGAAGACCCGATGTAATAACCTGTAAAAGGTATATTTAAATAGCTTTGGCAGGATGCGTACCTACATAGGTACTCGTAAATACTTTTGTTGAAACAAACAGAAAACCAGCTCTTTTAACAAACGGGGAACCCTACAGGAACCGCAGAATCGTAAAATAAATCCAAACAAAGCTATCGGCGCTATAACTCAATATAGAAAGAATAAGTGCGGCAACTGAAAAAAACGTCATTGTATGTTCATTCTATAGTACCTACTCGAGTTTTTCAGTATACCTAACAAAAATAAATCGACTTAGAACTCGATTAAAGTTAATTAAGAAATTTATAAAATGTATTTTTTTTAAATCGTTAAACCTTGCGAATTCAAAAAGGTAGTTCCGTTAGGTTTCCGGTTTCAGAAGTCAATATTTGGATAGATCTTTGGTAGTTACCAGGCAACATATATCTACTTAGTTTTCAAAACAATTTTTAAAGAGTATCTTGGCAACCAAACAGTATCTTCTCTATCCAAGTCCGAAGATAAGTTATTGCAACCCACCGTCAGTGGTCATGCATGAAGAACCCTGCGCTATAACAGCAGGGTCTCCTGACATTAGCATAGAGACATCGGGGGGATGGTTGACATCACATGGCATTGAACGACACTCGCCAGTCACACGTCCTGTGTTGTACGTGAATGGCATCCAGTCGGGTATGCCTCGGACTTTCCTGGAAATATTCGAAACAATAAATTTCTAACAATAAATAACAACGGATAAACGCTGCGTTGTGTGGGAAACCTATAAAAGCTTATTGAAACTATTAAGTTAACAACTTGTGTAGTTCTTAAAATAGCCGCAGCCAATGATGACTAAAGACATTACTTTACTTGCTGTCCTTATTATGACGTTAAAATAAACTTAAATTAAAACCTAATGAAAAACGAACATCATTTAACATAATTTAAGCCTACTTACCCATCTAAGCAGTTAGACCTAAACTGGATTATTTACCAAACAAAATACACCCCTTCCTGCTGTTTCACCACAGAATTTATTAACTTAACAAATTGATACTTCGCTTGACTTAATAATTCAATTCCGCTGGTCGTTACCGCACCTGCGAAATGCAAGCAGGGGTCGAGAACCTTCAGTCCGTGACAAATAAAGACCAGAAAGACAATGAGTCCATTAGGATTCGGTGCGTACCGCCAACCATTTTGCATAGTAGAACCGCACATAACGACATTGAGTAAAGCCCAAGAGTTGTCACACTATTTCGAGAAGTGTTTGAGGCATCATACAAGCATGTTGAGTAGCTTATTTGTAATATCCGAACACACAAAAATGCAAAACTTTGGAAGCATAAATTATGAAAGAACGATTTTCTAAAAATAATGTTTGAAGAGATTTGAAATTTTTCACAACATTAACTTTAGTATTTAAAATCACTGAGTTGGGTTTGTAATCTCGCCAGGCGTCTCCAAGATTATTTTTTAAAAAATCAAAAAAAAGTGGGATACACACTGAAAACTTTTCAAAAAGACAGGCCATTTTTTCGGGATTTTAAGCAAAATTCAAAAGGACTTTTAACTTTGGCTCAATTCTAGTAACCGCCAGCCAGGTCTGATTTTTTTGTGTTCAGACGTAACAAGTTATAATAATATGATTTTATGTTGCCTCAAACACTTGTCGAAAATATCTACCAGCTCTCCATCTACTAACTATGTGATAGTAAGTAATAGAGCAATAAAACTTAACGCGTTCGATGCTCGCTGCAATCGAGACAATTGAATGCGATATTTCATGTTTTATATCCAGTCCATTGTGCGAAATGGTTTATTCCTATCCTGTCCAATTATGCAAACTAAATTAAGTATTCAAATCGAAATGATTTAGACTTCAATAGGATAAAATGCATTTAAAAAAAAATAGTGTCAAAAAATGTATAGTGGGGTAATATACTTCAATGAATTGAGATTGTATTAATAAAAGCAATGTCGTCATTATTTGTCGCAGTCAATTTATTTAATCAGAAACCCATTTTATGGTGGGTTTTTACTGTCAGACGTTTCTAAAGGCAATCTTTTATGTCCATTATATTTATTTGAATAATAGCGCACAAATGCGTGCCTTATTTGAATTGGATTCAGTGTTCTACTGACTTAGCAGTCTTGAACTCGAAATAGCAAGAGCTATTTCCCGCTTATTTAACAACTATCCGGAGCACAAAACAACGTTCCAACGCAACATGTAATAAAGAACTCGCAGCAACACTTCTAATTAAAACACAAAGGGCTCAGTTGACATAATAAAACATGGGCAAGCGTACGCCGTTGAGTGCCCAGAGTGCCCTAAATAGTTTAGCAACTACCCAGCGCCCAGTGCTCAGTGCTTAGTGCCCAGTGTCCAGTGTCCAGTGCCCAGTGCCCAGTGCCCGCCTGTAATTATTGTCGCCGGCAAGCCGACACGGGAACACGACGGCTCTCTACTCGGCGGGTGCTACGCCCGCCTAAATTGAAAGCCATTAAGAGCCGTTTATTCGTAAGTTCAAAGATTTAGCGGTCGGAATTATCATGAAATGTAGATGATACTATGTTGGCTTCATTTTCCTTTCTTTGAGTCATAAATAAATAAAAGTGGTAGAGCTTTTTTTATAAAAAAGTAACTTTATTTATGAAAAATAATTGCCTTAAAAATTAATTGCCTTATTCAAATTCCACAACTTTCCGCTGATTTTACTAAATTCTGCTTTTACACTTTGAGTATCTATGAGATCAAAACCCCTTCATTCACTTATTTTTTAGAACATCGTTTATCTCTCTGGATGCCCGACAGTGCCCAATACTTTTGTTCTTTCATTTTCTCGATCCAACGTGTGTCATCTAAAGTGACAGGTTAAAACGGCCTGTAGTCTGCTTTGACTGTACGCTACGCAATCAAAGGGTGGAATCAAATCGTCGCCTCCATCAGTCCTTTGAACACTTTGAAGTTTCTTAGCGAATCACTCTCATAGACGCACTACGACACGCTTTGAGTTTTAGTTCTTCCTTTACAGTGGGTAAACTTAGTTAGAGAACTATTATAGCTTTTGATTCTCAGCGAACAGAAAATAGGAAGCATTTGAATGAAGAAAGCCTCGTAGAGTAAAGATGGGGAAACAGCATTGAAAGCTATGATGATATATATTTATTGTAATACTTATTATTTATTACAACTACTAGTAGAGGCTTACTAAAATATAAAACAGTATTACTGATAGATAAGTAATTATTGTTTTGATATTAAAATTAAACTAAGTGCTGTTATTAATATCCCTTGCTGTAACGGTGAAGGAAAACATCGTAAGCAAACCTGCATGCCAGAGAATTCACAAAAAAAAGTTTATTTTTTAAGTTTATTTATCCAGGCCGCATTAGGCCAGCGTGGTGGATCTCTCATTGTAAGAAGAGACCATGTAAGTAGTGGGTCACTAATAGCCATAGGCTACAGACATGTGCCGTTAACGGGTTAAAACAAGCTTTTGTTTTTGAAATCATGGTTCCATTAATATTAAATTTGTAAAGAACCGGTCCAGACTAATTTACGAACACAAATTCTTGGCAATCAATTAACCCTGTAAATAAGACGGATTACTAATTGTTAAAACAGCGCCGACGTCGCTGCCCCAAATAGCTGGATCCGACGCGACGAATCAAAGGAATTATTCACAATAATGTTAATAGTCAAATTTAGTACAGACATTTATAGGACGACAATAACGTACCTACGACTTGGACGAAAATAGACGCCCAACTTCTAAAAAAGGATCAAACCATACATACGAGTATCGTACGTCTGTAATTAACTAGGCAGTTTAATTTGGAGTGATAGCGGTATTTTTTTAAAAAATAGTACATTACGATACGCGTGACTTAAATAGCCCATTATTTCATGGTGTGAAGTTAGCGCCCGAAGTGAGTAAGGGTGCTAAACTCCGTACTGTAGGTAATAGGCTTACTTCAGACTCGAATATCGTATATATTTTGCATGTCGGTTCATGTCACACTATGTCTCCATACATACACTTTTTTCTGCATCCTCAACTTTTAAAATCACTGCTTATATTATTTATTAGACCAATGTTTCCAAAATCCTAATAATCCTGAACTATTGAGAAAGATGATTTAATCGTCAGTCCATTATCACGTCCGTAGACATGACACATGAAAGTTTAGACGCTGACATCTATTCTTAGTTCTATGAGGTTCCGACTTGACTTGATTCACTAAGCTGGCGGTAAAGCTTAGCTCGGTCAAGCCGCCCCAACCCAACGATGACAGCGCCCGCGGCCGCGCCGTGATTAATGACATAACAGTTTCAGCACCGAAAGTTTTTTGGAAAAAGGAAATGGAGATTATTTTTACTAAGTAAGTAATAAAAAAGATGATTAATTGCAAAAAAATACTTTCGTATTCTTCCGCTTACTTTTATTTCCTCAAAGATAAAACCATACCAACCAAAACGATTTAGCCACATTGTTCGAAGGACCGACAACTGGTGGAGAAAAGAGGTCCAAGTCCATCAGTAAACTACGAATGGTTAAGATGGTGATGGTGATACCACCTAAATTTTTATCGTGTCATTGCATTTTTTATATTTTAGTCAGTCAGTAGCATTATAAATTTGCGAGGCGGCTCACTAAAAAAACAGTTTTATCCTTCGCGACTTATTACAAAAACTTAATTTTTACTCCCTTTGTTATAATTATGATCCCAAAAAATATTATCCCGGCCCTTAAATGAGGTCGCAACGTCTTAATTCACTAAGCTGGTGGATGGCGATAAAGCATAATAGTCAAGCCGTGACAGACGCGATGACAGCTTCTTGATAAACGACGTGACAGTATCACCACAATGTTTTGGAACAAGCTGAAAATAGTTCGGCGGCACGCAGACGGTAATAACATGACACTCCTTATTATTTTATTCGTTTTATTTCTACTTTGTTAACGGTTATTTCAGAATAACATACACTGTGCAAACCCAATTGGCAATGTTGAGCTAAAGTTTTGTTAATAGTTTTTTTTTTTATAATTTGGTTTAACATGTTTATTTACCTATAATTTTTATATCGTTCTTATCAGTTTAGTGTAATATTTTATTATGTATAAAACTGTCACGAGGCCATAACGTTTTGCAAAAGTTAAATTATTTTAGGCAATCATTTACTCACTATTGACATGCTGATTTTTTTATTATCTCTCAACCAAGTACGTTTCTAAAGGCTACATGATATTTTATGTATATTTTTAATATCGTGCATATTACTTGAAAGATCCGTAAAATTCAGTCATCATTCAGTGTATAGTATCAGATTCTCAAATCACTTGGAATGATTCATGCCGCTGCGTAAATATACAGAGTTCGATGTTATCTTACGCTCTACATATTGTAGAGTCTACGCGCTACGCTGATTACTATGTAAACGTGAAATATTATTATTGAATAACGCCTTTTATACCAAAATATTGCAATAATTATGAGTTGAATTGAATGATTATTTTAAACCTCCGTAAGAATTTTAAGCGTTACATATAAAAAGCCCTGTATACTCGTAAGTAGGCTATGTGCATATTTTAGTTACTTCTTACCTAAGTTCGACCAATAATAACAATGATACGAATTTACTTTTGAAAAGAATGAAAATATTTTTAGGCAGAGATTGCAGATATACCTACTAACTAAATACTGAAGAAAAATAAACTCCTTCGCCTTTCATACGCAGGCCGCCGTAACGACTTCTCCGAAGCGATAAGGACGTGATAACTCTTATACACGACGTATTTTTCAATATCCACTAATATGCATTCAAAGCGATACCGTACAAAGAAATCGATACCATCGTACTGCGTTTCTAACTAAACACTCATAAATAAGGGTTGTTGAAAAAATATCGATATTTTTAGCCGATATATTTTGATCCGATATATCGATACATCGATACAAAATATCCAATATCAAATATTGTATCAAAAACGATATTTTTTTCGTATGTCATCGGTTACTTTAAGTGTTAAATTCGTAATTTATTTTGAAGGTATATTTTGTTATGGTTTGTATTCGCAATTTAAAAAAAATGAGCATTATTTTAATGTACAAAAATCTGAATAACAAAGGATATTTTTACCATGATTCTCATTGTAAACGATTCACGAGATAGATATCGATATATCGATATTTTATTTCATTTTCGACATACATTACAGCAGCACTCATGCATTACATCAAACTGATGTGAAACCAACATCAGACTGATGTATGCATGTCGTTTTGTTTAGTTTCCGTACGTGCATTGCACAGAAATAATCAAATTACAGCCACTATTCTAAACATAAACAATTGTTCAGTATTAGGTAAATACAACATGTCATTTCAAAAGAATCAACTGTTGTACTGTTGTGACTTATTTTGCCTCTAAAAACTCTAGCTTTGATGAAATCAGAGTTTATTACTTTCCATCTAGTTAATTTATAGCGCTATCCATTACAAGACACTTAATTACTCAAACGTAGTACGTATCTACGTGTACGTAGGTCCTTAAAATATAAAACAAGTTTTATTCCTGCAAATTTTATAGCAATAAATAATGGAGCTGTCATGTTACTGCTACGATTTATAGCCATTCTAAGTGTACTCGACATAATGAGGGCTACAAAGGTAAGAGACAGCGGGTGCTCAATAAACGCGTTAATAATGTAGGAGCAAACATTCTTTGACGCACCGTCCACGACGTAGAAATAGGAAGTAGATAGAGCAGCTATGTGGGTGGGGCTGGCGTTTGATAAACTGAATTGTTATTTCCAATATAGCAGAGATTTGAATGGTGATTCTGTTTCTAGTCTAGGTGTGTTCGTGTCTCGTGTGTGTCTATGGCACCGCCGCCGCGCCGGCGCCGACGCGGCGATGGTATCCTAGAGTGGTGCTATGACTGTGTATTTATTTATTGCCGTTCTATTTACTTCCTTTGTCTGTGGTCCACGGTGTCGCGACGCGGACGTGGGACGGACGCGCGGACGGACGGACTTGAAAGGGTTTCAGATGAGTCTATTTTCACCCGCTTTGAACGTCTCCGACGCATTAGTTTGTTTGTTTTCGCAACTTTCAAGTTGAAGGGGAATGCAACAAGAGTGTAACCGAAACCGAAATACTCGTATTTTTTGCTAAATTTAGAGCTGGAGACTTTGTCTGTTAATGACAACTGAATTTAATGAACTGCGTCCGTCTGTCTACATCTTGCTGTAGACGCTGTAGTATTCGGTATACGGGTAGGTTAGTAGGTAGTTTATTTATATTACACACTAAAGTTAACTTTTTAGTGACCCCAAATCATCGTCCACGTTCTGCTTCGATGCATAAGACTTCTTCAGTGTTTACACCATACCTATCCTTTAATAGATTTTTGTGGAATGGACACAGGTTTTCATTGTTAATATGCCAAAAAAGTACCTAACAAGATAAGTTTTTAAATCTTCAGGAGCTTGCGATATAAAAAAATCAAATATACACTATACTGACTTCGAATTTGAAACTTGCCCACCTAAAAATACTACGAACATTATAAACTGAATTTATAAGTCTGAAATAGAAACATTGAAGATCAATTCGGAACTTTGTTTGGAATACTTACTTTGAGCGCAAAATCAGGTCGCCGTGGATTTGTTTAAAATCCGACAAAACTTCAATCCGAGTATTTTACTGGAGCGAAGTTTGACACGGACGATCGCATAATGCTGCTGAAGTTCCTCCGTGTTCGGGATTCCCGCCACGCGAGACGAATTCCCGCCGCCAGGGAAATGTCACCCAACTCCGCAATCGGATTTTGAATTTTGTTTATTCTAAAATGGGCTGTGTATATTAAATTTTTCAAGAATGAACATTATTATTCTTTTAAATCGTATTTTGAATTTGAAATTCTGTTTACTCTAAAGTGAGCAAGTATTTTTTTATTAATAAACATATTTTTTTGCGATCGTATTTTAAATTCGGTAAATTAATTCTTTTACTTTCTCTGTAAAACGTATTGATACAGTATTCTGCATTGTACACAAAGAATACAATGCCGTAGGGAATATCAATGATACAGGAAAACCGGAAAACTATACAAGAATACCTCAGGCAACTTTGGGTGGGTAATAATGGAAACAATAGAAACAGTAGGTTTTTTTTAAATAAGGTTTGCAAACTTATAAAGATTATTTATATATTTTGCCGTGAATGTCTCCAATAAAAAAGAATACACAATAATCTAAAGTGCAACATATCACAAACCCTTTTAACATCTCGTTACAAATAAAAGCAATTACTATTTCTTTACCCTAATCTGGATTCAAGTCATGATTTCGAAACATGTATTGATATGTTCCCCATGTATTGTTTTTGGTCAGGAACGTTTGGTTGACAGAGGCACTTTATTTGAGGAGAAAAAAAAATCCACTTGTGTATCTAGTAACGCACACGCATACGACTTAGTGTTGTATGTGTGTATCAGGTGTCCTTAAAAGGAGGAATTACAAAATCTCAGAAAACACTTGAATAAAAACACTTGAAGAAAAAACTTAGAGCCACAAAATCATCGAATAAATTCGATTGGAGAAGCATCGTTGAAAACAGATCACATTAAAAAGTTTTTCCTTTTGTTAGGCGAAAACTTTAATACTCTTAAGTATTTTCTTAAACCAAAAGAAAACTTTGATAAATGCACCAGAACATGCCAGCGCGTGACCAGAATTAAGCAGTTTGGGATCTTACTTCATTAAATTAGTACTTCCAAAAGATTTACATTTTAGTTCTTCTTGAATGTTTGAACTAATAAAAAGATCTGTCTGTTCAATGAATCTGTTATAAAAGAATCCCTTGTCTATTAATTAAACAGTATTTCTTGACGAATAGTATGTTCTTTAGTTTTATTTTCAGCTTGCAACTGTTAAATGTATTATGTATATAAAATGCTCAGACCAACTTAATTATTTAAAGATATTCGGTTCACAACCAACTGAATTCATAACGAGCGAGAATTATAGCAATTTTGATAATTATTATGATAACCTACTGGATGAAAATTAATCCATAAAACTTTTCATGACATTTGGCCACAATGAATTTATTCAATTTTATTCCACTTGCGCTTCAATCACGCCTCCTTCACTAAACATCAATTCAATCAGCAAGCAGCGTCGGGTAAACGCCACAAAAGTTGTCTACGTGACGGGAATGTGATGGCCGCAGATTGGCATCCCCGACACGGTGCGTCACGATGGACGAATTCGAAATGGGGACTCGTGGGGGACTTGATTATTGTCACGTCATGATCGATTCGATTGGCAATGTCACAGTCCGTTTCCTATGGATATTGCACCTACAACGCTCTGTCGATGACGTCGGCCTTGTGGATTTACAAACGACACCACGACTACGAGACAATTTGCTACGAAAAATTGTAGTGAAGGAAACCAGGTAAGTAGGCTTTTCTTGTAAATTTAGGAATATTTAATTGAATAAAAAATCCATAACTTTATTATTGGTACGTTGCACGTAACAAACTTGCACTCATTCTCAAAAATATTCTTCCAGTAGTTCCATTAGAAAGAGAGTAGGTACCTACAAGTATAATGTGATATACCTACCTAGGGTAGAACTGATATATGTATTTTAATTACGTAGGTACGCACACACTTTAAATTTTGTTCATTTATGGAGCATAAATTCACGGTGACTTGCTCTATCGGTGCCGGAAACACCTACGAGTCTGGTAATTCTCAATGAGGTCCGAAATTGGTCGAAATTGACCTTCCTATCCATCATCCTAAACACATTTTAAAGAGGGGCCCATGATCTACGCCTAGTGGTTCAACAATAATGGTTTGATGATGATTTTACCGTACTGCAAGTTGTTTGTAACTAGTTATTTGAAGACTTTAAATTTTCCGCCTTTTTAACCGATATGTATCGACTGGATCTCCTGGTCTATATGGTGTATTAGTGAAGTTTATTTAAATCAGGATAAGCACCTTCAGAGATTACCTCCTTCATAATAAACGCAAATTTTTACACTACGTATTAGTGTTATAGACACGAGTCGCGAGACATAAAGTGCTAAATTTACGATCTACATTATTTATAGACTCTGTAAAACTTTTTTATGGCATTGTTGGTTACTTTTCCCCACATCTATCGATAAAATTTCACTGCAATAACTTCTCCGAAGTTAGTCTTACGTGACTGAAATTTATAAAGCGACGTGGGGAGGACGTTCACGTGCCACGTCCCGCCAGACATATTCTGACATATTCACAGCATTTGAATACGATATGATCGTCACATTACTAAATTCTACCCCTTATATACAGGCACCTAAAAGTTTAGCGGTGAAGTTAAGAAAATGTAAGTAATAAAAAATAATCAAATCTGTAAAACACATATTTTTGTGAAATCTTACTAGTAGATATAATTTGAGTAATTGATACATAGTTCCAGATTTTTTAGAATAATAGCCTTCAGTCGAAAATTTAAGCACTTTAAGCGCAGATAGTATCTACGCAGTTAAAGTAAGTAACTTAATATTAAACCTACACGTTACGGCGTAACAGGTACCTACTTAACTTATAATTATAAAAAAGCATTTTGGCTTTTACTACTTTAATAATTGTCAGTACTTACCTTCTAAAGAAAAAACAAAAGAATCCCATTGACTCTACGATCGCTACCAGTGTTCAAATGTACAGGATATTCTTAGCACCTGCCGGCGGCCGTTGGTTACGGCATATAGGTTAATCTATCATATTATGGATTAAGTGATTGATGCCACTCCTATTCAGGAACAGATATAGAATAAAGACTACAAATAAACTTTTAGCGAGGTAAGATTTATTATTGAATATTTATTTTCGTACTTTAATATACTTTTTTAGCAATACTTTACTCGCATACAAATCACATTTAAACAGACATTAAGATAAGATATTTTGATAAGATTGTGGTCATGTTTACCTTCTCAATTCGCCAATATTAAATTGTGGTAATATTCAGTTTGTTGGCGACATGACTATCACGGAAAATACGGATCTACACATATTTTTATAATTTTAGTAAGATTTAACCTTTATACATACATCTAGGTGGAAACTTAAACTTATTATACACCGGGCTTAAAATTCTCAATTCTACACATTTGCGTTTTTACGTCTGACGGTTACCTGCTACGGTTGCCAACTAAAAATGTTGTTTTCTTACCTCATTATAAAATCTTATGTGGAAAACACAGCAGCCGCATATTTCAAAGAAAAAATTATGAACCTGCTTGCTTTTTAACATCAAAGTACGCAAGTCTTAAATGAACACCGACCCGGTTATTTCAGGGTTGGCAAACCTGCGGAGATTGATAGACCAGTGGCTATGAATTCGGATTCTTAGCCGAGAGTTCTGGGCTCGAATCCTTGTAAGACACTTGGCCTTGAAAGCCATAGGTGCTAAAAGCAATGTGTTAGGTGTGGTGATTGTGTGTTCCATCGTGAGGAAACTTGCATGCAAGAGTTCTCTATCATGTTCTCAAGGGCTTTGAAGTCTAACAACCTAGCGACCAGTTGACCAAGGCCTACATCCTTCTCATTATGAGATCTGGGATATCACTAATGGGTTACAAACAATTCCTATAAGTATCTATATCTACTATAACTGTCATATCTACATGTAACAGTCAAAACGCATCCTTGGTCAAAACCACTTTTGGCTTTAATTAACCTCCGTACGTACTTTTGGCTTTAATTTATCTCCTTCATACGTATATTTAGCACTTTTGGCTTCAAAAATCAGTCACAAGTAGTTTGGACGTTGGACAAAACAACTGACTTTTCGCTGCCAACAAAATGATTTTGAACAACTTTTTTAGTCTACTGTGGTTTTTCTACTGATTTTCGAAAAAAAACTACTTCTTACTGATTCTCGGAAACAAAACGTTTTCACGGCCAAGATGGTTTTGACCAATACTTAGTTCTGACTGCAACATGTATAAGTTTCGAGAGTGCCCGCGGTGACCGGCAACTTGGCTCGCGTCCGCATGCCGCATGCACGATTGCTTCAAAGTGTTCAAAGACGCCGCCGCGTTTGAAGTGCCCGCCTGAAACCACTACCGCCGCCTTACCTACTGAAATGATTAAAGGCGTGAACTAGATATTTTTTTTTCAAAGCGACACTTTGTGAGAATCAAACGGAGCTCAAGTTCGCATATGTTTTTTTGTTTGATGTTGACATAGCTCTTTAAATAGGAATTCTTATGTCATCTTTTTGCCTGGATTACGCGTAGATAATTTTTATTTTATCAGAAATTATCAGCATAACAAGTAATAAATATACATAGCATCAATAATAACAAAAACAAAACAAAAATAAATATAACAATCATAAATTTTTAAAATACTTATTACTTAGAGCAAACCTCTATCCTATTTCAGGTTAGACATAGATATCCTAAAGTGGCAGCTACTCACTTATTAAAAAAAGCAAACTTAAATCTATTTTACAAACAACGGAACTCCATAATCGTTCCAAAAACCCTGAAAGTTGTTTGATAAAGCAATATTCATAAAGTACGAGCTACTTTTTCGGAACTACAAAGAGCCGTGATAACGTACGATGCCATAACTCATCTCACTAGTTCGCGTCGTGTATATAATAAACGTTCATGTTCGCAAGTTGGTTCGCACGTAATTATTCTAAGATGGCGTCCAAACGAATAGGTTTTTATGGATATTCCTCTCCTTGATATTCTTACTTACACGCTCACGGAAACAAATAAAGCTTTGTTCAAACAGTTAACTTGTAGGGAAAACAACCCGGTTACAATTATTCATATGATACTCTTGATCTTAAGTGGTTACTGCAGCCCATCGACGCCCGCATCCAACCTCAAATAGAGAAAAAATCGGATCGGATATTGTATGGAACTGTACGATATGGTCTTCGCAGCCCATCGGCACCGCATCGAACGTTCGCCACGGAATAAATCTCACTCACTACCACTCCGTATATCCAAGCGAATTGCGACCTGAATATTTCAATCTGGTCTACACTGCAGATTGGAACTTAATGTTACATAACAGGCTCAACACATTTATTCCTTCCTAGAGATTAGTGTGATCCACCAGGGGCAGAAGTTCGAAATTCATAAAAACAAAGATGGCGGGAACGTTAATAGGCATGATGACAGTAATCAAGTATCGCCAAAATATTTATCTGATCTAATGAAATAGGATTCAAAGATTTTGAAACATGTATTTATTCTCTTATTAATGTCGAGATTAATAATTTATTTGTTAAAATAAATCTACAAAATACAACAATCCGCCATGATAGCTAAAACACCCATCAGATCGAATTACGTCAAATTACGTCACGTCTTAGTTAACGTCATTTTTTTCGTAAGCATATTATACGCGATCTGGCATTTTTTACTGAGCCGTGGCGCAATGACAGACGCCATGACACGGGCGAGCGTTTTGGAATGAATTTGAAACTTAAAATTTAAATGTACTTTTATTACACAAAAACCTTAATTTTCTACAAAAATATGATATATTTTAGACATAATAGAAACTTCTGAATATCATAGAAGAGTTTTTGAAAATTAGTCATCATGCCTATTCTGGAAACGATCGCAAAAACTTGAACTATGAACTACTATTCAATGAACTGCTCCAACTCTAATGTAAACGAAATAATTAGCCACTAACTGCTCATACCTACTTACATAAAGTGTTCGTCGAGCTTTGCATCATGTAGGATTAACTTTCACATAAGTAAAAGTAAAGCATACAAAATGTAAAGCCTACATCTTTCTTATTGAGAGAAAACCCGCAAAATAAATGTTCCACTAATATCTCCGGTTGTACCATATCTTCGTTACGTAAAGATCGTTTCAAAATAAAATATAAACTGCGTTCACAATCACACCATATATTATTAACGCTTCAAATTCACACCATAACCTAAACCAGCTATTAAGTGTCATGTGTCTGTTTACAAGACAGTGTATTACTGCGTGTTTCAGTGACGGCAATAAGAAGATGGTTATGTTCTTAGCGGCTCTTCGACATCTCACATCGACCACTCGCCACGTGAACTCACTATCACTCTGAAAACCACTTCTACTCGTAGCTTATTGCGATCTGAATATTTCATTCGATTCACTACACTTAAGATGGTGCTACGTCACGTTAAGGCCTTGTCCTAAATGGCTGTTGGAATACAACACAAGTCACAACCGACCGACCAATCGTCGCGACAAAATTTAAACATATATTTTTGTATGGAGCTGATTGTGTATGGAGCAGTCTTAACTGACAGCGCACTGACATGCGACAAATGGACTAACACATTAATTCTTCAAATTCACACCATAACCCGCAATTAAATGTCATGTGTCTGTTTACAGGCCAGTATATTACCGCATGTTTCAGTGATGGCAATAAGATGATGGTTATGTTCTTCGCGGCTCATCGACGTCTCACATCGACCACTCGCCGCGTGAACTCACACTGCCACTCTGAAAACCACTAGCGTATGGCTATCTGAATATTTCATTCGACTCTAGGTAGAGATTGGTAAGCACTCAATATTTAGGTTTTTAATCTTTTACTTTAAATTTTGTAGATGCGTTGCTATATCTTTATTATGTTAAGGGAATACGCCTCAAATTTTTTCTCAGTCAACCAGAATAGACATGAACTTTAGAATGAGTGATGCTACTTTAGAATGAGTCCAAAATGTTTTTTCACTCTGCACTTTCAATTGTTCCTTTCCTTATTCCACTAGTGTTTCTATCATTTTCCATCATACTGTCTTTGCTCCTTGCTCTGTCTCTCTTTATTGTCCATTTTATCACCTAATAATGCCAATGTCATTATTGTATCTTGTTACTGTTTCTAACTGCACACCGTTTTTGTTTAATATAAGCTTTACTGTGTTTGTGTACAATAAAGAGTTAATGTATTGTTGAAACAAGGGTGGCGATAGATACCCAGAAAAAAATGTACCCTTTTATTGATTACTATAGAAAGCAGGTATTCCATTAATATTGGAAGACAAGTTGTTATGGTGGTAAATATCTAGTGTCATTCCCCTTTACTTGGCGCGACATGGTGGCTATTACGTCATTATATCCATGGCTTCACCCAGCACTTGTCAATTATAGCGTAAAGGGTTAACATTATTTATTTGGGTTTTCCATAGCTCGTATTTAATCGATTGATGATTTTGTCGATAGCTGATATCGAATTGGAACATGACACGACAAAACAATCTGTCGCAATTATCAAATCATCATGTCTTTAATCCACTATAGGTCACTGGTGTAAGTGACCTACTACAGGGTTGGGTCTCCTTTCGCAATGATAAGAACGTAGGCCGTAACGCAGGTTGGTGGAATTTGCAATCTTCACAAGCCTTTGAGAACATGGAGAACTCATGATGTTTTCCATCAACGTTACAACAATTGATATTTAATTTACCAAAGTGCACATAACTTTTAAGAAAGGCATCGGTGCGCGCCTCTTGTATTCGTACCCGCACCCCTCGAGTAAGAGGCCGCATTCTTAGCCACTGGGCTACCAGCGCTTCACAATCATGTTAAAAATAAATCTGGTGTCGCTGTCTTTGTTATGTCATTGTTATTTTCCTAGTACGACATGGAGACCATTATTGATCACTTCGCCATTATGTCGATGGTTAGACCGACTATACAACACCCACACATAATACTGCACAGGGCACATTATTTGCTTGGTTTTTCCATAGCATGTGTTTAATTATTTATCAATACAGCTGATATTGAATTGGCACATGACATGAAAAAACAATTTGTGAATAGAAACGATAAATGTAATACTTACTAAAATGTATTTTATTTTATTTTGTTATTTATAAAACTTGTACATACTTTCATTATAATGAACCATGTCTAATATAAATAATTAATTATTAATGATTTCTCAATTACAGGCCTACGTTCAGAATTCCGTTTAATGGAAATTTCAGCACGAAATACAGAGAGTAGGTACAGAAGTGAAATTTCACGAACGAACCTGTAGAAAGACTTCACTTATCTACACTAATATTATAAAGAGGAAAACTTTGATTTTTTGTGTGTGTGTATGTTTGTAATGAATAAACTCAATAACTACTGTGCCGATTTCAAAAATTCTTTCACCATTGGAATGCAATCACCCTGAGTAACATAGGCTATATTAAATTTATTGCTAGATTTAGTCAAATTAATTGGCAGAGCGAAGCCTGCCGGTCAGCTAGTATTAAATATAGCAAGTGAGGTAGTAAGGTCCCCATGCGAGCTAATAACAGCTCTAGATACACAAACTCGCAGAATTGTCTTTTCTTCAGAGATTTGGTTCAACTTTTCGCTAAGTTTTAAGATTTTGTGTAAATAAACGATGTCTGTGTGCGCTGATCTAGCGTGGGTTTCATGAAGCTTGACTTCTGTTCTCACTGTGTTTTGTGCCGTGTCCTACGAAGGGTTAAACGGTTTAATGGCGAGTTTAACAAGCAACCACTTTATTTAGATTGTCGTGCTCCCCGCCCCCTCTGCTTCATTTAATATTACCGGATGAAACACAGATGCAGTTTAAATGCATTTAAAATGCATAAATAGAATGTTTGTCAGGTCTATTTAACTATTAAATAACAAAATTGAAACTATTTTATTGTGGGTAGTTGTGGATTAAATCTATCCATCTTGCAAGTTCTTTAAATCCCATTGATTTATTGCAATCATGACTTAAACTCGCTATTTCCTACCCTGCCTAGGTATTTTTTCTTATATCATGACTCATTTTGTATAGGCTTTTCCTTTTTATATACCCTATCATTTGTACCTACCCTTTGTATTTCTTCAATAGGTGCCTACGTCGTTCAATGTTTGCCTAGAAGAAATCTTTCTAAGGCTAATAAACAATTTTGTGTGTATATGTAGAGTTAAAAATATGTTTATATCTACAACAAAAACAAAAAGTTCAATAAATAAATAGAATTTCATAAATATTGGCGGTGTATTTACTCGTAAAATATTATTAAGGTATTTTTTCTGTAGAGTTGAGGCCGTTGTTGTAATTAACGATCTCACAATTACAAAACGATACCTACTCATTGCGCACCTTTAAATAACGAATGCACATGATCGTACGTGTCATCCCATTAACTGTGTGATGGTCTCAGCGATTGACTAAGCTCGACTCTACCTTGCATACAATGCATCCTTGTGTTAATCAAGATGTGAAACAATTTGAATAAATCATCGAGGAATATTCCGAGCACAGCCAGCCACGGTGCTGACAAATTGTCGATGGCGATTTGAGATACAATTAAAAAGCATAAATATTATTCCAACAGTGTCTCGGGGAGGAAACGGTGGCGTCACGCGGCGAGCCGTAACGAGACGGAATTAAATACGAATGTATTAGGCAGTAGACAAAGAGCTGGTAAACATTTTTGGAAGGCGTTTGAGGCGTGGAGGATATATTTTCAAAAATTAATAAATGTTACCTGATTGGTAATGCAGATCTGGGTTAGGCTTAAATGATCCTTAATTATATGATTTATCAAAATTTTCATTGTTAAAAAAATTTCGTTCTGATAACTTTTGAGTTAAATAATGTCGCCTGAATAATAATCATTTTTCATAATAAGTTAAACTTTATTGCAAATTATGTTATCCGTTTAAAAGTGTGAAAGGCCATAAGACACTACCTATTTATACCATTTATTTTTTCAATAAATTTGCAAACGCTTTACATTTAAGTCTATAAACAACCCTTTAACTAGGTTTGTTACTTTCGGTAATTTAGTGAGCACAAGTTAAACATTTTTCACACAGTGCGTCAAATACCCTCCCGTAAACGACCATCAGTTCCAGGACTAGTAAGCCCGTCTCCGCTTACATGTTTTAATCATTTTCCCTTTTATTCACTCGCCATACGTTCTCGGAACCACATCACAATGTGACACGATTCCTGATTAGGCCCGACGCGGCGAGTCAACTCGAATATTATCCTCAGGATAATATTTCTATCGCACAGGATACAGAAGGCGACTCCGATCGACGTCACTGTATCCTTTATTCGTTCGGTGTAAACACATCAAAGAATATTTATCGGTTCCCTGAAAGAAATCAAAGACTGCACGCAGGTACCTACACTAGCGCGTACCAATATTGAGTGACCTTTATATGGGTTGGGATATAAATATCCCCGAGTCGAAGTTTAACGGAAGCAATAAATCCCCTTAATTAGTCCATTTAGCTTTCCACTGAAAACTTTGATTGGGTACCCTTGTAGAGGCTATTAAGATTCTGGGGGAGCGACGGCAGTGTCCATCGCGTAGAGTTGCCATAAGTTATGATTTTGTCAGACGCTTTTGGATGCTCATAAAAAATCTGGCTAAACTAAGTAACTTTAGATTTTATTAAATCACCTTTCAATCAAAAACGTAAATGCAAAGCAAGCCTGGCGCATACCCCACCACGCTCCTCCAATGCGAATTGGTGAAGATACAAGCTGGTGGCTGACCAGTGTTGACCGTTTACAAACCACGCAGCTATCATTAACGTGGCATCATCATTCAAGTGCTCGAAATTGTTTAACTTTTTTAGTTGCTTGCTATCTACTCAAACAACGCGGTGGAGCTAAGCGCATTCCAGAAAAAGAGGTATATTTTTGAATGCAAAAATCTATATTTTCTAAATATACCTACATATAAGTAGTATCTTCGTATTCATATTAGTAGTATACTAGTATCGTCGTTACTAAAATTAAAAATGGAAGAAGATGTTAGTTCTCGAAACACAATCTTTGACTACAGACTACCTTTGGGACCAAAGCTTCATTTATTCCTCATCGCCCAGTCTAGCCAACATCGAATTCCAATAAATCCGGATTTTCTAACCGTCAGCCTAGGAACCCTAGCCGCTCATCGGCATCAACAAGGGCGGCACGTTCACATGATAGCATCGTACTCGCGTTAGGAATTTGATAGATTACGATTCTTAGGAAACATGTCGGACTTACGTCCGGGTGCAAATTTGTCACGAATGTCATAACATTACATACATATGAGCGTGTGATTTTTTCGGGCTTATTTCTTGGACATTTCATTGGTTGAACTGTTGAGATACCTATTAGAAAAAAAAAACTTGCTTACATGCTCTCGTGATACCCATCCGATTCTAAGTGATTCGCAGCATGGCTGCATCGATATATTCAATGTGTCAATGATACCAGCAAGCTTTGAAAATTAAAAGTCGATTTTTACGTATTCGAAAATATCGTTTATGTATATTATAAAACTAATATTCAAATCATGCATATCCTATAAGTAGAAATTAAAATAATAATTTTCTCAAAACGAAAAATATAAATAGAGATCATTTATAGGTATCCGGGGCGGCTCACTAGGGTTTGAATTCATTGTAATATCGTAAAATGTGCGAACCTTAATCGTACATTTTACGATATTATTATGACATCACCTGAAATATAATGTACAACATGTCTTGGTGTTTCTTATTCCACTCACCTTTTCACAGACGCTCCGACACGCGTAGAGTTGGGGAGAGACCGCCTTATCGCAGCACGCCGATATATCTGAAATGAAAAATGGTCACAATAAGTCACCCACTGATTGTACCGCAGTGAACTAGGTAGGTATACAGTACCGGCTGCAGGGGGCGTCAGACAGGGCGGTCGCCCGGTATCCAGCTAGAATGCGCTCTTTGATCCTCATTTAATTCACATACATGCTTAAAAGTTTGTGGTAAGTATATAATTTGTGATCACAAAAAAAAATTCAAAGATATCAATATTAAGATTTAGAATTTTAGATCATTAAGGTCGGCCCTGTACATCTACGTTTACGTGGGCCTGTTGCTAAAATATTTAAAACCTAAAAGGACCCTATTCTATTAAATTAAAAGCGACAAAAATTATTTAATAGTCACATATGTTTTGTTCACTTTACTACACAAAATATAAAAACAGTACCAAATAATCACTCAGGGCGCCTACGTAACATCGCTTAGGCCGGCCCTGCATACATACGTCCACTTCAGACGGGAACACAACAGCTGGTCGCCACAATAAAGCAGCGGCGACAGTTACAGATGACGACATAAAGCTTTTGATCTATTCCATATAACGATCGCTTCCACTTCCACTTGTCTCAACTGACAACTGAATTAAAGAGAATTGTAGTGCAATAAAATCTCTGAGCGAACGGGATTTACTTAGGCTTTGAAGTGAATGTGCACTTTAATGTATGGTACTAGATGGTACTAAGTATGTAAAATACTTAACATACTAGTAGGTACCTCTACTTTCTCATGGCGACGTAAAGGGACTTTTATATAAAGGCTGCAAACATTTTTAATCGGTTTGAAATGTGTTAATAATATTTCAAAAACTTACGATTTTCAATTTAAGAAATACTGAAACATAGGAACAAAAAGAACAGGAAAAATATAACTAAAAACAAAAGTTGGGATGAGGCTGGATACGCAATTAAATATCGAAATTAAGTAAATGATAAACGCGTTTGGCTAGTTACATTATAATAATAATTTATTGATATAATATCAATAATACATTTCGACCATAAGTTTGTAATTACGAGACTAATGTTTGTAGTTTTTGTAGTTAAATTACCTACATTATTTCAAGACAAACTGCGAAATATACCTTTTAAATTACTATATTCTATGTTACAGGGGAAATTACTAATTCTATGTTATAGTGGAAATTTATCGGTTTGTAAAGCACAAAATATGATCGATTCAAGTAATCCATTCAAGTAAGTGCAGCGCAATCCTGCATGCAAACACGCTAAGTGTCACTACACAATGTTTGTTAAATGTAGGAGAATGAAACGATTTAGCATCTCGTTTTCGTGTTGGCTTGCTAGCTCCGGCTTTCTATAAGCAAATCGTAATCTGAGTATTAATTTTAATATTAGAATTATTACAGAGAAAGCACGGAATGGAAATTTACTAAGTTGCTTGCGGACCCGTTTTCCCCTCAAGACACATTTTGATGAAACGAAATTATAGGAAGTATAACTCTTGACGATAGTTAGGAGACGACAGCGCTACTCTTGATTACACCGACTCGACCGGATAATCGCGTTATATTCTATAAAGCCGTGCTTTTACTAAAACCCACAGATATAGAGTGTGAAGCGTTAAAAAAAAAAAAAAAAAAAAAAATAGATTTAAGTAGATAACGAGAGTTAGCCCATCAATACGCAGACTAAGCGTGCCGCTTTTTAACCGACTTCAAACAAGAAGGAGGTTATATTTTACTTCCTAATTTAATGATCATTTAATGACTTAGAATAATGAATCATAATTTGACAAATTTTTCAAATGACACGGAAAGTTCTTATTTTTGCGTTATCTATTTAGACCTGAATCTGCGCTAAAAGCTATTTAGCTAATATCCGTGATCCGTAACTACTTTACAAGTGAAATTACTCTTACAATGTATTATATCTGAAGCTGTGTCTTTAGGAGCTATTAAGGATCGAATGTAATTTACTACGGTAATGAAATGTGATGTCAATGATCGATAAAAATGATCCCTGGAATTATGCCCACAGCCCATACGACGACTAGCATTTTAATTATGACGCTAAGCAAGCCTGACTACTAAGTACATGATGATTTGCCTCTTAACTAAAACAGGCAAGGCGCGGAGCGTGAATCAGATAAACAAATGACAAGTTTGATTAATATTACCTTCCTTTTCCAATGACTGCGCCGCAACGTTTGATACCGATACGTTTTGGAGAGAAACCGGTAGTAAAGTTGTACTTAATGTGTAATACTTAGCTAATCGATGAGAAAAATATTAAGAAGCCTCCTTTCTTAATTATCCACCATATCAAAACGAAAGGACTACTTAAATGATTTTTTTGAATCTCAACTGTTATCTGTTATCAAAAAATGTGTTATTAATCAATATCCATCACCTACGATTTAAATAAGATAATATCGTATATCGTATACCTACTTAGTAATCGTATGTCATTAATATAGAAGAGAGATAGTATCTGGTCGGGCCATACTAATGAGTTACTAATGAATAACACACTTTAACTATAGGAATACATCGCAATAGTGTTCATGTTCAGGGCACAGAACACAATTCGAACGCATCAGAACACGCTCCAATTCAGTTCAGTGCAATTACCAATCCTACGTTAAAATGAATTTATAATAGTGCTTGGCGATTTTGTATGAAAAATGCAAATTTGCTGAAACATTTCAATTCGCCCGTACACCACACATCGATTGGGCGCACATGACGGGTAAGTGATTGGCGAATCGATCAATGTACTACGAAACTGGTACCTAATTTAAGTTTGATACCTTTGATACTTTTTTGAAATAGGAAAAACTAACAAAATTTTCAGTTCGTTTGCAAGCAAATACTTTTAACTAGTAAAATCTAATAGCTAAATTCACGGACTCTCAGAATCAGTTCAGACCTATTTTTAGTCTATGATTTTTTTCATTTTTATGCCGTAAATAATTTTACAATAAGATCCAAATTTGGACGACGTTGTAAACGTTGTTGTATCTAGTATGATTAAAAAATTTGAATCATAATTATTTATTCGGAGCATTACGTAGCTTTAGACCATACACTGCAGCGCAGCTCCAAAGGGCTCCGGATAATTCAATAGGATTCAATAGAATTCAAATTGTAACAGATGATAAATTACTTTGATTTTTTATTGTAAACTAGCTGACCCCGCAAACGTTTTTTTGCCATATAAGTTATCGAGCGTTTAAAATCCACTATTAAAAATAGGGGCTCGTGATAGAAGGGTCAAAATTAAGGGTTGTATGTATTTTTTGATGCCACATTATTGGACAATAAAAATAAAAAATAAAATCCAAAAAATAAAATAAAAATGTTTGGTGTGGACAACCCTTATCACTAAGGGATATGAAAAATAGACAGTATCCGATTCTCAGACCTACTGAATATACATATAAAATTTCATAAAAATCGGTCGAGCCGTTTTGGAGTATGGTAACTAAAACTGTGACATGAGAATTTTATATATAAGAGAATTACCTTGCGAGTTAGCACTGGCCAGGGTGAGGAACGCGTAGAAGAGCCGGAACCGCCACCAGGCCCCACGCGTGGCCATCATCCGGCGTTTCTTAGTGCCGCCCATGTTGTATGACTTTCAGATGTATTGCGTCATACTGCAGACGCTAGTTTCTCTAGCACGCGCCATCTGCAACGATTAAGTTGTTAGAGATCCGTAGTACTGTAACTAGACTAGTGGTAAGTTGATACCGATATTGGCACATTTTTGGAAGTGGTCACTACAAAATCGCTTTTTAAGTAGATAATGCATTTATACTCGGCTTGATTTTACTATATCACTGATTTCTGTAGACATCTCTTAGAAAGGTAAACTCCCGAGGCTCCCGAGTAAAAGTCAGTAATGAATTAAGAGTGCACTGAAACAAAAATTTAACTTATCATTCAAATTTCTCCTTTGCTGAGAATCGAACCCTGGGCCCACCTAGAGTGCTGACGTGTTAACCACTCACAAGGCAATTTATTATGACAGATCAACCAGGGTAAGCGACAAGTGACATAAAGACTGCTTGTGACAAATTTGAATATCCTACAAGCTTCCGTACTTCGGAGGGGACTTTTTAAAGAATAAAATAATTCTTTACTGCGGCGCTTGATCTTGCCAGAGTCTATTTTATCCGTCACTGAGAGCCTACATAAAACAGTGTGAGGAATTATGTTCGTAGCAATGGTTTTATCGATGTGATCGAAACGAAATATTTATGCTCAGATATATAATGAAAATATCTACGCTACATACAAGTACGAAAATAATTCGCTAACATATAACATTATTTTTAAAATACATTGACTTCTTATAAATAATCTTGTAATTTTTCGTCATTAAATAAATAAATAATAAAAATCACAACATCAAAGAACACAGGTGTGTTACTGACAGTTATTTTGCAACTACAAAAATCTTACTACGCCCACACGTGAAGAACCGAATCATACAAAAGTCAGTTACGATTTAGCTGATTTGTTTACAGATTGAATTCGTAAACATAATATTTGATAGCCGCCGCGCCTTAACATCGTCGTTAACGTTTGATATCAAAGACAGCCGTCGGGCAACACCCGTCAATCGGACTCTTTATAGTTTCAGGGAGAATCATGTCAGAGATTTCTGAAAGTCTTCATGTAAAATTTGAAAAACACACATTTTAAGCGAAATTTGTATAATTTATTTATTTTTGAAAATGTGTTGAAAAAAAACAAACAAGCACTTCGAAAACTATGATCTACTAAAGCAGATCAAGTATTTCCACGCAAAAAAATCTTCCATTTCCACATGGAGAAGGAAGCGTAATAAGAAACTACAGACATTCTCCGGCCGTTCAAGTATCTCCAAATTGCAATTAATACAAAAAAATGCACAAACATAAATTACATTGAGGCTAACATCTTAGTCCTCATAAGTATCAATTAATTAAGTACCCGCTGACAACCACAGATAGGATTACTGAAAAAAAAAAGTTTTCTATTTGAAATTGGATGCGGGCGGGCGTCCATTGGCTGCAGTGACCACTTAATATCAGGCGACTTGCTTGCACTTTTGCTACTAAATTACTATCAAAAATACAGTAAGCATCCGTTATATTAAATACACGAATGATGAATTCCAGTCAAATATAGTAAGTATCTCGTAGTAAGTTATCAACGTTTATTTATTTCTGTTTCTTATCTGTGCCCCGGCGCCCGCAGCACAACTTTTATCCCTCATAATTGTCTTAACAAGTTTAAATTAAACAACTCGCTCTTTCCGATTGCTTCACGCAATTGGCAGAGGGAATTAGGTGTACTTTTCTTTGGTGGTAAACTTTGTATCTATCGTCAAAGAAAAAAATCAGTAAATTCAAGCTAAATTCTAAGAAATAAATGCAAGTTAATTTTTCATTATTATTATTTGAAAATATAGACTAAAATATAGAAAAATCTTGCACAACCTGTATGGAAGCTGAAGTCAGATAGTTATTAAGTAGATAAGACTTATTAAATACACAAGTTGAGTTGAAAATGAAAATCATGTTCTTGCACGAATATGGGTTAGTTTTGGTTTTAGGCGCAGATCATTTTGATCAATTCATATTCACCTTTTCAGGTAAGTTACAGTAAAAAGTTAAAGCATACAGCCTCAGATAGAATTTTTTTCTCTGTTTGAGGTTGGACACACAAGTATCTTTTAAATTTTAAATCAATGTTTGTAATTGTAACTATTGTCCGAGCTTAAAAGGCTCTTCCTGGACAATGTTTACCGAAGATAGGCAGTAACATAAAACCCTGAAATTATATTCGCTGCTCAATGATCCTAATAATTGTTCTCTTGACTATACAGAAGAAGGTTGTACGATAGAAGGTTGTCTATCGCCGAAACAAATTACTCCTCAGCACTAAGCAGTGACCATTAGGAACGCCGGAATTCGGCACAATCGAGTGCCAAGCACGTTTTCCTCAATGTCTGAGATTCCCGATTAACGACTACGAATTTCGAGAAATTGCCTTTCGACTATTCCAGGGAAAGTTCCAGATACTTATGATCAATTAACGTGAAATTATTTGTTCAAGCTAGATTAAGGGGATAAGGGTATCAACTTTTGGAAATTTAGTTTGGATATGTTGTTTTGTAGTCTGTGGTGGAAACAAGGCCTTTAAGTGGTGCATGCGGTGTTCCCGAGCGTCCCTCTGAACAGTTGGGATGAAGTATTAAGGAACTCCAGCTTCCATAGCGAACCAACGCTGTTGAGGCCACAGCAGAATGCTAAGTATACACTCGACACTTGGGGGTAGAGATGTGCACTGTGGGGTTTTAGCCAGCTGGAGTCCGACATAATCCTGTTGTCACGTTTGAACTGACTAAAGGGGTCCAAGATGGATTTAGATGGATCTCCGTGTAAAAAAAAAGATAATTTTATCAACATTAAAAGTTAAAATTAGTGTACCTGGATATAATTTACAAAAACAGTTAATTTATTACTATACCTTCACAAATCTATCTTGCTACTATATGCAATCTTATACCAACATATGACGACAATACAAATATTTTAAGTACACCTAGGTATACGAACATACTCGTAAGAACAGATTTATCATTGGGGTCGTTCACCGGAAAGCCTCAACCGTTTGTGTAACTGAAAGGTAAACTCGATAAGAAAAATTCGCACCCTTCTTTAGTCCCAATAGACAGAAATTTTCCCCACAAATCACTCGGTACAGCCGAGGGATATCAAATCGAACCTTTACAAAACTTAATTTCAGATGAATGGTTCCTAGAACTCCGCTTTTACTTTTCGCACAATATTATCGTTAAAAGGGTTAGTGATACAAAGTGAGGGAGAGAGTTCTTCTAATGCTACTGAGGTTAAACCAATGCTTTAGGACTTAGGTAAGACCGAAAATTGTTTTATGTAAAATGGCGTTAACCTATCGATTAGATGGTCGCTGCGGCCCATAGCAATACTACAATTACCACCGGCAGCCGGCAGAAAAGTATTTTCTAACCAAAACCGGTGTCTCGGCTGATTATGAGAGGCGGTTGTATTGTTTCAACCAATGGTTCAACAATGGGAAAACTCATAAGTTATGGCTTACCATCAATGAAAAATTGTTTTCAAATATGAAAAAATCTCGATAAATGTCCCTAAGCGTAGCGGTTCTACGGTACAGATCCGCACAGAAGTTGGGTCACTAAAGCCACGGTACATTTCACACCGCACTTGTTTACTATTTGTATGACTGTACGATACCTAATGATGGAGACAATAGATTGTTGATTATGTATTTAATATATTTAAGCAGAGCCCGATCTACGGCGGGTCGCGGCGGCAAAAATGAATTTCTTTAAAAGTGTCTGTACCTAATGTTAGTGTGAGGGACAGCGAACTTTTTTTTAGCGGCTTTCCTGTTTTTAGGGTCAGGTTAAAAGCTGCGAGGGAGCTGCTGCGAATTTTTGCAATTTTTCCTTAAAAACAATCTTTGAAAGACAAATTCTTTTAACGTAAACGTCTTCTTCATAATTTGACAGCATAGAAATCATTTCTGGCGTTGAAATTATGGTGTGATGCGTTGCTTGTTGTCTTGAATAAACTATCTACTAACTACCAGAATTAAAATGAAAACTTCCTTTATTTAAGCGAAGTAAGTAAACATACGTATGTGGCAGCGATTCGCACACCACTTGTTAGCGAAACTTTTCGCACAAATCACTAGGGGAGGAGCGTGCGAATCGGACGCCGATAAAATTCTTTATGACCGGTCTTGAATACAGGGTCTTTAAGCAATAGAAATGAAATTCTTAGAACTTAAACTAGCCCGTAGTTTATTATGAGGCACCTGATAGGTAAAAATGTGAGAGATTCGAAGATTTAATTAAAATGTGCTGAACCAATTTGAATGCAATTTTTCACTGTATAGAGAAAATCACTGGAGAACAACATATTTAATTATTTAAGAAAGGGATCGCTACGAAAACCTTCACTCAAAATAAAATTATTACGGTAGAAACCCTAAATTACCAGAGCCGTTATTACAAACAACAATATTTTAGCTCCTAGAGAGGAGTTAACACTAAGTAACAATGTAGTGTTTATAAATTAATGTGATGACCGGAAAACGATTTAAAAAACATTAAGAATGTAAAACATCAAAATTTTTCATCTACAGACCTCCAAAAAGTGACCAAACCACATGTTTGCCATATCTACAGACCATTATAGTCCAAGATCCCAGAGCGTTCTGACATAACTTATTTTTACATGGATGAAACCTTCACGACTTAGTAGCGTCTAGTATACTTTAAATACCTGCCTACTTGTGAAGCTTGCCCTGTGACACCTGGGCAGGTACCAGGTGAGAAAGATGACTAAAAATATGAGTTATCTAACTTAAATTTGTATGGCTGATTTTTATATATATTTTGTAGAATATTATTCTAAACTAGAATTATAAAGTGTCAGACACTTTTCATGGACCAGAGCTTTTGTCAGACGCTTTAAAGCTCGACAAAATGATGATTGATGAAATTTACTTATTTTATCATGTCTGACTTTTAAATATGTTATTCAAGTAACTATTACAAAGTTATATTTCATCAGTCAGACAAATTCGAGTGACCAAACATCCCCTAAACACAAAATTATCCAGCCGGGAGTGCGAGCGCGAGAGCACTATGCGCATGCGTCTCGGAGTAAAAAATTGAAATGTATTGAAAATACTTTCTAATTTCAATCCAAGATTTTTGCATCCTTACTTCAATAAGATCCCTTATTAAAAAAGATTTAAAAAGATTCAACCCATGCAAAATGTATATCTATATATTTGTTTTGTTTGGTCATGACGTATACTTAGGATTGGTGACTCTACATTTTACGACTCTATGTAATAACAAGAGAGGTTTGTAACAAAAACTTCCGAAGAACAAGAAATGAATTGATTGAGCATAGAATACTGAAAAAATAGTTCAATATATTTTTTCAGTTGCGCTTTCACTAAATTCGCAATGGAAATGGAATAATATGGCGACATCTACATTTATCCCCTTTTTAAATTATTGTACCCATTTTATTGGAAAGACGATCTCTTAAAAGGTCGTGTGGAGACTTTTAATTAGGATGGCAATTATTGTACTACAGTTATTCGTAAACAAATCATAATAAATTACGGAGATTATAACACCTCCAGGCTTATCTGCGGAAGTTTGCACATAAACAACGTTAGGGGGCAATCCCGTTCGCTTCCCGTAAGGAAAAATTGTTTACCTACCCTCCGCTTTCCGGAAATGATTTATTTTTCTTGTTAAGCTTGCTTACTTATAGCAGGTGCTTTGAATATTTATGGGCTCACCACAGGTATTACTGAAGTATAATTTCTTCCATAACCAACCCTCGAATTTCTTAGAATTTGAGATTTTAAGTCGTAATTTTAATGTTGTTTGTGCGACAATTGTGAATTTCCTTTTTTATCATAATTTAAATTAATCTATAAAGTGCCCATAAAGGATGTTTGGTTTGAAAATAAACATAATAAGTAGAATTTGAATATTAAATTTTAATTGATTAAAAACTAAGTACCTAGTTACATATTTTTTTATTAAATGACTATTCCTTCGAGGAATTAAATAGATTAAATATATGTATATTATATGTATGTATAGTATGAAAAAAATACGTACTTAAAAGAATTTAGTTTTCTTTAAAATCCTTACTTAAATATTGCCAAAAAATACTTACCGACGTCGTTGTTTTATTTCTATCTCCTTAGTTATTTTTGGCTCCGCTCATAGACTCATAATAATATATCACTTCAAAGCATACTCCCAGACACGTCTTATCTTTATTGTGTACGCATTAAACGATCTAACCTTTTACTTTTAAACAAATTCGTCGAGTAACAAACAAAACTCAAGTCTCAATTGCACTCTAAATTTGCAAATTTATCGTTATATTTATAAGTAATTTTATAATAAAAAACACTTTGTAAGTCACTGTGAAAAATAAAAACAATCGGAACTTTACACACGACTTCGCCTGTATGATTCGCGCGCTTTTATTGCCGGGAAAACTAACCCCACTCACAACCTTACTCGCGCCAAATTGACGCGTAACTAAATAGACCGGCATAAATTCATTCAACTCCGGGCTACTACACCCGTCTCCCTCGCTACTGTAACGCACCTCTATTTCTATCTCTGTTTCTGGCTTCCGCCTGATGAACCCTATTGAGCTCGTTAGTCATTAATTAATTCTGCATAAGAAAAGAAAATAACTTTTAATTTAAACGGCGCACAGATGTGAAATTCAACAAAAGCATGAGAATTTCAGCTAAATTATTTCCATTCAACTATCAACTTTTACAGCCACGTAACTGCTTTATTCAGTTGAAATAAGTTGGAATTTTAACTTTCAGTGACAAATTTATAATAGCTCTACATTTTTGTTTATTCTTATTCGATAACCCGTAATTAAACTTGTAACTTATTGTAAGTGTTTCATTATTTAATTGAATTTTTAAAGTGTTTCAGTTATATTTTTAACTTTAAATCTGAAATCCTGACATAGAGCTTTTGCGATTTCAATAAAATTTAACCGTGCTCTACAGACTGCAGTCACGAGCAATAGATTACGTTCGTACAAAGAAACTAGCGACACCAATAGCCGAAGTTTTCCGAAGCAAAGTGAAATGTAACTAGTTTTCAGGCTTTAGTAACAGACTGTGCTAAAATGCAGCTAACTTCCAATTGAATGCACAATTATATCCTATATAGTATTTATATTATAAATACGAAAGTTTTAAGGGATGGTGTATCGACCCACAGATTTGTATTTATTTCGGATTGTATGAAATCTTATTTATGGGTTGTTAAAATCTAGATTTCGTTCTCGTCTCCGAATATATACCTCCTAACGTAAGATATTCAGAACAAATGGAAATAGAGTTCCACTCCATTGAACCACTAAGATGAACTTTAGGTCTCTACCGACGTTCAAATAAACGGATTCACATTTATATTGTTACTGCACATTAAGCCAATTTATTTCAGATTTGTGTTCTATCTAAATGGAAATTCCCAACGTGGATTCTCTATAATGTAGAGTTCAGATAAAAAACATAATTTGAGTTGAACTCTACATTAATTTCATTCATTCTTAGTTACTTCATCTTCATGGTAGTTAATAGTCCTCTGTATGTTTACCACCACCACTGCTATATGTGTATAAGGGCCTCTCCCTTCAAGAGGATAAGTTTTGGAGCATGTTTCACCACACTGCTCTAATGTTGTTTTATAGAGAACTAGAAGAAAACTTATTTTGAATGTATTCAAACCACCCTATGGTCGGATAAGGTTTATTGACTGCTATCATATCTATCAATAATAACTGCCTGCCACCGCTAGTGACATAAACTCGAAAGCCCATAATTGCTAAAAAAACCTGGCCTCCTTTTAGAAAACAGTATAAAAAACAATATACAACACTTATTTATTAGTTAATTTTCCTATAATAAGAAAATATGGCAGTATGCATTAGGGCATAATTTAAATAGTAAAATTAGAATTCGTAGACACGTAAGTTTTGATTCAAAACATACAGTATAGAAGTGAAAGTTCTGCAGTGCAAAATGAAATTTATAGGTAATGGCTACACAGCTCCACGACGCTGCCGACTCCGTATATCTTCATTATTACAACTTCATTTGAAGATAAAGGTTAGACTGCAAAATAAATCGTTATTCATTGGAACTTAAAAGCTCTACGCTGTATAACATATTATAGGGCGTGGTATGAATTTCTATGATACTATTACGAGTATATCATTCGTTTACATCATCTATCTTCTTATCTCTGTGACTGCAACCATTCAACTTTAGATGGTCTTTGTATTATAATCATTGCTAATTCTTGAAAATCATAGAATGTAGCGGAACTTTTCCACAAGAATATAAAACATAAGTAATTCAAAATCTAAATTTATTATTTCAAGTAAAATCGAAAAAGAAAGAATGAAAACAATTTATTTAAAAACTCCTATCGATTTACTTTATGAACGAGTACGTCACCAGTAAATCATGAGGCTAATGAGTAAGTAACAGGAAAAAGTTAAGTCAAAACATGTGTCCCATTTCAAGCAACGGTCAGCTACCTGCAGATTCAAGTGCCTCGTGGGACGCGTAACCAAGACACAACACTTCAGACGCGTTCGAGTGGCGCCTGCCAACGGGACGTCTCACTAGGATCAAACACGGAACTATCTTAACGACTTCATCTATAGAACATGCTTTGAGCGTAAAGCGGGGGTTCGAAGTCTCCTTAATTTTTGATAATATTTCGTTAGTTGTTTGCTACAAAGTAACACCATAAATAAGTTAGTTTGATAACTCCTTCATCGATTAGAATTAAAATCTGTAAGATACCACCATACTGAACCACGCCAAAAATTAAAAATCTTGGACATCGACATAATATTATGTAGGTCACCTAGATTTCATCATATCGAAGACGATTTTCTAGCTGCTGATACCTAAAAATGGGTACAAACAACCCCATCTAGAATTTGCCCCCTTCAGGCGCATGGAGATAAAACAAAAGTCTGTTAAAAACTAAAAAAATCAGTAATGACGATCAGACGACACAGGAAGGACAATATAACAGGTGATACGAGTAAGTAGTTGTAAATATATTCGGTCCGATAATAGAATCCTGTTTATTCCACTTCCTTGGTACACGCTTAATGCGTCATCAACATGCATTAAGTGAAGTATATAAATTTATCTTAAAGAAACTGTGAGTCCTTTTATTTGAAGTAATAGTATAATATGTAATGAGCTCAGGGTGATCCAACTGCCTGCCGCCCTTATAACCCGCCGCCCAGCGAACACTTCTTGTGTAGTGTTCATATGTTACTCTCCAAACGAATGGCAATAAATTTATGTAAAAATCACAGATTTTACGAGTACCTACTTTAGTCCTGCTGTGATTTGGTGGTTGGTAATTATCTCTCCGACCAAAAACAAATGATGATGGATGGCGGGAAGGTACCTCCTCATGAGAGCTACTATTACTCGTACCTATGCTATGCACAGCATCAGATGATGATGCTAAATGTCTATGCAATAAAAAAGTGCTTACAACATAGAAAACAGAATTCTATTTTCTGTAACTTACAGTAAGTATTGCCTGTCTTCTGTAGCTCGGGACTTCGGCTAGTCCTAGATTCTAGATAGAAAAGCCGTAACTATATTGCCTACATGCAAGCAAAAAAGATATCATCTCCCAACTAAGTGACAAGTAATTAAGTTGAAAGTTTTGGGGATGCGGACACCGACACTAAAGGCTCCAATTATCTTTTATCCAGCCCACGATCTAGAGAAGTTGAAATTCCAACATGTATAAATAACATAATTACTTACTATCTACCTAATCTTCGTGTGCCTTCGTGTGTTATAAACGATTATGGAGGAATAACAACATTTATCTACATTATAATATCGACAAAAGCAACTTACAACAATAATTTGCTGCCTAATAAACCCCTAAATAATGATTAAATAGACACATGCCACCAATCCGCATTGGAGCAGCGTGATGGAAGATAGCCCCAGGCTGTTGTGGAGAGAGACAGCCAACAGTGAGCCAGAAAACCCTTGCAGCCAATGTGCCAGAAGCAATTTTTGATTTCTTCACACAAATTTCATGTTTGTTTTCTTTTTATTATAAACTCTATTTTCCAAATTCCTTACGAGTTTTTCCTATTCTTGCATATAATAGAGCAGTGTGTCCTCGGAACTACGTGAGTTGAATTTATTACCGGATTAGGGCGTGTAAAGTGAAAAGTTCTCTCAGTAGCCGGAGCTTTTTATCTCGTGCGTGGCAAAAACGAGCACCTCTTATGTCTTCGCGTGATCGAAATATTGATAACACTTCGTATTTTTGTTATTTTATACAAAAAAAGGAAAGTATGCGTTTGGCGCACGTTATGGAAAGTAGAATTCACATTTGTTTTGCCGGTGAGGAGTTTAAACATAGGTTACTTACATAACATCCCGCTACACGACCCAAGGTCTTGTGCTTTAGTTTGAGCTGGATCAATCAGTTAAATGTGCTACTAAGAATTGCCTTTATCATAATATCTCATAGTATCTACTCAACATAAGTCCAGTTTAAGTAGGTAAGATAGATTATTTTAAACCCCTAAAGTTAAACATATTTAATCACAACATAGGCTTATAATAATAAGATTATCGACGAACATAGACGTAGAACTAGACCAATCAATTCCAGTCACTACACAGTATTTCATGTATAATTCAGCGTACAAGGTGTTCCCTCAAAACGATTTATCTCTTTCTATAGCGTTTTCCATCGTAGTAAAGTTATTTTTATGCAAAAATATACTGCAAATAACGGAGGGGCGACAGTGACGGATGAGCCCTGCAGCCAGGCGTCCGAAATGAGCCCAGCCGGCGTTCCGCTTAATTTCCCTTATCACACCACACCATAGTAATTATATTATGTTGCTTTTTGTATGATTGAATTTGTATTAATACTCGCTGCAGTTTTGCCAAATGCTATTTTTTTCTTTTTTCTTTTAGATGGTTTCGAACACCTACAGAAAGAAACAATCAGACGTCGAAGTAGGTTTAATATGTAGAAAGGGATGACCTATAAAAACAGAACTCATGACCTCGCTGATTATAAAACTCACAGTATAATTCGAAATTAATGTCAATTAATCTTCAGTAAAATATGGGACCTCACAAAAACTCCATATCTCTGCATAAAGATGAATGGAAAAGACTCAAGAGTGCAGGTGCAGTTGCTTTACATAAGCCCAATAATCGTCCTGAGCAAAGTGAATACATTAGATCTTTGATTGGAACATCGCAAGATTTGATCAAAAATTGGCCCGAAAACACCCAGGTATGTATATATGTATTTGTAAAATATAAATAAGCTATAAAACTTAAAGCTAGCAGCCTGTAATTTAATACAATCTTGACATTTTTCAATGGTAGGTATTGGTAAAAAGGTAAGTTTCTAGTTATTTATTCACCCACGTTTTATAATTGACTTTCTTTGTCATGTTCTCAATAATAAGTAAGTATATCGTGTGCAAAATTCTATGCGCTGTTTTATGAACTCCTTACGGTATGTAAATGTATGTAGGTACCTACTATATTTTTTCTTCCTAGCGCCACATATTAAATACAAAAAAAGAAAAAGAAAAGGAGCTTTTGAAAGATATTGCAAAAATAAGAAAACTTCAAGAAGAGCACAGAATTGCTAATAAAAATGAATATATCCTAAAAGCGAAACAAATGATCTTTGAGGACTCTTGTTACGGAAGACAACTTATAAGGTCAGTTTGAAAATTTATACAATAATTGCCAAAAAAGTACCTAATGTTCATCTCAAAACGTAATTACTTATGTAATATTGTACTATATACTACTACTATTATATTAAGACTAACATCTCTATTTAGCGCTCTACTAGAATCTAAAACATTAGAAGAAAGAGTTATCCAAATAGAATTTCAAAAGAAATTAACGGAAATTGCTAAAGAAGCCGAAAAAATTCAAAATACACTAGCAAGTTCTTTAAACTTTGATACGGAACAGACAGAAAAAGAATTATTAAGATGTAACCAAGCCATAGCTAAAAATACGGCAGCAACTAATAAGGCTATGTAAGAAATTATTACATTTAAGGTCGATTTACACTATTAAATCTGTTTCTGTTTTGAATTTTTTTTTTGTTTCTGTAAGGTACGTTGCTAACAATGAAAAAAAGAAGCAGGAAAAAGAAAAGGAAATACAAGATGAAATTGAAGACATGGAATTACTAAAAATATTAATTTCAAAAGAAAACGAAGAAGAAGTAAAGTTTATCACTCTTATTAATGCCATTTACAATTGAAACATCATTGTTTTCCATTTTCTTAGATTACTGTATAATGTATTGATAGCACTGGGCAAAAATTAAGTTTAATGTAGACGTACTTTAGATGTTGCGCAAATGAATACGCTCCTAAGACCTTAATATGCTCTAGAAAGTAAAAATTAAGAAAATTATTAGGTATTTTAATTCTTACCTATATTTAAGGAAAAAAGGAAACTGCTTTTAAAAGAAGATCTGGCACAATGTATCTTCGATAGGCAAACAGTAGATGCAAGAAGAGAGAAAATAAAAGAGATAGAAGAACGCATCAACAAACGATGGAACGATTACGAAAACAAGAAAAAATTTAAAACAGCAATGGTGATTTTAATTTCCTTTATAACGATTAATATAAGCATTAAAATTTAAATCGTCTAGAAAAAATAGTTTGCAATGACTAGGTTGAAATTTATGTTATAACTACTTAATTTTAGATGTATAAGGAAAGGTTTAGTGCGCCACAATACACAAAAACTTACGAGTTAATAAACAACTTACAAAACGAAGAAAGGAGTCGATACGAAGAATTCGTTAATAAAGGTGTGATGAAGCAGAAAAATCGGTAAGAGAAAGTAGCAATAGGTATTTTTTTTAAGATAAAAAGCAAAGAAAATGGATAAGATAAAGTAAAGCAAGTCGTAGTCTTAGAGCTACAACACTTTTCTTATAAATAAAATTATTTTTAGAGAATTAATGCAGGAGAGAGAAGAAACACTCAACAGAAATAATAGAGTCAAAAACACGCAAACATGTATGCAGTCAAATAAAGAAATTTCAGAAATTCAACGCGAAACCGAAAGTAATGAAGGCAAAAATCAATGCGATAGACAATGTATCATTGCAAAATGTAAAGATTCTCACAAAATTAAAACTTTCCACCGAGGTAGGACCAATACTTCCACTATGTACTTACCTAATTTCATTCTTATTTTTTCAGTCTATAAAACTAGACGATTTTAAATCCTGGACTTAAATTTTGAGCCTGACCTGCCTAACATGATATGCAACTTGAAGGATTAGGAATTCACAGAACCATGACAACGTTTACTGAGCGGTAGAGAGATTAGAGAACTTACCATCTTACCAACCGCCTCTCAACCCACGACGGATTAAAACCCAAAGGAGCATGTTCTCTCTGTTGCAGCTGAGGTGGTATGGTTGCCGGAGATACTTTATTTGAGGCGAACATCTTAGTCCTCAGCAGAAGCAAAGCACCTATTATGCAACCTCAGAGTATATAGCTTGCATTCTCGTTTGCTACTTATATATTATAATTCAAAAAATAACCTTTTTTTTTGTGACGGGGGGGGAAACCTTCATAGGTACCCGAGAGCCGTGGGAGCGACTCCGGGTTATGTGGGATTCTTACCCACTAAAACCCCCTCGGTGGCCTGCCTCTGCGCATGTGGGGGGCTCCGGGATTCAAAAAATAACCTAAGTACATATTTAAAATGGTATTATTTTAATTGTAACTGTTAGAAATTTAGATCAAAGAAATATCATTTCTATTCTATCTTATTTAATCAACAGATCCTCCCACATTTACATCAATTAGCAATAATCTAGTTGAGAACTTGAGAAAGAGGGAAAAAGAGCGTACGCCATGGACCGCCTTGGCCGGCCAGCACGAGCACTTCGCACGACAGGCTAGCGAAACGCTGCAGCAGTGCAAATATAAAAACACGGCACGCAAAGTGGTCGATGTAAGTTCATAGTTAATTATATGTGTATTTTAATAGATAGGATGAGTACAAAGGTAGTTCATGCTAGTACGAGTAGGGCCCGATTTTGGAGAAAGCAATTGTCCAGAGCGCTCGTAAGGGGTTCTCAAATGTTACTGTGCCAAAAAACCCAAGAAAAATGTCATCACAAGGTCGTCTTCATATGCTTTAAAAAATTTGATTTTACTCGAAGCTATTAAATCAACTAGTCACTATGTATTCAACGATAACGTTTACTACTGTTACGTTATGGTTTCTGAGTTTACTGACTGTCTGATCTCTCCGGCAACACGCCTCCTCAATGAGAACCAGAAATTATTCCATTAAATTTTAATGTTTCATAGCGGAATGCGATGCGGGCGGGCCTCCTTGACTTTTTTGGTTATGCTTATTGTTTAATTTAATAAAAAATTACTTCTTTACAGGATTATAGAAAAGTGAACGGTTTAAACCCCCAAACCTTACCCATTGCAAATTATTTTTAAAAAATTAAATTTATTTTGAGAAAATATTTAGGGATGGGTATCAAAATTACGAAATAAAAGTAACAACTCGACAATCATTATACTAGAATTTATTTTATACTAGATGCATATTTACAAAACCAGTCCTTACATTCAAATTTCCTGTTTGTACAATCCGCAACTTTCAAAGTTATAACAATAACATACTGAAGTACATGATTCTGATTGATACATTTTAAATGAAATTGTCTTCAAACACTGTTATGCTTACATACAAAATAAATAACTTCATATCACAATGTACATGTACAGTCAAATGCAGTGCAATTATTAGCCAACAATGAATTGGTTAGGAATGTACATCCGACTGTACGGGGTGCATTTCTGAAGTATTTTCCTCGTAAAAATGATTGCAGAAAAGCAAATTAAAAATTTATATCTAAACTAAGCCACCGTTGCATTTGCTTGAGAACTGTTATACTATCGATTCACTACAATTTTGATGAGTAAAAATAACAAGTAGTGAACCTAACAGTACTCAAGCCAACACATCATTTGGCGTCATAATTTGCTTACTTTTTATTTTTCAATCAACACACAAATACCCATACTAAATTCCGTGCAATTTAAATTAATACTTGTCCAGGCATGTCATTTGTTCTTAATGCAAAACTATTTAAACTTTCAAAAGTTGCTACAAGATGAATAAATTACGAGAGGAGTGAGAATAACATCAAACTGGACGACATCACGAAATCGATTCCGCCGATTAAATTATTCGAACTATCGAAACTACATCGATTGCATTTTTTCTCTAATCGATTAGAATACAAAACGTTTACGTTATATAGATATATGTAGTGTAAGATACGTTTATAGATGGAGTATAAGTGTGTTGGCAACAGTTTAGTAGAGCGACTGCTTTTGCTTGAGCACCGCCTGCACGCACTTGGCCATGGTGGGGGAGGCGCGGGAGATGGAGTCCGTCATGAAGTAGTCCTCCAGCTGCTTCAGCTTCACCTCCAGTTTGCCCGAGATCGGCTTTTGCTCGCTCTGATATGGAAATTTGTCCGTGTCCCGTAAATATATTAAAAATGTTGTATAAGAAAGTTAAAAGCTTTTGAAATATTTTCAAAATATCCTTGATAGAAATTTATGGTGGAACTCGTAATAAGGTCCCGTTGACGCCCTTTGGGCGTCTAGCTCTTAAAAGGGAGGCGTTTAAAAATAGGGACGTGGTTCTTCTGTTATGTTATACATAGCCTACAGCTCTAAGGTCGACTGGGAGGTAATGTTTTAGCATTGAGTTCACCGTTTCGTTTCTGTATTAATACTATGTGAGTTACAAATAAAGTTCGAATATATAAGTACAGACCTGTGCGAGCGCGCGCGCCTGCGCGAAGTAGTTGTTGTCCTGCACGTCGCCGTAGGCCACCAGCGCGGGGCTCAGCTCGCGCAGCCGCTCGCGCACCTCGTCCAGGCTGTCGTACGGCAGCCGCGCGCCCACCACCTCCGACAGCGCTCTGCTCAGTTTGTGAACGAGAAGAGCCATTTATTCACGGATAAAAATAAACAACACAAAAATACTATAACACTAATAAAAATTGAGATGAAAAAAATAACTGGTTTTTTTTTATTATTTTTAAATACATGCATAAATTTTTTTAAATGTGTGACGTCACTTCAGGGAGGAAGGGGTTCTAACTGTGACGAGGACGGGGCGAGGGGTTAAAAAGTCCTAAAAATCGTGTGACGTAATTTATGGATTGCCCCTTATCTACACACCCTTAACGGGAAACTTCACTTGACAAATCAGCCTGTATATTAAGGGTCTTTCAGCACTGACCGGATGATCTTCCAGTCGTCGCGCGCCTTGCCGGGCGGCGAGACGGCCACGAGCGTCTGCTGCGCGCGGCCCTCCGCGTTCACGTACGTGGCGCGCTTCTCCGTGTACGCCGCGCCCGCCAGCACGATGTCCGCCGCCGCCGCGCCCGCGTCGCCGTGGTGCCCTGTACGTGTACACGTCACACGTCACACGTCACACGTCACACGTCACACGTCACACATATCTGATATAGACCACGACAACTATAGTGGCCTAATGCAATAGACAAGGCACGCCAGCACGACTGGCACGACGTCCGCCACCGCCGCGCCCGCGTCACTGTGGTGCCCTGACACCGGTAGCGGTACACAAACAGATCGATGGAGTTCATTCTGACTTTCAGCAAATACATTAAGAATTAGGGGTATGCAAATATTGTTCGAATCGAATCGAATATTACGAATAATTCGTAAGCTCGAATTATTTGCACACCCCTATTATGAATCAAACTCAAAATCAAAAACTTTTATTCATTATTGGGTACAATTTATGTATTATGAACGTCATACATATTGCATTATAAATTACTAGCTGACCCGGCAGGCTTCGCTCTGCCAATTAATTTGACTAATATCCAAAGCTTTTTAATATCAAAGGTTTTAATATCAAAGAACGCATTTTGACATTTTGGAGTCCTTGCGCTACACTAGCACCTTTAGTTAGCCCTAATGTCAAAAAAACGCCAATACTCACCTTGGTAGATGACGACGACATCCTTGGGCAGAGAGTCGCGTGAGACGACGCCCGCGTCGGCACCCAACAGGTACACGACCTTAGGGGCCGCCTGCAAAGCCTCGCGTACGCCCGCCTTGTACCCGATGTCTAGCGCCGCCACTTGAGATGCGGTGCGTTGCAGTACGTTCAGCACCTACGTAAAAAACGTGGTTTGAAAAGGATTAGCTGGCTCGATTTTAGTTGATAATAATGACAGCAAACCTTCCAGGGCCCTGATCCACTAAGTCCCAACAGATTTCATGAACTCGGCACGACAAGGAATCTTAAATGTCTATTCTATAAGGCACACAATAGATTGACTTTTTATCACGGGTTAGACACGACACTGCTGCGACACGAGTCCCCGTTGTTATCCTGCAGTCTCAGGGCCAGCTCCTGCGTGTAGTTAAGGCGAGAAATGCCGCTTCCTCTTTAAATAGTCCGCACCGAGGACATTCAGCGTTCTCCACCCACGTCATCAGCTTGTGGGGCAACTTGTATGAAGGCTAAAAAAAGTGATACAAAAAGTGGCAAATTAAATGTACACTTCGGGGGACACTTTAAACCATCAGTCCCGGTTGTTATCGAATAGAACAGCCGACATGGTTTGACGACTAGCCTGTGTCAATCCGCAATGGAACAGCGTAGTAAACTATGCTCCAGGTCTACCCCTCTTGTGGGATGAAACCCGCGCCCAACAGTGGGACGTACAAGAGTTGCAGACAAACCTTCCAATTTTTATCCTGCAGCTTGTCCTGCAGCCTCAGAGCCAGCTCCTGCGTGTAGGCCAGCAGAGCCGCGCCCTCCTCGGTGCGCAGCTGGTCCGCGCCGAGGATCACCACCGGCCGCTTGGCGCTCTCCAGCCGCTTCATCACCTCGTGGCTCGAGGTGCCCGTCGCCAGCTCCTTCACCACTGACGCGGAGTCACCCACGTGCTGAGAAACGATATAGATACATAAATAAATTTATAATGGAGAGTGTGAGAGAATCGAGAAGTGTGGCAATTTCTACCAGATATAGCGCTAAGGATGTCTAAAAATCATGTTTCTACGCTCTCTAAACACTAATTGTTGGATATGGATAGCCCTGGTGATGTTTACTTGTCAGGCAACATTTCCAAAGCAATAAAAAAGAATATCCTGGCAACCAACAAACAGTAAATAATATCTAAATCCAAAGATCGATTATTCAATAACCATTATCAAATAACTTGACACCTTTGAGGCACAGCTGAATATCGTGTTTGTCGGTTTACTTTAGGAATTCCCTTTTCATTCACAGGTCATGCACCAATACAATACAATACATAAAACATGGAGCATTCTAAAAATGCATGATGTGTGTCGCATCCGCATTGCGCGACGGTATCATGCGACGCATTTTAGTGCCGCCAGTGCCATTGAGCAGTGGGTCCTGTGTGTACAACACTGCACACGAAGCGGACTCACCGTGTAGTCATAGGTGAGGTCGAGCTGGGGCCCCACGAGCGCCACGTCGGCCTCCTTGTGCACGAAGGCCTTGCGGATGCGCGCGTTCAGCAGCGGCGCCTCCAAGCGCGTGTTGGTGCCGATCAGCAGCACGAAGTCCGCCTCCTCCACGTCTGTTGGTTTCCATACAATACTTATTAAACAGTTTTCAATTAGTGTTAGTCGAATATAATAAAATAGGTTTTAAATAAATAGTTATTGCCCAAGACATCTACGGACGGAGTGATACTGTACTAGTGTCAAATCAAAAGTGTACTCGACTTTTTTAGTATCTAAAAAAGTTTTTTTATAGTTATTGAGTATGTAAATGGCATGCAGGCCACCTCATGTTAAGTTCCTGAAAAAATTCCTATCTCACGAGGACTAAGATGTTTGCATCAAATAAAATACCTCCCTGGCCGAAACACAACACATGAAAGAAAATTACCCTAACTATACTATTATAACTATACTATTTAGACACACTATAGAAGGAAAATGACTATTCTATTCTAGGGTTATTCTAGGAGTCTGAGTTTGATTTAGTGCCAATGAGTTTCTTAAAAAGTTATGAACGTTTTTTTAAAATAAATATCTCCTGTTGTAACAGTGACCAAAAACAATGTGAAGAAACCTGCACGCCAAGAGTTCTCAGGCATGAAATATCCCTTTCATTATGAGAGGTCACCAATTGATTACAGAACAAATTTAATGTACAGTTTGCTTATGAACGCTGGCTTTCGGTTTCCATTAGTCAGTAAAGCAGATAACGAATTCCAGGTGGTCTATCACAAATACTCGTAGTGTGACTCACTGGCGATCTTGGTGTTGAGCAGGTAGGAGGAGCGCAGGTCGGTGCCGGAGCCGCTGAGCGGGAAGTCCTGCTCGGTGCACACGTGCTCGGAGCCCAGCCGGTTGGCGAGGTCCTTCAGCGCCACCAGCGACTCGGCGTCCGCGAACTCGCCGGCCACCACTAGCAGCTGAGGGTAAGAAGATTATATAACCGACTTCAAAAAAGGAAGAGGTTATATTATGTTCAATAGGCATGATGACTAATTTTCAAAAACTCTTCTATGATATTCAGAAGTGTGTATTATGTCTAAAAAATTTTATATATTTTTGTAGAAAATTAAGGTTTTTGTGCAATAAAAGTACATTTAAATTTTAAGTTTCAAATTCATTCCAAAACGCTCGCCCGTGTCATGGCGTCTGTCATTGCGCCACGGCTCAGTAAAAAATGCCAGATCGCGTATAATATGCTTACGAAAAAAATGACTTACTAAGACGTGACGTAAATTGACGTAATTCGATCTGATGGGTGTTTAAGCTATCATGGCGGATTGTTGTATTTTGTAGATTTATTTTAACAAATAAATAATTAATCTCGACATTAATAAGAGAATAAATACATGTTTCAAAATCTTTGAATCCTATTTCATTAGATCAGATAAATATTTTGGCGATACTTGATTACTGTCATCATGCCTATGTCTATTTCTTTTTTTTTTGTATGTTACCTGATTTCTGTAGAACAAAAACCTTGTTAGTTAATATAACAAACAGGAAGTAGACAGAACGGCTATGTGGGTGGGACAGACGTACCCTAAATTCTGCTCAACTGAACATATGAGCTTATTCTATCACTCTTTTATTCTATTAATGAAAACGTAACTGTAGGTGAGACTGATAGAAAGAACTTTGGGGTGGGAATGCTGACAGCTAGCTACAGTGAATTCGCAACAAATATGATAAGGATGTGTCTTTATGAAGTGTTGTTAACAGCTCTCGATGTCCAAATAAGAAGTGATTCCACTTTGCCATTTCAATATTTTAGTTATTAACATTTTAGTGCCTACATTTTCTAGCTGCCATGAAAAAAACATTGTTCAATTTACATCTCACAACACGCCCCTTGCATGTTAGTGGGGAAAATATTAATGTTTCTACGACTAATATAAAGCAATCACTAATGTCAACTGATAAACACTGGCACACGGGAACGCACGGTTCCTCGCGGTGAACGTCGTGTTGTTAGTTGTGATCTCGCGCCGCTTGTGCCCAATGCCTCGCGACAGATAGTGTAAAGAGGGGCAGTAGGCTACCTCCGGCCCAATCCGCGATATAATCGCCTACTGTCTCAGGGTTGTCACTTTCAGCTAAGTTTTAATTCAGTGCCTATAAACTGGCAAGGGTTGGGAAATTGTATTTTTACACAGCAATACGTTCTCCTGCGATTATCACACATTTTCATTCATTTAGCGGTGCCTAGACTGGCGCACAGAGAAACGGGTCGAGATTTTGTTTAAGTGTGCGTGCGGCGACGCATAGATACTATGGCCCACACATACAAGCCGCGCGCGGTGCGTATGTACGAAGATAACTTACATGCCCTCTCTCTATACTATGAGCACGCTGTCAAGTCACAGTATACACAATATAAAGCCGGGCTCACCCTGCCCTGGCAGTCCCTCAGCGCGCGGGCGGCGGCGACGATGGCGTCCTCCCACTCCACGGGCGCGAGGTTGCCGCGGCTGTCCGCCAGCATGGGCGTCACGAGCCGCTGCCGCTTCAGCCCGTCGCACGCGAACCGCGACTTGTCCGATAGCCACTCCTCGTTGATTTCCTGTTCAAATGTTTATGACATTCATTTAAACGAATATTCCTTACTAGGCTTTGCCCGCAACTTAAAATAAATGTATGTTAATTGTATGTTATTCCTAGTTATAAAATACGCGCATACCAATTTTAAACCAAATTTGTTCAGCTGTTTTTGCGTGAAAGACACAAATAAACAGATTCGTCCATCCATCCCCAAAAATTTCACATTTATAATAATGGGAGGATTTTTAGTGCGAGGTTGTACAATGTACATACATTGAAAGTGTATTAGTATACCTCATTGGTTCTAGGAAGAATACGCAGCACTTCATTCGTACGGGTTGTGACTACGATGTTGCTGCCCAATGGGTCGAGTACATCTACTGATTCGATCTGAAATTTTAAATAAATTGACACTTTTCGCATGATTATCATAATATACTCATAGTGTAAACAGTTAGAGTTTTGCCGACTTTGCCCTCGTGGATTGGTGGAAAATAATTAACTTGCAATTAAGATGTTTAACTATTAATAAAAAAGATTTATGCATTAAAATAAATCAAAAATCTAAATTGTAAAAGGTATAAATTACAATAATTAAGGTATAAATTCCAAGGTATTTATTAAAATAGAATAGTAAGTAGAATAGTAATTTAATTTAAGTAGAATAGTAATAATTGTGGCCAATATTTGTGACAAAGGTTTTTTTAAAAAACATATAATAAAGTACAAAATAATTTTAACTTACCCTCCTGGTCTCCCAGGGTCGTGCGGCGAAGCTGTAGGGCTTCGAGGTGAGGGCGCCAACGGGACACAAGTCAATAATGTTACCGGATAATTCGGAAAGGAACATTTTCTCTACATATGTGCCGACCTAAAAAATTAATTCAATTATTAAACACAAGCACAAATAACTTAATATTTACATTATAACATAAGCACAAATAACTGGAATTTTTGTATTTGGCATAACTGCAAAGCTTACATTGCATACAAGAGACTGAATTCTTAGCCACTCGGCTGTCATGTCACCACATTAAAACCTATTGTAAATTCATAAAAAGTTAAAAGCTTTTAATGGTTCCATAAGTATAAACTCTAAGAAATGCAATTAAGCTCGAAATATATATTTATCTAGTGTGAGATTTAAAAGGTAAGGACTAGTTAGAGTTAGTTTGATTCTTGGCAATAAGAAGTACTTATGACATTATGAATCATAAACATACCTGCATATCAGTTCCTCTGCCTGTTGTTCCAAAATCGTCAACACCAGCCACTTCCGAGGCAAAACGGATGCAACGTGTGCAGTGGATGCACCGGGTCATTATGGTCTTGATCAGGGGACCGACATCTTTGTCTTCAACGGCCCTAAACACCAGATAATTTTATTTTGTTCTTGTTTTTCGACAAAAAATGCTAAATAGTATAATATTTTCCCAGTCTCCCCCAGTATTCATTTTTTAACCAGAAATGGCAGTATGGTAAACCACTTTTTCATTTTATAATGTTTACAAACACTCACAAAAGTTTAAGTGAAAAAAGCATAACCAAACACAACATATCAAATTAGGCATAAAGAGGCATTAATCATGCAATACTATCAAAAGTATTGAAAATAAATTTAAAAAAATCACATAAAAAAACTGGCTGACCTCTTTCCAGAGAAGTGAATGTCTGTGAAACGACTCTTGTCTGATCCAAATGCCATGGATTGATCTTGAAGGTCACATTCACCACCCTGGTCACAAATGGGACAGTCCAAGGGGTGGTTGACCAGGAGGAACTCCATCACACCCTCACGTGCCCTCCTGGTGAGATCAGAGTTGGTCTTTACCCTCATTCCCTTCATCACAGGCATGGCGCAGGCGGCCACCGGCTTGGGAGACTTTTCTACTTCAACCAAACACATACGACAGTTGCCAGCAACTGCCAGTCTTTCATGGTAACAGAATCGGGGGATCTCTACACCAATTTGAGCTGCGGCCTGAAAAATAGGTTTTTTTTTCATTCAGTTTAGTATTACTTTTAATTCTTTTACATGAATCACATGCTGAGGAGGATACGGTGGAGCCAGATGAGGCCCATTTGTCTCAGAATGACCTGATACCTATTAGCCTGCCTGCTTCATGGACCTGAGGCCAATGTGGCTATATTTTACCGTAATAATTGGGCATTATTTATTTATGTTTTTTGATTAGTAACAGCTTTCTAACATTTATTTTCTTTTTTTAATACAGTTAAGAATTACAATTTTTATAAATTGAACATACACACTGATCATAATAGATGTATTATGTTTATTACACAGTCATAGTGTAAACTAATTATAAATGAAATGTTTTGGATATAAATAAATTACTACAAATAGAAAATAAATGACGCAGATATCTATAGATGGTAAAATATAATATCATACCTGCAAAACTGTAGTGCCTGGGGGTACATATACGGGTTTGTCATCAATGAAAACTTCTACTTTTTCGGGCTGAGCCTGGGGCTGGGCCTCTGCGTATCGGCGGACGGCCAGCGGCGCCATCCGCGTCGGCGAGCTCAGCGCAAGCGCCCGAGTCAGCGGCTGCCGCAGCATTCTGCACCGACCAACGACAAACAATCAATGTTACACGCAGTTGCACAATATAACCTTCTACCACTAGGATTTTCTCCAATGATGACTTCTCCAATGATCAATCTATAAGGCACTTCTCAAATCGATTCCAATCTTTATATCAAATGCGCAGAATTATACAACAAAATCATCTGTTGTTGTTACATAAGTAGGCACCCCATAACCTATACAGAGATACGATTAAAAGGTTTTAACATATACAGCACAAATTATAGTTAAACTAAACAGCCTTATAATGGACTATGTCGAAATTTTAATCGTATTTTTAAGATATTATCGAAGAAAATATGGGAAATTACTGACTTTTTACGGTTTTGATGAAAGTGACAGCTTTGTCTGTCAAAGTCACGTCACGTCAATAACGTCAAGTCGTCAACATGGGCGCCGTGGGCGCGTTCAATATTAAATTTTCGTTTATTATTCAATTCACGTAACTTTTTTAATAAAAAAAAATCCTTCACCATTGCAAAGTTACATTCAGCCTGAGAACATAAGCTAAATTTATTGGAAAAGCTAAAGGAAAAGGAAAGGCTAAAATTATTAGAAAAGATTAGGGCTCCTTACTAAAACTTAAATAACGTAACCCAAGGTGTAAAAAAATGCCCTAAAACGTCTTTCGTCGCATGCGCTGCGGAAACTATTGATGATAGAACAAAAGTAGGTATGTTCGACAATTTTAAAGAACATATCAATCTACATTACAAAAAACTTCGCGATATTAGTCAAATTAATTGGCAGAGCGAAGCCTGCCAGATCAGCTAGTAAATAATAAAATATTACTAAAATACTTAGTTTAATAGACTAAATAATAAATGACATATATTATATATATTATTATAGCGGTCCCATCAAATTGAACAACTTCATACAAATTTTCTAAACTATAGTGCTTAGGGCTTAGGGGACACTAGACTTCAAATTAAAATCTTGCTTTATTGGCTGTATGATAATAATATCAATGACTATTGCATATCAGTAGAAAATAAATGTATGGAAATTTGAAATGACATTTACTTGTCTATTCCATCCATTCCACTCATTTTTTTTCTTTCCTTTCGCTCGTTCGGACCGGGGCGTGTGGTGTGGTTTAGCAGAATAAATTAAATTTTTTATCAACAATGGCAATCGGAGACGTTAAAACTGCACAAGGCTTGAATGACTTAAACAAATTCCTGGCCGATAAAAGTTACATTTCCGGGTAAGTTTATTTCACTTTCAAAAGTTATCCACGTCAACCGTATGGTAACCTCTATTTTTAGTATCTATTTTTTTTATTTGGCCAATTTAACTGTACTTGTAGTGTATGGGCAGCGATAAATCATATATAGTAACTTAATGTCTCAATTTTATTAGATATACACCATCCCAAGCCGATGTAGAGGTATTCGAGCAAGTAGGCAAGGCGCCGGCCGCTAGCCTGCCGCACGCTCTACGCTGGTATAACCAAATCGCATCGTACGCAGCGGGTGAACGTAAGGCTTGGGCCCAAGGTGTCAGCCCCCTGAGCGCCGGCGGAAAGCCCACAGCCCCCGCTCCTGCTAAGGATGACGATGATGACGACGTGGACCTGTTCGGCTCTGGCGACGAAGAAGAGGTATAAATCAATGATCCCTTACTTTCATGCTATATAGCTCCACTTAAGAGTTCACTGTACTAGATGTGCTGTGAAGTCTTAACTCAAGTTCATTTTATTTTTGTTGTGGAATTAAAATTTTATTGTTCTAGTATGACAAACTTATACCCCCACCCAATTTATATACCAGATTGTAAGTAGATAGGTGTCACCAAAAGATTTAAAATGTTAATGACTCAATTTATTGCATTAAATTTGTAGGATGCGGAAGCAGCCAGAATTCGCGAAGAGCGCCTGAAAGCATACGCTGACAAGAAATCCAAGAAACCTGCCCTTATCGCAAAATCATCCATAATCCTAGATGTAAAACCCTGGGATGATGAAACTGATATGAAGGAAATGGAGAATCAAGTCCGCACCATTGAGATGGATGGTCTGTTGTGGGGTGCTTCAAAACTGGTCCCAGTTGGCTATGGTATCAATAAGCTTCAGATCATGTGTGTCATTGAAGACGATAAGGTATCTGTGGACCTGCTCACTGAAAAGATCCAAGAATTTGAAGACTTTGTTCAGTCGGTTGACATTGCTGCATTCAACAAGATCTAAATGCTACATGGAAGTAAAATCCTTTTATATATAAGAACACCTTTCCAATAAAATCAATATTTATACTTACACAAGTTTTATTTTTTAACATACAAAATTATTTACACTTAACATCAGTATATCCCGTAAAATGTAAGGTAGGTGATGTAAACACACATAATTTCAGATACAAATTGATAATGTAGTGTTATGCTTAAGTAAGAGTGAAAGGTATACATACACAAAGTATCACAATACATTAAAAACTTGACAATGCAATACACCCAAAATTATTGTTAACAACCAACACTGCCAAAATTACAACAATTATGACTAGGTGAGCTTGACAGTGTTTTCTAAAAATAATTTAAATTCAGTTCTATTCCACTTTTACACCCTTAGAAAAACTTTCACCAACATTAGCTTGCAAAAACATATTTGGGATGTCACTGCCAAAGTATATCTTGTTATTGAGTGCAAGTGCTTCATATTTTTTTAATTCTAGATATTCTTGTGTCAACAGAAGTTTGTTGGCTTCTGCCTGTTTTTTCAGATGATAGAAATCTGCCTCGGCCTTAGTTTGCTGTTTGGCCTTATGTATGCTATCTTCAATGAGCTCTATCTTTTGTAGAGATTCTTTCTCCATTATTTTCTGTTCATAATGAATTTTAGCGACCTGAGCTTCTTTCTCTGCCTCAATTATGGCTTTACGACGAGCTGTCTCCGCTTCTTTTTCCACCACCTGCGATTTTATAATAGTAAATTTAATGTGACAATATAAAAATCTTATAATCAATATCTTCAAAAATTCCAATTTTACATTACCTTTTGATGTTGGGCTGCAATAAGCAGCTTTGACTTCTCTGCCTCCATGAGTTCGTAATTCTTGCGTATAGATTCTGGAATCTTTGGTTTGGTCACCCTTACAGCCTGCACTCTCAGTCCGGGGGCCATTTCATTCAGATCTCTTTGAAGGGCCTTGAACAAAATGGCATTTTTTGAAAATTACTTTTCTATAAAATATTAATCACGGCCCAGGGGTCACCAAGCTAATGAGTCTTACAAGAACCTGAGGGTATGTTGAAGGCGCTGAACAGTTAATAGAATGGATTATGTTTAACCTATCAAATTTGGCTATTTTATACTTACAGTCTTTAGGTTCTCATCTATCTGATCAAAGAGATCAATGTATACTTCGTGCAGAGTGTGGGCGCTGCAGAACTGATTCAATTCATGATGCACCTTGTTGAATATGAGGGTTTTGTCATAGTCTGCAGTGTAGTTTCTTACAGTGTCCAGAACTGGAAATAATTACAATGTTCAAGTTTCCTGACAGTATTCCCAAACTGAATAAACAGATTATCACAGATGAGGCAACCTGCATGCATCATGACAGTTCTCAAAAAAATGTTCTCAGACATGTGAAGTCCACCAACCTACATTAGGCTAGCATGATGGACTTCAGCTGGCATCCTTCTCATTTTGAAAGGATACCCTACCCTGCAGTATGTCATTAATGTGATACAGACAACCCTATTCTAAAGTAATGGCTCTTGTTGACTTACCACTTTGGGGTTCCAACTTATTCACCACTTCAATCCTCTCGAAGTAGATTAATACTCCTCCACTGGTCCCACAAGGAACATTCTTCACCTCATCAGTCTGCAGTGTTGTCTACAACATTGATTTTTACATTTTAATTCATTGTAATAAAAAAAACAACACAAAAAATTTTAACACATTGACTGCACCTCGCAAAAATATGCACATTTGATAACAGGCGGTCATCGCTGCCTGGACATTTTTAGCGTTATTGATACACTGCAGTGTGTGTGTTGGGTGTTTTCTTTTTTCACTTTGTAATGATGTGAAGTACAAAATTATTTATGATTGGCTGGCTTCAAGAAGCTCAGACACACATTATGTGTTTATTGTGTGGCAAGAGCCAAGATTATAAACCTGCAGACAATATTGTTTGCAATAAATGAGTGCATTAAATATCCACAATCCACATACCTGAATAGGCTTGAATGATGTGAGCAATGGCATCATCATGTGAAACCCTGGTTGGCTGGTTGTAGTAAGTAAAGCGCCACCCTGTTTTCAATAACAAACAGCTGTTACCAAGTAATATAAAGAAGAAGAAAGATCCTTTTATTGATTGGACTGGAAGAACCTGAACTAATTTATTTAAATATTATTTTATTTGTTACAAAGATATAATAAAAAGAGGCTCTATCTATTCTAGTAATACTGAATTTGAGTCTCTGAACCAGGTGTATCAGTAGGGCTAGGTCAGGAATTATGCTAACAAAAAAATAGTGATTGTTTACCCTGTAATAAACTCCCAAATGCCCTTCTTCAACTTTATGCAACGAACTGTGTAAAGTAACGCCGATAGCTAAAATAGCAAGCGCTAATACTGACGACCGGTCCGCCATCCTACGGCTGAAAACAGTTAATATAATAACAAATTAACAATACAAAACTAAGTACACCATTGTTTATCATTACCATTGTTTACTAGTTTCAGTTATCATTATTAATCCAAACCACAAACATTACTCATCAATAAGAAATATATAAGAGAAAACCGATAACTAATTAATTCAAATATTACCTTGAATTGAAATAAACAGTTACGATTAGTGGTATGATGGATAAAAACTTTAACAGTGTATACAGTTATAGTAATTTACAGGGCACTACCAATGCAAGCGAGAATTATAAAAATTAAGCCGATTAAGCCGAAGCTCAGTACTAAAACACTACATTTAAAGTATTTACTTATAAGAAATTAATTTAATTTTCAATTAGAACATTTTAGAACTCTATCTAAGCTTCAATTGACAGCGATAATGACAAGACAAAACTATTACTGACATTAATGGACGCGAGACGCGAACAGATAATATATATAATTTTGTCTTTTGTTAAACTGCTTTGGAATCTGCCTCTTTTATTTATATTATTTCCCAACATGTGATGGGTGACGATTATTGACGAATCGACGACGTCTCTGGAATTTAGTGTTAGAAAGTAAGTTATAGTTGCCGTCACGAGTGGTGAGCAGAACTTTCATTGGTCGGTTTGACATTGCTGCGCTGCGGTGCACACGATTGGTTCGACAAACCGACGTCTGTTCGTCAGTGTGCGTCGTCTGTTGGTCCAGCACGTCTTTTCGGCTGCTGTACATTGTCCGAAAGTATACAATATCCCTACCACCGATAAATCTGTGCACGACTCATGACGGTTAGGTACTATATCTAAAATCATTTTCCCCAAAATTAAATTTTCCGATACCTACCTACAAACAGCGTGTGCATAAATTCCTATCGCCATCATTATTAGCTCATGCTCATGTATAAAATATCCTGTTACCTTTTTGCTTAAAATCTTATTAGACAAAGAAAAGCAATATGAACTTTTGAATCAGTGTATTATTAAGAAATGTCGTGGTTCAAATACATAAACTGCTTAATCTACTTCCGTTAAATGCAAACAATCTTGTAATTCCTTTTCGACAGCACTATCGTACGTTTTCCCTTCAGCATGAATGCCATCCAAGACACTCCCCATAGTGTTTTTCAACGATCTGTACAATTCCAACGCCTTGGCACACAGTTCCCCTTCAGGTGAGTTGCCGGGTTCAATTAATAACATCTCCAATGCTCTCTTTAAATGCTTTTCCGCATTCAATAGTTCATCCTGAAAAGATGTTACAATTATATTACACCTACACAAAAAGTTTAAAAAAAATAAGTCTATACTGGAAATGTGTAATCTTATAATTAAAAAAAGCTCCTCAGTTTACATGTAAATGAAATGAAATTATCTTACCATGTATGCCAATGCTGTTATCTCTCGAGCGTCGAATAATTTCTTGGCCAATTGTACCATGGTAATGTGCAGTTCAAATAAAGTGATCGCTGAAAAAGAAAATTCTGATTAGATTGAATTTAGAACACAGATGGCTTATAACTTTTCAACGCTATGTCCTAGTCCGCTCGTTTTTATTTTTTAAAGATACCTTTGGTCCGGCATATCCCAGGGCTAATCTTCTCCAGTACCGGCAGCAACTCCTGGCAGAGTTCGATCTTCCTTCTCATCATCTTCTTGGTCGGTCGTGGTTCTCTGTTGATGGTGTCCCTCAACACGCCTGCGAGCCTCTGCTTGGCGTCTAGTAGCAAGTAATGGTGTGGTGCCAATACCAATGACACGAATTTAATGTATTCTTCCAGTTCTTTTTCGTCTTGCTTATCTGCAAAAGGTTAATCATGATAGAGACAGTTGGTTAATTTTAGGGAAATACAAAAAAAATCGATTTCTCTAAAAAGTATAAGTTTGACACGTCATTTGAAACAACTCTCGTCTCATCTCAAAACACGTATGAGTGTAGCCGATTTTCGTTACATGAGAGCATATTTTGTATTTTTCTAAATCACACCTAGTTTTAAGCTATTTTTTCTATTGTGATACTTTCATAAACAGTTAAATTGTAATGTGACGATACAAACATTTCTTTCTTCTTTGCCTCTAAAATTGTACAAAGTGCCCAACTTACTAATAACTTCCAATTTATCAGAACAGCATTTTACTTTAAAGTCGATACTAGATTTCTCGAATTCTTTTTCACAGTTATGACATATCCACGCTGTGTCATTGGAAGAAATGTAACCAGTCTTGCAACCAGAACAAATGGCGGAGCTCATATATGTGCCCATTTCAGTGGGGTCCGCACACCGGTCACACGAGCACTTGAAGTATTTACCCACTAGCAAGTGTTGCTGACGTAATGAGGTGCCCTGAAATAACAATTGGTATAAACTATATTCGACGATACAAAATATATATCGTATATATAACTTTATTCGATTGTAAGAATTTAATTTTATGTGGGCCTATGTGGGTATCTATTTTTTCCTAACGATAGTCATTAATCTTTCTCGAAAGAATAATGCTCTTAGCTTTGTTACTGCTTTGCAACTTGAGCAAAAAAAAATCAGTATTATCTTCTTTTAATAAGTATACAATAACTTGAACCCGATTGCATTGCAATCCAGCGGGTTCAATTATGAATGGAAACCATTCACTGAACGTCTGAACAAGTATTTTTTTTTAAATACTCACTTTTAAAGGATCTGTGTAATTATAATAAATAACATCGCCTTTCTTGATATCTCTACTTGCATGGCACACGAGAATATGAATATCGTTGATGGCTATATGAGTGTTGCTAATGCAGTCGTGGGCTAACAGCGCCGCCTTGAGGTACACCCCGCGTAATATTTCAGCACATCCTATGGCGGGTATCGGTGGACCTCGCACCTCAAAACTGTTAACGTCTATCGCGGCACAGACTTTTTGGACTAAGTTGTCGTCTTCTACACCTTCGAGGAGACCCAAGGAACTGATGAACTGGAATCATGTATACACATTACACACTTATATAATATTACAACTAAATTGGCTGATATTCTCAATTCGGTATGTACCTAAATCAAATTATTCCTCCATCTTGCTCCACAAACAGATCTACAATAAATGCAATGATAAAAGAAGTGTATAATGCTTAACAAGTGTTTCAGAATAAAAATGTTTCATTACTAAAAAATGTTAGTTAAAAACTTACCTTCACTGTGTTTTCATAATATTCCCAAACACTGGTTTCCCTTCGCTCGTCTAGATGTGTTTCGAGTTGAATAAATTCCTCCCACGCTTGTGGGTTAGTATCTCTCTTCAACATAGCTCTAAGAACCAACAGAGATCCGACATTCTGCACCATAGTCATTGGGCTCAATCCTTTATCTAGTTTTAAACTTCTAAAGAAGTCACACTCAACTTGATCGTGCCATGCTGAAAAGTGATGTAGTTAAAATTAAAAATGAGTATTAAAATATAATTGGGAATCAAATTGGGAACCTTTTTGCTTTTAAAAAAACCTTATTTAGCTTTATCATTAGATGTACATCTTCATTAGATAGATTCGATAGATTAGTAAATACTAATACTACTTAGTACAATCAAGCTGATCTAATGTCTAACTAGGTATGTACATGAATCATTTACAGGTAAATTTAAAAAAGCTGACTTCTCATATGAATAAAAAAAGTATTTAAAGCCTTACCGGCCTTTTCGTCAGGGCATCCATCACCCGGACATATCGGCGCCACGGCACAGCTTTTGCAGATCAAGAACTTATTGATAAGAGGCAAGTAACAATTGTAACATACAAGTGAGGTATCGCTATTGGGACCTATTACAAATGCTTCGTCTGCAAAAATCCTCTCACCCGCTTTCAAATTCTTGGCGGCTACTAAATATCTAAAAAATACAATAGGATACTAATACAAATGGTAATTTTTGTAGTAAATCGAGTCAGTCTGTTATTTAAAAAATATACGAATTATATAGTATTTAAAACACAATACTCATCGTTGAAAAGATTATTCCACATAGCTATTAAAAATCTAGTTTATTTTCCACACCTGCCAAGTTTTTCAGATTTTTGTATTTCATATCGAGCACTCATGGTTTAAAATTTTAACAATGAATTTATTTGCTATCAACAAATGACTGGCGAAATCTGCAGTCCGCGTGCGGCCCTACCGCGCCGTATTTATAGACTGATAGACTGCGTACATGGACTATTTTTAAGTCGCACGATATCTTGTAACATTTGGATTTTCACAACACTGAGAACTGTTGTCGTAGGGGAATATGTATATGCAACTAACATAGTTTTCGTTAGAAATCGTGCCAGTATAAGAAAGTCTAGTTTTCGCATTCGAAAAATTATTTTTGTTTTGCATATAAAACAGAAATGTTTCCGAGTAACAAATAAATTCTTAAATTCAAGAAAATCATGTTTAGTTTAAACTCAGTCTAATAAAATTTTAATTAATTCTTTAAGACTTAAATATGATGATTCCGACGATTTTGCACACATCTAGTCTTAAGGAAAAGCCGAAAAAATAAGTCAGTTTTGTAATAAACATTGAATTTATTATATTAATATGTACACTTTACCAAAGGTATGTATGTTCTTATGACTAGTAAAAATAAAATTTACAGTGTCACTATCTATATTTACAAGATTTATCTATTACTTACTACATATTACTTTTGATTTATAGAAAGTATAAAATTGCGTCCTCTAAATTTATATACACATACAATGATCACATACTTATTTTTCAACACAACAATTCAACAGCTCCATGTCAACATCCATAAAATAAAAGAATTATCTAATAAATATACAGTTAAGCACTTGCATTAACTATTATCACATTTTACAGAACCCTAACAACGTGAATATACATAAATGTATATAATATAAATATGCTGTGTATTCTAGATGCAAGAATATTAGGTCTTCCTTGTTCTTCGCCCAGTCTTCCTTTTATCATCAGCTGTATATCAAGTAGCTCCCTGAAACAATTAAACTTTACTGAAAATATACTTTTACGGCCGCACTCAGACACGTCATTTAACGTAATGTTCATTAACAAACTAATTCAATCGTCTCAAAAACTATTCCACATGACCTGTCAAATTTGGCTAATTTATTAAGATTTGCGAAATACAAATTTCATTAACACACCTCAAACGGTTATTTAGATATTAACGTCCAAAAATTGTTATTTAACTTAACTCATTCAAAGAAAACGTAGTAATCTTTCCGGCCAGAAAACCAGCCGTCAGTCCTTAGGCTTCAATATATTATCCTTAGTTATAAGGAGAAAGAATATTTCAAGTTGTTATAAAAAAAAATGTATGCTGTTGTAAATAAATTTCAGGACTGACCATTGAACATTGAACTTGGCACCCGTTTAGATCTCACTTCTTGTTTCTTGTCGTTGAAGTTAGCAATAATAACATCGACATTAGCTCTCATTAGACATGAATGTTTTTGATGGGACAGGGTATAGCGAACCTGGTCGAGCAGCGCGGCGGCGGGCGGCTGGCGCGCGGCGCCGATGATGTCCTGCAGGCAGCGCGCGAACTCCTCGATCACGTCGCGCAGCGGCTCGCGCTCGCCCTCGCCCTCCCCCTCCCCCGCCGCGCCCGCCTCCCCCGCCGCGCCCGCCTCCCCCGCCTCGCCCGCCGCGCCCGCCTCGCCCGCCGCCGCCAGCAGGCACTGGCACACCGCCTCGATCACCTCGTTCGTCATGAAGCTGCATGGTTGTCTGCAATACGATACAAGCATGATTAATAACCGATCACACTGGTGGCCTCTATTGCAGCACCCATAAATGAGCCCATCCTGGAGAACATTATCGGTCTCTTCAGACTTCACTGGATACCTAGAGGGATAAGAGTGGCTAGTATACTCACTTGACGGGCCCAGGCGGTGCGGCGGGGTGTGCGGCGGGGCGTGCGGCGGGGTTGGCGGCGGCGTGCGCGGCGAGCGGCGTGCGCGGCGCGGCGACGGCGTGCGGCGCGCGGCGCGCGGGCAGCTCGGCGCGGCGGAACTGCTCCAGCGACTCCTCCACGTTGCGGCACCCCACGCACCGGCACATCGCCGTGCACGCTATCTTCGCCTGCACGCACACACACAACATACATACCTCTATTAGTAATTGCCATTTCATTATCATTATCATTATGAACATTTTAGAGTCCCATTTTTTACTCTTGTCCTATTGGTAAACAATCTTGGCACTACTTTTTATTGAAAAAAAGTTTTAAATGTACTTTAAAAAAAATAATTCATCATAGAACTTACTCGTCACCGTCGTCTCTACATTGGCGGCGCAGTTCTTTTTATCTAATGTAATCTAATAGAGACAATAGATTAAAATGTGTACCTCATAGCATTCACAGTAGTTCTTAAGACAGCCACTTCTTTTACAATTGCAGCCCTTGTTGTGTCGTCGTATAATCTCCGGTCCACCGGCCTTCGCTTTACCAATTTTGGGCCTGTAACAAATATTACCATCATCATTACTAGTTTTCATTATTGCATTATCGAAATATTTTTAGCATTGATATTTGCAGCATTCCACACATCCTTAGCAATTTAAGTATTTACACTTAGCACTCATACCGTTATTCTCAGCATCTTTTATTAATTACTGTTAAATGGCTTTTAGATACCTTACGGCCGCACTCAGAGACGTCATTTAACGTAATGTTCATTAACAAACAAATTCAATCGTATTTATTCTTATTGATATAAGTGTCATCTTTTTTTTCATAATGAACCAATGAACCATTAACGTTAATGAATGTCCGTGAGTGCGGCCGTTAGTGAGTAATACTATTTTGCTTAGAGCTGTAAGTTTTCCTAATAAAATAAAACAAATATATTGACCTAAAGGCATTGGGATTCCTGTCGAGGCAGCCTCGTATCGCCTTCTGGCGCAGCTCCTCGTGCTCCAGGTTGTTGTAGCAGTTGGTGCAGTTGCAGCGGTTGCAGAACTCCCCGTTGGCGAAGCAGTCGCAGTACAGCTTCAGGCACTGCGACTTGGTGCAGTTGCACGCCTTGCGCGGCCGGAGGCCCAGGTCGGCCACCACTAGCTCTGGAATCAAAAGTTATTTGAGCTTTAAGTCCCTTATTTTCGTATTAAAGGACACGGCCCGCTCGAGTAGATCGCAAGCGATCGAAAATGTTACGCAACGTTGGACGCGGTCAGCCCTGACTCCTGGATGAGTCACCGCTAGAGGTGACTTAAATGTGCGTTTCCGTGCTCCGGAGGGCATGTTAAGCCGTCAGTCAGGCTTGTTATCGATACGAGAGCAATCGTTAAATCGTGTCGCAGGCTTGAAAACATCCGACACGCGTTGGCCACTAGTCCGTTTCTCCACCAATCCGCATTGAATTGTATGCTCTAGGCGTCCCCCTTTTGTGCGATATTGTGTGTTAGACTTACCTGGCCCCGTTTCCGAGGGCGGCGGTGGTGTCGGCGGCGACTGGTAGCTGGGTGCCGTCTCGGCTTCCTTGTTCATTATTCTTAAGATTTTGTCCTGAAAATAAGCATAATTTTCATTGAAATTCAAGGGTAATTGTTATTATGGTAGTATAGCCATCGAAGCATGCCCAGGGAGGTAAGTCAACGCTACCCTCTTAATGCAAAGTGAAGCGGCAGGCTGCAAAGCATTTAGCAAATTATTTAAGGTGATTGAATGGTTGGAATCATAGGCGCACATGATATACGCCCAGTGGAGAATAAATTTAATCTTCTGATAGTCCTGTTTTGAGTCGGGCGGACATCCTATGATATTTGCGTTGATAATTGCGTAAAAGTACTGAATAATGTAAATTCATGAGAAGCAAGAAATTGCTAGTGTAAAAAATATGGAGTGGCAAATTGAAGGTCGCAGTCGGTTATCAAGGAATCTTGGAGCAACAGAGTTAAAGGGTTCTGCAGTTTTTCCCCGTCAACGAAAAAATAGCCCTGGGGCGGCAAATATTGTTTGTCCCCAGAGCAGCAAAATAGCCAACCTTGAAGCTAACTTTACCTCGGGGGTTTCCTCATCATGCTCGATGATTTCGTTGATGACGATGACGGAGTTCGGCGGCTCCAGCTCCGCGCTCATGCGTCTCTCCGGAGGACTCTGGACGAATTACATTTTCATTACATACATTTACATAAATTTTACCATAAATTGGTATTAACCATAAGCGGTGATAGCCCAGTGGCTAAGAATTCGGCCTCTTAATCGAGGGGTCCGGGTTCGAATCCCAGTGGCACACACCAATTTTTAAAACTATCAATAGCAAATTAAGTAAATTAAATGTCACATACTGTAATGGTGAAGGAAAAAATCGTGCAAAACCTAGATGTCTGAGATTTCTCTATAACCTACCCACAATAAGCCACTGTGACGGAGGCCTAGCCCTTAGTTGTGAGAGGAGACATGTCAACCAACCGACAGTGAGTCAATTTTCAACAGAGATTTCGGTTAAAATGACAAAGTCCAAAATCTGCAGCTCCATATTGTCAGTCGTCTACTTGAACTAACTTAACTTAGCTGTTAAACAACACTCACCGATGGTTTCTGACGTTCAATTTTGACATCAGGAAACGAGAGATCCATATCTTCAGTCCGTGAGCTCTCTATCAGCGACTGCAGAGCTGCCTTGGAGTCGACCTCTTCCGTGGGCTCCGGTGTCTTGCTCGGGTGTTCCTCGCTGGCGCTGGCGAGGAGTTCGCTGAGATCCTGCGACGAGGAGGAGTCCCCCGCGGGCGACAACGGCGCCAGCAGACTCTGAGACGAGCGAGACCCTTGCTGTGACTGAACAATAATCATTATCATTAACACGCTTTTATTGTATGTTAGTATGTAACGGAAACTTTGAACATGATTTTAACATACTTAGAAACATCGAATCACAGAATATTTTGATTTTAATCCATATTGGTTGGTATGTTATTAATTAAGACCTTAGATTGAATACAGATATTAAAGTTTTGTAACATCACATCAATTCACATCACATAGTTTCATTTAATCATATCAAATAGTTAAAAATATCGACACATTTTAGTATAAGATTTGAATACCATAAAACAAAAGGAATAAAATCATAAACTCAAAACAAAAATTATTTTTTGAAATTTATTTTGTTTATAAATAAAACAAGTATAATATTATACAATCGTTAGCTTTTCTTTGTATAATGGAATATTATAGATTTTACTCACTGTGGTCGTCGGTTTTGGCGCGACTGGCGCTATCCGCACTAACTTTGCCCCGCCCGCTGAAAACATCGCCACATTCATAAATAAAAATTCACCACAAAATCACAACTCAACCACACAATATCAACAAGCCAAATGAACCAAGCCTTCCAAAATATCATGTTCCGTTCCCTTTTCGTATTTTCAAATAATTTCAAATGCAGAAAATAATCCATTTATGAATATTATTGTGTCATGGATTCAAAATTAAAAGTTTTCCATTTTCTAAACTTTTTGATTCCTTTCAGTTGTCAAAAAACATGTTGAGCGAAATTTAAAAACATACGTTAGGAAATGGATTCTAGTTATTCTGCCAGTTTTGATTTATTTATAATATAAATAATATGATTTATTTATTTATATTGTAAATAAATTGAATTTGCTGATACAAAAATAAATATCATAAACATGGCAGATAACGTAAATGTTGAATTATATAAAAAATATTACAGAATTATAAAATAAAAAACATGGAAAACCCCGATTTTGATTTTGTAGGGTAAAAGTGCATACCTTTAGTATCAGTGAGCACAAACTGGGAAGACATGGAGAGGAGAGAGCCAGAGGATTTTGGCTTCGCCACCGATGTAGGGTTCGTTACCAGACGAATGTATTGTATCTATAAATATTTACACAAAAATCGGCTTATAATAAATATTAATACATATATCATAAAAACTCAACATCAAATTTGATGAATTCATTCAGAACCATTTTTAAAAGATCAAATCCAACAAGCGTCAGCACCGTAAATGCGAAAACAGCACCATTATAATACTGTGTGTATAATTTGTGGAGTAACATGACAGCTCATTTAATATAAAATTAAGTGTGTGGAAAAATACAAAGGCTAATTGCCATTTAATAGAATCCCACGCTTTAATTATTTTACTTACGCCTTTGCCTGGTACATTGATTTGATGCAGTTGCGTTTGCTGCCCATCAATATTGACACTGCCGTCTTTTCCAATCTAAGAATTTCAAATAAATTTCATATTAAAATTTAGACATAATTATGAATAAAATGATAAAAAACACACAGCCTTACCTACAGCCTACCAGAGTGGTGCAGCCAAAGAATGTTGTATTTCATGAGGAATAATAATTACACATCAATAATTACCTGGGCCGTGTTTGATGGGGCTGATGCTTTCAGTACAACATTCTGATTAGAATTTGCTGCTACAATAACTTTTTTCCCCAGTGCAGCTAAAATTTATAAATCAATGATTATGTTGATGCCACTTTTTAAATAAATTAATAAATTATATATAAAAATATTGATACCTAATATTTTATATTTACCTGCAGATGAGACCGGCACTAGTTTAGGCGGTGATTTGATTGATATAATTTGTTGCTTTTTGGTTGTTTTACTGCCTTGTTTTGTAGGTGACGCCATTATGACCTGCAAAAATTTAACAGTTTTTTTCATAAAGTATGGCTCGTAGGACCATTTTTCTATGCAATACTAGCCATAAAAATACACTGCTTCAACCACATTTAATAATTAAATTTTGACAGTAAGTAAGACGCCTAGAATACACACTAATTGTAGAGTTTTTACAGTATATGGTGAAAGGATCATTTCTTTTTATTGCGATAATTACTATTAATTGCGAATTACTTTTCAATACAAAACACAAAAATCATAATATATTAGAACCCATACCTTATTTCCAAAAGTTATAGGCACAGTTTTTGGCTGCACTGTGACGAAGCGGGGTTGTATATTTTTACTAGTTGCTGGCATGATCTTCGTAAGGACAGCAGACTGATTGGAATTTGATTGCCCTGGAAAAGTAGGATTTCACAAATTTCTACTACTATTATAAATGGATGGATGTCGTTGAAAATATCTGGCTGAAATTTGACATAATATATAGGTACTTTTTTATTTGGATTAACATATACCTATGATACTTTTTATCTCTCTCTCGACCAAAATCTACATCTCACGCGAGCGAAGTCACAGATAAACTCTAGTTAATTCAGATATAATGAGGATAAACTCTAGTTAATTAATAATTTAATTGAGATATAATGAGTAATGAAGCAAAAGTATAAAATTGGGTATATTAAATAATAAAAGTAAATAAAAAATAATTTACCTGGCATTATCACCTTTGCCATCATGACGGGTTTTTCATCTTTAGTCTGAATCAGTGATTGCTAGAAATAAAATTTCAAAAAATTCACAACTTTTCGAAAAAATTTGTAACTTTCAGACATACTTAAAATGTTTTGTTTGTTCAAACTAATTTTGGAGCTTACTGTGCATATTGTCTCCAACAAATGAGTAATCAAGTGTGGGGTCAGTCAGGTATCCTATCACAATAATAATTTTAATGACAAGTCTCAGGTGTGATGGTTTTCTTGACTGTTGCACGCGTGTTTCAAACCCAGACCTCTTGATTGAGAGGTTGAATTGTTAGCTACTAAGAATCACTACAATTCTACTTCCTAGTATCCTACCCTACTAATATAAATGTGAAAGTTTGTGAGGATAGATGGATGGCTATTTAGATTAAATTTGGTATACAGTTTTATTTAGCCTGGATATAGAATACTTTTTATCCCTCTCTGGACCAAATTAAAAAATCCATGTGGATGAAGCGGTGAGCAAAGTCTTATATAGCAACATCTTATATATAAAATTCTCTTGTCACAGTTTTAGTTACCATACTCCTCTAAAACGGCTTGACCGATTTTTATGAAATTTTGTATGCATATTCAGTAGGTTTGAGAATCGGCTACTATCTATTTTTCATACCCCTAAGTCATAAGGGTTGTCCACACCTAACATATTTATTTTTTGGACAAATTTTTTTGTATTTATTTTTCAATAATGTGGCATCAATCATCAAAATACATACAACCCTAAATTTTCACCAATCCCTATTTTTTAATAGTTGATTTTAACGCTCGATAACTTATATCACAAAACAACATTTGCGGGGTCACCTAGTATTATATAATAGGGAATACCTGATCATTACTGGCCCTTATGTATTGCACAGGAGTCCCGGCGGCTGCAGTAACTAGTTTCAGTTTCTGTGCGCCCGCTGGCATCATTACTTGCCAATTTGCTTTCTTCCCGATTTGCGCTGAAAATTATTGCCCCAAATTTAATCATTCACCCACAACAGTCACTTACCACTAAAGAAGCTTCTCATTCAGTGTGTGCATTGACACACAACGAGGTAGCTTACTGCTAGCCTCTTAAACCCTTGTAAAGCAAGATGTTCATTAATCTTCATGTCTTGAGTTTTGGCTGGGGGGGTATGGTTGCTAGTTTATTTGAGGCATCTCAGATAGATTTTTTTTCTCTATTTGAGGTTGGAAGGTGGAGTCTATGGGCTGCAGTGACCACTTAACATGAGTTTAGTCCCTTTTGCTACTCTCAATTACTAAAACTTAAGTCTGTGCCTCTAGCCAACAACAAAATAACTTACCCAACACAGTGTTGCCTGTACTATTAGCTTGAATAACGTTGCTGAGAGATACTCGCTTGACCACTGTAACTGGTTTGGGCGCTATGGAGAACTGTTTTGTTGCAGTGAAGGGCTTGGCGAGCTTGGGAGGCTTGGGCGCTATCGCCACCGTCCGGGGCAGTGGCGCCGTTGCTGTTTCCTTCTTATTGGCAGCAGGACGCGGCGGAATGGCCGCCTATGGAAAATAATAATGGTTAGTCAAATCTTTAATCATACATATGTATTGTATTTATTTGGTCTATAATAACAATTTTTAATTTAGTGTAACCATGTGGTCAGATGTGCGGCGTGGAGGGGCTTCGGAGAGGCATATGCCCAATGGTGGGCGTCATAAATGCTGGCGAAGAAGATGTGGCCAGAGTTTTGTAACACCAATATATTTTTAAAAAAGACGGAAAATTCAAATATTACCTTAACTGAAATAACTTTTGGAGCTTCTGTCACAAATGTATTTTGAGGGTTCAGTTGCAGATCTAGCATTGTTTCCGCTTGTGAAGTCAATACATTTTGCTGTAAGAGAAATAAATATGTATTAATTGTGTTTATCATATGTATAAATGTGATATTCTGATAAAACATACAAATAAGACACTTTTTATTAGGTCAGGTTTATTAGCAGTGCCTGCTACCCACATGGCATTTCCAAAACAGGTTTGATAACACAAAGACAGCATCTTTAAAGCTCTGATAAAAATTGACTAAGCAATGAACATATTAAAAATTTACAGAATTTATAGTAGATGTATTGAACAAATATTAACTTTACAGTAGACATACATTAGATTCAGCAGTAGTTGTCAACCCAGTTGTTTGGTTGTCTTGAACAGAATACTCTTGAAGTGTAAACTGATCTCCCATAAAGTCTGAGAAGAAATAAAATGTTGATTAGTTTTAAGTAAAGTATTGACTTCTATGTCATTCATTTCAAACATACTTTATAATTTGTTTTAATGATATTTTAATATAGTTGTATAAAATTAATTAAATAAAATAAAAAAAATATTATATTTGAACACATCTGATATTTTGGATGCAAAATATAATTAGTTGACTCTACCTCTTGTTTGGCACACATAGCATATATCTAAACCAGTACAACACACACTCCAAGACTATAGGGTTTGTACCACTTTACCTATAATCTCTTCACTGCCAGTATCCAACATCATTGGTTGTTCCTCAATGTGCTCAAACTCCATTGGAATCCCCTCATCTGGATTACCAGGTAAAGATAAATCGGTCTGGCTGGCTTCAACATTGTCTGGAGACTCGAAGTCAACCTATAATACAAGTTAATTATTGATATAAGAATAAATTTATCAATGATAATTATTAAATCAATAGTGTTAAAAGTACATTGTTAACTTTGTATAAAAAATAATCTGTAGTTCCATGTTATTTTCTGTACCAGTCTTAAACCAATTATTTATTAAGGTTTCTAAATACTCTGAAATTTACTTAGATATCTTCAAGTATTTAGAAAATAAAAAACCAGAGACTGATACAACCATCAAATAAAAGAAGGAATTAAATTACTAGATTTTTAACAAGAAACCACTAATTCTGTACTTACACCCATGGCGCTGTCCAAGTTTAGAGAGTCTAAGTTGTGATCCATCGTTGTAACCTTGTAATACTCACTTATCTCTAAAATTTCTTGCAGTTATTATATATAATGAAAACATACTATGCAGGAAAAAGTATAAACAGTTTTAAGTTCAAAAGAGGCCGCCATTTTAAATTGTCAAATGTTAAAAATCCCTCCCGCAAGTAGGAGCCACAGTTGAAAACAAATTGTCACTATTGAGAAACACTTGTTTAACTGAAAAATAGACCACAACAGTATTTGTTACACTGCAAAATAAATGTCCATTTAATAGACTTTTATTTGAACGTCATCTAGTACTAATTAAAACCTAAAAACTTTAAAATAATTTAATAAAAAGCGAGAAAATCTTATGGCGCTTCTTTGAATTTTGTAAAGATGTCAAATACTGCCAACATAATAAAACAAAGTTTTGAAGCGTTCACTTTTATTTAATAACAGAAAAAAAATCTTTAGTAATGCATAAACATATTGTTTTCATTATTTACTTACTTGTACACAAACTAAGACCAAATTTTCTATATAATTAAGAAAATTCATACCTAAGTACAGAATAACAAAATAAAACTGTTTAATAAGTACTGTCTTTGCATACAATTTTCATTGAACGCTATTCTGTCTGAATATCGTAGTAAGTACCAACATACTAAAATTACTAACAGATAAACAATTGCTTAAGTATGCACACAGACATCTTTATTAAAACAATTATTTTTTTGTAACAAGACCAAGTCGGGTATCGGCCTTTTAATAAAATAAATTAATGCCATTTTGGTGACTATAGTCAAAATCAAAATCAGTTTGCCGGTTCGTCGATGTCATAGTACAAGTATATTAAATTATCTACAATATAGAAATTACTCTGTGGTCAACACCAGCGTGTATTCTCTAAGAATAATAGCTGTCACTGTCAATGTCAACTCATCACTGAATGAGAGTGAATTCACTGATTAACTACCTAACTGATAAGGTGCTTTGTGATTTTAATTTCATGAATTTCCATTTTTCATGTGTTTTAAATAATTATATGTGTAGTCTCGCGCTCTAATTCATTCTTTTAAGATAAATCCGAAACTAATTATAACTACGATTTCACAGAAAATATATCGGTTGTGCTGTTACCATCGTACCTATGCTAACTAATTTTGTACCATAAATTTAGCGGCAGCATTATCCACATCAAAAATATGCCTTTGAATTTGCAAGGAGTTCGCCAGTATTTGAGTGAACTACGAAACACTGGAGGTCTACATAAAGACCAAGCAGAAAGGTGAATATATAAGTTATGTTCTTGCGTTTTTTCTATACCATTGTTAATGTATGGAATGTGTATAAGTATAATCTTAATAGAAATATAAGCTGAATAGGCCCACCGTTAATGATTATCATCCTAGTTATCATAAGTAGCAGCACATCCAGTGACTATTTCAAACTATCTCTCAATACTATTTAATTTTGATGTTGGATAGTGTTGTTCATAACCTTTTGAGACCTGTGCCTTAGATGCTAGATTCTTTTTTTTACTCTTTTAAATATGAAAATGAGTGAAATAAAAATCATTTCTCATTTCAGCCAGATCTTAAACATACAATATTTAAAATTAAATGAATGCTGTTAAGAATATACTATAGAATGTCAATCTCTTGTACAGTATAAAATTCTTGTGTCACAATGTTAGTTACCATACTCTTCTGAAACGGCTAAATTTTCACCCTTCTATCAACCAACCCCTATTTTTTTAATAGCCACTTTAGTAATTTAATAATTTTTCATCCCACTTGATAACTTATATGGCAAAACAACGTTTGCGGGGTCAGCTAGTATTGTTATGAACCTTTGTTCAATTTTTCAAATAAAACCTAGGCTTTAATCTTTTTTTATCTATTTCTTGTTACAGATACCGCAATGTTCTGTTGGAGATACTTCAAAGTCCGGAGGAGCTGGCAGAATGCTTGAAGGCATTTGTTGAAGCAAGTAAGAATACTGTGGTCACCATTCACTAAGAAATCTGTATATGAACCTTGATCTATGAATCTTGGTCACTCCCGCTTAAATATAGTCACACAGTAGCCATGACAGCTATCTTAAGCGATTGTAAACCTTTTTCCTGGGACAGTGGAGTGTGATCTTATGCGCATAAATTTTTCGTTGGCTTTGTCACAAACACGAATTTCAGATACAAGAATAAAATTATTTTGTTTAAACAAAAGCAGCATGTTTTTTTTATATCTTATGGTATAAGGTATGGTCGCTGGAGATACTTAATTTTGGCACTCTCTTGCATAACATTTATCAAACTGCAATTGATTGTTAGCTAAAGTGTTTTTACATGCTTTTTTTTTATATACAGTTGTGAATGAGAACGTAAGCCTGGTGATATCCCGACAGCTTCTCACAGATGTCAGCACCCGCTTGGCCCTCCTGCCTGATGATGTCTCCAGGGAAGTCTCACATTTCGCCCTGGACGTGATCCAACCAAGAGTCATATCCTTTGAGGAACAGGTATTTTTTTATTTATTCATTCTTTATTTTACCACATTACAATAACATGATTATTTAAATAAAAAAAAATTATATTAAATTAAATCAATACTGCATCATGGCTGGTTGCAAAGATCAGTGGTAAGGACCTCACGGGGCCTCAAACTCCATAAGCTAACTTTTTCACTAGATTCTTTCACTGACATTATTTATATGAATTTCCGCATTCAGTCTGATGTGATTATAATTTTTTATTTTTACAGGTAGCGAGCATTAGACAGCATTTGGCTGACATTTATGAGCGGAATCAAAATTGGAAAGAAGCTGCAAATGTTCTTGTTGGGATTCCTCTAGAAACTGGACAGAAGTATGTTTCATTTTTGTAGTTTTGTTAAGTCAATCATTTATAGGCGACACAAACATCTAACTACTTAGGTAAAGCATATCAGTACTAAGCATACCCCTCAGATAATCCTGTTTTGGGATGGATGTAGTTATCGTTTGTCAATGTAGTTGTTGTTGGGTGTGTAAAAAATGTATGGCTGTTATAAACATATAATAAAATATTTGAGCTGCCAATGCACAATGGCATAATGTGTTTGTGCACACTCATTATCTCTAATTAAATTTTCAATGTTGTATAGAGGAAAATTCTGGGCAACACAGGCTTTATTTTTAATTATTAAGGGATCCTTACAAACCCCCCAATGGAAACAATTGTTATGGTAGTTTCTTGGATAAATAGTCTAGATTAAGGGCAGGGCGTCGCCTGCCGGGTCAACTAGTATATGAATAAAATTAATGACTGAAAGGTTTGCATTTACATGATAGTGGAAAATGTTACTAAACACACAAAGTTATTTCATATTTATTTATTGCAGGCAATACACTGTTGATTATAAACTCGAGACTTATCTCAAGATTGCCAGATTGTATTTGGAAGTGGATGATCCGGTGCAGGCCGAAGCATTTGTGAACCGAGCATCCTTGCTGCAGGCGGAGACATCCAATGAGCAATTACAGATTTACTACAAAGTTTGTTATGCTAGGGTGCTTGATTATAGAAGGTAATAAACTAGAAGAGTTACAAAAACTATTAGAAAGAATCAGATTAACTATTATTAATCAATTTACTATTAGAAGTGCCGCAACACAATCTTATATTTGTCAACAACAAGAATTTGGCCTCTTTCTCGAGGGTTAAGGCCATATCAGTGTATGCAATAGGAATATATCATTGATATGCATTTTAGGAAATTCATTGAAGCTGCACAAAGGTACAATGAGCTGTCATATCGCAACATCATCCACGAGGATGAGAGGATGACTTGTTTGAGGAATGCTCTCATATGCACAGTTTTAGCGTCTGCAGGTAAGATATCCTAAAAATTTATAGATGGTTAATAACTTAACACACACTTCCCGATTCAGAAGATTTTTCTTATGGTGTGTACCTTTCAATGCCACGGAATATACTATAAGAAAAATCTTCTATTATACCTGACAATTTTGACGACAATTTTCTTGCTACTAATTGTTCATTATCTGTATGTTAAATGAGCAGTCATCTTGAGTAATAGTGTTCTGTGGTCATCTTTCATCTTCATGCTAATGAATGAACTCAAGTCATAATCCAAATCATAATAATATCAAGAATCTAGTCCAATTCAGTTAAAGCCAACCTCAAGTACATTCAGTTGTAATGCACGCTTTTGTTTTTTTCTATTAAATCACTGAACCACTTTATCGAGTTTTTAACAATATTTTAATATTTTTAAAAACTTAGATTAAAATATGTCTACTTTAAACCTTTCAATTTATACTTTTTTTAATTTCAGGACAAGTTAGATCGAGGATGCTGGCCACTCTATTCAAGGACGAAAGATGCCAGCAACTGCCTGCCTACTCGATTTTAGAAAAAATGTATTTGGATCGCATCATCCGTCGCTCAGAACTGCACGAGTTTGAAGCACTGATGCAGACCCATCAAAAAGTACCTATAATTAAATCAAAATGAATAAACACTTCATTCATAGCCTGACATTAGGGTCATGACCAAGACACTCAGAAATAAATTAGTTTAAACTATGATGACAATATCATCACTTTAAGAGCTAAGAAACTTGCAAAAGTTTCATGTAGCATTGTCACATCATAATAATAAACAGATATTGGAATGGATTAGAGGTGAATATGGCGCCGCCCTTGAAGGTGTTCTAAAACCCTAATCAGGCTATATCTATATTAGGCATTATTAGCATATGGAAGTGGTAAAACTATTTCATACTCTCATATCCAATGTGTATAACAGGCGACGACAGCTGACGGATCAACTATCCTGGACCGGGCGGTATTCGAGCACAATCTGCTGTCAGCGAGCAAGCTGTACAACAACATAACATTCGAGGAGCTCGGAGCTTTGCTGGAGACTCCACCGGCGAAGGCCGAGCGCATCGCCTCACACATGATCAGCGAGGCACGCATGAATGGCTACATCGACCAGATCAGCTCCGTTGTGCACTTTGAAAGTTAGTACCAGTTTTAATGTCGTTAAAGTGTTTGATACAGGTACTGAGTGTTTCAGCATCAATTACAGATTAGAATTTGGAATGGAGATCCTTTTATAGGGAACCTCATGACTGGACAGGACCGGAGTATTAACATTTATATTGATCAGGCTTTTCTATACCACAATACAGTTGCATAGTGGTCTTGGAAAGTTAGCACCAACTACTTAGTATTGTTTCTTCAAAATTAGTAGCCACTTTAATATAGTGTAAGAAGTTACAACTCGTTGGTCCTAGCTGTTATGAGTTAAGTGACTATCAGTATCACTTATACTATAATGGCATAAATAAGCAATAATTTAAAAAAATAATGTGGTCTACTGTAGCCCTGAAGGGATTCATCGTGAAGAACCTGAATGCCTGAGAGTTTTCCATATTGTTTCGCATGTGAAGTTGAAGTTCATCAACCTATCGTAAGCCGTGTGGACTAAAGATTATTCTCATTCCGAGTAGAGACCCGACCCTGCAGACAGTATAATGTCTTGCTATAATCAGTTTTGGGAATAATCGCTCTGCAAACAAACACCCCGTCTCAAATGGCGCATAAAACGTTCTATTTGCAAGAAGTCATTGTATTCGGGAAGTCCCCGAAAGAAAAAAACAATTAGTACCACGAAACGATGTAACTCGCATCAGAACTGTAATTTATTTCATACTAAACAATGCCTCATTTCAATGGTAACTTTAGAAGGTCAAGTGTACAATACTCGTGCTGAAAAAGTTATATGAAATGGAATTACTGTAATAAATAGGTGGTTTAATCTTCTATTAGTGTAATTCATTTCACTTTCATCGATTTACGTTTTTGTTGTCAATTAAAAAAAACTTGATTCACCCAGTATGTTTTAAGAATTATTTACCTGCATCGTGTTTTAAAAATTGAGAAATTCTTTATAGAATGGTTCTATTGACATGCGAATGAAAAGCGAAGGGGTGACCTGATGACCTAGATAATTCAAGAATTAATTTTTTAGTATTTGACATTGTTCCTAGAACTTTTCTTCTATTTACGGCACTTATCAATATTTTATTGCATTAAAAGTCATAGGTGAAAATCGATAGTAAAAAATGTTGCAATAACGTACATACATTTTTTTTCTAATCCACATCCAATGCAGGTCGCAAGTTATCTAAAAATTTAAGCACACGCTAATGGAAAATTGCGCATTTCCGTGCATTGGGTCCCATTTTTATGGACAGATCCAGATCGATGGCTCCTACGTAAACTATCGCATAATATTTAAAGCTCTCCTTTACAGTTTACATTTCAATTTGTTCCTTATCGTGTGTATCCATGGCACCCACGACATAGGAAATCCTAGTATAGGTGGCTTTAAGTGTGAAGTGTTATGTAATATTATTATAATTATTATTCATAATTATCATGTTTTACAGCTCGTGAGATACTACCTCAGTGGGACAAACAGATCCAAAGCCTGTGTTACCAAGTCAACAGTTTGATCGAGAAGATCGCCGCCGCCGAACCGGAGTGGATGGCCAAACTCATGGAGGAAGAAATGATTCAATAGGATAGTAAAAAAATCATAATACCTACTTTTCATTTATAAGTCATTCGCTTAAATGTTTAATAAATTTATTACTGTGTATTTAAAATTGTTGATATTATAGGCTAAGTCCACCCAGTAGAAACCACGCTATCTATCCAAGGTACTTCTAAGATACATGATGCTAATCCCTACTCTTTCCCCCATCCCCTCAATAAGTTGAAAAATTGGCAGGTGTATATTGGATCGATAATTTTATGAACTTCGGTAACCCTAGTGGATTTTTTAGGTTGCGGGTGTAGACTTTTATGACCTAGATATGAGATATAATTATGTCTTATGTCCAACATGTTTTATCTATACATCTATACAAATATTATAAAGAGGAAAGGTTTGATTTTTTGTTTGTTTGTTTGTATGAATTGAATAGGCTCCGAAACTACTGGGCCGATTTCAAAAATTCTTTCACCATTAGAAAGCTACATTCAGCCTGAGTAACATAGGCTATATGAAAAAAATGAAAATCCAAGATGGCCGCCGCCACAAAATGGCGGATGACGTATTTATTCCGCAACTTCCTCAATATGGGTATCAAATGAAAGGGTTTGTTTAGTAGAATAGAGCTCACTATAAAAAAATGAAAATCCAAGATGGCCGCCGCCACAAAATGGCGGATTGCATGTTTTTTTCCGCAACTACCTCAAAACTCAAATGAAAGGGCTTGATTGGTAGAATAGAGCTCACTATGAAAAAATGAAAATCCAAGATGGCCGCCGCCACAAAATGGCGGATTGCATGTTTTTTCCGCAACTACCTCAAAATGGGTATCAAATGAAAGGGCTTGATTGGTAGAATAGAGCTCACTATGAAAAAATGAAAATCCAAGATGGCCGCCGTAACAAAGTGGCGTATTAAATATTTTCCACAACTGCCTCAATATGGATATCAAATGAAAGGGCTTCATTGGTTGAATAGAGCTCACTATGAAAAAAATGAAAATCCAAGATGGCCGCCGCCACAAAATCGCGGATTACATATTTATTCCACAACTACCTCAATATGGGTATCAAATGAAAGGGCTTGATTAGTAGAAGAGCTAACAATAACAGATGAAAATGCAAGATGGCCGCCGTCACAAAATGGCGGGTTGCATATTTTTTCCACGCCTACCTCAATATGGGTATCAAATGAAAGTGCTTGATTAGTAGAATAGAGCTCACTATAAAAAATGAAAATCGAAGATGGCCGCCGCCACAAAATGGTGGGTTACAAATTTTTTCCGCACCTACCTCAATATGGGTATCAAATGAAAGGGCTTGATTATTAGAATAGAGCTAACCATAAAAAAATGAAAATCCAAGATGGCCACTGCCACAAAATGGCGGATTACATTTTTTTTCCGCAACTACCTCAATATGGGTTTCAGATGAAAGGGCTTGGTTGGTAGAATAGATCTCACTATAAAAAATGAAAATTCAAGATGACCGCCGCAACAAAGTGGCGCATTACATATTTTCTACAACTGCTTCAATATGGGTATCAAATGAAAGGGCTTGATTAATAGAATAGAGCTCATTCTCAAAATTAAAAATAAAGTCAATAGAATGAGAAGTATCAACTAACAACAAAACTAAAAACTTGAAAATAAAAATTAAATTAATAAAAATGATGTGGTGTTATGGGACACCAAGTAGGAACGAATAAGTTATAGAAATAGAAATGTGCATGTTATTCATAACTTTTTCTTAATCCTTATCCAAATAAATTATTTTGTATTCAAAATTGTTTCGATACCCGTAGATAACTATTTGCATTTTTCAAATCGTATATTCCTTTCAAAAGATATTTGGAGAGGGGCGGGCACATCTATGAAATAGGTAGGTAGCCGCGCGGCTCATTCGCGCGGTAGGTTCCCTACGCAGCACGGAGGATAGAGCTAAGGAGGATCATCTGTATACATGAAAAAGTGTCTGTCGAAATGCATTAAACTAGGGTGGCGCCACTTTATTGTTGTGCCACTGTATATTTGTGTGTGTGTGTATGTTTGTAATGAATAATTTCAAAAACTACTGTGCCGATTTCAAAAATTCTTTCATCATGGAAAGCTACATTCACCCTGAGTAACATAGGCTATATTTATTGCTAGAAAAGATTAGGGACCCTTGCTAAAACTTAAGTAACGTAACCCAAGGTGTAAAAAAGTGATTAATTAATTATGTAATTACTGACATGGATGTCAGTACCCATTAAACAACTCCTCTCACAAAGAGAAGGATGTAGGTCTTTGTCCACCACGCTGGCCTGCTGCGGGTTGGTGGACTTCACATACCTTTGAGAACATTTGTTTTTATGAAATCTCAGGCATGCAGGTTTCCTCACGATGTTTTCTTTCACTGTAACAGCAGGTGATATTTAATTTTTTATAAAGCGCACATAACTTTTTTTACAACGTCATTGGTGTATGCCACTGGGATTCGAACCCGTATCCCTCGATTCAAGGTCGAATTCTAAGCCACTGGGCTATCTGTTACTTCTGTTATTCATACTTTTGCTTAAATCCTTATCCAAATATTTTTCGTTGTAACTAACGTGTTAAAGTTGTTTGGTTTTCGCAATGGACTTGGTGGTGGAAAGTTGACTGTGTTTCAAAAAAGCTTTTGATATTAGTCAAATTAATAATTGGCAGAGCAAAGCCTGCCGGGTCAGCTAGTTCAGGTTATAAAATGTAACCATTGGGGAATATAAAGAAAATATATTTCTTTAAAATCCATCAAGTCTCACAAACTGAGTTATATTATTCGGAAGTAAGATAATCTAAACTGGCTTAAACAGTAAATAATTGACTTGTAACACATTTGAGTCTTTAACAAGCGGTAGGCTGCCAAAGCGATAATGACATGAATAACTCGACTTCAAATAAACAAAAACTCGCTAACTAGAGGTCGTTGACCTCACCGTTATTTGCTAATTGGGCAGTACCTACTCAAAGAGGAAATAACCACTACGCAGTACCTGTTTTAGTGTATTTACCGTTGTGTCTGTATTACGATATTTTTAGACATAGTATTTATTATGTGTAGTATAAGTAGTTATATAGTCTTAACTGGGTCAAATCCTAAAATCTGTCGTAATTTTATTTTTAAATAGAAGATATTACCAGTCAGCAGAGTGAATCAAGTTATTTAGTTTATGTTAGAAAGTTAAAAGAAAGAAAAAATGAAGTGGATAAAAAGCTTGTCTCGTCGACTGTCTACATATAAGTATCACGTAGGTAGAGGTAAATGTAAAAACATACGAGCAGTGTGCATTATGATTATGTATTTAATACAAGAGACAGGAGAAAAACCAGGACACAGGTGTTAAAATTAAAACAAAAGATATATTGATTCCAACAGACTATTCATTTTTATTCTCAATCAATCAATACAGGTGTACACCACTGGTGTTTATTTACAAGACATTGTCGACTGACAGTAATAATGTTATATGAATTCGATAAAATAATTAGCAACATATTGAGGATACTCGAAATGCCGCGTGCTTAGACATAAGTGTAGAACGCTAACATCTATTTAATAGGAAAGCTGCGCGCCCGAACTCGAACACTTGCAACTGTTTATACGAGATACGCATACTTAGAGAACTTGAGAACAATCTTGTGGCGTCAAACGCACAAATACAATACATACAGGGCATTTAAAAGAGAATGTTTAAATTGATTTGTTGTTTCCATCTGTCATTTATAACAGCGCGTGGCAATACGTATTATCTACAAGTCTAAAAGCCGGTGGCTCCAATAAATGCCTAGGGTTCCAGCTCGAGGGCGACGCCCACTTTGTGACCGCCGGCGTTGAAGTTCTGTCCGTCGATGGCCGCGGACAGCGTGAGAGTCACGCCTGCGAAAACAAAGAACAACTTATATAATACCGCACACACTTAAATCATCTGACTCGCCCAGAGTTCCAGATAACGCACTGATAACGCAGTGATGCGTGACAATACCAGAGTACAATAAAAGATCGTATGATAACTGATAACAATAGGCAGAAAATTTCTGCCATCAGGATAAAGTATTAAAATATCAAATCTGAGTGATGTACAAACAACATTTCTAAAAATATTATCAAAGATATTATGTAAATCATAATTATTATATCAAAAGAATCAAGAAAATCACTAAACAGATTTTCAGGCGTAACAGTGATGACAAATTAACATTAATTGATTAAAATTAACAATGATGAATGAATTATGTAGACAGTAGAGAGATGGCTGTTTTCAATAACATACAGTATGGTACAGATAGCCCTTGCCTAAGGTACAGTAACCCATTAATGACCCACTACAGGATCGGGGGTCTCCTCGTAATGAGGGATGTAGGCCTTAGTCCACCACGCTGGCCTACTGCGGGTTGGTGGACTTCACATACCTTTGAGAACATTTTTTTTGTGAACTCTCAGGCATGCGTGTTTCCTCAATATATTTTCCTTCACCGTAACAGCAGGTGATATTTAATTTTATAAAGCGACTTTTTTACAAATTGGTGCATGCCACTGGGATTCGAACCCGGACCCCTCGATTCGAGGTCGAATTCTAAGCCACTGAGCTATCACCGTAGCAGATAGCCCTACTACAGTTTAATTGCAAAGATATTGTTATTTAATGCTTTAAATTAGAGATGTTGCCTGATAACCAAACCATAGCATGGCAATCCATATAAGAGCGTATGTAATTAAAAAATACTCAGAATACTCTATTTAATTTCTTTGAAAAACAAATGTTGCCTGGCAACCAAGTCATTTAGGCGATCCATAATCTGAAGATCGGTTATAAATTCCCGGCGATAGTCTATTAGAAGCTTTGTGAGCATGACATGTTAAATTAGTATGACATGTTGAGATGTTTTGAATTGTGTATTAAAGTGAACAAAATAGTACCTGGGCGAAGTTTCTGTTGGTAGCCGAGTCCGATGAGCGACTTGTTGTTGAGCTTGGCGTGCAGCGACGCGTCCTGGTCGAGCGCGAACTTGGCGCCGACGCCGAACAGCGTGTCGGAGGCGCCCGCCGTCCACTTCATGCTGACACCGCAGTCCAGCTTGTCAGACACCTTCTGGTAGATGGAGCCTCCGAAGTCCTTGCCGTTGTCACTGTGGAAAGGAGAATAATTCAGTGCCTGCAAGCTCTTTTGTGTCCTATAGCTGGCCTTAAGTCGTTTCAGAATAGGTCACAAGCCGTTTCCAACATTAGATGCCTATAGTTGGTCCAACAAGATTTAATAAAAAATTGAAAAACATGGCTAAGAGTTTTCTCTGAAAATGTGCATGTAGTTTACTTTTAGCTGTTTCAATAATAGTTGGTATTTCATAAAATAACATGTGACGTATCAAATTGGATTGAAGATAGTCCTCAATATAAAGGAGCAGGGATTTTTATGAGCTTTTTCTATAAACTTGTTTGTTGCTAAGATACAAGTAAAACAAAAAGCTTTAAGATTGACGGTAACAATAGTCAGAGCATTAGCTCACACTAGATAAAACTGGTTCCTATGATGACAAAAGGAAGATGACATCCTTGCTAAGTTCAACCTAACACAAGTGTTATGTAATGTTGTAAAATCAATACAGAATACAGTAATGGGTACTACAATGACATAATCCCTTCTGCTTTATTTATCTTGACCTAGTTCTACTTAGTAATATATCAACACTGCATATTAATTAAATGCGATAATTTTTTTTCGAAACCGGAATGTAACAAATAATCCAGAGAGAAACATTACTTTTAAGAGCCATTAAGAAAAAATTGACTTATTTAAAAAATAACATCTAAAAAAGACAATTTTTGCCTCATCTCATAAAATACTTTTTTATGTTTCCAGGCACAGTTTCTGATAAAAACGTTACTGCCAAGGATAGTTCATATAAAGTGTACCTGGGTCTTGGGAAGGTAGTAGTGGTTGTGTGAAGTACTTACACATTAGTGTGCACAGCAAACTCGTTGGTCTGGTAACCAAAGGCAAAGTTGTTCTTGGAGAACTTGGCCTTCTGTGTATCAAACTGTGTGTTGGCACCGGCCAGCCAGCCCTGGTACTTCAAGACGGCGGCAACATCCACAATGGGACCAGCAAGGTCTAGGTCAAAGTTGGTGTTCACTGCCACGGTTTCGTTGGCAAAAGAGGTCTTCAGCTTGCCAGTCTTGCTTCTACAATGTGACAATACAAAATTTATATTTAATATAGAACAATTTTTTTTATTTATTACAAAGGAAGCATCACACACTTTACATGGGCTGCACTGTAACAATTTATTTTAATTGATATTTACCCAGTCTGTGGTGCGAAGGTGCCTTCCAGTGTAATCTTAAGGCCTTCAGCAATTTTATCCTGGATTGTGATGTCTGTTGCCAAAGTGTTGTCAGTGTTCCACTTCTCTGTGAATGTTAGGCCATAGTCTTTCACTACATATTTGGAGGAAAGGCTGCCAAAAACCTGCAAATTGCATCAAGTTATGAATTTTTTTATTAGATAACGAAATTTCATAGCCTTTAAGCATAAAATGTTTTATATCTATATAATACCTTTCCACTCTCCTGGTTGGAGGTAATGCCACTGCTGAATTCAACACCAGACTCGCTCTTTGTCTTCAGGTCAAATTTAAACACACCAAAGTGGTAACCCTTGCCGAACACATCGTTGGCCTTCTTTCCAAGATCAGCATAGTATGGGGGAGCCATTTTATTCTGAAAATTGTCTGTATTTTAATATTTATAATAACAAATTTAAACAAGACACATCTAACAACTGTTTTAACAGCTTCTAAGGTAGCTTTTTCCTGATGTTTTGTGTCATTTTACTGGTCAAGTTTAGTGACAGTGAAGTAGGATCTAATAATAGCATCAAATTCGTGAATAAATAAGAAAAATCAATAGCGAAAATGCAACTATGACATTTAATACAAGGGAGCAAGAGTCATAATTAACAAAGTGTGCCAGCTGTGTCAGGGTCGGTGGGACTTTGCATTTATCTATACTATTTACAAGCCACTTTCAGCAACGGTATTACATAACGAGCGAATCATCTGTAGAGACCCGTTACTCATGTATATGATATAAAATATAACACAGTCCGAGTCTACGGTGTTCCTCCCATAGAAAATAATCATATGCGGCGACCGTAAACTTGACCTTTCGTCAAGTCATAGAAATAGTTGCCAAAGATCGAAATCACATGCGTAGCCGATTAAATTGCTCAGAATTGACAAATCAATTACATTGTAAATTAAGATAATGAAATTAACAATATCCCTATGAATAAAACATTATATGGGCAAAGATATAAAGATAAAACTACCAGAAATATGTGAAAATAACTTAAAATCACGTGTGTGACGTCAATACTTCCCCGGCTAAACCTACTCTTACTGTAACTTCTGTAACCTAATAAGAAACCAATTTCTTATACTAAAAACACACGCCAATAAATTATAGAACTATATACTTACTATGGATTGAATTTATTCACTAAACGAAACTAGATATGTAGAATTCAGAGAATTCTTGGCAATAATTCACCTTCCTGCACCACACCACAAGACAATTCTAATATTCTAATTTGCGACAGTAGCGCATAGAGGAAGTTCACGCAGCGGAAATAACGTTATTGATATTGTCTTTGAATTCTATTAAATATCATTAAATCATTAATTTAGGTAATAAAATAAAACAGAATAAATATTTTTTAAATAAATATGAACGGTTTTAGTTAACAAATATATAATTGACTTACCAAATAAGTCAAAAGTTGTTTTTTGACCAGCTGTAATTGATAAGACAAATTCGGTTCCGCCATACTAAGTCAAGTAAATTACAAAATAATAATATATATTTATAGAGCCCTCAAATGTAAAATAAAACTTAGTATATATTTTTTATTTATTTTATAAAATATCGGAATATATAACTGTTCTGAATATATATTTATTAATTGCGCCAAATAATAAAGAGTACTTTCATTGAACTTACTCGGAAAACCGGGAAATTTTAAACGACTTGGCTTCTATCTAGCACCTAGCACAATCCCATGTGAAAATATTATAAGATGAATGAATAGCACATAGTTACAAAAGATTTCATATTTTATTTGAGACAGCCTAAAATTTTTTACTAGGCGAGGATTGATTGTATTAAAATGTGTCATTAAAAAATTCGCAACCTTACATTGTATTTTAATTCAATCAATTAATAATTAATTTCATGTCGTTTAATTAATGAAGATTATTTTGAATACATACAGGGCAGGCCCTATGTGTAGCGGCATCGGCATCATTAACTTCTTCGTCAACACTTGGACAATCTACTCTTTGTCCAAATTCATCAATGCATATTTCCATCTCACCCAGGGAGCCATCCTGTTTTATGAATTAAAAGTGAATCTTTTAAGTCACTATCTGTCTACAATAAATTTTAAATTCAATCTGTTTATAAATGGAACATCAACTCTGTAAGGTGTATGAGTTAGTATCCCAAGGACATATTTTGGTTCAAAATTATTACTTTCAGTTCTCTGAAATTCACTGTTGAACATCTAACTGTCAGCCCCCCGAAGTCCACTCCTAGTCTAAGTCTCTTTATCTTTGAAACCACTTCATCTGGCGTTCAGCTTTTCGTACCCAACGATTTTCTACTGTTGACCCTTCTAGTGAAAGAGCCGCTATATATGCCTTATCCTTGTATTAAAAAGTGATTTATCGGTTACTGAGCCACATCCAGCCCATTGACAAATGCCAGCCGTAATTTAAGTAAATACCTTAGTACAGGCATTGTTTTCGTAACGTTATACGATGGTAAAATGTCAATTAAAAGACTGACAGAGAATACTTACTGATCGACGGCATGGCACGGTTTCCCGAAATATTGCTGCTTGCAGTAATGGAAGTTTACAATATTCTAAATAGTGATTCAAACTGCTGGTTTTAAATAAATCACACAAATATTCAAAAAATGACATAATTAAGATAAATCATTGATAAGTAACAAATAAGCAAAATAAGGAAATTTTTAACGTCAGAAAGTGCGTCTAGATCACATTAAATTTTGAATATTAAAAAATCTATTGGGCTCATTAAGACGCTATGCAAAGTAGACAATTATTTTAGGTAACAAAGGCCGGAAAAGCATAAGTAATTACATTTTATTCAGTCTAATATTTGTTTTATTTATTAGACGTAATTTATATATGTTATAAAATATATTATGTTAACGCTGCATCCGTACATAATAAATAAATTAGCCGTACATGCATTAAAATAATAGCTTAGGACGAATGACTCAATTCAAAATAAACAACTCCAGACATGAAACGTACTCGAGAGTTCGACCGGCCCAATTCTCGAATAACCGGCGTCTTATTTTAGCCTCTTCGAACGTAAAGTCTTTCAGATGCTTCAATCTTCGTTCGGTAACCCAAACGATCAGTACTCGGTTGCTTTTTAGGAGAACCAAAATTGAGATTAAGCAATTGCATCAATATGGTGGATGTCTGCCATTACGACGTGCTTCAAAACGACAAATATGGTCGATATCTGGTCACTAACAAGGACTTGGACGGCGGCGAGATAATTTTTTCAGATAACCCTTTTGCTGTTGGACCCAAACCAGGCAAGTCTTGTGGTAGAGGTTTGGTATATGTAGGTGCGGATGAAATCACCGTGGTCGTGACCAATCCGTTTTGAAAGCCTTATAGGTAAATAGATCTAAGTTCCTATCCAGTACTTAGGGAACTTACGATAATCAGCGTTTTGTTTCCTTTTATTTTGAGTTATTTTTTTCTGGCAAATTAATATCTCGTTCGTTATTTATTTTTAGATAAAAACATAGTTAGATATAAAATGTTTTCCGAAATAAGGAACTTCTTTGCTAGCTCATGCCTTTTCATATTTTTCGCATTAACACCTATGTAAGTATTGGGATTTAATTAGATAGGGTATCACTTGTAAATCTACTATTACAAAATAAAAAAAACCAACCCTAAAACTAAATTTTTTAAATAAGTAGCAAACCTTTTAAATAATTCATTTATTAAATACTCAAAATAATACCTTTTTGCACTTAAACGATTCTCTTCCCGAGGTAATGTATAGGTACCTACGCACTACCTACCTATATTAAAAGCGCTAATTTATTTAGATCCTATGAAACATCAAGTTGTCATCCTTGAAGGATATTGATAGCATGAATATTATCGTCATTGTATTCGTATAGTTAACGTGTGTCATTAGTATGGAAGGATGGAGGAGGGAGGAGGGAGGACAGATGCTATCTTTTTCCCATACCAATGACTTTACACGCGGTAAATGGACGAATACTTCGATGAAAGTGTTCATGATCACGTCACAGCTCATTGAAGGGTTTGGGTATCGTACAGACACGCCACCTCTATGTCTCGGCTGCTACTGCCCGGTCGAGAACACGCTGTGTTCCCTGTGTGGCTGGCCGATATGCAGCAAGGAGTGCGAACAGTCTCTCCATCACACCCCGGAGTGCGAGGTCTTCGTTGTAGCCAAAGCACGCTTCCAACCCGTCGACGACTGGACCGCCTCTTCGCCGCAGCTTGACTGCATCACACCTTTAAGGTAGTAGCTAGAGTACTAGTAGGTATGTCGCAGCGAAATGATAGAAACTCCCTGATTTGTTGGATATTAAATTACAACTCTGTAGGGTTATTTCCCTCTTTTATCTGTTCTGTGGTTGTTTCCCCTACAATAATCTGTGATTTGACCAAACACAAGTTAATAGTAACACAGATTAATATCGCGGACGATAGGATTGAAGTTGACGATGAAGGTGAATTTTGGGTGACTGGTTATTTCAAGTTTCAATACCTATATAGTTGATTCAATTTTTTTACCGACGAACGGAGCCATCGTACCTAATCCTTATCGGTAAGCGAAATATTTTCTGCAAAATTTTCGTGCAAAATAGGTATGTGTGTATTACCTATAGGCATAATAGCTTCTTACAGTAACTAAAATGTTTTATCATTTACAGAGTCCTGCTTGCCAAAGAAAAAGATCCAGAAAGATGGCAGAAGGAACTCGAGCCGATGGAAACGCATACGGAGGAAAGGAAGCAGAGACAGACTTGGAGCGCAGACGAAGTCAACATAGTCGACTATCTAGTTGACCACTGTAAGCTGGGCGGTCGATTCTCCAGGGAACTTATACAAAAAGTTTGCGGCATTTTGGAGGTATGTTACGCTACAAGTAAATAAATGGCTGAAATAGTAATAAACAGCTAGATAATAAATGAGAGATCACGGCGCAGTGGTTGCCAACGTATTGTGCGGTAGGTCAAGGTTTAAATTCTCAGCGAGTCAGAAATACTCGTAATGATGATAAAAACGAGTTTAAATTTTCACTTCTGAACATTCTCGTCATATAATGTTCGGTCATCAATCATGACGCAGGAATACAAACGCATAGGTACCTTGAAAAATTAAACCATGAAAGTCACCTATATCAATCCTATCATCTCAAGCCTATATCCAATGTTGTTTTATATTGCTTGCTGTATACATAATAATATTTTATTTACCTTTATAAACCTATAAACAATCGATTGGTCTGAAGGTCTGAAGCTAAAAATACAAATAATTTCTAAGCCGATCTTTAATACATTAATAGGTATCTACCTACTAATATCTACCTACTGTAGCTTTACTATACCTAAGAAGATAACAGCATATAGCTATGTTTGTTTTGTTGTAGGTACATGTGTTTGTTTCCAGAAAAAATAAATGGAAATATTCGAAATATATATCGCAGTCTTGGCAATCACTTTCGATCATTGACACCCACCTTTTTTAAATAATGGCGTCATTGGCAATGATATAAGTAGCTAGGTACTACGTATTGTTGTATAATATACGTTTTTTGTCTCTTCCAAAGTTGGCTTGAAGGCCCATGCCACGCCTTCTCCTGCTAGATCCGTGATGGCATAAAATGTAAACATATTAGGGTTATTTGAGGCGAAGCGTGACTAAAGTAAGCACTGCTGGAAGCTTGAAGATTGGGTTTGCGTTACGTTGCGTATTTACCTCTCCAACGACTGTTTTAGACTAAACAAAACTTTCAGGAATGCTTGCGCTTCATAGCGATTTACCTTTAAAATACGAAGAAATACATTGGGTACGTACGAGGAGATTTTTCTAAAATTATGTTTCTACAATAATTATATTTGTTTATTAATTTCAGGTGAACGCTGTTGAAATACCATCACGCGGCGGTTTTAGCGTCCGCGCTATTTACCCGCGCCTCGCAATAGCCGCTCACAGCTGCGTGCCTAACATTGTGCACACTATTCTTCAGAATGATTACCAGTAAGGACTCTCCCTATTCAACATTGATAAATGATACTCGTTATTATTTTTGATACTTTTTAGTACAGGACAAAAAGGCCCTCTTAACTTTGTTAGAACATTGTTGCTATTGAAACTGGCGTTATCCGCGTTTTCGATACAAGCCTAAATTTAAAGATTTCGAATTTTTTCGAAAATAAAAGCTAGACACGACTAGGCTAGCAAGCTCGAGTCAGCTTTACCTATTAATAATTATACTCGTAGAATCAAGATTTTTGGTTTAACGTTTTTCTATTTCCTTGAAGATTACTTCCTTTTATCGATGTTATTGATAGCCATTGTCAGGTGAATACCAAACACCTGTCTTTATAATTACCAAACTCGTAAATAGCTAGCACAAAGCCGCAATTTATAAGCCAAGAAGCAAAAAGATAGAAACTAAAGAACTTTTATTATTTCATTATCTCTCTAGAGCACAAGTTCGAGCGGCAGTGCCGATAAAATCTGGGGAAATCCTGCATCTCTGCTACACTTACTCTCTATCTCCCACGATAGTCCGCCGTGAATACCTACGGGAGTCGAAATTCTTCAACTGCGAGTGCCCGCGATGCGCTGACCCCATGGAGCTGGGAACACATCTCAGCACCTTGAAGTGCAGCAAGTGTGACAATGGTGTCATTTTGTCTAGTAATCCCTTGGGTATGTTGAGAAATGGTTCTTCTCGTAAGCGTCAAAAAAATCCGTTCCACGAATCGGTTCTCAAGAAACAAAATACTCACAGTTCATTGGTAAATTGGTCAATGTACGCATCTGGAATGTAACAATAAGAAATGCATTGGCTAATGAGGATCACAGGCATCAACCAATGAGCTGTATCAAGGATTTCAGGCTTGGGTCACAGGTTACCTTTGCTCATTACTTAAACTCAGCTTCTATTCTTCACGTTAGTGTTCCCTCTTAATATGAGTTGCAGTTCTACATTATTTATATTATAGCTGATAAAGATTTTTCATCATTCTTTTATGATATTTTAATTAATAATTCTATAATTCCAGATGATAACGATAAAGCTCGATGTTAATGGCCAATGAAGCTGAGAATACCTCCTGCTAACTATCCTGAGTTGGGCACGGCCCTGGCTTCTTTCCTTTCTACACTAATAATTCTGATGGTATTTCTGGTCAGACAAGTAATTATCATCTCTGTTTTTGTTTTTAGACAACGAAGCGCAATGGACCTGCACGGACAAGAACTGTGGCTTCAAGACATCAGGGTCTGCGATGCGCAAGATGCTGGCGGTGGTGCAAGTGGAGATGGACCAGCTGGAGGCCCTCGAGCCTGGGCCGCAAGCTATAGAGCAGAGGGAGGCGTTTGTCCACAAAGTTAGTACAAGTAGAATGATGTTATTTAATGTAAAAAATGTCATGCCCGCTTTTCTCCCTTATTAAATGACTTGCTGCGTGGTTGTCAACAATAAGAACATGAATTAATTTTGTCTGAAACTCATGAGTGACCTGCGAGGTAGGGCTTCCTCCCACAATTGACAAGTCAAGTACTTCCTATTTTAATGTACCGACAGTCGACACCTATATCTACTGTGTTTGTAGTTCATTTTGGACGAATATCGATTAATAAATTGTAAGATCATTTACTTTTCAGTACAAATCCGTGTTCCACCCGCGTCACGCTTACCTGCTGTCGGTCAAGCATTCACTGGCGCAGTTGTACGGCCGCATCGAGGGCTACACGCTCGACGAGCTGCCTGACCTGATGCTGGAGAGGAAAGCGGAGTTCTGCAGGCTCGTGCTGAAGACTCTAGACGTCATTAATCCCGGGGAAAGTCGCATGAGAGGTTGGTAATGTATACCTAAGGAAGTCAATGCAAAACCTGGTAGGCTGATTAGTTGGTATAATAAGATGGTACTTCTCAGCCCTCGGAAGAAACTAAGTATTTGTAAAGTCAGATAGAATTAATGTTTGAGGTTTGATGTGATCGTGTAATGAACACGACTTGCCTTCACACCAGGATAAGGTATCCTCTGGAACACAGTGGAATGATAATAATTATGAAGTTCTTCATCTCCATAAGAGGTGTGTCAAACAATATCCACTCAATATTGATGCTACGAGTATCCTAGTGAGACAGCGTCTTCTGAATCCATCTGATTTATCTGTCCATCACCTAATTCAAAGGCGGTCAGAACAGGCAGGCGGTTTCAATTTAGACGTTTATGCAATTCGAACTCCATTTTGCATTCTTTGCCAAGCAAAGCGTTGTCGATTTTTGAACCATGCAATAAAACATACGTTTAAAATTTTCAGGAATGATGTTGTACGAACTTCACGCGCCGTTGATGTACCTCGCGCGTAATGAGTTCAGCAATGGTCTGATATCGAACGACAAGCTGAAGGAGCGGCTTCAGGAACCGATCCAGTGCCTCGCTGACGCCGCCCGGATCCTCATGCGAGAAGACCCGAACAGCCCTGAAGGCATCACTGGCCAGATCGCCTATCAGTCCATGGAACAGTTGAAAGCAAGCCTGGAAGCCTTATAGGATAGTGGGGTAGCATAACATAGAAAAAGGAAGTAAAAATAGAAATTCGTATTTACGCCGAATCAATTGTAACTAGATCGGATAGCGGCATTTACACCCCAAAATCATTCTGTCCCTCTCACTCACAGTCTCAATAAAAGGGAAAACTAAACTCTCATAATTATGCGCTCAGAATGTACTCGTAGCTTACGCCTGCCCCGCCCACATAGCCGTTTATTCTACTTCCTATTTCTATGACCTAAAGTAAACTCATGCTACCTAGTCACATCACGCCTCGCAATGAAAATGAAGTTTTGATATAGTTACAAATATCATTTCATATATAAGAATGAATATAACTTTTATAGATATGTAGATGTTTCATAATATTATTTCACCTTCATGGAGTGTAACGAAGTTCTTTTTATTAATTAAAGCTATTTTAGGTTCTTCATTGAGCAAATTCTAGAAAGCCAGTCTATGTATAGAATAGAAATGCTATGTGTAAAGTAACTGTTTTTTGTCACATGCTTTAGACTTAAATTAATCATGCATTTTAATTTTTGTTTAAACTCATCAAAGACTACTAATTGTAATACAGTTAAGAATGTACATTTCAGTTGAAACTATTAGTTTTGTATTAGAAAATATTAAACAAAAGACAATTTTCAATTTGATCTCTTTTTATGTATTCATAATAAAATAAAACTATTGTCATAACAAAATTGCAGTGTCATTTACTATTTTTATCCTAGAATTTGATCTTCTTCGGTTTCTTAGGCGCCTCTCCTGAAACTGGTTGAGACTGAAGTTCTATGTCTTCAATATTGCTGCCAGTATCTAAAGTTTGTAGCTTTATGGATGTACCTTCATTCTTGCTTTGTACCTGGAATGAAATGTAATGTATTTTGTTTAATATGGGTTTTTGTCTATGATCTATTAGTACATACATACAGGTGAAGCTAATAAAAAGCGTGTAAATAGATTTTCCTCAAGATAAACGACACAACAACAAATGGTTACACATACCGTTGGACAATCCTTTCTCAAATGTGTGACATCACCGCACAGCTTGCAGCACCCACCATTTGGATATAAGCCCTTAGGGTTATCTGGACATTGTCTTGCGATGTGTCCCTGTAAAAACACCATTTTACAGTTAATTTAGAGTTATACAGAACATTTCCGCATCCAATCCGCATTGGAGCAGCGTAGTGGAGTATACTCCACACCTCCTCCTTTTGTGGGTTAATTAAATTACTTTAATAAAAAAGCTATGTTCTTTGCATGTTGGGTTTTGGGGTGGTTGCAGGAGGTATTTTTATTGAGGCAAACTTCTTAGTTCTCAATGCACCCATGTATTACCTTAGATAAAACTTCTATCTACGTATATGGACACTATTCCATGAGCTACAGTGATCATTTAACAGTAAATATAATAATAATGTACTCACTTGTTCCTTACAAATGAAGCAGTTGGCAAATCTGAACTCTTTGTCTCTTTGTACTTTGCATTCAAACTGTCTGTGTTCAGTGGAGCCACACTTGAAGCAGACCCCCTCTGCTGCATCCACTCCTGGTATATTTGACTTCAGATCCGGACAGTCAGACAAGTTGTGGCCACCCTTTCGGCAATTGTAACATACATCTCTCTTCAATCTTGCCAGTGCTTTCTCTGCTCTACGCCTTTCCAGTTTAATTGTCCTGTTTACTTCAGTTTTAGGTATTCCCTTCTTCATCATACTGGATTTAAGTTCACTAAGCCTATCAGCATCTTTTTTCATGATTGGGAATCCATCAAAGCGCATCAGTTCAACTTCCTTGCCATTTATAATGAGTTGAAAGCTTTTGTCGTTAATTTCCTTCCTCCTTGTTGGTTTGTCACCTCTCCTTTTCTTTGCTTTCTTTTGCTGCATACCATTTTGGTTATTAGCTACTTGTTCGTTAGTGTTTTCTGACAATGCAGGCTTAGAATCAAGATTATTTAAGCTTGTGTCTTGCTTAGGTTTCTTTTTCTTCTTTTTGATCTTCTTTTCTATAGATTCATTCTGTACAATGTTTATAGTAGCTTCTTCACTATTAGATTTTTCTTCTAAAGGCACACTCTCTGCCTTATTTTTTTTCTTCTTTTTAACTTTCAATGTTTTTTCAGTGACATTACTTTCTAATGTTTCTTTGACTCTGTTTACATCATCCTCTGGCTTACATTGATTATCAACATTTTCATTTTTTGATTTCTTCTTCTTTTTGGTAGTCGTTTGCTGATTATGATTAGAATCTTTTGTGTTCTTCTTACTTTCGATTTCTGGAAAATCACACCAGGTAGCTTTCCTTTTTTGAACTTTCTGCTCTTTGAGAAAGTTACTGTAATTTTCAATGCGTTGATTTTCCGCCTGTAATAGATAAAAATGATTTTTTATTGAAAATATGCCACTTGAAGCATGAGGCATACAAATTTTTGAAGTGCAGTAAATAAAACTGTGAAACAGACAATTCTAAAAATTAAGTGTTTTCAGGCTTCAGAGGTTTTCTTACTTTTTCCCTATTTTTGCTATCCTCGCTTTCTTTCTTTGCTTGAAGCAGCTGTTCCTTCATCACCTCCCATGGTGTACTATCATCCGGCTCTTTCAGGTTAGACGACTTCGAGCCTTTTGCTCGAGCAAATCTTGTCATTTCTACTATACACTTTTATACACTTACGTTAACAAAATATTTAAACACTAAATAATCAATACAATTTATAATCAATCTAAGATAACGTGCAATTTTATCATAATTATAATTTATATTTTCCTTACAACGTGCAAATGACAACTTGTAGTCCTGACGTTGACAATTTAAAATCTGTCAATTACAACAGACTATTAATACATTATGTATCATTTTGTCTGTGAGAGCTATCATATGAATGAATAGTAAAAAAAATAACTGAAAGTCCATATAATGAGGGATTTTTGCGCACTTCGCCATGTGTGTGAAAAACTTATAAACCTCCTATTTTTCTATTATTGGCAAAAGTGCGAATGACGACGTATTTACCATTTAGACAGCTTTAATTTCCTATAGATTCACCAAATTTGCAGTTTCACGTTTCACAAGCCGTTCCGCTTCGTGACAGCTTCCCGTAGCCTTTTTCCTCTGAAGGTTTAAAAAATATCCGCTAGGGGCAGCACCGGTGGGGGTACAAATGTTTTGATGTTGATGTTTTGTCGCAAATTAAAATTTGTATTATTTAAAATGTTTTAAGAAGATTTATAGCAACAATAACTTGAAACAAAGAATCTAAAACACCAATAAAGTTACTAACACAACAAATAAACAAACAAACTTTTCAAGTACCTACCTATTGGTAAGTTCTCTAAAATTTTGAGAACATAAGAAAATAATTTGTTACACTGTTAAAAATAATTAAATTAACTTGAGGAGGATACCAATTATCAAGACACTTCGTAATATTTTATGCCTTGAGAAAACTTTATATATAGTATAAATAAAGGTAAATTACTTAAACATAGGTATGACTAAAACTAAACTAGGATAAAATCAAAACTACGATATCCTTCATGATCAAAAACAGTCTTTCGCAGATGTTTAGTGGCAATTGGTTTAAGGTTTAACCAACCATAAACATTGTAGGTTTTACATTTGGGTGAAAATAAAATTCATGTAGTTACTTTTTAACTTTTTTACTTGAATTTAAATTTTCTTCAATTAATTTGACCCAATCTTCATATTGCTTATTCTGGACGTCGTCAAGTTCATCACAATACTTGTCAATATCTTCATCATTAATTACTTCTTCTTCCACTATTCTTCGTTTCTTTTTCTTTTTAGGTTTATCACTTATTTCAGTAGGTATACTTTTTTGTAAATCTTCTTCCGTGACTGTTTCTTTATCTGTATTCAGTTGTTTTCTTTTATGAGTCTCTTGTTTTGTATCTTCAATATCATTTTTATTCGCGCTTTTTTGTTTCTTTTTATTTTTAGTTTTTACAGTAATATTTTGTTGCATTTCATTATCTGCTTCCATTTTATGTTTTTTCTTTTTATTCCGTTCCCTACCATTATCAGTAGATTCTTGATTTATGTCAGCACCATTAACTACTTCTTCACGTACTACAGGCTGTTTCTGTTTTTTCTTACTTTGCTTTCTTTCTTCTTTACTTAATTCATTTATTAAGCGTTCATTATTACTTTCTTTTAATTCGACTATACTTTGTTTTTGCTTTGCGTATTCTAGTTGATTTGAATTATTTGTTAATTCTGTCAAATCTTCTTTTATGGATTTCTTGTGCTTTTTATGTTTAACAACTGCATCAACTTCATCTTTCTTTTCATGTACAGCAGAAGTCACATCAGACTCTTTTTCCTTGCTTAGTTTTTTATTTCTTTTCCCCATCTATAACAAAAAATATTATTACAATTAATTTTCAGATTTTTATGCGGTTCCATGTCTCGGAGGGCACGTTAAGATGTCGGTCCCGGTTGTCGTCAAAAAGAAAGCAATCGTTAAACCTTGTCGGAGACCCTATGGTTTGAAAATATCCGACACAGTTTGGTCACTAATCTCCACTAATTCGCATTGTGCAGCAGCGTGGTGGTCATCTGTTCCAGCTCCCCCAGCCAGGGGAGAGACCTGTGACCAACAGTGGGAGATAAAAAAATGTTGCGGCCAAAACACAATAATAATGGTGGTAACGGTACACAAACAACAGCCTGCTATGAATCATGTATCTGCAAAACACTGCTCTATTGCGCAATGTGTACGTATTGTGTACGTGACAATTTGCACACTTATTTCTCATGTACGTAAATAAATTTGTCCACACATGTAAAACAACAATGAACATACAATTCTGTTTGACATAACGTTCCTCAATGTCATCACAAAACATTTAACAGATTTCACCACCTTCACGTACGAATTTAGATTAAGAATGATGAAGACAGCTATTGGCGGTTTTTACAGTGTAGGTCGCGATATGTCTTATTAATGGTTTGTGCCTACGTAAATATGAAACAGATATTTATTGGTTGACGCTCTTGGAAACAATTAATATTAAATTCACAGAATCAGATAGTTGAGAAGTAATAATAAACGTTAATAATATATTGCTCAACATTAAACGAAAGCAGTTTAACTATTTTTATTTTTGGAGCTGTGACCTGTTTCTTTTCGTATCATGAAACACATGCATATCTCAAACCGTAATTTGAATATTGAGTTCGAACTACAAGCAAACGTAATTCCGTACCGACTACAGAACGAAACAGAAAATTGGAAAAATGTAGGTTTGCACTATTGAAATAATATTTTTTATTTAATAACTTCGCCGCGTATACGTTTCTAATTTATATAAATAGATAACGCAAATGAATTTGAACTTCTTTGTATAAGAAAATTATCAAAATCATAAAATATACCTACTTATATACTGTCACTAAACCTAAGTATAAAAGCAATATTCTCTTATCATGAGTTGATTAATTTATTGGCTTTAATAACTGGTAGTCTTCGAAACACTGAAGAGTGTGATAAACAAAACACAAACAACGAGTCGACGGTCGACGAGCGAGATATGACATACGACTTTATTACCTACTCAATATTTTTTACGTAACTCGCGAGAAACACGCGACGGGCGTAATGCCACCGGCGCGCAGCGTCCGTCCACTCGCCTCCCACTTCATGTAGCACTGCCAGTGCCGCAACGCGGATAATTCATTGAAAGAAACAGACGCGTTGAGCCATCGACCGGCTCTAACTTAAGTCAATCGGATTAATCTCAGGCAGTGTGAGAGCAAAATGGCTGGGAAGAAGTATGTTCTCGGTATGGACATTGGAACTACGTCAGTGAAAGTGTGTGTTTACGATCCTATCACTAAGGAGTTAGTAGCGAAACAAAACAAGGATACTGCGGCTAATATCCCCAGCGATCAAGGAATAGAAGGAAATAAGCAGGATGTTCCAAAAATAGTATCAGCGGTTCATTATTGTGTCTCACGTTTGCCGAGAGATGTTTTACGACATGTCACGAAAATTGGCGTCTGCGGTCAGATGCACGGTGTTGTGCTGTGGAGAGACGGGTATGTAATTAATTAAGAATTTTTTCATGAGATACAATGTAGTTATAAATAATTGCGTTTGTGTCATACATTTTTTTATTACAGAGCATGGGAAAGAGTTGAAAAGGATGGTGTCGTAATTCGTTTTGAAGCAACGAGGGAGAATATGTCAGCCTTATATACTTGGCAAGATACTAGATGCAAGCCCGAATTTTTGGACTCTTTACCGAAACCTGATTCACATTTAAAATGTTATTCTGGCTATGGTGTTGCAACTCTTATATGGATGCTTAAACATAAGCCAGAGAAATTGAAAAATTTCAAATATTCAGCTACAGTCCAAGATTTTGTGGTTGCTATGCTATGTAACTTAGACGTACCTATAACGTCAGATCAGAATGCAGCTAGCTGGGGTTATTTCAACACCGAAAAGAACGAATGGAATACTGATATTTTAAAGTCCATCAATTTTCCCACTAACTTGCTGCCAAATGTTATCAAAAGTGGTGAAATAGCAGGAAAATTAACCACTTCATGGAATGGCATTCCGGAAGGTACTCCAGTGGGAGCGGCACTTGGCGACCTTCAATGTTCCATTCTCGCAACTTTGGAAAATAAACAAGATGCTGTTCTAAATATTTCCACATCTGCACAACTTGCATTTGTAGTCGATAAAATTTCAAATTTGGGCTGTAATACTATTGAACACTTGCCATATTTTGATAACAATTACTTGGTAGTAGCGGCATCACTGAATGGTGGAAATGTACTTGCAACTTTCGTAAAAATGCTTCAACAATGGATGCTAGAGTTAGGATGTCCTATTCCACAGTCAAAAGTTTGGGAGAAAATTATAGCCTTAGGTTTAGATGCCCCTGCAACCGCTATGAAAGTAACTCCTCTCTTATTAGGAGAGAGACATGCACCAACCGCAAAGGCATCAGTTGAAAACATTGACTTGTCAAATATTCAATTGGGACAAATTTTTAAGGCCCTCTGTGATAGTTTAATTGACAACTTGCATGTAATGATGCCAAAGGATATATTGCGCAATGCAAATATTAAGAGAATTGTTGGAAATGGATCAGGATTGTCAAGGAATGCAGTCTTACAGAGAGCTGTCGAACACTATTATAGTCTGCCATTAGAGTTTACTTCTGGAGGTGATGCAGCTAAGGGTGCTGCTATTGCCGTTATCACAAAAAATTAAGCTTGATATATTTTAATGACATTAGGCATTAATATCATATTCAGTATTACTCAGAGACCAAATACTGTGATAGCTTGAAAGACACAGAGTTCCTTTTGGACAAATAAATTGTTAAAGATTAACTGTAAGATGTAAGAATAATTTTATACAGCTGTTTTGTTGTCATTGAAAATTTAATTCTGCATTTGTTAAACCCTATTACAAAACTTGTTAAAATATTGCTTTGTTATAAAACTTGCTTGTTAAAATAAATACATTGAAAATTTTAATCTTATTAATTATTCTGTCTCTATCTATTTATAGAAAAACGAATTGCCAAGTCAATCTATGGATACATACATGGATCTCACAACTTTTTACAGTGCAAGAACTGAGTTGTAAGACTTGGGTTTTACAAGTTATGTTTTTGATGGCATCTCAAACTAACTGCAAATGTACCTTTTAATTGAGAAATCGTTGAGAAAAGTATGGTACAGCTGTGCCACTTTTTTACTCGACTTGGTGGCACTGCTGTGCCACATATGCAGGGTCAGCAAGTCTGCTAGATTTTAAAGGTATGTTAGTTCCTTATTTTTGAAAGAAGAAGAAAGTAAAACCATTTATCCACACAAAGAAATCATAACACCTAACCAGTTTTGAATTACAATTTGTTTTGACTGTTAATAGGCATATAATGACAATTTCAAGTGGGTCCCAACTCCCCAATGTATTATTAGATTATTCAATTAAATATGTATTAAGTTAGGTGTTTGTCATTAAAAAAATATTATGAATTGATTGAATTGATAAACTTAAATTTTAAATTATGGTATAACGGAGATTGAATTATAATTAATCAAAGAAAGTGTCACAAATAAAACTAAGTGAGCCTGATCGACTTGTTTTTAATTTCGTTCTAATATTTACGTATAAGGCAGCGGATGGGAATTCATCTACCACCTCATATAGAGGTCTTGAGTGTGCCCCACTCAAGGGCAAACAGGAGGTCTCATAGCAGACAGGATGGTGAAACTCCATCGTGGGCTTTAAGATAGTACGAGTCCAGCATCACTTCCGTCAAACCTGATCTAAAAGCTGGTATTTATGAAATATTTGCTGTCGTTAAAAATGGGACCATAGTTACAGTAACCATTTACTACCAGACAGCCTGCACGTTGGTTCTATTCAACTTATACCATATTAAATGATTTGTGAGCTAATAAAAAACATAATAATTTTGTGTGACTTTAAATAAAATACAGCATGGAACATTAGAAACGTAACCTCAAATTTTATATTAAACAGCATTAAGTGATATACATGAAAAATTATTTTTTGTTTCTTACCTTAATTTTGCTCTAAAAACTTTATAGTACATTCAATATTGAGATATTAAGTATATAGATAAAGATTTATTATAAATCTCGTATCGTGTTAAAAACCAAACAAAATAAAGAGTTATTGAATTGACAGTTAAATATTGGTGTCAGTCAAGTTGTCAACCAAATCTGTCAACTGTCAACGTTGAATTAAGCAGTGTTAGCGCGTCAAAGATAATGATTAATTGCTTCTGGCGTGTTGATGGTCGTACGACATACGCCATTCTATGTGTTCCGGCCTTAGATTATTCATGATTAGTCCACATTAACGGCCTAAGGCTTTAAGCTACACGGCAAATACTTATGTGGACAAGATTAATGTTCAAATAACTTGAACGATTTTAGCGAGTAATTAACGTGTAGTTTAACACGCTAATGTGAATGCACCCAGTGACATCGTGGGATTACTGGCTGTCAACGTCAAATGTTTGTCAGCAGGCAAAGGCAACTAACAGCACAGCATAACTTTGTCAGACTAATTGAGTAACGGTAGTAGGGATTGTTTATTTTATTATTTCAGTAATTTACGAAATTATAATAATATAATAATAAAGCATTTCATAAATATTCGTAAATTGACAAATTAAACGTGACAACATGTTGAGTATTCGAGTGCATATACGCGATAATTAGATAGCTACAAATTCAAATTTTAGATTTTCGAGAGGTTACCTTACGACTTATAAAAGTTTTTAACTGTGAAAATGACAGTGGAGCGTACAAAAAAACGAGAAGATGGGGACGTTCCCACCGCTGAGGGAAATTTACTTCAACAACCAAAAGAGAAGGCAATGCCTCCCAGAAACCCACTGATGAAAGTGCGTACGTATGTGTTGGCACTCCGGCCGTGGTCTCTCAGCGGGAGCCTCCTGCCGACGCTGCTGGGCGCTGCGCTGGCGTACCGTCTTCCAGGTGACAACGGATTCAGTTGGGTCACATTACTGCTTACTTTGTGTACAATTATTCCTGTACATGGTGCAGGAAACGTAGTGAACACATACTTTGATTTTGTTAAAGGTATTGATAATCGTAAGTCGGACGACCGGACTCTCGTTGATCACATTCTTAGCATCGATGAAGTGGTCTCCCTAGGAGCAATATTGTACATGGCAGGCTGTGCCTTTTTTGTGTTATTAGTTATAATGTCTCCTGCTAGGATGGAACACTTAGCTCTTGTATATTTCGGAGGGTTATCATCCTCATTTCTTTACACTGGAGGCATCGGTCTAAAATACATAGCCCTAGGTGATATTTTGATTCTAGTCATATTTGGGCCTGTATCAGTTGTATTTGCTTTCTTAGCTCAGACTGGAAGAGTTGATTGGCCTATATTTTACTATGCAGTACCTTTAGCATTAAACACTGAGGCTATTTTACATAGCAATAATACAAGGGACCTGGAGACAGATAGTAAAGCGGAAATTGTTACATTGGCTATACTGATAGGTAGAACAGCTTCATATTTATTGTATGCATTTTTATTATTTACTCCCTACATTATGTTTGTTGTAGTTTCAGTCAGGTGTTCTTTGTGGTTCTTGCTGCCGATGTTGACTTTGCCTAGGGCTTTTGAGATTGAAAGAAGATTTAGATGTCCTGAAACAATGCAGTATGTTCCAAGACAAACTGCTCGACTAAACTTTTATTTTGGCATGTTGTATGTGATCTCTTGTTTATTTGCTCAGAGACTTCCTTATCTTTTAAGGTAATAGTAAGATTGTCGATTAATAACCTGTGTCTTGTACTTACAGAGCTTATTGAATGTCATATAAAATGTACTGTGATTGCCTCATGATTATAAATTCTAGGTGTTCGTCCACAAAATATGCTGCAGAAAGCTAATTTTAAATTTTGTGTTTTTGCTTATGTGGCTTACATATTAAGTGTTATTGGAATTTTTTTGAGTAAATTAGGTCTGAATATTTGTGGAACTTATTTATACAAATGTATTAATAATTGAAAAAAAATGAAAATTGTGCAGCCACATTGATTGTATTAAAGGAAGTGTCTTATTTTATGTGTTGTTACTTTTATCCTACTTATTATTTTTAAATACTATGATGCATTTTTTATTTAAAGGATGTAGTTGAACAATGTAATGAAATAAATACAGCAAATATTTTGCAGCAACAATTGTTTGGAAATGTAAATTCTCAACTAAACTAATGGTTGATCATAAATAAATCTAAACAATTTACTGACAACATCTGAGGTGATCCCAGTATCCTGAGATAGTTATTTTAAAACAAAACGAATGTTAAATTTTTCTTATGTTCTGAACAAATCAAGTAAGCAATCATACTGCTGGCTTTGTTTATCACTGTGTAGTTATTTTAATTAAATGTTTAATGTGTATATGTCTGTTTTATTTATTTGTAATTATGTTGCATTGTATTCTTGTCAATAATAAATTAGGTACCTAATTGTAATATTGCAGCTATTATTTTCAAATCTTCATATTTCTGTAATAAGTCTAAGTTAAGGGTTTATATTGCTTTGTCAGTTTTAACTTTGTTATTTTAAATTAAGATAATATGTTGCTATCTAATGCCTTAATAAATGCCTTACTCTGAACCCACCCTAGCCTTGTAAACTCTTCTTGTTCTTGGTCTTGTTTAAAAAAGTGTATTGCCAGACAAGAATATACTATGTCATTTAGTACTTCATTGAAAACAGATAAAATAAGTGTAAAATGTACCTCATGTTGATATAACAATACATTAAATATCATTAACAGCCCAATATTGTGCAATGAGGCAATTCCAATGGAACATATCACATCACTGATGTTATTGCTTTTAAAAGTAACAGGATGCTACAATTTTTAAATGTATTGTGTGGCAGCAATGTCCTGATCGCTGATAAGTCTGATAACATACCACTCCTTTACATATGTTAATCAGTTTGTCTTGTGAATATTTTGAACAGTTGATTGAATCATTGAACCAATACGATACTCCAATAAGAAAAATCTCATTAGATCTACCTGTTCCTTATTAATATTTTTATGGTGTACATTTATTCAATTATCTGATGTACATTGGGTGAAATATTTGTGTGTATTAATCACCTTTTAATATTTTAAATAGATGTTGACAATAATTTTTTAAGTAAATAATTATATTAAAATTACATATTAAAAATTTTGTTTCATTAAAAATATTTCTGCTTCATTTAACTACTTTTTCCATCTAGATGTGAGTTGTGTACAAAGGTAGTAGTTATCGTTTATAGGTAATAAAACAATGATTAAGTGTTTAACATATTTTAATGATACAACATAGAGACTTGTATTGTAAAATCTTTATGATATAGATAAAGATACATATAATAACTCAAACTATAATACAATGAGACCATATAATTTTAGAGAAATGGATTTCATTTCAAACATTAAGGAATGCCTGAACTATATCCTAACTTGACAAGTTGGCAGTGATTTGAGAATATAATGTTTTTTAAATAAAACGAAATAATTTATTTAAAGCATACTGGTAAATTAAAACAATTTTATATATTATTTTCTAGATGCTTCAAACTGTTAATCCATTCAGGATGACTAACATAAAGGAACAAAATCTCATTATTTTACATACGAATACAACTTTATATGATGAAATTGCTAACAGAACCAGCTAACATAATCTATTAAATAATATCACTATGTGCAATAGTATGTAAATTAAATTCGCTGAATAATTGCGTTAATTTTCATACTGCATCATATTCTCGTAAATTAACAAATCATAGATACAATTATTATTATTTATTGAATCAAATAGGGACAATTGGTACAACTAACTAAAAGAACACTAATTTTTAAGAGTATACCTCACATGACAGTTTTGTTACATAGTTCCTATCCTATGAAATGCACAAGTAAATCGCGTATATTTTACACATTCAGTGTGTGTAGGGTATTTATGGGTGAATGGCAATCAAGCACCGCATTGATGGACTTGATTAATTATGTATGTTAATATAAAAATACAATTTCTTGCGTTTTAGGCCCTTTGTGCATGACTAAATACTTCCGTGATGTAAGTTTACAAGATTCATTGGTGTTGATTTTAAACAATGCTAATTAATATAATGCATACATAAAAATGTTCAAAAGAGACTACATATTAAGTAATATACAATCGTACTATTAATTAAGATTTATGCAATAGTAACAAAAAAGACTTGCCTAATAAGATCTAGTACAACAAATAAACAAGCTAATCGTAAGGTATATTAGAAATATTTGAGGCACACAGCCATTGCAAACTAATCCCTCGAGTTAATAAATTTACCTTAAGAAATTGATTGTCATATCAACTCTCGCGTTGAATAAATACCTGATAATGTTCTCAGTGCCGGCCTTGGTCGAAGAAAACTTGAAAAAAAATTTTGATGGCATCTCTTGGGTTGCCTTAATGGAATAAAGTTGTGTTTTGAAAATTAATTTAAATTGATATACAATTTGTGATGTTAAAGTGTAGACAAGATTGTCGTGGAAAACCCTTCCAACAAGGACTGGAGCCGGCGTTGATTTCTCTTTTGTTTCAAGTTACTAATTTTTCTAATTGCCTGATTTTATTAGGTTACAATCACACTAGGACTGACTACATTCTTATAGTAATCTCACATACACGCATGCGCGTGGACAATAGTCCGCCGTCGCGGAAACTTGCATACTAGCCGTTCAAAATGTATTTCATTATATACATCAGACTTTATGGTTGGCCTTGCTCTTATGATTTCGATGACGTCGGTCTCATTTCGCGTTGCCATCTTTGTATCTTCTCTTTCAGCTCCGTTGCTGGAAAATAATTATATTTTTAGCTCTCATTTTTAAGCTGTCATTGCAGTGAAGTAAATTAGTAGTAAGTTAGCGCAGTAAACATACACTACACCCATAAATAAGGCAATACGTAGGCCGTATTGCCAGGCTGTAACCCCTGTTAACTTACAGGTGAATATATATTGTGTATGATGTTCATTAAGTGTGCACAAATTATAATAAATAAAATATCATTTTCAGTTTGAATAACAGCAGTGAAAATCAAATTTAAAAATAACTGTTATAATGTTTAAAAATTATAAAATGTTCACTTTAAGAAATAGCTTATAAAAACCGCGTTGAATTATATAAACTACAAAGCTTACCAGGACGCAGTTCGTCTTCAGTCAATGGTTGTCGATTGAACGGATCCGTGGCGCTGTTCAGCAGATGCCGTAAAATAACCGAGCGGTCCATGATCTGTGGGCCAAAATTAAAATTATAGCTATACTAGAAAATTAAAAAATCTTTACAGGCAGCGCCACACTCAATTTTGATACAGCCATGACCACACCAGTCGAAAGTCAACTTTTCGCAAGCCCATTGAATATAATAATATTAAAATTATTCCTACAATTTCCAGATAGAGAAATATTAGGTTATAAGTTTTCCGCAATTCAGTTATGAGCAAAAATTCAGGTCAACCAATTCAGAAAAAAAAATTAAAAATCAAAATTATTTATTTGCACGAGTATGGGTTAGTTTTTTTAAGGTTTAAAATATTTCACTTTCCAATTAATTAATTAATCAATTACCTATTATTACTATCGTTTAAATGAAATCTACGAATCCATATGATTTATTACCTTGCCGGAGGGTAATAGCACAGGATCTGTCATGAGGGTATCCATGAGTGGGTCCCTGAACTCTTCGGGAGCGTCTCCGAAGTCATCGGTGTTTTGTCGGTTGGAAACTGAAATAAAAGAAAATTAAAAATATTATATTATAATATGACATATATTATCCCCCTAGCTAAAAAGATATTCGTATGAAAATACTCACGCATAATTTGGTAGGCTTGGTCAGCTAGTGCCTTGAATCGTTCAATCTCGGTGGGCGTCTTGATGCAGGACTTGGCCAGCCTCACGGCCGCCTCCTCGAACAACTCCTTGCAGAATGACCTCTGAAAAGATATCGGTAAAACAACTTTGAATTTTAAATGAGCGTTCATGATAAAAAATGACTATTCTCTATGGAGTATTATGCTGTTGGAAGTATTATTTTTTCATACACTCTTAATTTTTAATACTTTTTCCACAGTAGACCGGCGCATGTTACCCATTAGATGGCCCCTCACTTCTAGCATTCGTTTGTAATGTAAAGTTCTGTGACTTTTCAATTGGAGCACAGTATCAGTGAAGGAGGAGAACGACACAAGTGTTCGATACAAGTTGTAACATCAATGTGTCCTCTTGCAATTGGGAGTTCTAAATGTGAGTATCGTGTGGATCAGATAAATATTATTTGTGTAAAAGCGACCTAAAAGAAAGTCCTATGACATGCGAAAGCCGGCAACGTACTGGCGACTCCACTGGTGTCGCGCGGGTCAATAGGCGACAGCGTCCGCTTAGCACTTACCATCGAGTGGCCCGTCTGGCTGTTTGCTCGTTCTTATTATAAAACTAGTTGAGCCGACAGGCGTCGCCCAGCCCTCAAGACTATCTATCTAACGGCCGCACTCAGACACGTCATTTAACGTAATGTTTATTAACAATGAACCATACCATAGGTGTCATCTTTATTTTCATAAGAAACCTTCAAGGATAATGAATGTCTGTGTACTCACAGTAAGTAATTCTACCGTGACAAAGATTTTGAGTGGGGTTTTCGTAAGTATCTCTTATTTAAAAAAAAGTGTATGTGTTGCCCAGAGTTTTCCTCTCTTAGATACCACCGTGATATTAGTGTGTGTGTGTGTGTTTGCGTGTGTGATGTGTGATGTGTGACGTGTGACGTGTGCGTCACCTCGTCGGCGGCGAGCGCGGCGTGGAAGGCGGGCGCGTCGAGGTGCAGGTAGATGTCCACGAGCTGGCTCAGCAGCCGCCGCGGCTCCCAGCCGTACTTCTCGGGCTTGCGGACCTGCCACCGTATACATACATATTATTATTAGACCAGTCAAACTTGAAAACAGAAGCTACATTTAATGTAGCCATTTTCTGCAAGTTGAAGTTGAGTATGAACATGAGTTATTAGTGCAGTGACGGTGACAGTACCATGCCGATATCTAGTCAAGAGGCGGTGATGGCCCAGTAGCTTAGAATTCGACTTCCTACTCTTCCGTCTTAAAAAAAGTTATGTGTGCTGTGCATATAAAATTAAGTCACCTGCTGTAATGATGAAGTAAAACATCTCAAGAAAACGTGCGTGGTTTAGAGTTTCCCATGATATTGTTAGAGACGAGGGTGCGACGACCCCCGACCAGCACTACGCCAGTATGGATCTGAGATCAGCATTATCATTGTAAGAAGAGCCCCGCACTGCGGAGGGTTTACATTCACTAGGGTCACCTTGAGGTTCTTGCACTTGGGCCCGCAGAGCTGCTGCAGGTTGAAGTTGAGCATGGAGGCGAGGCGGTCCACCAGCTCGGCGCGCAGGAACGGCTCCTTGATCTCCACCGTCAGGTACTCCAGCATGTCCACTGTCTCCCTGTGTACACATACACAATATACACATACACACACACACAACCATTTACCACTATAACATACCTTCACCACATTTTTATTTTACTTTGACATTACTTTATTCAGCACCAGACCGCTTTTGTTACAGATTGGTTTTTGAACCATTAACAGTTTTAAGGGTTGGAACAAACATACAATAACTTGACCAAACTGCAAAATAGATTATCAAGTGGTGTATCGATCTGTCTCTGGTGTATCGCCAGCATAACGGCGGCTTCGTGGCTGGATGGATGATCATGATACAGCGAGAGATCTGATATAACAATCAGATTACTTTTGGGTGGTCAAAATTGGTACACTTAAAATTTTATTGCTTTTATTTTTGTGAGAACTGTTGTCATGTCACTTATAAGTGATAAATAACAACTATCATTATATTTTTCCCAGGTGTTTTTCTTGATTTTATTTCTATGGGTCCCTAAAGGGCTTGGGCTTTTTATTTATTTTTATGTTAAAAATTTTGTTTATCTCTGGTACAGTATCACTCCGTCCGATCATATAAAAGACTCGGATGGACAACACAAAGATATCGCTCAAAATGTGATATAGCTTGAAGGGGTTTACGCTCTGAATCCAACTCCCGTGTCAACATGACGTTTTTGACGGAGATACTGAGCTCATCCGCCTCTTTTTATTAAAGTATCCGAGGATATTGTTATGTACCTGGCGAGCGTGAGGTAGGAGCGGCACTGGCGCTCGTCCTGCGCCAGGGCTCTGGCGCGCGCCTCGGCCGCGGTGCCCGGCGCGCCCGCCTCGCCCTCCTGCGCCTCGTGGATGCGCTTCAGGTACTGCAATACGTTCGTTACAACACAATGGTTACTGTTTGCACAGTTTTTACTTATTTTTTTCCTTATTATGTTAGTAAAGTAAAAAAAAAAAATTTTTTTTCTCAAAGCCATGTGAAGTCCACCAACCCGCAGTAGGCCAGCGTGGTGGACTAAGGCCTACATCCCTATCATTGTGAGAGGAGACCCGACCCTGTAGTGGGTCATTAATGGGTACTGACATGTTAGTAACCCCTTAATGATCCACTTCCGGTCGGGTCTCCTCTCACAATGAGAGGGACGTAGGCCGCCGTCCACCACGCTGGCCTACTGCGGGTTGGTAGACTATTTCCTTGTCATGCATCATATTAAATTCGATGCGCACCAGGAACAATGAAATTTGAGTTTGAGTTACGAGCCAATGTTGTTCCGTACCGACACCACATACATGCACACTGCAATACAATGCTGCGCTATAGAAAAAGTAGAAAAAAAAATAAGCCGAGTGAGAATGTAAGCTCGCACTACAGAAACAATATTTTTTGTTTGTATAATTTATTATGTTTGTTTCAATAACTACATGCCTCCATTGATAATGCAGTCCTACTTGTAATATTCTGTCGATGACAGTCATCAGAATACATACCGTGAGACATTCGTCCAATAGGAATGTTGTGTCATTCATGAGCATGTTGATAAATTTGACGAACTGGCGCCCCGACCGCGACTCCTTCACAATAGCCTGGAAATCAAATGAAACAGTATACTAAACAACTACACTTACCTATGCTCAATATAAATAAAAAAAACTTTTTGATGTTTTTGAACTAAAATGTTAAAATATTGAACAATTTTGAAGTCGTAACTTACTAATTTCGAATAAGAAATCCCAAATTTATTTTTTTACTATTTATTTATTAGTGTCAAAAAATTCTTGGTCTTTATAAACGAAACTAGGATTAGTTTTACCGACAAATTATTTTTTACTACCCATTAAATAAACAATTGACTGACCTGCTTGTGGATCGGTCTCTCCCACATGCCTTTCAATATAATGCTGATGTGGAACCGTATCGTGAACTTGTCGTAGAACTCCGTGCTCTGACCGGTCGTCTCTATGTCCGTGTAGAATTTCATCAGCGCACTGGGCAGCTGGGTCTGCGACATGGGGTGGTCCATGAACTTCTCGTACACGTTCTTCAGCTTGAGGGGCACGGACACGTTGATGACGAATAACACTTCCACGATCTTCGCCACCAGGTAGGGGTTCTTGATGTAGTGCGAGTAGCAAATGGCGTTCAGCAGCCACGTTATGATCGGGTCCTCGATGTAGTCCGCCACTATTTGCGGCACATATCTGTCAATTAAAATAGCAAAAAGTACATGTTATATTCGTTGAATGAAATTATGGAGTTGGCTGCAATACTTTATGTCCCACTGTTGGGCACTACCCACAACAGCTAAAATTCACTACGCTGCTTCAATGCGGAATAGAGGAGAAACGGACTAGTGGCCAACCTTTATCGGATGCCTCCAACCACCCATAGGGACTCGGACATGGTTTAATTACTGCTATTTCATCGATAAAAACAGAGACCGACAACTTATCGTGCCTATCGAAGCACGGTAGTTCGTCACTAGCGGTCACCTATCCAGATACTGACCAAACCCGACGTTGCTTGACTTTATCGATCGCTTGCGATCTACTCAAGCAGCGGGGCTACCGGCTATGCGTGCTTCATATCGTGGTTAGCGGTGTGTTATCACTCCTGAGGAGTCAGGTATCGGACAGCAGTGTTATGTTAGATAGATAGCGGGAAGGCGTGCTCGTGGTGGAAGGGCGCGGGCGCTGAGGACGGCGGCAGTGTGCCGTACACAGTACACAGGTGGACAGCGGGATACTCACTGCACAGCGAAGAGCATGAACTCGGCGACGTCCTCGACGTACCACTCGGGGATGGCGAGGAAGGCGTGCTCGAGGTGGAAGGGCGCGCGCGCTGAGGACGGCGGCAGTGTGCCGTACACAGTACACAGGTGGACAGCGGGTAGGTGTACAGCGGGATACTCACTGCACAGCGAAGAGCATGAACTCGGCGACGTCCTCGACGTACCACTCGGGGATGGCGAGGAAGGCGTGCTCGAGGTGGAAGGGCGCGCGCGCTGAGGACGGCGGCAGTGTGCCGTACACACTACACAGGTGGACAGCGGGTAGGTGTACAGCGGGATACTCACTGCACAGCGAAGAGCATGAACTCGGCGACGTCCTCGACGTACCACTCGGGGATGGCGAGGAAGGCGTGCTCGAGGTGGAAGGGCGCGCGCGCGGCGGCGTCGGGCGCGGGCAGCGGCACGCGGCGCGCGGCGTCCAGCTGCCGCACCAGCATCGCGCACACCGACGAGTAGAACTGCAGGCTGCGACGCATCAATTCGCCGTCGAGGAGTGCCGTTTCTGCGCATTGCTTCGATCTGTAATTCAATTTATAGTTTATCATAAGCGGCGAAGGCGCGGGCCCCCCTGAACCGCGTCTCAGCCCGGTCCTGGGCCCTTTGAATACAACATTTTTCCATTGCTGTCTTAAATCAGTCTATCTGTCATAGGGCAGCCTTTGTGCTTACCATTAAATTTACTTTTGAAACATTTTATTTTATATATATGTATTTTAATTAATATTTAAAAATTAATAACCAAATTAAAATTAACCCCACTAAGGCAGAATTTTCTTCATGTCTTATGTTGCGGTTTGAGAGGTGTGGTGGAAAATCTTAGTCCACATGAGTAACAAGATCATAAGAAAGCTTTCCTACACTATATAACTTTTGCGCATACTTAAAAATCAGGTGGCCTGCATGTCCATTCGATACTCATATACAGTAAAAAGAACTGTCTTCTTTAGATTTTAAAAAGAGTAGGTACTTAATAAAAAATAAGTAAATTATGATTATTTTTTAAAGTATACAGTATAGTGTTTACCGATGGATCCGCTTCATCTGTCGGCGCCACCGGCGCAGCAGCTCGCGGTTCCGCAGCGCCGAGTAGCTGTTGCGCCACTGCGGCTCGATCGCCATCAGCTCCTCGATCACCTTCTGCAGGTCGCGGAACGCTCTGCAAACACGTATTATATAGTGACCGTCATGAGTCGTGAGCACGGATATCAGTGGTAGGGATATTGTATATTGTCGGCCAATGTACACCAGCCGAAATAACGAGCTGGACCGATAGACGACGCACACTGACGAACTGACGACTGCCGAACCAATCGTGTGCACCGCAGCGCAGTCAATGTCAAACCGACCAATGGAAGTTGTGCTCACTACTCGTGACGGCAACTATACCGCTCTGGTTAATCTTTGACGACCCATGTGGCGCAGTGGTTAATACACCGGTGCGCTGCGCGGAAGGTCCTGAGTTCGTTTCCCAGCAGAATAGAGATTTGAATGATGAATTTGAATTTCTGTTTCTGTTCTGGGTGTGTTGTGTTGTTGTCTTGTGTGTGTCCATGGCACCCACGACACAGGGAATCCTAGTGTGGGGCTATGAGTGTGAAGCGTATAAAAAAATAATGCATTTCGTTCGTTCAATAATAAAATATTACCGGATCCGCCTCTGGTGGGTGTGCAGAGCCGGTATGAGGGCCACGTGGTGCATGTGCAGCGTGAGGAACCAGCCCACCGTCTGGAACTTCGCCTCCGGCCATTTGTGAGTCCTCTCTGCAGACACCAAGCTTGCTCTTTTACTTCTTATATTATACTAGCTGACCCCGCAAACGTCGTTTTGCGATATAAGTTATCGAGCGTTAAAAATCGACTATTAAAAAATTGGGGTTATTGAAAGAAGGTTGAAAATTTAGGGTTGTATGTACTTTTGATGCCACATTATTGAAAAATAAAAATAAAAAAATTGTGCAAAAAATCAAATAAAAATGTTAGGTGTAGATAATTATGTAGACATGACGTGGTCATGAATTTTTTTTAAGACAAAACAAGGCAGCTGCGTATGTTCACATAAAGCCTATTCTCATTGTATTGACGGTAATGGACTACTGATGAGATGGCCTAGAGACAGTGGTTTTTGTTTTTACAAACAGCAATCTAAACCATAAACATTTTTCAAACAAAATTACGATATAAACAACAGCAGTTTAAGTTCACTGACTGAATAACCAATTCTTGTTTGACGACGAGAATTCTTATACTTAGTCTTATGTGTACGAGGAGCCAAAAATATTTTGAAGAACTCTGTTTTTCTTATTTTAGAAACGTTGTGAAATAAATCGAACCTATTACAATTTCAGATTTTATGTTTCTAATACATATTTTAACATTAAATTAAGAACGGTGTTTGTCAAATATTGGAAGAGAATATCGACGAAAACATGACGTAGGCTGAAATTAAATATGGATTCACTGCATAGTAAGCAACCATAGATTTTCGTTCGTTTTCTCCTAAAGACCAAGAATGTCGAATAAAGTTACAGATACTAAATCTAATGAGCAATTTGACCAATCATTAAAATACCATCATATCTGTCAGTAGTTCATTATCATTTAAATTCAGATTAAAAAATTGGCAGTATTGGCACCAAAATACTTCCTTGAGCGACAAGGAACTTTCAGAGGTCAAGATTAAATTGCAACATACGTACTATGGTATAGTTATGGGTATAATACAAGTTTTAGTCACGTTTCCAACTTTACTCCCTCACAGTCGCGTCGAGTTTAGGACGTGAATGCCGCCCAGCTATAGTTCATTTTTTTTACACTTGTTCAATTAGGTAAAAATAACGCAGAACCATAAATATAAAGATTTGAAAAAATTGGCATTTAATGCTGAAACAAATTTCTAGTAATTAAAACTGCCAAGATTGGTGACAAAATTGGACAAAAGCAAAAAACGTACACATACAACATCCACTGTACAGTGGATGCGGAAGGAACGAGTCACTATCGCCGTTCTATCGTTCCCTTCTCTATTGTTTCCCCTGTTATCCACGTGACGCGACTTACGTAAATCGGTGAGCCACACGTTCATCTCCGGCGTGGTGAAGTACAGGCAGGTCTCGGTGCGGATGCACAGCCACGTGGCCGGCTGGAAGGTGTACAGCGGGTTGACGCGCTCCAGCTTGATGCGCACCGACAGCAGCTGCAGTACCGAGCACACGTTCAGCATGAACCCGTCGCCTGGGGGATACAATTGCGTCGTTAAAGCCAAACCGAGGACTGAAACTCAATACAATTATTTTTATTATTTATTAGGACACTTTTTTACACTTTGGGTTATGTTACTTAAGTTTTAGTAAGGATCCCTAACCTTTTCTAGCAATAAATATAGCCTATGTTACTCAGCCTGAATGTAGGTTTCCAATGGTGAAAGAATTTTTGAAATCGGCACAGTAGTTTTTGAGTTTATTCATTACAAACATACATACATAAACACACACACATACACACAAAAATATAAATTTTTCCTCTTTATAATATTAGTGTAGATTAAAACTCTTTTATTGTACACACACATAGAAAGACACAGAATCAATAAGAAAAATAGGACAACACAATATCTCCACATGTCTGAAGTTGGCTGGATCTGACACTGATAAAATTATAGTTAGCGCACGGAGCAAATTTCGTCTTCCTATTAGATTGTTATTGGAAAAAGTTGACTTTTTAAACGTGTCTAAATGCAACTTTTATAAGAACTAAAATAAGATTAAATTGTAAGCCAACATGTAACATAAAACTGTAGTGAACTTTGATTACTGATGATATCTTAAAGATGACTTTACTACATTCATAAAAGTTTACAACTTAACTAAGTTACCTCAATTAAATTATTCCAGTAACTATTTCGTTCCATTTGTTTGCAAAAGCATCAAAATGCATCAGTTTCTATATAGGTCCATACAGTGAATAATAATGACACTGAACGTGACCAATGCTTATTTAAATTGTTCAATTATGTGGTATGCAGTATTACAGTATGGCCTAAGTGGATCGATTTATCAGACGGACGTAAAATACTACGTGATATTGTGATTTTTTGGGCATTTTTAATTAATGTTTGTCAATCTTATCATTCCACGTACCTACCCTTAATTGATTTTAAAAACCACTGCTTACTCCGTTTAAAATACACAAAATTTCATTTTAAAAAACACAAAAGAGCAACAGACACCTAATGATCGTATGTTTTTAATTAGGACATGCATGATAGGTTTTGCTTTTGTTGTTAATTCTTTTTTTAAAGAAATTATTTTAAAAATTAACATTATGGGTAGGTACTTGAATGAATGCTTGTGACATGCTTTATGTAGCAAATTGAGTCAATTTTACTCAATTTCATTTTTAGCCATATTCAACGCCATTTCGTAAATTTTATCGCCTATGACGCAATGACGTAAGTCTTGTACCACCAGTGGTATACGCATCCCACTTTGAAAAACCCTGTTTCAAACCACCGAACTTGTATGTGAGAAAAAAAGTTTGAAACCTAGATTACAATTTCAGTTATGTAGGATGTTAGAATAAGGTTATAGGTTAAGTAAGTAATATCCTGTAGATGTGGGAGTAGCCAAGAGTAGGTGTTGAACTTCCTGAGGGGGAGATCAAATTGGCGAAGCGCTCAATTGCGTTATTGCAATAAGTGATTTATTGCACTATCGCATTTACTGAAGACATGAACAAAAGTCTTCTCAATTCATGTTTTAAAAATAATAGGAAAATAAGGACTGCCGAAGAAAAGATTGCAAATTGTATTTATATGCTAAATAGATAAATCGTTTTTATATTTGCATTTATGTCCTATTGCTCATGCCCATTGAGGCAGCATCTTACAATATTCTCATCATCAAAGATTCGGTATGTTTTTGTTAACATTAGGTTTACAGTAAGGCTGAATTAAATTAAATTTCAAATATTAGGTTTGTAAGACTCAAAGTGATCAAATAATTATAATCATAGCGACTACAATACAAAGTTAACAATCTAGTTTTATTTATTTCTCAGTGCGTATGAACGCACGTTACAAATGATGGCATATTTACGAATGCATGATTAGAAACAAGATAGGAAACTAGTAGGGACTTGAGAAAACAATGACGGAGGAACAATTTTATTATAAATGCAGTTGAAGTAGATAGCTGTACCGCTAGTTCAAGGTCGACCAGGTGCAAGTACGTTTTATTCTTTATAGAAACTAGTAAAAATTTTGTAAATATAAAGACATTCGATGTAATCCACTAGTGACATTCTGCAGGACTGGGTCTCCTCTCACAATGGATGTAGGCCTTAGCCACCACGCTGGCTTCATTAATATTCGTGGACAAAAATAAATTAAGACACCGACAGTAATAATTTCATGAATGCCACGAGATCCTACGATTAAATGGATCTAAAGATATTCTTTGTGTCTCGGTTTCCTAAGATACAGTTTTGATGACCTCTCTTACTTTTACGAGAAGCAACAAGTTTTAGGTTTAGTGTGGCTATCCATTGGGTGTTGCGGTCACCTAACAACAAGTTGTTTAGACGCTTGCTAATTGCTTCTTTATTAGGACCATACGAGTTCTGTGATAACGATTTACTGATATGAAACAATTTGAATTCTAAACACGTAGATGTTTAGACGAGTAGCAAAATGTTCCAAGTCAGTAGGTACACTGTCACAGACAAGCACTTCCTCAGATCCACCGAGAGACGCTGATTACATCGAGATGTTGGAAAGTAAATAAATTGGATATCTGCCAATAGAAAATCGTTAACTCAGACGAGGTGAGCGACATTGGTGCGTAATATACGATCTATTTTCGCTGGCTATTAAACACGCGCCCGTAAGGACTGCGCAGTCGATGTAGTCGTCTTTTATCATCTGCTCCCAGATAATAACAACGCTAAAATAGCTTGGCAATCTCTCTGATAACGACCTTATTGCACGTTACATATAATGTCGCTTGCTTGCAACTAATTGTGATATCGCTGTTGGCTTGTTTTGTAAACAATTTGATTAGATGCTTGTGTCTATGAAAATTGTTATGGCTTTAAAGTCATAATGGAACTAATGCTAACGGAAATTTACTTTCTGGCATTATCGAGTAAGTGATAAAGGTGCAGCTTTTCGTTTCGATTCAGCTGTTCAAGCACAACCAACCCTATTTTGTAATAAGAATAGTACAAAACGATGAAGATAATATTAAACCCTTAAATGAAGGACATCAGGGAACGAGAGGCTGTTCCGAAGGTTAATAAAACAAAAACAGCAAAAATCAGTCAAATTGCTAAGTTCATGCTCTAGGCACTGAAGTACATTCCAATGAGAAATATTGGTCAAAGCCAGTCAAAGGGTAATTAAGAGTATGCACTTCAAACAATACTAAAGTATTGTAACATCCTTTTTTGGTCCACACAGTACGTTTTCCTTTATTTTCATTATTTATACATAAACATTTAGATCGGATCGAGATTTCGGAACCAATGAAAACATTCCCACATTTTGCTTGGAACATTCACTTAATGTCCGCATAAAGCGATTTACGGGCCGTAAAACAACACTAAAGGAATTTACGAAGAAAGGTGAATCACATTTCCTGTTTGACAACAATGATTGTATACTGAAAACTCAAATAAATTTCCACGAAAGAATAATAATTTCAATACGTAACTTCCCGTATAGCAGGATTTTCAAAATGGGATAGGAATAACAAAGTAAGAAATATGAGCATATAGTAAATACATACATATGCATTTAGTAAAAAGTTATTTGTATATTACAAACAGACACTTAAATTTTATTAATTTGTCAAGCATAGATGACTCACCAGCGAGCGACCTCTCGTCGGTCTGCAACTGCGCCCGGCGTTCGTTCCTCGTGAGTATCTCGGCGAAGTAGTCGAGGAACTTCTCCCGGGCGTCGGGGCACAGCAGGATGTTGTGGCAGATGCTGTGCAGGGAGCTGCGGCTCGCCTCCACCTCGCGCTGCAGCGCGAACGCGAGGCTGCGGTCGCCGCTGCCGGACGCGAACATGCGCTCGGCCAGCCGCGGGTTCTCCTCCGCGAACAGCGATATCTGCGAACCAATTGTGTCATCTATTCGAAATCCCATCATTATCGGCCAAAAAACAGTAACAGATTTTTTTCCCGAGGGTATTCTCGCATAATTTTATTATATTTTTAATCTTTCTACACTACATGTGTGACTACATCTACTACATCCATTTAGTGGCCTGATGGATGAAAGTGGTCAGCATACTCAATGAACAATATGGATTAATGGATTCTTCTTAAAAGGTCTTTAAAAAGTTAGCAGTTCATGTCACATATGAATTCCTGTCACAAGGTGACAATGACAATCAGAAACACATTTTAATTATGTAATTGAAATTTATTATTGTCAGCACGGATTTTAATATCAGGAGCTACACCTAAAGTGACCTTTAAGTCTTTGTTCCTTTGTGTTCCATGCAGTATGAGATCTGATATTTCTCATTATTTTCATTATGGCATATGCCATTCGGTCTTGTGCTTGTCTCACCTATGTGTAATTAACAGATTCCTCTGATTACACTCACCGCAAAGAACGGTCCCAAGAAGCTAGTCCGCGCTATCTCGCGGCCCGGTGCAGTGGTGATGGAGGGGGGGCACAGGCTGGGCAGCCTCGCCAGCAGAGAGCACACGGGGCGCTCGGCGTGGCGCGGCCCGGCGCGCAGCTCGCACAGGGACCGCAGCGCCCTAAGCGCCGCCCCGTGGCCCCGCCCCACCAGCGGCGAGACGCACCGCCGCATGTCCTCGCGTATGCCCATCAGCAGAGGCACGAACACCTGCACAGAACAGAGAATAAATGGATCAATCCATACTGACGCACAATTGTTGGAATCTCCAACATAAAACTTTTTTGCTTCCACTGGTCTTTCCCTCGACTTCGAACCCAACGCCAGCGTACAGTCCACTTGGCTCACACTATCGGACCTCTACACACTAAAACTTACCTCGCTCAGACTAGGCTAGTATCTTAGTCGAGTTGACTGAAGGAAGTGGGGTAGCATAGTGCACTAGGTTTAAGAATATTTAAAGGCATATTGGTATCTTACTGTTAAATTGGTCGTACTGAACTATAATCAACTGATGCAGCGGGGGAGTCACGACCCTCAGTAATAAAGAAAACGATGCGTGGAGGAGGAGGAACTACAATTACGATTCTAATACAAATAAGAATATTAGTTAATATTGTTAATAGAATAAGGGCTGAGGATTTGATTATAAACTTTACTTCACTTTGCTTAGGATTGTAACTTACCTCTTCGAAAGCTTCCTGATCTCCATAAGTTGCGAGTACTATTTCAGGCATGAGACCGATTGGCGTGCTCCCAAGCAATATGTAACGTAACAATGGAGATTTCCTACACTGCTCCAATTCAAATTTCCCTCGGAGGACAAGGACAAGGTAATTAACAAGGGTGGTCCTCAAAGTTTGTAAAAGATCGTACAAAGGCGGCTCCGAGCTTTTCTTTGGGTGTTCCCTCTCGTAAATATTCATGTTGTTATAAAACTTCAATATGTAGCTAACGGCCAGCCCCTGGGTGGGAATGGTTTTTGGTATGGGTAATGAGGGAGCTGGGCATTCTGACTTCTCAGGATCCGACTCGGAGCTGAGCGGTGTTTCGTCGCCGCAGTCCTCGCTCAGTCTTTTCGATGTCTCAAAGATTGCGATAAGCTTCTGATTCAACGGATCTGACCCATCGGCAATTTGAGTTATCACATCTATTAATGCTTGCGATACCAACTCGTCTAATGAGAGTTTGGGATTATCTAGGAGAGATTCAGCAACTGAAGGTACAAAAATACCACCTAAAAGAGAAGTATAAAAATGTAGTTCCAATCTATTAGCACTATTGAGTAAGGGTCTCCATAGACCAGATTATTTTACCTGCACTGTCTTCTGACCAAGAAACCTGCAGGATTTTCGCTACAATATAGCGAAGTTGATCTTCAGTCAATTCTGTGCAACTGACTGTCCGTGAACGATGTATTTTGCGAGCAGGTGACTGAGTTGGGTCACTGTCTTCAACCTGTTTTAGAAAATTATTCAAAATCAAAATTTGGTGGTAAAAGTGACATGTTGATGTATTTTTTGTGAGGAAATACTTAAGCAGAAAATGTTTAAAGTGTAATTCATTTATATAGCTGTAGACTGTAGTCTACAGAATTTGCTAGTAAAGAAAACATAAATAAAAAAGCAAATTATTTAATGCAAACAAACAAGCCAGTTGTAGTACTACTGATATTGTTTTTATTGTTGTATGGAACTAGAGGCTTATTTATCGGTCCTAGTTCTGATCTTGAACACAAGGCTTTGAAGGTTATTTCAGGCATGGAACTTTTCATGATTTAATAGGAAGCATAAAATGCTAGAGGAAAAGTGTATACCTAATAAAAGCACTGTTATGTTATGAGATTAATTAGAATCTTTGTTAGCAGGATTCAGGTCAAGCTGATTTAATGATTCATAACAGTATACCATTGTAAATAAACCATAATAATAAAATTGTCAGTTCACAGCACAAAGAAATATAAAAGAATAGCACTACAGTAATAAAAATAGCAGAGGGTACTACATTCCTAAAATAAGTTATAACAATATAGAGCACTTTCTTATTAAAAAAAATGCTCCTGCTCAAATTTGCTCAATTTTAGAAATTTCACCAAGAACAAAACTTGTCACATACCTCCATTGGCTCCTGTGGATTTTCCAATTGGGAATTGCGTTCAGATACTTCATCTACTTCCATAGAAAGAGACCGTCGTGAACAGCTGGGTGATGTATCACTGATCCTTGGCCGAACAGGTGAAGGCTCCACAAACTGTGGTGGTGAAATAGATCGTGAAGTACTATCTTCCCTTGTTGATGCTCCTTCTGAACCACCAATGGTGGACTGTGGCAAACTTCCCACCCTCACTGAACCACAACTCAGTAATGTGTCGTCACCTATTGAATCAAAACTATTGTACTGCCTAGTCTGAGACAGATCTGTCATTTTTGTATCTGGCATTTCATCCAGCAAGTTGTTTTCAGGCTTTTCAGTCACAATTAAAGCATCCGCTGGTATTTTGGTTCCCTCTGTTACATCACTTTTATTCACTGCATCTGAATAATTTGAATCTTTTTTGTTTTCAGAGTTTTTGTTCGATTCTGTAGCTGCAAATGTCGATGGAGAAGTTACGCTCGGGCTCGGGGGTGGTTGAACGGTTGACGCCTCGGAAGGCATGGACCCTCCCGGAGTGACGGGAGGGCTGGCGGCCAATGGCGCAGGGCTACTGAGGGCAGCGAGTCGAGCCAAGCGACGACGCCTTATCTGCAAATAACAATAACTTCTTGCAGCACGTGTAAATCCGAGTAAATAATACACGCACTTCGAAACTGCACATCGCCACTCCAACGCTTTGTTTTGTTACGAAATTAGATTGGCCATACGCACTACGTCAAGGTCCGTTTACAAAATATACTTCTTACCTCTTCTTGACTTAGTTCACTCATGGTGGAATATTTTTCTTTTCTGCTAAAATATATTTAATGTCTGCACTTATTCACTGAATTTTCTCACAAAACGTGAAACTAGGAGGAACAACGGAGCAAGCCACACAACGTCAAGCAGTCAGTCACCTCTTCTTCTTTGGCTCAGCTGAGAGATGATTGAGTTTTGACGTTTGAGGATAGATGACGAGAAAGTATTGAAAATACAACGCGTCATTCTCATCGTAACTAACAGATTAAATACGAAATTTTATCTGTGATCTGTCATCTGTGATTATTTCGGTCATCGACAACTTTTGTTCATAGAAAGAAATCATAGAAATACTCTGAGCAGTATCCAGACACATGATACTGCAGTATCAAAGAGCTAGGAGACATCTGGGAGACATTAAATTAACTTAAATAGGTACTTAATTATTCTAATATTCTGTGTAGTAAGTACTAGTATTTTATTTAACTGTGGTTGGTACTATAAAATTAAAAAAAATACAAATACAATGTCGGCTGTCAAAACAGTTGTCAATGGCCGCATCGTTATGTTTTTGTCTAATGTTTTTATTAATTTGTTTACAGTTTACAGACAAATTAATTGATAAAATATGCGAATACAATAATATCTACTTACGAAATTTAAAATAAATTAAATTTTATATTGTAGAAAATACAGAGCAAGTGATGGTAAAATAAATTAATTATGTTATCCCAAATGTTAAATTGATACACACATTTTGAGAGTGGAAATGGAAAAGTGAACTAAAAAAGGTCTTTTTACATTTGTGGACTGAAGGAGTCTTAAAAATGACTAATTACCATGTGTCCGACTTGGTTTCGGGCCTCAAATCTCGCCAGTCAGAGGTTAGGCATAGAACCATTAGAGAACTACTGCATTTTGTGAAGACTGACTTGAGGGAGATGTCACAGGAATCACAAAGCCAGGTTCTTGACGACTTCAATCAGCAAATACACGCGTTAACCTCTAGTTACGACAACAATGAAAAGAAAGCGGGCATACTTACAATAGGTGAGTAATAGAATTCTGTGTAGCATTCTACATTTCAGATTGCATTTAAATTATAAATCTCGGTAAAGGTCTTTTTTCTTACGTGATTATGGAAATTCTCTAATTATGTCATTTTTTTTCCAGTGTGTTTAATTAGTGGAGACACCGATACCAGCAAAGTAAGAGTCAATCGCTATGTACATCATTTACGTAACATTTTCCCATGTAGCGATACAAGTATTTTAGAATTAGCCGCAAAAACTATGGGAAGATTGGCTGTCTCTCTTGGAATCAAACGTGCTGAATATGTAGAGTTTGAGGTCAAACGGTCTTTTGAGTGGCTAGTTGATGAAAGAAACGAAGGAAAGAGACTGTCCGCTGCACTTATATTGAAGGAATTGGCCATTGCACTGCCATCATATTTTTTTCAACATATCAATGGATTCTTCAATCATATCACAGTAGCACTTCGGGATCCAAAGGAGCAAATAAGAGAGGCAGCTGCCAAAGCTCTGAGAGCAGCATTTGTAGTCACATCGCAGAGAGAGGTGCCAGAGCAGAGCAACAGAGCTCATTGGTATATACAATGTTACGAGGAGGCTATGACCTCCTTTGCGGACCACACGGCAAGGGAAAGAGGCTTGAGTAGAGATGATCATGTTCATGGGGCTCTGCTTATTCTTAATGAACTACTGAGATGTTCCAACTCTGCCTGGGAGAAGAAATACACTATGCTCATGCAAAAACTAGATGCAGAGCAAGAGGCTATTGATGAAATGTCTCCTCTGAATGCCAAAATGCAGAGCACATGGTCGCCTCACAATTATGTTGAAAACAAGAATGAGACCATTATTACTTATGAATCCACTATATGTAAACAATTGCTTGCAGAAAACTATGAAAAAATATCTTCTGGTAAGTTCGTCTTTATAGTATAGATTTTCCCAACCAACCTGAGCCCCAAGCTTTTTCATCATCAAAGTAAAGCTTAAGGCTGAAGTCAACTCATTGGGAAGACAACAACTCCCCAACTGAAACACAATAAGTCAGCAGATAATGTTCTGAAGCACATGTGAAGTCCTATAATAATTAGTTTTCTACCTAATATATTTAGTTATCTTGATTTTTAATTATTCAAAGTTTTGCGACATTAATGAGTCCAGAGAATTGGAGTCACTAAGTCATTTTTAAATTGATAGTTCAACAATTTCTTTTAATCTGTGCCTAGCAAGGCATAGATCTCAGTTCTAATTAGTTCATTTTAATATAAAAGAGGTTATGCAGTATTATTATTCTAGATATGATAACACACAAGTCAAGTGTATTTTTTTCTATTATTACAGATGTGATGGCGCAGCAAATATCAAGATCGCACCATGTGCACCAAATGCTACTGATCATAATACCAAGATTAGCAGCATTCAACAGAGAAGCATTTGGAAAAAAACATCTCAAATGTACAATTAACCATTTGATTACTTTTTTGCATGGAAGGGAAAAAGAAAAAGCAATGGCTTTTACCACACTTGGTCTCATTTGTGTTGCTGTGGAGGCTGATGTACAACAATATTTAGGAAGGATCATCGAAATAGTAAAACTAACACTGCCCGTAAAAGATACGCCAAAGAAAAGAAACGGAACTGAATCACCATTGTTTAATTGTGTCACTCTTCTTGGTGTTGCTATGAAGGAAAATGTAGCCAGTGAACTTAAAGAGCTACTAGATCCTATGTGTGTCACTGGATTAAGCCCTCAACTGACCACCTGCTTTAAGGAATTGAGTCAAAACATACCTTCTTTGAAGAAGGATATAACTGATAAACTTTTATACATCCTGTCACTTATATTGAGGAAAAAACCTTATGTGCCTAGCAGAGCCGAAACACCAACATTCAATTTGTCTTCAGCCCTACTGAGCGAGGCTCATGATGCTGCCAAATTGGTACTAGCCTTGCGAACCCTCGGTGCTTTTGATTTCGAATGGAACAACACTCTCATGTCATTCATAAAAAGGTGCACAGATCATTATCTACAGTGTGAACAACATGATATTCGGGTGGAATCCGTCAAAACAACAGCCAAGTTACTAATAAAAGCAATTGAAAGGTGCACAATTACAAATTCCAGAACTTTGTACATGCTTGTTGATGAATCACTAGGTAAGTTACTATCTGTGGGGAGATCGGACTTTGATCACGAGGTTCGCTACAGAGTCTTAGAAATATTTACTAACCCCATTTTCGACAAATATTTGGCAGTGGAAGAACATCTCAGTTGCCTTTTTGTGGCGACAAACGATTCAAATACTGATGTGAGTGAGCTGGCGCTATGTGTCGTCGGCAGATTGAGCAACTTGAATCCTAGCTACACGACGCCAATGTTGCGCCAATTGTTTGTGCAAATTTTGATGGAAATACAGTACTCCGAATCAAATCGCAATAAGGAACAGTCGTTACGGATGGTGAACAATATTATTTCAAATGCGCCAAGAATTACGAGACAGTTTGCGGAAACAATACTTAAGGTGCTAGTTCCTAAATTAAAGGATGAAGATAGCAGTTCTGCCATGGTGTCTACTATTTTGAAAGCTGTAGGTGATCTGGCGGAAGTTAATGGTGGAGAACAAGCGTTGAATCAATGGTTACATGAGCTGATCTCGATTCAGCTTGATATACTCGCAGATCCCAATCAACCAGAAAAGAGAAGTGTGGCTTTGTGGTCTTTTGGGCAAGTTATTAGCGCGATCGGCTATGTAGTCGCGCCGTACGTAGAGTACCCGAATCTAATGGATATGTTACTAGGTTTTCTTAAAACCGAACAACAGCCCAGCGATAGGCGAGAAACTATACGCGTACTCGGGTTATTGGGTGCATTAGATCCCTATAAGCACAGAGTTAACCAGGGCTTGATTGATTTTCAAACTGTGTCAACATTAATTCCTGTTACGGAAACGTCCACGTCTGATAATTTTGATGCTAACATTAGTGAGATGCTGGTAAATATGTCTCCGTTAGTATTGGATGAATTTTACCCAGCAATTGCAGTTACGTCACTAATGCGCATTCTACGTGATCCGCTGTTATCGCAGCACCACACGAGTGTAGTGCATTCAGTGACATTTATATTTCGAACGCTAGGAATCAAATGTGTTCCATACATATCCCGCGTTACACCGAGCCTCTTATATGTCATCAGAAATACTGATAACAGTAACTTTAGAGAGTTTCTTCTTAGCCAACTAGCCCAGCTTATATCAGTTGTTAAAATACACATTCGAGCATACCTGGAAGATATTTTCGAGATCATAAGGGAGTACTGGACACCGAACAGTGCTCTGCAACCTACCTTGATCTTGTTATTGGAGCACATAAGTGTCGCAATTGGAACGGAATTCAAAGTATATCTGAGAAAGATTTTGCCAAATATATTAAGGGTTCTAAAATATGATCGAAGCAAGGATAAATATTTGACTGAAAAGCTGCTTTTGGCCATACAAAAGTTTGAGAACAATCTGGACGATGTTCTGTTATCTGTTGTACCGGCTATAACTGCTTTATTTGACGGCAGGAGCATTCCGGCATCAATATCCAAGTTAGCTATGGAAACAATTGAGCATTTGTCCATGTATCTGTACTTTAAACCCTATTCTGCAATGTTGATACAAGCGCTCGCAAAAGTGTTAGACAATAGCCCGCCGCTTCGACAGACCGCTTTGAATACTCTGTGTGCATTGATAGTGCAGTTGGGACGTGAATATATCGACTATATTCCGTCAGTGGAGAGAATATTGGTAAAACATAAAATTCAATGTCCCAACTACATCGTCCTGGTATCAAGGCTGCAAGTGATATCTACACTGGCCTCTGACGACGACTACTTAGACGAAACTCGATCTCGATTACGCAATCAGAAAACTGATGTAAGTTACAAGTCTTTAAAAACAAGCGTCTTAATAATAAATGGTTCAGGTTGTAATGTTATACAATTTTTAGGTTATGTCTGGTGCAAACGAAACACAATCTATTCAGAAACTGACATTGAACGTACAAAATCTACGGAAGTGTTGGTCGACCAAGAATCTTATATCAAAAGAGGACTGGCTGGAATGGCTTAAGCAGCTTAGTGTAGGATTTCTCACTGAATCAAATAGTCCAGCAATCAGGTACCTTTTCTTCTTTTATATTTACTGAATTATAACTATACCTATGGTTATTATAGAGCCATCACAGCTTGCCTAGGGAGGTACCTTACGGCCACCCTCCTATCGTCCTAACCCGCTGTGAAGTAGCATGTCCTTCATCACTTCATGTCTTGTGAATATTTTGGGGAGGCATGGTTTCCAGATGCATTCTATTTAAGGCGAACATCTTAGTTCTCATGAGTATCTACAGTCTACACACCTTTGTGCAATTAGCGAGAACTTCTATATTATCTGACGTCGGATGTGGGTATCCATTGGCCCCTTGCTACTCAAACCAAAAAACGTAATTGCAGATAACTTTTGCGTTTTATTTTTAGAGCATGTGCTAATTTGGCCCAACACTACATTCAATTGGCTTCCGACTTATTCAACGCGGCCTTTATGTCTTGTTGGACGGAGCTCGGAGACCAACCGCGCAGTGAACTAGTAGCAGCCCTAGAGAAGGCGTTGACTGCCCCCGATGTACCAGAACTCTCTTTGGCTGTCTTAAATCTGGCAGAGTTCCTGGAACATTGCGAGGAAGAAGCCCTACCAATATCTATAAAACTTCTCGGTGACACCGCCATCAGCTGTAGAGCATACGCAAAAGCTCTTTATTATAAGGTAGGTGGTAATGTTGATCACTATATTTCATTTATTGTAAGAGTTTATTTATTAAACTACTTTATTTCTTCTAGGAAGAGGAATATAGAAGAAATCCATCAACACAAGTCGTGGAAGCCCTGATACACATCAATAACAAACTGCAGCAGAAGGAATCAGCTACAGGTTTGTTAGAAAAAGTAATTATGCAGAAAAAAACTGGAGCCTGTACCCTCAACGTTCACGTGAGATGGTACGAGAAACTGCACAACTGGGAACAGGCACTGGAACTGTACAATAAGAAGTTGGAGACTGAGCCACAGGATCCTGAAAGTAATCTGGGAATGATGAGGTGTCTGGAGGCCTTGGGTGAGTGGCGAAAACTTGACGATATTACGAGTGAACATTGGAGTACTATGCCTGACGATATGAGACAGAAATCAGCAAAAATAGCCGCAGCGGCCTCTTGGGGCCTCCAAGAATGGGATTCCATGAAAAAATACGTGGATTGCATACCGAGCGATACTCAAGAGGGTGCTTTTTATAGGGCTATCATTTCCATACATGACGGCCAATGGGTTGAATCCCGACATTACATCGACTCCGCCAGAAGCCTACTTGACGCCGATCTGACAGCAGTAGTTGGCGAAAGCTATCAAAGAGCTTATGGTGCGCTCGTGAATGCACAGATGCTAACAGAGTTAGAAGAAGTCGTTACATACAAGTTAGTTGAAGAAAGAAGGAGTACGATACACAGGGCTTGGAGAACAAGGTTGCAGGGTGGCCAACGATTGGTCGAGGATTGGAGGAAGATGCTGCAGATACGAGGTCTAGTAATGACACCTCGGGAAGACTTCCAGACGTGGCTTAAATTTGCATCCCTCTGTAGAAAGACTGGTGCCTTAAGTCAAGCTCATAAGATTGTAGTTTCAATGCTAGGTTGCGATCCTGTGACTAACCCCGATGTACTTTTACGCACTCAGGATCCGAGAATCATATTGGCCTACAGTAAGAACATTTGGGATGCCGGTAATAAGCGATACGCGTACGATGTTTTGCAAAGGTTTGTGGACAATTCTGAACCTGAAAATGAAGACCAATGTAGATTACTCGCCCGATGCCATTTGAAGTTGGGCTCTTGGTGCGAATCGCTTCAGGAAGTCAATGAGCTCTCAATTCCCGAAATTCTAAGGAACTATGCCACTGCGACCATTCTGGCCCCTGAGTGGTATAAGGCTTGCCATGCATGGGCGTGTATGAACTTCGAGACGGTGCTGTTTTACAAGCAACAGGATAACGTGTCCGAAAGCAGCTTAGCCGGGTCGGGCGAGAAGAAGGTTTCTCGCACAGAATTCATCAACACCTACACGATACCGGCTATCGAAGGATTTTTCAAGTCGATAAGTCTTTCAAACGGGAGCTCCTTGCAGGATACGCTGAGACTGCTCACCTTGTGGTTTGAACACGGACACCATCCTGCCATTTACGACGCCTTGTTTGAGGGAATAAGACAGATCGACATTAAAATATGGCTGCAAGTAATACCTCAGTTGATCGCGAGAATCGACTCGCCTAGAAGCTTGGTGGCTAAGCTTGTCCATATTTTGCTCATCGACATTGGAAAGTCGCATCCGCAAGCGTTAGTGTACCCGCTGACGGTGGCGACGAAGTCTTCGTTTGTGACGCGAAAGACTGCAGCGAACTATATTCTTAAAACGATGTCTACACACTCACAGAATCTAGTCAGTGAAGCGGCTATAATATCGGAAGAGTTGATTAAAATCGCTATGTTGTGGCACGACCAAGTTTACACTGCTTTGGAAGACGCTTCTACGTAAGTAATATATTCATTAAAACTCTTAATGTATGTTGTTTAATGAAACTGAAACAGTAATGACTTTTTTTACATTGTAGGCTTTACTTCAATGAAAAAGACTATAGAGGCATGTTCAGGACGCTGGAAAAAATGCACGCAATGTTGGACCAGCCGCCAGAGACGTTGAAGGAGATTTCGTTTTTACAGATGTACGGCCGGGACCTACAGGAAGCTCGCCGTTTTTGTGAAATGTATAAGGTAACAATGTACTTTACTAGCTGACCCCGCAAACGTTTTTTTTGCCATATAAGTTAGCGAGCGTTAAAAATCGACTATTTAAAAATAGGGGTATCCTCCGAATGGAGGATAGAAGGGTGAAAATTTAGGGTTGTATTTATTTTTTAATGCCACATTGCCAAAATGTAAGTTGCGGACAACCCTGATCACTTATAGGGGTATGAAAAATAGACAGTAGCCGATTCTCAGACCTACTGAATATGCATATAAAATTTCATAAAAATAGGTCAAGCCGTTTTGGAGGAGTATGGTAACTAAAACTGTGACAATTTTATATATAAGATTAAGATAATGCTTTTTAATTTCCTTTAAAACATGTTATGGATTGAAATGAGTGGCTTGTGATATCAATATAAATGGTACAAATTATGATATTGATATTAAAATGTAATGCTAAAATAAAAAACAAGTCAATTACAGGTTGAACTGTTAAGAACATTACGATTAAACTGATGCTTATATCATTTTGCCCTCACAGATACAACTTGTGATTTGATGATTTTAACTAGGGATCTGGATTCAGCGTGTATAATGGAGTCTTTCAAAGAACACTTGCGTTTGGATTTATTTGATTGGTTTAAACGAGTCCCAAGTGTGTATGCCGGCTACGTGATGTTAGGGGGTCACTGCTGCCAATGGATATCGACATACAGCCTTAAGGGGATGTGGCCATTTACTTATGAAAGCGTGACTTTCGGTTATCAAACTTTTTAAGTATTGTTATTTTAATACATTCTAGTTAGTGTGTATATTTAGGTACGACAGACTTAATACTGCAGCGGTGGAACTAAGGCGTATTTTCATGAAATTTCCCCGCAACCCGCACGCTTCAGTTGTCCTACACTTGTATTAACGCTTTCAGGAGACAAACGAGGACAGACACCTGAACGAGGCGTGGCACGTGTACTTCCACGTGGCGCGGCGGATCGGCTCGCAGTTCAAGGCGCACACCTCGCTCGAGCTGCAGTACGTCAGCCGCCGCCTGCACGCCTGCCGGGACCTCGAGCTGGCCGTGCCGGGCTCCTACGTGCCCGGGGAGCCCGTCATCCGCATCGCGCACATCAACACTCAGCTGCAGGTGTGTGTCTATGTAGCTGTAGCCGGCAGTTCAAGGCGCACACCTCGCTCGAGCTGCAGTACGTCAGCCGCCGCCTGCACGCCTGCCGGGACCTCGAGCTGGCCGTGCCGGGCTCCTACGTGCCCGGGGAGCCCGTCATCCGCATCGCGCACATCAACACTCAGCTGCAGGTGTGTGTCTATGTACCTGTAGCTGTGGTTGTAGCGGGCGATTCAAGGCGCACACCTCGCTCGAGCTGCAGTTCGTTGCCGCCATTGAAATATGATAAACATTCTTATCCTTTACGTGGATATATTTTATCCAAATTATTTCAAGTTATTACATTTTTTCAAAAATAATCAAGTTTTTGTACGTTACATTACATTTTTCACGTTCTTTTATAAAATAATAATTGTGTGTTTCGAAATGAACTAAACAAGTATGTCTATACAATACATCACGCACACACAAACACTAGTTGGTGCCCTTGTAAATCTAGTAGTTACAAGAACCTAAACAAGTTGCAATCGTATCATATTTACATAACTATACTATACAGATATGTTGAGGGAAAAACACAAGGAAACGGCAACACCTGTCGAGCTATTTCCAGAAGTACGTACTTGACGATAGTCCAAATGCTCCGATACGATTCCGCACTCATCGGCAACATCAGCTATTTATTGCCACCTCGGAATGCTATAAGTGCTATTAGCTAATTAAATCGTACGTATGTACAGCTCCTTGATCTTTATGATGGATTGTGTCTATGAGTGTTTCGAGCAGTGGATGAATTAGTACGTCCACTCATATTCTTAGCACGACTAATGCGCCCACCTACGCATTTATGTATGTATCGTCAATTCCGGTGCATTTAATTAGAGTTCAAGTTCCAATATTCAATGCATAGAATAGAATTCCTATACGTATTAATTTTATCCCGTCATTAAATTAACAAACCCTCCAAATAAAATGTCGTTCTTCAAAGGACACGTTAAGCCCTAGCTAGGCCCTAGTTGTTGTCAATAGATACCAGACGTTAATCTCAGAGTTCTATCGGGCTATTAAAACATCCGACACGGGCTTGCTTCTAGACACGACAAAGCTAGAGGTTCGAGTTGTGAGTGTTGTTTCGAATCACTTGCCAAATTTTCATTATGACAAGTGTAATGAACTCCTCGAACAAATTTCCCAATTCGGTATTTTTTAGGTGATCAAATCGAAACAGCGGCCGCGGCGTCTCACCGTCCAGGGCTCCGACGGCAAGCAGTACATGTTCCTCCTCAAAGGCCACGAGGATTTGCGTCAGGACGAACGCGTGATGCAACTGTTCGGGCTCGTCAACACGCTGTTGCAAGCCGACACCAACACCTACCGACACGACTTGGCGATCCAACGATACGCCGTCATACCTCTATCACCGAACTCGGGCCTCATTGGATGGGTGCCGCATTGTGACACCCTGTACAAGCTCATCAGCGACTACAGAGACAAGAAGTCCAATAAGATGACCGTTTGCACTGAGCAGAACATCATGAAGAATATGGCCTCGGAGTACCAGAAACTCATGCTGAAACATAAGGTCAGTGTCGCGTAGCTACTAAACCTTCGTACTTGTTAAAAAACCTGTATTCTAATTCATGTTTTCATTCATAGGAGCTGCGATAAATTTGTAATCGGTCTTAGGCTATCGAGTAACGACAGTCTTATGTTTACCAAAGGGTGACGTTTCTATCAGCCAAGTAATAATTAATGCAAAAACATGGCAATCGTCATAACACTAATAGGTTCATAGAAGGAAAATATGTTGTTGTCTTAGCATTTCTAATAATTGTTGATAAGTGATTGGAATATTACCCATATCTAATTATGTATTATATATGATTGGAATAGTGATATGGCGACCCGGCCTCCACGCCTCGTCTAGTTATCGTTAAGGGTAGTATTTCTGTCGAGAGAATTCTAGAAATTCGGCTAATACGGTGCAAATTGTAAGTAGTAAGGTTATTCATATCCGGCGGCAGATTTCTACACCCGTCGTGAGTCTGCCGTATTATTTTCGGTCAGTTAGTTGCCACTAAAGTAAACCTACCGTCCACCAATTTATTTTGCATATTAATTTATTACAGCGGTGATAGCCCAGTGGCTTAGAACTCGACCTCGAATCCAGGGGTCCGGGTTCGAATCCCAGTGGCACGCACCAATGACTTTGTAAAAAAGTTATGTGCGATTTATAAAATTAAATATCACCTGCTGTTACGGTGAAGGAAAAAATCGTGAGGAAACCTGCATGCCTGAGAGTTTACAAAAAAAAATGTTCTCAAAGGCATGTGAAGTCCACCAACCCGCATTAGACCAGCGTGGTGGACGGCGGCCTACATCCCTCTCATTGTGAGAGGAGACCCGACCCTGTAGTGGGTCATTAATGGGTTAAAACAACAATAGGACGCTAATAAGCGAACAATATGATCGCAGGTGGAGGTATTCGAGTACACGCTGTCTCAGACGCCCGGCAACGACCTGTCGCGTCTGCTGTGGCTGAAGAGTCCCTCCGCGGAGGCGTGGTTCGAGCGGCGCACTAACTACACGCGCTCGCTCGCGGTGATGAGCATGGTGGGCTACATCCTGGGGCTGGGGGACCGCCACCCCTCCAACATCATGCTGCACCGAGTCACCGGCAAGGTCCTCCACATCGACTTCGGAGACTGCTTCGAGGTCACCCAGAAGAGGGAACGCTTCCCGGAGAAGATCCCGTTCAGACTGACGCGTATGCTCATCAATGCTATGGAGGTGAGTGTCTTGTTTGGAGCGTTGAAACAAAGTGGGGTAGCCTTTGGAGTTGTGGGAATATGTGATCGCTTAGCATCAAGCAGCCCGTCGCCTTGTTCGCTAGGTTTGAAATATTACAAAAACGATCATGGTTTCACAATATCGATATATTGTTATCTCGATATCGATGTACGATATATCTGAGATAATAACGTGTATATTGCTTAAAATAGTCTTTAGATAATTTAACACATACTCTCGAAACGATTATAATATGAACTACTCACTTTAAATTAGTCTTAACGTTAAAAATATGAAACTATTTCACAAGAATCACCACAAGTGAAATATAAAATGAAATTAGAAAATTGTCAGCAAGAAGAAACCCTCTGCTTTCTTATAGGTGACGGGCATCGAGGGAGCGTACAGATTCACGTGTGAGTCAGTGATGCAAGTGCTGCACAAGCACAGGGACAGCGTGATGGCGGTGCTCGAGGCGTTCGTGTACGATCCCCTCCTGAACTGGCGGCTCATTGACAACGAAAAACACTCCATTACCGAGTCCACTTTTTCATCAGACATGGACTCGCCGTACTCTCTGCCGAGCAGAAGCAGGAACCACTTGCATTACGAGTCCCTGGAGATGCCGCCCGAAGCGAACTTGAACAAGCGCGCGCTCGCTATTTTGAACAGGATTCGGGACAAGTTGACCGGCAGAGACTTCCCGCAGATAGAAGCGGTGGTCAGCGTGCCCAAGCAAGTGGACTTGCTCATCAAGATCGCGACGAATAATGAGAACCTCTGTCAGTGTTATGTAGGCTGGTGTCCGTTTTGGTAATTGTAACGGATGTGACTATCCAAAATACCTACCCTTTTATACCACCGATGAGTAAACTAATAAGAAGATGAATATCGCCGAACTGCCTAACATTTTATAGAAGTTTGTTGAAGACAAGCAATTTTAGGTGCAGTGTTGAATTGTTTTTTTTTTTATAATTGTTACAAGCATTTAAGAACGCATTAAAAATGAAGTATATTTATCAATATTTAACAATGTGTACTGGTTTAACTAGTTCGAAGGTGTTGAAAACTAGCTTTATAAGTGTATTCGTATTTTATTTATTGATAAACATAATGTTAAGTGTACTGAAAATATAACTTGAAAATAAGTAAAATGTTTTATTTTTTTAATCCCAAATGACATGACAGTTAAAAACGCTTATGAGTTTTCCATTTATGCTTAATCTAGAAAAAAGTGTGACCATCCCCCTACCACCCACTATTTAGGTATAAATTTTAGTGCTAATGTCCCATTGCGGATTGGATGTGGTTTCGCTTTGCATGTTATGTTACATACAATGGCAACTTTACTTTTATTATACGTAGATCTAAATGTAAATATCTTATGAAAGAAAAAAAATTATATTATCATAAATTCATATGATTTTATTAGTCTTCATTGCAACATTTTCCTTAAACTTTTAAATATTTGCATATAAAAATATTCACAAATCATAAAAATTCTCTTCCGTCCTATAATACCAAGTTTCAGCCTACAGGCGCCAATAAATATTTTTTTGATTCTATTTTTATTCATTTTACGAGCGATGCTGTGAAGATCACTACTATACAGTACTAATATACAACTACATAAATATATCCTCAACGAAAGCATTCCCGTTCGTTGCCAGTGCCGCCAAAACACCAATTGAGATGTTCACATTAGATTAGTTTATTACTTAAATTGAAATGGGCAGGGCTGGTGCGTTGAGCTCGCCGACAGTGATCTCAATCCAATGAAATGAAATAATCATTTCGTATCACTGCTATACGGACAGAGTCACTGTTGATTACTTTCAGTAGATCGCCAAGGAATAAAATATTATCGTAATTGGATTAGATAAATTTTATTTTAATTATTTAATTTCTCATCATAAACCCAGGAAACATAAGGGGAATGTTTTTAGGCAAAAGACAATTTATTATGCCCGCCTGCATAAAAAAATTGCGAAGTCACGGAAATTTGCAAATGTTGACGAATCTATGTTTATTTCAATTAAATAATTCCTTATTACATGCGACATCCAGTTTTGCAAATGCCATTAAAGTGATTGAGACACACTATTATTCAGTTACTGACTTACCTACTCTCATCGTATTCAAGCGAATCAATTAAATTGCTTATAAACAAGGATATCGTCTTAAACTCCTCTCCGAGGGCCTTTACCGTCATAAACAAAATGCTGTTTGTGTACCTAATGTACAGTTGTACAGGTCGTGTTTAATATTATGGTTTCATCGCAACTCTGAAACAACAGCGCCACGTTCTATCCTCTTCGAATTTCTTAATCTACCACATTCAAGGTAACTTTGAAAATTTTAGTTTAATAAAAACAAAACTGTTGTGATTACTTTATTTCACAGTTCGCTCCACATCTGGTCCTCACAATACAACTACACTTTTGCTATCACACTATCCTTTTGATAACTGACGAACGCTAACGGGTGTAACTTTGATAATTTGATTACTAACACTTTTTCCATGGTCGGTTTGCTAAGGTATATCTCAATGTCCCCATCTGACGAACAGAACTCGGTCAGGGTTTGCCGGCAAACGCCGCAGGGCGCGGTGAAGGAGGCTCTCTGGTGGGCCACCACCGCCAACCGTTTCACTTTCAAATAACCGTCACACACTGCCTTGCAGATCGCCGCTCGCTCTGCACATATTGCTGGCGTAAAAGCGGCGTTTTCTACGTTGCATCCGGTGTACACTTTAGAATCCTCTTCCGTCTGAAGCGCCGCGCCGACTGCGAAATTCGAATACGGGCAATAAGCCTTCTTTCGAATTTTTACTGCATCTCGAATCAAATTTTTCACTGGTTCAGCTGGAAGAATAAAAAATTGCAGCTGATTGTTTTGGTAGTGAAATGATTGTGTCAATCTGCAGATAAAAACGATATTGAAACTGATTAAGAATCAAGGTGCCTTCCGTCAGTTTTTCCTTAAAGCTGTAAAGTTTTTCAAGGTAAATGTGAATGTCGATAACGCTTACTGCTGTTTAAGTATCCTTAATTTACCTTTATACTATTTTCTAGTGACAAATGTAGTGGATATGCTACACAAACTAAAAGAATTTCACCGAGTGATTAATGCACGCAATTATTTATTTTCTAATACCATTCATTATGATGTAGGTCATGTAGGCGCAGAGTAGACGTGCAAAAATAGATTACATTATTTCGTAAGAGAGTTAGTGACTTAATAATTACAATCACATCAATTTTAGGTGCACTTAAAATGATCTTACTTGAATATTTTTGTGATAAGATATGATATGGACCAAATTGTTTTCGGTACTTACTGAGGGAACTAAAATCAACAATTTCCGAGTCGCCCATTTGCGCGCGATTGTATCGTAAGTATTTTGTGCGTATGAGAAGCGGCGTCCAACGCTCCGTGCGGTCACCGGCCAACTGATTAAGGCTAACGATCGTTAATCATAATCATTATATTGTGCCCATAACTGAAAGTCCCTTGTAGCTAATGCCATTCGAAAACTGCAATACGATGGCTCACCGATTGCTCACGTACAATTATGCAGTTTGCATAAATAACGTTATCTTATCTTAATCATGTGCAGCCTACAATCCAACACAATTATTTGATAACTCAACTATCTTATTTTCTTCTACCATTATCACATGATTATTACCATCGAAACAAACTTATCTAGCCTAGTCGACACGGTCTGATATGGCGCTAGAATTGATTGTGAATATAAACACAAATAATTATTTTCTGGTTTAATTTATTACCGACTCCAAAAACATAATTATCAAAAAAGTATGAAATAAAATTTGTTATAGGTATACTTACTTTAGGCCTATATTTTTTTGAGGTGGGTGTCTTTAGTAAAGTATTTTGTTTCTATTGTTAAATTTTGGCACCAACCTCAAAAAATAGTACCTACTTAGGCCTAAAGTATGTAACAAATTTTATTTCATACTTTTTCGATGTCGGTTTAATTTTTAGTCTACATACATACTAGTTTTTAGTCGATATCACGAAACGAAACTAATAAACTGATTTCATTGAAAATTTTACCATCCCCTAAATTGAAAAAAATTCAAACAAACAAAAACAGTGCAATTCTATGATCTCTTACTCTATCCAAAACCGTCGCTTACATTTTAAACATGGGGTTTTTTTAAAATATGTCATCTAATAATACAAGCATAGGTATCACAGGTCGTGGACGGAAGATATTTATAACTGTCGCGTGGTGTGAAATATTTTGTATCAAAATAATCAAAGCTCAAATTCATAGGCGATGGCACTCAGTAAGCAAGGCCGTCTGTTCGCCACTTAACTGTTTTAGCATAATTATATTAGTTTTCTTCTTTTGATTACTGTTGATAACCTAGACTAAACTGTTTTGATTGGAATACAAAAATCAAGTGACCATTAAGGATCTTCATATCTTTACACCACCAATGGGTATTAAAACATTCAAATTGGGGTTCACAGAAACGTCTAGGGTTGTAACTAGCACTCAACATAGTCACGTGTACAAACTTTCATGTGTCACATGAGGTATATAAATATAGTGTATATAAATAATCAACCACCGCAATCTCAGGCTAAAATATCGAGCATTGATATTTCTAGTTTGATAGCGATTACGCCTACTCAAAGAAAAATTACGATTCGACAGCAACTATATTAAATACAGTTAAATTCGTTGTTCGACAGCCGCAGAAACTATGACATGAATTTCTTGAATAAAAACTAAATTAACGGACATACAAACGGATCAAGACGGATCAAGATTGTAATTTTAAAAATAATCGCGATTTTGAAGCGGAATAGTAGTGGCACATTTTAAAATGATTGTATTGGCTTGTATTAAGTGAGCTATCGAAAAGCTGCCGATGAAAGTCAAAGGTATATTGGAAGTTTTTAATTTATTAACAAATCAACAATCTAAATACAATATAAGTACTTTCGTGGCAGCAGCGTGAAGTATGCTCCAGGCTTTTTCTGTTATGGGAGATCTGTAAAATTTGCAGCCTATAGCCATATTTAGGATGTGTGTGTTTGTGATACATGTAATGCTGGCATAGGTGTCAAACACTAATAGAACTCTTTTTATTGCTTCTTTTGCACCATAACAAATAATATGTACCTAAGTGCAAGTACATAATATAGGTATGTATCAAAACATATAGGTATTAAGTATTCGTGCATATAACTGTTAAGTTACTCACTTTAACAAACCACAGGGTATAGCTTAAGGGGGACAATATGTTATTGTGATGTTTTACCCAAATTACATTTTAAACTAAACCTACAAAGAAATTTCAATGAACATGGCGATCTTAATTAAAAAAATTAAACACGCTATTCCCATCAGTGCCAAATAATTTATTCACTATAAATGTAAAATGTACATACATCGCACAGTGACAGTAAATATGTTATGTTATTAATTAATTTAAATTGTTTTTCCTTGGTATGCTTCCAATTTCCTATAATTCTATAATTAAATCGTCGCATAATTCGCGTAATCTAATTTAAAAAATTGTAACATATCGTTACCTTATAAATACAGGCACTGAAATTACATCAAAGAACTATTTAATCTTAAAAGTATAGAGATTACTTATGTAAAAATATTGGTAGGTATCATAAGATACAAATAGTATTAATATTATAATATGCTACAGCAACTAAAATTAAACACAATAACTAAAAATAGGTAACATCTATTTACATGCGCAATTATGAATCAACGGATCTTGGTTAAGGTGTATTTAAGAGTTATTATTTATGAAAGCGACCAGCGCGGTTTTAACACAGGTTCCCTTGAGAATGGCACGATTTATCGCGCTGGTTTAACATGTTATAGGAGACTACGAGGAGTTAATATCACAAGTAAGTATGTAACGACATTGACCGAGTAAGGCGCGACAAGTTACTATCACGAAGAGGTATGATACGACGTTGATTGAGTAAGACGCGACCAGTTACTATCACGAAATAAGTATGTAACGATATGGACCGAGTAAGGCGCGACGAGTTACTACCAAGAAGTAGGTATGTTACGACGTTGACCGAGTAAGGCGCGACGAGTTAGTATCACGAAGAGGGTATGTTACGACATTAACCGAGTAAGGCGCGACGAGTTTAACTTTATAACTTAAGTTTTTTAGTAATACTAAAAAAAGCGGGTAAATAATGACCTTCACGGTGTGTGTGTGTGTGTGTTAGTTCTTCCTCGTTATTGAATATCTACTTTACGGCGACAAACGCTCATGTCGTAGAATATCAGGGCAGAATTGCTACCGCAACAGGAGCTGATGCCAATTAGTAATGCGAAATTAAGCAACTATTATACTATAATGTGAAACCGCAATGTTAGGGTTTTAATCACGACATTGAATGGCGAGACTAGTCACACTCGCGAGGTTTTTTTTATAAAAGTGTAGAAAATCGGACTGTATAATGTAAATGCTCTGTTGCTGCTAGGAACTAAAGTGTTTGTTTTTAATCTGCTTATGCGACAACCACATCTCCTCAATGAAATCCCAAGAAATTGCTCAGATATTTTTCCCGGATAAACTACAATATTTCTATATTCGTTGGTTGCAATTTGCTTTGTTGGTTGCAAGGATTGCTTCACGTTGATTATTCATCGGTTTGAATTTAATAAAACATCTAGCTGACTTAAATGCACGTATGCAAAGTATATCAAATATCACTATAAAGATAATGGAAGTATTTCCCTATTTGTTGAGTTACATGTCAGTTCACATTTTCAATGCTGTGACTACACAAATTGTTCATATTGGTTATGTATTAATTTTTGATTCATATTATTTTGAAAATAGGATAATTTCCTTATAATATCCTAGATATTATCAAGTATCTATTATACATAATTATTAAGCTTACAAACATAACATCATCTCAGTTATTTAACGTAACAAAAAATCTAAACCTAACCTACCTTTTATTTCTGAAACATTAAATTATCACATTTCTGTCACACATCCAGTTTCACCAGTTCTTGATAAAATTTCTGAGGGTTATCTAACTGATTATTTTGATAAAACAGTCATAATTTTCAGATACATCATTAAGTTCCCTTATATGTAGAAATAAGATAAACATTAGCCAAGTCAATTCTTAAATAGCTATCAATAACAGGTGAAACCACCATGCTGGAAATTAAAATAAACGAATTTTCTGATATGGATAGTTCTAATGTTTGGTTGCCAAGAGACATCATTCTGTTATTATATGTATACTTAGAGCATTTAATAGTATCGTAGCAACCAAACTATATCGATGTCAATCCATATCCGAAGATCGGTTAATAATTTCGGGCGTCTCTACCAGAAGGGACACCACCCCACGTAGCACTGGCAGAGATTCTCGTTGCTCGTCGCTTGTTGTATCAGCAAGTCGACTTGCTTAGGAACTGAAACGCAGGTGTCTTCGATATGGTTGAAGTCGCGGCCGGTCAGCTTGTCTCTGACTCTGTTGACGATGGTCAAGGCTCGCTTGTTGAGGTTGGTTTCCGCGGGGGGGTCTAAGGCTTCGTTGGTACCGACGGCCGCGCGACTCTTGCTCGGCTGAGGCGAGCCGGCGTCTGTGGAGGGACAGCCCTCGACTTCGGTGCGGGATCTCCTACCGGCGTCTATGAGCCGCCAGTTGAGCAAGGGGTCGTACACGAACGCTTCGAGGACGGCCATCACGCTGTCCTTGTGGCGGTGCAGCACCTCCATTACGGACTCGCAGGTGCGGCGGTAGGTCCCTTCGATGCCGGTTACCTGAGAAGCGAATTCAAATGACTTTAAATTTATAATTATTATTAAGCCGGTAAAATAAAAACACACAGCCGCTTTCTATCTCAAATAAATGAAAGTTCATTGTAAAGAAGATATGGAGGCGATTGTGAGGACTAAGATGGATCAATTGAAGCATAAGACATGAAAACATGTTGGGACGATTAAGTAGGGCATGACACTTTCCCGGGCAGGAAGCTACAATAGCTGCATCAATCATCAATAATCAAGTTCAATCTATGATATTTCCGAGTTTCATATTATCATTTCTGATAGATTGAAACGGATTAAAAATAATAATTTACCTCCATAGCATTGATCAACATCCGAGTCAATCTGAACGGTATCTTCTCCGGGAATTTATCCCTCGTGACGGCAACTTCGAAGCAATCGCCGAAGTCGATGTGCAGGAATTTTCCGGTGACTCGATCCAGCATGATGTTGGAGGGGTGGCGGTCCCCCAGCCCCAGGATGTAGCCCACCATGCTCATCACCGCGAGCGAGCGCGTGTAGTTGGTGCGCCGCTCGAACCACACTTCGGACGATGGACTCTTCAGCCAGAGGAGTTTCGCGAGATCATCACCCGCCGTGTGCTCGAGAGCGTGCTCGAAAACTTCCACCTGTTAACGTGATTTAATTGTTATTTATTTTGATTGCGACAAAATTAACATACTTCACGTTAGGACTTCTATGGCGACTTGCACTATCACACGGAATGTGAAAAATCTAAGATGGAGTGGTGATAGCTCGATATGTAGGTGATTACCCAGTGGCTTAATTCGGCCTCATACTCGAGGGATCTGGGTTCGAATGCCAGTGCTACGCTCTTAAAAGTCAATGGAGACCAATGTTAAAGACTTTGATTTTACAAAATTAAATGTCACTTGTTGTCAGAGCGAAATTAGTTTTTCATAAGTTCTTGAAGGTATTATTTTGTAGTCCACCAGCCCGCGTTAGGCCACCGTGTTTGTCTCAGGCTTACATCCTTTTCATTGTGACAGTGGATCAGTAGTGAGGTAGGTACAGTACAAGAAAGAAAATGGGTGCATCTAACCTTTTGCATCAACATCAGCTTCTCCAAATCTGACGCCATTCGCTGCATGATCCTGTGCTCTATATTGAGGAGGATCTTGCGTTTATCCCTGTAGTCTCGGATGAGGGAGTGCAACGTGTCGCAGTGAGGCACCCATCCTATGAGCCCCGAGTTGGTCGAGAGAGGTATGACGGCGTATCGTTGTATGGCCAAGTCGCGTCTGAACGTGTCGGGGTCGGCTTGCAGCAGCGTGTTAACGAGCCCGAACAGTTGCATCACGCGTTCGTCCTGACGAAGGTCCTCGTGGCCTTTGAGGAGGAACATGTAGTCTTTGCCGTTGGAGCCGCGGATGCAGAGGCGACGCGGCCGTTGCTTGGATGTGATGACCTGCAAAGAATACGATTACAAATAACAGTTGAAATTTTTGGGCCTAGGAAACAGTATCGTTCATTTTAATAACGAAGACGTAAAAATTCTATCCTACAATTGCATAGACAAATTAGAAAAATTAAATTCCTTCAATAGAAGATCAAGGAAGGTCAGGGGAGCAATGACGACCTGAGTGGTGCAGTGATTGAGACGCCAATGCGCTGCTCGAAGGATCCTGGGTTCGATTCCTCAAATCGCTAAAACAAACCTGAAGACTCCATTCCGGCTGTAGGGACACGTGTTACTGTGTTACCCACCTGAAGACTGCTCTGAATATGCGCGATCCGTATGAGATCCTGGTGGGGCACGTAGGAGCCGGGCACGGCTAGCTCGAGGTCCCGGCAGTTGAGCAGTCGCGGGCTCACGTAGTGCAGCTCCAGCGACGTCAGCTGCGGCAGCTGGCGGCTGATGCGCCGGAACACGTGGTAGTACAGGTCCCACGCCTGGTTCAGGTCGCGGACTAACCCCGACTCCTGAAAAAATTACAAACGATTTCAAACTCATAAGTACAAAATAATTATAATTGAAAACAGACATCAATACTGTAGTTGGTTGTCATTTTCATACTTCCGCTCCACAAACAAACCAATAGACTGACAGTAATGGCGTGGCACCCTATGGTTAATACTATTGTACAAACACATTTATAATTTTCCATAGAGAAATTATACTTCCACTCCATTGTACAATTTTACCACCACCTCACCACCAATTTTACAACCAAACAATTATCTTCAAACACATTTATAATTTTATCCATAGAGTTTATACTTCCACTCCATTGTACAATTTTACCACCACCAATTTTACAACAACCAGGTCAATTATACTTAAATAAACTTGGATATAAAAAATACAACGTACCTTAAATCTGTTACACCATTCTTGGGCCTCATTAAGATCCCTTCCATACGCGTGACTGAATGAAACCTCTTTCATCGTCGTCGGTCCTCTCTCCAACATAGCATGCAGTGGTTCCAACGACTTGAACATAGCTTTCACATCATGTTCACTGAAGTACAACCTCGAAGCCTCTTCCAACGCTTCGTGCCACTGTTCGTGCCAAAGGATGGCTACTCTGATAAGCTCTTCAGAAATCATAGCTGCCTGGTTGACAAGCTTCATTGAATGTGTACACATTGATTTAAGTATCTGATTGGCAGCATTCTTACGATCAACAAATGATGATTTGGAGGCCACGGTCAACGGATATACGAGAGCCTGCGGATGGGACTTCCCGATGTCGATCAGCAAGGAGTGAATCAGCTTGCCGACCAAAGGTCGAGGAGTGTCTATCCTCGCTATAAGCTGTGGGATAACTTGGAGCCAAACGTTAATTTCTATGGTCCTTATTCCTTCGACAAGCGCCTCGTGGACTGCTGGATGGTGACCGTAATCGAACCACAAAGTCAAAAGCCTCAGTGTATCTTGTAGAGAACTGCCGTGGGACAGGTTTATAGATTTAAAAAAACCTTCAACCGCCGGCACTGTATGTTGCTGGATGTACTCTGGCACAGATTTAGTTTCACCCGCATTTGCCGCCCCAGCGCCATCGGCCTCTTGGTGTTTATAAAACAGCACCGTCTCAAAGTTCATGTACGCCCACGCATGCCAGGCTTTGTACCAATCGGAGGAAAAGTTGGTGGCGGCTAAATAGTTGCGTAAGATCTCGGGGATCGACTTGTTGTTGATTCCGAGCAAGGCCTCGCACCACGCCCCCAGCTTCAGATGACAGCGAGCTAACAGTCGGCAGTGTTCTGCGTCACCAGTCTCTACTTCATTCACATAGCGTTGTAGTTGGTCGTACGCCAGCTGCCGGTCGCCGGCTACCCACAAGTGTTTGGCATAGGCGAGAGTTAGCCGAGGCTCGTGAGCGGGTAGGGGTAAATCTTTGTTTTTACTGGGATCCGTCCCGAGTAACATGACTAGAGTTCTGTGGGCTTGGCGAGGCGCTCCGCTCTTTCTGCAAAGGGAGGCGAATTTGAGCCACGTGGCCATATCTTCTTGTGGTGTCAACACTAAGCTTCGTACTTGCAGAATTCTCCGCCAATCTTCAACCAGTCTCTGACCGCCTTGAAGTCGCGTCCACCACGCCTGGCGTATCGATTCCCTTCTCTCAGTGACCAGCTTGTAAGTGACTACTTCTTCCAGCTCGGCTAGAAGCTGAGCGTTGACTAACGCTCCATACGCTCTCTGATAACTTTCACCGGCGACTGCGGTAAGTTCGCAGTCCAATATTGATCTAGCTTGGTCGATGTGCAACTTCGAGGTCTTATAATAGCTGTTATGAATGTTTAGAACGGCCCGATAAAACGCACCATCTTGCGTATTGTCTGGAAGGAAACTGACGTAGTTAGCCATCGACTCCCATTCGTTCAAGCCCCAAGCGGCGGCGGCGGCCAATCTTGCCGATTTGAATTTATCATCGTCGCTCATATTGGTCCATCGCTTCGACACGGTACTGTATAACGTAGACCACTCTCCCAATGCTTCGAAGCACCGAAGTGCTCCGAGACATGCCTCCATATTATCAGAATCTACAGACAACTTTTCTTCATAAAGATTTAAAGCCTTTTCCCAGCTGTGGAGCTTCTCGTACCATCTGATCTGAACCTTGAGGCTCGCGTCTCCGGCCTCCCGCTGTGCCATCACTCTTTCGAGAAGTCCTTCCGCTGCTTCCTTCTGTTGTAACTTATTGTTTATATGGATCAAAGCTTCCACGACTTGAGAAGTGGCCCCATTGCGGAATTCTTCTTCCTGAAATGAAATCAAGTCAATCGAGTGTAGATCAAATTCGTTAATTTTTATACTCATTTGAAACCATACGAACCTTATAGTGCAGTGCCTTGGCGTAGGCTCTGCAATGCATAGCTCGTTCGCCTAATAACTGAGTGGATATTGGTAGAGCGCCACCCTCGCAGTGTTCGAGGAACTCTGCTAGGTTTAAGACTGTATGGGCCAGTTCGGGCGCATCCGGGGCCGTTAACGCTTGCTCCAAAGCGTTGGAGAGTTCGGCTCTAGATGACTTGTCGAGCTCCGTCCAACAAGACACAAAAGCGGCGTTGAATAGATCCCGCAGTAGTTGGGAGTAGTTGTGGGCGAGTGCGAGGCATGCTCTAGAAAAGGTTTAAGAATTCCATTAATTAAACTGATGTATTAGTGTACATTGGCTTACATTTTTTAACGTTAAAAACTTAATTGAACAAATGTGTGGCCGTCAATGAAAAAACTCCGAATATTAAGCGCTCATTTTGTGGAATTAATTAATTTTTTTTTGCTGACACTGGCAATCGACATTATGTTTGCACTTTTTGGCAAAGGCTGTATTTGTCTAGGAAAAAAAGGTTGCCAGGCTACCACAATTTCACAGAATTGTTCGGTTTTTAAGTGTTAGGTTCGGTGTTTCCTAGTTTCCTTCAAACGTTAAAGTAACATAAGAGTGTAAGAATTTGTCAACATACATTGTGTCGCTGTGAATAGAATTTAATTACCTCAAAGCGGGACTGTGGGATTCCGAGAGCAAGCCAATACTGAAGCGACGCAGCCACTCGAGCCAGTCGTCCTTCGACACGCGGCTGCTCACAGTCCACGCCACCTTCAGACTGTTGGCGTTCACGTACAACTTGCGGATGGACTGGGATGTGTCACCGACTACGATACGCGCCTAAAATAACATTTACAAACATATCATTAGTGAATCTGATATATCTGATAGAAACATACAATTTTGTGTATATTATTTCCTTTCCGAAAATGAGTAGCAAACAAGCATGCATGCGCCATGCGTCATGCAGGTCCTGATTGCGTTTGCTTTCACTGTTACATCAGATGCCATTTGGCCGCAAAAAAATCTAAAAAGAACTCACTTCCTGGTTGTTATTCTTCGGTTTACGTCTCGAGCTTTGCAAAAAGTCGTCGACAGCCAGAGCGGTCGACGACTGCAACTTCGAAAGAAGAAACTCGTAGTTCTGATGCTGAATTCGATGTTTGACAATCACTTTCTGTACTAATGGAATGAAATCCATGTACTTTCGTCCGAGTTGAACTATCAAGGCGCATAATGTATCCATGGCCGTGACGCGTAAAGCGAAGCACGAATCCAAACTTCTTACAAGTGGATGGATAATTCTGGAAACTAGTTCACTGTAGTTTAAAGAATCGGAGAGATAGTCCACGGTTTCCATCGCAGTTTTAGCCACTTGAATGGGACAGTCTGTCGCGTCAAATAACTTGACTATCGATGGAATAACCAAATGCATGTAATCGTCCAAATTATCTTCGAACTTTTGCAGAGCATATAGCAACTTTTCCGTTACGAAGCGATTTTCGCTAGTATCGTGCGCCAACACGCGGAGAATCTGAGGCATAAGTTGTGGTAAATACACTTTGAATTCCGAACCAAGAGCTACCGCAATGTGTTCCACTAATAAAATCAGTGTCGGCTGCAATGGACTGTTTGGAGTCCAAAATTCCTTGATGATGTCAAATATCTTATCTAAGTAGTTGCGGATGTGTTGCTTGACGATCGCGATTAACGTAGCCAATTGGGTGAAAAGGAATTTCCTGAAACTGTTGCTGTCAGTTGAACGCGCGACATAGAGAAGGGTGGGCGTCACGCGGGAGATATAAGGCACACATTTAATGCCAAGGGATTGGAATATGAATGCTACTGCTTGTACTACACTTGTGTGATGTTGTTGAAGCGTGGGGTCTCGAAGAATACGCATCAGCGTCGATATAACGATTGCTGGGTAGTACTCGTCCAGTACGGGTGAAGACATGTTCACCAACATTTCACTTGTGGTCATATCAAAATTGTTTTCTTCCGCCTTACTGTCTGCTACGGGCACCAAACTGGAATCTGGCTGTCCGTCAATCAAACCCCTTGTCAATTTATGTTTATATGGATCTAAGGCTCCTAATAGACCTAACACGCGAATCGTTTCTCGTCTATCTTTTGGAAGTTGTTCAGTCTTTAGAAAGTTAAGTAACACATCCATAAGATTTGGATATTCAGTGTAGGGTGTGACAACGTGTCCTGTTGCGCTGATTAGCTGCCCGAAAGCCCATAAAGCAATACTTCTTTTCTCAGTAGCGCTTGCATCAGATAATAACTCTAGAAGTATAGTTAGCAGCTCTGGTAAACACTTCTTTAGGCCAGTATTGTCCCCATGCACATCAGCTAAATCTCCAACAGCTTTCAAAACACTTATAACAACCCCAGGGTTTACATCTGATTCTTTTAGCTTTGGCACTAGAATATTTAGTATTGTTTCCATGTATGGTCTTATTAATTTTGGTGCATTCAAAATTAGATTGTCTAACATTCTAGCAGCTTGTTCCTTATTGCGACTCATTCCAGAATGTTCTAATTCTGTTAAAAATTGTATGAGAGTCTTTCTCAATCCGGGCATTATGTATGCTGGATTTACAGTACTCAGTCGTCCAATTGTACAAATAGCTAGCTCCCGTATTGCCATTTGCTCATCATTCATTGCAATGAATAGAAAACTTAAATTTTCAATTTGAGCCAAGTGAGTATCAAAAATGTCTGTTAATGATTGCAAAACCCAATATCTCACTTCATAATCAGGATCCGTCACTGCTACAACTAACATTTTACCAACAACCTCAGCAGTCAACATCGTTAATGTCCTTGAAGTATTCATAGTTCTTATAATAGCATCTGATAACAGCTTAGCTGCTGTTTTGACTGCTTCGAGTCTCACCTCCTGTTGGTCGCTTTGCAAAAAATGATCAGCGCATCTTCTAACAAACGTGAGCAAGCTATGCTGGCCTTCAAATTTAAAAGTACCAAGAGTCCTAAGAGCCAGCACCACATTTGTACTATCCTGTGGTTCGATTACCAAACTCATGTTGGTCATTTGCTGCTCCAGGCTTCTAGGAACACCTGGATGTAAGAAAGGCTTATTCCTTAACACCAATGATAACATGTTTAACAAACCCTCTGATATCTCAGCCTTTAGAGAAGGCAAGGTTTTACTAAGCTCCTTCAAGCAAACTGTCAAGGATGGGCTCAGACCGGTGGCAAACATGGGATCCAGTAACTCTTTGATATCATTAACCACAAGGTCTTTTACCGAACACCCTAAGAGAGTTATACAAGAAAAAATAGAAGGGTCCACCCATGCTCTCTTTTTGCTCAAAGTGTCTCTTACAGGAAGTGATGATTTGATGACCTCCATTATCCGAGGAATGTAATTTTTAATATCATCGCCTAGAGCAGCACCCATTAGGCCAAGAGTAGTAAAGGCCATATTTTTATCTTTTTCCCGATTTCTGATTGAAGATATCAAGTAATTCATGGTTGAATTAAGGTACTTTCTCATGAATAATTCCTTATTAAATGCTGCAAGTCTTGGTATAATGATCAGTAGAATTTGAGGTACTCCTTGTGTCTTCAAAATGCGTTGGGACATCACATCTGTAATATAGGAAAATATTTAAATGTGAAAGTTTGTGAGGATGGATGGATTGTTACTCTTTAATGCAAAAACAGCAGAACAGATTTGGAGGAAATTTGGTATGCACACAGTGAATAACCTGGACTAACATTTAAGATACTTTTTATCCCTCTTTGGAGCAAGTTGAAACACAAGTCAACACTTACATACATTAGATACACCTTAACATTTTGCCTGTCCAATTAGGCACAATGCAAATAGGAAAATATAGAATAGAGAATATTCACCATGAAAGATCCTTTCAATTTTCTCCATCAGAAGTTTTCTACAAACTTCCGATTCATATATTGGTACTGGATACTGAACATTCTCAGTCTTGAAGCCATCACAGAGATATCCTCTTTTAACAGATGGGCTGTGTATTTTTGAACTGATGAATATTATATCATCTGACATTATTATATCTTTCTGTGTATCCAAAGCATACATTAAGGTATTATATTTGGTCTCCCAAGTGGCATTAGAGCATCGAAGGAGTTCATTCAGTATTAGCAGCCCTCCATGAATTCTGTCCTCTTTAGTAATGCCTTTTTCTCTGATGGGAATGTCCTCGAAGGACAGCATTGCCTCTTCATAGCACTGCATGTACCATTGTGGCTTAGAAGTGGATTGCTTAGCTGTTTCCCTCTGTGTTGTGACTACTAAGCCTGCCCGTAAAGCTTTAGCTGCAGCTTCTCTGATCTGTTGCTTGGGGTCTTTCAGTGCCACTAGAATATGATCAAAAAACCCTGAGACTTGCTGGTAAAAATATGTAGGCATCGCAATAGCCAATTCCTTTAGTAGCAGCACAGCAGAATGTCTTCTTCCCTCGTTTCTTTCCTCTGATAGCCATTCAAAGGCTCTTTTCACTTCAAACTCGACATACTCAGCCCTTTTTACCCCTGACACAGTAGCGAGACGGCCCACCGTCTTGGCCGCAAGTTCCATTACACCTACATCCGATGAAGGCAATAAATTGCGAAGATAATTTGCAAACCGAGTTATTCTTGTTTTTGTCGTGTCACAGTCACCACCAATAAGACACACTAAAAGAAAAAAAAAACATTTTAATGTCATGAACACGTTTTGTAAAATGGACTTTAAAATTTATAAATATAAATACATACCAATAGCGAGCACGCCGCCCTTCTTTTCATGGACATCATTGCTCAAGACCATTTCGTATATTTGGTGATTGAATTCATCGAGAAACTGCGTGAGTTCCTCTTGAGGAACTTCTCGTAGCTCAGTCTTTGCATAATGATACAGTTCACGAGCGGTGCGTGTTTGAACATCGACGTTCCGGGACTTCAGACCCGCAACGAAGGCACCCACTTGATTCGACATTTTTATACACTTAACACCTCACAATCCAAGTAATAATCATTATTTTTATGGACTTCATATAATTTCAATAAAAACACGCGCTGTTCTTTTTGATTTTTCTGAAAGAAAATAAATAAACACTTGCATTGGGCACTCTAGGAAAACCCAGTTTTTTATTCTGTCGTCCTGCCGATCCTTGACAGTGACATAAATCACAAAAATTGACATTACACACAGATTGCTTATAACCATAGGAGTGATATTTTAAACAGACTGTAAAAACATTATGCTAGTTTTTTACTGTTTAACTGATTCAATATATTTTCGTTTCTTTACAGTCCTAATTATTATGAGAATCACATACTAAGTTTGATAACATCCTTTGTTTTATTTATTTACTTTCTAAGTTAAACACATTTAATTTTGTCATTACACAGTAAACAATTGACATCATTGTCTATGGTTACATGGCCGATATTTCATTCATTTGAAGCTTCCTTTTCTTTCTCTGTCGCATAGATATCTATGTACGGGCGGTCGTGGTTGAAGATATCCGTAGAAATTATTAAATGAAGGTGCTATAAGTGTTGATTTTATGAAAAAACTGTAGGTTATAAATTGTTAAATAATGATCTTACTGGAGATCAACAATAGAATTATAGAAGAAACTCTAACAGTTAAATATAAAAATGCACTGGCGCGGTGAGTACGTTACGCTTAGAAAGTTTACCTGTTTTTCTATTCACTGTGCGATTAGCGCGACCGGGGCGCATTACGTTACGTTCACGCTTTTTGCTCATATCGTAATGTTGACCGATTCTGTTATGGGCATGATTTTTGCCATAACCCCATTTTCGGGAGCAACATGACAAGTGTCAAATACTGTAAATCTTTAGGGTGGGCCCACACGTAGACCGCCGATCGTTGGATTCTAGCTCAGTGAAGAGAATTAAACCATATTCGTATCATACTTTTCCTTGCAAGGTAGTAGCTCAAGGTGACATAGTATATGTCAGCATGCATGACTCATATAGGTTGTTTGTATGTACTGGTAGTGCGCGGAAATGTCCCGTAGGTACAATGTTTTTGGATACCATCGGTAGTAAACAGTACGGGGCATTTGATATAATGTCACTGATACACCCATGAACAAGTGGGAGAGCAGATAGCACTGTCTCACCCTCGCAGGATATGAGTAATGATGCCAGTGCACTAACTTGGTGGGTCAATGGAATTGCTCAGTAATCATATTGTGTACATTCATAATATGTTTAGCACCAAGTATTATAAATGATGCTTCTTTTTTGAGCTTCATAAATTGTTTTCCACAGCAGTTCATATTAAGGATTTGATAAGGAATATCTTAATTACCTCTACAATAAACTTTGATAAAACACATTTAATTTTTATTTTAAATACTATTAACATTCCCACTTATAACTTGTTTTGTTAAAGTGTAATTTTCCTTAAAAGTAAAATTTTTTTTCAGTTTAAAACCTGAGTCCATAGATGTGACAGTTGCAGATTTTGACGGAGTTCTCTTTCATATATCCAATGTCAGTGGAGACAAAACCAAAGTTAGGGTAAGCACAAAAAAAAACAATTAACCTAAATCTAATAATTGAGTGTTGAGATTCTATCTAACTCCATGGAAATACTACACAATAAGATTTGTCATCAAAATTGTTTATGGATGATATCATACTTATTGGAATGTAATAAATTCTAAATAAATGAGTTCATGTTGTACACTATGGAAGCTGGGTGTAATCAATTAATCAGCTTTATGTGGTATCCATATCCATATGGTATCCATAGCCTTCAGCCTTGTTAGGTCCTCCAGTGGACAAAGATCTTCCTAAGCTTTAGTTTATATGGTAATGACACAAGAGATGGCCATACCACAACATTTTTGTCTCTATGTTATCAATATGAGAAGTGATAAATTAGCTTCAGTTTCATAAAGATTCATTCAATTATTAGTTTTAAATAAATAGAGAATAATGGTTTCTAATACTTTAAATTATTGTTTTTTTCTTTACTGACATATTGCTTACTTCATTACAGGTTAGTATATCATTGAAATTCTATAAACAGTTAGAAGAACATGGGGCAGATGAACTGCTCAAAAGAGTTTATGGCTCTCTCCTGACAGAAACAGAATCAGGTAAGATTTAGCCTAATTTGATGTAATAAGTATACATTGGAAAAAATATAAGAAAGAAAAAGAGATTTATTTATTTCTTTCAAACATATGTACTTTTTCTATATTATCTTTTGTATTATATTTTGATTGCCTTTTAATCTCGTTAGTGTGCACCAAGTTTGCCTCAGTCTTTCAACTTTCCTTGTGCAGGTCTGCTGTAATGTAAGAGATCCCTGTATGGGATAAGCAGCCCTTGTACACTATTTTCAATTTATTATGTCCCCTACTATTATTTTGTGTACATTAATAAATTATAAAAAAAAGTATGCCTAACATTGGAATTACCAGTCTATGTGAATATCAAAATGTTATTCTGTGGAAAGTCCTTGGAAATCTTTTATATGAGCTACAGGCTTACTTTCACTTTAAATGGAGTGTTACAATTCTTTTACGTTTATTTAAACATCTATTGATGCCGGTATTTACACGTGTGTAACAAATGTTGCTCAAATACTAATTGGAGCATTAATTTCACAGTCCATAAACTTTACGTGGGCAGTTAATTATCAAATAATAAATTATTTCTAGTGTTTATTGTATGACTCAAACATTTTCTTCCATCTATAAATAAGCTCCCTTTCTTTCTTCCCACTATTAACATTGAGAATTATCTATACAAATAGAAAGTTATGTTGTTTAATTTGAATATAATTTTATAAGAAAGAAGCTCAAATCAGGCAAGCATAATGTTGTCCCTATTGTGTTGCAGAGATATGTAAACAGGATGTTCCTCTATTGCATATCAAAAGTTATAAATAAACTATTATAACTATATTTTCCTTCTTCAATGTATAATACAAATAAATAAATATTGCTAAAATATGGCTTTATTGTCCAATGAATGTCAGGTTATCACACTCATGATAAGATAAAATTCAGGTTTTCTGAAGCAAGTTCTGATAAGATTACTTGTAATGCATTCTTTTTATAGAGTTTTCAATTTTATTATTATTTTGTGAGAGGAGCTGACTAAATTATTACAGGGTGGAGAGGATGATATGATCATAAATGAAACTTCGTATAAGTCATAATATTCCCAACCTGCACACAAAAAATCAAATTAATTAATATGAGTTTACAATATTCATGTACACAAAGTATTTGGAAAAATGTAGCTCCATTTTAAATTGTTTGAATGTCAGACTTGAATAACCAGTTTAGGAATAATTTTCCAACAACTAGAATATCAAAAATTGAAAAATCTCTTTGCCCATGATCAACTTATCACCAGTTTTATCAAATAACTTCCGTATAATGCTAATTTAAGCTAATATCCCTATGATATTAAAATCTACATTCCATTTCCACCAGGATACAATGTGTCAGTGTTGTTGGATATGGAGAATATCCCCGAAGACTGGGAGTCCATAGTGAAGAAGGTGGGCCTCCTGAAGCGGAACTGCTTCGCGTCAGTGTTCGAACGCTACTTCAGATTGCAGGAGGATGGCGATGTCAGTCACAAGCGTGCCGTTATTAACTATCGGCAAGATGAAACACTGTAAGTATGATTGGCCTTACAGTACCCTTTTACCCCCACTTGTTCAACTGCAGTTGCCTGCCTCATAATTTTTTTCTGTATTGAGACGAGTTTTCAATAAGGAGGTGGCTAATGCTTAAATATCAAGCAGCATATGTGGCTCAGTGGCTTTTAACCACATTGTGTTCAGTAAATAATGTAGAAGGAAGTGGATTCTGGTGGTTTAAAAGGCGCTCAATGTACTGCTTGCTGTAGCACTCAATCTCCAAGGCCCCTGATGACATGACTAAGTAATCGTGAATTTTGTTGTCCCAACAGTGGGTCATGAAAAGGTTGCAGCCAACCAGCTAAATTTATAATATTTGGTTGAGAGTCATATAGCCTATTAAAATTCTCAAGCAATCACTGATATGAGTATCATGTGTCCAATAATGTAACTTGATTTATGTGCACTGTTGTAATTCTTTGTATTCTTATGAAAATAAATGATCTTGAATGGTTTTTCTTCTTAGTAAAATTCATGTAATGGAATACCAGTAGGTAGGCAATTATGATTTATATTATTTTTATTATAATTATACAGGTATGTGGAAGCACAAGAAGACAGGGTGACGGTGGTATTCTCAACTGTGTTTCGGCACGAGGATGACATGGTCATTGGCAAAGTGTTCATGCAGGAGCTCAAAGAAGGCCGGAGAGCATCACATACTGCGCCACAGGTATCATACATTACCTAGTGTGAGTTTAAGGTTGCAGACTACGTTTGTTTCTTTGCTGTATGGTAACTAGCCCTGTCAGAGGACTGCCAACTTAGTTGACCAGAAATCCGGGAGATAAAAAAATAATGAAAAAAATTATTTAAAGTTATATTTTTTACACTGCAAACAGCTTGTACTTGCCTTTTGGTTACAAACAACAAAATAATAAAATTCTTTACAAGAATAGGGAAATTTGTGCACACTGAATTTCTGATTTTACATGTGTTTCACTCAGTCGATTGCGACTTTTACACCACAGTTCATTGACTACATGTTCAGCGGAGGCGTTTGAAACAGGAATTGATTGTTAAAATTTTAAAATCGAACACATGTATATGTAATCAAAACAAATGTATATGTAATTACTATAAAAATATTCTGTGAGCTCAGAGAGCAATATAAAAAATAATGTCAATAATGAGATAAATGACTTGCTCCATGATTAAGATATTGTCATGAATATGCTCGATGCACTTAACTTTCTTGTATTCAACAAGCTTATAAAAGAACCTCTTTTCAAATGAGTAGTGGTATGCTTTTTTAGTTCATTAGATTCCCAGTTTACAATAGACTGAGGGGAGATGAAAGAGGAAGTACCATATATTATGTTCAATAAGTAAGTAACCATATAAATATTTTTGATGTCCATTTAGAATCTTTTCTAATTGGAAACCTACTATTGAAGGTTGAGTGCTGTTAGCAGTTATAGTACAGTAGTAACATATTATTATATTAAGACAGGCTCCTACTATAGTTTAGGAGTGGAAAATACCTACATGTGATTGGTAGTGAAGTTATAAAGTTGTCATACATTGTAGTATGTTTGTAACCAATTAGAGATCCACTGCAAGGTCAGGTTTTCTCTCACAATGAAAAGGATGTGTGCCCACTAATTTAATAGCACACATCGCATATTGTCAATATATAACCATCATATAATCATGTCTAGATATAACCATCTAGATATGATTAATTATTTTTGTGATTGTCTGAATTAATGGAAATGTTTGTTACAGGTCCTATTTTCACATAAAGAACCACCACTAGAGCTTGTCGACACGGACGCAAGAGTAGGAGAAAATATAAGTTATGTTACATTTGGTGAGTACTCTTTATTCAATAATTTATTTATAAGAATCGTTTACATTTTCTTTCTTTTAAATAAAAACATTTACAGTCCCACGCTAGGATTTCGTGTCAAAGGTACCATCATACCATAACAACACACAACAACATAACATACACACCCAGACTAGAAACAGATTTTAAAAATCATCATTCACATCTCTGCTCTTCTGGGAATCAAATCCAGGGGTGCCACTCCCTAACTCCGTTTCCGTCATTTACGAGCCGTCCGTAAGCTGTGCGAAACTTCGGAATGTACCCTACTCTCTAAGAACTTCGGCTGCCATCATTTCGAACGGGATCATAGACTATTGTCGTGAATGATAGATTCCAAGCCTTGTCAGCCCTAGGGAGGACAATTTTATCGTAATTATTACCGGTTTTTTATTGCAACAATATTTCCTTTATAAGCGTATAAATCTTATTCTTATAATCACAAAACAACCATATTTACTCTAAACTAGCCCTCAATTACCTATTGATTATTTTATTTTGAATTAAAAGCAATATTGAATGGATTTATTGTTATAAAACCTTTGCCTATAATATTCATAACAAATAAATTAACATTTTGACAATGCTCGAGTAAATTGACAGTTAGAAAAGTCATAGAGAAATTAGGTAAACAAATAAACACGTTCCCTACCTACGTTATAAGAAAAGTTGTATTTTAATTTATATTAGTCATAATATTAGACTCGCTCAGAACTCACATTGTTGATATAAGTATAACAATCATAATAATAATCTTGGTGTGATGAAAAACGAATAATCCGTATAAGTATAACTTTATTACTGTTGAGTGAGTTGAAATACAACAATATTGAGGAATATATTTTTGGATGCCGCCCACTAATGCCGCTACCCAACTACAGCTAGACGCTATCGTCGAGTTTATGCAGAAGCACAGGGATTTAGCGCGAGGTCTTCTAAGGGAAGCGGACGGCCGAATCCGCGCTAGACGGCTGTGGGAGACCCCGTGTTCCTGCCTTAATTCTGTGGGAGGCTGTATATGTTTAATATATTCTGTAAAACAACAACTGAAGCGTGTTTTATTGCTTGTATTTTATTTTTAATCCGATGTGGTTAGTCCACACGAGAGCAAATTTGATGTCGTGTAATTTGACACATTCAACCGAGATATCTCATGTCAAACTCAAATTTACGGACGGGCTTATAGCCTTACGGAGTAGGTTTTTGCAAAGGTTTTTGCTATCACTTGAAAAGTCATTCATTCTACGGACGAGCCCGTCAGAAATGGGCATTCGTAAGTGATACAGAGTAGGAAATGTCGAAACTTCGGCCGAAACTTCGAGTTTAGTGCTTAGAGAGTGCCCCCCCAGGACCCTCGGCGTCCAACTCGTTCAAAAATAAAATCGACAGGATGTTTTTTAAATTAAATTGAAAGGAGTTTAAGGGTGTAGCTTACAAACTATAAAGCCCATCACTATTCACGATGATGTCAGCACTGTTGACACCATGTGCATTATTTAAAATACCATATGGTGTTAAAAGTTTAAAACTCGTTAGGCTTAATGTAAATATTACGTAAGACCCGCCTGCCGAGCTCATATTAATGTCTGCTGTTATAAAATCGTAGTAGTGTTATATCACACACATTGAATAATTTTATGAAATTTATAAAATCGACGATTTATTATTTTGATGTTTGATACGGTGATACCCTATGATTTATTATACTTTTGTAAAGATAGTGCGGATATTACAGATGGATGGACTATTGATAATAGGTAGACATTTAAAAAGTATTGTAAATGTGAAAGTTTGTGAGGATCGATGTTTGTTACTATTTCACGCTAAAAGGCTGAACAGATGATGAAATTTGGTGTGTAGGTACATAGTTTATATTATTATCTCTCTTCGGAACAAGTGGTACGCAAATGAAGCCGCGGGCAAAGTCTAGTGATTTTATAAGGCGCACATAACTTATGAGTCTTCGGTGGGTACCACTGGGATTCGAAGCCGGACTAGAGTCGGGCCGGGGCGGGTACTCGTTACGCACGTTACAATCGCCCACCCGCTAACCACACCGGACGCCCCCAGTGCTGTTCCCGCGGCACACGTGCGCGGCGGCGCGCGACAACACCATCGACCTGCTGCACATGTTCCGCGACTACCTGCACTACCACATCAAGTGCAGCAAGGTGTACGTGCACTCGCGCATGCGCGCCAAGGCCGGCGACCTGCTCAAGGTGCTGAACCGCGCGCGCCCGCACGTCGCCACGCGCCCGCAGGACCGCAAGACCATCACGTGAGTACCCAGTACCTGCACCTACGGAATTACAGATCTCTGCAGGGTGCAAGGTGCAAGTAGATAGCGTCGTATCTTCCAATTTCGGGTCCAGGGGGGTTAGATAAAACTATTGTTTTATAGTTGTTGAGTAGCGAACGGGCATGCAGGCCGCCTGATGTTAAATGGTTACTGCGGCACATGGAGACCCTCATCCGATCTTATACAGAGAAGAAACCCATCTGAGGTTGTATGTGGGTGCTTCGCTATTCGTGAGGATTAAGATGTTCACCTCCCCATCACACTTGCACAGCGAAAACAGCGGACTGGCGTTAAGGTAACTGCCCGAGCGAGCTACTTGACTACCATCTACCTGGACTACCACCCAGCAACAGCACAGGTTCTACAGAGTGCAGCTTGTACAGTGTGTCCAGCCATCCAAAATGGCGATGCCCATGGGCGACTATAGAGGAGAGCTTAACAACTACCTCTCTTACGATGGGCTTCAACCGATCAGAAGACTGTGCAGGTACTGTTTGGTTGGTTAAATTAATGATGAATGAAGTTGGTTAAATGCAAATTCTTGACAATTTATTTACATTGTAATGTACTTATATATATTTTCAGTGGCAGAACATTCGTGAGGCGAGACTGAGTGTTGGGCGCCGGCGGGACGTGGCCCCGCTCCTCCGGTAACATCTCTCGTTCACGCGGTCACCGGCCTCCGTACATCACCGTACCTCACTGACCGGAGGTTTTACCGGATCGGATGCGCGTCCCCGACGGAATTCCGACAATGTGCGTATTTCCTGTAACCACCGTTTACTGAACAATCACGCCCTACACATATTATTATTTATTGTATCCGGATAATTGGTCACAAAGTACTTACACCCAACCCCCGGGAGCGAGAAAAACCGAGCTGCGTAACGAGTCTAAAATTGATTGCCAAATGTTCTGCTCAATATTACCAGTTTAAAATTGATTTGTCGACATAGAAATGTGCACATTGTAGTATACATACATACATGATACGTGATAGGTATTGACAACTTTTCGAGCCTAACATAGCGAAGTCGACGAAGTGGGTGAAGTTGCCGTAGTTCTTGTTGATGACGAAATTATGATTTTATTATAATTATGAGAGTTCTATTTATAGTGATGGCACTGCGAGTTTGGTGTCTCGGGTTCCTAAATGTACCCCCCGGACAGATTCAAAGATTTACGTAGACCCGTGTAGTGTCCCTCGAGCGAGAGTTACTTTAGCTTACGTATTTTGTTGATGTAAAGTAACGCGATTACCGGTCCTCCGGTAGGGTATAATGTATTATAAAATGTAGCCTATACTTATCGTTTCGATTTAAACACTTGTAAAAATGTAAATCTCTGATACATGAGACAGATATCATGCACAAAGTCTTACGAATTTGTTTATTTTTAATCGTACTCTACAGTTACTCCTGTATTTAGTTCCGTAACGCTATGCAATATACGAACAATAATTATTAATTAAATTTACACTCTTACGTTTATAGGTAGGTCCCATTCAATTATTAATATGTAAGTAAAAATGTATAAATATATCTCCATAGATTCTTCCATAGTCAAGGGGAACTCGATGAGTTAAGTAATGGCCTTATTTATGGAGAAGTTGAATCGTGCGCGTGTCGCGAGGTCGCTGGACGCTGCAGCTGGTCGTTGCGGCTGCAGCGTCGACTATCGAGTGTCGGCCGTTTGACGTTTCAAGTGCAATTCGACAATCTTCTTCACACTACTTAAATTCATATGCATTTATTTTAACTCGACAACGGAGTGACCTCGACTTACTATTGTTAACTTTTTTAAGTGTTTTTCTTGTGAATTTTAAATGTAGTGTCATCCAATTGATAGCGATCACTGTTTTCATGACAAAAACTGGACAAGTTTTTGTACGATGTGTTTTTACTTTGCTATTCATGTAAAGTTGCTCAACCGCACTCCGGTGAGTTGGAATGAGTGACGTTTTTAGAGATCAATAGAACATTAAATGTTAAATCTGTGCGTAAAAGTTAAAAGTAATATATGCGAGTTTAGCGGTAAGGCAATTGAATGTGTTTGGGTGAGATTGTGGCAAAATGTATATCGAGTCATGGACTGAGAGTTTAGGCTAACGGAATGATTCGCTTAGATGTGGAAACGTTAATATAATTCACTAAGTCATACCTTTAAATGAGTCTGTAATGTGACGTAAAATAATTAACATGACAGTTTGTTTGGCGAGCGACATAATGTTTGTTCGTGTTCGGTAAGAACGGAACACAAAATAAAAGCATGTAGAAACAATTTTAACTATTTAAAAAATGTAGCTAACTTGAATTTTATGTAATTTTTATTTGCAAGATGTATTATTTATGTATTATAAAATGTAAGTTAAATGTTGCTTTAAAGTTATGCTTACAATTTGATCACTGTTTTTACGATCAGTTTTACTTTTAATGCAAAACTATGTAAACTGCAGAACATGATCGTTATTTGTGAATATGTAATTATTCTTGTGATCTAAAATCCGTTTATACTGTATTTTTTATTTTCTAGATTAAAGAAAACATCTTACTGCATCAAATTTTTATTTATTTAACCTCAAATGTACACATACAAAACACAGTCAGTTGAATTGTTTATGACCACTCCGGGAAGGCACATGTTGATTAAATTCCTTAGGATCAAATACAACTTATTAATGTATAAAAAATCCTTTTATACTCCTATTTTTTAAGGTTTACATCGACATTTATTTTTTAAGAAAATGACCATAGATATGAATTATATTTTAACACTTTATGTGACAAGTAATCAGGTGATCAGCTAAGAAAGTATTCATAAACATAGAATACAAAATTCTCATTTTAAATACCTACTAACACCCGGTTTTAAATGCAGTAAAATTAAAACTTTCAAGGTAATGTTGGAAGTTTCATTTTGATACAGTTGATAAAAATGACTAAATTTATTAAGCAAAAAGTTCAAGTCAGTCAGATAGATACCCAAATCTGTTAATCCTCTGCTCACTGATGAAAAGGTATTAGCTTATGGAGGGCATATTTACCTTTGAGATCACTACATAAATATTAAGCTTTTATTGAATTAACAATGGGTGAACTACTACAATGCCTAGTGGCATTCTCTTCATAGCATAACAATTCTACAGTAATCTAAAGCACAGCCTGACATAAATCGGCATTTAAACCACGGTCTCCATGCGTAAATTTGTACTTTTTTACACCATCATTTTGGCGGATTTAAGTCTCTTGTTAAAATAATATACGAAACTCGTGTCTGAAGTTAGCCTATTATAGTAGGTACGGCATGGCTTATACTTATGGCATGGCTGGCACGGCATGGCTATATACTTCACGCAGTGCAATAAAAGGCTGTTTAAGCCATGCGTATGTTGTGCTATTATTTAGAAATCCATTCCTCCCGAGGGCGCGGGGGAGGTGGGCGACTTTGGCTGCAGTTTCGACAAGTGCGCCACTTTGGTCGCGAACTTCACGAAGTTGTTCCCCGACACCTGCGGCTCCGGTTTCTGCCCACCCTCCGGCTGAAACGACGCCTCCAAAGAACCTGAAGCAACATTACAAAAGTGACAAAACCTTATAAATAGCTTCTTGCAGCTACACAAAACTTATTGGGTGGATATGGCATCTAATGAGATTGAATGTTTATTGTGCTCTGACGAGTTCTCCTATGAAATAGGTTTAAAATCATTTCCAGGCAACTGTGTGAGAAGTTTTTGTGTTTACATTGCTCAGGAGTACCAACCTCATTATCCTACAATTTGATAATAGTTCAATCTTGTTGGATGTACAAGTAGTGGCGAATCTATGTAAGTATACGTATCGGATATTTGTTGATTTACTGCTAGGATTTACCCGTTAAACCTTCCGAAGGGATGCGTTGCAGCGCTAACGCTCCCACCCGTACATGCACTAAACTACTAAGGTACCTACCTACTTACTGCGTGAGGTTGATGAACTTTTTCGCTTGCAGTCAATACAAGCGGCAGAACTAAGCGCGCTTTGCATTAAACTCCAATATCAAGCCGCGTAGCACACAGTCATAACTTTAGATACTTATTTCTTTATCTTTATACCCTAGAACAGGATTAAAGGTGGACTTATCACTATGGGTATAGGTATTATAAAACAACATACTTTGCTGTGGAGACACTATGGAGCTGGCTTGGGATCCTTGTTGGTTCTCAGCGTCCATGGTTTGTGACTTCTCATGCAACAGCTCCAGGGCTAGCAGTAGCAGCGTGCGCAGAAGAACGCGTTACAGAACCTTTTCAGTCAAAACAGGCAGGTGTAATAAACAGATAAACTAATATCATAATTATCATACTTGTATAAATCTTGTACTAGACTTGTAAAGGCTCGCCACACTGAACGTTCGCTCCATTTCATTAAAATCTGTTCAGCCGTTACGTGAAAGAGTAACAAACATCTATTTATCCGTCCCTCCTCACGAACATATGCATTTATGATACAAGGAAATGAAAATAACGCATTCTTGAGGACGTACTCGCAGCTTCATCAATAATTGTTTAGGGGACTGTTCTTGTTCGAAAAATTTACTAATACCAAAAAGTACAGAATTCACTTATGCGCACGGACACCAACGTTCAAACCAGACACACACATACGAGTACACATAACAGACCCGTGCCGAGTGACGAGTGGGACACAAAGGTTCAACCAGCTTACTTGCAAAACTGCGGTCACCAACCCGCAGTAGGCCAGCGTGGTGGACTAAGGCCTACATCCTTCTCACTGTGAGAGGAGACCCGACCCTGTAGTGGGTCATTAATGGGTTACTGACAGACTTCCAAAAGTGCTGTGTGGCCAGCCATTACCTTTCTTATCTATATAGTTAAGTGAGAAACTATTTAGCAAATAATTGCAATGTTGAATTAATTATTCTTGAATCATTTTTCCAGTACAGAAACTGTTTTGACGTTATCATAGAGTAAACATCGAAAATATTTGCATAGCAAAACGTACGTGAGTAATGTAAACAAAAAGTTGTGTAGATATAATCAAAGAAAACGTTTTTGCATGCATCAAATTAATGTTATATGGTTGCTCTGTAAAATTTTAATAGACAAATAAAATAAAATGTGTTTATAATGTCATTTAAACTAAGCACTCGGATTTTGTTGGGATATGCTTTAGTTCTAAGTCTATAGGTAAAATTCGCATACCTTACCAATTTAACTTAAGCTTACGTCTTGTGATGGCTGACGAGGTTAGCAAGCAAAGAATGCCCAAAGCAGTACATTTATAATGTCTGGAGCTCATGCATAATAAAGCAGGAACTCCGTAAGTGCTGTTCAGAACTCGGTCGAGAGGCTGTGTCGCATAAATATTGAAAGACCTACGAATTTAGGTATGCTGTACCGCCAAAAATTTTATTGAAACAACGCTATCTAACTATTAAAATATTAAAAACACAGCTGTGGAAACTCGAAGGAACCATTTATCCCCTGTAGTTACTAGTTTAAGTGATTAACACATAATTATGTTTTGAAATTAAATGCTATTTTAACTATATGCTTATTAAAAAAAATTCATTATCTAAAATAGCTTTCGTTACTTTATTTACGCCCCTACAATTTCAATTGTTACCATCTTTTAGGGAAATCGCATCCATCTTTGAGTCCTGTATAGTCTCCAACTCCTGGCGAAACTTGGTGGTGATCTTTCGACGCTGGTAGTCCGCTTCGATTTGCTGCTTGGTGCGTGGAATCCGAAAGCGAAAACAGCAGCATACCATGACAACTAGAAAATTAATCAGTACCTAGCTAATTTAAATACTAAGCAAATTCCATTATTTAAAAGCAACTATTGTTAATTATCTACACATACTTACTTAATGATGTCATCCCAGCTAAACAAAGAAACACAACTTGCCATACCCGTAATTCGCCAATTATAGTCTTTTCGAGCCATTCAGGTTCTTCAGAATTTTTAATAACGTCCATTATAGGATCCATTGTTGCTAAACAATATTGATGACGATTCAGTAGATTACAAACAGTGTGAACTAGATAAACTAGGACAGAGCGGCTTGCGAGCGTCCGCGAAACACTCCAGTTGAAATAAAAACTAATTGTCCCAATTCCGAGGAGTGCTTGTTAATAGCCACACCTAGTATTATGTTATCAACCGCCGGCACTCCCCTAGAATTCTCATTTGAATCGAAGCCGTGTTATTTGCAAAGTATGCCATTTTTATAAGTCAGTGAATTTGGTGCAATCAATATCGATATTATGTTTTTTAGTTTGAAACTGTTAAATTTTTTAGTCAAGACCGACACAGCAAATCAATATGTATAAAAAATTTAAATCTCCCGGGGTGCCTCGATTTCTTGTGGTGATTGGTGTTGCTATAAATATTGTTTACTAACATTTTGAAAATTGCAATGTATTTCGCATAAACAAGTGAATAACAAAATTGAATTAAAGGATAACTAATTTAATAACGCAATTTCTATAATATTCGTATTATACATGTATCGATCAAATATAAAAACAAAAAAATATGTTCTCTCTTCATTTGTCTTTCCTAAATTTCGAAAAAGATTAAATTAAATGCTTTTCTGCTTATTATATAATTATATAAATATTAACTCATATAAAGAAAAATCCCATATTAAAACTTATCATACGCTAGTCAAAAGATGAGTAAAGATTATGAATGAACAAGTGCGGTAGTGTAACTTTTTTTTGTAATGACAACATACGTTCGATCGTTTTTCTCTTTCGTTTGATGACGACTATTTCACCTTCCCGCAGAAAATAGGGTGTCGAATCTGTCCTATAACCTCCGATATTTTAATACAATTTAAGATCAAAGATGCATCATTTATGATAATTGTGGTTTAATTCGTGCAAAGGCTGTTCTAAGTGATGTTGTGTAAGATCGTTTGTGCTCTTGCGGTCACTCTGTAGCGTTTTAAAAAATTAAACATGGCCTCGAACCGAGGAATTCAGATTGGATCCGCGTGGTTCCAACGAAAGTTGAACTTGAGGCCGCAGCACAGAGGAGTGCATTTGGTTACGGAGGAGATCCTGAAGCAGGTGCCGGAGCTCTCGCAGTTCGCGGTGGGACTCTGCCACATCCAGAGTGAGTACCAGCGCCGCGTATTGCCGCCGTTGCTGCACGCTGCACCCCCTCCCACCTGTGATTCTTAACCATTTAACGACCCCGCGCCGGTTGTTCGTTAACTATTCAAAACCGTGCCGTAATATTTGATCAATGAATAAATTAACGAAATGCATAATCACACAGCTGATCTATCGTAAATATTGCTTCCAGTTATGCACACTTCTGCCAGTCTTGCATTGAACGAGAGTTGGGACCCTGACGTCAGAGACGACATGGAAATGATGCTCAACAAAATAGTGCCAGAGGGCCTCCCGTACCGACATTCATGCGAAGGTCCCGATGACATGGTAAGTTCCAAATTATGAATTTCGAACTTGAATTCAAATCACGGAATTTAAAGTCAAATGTTTCTATAATATTGAGAGTATATCATTCAATTGTTTTTGTCAATGACACTGTAGGCCATTTATTACTTGTTTTGTTTGTCATTGAATGTTTATCAACAGTTTCATACTTTAGAGTTGATTACTGTTTGTTGTTTAAATTGGCTTAATGCATCAGTAAATAAATACATACATGTTAGGTATATTACTAACATTAAAATGTCTATATAATATATTGTGACTTCCAAGGTTACCTGCTGTGCACCCTTGTCATATTCATGCCAGTAAGTTATCAGTGTAATGATAAATGTTGAAGGTTGAATTCCTATTATATCCAATAAACATTTAAGAGCTAATTACTTCAATGTGCATCTTAATGAAGTTATCTATTAAAATGATCTTAACTCAAAAAGGGATACATGGTTTTTATCTTTATGATATAGCTGTAGCAAGCAGTCATAGACATTGCCATGTTGTCTGATGTAAGCTCAGAGTAAGGAGAGGATGTAAGATGTCAGCATAGACTATAATAGGACTGACCTTGACTAACAAAATGTATTACTGCTTCTGTTAATGTCAAATTCCTTCCACTATAAACAATATGTATTGGGTTCACCCCTACAATCTTGAACATTAGCAATTAATATGTGGACCCCAATCAATCAACTGATTTAATTTTTCTATTGAGTTGAAACTGGTTAATTCCTGCTCGGTTTCAGACAAAAAAATGCCTATTTAAGTTAACTATGATTTAAACAATCATTGTATTTTTCTTTATGTTAACAGTTGTTTGTAAATGCTAATAATTATTGCCAATATTACCTCCTATTAAAATTTACTAAGCTATGTAATGGGTATTGCTATTTAAATAACTACATACCTCTTCATATTTTAGGGCTTCATACCCTTTTAGTTGGAATGATTTTAATCCATTGACACATACATAAAGGAAATATAATTAACTTAAAAAAATGTCAGTGGCTATCGTTAGGTTCTTAAGATTTTGTAAAAAAAATCAGCCACTTCTGTAGTGTTATTTTCCTACTATTGATATGGGCAGAAATACAGTTATTAAAAACTTTGATTCTTTGGTAGCACAGTTATTCTAGCATAGATAATGATTAAATTTACTGATACATATTCTAATTTTGTATGTTTCTTTTCTCACAGCCGGCTCATGTGAAAGCTTGCTTTTTGGGTTCCTCATTGACCATTCCTATCACGGATGGGAAACTAAACTTAGGCACATGGCAAGGAGTGTGGCTGTGTGAACATAGAAACCATGCAGGCAGCCGAAAGGTAAAGCAATGTTTTTTTAAAATATAAATAAGAATCAGAAATACTCTTGACTTATAATATACATTTTTATTATAAAAAGTGTGATGTAAAGCTTCCTTAAGTAGCTACAAGCCTATCATTCAATCTTATTGAATAAGGCGTTTTGGAATGGCTCTTGACGTGAAGTCTAAGTATCTTATTGTTTTAAGTGCCAGCAAGTTCCTTGTTCCAAATTTTTTTGTAACCTTTTGTCAAAGCAAAATTTTGTAATACAATGCCCCTTTAGGAAGAGCACTTGTTGTACAGCATAAAGTACCAAAGCAGCCATCGATTTTCTGTTTAAATTGACGGTCAATTGATTTGTAGCTACACATTTTCAAGTATAATTTACTTGTGTTTGCACTGTCTTGTGTGTGCAACCAAATAAGCATGGAGTTGCTGGAGAAACATAATTGAGGCATCCATTGAACTATTGACTAAGTGTTGTGAAGTGCCAACAAAACCATTTATCTTATCCATTTACCTATTTAACCTTTTGTGTGGGGAAATCCCTGTGGATGTCCACTGCTGGACTCACAGGGGTGATGCCGGACTCCTAATGGCTAAAATCCTATAGAGTTTCTCTCAACTCTCATTTGCCGGGGCCATGGGTACACTTCAACTTTCACCCTCAAACCTTGGTCCTATTTAAAGTTATGGCAATAATTGTAAGTGATTCATGTTGCAGTGATCACCTGACACCGTTAAACTGCACACTTGGTTGTTATATTATAACATAACATATATAAATATGTGTTAGTGTGCCGTAGACTTGCACTTAGAGCTAGAGTTGAACAGTTTTTTTAATGATACGATTTGTGTGCAGGTTGTGGTGACCCTGTCGGGGTGCCCGCGGGACTCGCCGCTGTCGCCGGTGTCTGCGGCGTCGTGCTCCAGTTAGGAAAGGGGGGGGGGCGCGACCCCCCATACTCAGTCTCACTCGCGCCCCTCCTCAAAGAGCACGCGGAGGTAAACTCCGCGAAGCACCTTTTATATCCTCACACCTAACCTAGATGTTAGTTCTAAATCTTATCTTTGAGCGACAATATGTACATAAGATTAATATTTTGTAATACCCTACATGGCACTTCGATCCGATCATGTCCACTGTGAATAAAATGTTTTATGGGTCGATGCAGCCCGCCTTCGGGACCGGTGGGATTCTCGATGGACTCGCCTGTTGCAGTCCAAATTTTGTGTATTTCCAAACTGAAGTATGCTGCATAGATTAACCATTCTATTTTTAAGTTCCGTTGACACTGTGTTAATTTTGGTTAACCATTAACCTTAGCCATGATATCGTCAGCTAAGTGCTACTAGACTATGGGGTAATTAATGTAATATAATATTGATAGGAATTGATTAACAAAATCAGCTTTAAATAAATCTCCGTTACTCTAGTGACATGTGTGAAGTGCCATGCGGGAGCTAAAATCCCTATTGACGTAAAGTTCGGTGAAACTTAACTGAACCCTTTGAATTTGTACATAAGGATGTGCAACAATTTTAAAGTATACATAAAGACTAATCGTTGTTTTGTTATCGTAACCTGTCGATATGTACATAGATGACGCGTGGACGTTGTGACCATCCGCTTCGTAGGCAGGCTCGTTGAAGGATGAGGTGGCGCCTATTTGTACCATGAGTGATAAAAAAAAGTAATGGGAGTTCGAGTTCGGGCGGATTCATTTCTACAGTACGACTATTTTCACTATTGCACTCGTTCAGATCTTTCCAAGCTCACCAGGAGACACAATATTTTAACACGACACGACGTTAGACGTTTTTATGAAGTCGAACACTCATTTTACTACACCAAGTTTGTACGTAATCGCACCGGGTAACGGTCAGTTCGCGTAAGTTTTAAGAGCCGATTATAGGTTAATAGTTAAGTACTTTGTACGTCTACGATAGCTCCCTTCTTTCTCCGTGTTAGGTTAGATTTTATTAACGGTTAGTATGTGAAACATGTCCATAGCTTTAATCGTGTCACACCCGTTGTATCAACGGGTCCCTCGCGGGACGACTATGAGCTAGCATTCGGTACCACTAGTAACTAGTAGAATATCATTACTGTTAAGGTCATGTAAGTGCCTCGGATTTATGGGGTTGTCATGTATCAGTCGCCGGTTGCGAGCCGCGAGCGGCGCGGGCGCCGCTTCTCAGTGTTGGCTTCCTTACTTCTTCTACTCCTTCCTTCTTTGCTCCTTATGCCTTGTACCCCGTTCCTTGCTCCTTATGCCTTGTACCCCGTTTCTTGCTCCATATGTCTTGTTCGCCGTTCCTTGCTCCTTTTACCTTGTACCCCGTTTCTTGCTTCTTATGCCGTGTTCTGAATTCCTTGCACCATATGCCTTGTTCGCCGTTCCTTGCTCCCTTTACCTTGTACCCCGTTCCTTGCTACTTATGCCATAGTTTCCTGTTCCTTGCTGCATGTGCCTTGTTACCCGTTCCTTGCTCCTAATACCCTATTCTAAAAACTTTACTTCTTTTCTCTATCTATACCTTGCTCTTTATTCCTAGCATCCTACTCAGTGTTTCATGCTTCTTATTGTTACATAAGTGCGTACCTTTCATACTGTGCTTCTTAATTTAGTATGTATTTTGGTTCAGTGAGGTTTGATTTTAGGCATACTCACTTTATTTTCCTATTATAAAAAAACCAAGCAGTAGTTACAAAAAGCTCTTGGGCTACGTGGAAGCCTAATTTTTTTTGCGATATATGTTCAAGGAATAAAATTGTATAGTCATGTCTTCCTATGTAAGTTCCATCACATACTACAAATAAGTATAACGTTGAGAATAATGTACTCGGTACATTATGTGATCGGTATTAGGGTATGCAAATATAACCTCTATATCCGGCCACATTTGTATCGCTTAGATATGTAATGAAAATATATCGATAGTGGGCTTGAATGGCGAATCCTCTGGCGACTTAATATAAAAGATAGCCATAATATAGAATAAACGGCATAACTGGTAGAGAGTGTCATTTTATATGAATTGAAAAGTAGTGAGACTAATTTATAATACGGGAGGACCTTTCTACAGGTATGTACTATTGTATCACGACGGTTATATTTAGTGCGGAGTGATGTGCCGGCGCGTGTTCACGGTTTACTATTGAGACGATTCCGTTGCCCCATTGAGAAGAATTTTACTGCACAATTACACATGTGAATTAAGGAATAAATATATATTATAAATTTAAGGGAACGGGTGTTCGTTAAGTTTAATCTTAGCGGTGCTGACAGTGGGAGGGTCAAAGCCGAATTTTATTGAATTTGTCGCAGAGTGGATTTGAATTTCGCGTTTCGTGACCCACATTCATGTAAATTGCAAACGTCCAGCGGGGAGGGTAAACAAACCGCACGACCTCTTTTATCGGTTCGGCGCGTAGTCATAAAAACGTTCGTCATTGCATAATCCATCTCGAGATAGTTTGACGATGCCGAGCTTTTGACACCGATATCGAGTAAATAATGAAGATTGAAGCGTTTTATCGGCGCAGAGTGTCGGAGTGGGTCACTGAGGGCGGAACGCGGCGGCAGGGCGGCAGTCGCTCGTCGGCGGAAAGATGACACGCACAATAAGCGTTGTTTTGTACACTGTACACTGTACACTGTAGATGTCACAGACATGAACCGTTCGTCTCATGGACGACTAGACTAACTTCACTTAGGAAGCTTCTTGTACGTTCATACTCGGGCTTTTGATATTATCACTTTAATATATATGTACCATTTTGATTGAGTTGTCTCACACGCATTATCACTTCTAGTAACACGTTTATCGTTGTAATTATGGGCCAGACGCTATAATTAAATTTAATACTCTGTACACTATGTAATACGATGCCTTATGCTTGAATCTTTTTCACTAGTTTTGCACAATTTAAGTATCACTTGGTTTCTTTTCGGGTATTTTACTCTTTCGGATAGAATTTGTGGGAATCGGTCGGGGGATGGTTGTTAAGTGCTTTTTAACGATATTGATTAGGGTTTTGTAAATATTTTTTGCATTAATATAGTGTACATTTATCCGTGTACATATAGCGGTTCGTATGTAAAAGTTGTTCAAGTGCTATTTGTGTATGGGTGTTAGGTATGCCACTGCCATTGAGATATGCCTCCTCTAAATGCTAGATAAATACAATACAATTATATTGTTTGGCACATTATTGTCAATTTGATGAGTTTGTATTTTACCTTCATAAACTAATAGGCAAGATAATAATATGAATTATGAATAGTTGAAGGAAATCAAAGCGACTGGTTCGCGTGACGTAGCATTCCTGATTTGTTGATTTCTAGTTCCGGGGCGTGTTGAGTTATCCTGTTGAGTTAGCTTTAGTCCCGTTCCAGGCTGTTTGATTACAACGAATGTGTTAGTGTTTTACATTTAAGTGATTTTCCATTCCAAATCGTGCTACTAGTTATCGTACGATCTAAGAACCATTGTTTTTTAATTATGTATTTAAGTTAAAAATCTGTTTTTGTAATTGTAAGAACCAAATGAGACTTGTCCCGGCGTAGGCGGGGATTTATTCCTTAAATGTAATTAATAAATTAAATGACTTATCGACTGTACGAGTACATTCCGATATAATATTGTTAACACTATTTTTACAAGTATCAGTTATAAATTAAATATCCATTGTTATGGGTAACGTGCCAAAACTGTCATCCCTTCTTGCAGGTCCTAATATAAACAGATTTTGTGTTCATTTCAATTTATAATGACCGTTATTAAGTACTGAGTTGGCATGAGAGACCAAAAATAGATTTTTAACTGATCAATAAACAATGTAAAGGACACAAATAGCAGAAATTGTAACAAAAAAACAAACTTATTTTCAAATATCGTTCGTATATTGCATTGAGTGTTTTCACAATTTAAAATGTATAATTATATTATTACAATAACAAATTCACTAATAAGAGCACGAATTTTAATGTAATTGTTTATCGGTATAGGTAATTACTTTGTTATTGATATTGCACATAGGAAAACGAGGTTGTAATCAGATTATGAAATAACAAGTCGGAGACAAATAATAATTTGTGTGTATATTATTTAAGATCAATATTTAATTAACGATATCATTATTATTATGGTTGTACAGTTGATTGATTCACCGTTTTCTTATAGAATCCTCGTCAGTTATACTTTGTTGAGTTTACGCGCTCATTTTGTGACATCGGGATGTCACAATAAAATTTAATTGTATCATATAACTTGTACAATATAAATATTATAGATCCACAATTATAAAAGAGATTAAATATTTGCAAAAGTTAGTTAAGAGTTTTATTTACTAAAATGTTACCTTATGTTCAGTCGATTCGAAGTAAAAAACTTTTATGCGGTAAGCTTATCCTAATGTGTTTAGACTTTTAAAGTAGGTATTAGATCTAAGTAATTTGGTATTAATTATGTTAAACTGTGTCTCCATTCTATTAATCCTCCGTTTTGTGGGGACCTGGGCCATTATCTGCAAAAAAAGTTAAATTTGTTTAGTGTGCAAACGTTTCTCTAGTTAATTGAAACGAATCTTATGTAACTATGCTGCAGTCGAAAAAAAGGAATATCCTAATTATCAACACAACCTGAATATGACACAAACTTGAATATCAAGAGCAATTAAACAAACACATTCAAACACAAGAGAAATATCTTTCTATAATATAAAAATGAATCGCTGAATGTGTTGCTAAGCGCAAATCTCGGGAACGCGCGAACGGTTGGACCGATTTCGCTAATTCTTTTTTTAAAATATTCCTTGAAGTACGAGGATGGTTCTTACGGAGAGAAAATTTGAAAACAATGTAAAGAAAATAATAAAAACAACAATTTCATTTTCCTATATAAACTGTTCTACCCATGTTCTACCTGTCAAACATCATTTCAGATTGAATACTTCATATGCCAATGTCATGCATTTAGAAACGTCAAGATTTTTCTTTTTGGATGCCACTTCTATTATGCAAACTGCAATGATATAATATACATATTTTATAATGGCAAAACGAAGTGTGCCGGGTCAGCTAGTGTTTTACAAATAAAAACCACAAAGCATAACGACAAAGCACAACATTTGTACGCCCGTTTATTTCTTATTACCTTCTATTTTGTCCTTAACTTCGCGCAGACCGCTCTTCGCCTTTTCGAGTGCATCGCCAAGCCCAGTTTTAATTTGGCTGAATTCCTGAGTAACCAGCGACAGACGGCCCAGCAAATAATTCAAGTTGTCGTGTACGTCCACCATGCGTGCCGTTATCGCGCCCACCTGGGAATACAATTAATTTAATAAACCCCAACGAACCCTTATTACAAAACGATAAGATTCATTATCGAACATACCTTGTCCTTCACGCCGTCCATGGTGCTCGTACTGTCATTAACGTACACGGTCATTCGGTCCTGTAGTGTAGATACGTATCAAATTAGTAAACATGTCATTTCACATTCGTTATTTAAATTGTGTGGTAATGGTAGGGACAAATAGTATGTGATCTTTAATAGGTTTTTGTACTACGTTAATGGTATTTTTTTTTTAATTCTAGCAGTATGTGTATTCTAGTGTATTGTGTGTGTATAGTGTATCGTGCCTCATTGTATAGAGCCTCATTTTCATTAACTTTAGTTTATCACTTAAACCACGGGATATGTCATATTTAGGTCGTAGAGCCATAGTAGCTTGCCCGGGGACCTCACCGCCAGCCTCTTATCCCTCGTATAGCGACATACGATGGCGACAGCGATACTTCATGTCTGTTTCGGCGGATTTTTAGTTGAACGTCGTAATCCTCACGAGTACATACAACCTCAAATTTCTTTCCCATTTGAAGTTACCTATAGATGTCCATGGTCTGCAGTGACCAGATAGATTTTTTTCTCTATTAGTACACTTAACATCAGGTGGCCTGCGTGCCCGTCTGCTACTCATATGCATTACAAAGGGCGTATAATCTTACATTAAGCTTGTCTAGCGCGCTCTTGCTGGCGGTGAGTTGCTGGTACATGTTGCCGATCTGCCGCCACACCTTCACCATGTCGGACTCGATCTTGCTGCTGAGGTTGCTCAGCGCGTGCGTCTGGTTCGCCACTATCGCGGTTTCGAGGGCGTCGAACCTGTAACACCCGATCGACCATTTTTACTATTTACAAAAGAAATGTAGGTATATGAAGTTTTTTTTCATTGCATAATGCCAAGTTTATCCTCTCCGAATATCATCATGTTGCATTTGATTCCAGTAGGTACTTTAAGTCATACTAGCTGAAGATAGAAAAACTCCCAGTACTTGCAACTATTAACCAACTCTAAAAATAAGCACAAAATTGGGTACCTACATAGTTGTCGACGTATTTTACACCTAAAAAAGTTAAGACATAGCATAGTGAACGAGGATGAGACAAAAATCTCCCCAAAAATACCACAGCGAGCTTATTAATAGCTCATCGCAAAGTTAATCACACATTGCCATAGTATAATTTAAAGAAAACCGTAGGTAATCGAAATGCAGTGGCGTAACTATAGAGTGGCAGGGCTGGCAAAATGCCACGGGCCCCCGACCCTATGGGCCCTCGGTCCTAGAGAATAATCACGTCAATCTTTTTGCCGCTAATTAATGACAAACAAACATCTGTATGTATATGGATAAAGCTGAAATATGAGCAATTTCTGAGAATACCTACTCACTGTTTCTTTAATAATTAAAACTAAAATTTCAACGTGACGATTTTTACTTGAGGCCCCAATTTGCCAAGGGCCTCAGATAGCACCCGCGTCATAGTTAGGCCACTGTCGAAATGGCTAAACGCAAACCTGGCGCTCATGCTCTTGTTCAAGTTCTTGCCCTGGTTCACAACCAGTTGACCGACTTCCACCAATATTTGATGCACGCCGTACTCCACGAGCTTCTTTGTAGAGATCACGGTGTCCGCCGCCTGAAGCATGACGTGCCCGTTCTTCGATACCTCTTCAATCTGTGGAGTAGATATTGATCTGCCGTTCAAGTGGTCGACACACTTTGTGGGGCTTTTTTTGCAGCGCCCGAAAATGATAGCAAGATAAATGATAGAATTTTCAGTAATTAGGTATGGTTTACTTTTTCTGTACGTTAACGTGTGGTTTACGTCTGTCTACCTTCCAACTACTAGATATTAAAAATGCGAAAGTGCATCCATCATACATGTTTGTTACTCTAACGCAAAAAAGTCTGAACAGATGTGGATGAAATTTGATACACAGGTAGATTGTAACTTGAATTAACATAAATTATAGTTTTTAATCCTCTTTGGGTCAAAAAATTTGGGTATTTTAATGTAAATAGACACGTTGCGGTGAGGCCCGAGGCTAATTACAAGACCAGCGTTGTGGACGAAGCGGTCGGCCAATGGGAGCTATGGTGATTGCATGCACGTTCGCGCGATCGTAAATGCTCGGCTGCTTCTGTCAACTATCGGAACTACTACTATCTTCGGCCCACCCTTCTATAGTTGGGTTTCCAGGTAGGTACCTAAAATCTGTAATTTCAAAGAAATTTACTTCGCATCCGTGGACACAATGTGATTGGCCAATTCACGGACGCTCCACTCCACTCCGCCCCGCTTCAATGGAAACGTTAAATCTCTTCCGTTTTAAAACTCCAGAATTTTGTAGGTTTACCTGTGGAGGACAGCGGGAAACCGTTGGATTCAAAGAGCACAGGACCGGGCGGAGTGGCAACGATTAGGGGAGACCCATGTCCAGCGGTGGCCTACGAGGGCTTAATGATGATGAGGTACCTGTGTGCGCAGTGTGTCGTAGCTCCGCGAGATGTCGCCGTACGCGCGCTCTGTCATGGTGTTGCTCTGCGTGAGGCTCTGCTGGATGTCCTCGTTGGTCGCCAGCAGACGGTCGTTCATCTCCCGCAGCTTACTCGTCACCTTCAGTGCAGCTGTAACCCATCCATGTCATAAATCGCCATAATCCACACCATAGCATCGTATCCATTCCGTCTCATAAAGTTTCAAGACGAAGGCACTATTACATTTAAAAACTGGGATCCAGCTTTTATTCAAAACCCACTACTGCGCATACGTACTCGTATGTATTCAGCTGAAAGGTATTGTATTTTTTCAACGATTTCGCATCTATGAAAAACTAACGGTAAAGAGATTTCCATTAAGAAAGAATTTAAACTAGTCTAGTCTGCTCGACTGTCAATATTCTAATGAGTCGAATGCACATACACACTCGTATCTATATGAATGAGATGGATAGCAAAGTAGCATGGAGGTAGCATAACACTTCTTCCTTACGTGATTATCTCTCTCACTTTACTCCTAACACAAGCAGTGTCAAAGATCTCCGTTTGCGTGTTGGGTTAGGTGACTGGCACTTACACTTATCGGTAGCGTCACTAAGATTCCGCTGCACTTCAGCAAGACCCTCGAGGGTGTGATTGGTGGCGCGCTGCAGGTCAGCTAGCCGCGGCAGATCCTTCCACATGCTCTCCGCCGCTGATAGAAGCTGTTGAATCTTCTTTATGTCTTGTTCCTGTCTCTCCATCACTGTCCACGATAAAAAAATAGTTATTTTAAGTATTTAGTGTCTATATACAATTATACATAGTAGAAGTTGAGGACATGAGTGGCACAATGACAACGCGCCGGTGCGCGCTGTGGGTCCTGGGTTAGATTCCCAGCGGAGTAGAAATTTGCATGACGAGTTTAAATTCTGTTTCTGTTCTTTGTGTTTGCGAGTGTATTTTGTGTGTACGAATATCACTAACGACACAGAGTATCAGGGAATCATAATGGTCTGAATGTGCAGCGTTAGTTTAGTGGCTTACCTTCAGACATCTTGTTGTGCCAGGCCTCATCGGCGAGGGAGACTTCGCTCAGCGGCACGAAGTCGGTCTGCACCTTGGTAGTGTTGCCGTTGTATTCGTTCAGCTTCAGCTCGTACTTGTTGAGCAGTTTCTCTGCTTCAGATATATGCCTCTCTAATGGATTTACGTCTGAAGACATTTCGAGGCACATCGCACGGAGTGCATCCTAAAACACCAATAAATGTGATAATTTTTGGAACCAGTAAATAAGGTGCGTATTTGTGTTCCAACGTAAGTAAAGCAGTCAGTCCCGTTCTACTTTGTCTGCCTGGTTAGACAGTCACTTCAGACATGCTTTAGACCGTCAGCTTCAGCTTATCATAGAAACTTTCGTTCCTAGCCATTTAGTGGAAAAAATATACCCACTGCTTTTGGTACCAACTTTAAAAATGCAGTAGATGTTTTTATACCAACTATGTACTTTTGGTAACAACTTTTAACGCAAATTTCCTATGTCAATTTTAGCTTCTGGTATGCGACTTCAACCTCACCAATACAGAACATCAACCTCACCATCTTAATTCCTACTGCATTTTTCTTACCTTCTTTATACTGTTCCTAAGGCCTTCAATTTCCTTCATAACTAGGTCAATTTTGGCGTCGGTGGCATCTAGTCGTTTGCTGAGCGCCTCGTCTTCCGTGGTCAAGTTCGTGTCGAGGGAGGTCTCCGCAGGCTTTTGACTCTTTGCCACGATCGCTGTGAGTGCTTGCAGCGACGTTTGAATGTCAACTAACGTCTCGTGTGTCTTCTTCAATGTTGCTTTTTCTTTCTCTTCCTTCTGTTGGACATTCAATTTATGAAAGAGATGCGCGCTTAGGTATAAATTATTTATACCTACGGATTGATATGAATTTATGAAACAAAAAACAGCAGTATAGACATATCTTTTTATATGGGAAACATATCTTTTTCGTACTTTTCGATTGCTTGGACAAGATTGGCTTGGTCGGCGTAAGAAAAATGCAGAGGTGCCATACGTAATAGGTTATAGAACTGTACAAGCTGGTCGGGGTGATAAAACTGTAAACGGAACCCGCTGTGAAGCAAGATCATGCTTGATTCCTTAAAGGATGTGTTAATGTTTAATTAATTTGATCATTTAAGTAGTAATGCATCTACATTTGATATACAGCTTCTGTACTGTATACCTACCTATAAAAGAGGTAGGTATCACTATCAAAGCTTAGGCGTTGATATTTTACCAGCGATTAAAATGTGTTGTGTATTGCAGTCATTAAATTCAAGGAAAGCGCTAAATCAGTCCACTGTAACGCGTGGAACACTAACTGGAAATGCGGAATGGAAGATAGTGGAGCCCTTGCGCATTACAATGCAATACTCTCATAGAGCAAGGAATGGCTAGAAGTAGCACGACCTTTATAAGAAATAGGTATCTTTTAAGAGAATTAAGTCAAGGATTCTAAACAAATCTTAAAAGGCATACGTATTATTAACACGCTTTTTTGATTGTATCTAATTATGTCTACTCTAAATGTTATAAGTTTAAAAATTGAAATGTAAATTAGTTGTTAATTTTCATTTCAATTTTTAAGAAAGACATTTCTGATCAATAACAGCTCTGTGGTAGTAATCACAGCACCATAATAATATTATGGCATTATAATTCCTCGATGCATTGTTAACACTGTATATTTAATGAATTTCAAGGTGTGTAAAACGATGAACCCATAACAAGTTATCAATCTGTTGCAGATTTCATGATACGAGTATGACGTGACGTGAGTGAAAAAATATATTAAGATATTAAAGATTTTCTTAAGTTTTCGTCAAGTGTTTAATATCCACGGTCAATACACTCTAGGAAAATATTGCGCTTTTTCGAAGCTTTATTCAAATATGGCACGTAGCGCTTTTTAAACTCACAGGCGTGGCAACATTGCTGGGACGTAATATTTTATTTAACTTTCTGTTGTAACAAGTGATTAATTCATACTTATTTTTAATTATTACTTCGTGTAAACTAGCGAAGATAATATAATATATAGTTGTAGGTAAGCGCACGTTCCCTTATATTATGTCCAAAGTACCTATTTAAGGATACGTAACCTACCTGAAGGAAAATATTTTCAACGTTATATATCCGCTCATCCAGCCTCGAGATCATGCTCTTGAGAGGCTCGAGGACCCGGTGCTTCTTCTCGAGCCCACTGATCATCTTCTTGAGGGTGTCGCCCAGCGCCTTTTCCCGGTACTCGTGCCGCTCCAGCTTGTCCTCCGACACGCGGAACATGTGCACCAGAGACATTATAGCGTCTCTTATGTCTTCGTTTCTGAAAACAGACGATTTATAAATAAATTTGCCGTCGGTCTCCTTCCTTTTTTTGTTTTTTCAGGGCAATAGAAAATAGGTAGGTATCTAGTGTTAGGTACTTAATTAATGGGCAAGTTTACTATCTTAATTTAATTTAAATATTCATGTAACTGTTATTGATAATATGAAGATGCAACGTTATTTATTGTGTAGTTAAGCTGTATTAGTAAGTGAATACTAATGCAGCTTAACAATTAATTCCAGTACTTATGTGCATATCTGCATACTGTCCTCCAGTAGTAGCATTGGATGGGATCCAGGTAATTTATGCTTTAATGTAACTTAGAGGATATAATAATACCCTACTCTTACATACAATATTATTATACCTAATTGCATTTACAGATTCGGTACATCTATCAGTCTATACCCACTTATGTGTATAGTCATAATGTTAGTCAAACATGCGGGTTGGGTCAAGTTGATAGAGAATGTTATGGACAACAATACTATGGAGAATTTCGGTCGCGAAGTCATGTTCCAATCTGGGATGATGAAACACAACCGTTTAACTGCAGTCTGCAGCAATTTCGTTTCCTGTATGAAAGTTAAACTATTATTGGTACCTACATATACCTTTGAATTTGAGACAAAGAAGTGAGTGTTTGCTGACTGCCTATCTGAAATGGTACCTCTATCACTTACACGTACCTACTAGCCTTAAAATGTGTGCTACCCAATTGCAAAATATCAATTGGGATTTGTGGTACAACGCATTACGCAATGGCCCTATGTTTTAAACAAACAGCCGTTTAGTTAGAATTAGAAACGTTGGAGAGAAAGGTGGCACAGCACGTAACTTGAGTACCTAGTTGGTAGGTGTTTACATACGAGTACTTATTCCCTATGAAACGATGATATCCCAGTGGCTGAGATTCCGGCATCTTACTCGAGGAGTCCGGGTTTGAGCCCCAGTGGCACGCACCGATAACATTCTTAAAAGTCATGTGTTTTTTTATAAAATGTCACCCGCTGTAACGGTAAAGGAAAATATCGCGAGGAAACCTGCGTGACTAACGTGAAGACATGTGAAGTACACCAACCCACATTAGACCAGCGTGGTGGAATAAGGCCTACACCCTCCTGGGTCACTAACGGGTTGAAGATATTATAAACTTTGCGATCGGTCTTGATTCAGAATACAATAAGAAAACTGAAATTCAACGAAATCGTAACGCCCGGATGACATTTTATAAATAACTCGAGTCCTAGTTAACTGGAAGTTATTCGTCCAACACGATGGCTATTAACAGGATTATAATATTATTTCAGGTATCTTTTCTACGTTTGTACATAGGTATAATGTTAAGTGCTTGATCTAAATAGTGTCACACCTCGAGACCATTAAGATTTTGAGGAATCCAACAGAAATTTAAGATAAATACTATTACTAGTATACACCTAGTACATCTATCAGATGGGAAGGGAAACTGCTAGGTATTTTTTTAATAATTAAGTGGCGACGAGTGTATGGTTAGATATAAAAATAAAATTTATTAAAGCTCTGCAAGCTAATGAAAAACTTAGAAGATATAGGTATGATATCTATTACATTTTATGAATGGTTCATCAGTATTTAAGTAGGTAGGTATTATAAATTAAATGCAGTAAAGCATAAAAACTACTTTTCATATACATATAATATATTTTAAAAATTTTAACCCATGTAGGTATGTAGCTACTTAGATTGAAGAAATTAAAATAATAAATGTATAAGCATTGAAGCGAAGATTAAATAATTCGTAAAATAGATTATGACAACCAGATGTTAAAATACGTAAAGGCTTTAAATATTAATACCTAAATATCTAGGATCAACAGTCACGAGTCGGCTTAATTGCTAGCACAGTTACGTAGTGAACGGAATTATCATCATTATTAATAAATCTGCGTCTAATAAACTCCTCCACAGTAATAAATTTCCTCTGCTTCATAAAAAGATCAATGCACCGAGATTAAAATAAACCATAACAAAAATTCTATTCATAGTCAAATCAATAGTGAATAGTCTAAGCGAACGGATGTGTGGTCTCGTCCTGGCCATAATATAAAATGCTAAGACCTATTATTATTTTCCTTTGAATATAGAATTAGGTAGTAAGTTGTTAAGCTTTAAGCTCTTACAAGAGCTCACAGTCACGGAGAAAACGTAGCCTGTAGCGAATAAAAGATTAATTAAGGTGACGCGCTTGAGACTTTTTATTATTTCTTTGGCGGGTTCTGGGGTTACCTTGCCTTATATAACACTTTTTAAATGTGTAGTGCTTATTAAACTTATAAGCTTTTCCTAAATATAATAAAAACATTACACTTTTCACTTTAAACACAGAACAAATTGCTTTTATTACGATGCCGTAAGATGGAAAACCGCTGAAAATTAGGAATTTTTTTGGTCTTTACTTTTTTTCATGGGCATCGAAATTACAGAAAAGAAAAGAAATTAAATTGCTGAATTTGTGTACCTAATCTGATTAGAAAATGTGCCTCCTTTAACAGACATACAAACTTTATCCCATTATTACCTATATTTTTAATATTAGACAGGTCATTAAAGCTTGTAGGCTTTGATCATTGTAGTCTTATTCTCGTATATGTATATATAGGTATAGGTAAGGATATCCAATAAGCTAAAACAATGCGGTATTGCGCGATCAAAAAAGGTTGCGGTTATGGAGGCATATACTAAACTAGTTTCTCTACTAATTAGCTGTTATGAATCACGTGAGACTTAAAAAGGTTCTACTCTGTCGCATTATGTGGTCACTGGTCCTGCATAAAAGAATTTTTTTATCCCTATGTGTGGAAACAATTTGGAGAGGAAGAATTTGAGGTCATCTTAGTCCTTTCATGCCTGTGCAACTGAAACGCATCCACCCACAAAAGGCAGTGCGACATTTTTGAATAACTAACGTCATCACAGATTATAATGATTAGATACGAGTAGGTATTTTGGTACATATGCGCAGATTTTGAATGGTTCGACTATGAAATTAGGTAACATTAGAAGAGCTAGGTTATCGTATTCCAACTAAACGAGACATCGTCAATCTTAGTAAAGGGGAATAAGAGAATTATTGAACTTAATTTGTTTGAAGACAAATCGGTGTCGCCTAATTCAATTTGGTCAATAAGTCCAATAGCTGTAAATCATAACAAATAACAGTTAAGGAATGGGGGCGTAGGATTCACTCTAGCTGAAAAATGATACATATTTTAATAAAATTTAGTATATGCCAGACTAGTTAGTGCTGTTACAGGAACTGTTCTGGCGGATACGTGTTGCGTACGATTTAAGTTTGCATTGTAGACATTTTTGGTATTTCTTACTACACTTACTACACTAGTAGGTAGTAGTAGTTGTTACTCAAAAAACCCGAGACGTAATATAAATTACTAGCTGACCCAGCAGGCTTCGCTCTGCCAATGATTTTTTTTATTTTTTTTTATTTTTATTTAATAGCCTTTGTTACTCAGGCTGAATGTAGCTTTCCAATGGTGAAAGAATTTTTGAAATCGGCCCAGTAGTTTTTTAGTTTATTCGTTACAAACATACAAAAATACAAATGTTTCCTCTTTATAATATTAGTATAGACGAGCATTTAATTTAAATAAATATCATACCGATATGTAAGTACTTACGTAACATTTCGGGCTTGTGTATGTGAACTCCATATTAATACTACTGCAATTGATGTCCACCAAAGTCTCTGGGAACAACGAAAAGTGACTTAATTAAAGTAACCAAGAAAACACTTATATCATTGTTTCACCAGGCTAGTCAGTTTGCCTAGCCATTTGATTTGGATTGCATCCAAAGTTAATCCGTTTTTGCATGAACGAGTAACAGACATCCATCCACAAACTTTTACATTTACATAATAATATATAATAGTAGGTAGTAGGATATTTGGATAATAGATACATCTGACTAAAATATAAAGCATCCTCAATCAATCGAACAAAGGTCGATTCAATCTAAGATTATAATTATTTATTGGCTAAAGTATCAGAAGTGTTCTGAAAGTCATATTCATTTAAGTTTTATTGGGCACAAAACTAAAGTCGTTTAGGGGTTTAGATAATAGATAGACATACATAACACCGTTGTTTGTGTTTTCTAAACTAGACTTTAAAAATAGGCACGTACGAGCCTTGCTTAATAATCACTAACATGAATGTTCAATAAATCCATCCCTCCATCTTTCTTTTGAACATTTGAAATTCTCTCGAAGTTTTCTCTCTAACCTTACCATTTAACCACATCAGTTTAATAGGGAACCCCTCAGGTGTGAATTCTACTCAACTTTGTCGCTTTTTTGCTATCCAAAAGTTACAAGACCATCGTCAACATAACATCATGTTTGTTTAGCTAATCTAAACAAATACTACTTAGGTAACTGGTAATTTTGTTAAGTGATAAGCGGTTAGGGTCACCTTATCTCGTACGGGGCATCTCACATGTCTCATTATTAAATCAAGAGTAACTATTTGCTATGAATAAAAAAAAATATTACATTTCTGTGCTAGAATTAGTAGGTATTCACGTGCCTCCGTACTCATATTAGAAAGAAAGAAGCATCGAAGTAAGTTATTGTGTTTCGTAAAGAACACAATAAGTTACTTCGACTTTCGTTAAGTGTGGTTTTGGGAAGACTCCTACGAATCCTTTGAAATTTATTATATTTTTCATAGAAATTAAAATTCTCTAAAAGAAATTAAAGTTTTTGAAGATAAGATTCTCAAGAAGCAGACTCAGCCATCTGCTCATCAATCTTTCTAATGATTTGAAAACATGTGACCAGTTAGATTTAAAAAGCTATGAAGAGATATAAACAGTCATTAATTTTTGATTATATAAAGCTGGATTGATGTGGGTGGCTTATATGGCACTGATTAATGTTTCTTCTTATGTGTGTTACTTATACCAGATGAGTAAAGGTACTTTCGAGTTTCATCTTTGAACCGAATGCAATCCTATTTTATAGGCTATAAATTAAAACGCTTTCATAAATTAAACGTTACCCCAGAGATCCAACTTATAGATAAGTAAGTAGATATTAGATTTTAAAGATGAAGCAACTCTTTAAATACGAAACTAAAATATTTTTTGTTGTGATTTATCACCGCCACTGGTAGGCGAATAGGTACCATAGAAAACAGAAATGGCGAATACGAATAATAGGCCTATACGAATCAAGTTGTTAAATTCTACAAACCATTAGAAATATGTTGTTTCCTTCAAAGTCAACTGGAATATTGAAATCATGAGATGAAAACCGAATATATTTAGAACGTAAAAAAGCAACCATGATTGAAGACATGAAGACAGTGTTGATGGCAGCAATAACGGACGCTTTACTACAAATTTCTTGATAATTTACTATCTATATGTGAATCTAGATTATAATCTACCTGTGCGTGAAATAGTAATAAACATCAATACACATTTTTGCATTTATAATAGGTAGACTTACGGACCATGTTAGTCGTGGTGCATCGTCGTAAAATCCTACTACTAAAACCATGTAATTAGCAACATGCATTTAGGTGTAACGGCGATGACGTGACGTGACAAAGGGAAAGGAGTTTGAACTGAAATGCTGAGTGTAGACCTTGGCCCGAATCCAGACAAATCACACAAATACACAAAGCTTTTAATTCCTAACACTACCTGGATAATTGTCCAGTATTCAATGGCTAAACTGGTTAATTTAGAATGAAAAGACACGTAGAAAAATTCGGATTTCTAGCATAGAAAACGAATAAGAAAGAAAGAGCAGAATTTTCTTTTTAATATTAAAGATAATCCCTAGCTGCAGTCAGCAAATGTGAGTACCTAAAGTAATAAACACACATTACAGTTTCACCATTGTCTTCGCAGACGTAACGTGGTAACACTAGGAAGAAAAACCACAGAAACCGGAAGTCCGATATTATGTATAGCAAAGCATCGACTTATCAGTGTAATTGTACCAATGTTGGATACGAATCATCAAATTAATTTTAGCCTCAGATGTGTACCTACATACTTCTGAGAGCTGGTTAGAACGAAGCTTTTTTATTTTATCTTGACAGAAGAAATAATATTCAGTTCATACAGGTTTTTTATAGTAATTCAGTAGAAAAAAGGGTATGCAGGCCACCTCATGTTATGTGGTTAGTTACTGCAACTCATGGACTCCCATCCAACTTCAAATAGGAAAAATAATCCTAACTGTTGTTGTATGCGGGTGCTTTGCTTAGTGCTCATGAGTAGGACTAAGGTTTACGCCTCAAATAAAGTATAATATATTCCCGATATTCATCAGTTTTAGCTAGGTGATTGGAATAATTATACCGCCATAAATCCCAAAATTTAGAAGTTTAGTTACCTTAACATGCGTCATCTCATAAAAAGCTCGAATAAATAAAGTTTTAAAATCAACGGGTCGATGGATCGCTTCACGTGCTAATAAGATGAGCAATTTTCTTTGTTCCTTCTTATTTATTTTCATTGTATGAATCTACACTTCTATAGCGTTAAAAATTCCATCAATTAATTATTATAACCTCTGTATGTAATCTATTAGTGACCCATTGCCAGGTCGGGTCTCCACAAGGAGAAGAATGTAGGCCTTAGTCCACGCTGGCCTAATGCGGTTTGGTGGACTTCACAATTCACATGCCTTTGAGAAGAATTATTAAGAACTCTTCGGGATACATGTTCCCCCCGATGTTTTCCTTCACCGTTGCTTTAACTAACTTTAGTGCAAATGACTTTTTAAAGAGTCATTCATGAGTCATTGGTACAAACTGGCCACTGGATTTCGAACCCGGGTTCGTTAAGTAAAAGCCCAAGTTCTTAGCCACTGGACCATCAATAACTTAATTAATCAACAAAATACAAAACTAAAAAATTTATCAATAAACTGAAATCATTATGTTTATTGTTTTCGATTTGTATGCGTAATAAGTAAGTTTATTATTTCCTACCTACACATACATACCTATTAATCAAGCTGATATTTTGTCACGCGAAATATGTCGTTGTATTTGTAGGTACCTACACATGCCTGTTTGTTGGTTTGTCTTATAAGTAATTAATTGTATTTTAGTTTGTATTTTAGTTTTTGCAGAAAAATCTGGATAGATAACAGAGATTTTGTCCTCAAGAAATACATTTCAGAACAGAATATTTTACTCTATATAAAAATCTGTCTGTACGTATCCATATTCAATACCTACTGTGATAAAAGTTTAGTTCCAAAAATGTTCCAAAGATTAAATAATGGTTGTGCTGTGACTTTGGATCTAGAGAGAATATATAATTATAAGTATATAGCTTTCTTTTATATCCGGAAAACCAAGAGTTCAAAGGAGTATTTCATCATATTTTTTGAATGATTTGCTTCCCTACCTTCTAATGTAGAACTTTTCATTTATGTGCATCCGGAAATTACTCGGAATTTAAAAATCTTGAATTTTACAGAAGTTACAGTTCTCCCTCTATTGTTCGCCGAAGGTATATATAATTCAAACGGTAGCAAAGATTTATATGATTAATTTATAGGTATGTAGGTACTATAAGGTAGTAGGTTGTTCCATTTTTAAAACGATTTTTTTAAGTTTCTGCCTACTACATACTTTTTCGTGCAACGACATTACTTTATAGTTGTATTTTTTTATTAAATTCCAGTTAATACAAAAAGGAAAAGCTGTAAAGGCTTTTAAGACCCATTAATCATCGACCGCGACAGATACATCAAACTCTCGCCCTTTATTATTATGATCCTATAACTTAATCCGCACAAAAGCCATAAATCTGTTGATAAATTTTATTGAACTCTCACCATATCGAGTATCGCCATGCCGCCTCTTTAATCTAATTTAGACTAGGAAGCACGGATCTTCTTGTTAGTTTTGTATCGGGCTACGAACGAAACTGCCGTACTCTAAAATTATAGTTTGAAAACTGCGCTCGCGCGCGCAGCTGGACGCGAACTGAGCCCGTGAGCCGCAGCCGAGTGACGGACACGGAGCCCTGAGCGATGAACTTTGTGTGGAGTTGCGCAGGCGCCGGCCGCGGTGCACGCAGGGTGAACGAATGCGCCTGTTTATTATGCCCTGCCACAAAATAAACACATTACAGAAGCTAATACTTTTACACCTACACGGTGGCCCGCAGGCCTACCTGAGTAATGCCATAATGGGGTTGTCCGACGTATATTAAAACGCGATGATGGAAAATTAAAAAAAATCTTATCAATTTTTTGCGAAAAATCATTAGGTAATGAGCGCCATTAGGTCTTAGCGCTGCATGCTTAGTGTAGCTATTTATTTTTCTGACATATGCCTGAAGCTTGGCGATGGCTGAAGAAAGTGAGTCTTCCATCGGATTTTGAATCATTAAACCCAACACTCGGGTGGGCACGCTCCACATGCGATGTGAATGCAAGCGGTACTGTGTGCAGATTTACTTAGGTACTTCTGTAATCTTCTTATTTTGTGGCCCTAACGCGTGCTTGATCGACATACTGAAGGGTTAAGTGGGACCATATTTTGGGACAATCGGTCACTCGACATCCCCGACCACCGCGCAATATTAATAACCGCCGGGCGGCGCCTGTTAATCATACCTCTAATAAATTATCTCGTCTGAGCTGTACGCAAACATAACGTTATTCGGCATAAACTCATCAGATAAAAGTGGAAAGAATAAGGACGTTGCTCCTTCCGAATTCGGTTAAGCTAATATTATTATAGACAATAATGTAGGTAGACGCCAACGCTAATGATGACATTATGTCTTTTTGTTCGAGAGTAGAACCCCATGTAAAGAAATAGCGAACCTACATAAATACATACATACGAGTATCTATGTATTTCTAACGGAATAGGAGAGTAGCAGACTAGTAAAGCAGAATGTGATTATCTCCGGTTCATGTTACGAGTAAGGTTACGAGTTTATCTTTCGTTAGTAGTAAACTAGGTAGGCACTCTACATCTAGACATCTACTGAGTTAAATAATATTGTAAACACGTTATGATTTCATGAGAGTGCTATATAGATTTTTAGCCCCTCCTTTATTTAAGATCATGAAACTTTATTTTTTATTGGAATACTAGCTGTGCCGACTTCGTCCGCATGGAATTTATTACATCAGCTATCTGCCCGTGAAAGTCCCGTCAAATTCGGTCCAGCCGTTCCAGAGATCAAACTGAACAAAAAGACAGACAGACAGACGGACAGGCAGATAGACAGGCAGACAGATAAAAATTGTAAAAATGTTATTTTGTTATTACAAAAAACGGTTATTTTAATATTACAAACAGACACTCCAATTTTATTTATTTGTAGATTTATGATATTTATTTAAGAGAAAAAAAGGTCCGCTCAGTATGAAAAACTTACATTCAATAGGTAATGAAAAACTAATTTTATAAAAAAAGGTTTGAAATAAGAATCAAAAATCTGTTAAAATTTTTAATAATACAATGTCATTATCAACATTCGATTACAAAATTGAAAATCGATGTGTGTAATCCAAAATATTCCGCATTAAACTTAAAAAAACATCAATAATGTATATAAATAAAATTGTGCTTAAACTATTTGTATATATTTCGCTTGCAATGTGCCCACACTTCGATGTACGAGTACAATTCGTTTTTCGGATCGCAGCGCGCTATCCGGAACTTTTCCGCACTGCTCGCGAGAGAAGTCTTTCGACCAATTTACAATACTCTAAGCCTCCTTTAGATATTTACAATATTTCAGTGCACCGGCATGAACACAATCGTTGAAGTATTCATATAGTAAACGCACGAGTGTGTCATTAGTATGAGAAGATGTACAGAATAAGGTAAATATACGGATACTTTGACGATAGTGTACTTGCTCGCGGCACAGGTGTTGCCACCCGAAGAAAAAGTAATGGACTCGCTTTTTGAAAGACTGCAATTCAAAACCTTGTCTCAAAAATGCAAGTGAACGATCTTTCTACAATTTTTTTTTAAATTCAGAGATCGAATTCGTCGGAAGGTCCGATTTCCGTTTCTTCCTGTATATTTTGTCATAAACCCAAATTTATTTTTCTGTTTCAATGAACGAAACTTGCTTCGACTGACACAACCCGCTTACCGGATTTTTCCGAATGAATCGCACGTGAACAGATTTTGTTCATTCTTTATTTATACTAATGAGTCCGAACGTTCCGATGTACGATTCGCTTATGTCGACTGACGCAGCCCGCAGTGCGGAACGTTTTCCCGCACTCCTCGCACGAGAACGGTCTCTCGTCCGTGTGTATCCTGTTGTGGACTCTGAGGATATCCATCGTGTTGAACCGTTTCCCGCACGTGTCACATTCGAATTTCCTCTCGTTCGCGTGGTAAACGAAGTGCTTCCGATACTGCGCCATCACGTGGAACGTTTTCCCGCAGACTTCGCAGGTCTTCTTCGGTGTCGGGTCGTGGACCGCGCGGTGTATCAGCAACCCGCTTCGGAACTTGAACTTCTTCCCGCACACGTTGCACGAGTGCTCCTTGCTGTCGGAGTGCATGTCCAGGTGACTCACGAGATTCTTTGTGTACTTTCCGCATATTTCGCACACCTTCCAGTAATCGTACTTCAGTTTGCGGACCTTTTTCTTCTTCCGTATTACCTTTTCTTTCTTCACCACCGGCTTCCGTTCCGTGTTCGATTCGAAATCGCTCGGACAGTTGCTGAAATGGTCGTCGTCCGCATCAAAGTTTGGCTTTTCATCGTCGTGGTTTATCGCCTGGCTTTCAACTTGCATTTCGGTTTTGATTTTCTGGTCTAGTTCGGCGCTTCGAAATTTATTATCCGCTTCCTGACATTTTCTTCTGAATTTGTACGCGTGTTCCAATTCTTGAGCACAACTTTGACATATCCGTGACGGCAGATTATCTGTGACGTCCACCTGAAAAGTAAAAATAAAAAACAAAAGGAAAAAGAAACAAGCGCTTCGATGCTTGAAGAATTTCATCTCCAATATTGAATATGATTCAACTTCTGTTCTGAAGTCGTTTATACATCCGTTATTACTCGTAAGAACGTCGGCTAAGCCTATAAGTATGTCAAAAACAACAGGATTCTAGATATCCTATAACACTTTTCCTATTGCGTAACTTTAACATACATACATACCTCTACTCCACCAATAATTTTCAATTTGTGAGCTAAGTTAACCCCGTCCTCGTCCGGGTCATTGAAGATGTCGTGAGTGGCGACCTCGCTGCAGCAAGTCCTGCACCTGTTCAGACCTGTCTCGACCTTCGGCCTGATGTCTCGTAGCTTCTGCTTCAGGTCCGTCAGCTTCATGTCCTCTTCGACTTCGTCGTCACTTATTCGAAAGTCATCAAGGGGCACATCGATTGTGATGGTCCGTCTCTGTTTTTTTAAAGGCTTTATTAGCTTCTCGTTCTGCAGTTTCGTGTAGGCCGCCATCGCTTCATAGAACGGCCATTGCTCGTTTAGTATGCCCTTTTCCGCAAATTTTCTTTTCCACTGGAATGAAACAGACATTAGGTATTAAGAAAAGTTTTTGGCTGCAACCCACGAGGCCTTAGTCCGTCACGCTGGCCTAGTGCGGGTTGGTGGATAAAAAAAACTTTACTTCAAGAAAAAAGTGAGATCAAATTTGAGCGTTACCCTGTAAGTTTTCAACATGTGAGCCCATACTTCGGGCAATTCCAACAAGCTATGATCCGTCGGTAAACCTTTTTGTCGCAGGCGTTTTTCCACTTCACTGGGAAGAATGAAAGGAACATTTAATATTTATTGCTTAAAAAGTATTTTAAAGGTAGAAAAATATTTTTGACTGACCTGAAAATTTACGAAACTTTGCAAATGAACGGAGAATTAATTTTTCGCTAATAATTTTATTTTATTTATAAAATATAATAGACCTTATTGTAAAAACGTTAACTTACCGCCAACCATTGGTTTGGTCTTTGATGTCGGGCTTGAAAAGGTGTTCGCAATCACTTCGAGCGCTTATTAAATTGAAGATCCATTCTTCTTTCCCTACAGGATAAAAACGAGGAATATATAACCATCAAAAAAATAAGTCCACACAGCCCTGGTGCAATGGGTACTATGGATACGCACTAGATAAGATCACACACACCCAGATAAGAAACAAAAATGTACACGCAACATTCAAATTTCAGTACACTCGTAGCATACAGACGGGTTGAGGTAGATGAACCACATAAACATCGAATATATTGAGGATAGTCGAGGTAGATTTGTTTGTTGCCAGTACATTGATGTTCTTAGTTTTACTTCAAATATTGTACTATGGATAATGAATAACATAAAATAAGTTTTTAATAAAAAGTTGATAGCGGCGGTGATAGCCCAGTGGCTTAGAATTCGACCTCGAATCGAGGGATCCGGGTTCGAATCCCAGTGGCACGCACTAATGACTTTGTAATAAAAGTTATGTGCGATTTATGAAATTAAATATCACCTGCTGTTACGGTGAAGGAAAACATCGCGAGGAAACCTGCATGCCTGAGAGTTCACAAAAAAAAATGTTCTCAAAGGCATGCGAAGTCCACCGACCCGCAGTAGGCCAGCGTGGTGGACGGCGGCCTACATCCTTCTCATTGTGAGAGGAGACCCGACCCTGTAGTGGGTCATTAATGGGTACTGACAAAAAGTTGATGTTCTGATGAAGTAGGTACTTACAGCCTGTGGTGGGGTTTAAGCTGAGGTCGCCCTCCCCCAAGTAGAGCTCGAATAGGTTGTGGTACACCCACATTTTATTGTTCGTCGCCTTCGCTTTTTGATACTCCTAAAAACAAAATAATAATATCACAAACCAACAAAATAATTTTAAAAGCAAGTTCAACGCTCTTTCCCAAGTTGTTACTGTCATACTTTAGTACTGACCCGGGAACTCAAACAAGACAATAAACTCCATTTCACGAATCGAGCTCCCAAGAAACAAAGTACTCGCAGCTGATTGGTCAATGCACGCGGCTAGACAAGTGCAACACTAAGAAATACAGTGGCTGATGAGGGTATCGCGCATTAAACAATAGGTGCACACAAATAATATTCTTTGGTAGTTCGTTTTGTGAAATGGACTTAGATCCAATTTTTTCAAAAAGGCATAGACATTTAGTTACAAATAAAAAAATTGTACACTTAAATATATACTTACACTAAACGTGGATGCCCACTTCCGACAAATATCTCTGCCGGTCAACGATTTCGGGAATCCGTACTCCTCGCGCATGATGGCCAACAAGTCGCTGTTGGGAGACCGAATAACTATTTTAATTATAGTCATATCGTGATAGCACACTCGTGTTACCGGTAAGGCTAGGTTCACATGGCATTGTACTGTAAGTTTTTTTAGAGCACGTCATTCAGGTCTCATGTCTTTGTCTTGTGCAGTTTATGGACACTACCCACATCCAACCTCCAATAGAGAAGACCTCTACCACCTACAAACCAGGTCCCTTGCCACTGGGCACCTACGCAGGCCCCGAGTATGAATGGGGCCCACTATTTTTTGCCAGATCTCCAAAAAATAATTAAACCTATTAACATCAAATTTAAATAAAATATTTAAAAAAATAAGAAATCTGTCGTATTCAAATACCTTTCTGCTAAACCCAGAATTTCTTTTACTAATTTTTTTTTAATTTTTAAATTGTTCTATCAAGGGACCCATAATCCTATTGTGCCCAAGGCAATCAATAGATAGACTAAAGACAAAAACGTTTATTTGCACGAATATGGGTTAATTTAAGATTTTAAAGAGCATTTTTGACCATTCCATATTTACCTGCTTAGGTATGCAAATTTATATTAAGAGGTTTACATGAAGAGGGCCTTCAAAAATAATGTAAAAAAGTACGGTACAGTATTCTAAAATAGTGCCCTATCAAGGCTCCAATCCCGTCTGTAAACTAAGACTAAAGATCCCTGCCTGTAAAACTAGTGTACAAAACCCGCAGTACAGCCGTGTGAACCTAGCCCAATAACACGCGATACGCTATTGGGTAGCTACTCACTTCCACGCCCACTTGCGCTCTCTGAACAACCAGTCGTTCTGTAGTCGGATCTGTATGAACGACTCCGTTATGTCCTTCGACCCTGAAAGTGATTCGTGCGGTTTCAGGAACTGCATTGCATAATGTCGATTACAGATAATTTAACAGGAGAGAGATATATATATATACACTAGGTGATCCGGCAAACGTTGTTGTGCCATATAAGTTATCGAGCGTTAAAAATAGACTATTAAAAATAGGGCTTGGTGACAGAAGGGTGAAAATTTAGAGTTGTATGTATTTTTTTAATGCCACATTATTGAAAAATAAAAAAAAATGTCCAAAAATAAAATAAAAATGTTAGGGTGTAGACAACCCTTATCACTTACGGGTATGAAAAATAGACAGTAGCCGATTCTTAGATCTACTGACTACTTATATATAAGATATCTTCATTCCTACCACCCCATTGAAATGTATAACTAATTGATGGGCTGATTACTTAAAAAGACAACAGAAAACTGATGGATTCAGAGGGCCCCGGACCTGGATTGATATGTCCAGTGGTAAAAAGGCTGCTAGATAGATGATAGGATGATAGTGAGGTTCAGAGTGAGTTCGAAGAAGGGCCATACCTCTTTCAAAACATTACATTTGAATAATAATAATAAATTTGAACACAATGTTGAACAGGCGATGCATACTTATGACCAAACTGGATTAACCTGTTTCATTACCATTCAATTAACTTAGATATTAGATGGTTTATACGATGTGTATTTAAACGACCTTTTAGCATAAAGGTGGCTGCAAACTTACAAATATATATATGGAAATCTGTAAAGTATGTGGGTTGCAAATAAGTGCAATCATTTTGTAAACACCGCAAGGTAAACGCCTCGCTTCAAGTGATGACTGGTATTCTGTTTGTATTGCAGCCGTATTTGTGATGCGTAACAGTTTCATTTACTATTTACTAAGGCGCGGATATATCGCAAATAAATAATAGGTATTTATTCATTTGATACGGAATAGGTACCTAATAACTTTTACGAATGTTAAAAGTGAGGTGATAAGCAGATTTTTATATGGCAAGATGGAGTGTAAGGATATCAAAAATGGGATCCATAAATTGGCGTTCTTTTTTTTAGCTGCGTGATGCAGACCAGTCGAGCTCATCACACATATATGTAATTATGCACCTACACTGAAATTCATCGCCTTCAACGTGGTTGTTCTTATTGTCTGCGTTCAGGTAGTTCTTGCTAGACTTCCTCTCCCTGCTCACGAAGCTGCCGCTGGAGTCAGACTGCAGCGTGGCCATGTAGTCGGGCTCGTACTTCACCAAGTAGTTGATCATCGACTCGTACAGCGGCCATTCTGTCAGCTCCGCACCCTTTTTTAGCTTTAAACGATGTTTTCTCTAAAAATAATGCAATGAAATGTGTTAAATGTTAACTATACTATAATGGGGTGATGACAAATAATTTAAGACTCGATTTCCTTAAGAGAGTGATAGAAAGGTCTGCAGTCCAGATTATTCTATTCAAGTATGACCTTGAATTTATTTCTAACTCATATTGATATGATCAAACAAACACCCACAAAGACGGATTCTAGCTAATTTTTTTTCTATCTATTTTAGAGAACGGTTGTATACCATACATACACTCTTAAAACTCTTAAATATAAAAGTACGCTCAGTAAGTTGTAAAAAGAAACCCCTGTGATAGCTACATTAAGATTTCTATCATTTCCTTTTGAATTTAAATAATTGTAATAATAACATTCATTTATTCCAATATCCTTAATTAAAAAAAATAAAAACTTAATAATTAGGGTAAGTAAAAAAACTCACATTGAAAGTCATTCTTATGTGTTGCCACAGTCCCTTGATGTCTTGTATGCAGCAATCCAAAGGAAGATTTAGACCTCTCAATGACTGTTCTACTAACCTATAAAAATTTTTATAATATAAAAATTAAAATTTGTTCCAGCCGGCATCACATGGCCCATTTTCTAAAGCATCCCAAGATTCATTTGTCTTACAGCCGAATACGTGAGATACGAAATCTCATTTAAGTTGTATTTATATTTCTTTGTAACAATCCGCACACATGGAACTTGTTCTGGTATGGACCCCCCACCCTCGCTTATCACCAGGTAGGTATTACCATCACAACTCATTCCAATAGTACACTACACATGTTTTGCTCCAAAACAGAGCATGTGTATGTACAAAATGTATATTAATAAATACTACAATAATATAGGTATCTTACTTACTTCCATGTGTTCCGGTAGTCAACATTTTTTTCTTTTGCCTCATAAATACTAATAATTAATTTTAAACGCCATTCGTCACTCCCTTAAACAATGAAACAGTTACATAATTAAAATGTTATTATTCCTATTAATTTAATATTATTTAGACCCTGATAAGAACTATTGAGGAAAACATCCTACTATATTATATTTTATTATTATATAAATGCGAGTGTTTGTGAGTATGGATAGATGTTTGTTACGCAAAACGCTTTCACGCAAAAACTGCTGAACAGATTTGAATGAAATTTGATACACAGATAGATCAGAACCTGGATTAACATATAGAATACTTTTTATCCCTCTCTAGACCGAGGTCTACCATCCACGAGGACGAAGCCACGGGCACAGTCTAGTATGAAATACTTGGCAAAGCAGTTGTCATTAGGTTAAGGGTCATTAGTTTTAAGTAGTATAGACATAGTAGCTCGCCCGGGGATGTACTTTGGCTGTCCCGTCTTTGCTTTACCCGTTATAAAGCAGCATGTTCTTCATGTCTTGTGTTTTGGTTGGGGAGGTAAGGCTAGCTAGGTAAACTGGTGATACACACATGCAATATACTAACCAATAAGTCTGCAATTACAAAAGTTTTTTTCCTAGTGTATGTGCTGTTACCACCTGCCATCTCAAACAATTACAATTATCGCTCTGTTGCAGGTCCACAGCTGTCTAAGAATAACGATATAAGAACTCCTTTATACTCACAAGATTCATATTTGTCCAATATGGTTGTCCTTCCATAGAGTTTCTCAAATAATTTATAGTATTTCCAACTTTTATTTTTTGCCTTTTTAGCTATTTTGTAGGTCTGTAAGAAAAGCAAGGAGACACTTTTGTTTTATAAACATACAAAAAAAAATAAAGAGAAACATTTAATGTAACTCTAAACTAACTTTCTACCTATAACATAAAAGCATGCAACAACGCAACATGAAAATATAAAAATCTCTCTTCTTTCAAAATGAGGGTATAGCCTTAATCCACCAAACTGGCTAGCTGGTTTATTACAGGTTGCTGATGGTGATCTTTACATGCCTTTGACAAAAATAATACAGCAACAAAACACATTACAGTTAAATTAACCCTGTAAAAGTTTTATAAACAGTAAAAAATTATTTCAAGTTATAAAAACTTACATCATACATATAGGACCATTTTTTCCTGACATGGTTTATTGTCATCTCCTTGGGAAACCCATTTTTAATCAAGACTTTATAAAATTCCCTGCAACAAATAGAAAATATTAATACATAATACACATCTAATTTTACATAGGGTTATAAATAAAGGAAATAAGTGCATAGTTGAATTTATATACATTAAAGTTATGCTAAATGAAGATATAGACACACTCTAATGTTATATTCAAGCTGAGTGTTTTACATTGTAGAATTATCTTACTCAGCTATCCATACTGAATTATCGCCAACATTATACTGAAGATGGACACTAAGGAAAGATGATTGAATGTTCAACACTTAAGGTGGTTTAAATCCTATTGATTTCACACTTCTTAAAAGAAACACTAATGGGTCACAGACAATAAGCAATGGTGTATTCCTTTAATATTATGGAAGATAACACATCTTATTGTTTAACATTGTAATTTGAATATATTTACAACAAATATAACATAAAGCAACCTTAACCTTTTAGTGACTTCATGAACCCATAAACAACATTAAGATTCACAAACAAATCAAGTACACAAACAAGAACATGTTTATGGGTTTTTCCACATAATAATATGGTAATATTTTTAATAAAAAAATTATATGTTTACTTATTTAATGTCTTTTGAATATATAAAAATTGGACATTGTTTCTTCAATTTGCAAAGAGTTTCAAGAGGGGTTTTTTTTTTATAAATAGAGCAAGCAAACAGACAGACGGGCCACCTGATGGTAAGTGGTCACCGTCGCCCACTGACATGTGCAACACCAGGGTGGTCGCCAGTGCATTGCCGGCTATGAAGGTGAGCTTTTAGTAGAAGGGTAGCTTATATATTAATACATGGATATTATAATAAAGAAAATGTGATAACAAATACAACAATGACAAGACTTTTCAATTAAAAATATTTCACTTACGCCCAAGGTTGCTTCTTTTTCTTGAATATACAGTCATGATCTATACGAAACTGAATTAATTGCTTGTTAAGGTCAGGAGTCCCTGAAATATTAGAAATCTTACATAGTTTGTAGATTTTCTTTTAATATATTAGTCATTACTAGCTTAAACATGAATATTATTTTTCTGCATTGAAAAAAAAATTGCTTGCCTATACAATATTTCGGATTTTTTTGTATCTCTTTGATTTTATTAGGGGAGCAAAAGAAAAGGTCAAAATAATTTTAAAACGATAGTATTTTTTCCATTGTGACCTATTTTTACAAAAATAGTTTAATAATTAAACCATTCATAAACTTTGTTTGCGGGGCTTTTTAACAAATATTACTATGTATTTTGCGATAATAATCTGCTTAGCTATTTGACTGTCTGTCTGGATAAAATTCTGAGATTGTTTTATCTTAGACAATGGTGTGAATTTCAGAGTATTTAGGAAATATACCGTTTATTCAGCCTGAGCTGTAATTAAAGGGTTTATTATGGGGCATTTGGTTGCAACACATACATTAACTATCCTATCCCATTAAAATTAACTACTAGTATACTTACAAACAAACGCTTTCTCTTCCATAACACCCACTTAAAATTATTGGTGGTTTGTTTGCTACGTTAAACAAAAGGAATGGATGATCATTTATTTCGTTTAATCAATGCAATACCAAAAAATTTGGTGTACCCTTATTTTGTTATAAATTGTAATAAAATAACTTGTTTTCTAAAACCTATTATTGTTTCCACTTGTCTTGATCTTAAATTCATTGATTCTGTTGACAATTTGACATCGTCAACTTGAATTAAAGTGACATCGATGACACACTTCACTTTTGACACTTGACAAATAGTATTTTTTCTTAATCTTTTATCACTTCCTACAAAGTATGTTCAGCCAAAATAAATATAACATTTTAAGGAATTGATTCATCACAAAAACTATACAATACAGTACTAGATTTGATTATTTTTTAATATCTCAATTTCACAACTCACGTAGTTCATCTCAACTCACTTAAATGTAGTTCACAAGGCACTGTAATTTAGGCAAGGACCAAGTAATTTAGACTCCACCCTACATTTTTATTGTTACCTTAGGGCATAAGGGGCACTAAAATACTCACCACGCGACTAAAATACTAGCCTAGTTTTACAGGAAGGATGCAACACTATGGTTCCATAATAATATCCACTCTGTGGGTTTTTGACAAAGAATTGTGATAAACGTCAATTAATGTCATTGTCACAACATGTCACTGTCAAGTGTCATTTAAATAAACTGAAATGGAAATGGATGGTAGTCAATCAAATCAAATCAAATATATTTTCACGTGGTTTTATAATATTCCCAGGTTACAAAGGATATTGAATTAAATATTTTTAACATGTGTTTCAAATTGCTGTAGTCCTCACGATCATAACAAGACAATGCATCGTTTGATCTCAGCGAGGAACTTATATCAGAGTAACATTCACGGGATTGCTTTACCGTCAAATAATACATTGAAAACTTTTTCACCGGCTTCACAATGTTCTTTTTGCCGCAAAATTGTTCTAGCGGAACATTATACAGGTAAAATTTCAAAAACAATTTTTAGTACCTACACTTCATTGCAGTTTAAGTTGTATAAAACAAAATATTTTTGTAAACATAACCTACATTTCTCGTTGCATAACATTTCACACTAGTTCCAGGGAATATGAGCGTAGTTCGGCATCAATCTACGAGAACGGCTAACGCCATGAAGTCAGTTAGGAAGAAAACAAGACATAAGTACAAAAAATATGGGGAAGTGATGCAAGGTTAGTATCTGCATTATATTCTACGTATTAACTGGTATGTTTTTGTTTTATACCTACAAAATGATGTATTGTTCCAGTTAACGAGAGTAGCATGATGGAAACTAAAGTATCCATCAGCAAATTGCATGCAGGGCACTTGTCAAAATTGGCATCGAGCCCTGTGTCTTTGGGTCAGCTCCATCAGTTAACTACAAAACCTATGAAGAAGCCTCCCATCAATGAAGTCGATCCAGAACTGTTGGAAAGCGTGAAAGAGAAGATTCTTAAGAAAAATTTGTCATATTCTGTGGGGCCTAATTTAGACAACGACAAATGTGCCCTCATATTTACTAGTCACAAAATTACAGCATTGGAAAATAGATTCAAAACTAAACAATACATAAATATGGTGAAAGAAAGTTACTATAATTTTAGGAAGGCTACCCTTTATGACCAACGGTTGCAGGATTTGGGGCAAGCAATCAATGAAGGTGTAACTCAACAGTTTGATTTGGTACCCGGTGATACTAAGATGGGAGATAGCAACACATTACCAAAAAGTCCACATGCAGTATTTAGAGAGTTGTTTATAGATAATAATAATTTAGATAGTTATGATCAAGAGCTTTTTAGTCACCTTTCAAATTTACAGTAAGTTTTTCTTTAAGATTAAATTAGAATTTAATTTTCCTTTAAGAATGATTTAGATAAATTCCTTTTTTTATTACATGTTTGTCTGAAGCTCTTACTTTTATCATAGATACCAAGGCTTACCACACCCGGTCTTCGATGACATATGTGATGATCACTCATTGCATACAGAAGTTGAAATTAAAGAGGACCTGGAATTGGAACAAGAGAAGCAGATTGCCAAAACTTTAAAAGTGAAAAAAGCGTAAGTACATTATATTTTTTTCCACAATTTTTAGTTTCAAGTAAGTATTATAAATTTGTCATGTATGCACCTTATACACAAAAAGTATCTTAGCAACTGAACAGTATCTATCTCAATCCATATTCAAAAATCTGTTTTTAAAACCCACCTTACATCCTCATTTAATACTCTATTTAAAAAAAACACTAAACTTTAAAAAAAAATCTGATTTGAACCAGAAAGCATGACTAAGTCGTCCCACAATATTTACTTATAACTGAAGTTTAGTCTACTCCAATCCTCCAGTCAGCAAGCAATCAAGCAGAAGAAGAAGAAACAGCGGGAGAAGCGTCGTGCAGTGCAGGAGCTCAGCATGAAGCAAAGCAGAAGTGACCTGGAACTGCTAGGGAAACAGGATTCCCTGCATCGGCTGCTGGCCGCTCACCTACAGCTGCTGTGCTCCCTTGACATGATCACTGAGGTGAGTGGGCGGAAATCAACACAAAGCAAGGTCTCATGAAGAAGAGTTATAGAAAAGCAGTTAAGCAGAAAGAGAAACAGAGAGTCATACAGAGTTTTTACAAGAATTTGTACAAGAGGTTTTATATTTTGTGGTTTTGTGTTATATTTTCTTAATAGCTACTGAGTTTAATTGGATGAATGAAAAAATATGAATTGTCCTATTTTGATAAATTACTTCTTGTGAGATGATATAATTGTGTCAATGATAAGAATGTTATCATGTAGCAACTTAGATTATTATGTATCATTGAATTAAGAACAAAAATTTGTCAACACCAACACCAACAAACAAACAAAAAACAAATTTTTGTTCTTAATTCAATGATATCTATGTTGCTACCTGATAACAAATCATGTTATTTAAATCCCGAATTTATTGCTTTACTAGCTAGCAGTCTTCACTCTTCCAAATAACAAAGTTTCATATTACTGACAAAGAAGAACAACCACCACCACGTTATATATTTTTATATGTTTCCTTGCATTCCTTTAAAATTTTCTTACATAAACATTTTGAAAGCAAAATTAGCCAAATCTGTCCAGCCATTCTCAAAATTTTTGTGAGACTAATGTAAACTGATATTTTTCAGGGTCGTCAGGTCCTGCAGTATTACAGGCATAAACGCAGCCGGGCAGACCAGCCTAAAGTCACAGATGTCAAGCTGTTCAACACATTGATGCATGGATATGCATTTAAGGTAAATATTACTGAATTTTAATTTTTTTTTATGGCTGACTGTTTTTTACACAAAACTGCTTACGGATTAAATATCACCATGTATTATGGTGTTTTCCCACAAACAACAAATTGTGTGTTATTTTACTTCACTCTTAAATGAGTGCCATACAATGAGTGTTGTATGTATGTAAAATAATATGATTTCACGTTTGTCTTCAATATTTGTTGTTGTGGTTGTATTGGGTAGACTGCAACAGCTACTTCTTCAGTAAAAAAAAACCTATTATTTTTCCATAGGGTGATCTTGATGGTGCCAAGGAGTTGCTGTCATTCATGTGGGAGGGAGGGGTGGAGCCCACCGCGCAAACCTTTGCAGCAATGTTTGAATGTGTAGAGAGAAGTTCCATAGAGGATAAACAATCAGTATTAAGTCACTACGAGCAGATAATGAATGAAAAGGTATGCTTGCGCTTTTGTATTTTGGGTAAAATTTACAAGATTACAATTAAAAAGAATAATCGTCGAAAATTACTTCAAATCCATTCAATAAGTAATAAAATATAACATCTGACTATATGATTTTGTATCAAAGCAAGTATAATTTAAATTCCAATCGATAGTTTGTCAAATTGTGAAATATATTTTTTCTTTCCAGGGCATTACATTAAACGATTTGCTGGACAAATCCAAGTTTCAGTACGACCAGCGAGAGTACGTGCTCAGATCTATTCGGCTCTTACAGCCCGACTTTGAACCAGAGTACACTCCGCCCCTTCTAGACTATGATTGTCCACTCCTAAAGGATCTGAAGTTAGACAATCACGAAAACAGGAAAGGCCTATTTACTTCTCCGGCGGAAGGTCTTCTGACGTTAGAGGAGTTGAAGCAGAAGGGCCGGGAGCAGTTGCAGGCGGAGATAAGCGGGGAGATCGAGGTGGAGAACATTAGCACCACGAACAAGGAGTCTTCATCAATTAGTAAATATGTAAGAGATTTTTTTATTTGTCACTAACTGGAGTAGCAAATTTTGCTCTGACAAAAGGAGTTTCATACAACATTACAGAATGATATTCTCAAGCTGTTTAATGACGCAACACAAAAATCATTTCAATCCATTGCACTGTTGATGTGAAATGAGATTATTTTTCTTTATTCAAATAATTGTTGATGATATTTCGTACGCATAAGAGAGCAGAAGATCGGGTTATTGGCGCGTCTTAGGAGTGGCCTATGTCTAGCAGATTGACAAGAATTGATCAATTCTTGTTCGTTTAAGTTTTCCACACAAAATATGGACCAACCCGTTACCCTCTTCTAACGTAAAGAAAGGATATTGTATTTTATTGACAACTAATAAACGTAATCTACCATCTCTGTAACTACATTAATTAAGCAATTAGAAATTTTTCATTATTTTAATTCATTTTGTATTTCCAGAGAGAAAAGTTGCAAGCCACAGAGAGGGAGTGGCGGGCGGGGTTCAGAGAGGCGTTCCTGCGCAACCTCAGTACTCTGCGCTCCCGCAGCTGCGCCTCGCACTCCGCCATCACGCTCTACCCCTACTTGAAGGTGCTGGAGGTGAGTCTATCCTCGTAACTATAAGCCTGATGGGCCCACTGGCTGGGAAGAGATTTGGCAGACTAAAGGTGACATTTGTCGCTGTTGCAACAAAACGTTGCCAAGTAAGGACAAACAAACACGGTAGGTTTTGAAGGGTCAGGTATACCTTCACATTGAAAAGGATATAATACTGTTATGTCGAAATTTTGTATTGACTTCAGCCACTCTTCAAGAAATGACGCTCCGGTAACCTGAACCACACTACTACACTAATTTTTCTTAATTTAAAAAATTGGTAAAATATACAATGACATAATGAGCTAAGCACAGCTATTCCCTAGGCTTGATCACTTGTGGCCTATGTAAATAGTAATAGTTAAAATTGCATATTAGCTAAGCCACTTTACTATTTAGCTTTAGGAACGGTAAAGTATTATGTGCACAATTTTTTTTTTTAAATATGTATAAATTTTGATACAGGTTGACCAGTTTGTGGAATTAATGATGATTGAAATCCGAAAACTGATTGATGGCAGTGAGTCGTACAGTCCCACACTCAAATTGCTACAGAGGGATCTCGGCACCCAGGTGTATAACAAGTAAGTATCATCTCATATCATATTGCGCAAGTTGTGTTCATGTAGCAATGTCTCAAACTACATTCATGTCTTTCTGAAGCAAGGAAATGTGCATTCTAATATAAGTCATGTGTAACATCAAATCTTCTGAAATGAAGAATCTATGTTTATTGAGATATCTATTGACAGCAAAGTAATTTGGTGTCAATAGATAAATTCCTTCGTTAACATTTAACCTACCCAGTCACCAAATCAGTAATTGACTTGAAGTCATGTACAACTGTATACATTGTTTTCTAATATGATGCCGTTTTTGTTAACCCAGGTACCAAATAAAGCAGCGTCGTCGCAACGGAGTGTTGCAGAAGATAGAGCAAGTGTACGATGAATACTGCGACTGGTACCTGAACCGACAGCCGCTAGATGACACTGGGCGCGCGTACAACCCCCGCCAGGCCTGGCAACTGCTGCTGCATCGGAACAGGGAGGGAGCCAGCTTGGTGTGTAGTTATGTACATTTGCAACGACATCGTTTTTAATAAAAAAAATGCGATACAAAGGGCCAGGCAGCGATTAGATTACTTTGATACCATAACAATTTGGGCTAACTGTAAATAGGAGTATTACTACTTTTGGGAACTATGAATAATAAAGTATCTCGAGCAACAACTCCAATTGGGTACGAGGAAGATACCAATTAAGTTAAGCAATTTAAATATTCCGATTATTTTTTGAAATCTGTGTCTTCAATTAAGTTTTTAAATTTTTGAACTCTTCAGGACTTGGAAGAGAGTCCCTGGCCAATGGAAATACGACAAAACATTGGAAAGTTTCTCTACAATATAATCATCAATGATGTCAAGATTGATGTCAACATGTTCAAGACAAAGGCCAAGCCGTAAGTTATTTTAATTTGTTAAATTTAACGTGTTCCAAATGCCGGATCAGTTGACCAAATAGTGCGTAATTGACGTGGAGGCAAGATGGAGCAGTAACCCATTTAAGTACAGCACCTATATCTCGACTGATTGTCCAATTACAGTAGTTGATTAATAAGTGTGTCAGTATTTTAATGTAACTTACATTAAAATTTCTGCTCACACACAAGTAAATTATAACATTATGTGCCCTTCTAAAACACACAGCGTTTAAGTGAAGAAGCGGTTTATGGTTTCAACAAATTTATAAGATACATACCTGTTTTATCTGTGTTTTACCTGGTAGTTCCAATAATTCTCACCGCAGGCGCTGCTAACCTTGTAATTGTTAGCATGACAGAAGTTTAACGACATAGCGTTTATGGTTTTGCGCCATATTGGTCGCAAAGAAAAATTTTACCTATAAAATAATATATTAAATGATTAGAGATGTGATTTTATATTGAAAAAGTGCTGTGTTGTACACAATATTACTTGTGACCAAGAAAAATATTCTTGAAAAAACGATGTTTTCGATCAAGAAGACAAAAATCAGAGGAGTCCGATCTCGATACTTCGGAGGGAGATCGAGACGAGACTCGGGGGCAGGCCAAAAGAAGGAAGACTCATCTTCCTCTTCTTTGTCCGCGGAGGACTAAGAAAGCCTTGCTAGCCCCCTACTGAACAAACATCGTAAGTTCAGTCATGATTTTCATAACGATCCAGGTGTGGATACGTTAATAAGGTTAATTACATTTTCCGATACCTGTCACAAGAACAAGCCTACTCCAAGTAGAAACAAGGTAAACTTCGGAGAGCTGTCAGTTAAATGTAATGATAAAGTCATAACCCCGCCAGCAGATCAGGATCGCCTTAATGAGATAATTGTTTTTTACAAAAGTTTAAACCTGCAGTATGACCAACTATTCGGTACAAAAATCCTTTAAAAACTACTGTAGCTACTTATTTGTTACACTTAAAGTTAAACAGAAAGTTATGCTATACACATAGAGATTATTTTCTGTCAATCGAAAATGTATATTAGCTGGTCTCTGGTCTGGTAGTACTCTAATGCAGCATGCAACTAGAATAACAGAAGTAATTACTCCTCCTCCTCCTCCAAAACCTCCAAAAACTTGTAAATTGGGCTGCTGCAAGCCCAGGAAGTTCAGTGCTATTAAATAAAGTTACAGATATCCTTGGACCTTGGTCTTATTTAAATAAAAAATGGGATACTATTATGTAAAAAACATGCAGTAAAAAGGACAGAGTACATGGAAATTAGAACAGTTCTTACCAGTAACTTAAATCCTTGGATTGGAATTCAGAAAGATCCCTCAAGTTTAAGTAATTAAAAAGTGTAAAATCTACATAATGCAATCTAATAAATAAGAAAAGATGTGCATATAGAAAGAAATATTATTACTCATTTTATCATATAATATAAAATTAAATACTAGTAATTTAAGATATAATTATTGTTTGCCCGCATAGGGTAAACTGTTCTAAACTTATTATAATTATTATTGTAATATCTTTCTCGTGTAACAGTCAACAATAAACACATTCTTTTCTTTAAAATAAGAATAAGAATAAAAATAAGAATAATGATGGTAGGTAAAAAACGGAGGAGGGGGGGGGGGGGGCAGTAAGAACCATACTCTAAAGAAGTATTTGCACAGAGTGGCTTCAATTAAATCCAATTACTTACTACAGGTTAGAAATTTTCTTTAACGCAAAGATTGGCCATCCAAGATAGATCTGTAGTGGGCTTATGTCAGTTTTCCTATAGCAGAGACTTACAGGCAATTCAATTCAAGTGGAAAATATACAAGAGAAATACAGCTGACAGCTCTTCCCCGTGACCTCTCTTCCTCCCTGCAAACTGTTACATTCTTTTCCAGGTGGGTTGGGACTGTCCAATGTAAGTGTAGCTAAGCTTTTAGTACACCAGGACAGTTTAAATGTTAAAGGTAAAGGTTGCGGAAACCTTGAATCTTTTAACAGGTTTTAGGCTGGCACATCCACCACCTAAAATGTGTATTAGACCCATACACAAGCTGCGGGAGTCATTACAACTTTACACACTATAGGCTGGCACATCCACCACCTAAGTTGTGTATCAGACCCATACATAAGCTGAGGAAATCATTACAACTTTACACACTATAGGCTGGCACATCCACCACCTAAGTTGTGTATCAGACCCATACATAAGCTGTGGGAATCATTACAACTTTACACACTATAGGCTGGCACATCCACCACCTAAGTTGTGTATCATACCCGGATACATGTTGCAAAAACTGTAACTTTTACAGAATGTGGATTGAACAGAGTCTAATACTTTAAATACCTGGGTTTATTTTGGAATATTCAAAAAGTAGACTGAGCCAAAACTGTACTGTTAAATAAAATCCTTATAAGGATGTCAGTTTTGACAAACTGTCCTTTAAAGCAGGCTCAGATCCTAATAGAACATCGAAAACCGCCAACCACACTGTTCCATATGGCGTCTTGCACTGTCAGAATGTCTAATTATATATCAACAAAAAAAAAGAACATTTTTCAAGCAGAGCAGATTCAATTCAGTACAATTTAATATATAATGCCAAGGGAAAAAGAAGTATCTAATCCTGATTAGGTCAAATTACCTAACGTAAGGACTTGGAGATATAAAACCCTGATTATGTAGCCTTGAATAAGTTGTCATGTATGAGTTTAAAACTGGAAATGATTTAACAAACTATACAGTTCTGAAACAATACAATAAAAGAAGCCATGAAAAGAAGTCAGTTACTTCCTTACTATGGTAACAGAAGTAAGTGGGCGTATCCCCAGCAGTCAGTCAAAAAAGATGGCATTCCAGTGTAAAAAAGTTATATAATGTTGGTTTATGTCACCAACAAGATGACAAAAATTATTCTCATTACAATTTAATCAATGTATTGATTCAACGGAGCAATAAAATTGAACAATTGTGAGATATCTTGCATAAGGTACCAAGTGGTATTTGTTCCTTGGTAATGTTGAGACTAACAAACCTATTGAAGTTGTATAAGCAGATAAATGCGTTGTTGTTAGCAACCTATCTTCTTTGGAGTTAACTGAGCAGCTTAATCTAATACAGATGCTGTCAGCAACTAGTCTCTCGGCGAGACTGCTTATATAATATCTCCCTTTGGAGTTAACTGAGCAGCTTAATCTAATGCAGGTGCTGTCAGCAACTGGTCTCTCGGGGAGACTTAACGAAATATCATACTATTTCTCAAGAGGTTGACCAGTACCTCAGAGACTTATTACCACAGGCTGCGGAAGCCATATTAAAAGACTGTGGCTAGAAGCAGATTATTGTTATTACTTTTATTTAATTTTTTTTTAATTCTTTTATGAGAATGTGTAACTAATGTTATTATTATTCTTATTTGAAGCTCAAGAAACAGATGACTCATGAAATGGTTCAGCTCTTTTTAGCGACACCTTCAGCCATCTACGAGATTTCAATCTTGCCTGGGTATTGCTTCCACCAAATCTCATACCTAAAGGACAATACAGGAAGGAATATAGGTTATTTTAAGATATTACCAAGCATTCATATGACCTTTTCAGGTAAGTAATTTTTTACTGAACCTGCGGTCAGCAAACCCTTCTACGGCATCAGCCTAGCTTAGATAGACCAGCTTCAGCTTTAAGCTTGAAAAAGCTACAGGTGATTCCATTGATTATCAGACTAAATCTCTGTATCCCAGGAAGCAAAATCTAATGATATACAGATAAAATAGCTGGACATTGTCCACTCTATCTATCTACTTATAAAGTATATATATCTTATAAGTTTGGTGTGGAACCAATTAAGTTAATAGATTGATCCTAGAAACAGGTTTGAACTGTGGACATGACTCAATTATCTATATTTATAATTAAAAGAACACCTTGCATTAACACTTTTCAATTGCATAAATTAACCTAATGTGGCAAATTAACTTACTGTAACATGTCCTCAGAGGACTTGAATGAAAGCTAAAAATTGCCTTCAGCTAAGAATTAGCTCAACCTAGATTGAGCAAACTTTCAGTTGATGTTAACACAAACTTGATATTTTAATGCTTAGAGATCCTATTATTCTGTTACTAGCTTTAGGAGGCAAATGCTTGATGACATGATTTAATTGTACTATTGATTACCAAAGAACATTTAATTATTCGTCAATAGTTTTGTGTCCAAGATTTTGTTCTAAAACTGATATTTGAACTAAACTGCAATCTAGATGGTAGTACTACCATGTTCTAATTTTAAAGTTGCCCTGTATATCTCAAAAAAAAAAAAAAAAGTCATTAGATGTTTATAAAGATCATTTTAAGAAAGAACTTATTCTTACACTTTATTTATAAAGAGATTCCCTAACTTTGCCAATAGCACAGTTATAACTGGATGGATAAAATTCATAAAATAAAAAATTTTTTAGATGCTTGCCCAGAAAGCATTAGATCAGATGAAACTTCCAGAAGTTGGTCTTATGACATTTAAAATAGGAAAGTATAGTAACATCCCTACTTTTTATTTATCATTATTACTGAAAAAAAAAAAAAAAAAAAACTAGGTCTACTAGAATTTTTCAAGTACCTATTATTCAAATTGAATTTGATATAAAATAAAGATACAAGTCGACATTTATAATAAAAGTGATCTCAATTTATTCTTTGTCTAATTCTTTGTACAATAAAATGATTATCTTGTTAAAAGTAGTTATGTAGGATTTCAGATCTTCAGAAGATGATTGCTAATTGTTTATTATGTTAAATGTTTACTGTGTATTAGGACAAACAGTTAACACATATTATATATTACTTATTTCTTTCAGAAATGTGTTTTGTTATATTTTTTCACATAGCGTTTGTATTATTTACTTCTCACCAGCAGATACCAAACAGGTCTTCACTTAAACGCTGTGTGTTTTAGAAGGGCACATAATAGAACTGTTTTGCATTACAACAAAACAGATATTATGTGTCTGAGAAAACACACAGCGTTATAGCAAGAGCCTTGCAGGTGAGTGAAGACAGCTATGACGTTAAACTTCTGTCATGCTAACAATTACAAGGTTAGCAGCGCCTGCGGTGAGAATTATTGGAACTACCAGGTAAAACACAGATAAAACAGGTATGTATCTTATAAATTTGTTGAAACCATAAACCGCTTCTTCACTTAAACGCTGTGTGTTTTCTCAGACACATAATATCTGTTTTGTTGTAATGCAAAACAGTTCTAATAAATATTTCTTCCCATAAATAGAAATTGGTGGAGTGACATTCCTTTCAGAATTAGATGGATTGTAATGATTTTTTGTATATTGCAGCAAGATGTTGCCAGCTGTGTATAAGGTGCACCGGTCGTGGGGGCGTCTTATGCGGTTGGAACTGAAGCCTCATCCCGCCCTCGCGCGGCTCTGGACCGCGGCCGCCGCCCCCGCGCTGTCCATGCGCACCGCCCTCGCCCCTACCGTGGCGCCGCCCGCGCCTTGGCTTTCTACCACTTCTGGGGCTTATTTACTCACTGAGACGCCGCTCATTCGGTAAGTAACTAGTGACTACCACCAACTTGTTTATTGTCCCGCACAAAGCCAGCATTATTCGCTTAAGGATATATTTCTGGACCGCGACCGCCGTCCCTTGGCTGTATAGAACCTCCGAAGCTTATCTAGTAACTGAGACGTCACACATTTGGTAAGTTATAAATACCACCTATATCCTATCCTCCTTATATCTATGGAAACAGCACATGTCCGATAGAAATCTACTCACTGAGAGACCACTAATTCGGTGAGCTATTACAACCATATTTCACCGATACTTGAAGCATGAAATGAATGTGGCTATGCAGATTATAGATGCCTGGAGCCTGAAAGACTTCAATGAAATGCCAATTATATTATGAGTACTTAACAGCAACAATGTCGGCGGGTTTATGTTTATTATTCGTCATCACTCAAGCCCGAAAGTTGATTTGCCTGAAGGTGCCACTGGCATTGTCGTCCACTCTTCAAAAGATGAATCCACTGACATCACATGGAAAATTCTTGACATTGTGTTACCATAACTTATCATAGTGCAATAGGTGTAATTACAACCAACAAAATTAATAATTCGTAATTTGTTCTCAGGATGCCGATATACGTGATGAGCCAGTCCAAACTACTGGAGGAAGCTCCACCGGGGTCCCTGCATCCCGTGCTGGACAGCCTCAACCAGCTGGGCGAGGTGCCGTGGCTCATCAACAAGCCCATCTTAGACCTGCAACTGCAGGTGTTTAGGTGAGAGTTGAGACATCACATAACCCATTCTAGGCCATTTTGCCCATTGAGGCTTATATTGTTGTGAGAGTAGACCGGACCTATAACTTATCGTCACAGACAGAAAATCAAGAACAATTGGCAGGGTCAGATGTAGTGGCAACACTATTACATGTAGAACAGCAAACTATTGCAAGTAAACCATGTTAACTCTATAGCATAGCATAGCTATAGTTGCCGTCACGAGTGGTGAGCACAACTTTCATTGGTCGGTTTGACATTGACTGCGCTGCGGTGCACACGGTTGGTTCGGCAGTCGTCAGTACGTCAGTGTGCGTCGTCTATCGGTCCAGCGCGTTATTTCGGCTGGTGTACATTGGCCGAGAGTATACAATATCCCTACCACTGATATCCGTGCTCACGACTCATGACGGTTACTATAGCTTAACACGTATTTTTCCGTTCTCAGATCTGGCGGGGACAAGAAGCTAGACATACCGCCGCCTTCGTCCGCATTAGACACATCGCAGTTCCCGCAAGGCAGCGATGCATCTGCAACATTAAAACGGCGCATGGCCATCAACCGCGCGCGCGCAGACATGCACTCGCTGTGGTGTGACGCACTGTACAAGTTGTCGCTGGCCAACCACTACAGGTTGCTTTATATTTATTTACATTTTATGTATAGCATACATCTTTATATTTTAATAACCAACAAATTTGTAGTGTTGTATTGCAGATTATCTTCACTTTGCTGTCCTATTGAGGAGTTGGAACAATAAATAGGGTCCAGTATTTTGAGCGCGGGATTGTCTAACATATTGTATTCTGTTGTATGATTTTCATGCAAATAACGAGGTAGACTCAATTTACACATACAGAATACGACGGAAACAAGACGGAATGCAAGAATTTTCATAATTCCTAGATTTTCAGATAAAATCGATATTCCTTACCATCGATACTAATCAGTGCTTTGTTTCCCAGGGACCGTATGTTCTGGTTGCCCCACAACATGGACTTCCGCGGCCGAGTGTACGCCGTGGGCCCCCACGTGTCGGTGCTGGGGGCGGACCCCGCGAGGGCCCTTCTGAAACTGGCCAAGACCATGCCCCTGGGCCCCAATGGGCTGCGCTGGCTCAAGCTCCACGCGGTCAACCTCACTGGTACCATGAAACGAAATACCATTGAAGAGAGGTTTGTATTGGATTATTTTAGGACACCACATTAGCTCGCTCTGGAGAGGTATTACCACCCACCTACTACATAAGTAGCATGTTGTTCATGTCTTGGATAAACTTTATTTTGGTTCACCTTACAACAGCATCAAACACCCACAGATTGCTACTCATGACTACTAAGATGGCCACCTAAAATATTAACCGCCGTACTCAGAGACATTCATTAACGTTAATGGTTCATTATGAAAATAACAATGAGACTTATGTCAATACGAATAAAGACGATTTTATTTGTTTGTTAATGAACATTACGTAAAATGACGTCTCTGAGTGCGGCCGTAAGTCTAGCATACCCGTGTATTGTGAGAACTGTAGTAGCCATCACCACTGGCAAACGTCGACATATTTTCTACCTCATACCGTTAATGACTTCGCTGGGTATACATATGTGTTTATGTTTACTAAATACAAATTGACAATGCAGAGTTCAATCTGTACGTCTCGGGGTCGACGTTCACATTATTTCTCTAAAACATTTAAAAACCTAAGTTTTTTGACGTAACTTTAATATGTAAAATGTTCATTAACAGGCTGGAACATGCCGAGAGCATAATGGACCTGATACTGGACTCGGCCGACAGACCGCTGGACGGGCAGGGCTGGTGGAAGCGGTCCGAGGAGCCGTGGCAGACGCTCGCCTGCTGCATGGAGATCGCCAAGGCAGTCAGGTCGCCCAACCCTGAAGGTATTGTGCCAATAGATTTGAAAATGTCTTTTACTATATTGTAGTTTTGGGTATGTTATTGAACACTATGAATTCAACACCTGCATTTTTAATGAGAATGTTGTTTAGTGCGCTTTTTACTTTGCCCCTGGACTACATTTTTTTATTAGAAATAGGGTAGTGTTTAGCCGTAATCTCGCCCGATGAAAAACTAGATACAGCCTGTAAATCTAATAGGATGGATGTCTGCATACGACTTTTGATAGACAAAGTCGTACGGGGACTAAGATTGCTTAAAAAAAAACTCAAGTAATCATACCTCCCCAACAGAAACGCAAAATATGAAGAACTAAGAAACTAAAAAAAATATAATGTGGCGGTAAGGTAAGAGCAGAATATGACCGAGTAATCCTGAATTGTTGTTGGTTACGTGCAGAATACGAATGCGGGTTCCCGGTGCATCAGGACGGCTCGTGCAACGGCTTGCAGCACTACGCCGCGCTGGGCCGCGACGCGCCCGGCGCCGCCGCCGTCAACCTGGCCCCCAGGCCGCGCCCCCACGACGTGTACACCGACGTAGCTGCTCTGGTGACCGTCTACCCTCTACACTACCTCTACACTCTACACTCTACACTCTACAACCATTAGTGACCCACCACTATAGGGTCTGGTTCCTCTCGCAATTTGAAAGGGGCCACAGGACACAGGCCATGGTGCCATAGGCACAAATACGGTAGTACACTATAGAACACGCAAGCGGCACGCGCTTGGTGCCACCGTCATAAATATGGCGTCGCAAACATAAGAGTAACTAGATACGTTCATTAAGCATATATGTATGTGATAAAAGCCTTCTTTTATCACGTACATATTATATGCTTAATGAACGTATCTAGTTACTCCTTTGGTTTCTATAAGGTATGTCTGGAAGAAATCGCTATCTAAGAAATAAAACCTATTATGATACTTTGTGTTTAAAATTCTATAATATATTTGTATATATATTTTTGGTGTATAATAAAGCGTAATGTATTGTATGTTTTTAACAGGTGGAGAAACAACGCGTGAAGGACGCGGCGGCGGGCGTCCCGGCTGCCATCGTTTTGGAGAACTTCGTGCGTCGGAAGGTGATCAAGCAAACCGTCATGACCACCGTCTACGGCGTCACGCGCTTCGGCGCTCGGCTGCAGATCGCCAAGCAACTTAAAGGTACCGTTGACTTTAAGGCTAGCGAGAGATAAAGCGCGACAATGTTAACGAGACACAAAATAGTTTAAATAAATAAATAATAAATAAATAAAATAATGATTTATTGCCACACAAGTTACATAATATTTACAGCAAGTAAACACACCGCAACAGTACACACACCATGTCTATGTAAATTTTAAGAACCACCTCAATCACATTAGTTTGCCAACAGAATAATAATTGAAATTAAATCAATGCGACAACCTGAATGGCGCCGGTGCGCTGCGCGGAGGGTCCTGGGTTCGATTCCCAGCAGAGCAGAGATTTCAATGATGAATTTGAATTTCTGTTTCTGGTCTGGGTGTGTTGTGTTGTTGTCTTGTGTCTTGTGTGGCGCCCACGACACAGGGAATCCTAGTGTGGGGCTGTGAGTGTGAAGCGTTATTTATTATTTATTTATTTAATTGGTTTCACACAGAAATTTTATGCCCGTTTTATATAATATTTATTCGCAGACATCGACGAGTTCCCCAAGGAGCACGTGTGGACGTGTTCGCATTACCTCACGGCGAAGACGTTCGACAGCTTGCGGGAGATGTTCACCTCCACCAAGCTCATACAGGACTGGTTCACGGACTGTGCCAAGTTAGTATTTATAACAGTACCTATTGTTTGTAACCTCATAGTTATAGTGACCCACCGCACAGTCGGTTCTTCTCACAATGAGATGGATGCATTTAACCACTGGGATATCTCCACTGTTAAATTCATTTCCGTGCTGTGCCCCTGAAAGCTGGCCACTTACACAAGGGGCTTTACACACTATTTACTGTTCCAAGTTATGTGTAAATGGAAACATTGTTTGGAAACCTGCATACTTGAGACTTGTCTGTATTCCATAAATTCATCAATTTTTGGATAGGTACCTAAATTTCATGGGACATTTCCTGTAGTGTGAGGATACCCGATGTGCATGTTAAAAATGTTTTATATGTTATCATGCTAAGCAAACAATTACTCGCAATTTTTACATCTTCATTCGTTTTTACTCTAACCTTAATTTTAGTGATGGCTTATTGGCCTGAAACCGGTGTACTCGTAAAATTAGAATCCGGTAAACAAAAAAAATTGGAAACATAACATAACCTTGGGGTCTAGATAGGGGTAGACCCCATAAGGGAAAGACCCTATGCGGTCTACCGGTTTCCAAATTTTCTTGTACATTGAGTGATGGAACTCTATACTATAGTCTGTTGTTATCTGTGTGGTCGCAGAGTGATAGCGGGGACGTGCGGCGAGAGCGTGCGCTGGGTGTCCCCGCTGGGGCTGCCCGTGCTGCAGCCCTACTACCGCCGCGCCGCCGCGCCGCCCGCCGCGCCCGCCGCCCCCGTGCCCCGCGCGCCCCTCGACCGACACCAGTGAGTCTTAAAATGCCAGAACCCATTTTGAAGTGACAACTTCTTATGGGAGGGTTAACCGCTTCGTAACGTAACGCGTGACAGCGCCACACTGTCTGGTAACTATGGAAACTGTCAAGAGGAAACATTCATAGACAAAGTGCGTCTAATTAGATGGATCTATGGAAACTGTCAAAAGGAAATATTCAAAAATGATGTGTATTTTGTTATAGAAAAAAAGCTAAATATTATAATTATTGTGATTTTGGATTTGGCATTGCGATTATTAGCATTAAATGGCGTTTCTTTTCTTACAGAGGGACTCAATTGTGTTTTAACTGAACTGTCGTCCAAATCACCAAGAAAACACATCTTATAAGTTTTCACTTCTGCCGGCACTCCTGGAGTGCAACCCGTTTTTTATTTCAGTATGGGCTTATTTAAATAGGCTATTTGAAATGATATGAGACAGATTGACCACTAACCCGTTTCGTCAACGATCCATAATAAAGTAGTGTGGAGGAAGCTTTAAGCCTATTCCTTGTTGCGTAGAGGCCCTTGCCATAATTATATACTTGCCAGCAGATAATTTACATCAATGTAAGCTTTATAAGCCTTACTTTTATACCCTACCTTTTTCATTTTTCTTTTATGTCTTCATTCTAAAGCATGTCTGGCAGAAATCGCTCTTGGGCGATAATACCGCTTTATTCACATGTCTAAATTAACCTTTCCAGTACCGCGCCCTAAATTGAAGAAGATCTGGACATGAATTCATGTCCTCGGTACTCAACATACATTTTGAAGAGCTCGTTCAAAGTATATGTTTGTTGTGTGCAAATAAAGCGTATTTGATTTGTATTGTGTATTCCAGGCGTCCGTGCACGATGAAGCAACGCAACGCTTTCCCGCCCAACTTCATCCACTCGCTGGACTCGGCGCACATGATGCTGACGGGGCTGCGCTGCCAGGCCGCCGGCGTCTCCTTCGTGTCCGTGCACGACTGCTTCTGGACGCACCCGCACACCGTCGACCGCATGAACAGGGTGAGTCGTGTGCACTGACACGTCACGTCACTGTACTGTGTGCTGAGTGCCAGTTTTGACAAAACATTTTCGCTTGAACGTATCGAGCGCGAATACGTCGATTTCTATGGGATTGAAGCAGCGCCATCTTGTGGCTAAGATGACAAACGGAATTGGCGCTTAGCGTATAGACGGTTAACGCGACGGTGAAGTTACTCGAACAATTTTGTGCAACTCGCACTAAGCACACTGTACACTCTACACACTCCCCCACATGATGCTGACGGGCCTGCGCTGCCAGGCCGCCGATATATGATTATTAGTTTCTATAAAATCGATCGACAGATGTGGATAGCCCTAATTATGTATGTTTGGTTACTAGGCAACAACTGTTGTTTCGAAGCAATTGAAAAGAGATCTCGGCACCCAAACAGTCTGAAGATCGGTTATTAAAAAGTAGCTCACCCGGGGAGATGCTCTATTATGAAGCAGTGTGTCCATCAAGCAGCTACGGTGTGCTTATCCACAAGGATACTTGTGTTAATTATAAAATTTTTGTGTTGCAGATATGCCGTGAACAGTTTGTAGCTTTACACTCGCAACCGATTTTGGAAGACCTGTCTGATTATCTTGTGAAGCAGTATAGCTACCCTGAAAGGTTAGTGATTTACTTAACTATCGCATGTATACTAGTCTCTCGCCGGATATTCTTGAATTGAAATTACTGTAAAACAAACATTTGAATCATACAATAATAGACTACAAGCCCATGGAAAAAATTTACCTGTGAAATGAACCAACGTGAATAACGCTTAGAAGGCTGTTACTATATCAGAAAATAACTCTGACCACTATGCCATCTATAAGTCTTTGAATTGATTCTTTTTAGAAAATTAAATACCATGATCAAACTTTGCTGTACATTCCTTCCTGTACATTCTCATCTGTTACATGAACTATTTAAAAACATCATTATAATTATGTAAATATTGTAATTGTATGTTACAGTGAGCTCGACGAGATGGCAGTTGGTAGCGCCAACAAGCAACGAGTGAATAAGCTGCTGCGAGAAGTGCCCGGGAAAGGAGAGTTTGACATCAAAACAGTTCTTGACTCTGTATACTTTTTCAGTTGAAACGTATTGCATAGACAAACTGAATGTTCTTAACAATTGAACTGCATCCAACGAGTAGGCGAAATTGGCTCTTATTACTTGGTAGCAAATTCCATTTTGCACTGGGAGGTCGAAACGAATTATACTGGACTCTGTTATTGTGTGTCTAAAACATGTTTGCGTTTCAAAACAATGTACTGTCATGTATTACGGCAAGTGTTGTAAGCAAGGTTTGTGCTGTAAAATATTCTGCAATTTTTTTTGGGATATAAAGTTACTTAAAATTTATGTGACATTACTTAGGATATTCTAGTGACACACAACACTGGTGCGATTAGACTGATCTTAGACATTAAATGTGTAGATGGATAAGCTAGGAGCTGCTTTGGCTGAACTGATCTTCCATTTGGGGCCTCTATACTTGATTTCCATTATGTATAAATTGCTAGGATTTGATACTTGTTTATAAGATACAAAAACTAAATGAAATAACAAAAACGAAACTGTAAGAAAAAATTGCTGCTAAATTTGTGTCACCTTTCTTGTTCAGGTTTTGTAGTTTGGTAGACTAGATGCTCGAAATGTGTAAACTGTGATTTGTTAGTCTTCTAACAATTAAATAAGTTAACATTATCATGTTGTATTATTTAGTGGCCAATTTCTCCTTAACTTAATCACAACTTATAACAAATTATATTGAACAGATTTAGGGCTGGGAAATCCTTGAAAATTCAAATTATAACTCCAAAAAATTAATAAGAAAAAGACATATATTTCCGGTACAAAATTTCTACAAACTAAACACAAAACACTTAACAATTTAAGAGGTAACAGAAACTAATAATTGACCAATTGGCCTCAGCTATACAAGAAGTTAAAATCGTTAGTCTGTGATTTGATTGACACTTATTTGCTATTGTTACAATATAATTTTCACATTCACAATCAAGTTAATTTTCACATTCACAATCATAGTGCATTAAATCTTAAGACATTTCGTACAGTACAGTACAGTTAGTGTACAGTAATAACAATGAACATTAAAGGCAGGACGACAACAGGTTTCATATATTTTGGCTCGAGTGCAGTCTACGAAATTGTCTTACTCTGTGGTTGATATAAATAAAGGGTCACGTTCTTAGATTAGTAAAAAGTACACCAGAGGTTGGTGGCCTGGGGCAATTTTATTTTATATATTTTAATAGATACTATCTTATCTACAAAGTTTAAACACTAAGAATAATATTTTTTTAAATAATGACTCGATTACAATTTTAAATTCTTGGGACTTTTGCATTATACGTTTGTACAATTATTACGATAAATCTTAGGCTTATCTAATGAACTGCTGAGCAATTCCTAGTGAAATGTGTCTTGATTGAAGGGACTAATTTAGCTCTATTTATATATTATAATTATGTGTACCTAACACAGTTAAAAGGAGCTGAATGAGTTATGTACGAGTATGTTTTATTTTATACTTTTTAGCATTTTATTTTTTAATGAATTTAATAGTTTAAATTTTTACGGTTCAAGCAAAGGTTTTGAGTAATCCACTCTGGCGCGGGCTGGCACTTGCTTACAATGTTATTACGGAAAGGCGAAATGACATCATGTGGTAAGCCATTGACACCATACTTAGCGAACTAGAAACATTCTACTCTTCTAGTCACTGATGAGAAAGAATCGCCAATAGTGCCACCAACTTTACCATTACTAGTGAGGTGTATGTCCGTTCTCTCTGCGTGCGTGTTCGTGATGGAGACGCGACGTGCTACTACTATCGCCAACCAATAGCAACTTTAATAATAAGGCGCATATCCATCGCCTTTGACATAGTCATGTTCGTGTGTGCACGCGTGCTGGAGATGCGACATTCCCCTCTGCTAGTCGTTAACGCAAAAGAATCGCCAATAGCGCCAACTTGACGACCATCTATGGCCGTTATTTGCCGTGCGTGTGCGTATGTATTGCGCGCACGCTGGTGTAGGGGCGCGCGCTGGGGTCCGCCGCGCCGTGCGAGCCGCTCGTCGTCGTGCGCTGGCTCAACTCCGAGGGACTGCAGATACATAAAGAAAATTAAGCCATTGAAATAGTTGGCAAAATTACAATCTATGAACTACGTTCCACACATAGATTTAACACGCCTCAGGCGTGAAAAAAAACGTTTTAAGTGTAATTTCATAATTTAACTTACCTCGGCGTCAGTGCATCGCTATCGACGTCTTGGAAGCAAATCCACTGCGGCTTTATATCCCCCTCCATACTAGCGCATTCCAGCGTGCCGTTGTATATCAATAGATCATCCATCAAAACCTGCAAAGTTGCAAAAATGGGATCACGATTTGTATAAATCTAGCCTTACATCTAGTGTCTCAAAATGCAAAGAAGGGGCGATATATTAAATAAAAGGTCGTTTACCCCGAACTCCTTGACACCTCTCGTGGGTGTCTTTCCATAATTCCATATCTTCATGCCGTATACTGAGACTGGGATGTCAAAAACAAAGAACACTCTGAAAGAGAGAAGTAAAATATTTCTTATTCTACGCACTTTTGAGGAACACCGTGAATGTAACATAGACATGCGCATAAACATCAGAAGAAAAGCTGTTTCTAAGACTGCACGTTCGTGCTGCATCCAGCCTCCAGGTAATGCAACCAAAGACTGAAGCAAATAAATAAAAAGGGCAAGTTAAAAAAAAACCGTTTAAAAATTCACCCTAATTTTCAGTCTTTGGTTTCTATAGTTGTGAAAAGGCGATGGGGATATTTCGTGTAGTCATGTGTTTTAACTGAATAACCTGTTGAGCGTGCGCGGCAGTAGCGGCGCGAGCCAGCAGTGCGCAGCGCCGTGCGCGCGCGCGTTGCAGCCGTCCACCAGCCGCGCCGCCACGCGCGCGTCTCTCACCCCACCGCCCAACACGTTCACGCTCGCCGGGTACGCGCATACGTCTGCACAAACGGTTTAGTGCTTTACAAGTCAGTTGAGACACTTATGATATTTCTTACTAATACTTAAATATTTTTTTGAAAGTAAATTTTTGAAGTGAAATCTTCTAATGGGAGGGTAAACCACTTCGTAACGTAACGCGTTACGGCGCCACTCTGTCTGATAACTATGGAAACTGTCAGGAACTGGAAGGAATACATATAAATTGGGCAAAATTAAAACACTTACTAGACTCAGTAACAGGTATCATGTTGCCGTGCGGATCGTACAGCTCCACGCCAGTGAGGCCCACGTAGTAAGGGTCGCCCCACGTCGAGAATATGCTGATCTGAAGCACGAACCCCGTGGGAGCCCCCATGTCCAGGCTCGTCCCGTACACGAGACAGTCCATGCGGAAACTGTCCGAATCTTTCGCGTCATCCAACCTATACATATCCACAAGGTTATGATATGAAACCAATAACTTGGAGATACACTGAAACTTTACTTCAGGATAAACATGTGGCATTCGAGATATTCTAAAATAACACAGAAACGTGCGTGAGTGAGGTGTGTGTATGTGTGTCTGTACGAAGGTTTCTGTGTGTGTGTATGCGTGTGTGTTAGAAATTTTCTTAATTGAAGTCGTGTTGCGTAGTACAAAAAAATTCAGCTCAAGAGCTTAAAGAGCCCTCAGCCTCAGCCCTCCCTCTTTTTTTGCAAACAAACTACAGTTACTGCTGAACACAACTAGATAAAAGTCAGCTATCTACATACCTTTTTTCTAAGAGCAGTTACGAGTGCGAATAGTATTGTACTTTATAAGGTACGTTTATTTATTTATTCATTATATTATTATTATTACTCTTAAGAACTGTACATAACAATATGTTTCGGACCAAAGGCGGACTTAATGCTAAAAGCATTCGTAACGCAAACGTTAATAAAATTACCGATCGTCCAGTGTGGCGAGGTCTATATGCTGGACATAGTCGTAGCAAGTATCGCCGGGCGCCCTTCGTAGTAGCGCGGGCCTATAGTGGAGCGCTGCCTCGTCTAGCCATAGACGCAAGTGCTTGGCGCCCAAGTACGACAGCTCCATACTTCCGTTGTAGTTCCAAATTCGGATACCTGTAATTGATGAAGTATTTAAAAGTGAAACTTACCGGGACTCTACACAATGTAGCTATCCGCCTATCGGAGAAGAAGAATGAGCGCGGCTGAACCCCTGAACATTCATGTTAATGCTTGTTTGCGGACCTTCAGGGCTCAAGTGTAGAACCGTAGTTAATGCTCGTTCATATGAGCGCTAAAGATTTTTAACGTGTAAAAAGCGTTAAATATCATTGCCGTATAAATAAATACAAAAGTAAAAATGCGTTTGTTCTACTTGGACCTTTTGTTAATGTTTCTTTTAAACGTTTCTTGGCGGAGACTGAAATTGGTCCTTCGAGCCGGATTCAAGTTAAGTTAAATAGTTTTTAACATTTCAGTACAGTACCTACCTAACGAAAAAAACTATTTCACTTACTGGTGATTTCTGTGGGCTCCTCAAACTCTAGTATAATGTGACAGAACTTCGAGCCCGGCGTGAAGTGAGTGCACCACATGTCCTCGAACTCGGTGGATATGTTCCTGCCGTTGAATAGGCTCTTGCAGTCTATGAGCGAGGTGGTCTGTTTATCCTCGTTGATGTAGGAGACGTATGCGAACGCTCGGTACACTTTGATAGATTCGTTGTGGCATAGCACGTCGATACCTTCGAAAATATTGATATAATCATTCATCATCAGTAGTATAATGTTCGATGAGTACAATAATTACAGACTTAAATGAAGCATTGTTGACTGAAATGAATCTCTTTAACGTGATATTCGTAAAACGATGGTATAAAGACGTTATAATAATATAAATTATATTATCAGCTAAATTGAAATAATTTTGGAATTTACCCAATTGTCTTAGGTACTTTACATAGGTTTAATACAAAAGTGCGTATGTTGTAACCATCTAATCTTAAACTTTAGGTTACAGATGGTTAAGCCTCAAAGATGATTAATACTCAGAATATCCGATTGATTAGTGGAGTTTTGAAAAATTCTTATACATACCTAATCGCATCTTGATTATAGAGATCTTACTTAAATGCTTATCTACTCACCTGTCAACCCAATCAAATGTTTCTGTCCCCAGTTCGACATGAGCGTCAACTTGATTTGCTTCGCTACATACTTCGTTGCTCTTTCCACTCTATCGATTACACTATCACGAGTGGGACTAATGTTGCTCTTATTATCGTTAGCTGTAGGCGGCCGTTTTTCCACAACATCAGCATTGTCTGATGTAGCCTCGTTGTCTTCAATCAGAGCTTGGAAGTGCTTGTCATTGACCATGACGGCTTCAAGAATTTTTGGGTCTTTCGTAAATAGTATCGTCTGGGAACAACAAAAGTACGTTTAGTTTAGTGTCCTTCGTGATTTTTTTTGCAATAATCGGCGAATATTCTTGCGAAATAACGTAACTAAGTAATAATCACGTTCCTTCTATCTTTACATCAGTTTCAATTCAGTTTCATTATAATACAAAAATGATACATTTAACATTCTAATGAATGAAAACTCACATCACCAAACGACGGTAGCGGCCCTTTTAGTTCTCCAGAAGACCGCGCTATCTCGCCGTAGAAGATGATTTGATCATCCAATTTGATTTGAACTAATCGCACGCCGCGTGCCGAATATATACGAGATTTGTTGTAGTTCTGTGGTAAAGTGGTAAAGGTAAGTAATGCCATGAAACTGTAAGTGCTGTTAAATTAAAAATTAAACCTAAAATGATGACCTAAAACGCCACAACGAACAACCCCATCTATTGTTTGTTACCAATACTATGTTCCTCATTTAATATTACCCATATTCGAAGTAAGGCGAGTGTAGCTCGCTTAGCGAGGAGTACACTGAGTGCCACGGGAACTCCAGTGGGTGATGGGGCGGTCCACGCGTGGCGTTCGTCCCGAGTGCGAACAACCCCATCCACTATGTTCTCCGCGCGACCGTACTTCGACTGGTCACCGCTCTCCGAATCCGACCATACCTGTTCCACATTAATACAAATAATAAATATTGTATCACTTTCCTGATGTAATGTATGTAATGGTTTTACTTATAATTTAAGAGATCAGGAAACGGAATAGGATGTAACTTGGTAAATAATTAGCATAAGCTCGAGTTCATATCGCCCGATAGTTACCTCGAGGGTTTCCTAACCGCACAGTAACGCGCGCTGTGTACTGGGTCCTAATTTGGTATTTGGTAAACAGTTAACACCTATGTCGGAGTTATACTCGTAGGAGTATCATTAAGAAACTTAAAAGGAATTTCAAACACCCGGAAAAATTCTTACCTTTTCTATTGCAATGACATTTCCTTTAGAATCAAATATTTCTATACCATATAGACCCACCAAATATTTATCACCCCAATTGCTGTAAATCTTTAGTTCTAGCAGTCTTCCTTCTGGCAGTTCTGGGATAATAAATTCACTCTTAACTTTGTTCTCTTCTACACTATTAGTTGGCACGGAAATCAAGGATGTTGGTTTCTTCGATACAGTAATTTTTGTGGTTTTCTTATAACCAGAGTTAATGGACGCTTCTCTTTGTAACACACGTCGACCATTCACTTCTTGTCGTCCTGAGAAGGAAACGTTAGACCTAGAATATCGCCTCTCAGGTGACGACCTAACAGATATTATTAAAAATAAGGACATAAATCTCATAAATAATTTAACTTCAAGATAGAATATTTTATTTTCATGTATTATATCGCATAAATTCAATATATGAATTGAAAATGAGTTGAAATACTTACGAGAACCCATAATAACATCGTGGAAATCATCATCAATCGCGTTACCCATGCGTCTATGGCGAGGCGTCACATAGTGGGGCAACAAGTCCGATAGGAAATCGTTGGAGATCCCGTTGTGTGGGTCTCCGCAATCCAACTTGCTAAAAGCATTGTTGGGTTTCCTCCGACCGTTCAACGTGTAGCCTGGAGCACAATCACAAATTTATAATTTGGAACCTGTGTTCCGTCCGGAAGTATTGTCGTCGCTCAAAAAACAGTTACTGTAGCAAAAGGCCGTGAAGCAATACAATGTCTACGAAATCCAATTTAAATTCTAACGTGATAGTAAACATGTTGGATATTATGATGACGATACCAGAAGGGTGGTATGGGAAGCTTCAATAACAAACATGACTCGCGTAAAATAACGTATTATAAATACGAATTGTACATCACTTAATACTACCATTGGCATGGCGTAACGTCCCCGCAGAATGTGCCGCCGATGGCATTTGAGGCTTCATCAGCAAATCCATTGATGTGTCCAGGGATGTTCTGCGGGTTAATCTAAAATAATTCAGCACACTGATAAAATGTTGTACGACCTAGAAATAATGTTTGGAAATGACTGTCATTTACAAACTTTATTTTGAAACAAGTCAATTTCAACGACACGCAAATTAAATATGACAAGGTGTTTTTTATTTAAAAAGAAGATTAGATAACGAGGAAGGGAGACTCCGTAAATCTCTAAATTAGTCTGAAACATAGAGTACTTAAACACTACGTTAGTCTGAAAGTCCATTAAATGACTTACAATCACACAAATGTATCGAGAATATAGACAGAAAGTGTATGAGTATTAAAAACATATATTTTATTACGAATTTTTAGTTTATTACTTATTATATTAAATTATGAAGAAGAGCACATTATTTTTAATGTCGTAATCAAAGTGGTCTCAGTGAGATTACGCCTGTAATTTTCAAGCTTAGTAATTCTTTCTATATTTGACGAAAATAATTACTTGTGATTTTCATTTCCAGTATATCCATATTTCGGCAGAAAAACATCATGTGTTGGAGATGAGTCTCTTGTGCTATTTTTTATATGAGTTTCTTTCATCTCTCTGCAATAAAAAATAATAATTAGCAGTGTACATTAACAGTTATGTATGTGAAAATAAACTACGTACTAACTGAGAGCGAGCTTCTTACTATAATTTACAATGCTGAATAATGCTAAGTTATTTTTAATGTTAATACATTTGTAGAAAGCTGAGTTATAATTAAATATATTCAACTTAGGTTTAACTTGGTGTATTTCAAATTTTACTTTATTTAAATTGGACTTAGTTTATATAGAAATCAAGGAGTGTTACGTAGTGTTACGTGTCTTTTCAATGGTAGAACTCACTTGGTAAGCTCTTTGAGCCAGAACGGTGCTTCTGTGTCCTTGTCCGCATAATCGAACCCATTTTGCTGGTGTGCCATCTTTTAGCCATGAGAATAAAATATTTGAATACTTTACAAATAAGCTGAAACCAATCTCGGTCATACATGCATACTGTAATAAAATGTTCCACATTTATGAAATAGCCCTTATATTATTTATGCACACTAGAAAATACATTTAAAAAAAGATTATTATCACTTGTGACTTTTGGTTGAAACCAAACCGATTTTAAAATAACGCTGTTTGTTTGACCTTGGTTACTATGACAACGACAAATTTATTTAAAACTCATACAGAACCTATCATAGGAAAAAAATTTGAAGAAATAAAAGGGAGACCTAGAAATGTTGGATTTATATTAAGTTATAAAATATAAGCCATTTCTTAAAAATATGGATTTATACATTGTAATTAAAGGCAGGCATACTATTGGTGGAAAGTTTAACAGACATGAAGTCACAGTGGAACGAAAAGCTTTTTAAAAACCTATTACTGGTTTATCTTTATTTATGAATATTTCAATATTTCCAATTTTATTGTACTTTACTTACTTGTATAGTCTATTATTTTTTTAGATTTATAGGTACAATTTTCATTATCAAGTTACGTCCGTGTTCATATCCTGTCTACGATTTAATTATTTAATTTAAAAAATGTACACGTCGAAAGCGGTGACAGTTGACGCCGGAATTTGACAATGTCAAATTGACATATGACAGCTGACAACTCAGCTGTAATACTGCCTCGTGCAGCAGAATACTTTTTAAAATTCAATTTTTGTAAGTAAAAATTAATTGAAATGCTGTGAATTACAATAGAATTCAAACCAGGAAATGTTAAGTATTTGACCAATTATAGAACAGAGTTCATTAGCTGTGTGTTACTTGGAATACAAAAATGTCGCAAATAAGCGAAAGGGAGTTGGAAGATCGCACTACTAAAGCCGAAAAAGAGGCGATCGCTATTGAGAAGGAGCTGGATCTACTTGCCAAAGGTGATCTCAGCTACGTCGGTGATTCACGCCTTGATGCGCTTCTTTCCGAAAACGAAAAACTTAAACATCGATTGGCTATTCTCGAAAATGCTATTCAAGTAGAAAAATCGAACGATTCTAAACGTGAACCGAAAAAGTTACCCACTTTAATAACTGATTTAAATTCCGTCGGTGGTAACATATCCATTATCGATGAGCTTAAAAATATATTTGAAGTTGCAATTGCAGCAGCTTACCCTGAACTCGAGGATCCCCCAATAACGGTTACATTATCTGGCAACAATCCTAAGTTTGGAGATTATCAGTGTAACTCTGCAATGGCCATATCTCAGATTCTTAAATCTCGGCCTGTTAAAACTAACCCAAGAGAAGTGGCAAACAACATTCTTAACAAGACGCCAACATCTCCACTGGTAGAGAAGATTGAAGTGGCGGGAGCCGGGTACCTTAATATCTATCTAAGCAAGGCATTTATTGAACATGTTATGAAAGACATTCTTTTTAATGGCATCAAGAGCCCTCTGGTACCGAGTCAAAGGATCCTAGTTGATTTTTCAGCACCAAATATAGCAAAGGAAATGCATGTGGGACATTTGAGATCAACTATCATCGGTGAGAGCATTTGCCGCATCTTGGAGTTCTTAAACCATCATGTTATCCGGATTAGCCATCTCGGTGACTGGGGAACTCAGTTTGGCATGCTTATAGCTCATTTACAGGACAAATTCCCTGATTTTAAAACAAAATCTCCGTCTATATCAGACTTGCAAGATTTTTATAGGGAGTCCAAAAAACGTTTCGATGAAGACGAGGACTTTAAGAAGAGAGCCTATGCTTGTGTTGTAGAACTTCAATCTGGTCATCCCGACTACATAGCAGCTTGGAAGCTCATCTGTGACGTGTCTCGTAAAGACTTCCAAAAAATATATGAACGCCTAGACATCACAGTGACTGATAGAGGAGAATCCTTTTATCAAAGCAGGATGGAAGTTGTTGTTCAAGAACTCAAAGATAAAGGTCTTTTAGAAGATGACGGTGGAAGGTTAATCATGTGGGGCGATCCAGATAGTCCTTTTAAAGTGCCACTCACCATTGTAAAATCAGATGGAGGGTATACATATGATACATCTGACATGGCTTGCATAAAACACAGAGTACATGAAGAGAAAGCTGAGCGCATCATCTATGTCACAGACGCTGGTCAGTACTCGCATTTTGTGATCATCGAAGAATGTGCCAAGAAGGCTGGAATCCTCAAACCTGATCAAAATGTTATGGAACATGTTGGATTTGGAGTTGTCTTGGGTGAAGACAAGAAGAAATTTAAGAGCAGGTCTGGAGACACCGTTAAACTGAGTATGCTATTGGATGAAGCCATGAAGAGGGCCTTGGATAAACTGATTGAGAAGGGTCGAGACAAGGTTCTCACTCCTGAAGAGCTGAAGGAAGCCCAGGAAGCGGTAGCATACGGCTGCATTAAGTATGCAGATCTGTCCCACAACCGTGTCTGTGAATATGTGTTTTCATATGATAGAATGTTAGATGATCGAGGCAACACTGCTGTCTACTTGTTGTATGCCTTGACTCGCATCAAATCCATTGCCAGAAACGCTCAAATTTCTACAGAACAATTGTTGGCAGAAGCTAAAAAGTCGGGCATCAAGCTGACTCATGAGGCCGAGTGGAAGCTTGCAAAAATACTCCTTAGATTCCCTGAAGTCATTCTTAAAGCTGCTAAAGATTTGTTCTTGCACAGCTTATGTGAGTATTTGTATGATGTCTCCACAACCTTTTCTGAATTCTATGACAAATGTTATTGTATTGAAAAAGATAAAAGTGGTAATGTTATTCAAATCTTTTACGAGAGATTAATGTTATGTGAAATCACTGCTAGAGTTATGGAAAAATGTTTGCACCTGTTAGGTCTAAAAACAGTTTCTAAAATGTAAAATATGAAGACATTTATGTATACGTACATCACTAATTTTGTAACATTTGTAATGTTTTTACTGCCATGATCAGAGATCACTTTTGATGACAGGTTTATGATAAATAAAACCAACAGGAAATGTAAAACTTTTTATTGACTTCCCAAAAAACCTCTACAAAACTATACCAGGGTCCAATATCAAAGGTAACATTCATGAAACAGGTAAAACAGATGTCTAATATGTAAGTAAGAAATACATAAAACCGAAATAGATAAGTTTATGTTGGTAACAATAAATCTAAAAATATTATATACCTAAAACTTCTATGTACTGAGAAACAAATACCTCCCCTTACATAATATACCACATATCTAGACACCACATACCAAAAAGTTACTTTCACTGGGCATCATACATATTTTATCATTATAATATGTTCCAGAAACAATCTTAATATCTAGAATATTACACTTACACAGAGTACAACAAGAAGTCTTCAAAAAGCATAATTTGAAATTCTTGTTATTGTATAGAATAGAATGATAGGTAATATAATTTAGTACTTACAAATTCTAGTTAGATCAATGTCTACAAAATTTTATTTATATGCATCCAAAACCACCATAACATCCAATAACCAATTAGATTTTAAAATTTTAGTATTCTCACTTATGCATCATGAAGTCAGATTTGGCTTTAATTGAATTTTAAAAGTTGTTTTTAAACCTTTTTGTTCATAAGCCTCATAGTGAAGTAACAGGATGTATTTTCTTTACACTAGACCAAAAATAGGCTACCATAAAAAAGCATTTGGAAACTAACAACTGGCCATTTGGCACAATAGTTTTTATGTATTTTTCCTATAGCAAAAATATTTTAATAAAGGTGTTATGTTTTATTTCATCCATGTGATCTGAAACTAGCTACCGGATTGGCTGTGAACAACGGTTGCACATGATTTTAAACAAGTATCTATCTACAATAAAATGCACAATCACTTTCAAATTTTGCATAATTGCTCTTCATCAAAATTCGAAAAATATTAGTAAATGTCCATGAAAATACTGTAGTCCTACTCTTTAATATTAAAATTCATAATGAGTGAATGAGGTGACATAATAATAAAAAAAACTAGTTAATGAGTTACTAGTAGTACGAGATTCGGTATAAGATAAATGCACCCTAAACCAAAACACAGATGGGTTGCCTAGCTAAATGAAGGGCCAATAGTGCTAAATAATATTATCAAATGAGAGTATATTCTTCCTATACCAGACCTTAGACCAAATTAGTTTTAAACCACTAACAAAACAGAAGTGATAATAACTTACAATTTAATTTTTAAAGTATAAACAATAAACATACATAATTATGTGCTACAAATGAATGATGTTATCTAAATATATTATTTGTATTTATCTATGTTATCTAATATTTTTACAATAAAGAAAAGAGGGTCATGGATGTCAGGGATGTCAAATACATTTAAATAAGCATGCGTATTTTTTTAATGAGTATTTAGTTATTTACCACTGAAGCCCATTGGAAGACTCATGATAGATTAGGTATAAAGTTAGGAAGAACATGCATGACAAAATTAAATAATATGCAATAGGCAGGGTAGATTTAAAATGAGATTCAAAATAAAATATTCCTGAGATTCAATACAAACACTGAGCGATTTTTGTGTGACGTCACAAGAAAGCCCCGGCATAATTAGGTACATATTCTTTTCTACCACTTATTATAGTTACTATTTATGTTTACTTGTGTGTGACGTATAATTTTATAAAACGACCAGTCATTACAAAACGGTACTGGTTTTTTTTGTAAATTTAAACATTGTTTTTTTTTCAATACAAAAGATTTTTAAATTTTTATGATAAACATAGCTTGTTTTGTTAAAAATAATGGTTTAAACGATTTCAAATAACCTACTCCAGATACGAGTAAACTAGAAAAAAAAGCAATAGATTCAAATTTCTTTAGGTACCCGCAATTTTATAGATGGGTAGGTATTACGAACTATGTTGCACTCTGTTAAAGTTATCTTATGGAGCTAGAGATTGCTTTAAACCCATAACTCTAAATGAAATTTTAATAAAATCTGGTTTCACAAATTAATTTCCTAATGATATTTTTTTATAAAATGGTTGGTAAATTTAAATAATATAATTATTATAACATACATTCTAATTAAAATAAATGAAATTTCACATACAAATAAATTCCTTTTCACAGATTTGTGCAAACACGTCTTGTTGGAATCGATATCATTTATTACCCTGTTACAACCTTGGCTAATTGATAAGGTTGATGTACCCCCTAGACTCTCATCATTGGTACCCTAAACTCAATAAATATACATAGGTAATTATATGTATATACAAATTATATTTGATTTACTCATCACTAATTTGCAATCGATTTGAATCGAGGAGCAAATTTATGACTAGAAATTATCGAGTAACTCGAACTACACCGTTGTGTAGTGCAAATTCTATTTTAACAATAAAAATAAAACTTTCTTGACTAATTTAAAAATTGCAAAAATGCTATCTGATAAGCATGATAAGTAGTGGTATGGCAGTAGAAGGGTAGGTCATACATGTGCATGCGGAATGCTCCGAGCGATATACTCCTAATGACATTAAAAATACATCTAGGCTGGTGTATAAATATTCAAGTGTCCCATATAGGTACGTACATATATACGGTGACATGACGGGCGACGTCGCCGAGGTACTGCTGCCTACAGTTGATTGTCACTATGCAATATACATAATACCTAAGAGAACAATGTTTCTTTGTAATATTCTGTCGCGCTGTTTCAACGCCAAGTCCATTATTGCAATGAGAACATTTTTTTTGCTGAGAATATTTTTCTAATATCCTAAAACATTATTTTTCGTTATGTTGAAAATTTTTTGAGAAGATTTCCTCAACAGTTTTATCTCTAAAATAATTTAATGATAAAAGTCTCAAGCCGGGACACATGACAACAGGCAACTGATAAATTAGTTATGACCAAAGTAATTAGTATTGAACAAAGTGTGGTGGAAAGAGCTAAATAAAAATGAGTTACTAAATAAAAACTCAATACTAAATCCGCGACTGTAACCGTATAAGGGAAATCATTACTGCTTGCTACAGGTACGTTGTAAATCATTCTATTTAGAACTTTGTTTTCGTGCCAACACGTAGCGTTACGTCCTTTGAAACCGTCCGTGAAGTTGTACGTATAAATGGTAGAAGACTGCAAAACCACACTGATAATTGAGCAAATACTAATGTTATCTACATTTTAACTACAACACAACTAACACATACACAATAAATAATTTCTTTATTAAATATGGAACGGGAGTAGTCTAAATATGTTATGATTTCTATAAACCGTTTACTGTAAATTCACAATACATCTAACTACATTAAAAAGTACATTTACAGAGTAGCGAACTAATCTAAGGAAAAATTCACATGAGGTGTATAAAAGATCTTGCAGAAAAACTGGATTCATATAAGTATAGATAAGTATAAACGTTTCTAAAAACCCCAATACACATTAAATTCTCTAAAAAGGGTTGGATTGGTCTCGAGATTCTGAGATACGACTACGAAGACTACAACAATAGTACAATTAGATTCAACAATATTTTACAAAATATACATTATATTTTAGTCAACTACAGTAATTTTTATATCCATTTGTCTAAACGCGGCTTCGCAATTTCGCATCGCACGACGGTTTACGATACGTTCGTAAGGATTTGACTGCCGTCGTTGATACCCAGTTTCGTTAATTCTGTTTCGAAAACACTCAACGTGTTCAAAGTTGGAATTTATCATGTATATATACCTTATGATTTAATTATGATCTTTTATGCCTATGATTTCTAAAAAGAAATTTAGTCTTCAAATTAAATTTGAACCAGTTAATTTTTAATTTATCGTTTTAGATAATTTCAAAAAGATAGCAATTTTGTATTTATTTCAATGTTATGAATATTAAAAATTTTGAAATGGTATTCAGCCAAGAAAGTTGGTAAGGAATTAAATAATTAAAGATATTCTTGGCTATGAATGAGCGCTGACTTTAAAATCGATAACGTCATGAAATAATTTTTTAACGTTATGAATACAACTTATACAACCCCCAAAAATTTACTCTCTAACGAATAGGTTTAGTTAATTCAAATAGTTTTATTAAAGACTAACAATAATATTATGTGAACAGGCTCGTCTTGCTTGACGAAATACGACCATAATAATTATGAAACAGCTAATGGCTCCGAAGGATATGCTATACTCCAATACATTAGTTAAAATCTGCATTATATTTGACGTCGTTATACTAACACCGAGGAATGGTAAAACACGTTTACAGGAGATGTCTACATAATAATATCAATATCAGTGCTTACAGAACCCTATAAATCAGGATTTGACTAAAACTGCAAGATGATAAAATACGACGCTACAAATATACTGGAACAACGTTTAAAATCGCTAGGAGATCGAGTTGAATTTAGCCTACAACGTGGAACAGTTCTATTAGGAAAACATCAATATGCCGTAACGTTGGTGATAGGTGCCTTTGCGTATGAATGAACCGGTCGTCGTATGAGGCCTAATGACTGGAAGATTCAATTGTCGTTGACATCGCGGCCCATCTATGTACGGTGAGTAATTCGATTTGCGGGCACGGGCACAGTCGAGATACAAAAATAGCGTATAGAGCTCTAATGGAGATTGAAAATTGAATGGCAGTCTTAAGTTTTTAGTTCGGGGAAGAGATGACGCAGGATCGCCAGGTAGTGAACGGTGGCTGCGAGGGCGACGAACACGTGCCAAATGGCGTGGGCGAAGGGGATCCGCCCGTCCGACTTGAAGAAAAACACCCCAATAAGGTACAACATACCTCCCATCTTGAGATCCTGCATCGCCGGGAACTGGTGCTGTAAATAAAGAAAACCAATGATTTTTATAATGCTACTTACTAGCTGACCCCGCAAACGTTGTTTTGCATATAAGTTAGCGAGGGTTAAAAATCGACTATTAAATGATAGGGGTTGGTGATAGAAGGGTGACAATTTAGGGTTCTATGACTGTATTTTTTGATGCCAGATTATTGAAAAATAAAAATAAAACTGTTAGGTGTGTGTGGACAACCCTGATCACTTTTACTTTTTCTCTCGTTTAGTATCACTCCACCTGTAGACGGCTTTGAAGGAAACACTGCTTCGTTAAAGAAAACACAAGAACGCGTTAAATGCCTCTATCTAATCGCGATGTTCTACAGCGGAAGTTTCTTAATTGAGATCAATTAAGGCGTCAGTCAGTAATTGCACCCCAATCAAATTATAGAGCCTCGAGGAAATAGTATGGCTACTAAAGACTCAAGTTACGTTGTTCAATATCGGCGCTTGTATAGTTATACCTACATTGTAGATGGTTAATGTAGGTAAGTAATTATTCAGCTAAATCTAACCTCTACCGGTTTTAAACTTCGATTATAAGTACTATGTACTTGTAGCTACACTCGTACATGATTATAAGACAGAATCATCTCTAGAGTTACAAAAAGTGGAGGGATTCGAATAAATTAACAATAACAATACATTTACCGAAAGTTAGCATTAAACAAACAGGACGCTTTGTTAAATAGTTGCTGTCACTGCAAGTACCTATGTACGTAAGTAGCTTGTGCATAAATACATCTCAACGATATAAATACGAAGATCTGTGAGTAGCGTATACAAACTGAACCAAGAATCCGTGAACTTGTCAACTTGACCAGCGTTTACTAACAAATGCATAATGCAACTGCCCGTTAGATATTCCTTTCGCAACACCGGCCAACAATAAAACGCGTTTTAGCAAATGAAACAAAGTTTAAAACGATTCAGATTTTAAATTTTTCAGACATCGTTTTCGATTCGTGCTTTATTTTATTTCTATAGGGAGTGTAAAAACGTTGCGACTGTACTTTATGATGTTAGTTTCGCCCAAGTTTTTATTTGTTCCACAACGTGTGGAAAGCTAGAAAACATTATTATTCCTAGCAATAGAGCAAATGATGGCAGACATATTTTTTACATTAAAGCTGGGTAAACACAGTCATAGAAGAAAGTTTATTGGTGTGGCCATATCATTATCAAAGGTGAATGTGAGCCTTCATGTAGGTTTTCTATTATCCCGGTTTGACCGTACATTTCAAATAGACCCCAAAATCACAAACCATTTACTGCGTACCCTTTACTCTTTGACAGGTTCCATTGTTTACAGATGGCCTTCGCCACGATATTGGAAACATATTCGTTGAAATTCGACAGTGATGGATCGTGCTGGATACGAAAATAAACTTTCCGTATTAGAAAACTTTTGACATTAGGAAAGTTCCGCTGGGACTTTATTTATTTGTTCTTATTCGCATTCTGAAGTCTTTTATCGAAGATGCCGCAAATGTTATTACTGGCAGTTTCCGTTATTATTCCGTTATTCCATGAACCTAACATACCTGTCTACCTAAACTTACTGTGTAACATTAAAATTACATGGATTTATGTAAAATAAATTAGAAAGTAACATCAAAATCTCCAGTTTAAAATACTATTTAGAAATCGATACATCCGTAACAAAACCAGATTAGCAAATTGCATGTCACCATTATGTATGGAGCTATGAACAATGCCAGGTGGCTGTCGCGTAGCCAACTTTAGGGTCGTACACTCTACGTAATACTCAAGAATACTTCAGATAGGAACTGGAAAATAACTTATTTGGGAAATAAATAATAATAAATTTGAAGACAGCCGATTTCGCCAGTAATCCTAACATATTTTCCGTAAATCGTATATAATTTTACAATACATCCCATATTTACATTGTTTTTGGGGAAAAAAAGGATTTGTAAACAAAATGCGAAATTATTTAAAATTAAACTTAAAAATTGAAATATCTCAGAAACTAGCCATTTCCGGCTATGGTGAACGGCAAAATTAACCGCAAATAAAAACTTCTTTCACCCAAAGTTCTTTTTTTGCCGTATTGTATCGAATTACCAATAACCCTGTATAGTAGCACAATATTATTACCTGTGGTACTAGATATTATGTTTTGGACCCTACATTACTAAGCAGGGCATTATCCTGTGCGACTATTGTAACCCTAAGGGACTATTGACCTCTATCTAGGTTACTAACCCCATTTAATCGAGTAATCTGATTCACCTAGATACAAGCATTGTTAACAACACAATTAGCTTACTTATAAAACTGTAACAAATTACCATATTGCACTATAACTTAGTACTATTGTATTGCACACTGCCTTAATAGGTCGAATTATTTACTTTGTACCTATGAATAGAGCTGATAAAACTTAATTTGAAGAAAAACATTCAAAAATCATCGAGGAATAATGAAACCATCCATTTGATTTAGTTTGCTAGTACCTATTTAATACTTCGTGTAAATTTAAAGTTTCTACAAATAATTTCGAATAGAAAAATCGACAAACCGCCTTACGTTATGCACATCGGCTGTATAAACACCGAATCCAAAAATAATCAAAATACCTACTAAAATACGCCACTAGCTCTTAGATAAAATGGCTTGTTCTAAGTAGGCGTGTTTCAGCTTTTAGGTCAACTTTCCACTTAAGCTCGAGATCGCGGGCAAAGCAATCGATTTTCATTCTTAGGCAGCTTTTCTGCCTTCATAAAACAATGTTTGTATTTGCACAAAGACCAAGCAGCCAGTGTTAAGATGAATCTACGCTTCGAATAATGCAATGGTAGTACGCTTTTTGTACCTTTACTTTCGATATTAAAACTGTCCAAACGCTTTGTCTAATCTATCTCTCTAACCCTATACACATCAAGACTTAAGTATCTAAATTCTAAATGTCTCAATTTTTTCTCATAGTAATTTATCTCGTAAATGCGTGCTAAGAATCGCTATGAGTTTATCATAACTAAGGTAACATTTATCCTTTGGATTCGCATCCACTCCCTTTAAGTAGGGGTCATCGATCGTAAATTTAATGGTTAAGTGGCATATAGATGCGAACTCTTTGAAATGTTGAGGTCAATTCTATAAAAGCATTGCAAACTTTGACCTACCTATCAGCGCTGATCGCGCGCCGACCTTACCCTGCCATTATGATATTGATATTATTGAATGACTAATTCATTGGAAGTGATGTCCATTAAACTAATTCTATTATAAATGCCATTTGAACCATATTTTCCAAAAGAATATGAATCTTTCTTGCAGTACAGTTAAATTTATAAGCTTCAATCTTGGAACGATTAGGGCATCTAGCTATTGATTATGCGGAGTACCTACTTTTACAATATTCTTTAACATTAAACGAAGAAAAAAACGTTTGAACTTCAGACCAATTCTAAAACACCACTTTGTATAGTAAGAAAATTAGACTTTAAAAATTCTACATCTCAAACGATTCTTTTCAAAAATGATAAAAATTTTGAAATTAAGATTTTAAAAGCGCTGATGAACATAAAAATAATAGCACTAACACGTTTTAGGTCGATCTAAATTAAAAAGTAGTTAGGTATGTAAAAAATAAACCCTTTTACACAACTGCTTTGAGCATTCTTTAGTAGTAGAACAAAACACAATACTTACAGCGTTGCACAATTAATTCAACATGCAATAGTTTAATGATTTAGAGGAAAGAGAAAAAACGTTTGGCCTATATTCGGAATACACGGCATCGTTTAACCATGTTATCGTAAAAAACGAATGTAATCACTCCTTCTCTATTGGGAAATCATTACTAAATCGATTCTGGCATCACAAATTCGTTTGGCATTTTATACATATAACGTTGCTTCCAATTTATTTAGGTTCCAATGTTAAAGCATTCCCGAGAGCCTTAAAGCTTTCTACCCAAGGAACAAAATTAATTAGAGTAATTATTTGGAGTCATAAAAAAAACACAACGAATATTTTATAGCATGTTTGGTTTTGCACGTGACCTTTCGAAAAGCAATGATTAATCCTTTTTTGAAAATAAACAATCTCATAACTCCAACATTCATTTCAGATTATTTTTATGAGAGCTGTATAAGAACACTGATAGCTAAAATCGAAATAGGTTAACTAAAAAACAAAACAAACAAACAAATAGGTTTTTAAAGGTGCTAGGTATTTATGTGCCTACTTTATTCTGTAGGGAGAAATTTGCAAAATCGATTTTGCCTCGGTTTGGATATAATAGTACTCATTTACAAAACATTGTGAATATCTATTACGTTAAATCCAATCTAGATTGAGGAATAAAATATAACCCAAAGGTATCGAAAGCCTCTGAGCCGAGAAGTAAATCGGTTTGATGTAATATTCAAGCTCTGGGCCAAGACGTGCTAAGTATAAAGCATTGATAATTCTGCCAATCTTCTGCTGTGCCAAGAACTTTCAATTTTGCTGGAGAAATTCAAATTAAAGCAAGAACAGAACAGTCGCGTAAAACCTTAAATTTTGCTTATGTTATAAACGCGAAAGCTTTATTGGTATACAAATGCCATATCGGTAGATACCTATATCATATAGATAATGTTTGTGCAAATAATAGTGACAGACGCAGAATACATAATATCAATTTTGTAAAGGAAAATCTTATTTGTAATAAAACTGAACAGAATGTAACTAACAAACGTAATGTAAAGCAACACACCATATTCATTTTACTTATGAGGCATAAGATGCTAAGAGAAAAGGATTTACTCGTAAATTCTACACAAACAAAGAACGAAATAAGCCGTTCCTAGCCTTATAAAATTTACGTACTACACACCTACTACACACCACTCAGTCACATGCACTTAAAATAGCTAAATACCTACAGCAAACTAATATGTATTCTCGAATACCATAAAAAATATCTTTTATGCTGCATAAAATTTGAGATATATTTTCTTATTTAAGATTTTATAGAGAGGACAGGTGTCTAATCCATTCCAGCCAGCGTCGGCTTTACGTGACAAAGACATTCTCGACAACGTGCTTTTCTTTACAATATTAAAAGACATGGACAGTAAATACAAAAGACCATGCAACAGTGCTACACAAGTAAGCATGGAAATAAGCAAGCATGAAAACAACAAAAAGGACGAACAGGATCGCCGCATATTGTACCGCTCGACTCGTGAAAGATCTGCTAGGTGATGCCGAGGACTGCGAGCAGCCAGATCGTCCACCTTAGCCACGGGAAGTAGTAATACTAAACACGCACCATGCAACAGTACTAAACAAGAAAGCATGAAACTAGCAAGCGTGAAAGCAACAAAAGGGACGTACATTTGAGGTGACAATGATCACCGCTGGCCCCAAGCCCATGACGAGGTACAGAAGCAGCTCGAGCATCTTGTACCGCTCGTGGAAGATCTGCTGGTAGGTGATGCCGAGGACTGCGAGCAGCCAGATCGCCCACCGCAGCTCGCGAAGCATCCAGCAGGAGAGCGTGCCGACCGTCAGCCACGGGAAGTAGGAGCTCGCGATGAATATATAGATCATGGCGCGGTCGCAACGGTGCAGGAAGTGTTTCATTTTACTGCGAAAATTAGTAAGCTTTAGCATGATCGTTTAGTTGGCTGTGTGTAGGGCGGTATGCGAATGTACAGCGGCGAGTGACTCAATTAAAATATGACAACATAAATTTATATAAATTTATTCAATGCAAATGAGGGTATTAATCCATTAAAAAAGCTCACAAAATGTGATAGATTGGAAAAGTGTTCAATTACCAGTGGTGTCAAATGTCGTGTGAAAGGATGGCACATCTTTAACCCAATTGACAAATAGGTAAAAAATTCTTCAAGGATAGTTCACTGATCTATGGCATGTGCGCGTATTATTTTTATAGTGACGAAATCAAATTACTGATCTCTATCAATGGAACATAGTTATACAACTAATATCAATATAATTTTCGGAAAATTAGTCTGCAGAGGAAGTTCATTACTATCCATATATTATTTAATGTTAGAATAATAAGCTTCCCGGTTAAGGTCACCACTTTTTCGCAAAATTGAAATTATGTCTAAAAGGTAAAAAAATAAATGTAGGCACATATACGCTCATAACTTTCAAATGATATCGTCTGCAATTCTTGCAGCAATTATAATTATTATCCTAATTGTTTCATTAGGAGCATTTAATATTGGTGTTTTTACTATCTTAAATTTCATTCAAAAAGGAACTTAAGAAGATAGGCATTTTTATTGTAGAAAACATACCATCATTGTTTGGACATCTATAAGCTTGTTAAATCACACGGCCTCTTAGAGGCACAAGTCGGCCTCACACTCAGTCCTATCGCTTGCACGTAATAAGCAATTTCCTGTGATCTGCCAATCTGGCCTTGTAAAGCCCATACATGTGTGTACCTACTCTAAGCAAAGCATTCTTTTAAAAGACACTTCAGTTTTCAAAAAACAGCTCAATATTAGTCGTTTCGACTACATTCTACTTTTGGTGAGATGCTGTGAGATTTCGACTCGCTCGATTCGCTCGACCCCTTTCCCATAACCCTATACTCGTATGTGAATAAATTGTTTCCAGTTTTTTTTAGAAACTTTGAGAAAGTTTTCGTTTTCCGGTGGCTGAAGGACGTAGCATGCTTGCATACCTTTTCAATAATATACATCGTTATACCTACCTACGTCACGTTTTTGAACTAAACTTAACCTTTACAGCTGAGCTATTTACAGCATCCGGTGAAGTGCTGCAAATTGAAAACATAATACAGCACATTAATTCATGAAAAAAACTTAATGCGATGCGCGACCTTGTGGACTGTGGTAGACGTGAAACAACGTAACGTAGGTAACCTTCGCAGAATAGTTATTTACAGAAGAGCCCTTTTGCGACCCTCGGATCGTGTACCGAAATAAAAAATATTTGGAGTATCAATTAAAACTGTTTGTGGTTTTACTATAAGCCCAAGAGGCTAGTATACAACGGACCGATTATAATTTTATTTCAATGTAGTAGAATACACTTACGAAGCTTGAGCATCAAGTGGCCTGCAAGCTCAAAAATATAAAAATCTAAATAAAATATCATAATTCAGGTTCATAATAAAAATATGTTGTGTCTGATTTAAATACGTTATCTGAATCAAAATACATCATACGTTACGTCGCCAGAAATGTAAACTAAACATTTTTGCCTCAATTTTTTCTAACAGATGTAATTAATTCTGAATTTAATCAAAAAGTTATGTACACAGGTATGGTACGTATATTAAGTTGACGTATCCCCTTAACTCGAGGCAGACTATTTGTATGCATATTCATTTTTATAAAAATAGCACCAGTCGGTTATGCTCGTCACATAATCGATCGCAATAACAAGATTACGAACTGACATAATCGTGTGCAACCTTTTTATATCTCCTCACCACTTGACCACGTGTTTCTCACGACGATCATCACGTAAGGAAAAAGCCTTATAGCGTATCCTCACTTTCTATAATACGGTTGTGTTGTGCGTTGTTGAAAAAATAATGAAGAGAACTTCGTAATATCGTCCTCCTATTTCATGCTATAAAACTAAGCCGAATTCTTGAAGTTTTTTTTACAACGCTAATACTTTAATAGTAGGTACCTAAAGGTTGAAAACCTAATCTTTGGAGAAAATTGGAGAAATTCGATTGGACATTTTTGTATTTGGATTCTGATAGTTTCATTATCATAATACTCGGAATATCATTTCCATTTACTCGAATAAGGGTTTGCGCAAATTCCAATATTTGACAGAATAGAGGTAAAAGAAGCCGTTTCGGTTTAAGTGATTTGCGGATCAACCTTACAGATTATTATACAGTCCTTGGGCCAAAAGATAAGGGTTTATTAGCCTCGAAGTTATAGCTATCGTTAGATTTGATTTACTATTACTATGCGGCCGATGGCAGCGGTGATAGCCCAGTGGTTTAGAATTCGAACTCGAATCGAGGGGTCCGTGTTCGAATCCCAGTGGCACGCACCAATGATTTTGTAAAAAAGTTATGTGCGCTTCATAAAGTTAAATATCACCTGCTGTTACGGTGAAGGAAAACATCGTGAGGAAACCTGCATGCCTGAGAGTTCACAAAAAAATGTTCTCAAAAGTATGTGAAGTCCACCAACCCGCAGTAGGCCAGCGTGGTGGACTAAGACCATCCCTCTCATTGCAAGAAGGAGACCGGACCCTGTAGTGGGTCATTAATGGGTTACTGACACGCGGCCGATGTACGGTATTGTTTCTTAGTTTATTCTTAATACTGTAGGTGTATAAGCAGTTCCTCGAACTCTCGTTATTTGATTAAAGTTTTATTGAACACTATTTACAGTTAAATATTTTTTCATTTTATATCTAAACAAAGGCTCAGCTCGTTGGGGTGTTTATTTGAATATTGCTTCATTTTTTCTCATCTAGTTGAACAGCAAATAAATTTAGTCGTAGGAGTAGGATAGCAATATTTTATATCAACATTTTACTTACTACTAAATTGTGGATGCCGATTTAAATACAAGATAAGATTCTCTGAGGTTATTACTCGTCATTTACTCGTACATGAGGTAAAAACTAGCAAAACGGGTCTGTCTCACGTCGAGTTAAGTAAGAAGGTTAAACATACCTAGGTATATCTTATAATTATTACATAATCAGATATCTACGTAACAACTCCTAAGCAATGATGATGAAGATGTTAAGACAGGTTACTCGTTGTTATTTTTAATTTAATAGGTATATTTTAAGGTCGACTAATCGAGGTCCAGGTCTTTATAAAATTAAATATCACACCTGCTGTTACGGTGAAGGAAAGCATCGCGAGTAAACCTGTAAGTATGACTGAGAGTTTACAAAAAAAGTTCTCAAAGGTATGTGAAGTCCACCAACCCTCAAGGTGGACTAAGCTAAGGCCTACATCCCTCTCATTGTGGGAAGGGACCCGACCCCGTAGTGGGTCATTAATGGGTTAGGTACTGACAATCGAGGTCGATCAAAGTAGTCTAGCTAAATCGACACAATGTATGATAGGGTCTATAAAAGTATGAAATCCAGTGTCATTGCGATATTCCAGTGCGGATTGGTGTAGAAAGTGAGCGTTTACATTAACAAAATCTTTGTCAATAATGAAACCCGCCACTATGGGATTGACATAAGACACAATATGTAGGTACATAATAATACATAATACACTAGAAACAACCAGCCAGCTATACACCTATAAAATTCTTGTTTTAAAGCAACAGCATTCCTTCAGACGATAACCCAACTGGATTTATGTTACGCAGATTGTGTAGTGTGATTGATGTGCGTACAGGGTTACATGACTTTGCGACGACACAAAAACTTACGTGTCATCATAATAATATTAATGTACTTGCACGATGAGACAGCATTGTGCACGTTTGCGTCTGAAGGAAATCCCACGCGATAGCTGTCTCGTTATGAAAATGCTTTGCGTATAACGTTTGGGCACCAGGGTGTCATGAGAGTAGATTACTTAGTCTGAAGTGAGGTAAATGGAGCTTGCTGGAATTGCTTGGATATCCGCAAGATGTGGAGGTTGTTTTTCATTTGTTGATATCTAATTTTAATTTGATTCTGTACATCCAGATACCAACAACAGACTACGGTGACAAGGAAGATAGAGGGCGTTGACGGAGACTGAAATCTGTTCTGTATCGGGAGTCGGAACTATAAAAGCGCAAGGGCAAGGACTCACGTCTCAGATCTACAGCAGCACACGGAGTGGAAGGTGGTGGACACGGCAAACAAGAGGCATAGGGCGAGTCCGTACACGACGGCGGCTATGGCTTGCGGCGCGTTGACGGAGCGCGTGAGCAGCTCCCGAGCGCCAAAAGAAGCGGGCGCCACGCACAGCGCATGCGTGCATACGTTCGCCACGTTCTCCACCTACGACAAATTGAGAAAATGATAAAGCTTTTAACATTTAATGTTAGGGAAAAAAACAAGAATGTAATGTTGTACTCGTATGTACCTTACCGTAAATTTGGTCCATGTAACAACTGTGTTAGTAGGCGGAGTAAAAGATCTTAGTCAGACCTTCCTAATAACTGACTATTAGCTCACAGGTCAGAGTTTAAATCGCAGTGACACACACCAATGACTGTCTTACAAAATTATAAGCGCTTTATATATAAGATTAAATATTATCACCTGCTGTAATGGTGAAGGAAAACATTCTGATGAAACCTGCAACCTGAAAGCCTGATAGTTCTCCATAATGTTCTCAAAAGCATGTGAAGTCCACCAACCTGAATTAGGCCATCATGGTGGACTATGAATCAATGTGGTGGTCAATCTTTATCATTGTGAGGAAACCCGACCTGGTAGTGGATCACTTATTCACAGACACAAAAATTAAGAACCTTAAGATTATCTCTTTTATTAATTGCATGTCTCATACATTGATAACTACTTATTCAAATTAAACAGTACTGTACTATTGTACCTACTCAAATAATAAATTAACATGGGTAATGTGTATGTGTTACAATCATGTAATGAATGTTACAATGATGATTTTGTTTGCCAGTTTTGGTATAAATTTGGATGACTATTTTTTATTGACTAATTAATTACCTTATGAATTCTTTATTGCACAGAAATAAAATAAATGCATGATGAAATGATAAAGACCTAATAATTAATTATTCTCTAATTCTACAAAACTAAATTAATTTATAAGGAAAGTGGCATTGCTATGGTACTTTCCTTATTAGTTAATAGTCGTGGTTGATTAGAACACCTCTCTCAACTATACTGACAAAAAAAAACAAAATTGCTTACATTCAGAGCAATAAATCTTATAAAACACTTTCTCAAACAACATTGACATGTATGATAACATATTGAGGTCCTTGTAACAATCATGACCACATCCTGGAGCTGCAATCAGTGGTTCACTGGTGCAGAACCGAGTTCAATGTACTGCCACTGGGTTATTGTTTAATTCATTTGGGACATATGGAACATAACTTCACCTTATACATATAAGTATTATACTGTGCTAATGATAAAAATAAGTAATTCGGCAGTGGGATGGTGATTTGTTTTAGAGTAAACTGTTCAGTGGAGAATAAGTAAACAAATAAGAGGTAAGTCGTCAATAAAATGAACAGTGTAACAAAACTTTGCCAGTAATAAAGATATTCAATTGTTAAGTTTTAATACAATTATTTACAAATATGTAAAAGTAATGAATGAGAATAATACTATCAATTTTTTTCTAAAATATGTATTACCTACTTAAGTGAACATACTTCTAAAATTTACTTTTAATGAACAAGAAAATAATGTTATTTTAGTACGATATTCGAGTAGTATCATCGTAATCATATCATCATCAAGTGTATCATCGTAATACAAAAATAAATCTTACCGTAGTTGGAACATACGCCCTGTTGGCAGTGGCTTTCTCGTTCATCCATTTCACAGTTTTAAGCCTCTCCCAGGGGATGTCGCATAGAAAAAGGAGCTTACTTTGGTCGAACTTCGACTTTAATTTCATTATTATCACAGAGAATAAGCTTACGACGTCGCCCATTTGTTGTACGTATTATCAGCATAACACGTTAAATTTAAATGGTCATGAGACCAATAATTGCACGCTTAATATTTTAGTAATGTAACCACACATGTTAGTAATTCGATTAACATTTTATGTTATGGATTCTTTAATTTAGATCTTATTTTGCAAACCACTCCCGCTTAATCGTTCAACACACACACCATTGACACTATACGTGACAAACTGGCTGGCAGCGAGGGAGCGAGTGCCGACTAGTGATTGATGAATAAATTGAATGAACTGATAAAAAACTGACAGCGCTGAGATGCCAGTGTTGCCAGTTGATAGTCATACAATCTCCCCAAATCCTCCTTGATAATATGAAAGAAAAGAATGAAAGTCCAAAATCCAGATTTTTGTAGAGAAACAACCCCCGCAAAAAGCAAAACATATAGGAGACCAAAGAAAAAGAATCATTCTGTGTGTTTCAATTGAATTTGTTCGACATGATCCTTTGCATTCAATTCTGCATCAAATTCTGGCTGGAACTTTGTTCTGGAATTAGGATGCTAATGATGCTAAAAAAAAGAAAGTCCTTTAGAGATAACCATAAATTTGTATTTTGTGGAAATGGTGAAGGATTTATTTTTCGTTTTTTTCCAAATAATTGGAAACACTACTGAATACTTAACTAAAAACATTTATGAAGAGGTTGGTTTAGTGGGAAAAAAAGTTAATGTTAGAAGTAACATAATATATTATTTTTACAAAATCTGGGTTTTACTTAGAATAATTAGTAATGTAACAAGTAACTGATTTAAATAACAATAAAACATGTGCCATTGTTTTAAGTGATCACAATTTAAAATTAATGCCATTACACTATAGAGGAACATTAATAATACTATGGTATTATATGTTAAATAATATATTATTTTGTTATATAACAATGATCAAAGATGCTTGTCTATCTTATATTAGACCCATATTGTGAAGTTTATTTGCAGTACGCCGTTGCTTTCTGCAGTAGGAAAACACAGTTTTGAAAAATGGGAATGCATATGTGGTACACTGCAGTCAGTGAGGCAACATTGTAATGGACTTGTCTGGTCTTATTGACTCTGCTGGTGTTTTATTGGCAAAGCTGACTTCCGAAAAATCAGGAATGCTTAATAAAAAGAACCTCAGAAGTTGCTTTCAAACATTTGCAAAAGCCTCTTGATTTCTGCTATCCTTGCTGCTTGTGCTTGCACTGGAATCATGGCTTGAGATACTTCTTCACCTTTTGCTAAGATTGTGTACATGCTTTTGATATTATTATCCATTGCATCACATGTTTTTCCAACAGCATCTTTGTACACTTCCATATTTTCTGCTGTTAGCGATGAATTGGAGTGCAGTATACTAGATAAATTCTCTATAAGGTTATCTACAGATTGGGCTATCTTCTGTGCTTCATATTCTAGATCATTGAGCACTGTTATATCTATTTGGCCTATTTGAGGCGCCAGTATTTGTCTATACAGCTTTCCGGATGGGGTACTTGAGCGGGAAGCACTAGAACTGCCAAACACAGGCGTTTCACCTCTCTTTGCTATGGGACTAGATAATTTTATTTTAAACTCTAAATCATCTGCGACATAGTGAGTCATATCACCCTCATACCTAACATGTCCATCTATGTCTAAAGGTATTTTATCTTTTTTGCGGTTCTCTGATGGCAAATCATACGGTCTGGAGGGTCCTGGCGCAGATGCCTTGTCCTGCTCTTCTAAAGATTGACCCTGGTCGGAGTGGAATGAGATCTCGCTATAGGAAGCGGTCATTCGAGCTGATATCTCATCATCCATGTCATCTCCATCTTTGCTAGCTTTCTCCTCTACCATTACCTTGTTAGCTTCTGTGGGAGTCACTGAATCGTTAGCATTATCAGTCATGACGAGAAACGCAACACTGACGATAATCTTTTTTAACTTATTAGTAACTTAAAATTAAAATGACGATTTTAAATCTTTCTTAATAACTTTGGGACTGGGATATAGTATACTACTTACTCCTAACCTATTGTTATTTGATATTCAAACTCAAAGCAAAACTTTTTATTAACAACTATTTAATATTTTATACACAATTCATTTTAAAATTTTAAATCCTATACTTTACTTTTGTATTTATTTCTGTCATGACAATTGACAATTTGATTGACATTTCAACTGACAACTTGACATTTTTCTATTCAAGATATTTCATGCCAATATGCCATGAAATGCAATGTTTTCAAATCTTACTTTTTGTATTATAACAAAATCAGAAGAACGAAATATTTTTGTTGAATAATGGAGATTGTAATTTTTGGAATGACCATATTTTACTCCAGTAAAATTTAATACTTCGTAAAAATAATCATGAAGCTCATAAAACATACTTCAAGGTCGTGTCGTGTATCCAAACATTTCAAAAAATGTCAAATTTGCGGGAATTTTTGACAGTTCTCATGTCAATAAAAACATCGTAAACGTGAATTCATTTTGAAATTGGCTTTGATTTATGTATTTGAGAGATTATCTCTTGAAGTTCTTTTTAAAATTGATTTGATGAGAGGTAAGGGAGGCCCTAGTGGTTATTCCATCGTTGAACTTAAAAATATGCAATTCATTAATGGCCACGAGCAGTCTGTTCACCCGTTTAACATGGCGCTCTCAAACGACATGTGCGGAAGATAACGTTCGTCCTTTGTCGTGTTAATTTCTATTTCGAGTGCTCAATTGGGCCCGGATTCTTGGTATTGTTTACCACGTAACATTTTCTCCTATTACATAATCATTCCGAGGGCTTTAATGTTAAAATACGGTGTTAGTCGGGGGCATTGAAATGGTGAAAACCCGTCGAAGTAACGGAGAGAACGGAGAGGTTGACGATGTGAATTTTACGTTAAACGACGTCGGCAGCGTGTCTGATGAGAAGGTGAACAGTTCTCATTCATATAAGCTTTCATTAAAGGTCCCTCTATGTCGTTTGCTTTGTCTGGAATGTGTACATAGTGTACAAGTACAACTTCCTGTCCCCATTTCCTCTATTTGGTACTTACGCGATTGCACGTTGTTGCATGTGCTTTTAGAGCTTTATGAAAGACTATTCCTTCAATGGGAATGAAATCCGTATTAAAAATTGCACTGTCATTGTGTAATAATGGTAATAAGATCTTTCACCTGTGTTTCTTGGTGGCATTCCATAAGGGTGAATGTAAAACGAAGCCAGATTGCATGACTGCAGTTGCAAAGTTTGTGAGCATGCTGTGGGCACACTAAGTGTCCTAAGATTTCCAGCTATACCATATTTCACTTAGTATTTAGTAAAAAATTTATGATAATAAAGCTCACATCATAGATTTTGAATGCTAGGCTATATAACTACTGTTGGTTAGTCTATAGTAGTGATGTAATACTGAGACTCTAATATGAAATAATGTAATTCTTATGACATACATTCTTTGTGGTTTGTTTCTTGCTATGTACTCAAGGATGCCATGTAAATCTCGTTGATTAGAAATACAAACACAAGTTTTAATATGCATCTATATTGAACATGAATTTAGTCTATTTTGTTTAGCTTTTAATATTTCTCACAAATATTCAAACAGCTCTGGAATGAACACACATAACTGTTTACTGCTGTAGAAAGGAAATTAGTTCATGTCTAGAGATATCCAAATAACTAATAACTTTTAACTCAAATAAATATTCTTTTTTGAAAAGAAATCTATATCATACAAATTATTTACCTTGTTCTTCTCATATGGATATAAATTATGGGTTTAAAAGTAATCTCTCTGTCAGTACACTACATAAACATATTTTTATAGAAACTAGAGATCACCAAAATTCAACTATAATTTATTGGAATTTGACACATAACGGAATGTACAATAATGTACATACACATCATGTTTTTCTATGTGTGTATGTCAAAGTATTCAAAGTTATGGTAGTGTGTGTGGCGTGTATTTTTATGAATTTCATGTATTTCTACTGCATTTTATTTATATATATTAGAGTTCATGCATTGTTCTCTATATAAACTTTAATTGTGCCAAACTTAAAACTGCTCCATTTGCATAGTGAGCTGTAAATTGTACCCAAAGTTTTCTTCCCGTATTAATATAAAATTATAGTATATGATATTTTAGGCATCAAATTGGTCACAGAGAGAGTTAAGAAGTAGTCAGTATAAAGTTACACGGAAGATTCAGCGCTGGCCAACCCGCTGTGAGTATGTCTTATTGCTGATCATAGAATATAATATAATTTCGATAAGATCATGATTAAAATCATAAATTACAAACAAATGTGGCTTCAATAAGGACTGAATAACTGTTTTGGGATATAAGCAAGTGTCTAAGGCTACCTTCATATGGTATTGTACTAGACAGTAGACATTTTAAAAGCTTTCAGGGGATATGTCATTTTTGAAAAATTTCAAAGCTATTTTGGCTAAGATTAATCTATTTGTATTGAGTATTTTACGATGTTCACAGATAACCGAAGCCGGCTTCGCAAGCTCAAAATGCCTCGTATAATGTTTCCTGAAAGTGACACTGAACCTGAAAAATATTCTAGAAGGTAAGTTTATTGTTTATTTTTTTTTATTTTTCATTACTATTTATGAACGAGATACAAATAGACAAAGATATTAATTATAATTTCTAATAATGATTAGAATAGAATAGAAGTTGAATTGTCTGAACTCCTATTATCTCTATGCTGTCAGTTACCTTATATTATCATTTAATTAAACTATTGTTTCTAGATCACGTCAAGTGAGAGTTTTCTTTGCTGATGATAATGATTCGACAAATAGGAGTATCAAAATTCGCCGAAACAGGGGACCAAGGAAGAATTATATGGAAGATAGTGAAGATAAACCAATACAACAAAGTATGTATTGTTTTTATACTTATTTTATGTATTTAACTATTGGTAGATTTTAGTGGATTTTGTCTATAGTAACTGTCACACTTGAGCATCAATGATATTTTGTTGTAAAATTCTATGGCACCGCTTCTGGACCAAAACACTCAAGAAAGTCTAATAAGATTTGAAAGTTAAAAGATCAATATTTACAATCAAGACTTGACAAGACAAAGACACTATCCTTTCTCTCATTTAATTTATCTCTCTGGGACTTATTTCGCTCAGTTCTCTTCAGGGTTGCAGCTCATTGCCTTTGTTATCATCTTAATAAGACTCTTCTCTCTTTTAGATGTCAGAAGAAGTTGTCGCAATAGGAAACTCTTGCATCACAATTTTAACGAGAGCTGGATAACAAATGAGTTGAAGGTGAAGGGATATCCGGACCTTTATGGATTCCCAGGGTCAAGCTCTTCCGATGAATACTCATCCGGTGATGAGGCTCGTGTTACCACTAAGAAACTGGTACCGGTATGATCTTTTAGTTATTTTAAATGTGTTTCATATTCTTTATGACATTTCTGTGGCTCAACTCTGACATGTTCTTCATGATTTTCATAACTATCACGCGCTTTGGTTTTGTTATTTAACAGATGAATTTTGGAGTTTCATTTTATAAAGGAGTCGTGTAAAAGACAATTTATACACCATTTTTAATGTTTTATGTGATGTATACATAATTTTTATTGATCATAAAGTTACAGTACACACACTGAAGTGCACACAAGCAAAATGTTTCACGCTTCTTTCGCCAAATATATTGTTAATGTTTATCTTTATATCGACGCATTTACATTTTCCTGTTTTCACTGTAAATATAACACTTTGACTGTTTATAAAACATCGCATTGGACTAGGACGATTCCGGACTATTATTATGCAAATGCTATCATTAAGTAGCCATGAAAATGATATTTGTGCTTTTAGACGCGCAGTCACGCCCCAACTAACACCGACGAGGACACGCAGCTGTCCCGCCGCAGGAGGACCTCGGCCAGATTCATTAACAAAAAGGCAATATGAAACTTTATTTTGTATGATAAATTTTTTTTCTTTTCAATGCCAAATGGCCGGTAAACGAACAGACGCGCCACCTAGTGGTAAGTGGTCACCAGTGCCCATCTACAACAATAGAGCTGTCACTGACACATTGCCGGTCACGAACATAAAAATATTAGACTAGCTGGGTGTTTATTTACTTATAATACATTAAATAACGCACATTTTACTATAGACTCAGGCCCACTACACACATTATTGTGTAGTCGTCATTTATCTTCTATCTATTCTAAATGTTTTTAATGTCATTGTTGTAATATAGACCAACTCTTAATTTCTAACATATTTTATAAGGTATATGTAAATAAAGTGTATCATATGCATGGCTTAACACTTTGGAGAATTTTATTACATTATTATATTTACGTCATGACATGTAATATTTTGAGAATAGGTTGCCCAAGAGACTACATACCTTTCAACCTCCAATGCTGTATGTTCTTCATGCTTTGTGTTTTGGTTGTGGATTAAGATTGCTGAAGATACGTTTTTTGAGGCAAATATCTCATGGCCAGAATTTATAAGTGACAAATTCTGGCCTCCTATCCTATTTGAGGTAGTATGGTGGTGTGTACGGGCTGCACTAACCACTCAATATCAGTTAGTGTGCACACTCTTAGACTATATAAAAATAGGATTTGAAAATAGGATAAAATCTCTTTCAATATCTGCAAAGAGGTTTGCAATGTTTATCAAAGTCAATGCAAAAGCAGTTCTTACAATATAAATCCTATACTAAAACTCAAAAGTCTTGAGTTATAATGTATGTAGGAGTTATAATGTATGACAAGTTCCTTTTCTCCAGGATGCAACAGAATCTGAATCAGAAGAGGAGAACAATCAGACAGTGATAGAGAAAAAGCCAGTAGAAACCAAACAGGAAGATGATAAGATGGAGACAAATGAAACCGAGGAGCCCAAGAAGGAAGGCAAGAGTGAGAGGACGGAACCTCTGGTGGCAGATCCGGAACAGGATAGCGCAAGGTGATTAAAGGCACTGACTATATTTGTTTACTTGTCTGCTATGAAGCGTGCATAGCCCGGCTGCTTGAGCAGATCGTAAGGGATCGAAAAAGTTAAGCAAGCAAGTTAAGCAGGGTTATCGAAGTAAATGCCCGCTTTCGTGTCTCGGAGGGCGCGTTAAGCCTCGGTCCCGGTTGTTATCGATAAGATAGCAGTCGTTAAACATTATCAGAGGCAGTATGGGCAGATTGACAACATCGGATACAGATTGGCCACTAAACCTTTTGTACACTGATTGGATTGCGTTGGAGCACCATGCTAGTCACTTGTCTGCTCCCTTTTAATAGCACACTGTAGGGTTGGGTCTCCTCTCACAAAGGATTACAAGAGGCATCTCGGATCCAGGCTTTAGGGTGCCTTTCCACTGACAAGGAGCTGGGTGCAGTGGCAAGGAACAGACAGTAAATGTGCCCTAGATCACCATGCTGGCTAGTGCGGGTTGGTGGACTTCACATGGCTTCGAAAACATAATAAAGAATTATCCATGGCACCTGTAACATAAAGAATAAAGAATTTAATTTTTTTCTTACATTAGGCAATACTAACTAATTATTTTATTCCCAGTAACCAAGGACCAGCAAGATCAACTAGAGGGAGAGGTAGGAGGGGGCAGAAGAAAGAAGATAGTCAAGAAACAGGTACTCTCATAAATAAGTATTAACCTCTTATACCTCTTTATACACCTTCCACCCGTCCACCCTTAAATTTCTAACCAACGTTTTTGAGACCCTCAATCTTGACCACCCATTCAGTATTTTACCTATTCATTTACTGCTGGTAACAATATTTTATTGCATTGTTTAGTTCCCAAGCGACAACTGTTATTTCAAAGCAATTAAAATGTATGTTGGCAATCAGACTGTATCTGTCTCTATCCATATCCAAGGATCGGTAATTGAATTTATATCGTTACAGCATCAGAATCATCCTCTTCGGACAGCGAACTTACACTGGGCCGCCAGCCACGCCGTTCCAAACGCACTCGCAAGCCAAAACCTGCCTTCGTACAGATAGCACCGAGGGAGACTAGAGGACGAGGTTAGTTCTACTGTTTAATATAGTACACATCAGTCTATGAAGGCAATGAGCTGATGAGCAATGTGTGTTGTCAGTCATGATGTAAAGATCTGACACTTACAGTCTGTTCGGGTTTAGAAAATAGTGATACATGCTTGTCACTCAACATAGCCACACCACCTCTTGTTCACTTAAATATCATTGTACAACTTTAATTGCAGGTAAAACATTCACAATCAGAAAGAAACCTTATAGTTTAAGAGAGAGAAAGCCAAAAATTTTACGTAGGAAGACCATCAGATGTGAGTATAAATCTTAACCACTTTTTTGTTTCCAACCAGTGCTGTGATAGCCTCAGCTGGAGAGGTCCGGGTCTGAGTCCCAGTGGCACCTATAAGTTTTTTGATACAATCGTTATGCAAAAAAAAAATTAAACTGACATCAAAAAAGTATGAAATAAAATTTGTTACATACTTTAGGCCTTTAATTAATTATGTAATTAAAATTTTTTTTTCATAATTTTTAGTTTTAAGTCCATATCACGGAAACTACTGGACCGTTTTGGAGAACGAACACGATCCGTCAATTAGTTTCGGAGATATGCGAGGACAAACATATCTACATACATACAAACATAAATACATACATACACCCATAAAATTCGGTATTCTTGTTTGAAGCCGTAATAGACCAACATATGTAAAAATTAAGCAGTTTTGAGAATATTACGTCGAATTGATAACCTCCTTTTTTGAAGTCGGTTATAAAAAGCTGTTGTAACGGTCAAGTAAAACCGTAAGAGGAAACCTGCATGTTTGAAAGTTCTCTATAATGTTCTCAAGGGCATGTGAAGACCACTCGCGCACACTTCGCACTACTTGTCATCATGGGTTGTATTATAGCTAGCTGGGATACAAAGTAATTTGGTTCTTATGTCTCTTGATTTAGAGTGCATAATGAGTTTACGACTACAGTGGGACATGTTTTCAGCGCAATCGCCGTCTACTACCAGCAGCAGCAGCAGCTCGTCGAGTTCTGACACTGAGGAAGATCTAAATGTTTCCATGAAAAATAAGACCAAGGGCAGGTAATAAAAAATCATAAAATTATACTTCCTTCAAGTAATATTTTACTACAATTATAATTGATGCGAATGTTTGCGAGGGTGTGTGGCTTGTGATGCTACTCTTTTATACAAAAACGGTTTTACGTATTTGGATAAAATTTGGTTTAAGTCACATATAATATTTTATGGCAGTATGCAGGCACAGGTTATGTTTTTAATAAAATATTTTCTTTCTTTTTACAGACAAAAATCAAAGTCCAACGATGACAAGAAAACTGATAGAGCCTTAAGAGACATTCAACCACTCGAACTTGATGGAAAAATCAGGTTTTCATCGGTATGTGTTATTGAAGCTTGCCCTTGTGTATTACAAAACAGAGTCATTGCCACAATCCTAAGGATGTGCTTTTATTTTTTTGAACAGATAGATTCATACATCATTCACGTTCACTTAGAAAATTTTCAGTAAAACTGTAAATTTCTATGCATGATTTTCTTTCTGTTCTCCTTTGTTTTTCACTCACAATACAAATTTGATTTGAACCACAGGTGGGCGGCCTGGAAGAGCACATAAAGTGTCTCAGAGAAATGGTCCTATTCCCGTTGATGTACCCGGACTTATTCGACAAGTTCAAGACGCGACCAGCCAAGGGAGTGTTGTTCCACGGCCCTCCGGGTACCGGGAAGACGTTGCTGGCGCGGGCACTGGCGAACGAGTGCAGCTTGCTTGGAGGGAGGAAAGTGTCGTTCTTCATGCGCAAAGGGGCCGATTGCTTGAAGAAGTGGGTCGGGGAGAGTGAGAGGCACTTGAAGTTGCTGTTTCAGCAGGTGAGTTGCAAACCTACCTAAGGTATACTTTCTCGGTCTCAGTCACAGAGCTTTCTACCTTTTTGTTTGGCATGACCTATAGATTAGAATATACTGGGGAGAACATCAAGTATACGCAATGCAGCTTTTGGCTCCAACCGCATATGTCCCAATATCGTTCCCTACAACATGTAGCATTCTCCACAACGCTGCTGAAATGTAGAATTGGTGGAGAAATCTCCAATGGTTAAACAAGGTTTAACAACTGTTATCTTTTTGACAACAACTAAGCCCAAGGGCATAATAAATCCTCCTTTAATGTGGAGATATTCAGATTTTTTTAGGAACTAGGAAAACAGGCGAACTGATCACCGGGTGGAATATGGCCACCATTGCCTATGTACATGGGGAACACTTGAGGGGTTGTCATTGCGTTGCTGGCTTTAAAGGAGTGTGAGTCTTTTTATACTTTGTAAAATCTGTGTCACAGTCCCTTGTCATAGTTATATATTTGCAGGCCAGTAAAATGAAACCGTCCATAATCTTCTTCGACGAGATAGACGCGCTCGCGCCGGTACGGAGCGTCCGTCAGGAACAAGTTCACACGAGCGTCGTTGGCACGCTGCTGGCTGAAATGGACGGCGCTTGCGACAGGTAAGGTGATGAGTGGAAGACTGAAAAATTATAAAATTATATAGAAAAGAAATTACAAAAATAAAAATGAGAAGTATGTGTCACCAACCCTAAAATGACTTAGTGCACAGGCGGTTTCCTCTCAAAATGAGTAGGGGACAGGCCTTTGTATGTATGCCTTAAGTATTTAGTAGTAAAAAGTAAGAGCAGCATTGATTATGCACAGAAAAAAATTGATAATAACAGCATTGATACACAGCGCTGCGAGCATTGTTAATAAATAAATATAAGTTTCTGTTTGCTTATTTGGACTTTTCTAGAAGAGGGAAAATATACTTTAGCAGATTTTTTTTAATATCAATTTGATATCGATATCAATAATAATCAAAAATATCAATTTGATTTTTTTTATATCGGTTTTCCAATGGTTTAATGAGCCATCTATATTTATAAGCTCTTTGAAGTTTAAAAGCTAGACCATTTCTTCCAGGGGCGAAGTTATAGTAATAGGGGCAACTAACCGCTTGGACGCTGTCGATCCGGCGCTCCGTCGGGCGGGCCGCTTCGACAGGGAACTACACTTTCCCCCGCCCCACGCCGCCGCCAGGAGAGATATACTGGAGATATACACGAAAGACTGGAGGCCCAGGCCTAGTGAGGACATGTTGGACCATATAGCGGACATCACCAATGGCTATGGAGGTGAGTGTCGGCCCTAAATATCAGAGGTAAAGTAATTTTATAGGTTTAAAGGTATTTAATAGGCTTATACTTTTTAAGTATCTTTATAGCCATCTGTTAGGTGTTTAAAACCCCACTTTTAAGTCAAAATAGGATCACCCTTTAAGTGGAGGCCTGGTGAGAAGCCATACTCAGATTTTGTTATCTGGGAATTTTGTGTGCCAGCGATGTAGGAAATATCGATAGCGTGATTTAGGATACCCGTGGTGCCATCTCTTGGGACTATTAGTAGTTTGTTTCTACCAATGTGCATACTTCTGTGGATTGCTCACCGCTGCTTGGATTCATTTAATTTTTTTTTGTTACAGGATCTGATTTAAAGGCGTTGTGTTCAGAAGCAGTATTAAAAGCTTTAAGAAGAGTTTACCCGCAAGTGTATGAGAGTGAACACGCCCTAATAATTGATCCAAATAATGTAAGTGGTGTCTTTTATTATTGCTTAAAAAATATATTTTTTTACTTCATAAAATAACATTATAAAACAGGATCGTTCTCTTGCTTGTCAATCTTCTTTTGTATCCCGCTTCTGGGTTATTAGTTAGTATTATTATTTATTTATTTATTTAATATTTCTGTACACAACACACAAATTAATTAAAAATACATACAAGAGACATTGGTACACAGGTTCTGCTTATTTCAATTTGAAATTTCTTCCAGCAGTCCTGGGGTAGGAGAAATAATATTATCAGTTATTAGTTATTAATTAATCTCTCCAGAGAAGTGGTGTAAACCACACTACTACAATGTGAATTGGTAGAAATATGAGCTGACAAACGCAAGGGTCGCCTGGCTAGGCTTCTGTGCAACCCATTAGTAACCCATGGCAGGGTTGCGTTTCCTCACAATGAGAGGGATGCCTACATCTTAAGTCAATCAAAATGTCCTAGTGGGGGTTGGTAGACTTCAATAGTCCTTTCCTAACAAGTGTTACAATCTACATCCAATGTCTTACCGTGCAATGTTGTGTGTGTGGAATGGATGTGTTGCTGTCATTTACTGTAATATTCCAGGTAGAGGTAACCCAGTCAGACATGAAGGCAGCGATGGCTGGGCTAGTAGCGGCGGGCGCTAGATCGTCTCCGGCGGCGGCGCGGCGCTTGTTGGTCCACGAAGCCGCATTGCTACAAGCACAGTTGAAGGCAGCAGCCGCCATGCTGAACCAAGCTGCCCCATTGCACGCTCAGCCGCCGGCCCGAGATCAACCCAGGTGAGTTCCTTTACAGCTCAATAAACAAGCTTTGAGACAGGGGTAGGTCCCTTGCCTTGATAGCTGGATCACGAAGCGGCGTTATGGGAAGCGCAACTGAAGGCAACCGCTATGCTAAACCGTGCTGCAATTTCAGGTAAGTTTTATACTTTTAAGCTAAGTAAACACGTTTTGAAGGTCAGATGCAGCTTACGTGTGCTTAGTCTTTAATAGATCCTCCTTGATATCGGGCGACCTTAAGGAGTATTTAGCTTTACTGGAACTACGAGTAGCTTTACAGGAACGGGTGGTGTAGAAAGGTGGGGGCTTAATTAAGCGATCTATAAATACAGTATTTTTTCAGCAATACACATAGCAGTGTTATTGCAGAAAGCTCACTGTTTTAAAGCAGATATCAATATCACATATCTAGTTAAGTCTGCAACTGACGACCCACTAACTGACTGACTTGCTAAGATGTTACTCTCATAGTTGTAGCTAAATTCGTCGTTTAGAAATAAGGACACAAACAATAACCCGTTTTAAGGGCTAACTGTAATCCTTGTTACAGGCAACCAGACCTGCCTCAAACCTCCAACGTGCTGCTCATCACGGGCGAGTGCGCGGACACGCACATCGCGCCCGCGCTGCTGGCGCAGATGGAGCACTGCACCGTGAAGGAGCTCAGCATGGCGACGCTGCACTCCGCGCTGGTGTTCACGCAGGAGCAGGCGATTATATCTGTGAGTTGTGCTGTTTTACGTGTATTGTTAGAGAAGACAATACATGACTAGAATTTATGGATTGTAGACATTAGCTTGTCCCCATGGTTTGGTCTACAACCTGACCAAAATTGACATTTTGTTAAACAAACATACCTGACAAAATTGAAAATATGTTTGTTGGAAACAAATTTTATAGGTACCTTACTTAAATATACCTTACTCCTACCCGAAATATGAGGTCATCCTTAGAAGGATTAGGTCCAATTCAATGATTCTTCTTTCTGTTTGCTTAATTAAAGGAAATTATAGTTGATACCACGAATGGCACGCCCCAGCGCCCTTTGAGAAATGATGAGTGTGTGAAAAAAGTGTGTAAAATGTTTCAGTACCTACTGTAGGTTCATTTATACATTTTGTTATGAGTTCCGTCGACTGATGTGTGTCATTTCTCATTCCAGCTATTCTCCGAGTGTCGTCGAGCTGATCGAGGCTGCGTGCTATTCATCCGCGACGTATCAGCGGTGTGGTGCGCTCTGGCGGGCTCCCACGGCGCCGCGCTGCTGCTGCAGCTGTGGCGGGCGCGCGCCGCGGGACACAACACCCTGCTGCTGGCCACCTCCGCACTGCAGCACCGCGACCTGCCCGCCCAGGTACGTCGGCTGGCTGTGTGGCTCATGGGTGTGTGTGTGTGTGTGTGTGTGCACACGCGACGTCACGGCGGTGTGCTGTGGTGTGTGTGGCAGAGTGTTGAGGGCTCAGTGCAATATTAAGCAGACGGCAGCTTTGATATCACAATTTTGGAAACCCTGGGTCAATATATAATTTAAAAAAATATTGTAATAACTCACAGCACTATAAGACAAGCTTAATTGAATCAATACTAACCTCACAATCATAATCATTATTTATTGCATTAACAATCTCTTTAATCCTCTTTAATATTTATTAATTTATTTTCAGCTTCAAGAACTTTTCCCCGTGTACAAAGACTGCATATACCGAGTCCGAGAGCCGACCGCGTCGGAAGTGATCAGCTTCTTGAAGCCGGTACTGACCGAGGCGCCCCTAGAACCGCCCGTTGTAGATAACACTGAACCACCCCCTCCTTTACCTAGGGGTAAGTCAACCCCGATTCACTCGTAGGAAATGCCATTTCTTTTGCCATGTGTAATGTGATCTGAACATTGAATGAGAATGTGGAGCTAAAAAGATAGATGGTTGTTGCTTTGCTTCTGAATATGAAAATCTCAACTGAATCAGTTATTAAAACAAACACAGTTTCTTGCTGTATTTTAATGGTATGATAGAGCTAGAGTAGACGTTGACCAAAACCACACAATACATAATAGTACAAGAACAGAAGACCCACTTTGAAGTCATTCAAAGAAATCTAGACTCTACCTACGATACGATTAAGTTCAATTCAGGTCGCGCAGCGCTTAATCACCTACGCTTAATGTTGCGTCTCTTTCTAGCGCGTAACTCTTACCTTTTCTGATGAAAACGGGGTTGTCTTCTTTTAAAAAATAAATGAATCTAAATCGCTATCTTTATTATAACAATTAAACACTGCACAGTATCTTTTTCTCCATGTTTTAAACAATGCAACGAACAAATGAAGTACCTATATAATCGAAGGAATAACGGAACAAACCTTACGCGCACCTACGTCACTCACAGCTCGCGCGGGAGGCCGCACTGACTAGCCGCTTTGGATAGGCCCGCTGTGCGTAGGTACATTTTCGATACACACACGGGGAGTGGGCCAGGCCTGCCAAACCTGAAACAAACGTATGTCCCCAGCACCCCCGCCGCCCCCGCCCCGCGAGAGCGAGCAGGAGATAGCGCGCCGCAAGCGCAAGGAGGACTACAAGCTGCGGGAGCTGCGCATCTTCCTGCGCGACATCTGCCGCAAGCTGGCGTCCAACCGCCGCTTCTACAAGTTCACCAAGCCCGTGGACTTGGAGGAGGTATGAGTCTACCTTCCAACCCTACCTTGGCCTCGTAGAGATGTCTGGGTTTCAATCTCAGTGGTGCACATTAATACTTTCCTAAAAGATATGTTTATTTATTTATTTATATTACACACCAACAGCAATACATACAATTTTTAGTAGAAGGTTTTATACAATTGGTAAATAGGCAGATATGCATGCCAGTTACAGGCGTGAACAGCATTATACAAAGTGCAATAATAAAGTGAGACAGAGCTTGCGATAGAGTGGGAAATAAAATAACAAATTTAATGTGTTCATCAATTTGATTAACGTTACATCACAAGCTGCTCATGCTAGTAACAACTTAGGATTCTACGTTTAAAATTACATTCATATATTTACATTCATACATTACATATGTTTATGCGCTTTACAAATTTTAATCGTCACCAGCTGTAACAGTGAGGAAAACATCGTGAGGAAACCTTCACTTTTGAGAGTTCTTCATAATGTTCTCGAAGGCATATGAAGTCCAGCAACCCCCAGCGTGGTGGAACCTTCATCCTTCTCATTGTGGGAGGAGACCTGACCCTGACCCAGTAACTGATCTCCAAATATGCATTGAGATTACCAAGATACTCGATATAATTTTTTTTTTAATAATAAATGTTGCCTGGTAACCAAACAGCATTAATTAATGCGTTTTTACTTTCTGGTGTAAGAGTGGCGGTTAGATATCTTCCTGGCCGGTTGACTATGGCTCTGTCACCTAATATCTGTTTTACTTTGTCACAGGTAACAGATTATCTAGACATAATAAAGCAGCCGATGGACCTCGAGACGATGATGACGAAGGTGGACATGCACAAATACAACTGCGCCAAGGAGTTCCTGGACGACATCGACCTCATATGCGCCAACGCTCTCGAATACAACCCCGACAGGTAGGTGCATCATATACATTCACTTGTTTTACGGGGGAGGCTCTTAACCACAGAGTTATATGGACTAGAGGACGCAAGTCTCATTACCTGTATAGAAGCAAGCGTGCCATTTTTTATATAGAAACCAAGTGTGCCATTTCAATAACAAAATGACTTATCGATGAAAAGAAATGTTTCCAGTGTCTCGTCCTCCTTTTTTGTGTAGTTTTTACAACATATAATATTACAAAAAGGCGTTTTTCTCGGTTTTCGATCACGTCTGCGTTCGAGAACTGTATGAAGTGGCGCTAAAAGAAGACAATTAGTCTCATTAGTTACACGCGAAGTACACACTTGTGTCCATATAGCTCTGTGCTGTTAACAATGTTGAGACCAGTTTTCATTGTAAACATATGTTGTGTGACCGTTGCAACATGGCAATGTTTCAAAAAATGTTGACTGCAACGTGTTGACAGTAACTGAGAAACATATTTATGAAAACATATTTATAAATTTACAATAGATATTACAATATTTAGATTTGCAATAGATTTACTTAAAGTTTACAATGAATATGGGGCTTTAGATTCAACTTTTGATAGTGAGGATTCACATATCAAGTGTTTTTTCATTTTAACTGTAACATTAATATACGAGTAGGTTATCATTCTTACATAGAGCACAGTGTGAAATCATGAGGTCATGACCCAGTTATGTGTAAATTATTCATTAATTATAATTTTTTCCCTTGTTTTTAATTTGCTGAATAACTTGTAACTTGTGTTTTGTAACTTTTAACCCCATAGAAATTATATTTCTTGGTGCCTACTCATCTTTTAAGAAAATTCTTATTGAGGCTGGATATCGTAAAATTTCAAAGGCCACTTAACTTCAAGTGACATCACAGTAATATGCTGCATATAAAGATACTGGAAAACAAAATTGTAATACTTCATAGCTCATCACAAAAAAATATTTCAAAGCTTGTTTGTTCTTTCTTTTAACCCTTTCTTGTTTCTTTTCACATTCTCTAGATTTATTCAAAGGGCTAGAGGGATGTATAGGTATGGATATCGAACAATATAATTATAAATTTGTAATGAGTACAAGGTAGTGAGTATAAAAAATGTAATAAAATGTTAATATATTATTATTTTATCATTGGATTGCACTTCCTCTGACCTTTTGTCCGGGTTTATGATTTCGGACATTAGATTGTCATCTTCTTTGCATGTTTTTTGATGTATATTTTGGAAATATTTAAATTTTGGTTAGAACATAGACTTATTTAGTTGATCGATCAATAAGGAGGCTCGTTGTAGTATTCTAGAGATTAGGTATAAATTGAGTTTTTATAGTTACTAGTTTGCATGCTATCGACTTTTGAGTTAATTTTATCTTATTGAAGTATTTAAGTCATTACATTTTGACGCTAAGATTTATTGTCATCAAGTAGAACTATAGTGTAGCTATTGATATAAAAAAAAGTTAAGATCTAAAAGCCATTTGATGGAAAATAATGAGCTATTAGCATCGTAATTATAAGCATAGTATTAAGCATAGGTAGGTTATCAAGTAAAACTTCTTTGAACCTAACAGACGAATTCCTTGCAATGCAGCTCTTCAATATTGATTCTCTCTATCAATCCCCTTTCGTGGCAAAGAAGTTTTACACCTACCAACCGAGGCTATACCGAGTTGCGTAAACCCAAATCTACATAGCAGCATGAACCCTTTTTAAACCCTTGTTAAACCCGTGTGTTCGCTGGCAGGACGTCATCGGACAAGCAGATACGGCACGAGGCGTGCTCGCTGCGGGACCACGCGCACGCGCTCATCGACGTGGAGATGGACAGCGACTTCGAGCTCGACTGCCAGCAGATCGCGCGGAAGAGGAAGGAGGAGGGCGCCGCTGACAACGACCTGCCGGACTTTATATACACCGCGTCCAATTTGCGTCAGTCATTTGTGTTTTGATCGTTATAAACAGAATAGCAATGGGGTAATGTGTCAGTACCCATTGATGACCCACTACAGGGTCGGGTCTCCTCTCATAATGAGAAGGATGTAGGCCGCCGTCCACCACGCTGGCCTACTGCGGGTCGGTGGACTTCGAATGCCTTTGAGAACATTTTTTTTTGTGAACTCTCAGGCATGCAGGTTTCCTCACGATGTTTTCCTTCACCGTAACAGGTGATATTTAATTTCATAAATCGCACATAACTTTTATTACAAAGTCATTGGTGCGTGCCACTGGGATTCGAACCCGGATCCCTCGATTCGAGGTCGAATTCTAAGCCACTGGGCTATCACCGCTGCGGTGGGGCAATAGTGGGTTGGAATCCCAGTGGCACGCAACTGACTTTCTTAAAGATAATGTTCTTAAGGGCTAGAGTGTAGATCTGAGGCTTACATCCATATTATTGTGAGAGAAGACCTGACCCTACAGTTGGTTAAAGGCATTTGTGTTTTTATACTCAAATCGATTCAATCGGACCTCAAATCCCACAAAAACACAATTTGACTTCCATAATTCAGTGTCGGATTACGTGTTTATGCACTTGCAAAACTGGCTCGAGGACGACTAATCGCAACTAGCGGTTGTTGCGCTGCTTTTTTTTTAGTTTGGAAGTAAGCCGCTTCTTAGCAGTGCGATAGTAGTAACCTGGCAAGAAAAAAATACCGGTACTTTTACACACTAAAGTAAAAAAAATGTTAAATATCTGTACCGTTCACAGCTGAAGGCCTCGACCAGACGAACGACAGCAAATCGGCGCGGACTCCGCAGAACGGCGACAAGAGCGAGTGTCCTTCGTCGAAACGCAAGCGGAGGCGGATCAACGCGTGGTCGAAAGGACTCGTTGTGAAGCGACAGAAAACGCAAAAGGTATCCTATAAAAAGAATGTAGCTTAGGTCATTAAACTATTTGATATAATTTAAAATAGTCGAACGATCTAAACAGTATCTAACATGACGTCATAATGTTTTTAAGGGATACTGCATTTATTTCAATTTTACTTTATATCCTATATCCTTCATAACATATTCCTAAAATTATCTGATAACTGAACCAGCAAATAACCTAGTTCGCTGACATAATTATGTTTACTGCCAAAATGGCCACGCCTTCAGTAATACATTCGGAGGGCACGTAAAGCCATTTTCCCAGTTCTCATCAGGTTGTTAAACTTTGTCATAGGCTCTATAGGTGGTTTGAACAGATCCAAAATGGGTTGGCCGCTAACTTGTTTCTTTATAAATCCGCATTGGAGCGTAGCATGAACATGGTATGGTCAAGTTCTCCCGCGAGGAGAAACGCTTGTGAAACAGTGGGACTGCAACATCGAAATCAACTGACTGTGTTAACATTTTTTTTTGTATCTAATCTACATAGGTCTACATTCTAATCTACTAATCTACATTTGGATTACCCCCAGAACTACAAAGACACCAGCCTGGCGATAACGGACGAGGAGTCGAAGGAGAACAAGCCGCTGTCGATGGTGACGTCGACGCCGTACGCGCAGAACGGCGACGCCAGCACCTCCGCCTCGGACGACGACGCGCCGCTGCGCAGACCCGACGACGACGCGCTGGCGAGCTTAGTGGCCCACACGCAACACAACAATCATCTCGCCGACAGGTGCGTAGAGAACACATTGGCCGCTTTTATAATTTGCCGTCGGACGGCACGGCACGGTTCCCGTGGAAGTCTCGGGTTAATTTTGTAGCCGTCGACGGCATGCCGTGCCGTAGGTCGCTTTTATAATTCACCGCGGCACGGCACGGTTCCCATGGATGTCACGGGAGCCGCCTACCTGGCTACGCACACACACAGCTACATTTCTTGTACGTACATAATACACTCAATAATGCCGCGACGGCTTAATGGGGAGCGCAGTGTGCTACGGCGACGGCACGGCAGCCGTTTGCCGTCGACGGCATGCCGTTGCCGTGGCCGATAAATTAAAAGCGTCTGCATACAATTTCATACATTTTGCTTTCCTATTTTACCGCGACGGTAAAACCGTGCCGTGCCGTGCCGTCCGACGGCAAATTATAAAAGCGGCCATTGAACACAGAAACAAATGGGAACCACGCCAAATAAACCGGAGTAAACCGATAATCGTATCGGTTACACTTAAGAAACTTACATTCTTATTGGTTGATAGGTGTCAACTTCAAATAGGCTCACCGATTAAATTTACATGAAACGCTAAAGCGCAAATTTGTAAGTCAACCTTAAGAAGATGTAAATTTTAATTTCAATTGACAGATTTGGCAACATGGCTCGTTTTGTAATAAGAAGCATTTACAAATTTAATGATTTTATTCTCCGTTAACTGACATAATTTGACGTGACAAAAACGTGAAAAAGGTAATGTTGGTCGGTACTACAACGTTGGTCGCTGTGCCACGCCCACTTGCCCATTACCCGGTCTTATAGTTTTACGAGATAACGTCCTGTAAACATGCCGTAAAATATCTAGGGTATTTAGGTAAATGTTATGCATATCACAACTGGTTAACGTTTTATGTTTTTTCAGTCCCGCAAAATCAACAGAAAGAACACCCTCAAAAAATTCACCAAAGAAAAGGAATTCCGGTCACGATGCTTCAACTGGAGGTAAATTTTTAATACATTTCATACTGCTGTCATATTGATCACATTTTAAGTTTTTTAACAATTTTAAGCTAACACTAATACTGGATGAAAACCACTAAAATGTGTCTCCAAAAAAAGGCCTCGTGTCTCCTTGGATCGTCCCGGACGAAACTTTGTACTATGTAAAGATAAATTAATATGTTAATTAAAGACAGCACTACATCGCATTGTGGAAATTTACATTTAAAATATTTACTGAGCTTCTCATGGGCCCCATCATCAACAATTATTTTTCCTTAATTTACAATGAATTTTTTGTTTCAGAAACGGACAAAGTACTGATAAACAAGACTGAGTTAGATAACATTCTGTATAAGAACGCGAGGGCGCTGCGCGGCGTCGGGCTCGAGGCGCTCCTGGAGCTGCAGGCGCAGCTGGCGGCCGCCGTGCGCGCGCACTGCGCCCGCCGCGACCGCACCGCGCTGCCGCACGAGCTGCACGCGATCGTGCACCGGTACTTGCAGCTCACCAAGAAGTGAGCTGATGTTGCCTTATGTCAGGGATTTCGTTAATACTGATGCAACGGGGGTGTCTTTGCGGACGCGGAAACGGAAACACATGTCAAATTTAAATTTTAGCGGAAGTGGATGCGGAGGTCCGTTGCAACACTAGTATTTAACACTTTGTCCAATAAATAGACGCAATAGTTAAACAATGGGTATGTTTTACGTGACTCACGGGACAGCGAAGTGGTTGATTGAACTTTGCCTGTCCAATGAATCGACACAATAGTTAAACAATGGGTATGTATCACATGTGACTCACGGGACAGCGTAGTGGTTAATTGAACTTTGCCTGTCCAATGAATAGACACAATAGTTAAACAATGGGTATGTATCACATGTGACTCACGGGACAGCGTAGTGGTTAAAGGTGGTATGTATGCAAGCAAATGGTTGGTATGTAGGTCCGGTACATGCAATAGGAAGTATATAGGACAGATATGTAAGTAAGGGAGGCGTACCCTAAAGTTTGCTCAATTGTGCGCATCTAAGAAATATGAAGTAGATACCTAGAGAACCTGCTCTGCATTATGCCATTCTATCACTGCCATTGGACTGTGAGTGTGAATTCTGGTGGGATTTCGCTAGCTGAGCTAGTTTGTGAGTGAATTCGAAACAAATTTGTTATTATTGCTATTCTATCTGCTTCCAATTACTATGGTCTGGTGTGATGCCAGCGTGCACCGATACTTGCAGCTCACCAACAGACGATAGTCGAAATATGAAGTTTGTGTATGTAGATTTCAGACGATTACCGCCTCTCGTTAAGAGATGGCGCCACATGTAACCTGAATCACGCTATAGATATTTTCTACATTGCTGGCATATAAATTTCTACGATGATGTAGGCGATGAGGTGGGAGATCTCTATGTTAAAATGTTAAAATTGTATGTGTGCAATCAGATGATTCGTCAGATACCCTAATGATACTTAAAATGTAACCCCAATAAAAACACATTCGGAAATGAAAATTCAGCTTAAATAAAAAAAAAATCACAGTAATAATTTAGTCAGTTGACCTGACAAAGAGAATGCCATGACCTTGATCGCCATTCAAAATCTATAAAGTTTTAGATAACTGATTGATTGCTAAATAGTTCCCGAATTTACATCTCCACTTAAAAAGCCGTCCATAGTTGTATGTGAAAAAGAGGTCGAAAACTCACTGATTCCCATAGAGCACACACTGAATAAAAAAAACATAAATGTAAAAGATGACGTAAGTTATAATTAAACTCAAAAACTCTAAACGTAACTCTACTTAAATATTGGTAACTGGCTATAAACGTCACTTAATAAAAATTTAAATGAATTAACTAAAATTTTGATGAATGAACTGAGGGAGTTAATATCACAGATGGTGGTGATTACTGGTGTATAACACACATCGTGAATGTCAAAATATGCTCGGTCAAGATGCACCCAATAATATAATTTACAATATAATAAAATATAAATGTTTTATCCAATCAGTTTAAGAGTGAAATGTGTGGTAATGGAATGATGATTGATGACATGTATTTTAGTATGAAATGTATTTCGGTGATAAGTAAAGGGCATTGAAATGAGTAATGGTGTTGTCAGTATGTTTACTACCGGCAAAAAGTTGGAAGGGGCTTGCGATGTTGTCCTGAAAGAATAAAAAAGTCTAAAATATTTATTTTCATCACATGCATCTCGTATATATGAACTTAAAGTATCTACTTTTAATTAAATTGTGAGAATTTTTTTATGTAATAACATAAAGAGTACTCATAAAATATTTTACTCAATGGGAAGTCTCGATAATATTTTTCAATAGAAGTTAGTTCATTACAAGTACTTCCAAATTTGCTGCCGGTACTATATTTGCGAGTATAAAGGCTCATGTGTTTATGTCCCTAAGTTTCTTTATTGTTGGAAGGGACAAAAATATAAAAAAAACTTCATTACTCAAACGAATAATAATTTAAAACCTTATTTATAAACAATAATTTGTATGTGACGGAATGATTTTTTTCTATACAGAAGGAAAATTACCTTTTAGTTGTTTTATGATTGGAATTTAATTAATGATCTATTAATCCTTGATTAAATTAAGTACTAATAAATTATAATATAATCCCGTTTAAATTATTTAGAGAATAAATAAATTCGGTTATAGATTTTTATTAACTGGCTAACTTTAAATTATTTAATTAAATTATAATTTAGTAGTGGCACACAATATTCATCAATATTGTGATGAATAGGTGCCACTATATTTACAGGTCTCAAAAAAGTACCAACCAGTATGCCTCACTTTGGTATGGTTACCAGGCTAGATCTGTTATTTCAAAGCAATTAATAACAATATCCTGGAAACCAAACTGTAGTAGCACTATCTCTAAGTAACGATAGGATATTGAGACCGATCAATCATTTTTAAAGATCTAGAGATGTGCTTTAGCAGCTGGTTTCCATGTTGCAAACGATTAATAATTTGATAAAATTATGATTTGACACAACGTTACCAATTTCCACATGATATAAGTATAACAATCAAATAAGAATTATTTATTAATCTATTTATTCGCACATGTAAGGATTTCATACCCTACAACAATGCAGTATAATCACTCTCATTTTTGCTTTATGAATATCTCTCGCTGTTTATGGATCTTGATCGATACTACTTAATTTGAAGATTGAATTCTTTTTTTAAACTTTTCACTTGTCGGTTCGATTTGATTTTTAGAAATAAAGTAAAATATAATCTGTATTGCTTTCCATATCTTATCTCTTAGTAATATAAAATTGTCGAACTTATGTAAATAATGGCAACGAATATATTTTATACAAATTTAGCGTGGTACCACTGTCGTTGTATTAAATAAGTCATAGTTTTTAACTTTAAAATCTGCTATCTATTTAGGTAATCGATCAAATAGCGTTTCGCTCCCTGGCACAAAACTTTGCCCCAAAACTAAAATTTTTAAATTGTTAATTCAACGAGAGAAAATGGATTAAAAAAATTATAAACTAGAAAATCCATAGCATAAACTCCAAAACAGCAAAATAAAATAGTAGTAAAATAAACATTTTTTAATCTCAAATTACCCACTTGAAGTACTTAACAACATCACAAATTTAAGAATTAATGATCCAAGTTTATGGCAAATTTTGTGACTGTAAGTAATCGTATACAAAGACAGCCTGTATTCAGTAACTGAACCAAATTACATGTATGATAAACGCAATAAATTAATGAAACAAATGTTGAATGCTGCTGTACGTTGACTTTAGCAAAACTGTGTGCCCTAGACTTAGTACTGTCTCTAGAATATTGTACTGGGCATTAAAAGATTAGTAAAAGAATAAGAAATAATAATAAATAACGCTTCACACTCATAGCCCCACACTAGGATTCCCTGTGTCGTGGGCGCCATGGACACACACAAGACAACAACACAACACACCCAGACCAGAAACAGAAATTTAAACTCATCATTCAAATCTCTGCTCTGCTGGGAATCGAACCCAGGACCCTCCGCGTAGCGTACTGGCGTCTTTACCAACTGAGCCACTCGGGTCGTCATGAATAATACTTACCAGGAAAGTAGGCAACACATGGATGGAGGCGTATTTCTCACATTGATTAAACTTTTTCGCTCATCAAGTTAGTTGGTAATGTAACCTGAATATATACCTGATAAATTTTATTTTTGTACCATTGCTGGAAGAAATCGAAAGATCAAACTGGTATATCATATTGCGAATTTATACTAATAGTATTATTAATTCGAATTCATACTAATAGTTGCATAAATTCGCAATACGGATAATTGTATAATTACACTGGTTAGCTAATTTGTCATACTTACAAAAAGACATTTGTAGAGGCAGCAATAATATCTAATATTAATTTTATTAAACTAAATATAAAACACAATAAATTCTACTCATTGAAAGTTTTTAGAAAAAAACCTTGCATGTACTTAAGTACGGTATTATTAAGGATTTTTCAAATTCATGTTTAAAATAGTGATAATGAGAGAACATAAGTTAAATTGTAATGTTAGTAATATAACAGATGCGCTGGCCTATACGACGAGTCCGGTATTTAAGATATTAACATTGTGGAACTTAACGAAACTATATTTTACTACGTAGTCACCAGTACCGAATAGTGTAGTTTAGTTGTAAATTTTAACTACTTTACTTTTTACTAATTTACCTCAGCATTATTCACGATACACAGGTAGAGGCATAAAAACACCTTCGGTTTTCTAAATATTTAATATAAAAACAAAGGTATTTTCTAACAGAATTACTTTCTGGGTTTAATGTACAAAAAAACTGACGTTCCTTCACTGAAATAAAAATAGAATAAAATGCATATTTTTTCTCTTCAGGCCAACGTATCTATTCGTGTATTTATAAACAGAATATTATAAATGTGTGCAACACTCGAGATTTTCTATGATAATAACAGTAAAAGCAGTGTGATAAATAAAAAACAAACCTTGTATAGTTATAATAGTTACCTACTTTCAGACTAGGAATCATGTAATATAATGTATCTATACTTGAAGAATTTACTATTGCCATAGGAAAAAACAGTTAATTAGATAAGTCGATGTTTCATGTCCTGCGTTCGAATAATTTTATTCGACTTTTGTGTTCGTTTGTCCAAAATATAATAATAGAAAATTACATAGTGTTAATATGATTATATTTATATATTCCTTGTTTATATTATTTTTTATTTCATTTCGGACGCAGGACTGGTGTGTACCTATACAACATTCGTACTCCGAATTTATTAAAATTTCGTCGTAAATTTACATAAAACCATCACTGCCATTTTAAACGAATTATGTATTAAAATTGGTGTAACAATAATACGTTTAGGATTGTGATAGATTATCGGATGTACTGTGTGCACATCTTTATAAGATTGTAGGTTGAAAATCCGTATCGAGAAACACCTGCAACAGTCATCAAATGTAATACCAAAAAATCCCAAATTTTGCCAAATATTTATGGGAAGCGGGTCTCTTCAGACCTTCTTATATAAGAGAGACCTGAAGTATTCTACTGCAATGCTTCAATGCGAGATAAGTGCATTTTTTTAATTGTAAAAAAATAATTAAGATTTAAATGGCAAAGTTTAAAAATCTGCAATCAACCGTAATAATATTGATTATAACTAAGTAGTAAAGCCGAATGACCCGTTATTCGAATTGTTTACATGAAATTAATTTTATTATTCAATATTTACAATAGATTGATCATACTTCGAAAAGCGTGTCTAATGTCCGAAGTGGCTTTTGTCCCTTATACCGAATGGTCACGGGCCCTTTACAACTATAATTTTTAATTACGCCCGCCCTTTCTCTTTGCTCTAATGCAATTTCGTTTACTATAATATTATAACGGAAGTTTTCGTTGATCATGCATTTTGTTTGTTTTTTCAATTTATATTTTTCATTTAATTTTGTAAGATTGCCAATCATTTACCTACTTTTTAAATAATACGGAAGGTTGAAATGTTTTATTTGGCTATATTTGGTAGATTAATAACAAATTTATTTGTTATGCAGTTATAAATAAAACTATTGCGACACCCTACATCCTTCTAATGATATCATTAATAATTATGTGGAAGATGAAATATTGCAAATGGCACGTGTATATAATTATATTGACTATGTTACGCGTAGCCAATAAGTTATATTAAAGACGTCATGATCGCATGGTGAATGCAGATAACTTATGTTTTATTTGATTATTATTGAATAGATAAAATAATAAATGATTTTATGGATACTGCAGGTTTTTTTATAATAATAAGTCTACTTTAGACCAATTTAAACTCGCAATTCATCACATTCGATTTGAATGTTACAGACATTTAACACCTTTATTAAGCGAGAGTGTTACACTGTGCTATCACGTTATCTAAATTTCTACCTAAGTTCCTGTCTAAGTAGCAGTTTCCATATTGTGCATATATAGTATGCTTAGCTACAAAAACAAGCTATAATAGCTACAAATTTTTAACGCATTCAATTCATTTTATACAATTTTTTTTGATTCGATGAAAGTTAGATTAACAACTCAACATTTTACATTGAAAATATTTTTTATGAATTGTGGGTCAAATGGTAGGACTTCTCTATAATAGCTATTTGTTGCAAGTGTTTCTCTGTATACTTATAAATATATGTATATTGTATAACAAAATCTGCTTGCATTTGCTCAATTTCATATTGGAATATCTGTTTGTAAGCAATGAGCAACCACCGTTATCGTTAGTATGTAATTTTGTATTTATAAACCGTATTAAATTAATAAACTGAAAATAAAAGGGTATAAGTTCATGTGATAATGATTTTGTGTTTTATTTCATGCCACAGTCGGTGTCAATGTTGTAACTCCTCCTCTCGACAATAGATGGCACCACTGATATCCTGAATCACGCTTTAAAAATTTCATAACTTAGACGAATACGATTGTCTATTTGGCCACTAGGCATGATGACTAATTTTCAAAAACTCTTCTATGATATTCAGAAGTTTCTATTATGTCTAAAATATATCATATTTTTGTAGAAAATTAAGGTTTTTGTGCAATAAAAGTACCTTTAAATTTTAAGTTTCAAATTCATTCCAAAACGCTCGCCCGTGTCATGGCGTCTGTCATTGCGCCACGGCTCAGTAAAAAATGCCAGATCGCGTATAATAATTATGCTTACGAAAAAAATGACGTTTACTAAGACGTGACGTAAATTGACGTAATTCGATCTGATGGGTGTTTAAGCTATCCTGGCGGATTGTTGTATTTTGTAGATTTATTTTGACAAATAAATTATTAATCTCGACATTAATAAGAGAATAAATACATGTTTCAAAATCTTTGAATCCTATTTCATTAGATCAGATAAATATTGTGGCGATACTTGATTACTGTCATCATGCCTATTGCATCCATTTATAAACTCGGACATTACTATCTATGCTCCGTGGACATTACTTCAGTAATCTTTCGCCACGTGTAGTCTGTAGCCTATGTGTGCGCATATAATAAATGTGTTTTACAAATTTATTGTAAGTATTTAATTTTAGCAATCATAAAACTAACTAATCTTTACTAGGTTAAAGCCATCGACTTTTATTTGGCTCAGTGTTAAAAGATATTTGTTATTTGCTTCTCAAATTTCATTCCGTCTTAAAATATTGGTATACATGACGACAAAATAAAAAAGCGTAGCGTTTAGCCACGGTTTGGTCAGAATATCAAACTTAGAAAAAACGTAGGAGGCGTTTGTCGGCAGCGAAAGGCGTCTCGATATAATAAAACAGCCAAGCGGTATTTCATATTTTTATTTTTTACACTTTACGTCGGTGACCGTAAACGAATTTTACTACATCGCTCCATCATTTCAATTTCAATTACACGATAGAATGGTACTAGAACATAAATATTTCTTCGTATTATTTAAGATCAAATAGATAATCTTTTATACACCCTAATGTAACGATATCATTTAATTTAATTTGTCATTATATTAGGCAAAATACAACAAATTAAATTACACAAGTTATAATTAATTATACTCTTTATCGGAGAACAATTATTCTAAGAGCTAAATCATTTCAATTACAATTTATAAATACTCGTAACAAAAGTGAAGGAACTAAATATTTGAATTTTACTAAAATAACACAATCACAAGTTTTATCAACTAAAATACATAATGTCTTAAAATTTATGTACCTATTACACTTTACGTCCTTACATTTGGCTCCTGATAAAAATCGTATTTAATTTTATATATTTTTACTTACAATGATAACGGTGCCGTAGAATAATGAATTTACTTATAAAGTGATTCTATTGAGATTTCATTGAAAATTAAAACTATTAACGCGTTGGGTAACGTGGAGCCAGAGAGTGCAACGGAGGGAAGAATAATGAAGTTATACAAGAAAAGTGCTAACAAGGAAACGGCTCCGTACCGCCCGTATATAAAAGTAAATCAGTAAACGTGCTCATAATAAAATTTCACCAATCGTCGCACATATCATTAACAAATAACAAACTTAATTAAAACGTCTCAATTAAAACTTTAACAAAATCACTCTAATACTGCTGAATTTGTACGAATTAGGTAAAATCTACAAATCGACGACACATTCTGCAATCACAAGTCACAACACATGTAAATGTTACTATAATTATTGAAGGAAATAACAAATAAGGAATCCACAACATAATGTAACGTAAAGGAACGCTCGCCGATACAGAATACAAATATGAATGTTATTTTTGGCACATGTACTTAACATTTTATTTAGGTACCCCTTCGAGTGAAGACGTCACGAAATGAACTTCAATTATTTACTACGGAGTTAACTTCACTCGTAACCTTATTTACTTTACAAAAGTTTACGTGCGACTTTGTAATAACACTTACAGAAGTGCAATGGAATTTAATTCGAAGTCGACTCGCCGACTTCCGGTAACATTTCGATTTATTAGCAAAACGAAAATATAGAAAAAGCAATAAACATCTGATCTGTAAAACTATAGGTACATATTCAATACAATTCGTTAATATATAAAATCCCTGTAATGATAAATTATTGTTAAAATGACGTGACACTAGGTGTGAGACTACTGCATGTTCCCGACGCTGCCCGGAGATACTGTGATTATGTGTAGTGTACAATTATACAAAATAGAGTCGTAAATAGTGTTCAGTCTTCAGTTAGAGTTATTCAGTGAGAGTTCCGTCTGTATCGACGACTATAGTAAATTTAATATGATTCATTCGCGGAAGTCGCTTTGAATAACATTGTTATTAGTTTCTTATGAATCGCCCGGTACTTACTTAGTAATTTCTGCAAGAGACATTTGGGAATGTACGTAAGACTTTAACAGGGAAATATTTTCAACATAACTAGAAATATTGACGTGTAAAGTAATCGTATGAACTCACAGAGTGACGACTCGCTACTGTACTGATCCACGCCGGGTGTATATATAATTAAGAAACCATTGTATAGGATTATCTAAAGCCAGACAGGATTGAACCTCGATTTACTCTAACTTTAATATTCACTAAAATCTTGAAGCTCCTTTTTATTTGAACATTGAGTGCAGATACTTTATTTGTCTAAACCTGGCGCGCACTGTCCGACGTTCCTGTTTCATTATTGTTGATAATGTTGTACTCTTTGTTTTTGTAATGTGTAATCATAAAACTGCTTACGTCACGATGCAATCGGGACCACCCGAATAGTTACGGATTCGTCCGAGCCGTGGAATCACGAGCTCCGCATCGGTATCGTCTTATACCGTGATGTACACGACGTTCGAATACTGCATTGTTTCTTGGCTTTTTCCGTTATTCGATAGGCCGTACACTCATTTTCCTCGTCGATTGCGATCGGAAATGGAGTTCGAATTACTTTTAATGACGCCTGTCAATTTAAAACTTTCAATCGTAACGTTGTTATATAATATCTAATTAATCGTACTCGCATTTAAGTATATTTATCGTGTGTGTGCCTGTGACTAGTGCGTCGCGGATCCCCCTAATGACGAGTCTGCGTCATCTATCGACATGTCGATGCTAACAGTTCACTGTTACTTCACTAATACTACAACAATTACAAATACACTACTATTTACCATTTTAGACACTTAATGTCCGCTTATTTAATGGTTAATTCAAATTTAATTCCAATTAATTATAATTATTATCGATAACTATTTACATTTAAAATTGTTTATCATCGAATATAATATAACTATCATTACGAAATATTTTACAAACTTTGGTGAAATGCAGAAGTCAACTCGCACATGTAACATATATCTACATCGGAATCGTATTAACAGAGAAGATCATAATATAGGCAAGAATTCATTCGAGAATAGACTTTTCCTAGGAAAGTCGTAGAGTCCTAAGTGATATGGAATTACATCTAAAAATAATTAAAAAGAGGGAATGTCTGAATGGAATGTCAACAATAAAAGAACACATCGCCGCGTGAAACGATACGATTAACCATAACAATCACAACATCTTTCACACTTATTGCACTCCTTCCAAATAAATTATCGCCTATCACTTACGCGACTTTAAATATACATTTACAATATTAACACATCTTTAGATATAAATTTAACTAATTTAAACGTGGACGTCGCTCGCATCCGAGCGCCGCAGGTTGTAAACGATCGTGATGTAAATAATTATAAATTTAAACCTAATGAACCTGAAATTCGCTCCGCGTCCCCGAGGCGACAAGGTGGAATATTGCACACAAAAATTTGGCCTAATTATGCATTCGACACGCAGAAGTAACTTCAGGTTCACAGTAGCCTTCCGCTCGCGGCGGACCTACGCGACTCACGTCCATTCCTCAGAGATCACCCGAGGGCTTTCCGTCGGAGGTGCGGGGAAAACCGGGGGAGATGAAAGGTAAGGGTAGGGTGCGGCGAAGACGTTTCAGCTATCAGGCGGGGGATCTATCTAGTCCTGGCCGTTGTGGTGCAGCAGCGCGCGGGCGTCGGGCGGGTGCGGCGCGTGCGGCGCGTGCGGCGCGCGGTACGCCTCGCCCTCCTCGTCCGCCGAGTTGTCCTTGGACCGGTCGCTCTTGCAGTCCTCCTCCTTGGTGACGGCCGACAGCGAGTCCAACGCCATCGGCATCGACTGGTAGAGCTCGCGCGCCTTCTCGCTCGGCGGCAGCAGGTGCAGCATGTTGAGCGGCATCGGGAAGCCCGGCGGGAACTCCGGGTAGAAGCCCTGCTGGAACGGGTTGAACATCGGGTTGGAGGCGATGTCCGGCTCGGAGCTGGCCGGCCGCTGGCCCGCGCTCTGGTGGTCGTCCTTGTCGTGTTGGTGCTTGTTCGGGTGGTTGTTGTTGTTGTTGCCGGAGTTCAGGTTGAGCACGTCGAGCGGCCCGCCGATGCAGTCCTTCCTCAGCTGCTCGAGCTTCAGGCTCTTGCCGTATTTACCGCGCACGTACATGAGCAGCGAGTTGTACGGGATGCCGAATATCCGCGACGCTTGGCTCGTGGTCATCTTCTTGTTCCACACGTGCTGCAGCGCCTCCGTCAGTTCCGCGTTCGTCCAGGAGCGGGGAGGGCCGCCGCGCGGCGCGCTGTGCTGCCCCTTCGGTCGCCCTGCGAACAATCGTAATAAATCAGTAAACGTGAAGATGACGTTCCGTGCCCGCGTAACGAAACGTGGAGCTCGCTAATTGCGTTACGGAGCTAAAGTTTAGTTATTTACGAGTGCAGTCGGTGCAGGCACGACATGTGCCGTGTGCCGCGCGCCGCCGCGACGGCGTTACCGATTACCGAATGCACTTGCAACTATCTAATAACCGTGTTTTGGCGGAGCCGTAACTCGGTACCGGCGGCCGACACACGACCGAAATGAGCGGGTTGCGGCGACACGCCGGATTCGTCATTAATTCGGCGCGGGCACGCGACTATTACGGCGGATTTGTCAAAAAGAAAAGCGGACGTGCATACGCCGGCGACGTCGCCCCGCGTAACTTTATAGTTTTATAATTTCGTCGGATCACGTTAACTCGATTCCGATCAGATAATTCGAGGAACGATTCGGATTACGGTCGGAATGATATTTTATTATGGAAATTAGTTTTTCTTTTAATAGTCGTCGCGGGTCACGCGAGGGCGGCCCGCAGCGAGGAAAATTAAAAAGACGTTTTCCATCGGGAGGCGGGCTCGTTAGCATTTTACAAGCGAGCATCGGCATGCATGTGACGTGTCTCGAGCGGTGAGCAGTCGAGCGATGGGCGCTAATCGATCGGCGACTATTGTGTCGGTCGTCTCTCGCGTCTCGGCTCTCGGCGACCAGCGACGGAGAGCATTGAAAGCACACGTTAGACTCGGCGTCTGTTCCCCTACGCGATACGCTATCAGATCGTCTTAATAAACATTCGCTCGGAAACAATGGTCGTTTAACATTTTGCGAGATGCGATTGCGAGACCACTCGCTATGGAGATGTGTGATGCAGTCGCAGTTTGCGCATTACTATTATAGGCTCGGCCTATTGTTGCTCAATATTAAATGCACTCTGATACATTTTACTTAATGTCTGCACAGCGTGCATTCTATTCTAAATCATAACGGGGAACATTTTGTACGTACAGTCTGAGATGATTAAAATCTGTGCGGTACAATCCGAGTGCCTACTATCTCGTTGTATGAAATATGGTTTATGTTAGTATATTTTATGAGAACTTCCTGAATGGTTCATTAAGACTTCTTTATACTAGTTGAGAGGTTTCATACTTCCCTAAGTAAGTGCTTGGATAAAGTTCAAAAGTCTAAATGTAGGACTAAGACTTTGATTAACTTTTAATTAAAGCTGACTTTTCGATTCTTTTCCACCGATACGAAGGAAAGGGTATAAGGTTTCTGTCTTGAACAATTCAAATTGGAGTAAATGTGACAATCGTAAGTTTTAATAAAGAGCAAAATCAAAGGATTGGGTAAACATCAATCTAACAGCATCAGAATGTTTTATATGAAACGAAGCCTTACCTATTTGGTTAACAGGCAGATAAACCGTCTTATCCTGTGAGTATTGAAGTTGGCATTTTTTTACCATAAGAAGTCATAATTATGTGCATTGCCCAGTTGATAGACGAAGTAGTGTGATACAAGCGGTAATAGCCCAGTGGCTATTATTCTTATTCTCCAATTCTATCAGTTGGTCATAAAACAGTTGGTCATAAAACGCTCGCAGTTAAAACACCTCTGATTCCTGTGGGTATACCTACAGTCGGATTACTCTTGTCCAATTTGGTAAACAATCTAGGCACTACTTTTTATTTAAAAAAAAGGTAAAAATTTCTTAAAAATTAATTACAGTTATTAAAATTTTTCAGCATTAAATGACAATTTGTTATTTAAGTTGTATTTATATTTCTTTGCAACAATCCGCACACGTGGAACTTGTTTTGGTATGGACCCACCATCCTCCCTTATCTCTCTGAGTAGGTATATACCATAACAACTTATTCCAATAGTACACGACACGTGTTTCGCCCCAAAACGGAGCATCATCAGGTGATGTGGACTCTACAACGGTTGGTTGCTGACAATTTGTTTTTAAATCATCATCTCGTAATTTTGTGTCCGCGTTATTTTAAAATCGCATATTAAAATAAAAAGACATGCTAAGATTGTTAACCAAATAGCACAAGTGTAGAAAACATTTTTTTACCTTAGTTACTTACATTTCTTTTTGACGTTGGTAAAGAGCTGTGCGTCGAGGGGCGGAGCCCGGTGCTCCACGTCCATCAGCGGATACATCTTGTGCTCCATGCCGGGCGGGAACAGCCCCAGCGGCGAGTCGATGCCGAACACTGGAACAAACAGACATACCTACTGTTAGTTAGCTGAAGATATTGAAGGCGATGCGATATTAGGTTAAGTGTGATATGCTTGCACGGAGGTTGTTGTTATCAAGTGAAAGTATAATTCTAAAAGCTTATGACTTGTTTCAGGTCTGAGTGTGAGTGCTCTGCTCTTGGGTGTCCAACTGTCCATGGTACCTACATTGGTACCGACGTAGACGAAGTATGATGACGTTCTACCTAGCAACTCGGTAGGTAGTATAAGTAAGTATTAAGTAACTAGTAAGTAGTTGTTACGACTTAATTCAAAAGTTGAAACAGACGAAACTCCTTACGGGCCGGCTAATTTATTCCCTAAAAATAAAATTTCAAAATTATTTGTGTAAAATGATTTTAATATTTTAAAAATAATTCAGCTTAGTTAGGTACTAGTGACTAGTGACACAACAATATGTTACATTTTGTAACATATTATTTTGTTAAACACTTGTAATCGTTCTTTGTAGAAAGTAATCATTTCATGGTTGAGTGTAGGTAGGTACCCTATCTTTTAAGTGCTATCACTCAAATTCAGTTTAATCTTAGAAACATAAAATCGGTTTAAAAATATTCGACACCCACCACGCGTCCGTACCTATAGATACTATGTAAATCAATCAGTCTATTTTGGGACAGTATAGTGGAGTATGCTCAATTAAAAATCTCCACTTTCCAGTAACTTCAAAAAAGTTTTAGTGTACATTTTGTAACCATGACACGTTTTCGAGCAAAACCAAAGTACCTCAATGTTTTTAATTAAACACATTATCTACAGAATATTAAGAAACTTTTCGCTATGCAAATAGGCTAAATGCATATACAAGCTTTGATTACTACTGATTGATTAATCAATCTAAACGTTAGGGACATGTTTTCTAATTACGTACTTAACCGCTATAAACCGATCCGCTTAATATACAACTTCTATATACCTATTCCATAATGTAACTATTTAATGTTATGGATAACGTTAATTACTTTATATCGGATGTGGGAAATTATTTTTTATTGCTAGTGTTGGTAAGATTAAATTAGAAACATACTACCTACTACCATTATCCACATAATTTAAAATAGTATTAGGAATTCGGTGGTATGGGTGTCACTGTGTGTGACAACAAGTGACTAAACATTTAAATTGCTATCGATATTCATAACTCATCACAGTTCTCCATAACATCTTTCAGATCATTAAAACTTAAAAATAAAAATTGATAGTGTTGAATTGTCACTAGCAAATAAGTACACACAATAAGATTTCCTTGCAAACTTCATTTTATTAACACACTATAACTAAAATTATTGTAATTTTTAAGAAACTTACACCACAGTGCATTTAGTTCATCTACTCGACGCTAGATAGCGCTAAGCGCTTATGAGTGAACGAAGCAGCGAGTATAAGTAATTTCGTTCTTTTCAATATTTTCGTCATAAATATGTAACTGAATATATTTTTACACTTTATGTATATATAAATAGTATTAAGGGAGGTCTCCTTAATATCTACGAGATATTTTCAGATTCTTGATCATCATCCATTCATAAACATTTTAAATATTTTATCAATTATACAATTATTACTGTACCTAATAGAATAATAGGAGACAGGTAGTATCAGTAGGTACTGAACTGAAAACACAACGAAAATTTATTTCTTGAAAACTTATATTATGCATTTATCAGTATTAGCCATATCTGTAAAGGTGTTTAAAGCTGAAGCTTATCAAGAAACAACTATAATTGCTCAAAACTCAAACTCAAAAGCTTTTATTCATTATTAGGTATAAGTATTAGTATTATTAATTTGTGCTCACTTAATGAAAGTCATACAGATAAATTATACATTCTACATTCATCCGCTTTGATCGCCCCTCAGGCAAAACGTAGACTACTCGTTCAACTCAAAGTTACAGTTGGTACTTCAAGTTTTTTTAAAACGTGACAGACAAAAGTATTGCAGATGTTCATACTCGTAAAAGGCAATTACTTAGATCAGGTGGCCCGGCTACTTGTCCTGTTTCTTTACGAATGATTTAATATAGCAATAAAGAAATGTACAAAAAACAGTAGCTAGTGTCTAATGTAACCCTTACCTTACCTCACACCATTATAAAATTGAAGGCATTAGTCCACCGCGCTGGCCTAATGCGGGTTGGTGGACTGCACGTGCCATTGAAAACAGTATAGAGAACTGTCAGGCATGCAGGTCTCCTCACGTTATTTACTTTAAAAGGAAAGGGAAACTAGGAAAGTCAATGGTGCGAGTCATTAGGATTCAAACCCGCTTTACGTAGGTAAAGTATGACTGACTTCCTACACTACCTATCTACTACCTTCAATAGCAGACCGGTGAAGTCATTGTACAATAACAAAAAAAGAAACCTTTTCGTTTGACTGCAGGAAGATGTAATATTCTTTCATTACTAGCTATAGATGTAATACCGTAGGAAGGTTTACGAAGAACAGGATAGTGAGATATCGCAATAAAGCAAGACGGGTATCGATTCGTCGCATTTGGTTCAACGGACGACACCTCCCGAGATATACACTCGTACTTATTTACATCCGTGGGACTGAGCTAACACTCGTTATTTTATGGCGCCTTTCGATCTAAAAATGTTACTTACGCTGTGTAAATTATTTATTTGCGGAATGTTCGAGTGAAAGAGTCAAAACAGCTTCGACCTTAGAGTGAATTGAGATACTTTAGAACTGTCAAAAATGAAAAATATTCATAGATTTTGTATGAAAAACCCGGCTTATGACGTCATCAATTGAAATATTGACTGAATTGACGCTTCAAACTCATAGCCCCACACTAGGATTCCCTGTGTCGTGGGCGCCATGGACACACACAAGACAACAACACAACACACCCAGACCAGAAACAGAAATTCAAATTCATCATTCAAATTTCTGCTCTGCTGGGAATCGAAACCAGGACCTTCCGCGCAGCACACATCATTTTTTAAGATATTGGAAGTTGAGCTGTGTTTTCAGGCGTTTCCAAAAAATTTTTATACCCTTAAGTATAAAAATTTACTTTTTGAAAATAATTTCGAATGGTGTATTTATGGGTGTATTATTACACCATTCATTACATATCGTTAATATTAGAATTCTAGTTCGTGTTATTGTAATTGAATATAACTCAATCCAATAAAATGTATCTAACAACATAATAAATCACAGAATTTGTAGGAGTTGAAGTTATAAAACTACTGCCTACTAGCTCTGTTTCGGAGAATATTTGCGAAGATAAGTATATTATATGTATAGACTATAGTAGGTTGGTACTTAACCTGTTTTAATCGATAGTTAATAATACTTGAAGCGATACCTCGATATGCCTAATGAATCGAATAGTAACATGGTAAGATTATATTTTAGGTGTACTTACCAAACTTGCCTAAGTATAATCGTACTACAACGTATTTTTAAATTTGCCAAATTATGATAAGTATCCTTAATCCATTTATGAAGTTGTAATTCAACAGGATCAAATTATCATAAGCTTAGGCATTCAGTATTCAAGATTAAAAGTAATTCTGCTGTATTTTTTACTAGTTCGCCCGACCTTGTTTACGCTAGGATTATTAAACTAATGTTTATTGAAGTACTTAGTTGTACAAGAAAAACTGAATTAGAAAAACGGTAGCTTATTGGAACAAAGATCCCAAGTTTTAACTATTGGAAAATAAACGTTGACGAGTGTAGCAGGAAGGTCCGTAATATTGACACTGTATTTAGTAAAGTAATAATTTCCTTTTAATTGAGTAGAGATCGCTAAGTCGAAATTTGATTATACTTTATTTATTAAAATTTGAACTTAATACGTAACGGAATGTACGTACACGTCATGTTTGTCCATGTGTTATGGTGTATCTGTTATGATAGTACGCGTGGCGTGTTTTTGGATGAAGTTCCTATATTTCTAATGAATTTTATTTAAACAATTCATTCACTCATAAACTCAATATAAACTTTAATTGTGCCAAATTACAAACTAGTCCGTTCGCGTAGTGAGCTGTAGATTTTACTTAAAATTTTCGCTTCACGTGTTAATATACGATACGTGTGTATAAGATGAGAACATCAATTTATAGCACATTCCTTTATCTTTGTTTGCCACAGTAAATTGACTATCGACTACTTTACGCCTGTCGATATACGTTTCCTGGAAATCCGTTCGTTCGTCAGCAAACAATCTTAACCCGTAGAAAAGCATTAAGTCTGAGCAAGTGCCAATAATGTTATTCGATCGAAAATACTCGTTTCAGGTGAACGTGTGAACAAACGACACGCGATGAAAGATTTTTTTTGAATAAACTTCACTTGTTTAAAATGCCCTAGAACACAATCCAGATTAAACTAACTGAGTAAGTTAAATGAGTATACTAACAGTTGCATTTTATCTCAGCTATCTTATTTATCTAGTCTTTTCCCTTGTCTCAACTCGCTTGTCTGTCCTCGGCGGTGTTCAAACCACCAGTCCCGTGCATGTGGGTGCACTGGCTATATAGGCTAGACCAGCTCACAAGTTTTATTGCCCGGAATATCTAACGAAACGTTAATTCGTGTCACTCGTTATACACTCGTTACTTGTTATTTATTGATTGTGGATAATTATGCAATTACCCACAATCAATAAGCCCACATTCGTAGGAAATTGGACAAAATTAACTAGGTTTTGTATGTTATGTGACGTTTTATATGGAGTTTATTTTTAACTTGTGTAATAAATTGTTACGTGTGATTAAAAATTAATCTAAAAATTCATTTCTTTAAATCAGGTAGGTATTTCCGAATATTTTTGAACAAGGAAAAAAAACTATCAGTGAACTTACGAAAAATATGACTTACTGTAGTTTCTTATGTATGCATACAAAATGCAGACGGATTCTAAATAAGAGAATTATTCTTCCACGTAAAACCGATTTGGAGCACATAACGTTTATAAACTGGATTACGACATACATATACTTTTTATTCCCCCGTGCCCACTTCTTCACGAAAATGCAGGAAGAGAGTAAAATAAATGAACCGAAGTATAGATAGTAGATGTAGATTATTATGATGTAGGTACTAAGTTATGTTCTAGTTCTTTCAAATACATACATTAAGTGCATAAGAAAGCGGCAACAGGTGATTTATTGCGTTTTCGAGGAAGTGCTTGACTGAAATGTTATTATTAGGTTCTAGACTTGGTCGCCTTAAGAAACACTCTACAAATCTTTCGTATTGTTTTTCGTTTGGTAGGTACTTGTGAGTGAGGCACGTGTGAGTTACGCAACACATCTATATAGGTACCTACAACCTCAGATTCAGTCAATCCCTTCGGTCTTTTCTGAGGTAGGATCTGAATAACCTCACTTTTAAAAGAAGGTCAGAACAGTCGTTTGTCAAACAAAATAATTTAAAGCGCTTTGTTTACATTATTATCTCTGTTGCGACTATCGCCACTCGTCAAAAGATGGCGCCACGGGTATTATAAACCATACTATTTCTTTTTTAATCTTTGGCACATATAAAATTATTTACAGTTGACGACCTCAGTGGCGTAGTGGTTAAGACGTCGGAGCGCTGCGCGGATGCCCCGTGTTCGATTCCCAGTGGAGCAGAGATTTGAATGATGAGTTTAAATTTCTATTTCTGGTCTGGGTGTGTGTGTGTGTGTTCTTGTCTTGTGTGTGTCCATTGGAATGAGGATGCGTGATTGTTTATTTATAGTATCATATATGTTATATTCTGTTATGTTTCGAGTAGTAACACAATCGGAATATGACTGCTTCCAAAACATAAAACATGAACACTGCAATAACTTGACGGGAAAATTCTTTTATGTAAAAATTAAATCTAGTACGTCTTGATAAAATATTTGTTTGAACGAATCTTTCATAACTGTGGTCATATGGTTTCGGGTTGCGGTTTCGTTTGTTTCAAATGTAAGGTAACATTATTTTCTTTGTCTTGACGGTTACATAACAATTTGTTTGGATAACAATTCGGAGGTAAAAAGTTTGTTGTTCTTTCCGGCCGTGAGACGGTGACGTGAATATAAAGATTGCTTTACATCTCGGTTCTTTGTAAACAAACAATTATTTTATTTAGTTAAGTAGGTATTCACTTTTATTCATGTTAATGATGCTTTAGAAACAAGGCAAGGATGACCATTGTTATTATTATTTAAATCTAAAGAATTATTTTAATACTCAAATATAATTTTGCCTTCTAAAATAATCTTTTACTTATTTCCTATATTGTAATTGTTAAATTGATCAAAAGGCCGAAACGCCATCGTAGAAATGAAAAGCTTAGGTAGTTGCTATATCTTGGCGCGCGGTGTTATGTGTGAGTGTAAGTATGGACATGGAGATTTGCAATGTGCAGGTAGCAGTGACGTCAACCACATATCTACGTGTTCTTGTAACGTCCTTATAGCTTTTGAATAGCAAACACACATAGCACGTGTACGGCGCGTCGAGTTGAGTTAAAGTGTCTATAGTCTATTCAAAAAAGATCATTTTATAAACAGAATGGAATATCAACATTTAATTAGCGTTGCGTTATGAAATAAGGAATGCGTGGGATCTAGTCTGTTTTGCGTAGGTACAGGCACAGATTAAAAATCATAAATCTTACGTCAATTAAGGCGCGCGGCAAGCTAATGACATGCAAGGCTAATAAGGCTATAAGTGCATACACAACTTATGTATCTACCGAATACGGAATATAGTGATACTAAATTTCTTGTATATACCATCCTGGTCAAGATCATGTTGGTCCTGAAATCCACGTATACCCTTAGGATTTTTGCACATTATAAGAAATTTTCATGTGTCTTATGAGAAATGTCATAAGAAATTCAGTTACATTGATTGATAATATATAATTTGAGACATTTTTACTTGTCTGATAAGATACGCGCATACAAGTAATTATACATTTCTCGTAAGACACAAGAATCATAATTAAACCTAACGTGCAAAAGGCATTAGACAGCACTTTCAGTAACATGGGCTTATACGATAAGAAAAACCCTAATATGACTAATTTTAATTTGCATGATCACAACAAAAAACGTAATTAATTTCCTTACAATCCTTGACAATCAAGTTTTTAATTTTAGTTTTCAAAGCTTTACTCACACTCGAGAACGAATGACTAGTTCCGTACTACAGCTATAAATATGAATGGAAAGGATATCATAATACACAGCCACGAATAGAATGGACATTTAAGGACGCATATTATTATCTAAAATATTGACATCGTTTTAGATCGATTTAGAGGCATTCAGTAAGACTGCGCCGAATTTATAGCATAATAATTGTTTATAATTTGGCAGGTGGATTTTAAATACCTGCGCTTACGTTAAATACTTATATTATGGTTAAGAATTTGCGACTAACTTAAGCACAAAGTACCTATAGAAAATATATCAAAGAGAAGTTGTTTTTTGTTTTCTTTATTGATATTGATTCTGCCAATTAGGCATAAAATGTCTTATACAAAAAATGTTTGATATTTCATTATCAGGTACTCGGGACATAATTAAATAGTCTTGGTTTAATTTCAGTCTCGACCACTCGCAATTACAAATTTTCCGCTCTTCGTCTATTTTGATGTTGAAAGATTTTTATCGCACTTTTTCTGCAAATTCGGTATGTCTAACACTTTACTCGCGAAATTTGTTTGCTTTTCAAACATTATTTCTAGCAGAATAGCGTAAACCTTGCGGTCAATTAGTTGTGGCGGTAGCTAGCTTGACGCTTTCTAATTCTGGTCTGTGAGACCCCTCAGAAAACTATTCGACCATAAACAATGCTTTACGAAACATACCCAGCAGCGCAATACGTTACTATTTTTTATTAACCGTTGTCCATCTAAAGGCTGGGTAATGATTCTTACATCTCGTCGCTCCGGGCTATTTATCGCAGGGGCTTAACGAAATTGGAACACGAAGTTACCAGACAACAAAGTTTACGATCGATCCGCATCGCCCCATATGCAACGCATCGAAATCGAAAGCGTTCGCCAAGTTCGCAACTCGGCTCAACCCTTCACGCTCTACTCTACGCTCATGTCTACACAACTTGTCAAACTTCACCCCGTTCATTCAGCGAAAAGTTGGGAACGCACCCTCCCCTCCGGCGGGAGGTCACGCACATGTGTTGTTGTGTCTCGCTCGAGTCTCATGCGTATTTCCGCGTAACCCGACCGCGGAGGGAGTCCCGGAAGCGTCGCGGCAGGGTTCGCGCGGAGGTGTCCCGCGCCCGGGTCGGGTTATACGTGTATGAGCCACGTGACGCGGGAAGGGCTCATTCACACACGCGCGCGGGCGGGAGCGCTGACGTATCGAGGCCGTGTGGGAGTCGCCGCGTGTTGTCTATGGTCAGGCCGCGCGCGTGCTCGCCGTTTATTTTGCAACGAGATTTACAACTATAACTGTAAATTAACTTTATCGAGCGGAGCCGAATCTAGGTCGTATGGAATCAGCATTAATTATCGCTTTAATCTCAGGTCCGATGTCGAGTCCGCGTACAATAGATCACATGATAGATAGCGGCTCACGCCAAGGACGCGAAAGTAATAATGACGAGGAACGCTAAGAGTTATAGAATGTGCGGCAACTGGGTTAATCTATTGTTCGAGAGAGGCGTCGGAGGCGATGTGGGGAACGATTACGGTGGAAAGAAGTCTAGGTCGCGTCGTCGGGTCCTTGCATTGTTCGAGATGATCGCGTGTCCAGTGTGAGTCCCCATTGCATAAATAACGCGGGTGGTACTCAATATACTCGTCGAGGAAACTCAATATTGATTCGAGTGCGCCTTGAACACTGCAGCTGGTCCATTATCATAACCGAAGAGAAATTATCAATCACCGGCTCGTTCAAATAGCACGGCGATGCTCGGGACGCAATTTGATTTAGAACCGTTTTATAAGAAGCCCGGGGATCTTCCACTCTTTGTTTCAGACTGTTTATCCTCGATGTAATGGATTTTTAATATTTCATAATCGTTTGAATGAAGTTTGCATTTTATGCTATCGATGTTTACCCGATTGTTTGCCTAGATTATAATTAGAATGTTGAAGAATTCTGATTTTATCCTGTTACTTTTTTCTATTATCATAATTTGTGGAATAATTGATGGAAACAGCTTTTAACGTACCTACCGTGATTATAATAAATTTTCGCCATTCATTACATTAAACTGTACTTAGTAAACCATTACATTTACACATACGAAATTGGGATTGTACGAAATTGGGATTGATACTTAACAGTTTATCTTAAATCTGTCTCGTGGGATTGCTATATTGCCTTTCTTTTATAATGGTAATATTTCAAAGGAGAAACCGGTGCACTCGATTATTGCCTTTCTCGAGAACTCATAATTGTCAGTACATTTCATTAGGTCCATACAACAATACATACACGGTTTTCAAATTAAAGCTTTAATTGGCACCGTGCAGGGCCGCCACTACATTAACTGTGAAATAAAATGAGATATAAAGATCATAACGTAACGGGTATTCGTTATTTTATTTTGTCACGGAGTGCCTTTTCTGATTAATATGTTACTGATTTAATGTAGAGTAAATGTTGAAATGTTTTATCGTACATTTTATTACCTATATGTTTTATGACTTTTATTTTAATCATATTAAAATTGTACCGAGATAATTGGGTGCAAGATTCATTCTACAAAACCAGTTGAATTGCTTTCAGTTTGAATTTTTTTTTAATCTCATAAAAATTATTTACTATGACCAAATAAACAGAAAGAGGAGTGAAAGTGATAAATTTTCACATATTTTTTATAATACTTACATATATTAATAAATCCCAAAAACAATTGCGATTGGAAGAATGTGTTAATGAGACTGTGATGACATTGAAAAAAAATTTTTTTTTCAAACATGACATCCCTGACCACAATACAATTAGGGGAAGGTTGCGATCATTGGACTAGCTCTTTCATTGGACCACCAAGGTATTTCCAAAACTGTGGAAGCTAGCAACACCCAAACTAGTCGAAACGAGTCCGTGGCGACTCAGTTGTACCCCCCTCTTACCTCAGTGATGCTGCGATACGGAGCACGTAGTGACGCTTGTAGTTGTGTTTGCGGTGGTCAAAATCTTATAATTTCGCTCAGAACAATTTGACGTAAGTATCATTGTATTCATATTTCTCTGCGTTCACTGTTATGAAATATTGAAGAGTTTGTTTGAGATTTAAGGATTATTGTTCAATTTTGTCTAATCATGACCATGTTTATTTTAGGATAGTTTTTTTTAACCAGTACCTTGTTGCCATCAATGGACCACAAGAGAGTTCGACCGTTGGACCGGTCCAATCATAGCAACTTTTTATTGCGTTTTTTGGTCATAATAATTAGGTCATATAAGTTTAAAATGATCAATTAATTATTCATTATTATTTATTTCAAATTCCAGAATGTCGCTAAATAAAAGAAAGTACTTCGCATGGAATGAAACAAGTATGAACCTTGCTTTAGAATCAGTGAGGAAACAAAGAATTGGTTTAAATGAAGCAAGCAGAATCTATGGTGTGCCGAAAGCAACTCTTAAACGAAGGTTAGATGGAGTTAACCAGAAAGCTAAAGAACACGTTCAAATACCGGTACAAAGGTGACCTCCCACCTTCGGAACTTGCTACTGTAAGATGCCGTGCTGTAACTTAATTTTGATAACTCACGATGATTGATCTCACTAAATGTGCCAAAAATAAAATTTTAATACTAATTAAAAAGTCTATAACTATTGTTTGTTTTCTTGTCGTATGTGTATAAGTATTGTTTGTTTTTTCCTTCCGTCTCATAATTTAGTATTATAGATAATTATAATTAGTTGCCTCGATTGGACCTCTAGAACAAATTTCTCGAAGTCCATTGATGGCAACTCGGTGGTTCATTGAAGGTGCTCATGGTCCAAAGAAGGCAACCGCCCAAGATTTAGTTTTCTTCGTTTATATAAAAAAGTGTTAGCCTGGATTGTTTGTGCATTTGATTACCACAAATAAAGTACTTACGGAATAAAAATAATAAACTGCTTTCATTTTAAGACTTATACTTTTGAGATTTGAGGTCGTAAAGTTAAGTGGTCCATTCATAGCAACCTTCCCCTACAATACCAAAGGATGAGAAGCCAAGGCGAAAAGTGAGTAAATTAAGAAAAAAATAACAAACAAGAACACATTAGCAGAAGAAACACGCACGGCCGAGCCTGGGAGAATGTGTACAAGATTACCTGCTAATTCGGTGAATCCATACAATTTGCTTTTATGCCTCTCCTTGCGAATACGTCGTACTATCGAAGAGCAACGATTTACGATTAGTGACAGAAAAGAATAGCGAGGAAACCATCGTAAATGATTACTTGATAACAAAACTTGGTTTAACTTTCAAGTTGTGGTTAACGAATTAGTAATACAAAAATGATCAATTAATTATCTAATTAAAAACAACGATACATTATGCTAAAAATTTTGTTTAATTTTTTACGCAAAGACGTGGACGTATTAAAAATTGCAATCATATCCTAAATCAAACGGGAGGTAAGTACTCATTAGAAGATCCCAATTAAGCGCGAACTACATCGATTTCTATTGATATTGCATTAGCAATGCAAAAAATACGTGCGTGAGTGGGTTTTGTTTGTCAGTAATTTTTTTTAACTTAGTCACGCAAAAATTATACCTATGCCCAAAAATATTTTCTCGATATCGATTTACAGCACTAGCCAACGACAATAGAACAAGTGGCTAAGCTATTGAAATGTATTTTACTGGTTACTTTCCATATTATCCGCGTCGTGTGAAGCTGCAGTCCATTGTTTCCGGAGCCCCAAAATGAACGCTCATTGTCTATGCCCTACAAAATGTCGGATTCGCTTTAATGTCGGCCGAGTAATTTTTTAGACGATTTGTTCGTGCCTATTCAGTACATGATATTCACATCCAAATTGCCTATTGTTTTTTAACTATAACTGCCTACACGGGCTTTATTAATAAGTACATAAGTTTTGACGCGGAGAAAGACTCTATGGTTGTAGTATCTTCACGTTCTTTTTTCGAATTAAGTGTTGACTTTTCGTTCAGGCACACTGAATGCATTTAGTGCAAATATTTAAATAGAAGTACTTCGTAGTGCATAGTCAACGTGTAAACATTTATAAAATCTGTAACTAATCAATGTGGCCCGGTTGTTATCGATACGATAGCAGTCGTTAAACCACCAATCCGCATAAGAGCAACGTGATGGAGTATGCTTCAGGCCTTCCCATTTGTGAGCAGAGACCCGTGGCCAATAAAGGGCTATAAAAGGGTTCCAACCAATACCTATCAGTTTCGTAATCGTTCTGGCGTTATAATATAGGTATTATCTGCGATCTGCCACTTCCGCCACGTATGACTACAAAGGTATGATCAAGTAACGGGGGTTGAAATAAGTCCAAAACGGTTGCGGTCACTCGAGAATCGATTCAAAGCAGAATGATTGGAGCAAATAAAATGCAGCGGCCGAACACTTTCACCGACCAACGTAAACAAACTATGTGTGAAATTAAGTTGTATTTAAATAAATCAAACTTATTAGTTCAACGACTTCTGAATAATGTGTAGCATGAAAGCTTGAGATTGGAACTTGCGATTGTGAATTTGGTTCAAAGAATTTTGTTACAGTTTCGTAAAACGATTTAATTATTTGCATGTTCCAGAATGATTGGGAATATTTTATATTGTCTTTATAATTTTTTCTATTACATTTTGATTTATTTGTTGTTTATCTGAAGAAGGTACCTATTCCACAACCTTATTACGTATAGTCAGTCTACTTTAAGTAAGATACTTTAGTATTAACAAAGTAGTTATCATATTAAAACTAATCCTACAAATAAATCAAAGAGTACCTACTTATCAAGAAAAGTGTACCTATTTTGTTTTGAAATGAATGTTTTGTTGGAGATTTGTATTACAGGGAGTTGTTCTACTAATTTAGCGAAATAATAAACCAACAATGTATGAAATTAATTGAAGAAATATTTATTAAAATTTATGCAAATTAGTACAAGCAGAAAAGGGTTACATAAACATAGACTACACAGGGGACTTTTATTATTATTTATATTCGAAATATTTTTTTTGCAGTTTGGTATAATTTTTTAAATTACCTAATTGTGTACATACCTAATAAAAATCAGAAATCTGACTTGCAATAAACTCTCAACAATTACTCAAAACACGAAACTTGTGCGTTACTTGAAAATAAATTTAAACGTTACATACATACCTACCTACTAAAGGTACCTACTTATTCATATAAAATTGTCTAAAAACAAAATTGAATAAAGATATCCGCATTATCTAACGTGGTACAAAACGAATTGTTATCGTAAATTAATTTTTTATTGATCGAACATAATATGGAGCAATGATTTAACAAATTGATCATTTAATTCTCAAGTCAAGCGCGCATCGAACTTGCGAGCGAAGGGTTCCGAATGCATGAAGAAATTAAATCGTTTCAAACAAAAATAAGAATAACATCGGTAGAATAGACTGATGTTATAAAGATTTAGTGTAATTATCCATCTAATTAATATTATCCATGTAATTAATGTAACAATCATCATCACTCATGAAAAAAAATGGCTAAATTTTACTTAAATCCATCCAGATTTCAATAAAATTTGGTACTCTGTAGGTAGTAATTGACATTAACATTAGCGTTAACTACACGATTTTTTTATATACTGTTCCAATCTACCTGTAATGTATAAGATAATAAAAAAGTGGTCCTTAAAATATACTGGCGAAACTTTAACGTTAAGGAAAAATGAATTTTATGACAGATATGTTTTCAATTTAGTTTTAATCCCTAATGGGTTAATATCCTTTTTATCCTTCCTACTATTCATTGAATGGAACCCTTTCGGTACGTACGGGACTCTAACACTGATCAACTTGCCGCTTTCCTAATTATGATAACGCGGCTATTTCACTCCACACGTCAATCCCCGTTATCTGATGACCTTTAGCGTACAACGCATATTAGTCGGGTTATTGTTAACATGGACGAATTATGCAAAATGAAATCGAGAGTACTATAATTATACTTGAGTGTTATGACAACACATATAGGACCGTAATTATTATTTAATCGTAGAAATGTTACGCATATTGAGAACGTGATTTGGAATAGGTATTACAATAAGGGCTGCCAAAATGGTGTTCGTGTAGACATGTCCACTGATGTACCTTATAATACTATTATCATTGTAGTTAACTGTATCTAAATCCCTCTCTTAAACAAGACCAAAGGTTTTTTTTCCAATACCAATATCGATATTTCAAGCAATTTAAATTTAAACGGAAAAGCAATAAGTATTGTAACCTGGTTGAGGATCGGGGTTGACATTAACAGCTGTCATAGTACGTGTATATTTTGTAGCAATAAAATCTACATAATTGTTAGTAGGCAACCCTGTCCGAGTATATTTACAGGCTGCATCGAAACTATTGATATTAGAGCAGGCATAAAAACAGATTGATTCCAAATTGCTGTTTACGTGTGTGGTTGCCCACAAAAATGATTGATCCCGACACACCGTCGCTATTGACTCACATACCGTGACTCATACGTGACCAGCTATGTACCGGCTACAATATAATTTATAATAAAATTACCAGGAATATCTAAATGTCATTAACAATTCCGAGTAACATCTTAGTCCAATAACAAAACATATTTATTGTACTTACCTACTCGTAAAATTCGTACAATGCGAGTAGGTACCTAAGTATGCGATTATCAAAACCCATTTGCCATTGTTTTAAAAAAAGAAAGTTATGTCTTATCTGTTCCTCTGTTCAGAAATCACGTTTGTTATAATTATAATACATACGTGTACGAGAATGTGGTTAGCGGTTTTCGGAACAAAATTGTGGTTTCCCGCGCTTTGTATTACGCCGAAACTTTGTGATCGCAGGACTTTGTAATCTGATTTTGATTTCTTGTCCAGCTTTTTGTGGCCTAAAAAAGCAGCCCTCCGAATCCATTACTTTAGTAAGATTTTGAAGCAGGTGAACTACAAACTTACATTACTTGCCGGATGTTTTAGAGCGGTTATGAAAGATTTATGTGTCGTTAATAACAGGCTGGATGGGAAGTATAACTCCATAATGAATCGTATATTATAGTTTAAGTAGTCGTATAAGACTTAGATAGCGACGGGCAATCTAACGTGCAAAAATGCCATCTTATTTTATATGGCTCTAAAAGTTTCAGGCACTGTTATAGACATACTCGTATGTTCATAGAGTAGACATTCATTTAAAAGCCCGATAAGTGTGGATCTTTATTTCTTAGTTAAATAACGCTACTTTTTATTTGAGGAAGATATAACGTGCCACAAACGGGTCCGATGATTGCAGTCGTAAGTACCTACTACCGGAGAGGGTTAAGCGATTGAAACAAAATTGCGAGACGCCACTTGTCAAAGTTATCATGCTTTTTAGAACGGATTGGCTTTTTGTTGATGCTAGCGCGACCCGTCATCGATCTGCAGTGCGGCTTTTTGTCAAAATCATTTAGTCAGTTCCGAGAACTATTTGGTGAGCATCGTGCAGCCGCCGCAGTTAGTCGGCGCGAATAATTAAAAAGATTCGCTTACGACGCGCGACGTGTTGGACGATTTCATGTGGCGGTTTTCGGTGGCGTTGCTATTCGTGGGCACTGATTTTAATTGCTTTCTAAAATCCATTCGTCGCTCGATTCCCATGACGGTCGCTGTGAAATCGACTAGCACACGTAGATGCATGACATGTAGTTTTTTCGGTGGGTTTTTTGTGTTTATCGAGGAGAGATCTGGGCGTGTGCGTCGCGGTCGTTGTGCCGCGGCCGCTCGCGTTCCCGAACGCATAACACTCGTGATCTTATTTCGATTCCCATTCACGGGACACTCATTCAAATTTAACGGGTGGAATCAATTTGGAGCGTCGTGTGACGACGCATCGCTACCGGTGACGGAGGCGAACTCGTAATATCGGAGTGAAAGCGAACGTATCGCGGCCGTATTAAGGATGAATGGATTATGGAATATTAATTATTACGACCGCTCGCAGCGGGCAGATACGATCATGCATGCACATCAATCTCGCTCCGAATTGTGTGTCGGCACCTCTTTATCGCCGACGAAAAAATCGAGCGGAGCTTTTTTCACATGGTCAGCGCAGACAATGGGCGAGTGCGCATCTCACTCGTTATTAAATTCGTATAAAATTAAATCTAATGTGTGATTCCAGTTCCGGTTTCGTGATGGGAATCTCGTGGAACCGTTCGCTTGGGATATTCCGACAAAACAAATACGCGGGTGCGATTCGAACGGCAATAATTTCCATAACACTCAAAGGCCGAATTATCTCACGCGTTTGCTACAAAATAACGGAGTAGATGTGGATTGTGTCGAGGCGGATACTCTCATTAAGGCGGCCTTCGATGCATCGATATTATTGATAACTTCTCTGCGTCGTAAACCGCATAATTTACAGTGTGGACATTGAGAGGTTTGCGGCGCGCGCGCAGATTTTCATCCAATTAACCGGGAGTATTTGTCAGTGGCTGAGCAACGAGGCTCTATTGAGGCACAGTATACAGATTATAAAGTAAGGTGACTCGGCCCTGTTCTTGAAAAAAATTTTACAGCCGCGGGGTTCTCTGATACGCGACAGGGTTGTTCGCCTGCAGTATTTTAAGTCATCTATGTAATCATTGACCTACTTGAGTATCTTTCTTGATTTGTGAATTATAAAATGAAAACATTTTATATAGTTTTACTTAAATTCGTTGTATGTTTATTAACACGCGTATAAATTTGATACTGCCCATCGACTGAGAGGTTCCAAAAGTTTTACAATTAAATTTCATAGTATGAAATTCGCATATCACATACATAAATCCGAATATCCGCATTCGGATGAAAAAATCAATTAAATTCGTTGTATTGTACTGTTCGCTTCTGCGGCGCATTCGCGTCAATTTGATTACCGAGCAAGAGCATACCGATTATACCGAACGGGACGCGCGTAGGCATGCCGCGCTTCGTTTGTAGGAAGACACATTACTGAATAATCTTTATACTGTGATTGAGTCGTGTATGAGCCGCTAATGGCCGTGCACTGCCGAACCCGTTGTTGCTGCAGCTATCATTTAACTTAATTTATATCTCGTTTCGCATGTCCGGCCAATGCGTAAGCGATGTATAATGTTTCACAGACAATGGTGTGATTTGCGTAATTTCGTAGGAATATTTCTGAGCTTTACTCTACAAGAGATTCTCAACCTTTTTAAGCGTAACTCCTTAATGATTTGACAACCTGTTGTTCTTTGTGTCTCACTAGCAGTATATTTAAGTGTTTCTTGTCGATATAAACTTTCATTGTATCTATATTGATATAAAATTAAATTTTTGAAGTCAATTTTTTTCTATCGTTTTATAAAGTGTTATTCATGTTGAAGGTTCTATAAGACTCTGTGATCAAGGATCTACAATTAACTAACTAATGATTGATTCAAAATTATATTTATGAGGAGATCACATTACAATCATTTATTTACTTATGTTTATGACCCCTTTAGCAAGTTTTAACGACCTCTGACACAGGTTGAGGATCTCTGCTCTCCAAGTACCAAGTGCAGTAATGGTGTCTCAAATCTATCGAGGGTCACGAATGGGACAAATTGGCTCGCGAGCCAACGTTGCCTTGTGTCTCTATTCCTGTACCACCATTTAACTGTACCTCGCTACATTGTTGCGTGATACGATGCATTAGGCATGTTAGGCAGTTTGGGAATGAAATGTTTGGATCTCTTTATGCTTTTGTTTTAAAAATCCAAGGCGTTAGCAACCAAATTTTTTTTATTTTGAATTTAGAAGTTGGATAGGCTGCCTGTTTAGTGACAACAATAGAAAAAGGAAAACCAGAAACATAACACAAATACTTAGTAGTCCAAAGTAATGTGTTCCTGTCATACCTGTCTGTTCCTTCCTGCACTTAAGAGTGTGAAGCCCGAGAAGCCCTTCGAAAATTGATACAACTTAATAAAACCACGTTAATAACCAACGAATCTATCGAACAATTATCAATAAATCCACTACCCAATTATGAGACTTAAGATATAAGAAACCCAGTGATACTATAATTTATATGACTGCGTACTACATAATAACACAAGTATGAAGACTATGTCACAAAATACATAGAATACAGAAGTTAAACATTGAATAACATACCTACATAAAGTCTTTTTCGATTAAAATTTCAGAATATTAATGATCTCTGGTGCGACCTGAGGTAATAAATATTGGTGGATATTGGTTGCTTGGTTGCTAGTTGCCACTTATGACGACCACAATGTTTGCCTCAAATGAGGTATTCCGGCAACCACATCTCCCTAATCGAAACACAAGACATGAAGAACACACTGCTTCATGTCCTGGTATAGCGGTAAGGTAGAGCGATTATCGCTCTACCTCAGCGATAGTAGCTCGTCCGGGACGGTACTAAAGACCTCCCTATTGTTACCTCTATATTGGGGAGGTGTGATCGACACTTTATTTGAGGGGAACTGGGAATATCTAAAACGTCATGAGTAGCAACTAACCAAAATAACCTCATATGGTCTACATTTTGTCCTGTTTGAGGGTGGACAGGTCCATGTGTTGTAGTAACCAGTGTGGTTGATACTTTATTTGAGGGGAACATCAGATCTTGGTTAGCAACTCACCAAAATACGACCTTACTAAGTGGGCATTCCCGTCCAATTTGAGGCAAGAGGACCATTGGGTGTAGTAACAATGTAGTCCAACGGCTCTCTATCTGCATTACCTACGTGCACTTTGTATGAAGTTTAGCTTCACTACTCTCTGTTTTGTGGTAGTTTGCGTCATCGAGCGAGCACGTTCGCTCCCAAACTAATTAATGATGACGCCGATACCACTGAGGGCTCGGCATTTCCATCCTCCTCGATTAAACCCAAATTGCTATTGCCTAAGTAATGATACACATCTGTGCTTGGAAACTAATGGACCGGTCATGTTATAATCGATCGGATGTTAGCATAACCTGAACTTGATCTGGTTTGAAAAATAAAAGTAAATAGATTAAGCTATTATGGATGGAAGCTACTGGATATGATGAGCTAGTAACGGGTTGGGTTCAGTTACGCTGGTAGCTTATATTTTTATAGTAATTGAATAGCAAACGGGTGGCCACCCATATTCAACCGCCAACCGAGAATAAATCCTGACATTGTATGCAGTTGCTTTGCTACTCATAAGGACTCAAAATTGCGACAAAAAACTACACACCACTTAACATAGCTACACAACCGTTTGCTTCTATACTATAAAAAACTTTCATCTTCTGCTATTTCCATTAGAGATTATAGTCTAGGCGCATCTAAATATAACCTGCATTTCTCGGAGCTGATTTGACACAACCACGCGCTATAACTGTAAGTAAGGAAACCCGGTGGGCGTCAGACATGCAGTGTAGTGCAACAATAATTTATGTGAACATTTCTATCCGCAATTTATTTAGCAGGTGACGGTAGTCGTGAAAGGTGAGAGCGGTACTGAACGAATGAACGGACCGAGACGTCGGACGTAGCAGGCACACACGATTGCATTGATTTTAAAATAGAATGATTCCGATACCTAGATTGGATTGATTTAAAAATAGAATTACTTATTTGGATTGTTTCTTTTGTTTTTGTCTATAGGTAAATAGTCGTGAAAGGTGCGAGCGGTACGGAATTAATGAACGGACCGAGACGTCAAACATAGTGGCACACACGATACCTATTGAGATTGCATTGATTTAAATACAGAATTAATTGAAATGATTCTTTTGATTTGTTAATTTTTCGCCAGAATTTTTTAGGTTACCTTACCTTACCTTAGTTATTTACTTTCTTCCATAACAGATTTGAAACATTTGATTGATAGAAATTTTCGACATCAAATACTTTAAATTTAGACTAGGGTGACCATGCTGATAAACCATTAATCGTATTTTACATTTTGTTTTATCTTAGAATTTGTTAATTCGTAATCCAATTCTAAAACGAACTGTATATTTATTTATTGAACCTTGGATTTAACCACACGCTTTTAATGATCAAGCAGAGATTTCGTCACTCAGTAATAACACTGCGCGGTCTTGCATGTATGTTTGTATTACAAAGTAGCTATTACGCGTAAGTGGCCGTTACGTGTATGTAATTATCAGTGATACGACTAATAAAAGCTCTTAAAACTAAACAATGCGCGATCGAATGTGGGCCGCGTATGCTATTAAGCGTATCCAGTCACTTGGTCACATGTAATGATATTGTATTATGTAAATCAGGTTGTGATTCAAATAATGTTAGTGATACTTAATCAAAAAAGAGCGAAATAGCCGCATGTGTAGAAATAGTTTAACATGAATAATTATGTAATAATTAGTTATAGAGGCTTCGTGTTCAAAATGTTAAACAAAAGCTAACCTTGTAATTATTTTTTAGAAAATCAAGATTAAAAATATCTTTGTTAACTTATGTGGTTTATCTTTTTAATCCTTATTAATACTTTAGTGTTATTATTTAGCATTAGACATGTGAAAGATACCTTCTGAGAACTTTAAAGCTTTAAATATTACTAAAACAGGTTTTTTATCTAATCAGCTAGGTGATAAAGAATAATTACCTGATAATATAGTATAATTATGTTTGCCTATTGTGTGGCTTATTACTATTCCCCGAGAGATTTTTAAATGCTTGCAATAGTTCTGAAATTTTCTTCACTTAAAAGTAATCCGCTCTCTCTTTATCATTTCATTACAGTTAACATAATTAAACAAAAATTTAAAAAGGCAATATATGTATAGTTTTTGGCGTAGAATACATTAATACCACTAAGCTCAAAATTCTATTTATCCCTCCACATTCTTCATACACGTTACAATGAGACCAATTACACGTACGTAACTAGCAGTGAAGTGGCTCGGTGTAGCGCCGCGACAACTACCTGCATCGACAACAATAGCGAATGAGCACAATTAACACTCGGTGTGTGTTGTGAATGTGCGAGTAACATGGTGCTTCAGGCATGCTCGTAATAATAGCTTTACACTGTGCCACCTGTACCATGTACCCTTATTCTGAGTTTTAGCAATGCCGCACACCGATGTACTCGTAAGTAGTTAAGAAACGCAAAAAAGCAAGTTTGCGGCCAAAGACGTAAATCGTATAGTAAAGTGACGTAGCGCGTTTTACCCACTGTATAAAAATTATAGAGGTCTGTCAAACATTTTGTTCTTTGTTTAAAATCCAATTTTTGTATGGAGTTAAAGATATGAATACAATTATCGTTAGACATTATAATACTAATAGTTAATAGCGCAATTAATACTTCGAAATAGATATTGTAACGTAGATATACACAATATGAAAAAGTTTAGATTGTTTATGTTTATAATATTTAAATCTTTTTATAACTGTATGCAATCTTTTACGTCTTTTACGCATCAAATATGAACACATTTTTATTTTAACTTTTTAATTATTTTTTAAAATATTGATCTGTCTGATCTGTCTGTTGATCTGAGTCTGTCAGACTTAGATTTTTAGAGTAACGTCTTACACATAAAACTTACCCAAAACCGAAAACCTTTTTTAACGATGCAAATTAAGAATATTCCAATCATTTTTTCAATCAAATATTAGATTAGAAAATTTAGCTTAGTAGCAGTAGCAGTTAGCAGCTTAGTAGCTAATCTTAATTTTAAAACAAGCGTCACCAATAAAATAATGATATTTTAGCTGTTAATTTGCGTTATTAAACACATGAACACCGGAGTGTGGCGCCGCAATAAACTATGTGAGCAGAAAAAACTCACGTTTAGTTAACACAATGGCGGTGCAATTAACATTTAGCACGCAGATGTGCTCATGAGTGTATTGAGTACATTACATTTCATGCTTCTAATGGAGACAGGCCTTACCTTAACCCTATTAGTTTTTGTTGCAGACGTGAAAATAATTAAGCTAATGGGACTTGGTACAGCTGATATTGTGATGATTACAAGGAAAGGTTTTAAGTTGGAATTATTACATCTAGCAACCTTTCCTTACATAATACTTAACATATCATCTGCAGAGATTACGAGAATTGGGGGTTGAAAATATAAACATCACCCTATTTCGATTTCTCCATTCGATTAGACTAAAACTTAAGTTAATTTCTAGTTTTTCTTTAAAAAGTGATAATGTCTTAGATTCTTAAATATCACCCATCAGTTTATTATGGAGCTGTTCTTTGATTGTTTAAAGATAATTGATAAAAACAATAAAAGTACACGAAGGAAGAAATTATAAACCATTATTTGATCAGAGCTACGATTTACGTGATGTATGAAAGTCACTAATCCTCGTTAATTTTCCGGAGGAAAATCAGATGATAGGTATACAATTAAATCAGTAGAAACATGCGACCTATATCGACGAGACGAAGAGGGCAGCCAAAGAAATAAGAATATTACAATAGTAATACTGGAAAAGGTTGAATATACGAGTACCTAATTACACCATACAGATTTATTGTAGTAATACTACTTAAAATAGTGTACCCTTAGTTAAAAAATAAAACCTATTTAAATATTGTACCTAATATAAATCACAATATGTACCTACATTTATAATGGAAACCAGTCGGTAACCCATTTATGACCCATTCCAGGTTTGGGTGTCTTCTCGCAATGAGAATCCAGAATTCGTTCCATATTAGTGACACTACCGAATGGTAATCAGGGTGTGATTATTTTTTTCAAAACCAATGGGTTCGATGCCTGGCTAGGTTTATTGATTTTTCAAAAATCAAATGATGCAGTTTTAGTTTTTATCAAAATCGGGCGCCAGACTCCTTTCAGTAGTTTTCGCTATACCTCATAGTTTCGGATTCCGCCATCCACGCACACTTGAAAATTCACCCTGTAGGTATAAGTATTGTATTGAAATGATTCAAAATCCGTACGAATATTAATAATTCCCTAATGGTAGTACTGTACATGTGTACTTGGAAAGCGGCTATCGAAGATGCGGCAAGTGGGTCACCGGCGACGATTGAATGTAAATGCGGCGCGCTCCCACTGTCATCGCAAACACCATGTTTGTATGGATTTATGGATAATTTCTAAGCGGGTTTGTATATTTATGATCAGATTTTTAAATACATATATAATTTTTAATTATATTTATTCTTCACTTAATATATCCATTACCACCTACATGTTTTCTGTTTTGCCCAAAAATAGACTGGTAGAGAATGCTTTGATTAGCATTAAATCCACTTTTTAACTAAATATTAAATAAATAAATATACAAGCTATGGGTTTATGTCGTTGTTTCAGCTCATAGATTCAACACATCTAACGTTTTTCTGGACACAAATATACTGCTAACGATTTCACATCAGTGCATTATTACTTTTGAGGTCTTAAGATACTTTCAAGATTCTTTGGCAAACACGACTCTTGAAAATACAACAAATCTTATCAAAAGCGCTTATAACAAGAACTCACACAATACTACAATGTATAGTTTTTCTCCTGTATTTTAAAGCTTTTCGTAATTAACGAAAACAATGAAAAGGAAATAATAAAAATTACAATTTCTTGTTTTAATGTTAACTAGGTACTCTTAAGTATCTCCAAGGCAGGTTAGGGAAGTTAAACACAATTTTACATTGTAAAAGTCAGGCAGTAACATAAACCGGGCAATAAACCTTTGCCAAGAAAATATCAGGTGAGGCAATAGACGTATCTACCTATTAAATTGATAATAACCGTAACTACAATACTAAACACACTTAATATTATCAGTAAAAAAAATGTCTTGATTTTCCCGCAATTTTTTGCTAATAAATATTATTTACTTTTAAATGTGTATTAATGTTTATATGTCCAATTATGAATAATTGTGAATAATAAATGAATAAGTTCTCATTCGCTATTGATAAATAATAATTGATGGATTAGTATTCATTCATTCACCGTCGTTTTCGTAAATAAAAGGAAATCTGTAACCAGAATACACATAAATAGTAAATACGAAATACACGAGAACAACAAGACGTTCTTATCAGTAACAATAACGTGATACCTTATCATTTTTTTACGCTAAAACTTTTATTTAATTAGAAAATCAATTAAAATTAGAAAACCATTCCAGCAACGACAACAGCATACGATGGAACCTTTATAAAAACAATTGATTGCGCGTAATTTTTTATCCTGAATAAGAGCGTCGACGCATATCGACCCTAGTCACCCTTGCGTGCGTCGCGGCGTCAATGTCGTCGCCTGCGCATTTGCCGTTTTTTGCCACCCTCGAAGGTTATGTGCCCGATGGCCGTTGCCTTGCGTGTCATAGATTTGTGACATAGAAACCAACATAGAACCCAAACATTTTTAAAATAAATAACGCTTCATACTCATAGCCCCACACTAGGATTCCGTGTCGCAGTTGTCATGGACACACATTATAAGAACACAACGCAACCAGAAACTGACCGATTTTCATTGGTACCCACTACCCACAGATTGCGCAGTTCGGCCAAGCGACTATTGTCAGTAACCCATTAATGACCCACTACAGGGTCGGGTCACCTCTCACAATGAGAGGGATGTAGACCTTAGTCCACCACGCTGGCCTACTGCGGGTTGGTGGACTTCAATTACCTTTGAGAACTTTTTTTTTGGTCTCAGGCATGCAGGTTTCCTCACTACGTTTTCCTTCACCGTAACAGCAAGTGATAAGTATTTAATTTTATAAAGCGCACATAACTTTTTACAAAGTCATTGGTGCGTGCCACTGGGGTTCGAACCCGGATCCCTTGATTCCGCTATCACCGCTCTATACAGCGACTATTACTAGATCCTAAACTCTAAAGTAGGCACCAAATCGAGGAATGTAGCAATATAAAATCGTTTATCAGGACAATAAAAAAATATCAACCTTGGTGTTTTTATGATCTGTGGTATTAATTCATGTTAGTTATACCTAAGTAGGTTGTATTCGCGTGACCGCTGGATTTATGTCAGCGCAGAAGAGTGATTTATTAGTGTCTGTAAGAATAGGTTTAGTTATTGTTTGTTGGAAAAAGTATAGCTAAATAGGTGGTCACTTTATAATCCTCTCGTACTTACTATCATAAATGCAAAAGTTTGCGAGGATGTATGGATGTTTGTTACTCTTTCACGCCAAAACGGTTGATTGGATACGAACGATTGATAATCTGGATTAACAAATTATTACAGGGTACCTATTTTAAGGGGGCGCTATCTGAGCGATAAGGCCGCGTTTTGTATATATACTACCTGATATATGATTGTATTTTATATTATTTTTTGTCTCTGTGTGCAATAAAGAATACAACGAAAAAAACAAAGCAAATAGAAATAAAAGCTCTATAATTTTAACAATAGATAAATAATTCTATTGATGCTGATTTAAGCTTTTTGGATCAATATTATAAAGAGGGAGAGCCTTACAAGAGAGATATGTCTGGAGCATACTTCACCACGCTGTCCACGACTAGGTACATAACACGTTATACATTATGTGAGATGTAAACAACATTTTTATATCTAGCGTATATAAATGGTGAAAATTATTCACAATTTCTTTAAAATAGAGACCTTTGTACTCTTTATTCACCACAGAAAAAACAGAAAGACAGTACTTATTGAATGCGTAAAGGTACTTAATAAATTAAATATAATTTATTCATTAAAATTATATTATTTAACATCCTAATAAGAGGCACGCAGGTGGGTAATAAACTAATAATTGCATAATAAACATGCAAATAATTGGTTTTATCCCCAATCTGCATTAGCACAGCGTTGAAGAATAAAAATATCAAATCAATGTAAGCATGAAATGAAAGCAATAATATTATATTTGTCATTAGAGGGTTCATACGACAATAATAATCACCTGCATAAGATTATAGGGACATAATTATTATAAGTCCAGAAAAAGTTACCTATAAAAGCGTGCATTTCTTGTATCTACACAGGCAGAACACATTCAAGGAAATACTTTTATTACCTATCTACTCATAGTTGTGCTGTTGTGCACATCATACGTACTCGATTCAAAGTGCAGAGCAAAGATAATAATTATAAAAATAATACTATAAACACTATTTCAGCGTAGATCACCAAAGTTCGGGACTTGTGGTTAATGTTATTCGGTTGGTATGGTAATGCTTATTTGTCTATGGTCAATAGTGACGTTCTGATATTCTCGTAAATTTATAAATTTAAAACCGTTATCGTTTTTTAAAATTAAAGCATGTTATAACGTTAAACTACATTTATGTATAAACATTTTTTTTTTCAAAAATCCTGTTGTTTACCTGTGTCCAGTAGTGGCGTTAAATGAAAAAAGTAAGGTCGAGACAACGAAAACCACCTTTTTTCTTCACCGTTAAGGATAAATCAGTGAATTATGTAGTTGCCTAACCTTCAAAAAGTTTAGTCTATGAGGATTTTTAAAAGCGGTGAAGTAGTTCGAAAGTCGAGGGCGCTAACCCCAGTCTTTCCCGGTTGTCCGACACAATGAATGGAAATTAATCTTAATGGTCCACGTAATACGGTTATTTTTATTTTTTTATCTTTTTGCAAATTTTATTTCTATGAGTTTGTAGTTTATTGAGAGGCATTTGTATATTCAGGATTTTTTATGTTATTTTAGGCTGAAGTACCGTAATGGAGCCACGTATGTGGGTATATTGATATTACTTTACGTTTAAGTACTTTTCATATAAGTTTAATTTTAATCGCACAATTATAAATTATTAGGAGGTTAAATTTTGGTATTACTTAATCTTAAGGTCTTACTCATTTGTTGTTGTGACTGTTCTTAAATTGATCAAAGTTTAATTACACGTATCTACACGTAGGTACATTTGTTATATAAATAATGTGTCATAAAACATACACTACTTATTAAGTCTTTCCTCCCTTTATCGAAGTCAGTTCATTAAAAGTTATTCAGAAATGCATTTTACTTTAATTTTAATGTAAATTTATTGATGATGCCTATTAATTCGTTTTAATGTATAAGTAATCATGCAAAGGTGTAAGATAATTTGCATTGATGCTCTTTTCCTCCATTGGTTTTGTCTGCTTATAACAGTGTCATTCAATAATAAGTAAGATCATCAAGAATAAATTCTAATTAGAATACTTAAGAATGTTTTTAACATAGAATATTTTACACCTATGATTATTACGCAAGAATATTGCGCAGTTTAAAAATATGTACCATAATTTTGTTTTGTTCCACGTTGGTCAAGTGCCAACAAAGGTCAAATAACCCAATTGTTTCAATTTTTTTGGTAATCTAGGGTCACTAATGATGTTTCAAGGTAAAACCTTTTAAAATGTTATATTCTATCGTTATTTTTAGGCTGTTAACAACTAAAATAAAAATTAAACGTGCAATAAAATAGCTTCTGTATAGTAAAACATTTGCTAATTCTATAGAGATTTCGCTATACCACTTGATTATAACTTTATCCCGGCTATTTAGACCTGGTTATATGGCAAGCCGCACACGGCGTTGAACCATATTTATTTATGCGCAAATTATAGACACTAGGTGAATTGTTTTAAAGCAGAACCATTAAATTAGCATTCTGCAATTACAGTTTTATGGTGTTACTGACTTGTCTGTAAGACGCTTGGTAAATAAAGTATTTTAACATTTTTATTGTAGGTAGGTATAGTGAGAGATAGCAATTCTAATAAATAAATTATCAAATATACCTACGTTACTTTAAAATCATTTTAGAGAAGATTTTATCAACTTAAGTAAATAAACATTTGTTTATTTTAATTTTAAATGATAAAGATTAATAGTAAATTTCAATAATTTGCTTTTATTCTAATTTCACTATATATGCACCAGTTATTATTTTGTTTAGCATTTTCCAGATTTTTATTTATATGGGTTTACTTATTGTTTAAGTGATAAGAAAGCCATTTCAAATTCTACACCTTGACTAGCTATTATCGTCCAGTTTAACCTAGCCGTCCAAGAAATGGAAGCGCATAAAAACAATCAAATTAGGAAATACTAAACGGTTACAAGTGTGCACAATAAGGAAGCCATCCCGACGTTTCGTTCTGTGATTGCCAGCGGCCCCTGCCAACCCCTCATTACGCATTTACGCACCACCATTAACCGTAATCAACCTCTCATCACACACGGAGCTGGAGGAAACAATAAAATGAACACCTATTAAAATAATACTCTGCCGAAGCACTTGTAGGTATGAAAAAACACTAAATGATTTTTATTATAAATAAACAAGCGAATAACAAGATTCAGGTTTGTAATCTGTACATCTAAAACATCGGTTACGAAAACAATTTCATCGCTTAACACCGGGAACGCGAATCAACATTTTGAATGTGAAAGTCTTTAAAATTTTAAGATTGGAACGATGTGACAAGTGCGGAAAAGTTGGAAAGCTCCCCTCTGTGTGTTTACGTGTTTAGTTTCCCTCACGTTGTCGGAGCGAGGCGAGTGCATGCAACCCTTCATTACGACCTATGACTATTACGACGCAATCAAGCTCTCGGCACATACGCGAAACTACGGAAACAATAAAACAAAATTGACGCATAAAGCCACCGGTTGGACTAATTTCGATTAAAGGTTCGTAACGTATTATTATCCCTTTCTAAACTTATATAGCCGTAATACGCACCATTTATTTTGCAATAATTTTTTGCACTGTAATAATAAAAACGTGTGTTTATTTATACAAAACAAAAATCGATTAACTCTGTCCTATAAAATAATGCGTCCTCGGAGAAGCCAATTATTTCTGGTAAATACCTAAAATACTTACGAGTACATATCTCATTTCATAGTAACATACTTTTCCGCCCCTATGAAAGATAAAAAAATAGTCTGATAAGGCTCTAAATGATCTGGTTGGTATAAGATATTTTTCATAGTATTTTAACACTGGCAAAAGATTTTGGTCAATATTACATCTGTATCTAAAAAGTTACCTGAGGTTGAAAGCGATATTTAAATAGGTTTCGTAAGGTAAACCTTTACTATAACTTAGAAACTGAAAAGGAATCAGAGACTTACAAGTCCCTCAAAATACCCCTACTTAAGTAAAACAACTAAACTCTATTTCTGTAAAATATCAAATATCCTGCCAAAAAACTAGTAATTCGGTATCCAACGTCACATCACTAAATGGAACAAAGCACATGTGTCATGTTCGTAATTCACAGACTACTTCCACCTATCCAAAGATAATAGAGTGCATCAGGTTTTAAAACCATTTCGGCCGATGTAACAGATAACATATCGACACATGAATAGGTGATCTTAATTTATCTGTGAAAGGTTCCGGCCAACACCGTATCGATCTAATCGAATCATTAAAACTAACAAGCGATTTATTAACTCCTTATTCTGTGAGGAAACTGGGCATAGGTACGTTCATTACAAACTGGTAATGTATGCTTAATAGCAGCTTTTAAGTCAATGTTTCCCTTATAAGATACTAATAAGACGAAAGTGGTGTCCGGTCTAATGGTAAACAAACATACATTCAAAATTGATTCGATCAAGTTACATTAAGTATATTATTGTTTTTGACGTACTTTTTTCGTACACTAAGAACTTTTATATTGATTGTTAATTTATTATTTCGTTGCAACATATAAAAATGTTTAACATTGAGCAAACTCGGAATCACTTTTATAATATTTGACAATGAGCAAACGAGGTCAGTTTTTGCCAGTAATTATTTATTTACACAGTAATTATCCATCCACAACGGCATTGTTATCGTCGACCTTTACGTTTTTATCTGCAGGTAGAAGACTTGCACTTTAAGATACGTCACTACAAAATTGAACTACCTACTGATAAACAGAGAATTACGGATGATATCACTTTTTTGCACTATTTTAATGATTTTGTACTACCTAATAGATATGGACTAACCATGGACTAACATGATAACACTCAACGAGCCGGGCCGGGTGAGCTATCGAGGATGTCAATCAAGATGGGTCTATTTACGTTTCGATATTTAGTAATAACACGGTACTCACTGTGCGGTGGCGTGAGCGATAGCGCTGAGACGGCGGGCGGTGGCACCGGCGGGAACATGTCCTGGTGTGGCGGGAACATCCTGGGCGGCGGCGGCGGGTCCGCCTCGGGCTCCTCCGGCTCCTGCTTGTGCGGCGAACGGCCGTGCGACAGGCGCACCGCCTTCAGGCCGCCCGGGGAGCGCCTCATCGACAGGTTCTCCGGGGTGTCCGACTCGCCGGAGCGGCGCCGCGGCCGGGCCTGCTTGCGGCGCGGCTGCGGGCTGTGCGGGCTGGCCGGCGGCGACACCGCCGTCTGGCCCGGCGGCGGCGTCGGCGGTGGCGACCGCTCCGTCTCCACCTGCTCGGGCACCTCCTGGTCCGCCAGCCCTCGCACCTGAAGCGACTCGCCGGCCCTTATCACGGTGCCGAGCTGCTCCTGGGCGACCGACACTTCCCCGCGGTACATAAAGTCCACGACCGCCTGCACCTCCCATCCTTGAAAGTCCTTCAACACGATCACCGGGTGCTTGCACGGGTTCTCGCTGAAGATCCTGCGGAACAGCGGGCTGCACGCGCCGAGTAGCACCTTGTGAGCGCGGACGCGGCGCTCGGAGCACACGAGCGTGACGTCGACGAGCGTCTCCGCGTGCAGCAGCGCCTCGAAGGAGCGGAGCAGGTGCGCCTGGTGGTTGTTCCAGCGCAGGCTGTAGTGCTCCTCGCCGGCGCTCGGTTTGTCGTCCATCGCGCGTGCCGGTGCAGACGCGTGTGCGGTGCCGGAGCGCCGCCGCGGATGCCGGCGGGCGCGTGCGCGGCCGAGCGCCGCCCTCCGCCCGCCGAGCTCCGATCCAACCCTTTCGCTCAGATCGCCAGGCCGGTCGACGGTACCGGCATAGCTCGAATCGAAAACTTCGGGAACGTCGTAGCGGGCACTGCGAGATCGCGGGACAGCGCGAGCGAGTCGCGGACGTGACGTGCGACGCGGGCGGCTCGTGAGCGCGGAGTGAGCCGAACGAGGAGCGAGCGGCGGAGGCGAGCGCGCGGAGCTGCGATGTCGCGCGAGTGACGCTGGCTCGGCGGCGGCGGAGCGGCGGTGCGGCGGCGGCGGCGAGCGCGGTGCGTGGCGGACCGCCCCCGGCCCCGGCCCCGCCCCGGCACACACGCGCGCGCCCCCGCCCGCGCCCCCCTCCCCTCACACATGCCGAGCTCGCCTCACATGTATACCTACACACCTCATGTGACGCCTCCTCCACACTATGTATTTTTTCGGATACCTACGGCCAGATGCGGCGCTCCGGAGGTCCCTCTCGCATGAGTTGCTTACCGGTGTGTAGTCGCAACACGGAAGTTGCAGGTCGACCTCTTTTACTTTTACTCGACTGTAATATTTTATGAGCGATGTCTGCTGAACGGATTATCTTCCTACTTTTCCGTCTCTTTTTCGAGCATGAAAGTTGGCGGTCGGAAACTTTCTTACGAAGCTTTACAGTCGCGGACGCTAGAGGCCGTTACTTGTTTCGTTTGATAATGAAGCCGGAAGATGATAAGGTATCAGTCCCTGCATTATTTTGCAATGGGACCCACAGATTAGAAACTTTTCTTTGTGTAAATAAATTGGTATCCTTACAAGAATTTAAGCTTGTAAGTGGGATTAAGCCTGTATTAACTGAGAATAAAATTAGGTACCCTACCTAATTGTACCTAAAGTTTTCTTTGCCTACCAATGGTAGGTAAAGAACTTTCTGTCAGTCATTGCTGGATGCCACGTTGATTCGAACCCGGAACTCCCGAACTCTGAATAAGTGCCGTATTCTAAGTCACTGGGTTATCATAGCCAAAGCAGTGATAGTCTAGTGGCCTGAGGTAAGATGAAACTGTTCGTACTTAGGTATAATGTACCTCCTACCTACATAAATGCGGTATCTCTATACCTACTTATAAATTGAAACCTACCTTCTTATAAATTAGTACTTACCCAAGTATTCAGCTGGAACTTTAGGCGGGAAATAAAAACAAAGGAGATCGTATTCGTCGTTTTTCAACGCAGCACATTACTTTAATGGCGTCTTTATGTGGCCAGTTTGCGAGTTTGCAACTTCCCATGAAACTAGACGGATATCGCGACATCGTCTGAAGCTCGTAGATTATAACCTGGACTAACATAGGTACAGGATACTTTTTATCACCCACTAGATCGAGTTCTAAAATCCAGGCGGATGAAGCCGCGAGCAAAGAATTAAATAAATGAACGAATTAAATAAAACGTTCAATAAGAAAGCTGTACTTACCCCAAAATTTGGTAAAAACCCATCGTAAAAACATTGTTCTGCCGAAAAAGCGTATTATTGTTTTTGATTCACCTGCCATGTAATGTATGCACATAGGCCCATGGACAAAGTTTCCGGGCCAAGAGATCTGTATGGCCATTATTGCCCATCCGGTAACAGGTACAATTTAAAACAATGCTCGTTGAGAAATGGTGATTCTTTGTTTTGTCGTCGGCAGATAAAAGATTGTTTTTGGTGTATTTTGGAGAAATTGTAGATAGGTAGGTGCACCGATGTGTATTTTACCAAATATATCTACTATGATCTACTATGTATCTAGGTGTTTATCATACAGGTGGTGGTGGTAAGAAACTAGAAAAAATGCCATATTGATTTGATTCTTAAATGATAACCAATGAAAAGCTATTGGTTGAATGTCAGAGATTTTGCATTAAGAATCTTGTACTTACGAGATAATCTCATGAAAGAAGAGCGGTGTTAGCTCAGTAAAACAATCTTGGCACTACTTTTTATTGAAAAAAAGTTTAAAATTGATTTAAAAAATAAATTTATATTTTCGAGAAATCTGTTTCTGTATCAAATGACAATTATTTTTAATTTTTTATTTTTGTGTCTGCATTATTTTTTAATCGCAAATTAAAATAAAAAGACATGCTAAGATTGTTTACCAAGACAAGAGAATTAATAAGACAAGAGAAAAAACCGTTCGGATGAGTAAAGGTAAACATGGCGTGTTTTTATCGTTTTTTAAACTATAATTAAATTTATTCGATTACGTTGAATTAATTAGATATTGGGTATTAGGCGAATATCCACTTAATCTATATTTGAATGTATTCAACAAAACATTAATGTGCGGTTTGCAAATAAAAACATTGTAATCGGCTTATAAATTGTTAATTATACTCATTCCCATTATGTGTCTGTCTATGTACATACCTATGGCAATATTTAATCGTATTTACTCATACCTATTGCGTGCTGTATAAAAAAAGACAACAATTTTTTTCTGTGGGTTGGGATAACTAAGTTCACAATTATTTAAACTCAAGAAAAATAATTTTCAACTCAAACTAGGTAGAATTATTCGTAATCCCTCGTTAAGTGTTTAATTGTAAACTTTTTAATAACTAATTTGATAAGCTTAACTTAATCATTAATTTGAACCGAAGTGACGTGTTTATTGATATGATATTAATGTGTTTAAAGTTAATTGTAATATTTTTCCCACAAGTTTGGACACGATAAAATTAAACCCCAAATAAGCAGAAAGGAAGGTTGGTATATCTACACCTAGGTACTAATCTTTGATTATTCAAATTGCTATATTCAAACACATTGAATGAGCTAGGCACTTCATTATTGAACAGTAGTTAAATAGGTATTTTTAACTTTAGTCATTTTACAAGTTCGGGAGGTAGGTTCCTGGTCTACCTATAATATACATATACCTACTATTGTAGCGAGAACATAAAATCAGGTTAAAAAGGCGGACTATAGGGATGAAAATATTTTCAATTTTTTTTAGAATTAACATGTCATTGCTTTTTGGTCAGATTTGACCCAACACTGCTAAAAATCCACCACGTCTAAAAATCGTTTTGAGTGATAATGTTACCTGTTTGCAAAGTTATTCCTATAAAAAAAAAATTCTTTTTTAGTTAGGTAGTATCCTATACGCCAAAAAAATACCTATACTTAGTTTTAGTTGGAGCCGTGGGTAAGCCACAAAACTCATATTAAATGTGCCACAAAACTCACATTAAATGTAGGGAAACGCGTAATATATGCGTATTTAATGGTTAATAAGCCGTTCGCGTGGCGCTTATTCCTCAATCAAAGCGCCATTTAGTTTACACATAAGTGGCTATACGACGTCCATACGACGAGCTTGCGTGTAAGGAAGCGTGTTTACATTTTTAATTTGAGTGCAGGTTAATAATGATATAGATCAACCGCAGAGGTTTGATTTTTTTTATCGACAAGCGATTTCTTAGTCTTGCAGTGCGATGTAAAGCTTACTTCATATACTAATTAAATTTAATCCCCCATTCCAATTCCCTAAAAAAACTCTCATTCCAAGTAGTCATGTGTTTTTATAACAACGCCTTAATTAATAGAAGGTAATTGATCGACACGAGTAACGTATTTAACATTAGAAACATTAGCGTTACGACAAAATAATAATCCCGGGAACAAATGACCCCTACCGATCGCGCGGTTGGTGTTAGTACGAATTCACGCACCCTTAACAAATAAACGTATACCTTCGAATAAATCAAACCAAGTGCGTTTCGGGCGTGACCACGCGGTTTGAATTGGGTGGACAGTTTAAAAATGTATTTTTGTAACGATAGAATTTTTTACAAAAAATAATGGACCATGCGGCATCGAATTGTATCGACGGTATCAACTAAAGACTACTAGACTTTGTCTTTGGCTACGTCCGTGTAGATTTTATAACTTGCTATTGCTATTTTATAACTTGTGATTGCTAGAGAGATAATGACATAATATTAATCTCCAAGAGTAGCCACGCATCCACGCAAACTGAGTCAGTACTTTGGCCTAATTAGAGGATAAATTAATGTAACTATAAACTATAGTCTGCAATGATCTTTTATTCACATTCAGTAGTCTAACCACGCATAAAACAGTCCAGTAAAAACAAATAACAATAATTATTAATTTTTAAAAATTGATAGTAATAATAATTAATACTAATACTTAATTATTGTAATTATAATAAAATTACTACTTTATATAAATTGATAAGGACGTTTCCAAAGCATGAAAATCATGGGGTACGGAAAACTGTGTGGCAAGTGGTGTTTCGGCGCTTTATTAAGTAAGGTAAGATGCTATCGCGCGTGGTCACATATTAATGTACCTACACACGTAAAGGTAATTTCGAGTGCGCTATTGACGCTATTCGTTATTAGGGAAAGTTTAAGGGAATTAGGTAAAGGGCTTTTGCTTAACAAACAGGTTAAAAGCTAGCAAGAAAAAATGTTACAGCTAAAGAAAAAAATTCTTGCGAACATTTTAACTGAATGTGAAGATTTGTGAAAATGTGAACGGTGTGACACTTGTTGAAAAATCGGATTGACAAGTGAGATTTTGGTTAACCTATTTTTGAAAATGTGAAAATTGTGACACATGTGAAAAATTAAGATACCTACTTACATGTTGAAAAAATTGGATTCACTAGTGATAAAGTTGGAACACTTGTGAAAAAAAACTTATGAAAAATTATGACACCAATAAAAAATTCGACGTATAAAAAACTTTGACGTATTTAAATTTAAAGTACACATACTATAAATGTTCTTCAATTTTTTTATTTTGTGATATAAATCATTTTGTTTCATGTCGGTAGCTGTATTTACATTAATTAGAGGAAATGTTATGTTTGCAGTTAGTATGATGGGGTTAGATTTCGCATGGAATTTTGCACATTACTGGACAAAAGAAAAATGCGGGCATGTGCTGAATAATCTGTATAACGCCTTACCTTACAAATAACCAGTGGCATTTTTGTTAAAAAATAGGGCTAGTATAGGGTTGTACACGCGGACAATTTAGATTTCAAAACGCAGGTAACTTTTGTATTTAAAATCTAACTAAAAGTTGCGTAAGTCATAGTGTAGGGTTACGACTTTACATCTGATGTTTGATGCCGTCTGCCATCTGATGTTAAATGCTCACTGCAGCCCTCGGACACCCGCATCCAACCTCAAATGGAGAAAAGTGTCCTAAGTATCTATTTTAATAAAAGGTTGCATGTGTATTTTGCTACTCATGAGGTCTAAGATGTCCGCTTTAAATAAATAATTATCTCCGGCAACCTTACGCACCCAGCCGAAACACAAAACATGAAGAACATGTTGCTTTAGAGGTTGGTTAAGAAGCATCTACCAGCAGGTAAGGTGTACCCCGGACGAGCTACTGTGGCTCTATCACCTACTCGTAAATTTGATGTTCTTATAATATTATGATAAAATAAGAATATAATTTTTCCGTAAGTTGGCAACCCTCGCATGCACCGAGGTGCAGTGAGGCGGCGAGGCGAGAGAAATGAATATTTCGGCCCCACGTGCGCGCTGTCTTGGACTTGTAGAGTTCGCCGACAGAGTAAATGCTATCCAGAGACAAGCAGATTTTTTATTTAACGTTGTAATATCAATTAAATGGGTTTGTATTATTAGACGTGAATTAGAAAATATATGACACAGAGAACCATTAAATTTACTTTTTACGGTTGCCTGTGTGCAACTGTAGTTATTTAAATTATCTGAACAAAACTACTCTTCGAATGGGTTCGAATGAGTTTTTTTCTTTCAAATGCATAAATGTGTTACAATAGGAGCCTCCTCAACCGAACTGCAGACATTCTATTACATAATCTGAAATTATACAAGACTAAAATTTAAAAAAGGTTATAGGTATTAGTAATCAAAAAAACATTTTTTTATCCATATTTATTATAATTGTGCTTGCTTATCTTAATTAAACAAAGATACATTATTTAAAATAATTTTTATAGTGCCTTCTAAGTACTTTTTAGTTTACAATCTCTAGTTATCGCTTATCTGTGGGTTCTCCCATGCATGCGATGTTCATATCACTGGTTGGTGTTCGCTGAAGGCTGAAAGCTGAAAAAAGCGAGCGTCGGCGCTCGTCTGCAAGTTGTACGAGTTGCCACTTAGATTAGTTTGCAAGTTCCTCTACCCAGTACTTCTAGCGATGGAAGGAGACCAGATGAAGTATGCACATCGGGAGTACGCAAAGATTTAAATAACGAGTATTCGACTTGTTGTGTAAAAAAGTTTTTTGTTTGTTTACACAGTTTTTTTTTAATTTGAGAGATGACCATAATAATTTGAAAATTGTGTGGAGATTTCTACAATTTCGATGATTGTAGCTTGCACCAATTAACGATTTCGCCAACGCCAAAAGGACATTGACCCATCTTAACACTTTGTCTGTCCAGTGACGTAAAGACACAATAGTTAAACAATAGGTGTGAGTCATATGTGACTCACGGGACAGTGAAGTGGTTAACATGTATAGTAAGATGTACAATTTTACGGTAGATATTACATAAAAAGTACAGTATGATTTCGACGTAGAAAAAATATATTCGTGTTACAAAATTGTTTTATCAAATCGATTTTCTATATTTATGAGAAAGACGGTAGAAAATACTGTGAAAAGCGTTATGTCTACAATAACCTGGATATACCTACAGGTGTAGATACCGTATCGAATAGAACACGAATCCTACCTTTAGAAAATAAATAGAAAATTTTGTCCGCAACAAAACTTCACCCTACATAGTTCGCTATTCCCAACCTTGATTTTACAGTTACATAGTAATGGAGAGGTGCAATTTAAATCATCAGTTCCGTTGGCACACGCTGACGCACTCGTACATCGTGGTTGTCTGCCATAGACAACATAGATCGCGGGCGCGCGGTAATGAATCAGATGTGTATCGGCCGACGTGTGAGAACATACGGCCAAAATACTGCCCGTAAATATCCCCTCGCGTGCGCTTCGATTTAAACTTCGAACGGATTAGAATGGAACACGGTTTATGGATTTTGAATTTTAGTGATTGGTTATTTTTTTATTACAATTGGCACCATGGAATTATGCGTATCGTCAGTGATAATTAATTTGGCTACATTTACCTATTGTTTAACAAATTTTTTTGAGTACGTAAGTAATTAATTTTGGATAATGGATCATACTCATACCTATTTGTGAATTATGTATGTAATTTTATTTTTCTATTCAAAACGCTTGGAGTGGAATATACGAATTTGTTTGGGCATATGTTATTTAATTTAATTCTTACTTTTAGCACTACATCAAAGATTTTTACATTCATCCTAATATAGCGACTTGGGCTAGGTATGACGATAATGTATGATGTAAAATAGTGACGATTGGAAAACGATATATATACAATGTACTATTCAAAAGTAAACGATGATAAAAAAGATTTTGAACAAAAAATATAAGGTTCTAAATGTCATTTAATTATTTCTTACTCAAAATAATAACAAAATACATACCTAGGTACTAATTAAATATTTTCCTTATTAAATATTAAATTAATATAAATTAATCTTGTCTGTGGCTACCTAAGTCTGCATCTGATTCGTGCGCACACGAGCCCGCCCCGGGCGCTCAAAATAAAAGTTAAACCGGTTGATAAGCGCCGAAATTTTCAATGTTTTCCTACAGTTCCCCGTTAAAGCACACCTCGATAATTATTATACTGCATAGGCATTCAGTGCTTTCAAGTCAAGGATGAACGAATGTAGGCAAGAACGATATTTACTATGAAGTTGAAAGTTGATAATTTAATTGTCAAATGTATGTTATACATTTTGATGTTTCAGTGTATGGAGAGGTAGAGGGCTATAGGGAGAGGGTAGGGTACGGATTAAGGAACATTTTTTAAAATGATAATATAATCCACTTAATAATTAACTGATAATGCGTAAGCTGATTGTTTTAAATAAAATTTTAACTGCTTATGATATTACTAGATTTTTTTTAAATATCAAAAGATAACTTATTGGATATTTTATTTTTTTATTTTTATTAGATCGGTAGTAAATATAAATTATCATGTGTAAATTTTCACTTTCACGAGAATGACTTAAATACAATTTAAGCTATTTTCATATCATAAGATAGTATCAAAATAATTGTAACAATTCTACGCTTATATTTGTGCAAACAAACGTTTATTTTACCACCGTATGTACCGTAGGTACATAAATCAACATCAAAATACTGGGTTGAATTATTAGGCTTAATCACTTTTTTTTAAGTTATTTTTATTTATATCTCGTGTCATGTCAAAAAACTTTTAATGTATCAGCCAATAGGTAGATCCATTTTTAAATCATTTTTTGAAATTCGTGCATTGAAATTTGATCAATTTGTTCTTTAACCGGGTTAACAGTTAACAACCCTTCCACGAGTATTGCGAGTCTTCACACGATACCCGAAACTACCCGCACGTGTCCTTTTTTTGCTCGACGCCAATTTCCTCCTCGTTCCAACTTTGGAATTTTCTACTTTACCTGTTTTGTTTTCGGCGTTCTGTTGCGAAAGTTCCTCGTGTGTTGGATTGTTTAGACTAGACTTGTGTGTTTTATATCGAATGTTGTGTTTATGTTGTGAGCTTGTTCTGAGCTAGAAATTGCACATACTTCTGAGTGTCAGGGTATCGAAAAAATGAGCTGGATTATGCGATGCCGACTGGTTTTTAATCTCGATGTATTGTCCAATTAGTTTATACCAACTAACCTAACCATAATAAAATCAGAGATTTCGGGTTCAAATTTAGAAGTAGCGATGTCAAGTTTTTTTTCTTTGTTGTTGAAGAAATATATTTTTTTAAAGTTGAGAGTATTCGCCATGAAAGAAGCCTCCTTAATTCGACTAGTAGAGTTAACATTACATGCATTATAATAATATTACACATGGTACCTAATGAGAGCATAATTGCTAGCATGTTTGCATTTTGCTAAATGAATAAATGAACGATGCCCAAAAGTAAAAACAAAAATTTCTTAAGTACTCACTTTAAATATCAATTACACAAGACATTATTTCTAGATTCGGGATAGACACCAAAACAGCTGATGGATGCTTCTTTTTTACCGAAATTCGTTCCCGTCGATTCACCTCCACCAAACTTCGAAACTCCACTTTAGCTGTTAACTTCTCGCCGTTTTATTCTGATCATACACTGAATTGTTTGAAAACAACGCTCAGTGTATGCGATGTGCGACTGAACACGACTGAGTAAGGACCACTTGTGTGTGATTTGTTTCTTTTGTAAAGGGATGTATTTTGTACGCTTTTACTTCAAATAAAAAGGAATTACGAACCTGTCCTAATTACTAAGCGCAGGGTTACCTATTGTTAGTTTATTGTTATTATTCGGAGTGAAATTCATTTAGTTAAAATATTGGAAACTCAGACTGGGTTTTCGGATGTTTCTAAATGCATTATTCTCTGGTTTTTACAATTTGAAATTGATTGTGAAGAGTGTCAACTACTGATATTAAAATGAATAACGGAAGCTTTAGTGACAACGGAAGGTGTTTGAAGGCGGCAGTGATATTTTAATGAACGTTACAAATTGTATATTTTATAAAGTTTTTATTTAAAAAACGTCATGAAATCGAAACTATTGAGGTACCACTTATTCTTAGTAAATACTTAGTAACTAACTAGAAGAAAGCCATACTTATCAGAGTATCAGGGCATGAAAGCTTCGACGTACCTACTTACTACACTTATTATTATTAAATAAAGGTTTCTCGGTACAAACCCAACCAGGGTAATTCATACGAACCTCACATAACCGTTATCCCAAAATGTGTTGAACACGTAACGTATTGTTACTTGCATTTGACAAAAACAAAGAATCTTTACCTGGAGATTACCATTCGGCATCCACACGTCATACTACCCAGAATCGATAAGGCCTTTAGAATTGGACCCACCGAATAGTATTATTTTATTACTAACGTCAATAGCAGCATAGAAGTGGTCTATGCGTGTTACTTCTTTGGAAATAGAGAGCGTTTAAGAATACTTACGTATAATAGGTATCGTTTCAAGTTCAGGCATACCATTGAGTGAAAATTGTTATCATTAACAAACTTCAAAATAGATTGCCTATTTTAATAAAAGTTTTTAAGATGGTTTACTTTTCCAAGTAGGTATCTACACTACATATTATAATACAAATACTGTTACGATAGTGTTCATCCTCGTGGGACGGATATACTATGCTGTCAATGAAGACAAGAAAGACTATTTCAGCCTTGAAAATCCATGGGTGGTGTCCTTTATAGCCTGAGCCAGAGTTAAAAGGGTTTATCCAGTCTAAGCAGATATCATCCTACCAGGAGGACTGACAACCCTAAAAAAATTGAGGAAAACCGTTGAATTCAGAGGACCCAAGGCTGGGCGGAGTGGCATCGATGGCTGAAAGGAAGGATCTATACTGACAAGGCAATAGAAACAAAGGAATCCCCAAGAACCTATTACGGGAAAATTCCCTCTTAATATCCGTTAAAACAGTTCCGTTTTACCACGAAACCTTAAAACGCGGTGTCATGGTTCAAGCTAATAAAGCCACATACACACTTAACGAAACACACGATTTCGGAAGTCGGATAAGGCATTAATGGATTGACTGACATAAATGTGACGTCATTTCACATATTTCAAGCGTCGCATGTTGGTTACTACCAGTATAATTTGACCTATAATCGAGTATGGAGGTGAAAATTTGTTTACATACGCAGTGAAGAAAAGAAAATCCACAAGAGGATAAAATAGAAGGATAGGTCGTTTGGGAACTTGTACTCGTATGTAGCAATCAGTCTTTCTAATTGCTCATCCAACATCAAAAAATTCTATCACCCTTATATGAGTAGAATGAAGGCGTGTAGATACTGAATTTAACCCAGTAACTAGTAGGTCGAATTTAAGACCCGATTGTAGGACCGGGTAGTTAATCTACCTAGATGACAGTTACCAAACAACCAGCCAACCAAATAACAATGATTTTAATAGCAAGATGTTTCTGTTTTTGATCTCACAAACAGGGATAACTTGGAGTTTTCTAAACGTAGAGTACTATCTATTTTTAAAACGGTAAGTGAGTTGATTTTTTAAGATAAGACGTAGGGTAAGTACCTATTCAGAAACGAGTCTTCAATGTTAGTCAGTTTGTTAATACCTACGGCCGCCATTTGCAGAAGATTTAAATGTTGACTTCTTTAATTTTTTAACAAGAAATCAAAACTGAGACATCAGCAAACGCATTGCTTAATTTTATTTACCTAGATGAATATATTTTTAATATATGTCTCGACGAATAAATGTTTCTTATATGATTTGATTAATATGACTTGTATACGGAATCGCTAGAAACCTAATTAACGGGTAAAGGGCTCAAGATTCACTGGTCGAGGTTATCAGATAGTTCAAGGGTTACATTAAGTGAACTATGCGTGGCCGGGCTCACGCGTTAGTCGCGATTACCATCGGACGTATTAGCATTTTTTCGGTAAACTAAGTACGCTTTGGGGCTGTCTTGAGGTCATGTGTTTGTGTTGGTGCGACACGCGATCTTGGCTTTTCTTTGTCTGTAAATAGTTTGACGTAAGTCCTGACTCAGTATTTTTTGGGTACAATAATTGAATTATGTTAAGAAGCATTACCTGAGCGGTGATAGCCCAGTGGCTAAGAATTCAGCCGGGTTCGAATACCAGTGGCACGCACCAATAACTTTGTTAATAGCTGTTTGCTACTCATTAGGTACTGTTAAAAATTACACGTGTCACATAACATTTTGTTTATTTCGAAAGCTTTTTTAAAGAAAACGTTGAAACTCCTGTTAATTATGGCTTTTGAACTGCTTCTTATTGTTAAAATGCTGGCGGCGTTGATTGAGCAGTTTCTTTGTTTGCCTTCACTAGAAAATAACGTTTATTGTGACTAGTTATTATTACCACGTATACTTAACAAGTAATTGGTAGGTCGATGTTAGCTAATTTAACAGGAACAGAAGCAGAAGAAAATTTAAAGTATTTTGTTTTAAGTAAACGATTGTATCAAATTGGAGTTCTGTCGATATGATTACAAAACATCGATAGCGTGATTCAGGTTACCGGTGGCGCCATCTCTTGTCCAGTGGTGGAAGCCACCATATATATTTTAGGTCTAGCGCTAATCCATTTCTTCATTACTTTCACTAAAAGACAAAAAATATTTCCAACCACCTGAGTAGGCTTGTAAAGGAGTTCGTATACCTAAATAATAAACCTCAAGACCCCTTAAGGGGTTGAATTTGTTAAAACCCTTTTTTACTTGTCGTATCCTGTCCACAGGCTACATTTCTGTCCTTATTGTACCTAGGACCAGTTATTTTGTAATAAGTCAGTGAACAATACCTAACATTTTGCTCTACGTACACATACGTATGTAAGTAGATAGAAATAGAGATTATTATTGCTTTTTCTTATACATATCGACGATGAAGTGACAAGAAACTTTATCTACCAAAACATAATTTTACAGGAAACGAAGCCAGCTTACGCAAACAATTATTTAAAGTCTATCTAGGTACCTAAAAAATCGCCAAAATGTCAGTTAGCAGTTCATGTCACTTCATCGTCGATATGTAGATATATGTAGATATACATGTACGTGTAATTATTACCATACTACCAGGCTTTTAAAGCAAAACTTTGCTTTTATACGCGTTACATTAACGAACAACAAATCTCAGGGCGCGTTGCTGTCTTAAAGGAAAAAGCACATTTAACATGTTTATTTTAAGGTTGGTCTGTTTGTTTTCATTACGAGCGACGCCTGACGTATTGTGTCTACATATTGTATTATTCGAAAGTTCGTAATTTTTTCTAATTTCCCCTATAGGTACCGTTCGCTAACACAGGTTGCTCAAAGTTTGTAAGGTGAAACCTTTTTAGTGTTGTGGTTTATTTGTTATCAAATTTTTTACTGATTTTAAGTGTTGATTTCTATACGCTAATGAAAATCTACAAATTTCATACGAATAATTTCCAAAATATGTGAAATTTTTGTCGATAAAGAACTAATAATTTTTTTTATAAGATAATTGCGCCGTTGTATTCATAAACTAATTTACATAATGGTGACTTATGAGCAAACCCTTGTGAGTAAAACAATTTGAGCTCGACAATAATTAACAAAATATTGGCTGATAAACAGAAAAGTTAAAGTTATATGTTCTTGCTTCATAAAGTCAGCAAACGTATCCTCAATAGATACATATTTTCGTACTTTGAGTAGCTCTGCCCCATCGCACCCTATTGTAAAACGTGCCGACAAACAAACAGTTTTACAATGTATGGAAAAAACGTAGGTAACTTGCTCATGGGTTATGTTGTAAAGTGTCTTTTTGTTCTCGTTTAGAGGTAATATCTGTGCTTATGCATTGAATATGGGTTTACCTGTGTGTCGTAAAATATATTGTGTGTTATGCGAGGATTATGTTTACAGGTTTTTTTAACTAATTATGGAGTAGGAATGCGTCATCTTCGTAATATAAGTAAATATAATATGAAAATGTGAAAGTATGTGACAAAGAATGTTTTTTTTAATTTTTGCACCAAAAAAAATCTTAAACGGATTTGATAAAATTTGCCAGTACTTTTTGGTAGTTCGTAAACAAAGTACAAGTATCCATCGTAGTACCATAGAGTAAGTAAGAAGAAAGAAATTACATTTTCTGCCTTCGTAGTAAGTAAAAATTGATCTAAATAATTTGTAACAACTTAACACATATATATGCGCAAATAAAACATTTATTTCTTTTCTTTTTCTACCTCAAAATTACATTAAAGTTGGTAAACAAAGTGCAAAGTACTTTGGAGTATCGATTATACAGGTTGTTTTAATGAGGGTTACGGAATAGTTTGGGGTTGTGATTCATTAGCCGATATATCGTCGGCTCATACGGCCCGGAAACTTTTCCAGTGTAGAGCAGCTTATGTACAGAGATACCATGGCACTATGTAAAACGTTTTTAATAAATTTAGAACTAGTCATATGTACCTCAAAGTTTAAGAAGAAATTTGAATTTTTGATCGGATTTAAGTAAATACTTCGAACTTACTCAACTTAATATTTATGTTACGTTCTATGCTTTTTATTGGTCACTGTGATTGCGCTTTGCATGGACTTAAATAGCAACTTTACATATTAAAAAATCGTTGTCAGTAATTATAATATCAGCAAAATTTTAATACAAGCCAAGGCATTGTGAATCAATGTTCTATTTTGTATAGTTATTTTATAAAATCTAGAACATGCATCTCCATGTCCACCATCTTCTATAAAATTTGCCTTTCATTTTATTTGACATCATTGCTTTTATATTATTGCTGTAGGTATATATATTTTTCTTTTGTACCTACTCGTACTTTTATATAGCTACTTATTCCTGAACCAATAACATTGGGCACGCGAGCTCCACACGTGCTGTATCCACGGACCGCGACAAATGCAAATGAATAAGCTTTCATATCGACGTAGACATGCTGATTAATTTTATTACACAAGTTTTGAAAAATTGTGTTCGGAAATAATGTTACTTTTCGTATATGTGAATTTAAGTTAAGAAGGCCTTAGTTTTTTGGGCAGATTAAAACATCTGATTGACTTTCATTTTTATTAGAAAAATCTAAGATAATTTCTTATATCGAATTCCTATGCAACAAGTACTGAGCCTGTGTTTGTTTTGTTGGGATGCATGATACCTGCTGTGATGCCATAGATTGAATTTAATCGTTAGTTTATTAACGGTAGAAGAATAATTTTGTAGTCCTATAGCATAGTCTTGATACGAATAATAGTAATAAGTAAAAAAGATAGGTAGCAATTAACATAGAAATAAAATGCTACGTCTGTTTCCACCTACTCTGTACAGCAGTTTACGACTCGTAGTTCTAGTCTATTTGAAGCATCAGTACGTCTTTTAGGTCTCGTGTTCTTTTTTCGAAGCTGAAATGAATCACCCTGTACACCAATTTAAACGGTAGCGCAAATTCGGGCAGCGGTACCAGGCGCCGGCCTCACCCTGTATAATTGCCCGTCTGTCTTCCATGTGTGTATGATTACTAATCTATACCTCGCTAAAACATTCGTGATGCCCAAATTGGTCCGGACACGATAATTTTTTGTTCGTTTTCAATTCTTTATGACATTGCTTTTAGGAAAGGAGTTTTTTTACACGGAACGCTAGCTAGTAAGTATAAAACTCATAAGACTCGTATTTACCCTGGCGATTAGTACATACGTCATGTTGTATTATAAAATTTTTGATAGATGTCCTCGTTATAATTGCTGAGTTTCAAAATTACGAACTTTGTAAACAAAAAGGAACCTTATACGTAATACACGTATACAATAGCAGTAGGTATACTGCTTCATAATCCGCCGTCAAGCAGGGTGTTCTTTCAAGTCTTTCAAATGCTGTCTTTCGGTTGGGAAGGTGTGGTTTATGATAGTTCTTCGTTTAAGGTCATGTTATCGTAATTCCACATACGACTTCAAATTCTTGTAAGTTTTGCAGATGCACATAGTCTGTGTAGGTGACTGACAAAGTTACATGAAAAAACAAAATAGTCGGCTTTGTTATAGTAGTTTCTTATTAATTTCGACGTAGGTTCAAAAAAGCCAGGAACAATTTCCTTACTTTAGACTGGTTTTTTTAGAACTGTAAAGTATAAAATTGACTCTGAGTTTCACGGTGCCAACTCCCGATCTCATTCAAGACTAGTTATAGGCTATAACGAAATATTGCCTAGTCTAGATTTTTTGTGGAGGATTAAAATTGCATGTTTATATGGCGTGACATAACGAGATCGATGTAATCACGGTCGGTGATAAAAAAACTCATGTTTCGCAAAAGGCGTGCAATTTTGACACTGTAGAAACAGTATGAATAATCTGTAGAGAACGATTTCACGGTCGATTAATTTGTTGAAACGCTAAGGTCGACACGGTGAGGACACAGGGTAGGCTACCTCAAACCAATTGAGACACTTGTTGGTCTGTCAAAACCATTTTTACGGGGGGAATCTTCCAGAACATGCCTTATGTTTTGGAGAAACATGGGTTATAAAGGATTCTTAGTAATTTTCACTGCCATTTTCTTAACTCGCCGTAAAGTAGCATGGACTTCATGTCTTATTTTTCAGTGTCCATACATTTCAGATAATTAATTAAGACGACCATTTTTAACCCCCGATGCAAAAGAAGGGGTGTTATAAGTTTGACGTGTCTGTCTGTCTGTTTGTCTGTCTGTCTGTGATTCGGTCGTGGCACGATGAGGCAATTTCAATTTAGTTTTTTTTTGTTTAAAAGGTGCGTTACGGGCGAGTGTTCTTAGACATGTTTGATGAAAATCGGTTGAGTCGTTTAAAAGTTGTGGGGTGTGAAAGTGAGGAAGAATAACCGAATGTCTGCAAATATAATCGAGTTGGGTCTCAAATGAAAGCGCATCACGTGCACATTACAAAATAATATGTTCAATGAAAATTGTCGTCATTGTGTCAGGGTTTTTTTAAATTTTAAATTTTATGGTTCTATAATCGTCATGAGTAGTAAGTAAATTAGTAACGCACTTACGTACCATATCCAATAGGATTTCTGTCCTTTTTGAGTTTGGTGGTATCTTTATTAATAAGTATAAAGTGTCTATGGGCTGCAGTGACCATCAGGCATAAATTAAGTTAGCTTTGGATTTTCCGACGTTCCTAACAATAGAGCGCACTTTTGGGAATTTCAATTTAAAATGTAGATGAGTAACCAGTAAAGAAGCATTCAGATGACCTGATATTAAGTGGTCACGACAACCCATGGCAATTATGGCTAGTGTCAACATCCCTATTCTGTGTCGCGAAGTGGTCGGACTGTCCCGTACATCGCGCGACCGTGGGACCGACAGCTGCGTAAACGGAACGCAGCTGTGACGAATCGATTAGCCAGAATCGATTTTTCAATATAACGGTAGCCGAGCGATTTACATCTCGATAGTTACGTAGCAATTTGTGAGCGTGATCGATGAAATTTTCTTTTGCGGGTAAACGTTTGCTCATTGAAGCTTCAACTGTCATTTCATAAGCCACGGCGACGCAACTGCACGAATGCGCACACAATCGCGCTAGTCCAGCGTCGGCTGACCCCTGTCCGATAGTGCGGGCCGGCTGTAACTCCGTGTGTGTCGTGAGGTCGGCGGGGCAGGGTGGGTCCAGTTATCTCGGCGATGTGACACATTGTCACCGGTCGCACGATTTCACTGTCCGGCGAGACGTGACGAGTTACGCGTGGTCGCCGTTTTTATTTCTGCCAATGACGGGTGTCGAGGCGTGGTGCGGCCGCTACAGATCCGCAGCGACGGCCCGCGCATCGTGGCTCTTATCTGGACGGAAGAGAGCTCACTTTGTCGTATGAAGCGGCCGCGATTAGATTGTCGCCGGTAAAGAGTGGGAGTGATATGATTTTTTCATCGCTACACACGCCCACCGGTCATTTGTAGCGAAATCGCCATCGAGGGGCAATAAGCGGATTGCGTCGCACGATTTCTTTCGATTGATTTTATTGTGGCCGATCGCTTAGCCCCAGCAATTATGCTCATCCATCTTCGATATCCAATCGAGTTCGGCTAATAATCTGGCGTTGGAAAATAACGAAGTTAATTCGTGCCTTTTGTTTAGCGGCGCATTTTAACCGCATCAAATTAAAAGTCCATTATGAGATATCAAACATCGAGTGGAGTGGTTCGTTTTAACAGTAACATTGGTTTAAATTTGTAACGTAATCCGCGGGAGATATCTCGTAGATTTGATTTGCTTTGTACTTTTGAGCGCCATTCTGATAATGACATGACTGGCACATCTGTCTGTCGGGCACGCGCCGCCGGCTCGCGGGTCGATGACCTTTTATCTGTCAAATAAAAAGCTGTTGGTTTATGGTAGCGATTGTTGTTTGTGTTGCGGCGATAGCTGCTTAGCCAATTGTTATGGGTATAAAATGAAGAATTTCGTTCTATGTTTTGATGACTTGAATATTAACTTCAATAGAGTTCAACATAAACATTGGTTGGCTGGTTAGTTAGTTTGCGTTAGTTTGTTTGCTAGATAAAAATGCGTTTGGAATATAAAAAAGATGTTTTATTAATTTTTGAATGTCCTACAGACCAAAAATAAAGGTAACTTATTTTGCATACTCCTACGAATCATGCTTTTCATCTATAGGTATTGGGAGGCCAAACAAAATTCTTGTTAAAATAGTGGATTACGACAACACCACTAACTATGTTAGCCTTTAAAATCTTAAACTGTTGATTTACCACAACACGGGCATATAACACGAACAATATCGAAGTGTTAATCTTAATTTCTTAATCATAAAGGCGCGATACAACAAGTGTTCAACTGTTCCCGTGTATCTACATATACAATAGCGATCGGATAAGCTCAATTCGGTTCCCAAGGCATTTTTACGTGCAAGTAATGGGCAACTTATCGACGACACATCTCGATAGTCGATAACATTCACACGTAGCACACGCTCTAGTCTGGGCAGAGGGGACGATCAAAGTTTTGAGACCGGAATTTGTTTTTTTAAATTTATTAATGTTTACAAAATAATAGTAGGAGACATAATAAATTGATAATAGTGTACAAGGGCTGCTTATCCCATACAGGGATCTCTTACATTACAGCAGACCCGCACAAGGATAGTTGAAAGACTGAGGCAAACTTGGTGCACACTAAGAGATTAAAAGGCAATCAAAATATAATAAGAAAGATAATGCAGAGAAAAAAAGAATATAAATGCATACAATTATATACATACATACTATAAATATATACATAAATATATTTACATACACATTATATATAATTAAATTTAAAATATTTATAATGTTGAAGGAAGTGCGAGGATGGGTTAAATTTAAAGGCCTTAAATTAAAAAAATCTGAAAAACATTTGCTTGATTTGATTTTGATTTTTTGAAAACTATTGCTTTACTTTTCTTCGTTGCCAATTATTTTAATTTTTGTTTTTTTTTGCCTCGAATTTATTTCCCTCTCAGCCAAAATTTATCCATTGAAACATGAGAACTTTCTTGCGTCACAGAACACGAACGTCACACGAAATCCTTTATCTACTTCCACTAAAATAATAATTGTGACATCTATGTTGAGAACCACTGTCCTTGTCAATAGAGATGGCTCGGCGGGTGCTTTGTTGCTCCTATCGATACTCGATATCGGTTTTTGGACGGCGGTCCTGTCACTCAAACTTTTGGAGTTTTTGTGCGCCATCCGATATATCGATTAGTTGTAGTGAGAGGCCTAAAATGTCCATTGTTTGATGTGTCGAAAGACCTTTTGGTTCCAATGAGACAATTAAAGCATTTATTTTGTTATAATTTTTAAATTTTTACTAATCTGTGGTGTAACGATTAATCTTAAGTAAGTCAGATTGTTATCACTATATATTGCATTATCTACTTTTTATTATTTTGAAATTAAATTTAACTAATAAAGTACTTCAATAATGTAACAAACTTAGGTGCTTTATTTTCGTGAAATTCCTGGTAAAACAATCTATATTGGAGTCCAGCCGGTATCAGAGGACTTAGACGCAACTTCAATGATCTTATAAGATTCTAGTTACGAGAATACATACAGGTATCTACTAGACTCTAGTACAAGCACCTACCTGTAATCCAATTAGAGTCACCATTATTGGAAGATTTATTAGACTGAACAAAGATAGAAAATTATGTCTTGAATGTAATATAACTACGGTGGGTGATGTATGACTAGAATTTCAGATTCATTTTGTCGATATTTTATTTTTACTTATTATCACAGCCATTACGCCCTATGGACAATTGGACACATCCAGTCTCTAATAGACAGTAGGTATAACTATTATACAGGTATCCTATAAGATACGAGTACGTTGTTACTCATTAGGTTCGAGAATACTTCCTCAAATAAAGTACCAATCTGCAGCTACTCGTAAATACCTACTACACTTTCGTTTTGTCCCATAAATGACCCACTGCAGGAGCGGGTCTCGATTCACAATGAGAAGGATGTGAACTGAAGTGTGGAAGGGTTCGCTTGCAAAAGAAAAATCATGTATCTTCCCTTCCTAAAAGTCGTTAAACTTAACACGTTTCTAGAAATAATGGGCTTTGATTCAAACACGTGATGGAAATTACTGGTATATTGCTGACATTACTTACAAGGTGCTCTGATGTAAACCAGTATCATTGTCAGTAGATGGCCCGCCGATGCATTGTTAGCTTATCGGCACTTAATATCGATATTTCTTCGTACTGTCACTCAAAGTTTTAGTTAGTTTTTGTGCTTTGTCTAGAGCTATGTTACGGAGAAGTGAGGAAAGCCGACTTTGCTTATTTTATTTGTATTTAAACATACATTGACACACACACATAGATAACAAACAAACAGGAATAAAAAAGCTATTTTAGTGCTGTGACGATGATAGGTGCAGAATCTAGCAAAATACTTACACGAAATTCGTGTCAAAATTAAATTAAATTAATTATCAAAACATCATATTATTATCTGCCTAAATTAATAAATAGGAAGATTAAAATGATTGAAATAAATTATAACAACAGATCATAAAATTACTTAAACCTGTTGAAAGTCAATTTTTTCATAGCGCTCTTCGAAGCAGAGCTAGACAGCTATTGGTTTTTTTTTACATTAACAGGCCGGTCTCTTATCAGCCTGACTTGCAGCCATGGCAAGGGAATCAGAAACATCGTGGGGTTTTATTTGGTAGTTGGTACCCTGGTATCATTTTCTGTCGGCCTGTCTATACCTTTAGAATTTCCATCCAATAAAAGAGCTGTTTACGTCTGATATTCTTGATACGTCATACGTGTTCATATTTCAGAAATATATAAAAATCACACAAAAAGTATTCAATTTAATACGTAGAACTTCAAAATAGCCTTTACAGTACTCGCGGTCGAAAAGAAAATAAATGGCCACAATAAAGCTACTCAACTTGTTAAAAAACAAAAAACAAAAAGAACGAACTTCAGGAACGAGCTATTAATAATCTGTTGCGATTACAGCGCGATTCCATTTTTAAAAGTGCAAAGTGCCAGTAACCGGGAGTCTTTTTAATTTCAATAGTGGGGTCGCTCAAGGTCGCCCTCGGAGGACAGTTTTACGATCAGCTGACTTCGCCCCGTACTTTTTTACGATGGCTATTTTTAACGTAGTACGAAACAATTTTTATTCAGCCTTAGGAAATTATTTTTACAGGCGAGAGAGATTATCCTTTTTTGTATTTAATTGAAATAATAAATGTTATGTGTGAAATTATATTGCAATAATACTCATTGCATTATTTTTGAATTTGGAAAAAGCAATTCAAATATTATAAGAAAATTAAGGCGCATTATTTTTTGTTAAGTTTTGTCTAAGCTCTTTGAAGTTTTAGATTTTCTCCATTTTTGAAGGGCGATGATTCTGTGTATTTATAATATCCGTAGGTACTTATTAAATTTAATGGGTGGACGCCTAATAATCTTATTTCGATCTCAATTTTTTTAGTTAAAAAAAAATCGACTGACACAAGCATAAATTATTCTTAATTATTTACCTTTGCCAATGTAAATGTAAAATAAAATCTTACCCAATTTTGATCACGTTTAAAACTACAATTTATCTTCTTCTATAACTTATAACGAAGAAGAAAGACTATGATGGAATATATTATAACGCTTCCTGTGATAACCAATAAGGAATGCGTTCTTATTTCAATTTTAAAAATCAATTAATGCTTCAATGTGATGACCAATTGCGTTCTTATTTTAATTTTTAAAAATAAATAATTTTTCTGATGTGATTAGAATTGTGTATTGGTCAATAAGGATTACGTTCTAAATCCAAATTTTTAAAAATCCTAAGGTCGCGAGTGTCCGATAATCAGGGCGGGAGGGCGGTCATCCCTGATCTCAAGCGAGGGCGGCGTGGGGCAGGTCCGCCGGCCGCCGGCTATTGACATTGTATTTTCAAATTTACCCACTTTTCCCTATTGTCCGCAACTTTTTAACGCGGGGTCGTTGACCGCTGCCCACCAGGAACAGATGTTACGTAATTGATGGCGATTTTGTTACGATTTATCCTTCGATCAAGGGCTGTGACGCTTTTATTGTGGGACTAACATGTGGCGAAAGGATTGGAAGGAAGGACATTTTTTTCCCAAATAGTATGCTTTGGTTAAATAACTCGCTTCTAAGAGGAAATGGACTCTTGGAAATTGAGGCAGTGAGGTATAAAAAGTTAAGTAACTTAATCTTTTTTTATATCTAAATAAACTAGCTTCAAACTAATTTTTTTCAAATAAAAAATATTAGCGTATATAACATAAGAACCTAATAACAATATTTTGTATTGTAACAGCTTTTTCGAGACACCATAACCCCATAAGTCGGTCCGAGTTATGGGGTATTGAGTAAAAAGCCAAATTCTTAACTAAAGAGTACAGATTTTCAGGACAATTCAATTCTTAAGTCCTACAGTTCAATCAAACATAATAAACATAAATTTTCTTACTTTACATAAATTCCAATTGCTAGTAGCTCACAGTAACCGAAGTAAGATTCATTCTTCGGCAAGTACGCAATTAGCGTCGGTGCACGAGAATCCATACTCTTTCTAAACATTCAACATGGCGGCCGTACTCGTACTTATCAATCGAGTCTATTCCCGAAAGACCAAAAAACTCCGATTCATAACCTCTCTCAGCGGATGTGTTGAGGCTATAAGATAAGCGTCTAGAAAAGACTAGATAATTATATTATTACAAACAGTAATATTACTGTAAGTACCTTTTGCGAGCATAGGTGTCAAAAGTGCTTCTTAATGTTATATTTGAATATTATGAAATGCATAAAATGCGACAACTAAAATGACTAAAACATGTCATTATTAATCAGCATTGAATCAACGAGATGGCGCATATTCCAGGCCTTTCCTTAGCGAGACTATATTATTATATTGTTGCAGCTAAAAGGTATATAAAGGGTTGCAATTGCTATATTAATTACTATAATAATATTTGGTCATTCAATTTGGTTTCGATCAGCTGGAACTTAACGTCCTATCGTCCTATCCCGTGGGACAGGAGGATAGGACGTTTCGGATGTGGAATAGTCGTGACTACATCACGCTAACTTCGAAGCCTCATCGGACACAATCAGAGGCCAATGTCCACCGTCTCCATTGATTCGGCTTTCTTTAAGAAATCACGTCGAACGCCGGAAGACGATTCGACGCGCACCACACGAACCAGAACGCTCAGCTCTAAATATACTCACCATTCTTCACACCTTACACCTCCTCAATCGAAGACCAATCCTAAATCTTGCGGCACAAAGTCTATTTTCAACTGTCAAGCATAACAGTTGACAGTTGATAGCTGCGACGGAATTTGAACGTTATGTCGTGGATGTAAAGTCGCAATTACACAGTGGGGTTGTCAGGGAGTGTGGAGTCTTAGAGCATTTCCAATCCTTCGTTCCTTCACGGCCGAGTGCGGGGGTGTAAACGCACCGTCATCGCAGATGCGTTCCGCCTCGATAGATGTGATCCTCCACTGTTTCTAATTCCTCGTTGTGGCCGAGCTGATGGTTGACCGGTCTAATTGGAAATTAAATGTGTATCAACGAAAGTTAAGGCGAGCTTGTTAAACTTGAACGTGATTTTTGTGCGATACATGTATAGGGGAAATAATAAACGAAATTATATTTCCCCTATACATGTATGGCACAAATATCTGCAGCAACAGTGATCTGATAAGGTGTCTATTTCTAAAGATATTTAACTTTTGGAGTATAGAGTCGTCTCTTTTTTCATTTAACATGTGTAGTGACAGTATGACAGCCTCAGCTTCATTTGTAGTATAGTGATCATTTTGTAGTATAGTGACAGTATGACAACTCCTACAATTTGTTTTGGTCATGGTAAGTTATAAGAGCAGCAGTAGATCTCTTCTAAGGTGAAATACAACTACAACAATATACAATAATATTTGGTTACGCACGGGCATTTATACCTAATTTCAAAAAAATCGAAACGCTCTTAGTATATGTCCTCGTAAGTTTGCTTTATTTAGGTACTCTACGACAGTTAAAATAATTGTGACTATGTACCTCTTTTGAAAAATATAATATTTGGTGGAGGCGAGAGCGGTTTTCTACAGCGACTTTGTGGAGCTTACGGATCCAGGCAATACACTTTATTTTTGGCCACACTACAATAAATCACAATGTATCAACTGGAATGTATAAGAAGCTCACGCGTTGATTTCTTTTACACGTGTGAATCGATGGATCTACGCATGGATGTAGCATGTAGCGGCGCACACGCATCTACGACGTGCTACGAGATTATTCATTAGTAGCAACATTTTTAATTTATTCGTAGCAGAGGTTAGATATCTGTGCTCCGAGCATGATGAGAATTTTACACTTCAAATTTCTGACACCTAAAGAATAGCATAAGTTTAATTTTCATTTCATTTAAGTATGTACTATTTTAACATACCTACTGTGCAATGAACCGCTACCTAAGAGAATAATTATTTTCAACTTCCCAACAAATACAAAGCAACTCTCGTCCTCATTATTTCACTCGAAAAAGAAAACATCCGCAACACCATTTACGAATGTCTGCTCACACAAAAAACTACACGCGGATAGCATTTTATGTCCCCCACGGATTCCCCGTCGAGTTCATTACACATCAACAGCGAACACCAATCAAGCTTTCATTAGTTGCTCGCGAAACAATCAATATTCATATCCCATGCGAAATCTTCATAACGGCGCGCCGTGTGGACGCGGAAAAAACCCTGATAGATGATCCAAGTCTCCGCCGCATTCGCAAAACGAAATTAAAAAGAACAAGCCATATCACTTAGCGCACACAGCAGCGCGGTTTTTATTAAAAAATTCTACATATCTCGCGCGTCTTCAGTGCCTTTATCTTAACCCCCACCCACCGGACAGAGAGGGCGAATAAAAAATGCCGCGGAAGAAAGGGACCGGAGAATACGAAAATTATAATTGCCAACTGTACGTAAATTAACACCGTGGATTCGGATTCATCCCGCTCCCGCTCCGATGATGGTATCGCGATACGTGTGAGGGAGACGTCGCCATGTTTGTGTGTGTGCGGATTTACATGCATGCTCACAAACACAACAATGGACAGAGGCGCGGAAAATCGAAGGAGCGACGATCGGTTTCCCGATTTGATTTATGCGCTAGTTGCATTTCGGGATAGCGGATAGCTCCGATGCATAATGGATATGAAACTCGAACAGTCCGGATCTCTTATTGAATTCGAACACCACTACTCCGAGGATATTCTTGGCGTCGACTCGGCTATTGAGTTTAATATACCTTCGTTTGCCCGGCTTCAAGTCTCTAACAAAGAAAATGGAGAGAGATGGGACGGTATGGCAACAATATTGCAGTTTAATTTACACTTTTTAACTAAAGATCTGACTGAGCGGTGATAGCAGTGGCTTAGAATTCGAACCCGAATCGAGGGGTCCGGGTTCGAATCCCAGTGGCACACACCAATGACTTTGTAAAAAAAGTTATGTGTGCTTTATAAAATTAAATATCACCTGCTGTTACGGTGAAGGAAAACATCATAAGGAAACCTGCATGCCTGAGAGTTCACAAAAAATGTTCTCAAAGGTATGTGTTGACACAACTATTTTAAGTCAATTTATTGTGCACTTACAACTAAATAATCACATTAAAAGTTCTCTAAAAACATTCTTCATCATCGAATCTTTGATTACATATTTTCTAATTATATTGGACATTTTCATCACACTACCAACTAATAACACTACGAAATACTAAATAAATGATTAACAATTCTAATGATTTTCAAAATTTTGAAGTTGAACTTGAAAGTAAAGTAGGACTGGGAGAACAAAACTTATTAAACGTAGCCTATAATAATGTTAGCGGACGAAGTCACTAGCTAGTTAAAAACCTCGAAACGGTTCTTGAAGATGCCACTTTTTTCCTAGAAAGCCTAACTAAAATTATATTTGTTAACGCCTCTTGCTTCAATATTAAAATGACATCGACTATTTCAAATAACAAATTGGGCGTAAAGTTTTTTCCGAGACGTTTCGTTTGTCTGGAGTACGGCCGACCTTGGAGTTGGATGCAGGGGTAATCGTCTCATCGTTGTGATATATCTTTTAAAATGGATGCTTTAAAATCTGATTTTCAATACCGTAAAATTTCCTTGTTAGAGACAGTTTGTTGAAGACTTCTTGGTATTGCGCAGTTAGGATGAGCTCATGAAGATGACTCATTAATCATGGTTCAATACGTCTTTAACTCTTTATCAGTTGTATCATGGTCGATAGCACTGTATGGTTGTTAGTCTAAAGCCAATCAGGCTGACATAAACGACCGACTAACCTACACGACATAAAACACAGGAGTATGGAGTTGTCCTTTAACACGACTAAATTAAAACACAGGGTCTATATGAAGCTGTCCTAACTGAAATACATACTAACATGCGACAAAATTTAATATACCAAATGACATGGCAAGTAGGACACAGGATGACAATTTATTCAATTGATCGAATGTTAAATGTTTATCTATAGACAAAGTATCTTATGTTGAGTAACTATAAGTATAGGAATGCATGGGTAGCTTCCTCTTCTTGGCTTCTTAATACCGTATTATCTAAATAAAAGATAGTTTACGTTCCTAAATAATTAACCTTAATAAATAAAATAGTAGTGAAATTTCATGTTTATTTTCATGAAAACGGTCCATAAACTCTTCCGGAGAAAAACTCGAGTCTGTTGATTATTTAACTTTCTCGGAAAAGTCTAAAAACTGTTTCCAAAGGTCTGTAAATTGTTAGAATAGGAATCTAGTTCAATTTCAGTATTTTGTTGGATCTGTTTGGATGGTATAATTGTCTACGCGTAAATAACAGCAATTTCACGACGACAAAACTGTAAGTAAACAGGGACTTTTGCGAGTTTTCTTCTAAATACTGCCACATATATGGTAAGGCTAAAAAGAATTAAGGATAGTATCATGTCATCAAATTTCTCTCTATCTTGCAAATGTATAAATGAATTGAGATAAATTAAAGAAGCATATCGGTCATGAAGTGCTAATTGGAGCTCCTTGAAAAGAGATCTCCTTCAAAGCCAACTGACACCAGGAAGTGTTGCACTTGTTAGTAGGTAGGTAGTAGTAACCGTGACCATTTACCATCAGGTGGCCCATCTGCATGTTCGCCTACTCTATTTATTTAAAAAATATACATTATACAAAACATACTTTAATTATGAGGAACGTTACTTTTCCTAAAGGCTTGTTTTTTGATTATATACGTCAAGAACACTTGCCTATCTTAAGAAAGTAAACACATCTTCCCAACGATATTGTTTAACAAGCGCTACAATTCCAGCGACAACGAAAAACCGAACAGCACCGAAGCCTGCGAAACTGGGCCGCCATTCCGCTAACATAGGTATCTGTAGTAACCGTAAGATAAAGAACGTTCAATGTTTTCGGTGGAGCAATCTAAGCCCATCATTAATGTTAATAACCCTACATCGCTCGGAGGAGGTTCACGCACGAAACAATGGCGCGCGACGGTTGACCTCGCGACCGCCTCCCCGAGTCTTGCTGCCTCCCGCGGTAGCGCCGCGTGCAATTAATATGCCGAGGCGCGTGTATTCTGCCTTCATACTTTGATACTTGATTATTTGTCTACAAAAAATAGTAAAAAACTACGTAGTCGAGGGTTTTTTTTAGTTGACAGATAGTGACTGGTCTTTGGAATAGTACCAACTATCCTTACAGCAAAAAATTTTTCTCTTGACTCATAGAAACGCAAAGACAGCGCCACATAGGCCTATTAGTAACATTAAGAAGCAACTAAGGTCCATCGTTAATGTTAATAACCCTACATCGCTCGGAGGAGGTTCACGCACGAAACAATGGCGCGCGACGGTTGACCTCGCGACCGCCTCCCCGAGTCTTGCTGCCTCCCGCGGTAGCGCCGCTTGCAATTAATATGACGAGGCGCGTGTACTCTTCGCTCTACGGTTTGATACTTGGTTGTTTGTCAACATCACGTCATTTTTTAAGATAAAAGAGATATAGGCTACTCGTGGTGTAATCTCATAATGAGTAGTGGAAGTCGTCACAACCTCAGACCTTAGAGATAAGTAGAGGATGAAGACAGTATACGCTCTTGCCAATCGTCTACCATGGTATCACCCGGTGCAATTACTGCTTTTATTCTCTAAATTGCAAGTTGTATGTGCGTTCAAGTTCTGTCGCTAGACTATCTAAAAGTTGTCCAACATGACATAACGTCGTTATCACGTAACAACATCGAACAAACGACAACCAAATTTACAAGAAAAAAAACTAAAATATCAAAACCATCTAATTACAAGGATCAAGCCACACCGGTTGACACATAACCCGTCCAAGTTTTCTTTTGCGAAAGAAGAGAGAGAATTTTTGATCAATAATTGTCACTGGGCGGCCCCCACCCTTGGGCGGCGGGGGGAAGATGTTGGGGGGAGAGGGGGTAATTACGAGTGCGTTTTGTTACCGAGATGATAGGCGCGAAAAATGGCTTGCGCGTGCCTTTACGTGTCTCCTCTAGTTTTGAATATTCAGAGTCGGCCTCTCGCCCTGATGAAATATTGAATAGACGGAGTAATTTATTCTCGGAGGAGTTTTGAACGGTCGGCGTTCCGTTCGGATATTGAAATTAGGCCCTGCTTTGCTTAAGAAAAGCGTTTGTTTGACGGGTGGCCTATATCAGCTCCTTAAATGTCCAATGGCGGCGATAATATTCGTTCCGGTTCGGGAATTTCGCGGGAACTCTTTTCACGATTCGTGTAAAACTCTATCTAGATCCGAGATTTGGAATTTTCATAATAAGATCATAATTTCAAGTTTATTCTCCAAAGGTCCGGGTAAAATTCTAAAAAAGGCTATATCTAGCGAACTACGAGGTAAAACATGCCACCTGTTGGCAAGTGGTCATCGTCGCCTATTGACACGAGGAACAACAGAAGAGTTCATAATTCATAATTCTTTATTCAAATACTTGCCTGGTGCGTTTCCTTCGTTTCGTCCTCTGCTAGACATGGGCCTCCCCTAATCGACGCCACTATACCCGGTCCTGGGCCTTTGAACCATACGGTTTTCCGCTATCTTCTTCAGCTTGTCAGTCCAAGTGGTTGAATGGCGCCTAAGGGCGGCCTGTACTGCTTTTTCCCTAACGTAGTTGTAATCGAGAACCTGCGTGACTGTCTTCGAAGGAAAGATCTTTTTACGCTTCTATTAAAAGATTCCATGTCACAGTCCTTTGAAAATACTCGTACATCTTGAAGATCGTTCCAAACACGAGGCGAGTGCTCTACATTGTGTCGCCATAAATAGGACACTTTTAGATGTAAATACATTTAACAAAAACAGCATTAATTGTCTTTATTCGGAGTCACTGGAAGTCGGCAAATAGGAAGAATGTTCGGAGTGCGTACGGACACGCCATTGCACTTAGTGAGCGCGCAAATATGCAAATTCATGCTTTAGTACGACAGAGTGTGCGTTGTATGGAGAAGGCACAGGGAAAGGCGTGGAGACGATCGCAAAATTAATTTAATTAGTGACAAATAGTTAGCAATGAATTTACTTAGTGATAAAAAATGTTTCTTCGTAATAGGCTCAAGCTATTTAAAATTTATTTTGGATTGACGCTATTGTACACGAAGTAAATGATAAAGTTTTCTTCATTATATCAATGACTACATTCTTACTTTGCAATGAAATCAGCCAAAATAAAGTAGTATGTTGATGATGTTTGAAGTAGGTAAGTACCCATTTCAATTAATTTGATGCTTTCAATCGCACTACCTGAAAAGCCCCTATTCCTAACGCACATTTTTTTATTTAATTTAATTAAATTAGGGTTAAGTATGGAAATGAATAAACAAATTACTAATAATAAAATAAAATAATAAAATTCTGCTTCTCTAGTACATACTACTAATTTTAAATAAGAATAACTCCACTCCATGCATCGCCCGCTCCACAAGGACAGCATCCTAAGAAGAGGGTGGTTAATGAATAAAAAAATTCCCGTTTTTTTCATAGCAGTGATTAGTTACCCTCATAATGAGCGGTGTATGTGTGCGTTCACGTGTGTGCGTGTGTGTGATGGGGGAGTTTTTTAAAATCCCATATGACAGTTGATGAGGGTATGTTAATGTTTGGGTATCGATCGGTGCGTTTTAGAAGTTTAGAAGATTTATTCGCGTAGTAGGTGATTTTTTTTATTTTGAGACTAGTTATAGAAAAGTCGCTATACAATACATGTCAAGTTATGTACAGTAGCCTAAAGCGGTTGTTATCAATAAACAGCATGAGATTAGACATATTTAAAAATATTAAAACCCCTTGACTCATACGAGCAATTTTAATTTTAGATAATTTTTATTTAAAAATGGTCTAAAAGTATAAAAGACGATCGGTTTTTGAGTTTATGTATTAGATAAATAGTAGTTTATGCACATCAGCAGGCTCAAGTCACCTTAATAATAAGATGGATATCAATTTGTCCGTATATCTTTAAACAAAAATAAAAGACATGTTGACTGATGGCGAAACAAATAAGGCAACGTTTAACAATTAAAACTACAGTCATGTTAATTATGTAGTCGCTACTCGATCATTTAATACTATAGTATAACATATTAAATTGATATGTACATTTACAAATATATTAAATATATATGTAAATATATATTTTAATATGTAAATTTCTCTACAGAATCCTAAAACATTACTATCCTATTACCTCCGAATGCCAAGGTACGAGTAACAGCGCGAAAAGGCGTTAACATAAAACGTCTTATCAAATTTCGAATTCCAAAATTCTATTACTGTCGCCGAATGTTAAGGTATTTTAAAGGTTGATGAAACGTGTATGGCGATGGCGCGGCAAATAAAAAGAGTCACTTCATTTTCCCCAACTCGTAACGTAGCCACAACGACGTGTCAAGGTGAACCCCAAACGAAATCGGCTAAGTATCACATACATATAAAAACCGGTAACTGTACCGCCTGAAGAAATGGGGCTTTCTTACTTTACCTCCCTACAGTCACGCGTCCAATTCATCTTGAACTCCAGGACGCCTCTACGATCCCACATCGCTTGTTAATTTCTTCTGAATAAGGGGACGGGGGAGTTCAGTACAGTCTGGTTGAATTCAAGTAGGGCCGTAAGAGTGACTCAAGTTAAATTAAGAATGTGGAGCTCGTCCCGTTTTTTTTACTTTTTTCACTCACTTTGTTTGTTGATGGAGACTTTTTTGACATTGTGGACTTTGTGTGCCTCTACGAGTTTTCTTTTCGTTTCTAATTCTTGAGGCGTTCGTGTATACACACCCTCATGGTACACTTTGCGCGTACGTACCTTCGGATTATTTTTTACGACGCATTAAAGGATCTTGGGTGGAGAGGTGTGTTTTTTGGATTACGATCTCTTTGATGCTCGTGATTAAGGCTTTGGATGCGTTTTGTTTGTTTCGGCACAAGGGTTCTAATCCTAGTAGATAATAATGGGAAATAGAATGAAAATGCATATCAGAACAGGATCAGCCCTGTGAATCCCTTGTATCAGAAATTTAATTGAAACATAAAAAACGGTAAGCGTCTTAGTTAGTTCACGGGGGAATTTGAGCGGTATTACAGCAAATCATATATTAGGTATATCCCATCTTTTCAGGCTTACGATGGGTATCGATATAGTACCTGTGTAGTTAGGTATAAATATATCAAAAGTGGTAAAGCTATTTGAGCTCGCCTGGCAAGCGAAAATGGTTAATCTTTACCTTAAATACGTTTGCGTATAAATTGCGGACTTATCTCTAAGCACGTAGCACTTATTTTTAGCCACAAATATTGGTCATATTTCGAGGCACTACAAATCAGCTAGACTGAACAAATTAGTTAGATTTGGCGAACTACGCCGCTAAATCGGCGTTGACCAGAAAAAAGCGAGGAATTAATTAAAAAAAGTACCGGTATTTGTTTACGCAAACGAATATCAGCTTTACGACTTTGGGATAAGATTTAGAATGAGTTGCTGATTAGAGTGAGCTGGAGCGTGTCGTGACAGTCGGTGACAAAGAAAATGTGTGTGACACAGTGACAGCACACGTAGACGTCGGTTGCGTTTTAGTTCATTTCACAAGTAGCCTCACTTAAAGGTAGGCACTGATTTGTGACTTAGCAATGTATGAAATGCCTATCAATGTTCAAACAATGAAATAATTTTTCACTGTTGCAAGGTAGGGAATGCTACTCGAAATTAATTCCGACTTAATTTACTTACAACTTTTGATGACTTACGACGGTGTGAAATTTAAAAAAAATGCAGCTGAAAAATTTTTACTCTTCAAACGTCAAATTTTGTGCTTTCCTCAAAAATCTTACTTGAGACGTTCATCTTGCATCACTCCCACATACGAGTACAAACTTAAATAGGATTTCTGTCCTATATGTATCTGGACGTAAGTGTCCATGGGTTGCAGTAACCACTTAACATTATGTTGCCTGAATACCCGTTTGCTACACTTTGTATTTATTACATGTATGCATACAAAGTTGATTTAATTTTTTTCTTTTATGTAATTGGATTTTTTTCTCACATTAATATCTACCACAATATATCACCAAAGCTAAGGTCGACTAACAGAGAATGCCAGACATTAAAAAACTTTGCTTTTTGTAAAAAAATACTAAATTGAATAAATAAATAAAAATTGCGTTTATCATATCAGCACCGACCATTGCCGAGCGGTCAGTCACTTCGCAACACTCTACATTGTCAATGCCTCAGTGCCAATTTTACGCGATTTCCAAATTCTAAAGTAATTTTCGCTTCGGCTAACATTTCAGATTAAAATATAGTTTAACATGATAAATCTGTCTTGTAGCTAGATTACGAAATTCAATTTTGGTCTTGAACAGTCTTAAAATCAAGTACTTAAATCGTTCTTTGATATGCTGGTAAAAAGGGGATACTATTTGGCACTGTGTGTCACTACTTACTTGGCCGCATACCTTTTAAGGCCCACTGTTGGGCCTGGGTCTTTCCCTACAACAGGGGGAGGCGTGTACTCCACCACTGCTCCCATGCGGATTGGTGGAGAAACGGCCTAGTGAAGAACTCGTGTCGGAGGTTTTCAAACCGCATAGGTTTACCAAGTACCAGCTTTTAAGATGAATTATAACGTGACTTACATTTTTTTGCGACCCCACGTTATTCTTAGGACACTGAGATATAGTGTGTCATAGAACATTGCGCAGTTTCCTAGAAGACTAAGTTGCACTTGTATGAGTTTTATTGAAAACGTCACCAGTTATCGTGGTATCAATGTGATCTGAGGTATACACAGCATTCCTGCGATTAGGTTTTTTTAAATTTGACTGTACTTAAGTATTTTAAAATATTGAAAGGTTCTAAAAATTAAATATATATATATATATATATATATATATATATTTAGTTTGAAAAAGTCATAATTATTGTATGGCCGCATAGGGTACATTGTTTTTGAACTTTATTAGAATGTTATAACATCTTGGCTGTGTAACAGAATAACCGTTTTCTTTTCATAATCTGTATCATTCCGTGAGTAGTTAGTAGACATAGACTTGAAACTCGAAAAAAATGGTACTCAATTATTTATTTAATCTACAATGTGAACAAAAGTTTTGTAACGTCTGTACCAAAGTAATACGTATAGATTCCTAGATTTTTTATCCACCAGTATTGGGTCAATCAGCGCTCTTTGTATTGGAAATCATTAAGTTTTTGCTCACTCCGAATACCCACGGTTTATGTCGCCAGAACACTGTTTTTATCTATTTCAGGGTTCCTTAGGAAAACTGTAGATCAGTCGGTAGAAAAAGGAATGTCAACGATTCGGTCCTGGCTGTTGGAAAGATATTTGAAATTGCATAATTTCTTGTCCATAACTGTATATGAAATGTCTTTCAAATCGACGTGTCACACTAAAAGTTTTCAAGGATTTGCTTCGTTTTTGAATTTATTTAACAATTTTTATAAAAAGTAGAAAAAAATAAAGCAAAATCATTTTTTTAACCAATATTTTGTAAAAATGACTTTTTTAGAGTTTTAAAAGTGTGTATGGTACTTGGTGTGTCGTACTTCTTCATATTTCTTCGACTTAGTAAGTAAAATTCTAACGTTCTATCGTTCAAAACACTATAAGAAAATTAATAAATAAAGTACTGAATAATAATGTTAAATTAATTTGTAAGAAATTAATTAACAATTTTAATTACTAATTAATTAATCATTCATTAAGAGTTAATCCGAACGCTTGATTACATGCTAACTTATTTTCTTTCTGTTTTTATTTCTAAGAGGGTGGAACCCTTAATTTATCAAAAACACACACTTGGCAAGACCTTTAACACTGTCCAGATGAATGTGTTGCAAATATCGTTTAGCCAGTTCAAATACCATTTATTCCATGCTTAGAACAGAAAAGAATTGGTAACCGATCCTAATTGATTGTGTGCGGTTTTGTTTTCGTGAACTTGATGTGAAACGAGCAACGTTCAAACATTTCGTCATGTTTCGAAACGTTGGACGTGAAACGATCATAAACATTTTTCTTTGATAGGTTTCTCTAGATGTCTTTTTTATGCAGTAGTGTTTGTTCTTTAGGGTATTCGTATTCTGTTACAAAACTAGGCATTAATCATCTTAAACCATTGTCGTTTGAAAACGTTTTAAAAGGATTATTACGTGTTCCGACAGACCGACACCTACAAAATTTTAGATAGCAGTTTCATTGTAGCTCTTGTGTGAGGAACCATACCACCATCCCATCCACCACGAAGAAGTATGTTTCTTATGTCTTGTGCTTCAAATGGAAATAACGAAACGTCTATTTTAGTTGTCAGCAGTAGATACTACCAATGACCAATATCACGTGGGACTTCAGAGTGTATTGTATATAATATAATCTATTTATCTATGAGGTTGGACGTGAGTATGGGCGGCAAGCTTTGCTACAAAAAGGTCGAATTCTATCGTTTTACCCAGCTACATGAGAATATAATATCATTTCTTTTCTTTTCTTTTCTTTTCTTCAGGGCAAGAATAAATAACGAAAACAAAACACCGCCGCGTGATTCCACGGCGCGAATGGCGTCGCGGTAAATAGAGGAAATTGCAAAATGGGATGGCAAAAAGTAGAAAATGAATGCAAAAAAAGCTAAAAAGCACACTCCATGTGTTCGCGTCCGCTCCGGCGCGTTGTGAAAATGTAAAAATTTGTACAAATACCTCGAGACGACGGAAACAAGCGCCGTGTCCGTGTTCCACTGCCATCTCGCCACTACCATATGTATCTCGAATTTAATTGGAAGAGGAATATGTTAACACGTTCAGTGCCTACAACGGTCTTAATACTTCACTACCTACCGTTGTAAAGTCCACATTACCTGTGCCCAACTGTGCCTGGGGCGTAACTATAGAGTGGCAGGGCTGGCAAAATGCCATGGGCCCCGGGGCTGAAGGGGCCCCGAATGAGAGGCCGCGGGCCCAGAAATTGCCCTAAACGTTAAAACTAAGAGAAATTAAGAAAGTACCTACTGGGGCCCCATCCAATGAATTTGCCACGGGCTCCGGATGGTTTAGTTACGCCATTGCCTGTGCCCCAAGCATGAATACTATCAAAGTATCCGTATAGGTAACGTGTGTCGTTAGCCTGGGAAGATGTCAAACAGACTGACATTAGAGATACTCGTACTAATGACTGACGTTTCCTTACCAATACATTATTAGTGTTCACGCTCACGGCACTGATGCTCTGTTTGGGGTGAAACACGTGTCGTGTGCTTATCCAGGAGATAAGGGAGAGTGGGTTCCACCTTCTACACTTCATATTAATGTATGTTCAAATCGAGCATCATGATTTTACGGATTACTTTAAAAGTTTGACTCAATTAACTGCAAGTTAATTAAGTCATACTATTAGTTTTGGTACTTATGAAACATTTACCGAACAGGCAGCTCGTTTACAGCTTTATAAGCTGTAAAAATGACCTCATTTAGCCAATTCATGAAAAAACTCGATTTCTCAGAATATAATTCGTTTCACGATACAATTGCGTGTGTTAAGGGCGTTATAACAAATGTTGCTTAATTCAATAAACACATATTTTGTTTCTGAATTCTTTTTCTATTAGTTAAAGGTATTTTTCGAAGTTAAGTAACATTAAGTAGGTATTGTGTTTTAGTATTGATAGGTTAATTAACGTCTTCTGATTAAGCAATCATTAATTTTCGGTTACACTATGTATTTATTTTTAAGATGTGTCTAGATATTATTGTCTTCGTGTCGTTCTTAAGGTTTTTGTAAAAGAGTGCTATTACAAAGATACCTGAACTGTGTTAAAACGCAAACCAGTGGTAGGGCACATACTTAGACACAGAAATGAATCGTGAAACTTTTTTAGTATTCGAGTTTGGAGATTTTAGGTTATCTAGTGGTACTTGAAGAATTTTGTTAAGGTATCGCGGTGTTTACTCAGTTACGTAGACAAGTACGCCAGTCACGGAATTTAGAATTAGCTACTAAACACCGGCTGAGTTCAGATTTAATCTTTTTAACTGTGTTTGTTTGTTGTTGATGTTAAGTTTTGTAGCATTCGAATTTAAGCAACTTCGCTTTGTTTAAGGGACTGGAAGGGTTAAAGTAACGGTGGTTTTTGGTAATGCTTAGATAACGTCACGATGAGTTTCTATTGATTAAATTGTTAAACTTAGGTTTGGTTATACTGTTTTCTTAGTAACTCATACTGATTGATTGTGTAAGTGAATATGGTTTTAATTTAATACAACTTTAAATAACATAACATTAAATAATAAACATGTTAAAAATTTATTGCATATCTTGTATTTGGCTGAATGAAAATAATGTATTAATGGAAATCATACGGTTTAATGTTTTAAGTAACTTCTTACTTCAGATTTTTTAGATATAAAATATTTTTAAAATAATTATGTGTATTTTGAATATTAACTTACCTACCATAGATTAAACAATTTCAATAAGTAAAATTGTTTCTCGCTAATTGCACATGTGCGAGAAGAGGGAGATAGAGGTTGCCGCAATTTTCTCCCTCTTTGTAACCGAAGGACAGTTGGACCCTGGCTTCCCTGCTCTAGTATAATACCTCTATGGTTGCATGTCAGTGTCACGTTATTATTTATTCTGTGACGCAGATTAGCGAATGACCTACCGACTGCTAGAGCAATCCTGAGCCAAGGATAGCTATCCACATCCTGACCGCAAATTTCCCGTCGAGGCGAGTGATTGCAGGAACTACGCTCCACTCCACGCACCTGTTTCACACTTAGTGACTGCTGTGAACACTGCTCATAGTAATATCAAAGAGTTCTGAAGGACTTTTTGATACCTAGAAAAATAAATTTGATCGAGTGTGAAGTTTTTTTTAATAATCGCACGCCGTAACGCGTAGCGTTGTGGTAGTATTCTCCTCTCACAAAATCATTTTCTTTGTATATGTAGATTGCTTTTATTACATTTTTTAGAGCCTCTAATTTAAACCTCATATCTGATTCGCTGTTCGGTCCACGATGACTAAGATCTATATCTAAAATTTGGGCTCCTCCTCAACCGAAACGTAACACTTGAAGAACATACTGCTTCACGGCGGTTTAAGACGGAGGCGGTAAAGTGGCTTCTCGGGCGAGCTAAATTAAATTGCATAATGTTTTTATGGACATCCTAAGCTTCAATTGTTGACAAACTTTGAAACCAATACAAATACATACGTAAGTAGTCAATGCACATTTGCTTTCCTTTATTTTTCCTCAGTAGGAAAGGAAAAATAGCTCAAATTATATGATAATTCAGGGGTGATTTAGGGCAATAATATGGGTTTTGTGGTCGCACATTGGCGCTTGGGATATACGTGTGAATGAGACTCGTCGACCCTGTGTCGTATCAGTTGGAGATGTACTGTAAGCGATAAAGATTTATTTAAAAGTTTACCTACTTCTTGATTGAGATGGAAGTGAGAAGTAAGCGCTTAATGGCGTTCGCATCGTATCTTGTAAAAGATCCAACCAGGTAAACTTTAGATCAGTTGTATGTAATGACTGATGTGTAATTTTTAACATTGTCTGTGCTACTTCTACTTCAAACCTGTGTTGCATAGATTTAGGATGTGATTATTTGAACTGTATAAAATGTACATATAATAGGTACATGAAAATAACATTGGGCAATCTACATGACGTAAGGTAGCCTCTGCTTTTCTTCTTCTGCTTTTGTAATTTTATTTCTGCCAATGATTACTTTTACTTCTTCCCAGCCTCTCACTCTTGTCAGAGTGGTGATGGATGGTCTGATACTGGCAGTCAGTGAGGATTCTTGCCCTTGATAAGAGTTGATGTTTTTCGAGCTATCCGAGCGATTTGTTGTGAACCACTGCATTGCATGTGTACTGAAACACTAAAGATTACTTAGATATTATCTATTTATATTCAAACTTCGTCATCCAAATCTTGTTTACAGCGGACTACAATTTTACTGTATTAAATAACGGTTAATTCGACGAAAATACTACCTCCCTGTTTAAATTCTATAGTTATTCGTTCCTCGTATGTTATGAGACATGTTCCTTATCCCAAGCCAGTACGAATAGACCGCAGCACGCCTCCGACAAATATGAGCATTGTTTTTGAGTTATTGGATATTGATCAGGGGCAATTTGCACCTGGATGCATGCAGATGCATCGTTGTTGATAGACGCACCGATATACAAACATTAATGGTAATTTTGAGTTTATTGCACCGAAAACAGTCATATTCGAATGACTGGTGACCGAACCCTGTTTTGGTGTTGTAGTACACCAAAGTGCCAAAGTACCTACCACCAAATACTTTGATGGGAGTGAGTAATGTGTTCTTCGGATATAATGTAATATGTCATGAAGGTACTTGTGTTTGCCGGAGATATTTGCGTTTCTACTCATGACAACATTTTGGGGGAAAAGGGGAGAAGATACCTTCATACCTTCCTCAAAAAGTAGGACATAAAAGGGTAGCTTTATCTATCTAAATTATCTACTAATTCATACAAAATCAAAGTTAACCGCGTGCGTGCGTTATCCATGTTTTAACCCAAAGATAGTATCGCACATTCATTATTAATTACAGGGGAATAAAGCCGCGGAAGGGTTCGCGACAAAGAATACGTAAGGGTATGTTAGAGTGCGCTTTACTAGGTACGAACTGTAGGCACGTGTGTGAACCATTGAAGTTTTGCTTATTAATTTATACGAACGTTACGTTGTATTAAAATCTATAATTCTTCCTTACTCACATTACGAACTTTTTTTATTTAAATTGGGTGCTGGCTTAAACACAAACTTGCCAGTAACCCATTAATGACCCACTACAGGGTCGGGTCTCCTTCTCGTAATGAGAGGGATGTAGACCTTAGTCCACCACGCTGGCCTACTGCGGGTTGGTGGACAAACACAAACTTATTTTACTTTTTTTATGAGTAAACTGTTATTAATATTCCATATGCTTGTTTTTCTTTTTTTTCTGTATCATTTTTACTACATTTTGTAAATTATTGTGTAACGTAGTAGTAGAAAAATCTATCGCCACTGTCCAATTCCCGTTTACTATAAAAAAACTCCGCTTACGATAGAAACGTGAGATCTTATGCCTTTGAATCACTCTATACCTTGTTGGCATGCCAATTCTAGGGTTCGCGAGCATATTAACTGGCGTAATTTATCGTCGACGATACGAGTACGTGCTGATACGTATTTCGGTAATATGCGCCCGGATTTTTACGATCTCGGACACGCGAACGCATTTGCCTTGTTTTTGATCCGATCACGATTAATTTGAATTTTTTGGCACTTTCTAGAAGGTTTTCTTTCTTTTTTTCGGTTTTCAGAGGAATCACACTTTCTAGAAGGGAGTTTCGGTTTTCAGAAGTATTCGTTATTTCTTCTGGGAGTAAAAGGAAATATTAAGGTAAGCATGTGTAGATAAGGACATCTTGCTTTTTGTCATCCTAGCCGATTTCGGCCACAGCAACTGTTTCTATGGCTGAATTATGTCTTCGCCGAAAATTTCTTTAAATATTTTGTGTGAATTATGTTTCTTCTTTGTCTTACTTGATATCAAGCAAACAAAAAAATTATACTAAAGTTCTATGAAAATTAATAATTAGGCAGAAGACTGCACTAAAATCCTGCAACCCAAAATGTTTGACTGTAATAACTGTCATGTTTTATAAATATTTTATATGAATATCGGTCCCTATGTAAACGACAAAAACTTATCGATATCAGTTTGAAAATGTTTTGCGGCGAAAACTCCTCACTTAACACGTAACCAACTTTCCCAAACATTCTGAAAGTCAAAATTATGGGTGAAATTATGGTAGTTTTTGGTTCGGCTCTAATATTTGTGTAGTTTTGTTATGAATTCCCTAACTAAAAGGTTATGTTGTCAACTGTGTTACGTGACTGCGGGCCGTCAAATTTGAACGTATCCAAAACTTCGTAATTATGCGACATAGCGTATACGAGTATGTACCGTATACATTAAGCCAAACCGATTTTTACCGCGATTAATTCTGAATGCTAGCTTGAATTTGTTTAATACCTGTAGTGGAATGGCTATTGTAGGTCAGGATAACTTATAATATGTAAGAAGTTCTGTTTGATCTCTGCATGCCAATCTATGACACAATATTGAAAAGCATTCAGTAGTGATTAAATTTTTAGGGTAAAATTTATTTGAAACCACTATGTAAACTCATCAACCCACAGTAGGCCAGCGTGGTGGACTAAGGCCTACATCCTTCTCATTGTGTGAGGAGACCCGACCCTGTAGTGGGTCATTAATGGGTACTGACATGTAAACTCATAACCAAATACCTAAAACCAGGGGTTAGAAAATGCTGAGTCTATCTTATCTATATAACGATATCGAGGGTGTTCCCCTAGTTATAATTAGGCACAAGCTAGTTCCCTACCACATTCTACTAAATTGGCCCACAAAATTACAGCGATCTAGATTAATAATCTGAATATAATGGCCCGCTTTCATATTTATCTTATTTAACTCCCAAGCAGTTTAGGATAAAATCGTGTTAAAATATGTTTCCGTTAGCGTAAGACGTGTTAATTGGGCATTTAATTCAATAACCAATCAAAATAGGAATTTAGATAAGATATCGGGTAGCTACCGGCTTTCCGTCGAAGCCTGCTCGCCGCATTTATCATTTTTACGCAACGTCGGACGTGACAGCGAAATACATTTTGCTCCGAAGGCTGAGCCTAATAGGCAATAAAACAATACTAACATAAATTAATTGTTGAACGTAAATATTAATGAGTTTTACTGTATCGAGTGACTAGCAAGATGGGCCGGCTTTACGCAGAAATTGTGATGTAAGGTTTATAATTTTGGTTGCATTTAGCATAATTGTGGAATTAAATTTAAGTGAGGTACGTTATTATGGCGTGTGAAACATTTAATTTTACCCGTATTCAAAGACGATAGCTTAAAAAATTCGAATACAAAATCAATGAAAAACAATGTGTCAAAAGTAAATAAATAAACAATAGGTACTTCACACTCATACCCCACACTAGGATTCCCTGTGTCATGCGTGTCATGGACACACACAAGACATGAACACACACACCCAGGCCAGAAACAGATTTTTAAACTCACCATTCCAATATCTGGTCCAAATCGAGCCTTCCACCGATCTGGTATCTTAACCTCTGCGCCTCAGGTCGTCAGATCATCAATAGTGGCGAGTTGGAATGAATTTCTTCAAATTTTCTTATTCGACTGCGATTTAGACCTTACCACGCCTTAGAAAAGACAGATATTGCCAAATATAATATTGTATGATTTAGGTGCATTTCGTTTGATACAATTTGTTGGGCCACATTGTCGTGTCACCTGCTGTTATAAGACAGCGCGCAGCTGGCAGTTCTGTTAGTATGAACTGCATTTGATCATTTCCTTTCTGAATTTCAATATGCGGCTGCTTCCATTATGGAATGAGTGGCTATGGAGCCACGCATTTCTGCACTTGTCAGTAACCCATTAATGACTCACTACAGGGTCGGGTTTCCTCTCACAATGAGAAGGATGTAGGCCTTAGTCCACCACGCTGGCCTAGTGCGGGTTGGTGGACTTCACATGCCTTTGAGAACTTTTTTTTTTGAACTCTCAGGCATGCAGGTTTCCTCACGATGCTTTCCTTCACCGTAACAGCAGGTGATATTTAATTTTTATAATAATTCTGCACTAGTATAAAGCAATTCCTGGACTGGTATTAAGCATACGCACATGGTACGTAGGTGTGTACGAACTCCTGAAGACTCAAATAGAGTAATTCCGGCAATCACACAAACCGAAACACAATTCGTGAAGAACACGCAGTTGTGATGGTAACTTTACCATTAAACACATATGGGGAAGAAATATGGTGATGTTTCTCATGTCTGTATGTGTGTCAATCCATATTTAAGATGTAAATACTATTTAGATAGCTGCATAGAATTTTTTATTTTATTTTTTGTTTTTATAAGAAAACAAATAGTGAAATAAAAACGTAATAAGTATATAACTAATTAGAAAACTAATCACCAATTAATTGTTTTCGCATAATTGCATGTACATGCTTGCTTTAGTAAGCACTGTAATGCTATTTTATAATTAGGTAATGAACTATTATTTTTAACTAACTTAATATAAAGAATTTTACTTAATACTACTTCACTTACTAGGTTGTGTCTGCATTAAACCATTTCTTGGTAATGCTTATGACGGCAAAGCATCCGCATATAACTTCAGATAGATATCTTCTCTGTTTGAGGTGGATGACCCTCGTGCGTTTCAGTGACCACTTTACATCAGGTGGCCTGCATACTTTGCTACTCAATTAGTAAATAGAAGATATTGATATAATTATAATTTTAATTGGTCGGTGGTCAGAGATTATCGGTGGCGGCGGTCGTGCAATCGCGCGATCGTGTCGCTGCCTCGTTAGATGGTACACTCAGTCGAGGCATACCGTGCCTTGTGTGGTCGCCGTCGCCATTACACAAGCTCTACCAAAATAAGATAATTAAAATTGTATGTTTTATGACTTTCTAAAAATATTTTGAATATACAAACAAATTTTCTAGACCTCAAAATCGATAGAAATCTTATCTGACATGGTACGTCTGTGTGATGCAGTGAGCTTTTCGAATTTTGATCAGCCTCGATAGCTCAGTGGCAACGGGTTCAGATTCAAATCCCAGTGGCACACACCAAGGACATACATCTAAAGACATACAAGGTCTACATCCTTCTTCTTGCGTCAGGAGATTCTAATCACTAAAGGGTAGGTAAAAGATGGACACGGCTGGTAGTTGACGGATACACACCCGGCCCTCATGTTTCTTTTCATCTTTTTATCTATTTTACCTACAACTCAAAGTACATTAGTCCTAAACGATACGAAACTTGAATTTGTAACTAGTAGAGCGTGCTGTAGGAAAGTCGTCTTATAATTGGCCCCGACGCAGACAAGTACTTTATTGTATGCAGATCGGAATAGAAAAACCGGTGGCCGATCGCGAAATTCACTTAAAGGCATCGAACGCCAGTTGAATAATTTAACCAATAACAATCCGTCGGCTAATTTTAGCGACGAGAAAAAGTTGGTAAGAGTGAACGGGACAAGGGAGGAGGTTCTGTACTATTAAAAAAACCGTAACAGAAAAAAAAGAAAAGAAACAGCGATTATTTAGAAATATAGGTAACTAGTCGACCCGGCAGGCGACGCTCTGCCCATAATCTAGAATTAGACTATCCCTAAAAACGACATTGGGGTTTTCCTAAAGATCCCTAAAAATAGTATAGCCTATCTATGTACTGCCCAGAGTTTTCTGTTATACTAAACTAAATTGGTTAAGCCATTCCTGAGACGAGCGTACACAAACGCATTATGCGACTGGTAGCTCAACATTTTTTTTTAATATATAAATAGAATAGATAAAAGGAAAGGAGCTGGAACCTAAGGGCTGGCGGCTATGTCGCTCAAAGGCTGAGCCTGCGTGTTCAATGTGGAAATGCCGCCAGCGTCTTGGAAACGATGCCTTTACATGAACATGGGCACTTTTGACGAATTATTTTTATAACGAGTGTTTTTTTTGTAATCCTATTGCATTAACAAAAATAAAGTAAAGCTGTTGAAAATTATTTCAGATTTGAATTTGGAACGCTTCAATTAGCAGGTAGAATAATAAGCCACTGGGCCATGTAGGTATGCCTGGATAGGTAGGCACCTACATTTTGGTTTTTGTAAAACTGTGCGGAACCCTAGCAGCCAAGACGAATAACGTTTGAAGCAATTTAGTCTCAAAGTGAAGGAGCGCCGTGACAGATCATATTTATGTTCTTATACATACTATTTTAAAATAAAATATCGACTCTCTAAATATAAAAAAAATATGTATTATTGTATTACATACATTAACGTACTTTTAACTCCTTTGTTGTATTAAAGAAAAAGTATACGACACGCACGGGAGTAGGCTATTGAGTTCAAGCTATGAGCTAACGTTTTTCCGTGCTGACATCAGTCTGAACGTAGGCATGCAACGCCGTCCAGAATCCAGTGAGTCCGTGGATATAGGAGTATATCTACGTATGAGTTCAATTTAAATGAATAGATTCCGTCACACCATAGGCACATACATAAATAGAAACATAGAGGCTAATATAAGGCATGAATAGTTTATTTCGCGCTTAAAACATCACACACTGACATTTATTTAAATATAAAGCCAGCATCACCATGCTACGTTTCTAAAGAACAATTGTCAATAAATATGTCAACATAGATTACCTAAAACCCATTAAAACGAATGTGAACGGAATGAACTAGGTAACTGCGATGCAAGGTCCAGCCTCGCTAATAATTTTTATTTAGTACACTATAAAAGGAGCTATAACTTCATATCAATAAACATTCGAGTTCATAAAACGAGAACACGTATCTTACCCGCAGTTTATGAGCGAACGTGTGCGTTAGGCATAATAATAAAAGTAAATCTTGATGACTTGTCTAAGGAAATACGCAGGAAACTGTTATCATTACTCTGAACAGGCGTTGGTCACAATAACAATAAACCATATCACTTTTGGGTGGTGGGGCCGTAGTAGCTCGTTCGGGGAGGTACCTTACCGCCAGCCTCTTAACCCGTCGTAAAGCAGCATGTTCTTCATGTGTTCTGTTTCGGCGGGGGAGGTATGGTTGCCGGGGATATCCTCGCTTCGGGTGACCGGAAGGCTGGCTGCTACTTTGCCCAAAAAAATAAGCCTCGCGATTCAACGGGGTAATGGTGCCAGCGGTCTGGGCACCATGCCACAGGCGGAGCTATTGCATGGCATATTCAATCTGTAGACAGATTTTTTTATAAATTTAATTTGTTACATTATTCGATTGTTACTTTTAAAAGAAGAAGAATAAAATTATTTCATATAATTACGATTACATAGAGAAATTGATTTCGTTCCTTGTACTACCTTCACCCCAGACTTCTTACATAAATAAATAAGTGGAAAAGCGAACTTTGCGATATATAAATAGTAATGAAACCGTATCAAGTCAACAGGTGGAATCTCATTAGGAATAAGTGCCCATTAATGCTTAAGGCACCTGTCTCATGTTATCATAGTGAGCTAAGTTAAGAAATCAATTAAATTTAATTCGTCAAATATTGCCAAAAAAAAAATATTTACTGACGTAAATATGTAAGATATAAGTATAATAATTATGATATTTCGGTATCGGTTCGGTAAATATTTGGTAGAGAAATTTATATCAAAATTTGAAATTAGACAGTTACAAAAATTTAAGACTTTGCTCATTATTATTTAAACGATGGATAGCTGAGATGGTATTTAAATGGCTACATTTGTAATGGAAAATAATAACCCCATTTGCGTTTAAAAGAAATTTATCCACTGAACATCGAAATCTATCGAAAACCACGCATTTGTTAGCTTCATAGCGAGTTTGCCTTGTCAATCACTACTCATATATTATATATATTTCATTTCTTGCTCTTGTTCGCTTATCGCTTGCAGTATGACAAGCTATACAGACTGACTGCAATTTACGTAGTGCTTGACTAACGACGCATCCAGACTTCATTCGATAGAGAAGTGTTACTTCGTTACCATAATCTTGCATAATTATAGTAAAGAAATATCAATCAAATCAATGCTAAGTCAAATTGCATTGCAGTAATGAGGAAAAATTTTAATCAGTATTTTAATGGCCATAACTCACTTATAGCTTATACCTACATAGCTCTGCGACGGTACATCGCTAATGATACAGTTAAATTGGTTCTGTCTGACGTGGCGATCTATTATATGGCCCGGGTTCGAATCCCAGTGGCACGCACCAATGACTTTGTAAAAAGTAATGTGCGCTTTATAACATTAAATATCACCTGCTCTTACGGTGAAGGAAAACATCGTGAGGAAACCTGCATGCCTGAGAGTTCACAAATAAAATGTTCTCAAAGGTATGTGAAATTCACCAACCCGCAGTAGGCCAGCGTGGTGGACGGCGGCCTACATCCCTCTCATTGTGAGCGGAGACCCGACCCTGTAGTGGGTCATTAATAAGTTACTGGCTGGCGTGTGCAGATCCCATAATTATAATGTATCACAATTTTCTTTCACAATTCTCTGTTTGGCAAAGGGAGATCTCTATTCGAGATGATCGTGTTCGCCCGACTACGTCATCTCAGAGTTTTGTATATACGAGTATGTCAGCGATGCAGAAAACGTCAGTAGGTAGCATGATTCAGGATACTCTTGACAAGTTCCATATCGGTATCAAAGTGTTATAAAAATATGCCCTCATGCCGGGTGCTTTGCTACTCATGAGGACTAAGATGTTCGCCTCAAGTGAAGTATCTATGGTAACCATACTTCCCTAGCTGATACACAAGACGTGACGAACGTGCTGCTTTGTGACGGATTAAGAGGCTGGCGATAAGGTACCTGACCGGACGACCAACTGGGCTTCTACCACCTAAAAACCATTTTGAAACACGTATCCCCTTTATTTAATCTAATATGCAAAAATGGTAAAGTGTTAGTCTATCGATATATCCGTTTCATTGGCAGTGAAACCGCCACATGTCAGACAAACGGAAATCATTTACATATGTAACGACGTGTCCCGGTGGATTGATTAGCTCGTTTCGATTTATAGAACTTAGTAAGTGCCACGACAGAGTTGCTCAAAGTTTTGAAGTTCACCAACACGTATTAGGCCAGCGTGGTGGACTAAGGCCTACTTCCTTTTCATAGTGAGAAGAGACCCGACCCTGCAGTGGGTCAAGAATGGGTTACAGACGGACCACTGATTACGGTTGGTTATCACAATTATATCAATACAATCAATGCGAAACAGTTTTTTTTATTAGAAGGTCAGTTTTACCTTTTAAAGGTGAATTTCTGCATAAAAAATATATATAATTAACAATGAAAAAAAAATTGTATTTTTAGTGGAAAGTTTTATGGAAGGTTTTAGAAATGGAAAAGTGGTTTTTAATTTATTGTAGATCATTCACTTAATTTAGAAGCTGTTCATCCACAGACTAAACACACTGACAGAAGTGACAACGTGACATGTTGACGCTATTAACATATTTAATGACTGGAGCCCGTCGTCTAATGAGATGCATTGAATAATCTAAATGCGCAGATAACTTGAACATTTTCCTACTTAATACTATTTTTATCAGTAGCTTACTTTCATACATGACTGTTTTAATATTTCATGATTTATTGATAAATGTCATTACAGTTCATAGTCATCAAATTGAAACGGAACTACTGTAGTTGTTGATGTCATACTAAGATAGGTACTAATTTTATAGGTATCAGAATATCTGTAGCTTCTCCAGAGATAGTAGGTAGTAAAGGTTGTAAGCAGTTGGACTGATGCGAGTACACCGCGGGAAACCGTTGGATTCAAAAGGTTCGGGTGGCGTGGTGTCGATTAGGGGAGGCCCATGTCCAGCAGTGGACTACTAAGGGCTGAAAGGAAGAAAGCAGTAGTAAGGTAGCTGCTACCGCGTTAATACTGTGTCATATAACTATCTTCTTCGTTTCAACTTATTGGTAAGCATTGTCGCTGAGTGAATAAGTTCGAGGCGTAAATTTTAGCGATTTGAAGCATTTGAGTGTCCTTTGAGAACAAAAAACGAACGACGAAACGACGAAAAAACATAACTCAGCAGTGGTCGTCCGGCCCCATTGCATTAACAATAGTAGAAACAGTACAATTATAGACGTAGCGTTTATTATTGTACCATAAAGTTGCACAAAGGAGGTAATACAAGCCTTCATTGTACGTGTCCCACTTTGGTTCGCTTTGGTATAAAATATACAAGTACAATAGGTTTCATTAGTAATGTTTTATTACAAGCAGAGGTATTATCATTGGGGTCGTTACCAGCGATTGCTTTTATTTTACAAGCCTTTATGTAACTGCACCTGTTAGTCTGCTGTTATATTTAAAACTAGAATTTTTATCCCTTTATTTTAGTGGAAATTATGCATATTATTGTCCATTAATATGCAATAAAATATTAATAAACTACAGCGGTGATAGCCCAGTGGCTTAGAATTTGACCTGGAATCGAGGGGGTTCGAATCCCATAGTGGCACGCATCAATGACTGATGTAAAAAAGTTATGTGCGCTTTGTATTATTAAATATCACCTGCTGTAACGGTGAAGGAAAACATCGTGAGGAAACCTGCATGCCTGAGAGTTCAGAAAAAAAAGTTCTCAAAGGCATGTGAAGTCCACCATCCCGCACTAGGCCAGCGTGGTGGACTAAGGTCTACATCCTTCTCATTGTGAAAGGAGACCCGACCCTGTAGTGGGTCATTAATGGGTTACTGACAAACTACATTGACAGTATCGTCAGATAAAAATTTACATTCTAAATGCCAATTGTAATGAAGTGAAAATAGTTTAACTTAGATTTTGTAATCAAATATTTTACAATTTAAATAATATTCAGCTGCCTCTTCATGTATTTTTATAACTCATTTAGTACTTATTTTATCAGTAGGTTAAAGTAACCTACAGTTAGTTTACTTAAAATCAAAGTAGGTATTATATAAATAATAATTTTCAGTATTCTAGAGTAGACTATTCTAACCAAACGCAGATGCGTAGGCTGGACCTAAGGGCTGAAATAGACGCCGCGGGCGTAAATAAGAAAGCAGCACAATTGCTGACACGTCGAGTAATTTATGCCATAAATAATCCGCCATTCATAGACAATGTTCTAAGAAATCGAATGGAATATCAGACGAACAAACGGCGTATCTCTCATTGAATACCATTTCAAATCGCTTACAGTTACACTCATACCACTTAAGGCGGCATGTTGTCCGCAATAAATGGTCCTATAACTTTTTACCAAAACCTATAAGCCTATTCAGAGGTAGCGCACACGCATGGCGCTGTAACGAGATCAGAACGGAATCGCGCGATTGTCATTTGTGTGCTATTGTTCACTCTATATGGGGGCGCTACTGCGCATGCGTCGACTCGATTTGGACGCGTCTAAATAGGCATAGATCTATGCGCGCGGCATCGCTTTTTACTACCGCTAGCTTTACTTGACCTTCCTCGCCCCCTCCAAGCTTTTGCAAAACGGATGTCTAAAGAGTTATCGCATGCGTCGCGACGGGTCAACGTACAACAGTCGCTCGTACTAGCTGTTACGTATGGAGTTACATTGTCAAAGTTACAGCTTTCTTCTCGGTTGCTGACTTAATTAGTAAGTTGGATATGTGAATGGCATCGCAATGCATTCTACCATTTCTGCGTAAATCTAGTTGCATCGTTATGTTTAAAATACGGCGGCGTCGTTTACGGAGGGTTTGCATGTCGGTCGCTTTGTCGTGTACCCGCGTTTTGTTTACGATAATTGCCTCAACAGTTGAGGTTGTCAGTGAAGTGGGATGTCCCACGTTTTTCTTGACGTCCGAGCGTGGGTTTTCGTTGACGCGTTGACACTGTTCGCATTTTAGTTGGTATTGCTACTGTGGTACGAGCTGGCGTTTCTTGTTTTGTTTCTTCATTTGTCTTTTGTTTCTTTCTATTACTTTTAAGTTTATTTTCAGAATGCAATAATGTAGACAGTTTTTCTGCTAATTATGCCACTTAACCTAATGTCATAGAAAAAATAACCTTCAGGTAACAAGACCTCATGTCAATCTGCGTTTGCTATGCCTATATATAATATTTCCTATAACGATTTGGCCCCCAGCTCGTAATTCCATCATTCCGAATGGGAAATATGCATGGAGCAACGTGGTACAGAATGCTCAATATTGCTTCCATAATGATTTTGTAGTCTGTAAAACATTTCGTAGTAGAGTACCTATGTATGAAGAAGAGGATGACACTAGAGTCCAGTGTCTAGTCTAGTGTCTAGTCTAGTGACTAGACTGAAATTGACACACAACAGTTGCTGTCACGCGTGCTCATGTGTCGCTCGAAAATCATACTTCACATTGAAGAAAGCAAGCGGAAGAAACTCCCAGTAAAGGAAGATATTTTCCGCTTGTTTGTACCCATGATAAAGGATAGCTTGAGGACCGCCCAATGCTGATGTATTGGACAATATTGTATTATATACAGGACATTAAGTGTACCTACACTACTTACACCAGATAAAATTAATGCAAGCTTTTGAAATTGAGAGCTTCTTACCCAGTATGCCCTGTAGACGTTGTAGACTCTTAACAAAAACGCAAGTATTGTGTAAAACCCGTTCAATCAGTCCCCTGTTGTATATCACTCTTATTCCCATTACACAGCTAACAAGCCGGCGCGGAACTAATGACATCAATTAGTTGCGTCCGTCCGCCGAGTTACTCCAACTTGTGCTGGAGGTGGAAACTGACTACTGGATAAGTGACGAACACGGACATCGGCGAATTATAAGAACATGTTGCTTTATAGTAAGCGTCCGTGATCCATTAGTGAAGTGCTGGGTTTGGTGTGCTCTTGCGGCGATACGTGCGTATACATCCTTCGAAGCAGTCACGATGGAGGAATCTGAGCTCCATCCCGGGCGTAGAGTAAACCAATGCTGCTTATGTTGCAGAAAAATGTATTGTACCCCGATACCAACCATTCGACGTTGACTCTGGAGTTGAGAGGATATTTTTCTGACCTGTCCAATCCATTCTTAGCTTTGGATTGACTCCGGAAACCTATGATGTGGCCTAAAATATAAAATATGTATTAATATATGTGGTTGGTGGACTAAGACCTACATTTTTCTCATATGGGATCCGATCTTGCAGTGCGTCATTAACGGGGTGCAAACAATACACAAGTAGGACAACTACAAGGCAACTCAGTACTTTGTTTCTAGCTTAACCGGAACTTTTGCTAACAAATCGGACGCTGTGAAGAATTTTCAGCGCTCGTCGTCGCTTCCACGATATTCCGCATAGTTCCATTTATTGCCTACTTCAATCAAATTAGGGCGTGCAAGTTGTACTGTGTTGTTGCCTAGTTAACTATCTAGTTCCATAATTCTTGAGTTTTGTATTGCGTTATGAAACTGATAAGTAGTTTTTATTGAAATCAAATGTCAACTAAGTCGTTTCACCAATACTTATCATCTAAAGTAATGGGACAGGGTTAAAATGTTCACTAGGTTACTAATATCTCTTCAGTAAACAGAAATTGATTGGACCTGGAAGGTACACCATACAGTCGCTAAAATATCACTTATCTATAGGTATAATTTATCGTTGCGGAATGGAGAAATACGACCCTGGAGTACCCTATTTCTAGGATTAGTGAGTATTTGAGTAACCTTCTTCTGATGTTTTTTCATCTAGTCAGATGCCGATTTGTGACAGACTTACTCTACGATAAATATAACCAGACGCTATTATTTTCTGTTAAGAGGGTGGCGGTACGGTACCTCTCCGAATGAGCTACTATGGCTCTAGCATCTAAAAACTACAATAAAATAAATAACAACTTATTAAAATAACTTATAAAAATTAACAAAAAAGGAATTAATTAATTAGGAAACACACCATAGCGTGCTGTAGACAATGTAACAAAGAATCAATAAGACTAAAACGCGTTAAATCAACATTGGGCGAACGCGGCAGAGACAAGAAACGAATCCGTGGATTTATGGCGGCGCTCCGTAGAGCTGTTGAACGGTAGAGCCGGGACGTGAACGATGCTATAATATCTCATTGTCGCTCTCTAGGTGCTTTGTGCAAGCCTCAGATAGTGTCGCCTTTGCGGCTTTCGTCTTGTGTTTTGATCATTTTTGTATGTTTTTTGTTAATCTTTCAGGGCTATGTTTGTCAATCTTTAACTCTGGATGTGGCATTAATCATACATTTTTCAGATTTTTATAGAAATAAATTTTCTTATATTTTAATAAATAATAATAATATATAATAATATAAATAAAATAATATAAATAATATTTTGAAGAAAGAGATCTAATGCTTAAGTCTTAAAAATTGTATTACTTGCTTCCTTATTTATACAATGTTTTTACAAATATTTGTCGCTTTGCAGGTGCTCATTGTAATTTTTAATTTAAATTAATTTTTGGGCAACATTAAAATTATATAAAAAATTCAAAATGTCTAACACATTCTTCTTGCAGTTACCTTTGCTTCGGCAGTTATTAACTTCAAAGATTAGATTTCAGAATATTCCGCATTACTAACTAAACTAAACTTTCAGAGAAGCGTCATCAGAACTAGATATAAACGGTTTCCCGACTCAAAATGACCCTTTGGGAATGGAATTCTCCTCCCAAAGGGTTTTAAGCTCTCTTTGAGTACCACTGTCTCAGCGACTTTGTATCTAGAATTAAAATGTTCATTCGTGTCCATGTTTAATATAAGCACTGTTTTTCTGTTCTCTGAAGCAGCTTTTAAATCTTTTCTTAGTTCGAGAGGAAGATTAAACATGTTTGTGCTCTGTTGTACAAGTTTAATAACTGACGTTAACAAATAGGTTATAAATTCCTATCAGATTGCCGTTGGAATCTCCTACATAAACCTTATATTTTTAAACAAATTATTACTTAAGCTGTGTTGCGTTGAACTTGATCGATTGTGCATTGTAATAAGTGTGGAATTTTTATAAGATTTTATTCAGAAATAAAAATCAGGGGTAGATATTTACTCAATTTAATCTTATTAGTATGGAATAAATAATTGTTGATGATAACACAATATTTTTAAAGTAAGCATAGTGAGGTAGATAGTAAGGTAACGCTATTGCAATTACCGTCACCTTCTTAAATCATCGTGCAGTAGTATGTTCTCCATGTCTTGTGTTTCGGTTGCAGAAGTTTGGTTGCTGGAGACACTACAGTTATGGCAATCTTAGTCTTAAGTAACAACGCTCCCAGCGGTACATACGACTTCGGATAGAATTTCTATTTTATTGAGGGGAGACGTGGTTAACCATGGGCTACAGTGGCCACTTACATCATGAGGCCTGCATACTCCTCATTCATTACTATTCGTTCAATTCATTCGCTACTCATTTCATAAGTTTGTATGAGAATTTTATCATAGTGACAGTCAGTCATCTCTATTTGTTCTAAGTTCTATAATTCCTAATTTTATTAGGGACGCGCCCGCACCCGAAAAGGCGCGAAACACACGCGATATAAAAAATGGCGGTATGCAATTTGAATGCGTGAATTATTGTCTTTTAAAAAGGAAATATACACCTTCCTAGAACATGAACAACGCAACTGCGTTTAATTTGATATATTGCGCCTTGGAATATAAGTGGAGGCGATGTGGTTTGTGTCCGGGGCGTTTTCTTTTGGAGTGCTTTCGAGTTTTGAAGGAACGTGTGGTGTATTTTCAAATGCTTTTTCTTTTTTAATTAATTGCGGAAATACATGTTATTTTTATTAGTGTTGCAGCGATTGGTAAGTTTGCATTTTATCCCTTTTTTGTTTTTTTGGCCACGTGTGCAATTCCTAATTAACCTTAACGATCTTCTGAGGTTCTTTAATTTCTGTATCTACTTCTTTCTTTTCAGCCTTTCGCAGTCCACTGCTGGACATGGGTCTCCCTTAATCGACGCCAGTTCACCCGGACCTGGGCCTTTTGTTCTACCGGGTTTCTTTATCCCTTAAAATTAAAAAGTTTCTTTCCCAGGGGATAGAATATGTTTTAAAATGAAACTTTTTTCCCATAGTTTTCTAGACTCAGTGCATCTTAGTTGGGTTCCACAAAAACGATTTAACGAGTACACATTTTTATGACACTACCTATACTATCGTTTTGTGTATAAAAAGCACAAAACCACCAGTTTCTAGATCATTACGTTAGGTTTTTGCATATCCTTGGCGGTTGTCACATGCCACTGCACTGCTTGATTGGAGCTATTACCATTACTGTCATTACCGTAATGAGCAAAAGTAGGAAGATGACTGACTAGATACAGGTACCTAGGAACATGTAAAAAGTGGCATTAAACAGTGTGTAAGGCTAGATTATATTTTAAGAGATATGAGGTCATATTTATTTGAAATCAGAAAATGAGAAAAACTTCATAATTCTATCGTCGCTATTGACGACCTGAGTGGCGTAGTGGCTGACACCACGTCGCTGTTCGGATTCGGGTTGTTCTGGGTTCAATTCCCAGTGTTAATGATGGGTTTAAATTTCTGATTCTGCTCCAGATGAATGTTTTTGTTTTCTGTATGCTTTGCAGTCTTTTACTACATACTATCAATTTTTTGAAAAAAATTGATGACAAATGTAGAATACCGTGATAATCTAAATGGCGAATGATAGTTGAGAAAATGCTGTGAAGTGCGGAAGACCTCAATTTCTATCACCACTATAAAATTGAGTATTTTGTATAGTACCTACATAGTATGCAATTAATTTACTATCTACATTATATACCTAGTTAAAACCTATTTCTAGATCGTATGGAGAGCAGGCTTCGAATCCCGCAATGTAGAGTTTCTCAGCCGCAGGCGTCTAAACAAGCCCTGCGTGAGAGAGCGCGTCCATCGTTTAAGCAACGCATATTCTTAAATCTCGCGTATCGATATCATTAATCGCAACTCGCCACCGGAATATGGACACGGCGAGACGTGTTCGCCTTCCGGGACAGATGTGGACAACATTTCGGGGCGTTTGTGGTTTATATAGCTTTATGTTCCTACACGGATCCTTTGAAGACTGATAAGATAGATAGGTTAAAAACTCTATTACTTAGTTGTCGACGTTTTTAAATGCAACAAAGTAGTAAAGTCTTGAGTTGAAAAAGAATGAGTGGGTTTTTTCCGTTATCTCTTCTTTCAGTGTACCTACATCTAGTCTAACAAAATGACGAGTTTGAAAAAAAATGTCTGCTGATACTGAAAAATCGGCATCTAATTGTAAGGTCTTTCATATCTGAAATGTATGTTTAATTATTGAAAAAAAAATATTTTTTTTAACACGTTCACTGCGGATCACACAGAATCGGCCCGCCACGGTGCTTACCGCCTGTGCGTACGGTAAAAACTACATCTTGCTCGCTGGTGCGGAACGATTATCTTAGGTATTTGTAGGAGTTAGACAGAGACAAATATAGATTTCGGCTCGTGGTGTCAAATGTAGATATTTGGCATTAAAACATCGTGGCGGGCTCTTTTCGACCACCATCGCACTGATGGTAAAAAACATCGCTCCTTGCGGCGGCGGGCCTATTGTGGTATATGACCGGTGCCGATCTGTTGCCGCAAGGAGCGCGCGCGCAAGCGTCGAGTCACCAGTCAGTGTTGTGCTGACAAATCAAAAGTAGTGGACATGTCCTAGAAAAAGGTCCAAAGAGAAGAAATTGTGCGCGGTGTTATGAAAAGCTGCGTCTAACTTTAGATTGCAAGGCGCTTCCTTGAAGAAATTTAAGAAAATTAAAACATATTGCAACAAATGCAATCAATCTCTTTGCGTGCAGTGCTATAAAGAAAGACACATATAAGTTCACTGTTCTTGTCTGGCTCATGTGATTCGCTTAATACATACTTTTTATTTCTTTTACAATAATTCTGTTTTATTTTCGATAACCCAAATATTTTTGTCTGTCCCATCACTATGAAAAATACTTTCTAGTGCGATATCGGTCGTTTCCGACCTGACATTTTCCTTGGTTGATTTCTCAATTCCTGGTATTCAGATTCAGGGGCGAAGCGAATGTAAACAAATGGGGTTAATGATCATTTTAGCAGTATAAAAAAAATTATTATACACCACATATTCGCAAAGTTATAGCTCTTTAATCTTTCCTCGCGGTGTCAGGTCAAAAAGGATTGATACGCACTGTAGAAAAGGTCGATGGATGCATATTTGGACCGCCACCGCACCAGATGAAAGTTTTAAGGATTTTTGCCGCAGTGAGCGTGTTAAATTTGAATGGTATAGGTGCGTGAGTAAGACCATAGACAAAAAGTAACTGTTCCCTGTACATGCATGATAGCGATCCACTGGTCCATTAATTCATTCATGTAAGAGCCGCGCGTTGTCTCGATTGTCCGGAGGGCGCCACTGGCGTTCCACTAATAAGACCCGCGCACCCGCTTGGCACACATTCGCTCCCTTTATTAGCAATTCTGATATGCGAAAGCGATATTGTGGTCACATAAGTGGAGCTTAGCTCGGTGCACCGTTTCATTTTATCACATAGATATTATTACCGATAGAGCCCTAATAGAATGTTGGAATTACGAACCGATAAACTGTTATTGGCCACATAAAATCGGTTGACGTAATAAGCCGTGAGTTTCATATATTTGTCTGACAAATCGGCCATTTTGTGCGCATAATGGCGGGGTTCATTTGCATGTGCGATTTGGAATCTATTGAGAAATTCCATCTATGTAAAGTTCGACCCTTAGTAATGTTAGCGGGCTATCAATACGCAGTGTCTTAGCTCTTTCAATGCAAAATAGGTACAAAATTTAGCGGCACATGTCGTGAATGCTGGGTCGTGCGAGCTCTGAGTCTAATAGCGATACATGAGTCAATTGCTCCTTATTTAAATCCTATCACATCCTTACGATTTCACTCGTACTAAACTTGTAAGTGTTTATGGCACAATTAAGTGATCGTTATGAAAATCTTATCGCATATTCAATATTCGCACCTTTACACTTTACTCCCTGAATACATAATGACTTGATATCTTTAAACAAAATACTTAGATAGTATTACTTACACTATAGATTTTATTTTGTCTAAGAACTTCAAGTAATAAGTAGACTTTCGTAAGATTTACAAATACCTGACCGAGTAGGTACTTATACCCTTATATCCTTTGCATCATTCAGTTTTGATGCATCAAGTTATAATTCCTCGGAGCATGCCCGAGCGTAGTAACGAAGTAGTAGTAACGAAGCGCGCAACATAGCTTTCCTAAGTCTGCAGTGCCGACTTGTGCAATGTCCATAGGCAACGGTCACCATCAGATTCAGATCATTTAGACTCGTTTAACTGTATGTTCGTTTTTTTTAAATAAAAAACGGTCCAGTTTTTCCTTTTGCTAGAAGTTTTTCTAAGATACCAACGGTTAGCCGCCTCAGCAGTTATACACGACGCGGATTTTAATTTAGATCGAAAAGCGAAATAATTAGACGTGTAGCCGCAACCGCGCTTTGATCAATAACGAGATAGCCACACATATTAATGTGTGTGCAAAATTAATGACGATAAAATATAACCGTTACATAGCAATTAATGTTTATATACTTAGGTGTTAAAAGTAAAATAATTGAAACCTAATGAATAAATGAATGAACGAATGGATAACAATCACCATTTCTGTTAGTTTAAAAAACACATTTTTTTACAAGTTAACGTTTGGTAGACATTTTTCGCAAAAAAATCTGAGTAACAGTAAATTATATGTACTATATTGAATACCGATTCAGATTGCTACATTCCGAGTTTCTACATGTCATCAACGAGATTTCTCCACTAGTATTTGCTAGCCGACATATCTCGCCGCGCAAACCATAAAGCAACGGAGCCTTCAATGCGAGCTGACTCCTCGATCGATCAGCGCTCGATTGCTACCATGTTGGGTTTCCACGTGAAGTGAGCGTCAGATGGAACTAAAGTATGCATTAATATGCAGAGATAACCTGAAGTATGATGGAGATAGATTTGAATTTCGAACTGTTGCTGTACCTACGAGTATGGCTTCAAACAACGTATGATATAAGTTTTTCAAAGCAACGTCGGTACCTAAGTAAATAAGTGTTACACTTTTACGCGCAGTGTTATGTGTGAGTGTGCTTGATAAAAGCGCTAAGAGCACGTATTGTACACACACACTACAGTTGTATAGTTAACAGGACTCTCACACATAGCACTTCGCACACATACCTAGCCAACATAAGTAATTGCGTCGATATTTTTGTCTTTTTTAATTTTTTAATTTTAAACGCATTTAGAGAATACTTTAATCTTCTGTAAACAAGCAACCCTGGGGAGAGACCCTTGCCCAAAAGTGGACCATAAAAGGGTTGCTATACAGACGACGGCTAGTTTCTGAGCTATAAAAGCTCGGCTGTCAGCCTCGGTTACCCGAAGCGTGCATAAATTTATTTAAAAAGCTTTTTACAACAACAAACATAACAACCAATTCCCGATATGGTTTTCGGAGAACTCTCTACTCTGATTTTCACATATGACTTGCCTGACAGTCTACAATTATGAAAGCGGGTTTGGCGCGAACAATGATATACAGTAATGATAGTGTTGAAATTATCCCATATATAATCTTAATGCCCGGTTTCAAAACCCGAGCCGACCTCGCGCGCTCCTTGTTAATTTGCGTTTAGTTGAATGCGCGTGCGCACATATCTGTCCGCGCACGAAATATCTCGCGTTTGTTTAATTGCTTAATACCAGATATGTTTGGATAGCGCTTGTTATGTAAGTAAGCGGAATTGTGAATGGCTTCAATTATAGAGTTTTGATTTGGATTATTACTTGGTATATCCTTGGATAATTCTTTCTTGATTTTTTTACTTGTAAATGGAGGCATAATAATAAATAACAGGAGTGCAGCTTGCACCTTTCTTCGGATGATGTATGGATTGATTCCATAGTTCTATTTTTTAAATCATTCATTCAAATTCATTCGAAATTTCGTACCGAATTTAACGGCCAATATAACGAGCATTTAAACTTTGACATTCACAGGCTTACTAATTTCGGATCTGTGTTCGGATGTGATTATGTAAGTTAGTAAGTCAAAAATTATAAGTAAAAAATAAAAATAAGTAAAAAAAATGTCATCTTACCCTTTTTACACATACAACAACCGTAATTATAACAGAACTGGACAGAGAGCAATAAGGGAAACACCAGAAAAGGGAAAGAGCAAAGACGGGGTGTAGGTAACACAAACTCCTTACGTGACGATTTCTGCGAGTTTACATTACCATAACTATAACTAATACACATACATACCTACATACATTCTAGCCAGCTAAATTACCTATTGCACACTTCAAGCGAAATGCAAATACATTTAAACACCCACTAGATTCAAGGCGTATAAATTAAGTTGCCAGTTATAGAGATTAATGAAAGAATAGCGGGCGTTAGTTACTACAGTGATAAGCCCTTCATTAGTTAGTAGGAAGTCTATTTAGTTAGTTACATTTCAACGCTTGCTTTTGATTGCATTTCACCTATTTTGTGCTTAATTGTACTAACAGGACTTTAAATTCAGTTTATGTCAGATTATGCGTTAGGTGACGTGTTCCGCTTTTCACACGGCTTCAGTATTATACTAATGACTTGATGTAACAATTTGTTTTGAAAAATAAAATAAGTAGATCGAAATTCAGCTGATCTCAAGGGCCCGGTCAATATTTTCCGATATCAGTCTCTAGATATTGATGGCGAGTGTGTTCCCACATTAAAGTAGCAATCTCAAGCGCACTGGAGCAGCATGGTGGTGTATGTACCTACCTGTGTATAAGGCATAACCCGTAAGGCGATTGTGGAAAGATACCCGTGTCTTTACTGGACGTACGAAGGGTTGCAGCCAGTCAAGTAGAAAATCTTAGCGTTAGATACATCAGCAAGATAAACCACGATCGAGTGTGTGATCAGACCCTTATAATCAAAGTGTAATGAACATACTCGCGCGTTAGATAATATAGATATTATGTAACTAGGCTAAGTAAATACAAATTAAAATTTCTTTGAAAATTACTTTAAGATAAACCGGTGTACGAGTTAATAGGTATATTATGTACACACGCTGTAATTGGTTAATTGTAAGGTAGCTGCCCACTTCATGTCAAATATCCTTGTGGGCATTAAGGAAATAATTTTATAGCATTAGTATACTGTCTTATTGCTGACTAGTAAAGAGAGATGTAACGAAGACTGAATGAACGAATTGAGCTAATGAATGGTAACAAATGAACGAGGAGAACTTGTGTTGCAGCTGTGTATGCCGTTGGTGAACACAATCAAATATCGGACCATCGACTATGAAAAAGTTTTGTGTTATGAAACTCTGAGATCGATGCAGAAATGTTAGCTGATCAATACATTGTCGTTAAAGAATGGCTGTAAGTATTTTAGAGTAAGTAGGTGTATTAAGAGGTTTGATTGACTTATTTGTATGTTAGTTTTAGTTCATGAATAAAATATTGTAAAATAAGTGCTAGAGGTTGACAGCCTTTTTAACGAGTGGAAATGTCTGACGGGTTTATTGAACTTGAATTGACCGAGAAGGCCGTAACTTCAGCCATCTGCAGCAACCGCTTACGAACTCCTAACTCGTCTGACAATACATTGACTCTATTACTCTGTATTGTTGAGAAAATTTTCTTATCGCATATCGCTTCCTCGCCTGCGATCAGACAACAACAAACCGGCTAGGCTTTTAATTGCCAACTCATAACGTATGCAAAGATTGAAGTGGAAAATTGTAGGTAAATAACATAGCACAGGACAGTTTTTCTGAAATACGGTGTCGTTGGGAGACGTGGCTTCCGATAGTATGTTAATTGCATAGAGGTTATATCAACTTTCTAGTTTCTACAATGTTGTTCTCTTAGATTATAAGCGGTTGCATATTTGCATGGCAGATGTGAGGACATTTTTGCATTTTTTTCTAGATATTTGCATGTAAGATGTTCCTTCATTAGTGAGGATCGCGATTTGTAAGATTTTATGGATGTTTAAACTGCTTTCTTGTATTTTGATGTGCAAAATATACAATGATAATAAGAATTTTTTAGATGAGTGATAACAAGAGACAATTTTTTTAACGGAGATAAACGGGATCACAGGACAATAACAAAGGGTGTTGTGTAGCGAAAACATAACTTGAAGGCAGTGAAAATGTGAATTAAAGTTAGTACCTAAATCTATCATTGCTAAAGACAGAGCAATTGAAATATCCAAATTAGGACGCGAGAAAAGCCGTGGGTTCTAGTTTGTAATAAATCAAGACTGAATTAGGTATATAAGCATGATAAACGCAGATACCACCCACATACAGGTTGTGTCCTACGTGTCAATTGAGATACTTTTAATTAACTGTCATAAACTACCCCGGGTAGGTACATACGCACAGGATGACGTCATAGTTTTTTCGAGTCAACTGACTAATTTTTTATTGTATTCTTGCTGAGCAAAATTTATTTTTTTAGACAGATTGGAAGGTACACTAGATTTTCAGATTGTCGTGAATGCAGATTTTTGCACAATAATAGGTAATTGTTTAGACAGATTGGAAGGTAGACTAGATTTTCACATTGTCGTGAATTCAGATTTTTGCACAATAATTACATTACATTCAGAATTAAACATTATACGGGCTTAACAGTAAATTGTTGATGCATAACACGATATATTTCTTTAAAGTATGTCATATAAAACTGGAACACATCCTTAAAAGAGCCAAAAACTCGGACAATCTAGACTGGAGAAGCGATAAGGATATGTTAACATAGTTACGCTGTACGTGCGTGAATGTAGTGCGGCAGTAGGTACAAGGTAGTTCATTAAACTACCATCGTTCTCGTATGTGTCTCACGAATAGATGAAGATCTAAAGGGATCACGCAAAAGTAAGTGCTTCCCGGCGCCGGATTTGCACACTTGCCGCCGGTAGTTCACTCATTTGCCGCCCCGCCATATTCCCAAAGATTGTTCAATGTTCGTGATTTTATTTTGTGATCAATAGGTACTCGAGACAATATTTGCCGCCGCCTAAAACTGACTTTTCAAAATACTTGAAAAGTTGATGAAATGTGCAACCATCGCTGTTTCATTAAGTTCGCACTCCACCGTTGTTTACACGGAATGACGGGACGTCAGATTTATTATTGCTCCGATCCAATAACTCGAATAAAATCGATTTGTTTGATACTCGTCGTTAATATGAAGAGTTCGAATCGATTTAAATAATTATGAAATTAATCGAATAATTCATGTTGGCGTATTTGATTCAGCTTCGCGTAAATGTAGGATTCCAATCACTGAAACGTTCTGGTTTAGTCTCAGTGGGTAGGACAAAACCGGCACGCTTGGTCTTCATATTCATGGGCTAACTTACGTTATCTATTTAGATATATATATCTGTGGCCTCGCGTGACCACGAAACAGTTTTGCAGGTTATCCTAGCTCTACATTTGCAGCTTATTATAAATGTCTTATTTTTAGAAAAAGTGAATGAACTCTGATTCGTACTTTATGGTAGGTTAGTCGATTTCCACAAATCCGTAAATCCACCCGTAATTGTTCAGTGACGTGAACGGCTATCACTTTACACGCCACGAATGATTTGCTGATCTATCCATCCAGGGTCCCTCCCCACAACAGAAGGAGACCTGGACCGTACTTCATTGAGGATTTAAAATATGGCGGTCAAACAAACTCTCATAAATATAAAAAACTATCACCAATGACTGATTTGACTGTGGCAAATACAATATAAACTGTATAAAGACTAAGACCAACATATCACTATAATATAATGGATACCGAATGTTAGCATAACCTGCGACCCACCTTAAATAATATCGAAACATTAACCACCTATATTCGACGTTATGTTGTAACGGAGGAAATTACTATGAACTTTACATTACAAGCCGCTGTTACCATTGTCTAAATACCAACCGTTTATACGTCGGTTTAATGGACCGAAATGGGTCCGTAACGCACGTAACGTAATGATATGAGTGTGTTCGCTAAGCACTAGACTGTTCCGTAACAATAACACGAGTAGATAATGGAGCTTTGGACAACGATTGCTCAACAATGGCCAGGAGTTTCGTACCCTAAATATGTATAGGTTAAAAAGTAAATATACATAGTTTAAAACATTTAAAAACAGTTTTATTGTGTTTTGTGGTCTTTAAATCACGCCCTTTCATTTGGTATCATGATTGATTGATCGGTCAATCCTACGAAAGAAGTGGCCAGCCCATAGCCACTTTAAATTTCGTAATAGATACGAAATTCCACGACCGCCAAATCTAGAAGATACATATGGGTACTTATATGTAATATATAGCATTTATAAAGCACATTCGTGAGTAATCACAGTACCATTGTATTTATGTCACAATCCAAACCAAACCTACCCATTAAGCTATAACGCTCACTGCGAATATGTTATATTACACAATAAATTAAACTTAACGTACCTAACCTTTAAAACTAACTCGAATTGTATTATCAAAGGAATGGTTATCAGCGAATGTCTCCGATAAGATTATAGAGCATTATTAATTGAAACCGCAACCGAGTGAGTTCGAATTATTCAATTATTGCACCGATTACTGATTTAAGTCGATACAGTTTTTATTGGGAAAGAAAAACGAAATACGAAAGCTTATTATCGTTTGAATTACATACGAGTACTTATTAACTTCGATTTATTATAGGATTCTTTTTTCACGGGTTCAGCAAATAACGAAGTCGCGATTTCAAGTTCTGTCGAGATTCGAGAACAAATGTCACTAAAGAAAGCTACTGTCAATAAACTGCGGGTTGGTCTACATCACATAAGTACCTTTGAGAACATTTTTTGTGAACTGCTGGTGACGGTGAAGGAAAACATTGTGAGGGAACCTGCGTGTCTGAGAGTTTAAAGAAAAACAAAAATCTCAAAGGCATGCGAAGTCCACCAACCCGCATTAGGCCAGCGTGGTGGACTAAGGCCTACATCCCTCTCATTGTGAGAGGAGACCCGACCCTGTAGTGGGTCATTAATGGGTTACTGTCACATAGCCTTATAAACACGGCTTCAGTCATTTCATGCCCATAGGTTGCAATGATATGGACTGACTGTTACGTAAACACTTATAATTGCAAAAAGTTTTCGTGAACTATTATCTTGATATTTTTAATGCAAACATTCAAAACTTATATGAATTTTAAACACGTATCTGGCATTTGATGCAGCGCCTAAAGTGGTCATGTGCAATCTCGTGTCGTGAAAGCAACGATGATTCACACTTGCCAACGCCCACGCCGTCCGATGTACACTCCCCGGCATAATATTTGGTATAAACACGTTATATTGTTGTACTAGGAAAAAGCAAACCTTCAGTAAACTCTACAATAAAGTTCAATAAAACTTCAGTAAAGTAACGTAAAATCTAACAAAATATTTTATCACTTTTGTGTGAGTAAAGTTATTCTTTTTCTTATTATTCAGTGGTGGTGCTATTTTCACCTTTATTTCCACATCAATAATTTTGTCTTCTATGACGTTGCCGATGTCAAGCTTTTGTAAGCTCATCGGCTCAAAAGTATGTAATAGTCGTCACTCACACTATTACCAGTAGAAGAAATTAGTTAATTTTTTCTTTAAATGATTTTAATTTAAATTAATTAAATGGTCGCAGCAACACACCCTTACCTCAAACCTCACATTGGCTCGTTCTTGTTAGGTACGAGAGCACGTTGCTACTAATGAGTAGATACTGATAAATTGAAGTCAATGACCCGGACGTAATTCATGAGTTTGATACTGATTTATTTTGAAACAATAACAACTTTACAACAGATTGTAATATTTTCCGCTAGACGCTCAATAAAAAAACATGGAAATTCAACATATTTAAGTATGTGCCTCTTTTATTTCTTGCACATAAAGAATAAGTTTACGTTCATCTTTTTCAAACTCCGATGTACAGAATAATCGAGATCTTTAAAAACAAATAAATACACTTGTGTGTCGTCGACTGTATCAGCTAGATGTATGATAGCGTGTCCCGCAAGCATCTGAGATTACATGCTTACATTTGATTGTTTGGGACGGAAGTGTTCAACTTGTTTGATGTAGGATACCTTTACGAATACATATGAGAAAAGAGGAATATAAATGCTTATACGATATGTAAGTTGTACTTTTGTGGTTTTATCTAAGTTGCGGCTTAATCTAGGACACTTTCTTTCTTTGTGTGTCGTTGACCAGACACACGTTACAATTTTTAGCTAATTTAGATGACATTGATGATAATATTAATAATATGACTCTACAATATTAAGAAGAATCTACAATTAGGAAGTCGACCGTGCCGTAAACATGCCGTAAACATTTTGAATCGTTGTTATTTAATGTTTGTTATATTATGTGTCTTTAATTCAATAAATTACTTTATCTTTTAATAATTTTTAATTATAACTTATTCTCCACTAATCGTTTTTGATTGAATGGACGAACAAAAAGTTATAGGTAATTATTTTTTGCAATAATGTAATCTATTATTTTTATCGTAATGTTAGCAGTATCGTTAATTTTAATTTCTTTACAGATATGAACCATGATTAGAACATTGTGCGTGAGTGCATTATCGTTAGGCAAAGTTTATAGGTAAAGCTGTTGTAATATAAAGGTAGGATTCATGTTTGACCCAGATAATAACGAAACTATTGAACCCATTGAATATTTATTTATTAAAATTAATAATATTTCATCTTTCGTAGCTTAAAGAAGAACTTTACTGTGTAATAAGGTACATTATGTTATCGTGCTAATGATCTGTTAATAAATATAAATAAATAAGACTTCCCTTAAGACTTCCCTTATTCATAGCCCCAGCTAGGATTCCCTGTATCGTGTGCCGTTTTATTTTTAAACTTCTTTATTTTTACTTTTTTTTCTAGTAAACCACTATAAACTTTATACTGTGCCATTATGATACTTCGTCTAGCCACATGAAAGTCCGTCTGGCCATATCAGTCAGTAACCCATTAATGATGGACTACAGGATCGGGTCTCCTCTCACAATGACAAAGACATTAAGTAAGCCTTAGTCCACCACGCTGGCCTTATACGCGTTGTCGGACTTCATGCCTTTGAGAACATTATATAGAACTCTCATGCAAGCAGGTTTTCTCACGATGTTTTCCTTCACCATTACAGCAGTAAAGTTGATGTTTAATTTTGTAAAGCGCACATACCTTTTGAAGGAAAGCTATTGGTGGCGTGCTACTGGGATTCGAACCCGGGCCAATTAATGCAGAATAATGCGAAATAGAAAGTGAACGAGTTACGCGTGCGGTGCAGAAAATCAGATGTTACCCGGTACCCTATAAAGGCGGAATGAAAACACCATGGGGCCATTTACAGGATGTTACAAAAGTGAATATATTATAATTTATCAAGTTCGTTATCGATGCAGGTAACGGTAAATCGTTAGATAATTACGATTGTCTAAAATCTACTATGAAAAGTATGTCTGATTTGATTTTGTTTATCAAAAACAATTTATGAGTATTGTTTTTCTTTAAATTTAGCGCCCGAAGATACCTGTTCTTGTTTGTTTAGATTTTGCCAATCTTATCTGAATATACGTTTTATATATAAAATTATCAGTTTTTTCCTAATGCGGTAGGCATATCGTGAACAATTCTCATTTATTAATTTATAGGTAACTCTTTTCTATTGGGAAATTTATCGCTTATCCGAGTTATTTATTTCACTAAATTTGTTAGCTTGTACGTATGGGATGTGGATATCATCACAAATCACAGCCATACCTTCGTAGTTAAGCTGGCTGTATAGGTAGGTACTGTATACGCTTACGGTACATCGTCCTTCGTGGTACTGTCGGCCGTGGGCGCTACCGCTCCCCGCCGTGGACGCACGGACGGACTCGCTGCGGTAGTTTCAGGTGTAGGCGTAGGTACCATGCAGTAGTAGTAACACTCAAAAATACCCACAGTGCCTGCAATACCTATACAGCAATGGTCTACTGCCAGTAACCCATTAATGACCCACTATAGGGTCGGGTCTCCTTCTCGTAATGAGAGGGATGTAGGCCGCCGTCCACCACGCTGGCCTACTGCAGGTTGGTGGACTTCACATACCTTTGAGAACATTTTTTTTGTGAACTCTCAGGCATGCAGGTTTCCTCACGATGTTTTCCTTCACCGTAACAGCAGGAGATATTTTATTTTATAAAGCGCACATACTCATAACTTTTTTTACAAAATCATTGGTGCGTGCCACTGCGACCCCTCGATTCGAGGTCGAATTCTAAGGCCACTGGGCTATCACCGCCTCTAATGGTGTACTAAAAAGTATTTATTTATGCATCATAAATGTATGTTGTTTGCATCATAAACATTTGTTGCAGTGTAGCAAACAGTCATGCAAGTTGCACGATGTTCAGTGGTTACTGAAGACCACGGACACCCACTTCCAACAGCAAATAGATTAGAAATTTAATCATATCCGAGGTCGTAAGTATGGGTGATACACAGCGGTGAAAGCCCAGTGGTTAAGAATTCGATCTCTTCCAGAGTCCGGGTTCGAATCCCAAAGGCACGCACCAATGACTTTGTTAAAAAGTTATGTGCGCTTTATAAAATTAAATATCACCGGCTGTTACGGTGACGGGAAACATCGTGAAGAAACCTGCATGCCTGAGATTTAAAAAAATGTTCGCAAAGGCATGTGAAGTCCACCAACCACAAGTGGTGGACTAAGGCCTACATCCCTCTCATTGTGAGAGGAGACCCGACCCTGTAGTGGGTCATTAATGGGTTACTGTCAAGTATGGATGTATATCCGATACTCACTACTCCCCAACCAAAACCAAGAACACGCTGCTCTTCGGCGGGTTAAGAGGTCGGCGGCAAAGTACGTAAGTACAGTTCACCCCCTTTGAATAGTCTTCAGGCTAACGGGAGAAAAATGAAGAGGAAAAGGTACTCAGCCTGTTTTTAAAATAAACAAAAAGAAATATTTTGGCCTTTTACAAAGCACACGTGACAGCAAGACTATGGGTCAGTAAAACATGACAACATACTCATGGAATTCATATTAGGTATTATTTCTACCACCCAAATACCAACAAATAATCATATTCCACAATAATTCACAATAATTAATAAACGTACGCTTAATTTGATCATAGATTGTTATTACCGCTCCAACAGTGGACTACTTGCGCAAAATAGCACTACTCACAAACATTACCCGTGATACAATCGGGCTACAGCGAGCTTATCTCAGCCGGACTGCGGCTGTCTAAACTATGAATACGGCACTTTGTGAAATAACTCCACTTTCGGTGAATGACCTCTGTAGAGATGGAAAATAATTAAACGAAAGATTATAATAATGTTAAACAAGATTACTTTAATGTTAGAGTTGGTTCTGTTTAAATGGTTGAACAGAAATTGCCATGCGATAAATGGTTATTAACCTAAGGATGACCGTTCAAAAGTTTGGAATTGGACCATTATCTACATATTAATTCAAACAGGGTAGAAATATTTTGGCAAATCCCGAGGTCGTGAAGTAAATTCCTTTTGAATCGAGTTGCACGTTTTGATATTCATAAAAATTAATAAATACATAACACCTTACGTCGCCTCTACACATCATTTTGTTACTACTTAACTAATTACCTCTATATAAGGACAAAAAATATTTCTCTCAGTTGACTACAAAATTGATTTCATTCATTGGCACACCATAGAAAATTGCTGGACGCTTCTCAAAATGCCCATAACCTTGATATCAACTGCAACACACAAGTTTCGCCACTGTTTGATAATCTGTCGCAAAGCACTGTCGACACGTCTGCTACCACTCGCTCATAACCATAACACATAATCATAACAGGGTGTATATGTTCTGCTGTCCTGACATAATCATAACAGAGTGAAGGTAAGTCATGCAGGTATGCTGTCATAATCATACCAGTGATCATACGTCTTGTTGTTCAAACGCGTAGGAATCACCGTTCACTTTGCATGATATAAGTTACATGTTTTGTATAAGAATAGCAAAGGAGCGATTAGGATACCATTGAGCCGAGTCTATTATTACAATCGAGTCATAATTGTATCGTAATGGTTTCATTGGATTCATTCTGACTACATTGTTGTCATCTTTGGGTCATACATTGTCATTTTTCCTATTCATAGACGTACAGTCGCGTAGTCGCCACCATGTACCAAAATTAGAGGTTTTTCAAATTTTTGAAACCGAAAGTACATATGGAAGTTATTGGAAAAGTCGCTGGGATTTGAATCCGGACCTCTCGAATAAATGGTCAACCTATTAACCAGCAACCCAACACTGCATACGGATTGAATAACTTTGACACAAACACCCACACAAGTCATGTCTCTTTAAGCGACAACAAAACAGCCCCGTTTTCGAAAGTCATGCGTGATCGCATATGCATGATCATGCATGTCGGTTTTGCATTCCACCGTAACTCCGGATTGACGGTAAGACGTATTTATGGTCTGCGAACCGAATAGAATAGAGTATTAACTTCTCTATGTCAGACTATTTACATAATATAGTGTTGGGCAGCTGATTTGCGTAACTCTAGATAGGTATTCAATACAAGATTTACCTATATCGTTGCTTTACTTAACTTCGATGATTTAGGAATGGTAGAGTCCGGATGTTTTATACGCCAGAGTGCAGGAAAATAGGTTCGGAGTTCGACTCCGCGTTCAGTAGTTGAATGATATTTTAAAATCGTTCCGGAGTTCGACTCCCAGTTCAGTAGTTGCATCTGTGTTTAATCTAATTTTTCTTTTGAGTAATAAATTGTGTAATCTCAAAAACTCAAAGACACTCAGGTATTTCCAAATTACTTGTTTTTTAGATTGTTGTCCCCACAGCAGTATTCAAGCTTGTTAATTATTTTCGATATTTATGACGAAAATTTAAATATTATAAAAAAAAAAGATTTTGTTAACCTAGTGGCCAAGAATCAAATACTAAGTCAATAAAAATTCTATACTGTACCAATAACTTTACTGTAAAGTCTGTTTTTCAAAAGACATTCCACTTGCTATAACAATTAAAGAAAACGTCTTCCATGGATGTCTCTTGGTTCTCCGACCGTGCAGTGGGACACTAATAGATTACCCACAGGCAAACAGTAGATTTTCGAGATTATGTATTATATTTAACAATATTAATGCAACTTCACAGGATCTCTTCAATCAATGTTTCAAGTTCACGATGTAGTGAGTGTCCAGCACCGTGTGTCGAGTGTCGGGCATCGTGTGTCGAGTGTCAAGTTTCGACGCGTGTTCGAGTGTACGCATGTCGCGGAGTCGTGAGTTGTAGCGCTTGATTTGTGTCGATTCACGTTCGCTGAATCAACATTAACATGTTTAAAGCTATCTATACTAGTGCCTCAACGCCTGTTTTAGGATTTAAATAGTTATTAAAAGTTTAAATTCAGTAAAGTATTGAATCGGTAAATTCGGTCAAAGTTTAAAAAACCTTTGTATTTCGGTCGAGAACATACAACAGCCTTCAAAGTCTGGCGTGATTCTTATGAATATGTAACTTCAGGCCCTGAGTATACATATGTAAGTATGTCATATGTCAGTATGTCTGACATCTTCCCATACTAACACACGTTAACTACTTATACGAATACTTTGACTATACTGATCATACCAACAGTATTTAAGTAAGACAACGTAGCGACGTGGTACAAATTTGTGAGGCGTCCAACTAGATACTGACAAGTATGTCAGGAACGACATCCCATTCTAAGGATTCGTAGTGACCATCTATCCATATTTCATCATAGTATGGAATAGAAATCAGATTGGAGAGACCGAATCTTCTTTTTAGTGCTCAAATTTCCTTTAAGTGGTCGCGACAACAGAGGGTTAAGAAAGAAAAACTATTGACATATATGTCTATTGTTTATATAGTTATACGCTCTTGAATTACTTAAAAATTATAACGCCATTCTATTTTGGTAGGGTTTAAAAATACTAACCATGACCGATGCTCATTTGCTAGAAATATTGTAGAGTCATTTGTATCAAGGATTGTAATAGGTACTTATACAACGGCCGTTCCGTACCTTGTGTTGTATTACCGCAGTAGTAAATAACAATCTGCGCAACTAACCACGAGGCGAGCTCATGTCGACACCACTACGAAACTGCACAAATCATGACACACACACTTTGCAAATTTACAAGCTGTTAGTGGAATTTGGAGATTAAGAGTGATAGCCCAGTGGCTAAAAATTCGGCCTCTTACTCGATGGGTCCGGGTTCGAATCCCAGAGGCCAGTAACTTTCTTAATAACTTATGTGCGGTTTATAGAATTAAATATCACTTACTTTAACGGTCAAGGAAAACGTCGTGAGGAAACCTGCATGCCTGAGAGTTAGAAAAATGTTCGCAAAGGCATGTGTAGTCTACTAACCCACACTAGGCCCGCGTGGTGGACGAAGGCCTACATCCTTCTCATTTTGAGAGGAGACCCGACCCTGTTGTGAGTCATTAATGGATTACAGACAGGGTAGGGTTCATATCCTGGTTAGGAATCGAACCCTCAAATGCTATACAGTACCCCTAACCAGTTAAACACTAGACAAACATGCCAGTTATTACATGACTCAAATTTCGATACCCGACCATACAGTCAACTTAATTACCAGCGAATATGCATATCAGACTGACAAGACGGCGCCACGTTCGAGTTGATATTATTTGTGTTGCCCCACTCAACCTGTCACTAGGTCCTATGAGTTAGTGTGCCGATGTCTAAATTATGGCCTCTATATGCATATATGTCAGAGAAACTACTCGTTAGTGAGGTTCTACATTGATTTATGCGCAGAATGCATTCCGCTGACGTTTTTTACCAACTTCAAAAAAGGAGGTTTCAAGGAAGCTTTAATTCGACACGTATGTAATATTCTCAGAATTGCACAATTTTTACATAATGTTGGTCTATTACGGCTTCGTATATGTATATATGTATGTATGTGTGTATTTATGTCTGCATGTATGTTCGCGTGATAGAATGACAAACATCCATCCACTCTCACAAACTTTCGCAATTATAATAGTAGTACTTATACAAAATTAAATGGGCGGTCAACAAAATGATTCGATCAACGGTAAACTATTTAAACGGAAGTCTAGAATTGACTTAACCGAGATAAAAAATCCGCTCTTAAAGTTAATTTATGATATCAAGGAGCGAAAGTCCGTCCTACAGTTCCCACGTATCGAGTGGACATGTGAGTATATTAATTAAAGATACCAGCAACAATTTACATCACAGGAAACGCGGCTTCCACTTGCTCTTAAATACGGTTTTTATCATGTGTGAATTTTAATCAAGAGAGGTAGGTAGGCTATTTATACTAAGTATATATACTCTACCGTTTGCATGAATATTATCGTCTAAGTATTCAGTAAGCGGTGATAGCCCAGTGGCTTAGAATTCGACCTCGAATCGAGGGGTCCGGGTTCGAATCCCAGTGGCACGCACCAACGACTTTGTAAAAAAGTTATGTGCGCTTTATAAAATTAAATATCACCTGCTGTTACCGTGAAGGAAAACATCGTGAGGAAACCTGCATGCCTGAGAGTTCAAAAAAAATGTTCTCAAAGGGATGTGAAGTCCACCAACCCGCATTAGGCCAGCGTGGTGGACTAAGGCCTACATCCCTCTCATTGTGAGAGGAGACCCGCCCTGTAGTGGGTCATTAATGGGTTACTGACAAGTATTCACACGGGAAACGTCAGTCATAAAGTATGTCGTACTCAAATCGTGAGCTTGAACATTTTCGTCTAAATATTCGTACGGTAAACGTCAGTTATTAGTAGGTATGTCAGATGTCAGTCCGTCTAACACCTTCCTATACCAACAACACATGTTAACTATACGAATACTTTGGTACTTTGACGATTGACGATAGTGTTTTACAGTTAACGTATGCCATTAGTATGGGAAGATGTCAGATATATTGATATATGATAGAGTAATGAATGACGTTTGCCGTACGAATACTTTGACTACACGCTGCTCACGGCACAATATTCCATAGTATTCCGTGACTGTTACTCACTCACGGAATACTATGGAATCCTCTTTATCTGTCGTTGTAACTTACAAACAAGGGGAATAATTTAAGGGAATGTTGTAAGGAAAGGCAATTTTAACAGAAATTTTAAGAAATAAAGGGTACGAATAGTCATCCTGTTATGAACGCGAAACTTTAGGAACAGATTCAAATTCGAACCATTCAAAATCAGGTTTGTACTGTTATCGTACCTTCAATATATCGTACTTTTAATACCCAAGATAACATTAAAACGGAAAGAAAGTTAAAAAGTATTGGGCAATATAACATAACATAAGCGAGTGGACGATAAGAAAGGATTTAAAAGGATATTGCAACCTTAAAAAGGACGTAAAATCGATTAATTGCTAAAGCGTTTTTATAATCAATCAAGGCATTACGCAAAGCACACTTCGCGCTTCAATCACTCGTTTGAGTGGAGGCGAGAAACCAGTTGGCTAGCTTAGCAACATTATCAGCATAAATTTTACTAACTAAATTAATTTAGGAGCACTCCTTTTGGTCTCTATGTGTACCTATACAAAGGTTTAGGAAAGAAACTTTTAAATTAATCTTTTATCTTTTTTCTGTGTAACTGTAGCGGGACGTTTGTATAGTATTTGGATCAGCTATGTTTTTATTAAATACGCTATCGTCCATCTCAAGAAATTAAATTAACGCGAATATCTTTGACGGGATTTCTGGAAAAGCGAACCAATTGCTTTAAATAATATTTTGTGAGTTAGTTGCATGCAAAATTCAACCACCTTCCAAACGTAATAAATACCTACTGTTATAAAAGATAATCATTTGGCGAGTTTTTTTATTATAATAACGTTTTAAAAGAAGCTATTTTCTATAAAATGCGCAATCAATCTCGTTGACTAACCTGCATCGGAGCTGTGTTTGAAAATTCTCTTCAAACATATCTCAGGCCATTCTCTTATCGTTCTATCGCTCGCGTTCGCGCAAGTAATATAAAACGGTCCCATTTCGATCGTAAATGCATTTATTCGCTTATGAATAACCATAAATTCTCTAGATTAGTTCAGTTCAGTATGTCGGTAAGTGGCGAGGCGATACATCAATTAGTAAGTAACGCCTATATTTATTTACATACGTCTTATTTACTTGAAGTGCAGGGGCTGATAACACGCGGACGGGATAGATAACAGTTGTCTCCACAGTGTATCTAATCCTCGACATCTTAAGTAGCTACGTATGGTAATATCTTGAGCTGTAGCAAGCTATATTGTGACACTGTCCTTGTAGTGTAGGTGGGTTGCAATATTAAAATGATATACAGCAGGTATGGTAACGGGTCACAGTATCAAGGGCTGCTGTGCATACCTAGACGTAGGTAGATTTTTAGTTATTGAACGTATTACGATAATATTGATCTTACTCTAATATGAATTAAGCTATTGAGCCAATCCGAAAAATTACCCTCGGTAGGTACTTTAGCTTTTCGGAATGATTGAAATAGTTCTGTTAACAGTTAGTAATATAGATTGTAAAAAGGTCCCTCAGAAAGATCTCTGTTAAAAATTTTTGCTATGTCCTAAGGACCTGGAGCTCTAGCATCTAGGTGTATGTTTAAGACTGGCAAATAGGCAAATTTTACCCATCTTTTACTTTTGTGGGTTGGCCCACAGCATGTACTATGCTCGTTTAACCTTGTCGGGGGTGTTATGGGCGGTTTGAGAACATCCGACACGGGTTAGTCACTAGCCTGTTTCTCCACCTGTTTGCTCCAGGCATCCTCGTGTTGCGGGACCGAGCCCAACAGTGGGCCTTGAAAGGGTTGCAGCCAATGTGATGGGAAGTGTTTTTTCGAATATATTCGGGCTTTTGTTCCAAATCGCTTGCAATAAGCAAACTCCTCTGACGGATTCAAGTTTTGCTGGTTGTGTCCACTCAAGGTGTCGGTTGTGTAAACTCCGTTCAACTATTATCCGATGGTTGGTTGCCGTGTGTTTGTTATTCCCAGCTTAGCACGAGAGGTGTCTCTGCGCTAATCAGCTAACTGGTGCACGGGATGGGGGCGCAGGGCTGGCCCTCATTGAAGATTTTATTATGGTAATTAAGTAGCAAGAGATGTGGTCACTGCAGCCCATGAACGCCTGCATTCAACTACAAATAGAGGAAAAACTCCTATCTGAGGTTGCATGCGGTCTGCTTTGCTACTCATGAGGGCTAAGATGTGCGCCTCAATTAAAGTATCCCGGCAACCGTATCTTCGAAACGTTACCACGGTTTCTACTTATTTCCGGCAGCTACACCTCTCTCAGTGGAATACACGAGATCAAGAGCACCCATTAGGCGCAGGCCAGACGTTAGCTAGAGACGTAAGACGAGGACGCATCGCGGACAAGCGCTGACGTAAGAGCGTTGCGCCCGCGCCGGGGCGCTAGAGACGGGTCTCTTCTGTATGTTTTGCTTCGCGACGCTTCTATACGTTTTGTATGAAAGGGACGCGGTAGAGACAAATGTCCGCGCCCCGTCTGCGTCTTACGTCTCTTCTGTCTGACCTGCGCCTTAGGCCTTCAACAAAGTTTACTAGGTAGGTATCTTGTCGATAGCAACATCGGATGTGTCACAAAACCGGAAGCGAGCATAACATCCACTAACGATCACCCATCATGGTACCGACCGCGCCCTACGTTGCTCAACTTTTTTGATCGTTTGCGCTTACTCTAGGAGCGGGGCTATACCTATAAAGTGGTAAGTAAAGCCTGTAGTTGGTGACAACCCTGAACGGCTTTCGCTGGCATACAATATCAACACTAGTAGTGGGTGCTCGGTGTTTGCTCTCTCCTCATCTCAAACGTTTGATCGCGGATTTGGGGACAGCTTGCATTCGTACGTTGCGATTCGCAAGCATTCGTTGCATTAACAAGGTCTCCTTTATACTTTACTAGCCGACCTGGCACACTTCGTGCTGCTAAAATGTTGAAATTTCTTCTTTTTTCCACGCATACTTTTCACATTTTCTCACCATTTAAACCTTTCTTCGACTTATACGAACACATCAAAACTAAAATAAGCTAAACCGGTCCAGCAACAAACAACGATTCATTTTTATAATATAGTTTCCTCTATTCGACGTCATAATTTCGTTATGACACCAAATCCATATTTTAAGTTTTAGGATTGAGCGTCATTTCTTACCCCTGCTTATTATGTGGACTGAATGCCGGCACTCATTGGATTACCAATGCGTGCGTTATTGCAGACATGCTAAAATGCTTGGATTACTTATCTTTTCTTCATAGCTGGCAACGCACCGGCGACTACTCTGGCGGCAAACCAACTTCTATTTCTTTATTGCTTTTTGTTCAATGAATACAAATGTGTACAATGTTTGTACACAATTAATTTTATTCAACAAGTAGCTTGAAATGCCCCTAAACTGTTCGGGTTCAAATATTTAACCTGTCTTTTTCAGAGTCATGCAGCACGGTAAGTTACTTCAACCAATTGAAATTCCATCTTCATGCAACACCGCCTTGAAGATTGGAAATTGTGTGTTAGCCCCTTAACACAAGTAGTGTCTATTTGTAGAATGTATTGAACTACTTAAGGTGACAGATACCTCCGTATACGAGCACCTCTTGTTATATGCGCGGTATTTCCAATGTTGCTAAATCATTGTACCTGCTGTTTATGTTTCAATGGGCATTGCACCGTAACTTCTGCTATGAAATGAGTACTTTTGATACAGTAAGGACGTCACTATTTGATCTTAATATCTGATAAAAAGGAAAAAATAAATAAGTAAATAGCGCGTCACACTCATAGCCGCACACTAGGATTCCCTGTGTCGTGGGTACCAGGGCAAACACATCACACCCAGACCGGAAACAGAAATTCCAATTCATCATTCAAACCTCTGTTCTGGGCCCTGATTCTATATGACCATTCACACTCGTATCGCGGCAATGTCGTGTCTTACCCGAAAAACGTCAAAAAAGGCTTAAAAGTCAAATATCGTGACAATCTATTGACTGTACTAGATTCTTAATAACACCAAATTGCAGGTTTAACAGTAGCAAATACAACTATATCTTATACGCTTATACTCGTACATACGCCTTCGTAGGTACTTCCTGGTCAAGGAACTCATTACAGGGATCACTTTCATAATTCACTTTCCCATTACCTGGAGACGTTAATTAATATCCATATGAATATACATTCTGTTATCGGAGGTTTTCTCCAATCAAAACTCTGTTATTTATAGCAGAGCCGGGTGGCTGAATGTAGACTGAATAGATTTGCATTAACAAGTCCCATGATAACGAATGGGGTCGGTTTTGCATCAAAGATATTATGCTCTTACGGTAGATGGAATATATTATGAACGTATAGGCAAGTAATATAAATAGGGATTTGATTATGGATGAACGATGACCGAGGGTAATGCTTCGGGCGTTGTACGAGTATTTTGTTAGCTTTTAAAAGTTTTCCGCCAATGCCACAGAATACATAATAATAGTACACAATGCATAAATACGCTAATATGAATAACGCTCAAAGAATATTAGGTAATTTAACCTAATGTTATTTATTTAACCTAGTGATAAAAAATCCCATATGTATGCTGTCGTAGAATCGATGGATATATTGGACACACATACGCACGCCCAGAAACAGAATTTAAAGCAATTATTCTCTGGTCTAGGCCATTCCGCACTAGGCCAGCGTGGTGGACTAAGGCCTACATCGTTCATGCACACTGGCGTCCTAACTACTGCCGCTTAGGTTGATAGGACACTCAGCAGGATGCCTATTCAAGGCCTTGTATGTAAGTAATATAATTTTAAGGGTCTGTGCTTAAATGAATCTGTGCTTAAACTGTTGTGGTTACTGGTTCTTTTAATGATACATGAGACATGTGTTTTAATCAATCTTTTATCAAAATATCAACATAAACTTAGGATAAGAAATTGACAGCAATTTCTTTTGACAAATTGACAGAAACCTCTTAAGCTAAGCCTATAATTAAGGAGCTTTAACTTGTGAGTATATACATAAATATGTTACAATTTGTATGAGCAGTAATTTCCGATTCTTTCTCTCTGGGGAACGTCGTATCTTACTTGGCCAAGTAATTGCTTTTTCTGAGACGAAAATAAAGATCCCGTAGTCTGATGGACACTGCTCCCTTATCGACGCCATTCCGGCCCGTTCTGGTCCCTTTGAATCCAACATTTTCCCGTTGCCTTCAGGTCTTCAGTCCACATCGGAGGGCGGTCTTAATTCTTTTACCAAGACGTGGCCCCCACTTGAGACGTGTTCCACATCCTCCCTCTCAGTAATTGGTCTATCTGGTGATACTACGTCTGCCATTGTAAAATACCATAAGATTGCTTTCAGAACAGGGATTAAAGTCCAGTCGGTCCAGTTCTGCCATGCCCTGTGGCTTCGCGTTGTTTATACACACTGCGATATGACGACAATTAACCGCTTCCACCGTAACGGGGCTTTGTGCCATGGAAGTTTACACAATATGTAGGTATATAATTATGCTGGATAAATTAACTATTTGAATCGTCACTTGCATTAAGCCTACAGGTAACATTATTTATTTTTAATCCCGCAATTTTCTAATCAGCTGCCATTTCGGTGACATCGGCTGGTGACAAGGGTTGCCAATTTTTAATGCACCCGAATCGAAATTATTTATTTTTAAAATCGAAATGTTTTATTTTTAAAGTTCCAGCTAATTGCCAACTTCACATCGAACTTCCAGCTAATTGCCAACTTCACATCGAACTTCCAGCTAAGCCAATTAGTATGTTACTATAAAACAATAACAAATAAAAAAAATTAAACCGACTTATAAAAATGAAACGATCTGTTCATCAGTTTCGGAGATATGCGAGGACAAACTTATCTACATACCACCTTTTTTGAAGTGGGTTAAAAGTTTTGAGCGCAAAGTTACTCAGTATCTTTGGATGGTTTTCATATTACGTCTTGCTATGCCAGGATGTACGAGTACCATGTAAGTTTATTGATCTCTCTGTTCTCGTAAAAATAGCCATTTAAATTGGACATAAAATATCCGTTGTATGTACATTTTTTGGCGTAAAGTTTTATATGGATGTTGCGAATTTAGTAGCTAAAAGGTTTCGTTAAATGTTTTTTATGTCACGATTCATTACCCCAGGTTGTTCCATGTAAGTGTGCAGTTTGGGTAAGTTTTATCGTCAATACAGGAATTTAAACATCGTAAGAACATTTCATTTCAATCAACATTTATTTGTTGTCTTATCGAACTGAAAATATAAAAATTTTATGCACGGTGTTTTTGTATAAATTATTTATTTAAAGAAGTTGGTTTCTAAAGCTTGTTACGTGTAATTTTTTGTAAATTATTACAAAGAAAGCGTATATTATAGGTACGTATATTCTTTGTAACCATGACTTTATGGGTAAATGCACAGAAAAGTTCCTGAGCATTTAGTAAGAAAATTAAATCAATATTGGGGTTTGCCAACAGTAATTTGAATTACGACTACGCCTTGATTCCGATTCGATATATAAATGTTTTTATGGTTTATGGTAAATTTTGCGCTATTGTTAGAAAATCTACATCCTACCAGTTATCGGTTACAGAATGTCTCATGAGTATGATAAAGGGCGTTCGCGTGTGTATTACGAGCGATCATAAAGCAGGCCTTATATAAATCTGGCTAAGGTTCACAACACATATTTCTATACGAGCCAATAGAGAAACTGTCAACTCTGTAGGTACACTCGATCGCATTTATAAACCTAATGCAGGGGTAGTCAACATTCCTGGCTAAGTTAATTGATTTAAGTTTAAGTAAGTTAATTGATTTTTTTATACTGAAATGCGTATCAGTGATGATAGCTCAGGCTAGGAACTTCATCTCTTACCCGAGTTCTGGGTTCAAATCCCAGAGGCACACGCCAATCGCTTTTCTTGAGTTATGTACGTTTTATAACGTTAATTTTACTCGATGCACAGGTGAAGGAAAACATCGTGATCGAGACTTCGGCTGTATGCATAATGTCTTTAACGGCATATGAACCCGCACGCATAAGGCTAGCGTGGTGGACTTAGGCAATGGCGGACTGGGGCCTGTAACATTATTGTGAGAGCAAACTCGACCATGTACTCGTAGAAAAATCAAAACTAGCCTCTGAACGGTATCCACTATAAAATAATTAACCGCTTAAAGTAGCCCAAATTTTTCGTGTGCTAACTTTGACGACAAGACGTCAAATTGCCAATACAACTAAGAAAGATAACAGCAGTCAAGTTCATTATTTTTACAATCCAAACGTTGGCGACCCCTGCCTCAGCGGTAGCTGGACACAATATCGCTCTGAGACATCACGCAATTATAAATAGTGTGTTCCGCCGGCAGCGAGACGCGTACTATCGACGTATCGACGTATCGACGTGCGACGTATCGAGACATCGCCGATTTATAGCGGAAGGAGCGTACGTGTTAATTAATACCGACCTCAAATGCGAGGAAATGTTGCGGCCTTGGTAACTGTACATGCATCGATAAGATACTTAGTGGGCGATGCACTAGGTTTGTGTGTGTTCTGAATTTAAAATCGACATCCGATGTGTACTAATTAGTTATCAGATGAATTGTGTCTTTAAGGTCTGTCAATATCTTTTACTGTAAATATTAAGCGTTAGGCTTAGATTTTTTTAATAAAAAGAACCCCAATTTTCAACTTAAACCATCTGTGGGTACTATAAGTCCATCGGCACAAAACCTAGGACTGTTTGTTATTTATCTAAAACAAAAGAACGGCTAAGCGATTAGCGATAGATACAGCGATAAGGGTGAGTCGCGAATTTACGCCCGCACAGTGTGGACACGGACATTGTGGCACAGAGTATTCATATGCCAGGAGCGGATTTATGCACTGAAAAATCGGCCAAGCGCAAGTCGGACTCGTTTATGTAGGTTTCCGTATAATACTCGTATAGATATCGACTAAGCAGCAAAAACTTTAAGTGAAATAATTTCAGTTCGTTCTAACTATGGATTCTATCACTACTGATTATGATTTTGTTACTAGCACGCATTTTATTTTGTTCCAGTTGGAAAGGCGTGGTTACTAAACTTTAGCGAACATCTTAGTCTTTAGGATTAAAACATGCATCCACGTACAATCAAAGAAAAATATTTTTAAGGCCACTCACATACAACTTCAGAAAGTATTTCCGCCTTGTTTGTTTGCTTCTGTTTGTTTATTGCAAAATGCATTTAGCAACGGGTGGCTTACATATTGCATCGATACAGGTTGCTTAAAAAGTATTATAAAAAGGTATGAGAAAATGAAACAACACGTGTTCTAATAAAGCCATAAAACTCTCATCTTATTAGGGCTTAGACTCCTTATTATAGCTTTACGTAGGGGCTAATATGACTAAACAATTGGCTTATCATATACAATGGTTTCAGCCATTTGGCTGTGGAACCCTAAAATTACGCCTTACTCAACAATACACTTCGAGAAACAATATAACATACCTATGCCTACAAAATACGGTTCAAATTCCCATAACAATTCCATTTCCAAATCCAAACTTCTGTTGGTAGTAGTCATCTGATGTATGGGACAGTGATTTCCTTACCAACACGAGGCCACGGTACGAGGCTTATTTATGCCCATAGGGAATTTAATTACTATTGAGTAATTGTTTCTTTGATGGACTTATCGGCTTATTGTATTGGTTTCTGCGGATCCAATCTTTAGTATCTATAGACCTCCACTCACAATTATATGCATTGACAGGATACATGTAACGTTGCATACCACGACATTTTATTTCAGCATTTTTTAAAATCTTCAATACTTGTAATGTTGAATGTTAAAAAAATAAAAGTCACTGCTGTAAACAAAAGGAAAACATAGTGAGGAAACCTGTAAGCCTGAGAGTTCTGCTTATGTTCTCAAAGGGAAGTGAAGTTCATCATTGAGCCAACGCGGTGGACTACAGCTCTCATTATGAGAGAACCTGACTGTGCATTGGGTTAATAATGGGCTAGAGACTTATGACAGAGAGGAGAAGATTTTCCATCAGTTGTATGTTTTTTATTTATTCCTTACCACAGCATTACGTCATACATGGGGATCTTCTGCAGGATATCTTCAGCCAGGTCTGCTGCACGCCCAAATCTCGCTTTTAAAGCGGACCAGACACACTCAGGGCTACACAGCCCTTACAGGGACACACATAGGGAAGGTACCTTAAGCGATAATGCTTAGGTAAAGTGGATAACCTCGAGGCCTGTGACCCCTCCCTGCAGCAAATAGCGCCGCGGAATTGTATATCTAATAGACGTATCTTATAAAAAAGCCCTCTTGTAACTTATCACTCAAATGGAGCAAAATTGGAATGGCAAAATCGTATGCAGGTCCATCATACCTGAAGTTATGTGGCTACCTAGTTGGCGGTCTGCCCACAATCTTGACGGATGGGTATACTCTTGAGCTTGAAGCGTCCAGATTTCACTGAGATCTCATGACAATGTCAATAAGGATCTCGTTCAAACCCAATGAAAGAGCGCAACCTGCCTCCATACCCTTACGCGAACACAACTCACATCGCCGTCCGATCCCGTGATTGCGCTATCTCGATCCAACTCTATCTCCCATCTCACTTGTAAACTGATATCCAGCAATATGATACGCTATTGTGTTGTCTCTCCAGCGAATCGTTAGCCCGTAATTGACTGTAACACGATTTTAGCCCCGACTGGCAGAAATAAACAAGTGGACGACGACAATGTCTACTTTTGTTACCGTTTAAATTTAAGTTGAGCCATTAGGGAGTATTGGATCATCAGATTCTAATAACATACAGTTTTTCGTATCTATTAGAGTAGGGAGTATATTATTCTTTCCTTCTTTTCTTTTAGCCTCTGTTAGTCCACTGCTGAACATGGGCCTCCCCTAATCGACGCCACTCCGCCCGGTTCTGGGCCCTCTGAATCCAACGATTTCCCGCTGTCTTCTTCAACTTTTTATTAGTTTAGATTTGCTCCTTTGAAGACAAAGATGTACGATTGATATTCCCATGTATTATGATGTTGCTGCAGATGACTGAAGCTACCGCCTTCATGGTTAATTCCAGAGCTAGTGGTGGCTGGCGCTGAGAAAGAAAAAAATAACACACACATTAAAAATACGAACTGTCATTATTATAAAGGACCTTATAAAGAAAATTTTCATAAGTTGTAATTATTTTATTATTTCAAATTCTCCTAAAAGTAGATTCACTAAGTATACGCCATTAGATATAAATATAGTTTTCTATAAATCTGCATTCGCCGCGCCTAATGAATAGCGCGCGGATACTTTCACAGCACGCGCCGCACCGGCCGCGGGTTCGATTCCCGATAACACAATGAGAGCACGCTTCGTTGATTTATTGCCCACTGGTGGGGTAACTGGGCAACGTTAATAATGTACTGACATGCCTCAAATAGTATGTACTATTTGAGGTCGTACGTGGGTAGGGTATGATGTTATCCTTAAGTGCAGTGGTAGGTAAGTATTTTACGTATTACCTCAAATAGGATAAAGCTAATGGGTTCCAGACTACTATTTCTATTAAAGTGATATCAAAACAAGTCATATCCATAAATTATGCACCACCAAAAATAACAGCAACGATATTCTCACAGTTTTTACCTAATTTTTTTTTCATAAATCTAATTTATGCACATCTGCTGGTTTGCTATTACCTACTTTTGATGTCGCAAATCACAATAAATACGATAAGGTTAATAGAATCAATTTCACTATGCTAATAGAAACTTTATTTAAGAACTTCGCATCTTCAAAAAAATTTGCTTCAGAAAGAGATACAAAACTAGAAAATATTCGGCACGAATTTATATTCGTTATATGCGTATTATATGCGGTTATCCGCATAACAAGTAATATAAAATATTTTATAGAGCACATTGCTATTTTATGGAATCCATGTCAACAGGTTTATCCATCAGTTTCATATAGCAGTCCATAAAACGGCCATAACCGTAGTCAATACGCAAAGAGTCATATAATTATAATTCCCGCATTTCTCCACTTCATATCATAACGCAGGGATTCTCAAAGTTGTTTCAATCCGGGTTGGGTTACTTATATCAACTTATGGTATTTTTACCAACGTTATTGATTTTATTTTAAAAAAATCCAAAAGAGCAATAGACTAAGAGAATTTGAGAGAATATTTAGTTAAATTGCTTCCTTAAAGATGTTATGTTTTCTTATTTCTAACTTGCGTGTATATTTTTATTTTAGTTAGTAGCATGCACTTGGACGCGATATTGAGTTGTTTGTCGAGTGAAACCATGAAAAGTAAAGGTTTTAAAAATAAAATGTTTAAAATGCGAGTTTCAATACCATTTATTTTGTTGGCTATTTAAGGGTCAAGTCCACTCTTAGGCAGCTAATGGATCCACGCGTTAACGTGTTATTACACGTATCCAGGTATCTGCAAAAATAAGATTGAGAAACGTTGTCATAACGGAAAGCGGATGCATAAAATACTAAAGATTATGCACTGCTCATACGAGTTTTACAATTTAATTACAAGGTAGAGTCTCATTAGCCAATTAAGTGGCTTAGCTTATCGTAAAAATGTTTAGAAAGACCATTTTGAGTAAAGTGCCTCCGTATTACTTACATGTCGAACCGGTATACATAGGTTTGGGTGAATTTACAGGGTGAACCGTAGTCAACATTACAGCGGTGATAGCCTAGTAGCGGTGATGGCTTAGAATTCGACCTCGAATCGAGGGGTCCGGTTTTGAATCTCAGTGGCACGCACCAATGACTTTGTAAAAAAGTTATGTGCGCTTTATAACATTAAATATCACCTGCTGTTACGGTGAAGGAAAACATCGTGAGGCATGCCTGCTGAGAGTTCATAAAAAATAATGTTCTTAAAGGTATGTGAAGGCCATCAACCCGCAGTAGGCCAGCGTGGTGGACTAAGGCCTACATCCCTCTCATTGTGAGACGAGACCCGATCCTGTAGTGGGTCATTAATGGGTTACTGACCGACAGGGTCTGTTTGATGGCAAAATCCTAAATTATCAGTATTAGTGAAATGTCCTCAAATGTCTCATGGCCGATTTTCACGAAAACTAAAATCGCATCATTTGATTTTAGAAAAAATAACATTCCAAGATGATTTTGATCAAAACCTCATCCTATATTCGTCCTGTATTCAAATTAATCTAATTCACATAGTGTCACTAATAAGGAACGAATTATAGAAAGTAATATGTTTCGGGATAGCCCGACTAGTTTCGGACCTATCCGAGGTCCTTAATCAGACTGGAGTGAATGTGCGTACCAAATTTCATCTAAATCTGTCTAGTCATTTTTATGTGAAAAAGTAACAAACATCCAACAATCCATCCATCCATACATGTATCCATGCTCACAAACATTCACGTTTATAATAGTAGTAGGGTTTAGCGTTAGTTTACGGAACGAGCTGGCAGCACATTCCTAGGCTACCTGCTACCTGCATCGCATCACGTAATGAAAAGCTTGTTCGTTTACCCAAGTGATAGGTTTTGCGTGCCATCTTAGTTAGGTATGTTGATTGGAACACGGTGCTATAGAGTAGGCTTTCGTGCTGAAATAGTTTCTTTAATATTTTTTAGCAATTTAAGTTAATATGTTAGTGTTGTAGAAAATTTTTAGAGTTGGTTTATTATTTAGGTGTTGTAATACGAAAACATAAAATTGGTTCAAACACAACATATATTTTTGGTGAACTATGTCATTGGTCGTGTTCTGTTACTGGTATAAACAACACGCAGATTAAAAAAAAGTATGTTACATACACCAAAACCGGAAATAGATATTTGAACTTATCAAGAAGTTTCTGTTCCGCTGGGAATCGAACCCCTGCGCCACGTAGGTCGTCCAAGGTCAAAGAACCTAAGAAATACAATAATACGTACATTTTTACTAGCTTTTCCAATTACTGACAAAGTTTTGGAAATTATAGCTCAATTCACCAATTATCGAAACAGTTGAACAGTTGGGTAGGAAAACAATTGAATAGAAAAACAAGATAACGTAACAAAATCGAACAATTGTTGTTTTTCTTCGAAAGTCCACCAACTTCGATACTTTTGAGTTCTCCTCCCAATAATATTATTTCTCGCCTTAATAAACTTATATGACTCTTCACTAGGATCTGCGCTAGTTTTCAGAATAACAATAACTTTTTTAAATAACATTAATACGTTAAATAACGTTGTTATAATATATTTTTGGCATACAAAGAAGTAACATTTACATGATAGAAAACTGTTTACTTTACCGCTCATTTTTAGAAATAAACACAATATCAACGATGGTACTACTTACTAAAATAATGAAAAATCCACACCTATAAAATAAGCAATAACATAAGATTTGTTTGTAATATTTGTTATTTCGTGTTATATTAAAGCTTTTCGATTGCTCTTTTCACTGGTACATCAGATACAATGTATTCCGTAGGTAAAGCAAAAACGTACCTACATGTTTTCTCAAAAAGTTCGACTCCACGGATTCCGCCGCAAAGAATGCATATGTGAAGTAGTGAATCTCGCAAAGATAATATTGATTTAATTCCCGTGTCGTGTATTAGTTCGATCGTGTGATAGCCGCTGCCACGCAAAATGCGCCCTTATTGACGTAATTTAGTGCTGGAGAGATCATTAAGGAAACCGCTGGAGCTTTTAAGCGCATTTTCCTGTGCACAGGATTTATTGATGGTGTTGAGATGGTTTTTATCGTGTTTAGTTTACATTGAATTATGAGTTCACACTTTGGGTTTTGTATTATTTTAAAGTTAAACGTAAGAGATATTTTAAAAAATATTTAAAAAAATATATTGTATCCATGTTTTTTTTTGGAAAACACATTTTTAATATATTTTCTAATATATTAAATTTATTAAATAAGTTTTATTCTATTATCAGGCCGATGCAGGTTGATTTAGGTTCGGATCTTAGACTAGAATAGGTACAGATGCGTAGATATACTTGTATGATAATCTCGAGAATGCCAAAAATGCTGAAAGAGCCGGCGGGCAGATAGTACCAAATTTTTAATATCCCCTTCGGAAGGCGCAAATGAAGGAATATTAAAATTTGGGCAACAATAACCCATTCTGCCTTCTCACTTCCGTGTGTGATTTCAATAGCGGAGTAATCCTTGGCTCGGGGGATCTTTACGAGCCTATAAATACTCGTAGGTATGACTAGACTCGGTAGAACTTCCAAATCTACTTTTTTTAACGCTGCAGGCTCATATACCTTTGCCCTAGGTTCTTCTATGTGGAGCGAGCGAGATCTATAGCCACTGAACTAAAGAAAATAAGTCTATAAACAACCCAAAAATTTAAGCTATAGATAAATATAGGTATCGTATTTTCTTACGAGTCTACGAGTATTACATAAAAAATAAGTTGGCCGTCTCGAAATACCCCTCGGGAGTTAATGTTGGAAAAATACTGATTAATAGCAAAAAAAAATTTTAATTAATTAAAATAATTCATAAAAAAATTCTCAATGTCGGGTGCAAAGTGAAATTCCACCTTGCTTATTTTTGATAAACAATTTGGAAAAAGTTCCTATTATGTTTATTGTTTATCCATAGGTAATATACCTACTATACGATATAATTTATATCAAAATTTAAGAGTATGGATGGACGGATGCATGTTTTTACTCTTTCACGGAAAAATTACACTGATTTCGATGAGATTTGGTATGTATTTGGTATCTCGTGACTTTTTGACCTCAAATTCTTAGTTAACGTCTCCATCTCACAATATAACTTATCAAAAATGTTTAAAAGACAAGTGGTTTTCGATTTCAGGGTTTTGTTTGAACACATCCTTTCCCTTTTAAGTAACATGTACTCGTAGGTTGTATTAGGAGGCTGCAGTTCCCAGCACGTGGAGTGCAGGGCCCGGGGGTACTTTCCCGCGGCCGTCAGCCAACTTAACAATGCGTGCTCCTGCAATTCATATAGAAAGCGCTCGCGATCACTGCACTACTTACAATGTGGACTTGGGAACTCTTCTTTATTCCATAATTTAATTATATTTGGTAGGCCTATTGGAATTTTTTTATAGAAATAAAAAGTAGTGAATTTCGGTTAATATAATTGGGTGGGATAGTGGGTAATAGTATCGTGGGCAGCTTTAGTTTTTTTCTGCCTAGTTTCTTTATACTTTTCTTCGCATTTATTTTAATTATGTTTTCTATCTTTTATTCTATCCAATAATAATCTGATATCGCATGACAGCAGTGACAAAACTTTTTATATTTGGTACGTTTTTCTTCTGTGTTGGTATAGTAAATTTTACCTATTACCATATAATTAAATTACCTTAATCCATCTGCCTTGATAAGTTATTGTAATTTATTATTTAGGAGGGAATATATCGGCAGAGAAAAAGAGATAAAAATACCTTTTCTTTTTGAAAATAAATATGTTTCTTCAATCTCAACCTACCCGTTAGCCGTTGCATAGGAAGTATTTCTTTGTTTCAAAAACAAAAACATTTCAAAAATTGTATCCAGTCGATGGTTTTCGCGTATCCAGTAGAAAGCAAGCACTAAATCCTGTACAATGTGTTGCACATCGACTGCTTAGCATACGAGTTGCCCGCACTAGCGAAACCTTAATAACTAACTTATTGCTTTACATAAATCGCTTGTTTCTTAGAATTGCTTCTCGAACTTTCCTAACGGGGAAACGGTAAATAAGGAGTAACTAGTATTACTAGATTTAATTGGTAATACAGTCACAATAGCTCCCCTGGAGAGGCATTTTACCGCCACGCTCTTAATCACCTGTAAAGTTGTTATTTATGAGGACAAAAATGTTTGCCTTACCGAAGCCAACGTACTCGTACATACATAAATTAAATCATCATAAAAACAATGAACTGCATGCCCGTTTGCTAGGAGTATTGTTTTTGAATAGGGGAAATGGGAATAGCTTCCACCCGCGACTCTGTCTGTCTGTTTTTGCGTGAAAGAGCAACAAAATCCATCCATGTTTTACAAATCTCCGCATTGACTCGTATAATAGTTAGTAGAGAATATTAAGTATAATCTTCGCCGCGTGGTCATAAGAACCCTAACTATAATTCGATCTCTTACCGGAAAGGCCCGGGTGTCCATTGCTGGCTTTACGAATTTAAATTTCCGGCTTATTTAAAAAAAAATGCAAAATAACCCAACAACAAAAGCTACATACGCCTTACACATGGCAGAACTGCGGACAACTTGCGCTAATCTCGCAGTAGCATCGGAACGCGCGCACATTCTAACGGCATGTCGTATGTAGCAACAATTTGATCACAATCGAAAGCGAGCAAATCTCTCCAATTAATTATACATAAAAGGCTCCAATCCGTATATCTAAGTGTGTCGTGTGTAGGCAGCTTTTCAATGTATCACTTTGTACAGCCCGCCTGATAGTGAAGGTTTGAACGCGAGATGTATCAGGGCGTTAAATTCATTACAATACGAGGTTTCATGAAGTAAATTTGTCATGCAAGCCACCAGATTTAAAGTCGTTGTGCAGCCTATGGACACATCCAACCTCAAATGGAGATGAAATCCTATTTGAGGTTGGATGTTTGAGGTTGGAGGACTAAAATAATCGGCCGCGGCGCGACAGTCGCGCGCGTCCGTCGCGTCGGCCGCTACCCACGGAACTTCAGCTTTAAAGAGGTGTTATAGCTATACGTTTCTCATTCCTCGGATGACGTATCAGCGGACCACAGATCTCGGGCGCGGCTCGATTATTTAAATCACCAGTTTGCGTTGTCACTGTGCTTGCATGTCACTCTGTTTACTATTTGTGCATTATTTCTTAAATAATGTAGACGATACATTACGCTGGCTTAATGGACTGGAATTGTGTGAACCGGGCAAAAAGTATGTATTTATATCGTTTATTGTCCACCAACCCGCAGTAGGCCAGCGTGGTGGACTAAGGCCTACATCCCTCTCATTGTGAGAGGAGACCCGACCCTGTAATGGGTCATTAATGGGTACTGACATTGTCCACCAACCCGCATCAGGCCGACGTGGTGGACTAAGGCCTACATCCCTCTCATTGTGAGAGGAGATAGAAAAGAACGTGTTTTATAATAGAAGAAGCAATTGATTATACCTACTAGCCACCTGATGTTAAGTGGTCCTGGACTACGCCCATCCGCAAACAGGATCGAAGAATTTCCTGAGTCTGAAATTAAATAGAACTTCAATGGTCTTAACAAATACTTGCCCACCTCATTGTCACAGGCCTGTTTCTAATTAACTACAGGCAACAGAAAACTAAAGTCACAACAATTTTTATATAATTTTAGGATGTTCTCTGCATCTAAATAACTGCAGTGAATAGAAACACACATATTTTTCTCTATATTTTTTAGGGTTTTCTGAAAATAATAAAAAGTGAAATAAATTAAAAAAGCATTCCGATTAAAAAAAATTATGAAGCAGGCAGTCAGTCCAATTCGCGCTTGGCTGATATTTTTTCGTTTCGTTCAGTGCCTACTAAACAAAATTGTCACTGTAAAAATATTTGTATCAGTCCTATTAAAATAATAATATATATTGCAAGTAGCAGTTGCAGAGACCGCACCGTCAGCGCAGTAATATCTGATCACATGTCAGTGCGCGCTGCGTAGGCGCAGTGACTGCTGACTTGACACCGGACGACTTTTGCGGTCATTAGGCTGCGTCGCTACATTGTACTTGGAACATTATTTTAAATTTGCTGCTTTAACATTTAATTTTAAATGTATTAAGTACCATTTTAAAACATTTTGCCTAAAAAATTTGAAATAAAATTCAAAAAATTTGAAAAAAAAATAGTCATATCTGTTGAATAACATTGTTACAAGTAAATTTCGCAATAACACTCGTACACTCAGGTGCAATAAAGTGTGCTTACACGCACGCCGCTCGTGCCATCACGATATCATATATCGCGATACAGAAGCAATTCCACTCGGAATGTGGTATACTTAGTCGTGAGAGGATATATCTATCTTCTTGGATGTAACTGTACTTTATATAAAATACAATTACATTTTACTGTATACATGTACAATCGGAGAAAAGAACACAGCACACTGAAATAAATACCTGCAACTTAAAAAAAAATGTATTTTTAACCATCTGTAACCCATTAGTGACCCACTACAAGGTCGGGTCTCACAATGAAGGATGTAGTCCTTATTTCGTCACCTCAGCCTTATGGGGGTTGATGAACTTCGTTGTCTTTGAGGAAATAATGAACAACTCTCAGGCATGCAGCTTTCTCATGTGACATCTAATTTAATAGAGCGCACATACATAAGATAGAAAACTTCCTAACCATCAGTAGGAACGATGTAGGCAGTTAAATGCGCGCTACCTCAGAAGCTTAGAGTGTTTAGCAACAATAGGTGTAGTAGGCCCTTCTATTTCGTGAGGAATCAGATAAATGGCTATCCATGTCCGACATGCGGGTCAACAGCATGCGAAAACTGGCTCCTTTCAGACATTAGCAAACATTAGCAAAGCATAGAGTGTGTATAGGTATGCGCTCATAGCCCCGCTGCTTGAATAGATCGCAAAGGAAAAAGTTGAGCAACGTCAGGCGTGGATGGGTGGATGACTAGTGGCGAATTGAATGCGCGCTTCCGTGCTTCGGAGGACACGTTAAGCCGTCGGTCCCGGTTAAACCTTGTCGAAGACCCTCTGGGTGGTTTGAAAATATTCGACACGGGTTGGCCACTAGCCCGTTTCTCCACCGATCTGCATTGGAACAACGTGGTGGAGTATGCTCCAGCCTGGAGTCTCCCCCTGTTGTGAAGAGTTATATGATACGTCTTCTGATTGGTCAGTGTCGATATCACGCATGCGACGTATGTTCTCAAATTACTGTAGGTATCCGCTACAACGATAAATGTATGATCATTTCTGGTACCCATAACATGGTTAAAGCTATGAATACACAAATACTTCATCAATAATAGCCGAGCAGGATATATGACGCGGCGATCTCGAGCAACGCCGCGTGCGCCTTGTTTATTGCTGTAACAGTAACACACGGAGATAAATGTTGTACACTGTCGGGAACGAAAAGTATAGTCACCAGTTTACACGTCGGAATAAACAGTAGGTCGACGATTAACACGTTTTAATACTGCATTATGCAGAAGTTTTCAGATTATTGGTAGTCATTTATTAGGTAGACCAGGTATTATAATTTTATTAGTACACAAATCGATATTATATCACTTTTTTTAAATAAGCAGTAGATAATCACAATACAAGGTACATAGTTATAAAGGTACAACAGTTCACAGTCCATACAGATGAACCCGTTAAGATGATAGACTCAGGTTAAAATACAGCACTCTCAATTTAGAGACACCGTAGTAAAAAATACCCTAACACTTGGAAAATACCTATGTTGGTAGATGATAATTGTATCACTGAAAGTTACAGCAGTTTCCGCCAGTATAAAAGCGAACGCAATATATAAGATAGTCCTGTCACCGACTTCAAAAATGGAGGAGGGTTTACTCGTATGTTCGACTGCACATTTTTTTGCTTTTTGTATAATATATGTTACCTGATTTTTCCAACTTATTTTGGACCGATTTTCGAAATCCTCTTTTAGTTCGTTGAATAGGAATATTAGGTGTCCCATTTCAATATCGTAAGAGTCCATCTTGACGTTTATTTAAATCTTCGGTAAGTATTTAGGCAGTAAGTGCACAGGCTCGGGTACGCCGGCACTCCTGTGTCTCGATGGCACGAGTGATTACAGCCACGAGCGCGTGCCGCCAGTAATTTTGTTTACTATTTGCGACTTATATCCTACTACTTAACTGTCAGTAACCCATTAATGACCCACTACAGGGTCGGGTCTCCTTCTCGTAATGAGAGGGATGTAGGCCTTAGTCCACCACGCGGGCCTACTGCGGAATGGTGGACTTGACATACCTTTGGGAACATTTTTTTTGTGAACTCTCAGGCATGCAGGTTTCCTCACGATGTTTTTCTTCACCGTAATAGCAGGTGATATTTAATTTTATATTTTATGAAGCGCACATACCTTTTTTACAAAGTCATTGGTGCGTGCCACTGGGATTCGAACCCGGACCCCTCGATTCGAGGTCTAATTCTAAGCCACTGGGCTATCACCGCTATAACCAGTAACCCATTAATGACCCACTATAGGGTCGGGATGTAGGCCTCAGTCCACCACGCTGGCCTGATGTGGGTTGGTGAACTTAGTCACAAAGTTAGCTTTAATGGTTTATTTTTCTCTGTCTTTAATTGCTGTCCACAGACTCTAGGTCTATGCCTTTTTTGCATTACTTGTCTGCTTTTCTTATATATATATGCTCCAGAAAAAGTTCTTTGTCAACTCCGGTGTCTCCTTGGATCGGCCCGGGCGTTCCTTCAGCGTTTCTGCTATGACTGTCTCGTCACTGTGACTGATAGCAGTAGCCAGGTTGTAGTCGTCAATGGCAGCTGTGTTTGCCCCTATGGCTTGTTTTATTAAGATTGCGACTCCTCACTGACATCCGAGTAGTGACATATATATTATGTACATCAACCTGTCTTCGAGGGGTTTTTGCTGGATCTTAAATACTCCATTTACTTTGTGACTAAGTTTACCTTACCAGGTACGGCAAGTTCTTATATTATATAAACCTTTGTTAACGCACGGTTCACACCTACAAGGTACAACGGTTACAACAGATACAAGGTAACGTGCGTTGTTGGCGCGTTAGCGGTTACGTAACGCGCTTGCGTCACACTATAATTAATAGTGCAAGTATACCCTGTGATAATACTTTACTACACAGCTGACAGTCCAGTGGCTAAGAACCCGAAATAGAGAGTCCGGGTTCGAATCTTGGCACGCTTCACCAATAACTTTCTTTAAAAATTTATATGCGCTTTATAAAATACTGCATGCCTGAGACTTCACAAAAAATGTTCTCAATCACATTTGTTGTCTACTACCAACCCGCATGAGGCCAGTATGGTGGATTAGGGCATGGATTTTACAGTATTTTTATTTTTAATCATTTGCTCGCTGTACTATATTCTTCAATCGAAAGTATATTGATGTAACAGTTGCTGTTCATACCTATGTGAAATGGTCACTGTAGCCCGTAGTCGTAGACAAATCATTTAGCCCGAGACCTCAAAGACTTCTCTGAGATTGTGGTTTGGTGCGTGGTAGTCTAGTTAGTTAATAGTAATAAGTACTTGTCAGTAACCCATTAATGACCCACTTGACATGACAGGGTCGGGTCTCCTCTCACTATGAGAAGGATGTAGGCCGCCGTCCACCACGCTGGCCTAGTGCGGGTTGGTGGACTTCACATGCCTTTGAGAACTTTTTTTCTGAACTCTCAGGCATGCATGTTTCCTCACGATGTTTTCTTTCACCGTAACAGCAGATATCTAATTTTTATAAAGCGCACATAACTTTTCTACAAAGTCATTGGTGCGTGCCACTGGGATTCGAACCCGGACCCCTCGATTCGAGGTCGAATTCTAAGCCACTGGGCTATCACCGCTATCGTAAGTAAATACTTAGTCTAGTAAAATAGGATGCACCCCAGGCTTTCTTTACTATGACGAATTTAACAATTCCAGCGTCTATGAAACACAGTCATATTGTTTAGTTTAACATTTACTACCAACGCTAATTGAATCATATTATTATTATCTGTTGTTTATAACTGTTAAGTAATGACAGCGAGTTCGCCGACCCATTCATCATACAAATTACTTTGTCAATGTGTTCATGACATTATTAGGTAAGCTGAATATGTAGTCTAAAGTGATTAGTTTACAGCTGATATAAGCTGCCATTAATGTCTTAATTACCTATTGCTTGATCGGGAAATTAAAAATTAATGGTCACATTTGATTTAAAATAAGAATTTATAATAAAACATTGTATTTTTGTTCTCTTGTCATATTTGGTAAACAATCTTAGCATGTATTTTTATTTTAATTTGCGTTTAAAAAATAATGCAGACACAAAATTATAAAAATTTAAAAACAAATTGTCATTTAATACAGAAACAGATTTCTAGAAACTATAATTTATTTCTTTAAAGCAATTTTAAACTTTTTTTCAAGTATTTGGTCTGTGTCTGGGTGTAAATTATCAATATAAGTATGTATTTCAAATTTATAATATAATTATGTAGGTTTATCAGTTAACGTAATACAGCTTAAGCTTAAAAAACTTAAGGTTACTACTTTGGGATCAGAAAGCCATGTGTGAGTTGTCCCGCGATATTTATTTATGTATTTATCTTAAGAGCCATTGTATTTTTTTAAATTTAATGTACTCCCTAAGCATTCCAGGAAAGAACGGAGCAATTGATGAACCAGAAATGGTACACAAAAGGGTTGTAGCCATTCCTCAAATGATACTCCAGAATTCAGTCCACGATCGCTTCCGTGTATGGCCTCTGTATGTACTGTATGGCCTCTTTAGTAACACGGAAGGTCCATACTGGAAGGCTGTATTACACGCGTGTGTCCAGTGTAAGGGCCTATGCACACTTCACACTTATACCACCCACCGACAATACCGACGATCGAATTATATGACACCACCATGAAATAATGATTTTTATTCATGTGTCGGTAACCTTTAATCTAAAATGTTTACCAAAATTTGCAACCTGCTAATGACCTAAGCACTGCAGGCTAGAGTCTCCTCTCACAATGTGAGATAACATAATTGTAATTTGTGTTTTATTTTAATCGACATTAATAACGACTTATTTCGCATGCTACTTGACTGAATGTATACGCAAAATATTATTTTACCATGTGTATCGTTTATCATATTCAATACAAATAAAATTAAATGAATTGTAGGCCTAAGTCAACCCCGCTGGCCCAATGCGGGTTTGTGGACTTTACACGTCTCTGAGAATATAGCGGCGCCACTTCCGCTTATAAATAATATTTCGCAATATCTGCCTTCTATAATGTTGCCGATATCAAGTTTTTGTAAGCTTATTGGTTCCAAAAACATGGTGTAGTAGTCATTCGCACTATTGACAGTAAAAAAAATTCCTCATAATTTTTCCGCGTCATGGCGAGGTGTAAAACTCTGTTCTGACTATAATGGTAATATAATTGCCGATGTGTGAACGCACCGTAACATATAACATAGAGCTACGGCGACAGCGACAGGGCCGTGGGCGGCGTAACGGGAAGGCGGCTAAATCAAGCATTGTCTGATTGCCTGTGACACGCACCTGTATCGAAGTTTAGCTTCTGTCCGTACGGTAGAGTTTTCCTTCGGATAGCAGATGATAAACTTTGTCGGAAGTCCTCTGGGCCTTTTTGGAAACGGTTGTTCCACAAACACAAAAGGTTTGACTATATTGGTGTGTCCGCATTGGAGTAGCGTGGTCGTTTCTTCAGGTCGCGACTTTCGGATGGGAGCGACTCAGGAGACACATTTTTGCTTGAGAGTAACCGTTCCAAAAGAAAACTTTTAATTTTTTTAACTCTTTTAAATTATGGTTTCAGAAAAACAAACAAATTATAATTTCGATGCATTATAGTGAAATGTAAGTAACATTATTTTGGCTGATCGAGAATGATCCACCTACGAGTAGGTAGTAAGGATACATCTGTATCAGGCTTCAGAAGAATAAATAAGTAAATTATATAGTATATGGATTTATTGTTTGTATGCCCTACATGCGTACAAAGTAATGTACCAGTGGCAGTAGTATTAACTCAAGCAATAAAGACAGTCCTGGCGCCGCAGGTATTGCGTGACAATGTTACTCCTGATTACACCAACGTACCTTGTTTAACATTATATACAATATATCACATAAATGTATTGTAAACTAGTTTTCATCTGAGTTACATGTACATAGAACTTTGACCTTTCTTATATATTATGTATCTTGTTTATGATATTTTCAATAACCTCCTTTTTTGAAGTCGGTAAAAAGGGATGTAAAAATACTGTATTTAAAGTTATTTTATAGTTTATTATATATTTTTAAAGATGATTATTATACACAATACATATATTATACAAAAAGTTAAAAAAATTAGTAAAATCAACTCAATATATATAATTTTAGGTATGATAACATCAAGCTTTGTAGCGATCGCTACACTAGGAACGAGTAGTATTTGCTACTTATAAAACACTGACAAATTTTATGCCGTCACTACTATCCCTCCACCCTTAAGAGTTAAAAATTAAAATGATAAAATATGTTCTTATTCTTACGTAATTCATAAATAATTCTAAAAGCTTTAGTTTAAGGCAAATTATATTACCCAACTGAAAAATTCCTATTGAACATACAAATAACGTCAAAACATTTAAATGGTCGTATCCTGACGTGCATATTGACAGAACAACTATTATAATTAAACAGTACAAGTATTAGGCGCTACGCAACGTATAATTGCGAGTGCGGAAGGTGCCTGTGTTGCTCGCAGCATTATGAAACACGCTACGCCCTATCTTGTGTCGGGCGTGAGCTTATTCCTCAATTAAGTAAACCAATATTGTTTTGCGAACCTTGGTTATAAGAAATATGAGGAAATGGTGAGGAGATGGTGGAGAATGAGCCACACATAAATATTAAAACTAGCAATTGTGCGATTACAATAATAACTTCACGGTGAAATAGTCGTATCCTGTCTTAAAGTATGTCAAAGTACAAGTCGTACTATGTCAATATGTATAATATAACAACGATTGAAATTGAAGTATTAGGCGCTACGCAACGTATAATTGCGAGTGCGGAAGTGCCTGCGTTGCTCGCAGCATTATGAAACACGCTACGCCCTATCTTGTGTCGGGCGTGAGCTTATTCCTTAATTAAGTCGGCCTTGTTTGTTTGTTATTGCTAGTAATGTGTGGAAATTGCACAAATAGAGGCTGTAAAAATAGCATATTGCTTGCGAAATTTGGAAACAAAACCTTGTTAAAACATAGAGAAGTCTCAAAAGGCTTAAATATAAGTAGCATTTTTGTGTGAACTTGAGATGAAATTTTGAATATTCCATAAACCTTAAACATGTAATATTTCTTGAGTTTGATCGCTAAGATTAGGTAGTACATATGTGCTAAAGTTCAAGCGTCAAAGAAAGCGAACTTTGATACAGTAATAGTAATTCCTCCATCAATAAGTTCACATATTTACGAATTTGGCAACTTTCACAGTTAAATCAAACGATTTGCGTAAATACAGAAAATCTTTTTTTCTCTGTAAGTACATTTGTATTCTTTTGAGAAATTAAGGCTACAAAAAACACAGGTCTACAATGATTAAGGAGTAACCTTAAGTTGTAATACTGATATTCGTCTCTATAACCAGTCACTATTCTATAAATTGTATCGTCTACAGGTAAGTTAATTTGCCTTTGGCTTTTTGACTATCTCGTGTTAGAATCTCAGTAGACCGTAGCTTCGCCCACACGTTACTACCTTGCAATATAATCGGCGTAACTTCGTACATAATGTGTTCTAACTACATTATGCCTTACGGTTTTATTGCTGATCATTTCGAAGGATCTTTTGCTTAAGATAGAGTTCAATTTAAAACACTTTAGTAAAAGTTTAGGCGGCTTATCTTAATTATTTTGGTAATATTGAAAGGCCAGACGAACTTACGAATAGTAAACTGTAGAATAAGTAATTGGAGTTCGGCCACCGAGGCACCTACTGCTGCCAGGCACTTGTTAATGAGTAAAAAATGGGAAAGCTTCTTGATATCACCGCTGAAATAACGTATCATCGGCAGCCATATATCGACTCCCGATATTTGATACGCCTTGCGTTGACTTTAGAATTAATTTGATCTAGAGAGACGCAAAAAGTATGCCATCAAAAACAGCACTTGTTTAAAAAACCTATATCCAGTTCATAAACTGTAAACAAAATTTCATACACACATCGTTTTTGCATGAAAGGGTAACAAATATCCCCCTAGCCGTCCCCAGAATTTCATATGAGTAGCAGTAGCAGTAAGTAGGAAGAAGTATTGGATTTAAAATCTTAATATGTTTTCTTCACAAAATAAACGCAACGCACAATTCAAGCCGCAAACGAAATTATTCGATACACATCCAACAAACATGAGAAGCGTCTCTCGATATTTGCAAATAGAAAGTAAACAGGCGATCTATCGACAATAACTGTATCGATATTGAAATCGCCTTCTCCAGACTGACATTGATTTGTGACTGGTGTCGCTCATATAGTGTCTCTAACATGTTCGTACATGGACTATACGGTATCCTTCATCTGAATTTCTAGAATATTCGTGCATTAAAAAAATTCTTCACAGTCATAGCCCCACACTAGGATTCCTTGGGTTGTGGGTGCCACATTGCTACTCACGAGGTATAAGATGTTTATAGTGTGTTTGTTTGACTTCCACCATTCAACAAAAGGGCAACACCTGAATCCTGCTATCCTGAATCATGCTATCAAAATTTTCTCTATCAAGGGTAATATACAAAAATTCTGTAATTATATCAATCGGAGCACGGTTGCTGCTTAGACATTATCACATTCTCGTTGCTTCGAGATCCCCATCATCAAAATTCCATTATTTTAAATGCTTTGAAAAGAACTGTTATAACATTTCTTTAGCAAAATACCCTTGTTTGGTACCAACAAATGCTGCAAATATGGGAATAGTTTTGATGAAAGTTTGCGCCAAAATATAATCAATTTGACACCCTGAACGAACAATAATACTAGCTGTATTAATTACCTTGTAACACCACAGCAAAGGGAACCAACTTCAAGCAAACATTGTAATATCTGCTTCTGATACGCAACTACCTAATTATAACGCGCCCGCATCACGCAGTAGGTACGGGGGTAATGTTGATCTATTTCTGTAACTCAGATAGAGTTGTTATATTACCAAGGTTAGTAGGACTTATGTTTGGATTTGATATAGGATTTGTATTATAATACGCTTCGCTAATTTGCATACCTACCTAAAAAGGTAAATATGGTTTGATCAAAGTGCTCTGTAAAAGCTTAAACTTACCTACCCATATTCGTACAAATAAATGATTATCATTTCATGACGTTATGACGTTTCGTTTCATTTCGTTTAATTTCATTTCATTTCGTTTCATTTCACATCATTTTCATTACGGTATGTCCTGCCGGTTGAAATACACATACCTACATACATATATATGCACGCACACACAGAGAGACACAGCGATAAGCGAAACAAAATCTATCAAATACTAGCTTTCGTCTGCGGCGTCGTTGAAGTGGACATAAGAATTTGACTTAGACAAGGATAAAAGGTAAGTATCCTATATTTTAATCCACGTTAAAATCTACCAATGTACCAAATTTTATGTAAATGTCTCCATCTATTTAGCCGTTTTTGCATGAAAGAGTAACAAATATCTTATCTTAACTTTAGCATTTATAATAGTAATACTTTAGACATTCTGTCTTCTAAATGTAGGTACACCTTGGTATAAGACAGTCTAAGCAAACCTATCTTACTAAGGAATGCATTGCAATTGATGACCATTCATATGGAGCAATGTCATAAGTTCTATATGAATGACGTCAGTCACAAATCAATGTCGGTCTTGGAAAGCGATTTCAATATCGATACAGTTATTGTTGATAAATTGTTTGTTTTCCTTTACGTATAGACATTGAGATTATACATACAAAAAAACTACGTAGAAATAGTCTAGTTAGAAAGAAAGTAAAAGTTTTAGCCTCACACTCCTTTATTAGGTGGTAGAAGTATCTATTGTGGTGAAGGTCTTCTCTTTCTCTTCTCTTTCTCTATCTCTACTCTTCCTTCCCTTCAGCCCTTCGTAGTCCACTGGACATGGGCCACCCTTCATTGACCACCCGGTCCTGGGCCCTTTGATTTCAATGCTTTCCCGCGTGCTTCTACGGATTTCTTTATTTTTGATTCTTTAACTGACTAACTAAGTGGGTCGTAACCCACCGAGGAACAACAAATTAATGATTGATATCTTACTTTTTGATATCTTAATTGATCAGATCTGCGGCAGACGTAGCCTATTACCACTTCAGTTTGCTAGCCTTCATAGCCATGTCGGTGTCGAATAGTTATTTCGCGATCGGTATTATCGTTCTACTACTTTAAACCTATAAATAACTCGCTAGTCATAAGTATACTGTCAGGTTGGTAGGTAAGGTATTTTCTGAAAGGAACTACACGGGTGCGAATGGAACTCGTATCCAAAAACGGTATTGTTCGCCACCCATAGGCAATACAGCGCGCAACCTGTTGCTACCAATAATAAAATAACAGAACCACTATGCCCTACTTTGAGCGTTAAGTCATCGTCTTACGACGTCCGACGAGCGATATATGAAAGATATTTTTATTGGCTGCAACCCTTTAATAACCCACAATAGGATTGAATCTCCTCTTAAAATGAGAAAGATCTTAGTTCGTGACGCGTACTATGGGTTTTGTGGGTTGGACTCGTGAACTTTTTTTATTAAAAAATAAAACAATTCAATTCTCAATTCTTAAGGCATTTTTGGATTTTCGACCCTTTTTTTTCCACTGCTGAGAACATTAAGCTTTAAAAAGATGAGGCCTGAAGCATACTCCATCAGGTTGCCCTGTTGTTACAATCAAAAAATTCAATCAGATTGAATAATGTATCGAATAAAAGTCTGCTAAAGTCGAAATCCTCCATTTTTCGAAATCTCTATGTCAATTTTCTTGACTTACCGTTGCACGATTTAAAGAAGTTTTACGAATAATTCTGGCAGCCTTTTGGTATTAAACAATACAATCGCGCTTACCGCCAGCAATACGACAGCAGTCTAAGCCATTATTGTACTGAATACTCGTGATCTTATTAGTTGAGATCACGCGCGAGGGAAATAATAATTATTCTAAGTTTTAAAGCACCATAATGTATGTAACCGGGTTGCGTTTAATGACTTGCGGTGTTAATTACTTGCGTTTATTCATTGGCAAAGTCATATCTGGAGGTATTTAGGCTGGCACTTAAAAGTGACAATTTGATATGTATGCCACGTATGGTCTTTGATTGGTAATTTTTTTTATATTGAAATCGTCGCATAACTAGATAGATAGATATTATGTTTCTGTCAGAGCTCGGTGTCTTGTGTTCGTCGTTCCTGACACTTATGTTTTAATGGTTAAGTAAGTAGGTACGCAATGTTAGATATACCGTATACAATTCCTTAATAAAACCACACATTGAGTACCTTATCGAAATATGGGGATCAGCGGCCAAAACACATCTAAAATTATTACAAACATCGCAAAACAAATTAATAAAAACACTGTTTCAGTATGACTACTTATACCCTACAGTAAAACTATATAAAGAAACAAATATCATGAACATTAATCAAACGTATAAGTATCGCACCTCAATCTTAATACGTAAAATATTATCTGGACAGATTCATTCAAATATTACACTTAAAACCAAAAAAGAACACCCCCAATTGAGAAGATTGCGAAATCCTAACAAAATTATCTTAAGACCACCAAGGACAAATTACGGCAAGAAAAACATTACATTTGAAAGTGCCCAGATATATAACAATTTGCCTAATAATGTAAAAGAAACTGTAACCCTATTTTATTTTAAAAAAATGCTAAAAGAACACCTATTAAATGAATTTTAAAATTAATCTTAAAAACACAATAAATAAAAACATATAAAATTATAATATAATATAATTTATAAAAATTAACTCATAAATCATAAAACATTTGTTACATAAATTGTAAAACACTCATAAAAAGAATAATTTCATTTTTTGATAAAAAGCTATATATTATAATAATTTCTAAAACAAAATCAGAAAAAGCATAAAATAATCCGATTTTATTTAATTACGGACAATAATAATTCTTAAAAATAAAGTTACAGAATTCAAAATTCAAAATTGAAAATGAAATAATGAAGAACAACAGTGTTTTTTACTTTTTATTTTATCATACAGTCTATAAAATAAGATAAAAGTCATCGAAAGAATTACTTCGATACGATAAGTAGTTTTCGAGATATTAATGTTATAAAGTAGGCTTAAATAGCCTAGAAACGCTCGACCGCTCTCGCTTGTGTGACGTCATAAGGTATGAATCGCTTCGCGCCGCACCGCCTGCCCCCGACTCGCTCAGCTGTTGCCCTGTTCCTGTTGCCGTTCCTGCTGGTCGTCGGCCGCGGCACGCACGCGACACGCTGCTCCTACGCATTTTTTCTTTAAAATAACAATTACGGTACAACAACAGATAATTATGTCAAATTCAAAGACTTACAAATGGTGTATAGTCCCGAAATGTGTGTCGACAACAGTCAGATCGCCAGAAAAGTTGTTTTTCAAAGTGCCATTTGAGCTCAAAATGCGAAAAAAATGGATGCGAGCTATTAAAACAGATAATCCGCCCAGCATCAAAAGTGGTGTTTATTTTTGATGTAAGTAATAGGTATTCATGTTATATTTATTTTGTAGATACATGACGTGAGAAAATATACGCATAGGTAATGTTTTAATAGGTTATGTCAGGGGTTTGAAACCTTTGGTATTGCATTTCAATGTTTGGCTTAGCGGTAAGTAAAAAAAAATTTTACTTAAGTAAAAGTAAACGTTCCAGAGGTTCTAAACCTTTAGTAAGTAATGCATGTTTTACTACAAAAGTATGCAAGGTAAAGATACCTAAAAATACAAATTTAAATTCGGAAATCGACGTATTCCTGATGATATTATGTATTGAAAATCATGAATGTATAGCAATGTGCCGTGCCAAGAGTTTCCGGGGAGTATTGCCCTCAGCAAAAAAAATGGTTGAATATTTACCAGTAATCGAAACTTGGGAGTTTGATGGTGCTCGTGATTTGAAATTTAAAAAATATACTCTGTTCAATTTTTATTTTTTTTACTTCAGAAACTACTTTACTAACATCACTCTCTAGTATTTTCCCTCGCTTGATAGCTGCAGTTTCCTTAAATTTTAAGGCTCCAAATACAGTTTCTACTAGGGCTCCTTTGTTTTGCACTGTGATGCTTCGTGCATTTTTGAAGCCGTAATGCGCCCGTAACGCATCTCGAACCACATATTAGACTGAGCTTGAGCCTTAGTAAATATATAACTAATATATAACTATCTCTCGCTGATCTAAAAAAATAAATAAATAGGTAAGTAGATTACTTAAATTTAACACAGATAAAAAAAAATATACTATTCTATGAAATGTTTAGAACCCCTGACAAAGTTCCAAAATACAATTTATAAGATCGTAAATATAGGTGTCAAATCTTGTGTTAATACATATCGTTACTAGGTTACATTTTATTAGAGAAAAGAGTTTGGGAGGTACCATAGTACTTAGTAGGTACAGTGCTTAACTATGTTTCGAACATAACTTACCTACAAACTTACTTACGTACCTATTTGCTCATACAGTATTATTGTGACGCGTGAAATGGGAAAAAATAAATAAATATCACGTGATATACAAATTGGATTTATACTTACTTTTTCATTTTTACTCCTCGCATTTCAGCGGCAACGAAATCAGCATTATTCGATAAATATCGAACTATCATTAAACCGTCAACTCGAGGCAAGTTATTTGTTTGTCCTTTTTGAAAGCCTTCTTCCATGTTTAAAATTGAATACCTAACTACTAAAATCGGTCGGGAGACGAATTCGTTACCTACTCACGGTAGGTATCAGTCAGTCAGTACGTGTTCGTGGCGAACTGGCAAGCGCGCGAGGCACCGCGAGGTACAGGTGGGCACCCGCTAGTAGTCTAGCTACGTCACACGCAAAGCGCGCGCTTTCACGGACATTTGAATTTTTGTTCAACTTCAAATGTCTATATCTTTAAAACTATTTCGAATTTTTGAATGAAACAAAAACAGATGTATTTCGTAACACTTAGGCACCATTCTTACGAAGTTTCAAGTGATTCTGCGAACCTACTGACGTTCCTCATTAGGTATATTGTACTGCCATTACTTACACTTGTCACTTCTTGTCGCTGTAAATCCATGTACACAGTGCCTTGTGATATGTTAATTTTTATGTTCTACCCACTTTACGTACTTTGTGATTACTAATTACAAGAAGTTAATATTTCTGGTTAAAAAAAGTAATGATTTGTATATCTTACATCAGTTTTACCTTGTTTCTAAGTACATTATTGTGTCTAAAATTATTTAACTTGTGTCATGTGTTAGTACGCCGAACTTTGTAAAAAATAGTTATAAGAATTTCTCATGTAAGTGAATTTTTGTATTCTTGTGAGAATAAAGAACTCTTAAACCTTGTACTTTACTACTTTATAGGTAGTAGAGCCATAGTAGGTACCTAGTAGTAGCAGTGAAGCAATATGTTCTTTCTTGTGTTTCGGTTAAAAAGGTGTGGTTTACGAAGATATTTTATTGAGGCGAACAACTAGTTTAGTTTCAGTCTCAGATTTTTACACTATTTGAGGTCTGACGTCCATGGGCTTCAGTGACCATATAACACAGGTTTTGCTATTCATATACAATAAAAAAGTTTTTGATCGTTGTTCCTTGCGCTGCTAGATGCTAAAGTAGATACTTACTTACTGTATTGAAAAACATTTAGCGGCCTAATTTGAACCGCATTTGTCTGGTGTAGATTTCGATCTGTTAGTAATTAGTTCCTGAAGTATTAGTGTACCTAGATGGCTACGATAACTTGTCACTCTTCGAAATGATTTCGCAACCGCTTATTTATGAACGTAATGGCTTGTTGTCATAACTCCATAATCTTGTTATCATGCATAAGATATTTTGAAAACAGTGATATTAGTCTATGTGAAGTCTACCAACCCGGCCTACTCCAGCGTAGTGGACTAAGGCCTTTATTGTGAGAGGAGACCCGACCCTGTAGCGGGTCATTAATGGTTTACTGACAATGCTAAAAAATAATCAAAATCTGACCCAAAATCAGAAACAAAACAGAAGTCTTACATTAAGTTTACCGTCGATTTATTTTGCTTCACTTGTTATGTAAATAGGATATTCTTAGTCAAGCGCGTGCCTACATTCATACGACTTACGAGGCCGCAATTTCAGTAAGACAGGCATACCTCAATCCGTAGTAAAGAGACCATCACTCAGAACCATCGATAAGGAAGTAAATAGAATGGCAATAATGACTTATTTGTTTAAAAATCCAGCTAGTGTTTTTGTCATAATTGGGTAGCCAACGGGAATGAAATTAACAATAACATATTTGTTTGGAAGCCACTCTACCTATGGTAGGTAGCTGAGCTATCGGCATCCACGTTCAAACTTATTATAACACTAATTCACACTCGTGATGAGAATAACAGAATGGGCTAATGTGCGCTCAATTGCGCAGAAACTAAAAAAGCCTGCCGTTCTATCTACTTCCTACTTCTACGCGTACCTCAATCCGCAGTAAAGAGACCATCATTCAGAACGGACTACATTGTCTGTAATGTTCGGCGACCAGATCAAAATGGGCATATGTGCTTGTTGTTCAGACGAAAACCGCCCTTGTTGAGGGACATGTTAGTGTGTTATCGATACTGGAGCTGATATCCACCAAGGCCTAGATTTGTGGCTTCATTTCGAAACAGAATTATGGAGACGTTGGTGCGGGTGAGATGTGACGCGGGCGCACGCTAAACGGTGTAAGGGGGCTTGTACATACTACTGGTATAGAGGTTATGAATGCCGAAACACCGTTTATGAATGTCTGGGAGACACAAGATCTACTAACAGTAGTCAAGCAATATATTTTACAAAAATGTGAGCCGCTTTCAAACTAAAAAGTAGTAGAAATAATTTTACAAACAGACTTCAGTATTATGTAATTTTTCTTTTATCTATAAATAGATATTTTGCACAGACTCCAAAAAACACCACGATATTGTTTGAGAGTTCACAAAAAGGCATGTGAATTCCTCTAACCCGCATTATGCCAGCGTGATAGACTAAGGCCTACATCCTTCTCACTGTGAGAGGACACCAGACCCTGTAGGTCATTCAAGGGTTACAGACAACCAACACATTGTATGCACTAACCCCTTTACCTTCAACAAAAAAGGCTCTCCAGACAAAACTGTACCTTAACACCTAATACTAGAGTTCAATTCACATTACAAACCCCAAAGTCTTACTTCATCCGTCCGTCTGTCTATCTCGGGCTGATGTGTGGCTGGTGCGTGTTGCAGTCTCCATTACTGGCTCGAATTATGGTCAGCTGGATACCACGACCGACCACCACTTTTACATATTCAAATTCTGATATTGATGGATGATGGGAAAGTTAACTCAAGATAGATTCTCATTCGTACAGGGTTACAGGGTAAGTAGAAGGTGATCCTTTAGGGGTGAGAGTACACGTTATTACCGTTTTTTTATAGTAATTGAGTAGCAAAAGGCTCCACGTCCAACCTCGAACAGAGAAAAAAGCCTTTCACCCCAGATAGGCAAACATGACATATTATCTTACATATCTCGATTAAATTCAGGAACTAAATTACTATTAGAACTTTAGAACACAATCCTGCTCTAAAGGTGGCTTAATTTACTTTTTAGTTGTCATTACATAGAATTTTACATGGTATACTCGGTAGCCTGTCGCGGCATGCGGTTTGGTTCCTGTTTTATTCAGTTGGGTAAGAAGCGACCTCTTAACTCATGAAATCAGCATGTTCTTCGTGTCTTGTGTAGTTTATAGGTAGTAGAGCCATAGTAGGTACCTAGTAGTAGCAGTGAAGCAGTATGTTCTTTCTTGTGTTTCGGTTAAAAAGTGTGGTTTACGATGATATTTTATTGAGGCTGGGGATGTATGGTTGTCAGGGATACTTTATTTGGGGTGAAAATCTTAGTCCTCATGAGTAGCAAAGCACGCTGGACGTGGATGTCTGGTTAGATATGGGATGCATGGGCTGCTGTTTTCTACTCATACGTATACGTACAAATAAAAAAAATACAATTTCCTACCTGCGCGCGATTAAATCGACATACGGCTAGCTCACACGCAGTATTGTTCGGTAGTGAACGCACGTGTACGCACGAGTTGAACTCGTACGATATCGCGTCCAAACTGAGAGTGGCCTAAAGTACAAGTCAGTGTGCGTAGTGCGAGTTGCACAAAATTGTTCGAGTAACTTCACCGTCGCGTTAATCGACTATACGCTAAGCGCCAATTCCGTTTGTCATCTTAGCCACAAGATGGCGCTGCTTCAATCCCATAGAAATCGACGTATTCGCGCTCGATTAACGCGACGGTGAAGTTACTCGAACAATTTTGTGCAACTCGCACTAAGCACACAGATCAGTATTTGTACTTTATTTAGAACAAATGTGTTCGCATTAAGAGCTGTCTGGTCTCTACCGAGTTCGGTCATAAAACCTTAAGGCATTCGGCTGCCCTGATTCAGGTTTATTGTTGGCTGTTCGTTGTCGCAACACAAGTGGACGGTTAACGTGTTTATGAGCTCTAACTGCGATTAATTTAATAGTATATTATAATTATTATATGCACGTACCGTTCGGCCTTGTCTTAGCGTTATTTATTGTTCGAATGGTAACGGAAAGGTCCGAGGAACTTTGACGAATTGTTTGGGTATTATCATATGTTCGTGATTTTATAGTAGATACAGTTATGGATACTTGTAAAATTAAGATGTGAGTGTCAGAGGTACAGTATGTAGGAATCAGTAGGTAGGAAGCTACTAATGATTTATTTCTGTAATAAATTTTAATTTTATAGACTGCGTGTTCTGCTCGGCTAAATGTTCTGTTAAGGAGTGGAAAGCACTTGCTAACTAAAACATGATATTTAATATGTGAGTCTCCTTTAGTCCCAAATTGGGATTAAAAGATTGGGACTCCCAATCTTGTTTAATATATCACTTTCATTTTCCTCACATTTTTCCTTGATATGTGATGCCTTTGCAATTGCTATATGGTAAGAATTATGCTAATCACAGCCTTCACTCATTACTGGTTAAGTGTCATTTGGAATATTATAAAGCATGGTTTAGTTTTAAAAATAGGTAGTTAAAATTGAGAACTCAACTATTTGGAAGGTAACGATATTCACAAGAGCTTTAAACGTATAAAATATTTGTAAAATTTGTTGTGCTTATAATGGGAATGCTGAACAATTATCTCCAAAAATGTCATACTAACTGCCCGAAGGTCAAGTAAAATAATTTGTTTAAAATGTAGGACACCGAAGAACGAAACAAATTTAAAATCTGAAACTGTTTCAAGGATTCTGCTACAAATTGCGTTGCAACAAATGAGTTTCGCAATTATTATAACATTATTATGGTTAACAGAACAAAAGTGCAATGGAGACGAAAACTTGAGATGTCGTAAATTTTGTCAAATTATAGAGGTGCGATGCACCTAATTCTAGAGTATGCGCTACGCAGGAGTTTTCTATTAGTGAGTGTGGTTTTGAGTAGATTGCTGTGTGATAAGCGCAGCGATTTAATTAGTGTTCAAGGTTATCTCTCTAACCACAAGACGTAAAGCTAAAGATGAGTTTTCAAAACTTACAAGGTATCACTCCATATGAATTAAAATGGTTGTGTGACTTTTTTTACTTTTTTAATTTCTTGACAGACAGAAATCATTCTCTTCTCTTCTTGTGTTTACAACTTGCACGTTTTGGGTGTTGATTTTTGACAAATACCATAAGTAAAGAGCTAGCACCATGAGTATTCTGAATCATGCTATCGAAGTTTTCTTAATTTCTGTCCAATATACAAAACTCAGAGATGACGTGATGAGAGCTCTCCACAGACACGATCAACTCACTTGGCAGATCTCCAATTGCCAGAGCAGCATTTAAATCTAGAACTAAGTCTTGGTACATCTTTGTAGACGGCATTTTTCTTTCCGCCCCTCTCATCACCAAGCCCATAGCAAGCACAGGACAACATTCCTACGTTGACCGCAGCCGCCACACGCTCGCGCAAAATTAATCACAATTATGTGACAGCCGCGGGAGGGGGCGAGAGTGTGATTGAGCCATAAGGTGCTTTGATAGAGATGAGCTATGACATACATTATGTTAAATTTTATATTTTAAAAAATTTGAATGTTATTTATGTGCACACAACTCATGACTGTTAAGCTCATGGTAGTAGCTTCCTAATCAGTAGTAGGAATATTGTACACTTTCAGCCAATGTACAACAACCGAAAAAACGCGCTAGACTAATAAGCGATGTACACTGACGAACTAATCGTATGAACCAACAGCGCAGTCAATGTCAAACTGACCAATAAAGATTGTGCTCACTACACATGCACTATAGCTGATCTGGAAGACAATTTCGCTCATCCTTTTTAATAGTAACTGAGTAGTCGCATGCCGGCCGTGGTCACTGCAGCCCATGGCCGCCCACATTGGATGTGAGAAAATAGAAAAGAAATTCCAACTCTGAGGCTGTATGTGGGTGGTGCTACTCCTAAGGACTAAGATGTTCGTCTAACCCCGCCATCCATACTCCCCAGCCGAAACACAGACATGAAGAACATGCTGCTTTACGACAGGTAAAGAAGCTGGCGGTAAGGCTATGGGTAGTAGCTCTACTATGGCTCTATTACCTAAAGAATTGGCCTATTGAAGTAGTCTTATAATTTTTATATTTTATTCTTCATAATATTTAAAACGGAATCAAGAACTCGACAAACTAGAATCTCAAAATAAAACAATTATTAAGTTCGGAGCCATAATCTTTGCAAACCTGAAGTACAAAATCATTAAAAACAAATTAATTTCAGCTAATAAACAGTTATTTACAAAGTAGACCTAAACTTGTTCATAGAGGGAATCCATAAACAATCGCCTACGCCGCGATTACAGCTTTATCATTAGCGGGCGAGCATTGGGTATAAAATAAGTGGAACATGGTATTATCTCGTAATATCCGCGCTCCCCGAGCGATATTATATCATCCTAGTAGGTGCAACCTGTGTGTTAGGTGTGGGGTACAGTAGGCGGTGTTAGACTAACGGTTAGTGTGCAGGCTATTGCTTCAACTCTTTTGCTACAACCAGCCGTTTTTCACAGGGTTCGAAAAGAAGACTTCCTTGTTGATCACTTATAATCTGCTTGTTTGCCTGTTTGTTTGATTTTCTTTAAAGAAAGTTCGTCAAGCTTGGAGAAACTCCTTTATAACCTAGGGAAAAGTCCGACAAATTCGGGGAAGAAAATATAATATGATAGTACGATAATATGTATTGGCTTTATAAGAGACACCATAAGAATCTAGTCCGTAACAGTCTGATAATACTTCTTGACCCAGCAATGATGCTAGCCTCTTATTGCAAAAAATGTGCTTCTAAAATCACTTCGGGGACCATATGGGATCTATCAAGAACCGACATAGCTCTCAAAGATTAGTGGCAATGGGCTGGCCACATCGTTCGAAGGATTGACAACCGATGGGGAAGAAAGATCCCCGATTGGCCACCGCGTTTGGGTAAAGGGAGCACAAGCGGCCCTCCAACCAGATGGATTAATGATCTGAACAAGAAGGGCGGGATACCGTTGGATTCAAAGGGCCTAGCACCGGGCGGCGTCAATTAGGGGAGGCCTATATTCAGCAGTGGACTACCAAGGGCTGAAAGAAAGGAAGGGATCTCTTGACATCAGGCATAAAATGGGCTGCAATTATCACTTAACGACTTATAGCTTTCATGATCTTTTGCTATTCCTATGATAGTTGCCCCAAATTAGTTGTAGTACCTATAAGTACCCCTTTTAGTACCTATAACAAACATATAATCCTTAATATATGTTATGGTCTCGGTAGATCGCAGCTCGTGGCTCGTACCAGCACAGATAACAATGCCGCAGAGATTGTCTGAAAGTGGATTTCATTAGAGCACGCGGAAGCTGCGCGAGTGATTCATCTCGAATGTGGGCCGCGGGGCGGGGCTCGTACCACATGTTTACTGTAGATAAGTCTTAATACCAAAATTGCGCACTAAGGACCGTAATCAGAAATTGAAAATCGAGTCTTACATTCTTATAGGCATTCTTAAGGAAAGCCGAACTGCCGAAATAAGAAAAGGAAATTATAAAAATGAATCTTCACTATTTATGTTTTCTAATTTACGTCCATAACAATAACATCTAACCACTTACCTACAGCACCATTAAGTGATAATTATGTATTTTATTGTTTCATCGGAATTTTGAGGGTAGGTACTACCTTATTCTTTAGACGGAACAAAATAGTTAAGCAGAATTTGGATATCTATGGTCCTGAGGGATCAAGTCCCCTAGGTCCATTGAGCGCAGAGAGGAACACTATTGTGATTTAGCTGGCAGGAGTCCATCACCTTTGTTGAAGCTGAAGATCCAACAGAAGCGCGCATTTAATTCGCCACTAGTGGTCACCCATCCAGGTACAGACCGCCGACGTTTCTTAACTTTTTCGATCGCTTGCGGTACTCAAGCAGTGGGGTATTGCGTATTTTTACTAATATCAAATAAGATATCCTACAGATTTGCGACTTCTACTTATATTTACAAATAATTTACCATAATAGGTATATAGGTATTAAATTTATTGTAAAATGATTTTATTAATACAACTTTACTAATGTTGTAGTCATTCATTCTGTTTGACGGCGCAAATTGATGTTACAACCCGACTAAAAGGCACCAGAACACCATCGATTATTCTTATTTATCGATTAAATTCCAACAAATTGACGACTCGCAACGGGGCATCGCGAATTCTAACATAAATCGATATTTTAATCGGATAACTGAATTGAATGTTTGTCGCGGCGATCACGAGACCATCGTGATCGGTTTTAATATCTTTGCCATGTTACTCTAACCTTTAAATAAGACAGAATAAACTTTAATACAACGCAGTAGAGTTCAATTTTGATTGCAGGTGATGTTTGCTGAGATGATCGCGATTTAAATCGCCGAAATCAGCAATAGACTTTATGGGTGTAGATTTAGAGTTCATTTTGCGGCGTGTTCGTTATCAGTAGAGGTAAGGTGTAGGTTGGTGTGGGTTCGAGTCCCGTGACGTGTATATTTATCGGCGCTCGCCAGCTACACGGGGACTAGCGCGAGTGTGACCTACATGTGGCGAGGGCCGGCTCCTTACTACGAAGTACGAATCTCTATTTAATTTTGCACAAAAGTGCTCCATAATTCTATTAGTTCTTGAAAAGCGCCCCACACATTTTACACAATTATACTATTTAATTTATTGTTTATTAATTGATTTCTAGAATAAAGATTTATTTACTACTTTTTAGTTGATTCTATAAAATAACATTTGATACAATTTTCGTTTGTCTGTCTGTTTGTTCTGGCTAACCTCTGGAATGGCTGGACCGATTTTGACGGGGCCTTCACTGGCAGTTAGCTGATGTAATAAGGAGTATCTTAGGCTACTTAGAACTCCACACGGACGAAGTCGCGGGCTTAGCTAGTAACTAAATAAAACAATTCGTCGCAATGAGCCCTGACTCTAGCTATCGGCGATCACGAGCACAATGTTCGCTTATTAACGCCGCAGCGGCGATATATCACGCCTCACACATCCACTCCACTACACCCACACACTGACATTGTTCTAGAAGTCTCTAGATATCTCAATACATTGTAACAGGCGGAACGAAGAACGAAGAACGCTTTACGAAGGGTTAAGATACAGCGTAAGTTTATTGAAAAGGCAACATTAAAATATGCGGCAGATAGTGCAAAAAAAAGTTTTATAAAATTCTAAATTAGTTTAAATTAGATCTCAAACGTATGGTAGTCAATTGTGCGTTTGACATAACTGTAACACTTAAAACGTTTTCATTGTACCAGTTTAAAAAAACCGGGATTTGAGCATTGCAGTTTCTAGAAAATGTACCGGGAAGTACAAAACAATTTGTCTCTTAAAAGTTATACATAACATTTGTTTCCTTTTCATTTGTGGCTTTTGCTCAGCTTAGCAATCGATCTATCCAACATCCTGGCAACCAAACGTGACTCGTCGCCCATTAACCCGTTCGCCCTTCAGTAGAACTATGTGTAACGTATGATTAAGCACACACTGCCCTCAGCATACAGTTCTAAGTGCGGCCCACCGGAGATGCGCTTCTAACAACCAATTTGCCCATTATGTGTTTAGTGCTTAGTCCTACAAGAAACTTGACTGATAACAGGGACGGGCTTAACACGAGGTCGGGTGTATTTGCATGGTTTACTCAGAATTAAGCGGTGATAGCCCAGTGGCTTAGAATTCGACCTCGAATCGAGGGGTCCGGGTTCGAATCCCAGTGGCACGCACCGATGACTTTGTAATAAAAGTTATGTGCGATTTATGAAATTAAATATCACCTGCTGTTACGGTGAAGGAAAACATCGTGAGGAAACCTGCATGCCTGAGAGTTCACAAAAAAAAAATGTTCTCAAAGGCGAAGTCCACCAACCCGCCTAACTAAGTGGACTAAGGCCTACATCCTTCTCATTGTGAGAGGAGACCCGACCCTGTAGTGGGTCATTAATGGGTACTGACATGACATGACTCAGAATTACACACTGGTTCGTATGGAATACTTAAAGGCTAGCCGAGTTCTGAGATAGCTGCCTAGGATAGACAAAATCTAGTGTCAAAGTTGGCATAATTAGTCTTAGAAAGTAATTAGTCTTAGGCATAAAAAGTCTTGGATAGCAAACATCATACGAAAGCATATTATATGCTTCATGACCGCTTGAATGTTGCTATTTTTAAAAATATTTCGGTTTTAGCTAAGGTCACTGTGACACCAAACAGTAATTACTTTTCTACTAAAACGACTACTTGTTTGAATTTATCAATTTAGAAAAAAGTTGTCTAAGTTTTCTTAGCTTTCTATTAGCAGTCATTTAGTTATCATAAATTTTATGTAATTTGTGTCACTTGAGGATGACATACCAAAAAGAAGTAAAAAAAAATAAAATAAAAAAAAATATTGACGAATTGAGAACCTTCTTCCTCCTTTTTTGTCTTCGGTCAAAAATTACACTGACTTAAAAATTTGTAAAGTTTCAACAAAAGTTTCAACAACAACAGGAAACGATCCAAATTCCGTCATTTAAAATGTTAATCTGCACTTGTTTCAAGAGGCTAGCGAGACCATTTATTAAATTAAAGTAACTGTTCCCTGATTGTTGTGATCATACGTTGTTCATTTAGGACTCATTAGAGGACGCGTGAGATGGCTTCTAATCACCGGTTATCTGCTAATCTCGATTAATGGCCGCTGATCGCAGTTAATTTGAGCACTTGATTGTACGAGTACATCGAACGGAATGTGGGCTTTTTCTTCTAAAAGATAGGATTTTATAGTGTTTATGTGGACTGGAACTTCGTTGTCTTGATTTTATTTAGTTTTGGTCATTGGTTCATTTGGTGTGAAATAATTTGTGAATACATCGCCAAAACATGTTAAGGAGTTGTGTTCAATTGAATAGAAATAAAATTTCTAATTCAATGCTATTGACTTTATGTCAAACTGTTTGCAGTTTAAATGTGTGAGATATAAAATATAATAAGCCACAAAATTATCACGAGCCAAATTATTTATTATGTTAATCGTGTAAATAAACGTTTTTGTCATTGTCTCTATCGATGTTCCAGTGTAAGCTGGACCGCACAGTGTGTATATCTTTGTGCGGCAAGTAGGAAGTGATTTATTTGGAGCGCGCGCCGTATATCTGACGCTCGTCATCCGCAAGCTCACCGATGAGATATAGCGGTCACTTAACGAGAATTGTTCTGTGTGATTTGTTAATAGCCTTCTGGATGTTTCTAGATTCTTCCGATTTCTTTGTTTCCACGTTATTTTAATTAGCGATAGAAAGACATGAAAGTGACTCATTAATACTCTTGATTTACGCTTTAAAATTGAGGATTAGATGATCGTCTCAAATAGAATAAGTATCTCCTCCAAAGGAACACGTTAGCGTCCCTAGGTTGCAGTGAGCACTTAACATCATCTGTATGGTAATAAATGGGTACTTTAAAATTCTTGAGATTTCTACAAGATAAGTTAGAATTTCTGTAGGTAATTTCTTTACATAAATTTAACTGCAACAGGCTAGTTTCTAGGATCTTTTTATTCTACTTTCAGTATAAGCTGGACCGCACAGTGTGTAGGTATATCATTGGACGGCAAGTAGGAAGTGATTTATTTGGAGCGCGCGCCGTATATCTGACGCTCGTGATCCGCTGACCATTTACAGGCGGATTGTGCTCACCGATGAGATATAGCGCTCACTTCACGCGAACATTAGTAGGTATCCCATATTTTGTTAGATTTTAAAAATTCAGTGATGTGTTAATGACTGATTTTTTCACAGTTACACAGATTTTTGTAACTTGTTTTAAATGTGTAAATTTTAGCCCTTCATAATGACTATTTTCTTTGAAGCATTTATTTTAACTGCTAATGACAGTTACAGTGCAACATGAAATCCTTTTTGTATTGATGCTGATATAAAATTTAATTCCAATTCCCAAAAGAAGAAGAAATAAGTTTGTTCTATTTTCCACACTCCGCAAGACTCTTTCTAGTTATATTTTGTGAGTGTACTCATATGTAATAATTTTGGTAAGTTGAATAGCTTTTAGCTTGATGGTGTCGTGACATTGGGGATGTCAAAATGAAAAAAATAAGTTTACATTTTTTCACACATTTTTTTCTGGTTTTCCATAGTTAAAACATATTTTCTGAAACAAATAAACACATTAACAGTAGCGGTACTCCCGCAGTACTGTTCGGTGACAGACGATGAACGATCGGCCCGAGATCGCGAGTCGATAGCAAAGTAGCCGACAAGTCGTGTAGCTGTCGTGTGCGGTCTGTCGGTAGCTTATTAATTTTATTAATCCAACCATACAACTTGTAGCTATACATACGTGTATGTAAGTGCTACACGCGTGGTCGTGGTGCTTTCTTTAGGTCTTGTCTGCAAATTTCTTCTATTTGGTGTCTATTAAAAAAAATATGACAAGTGGCTATGAAATATTTTGGACAGTTTGGGCTGCTTGTGATTTGGACATTAAGAGTTGGTCTTATTCACTAAACTTAAATGCAATTGGAAAAAAAAATCTGTTTCTTAGTACCAATTCTGTACCTACCATTTGAAATATCTCTCAAAAATTTTCAGACTTTACACACGGACACGTGCTATGAATTTTGCACTTTTTATACTTCCTAAATTATAATTCCGAGTTATGTTGGACTCGAAATAATCATTTTCCTCTAGCATAATTATCATCGGGATTAGAGCTAGACATCGCTGGCGGTCCACTCTAGAAGAGGTGATTCATAATTTCATATAATCACGGGCAATACCGATTTCGCCATACTTTTAACGGTACCCGCCTTCGACCTTGTGTACGTGGCTAGGTACACTCGCGAACAATGCGCTCGTCAGCAGCGCGATTGTACTCGCATTATTTATAGCCTATTATCGGCTAATGCCCACCAGCCGGATGCAACAGATGCACTTGTGAAGGTAACTGTACAATGGTGGGCGGGGCCACTTATTAGTTTCAGAGCGTGTATGTGTAATAATGAGTTGTTTTAGCTTGAATAGTTTTGGTGATGGGGTAAACCGTTTGTCTTTATGTCTGGTCTTAATTCTTCACATCTAATGCTAATTGCTTTTAAAGCAATATTGAAATAAATATAATTGGTAGGTAAATACTTATCATGTATTTGTATTTTTTCCTTAAAATAAGTTTTGGGTCTCCTTCACCTATACCACAGCCTATATATATAAGTAAATACTATAATAATTTAAGTCTACTAAAGAGAACCTTCGAAGTAAGGCAGCCGTCACACTAACGACGCTCGCCACATTTCACTCGCAGTAATTGCGTGTGGCAACTGCGACAACTTTATCTGAATGTCGCGCGCCACTGATGTCGCCTTCCATGCATTATGCGCGCTAAGAGACACTTCCTGACTCCTCCTGGAAGCGTGAAGCTTGTGATTCGTTTAAGAGCTGTCCTGGTTATAAAATTGAAATATTTAATTTGTGACGACGGAATTAATTCTTAGGAAATAAAAAAAAATATGAAAATGAAAGTTGCGACCTCCAGTAAAGATTCACTCTTTTTTCTTTTTTAAATTTTAAACACTTTTCATGGGGTCAAAATCAGCTCAACCCTAAAATGACCATAGATCTGATTTTGATATAAGTAGGTATATTATCTGAAAAAGGGGAATGGAATTGATCAAAATACCCTGTAAAACCATATCTAACCTACATTCGTGGAAATAAACGTTTTCTTTCTAACTAGATGTATTAGCTTTATGTATCCAGTAACCCATTAATGACCCACTACAGGGTCGGGTTTCCTTCTCGTAATGAGAGGGATGTAGGCCTTAGTCCACCACGCTGGCCTACTGCGGGTTGGTGGACTTCACAAACCTTTGAGAACATTTTTTTTGTGAAGTCTCAGGCGTGCAGGTTTCCTCATGATGTTTTCCTTCACCGTAACATCAGGTGATATTTAATTTTATATTATTTTATTAAGCGCACCTAACTTTTTTACAAAGTCATTGGTGCGTGTCACTGGGATTCGAACCCGGACCCCTCGATTCGAGGTCGAATTCTAAGCCACAGGGCTATCACCGCTGTGTAGCTTTATGTATATCACCTATAAATTATATATTTTAATTAAGTTATATAATATTCAGGCCGGGATTGGAAGCGTGCACGCAGGCGCATTGGATCGTGCAGGAGCACTCATTGCATGCACGCTTTCGACATCACTTTACACTCAAAATCACTATTTAAAGGATATATGAACTGTTAGTTCTAGAGTAGGTACCTACTACTAGTTAGTAAAGTTGGGTTCAATTTAACTTTAATCAGATGCTAAACTAAACCCACATTGTCATTGTTTTATCAAAAGAAGGAAAGAGAAAAGAAGATCGTATTATCATTGGAAATGTGACAAAAAAAAACATGAAGATAATCGGACTCTATGAATAAATTGTTAACCAAACCCACTGATTCCTATCCAAAGAAAGAAACAGAAATGCATATGCAATTTCAAATGACATATTGTTCAAATTCGCTTAATTTTTTCATAAGTAATAGGTCTTTATTTCTAACGGTTATGCAATAGGTACTCGAAGTATTTAATATTGCAAATATTATTTCATTAAAACATACCATAAAATGTTTCAAGGCTTGTGAAAAATTCCGCACGTGCTATTTATTATTCAAGATTTCAAAAACAATCGAATTCCTTGTCTGAAACAGAATGCGCAAATAAAAAAGCCTGTAAATTCAAATTCAGAACCCCAAACGTAGAATTAAATCACACGTCACCAAAACCTCGGCGTGACAGATACGTCACGCGTGCGACGAACCATCCATCACTCGGTGTGTTAACAGCCTTACCAACTGCATTTTGCCGTGTAGAACACCCTTATTGCTTTAAGACAAAGTTCATTTTGCTTTAAAAAGATGACAATGAACTGTTGTTACGTAAGTATGTTAACAAAATTCCTGTGCGGTGCTATCAACACTTATGTCAACGGAACAAGGTTTAAATTAGCGTGTTTTTGTGGATCCCTAAATTTGTTTGTTGGTATGCGGATTTAAGCGTCATACGTTCGGGGGTTGGCGAAACGTAAAATTGCGTATAACTTTATTTTTTAACCGCGAGATTGACGACTTAAGCGTCACGTGAAATGTAATATTTCATCCGATAGCACTTATCTGGTTAAGGTTTATTGGATGACGATGAATATAATGGGTCTATTTAATTTAATTCTAAAATTATTTTGGATTTATAGTAACTTGATTGGTTAGGTTTATTATATGTTTATAAATTTGACACGCAACGTCCCTGTGTACACGTCGTTTGTCTATGTATGTATGTCAAAGTAAACAAACTTATAGTAGTGTGTGTGGCGTTTTTGTTATGAATTTCATGTTTATCTTCTCTATATTAACTTTAATTGTGCCATAGCTATAAATTTTACCCCAATTTTCCGCTTCACGTATTAATTTATAAGATTACGGTTTTTCAAAAGCTGAAAAGAGTATGCAAGTATTTGATGTAAAGTGACCATTGTAAGTATGTACATACTTACTTAATATAATACTTTTAATGCTTAAAAGGCGCCTCCTGCCACTAACTAATGTACAAAATGTTGTTTACGAAATAAAGTTTTATTATTATTATTACTTACGTCCTAACTGTCGCAGTTGATGTCCAGAAAATTTATAAGTGTTTTTCGAATAGGTTGCAATGGCATTAGTAAATGACAACACAGGTCACCTGATCACTGCACTGGTCACTGCAACCCAATCATCATAATACCTTACCTAAAGGCATGGAGCCTTGTCTGAAGTCGCGTTGGAAGTATAGATGGGTTGTTACTAGGTAGACGCGAATTTCTAGCGACCGCGTAGCTAGAAATTGCTAGAAACAGTGTATTTTATTGGTCTGTTCCTCAGAATGAAAGATTAATAAGTATATTGGCCTCAAATTAATTTCTCCGGCAATTTTACTTCTGACACGTTATATAATTATTTTGTATACATAAATAGCAAAAATGTTGTTAATGAATTGAATAAAATGAAAAAACTTGTTTCGCTAGTTTCCTTAGTACACTCAATCTGACTTTAATGCTAATAGACACACAGATACTTTTGTACCTATATTTCGAGAAAGAAGAAACGTACAATTTTATAAACCCGTTACTGATTTATTACGTCCGCCCCATAGCTTTGTGCTGAAACTACAAAAACTTAGTCAAAATGTCATAATAGTTTATGTGAACGCGCTATATCGATCATGAGCTCTGAAATACGTACTCTAACTTGCACTTGTCAGATTTGCAGGTGACCATAACCTTTTTGAGGGCTAATTCGTATCGCAGGTAACCTTACTTCCCGGGCTATTTCAAATGGAACTCAAACTCATCTATACATTTCAGTTCTGTGCAAAATAGGTATGCGTTAATAACAAAACAGCCTCACTTCAAACGGCACCGATAGAATCTATAACGTGCAGCGGTATTGATTAAAAAAGCAACATAAATTAGCGAATCGGGAGGAGGGTGGTTTGGTTGTTGTCAAAAAACTTTTATAAGTGTTTATGTGTACGCGCCCCCCCTTCCCCCGCCTGCTGACACCCTTTCGCGGGCCCACATTCGTATAAAGCGCCCGGGTACAGACGCAAGCCGTGTTGGAACGTCTTGGAAGACAACAATAACGAACACAATTTAAAATTTTATAATAATTTAAGACAAATTAAAATTCATTTTTGAAGTGATAATTTCTTATGGGAGGGTAAACCGTTACGAAGCGGTTTTACGCCTTGCGGCGTCTCTCTGTCTGGTAACTATGGAAACTGACAAAAGAAATTCATAAATAATAAGTTTATTTTGTTATAGAAAAAAGCTAAATATTATAATTAATTAATTATTGTGATCTTGGATTCGACATCTCTATTATTAGCATTAAATGTCGTTTCTTTTCTTCCAGAGAAATTATAGTATATATAGAGATAATTTTTTTATCAGGCGACTTATAAAACTCTCCCACTTATAAAATGTTATAATTACCATTATAACAATAAGAAATTAAAACGAAAGAAGTCTTTTATTTACAACTGGGCTATATTAACACCCTCTCCAAAATTTACGATTATTAGTGCAAAACAACAACTACTAACCCCATAACGCAACGCATCCCCTGGACCTCCGCGCAAAACGCCGTTCGTCTGTACACTGACATACAAGTACATGTAAATTAAACACCACCGCACACAGACACGCACACAAATAAAAACGTAAAGAAACACCGCGAGAGGAAGAATGTATTAAGAAAGCGCGAGCGAGACGGACTACTAATTAACACCCTACACCAGAGCGAGACGGCGACACCCAACACGCTAATTAAGAATACAAGAAGAAAGACGCTTTATGTACGCTTCGGGTTCTTGTGTGTGCGTGGTGCCTTTGCATGTGTTGCCTATTTCACTGTTAACGCGCGTGTGTACTAGTGTAGGTGTTGTGTTATTAACTCATTATATGAAGAGTTAGCGAACATGTACATAAGACTTATTTACCGGTTAATTGAAAGCGGTTCTGATAAGGACTGCTAGAGACAGCGGGAATTTTCTGTTCGAGAGGGTTTTTTTATTTCAATGGAGTTAGGTGACGTTTTGCGGCTTCTTGGCTCATTTCGCATTGCTGGATTTCTTGGAGAAAGAAAAACGTCGGTTGAACTTCTTTCCGCTAATGATGGTGGTGAAATATCGGATCACAGTTCAGTAAGTACAACAATCTTATGTAACAAAAGTTAATTGATTACTAGAAATAATATGCTTTGCCATTCTTCTTAAAAGTAGGTACCTATTGAGAACCTGTTCTTCTTAGCCGTTATACTTTTGACAGAGTGGTCGTGGTCGTCTCTTGAATGTTTGTAGCACACTTTACTACTCGTCGCCACTCATCCCGAACTGCCGCTTTCCTTATGCGCTCATTACCTTGAGTTTGAGAACCTCTTACCCCGTGTCTAATTGCCATGTCGCGCAAAAGTTGGTCAAACGGCAACGTCATTGCATACATTCTGTCGCATGGCAGTGTTTATTTCAAATTGGACAGCTCAATTCAAAGCCCGGTGTTTAAATTTTGGGGTGTTGGTTGGTCGGTCGGTTATGTCCGCCAATAGGACATGGGGTTACTAAATGTTGCCATATTTTCTTAAACCCTACAACAATGATAAATTTATTTCTGTGCACCTTATTTTACCCTAGACCTAATATTAATTTTATATTTCGTTCATCTGTAAAAGAATAATCAAAAGAGCGTAGTTTTCATTTAACGAAATCAATAGGCGACCATGGTCACCTACTTACATGATCACGTGATTTCTAGGAATTTCCGATAAAAAACCCCAAAACACACACACCTACTATCTACGTTACATCGAAGGCAAAAAATTGAAATTAAAAACAACAAAAGTCCACAAACTTGTCTCCAAGCTTAAATTACATACTGTAACTTTCCGTCGTTTCCTATACGACATCCAAAGTTTGTTCAAAGTTCCAAGTTAGGTAACCGACAATGGAAGGCGGGCGGGTTATTTTTACGTCGCGATGTTAGTCAAAATACACGAAAACTAGCTGTCACTTTTGACAGTTGTTCGCCCGTGTTGAATAATTACGTTAAGTAGTCATATCACTACGTCCTTACTTATTATAATTATATATATTTATATTATACAATTATAAATGCGAAAGTTGTTGAAGAGAATGTTTGCTACTCTTTTATGCAAAAATGGCTGAACAGATTTGGATGAAACTTGGTAGACAGGTTGATTATGTCCAGGATCAACATATACGATACTTTTGATCCCCCTCTTGGTAAAATTCTCAGGTCAACGTGGGCGAAGTCACGGGCGGATGTTAGTAATTTTGTAATTTCTCTAAAGTAAGACGTACTGTAAGACGGAATTTGGAGCTCGTAAGCGGTAACTGCAGATGGCTGAAGCTACGGCTTTCACAGTCAATTCAGGTGCTAGGACTGGTCAAAGGCAATGAACTAAATAAGAACTGTGGCCGACCATGAACACTATCGCCCAAGTATACGTATAGGTAACGTGTGTCATTAGTATGGGAAGTTGCATCATCTGTAACAGCAAAATAATTAAACCATAGTTTTCATGAGATACTGAGGGCATTGACCTGAACAAAGACACATTAATGATCGCTACAGCCAACAAAATCTTATCTCGCGACTCACATTTATTTGTTTAAGCTCTCAATGCGGACGAGTGAAACAGCCTGTGTGTATCGAATTATACAAACCGCTGTAACTGGAACAAAATTTCATTGAAAATTGAACTTTATTTTAAGTTTTTATAAGGTTGGAATTCGGGTGACATTGTCAAAAGGATATACAACTTGTATAGACTATCCGTCTTGCTCGGAAAAAGCGTGTAAGAAAGCAAAGAATGGCGGAAGAAAGGGGACGGGTAGGAGATATGTCTCAGAGTGGTGATGAATTAAATTTTTAGAGGGTGGTTAGGGGGCTCCAGCCGGGTTGTCTAATTTGTATTAATTGTACCTTCGAACGGGTTCGTTATCAAATGCCTATCAGCGGCCGGTCCTTGGAAGTTTTCCGTTTCTGTTAGGTTGGTAATGTTTACTTTGCATTTTCACACAAAGAAATGGAAGAGGTTTTTTATATACTTATGGAAGGTTTTTTAATGTTAGGTTTTGGCTTGCGATATGGCGACCCTCCACGGGTATACCTACTTCAATAGAAACATGGTAGTTTTTAAATTAAGGATTATTTACTAACTAGGTTAATGCGGGTTGGTGGACTTCACATGCTTATGAGAACATTTTTTTTGCGAACGCTCACGTTTTCCTTCACCGTTACAGCAGGTGATATTTTATTTTATAAAGCGCAGATAACTTTTTTTACAAAGTGCCAATGATTTTTGCGTGCCACTGGGACTCGAACCCGGACCCCTCGATTCGAAGTCGAATTCTAAGCCACCGGGCTATCACCGCTCCATTTTTCAGTTATTTTACTAAAATTTAAAGTAACGATGGCGTTCCCAGCGTTAGCCTGATGAAACTCGGTTAAAATATCGAAAACCGATTCTACCCTCCAAATATTGGATTTTCAAAAATTTATGAAACGCGTTTAAATTATGACCACATTAGCGTGTAATTCTGTGCGTTCAGTGTTGCCGCTAAGTTGGAAACAAATTATCGGTCTTCGTTTTAATTTCATCAAAAATGGGTTTATCTTTTTGAGTTCTGACTCAATCAGTCTCTGAGCTTATTCAAAAAAAGGCTGATTAGAGGGTCAAAAATAACATTGATTTTCTGACCCTCTGTTGACTATGATGTTTAGGTATGTGTATTACCTATATAACCGTAATTTTAGAACTGAAGAAAGAGAATATGATCAGATACATTTGAGAGCTTAAAGCACTAGGTACCGTTACTAAAAGTCTACTGATCATTAAAATTTACAATTAATCAGCTCATTCTTTTTGGCGGCATACAAATTTTTTGTACATGAAGGCATGACGTTGTACGAGTAGCTGTTCTAGTAAGAGATTCGTGAGACAAAAATAGATATCAGGAACGTCACCAACATTTTGTTTCAGGCTTTACCGTTACGTGTTTTTACTGGCCATAAAATGGAAGCGCGGCCATATTTAATTGCCGAAGCTTTAAAACGTTATGCGTAGGTATTACGTATGTTTATTTTGATCAGCCCTTTAGGTAAGTATCCTACCTTAGTTTGGTGAAGCCTCGATGTTATCATCTCTCTATTAAGATACTTTATACTGTTAGGTCTTTAGGTCTTATATGAAAGGAGTGATTCTTAAAATCCCAATCGAAATTTTATTTCAGGATAAGAAGATCAGAGTGTGTGTGCTACCTTTTCATGAGGTCTTAGATGAACAGCTTATATCTACGGAAAACTCATTTCCTCCATCGAAAGTCGAAACAAAAGACAAAACTGAATTACAAGTTAAAAGATAAGCGTTAACCTCCCCAGGTCTGCTGTTGTAACTATCACCTATAAATCGCAGAAAAATCCAAAATTAAATTGTTTTACACTGAGATACTCAGCTGAAACTTTTTATCTTGCACCTACATAAGTTATGAAACGATTGAGAGAAAACTGTAGAAGAATTCTACAGTTTTCTCTCAAGGATCTCTGATTTTTGGTCCTTCAGGAAGCACTTCCGTCATTATGTCCTTAGCCAATACAATAATGGCACCCCCGAGTGATGTGTACTCGTTGTCAGCAATTGTTTGTTTATTTGTATAATACCTAGTATACCTAGTCATAAAGTTAGAACCTGACATTGTAATTATTACCCTAAACATCAAATACCTAATCTGTTCGTTCCAGTAAAAACAAACTTACCTACAAATAATCTTACAACACAATAGATAAATAATCAAATAAATACACCAAAATTTCCATAGCAACTAACATTGTGTATTGGATTACTTTTTTAAGTAATTTTTCTTCCGCGCACAAATTGCGTATTAAAAAACTTGATCAACGAATGGGGCGCCCCGTGAATACTTCATTAGCATACATGTGTGCGTGATGCGTGCGGCTGCGGCTTGCGGTATGCGGCTGCGTTTGCTATTTGCGACTTGCGACTTTCTTGTTCGTTGCGTCTTCAATTTGGAGTACAACACAACAACGCTTCATGGCCAGTATTAACACATACAAGAAAAACATAAAAAGAAAAGTAAAAACAATGAAACGATGTACCTACTGAAAAAAGGTTTTTGATGAAATAATGCTTACTTTGCGTATTGCTTATAATGAAACTTATTATTTTAAAATTAGTGAACAAATTGTGCCACTAAGTACTAGTCTTTCAGCAAGAAGCTTTGTGTGTTTTATATCAGAATTTATTTTTTAAAGTACCCAATGAAATTCCTACCAATATCATGAGAATATTACATAATATAATATTATGATGAATTAATTATTTTTAATTTATGTTACACGAAATTTTGAATATTTTGTATATTTTCTTTCTAATTACTTTGTAATAGATAGGTACTATATTCACTAAAAATATGATGTTGGAATATCAGTCACTACAGAGAGTAGCCGTAATTTAATTTCTATTCCCAAGAGAATATCCTTATTTCGATTTTCAACAAATAGCACTTATCCATTTATCTATTTTCACTATTTTATTAAATTTTCCAACATAGCATATTTACGAGTATATTCTATATTTATTTTTAAAACATCGCTCCTAACCTTTCGGCCTATCAAGTGACGCGTAACGCATGACGCAAGCCGCATCGCCATAATTCGTATTAGCTGGCAGGGTTGTGCTCAAGGGGGGTTTAATTTTTGGGGGTTCTTTAATGACACTTCTTTGCATCGATTTTACGTTTTTCGAGGGTTAGTCTTTTGTTTTGAGATATCGATTCTCGAGTTTTTTTATTTACATAGTGCACACGTGACTCGTGTGGGGGTTTAGAATCGTTGAATGTTATCGTTTTTGGGAGGAACTTGTTTTGATATTCGTTAGTTTTCTCGTAATAACTCATACAATATAAATATGGTTAGTAGTAACAAATTAAACTTTTTTTTTGTTTTTTTTTGTGTTCTTGAGACTTTTCTCTTAAAATTTTGATGAGAGGTCATCACCACTCTTTGCACAGTTACTTTAGCAACGAAATGGAAATGGTCACCTTGGACTTATTAATATCGATACTTCCGTCATGCTAGTTCAAGTTTAACGTAATATGCGAGCGATAGATTTACCTACATAAATAAATAACGCTTCACACTCTTATCGCCACACTAGGATTCCCTGTGTCGTGAGTGCCATGGACACACACAAGACAAGAGCACAACACACCCAGACCAGAAACAGAAATTCCAATTCATCATTCAAATCTCTGCTCTGTTGGATTCTCAGAATCGAACCCAGGACCTTACGCGCAGCGTACCGGTGTCCACTGCGCCACTTGGGTCGCCAGTAGACTGTCTTAAATGGGTTAAATAGACACGTATTCATGGACGACTTAGCTCCATATTGCTAACTTAACCTAACAATTTGTGTTTCCCGGCGGGATCGGCTCCTCTCAAACGAGAGGTTAACCTAACAGATTGGAGTTTTCCAAACTTTCCTACAGGTGTAAGATGGCATTGAAGTTAAAAAATATTAAAAGTCCTCCCACGTTACTTCATTTTCGTTTCACGCCAGTTTAACATTTTAGGTACGTTATTTTGTAACAAACCTTAGTAAGTATATTCTTAACTCATTGCTTCAATCAATGTCAAGAAAAGACACACACATACAAAAAAACAACCTGAAGCGATACAAGAAAGTCAAAAATTGCAAATTGCAAACACCAAACAAATTTTAATTTGCACCCCCGTATACCTACATGTGATGCGTAGGACGAAAGGCGATGAGTTTTAAAGTTTTTAAGGGTTCCAAAGATTGCGTGCCTTGATTACCCACCCCCGGGGGGCGCCACACACGAAACACTGCCCTCCCGGTCTTAAGGGGGAAAATTAAAAGTGTAAGACGCGGGCGAACGGTCTTGGTGGTTCCAAGACGTGCAGACTATGTTATTTATTTTTGTTCGTATTGGTTGTTGCTGAAAATAATGAAAAAAATTTCACTAAGTGAGAATCAAAACGGTGATAGCCCACTGGCTTAGAAATCGACCTCGGATCGAGGGGTTCGAATCTCAGTGGCACGCACGAATGACTGTAAAAAAAGTTATGTGCGCTTTATAAAACTAAATGTCACCTGCTGTTACGGTGAAGGAAAACATCGTGAGGAAACTTGCATGCCTGAGAGTTCAGAACAAAAAAATTGTTCTCAAAGTTGGCATGTGAAGTCCACCAACCCGCACTGGGCCTCTCATTGTGAGAGGAGACCCGACACTGTAGTGGGCCATTAATGGGTTACTGACATGGATGCGTGGCCATTTTAGAGCAAACAAAGTATCTTCCAAATGAACTACTCATACCTAATGACCCTGCTACTACTCAACTTAATTTTATAACTACATTCAACCTTTAAAACGCAACCTTTTGTAGTCAATACCGCGTTTCAATTTACACTGCGTTATAATAATTAATCCGAACAAATATTTTTACAACTGTTGAACACAATGAGCGCATTTAAAATTATCTCGAAATCTGAACTACTATTATTTAATGCGGCACGGTAATATTATAAAAGCTAGTTTTGAAATCTTAATACTCTATCTGTGAATAAGATGCAAAGCTTAAGATCAAAGGTGAATGAGATTAGTCCGATCTAGTTCAATACCTCAACTGATTCTACATTATAATCCTGTAGAGCTTATTACGTTAAACTTTACATTTATTTTTATTAGGAAAATGAAACTTACGATTTTGTTTGATTCATATTTAAAAATTAACCTCATAAATTTGTGTCTAGACGTATGAGTCAAATATAATTGGTTACTTAATACACTTATATCCCCAAACTGGGATTTCCTGTGTCGTGGGCATCATAGACATACACAAGGCAAGAATACACAACACACCAAAAACAGAAATTCAAATTCATTATTCAAATTTCTACTGTGATGGGAATCGAACGCAAGACCCTCCGCGCTGCGCACTGGTGTCTGAACCACTGCGCCACTGCTAATCACATCATGTTAATTGAGATAGGTATGTTACGGCCTTACGGCACACTCATATCTCACATTTGCAACTTTTTGCTCCCCGACGGATCATGTTGTACCAATCTAAGCTGTTTTATCACGTGTACTTATTGCAAACATTTTTTTAAAAAATGTGTGCGTCTAATGAAATCCTATTCAATTAGGTCAAGCCGCGTCAAAGCAACTTGATATTAAAATAACAAAACAGTCTTAAACATACAAAACTACAGTCGATTCAAGTTCACATCGAAACTCAAATCGACACGAACGCCTGAACATTCGCCTTAATCGGCGCGCCCCAAAATTAAAAACAAAACTCACACACCCACACCTACACACCAACACCCACATCTATAGCTTCACCTAATTATCGTCGCGGAGGGACTTTGCATAAGAAAGTATTGCTGCGTTTTACGACGCGTGTCGGCCACCCCCGCGGCCCAGATAAAAAATCTCCCATTTCCTTAATTCGTTTATCGGGGCTGGCGAGGCTTTGTCTCCGATCGATGGAGGCCTCAAATGAGCGAGGAACGTGACGCGAGTGTGTAACTTGAGGTGACGGTTAGCTAAGATTCGCTGATTTTTGGGCGGATTATCGTGTGATAGATAGATGGTGCCTGGGATGGGTAGGCGCGCAGGTAATTTTTTGGCTGTATGGATTTGTTTGAATCGATTTTGAAGAAAAAATTTATGTGTGTGTTAATTGGACCTCCAGTTGGTTATTAATACTGATGATGGTTGGATTAATAATAATTAAGTGGCCTATTCAATCTATCGCATGATATGATATGAGAAATACGGATTTTTAACTTGTGTTTCGGGAGGTAAAAAAGTTATTTAATGTTAGTCCTGAAATAGAAATTAAAAACGTTACTAAACTTAAAAGAAAATTAAAAGTCATTAAAGAAAATTAAAACCAAATTCATGCTTTTTAAATAAGTTAATCAAATGTTCAATACCTAGTTATAATAATATAAGTTTTAGAGCCATTTCGTACATAACATTGTTAATTCTGCAACTGCTTTACCGGCCTGACTATCTCAAACGAGAAACAACATTGTTTTGATTACATATTCAAATTATGTCCTAACAAATAAGAATGGTGTAAATTATTATCCTGTAAATGTATTAAATTTAATAACCTAGTCCAGGAACATATTTCAGAAATTTTGTTTTCGCAGAAAAGGGATATTTTTGTAGATATGCTAAGCAGGTGACCATATTATACAGGGTTACCCGTAAAACATGAGTAACCTCGCAGCACTAGGTAGCTAACACCATAAGCAACTTGTGTACTACGACTATACAGGTTGTTGGTCTCATAAGGTGATCAGATATAATTTATTTGTTCCTTTTATAAATTGGACAAAAAGAATCCCGAATCGTTGGGTTAGCTTAGGCTATCCACAGTAAGAAGGTACCAACTCCAAAAAGCTAAAATTTCCTTTATTCGTTCCATCTCTCGCCTTTCTGATATATTTAAAAAAACAATATTTAGTCAGTCATTCAGTCGTAGCTGGCAGTAATTTTCAGTACGTTTGAAATACCTAATAGACAAATATTAAGTCATCCAATATCAATCTAATCGCGTGTAAGCAAAATTAAAGGCGACGCGGGGTAACCGCGCGCCCCAAAAACAAACGGTGCAAAAGTCAATAAATTAAAACCGGGAACACATGTAGCTTGGATATAACTTAGTAATTAAGAAAGACATTAATCATGGATTGGCGACACGCCGAGTTTTCTACGCGCCTGATTGCGATTCTGACAAACTGCGGTATGACATGCGTTCGGTGGGGCAAGTAGAAACGATTTTCTTTTCGATTTAACATATAGCTTTCTGTGCATAAAAATTCACATTGTAAAATGTAGTGACTTCAAGGCAACTCAATCGCAATAGTAGAGATAAGAAATTACCAGATTTATTTAGCAGTACCTAATGATAGTATCTTTAAAAATAATCTAAACAACATTGATTAGGAATACACTGATGTTAATTTAATAACATTATTTTATGAGTAAATACAAGTCCTTAATATGTGCATGTACAAGTGCTATCATATTAAAACACTTTTAATGATAAAAATGAAACCATCATAGAGTTTAACCACTCCTCATAATTATTTACTTTTTTTATTATTCGTGTCCTTGTCTCAGCGTTTTACAATGATTTTTTTTAAATCAAAATTATTAGAAAATTATTATTTGCTCATGTTGCTAAGCGTTATTTAATTTAATTTCAAATACCATTTGAAGCACTTAAAATTCAGTAGGTAGGTCACAGTGTCGCTGCAACTTCCGTCATCGAAACCGTTAATATATCGAATGTCTTACAATAGCGATATTTATTCGCGCTAGGCCCACAAATATCGTACCGTGGAGGCTCTGCCTTACAATCGAGCCCTGCGATTGTCCGCGTAACTAATCTAGAATTGAATAGTTTATAATGAAGTCGGTTGTATTTGCATTAACTGGTCGATACGTTTCGGACACCTGCCGGCTATACTTGCCCCGGTATGATTGTTGCGGGTGATTAGTTAACTTGACTGTGTAATGGGATATCTATGTCATTTGTGATATATATATTATTTGACATGGCAATGGTTGACGAAAATGTTAAATCTTATTTTTTTAGTAAAACCATTGTACTTTGGAGTTCTGCCTTAATTTTATAAGCAAAGCCTTTGCTTGATGATGTGCCTAACCAACCACCCATGATAGATATAGTTAAATACTAATATTATATCTCACAATTTTAGGACTGATATTATGAAAGGTCTTTTTCGTCATTATCTTTGATCTTATTATGTCGATTACAACTAAGGAAAATGATTATAAGTTTCTTAAATAATTTTTTACTCATTGCAAAATAACGAAACATTTTCAAAATAAAGATCTTGACGTATCTTGCTTTCTTTACGTATTTTTATGTCACTAAGGAATGATACCATAGAAAACTTAATTTCACACACCTACCTGCCTACTCAAAAATTCTATTGTTATCGTCACAATATTTGCCCCAAACACCGGAATTTCCATATGAGCCCGTAATTTGGAGCCGTGGATTTTAAAAATAAAATAAAAAACGCCTATGAACTTTGCCTCGTTCACGCCTCGCATATTAAAGGGCAGATCGATGCTTGTCAAACAATAAATGTCACGTCCACTCCCTTATGTTAATTTACCAACAAATCTTATCGGTAACCCAACCGATTATAAACTGTATTCCCTGAGCAATAAGGTCGGGTGTCCCTGCAGTGGTTGTGTTGGGAATTCTTGCCGATTTTTCTTTGAGGTGAGAACGTTGCCCTAATTTTTCATGGAGGGAATGTTTTGCGATATTAAGACAAAGGTGGCCTGGCGTTGGCTTACAAATGTGTGTGTGCGAGTTTTGGAGCTAATTGTTGCTTGTTTGCATTATTTTGGCCTCTGTTTTGTCTTCGTTCGAAGCGGTGATAGCTCATGGCTTTACAATTCGGTGTTTTAAAGAATCGCATTAACAAGCATAGATGATTATCTTAGTTATGTGTGTCTAGTAATATTAAATGGCAAAAATCGGTGAAGGAAAACTGCGCACAACTTGTATCTGACAAACAAATAATAAAAGATTTTGAGTTTGTGACAATAGACTGCAGTGACTTTTAAAATTTAAAATCGAATTTATTTTCACCCTGCTCTCCTTCGTGTAACGCAGTTCAAAATATTTTATTTTAATTATAGAATAATTATTCCCAACTCCTTACTTCTGAGCCTTTATTTAATGATTTCCGGGAAAGAGTTATCTGAGTTTCCAATAAACATTTTCTTACCTTCTTGTCAGAGAGTTGTGCTGTTTAAAAGAACGATAATGTTTCTCGTTAATTATAATGGCTGCAGTATTAAGTTTACCAAAGACAAAACTTCGTTATGTGTTACACCCTTTAATGTTTTACCTACTACGATTGTTTGTTGACAGGATTCGGTAATTATAAGTTATTTGTGATTTTAAAACACAGTTTCGACAAGGTTTTTTATGCCGAATATTAAAGTAGGTTCTGCATACAAAAGAATCTAAGCGATTTAGATTGTTATCTAACCTAATTAGTAATAACGTAAGGTTATAAAATTTAATGTTACATACGTTAAAGAAACTAGTTGTTGTCATTTTGAAATATTGTTGTAATTACAGGAACATTTATGAATATAAAAAAAATTAAAAATATGCTTGCATTCAAGTTCTACGAATTTGATCAAAAATAAGCATTTTATTTTTTTATTCCAGTTTAGAGTGTTAAAAACCTGTATGTTCTCAACACTCAGGTGTGCACCCCCTGTGTGATCGTTTGTCGGAAATCGCTAAATCATCTCGACGAATGTGGAGCGTGTGTGCTGGATGAGCCACTCCAGATCGACGGCGAGGGGCGATTGTTCGATTGCACAATAGATATTTATGAGCTGTTAAATTTTTGGGTAAAATATTAAGAAATTGAATGAACAATTTTATAAATATTTTGACAGAACTTGTTCTGTGATAATCGATTTTTTTAGGAAATGTTAGGTATTGGTGAATATTAATATGTATTTATTAAAATTTTGGTGGCACTCACACTGTTTTACTACTGTTAAGCTACAAAACAACCTGTTTCGCCGTAACAGTTCGTAACAGGAGGAGACTGCAATCATTAAAAATAAGTAAGAAAGTGGTAAGAAATACTTCAAAGATTCCAAAACCTAACAATAAATTCTACCTAAATTATACATATACCTTACAATACATTTTATATTATAATTATTTACATTAGACTACAATATAAGCTTAGAGAACTGTTTGACTTCTGGGCAAGCTTTCGAGATAGAGCTACTTAATGGCTTACGGGGCATTACACCCTGACTTGCAGACCAAATTGCACCGACTGCGATTCGAACAATCTAGAAGATTAGTGGAGATGCTCTCAAGCTAATTCCTTTATGTATTAGTCTTGAGAACAAACATCGCAGCAGATAGGCGGTATATCCCAGAGTAAGAAAATCGTTCTAAGTTCTGAATATTTCCTTGGGCAGTAAGTAAGAGGAGTCTCCTTTCAGGAAGAAAGTGTAGTGCATTACAGTCCATTTTCTTATTTTTTTTCATTTTGGTAAACAATCTTGGCACTACTTTAGTTTATAAAAGAGTTTAAAAATGCTTTAAAATAAATTGTAGTTACTACAAATTAGTTTTAGTATTAAATGATTATTTGTTTTTAAATTGTTCAGGCTAGCCTAACATTTAAACAGAGACTGAATAGAAGAACCATATTATCTACTTCTTCCAAACAGTAATAACAAAAAGAAATTGATTACCTACCCACGACGAAAAAAGGAATTTATTACGAAGGAACTCGACAAAATTACGCCGGCACGCATTACCGTTCATAATCTCTTGTATCAGACATAATTTAACGAAAGAAACCCAGGAAAGATCCGCGGGGGACGCACAGACACACTTGTGTACACACATCTATACTTAGTAAGTTACACCCCAAATTAATAGCATCCTAACAAAAAATGCCCCCATCTTGCGGGGGTGGTAGGGGGTTCATTTGCATATATGTCTCCCTGGCACCCTAAGGAACGGGCGCGGATGTATTTTTAATTTCATTCTTATCCCTGTGCTTAAATCATGGACGCGCCCATGCGTGCTGGGGGGGCGCCCCCCACTGTGGCCGCTCGCTTGCGTCATACGTCGCTAACCACGTACAGGGTAAAAAGAAAAGAAATCTTAATAAGTTTGTTAGGGTGCGTGAGCTTAGCATGGATATGACCGCTTGGAAAGACGCCAGACTCGAAAATATTACTCCTTCCGTTATTTTCCTTATTCGCTCCGTAATTGATTTGGTGGGATTTCGTGGGCAGAGCGGGAAATGAATTCGCAGCTTATGCGAACGTCGATAAATTTACTCTTTTCGCAATAAAACAGTAGCGACTTTATACCGCGTACTCGCGGGACTTAAGGCCAGAACCAGAGAAGCGTTGAGTTCTAATTAGAACGCGTGTTAAGTAAAAATCTGTAACAGTTAGATTTTCTATATAGGTCAAGAAAAAGATCAATCAAAATTATCATAATTAATCTATATTTTATCAATGGAGCATTGCAGAGTAAATGCGTTTTTTCAGACTCCATTGGATTTTCAGTGACTAAAGTGACTAAAATGCATACCAGTATAATATAATCTACACTATAACCCAATTAATAGGCAAGATGATATAAATCTTCTAACATCGAGTATCTTGGGTCTTAGACATTTCTACGACTTATAGAGGAATGACGATTTACAATTAAAAGAAATTTGTAAATGTACTGTAGCTATAATCATATAATTAAGTGTTAAAAAGGTTATATAAATATTTAATTTTTTCATCTCCTATGCTTTTTTCCCAGCCAAAATAAGTGTATTAACTAAGAATTCGTCTTATCCACCCTAAGCCTTCCCGGAATTATAAGCAGCGACGTAAAAAACAAGCGTCGTCATTTTGGCGGGCAAATTTCGCGGAAGTTCTCCATTCTTCCTTACATCATGGTAATGTTCTCCGGTCTCATTCGGTCATGTATTTGTGTATGTCACTAACGACTCCATGCTAATGTTGTTTGTGTCAAACTTACCTAACAGATTTGAGTTGACAAAAATTGAATTTTTCATGGGTGAAGCTCAACATTTTTGAAATGGCCTCGATTAGAACTTTGTATTATAATTTTATGTAGATCTACAAGACAATTTCGATTACTCTGGACTTAAATGTTCTACAGAGATGAAAAAAAAGATATTTGATAGTTAATACTAGTGCCTACTTATCAGGTAAAAAACAGAACTTTGTGAATGTTCAAACATAAAACGTATTTTATATAGGTACTACCTTACCTTTGTTATTACGTATACCTTTGTTTGCTAAATCAAATTATCGCAAGATAGAGACCGTACATACTGTTAATATTGTTTCCATCTGATACATTGTTATAATTTAAAACAATTTTATTTAAAGAGAGATATGAATAAAACTTGTAATCTGTGTTAAAAAAAATCGCATTCAAGGTAGGTACACCTATATGCCAATTGTGGCCTCTCTAGTCATCAAATCGTAAACAGAAAATAAGTCTCGGTTCCTGGTTGTAATGAGAGAAATGTTTAACAGATAATATTTTTATTAATATTAAATATTCCATGTAGCAAATCCGGAACGGTAGCCAAATCGCTCTATTAATATTTGAGACTTAAACAAGTTAATATCTTAAACATGATTACTCAGTTGTCTTTAATTAGACACCGAGGAGCGTAAATATTCAGAATTAAGATTGAAAATGTCACAAATTATAATTTTATCTCCGAAATAGGTACGTCATGAGATAAGATTTGTATATTCTTTGCGGATTCTTCAGTTCTTTTCTTTCCTTCCTTGCTTCTTTTCAGCACATCGTAGTCCACTGCTGGACATGAGTCTCCCTATCCGACGTAACTCCGAGCGGTCCTGGGCTCTCTGAATGTTTGTCTTCTTCAGGTCGTCAGTCCACCTGGTCAGAGGCTTCATGAAAAGCCTTATAGCAGTAGGTATAATAAATTAAAATATCGGTAATAATTAATAAAATACGCTTGTTAAAAGCTAGTATCTTACTAGAATATTAATAAATATTGTAGAATTATTAGTATCAGGTAGATAGATTGTAGACAGGACTTAATGAATACCTACTGAATAAAAAAATTACAAGCAAGTGTCTTAAAAACCCAATAAAAATTTGTTGGGGCAAAACAGAGTTACGCCTCGTTATTATCTTCAAACAATAGACCCTACTTAGTACAAATGAAAAAGTAGATAACTCAGAAACCACAACCTTTATAATCGCATCAGCAAACTCGGAATTGTGGCCGTTAATTATTGATAGAATGAAACTTTTATCAAAACTTCAGGAGCAGAAGCCAAAATTATTTGAAAGCAAGGAAACCCTTCATAATGCTGCGAAAATATTAAAACAAAGCCAAGGTGGCCACCCCGCCTTCTACGCAGCACAGGGAACTTCGGTATTTACCTAGAGCTGTTATTACGGCGGTGATAGCCCAGTGGCTTAGAATTCGACCTCGAATCGAGGGGTCCGGGTAACTTTGTAAAAAAGTTATGTGCGCTTTATAAAATTAAATATCACCTGCTGTTACGGTGAAGGAAAACATCGTGAGGAAACCTGCATGCCTGAGAGTTCATAAAAAAAATGTTCTCAAAGGTATGTGAAGTCCATCAATCCGCAGTAGGAAAGCGTGGTGGACTAAGGCCTACATCCCTCTCATTACGAGAAGGAGACCCGACCCCGTAGTGAGTCATTAATGGGTTACTGACTTATTACCACTTACCACAGTCCGCTGTTGATCTGTGCCGTGAACACTATCGTCAAAGTATTCATAAATGTCAGTCATTACTTTGTCGTATGTCAGTCTGTCTTGATGACTTCCCATACTATTATAAACTGGATACGATTACTATACGAAACACTGTATGTTCATGATCGAGGCACTGAACACAATATAACAACTCTTAGTTTTTAACGATTAAAGAAGCAGCGGCAAATGATAAAAAGGTCTATATGACACTATTTATTCTTATATTTATTATCATTTATTTTATGTGAAAATTTCTTTTGTTTGTTAAAGTAAAAGATAAATCAAAATCACATGTTTTTACATAAAATTGAAGCTTATTTCATCCAATGATTCTAATCAAAATTGTTACTCAATAAAATAAGTATACGTTTCTATTATGTTACCTTAAGCAATTTTTGCATTTCCAAGCAACTCTTTTCTATGACTTTCTTTTAACTTCCAGATCTTTGGGGGTTGTAACAGCTCTATAAATTTCCGAGAAATCCTCGAAGACGACTCGCTCGCGGGTGGTGATTAATACAACGCATCCCCCCAACGGTTTAATCGCTAGCTGGCAACATTTTTACCCAATTTTTGGGCCCCCACCTACCCACCCCTTTCTTTCGTTAAGATAAATTATCCTGTGATCAGGATAAGAGTGTAGGTTCAAATTGCCGCCTTTAAAATTCAGCGTTCGGCCTAAATATTCAAAGATGCCGTTTTAACCCGACTCTCCCTGTTTTATTTCGGGGTGTTTGTTTAGTTTTTTTTTATTTTTCTTGAGTAATTATGTTATTGTAATTATGATGTCTTTTATTCTCGGGGGCCCTTGTGAAATCGCAGCAATCAGCTCGAATAAAGGCTTACCACGGAAAAAGAGATAGGGGTGAAGTGGTGCTTTCCTAGCTGCTTTATTGTATCATTCTTAGCTGTTATATTTCAATTATCTTTCAATTAATTAATATGATAATTAACGTGATAATTTTATAATTGATAGATATAACACTGAGCTATGGCTAAAATGGCTATGCCCTCGTTTAGGGAGAGCTGAGGTAAGGTAACCTTCATCTAAAGGCCTCATTCCAACACGCATGCCGTCAGAGCTTCTATAATTTCAGCATTTTCAGCGCTTATTTATCTCCGGTTAAGACAAGCTACTAGTAGTAAGGGCATTCAGGCCACGTCTCTCTGAATGGTTAGGGTTTTGACAGCTTCAACCAACTTTAAATAAGATCGAAGTATTAATACTTATAGTGTTTATCCAACGAGTATCTTCGTTAGATATGGTTCCAGAAGTTTTATAGGACTAAGATCGGTACCCATGCAAAAATTATGTTGCATCATCACGGGTTATGAGGGTAGACGGTTATGAGGGTCAAACAAACAGACGGGCCACCTGATCTGATAGTAAATGCTTACCGTCGGTTATTAACACGAGCAAAACTATAGAAGTCGTCAGTGCATTGCTAGCTTTGAATGAAAGCTCATTTTACTTGAAGAACCCCTTGTCCAAAGCTTGCACGTGTACGAGAAAGTGCCTTATTTTATTGTTACTTAAAATTATATGGTATAGGTATAGGTACCCGTCTTCAAAGTAAGAAAAACATCAATATTTATACATTCCGCTATTGTTCCAGCCTGAATAGCGAGGGCTGACCAATTGTTCTTCTGATCGACTCATTTGTTACGTTGTTTGTTTCTCCCCCGATTCGGCTTCTATTCCGTACTCGGTAATTAATTCTTTGACATTCGAGCCAGCCAACCCTTTGGGATATTTCTTTGTACTTATAACGGGACTAGGCTCTTGGTTCCTGAGTAACACATTAAGAAATTTCCATTTGACGTCTTCAAGTTTATAACTTCTGAGCATGATAGAACTCTTGGATTCGTCCGAATACATACATGCTACTGACATTATACGGTGGATTTAAATAACTGTCTGATGTGAATTATCCTTAGGTACTTTCTTACTACCTATAGCAATAGTCTGTGGCTTGGAAGTCGGCCTCTGTCTCGAGGGGTCCCGGTTGGAATCCAGTAGCACGCACCAATGGTCTGTTCTAATTATGTGTAGTTTATAATAATTAAATATCACCTGCTGTTACGGTGAAGGAAAACATCGCGAGGAAACCTGCAAGTCTGAGAGTTCTCCATAATGATCTCAAAGGCATTTGAAGTCCACCAACCCGCACGAGGTGAAGGTGGTGGATTAAGGTACATCTTTCTCATTGTGAGAGGAGACACGGACACCGTGCAGTGGATCACTGATGGATTACATACAGATAGAAATAACCCCACAGGTTTTGCCAAGGTATTTATTAATTGCTTTGCCATACCAGGTGTTGCTTAGTAAGCAAATTGTGAAGCTACCCATAATTGACGATGAATTATTACAACCCATTTATGTGATGTGTGACCCGGCCATGATGCCATTGTATTCTGGTTCCTATATCAAATTTAATAGGTTTAACTATGTGCGTCTCCTTCTCTTTCTGACAGAATGAAAGAAAAAGAAAAGAAACACAACTCTCCAGTAGGTCACTTATCTGCAGACTCACTACGCTTTTAATGCTTCTTATATCAAGAACGGGAATCTAGTACTGTGATGATAAATTTAATATCAGCCACACCGAGACCTCTTCCCAGTGCATGCGTGGGTGCATCCGCGCGATTGCGATCTATTCGACAATCCGTGACGTAGACGAATGTGGACGAGTGTGAGCTGCATTGTTCAAGGGTCTAACGGTATTTTGTTTGGAAAATCATATATTTGTAATCTATGATGAGAACTACGAAGGACCGATAAGTGATGTGTATCATGTCCTCAAATGAGGAGCATGTCCAGTTTGACTGACGACCGGCTAAGACGGTGGGAAACGTGGCGTCGATAACGGCAGGCCCATCTTCAGAAAAGGTAACTTGTATACTCGGTCGGTATACAGGTAAATTCTTGTTCTTTAGTTAGGTGCGTATGATGGTAATTCTTCATTGAGGCTCCCATCTTAGTTCTAATAAGAAGAAACGCATCGACACATGCTCTTAGGTTCTTCTTCGAAAATCTATTCCAACCTATCTTTGGTTCTTCAAAATTGTCGGAATGGCGTCAATGGAAATTGACAAAAGGTTGGAGAATGTAATATCAGCTGGACACGGCTGTCATTTTACAACAAGAGGCAAACAACGCACAGACACACACTTTCCAATAGAAACTGCAACATGCTGCTAGAACAGTGGTTACCATCACTACGCACATAGATAGTTCAAACTACCATAACGGAATTAAGTAAGAATGGTATGACTTTTATAAATTATCTATCAATACCAAACAGAAAATTTTAGTAAACATAACTTTAAACCGAAGCACATATTATATTATTTAAATGTTTGGTTAGACCGATGTTTAAATTGCACGTGAGGTAGAACCAAAAAGTTAAACCACCAGCATAATAAGCGTATTCGCAAATATCAGTATTGGTTGCGCGTACTTCTCGACTGAACAAACAAGGGTCGTTGAGTTTGCGTCGACATGTGAAACTCACCTTATTACCGACACGTTACGTAAGTACGTGATTTACTAACTTTTTCTTATTCTTTTTCGTTTTAAACTTTCTCATTTAATTTATTTCAGCCCTTCGTAGTCCACTGCTAGACATAGGCCTTCCCTAAACGATATTTAAATGTTTGGTTAGACCGATGTTTAAATTGCACGTGAGGTAGAACCAAAAAGTTAAACCACCAGCATAATAAGCGTATTCGCAAATATCAGTATTCGTTGCGCGTACTTCTCGACTGAACAAACAAGGGTCGTTGAGTTTGCGTCGACATGTGAAACTCACCTTATTACCGACACGTTACGTAAGTACGTGATTTACTAACTTTTTCTTATTATTTTTCGTTTTAAACTTTCTCATTTAATTTATTTCAACCCTTCGTAGTCCGCTGCTGGACATGGGCCTCCCCTAAACGATGCCACTTTGGCCGATCTCGATGCTGGAGCCTGTGAATCCAATGGTTTTCCGTTTTCTCCAGGTTATCGGTCCAACTGGTCGGAGGATGGCCTGTAATACTCCTTTTGCCGAGACGTGGTTAGCAGTTATCATTCTAGGACCTTACTTTCTTCGAACGATGTGATCCGCACATTGCCATTACAGTTTGCTAGCTTCGAGAGCGGTAGCGGTTGCTCCTGTTGCTTAAAACTTTAAAAGTTTTGAACAAAGGGTAAAAGAAGATCGTTCTTAGTTTTGAGGCTCGAAAGAGGCCTAGCAAAGGACATGGAAGAACATGAGTTAAGAAGATATTGAAATTGCGTACCTAAAACGTACCGTACGTAAAATCTGCTTTAAAATAATCTAAAATGCTTGTGATTGTACTAATATCAGCCATTTAATTTCAATGTGTAGAAATATCTAGACTTGGAATCGAGTCCAATTCATTATTCGATCCAGTTCCACAACAATGGAATTGTTAAGGACGTCAATCGGGCAGCAAGAAAACTGTTTCATCAAAGTGGACATCGGACGATAGACATTAGTTGGGTCTCCTTCAGAACTGGTTTATCTATATTCATATTGTGAGATGTGGGTTAGTTCAGTTTGATTATGCATTCCTTTTGAAATGTTCTTGTGTGAGCTTTGGATCGTTAAGTGGATTAATTTTTAGATTATTTCAAAGCAGACCTAACATGGCCAGTCACTGTCACTGACAACCATATTCAACCTTTTACTTAGGTCTTGTAGATTTGTTTTTTTATTATTTTGAAAATAAATCTAGTATACGTTATATAATTCTAGCAAATTGCTAATCCACGTAGCCGTCGTTTTGATGACGTAGTCTGGTAACCATTTTTTATACATCATATCATAATATCAATTAATTTGTTTATGAACGCTCTGAAAAATTTGGTTGTAAACGCTATTTTTGATTGTGTAATAATAACGATAATGCGACAAGGTTCCATCTCGCAATTCGCGAGTATTAATTATATATATTTCGTAGAGTATCAAAGCTATATTCAGATCCAAACGGCAACACCAGATACATAATAACCATAATCTCCATACAATATTTAATGCACTGGCTACTTTACGATCAACTCGGGAACGTTCGAGAGGTTTACGCCGACGCCTGACCGGTGATCCGTATCAACGGTGCATATCTTGTAATCGAGACCAACCTTCTATCCACTATAATGTAGATTGTAGTATGCTTACATAATATGATTACTAGTAAAGTTATGTATCTATACGTAGCCGCACGTTAGTGGTTATATTCCTCATTGTATTGACACAATACAAGAAAATATATTTTTTTAAAATTTGATTTATGTTGAAGACATTTAGCATGATATAAGTAGTCGTTGTTCAAACAGCCCTGTCTTATTTCGTAAGTTGAAACGTACATGTCTTATTTCGTAAGTTGAAACGTACATGCCTTAGTTCGTAAGTTTAAAATTAGGTACATATACCTATACTTGAATTATTTTGAAAGTTTAAATATACCTACATTATTATATACATATTATTTAGTAATTTTAAACGTGTACGTCTTATTTCATAATTTTTAACTAACATGTCTGATTTCATAAGCTTAAACTAACATGTCGGATTTTATTAGTTAAAACTTACATAACCTGGTAAAAATGGAAAGTCAATGTTTACCGTGATACAAGCTAGCAATAAGTTCTTTACGAGCGAAACCTTCGAATGGTTTATGTGCCAAGTGATCTCTATCGGCATTACATATCTCGTAATCGAAACTAGCCTTCTATCTGCTATTAAAATATAGCTATACATAATTGATAGTATACTAAAAGCGGTGATAACCAATAGAATTCGACCTCGAATCGAGGGGTCCGGGTTCGAATCCCACTGGCACGCACCAATGATAAACCACCTGCTGTTACGGTGAAAGAAGGAAACCGCATGCCTGAGAGTTCACAGAAAAAAAATGTTATCAAAGGTATGTGAAGTCCACCAACTCGCAGTAGGCCAGCGTGGTGGACTAAGGCTCTACATCCCTCGCATTGTGAGAGGAGACCCGACCTTGTTGTGGGTTATTAATCGGTTACCGAGTAAAAATAGATAGCATGATAGCATTTCAGTGTTATTACATATATCTCATTACCAGTAATCGGTCATCGGTCAGAATTCCAGGTGTTTCACGGGACTTGGGATTCTTCATACGATGCGTTGCTAGTGACTTCAGAAGATTTTGATTTTTGTCAAACCAAAACTTACCTTTTTTAATATACCGTCTAAACGAAAACTATTAAGTATTTGCCTAGTAGTCGAACTCAAGACGAGTTATAAAGGTGGCGGAAGGTACTTTCCAGATGAACGGGATAAATAATTTTTTTGTGATCCCTTTGCATAATTTATCTCATTACTCACCTCGGTACCTTACCACCAGCCTTTTAAGCCGTCGTGCAAACTTAACGTTCAAGCCACTAAAGTATCTACACTAAAAAAGTTTGCAATCAATTAGTGTTCGTATCTACGTAAGCATTTTCCGCCCTGAAAGCACTTTTGCAGTAAAAATTGTCGTAGCACACAAACTAGTGTTGTATAAAACATAATCGATAACCGATAAACGTCGTCGCATCGGTCGCTGGCCAATTAGCGGTACAAATGGCGAAGAGAAGCTACTGAGCCGGTGCTTACTGCAAAAAACCGGAAAAAACCGGAATGTGCGCTCTAAGCACTGAAGTTGATTTTTTTCGTAGTTGATAGTGAATAATAGGGCATGGGAAATGCCTTGTTTAGAAATGGTTGAACCTGTATTACAATAATACACGTTCAGAAGGAGAGATTTAGTTTCTTTAAAAAAAATTCAGATGAAATAATTTAAATAATGGTGTTAATAGAAATGAATTTGGTAAAATGAAAACTTTAATTACCTACAATTATAAATATAAATAACATTAAGTATTTCAATTAGGTATACTTTTTTCTAGTTCCTATATTTGTTCTTAGTGTTAATGGGACTTATAAATTTGGTTCCGTAGCTTTTCAATTCTTGAACGGTAACTTAATTTTTTTTATTAGCCACCAATGACAATATACACACACTTTGAACTTTTGATTAGTCGAGTTAATGTCCTTTTCAAATTTTCACGTTTACCTGAAAATAACGAAAAATGGCAAAAAAATCTCCTCATTTCGATCATTACACATCCCTCTCATCAAGCGGCCTTTGGGCCCTCATTAGCCGTCCCCATATTAGTCCCGTAATGAATGTTGACGTGAACATAATTACCGACAACACGGAAAAATCTAATCTCACTCACACCACTACGCTCACCCACACTTCTTAAGTCTTCTTATAATAAATTATCCCCGATGCACGTGTGTGTCGGTATTGTAAAGTCTTAAAAATGAGAGGACGGAGGAATCTTTAAAAGGGTAGGGACTTAGGGGTGCCCCCCTGTCCTTGCGCCCCTGAGGGGGACGCTTTATACGGCCTACGGACCGTTGTTTTGGCAATATTCGAATAGCGATAAAGGTGGGTTAAGTGTTATTTTACGGAATTAATTCGGCACAGTATTAAGCTTTTTTGGGAGTTACGCTGTTTTGTATTTGGCGCATTAAGCGAGATTTGGTAAGGAGTTACCTAGTTGTATTATTACTAGGTGTGTTAATGTAAAGTTTAAATATTAGACAGTAGACTTTGTCAACGGCTTCGTCCTCGTGGATTTTAGCATTTGGTCCAGAGAGGTATAAAAAGTATTCTACACGATTTCAGGTTATAAAAATACGTGGCGGTAAATTTCATCTAAATCGGTTCAGCCGTTTTTCAATCTATCAAAACAAGCTTTCATATTCTGTAATGATAGTCGGACTAATCCAGTATAAAAACTGACGAATTATTTTCTTTATAATAAAAATCTTGTTATTCACAGGAGCACTGAAACCTACCTACCGGCCAACTTACCTCTGTTGTATATTCAGATAGATAGTAGATCAGATAGTAGCCGATAGACATTCGCAACATTCGCATAAGCATTGTTACTCCTCAGGACTAGAACGATTTACTGTTTTTTATGTGTCTTGGGTAGCAAACTTTTTACAGAACTCCAAAATTATTTGTCAAGCTTCTCAAGGTACTGCTTAAATATAGGATGCGACTTACAAAAAATAATGTCATAGTCCCATGACACCAAACCATGGAGCAAATTCAGCGCTGCAATCATAAATCTAAATTTTATACATAGCCGACGTTCTACGATTGCATAAAGCGCTGTAGCTCGTAGTTTGTCTACATTCCACAAAGCTCACTAATCTGCATCTACTTACATAAAACCTGAAACATTAGGACGGTTCGAAGGTACTATCATTGGCACGCACGCCCATTGCGAGTTCATTATGCTACTGCGTCATCACTAGGGTAACCAAACAGTACAACGATATGAGGGATAAATTTAATTAAAATTAAAGACAGAGTTTTAACAAGAACACAGACAGAATAGGTGAAAAATGTCCTGTTTTCCTCTCAAACAGGATAAACAACCTAGTCAGGGGGTAAATAAATACCGAAAACCAATCGTAGTCAAAATACCTACATCTTATCACTCTGTCTATCGTCACACGATAGCTTAATTACTCTAAGAAAGGATAGTCAAAGGGATAACACGTCTTGAAGTCGGAAACTGATGTTGAAACATTTCTTTGTGTTGCACGTAAAATGTTCATAGAGATCTAAGAAGCTAAGTCGTGTAAAGAACGGAATAAAGTATATAAAAACTGCGAATTGGGTTTCAGCAATTAATTATACGTCTAATATCTATGGAGACCTTTTAGCCGCTGTCAACTTAGTCATTATTGTCTGATTGGTTTATATTAGCCACTATAGATTGAGAGGACCTATCTTGAGGAATTTTATTATAATTTTACTGTACGTGACGATATGTTGTATATGTTAATATGTCATAGTTGTGCTCTACAAACAGTCTCTACCGCACGCTTGGCAAACCTACTCACAACCAACTACATTCGATCCAACAAAGCGGTAAAAACGTGCCAAAATAAACCGTATCTCCAAGAAATAAAGCTGATAACCACTCCAGGGGTTTTCGTCACATTTTTGCCATGGTTCATAATGACATTTATTAGAAGTCGTATTCTGTACATGACAATAATTAAAAGCCATGCACGAACCTGTTCGTACCGCACCGTGCCACGTACGTGAGTCTTTAGCATATTATTAGTCGACAAATTATTGGGTAGACGGTGAAAAATATTCCGAATATGTATGGAGGTTTGTCGTTTAATGTCGTGGCAGTCTGAAACTAAGCATAATATCTGTAAAGAGTTCGTTTAAAGTTAATGAGTAGCAAAGGTGCAAGCCACCAAATGTTGGCCATGTTGTATGTGTGTCCGTGGATCGCTCAATAATAGAAGCCTTATTTGAGGTCTAGATTAGTACATCATAAGCAATAAAAAACCTCAAATCTATATTTAGTCCGGCGAATAAACCTTTACATTTCAAAACGGTACTAAAGAGTACATATCTCAAAATATTGCGGGTATTTTTAATTTAATTTATAGTAGGTATTTAGATTCTACAATATGATAACGTGGAGGAGTATTCCATGTATAATGTAAGACACTTGTAAAATAGGTAAATAGGTAAATAGGTGTAATAGCGGTGATAGCCCAGTGGCTTAGAATTCGACCTCGAATCGAGGGGTCCGGGTTCGAATCCCAGTGGCACGCACCAATGACTTTGTAAAAAAGTTATGTGCGATTTATAAAATTAAATATCACCTGCTGATACGGTGAAGGAAAACATCGTGAGGAAACCTGCATGCCTGAGAGTTCACAAAAAAAAATGTTCTCAAAGGCATGTGAAGTCCACCAATCCGCAGTAGGCCAGCGTGGTGGACTAAGGCCTACATCCCTCTCATTGTGAAAGGAGACCCGACCCTGTAGTGGGTCATTAATGGGTTAAAACAACAACTTGTAAAATAAAAATACAAATTTTCTACATTTTACAAGTAATCTTGGAGCCGCAAACGCATGCTGCAAGTCGCAGCAGCCGCACTATTAAGCAGCGAGCGTTTTATTTCTTCATTTCTTAGCATTTCCACTCAAGTGGGTGTCGAAATAGACTCTTGTGGAGAATGCAGTAGTTATAAGACGGTTATAGTTGAAAAGAAACTAGACTTAAGACGTCTTAAAAACCTCATTGCGTGTGGACTCAAAAATAATGGATTTTGGTTTAATGCACCGTAATTTTCATGAGGGGATGTTGAATTTAAAACCGTACCTACGTGCATTTTAAATCTTGAACGCGGTCGTAATTATTGCGCTGTTAAATTTGCGAGAAATGCGGAGATTTTAATAATAATTTAATTTATGATTAACTTCTTGGAGACGCTTTTGAAGTAGGTAAGGCTAAGATTGAGAGCTCTTAGAGTTTAGAATGGTTATAATGGAGTGGAATATTTTAAAATTTTTTGATGTATTTTCTTTAAATGTTTGTACAGAAATCAGATAATGGCCTTAACTCATATCAGTACTCATATCATTTTTACCACCAGAATATTGATTGAAAAGTGATACCTATGATTGGCTATTCGAAGAGAAATAATGAAAAATAATTAGTCGTCTCGTTTGCTTACTTGCGTACCATATGGCGTTACTCAAGTCCATTTTACGACAGTTACCACTTTAGGGTGGCCCTTTCCTAGTGAGTCCCACTGTTGGGAACGGATCTCTCCCCACAATAGGTCTGTAGCGGCGCGATACCTACAGTAATATGAGTGCGCGCCTCACATGAAATGCTGAACCGTGTTAATCAATAAAATACACATTAAATTTTCAAAAATTTCAAATTAAAAATTCATCTCACTATCTACGCGACTGCGATGTAATTTCGAAATCGACCAAGTTTATCAATGCGAATAAAATTACACCAAAAGGGTACCAATAAAAATCACCCGTCAAGAAGTTCAACAAACTGTCCTGACAGTCCCCCGAGGCCATAAAACAAAAGTGACGTCTCTAATGCGATCGCTCCTCTAATTATATCTGAAATTCCCAAAAATTCCGCACCACCCCTCTTCTTAACCCATTAGCTGGAACTTTTCAAAACTCGCACTTTTCAAAGTGCCGTGAAAGTGCCAAAGATTAGGCAATGTTTGGAGGCTTCATAATGTTTCGGTCGTATTATAATTGGGATGTGGATTCACTATTAATTTCAAAATGTAATTCCTATAAAAAAGTGCTTTAAGAAACGCCTGAATTCCGCTCAACTTCCAATAATCTTCCAAAAATGATCAGTAAATCATCATCAGTAAATAAACAATAATAAATAATCAAAACAATTAACTGGAAATATTGACGATGTCATAAGTCAGGTCATTTACTCGTAGACATTAGGTACATAGATTTTCTATGAAAAATCCGGCTGCCGAGTATGACGTCATTATTCGTTTTTGACGGATAAATTACTTTTATTGTAGCTTTAGTTCGTCTGCTTAAGTTTTTTGAAAAATCGTAATCGTATCGAAAAAAAAATATCTAGAAATCACAAAAGACACGAATTTTTAGTTCTTTTAATGTATGTATATCAACGGTAGGTATAAGCTGTAAAAATATTATTTATTTCTGAAGAATACGTATCGAATTCAAGTTGAATTAAATGTTGATGAAACTCATAGAGACAGGCCCCGAGAAGGCAAGAATGGCCGCGGCATTATTACAGACATCTTCCAAACACAAGGAAACGTCACGAACTTTCTTTGAAAAAAGATCATTTCTCGATTTTTTCACGCGTCAGCGACATCGCTCTAAAAGCGATAACGAAAACAGCATTTACCATCAACTGAGCTCTCTGCCAAGCGATTGTGGTTCTTTTACTTTTCGAAATAAGGCTGAGAATCTTCGTTTCTGGTATCAAAACGTCCTGGTCGATGCTCGGGGTAGTAGTTAATGTGTGTTCGCCGATAAGGGCTGTAATTGGGAACTTGACTGATGATTGCAGTTTGAGATTTGCATAATCTAGGCGCACAGATTACTCTGTAGATACATGAGTTTAACGAGTGAATATGTTAGCGAGGATCTAGATTTGTTGAGCGTTTATTAGTGGGGTCCGAGGATCAAGAACGATCGAGTGATATGTTGGAACCAATTACGTCAGAGTAAATGGGTGTTTACGTTTTTAGTGACCGTACTACATTGATGGAAGATGTATGCTTGTGAAGTAACATGATTGTTGATGAGGTTGAAATTGAAATGAAATTTTAAATGTGTACCTATAGTGAGTTTGACGATTAATGTTATTTTGTCAACTAAAGCTTCTATAAAAACTTATACCTACTTAGTTCCTTTGGGTAATTGCTTTGACGAATATTTGGTTACAGCGCGTAAAAGCGAGATATTATCTTGTTGAAGACAAAGCCTAAGTAAATAAAAGAAGAAGAATTTTATTTTAAGAGAACTCTGCTAATTGATGAAGTAAATTGACAAAGCAATACAATCTATCAATAGAAGCATGCAACGGGGAACACACGCGTACCGAAACGTGCTAAGGCGCACATAGGTGCTCGTGACAGCTATAAGACAGATTGTACCACCGCAACTCGTGGTTGATAGTGTGGAGATGGAAGTTGAAATGAGCATTGAGAAGGAAGAAAATGTATGAGAGAAAAACCGACGAAATATATTTCATAGAAACACCTTACAAACATCAGCAAATAAAGGAATCGGAATTCGGAAAGGGTAGAACGTAAAAATACAAAATAACTAGAAAAGCAAGAATTTTATTTAAAGGTGATTAAATGTGAAAAGCCTATTTAAACATTAACGGAAACATTATTAAAAAGGCAAGTTAGCAGATGGGAGATAATATACCTAGAGATACAGCAACGGAAGAAATTAAATAATCTTGTGAGTGAAAGTAACGTTTAATAAAAGAAGTTAAGGTTTTCTAAAATAAAAAGAAAAAAATCCGTAGGAGATACAAAAATCCCGTTACATGCAAATAAACTACTTAAAAAAATGAAATGAATAAGAAAAATACTTAAAAATATGTCTTCGAATAGGCTATTGCCTATCCTATTATTATAGGTGCAGGGAGTCGGGGAATCATTATATTAAGGGCATCATTAAATTCATGACATTTTTATAGGTAACGGGTAACTATACATCAATCCTCTAGAAGATATTAAAAAAAAAAATAAGATGTGCAAATCCTGTCTTCAGTTTTAGAATGATTTTCTAAAAGCCATTTCCATAATATCGAAGCCTTCCTTAAACGGTTGCGGGCGACACGCGTGTTCTATCATGCAATCTCCTCTCAGAGGTATACATATATTTTCATCACTTGAACCAATTACGTTTTAAGCCATTTTCACTCTTAATCCTTTTGTGGTTAAGATTATAATTGGATGTACATTCATAATAAATTATCAGAATCAGCAATGTGGCTACTCTTGACAGTGTGGGTTTTCTTTTGACGAATCTGTCATCTGAAGTCTTGCAAGCTTGCAGTTAATCGTGTACGGAAGTTAATTAAATTTAATTGTATGTGTTTCAGCACCAATTATTTGTTTGTTGTAATACTTTGCATTCACGTTATACTTCAGTTTGCGTAATAAGTATAGTATAGCTGTATATTTTTCAAGGGCTATTATGTGGATAATCTGTGGGAGATAATGTGTGGTGGTGATAATTGGTGGTGGTAGCGCCACACTTTTACTCATTCGTTCGTTAGACTTGTCGTGATCCCGTAACAAAGTTACACATAAGCCTGCCACACACGTTACGAGAAATCGTTAGGATCGCACTGTACCGTTTAAACTGCACCGATAATCGAAACGTGTGTGTGATAGAAACTGCACAGTTTTTACGATTTTTCAACGTGTCTGGTCTGTAGGGACGTACGACTTATCTGTAGATACGTAGAACGTGTGTGGTAGGCTGTAGATAACAAGTTAACTTCTAGATGTTAGTTAGATGATTGTTTATAAAGAAACTGGAAAAAGAACTGATAGAATACACATAAATACAAAATTTAAATATTAAAATTCAAATATTTCAACTAGACCTTGCGCTGAAAGGATTGAAACAATAGAGTTCAGTACCTATAATGACAAAAATAGTTGCAAAAGTAGGCTCCAATCGACAAGATTTATAAAGCACAGGTAAGACCCCACATGGAGTAATGCTCGCACCTGTGGGCGGGGGCGCCAAAATACCAGCTTAGTCCATTTGACTTCGTCCGCAAACGCGCTATCCGAATCGTCAATGACCCAAGATCGACCGATAGGTTCGCCTTCGCCGCGATATCGGCTCTCTCTATGTGTTCAACCGACTGTACTTTGGTGAGTGCTCCGCGGAGCTATACGGGATGATGCCGACATCGCCCTCACCCGCCGGAGACTGAAATTCCACCCTCATCATCTGGATACGTGGCGTTCCTCCACAGTCCGTTTTTCACGTACGTTTTTGCCTCGTACATGCAAACTTTGGAACAGTTTTCCGGCTGATGTATTCCCGCAGGACTATGACATGGGGTTTTTCAAGAAGGGCATAAAAAGCTCTCCTTCATAGCCGGCAACGCACTGGCGACCCCCCCGGTGTTGCAAGTGTCAGTAGGCGACGGTGACCACTTACCATCAGGTGGCCCGTCTGTCTGTTTGCTTGCTCTATTTATAAAAAAAAGTATACACTCGACAAGACTACACAAAAAGTGGAAAGACGCCATTTCTAGAATTGAAACGAAATCTGAAGCACGAAAGTAACGAACGACAAAATACGTGCGACCAATTATTTTTGAAGAAATTTGAGAATTACGAAATTGGAATCGTTTAAAGAGAAGGAATTATAGAAAAAGCTCTGCGCATCTTCAAAGGTGGATCCAACCCTTTGGGCGGGGGTGAGGGGGTGCGCACAGTAATATAGAAAACTTGTGTTAGCCCAGTTCCGCGCCTTTGTAACATCATTTCGGCTGCCGGTGGACTCCGACTTGTTGGTCTTGGAAGTTGAAAATTAGTTGAAAACTTATGTTGAAAATTTAAATTTATTTTCAAATGTCTGAAAATGTAAATTTCATACAGATAATAAATTGCTAGATATTGTTGGAAAACCAGATACTAGCTTTAATGAGGATAATAAAGATATGTATACTTCAAACATGGTCGTCTCATAGAATGTCGATAGGCCCAAAATATTCATGAAGTTTATGTAAAAAATACCACTGACCTACCTATTAGTAATACCTACTAATAGACGTCATTTGAGTAACAGAACATTACCTTGTTTTTTGATTGAATAACATATTTTTGCATGATCGTAATCCGGGTATCATATTCCCAAAACCGATCAAAAGTTTTCAACCAAAATACCAATGAAAACACCACTTTCTAATTTCAAAATTAAATATTTTGAACAAGTATCAAGACGACACCCGCGACACTAAGCTTTATAATTTAAGAAGAAGAAACAGGCCATAAGAAATAAATGTAAAGAAGGAGAAGAAACGCTCGGAGCTCGAAAGGGTTGAAAGGGGTGCGAAACACCCCCACCTGTACACACGGCTATAGACGTTAAACACAAAACATTAATGGCAGTGGAGCAGTTTGTTTGTCTGTTGAATTGGATTTTTTGAATTTTATTCGTGTTTTATTGTCTGCATTGATATATTTGCATATTTTGGGTCGATGAATGGAATATTTATTTTATTATGTTTAGGACTAAGAGTAATTTTTAATTTTATGATGATTTTTTTACTACCTACCTGGATCTTTGTAAAATATTAAAGTAATTTTTTTTTCAACTTTAAACCATAACTTTTTGGGAATCTGTTCATAGCTTTGAAATAAAAAATATAAAATTGTAATAATAACATTATACCTATGTACCTACCTACCTACATCACAAACTTTATAATAAGATTTTTTTAAATATTCTAATTCTAATATGATTCTAATTAAAAAACCCTTAAGCATCTTTAACACTTACAAATAAACCGAAAACATTTAATTTTAAAATTCTAACAATCTTTAAAAAAATATTTTAATTCCGAGCAAACCAGTACGCAACAGCTAGCAAATTCGTCAATGTGGTGGTGCCAATTGCTTGTGTTAGTGAATTTTTGCTCGCGCATAAATCGTAAGCATGTCTTAGAACAGTCCTTTGTTTCATTACGAACGGGGTCGCAACCAAATTGTTTTTGCCCACTCTATTGATTGCTGTAAATTTGAAATGGAATTACGACGTATTCTGGCATAAAACTTTGTACTTGTACTTGTGTTTATGTTTAAAAAAATAAATTTAAGGCTGAAGTTTTCGCACGTAATAAAATTCATTTTTAAAAATATTGGAAGGGTATTTTTAAATTAATCGCGAACACATGCGAAATTTAAGACATAAACGTCTTAAAGTCTTAGTCTTAAGTTCATTGCTTTACTTAGAAAAGTGATTGGATTTTCTAGGTAATTTCGAGATTAAAATCCGAATTTCTCAGTCATTGGGCTATCAATGATAGCCTATCATCAGGTAGCATACATCGATTAACAATAATTTGATCCTTGTAGCACAGTTAACAGACGACATAGTCTAACCGCCCGCGTCTCCAGAAACCAAGCAATAATAATAATATGGTGGTAAATATTCATGTACTGCATTGAAATATAAAGCGTTGCAACCTATACGAAGAACAGTGGCATTGAATGGAGTTCTATTGTTTCCATTCCTTCCACGATAGTGACAAAGGAAGCTAGAATACTGATGTATTGCGCTGTATTCTTAGCCCAATTTTAACAAAACAGAATAAGGTTTATTTAGGAAAAGACTCTTTAAAATAGATTCAGTTTCTTTCAAAGGCTTTGCATTATTTGATTTTTCGCGCTGTAGGTGATTGAAGTTGCGTTAGGGAAAGCAGATGAAATGAGTCCTGTCAAACTATTGGGAAGAATGGGAAGACAAATGACAAAATTTTCCACTTTCATCGACGGTAATTTTATAAATACGGAATATTACAAATGTGAAAGTTTACAAGGATGGATAGTTGGATGGATTGATGGATATTTGTTACGTTATTTTTCACGTAAAAAATTGCCTGAATTTGGATGAAATTTAGTATCCACGTAGTTTATAACCTGAAGTAACATTACAGGACGAAGCCGCGGGAAAAGTCTAGTTTGATGTACAATACTAGAGACCATTTCCATTACACGTATTGTAAATGGAATTAATACGTTTGGTGGATAATAAGACGAAGGAAGAACTAAGTGTATTGACTTACAGTTCTTCGAAAGATAGAATTAACATTTTGGTCTGTACCTACTCGTACATCCCAATCCTTAAGATTAAGTCGCTTACCTCGAAAATACTCGTCACTTGCTAATGAATTTGTTAAAGGAAACTAAGGATATTGATAGTATTTAGTCCACACTGAATCTATAAACCTCAGACGTAAGGTAAGTTGATAGTTGAGCGTGCCGTATATTAAAGCAATGTCCTTCAAAGGATATCTAGCAAATAGAAACAAGGTAAATTAGAAACAGGAGCGTGAACTCGAAACGTATCGGAGTACGAATCGAAAACGAATTACAGCCCTTTATCGCGAAAATTCCCATTTACTCCACAAACGGCCGATCTACAAAGAAGCGAATGAAAAAAAACAGATGAAACTCTTCCAAGTATCCTCCAATCGAAATTCAATACCAATTAAAATGGTCCATTTTACCCCCACTTCCCAAGTTGTCAGTGGCCCTCGAGATAGTATTTAAATTAAGGAATATTCTCATTGAGTCGTCCCAAGCGACTCATTTAAATTAAGCTTTTTGAAAAAGTCTCATATCTTCTTTACCCGAGGCGCACCGGTACATCAAAGGGGGTGGGTGGGAACGGGGTAAGGTATTTTTCTTGGAGGGGAGGAGGGGGCAAAAATGCGTAGACTCACACACTTGTGCGTGAGTAAATACCGTCGCACACAGCCGCGAGTTGTATGTAAAACACTTTAAGAAGCGGCGAAGAAATGCGAGACGCTTACCGGCCACAGGGTGTTCTTGTTTCGGGATTAATTAAAAATGCTGTGTTTTTCCTGTGTGGTTGGATTTCTGAGAAAATTGATTCGTTACAAATATTTGAGTACGGATGTTTTTTCCTGATGTCTCGTCTGAAATTCTCATATTGAATCTATCATTTCAGTTTAAAGGCCGAACAGAAACCTTATACGGAATTAGCCTACCTACCTAAACTAAGAGTCAAATTTCACTCACTGTAACAATGAAGGAAAACAAGGTAAAGAAATCCATAATGTTGTCAAAGGCATGTAAAGTTCACCAATCTGCATGCCTGCGTGCTGAACTAAAATCTACACCTTTCTTATTCAAAGTGGAGACCTAACCCTGCAGTAACTAATGGGTTAGGTACTGACTAAAAGTAACAAGTGGCAAATATACTGTGTAAAACATAGACAGATAACCTCAAGAAGGACTCGAGTGCATTCTGAGGTTGTCCTTAGATGGGTGTCAAAGAACTAACAAAATCGCCAATAATTTGTGTCACTAAAGATCACACTTTTTGCAGTTAGCAGGTTTCGTCTCATATAAGCTGTATAAAATATAAGTCCTGTAAAGTTTATAGGTAAGGTGCATTACTTCATGTTGAGTCAGTTTTCCTTTGCCTCCTAGACAGTGAATCGACGAAAGCCTTCATCGATATAAAATCTTCACTTAAGACTCGCTAGTTAATGTATACCTACTTTAAGTTTTAGACTAATTTTGTACTCATTTAGCACAAAAAGCTTATAATTATAGCGATTAAGAAACAGTTTACTGGCTACCAGTAACCATCCATACTATGAAACTGGTAAACTCCGTTAATTTAGTTCAAAAAATCCAATCACATTGTAGTGATCAATGTTTTTTACAGCGAAAATCAAATCCTTTTGTTATTTTCCTCGGAAAAATAGACAGTAAAATGGCAAATTTACGAATTTTATCATAAAAAATACTATTGGATTCCAATCCATCCTTAATTTCCCACCTGACCTTGCCGAGACAATTGAGATTAATGACATAAAGCGCGGGAATAATTATTTCTTAATTTTCGTTTTTCGAACACTCTGTACTTTGGGGGTAAAAGCGAAAGGGTTGCGGAGGCGATCGTCTCCCTACGGGGTGTCCACCGCCTTCTTACAGGCTTTTTACAGAGGGGGTGCAGAGTAAGCGATGATAGAGACTGCGGTACAAAGGACCCGTGAAGGTTTTATAGTCTGTGGAATTATTTAAATTTCGTACTAAAACATACAATCGATTCCATTGGCCTAATTAGGCCAATCTGTGCATAAATTTGTTTGGTTAATTAATAGTTTTTTAGATTTTGTTGGTCGAGATAGTTGTTGTCAATATGTAAGTGCTAAAGTGGACTGCGATTGTAGAATCCCGATGTTATAAACATTTTAACATAAATCTTTCTAATTTTAATATAATATTTTAAATTTATCAAAATTAGATATCACAACACTTCAAACAAAATTAACTACCTACTGTTACAGGTATGTGAAGCAGTTGCACAACTAATCATTGAACAAATGCTTTGTGATATCTTAAACTAACCCATATTCGTGCAAATAAACGTTTTTGTCTTTGTCCTACAATCAAAGCACTAGAGCCATTAACATTCAGGTTGTAGTATTGTACCTACGATAGACACTTTTAATAGAGACTAGTCGTCTATCCTCTGACTGGTGTACGGTTTCCGGTTTTTAAAGAACTAGTCAATGGGCTGGGGTATCATCTGCTTGCCATATGAGACGACGTTCATAAGTCTCGGCAGAAGCTCATCATAGACGCTGCGTCAAGTTACGTTTCTCCGTCAAAGACGCTTCTTTACTAGAGATCCAAGAGTCCTCGATAAGCGAATGTCTACTGCTAGTCATGGGTCTCCTCTAATCGATGCCACTCTGCCCGGTCCTGGGCCCTTTGGATCCAATGGTATCCCAGCGTCTACAGTTCATCAGTCCACCGACCGGGCGAGATGAACTCCTTTTGCTTACACGCAAAGAGGGGGTAAGTAGGAAGAAATCCCTTAATATTTCCCAAGTAAAACAGAAGGTGAAAGAACCAACCGTCACAAAAATGCAAATATTGCATACCACAGTCTAGAAGCATCCAGAACGAAGAATAATAATTAATCTGTATCGCAGTTCTCTGTCAGCAAGTCGCTGTCGCCAAGAATGTTGTATTAGCGGGGGAGGGGGACGAGAGGGGTGTAATTGCAAAATAAAATTAGCCGGAACGGGTACGTGCTCAATTTGCGCCACCCAACACTGATTTGTTTTCGCTCCAACCTTCGTACTCGGTGCTTGTGTTCTCTGAGTTTGCTTAGCCTATATATTATTGATCCGATGTCCCCACCATATTGTTTTAGGTTAATGTTGTTAGATAATTACAAGGACACGGGGTTACGGAATTGTTTTTCACTCTTTTCATGTTACAGTCCCATTGTAGAGAATTAGCTTTTGTTGCAGCAGTTTATCCAGGGTAGATACTTCCACGAACTCTCTGTTTTCCATAAGAGGTGACTTCGTGAGAGTTTTTACGATCCTGGAATCTTAAGAAAGAGCCTTAATCATGAGACGAAATCTTAAGCTAAAGTCACTCCTGCCTGAGATCGGCCCATCATGGATTGATGGAACACTGCGCTGTCACGGAATGCTTCATTGAAGATCCAAGAATCTTCGTACTCAGTGCCTGTGTTCTCTGAGTTTGCTTAGTCTATATATTATTGATCCGATGTCCCCACCATATTGTTTTAGGTTAATGTTGTTAGATAATTACAAGAACAGGAAGCTTCGGAATTGTTTTTGCCCCTTTCAAGTCTTACGAATCATTAGGGCCCACCCAGAGAGTTGTTATTGCCGTTCTCATAACCCGTCCTGAACATATTTTTCATGTTGAATGGTTTATTTAAGGCATGGTAAAGAAACCCTTATCGATCGATATTTGCAAATCCCTAGAACCGTTTCATCATTTCAGCCCTTTGCAGTTTATTGCTGGACCTGGCCCTCCACTAATCGACGCCACTCCGTGCTGGCGGTTTCCCACTCTCTTCTTCAGGTCGTCAGTCCACCTGGTCGGAGGGCAGTCTGTACTCCTTTTGCTGACGTGGTCGCCATTCGTCAGCATCTTTCTTCCCCACCTCTCATCGATTCAACATAGATTTAATCGTTAATCATATTCGATGGAATTAGCTTCGATGGCGATGGACATCAAAACGGGAACGAGTAAATACAAAGGAAATCATCGTGTTATTCTTAACGTGTATTAAAATTTACATTAGGTCAGGAACACATGATCAGAAAATATAATTCATGTACCAGGAAAACATAAATAAAGGGTAGGTAGCTGTTGAATACCAACTAACTGAATAAAAAGTTAAACATTCCATCAGCAACGATCTTTCATAGAAATGTCTACATAAACTTCGCAAAATCAATATGTAAAGTCGAAGAGCAAACTATATAGCTGTGTATACTTTAGTTCCGTCCATTGAAAACAGATTCCAGTAGTTAGTTGACAGGAATAAGCAGTGGAAATCCCTGGAGCGATCAGGGCTGGATTGCCTACGTGGGCGAACGAGGCGACTGTGTAAGGCGACGAATTTGAATTTGGAAATATAGGTTGAACGCTTCTTCTAAAGGCGGGTATCAATTACCTACACGTAGTCGGATGTATATAGCACTGTTACAGTGTGGTTGCCACGATATGTTTTTAATTAAAGAGATATAACAGATGGTGTCTACTATCTAGTACCCAAAAATGTAGTAGGTACGGATATTCATATCCAGCAATAGATCGATAGAGTCCAACTGTTACTTTAATAAGTAGGTACCTATAGCCATTTATGACTTTATATAAACACACACGTTCAACCTGATTATGATAAATTCTATCTAAAGTCGTATTAAGTTACCTTGCTACTCATGAAGACTAGGATAGAATTCCAATAGTTTTACCTCTAAAACACTTTCAATAGTTAGCGAAAGGAAGTGCTGTTAGGGTCGCCTCCGCAACGCAAAAGGAAGCGCTGTTCCGCAAGTCGTCCTCGGCGTCGGGCGACCGAGGCGGCCCTGGCAGCGATGAAAAGTCCCGGCCGTGATTTCATCCGCGGGAATGTTAAAAGCCGAAAGTTTCAGGGCCGAGCTGCGGAGTCAATGGCTTTTTTATTTTCGCGTTTTCTTTCCTTTCCGGTTCAACTTTCGCCAAGTTTTATTTTGAGGAAGTTCCACGAGTGTCAGTTTGGCGTTCGCTCCGCAATTTTCCGCGGGCCGCGCCGATAATTGCGGCCGCAGGTGGAAAAATTTTTATTTTCTTCGTCTCTACTCCGCCGGTCTACTGTTTAATTTGCGATATTACTATTTGGAGACCGTCGTTTTATGTGTACATGGAACTCGTTTATTGATATACTCGTATCTCCACCCATGTGGCTTGTCACACGTGGCACGCCCTCCAGCTCCGGTTCGAACGCCCACCGTATGACGCACGTGTGTATATATGTGCCCCAGTTACGTGACGCGTATCGTATGTGCGTCACACATGGGCGTATATACACACTGCGCATGTCGCTGGGCGTGGCCTCCCCGCCGTAAACGTTAACGTCGAGCCACCTTCACGTTCTTCTGTGTGCGAGCCGACGTGACAGATATTTATTCAGCCGGCGACTTCAGCGTAACGATAAATGAGTTATAATTTATTTTTACTCGAAAAAGGAAGGGTAAGGGAGGCTCCGCTTGTAATTAATGGCGAAATTGGCTATTCCGAGTATTCGGGAGCCGGTAATGAGGTGAGATTGAGATTAAAACTCGGGTAAATGAGCTCCGTGAAGGATTAAGGACGGAAAAATTGGGAGCGTGGAGACGAGTGCGCGGTCGGCGGATACATTATTTATGATTTCCTTTTGCGCTGGTTTCGAGCTCACTGTAGTGTTTCACGGGGGCCATGACAGAACGTAATATTGTTTTATGCGGTTTCAAGAGGACAGAACACAGTCTAGTTTTAATGGTACAGTGACGACTCGCGAATGTTTTAGCGATATCTCGATGAGCATTCGACATTGCAGGTGCTATGCCTAAGATGATTTCTTACGTGCATGTTTTTTGTAGCATTGCTGAATGCGTGATACTTTCCATGCAGCTCTACCTATGAGATACGGGTTTCTGATTGCAATAGGCGTTGAACTATGATAACATAGTTCTATCACTATAAAGTCTCTTTACTCTGCTCTCATGCGGATCGGTCGAAGAACCTGCTAGCTACCTGAATCATGTTACCTACTATGTTTTACTACTAGAACTCTAGGATTACTGAAAAGTTTAGTAATTAGATGTAGATAGAACTGAAATGGCTTAACAAGCCGATCTTCCCACATTCCTAATGGAATCTGGTTATATAACTAAGATAGCGTGTTATTTCGTAAATTGTATTGCACGCATGATGACGTAAGTGGGTGACGTAATTTGTCTCTTCTTCGTAATTTGTCTCGTCTAACTTGTAACTTCTAAGGCCAGGTATGTTCGTGCGTGTACGTACGTATACGCACAAGTTAAATTCGTACGAAAACGATTACAAACTGAGCACGGCCTTAGCACCTCTTTGGTGAACTATAAAAACGATCTACTACAAAGGCTTCTTTCGACGAATCATTTAAAATTCCTTAGAACAAGGTATCATTTCATCAAACTGATACTATATCGACGTTGGTGACAAAGATATTATAAAACTTTGCGTTGAGGAAAAACTTTGAAAAGGAAGTTTTCCTGCGGGTACCTATTAATTTTTATACTTCCTGTTGGAAGGTCAAGGAAAATGATGTCTCAGGGGTCAGTTACATCACGACTGTAGTCTACAAGACAATACTTTGTCGTTAGACCCCTTGTCTTAATTGCGACGACAAAATCGGTCGCTCGCGTCAAGTTTGTCGTACGACAACATCATTGCATACATTTGTTGAATGTTTTTGAATGTTGTGGCTTTGGTCAGTCGTCGGTCGATTGTGTCAGTTTGTGACAACCAAATAGGACGATGTCACCTATAGAAATATATAGGTAACACTATTTCTTGTACTAAATAATTCGTAATAATTCGTGGCTAGACTTCTGGAGAAACAGATTGTATGTTTGCATTTTTGTCTTACTTGCGGTTGGACGAGTCATCGTTGCATTGACCACTTACCATCACGTGGCCTGAATTCCAATTTGCTTCTTATTTACTATAAAAAGTAGGTGAACCTGTTGCTATTCCACCCTTCTTTCCCATTAAGATTCCATCCACAATATCTGGATTTTTCCACTGAACTTGTTTATCATTACGCCTGTTTTAAGGAGCAGTTAATATACAATAACAAGAAACACTAAGTGGACGTTGCTCACGGAGGCTTTCTGGGATATGAATTTAGGGGGATACGTAGGTAGAAAAATTACCGTAACACTATTGGGACAAACAAGGTAGGTAGAAATAACGTATTACTAAAAAGTGACATGATAGTAGTTTCCACGAAAATAAAAGCAACCTAAAAATAAAATTATGCTCATTTTAGGTGTCCCATTTTCGATGCCCTGACACTCCATCTTGACTGATAAAAATCTTTGCGTTTTGGTGAAGAGCATGCTGCTCTTGTGCCGTAAGCATGAACACTACCGACAAAGTGTTAGTATAGTAAATGTCAGTCATGAGTATGTCATAATACGAGTATGTCAGTTTGCCTGACATCTTCCCATACTAAGGCAGCTCGATATGATTACTAATAAGTAGTAATATAAGTTACACTAACGCTTACGATTGAGTAGGTATAATAATTTACTTTGCTGCGTTCAGGCTCGAGTATTGATATGCTTACTGTAATGTATGTGTTTATGACGCTTTTGTTTCGGTTGGGATGGATTGGTTCTGGAAAAACTTTACGTGGGATAACATTTCTTCTATACGTCTCGATGCAAGCAAAGCAGCGTGCTACAGCTATAGGTACTAAAGTAAACAAAAGTCACAACAGATTACAATATAGCATGACATAACTCCATACGCATTTTGATGTGACACAATCCTCAATTTATTGTTACTCTATTCTCAACGCTACATCAAATTGAATTTCAACCTTATGATTAAGGTATTAAGGTTTAAAATTGTATGATGTGTTTCAAACTAACATATGCTGACAAATGATATCGCAGCGGGAAGTAGGGTGACCATTAAGCAGTGTCGGAGCGGAACGCGTAAGGAATTCAGGTAGTGCGTGTGACTGATGGACTGTCCGCGTTGGTCTCATCGGGTGGTCGATGTGTGTGTTTCGGTTTCTGTTATGTGAATACTACTTGAATTGAATTAGTCATAATTATTTAATGAAAAGAAAGCTACTTAGAGATTCTATGGAAATGTATACCCAGGTTATTTGATGTCAATGAAAGTGCTCTACCAATTGACTGTGACTACAGTGGCTAAGACGCTGGTTCGATTCCCAGTGTTGAAGACATTTAAGAGAGATATGAATGTTGACTTTAAATTGCTGTTTCTGGTCAATATGTATGTCGGAGAAAAATGCAAGCCAAGTTGATTGCTGGCCATACAATGCGAGAATGTTTAGAACCTTATTTTGAACTTGATTTTAAAAAAAGAGCAATCTGTCATATCGTGTTTGGAATGTCAAAAGATTTTCTACATTTTGTTGCATTGTGATAATTGTAAGGGAATTTTTGCGAAATAGGCTGAAAGTAGAGGATAACCCAGAGCGTGGTCGGTACACGTTCTAGTTCGCCATGTATTGTGTGGAGTTTTTGGAGATTCGAGGGATTATGGGGTCGTGGTGGACCAGTTGTGAGTTAAGGTTCTGGTGGAGTAAGAACGGTGTCACGAACTCGCTGCTCTTTCTCAAGAGTTTGAGGCCATCCATGTAGATGTAAAACTAACTTGTACGTGTGTGAATATTGTGATACCTTAAATAAATAGTGTGTAAACCTTGAGTACTTTGTTTGTGCTTGCATTATACCCAAATGACGCCCACTGCTGAACACGTAACCACTAATGATGATGTCGAGTAGAATGGTCTTTCTCCGACATGTATATATGCAAGCTGCAATAGAAGAGCTCATGCCTCGAGGAAATACAGGGTTTCATTCGCAATGGAGTACATTTTTTTGTATTAACTCTGTAGTACCTTGCTATGACTCTATCACCTAATTATTATTGAAAGTATCTACGTACTTTTTAGACGGGAAACCTTTGGAACCAAGAAACCTGTACTAAATCTATATCTACGTCTGCGAAAGTGGTAACGCCATAGTAATGTTGCCTACTATACCATACCATAGTAGGTGACCTGCATATACGTTTTCTACTAATTAAAATAAAAAGTCCTTTAACTATGTCAGAGTACACAAACCTACTGCTCTAGTGTTGGACTTCTATTTCAATGCACACATATTGTTAATCTCGACCTTATCTTCATAAATATAAGAGTTAAAATAGCTTAAGCGTCGTCTTGAGCTGCAACGACATAAGTAGATGCAAACTAGGAGCCCGTTTATACCGCACGCACAATATGCAATCAGTTAATGCCCGTGCGCGTCTGTAATGATACAGTGCGTATGTGCTTAGGGCGGTCAGGCTGCTTAGAGGAGGTTGGGGTAGAATGGAAAAGTGTAAGAAAATTTTATATTGATCACTTAGCTTGTGAGTCACATGTGATACATACCTATTGTTTAACTATATTCGTCTACTTCTTGGACTGGCAAAATGTGAAATTGGCAAAGGTACTTTAAAATAATTTTAAAGATATAACTGATAAAGGAATGTTTGTTACTTTATTGTGGAAAATTGTTTTCTTATTGAAGCATCGTGAAAAATAGTTCTTCCTGTAAGTTCGTTAAAAAGAACAATTTCAATGTTGGCAATCAAATTCTCGTGAACTAATAAAATAATGTGACAAACAAACTCGTGTAAATAACTATATTCAGGACTGTTAAAAATTATTATATCTTGCTTATTAAATACTTACTTAACATACTATCCAAAAAAATCTTTTAGACATTTTTCAGTAATAAAAAATCAAGCAACATATTCTATCTTTATCCTGACAAATATGTTGGTCCACCTTACCCCATCCTCCCCCATCAAGTACCTGACAGACGCGGCACAGATTCGAGAATAATTGCAGTAATGAAACCGTCCAGCCGCACACGTCACAACACGTCCACGTAACGCAGCGGCGATTGAGCCGTCCGCGTGTAATTGTGCGTTTATGCCACGTCCACTCAACCGCCTGGTGGCTTCGGGCACTTTGTCATATGCTGGAAAATGTTAAGAAATTATGTCTCAAGATTAGTTACTGCAGGTTGGAAAGTAGATCTAGAGCCTAAAACAGCTTGAAAATCTGCGAAAATGATCTTGATCTTGATGAGATGATCGTTTCCACTAACGTTATACTCGTAACACCTAAAAACCTAAAAACATGAACATATAACCGGCGGTGAAACAATATAAAAAAACGACATTGAAAACACTGAAGGAACTTTGGTCATCTATGAAATTACCTGTGATATTTGAATACGGTTGAGTTTGTAGATTTTGAGGTGTACGTACACAAACATTATCCTTTTAGAACAAAACCTGCTACACGACGTCAATAAAAAACTTAATCGAGCTGTCAAACACTTTGTCAATTGACACGAATGTCTCAATTTGTCAATCTGTCAGCGGTAATTGTCAGCCGTTGACAAACGGTTCGGATGGAGAGATTGCGCGCGCGGCGCTTGTTTATGAATCTTTTGATTATCTGTTGTCGGTGCGGCGGTTCCGAGTTACCTTACAAACTCACTTTACCTTTCTAGGAGTATTACCTTGCGCCTTTTTGGGCGAGACGATAGATTAGATCGCCGTCCAGGCATGGACATTTAACACCTTGGAATGATGTGTTTTAGTTACGTAAAATATTGCGAAATGAATGAAACGTTGATAGAAAAATAATAACAAAAGAATGAAAGAATTTTAGATTAAAATTGACATGACTTAGAATCTATTGATGTTGTGTATAATTTTATTGTATGAATATTTTGTAATAATTATCAGTTGACATTGTAAAGATGCCTCTGACTTGAATTTAGATTGAAATTAATTATAACATTTGTACGCCTAGTTAGGCATAATAATGTAGAACCTAATTACTTTAGCATGTACCATCTTAATGTAACACATATTAGTGCAAATAAAGTTGATTATGATTATGATTATGATTATGAATGAAGAATGATTAAGTTTATTCATATTTTAAGCTAATTAATAATATTTTAAGCAAAAGAACGCGTAGATATAAGTAATTCTAATTCTAGTTCTAGGAGAGACAATAGATTACAACTTAATAGATAAATAGACAATAATATGAAAACAACATTTTACTATTTGACATGCTTCTTTATTATGTAACTTTAACCGTCCTGTATGTTAAATTAACCACGCTTTTAAATCAAATCCTATTGTACAATGAACAGACACTTTAACGTTTCTAATTTAATGTGTCTACCTGATACATTCTGAAACTGATACATTCTAAACTAATAATAGCCAGCAATCAGTTTATTCACACGAATAATAGAAAGTCACTGACCGATTTGATCATACGTTACATTTCCAATAAGAAATAGTCATCAACGTTGTTAGCCCAAGAGCTAACAGACTGTTTTAAAAAAGTTTTTGAGGCATTAAAATCATGTCACAGATATTATGTTGTAAAATTTTCAACGTACCGGTAACACTTTTTTATATATTTTTTAAAATAATTTTGAGGTTTTAAACTGTACTCAGTACCTATTGTGGCTTCAATTTTATTATTTCTTAATACTAAATTTAATATTGTTAAAACTTTCGAAACGCCTCAAACACTTCCGTTTCCCGCCCGCCACGCCATGGATACGCCAGCCGTTCGCATATTACAAAACTAAATAATTTTGTACATGATTTTATGATGCCTCAAACACTTTTCTAAAAAAGTCTGTTAGCTCTTGTGCTAACAATGCATTGGTTTTTTCGTCAGCAATCACAATGCATCCAATATTTGCAGCGAAATAGAATGTCTGACAAATTCAAATTAAATTTCATGTTTTGTCCCCGGTTTTCGTACAATGTTGGTTTATTGCGCTTATATGAGACGTGATTTTGTATGGGCGACCGTCACTTAATGCATTATTCTTGTTTGTTATTGCCAATTCTTTGTTATTTGTGAATGCATATCGTAAATCGTTATTTATATTGCATAACGGTTTTGGTGTACCGCAATCTTATTTAAAAGTCTTAAATTATAAGAGGCCAATAAATAATTGACAGCCTTACAAACATGTGCGTGTGTTTAGTTGTCGTAAAACAAATTCTGCAGTGAGACAAGATGGTGACATTAATGGTTTTGTTATTAGGATGATGAGATACCATACATTACTAAATGTCGTTCAGAAATCTGTGTCATTTTAATCCCTTATTTAAGTATCATTTATATAAGTCCTTTAACGCTTAAGTAAAGCAACGTCGGGCGCGGTCAGTACCTGGATGGGTGATAGTTAGTGGCGAATTAAAATGCGCACTTCCGTGCTTAGGATGGCACGTTAAGCCATCGGTCCCAGTTGTTATCGATAAGAAAGCAGTCGTTAAACCTTGTCGGAGGTGGTTTTAAAACATCCGACATGGGTTAGGTTAGGTTAGATAGGTAAGGTTAGCCAATAGCCCTTTTTCCCACCAATCCGCATTAGATCAGCTTAGCGGAGTTTGAGGCCTGATCCTCCTGTTGTAGGGAGAGACCCGTGTCGAATGTTTTCAATCGCCTCGCAAATAGTAGGCCATAAAAGGTTTTCAGTCAAGCCCTTAACTAACTCGTGGGCTATAGATGATTTTAACAGGATCTTTTCATCCACCTTTGCATTCCAAGACAAACTACAGGTCAATGGCCCACAGGTCAACAAAGACAATCAAACGCGAAGTGACAGTTAGTCACAATATCCACCTTACGTCACAATACATCGAAGTTCGACGCTTCTCACAAAACCAATGAATTGGTCACGAATTTCGCAATCACATTGTTCGTACAAAAAGTCGAGTAAATCGCACTCATAGCACTCATTACAAAAGAGGTTTCACTTCCGATCGTCACGTCTCACGTTTCAACGGAAATAGTGTTTACACGGAATCAATAAGACCGCGAGTCGCCACTGAGCATTGCATAAGCTTTGGCGATTAGTCAATAACGTTATGATCGCTCTGAGATCAATGTCTTTCATCAGGTGATCTGGCGCTCGTAACCCTTTTATTCCTTCTGGATACTAGTGTCCACGAATGTAGAAGGCCTTTAGTAGTCAAAGCTCTAAAGCCCTAATTCTATATGTACAAGGACTAACTTGTATCGGATGCCTAAAACCGATAAAGAAAAATATGAGTGTTTTTCTTTGATTTCAAGTGCCCAATGAAACGCAAATTCCTTATGTTCGTGCAACACTGCGCGGACCCCTAACTACAGCTACGTGGGCGGCGCGGGCGGCGCCGCATCGCCTCGCCCGCCACAGCTCGCCACTCCACCACGGACCGCGGTGATCGCTAGCCGCCACTCGCGATACTTTAATTGCAACAATATACGGCATTCCAAATACAGTCCACTTTTTATTTCACGTCCACCTAGGACCCTACACATTGGTCCTTCGATCTCAAAAATTGATCAGCAGCCTTTTGAAGATCAAGATTGCAGTTTTAAGTACCGGCGTCAGTGGTCTTTGTCTTTGTTCGCGATCGTCATATTGCCGCGTCATTGCCGACTACAAAGAAGGTGGAAGTCGCTACAACAACGTGAGAAGCAAGAAGATTGGTAAAGGCGTGAGTCGTTCCAATTAATTTCCCTCTTTCTAAACCAATTTTCCAATCTTTATTCAAAAAAAAAAAAAAAAATTGCCTTTTAGGTATCTTTCTTTTCCTCTTTCGCTTAGATTTGATCAAGTGCTAAATTATTTCACCCCTTTATTATTTATTGCACCGCTACAACTGCTTCGAGCATCTTTTATCCAGAATCATAATTTTTTGCAACAATAAATCCTTATCGCGCGCACGTGGCATCAGCTGACCGCCGCAAGGTCAACGCCCCGTGATTCTTTGTGTGCGCCGCTATTCTATGTTTTATTGCACCTATTATCAAATCGCTTGGGACTTATTGTGCGAGCGATACAATAATAACCGCTTATTAGTAAATAATCATGTTCAAGCATTATTTGGTGTTGAGCCCATCATAAAAGAATCAAGTAGATGCTTACGTAATCTAATAGATGTTACTAATAAAAACATTAGAGCCTTAACTATTCTAAATCAACCTACAGAGTATTGGGATACACTCATAATTTTTGTGATGTCTTCAAAACTAGATTCCACAACCAGTCGTCACTGGCAAGAATATCGCAATACTTTGACGGATGCGCCTACATTAAATCAATTTTGCACGTTCATTAGTAATAGAATAGACCTTTTAGAATCATTAGAGAATCATTCACATCAATCACATCATTATCATTACAATCAAAAATCAAACAAATTAGATAATAGCAAGCCTAAAAGTTTTATTGTCGAATCGAAAAATAATAATAATCAATTTAAATATAATTCATTATGCCCTATGTGCTCTAAAAATCATTTACTGTTTACATGTGAAGAATTTAGAAATCTTTCGATTGAAACACGTATCGAAAAAGCAAAGAACTTTAAGGTTTGCTTAAATTGTCTTCGCCCAGGCCATAATCATAAAACATGTAAACTATCTCATTGTAAATATTGCAAATACAAACATAACACGCTTTTGCATTTGGAATCTCATCAAAACCCCATTATTAATCCAATGCCTTCTTCTTCTGAAAATGTTGTTTTATCCTCAAATATTGTTCAGCCTACTGTTTCTGCTGTCTTACTTTCCACAGCTCTGGTGAAAGTCGTGGACTACAAGGGTAAGCAGCACACTGCCAGGATCCTCTTGGATAATGGAAGTACTACCAATTTTATTACTAGCAGCCTATGCGATACGCTAGGGTTGTCAAGATGCGAGGCGAGCTCCACGGTGACAGGTATAAACAATCAGACATCTAATAGCACACAGTCTTGTAACCTCACTATCGAGTCTTATTACGGTGACTATAGAGTCGACATAGATTGTCTAATTTTGCCTGAAATTACCAAGCTATTGCCGTCAAGATTAATTAATCGAAATAAAATACCTATTCCCAAGGGCCTTCAACTTGCTGACCCCTCTTTCAACATACCGTCGACAATTGACATTTTATTAGGGGCAGACTTATTCTGGCACCTCTTAGGGTCTCAAATTATTGATTTAGGTAAACATCAACCAAAATTATGTGACTCAAAATTAGGGTGGATAGTGTCGGGTCATGTCGGCCACACTTCCTATAAGTCGCATTTCTGCAATTTTTCAAATTCATTCATTAATTTATCTAATTCAAATCCCGATCTTACTAAATTTTGGGAACTAGACACCGTTTCTTTTTCACATTCTCTTTCAAGTGCCCAATGAAACGCAAATTCCTTATGTTCGTGCAACACTGCGCGGACCCCTAACTACAGCTACGTGGGCGGCGCGGGCGGCGCCGCATCGCCTCGCCCGCCACAGCTCGCCACTCCACCACGGACCGCGGTGATCGCTAGCCGCCACTCGCGATACTTTAATTGCAACAATATACGGCATTCCAAATACAGTCCACTTTTTATTTCACGTCCACCTAGGACCCTACACATTGGTCCTTCGATCTCAAAAATTGATCAGCAGCCTTTTGAAGATCAAGATTGCAGTTTTAAGTACCGGCGTCAGTGGTCTTTGTCTTTGTTCGCGATCGTCATATTGCCGCGTCATTGCCGACTACAAAGAAGGTGGAAGTCGCTACAACAACGTGAGAAGCAAGAAGATTGGTAAAGGCGTGAGTCGTTCCAATTAATTTCCCTCTTTCTAAACCAATTTTCCAATCTTTATTCAAAAAAAAAAAAAAAAAATTGCCTTTTAGGTATCTTTCTTTTCCTCTTTCGCTTAGATTTGATCAAGTGCTAAATTATTTCACCCCTTTATTATTTATTGCACCGCTACAACTGCTTCGAGCATCTTTTATCCAGAATCATAATTTTTTGCAACAATAAATCCTTATCGCGCGCACGTGGCATCAGCTGACCGCCGCAAGGTCAACGCCCCGTGATTCTTTGTGTGCGCCGCTATTCTATGTTTTATTGCACCTATTCATTCATAACTAGCATCTGTTTCTTTTTCGCTTTATTTAAGAATGGCTGAACCGTTATCTAAACTCATTAAAAAGCGCTCTTCTATTAAATGCAAGCTTACTATTTTCACCAACTATATTTCAAATCTTAAGAGTTGCACTTCTTTATCCCAATTACAACGCCTCGAATTAGAGGGACGCCTTGCTAAATATGATGCCCTATACGAGGAATTTGATAGCTTACAGACCGAGATCGAGGCGCTGTCGGAGTCCAAGTCGGAGGACGCGTCTGCGGAACGGGTCCAGTTTGAGGAGGTGTACCATGCGCAAGCGGCCCTGGCTCGCAGCCTGCTCGCTGAGAACCGGTTTCGAGACTGCGTGGGCTCCGTGGCGGGCTCGGAATCAGGTGGGACAAACAGAAATAACTATGTACGCTTGCCTAGAATTGATTTGCCTCACTTTGATGGTAGCATTCATTATTGGTTAGAGTATCGAGATACATTTACTTCATTAATTCATAAAAACGATTGTATCGACCCCATCAATAAATTCCACTATTTACGTGCCACTTTAAAGGGAAGTGCAGCCATAATCATAAAAAACATTGATTTTACCAGTGAGAATTATCAAATCGCTTGGGACTTATTGTGCGAGCGATACAATAATAACCGCTTATTAGTAAATAATCATGTTCAAGCATTATTTGGTGTTGAGCCCATCATAAAAGAATCAAGTAGATGCTTACGTAATCTAATAGATGTTACTAATAAAAACATTAGAGCCTTAACTATTCTAAATCAACCTACAGAGTATTGGGATACACTCATAATTTTTGTGATGTCTTCAAAACTAGATTCCACAACCAGTCGTCACTGGCAAGAATATCGCAATACTTTGACGGATGCGCCTACATTAAATCAATTTTGCACGTTCATTAGTAATAGAATAGACCTTTTAGAATCATTAGAGAATCATTCACATCAATCACATCATTATCATTACAATCAAAAATCAAACAAATTAGATAATAGCAAGCCTAAAAGTTTTATTGTCGAATCGAAAAATAATAATAATCAATTTAAATATAATTCATTATGCCCTATGTGCTCTAAAAATCATTTACTGTTTACATGTGAAGAATTTAGAAATCTTTCGATTGAAACACGTATCGAAAAAGCAAAGAACTTTAAGGTTTGCTTAAATTGTCTTCGCCCAGGCCATAATCATAAAACATGTAAACTATCTCATTGTAAATATTGCAAATACAAACATAACACGCTTTTGCATTTGGAATCTCATCAAAACCCCATTATTAATCCAATGCCTTCTTCTTCTGAAAATGTTGTTTTATCCTCAAATATTGTTCAGCCTACTGTTTCTGCTGTCTTACTTTCCACAGCTCTGGTGAAAGTCGTGGACTACAAGGGTAAGCAGCACACTGCCAGGATCCTCTTGGATAATGGAAGTACTACCAATTTTATTACTAGCAGCCTATGCGATACGCTAGGGTTGTCAAGATGCGAGGCGAGCTCCACGGTGACAGGTATAAACAATCAGACATCTAATAGCACACAGTCTTGTAACCTCACTATCGAGTCTTATTACGGTGACTATAGAGTCGACATAGATTGTCTAATTTTGCCTGAAATTACCAAGCTATTGCCGTCAAGATTAATTAATCGAAATAAAATACCTATTCCCAAGGGCCTTCAACTTGCTGACCCCTCTTTCAACATACCGTCGACAATTGACATTTTATTAGGGGCAGACTTATTCTGGCACCTCTTAGGGTCTCAAATTATTGATTTAGGTAAACATCAACCAAAATTATGTGACTCAAAATTAGGGTGGATAGTGTCGGGTCATGTCGGCCACACTTCCTATAAGTCGCATTTCTGCAATTTTTCAAATTCATTCATTAATTTATCTAATTCAAATCCCGATCTTACTAAATTTTGGGAACTAGACACCGTTTCTTTTTCACATTCTCTTTCTGCTGAAGAGAAGGCTTGTGAAGAAAGTTTTTATTTAAATACATTTCGTAAGGAAAACGGTCGTTTTGTGATCACGATACCTTTCAAACATGATCAAAGTTTATTAGGTGATTCGTTTGAAATGGCAAAGAGACGTTTTTTATCATTAGAACGACGTTTTCAGCGTGATCTTGAATTTAAAAATAGTTACGTAGCCTTTATGAATGAATATGAGCAACTGGGACACATGGTTGAGGACTTCTTACCTACTTGCAATTCGAACAAACAATTTACTTATTTTTTACCTCACCATGGTGTCATTCGTACTTCAAGCACTACGACAAAACTACGCACTGTCTTCGATGCGTCTGCTGCTACTACCACAGGCGTGTCCCTTAATGACCTTCAAATGGTAGGCCCTGTCGTGCAGGATGACCTGCTGTCTATTTTACTACGTTTTAGACAACACAAATTTGTAGTTACAGCCGACATCGAAAAAATGTATAGGTCAATAGATGTCAATCCTAATCAACGTTCCTTGCAACGAATTATTTATCGTGCAGACTGCAAGCAGCCTCTAAAGACTTACACTTTGAACACAGTAACCTACGGCACCGCGTCTGCCCCTTATTTGGCTACAAAGTGTTTAGTGAGTCTAGCGTCTAGCGCCTTAAATGCTGACGTCAAGCGCTGTATCGAACACGACTTTTACGTCGATGATTTTTTAAGTGGTTCGTCTTCAATTGCGACCACCGTAGACATTTGCCAAAATGTTAAATCTATTTTATCGTCTGCTCATTTTAATCTACGAAAATGGCAGTCCAATAGTCCCCAAATTTTGTCTGAAATCGACAAAACCTCTAATGTGTCATGTAATGTCTTAGATCTTAACAAAAATAGTCAAAATACTTCTTCCAAAACGTTAGGTTTGCACTGGTATTGCGATTCAGACACCTTAACTTTTTCCATAAATATTAATTTATCCGACAAAATCACTAAACGACACATCCTATCTGTTATTAGCCAAATATTCGACCCTCTGGGCCTCGTAGGTCCTTGCGTTGTCGAAGCCAAAATAATAATGCAAAAATTGTGGATCGAAAAATATACTTGGGATGACGAAGTATCTCAGACCATTAAAGGTTTATGGTCCTCTTTCGCAAATACACTTTCGTCTTTAAATAACCTTAAAATTTCACGCTGGGTTCTTAGTGATAACTCGGTCGTTCACGAACTTCATGTATTCACCGACGCCTCCGAAAAGGCTTATGGCACGTGTATTTACATTAGATCTATCAGCAGCTCAGGTAGTGTAAGTGTTCGACTGCTCGCGTCTAAAAATCGTGTGGCGCCTATTAAGCCTACAACGATTCCGCGCCTAGAACTATGCGGAGCCCTATTAGGTACAAGACTGTGTACTAAAGTGTTAAAATCACTTACACTAACTTTTAAAAATTGCTATTTCTGGTGCGACTCCACTATTGTTTTAGGTTGGTTAACTACACCGCCTAATCAACAATTTGTCCGCAATCGCGTTAACGAAATTCAAGAAAGCACTAGTTGTCATACGTGGAGCTACGTGCCGTCTAAAGACAACCCGGCGGATCTTGTTTCTCGCGGGGTCAAGGCTGATAAGATCAGCTGTTGCGAGTTATGGTGGTCGGGACCCAGCTTTCTTCTCAAAGACAAAAATGATTGGCCCAAAATGCCTACAAGTTACGAGAAACAAGACCTACCGGATATAACATCTAATTATTGTTCCAATTTTTGTAATCAATCAATCAATTTACCCAATCAATGTTCCCTAACTCAAAATTGCGAAAACAACACTACAATTATTCAAAAATTATTTACAAAATATTCTAATTATAACTATTTACAAAGAGTGATCGCCTATATACAAAGATTTATTCATAATTGTTCAAGTAAAACTAAAAATAACAAATACAAAGGTCCCTTATCTGTTCAAGAACTCAATAATTCTTCAAGGCTTATTCTGCAACATGCGCAATCTCAAATGTTTCCCGAAGAAATTCACTTTTTAACTTCTGGAAAACCCTTACCTCGAAAAAATAGACTAATTTCTTTATCTCCATTTTTAGATCACAACAAAATCATTCGCGTGGGCGGCAGGCTTGATAACTCCCCTTACGACTACGACACTAAGCATCCAATACTACTATGCAGTAAGCATCAATTAACTAAATTAATATTTCAAACACAACATATAAAACTTCTACACGCTGGTCCTCAACTTCTATTAGCTAATGTTCGTCAAAATTATTGGCCTCTTAAAGGTAAAAATCTTGCAAAAAATACAGTTAACAATTGTCTTAAATGTTACAGATTCAAAGCCAAAAATGCTCAACCAATGATGGGACAGTTACCTATTAACAGAACGAGTCTAGAATTTCCCTTTCTTAACTGTAACGTAGATTATGCGGGACCAATACTGATTGCTGACCGGAAGGGTCGAGGTTGCAAACTTTTAAAATCGTACATTTGTATTTTTGTTTGTCAGGCGGTTAAAGCCGTGCATATCGAGCTCGTCACGGACTTAACTAAAGAAGCCTACATGGCCGCTCTTAACCGCTTCGTAGCGCGTCGCGGGAGACCTCGTAGTATCTCATCTGATAACGGGACGAACTTTGTCGGGACGTCTAATGACATTTACAAATTTTTACAGGACTCCAACATAGCGTCCGACATGGCTCAAGAGGGCATCGAATTTAGCTTTGCCCCCGCTTATTCACCACACTTCAACGGCATTGCTGAAGCAGCCGTGAAGTCCACTAAGTATCATCTTAAGAGGTTACTCCAACTCACTCATTTTACCTTTGAAGAGATGTGCACTTGTTTGACTCAAATCGAAGCAGTCTTGAATTCTCGACCTCTTACCCCTATTTCCTCAGATCCTTTAGATTTTTCAGCCCTTACTCCTTCCCATTTCTTAATTGGACGATCACTCACGACACTACCACACCCACCAGTCGCCGACATCGACCTTACTCGATTGCAGCGCTACCAGAGAATGGAAAGCATTAAACAACATTTCTGGCACCGTTTTAACATCGAATATGTCTCTCTACTTCAGCAGAAGACCAAGTGGATGACGTCATCTGGCGACCTGGCCTTGGGCACGCTTGTCCTAGTGAAGGACAAGACGCTCCCGCCACTGATGTGGTGCTTGGGGCGCGTCACCAAAATCTACCCCGGCAGCGACGGCATCACCCGCGTCGTCGACATAAGGACGAAGCGTGGGACCATCCGTCGGGGCTTCAACAACGTCTGCCCGCTTCCCATCAATTGAAGTCCATACTTCAAGGGCGGGAGTATGTTCGTGCAACACTGCGCGGACCCCTAACTACAGCTACGTGGGCGGCGCGGGCGGCGCCGCATCGCCTCGCCCGCCACAGCTCGCCACTCCACCACGGACCGCGGTGATCGCTAGCCGCCACTCGCGATACTTTAATTGCAACAATATACGGCATTCCAAATACAGTCCACTTTTTATTTCACGTCCACCTAGGACCCTACACACCTTAAAATAGTCATAAATTCCTAATTTTATAAATAGGAAGAAAGCCAAGTCAGAATAGACATGATGACTAATTTTCAAAAACTCTTCTATGATATTCAGAAGTTTCTATTATGTCTAAAATATATCATATTTTTGTAGAAAATTAAGGTTTTTGTGCAATAAAAGTACATTTAAATTTTAAGTTTCAAATTCATTCCAAAACGCTCGCCCGTGTCATGGCGTCTGTCATTGCGCCACGGCTCAGTAAAAAATGCCAGATCGCGTATAATATGCTTACGAAAAAAATGACGTTTACTAAGACATGACGTAAATTGACGTAATTCGATCTGATGGGTGTTTAAGCTATCATGGCGGATTGTTGTATTTTGTAGATTTATTTTAACAAATAAATTATTAATCTCGACATTAATAAGAGAATAAATACATGTTTCAAAATCTTTGAATCCTATTTCATTAGATCAGATAAATATTTTGGTGATCCTTGATTACTGTCATCATGCCTGTTATGATAAATATTTTCGAATACAATAGATTTTTATAACAAAACCGTAAAACATACGCAACTTAGGCAGAAATTCATAACTTGATACGATCCATGTTTGTCACCATCACCTTTTATAAGCCAACTTTTTTTCCATTTATGTTCTTATTATTATCCATTATCCATCCTGTTCCGTTGTCCAGTTTTTGTACATGCGAGTAGAAACTAACCAAATTTTCGGTCGCAAAAAACAATCACTTCCATTATCTCTATATCATCATGGTTCGCAGTTCACAACGGTGCGGTCGTGGTTCGACTACCGTTCTGTTATTGTTCAATATGTTTTCCAATAATCCAGTTACAGATTATAACTAGAAAGGCCCGATTCGCACGGTTACCTCGAGAAAGTGGTTCGAATGCGTGTCCAAAACCCCTTAATTCATTCCCAGTTACACCTCCATCAAATTTCAACTTTAACTCCAAAGAATAGAGCTCAAAACCCTATACCGCTGTACCAATTTTTGACAATGATATATTTATGATGATACGGTGAATTATGTGTCATTAAATTAGGCGAATAAGGTTCAATTTGCATAAATAGTTTCGATTCAAATTCGGTCGTGGATTTGGAAGTACGGTGAAATGTTTTTCGATTTCCTGTTTTATTTTTTCCTTAGCAACGCGGTAATTAAGACATCAATTCGTGCGAAAACAGAAACTCTGAATAACTGTTACCTGTACTTGAAATATTTCTTTGAATGTTCGAAAAACGTGGGTTCGCAGCAAACGGATTATTCGTTTTTTTGTTAATAGCCTTAAGGGTATGACATGCGTGACTGATCACTCGTGTGTACCTACGACCTACTTTAAAAGAAACTGAATTAAATATGAAGCGTTTATTAAATAGTGATTGCCTATAGACAAACCACATCCACTCAACAAGGTCGAAGTATTATAGATGTACCTATTGCTACTGGCAATAAAACTGGCTGAAAATGCATTCGGCATTCAGCCCTACCGTTATAAACAATAGGAAAATAAATTGAAAGATATCTTCTTAATCTTACAAATAGACCGGGGAGTAGGTAGGCTGTGGGTTTCATAGTTATATGTACGTCTTCAGAAAAGGCTTCTTTCCTATTTTAGGATTGTGTGTGAGTTTCCAATCAATGGTATCTAAAGATCAAATTATGGTCTGAAAGCTTATTTGTTACTTATACCGTTCTTTATTATTAACTATTAAAAATCCGGACACGTCATACCATACCGTGTCGTACCATGTTTTCAATAAAAAGAGACGTATATAATTAACTCAGCTGCTCTCTAGCATTACTGGCACATTAGTTACGATATGACTGTATCGACAAGCGGAAACGCGATGTTAACGTCATACAAGCCACTAAATACAGTAATAAGTTCAAAAGTACGCAAAAGTTGCGTGTTCCTACGAGTATGTAAGTGGAACACTGCGAATGATGCAAGTTTGGTTTATGTGTCTTTTCGATATATCTTGGTAACGTGTGATGCATATCGTAGAGCAGACAAATTCTGCCATGCTTTTATAAGGACTTCTTAAGAGAATGTTACCATTTCACCATGCTTTACTATGTTTAAGTGGTAGAGTCATAGTAGAGTCGTCCGGGGAGGTACTACCAGCCTTTTAGTCGTAAGCAGCATGTTCTTAGCAGAGGCATGGTTGCCGGGGATACTTTATTTGAGGCGAACATCTAAGTCCTGATGAGTAAAGCACCCGTAACTCTATCGTTAAATAACAAGTATGCCAGGGACCAACTAAGTACGACGTTGCTAGATGAAAAAGTATTGTTTACAAAATAATAAGAAGAAATAGCGAAAATTGAAATGTTATTTTCTAAGAATAGCGTTCAGCTTGACTAAGAAGCGATTCTACGCTCCTAAGTTGCGCTGCACCTAAGTTGGCAACCACCAGTGATTTCATCTTTCCAAGAGTTCATAATCCCTGATTTGTGTCTGTTGTTGTTGTCTGTTTGTGTCTTGTAAATTAATTGATCTCTTGGTTGGTTGGTTGGCTTGGTTGGTTGGCTCCTGCCTGGTAGATTTAACTGAAAGAAACTCGTTTCTACATTGCTTTGCGATATATTCTGTGACAACGTCATGTGTATTCTGGAAAGCACTCCATCCTAATTATTGGTGTATCATTTCTAAGCTACTGCATCTCATTATGATTGTGGGCAATCGCCGCTCGGACGACATAAACCACGAGGAGGCTTATTACGAAGCGGGTAAATTGCGCGATGGGTAAGTCTCCTAGGTACAGTACTCTATAGCTTGAGTTTAAAAACTGAGAAATCAAAGCAACCTTATTCATACTTTCACATGAAATGTCGTTAAAAAATGATTGAGAAATAGGTAGCAATACGTGCGCATTTGAAAATGTAAAAAAAACATACCTATCTATGATTTTAGTGCCTCACAGTGTAAATATTACTTATTTATTATTTACAATCTCCTGTAAATAATAAATAAGTATAATTGTAAAGTTAGGATATCTGTGGCTCCTGTAATGTGACGTCTATACCTACGTATTTGTAGATTACAAAAGATACTTTTTAAAAGAGGCGAAATAGTAAGTGAAGTCTTAAATCAGGGTAAAGCAATAAGTCTATTATTTTAGGATGCATAATGAACATTATAAAAAAAATTGTATGGACCTTCGGGATGGGTGTTCGTTCTATATTAATTTGAATATCATGAAGCTGCTGACTTATGTAGTTAGTTATAAATAGTGTAATCATCTAATAACAGTTCCATTTGACTATTTTACTAAATATCTCTTGATAGAGACATACTACAAAGACAAAGACAACCTCAAACGTTTTCATTTACACCAAAAGTAGTAGAATAGCCCTACAGAATGTAGCGGCAATATTTCGAAGTGGCTGTCTCGTAATTACAGGCACATGACTTCTGTGTTCCGCGCATGAATAACACGCCATGTGAATGGGCAGTGCGCTCCATCATTATCGCATAAATCAGTGCCGATTCAACCGGTAATTGAGTCGATACCGATGTATCGATACAGAATCGACTACCGGTACAACCTTAGAGTATGCAGATGCTTGCCATAGTGTATGTGCCTAAAGAATGTAACAAGTTTTTATTTCATACTTTTTTGATTTTGGTTTCTTTTTTTCAAATTATTTTTAACTTCTTAAAAAATAATAATAGGATGTGTTATAAATTATGACGCCACCATTATTGATGCAAAAATTCTACGAAGATTTTGCGTTTTGACTGTAAGTGTAGGTTCATCAAAGGTTACTGAAAAACCTGACTATTAACTTGGTAGTTAATAGTCAGGTTTTTAGGCACCTTATTCGTATGATTCATTCACGTGCCTACAGTTCATACTTGCTTATGCGCACTGTTCCATCTATCTCTCTAACTCTGAGGTTCATCTAAATTGAAGTAGCCGTCAATATAATTTCATGTGATATGTGTGACGTGTAATAAATTAATGTAAATTAGTGTACCGCTCGCGGGTCCGCCCGTTTTACTGTTAGATTTATTTAGGTCTAGAAATACAAGGTAGGAAAATATACAAACAGCAACGGTTGAAGTGAACTTTAGTGTAATGATAGGGTAAGTGCTTACCGTAGATGATAGCTTTTAAAAATTTAACTAAAATAAGTTATATTTAGTGTAAATATAGTCTTCATTGAATAGATTTGTATGATAAATTAATATCACATTATGTTGATTTGAAACTAAACGTCTCATACATATTAAGTTAGGATACTAATTTTGAAAAATTGTTCTAAAGTTCAGTTGTTATTCTGAATTTTTGGCACATACTTATCAAGAAAATTAATGAATTTGATTTAAATGTTACATATTATTTTAGACACAAGTCTTCGAAAGAAATCCGGAGAATCTCAGAAAAAAGAGATATTTTCAAAAAATAAATAGTTTCTAGAACTGAAGCTTCTAATCTAACTGAAGCTAGAATAAAATGAAGCATAGAGCTAGGGCTTTTTGTGTTTTTTTCATAAACGTGTTACTGTCGAGAAAATTGAGGCGTAGAACAGGAGGCTTTTTCTTTCTAAACTAATGTAAATTTCTGAAATAGTTACTTAACGATTTTTGTGACGATCACTGTACCTAAGTCTTTTGCGCCCTATAATCTAGTCAAACCCACGGAAGCAGGTATTTAACTAATAATTTTTATGTAACCAGTCTAAACAGCTTGCCCTGTGTCATTACACGTCCTTACGCAACCACGATAACATCGATCGACAATTTCATGTTCATTACTGGCGTTAACATGATTTATCAGGATTTAGGACAACGTCTAATTTTGTCTACTTATGTATAACTAATATTACATGTTGTGGGTATCATAAAATGGTTCTACTGAATTTGTGTTTTTTATTCTAATTGAGTAGCAAATGCATGCAGGCATGCAGGCTATCTGATGCCTGCACGCAACCTCAAATAGAAAAAAAAATCTTATCTTAGGTTGTATCCGGGTTCTTTCCTACACATGAGGACTAAGATGTTCGACTCAAAAAAGTGTATTCGGTAACCACACAGTTTCAGAAAACTTACTAGTAACAACATATGAACACTGTTTTTAATTAGAAAAGCAGGCAAACATGTAGACAGGCAACCCGATGGTAAGTGGTAACCATCGTCTGCTGATAGATCAAAGCTATAGCTACATACAGGAGGAAATGAAATTATTCTTGGCGTTGTAATTTTTTTTGTAATAAGTATATTTTTATGTAGAGTTCAGAAGATTAGTAGGGCGCATAGTTTACTCTTGATTTTTCGACGCCTCTACATTTATTTCAAAGCTATATGGGTGCTTTACCATTCGGTGACTTTAATCTATATTTATCTAGGTAATCTTTTGCGATCCTTATGATGAATTTAACCAAACAAATGCCAAGGGCTGTGAGATGTCAGCACAGACCCTACCAACATAACAGTACGGGGCATCTGTCGATGGTACAGCGTCGATCAGGCGCACTAGATCACCGCGAGATTGCGCCCCGGGGGCGTATTGACGACATATTCCTGTGCAACGGGTGGCTTAGGCACGAAATGTACTTGACGCGACTTGCTGTATTTCAACACTTTTTTGTGATACTTGCTGATATTTTTTTTAATCACAACCCAACGATAATAATCCCTAACCGGTTCGCTCATAATTATGGTATCTTAAAAAAGTTGAAAAATAAAAACTAAAATGATCCAGTGCGTCTAATCGACGCTGTGCCATCTACAGATGCCCATCGGTTAAGCAACAGATGACGCACTAGATCATTAAAATTTTAGTTTTTATTTTAAATTTTTTTTAAGATAACAAATTAGCGACCCGGTTAGAGATCGTTATCGATCTGTCGTGATTAAAAAAAAAACGAATTTGAGCGTATAATCTGCCCTGAAAGAAAAATAATATTATGTCACTCGTTCGATTCCGAACACATAAAAGTCGCAATGCTAGGGTTAGGTTGCACATTTAGCGGATAGATAAGAATCCATCCAGAAGAATCCAATCCAGAAAGAGTAAGAACTCTGCTATAAATTAAAATAAATTAAACACGCGGCAAAGTCAATTCAGCGCTTCATGACTACCCATATTTATATATTGATGTCGATATGGGAAAACGTTAGCTCGGAGCTATTAAAACTAAATACCATAGGGTATTTCCCGCTCAAAAAAAATTAAACCTTTAAATCTTAATTGGTTAATTCCTCATAAATCGGTAAGTGCACAGTATGCTGTATTTATTAATCAAAAAGCCGTCCAAAAGTTACCATTATTATTAGTGCATAATCACCCTAACTCCGAACAAGTTTGATTCCACTGTCAATATGTCATTGTGAGTGGTCCAGTTGCTAGGAAAATTGCCGCTATAACGTATGTTTTATTAATAGCATGCAAGGAGAACATCCCCGAGGACACAGAATCGATTATAATAATCGATTAATCGATTTACTATACGACCGTGTAGGGTTGATTGAACCGTTGGAGGAATGCGCCATGTGGAGTGAAGACCCGTTATCGGATCCGGGTTTGAACCGTTTACTCGAAAATGACCGAGTTTTGTTTTGAACGAATGTTGCCAATTATTTTGTTAAACAAGTGGCAAATGAGCGTGTATGTCAACTGATGTTAAATGGTCATTCCAGTCCGTACTACCAGCTCCCTAAAGAACCAAAACACTGTCTGATTGAATGAATTGCTATGATATAATATACGGCAAGTTAAGAGTTTACATATTATTATTATATTATCAAATATTTTTATATCTATGATTAAGGCACAGTATCAAGAATGGAAGGCCAACTAAGGACTTTATTTTAAGATTACATACTGTTATTTTTTAGAACTTGCACCTAAATACCCTCTACCAAAATATTTTCTCAAGTGATATTTTTTATTTTATTTTTATATATATTTTTTTTATTTTATTATCTTAAACCTTCTCTTTAAAAAACAAGTTTAAAAACTCCCAACTTTTACTTACTCTCTACCGTAGTGTCAGTCCGTCTGGTCTTACAACACTCTTTGGAGAACATGGTCTCAGCACATTATTACGAATGGTCTCATTATGTCAGCAATGCGTGTGCCAGTGTGGCACTGTGTTTATTTATGTACAGTCACTTTCGGTCTCACTGTTAATCACTGCTCGTACGCATTGCATGATTGATAGTTATGTGGCCTTAAACTATTAAAACTTTGTACTAGAATGCATGATGATATTTAATAAGTCACCTTGTGATGAATTTTTAACATTAATTGAGGTGACCACCTACGAATAAGTCCTCATTTCCACATACAACCTGTAGCACAGTTTGGCAAAGGGAAAACTCCCACCAGGCGAGAACACGCCTGGGGAGCTGAGCTGTTCCGATTACGTCATCTCGGAGTTTTATATATATGCTAGCGATGTAGAAAACTTCGATAGCGTGATTCAGGATACTCGTGGTGCCATCTCTTGCGAATTGGCTGAAGTTGCCACACATCCATTTTAGATTTCCCCACGTAATAAATGGTTGTTCATAAGCTACAGCTACTAATCCTATTACAAAAAGTACTTTAAAAATTCAAAGCGTTGCGTGATCTCAATTCTGCGTACTCTTATAAAGACATCAAGCTTACCCACAAATGTCCGCCAAATAGATTACAATCAGATAATTATGGTAAACACAGCCTATAAAGTGAATAAGCCGTGAAACAAAGTTTAGTATTGATTCCATTAATAATTCACCCAGACTCTAATAGTGGCGTATATCAAAGTGTCAAATACCGGACCAATTGGCGTCCGAAAAGGTGCGTTCGATATGCGTCCCCACTCGAATTCCTTGGCTTTCGCAACCAGCGGTTACACTACCCCGCCCTTAGGTACCCACCTATTACGGCCACTCGCTACCGAACAACCTTGAATTTACTATTACTGGTACACAGACCATTATCTGGACTGGACGCAGGCATGGCCGCGCTGCGTCGTCACCAGAGGCTGATATCTCGTCGACAGCTCGAATTACTGAACGAAATTATCCTATTTTGCCTTCTGGAGCCCCAAGCTAGCAAACCAGCTAACAAACCCGTCTATACGTCACGTTGAAACACCATATTTCCTTTAATAAAATCCGATGGTCGGAGCGTTTTAAAAAACGGCAGTGCTACATCAAACGCGTGCTCCAAGTAAGTGGATGCTCGGCGCTCGTATAAATTCTAATAAGCGTTTATTCTATGTGGCTCCCGAGGCAACAATGCTCATAATCTCCACTATTACTTCGGCGTGGAGATTTTAAAGTCTAGAGACCGGTAGTTGTGTTGGTGGTTAATTTTTAGTTGCCTCCTACGCTCGGACGGGTAATAAATTGAGTACCTTCCCGCGTCGTTTGCTTCTCTTTTTTGTGATCGTCTTCCGTGTGTCGTCGTGTTCGTTTAAACGGTGATCAGTCACGGGCCGTAGATAATTCTTATGCGATGGGACTCGAATAAATCTTACTTACTCTTGGATATGATGCGTTCTCTTACGGCCTGTGTCGCTTGATTTAGATCGGGCCGATAAACTTTTATGAGGCTATTCTATTGGGCTTATCTGCATGCATGTTGGAACAAAATACGCAGTTAATAAAGATAATGGAGGTAGTGCGGAAGCTATCCAAACATCTGTAGCAATATCCCAGAGAAACAGGCGTAATCGCATTTCATATACCGGCCGGCCGTGTAAATTTGCTATCGGAGTTTGCGGAGTACGAATCGATCGAGCAATGGATAAGATTCCGTCCAAAGTTTACGCGTTCTGCATTTACATATAATTGTGTGTTTAACATTGTCCAACAGGTTCTGAACTTCCATAGTTCGAACGGGTGATCTTATCGCCGAAATAATAACGTGAATGGCTAGTTTCTGCTAAAACTATGTATGGTAAAGTATTTGAACTCAGATGGAGAGTGCCATAACAATGGAACAATTAAAAAGAGTCAAGCTTTTATGATAGCCAGCATACAAGCTTTAAAATGATGATGATATGGATAATTGTTCAACTCTCGAAAATGTAGGGCATGCTTCTGCTGTAAAGCTCCTGATAGAGCCGTTGCAGCTTAGCAAAGGAGGTTTCTTACCTATATTTCAAACCCGTCGTAAAGCAGCATATTTTTTTTAGTAAATATTGTGTTTCGCTTCAAGACGTGTGATTTTCTGAGATGCTTTGTTTGAATCAATCTTGATTTAATGATCATGGGTTTCAGAGACCACTGAAATCAGGTGGCATATTAAAATCAGGTGTTTTTTACTCCTTAACTGTAAGTACTGCCAGACAAAATGTCGAATACCACATCTGTACATTACCGCTCGCGGTGGTTGCGTAAGTCCAGCATGTCCTAGAGGCTGCAATTCTCGCGCGCGTTCCTTGTAATGTGCAAAGCCTTTTATTATACTTATGTATGTTGGAGCACGGGTTTCTATAACGGCGGTAGCCTATAGTGCACAGCGAAACACTTTAAAGTGGAGTTTTGGAAATATAGAATAACCAGACTTAGCACGCAGCTATGTTCGCGTCGATTTTAGAATTTGGTTCAGAGACTGATAAAAAGTATCTTATATGTTATATTAATCCAGGTTATTAACTACTATTGTGGAGTTAATTTCATGTTCCTTTAGTCATGCAAGCTTCCTCACGATGTGTTCCTTTACTTTTTTAGCAGGTAAAGCGCACATAACTAAAAGAAAGTCATTGGTAGGTACTTGCCACCTGGATTTGAACTAAGAGGACTAAAATATTTACCTCAAATAGAAAATATATCATGACGACTTAAATACAACACATGAAGAACACGCTACTTCATAACGAGATACGAGGGTAGCAGCACCTTGCCGGGCGAGCTACTCTGACTCTTCCAGCTATAAAAAAGAAAACTAAAACACAGGCTGAAGGACGAAGGTACAATCTAATTTCTCCATTTCCAGATTATAATTGTCACTTGCAACAATCTGGCGGTCCATCCAGCGCGGCTGAACAACGCCAGCGACGATATCGATAAGATGCCATCGCACATATATTACCTTACCACGGGTAAAGGGAATTCTGGATATGGAGTTGGCATCGGAACTGATAAACTAAAGGTCAAAGGCACGATCAAAGTGAGGGCGGAAGCGATGGAGAGATCTCTTTAAGGGTCGATTTTATTTTTGGCTGCAAATGTTGTAAGCTATTTTGTTACAGTGGATTGGTACCCATATAGACTGGTGCTCCATGGGTCTCTCTCAATTGTATTGAGATCTAAAGGAGAAAGAGATGGGAGTAAGCGAAGATATTAACCTTGTCAAAGGCTATAGAATTGATAAACTACTAGCCAGAACTATGTTGACTCTGAGCCATATTGAAAAATAGGTGATGTATTTTTACTTTCACTGCCTACCTGCATTATTTGTGGTTCGACTGATGGGTATAGAATTATAGATTTATTCAAAACGTTTTCAGAAACCTTGTAGAGGGTTTGAAAACATTCAGCAATGATTTTACTATATAACCTTTAAAATCAGTCCAAATTAAAGTCCTTCGATTGATAATTATAAATAACACCTGCATTTATTCTCACATGACAATGGGCATACCGTATTCTGTACGTGATCCTATTTTGAATTAAAGAACCACCTAACTTGTTCTTCCTATCACATTTCTTTTGTCGTAACTATGACCTAATAACAGCGACAGTTAATTGAGAATGAGAGGCAATGTGAAGAAACCTGATGCGCTAGCATCTTGCTTTGAAGCGGGACCAAGGAAGACACAGGAAGAATCCTGATGCATTCAGTACGCCGTATCAAAGCGTATCCAAACAAGAAAACTAACAAACTCAAGAGTGTCCCTTTGTTTATATCCTAAATCGTTCTAGATGGTTTTATCCCTGGTTGCTCAACCGCTTCCTATAAATCGGGCCTATTAAAACAATGCTCACAATACTAATCATAGCGCAGATGCAGCGATAGGGATAGATAGCTATCGCTTGTGATGAATGGCGCGGCGCTGCCACTACGTCTTTGTTGGGTTGTATGGGGAATGTATAGAGATGATATTACCACCGCAACTTCATAAGCACGGTTGGTAAACAACAAGTCATGGAGGCTTTTTCTGATAACGATATTGTATGTTTGAACAATAAAATCATTTGTAGTTGAAAGCAATATAAAGCTGTATTCCTGAGAGTTATCCATAATGTATACGAAGGAATGTGAAGTCCACCAGCCTGCACTAGGCCAGCGTAGTAAGCTAAGGCCTACAACCTTCTCATTGTGAGAGGAAACCTGACTCTGCAGTGGGTTAGTAATGGGTTACTACAAGCAAATTATACTGTTTTTTATTTCTGTCCTCCATAAAAATGCAAAGTGCTGCAAATATTACCAGCGTTCCTTAAATATTTAAGCTCTAATTGAGTAGTCCACAAAGACCCTTAGTAGAAGACATAAGATTATAATACGATTTAATTAAAAACAAAAAAACGGTTCTGTACGATTAAATTCTATTCACTCTTAAGGAAATTATTTATTAATTAATCCCAGATGTACGTCTTGATCTGTGATATGCTTTCCTTGCTCTGGAGGTTTTAGCAGCTCTATACATTTCAATGTAATGTGTAGCATCTATTATATTAATAACAACTGCTTAAAGCACTTACTTGCGTTTCGTTCTAACAAAGCCTTGGGTGGCGAGTGCCCTAATTCGGTTACAAGAGATTTTTTACAGATAATCCTACTACTTACTATTATTATAATTGCGAAAGTTTGTGACGATCGACGGATGGATGCATGGATATTTTACTCTTACACGCAAAAACGACTAAACAAATTTGGATGAAATTAGGTACACAGGTATTACCTGGATTAAAATATAACTTTTTATCCCTCTCCGGTCGTCCTCTTACGTCAACGTCGACAAAGTCGCGGGCAGAAGCATAGAAAGAAGTAAGGAAGAATTAACTTTAAAAAAGCGTTGTTGTATTGTAACTGCTATAATACACGTTGTTGTATCTAATTGCTCTTTTTAGCAATCTTATCATCCAAATCGAAGTAAACGCCCTACGTTACGGTAGGATATGAGGGTGGCGGTAAGTATCCTAAGACTCTATCACCAATCCTGCCTTCCTTCCTTTCAGCCCTTAGTAGTCCCCTAATCGACGCCACTCCACCCGCTCCTGGGCCCTCTGAATCCAAGGGTTTCCCGCTGCCTTCTCTATAAGACTATCGCCAATACCACCGACTATACCATACTCTACCCTGACATACTAAGTTATCAGCTACAGCCACTAGATAACGCAAGCCGTAATTTACACGCGATATGATTCGACTCTAACGCCTAAGTCATATTATAATTATCACCCGAGGCTATTCGTTGTATCGATAAAGCTTACAGCTTTCTGATAATCAGTTTAATAAACATGAATTCGGCACTTTATTTATCTTTTGCATTACACTGTGTTGTAAAGACTTCAATGTCTTGACAAAGTAGTTGCTTTATTTGTCTTTTATGATGTCCACCCACTTTAAAATGTATGATGAAATTGAAACGCCTCACGTACCAAGGATTGATAACAATACAATAATTATAATAAACATGAATTGGTAGCTAGTTGAAGCGAAAATTAAAAATTAAGAAAATTAAAAAATCGATAAAATGAGATTATTTCTCGTCTACCTAATCACTCTATTTTATCTTATAGAAAAATATTTCCTTCTTTTAAGTCCGGCTACCATGAAAAAAGTATTATTTAAGTTCTTTAAACTATAAGCATATTGATAAATAAACTGTAAATTATAATTGTAGCAAATGGGCATGTATGTACTAGGTACCAGAATATAGTAAAAACCCCAGTTTAGATGTAATAGGTACGTCTTGTGTATGCTATATATGTGTGTCGCTACTCAGGAGAACTAAGACAGTAGCCTCAATGAAGTAGCTACCTATAGATATCACCCTAATGTTCACGTTTTCTTCTTAAAATTCCTTACTTTCAATTTAGTTACTTTTACATAAGTAAATTAAATCTTGTCCCATCGAAATTTGCGTCAAAAAAAGGATTGCACTTTTATTGAATTAATCCGACAGATTACATAGACATTTTGCAACGAATACGACTGGAGACAATCGGTTCACTGACCGAAACTACGTGAACTATTTAAAAAAATATTACAACAATTTCCTGCACTTAAGTTGTAGGAAAATGAACCTTATTGTTTCGGAATAGGGTTTAAAAGGACTGCATAAGAAGTAAGCAAAATTCCGTTTCATTAGCCGACAGTTTGAAAGTTGCATTCGGAACGGATACACATCGTTTTAGTGTTGTTATTTTGATTAGATTTTTCCCCTACTAAGGTTCACCTACTGAATAAAATCGGAAAAATTGATATCAAAAACATATCCTTAGTTTTGTTGACTTAGAACATTTATTTATGATGATTATGTTTACGAATTTTTGTTAGTTGAAAGAAAGAAGAAAGAAGTTTCATTTGAATTTTGAAGAAATACAACAAAACTTAAATCCCGTTTAAGATTAGATTTGGTTATAAAGGATTGCAATGACCATTTTTCTAGTTTCTTTGCTACTTTTATTTTCCTTCTTCAGATAGGATACTTTATGGTCGCGGTTAAGATTTGGACAGAAAGTAACGCTATTGGCAAATGGAAAACTAGGTTGATAATAAGTACACACTATAGGTGTTACATGTTAAATTAAAGCTAAAATAGACTATTAGCCATCATAAAACCTTTTCGAAAACCTTTTTGTGCGGTATCTTCGTCCTGATCAACATCTGATTTGAATTATCGAATAGGGTGAAGCAACGTATGATCCCAGACTATTTGATGGATGTAGCAACTCAAAAAGGTTATAACAAATGAAGTACAAAATGTTATTATGAATTAACAATACATTAAAAGGAATGAAGCAAACATCTTCGAGACTATTGTACTTCTCATGGTGTCTAGTGATTAAAATAGCTTTTCTTATAACCAAACAGTTGGAGTTGCTGACACAGATATTTCTCAGGCTAATTGTTAACAGAAATAGAAAGTAGTAATCATTTGTCGTTCAAGAGAATAACAATAGATAAAACTAGGCTTAGGTAAGCTGAATAGGCTTGTTTCTTGTGTCTTTGATTAAAATGCAGTGATCATATTGAAAGTATTATTACTGATTTTATTGAAGGATCCATTGTTTATCACTAGTATCGTGATACATATTATATTTAAATAATGAAATAATAAAAGTAATCGGCACATACATAATATTTTATGTCACGCCTACAATAGATAAAAGCTCCTTAAAACTTTCTCACAGTGCGTAACGCGGTGGCTGGTGAAGCTCATTTCAATCTCATGCTATCTCACATCCAAAAGTCGAATTCCATTACGATCTCACACAAATCTCACGTCGAAAATAGAGTTCCAGTAGTAACGTTTCTCACAGTGCGTAACGCGGTGGCCGGCAAAGCTCATTTCATGCCCTATTGTGGCGACTTGTGAAAGCAATCACTCGAGTTTTTGTTGGAAATAATTACCGATGCTTATGTTCTAGTTGGGCTGAGCTTAGTAAGTGAGAGTGAGGTCTGTTTCAGAAATAACAGTTTTAATGGCTTGTTGGATTGCACATACAGTGTAAACTCTTTATAACGTTATCCTTTATAACGATAAACTCCCTATAACGTTGAAGTGAGCCCAACTTGGTTGGTTTGCGTTAAAACCCATATATTGAAACACTCTTTATAGCGATACACCATTCTCTATTACGAAGAAATATGTTCATATTTTTAGACAGTAAATATTTATTATCGGTATTAAAATAAAAAGACTGAAGCTCCGAAACATCTGAGGTCGGTCTAGCTTTTGTTATACTTAATTGCCTTGAACACGTGCAGTATGACGCATTGTTTTCTCGGAAGTGATGGTCTTCGACCAAGCATACTGGGTACATATCGTATTATCAGTTGTAAACCTACATATTTCAATATTTTTATAACAAAAAACGTGAAGTTTTATTAAAAAAAATTAAGGTTTACACTCATAACCTCATATTAGAATTCCCTGTGTCGTGGGTACCATGGACACATACAAGACAAGATCAAAACACACCCAGAGCAGAAACAGAAATTCAAATTCATTTTCAAATCTCTGCTCTGCTGGGAACTGACAGCAAGCGTTAATTATGGAAGGCCTTGTAATTCTTATAGGTACTTCAAAAGGGTTATACGAGTAAGTATATCAGATCAGATAAAATATAAAGTAGCAAATGACACCTGTTGTCGTCTCTGTAACCTATGGCACCCTTTTTGAAGTCAATCTATCTAAGGTTATTTCCTATCTAAGGTCGTAAGTGCAAGTGAGGATTAAGCTCTTAGCCTCGACTAAAGATAAGCAAATATACCTCCCCATACTTATGATAAAAAGATAAGATGAAGATAAAAAACATTTAGTGCCACAAACCCAGCTAACATAACATAAACATGGAGTACAAAAAGAGGTTACGCATGCTCTTCCTATTTTTCGTTATGTAAAAACTTTAGTTGTAAAACTCCTAAAAGCCATTCAAGCTTACAATCTGGACAAAAGTGAAAAAAGAAGCTAACAAAACTACATCGCTAATGAAATCCATCATTAGAACGGATTACGTGATTATTACAGAAACGTCTCATTGTGCAACTGTCACCAAGGTCGGGGTTTCTCAATCTTTTCGTTTTTGTACCCCTATAAGACTTGAGACAACGGCGTACTCATTTATAAAACACACACACATTCATGCAACTTTATAAAAAATACACAGAAGAGGGAGTTTAATTGGAACATATGTACTTAGAAACTCACATAACATTATTAGTAAAAATAACATAAATTAGTATTAAAATGAATGCGATGGTTAGGTTAGGCAGTCTTTTTTCAGACAGCAATTTAATTCAATTTTAATTTTATTTCGTATTCAGCTTCGAAGGAGTCCACGAAGCCGCTGTCGTTACGTAAAATTTATTGCATATGCCCTATGATGCAATGACGTACCCCTAGTGGTAAGCGTACCCCACTTTGAGAAATTCTGACCAAGACGACTGGAAGCATGAAGATAATAAAAACAGTAGCAAATAGAAGGGAAGTCGTACAGCCTACACGCAATCAAAGTGATCGCAAATGTTATGAAATTACCTCTTTTACACAAAAATCGAACCCGTCACTGACCATTGCAACGTAACGTGAGCAAAAAAAAATGTTGTGTACCTACAGTTTATACATTTTTCGTTGTATTTTCGGAATTAAGGCAGCTTACCTATTTTGTTACTAACAAACTATTTACCTTTATCAGACGCTTATTACGAGTATGTTCAGAGCCTTCTTTGTAATGTGGTGATATGGTACCCAGATATGGCAAATACCATCCAGATACTGCTACCTATGACACTGTCTGATGCTTCCTTGACTCACATTAATATGGTGATGTGGTAGATTTGTCAAATACCATCTGGATAGTATCTGGTATTGTTGGAGTGCTTTTGATGCTATGAAAAAATAGAGTGAGTTAATGTTCCTAATATGATCGATTAGTAGTCGAGAGAAAAGAGTTCAACTCTTATTACAACAACATAAAATCTTTATTGAAATCCTTAATTTTCACGCGCATCCTTATTTTTTAACGCGACAGAATGCATAAGTTTTAACTCATGACATGTAACCTAACAGGGTATCCATAACTCATGATATAGGTAGGAATTGCAGTTACTAGGTACATAACAGCAGGTGGATTGAACTCATTTTAGCAACCTCTAACCCTGCAACACTTTGTGTACCCTGTATAAGCATATTTCACGCCCTAATTCGACAGAAACTATTCTAAGAGAGTTGTGCCGTGTACAAGAACACTGTCGTAAGTATTGGTACAGTAAAAGTCATTGATTAGTATGTCATAAATCATAATTATGTCAGTCTGTCTTGACATCTTCTCATACGATCAGCTCGATACGATTACAGCACGAAACTCCGTAAGTAACGCTCGAGGTACTAATCAAAAATAGTCCACAAACACAAAACCTCATTTCATCCCACACTGTACATGAAATATCGGAACCATTAACACGTTTAAAAAACTACATCTGACATCATTTCACGTCGATCAACGACCACCGATGAATAAGGCTATGAGACGGAGCAAAAAACAACCTCCGTTCTGAATGCGACTCATTTTATGAATGAAATAAGATTTTTTCTACGGAACCGCGTCAAATACGTGCTTTCCTTTCCCGTCTCGACGTGCATTCATTTTGATGGCTCTTCAATTCCTATCGGAAATAAATCAATGAACCTCGCAAGATAAATTGAGCTCTATCTTTGCGGTATAAGGTTGAATTTTGCTTGGGTTCCGGACTGGAGGTGTGCGTAAGCCCTGGGTTTCTTTAAGGAGTTGTGGACAACTTGGTTCTGCATCTGTAAGAAATATCAGAACGCTCGGACGCAGATGTGGTTCGAGTAACGAGATTTGGTTCTATACAGGATGATTTGATTTCGATTTCATTTAGTTTTGCTGGCGGATTGGATTGGATTTTTCGTAGGTTCTGAAGGTGAAATTGCGAGATAATTATTACAAAATGTGACAGTTTTTGGTTCAAAAATAGCGCGAATATTTAAAAGTGTCATAAATTTACATGATTTACGCTAACTAGTAGTTTCGTATAGTTATAGTTATGTATTACAGATGTACCTCTGATGTGGAGACACAAATTGAATATGATATCATAAGACTGGCTTTCTCCATTGTTGAATATAGGCCTCCTCCAATGTGCGTCATCAGTCATCATAGATTAAATTACAGCTAACTATTACAATAATTAATATTACAATAAATTAATTTTCTGTTCTAGGTTGTTCACTAACAACTAAATTATGTTTTTCAAATAAGGAAAAATGAAAAGTCAATATATTTATTGATGATTGAACTGCGTTTCCCATCACCCTGTATATACACAGTGCACTAGTAACAGCAAAAACTGCGGAGGCTCGTGGGAAGTCAATTACACGATTAGACCCCTTGGATAACGTTACGGTCGCCACTATGTAAGTTGTGTTGGAAAAAGGGGGGGAGAAGATGTTTTTTTTCTCTCAGGGAGCGTCTTTGATTTTATGGAAATATTTTTCTGATAAAAAGGTCAGGGACCTTACAGACTTCACCATTTCGCGTTCGAGTATAACGTTACGGATAACGTTACGGTCACCACTATGTAAGTTGTGTTGGAAAAAGGGGGGGGGGGGATAAGATGCTTTTTTTCTCTTAGGGAGCGTCCAGAGCGTACAGACTCCACCATTTCGCGTTCGAGTAGGTATTCATCTAGAGAAAATTAAAGTCTACTTTTATGTACATGGATAAGCGTCGGTTAAGATAGAACCGCGCCTGACATCGAACGCCTTTAGTAACAGAATCGATACGAACAAAATAAAACAACAAACGGCAGGTTTACATAAACGGCTAAACTTTCGAATGGTACGTACCTAATGGAGATCACGACGACGCTTTGTGCGGATCGATACGATCCATCGATCCCCGCGCGTCGCGGCGTGCACGCATGCATTATGTACTCGCATTCCTTTTTGGGCAGGTTCCACTTACTATTGATCGATCTTTATTGAACAATATTGATCTATTTGTCTATTTGTTAGTACTAGCAAAGTTTCGTCAGTTTTGTTATCCGTGTCCTTAACAAAGACTTTGCTTACGAAAGCTTGATTTTATTGCTTCAAATCCTACTACTCTTTTACTCGAAATACTCAAATAGTGAAATTAATTTCACTATTCAATGAGCCACATGTGACTCATACCCATTGTTTAACTATTGTGTCTATTTACTGGACAGGCAAAGTGTTAACTGGGATACATTTTATCCCTCTTTGGATCCAATTCTGAAATCCACGCTGACGAACCGCTGCCAGAGTGTGGTATGGACGGTTATTTCATGTACAGATGTTTTGAATTTTCAATAATGTAAACAAAGGTCCATTGTTCAACATCTCCAAATATCATCATTGTATAAGTCCCGCAAGTTGATATTGCGATTGGCGGCCATCTTGGTGACGCTGTCGACGTGCAGTCAGTACCGTTCGCAAGGTCAGCCCGCGCTTACGAGTACGTGCTTACGCGCATCGAGTACTTGTTACCTATAGCCTTTTGTTTTTGTTATCCTGTTTTATTGTTGAGTTTTGTGACCTGTTACCCGTAAAAATGAGTAAGAAATTAATTAAAAGTCGTGCTCGTGAAATGATAATTAAAGTGGACAATTATTTTTATTACATTTTTTTTTGCTATCCGTCCATTTTTCCGACGGATGACGTCACGCAGCTGTTATTGTGACAAGGTTCCATCGCAATATCAACTTGCGGGGCGAGTAGAAAGAATAGGACTCGTACAATGAGGGCTCAAAAATAAAAATCTCAAATTAAAATACACTATGGCGGTCTTCTCCTTTGACCGTATTTGGTAAAATTAGATGGGTAAACGGCTGTTTAAACCACAATCAAACATAACGGTGGAACCGGCCGCTGTAGAAACCCGATAGGCATCCCGCAATGGGATCGTTAGTTAGTGCAACGCGCGGGCCATTGCGAGCATTTTGCTTGAAATTAACAATTACGGGCCTTCACTACATTTGTTTGTTCCGAGGGGTGTTTCACTTGAGTATTAGTGTTTAGATCTCAGATGTAGTACTTACTTTTTAATGACGGTTCTGTGCGCTCGCTTTGACAAATTCGATTTTCTTGGTCACAGGAACATTTTCAGTTGCTTATGTTCGATAACCATAATATCTTTCCAGCCAGTATTTTGTGTGTAAATTTAGTTATGGGTTTCCTCTCAGAATCAGAAGAAAGTAGTAGACGGTCTACTGTGCTGCGCTGCCTTTTGTCAGTTGGTAGACTTCTCATTCCATCGGAATCTTGATGTTTATTATTACTTCTGGTGGCTTCTCTTGGTTATGAAGTCGGTGTAAGATACCTACCTTCCTGGGGCTTTGATCTAACTTATTCCATAATTTTAGTTACTGAAATTCCAATAAGTTCATTAAGTCAAATAGGATGTAACACAATCCACTCAGTGTTCAAAACCTGAAGCCAGGCAGCAATCACACCAGAGCCGTAAAATTATCGTATTTAATCGTACATGGATCAAAATTATCGTATCCACTAGTAGAATCACTAGATTCATTAGAATGCAATAAAAATCATATGAAAACTTAGGATTTTTTTAATAAAAATAAATGATATATCGAAATATCGATATTTTTTTTCGATATTTCTTACGATGTACGATAGTTGTACCTATTGTACGTACATCGTACGTAGGTATGAAATTATCGTATATGTACGATAATTATCGTACGGTTGTGAACGCTGAATCCACTGTGGAGCACCCCTGAATGTACAACGTGAACTAGAACCCATAACGGGAGTTAAAGAGGAATTGTGTGTATCTATGCAAAACCAACACACACATACTTATTACCGTATTTGCGAATTTACAACACTTTGTTATGGTGTTGCTTGATAATTACAATTTAATAAATATAATGTTTCTCACTTCAAATGAGGTCTATCCATTGACTGTTTCCGATTTCAGGCTTTTGGAATTAAGCGCTTCTTTGAAGGCATCAGGTCATCTGTCGACTAAGTTAGAGATCAATCGGTGTTCCTTTGTTAAATGTCAGCGGCTTAACTGTTCATTGGCATTCTTCCGGGAACATGGTTGCTTCAAACTATCACATACATTACTTAGGTGTTAATGCCTTGATGATAACAGTTGTGATCAAAAACGACCTGACTTTGACGATCTTAGTGGAGCAGTGGTTAAGACGCCGGTGCGCTGCGCGGAGGGTCCTGGGTTCGATTCCCAGCGGTGCAGAGATTTGAATGATGAGTTTAAATTTCTGTTTCTGGTCCATTTCTGGTGTGTGTCCATGGCACCCACGACACAGGAAATCCTAATGTGGGGCCATGAGTGTGAAGCGTAAAAAAAATTATTAAAAAAAAAACAGAAAACCATCCTACCATTATTTTGTGTACATTAATAAATTAAAAAAAAAAACTTGTACTAGTATAAATGTGAAAGTTTGAGGATGGATAGATGGATGTTTTGTCAAGTTACTCTTTCACGCGAAAACCGCTGAACAGTTTTGGATGAAATATAAAGAATACTTTTTCACTGGATTAACATAATATAGAATACTTTTTTTTTCTTTTTGGACCAAGTTCTAAAATCTAAAAAAACTAGTACCTGCAGTATAAATAATCTTGCGTATTTGTCACGTAGAGGCAGGAAATGATTTTGTATTTCAATCTATTTTCAGTGTGATTAAAATTTAAATCTTCTATTTCTTAAATCCACCTTTAAACAGTAACAACGGTTAAACATCTGCGAACCCCATAAATACACTAGACCAAGTACTAACAATTGCACGGTAATAGCCCTTGCATACACGCTAGCTGGTGCTGTTAGACAAGCAATTGTGGTCGTATTCACAAATCAATGCGACTTAGGGTCAATAACGATTCCTATATCGCGTAAATAAGAGTGCGCACATTCACTGAGGGACATTTAGAGCGCAGCGTGTAGTTGCGGCAAATAGCCGACGCGGACATTCCCACAAGACGGACACGCGTGTGTAGACATATGACACTCTTAGATAGAGACAAAGAAATTTAATATTCTAAAATTGCCTTTAAATTGTAATAGGAATTCTATAAAACAATATACTTAAGTCGAAAAAATGGCTGAATTTGGAGACTAGAACACTGTCTAACGCTTCCTATATCGCGTAAATGAGAGTGCGCACATTCACTGAAGGACATTTAGAGCGCAGCGTGTAGTTGCGGCAAATAGCCGACGCGGACATTCCCACAAGACGGACATGCGTGTATTCTACCCCTTGTAGAGATTAAACATTCATAGAAATTAAGTAACAAAATCTATTTTTTTATATACATTGAAGCACTGACACAAATTCTATTATGGTTAAACTCTTATGTCTTTTTTTCTAAGATCTTCAGGTAATGTCGATGAGATGAGCGCCAAAAGTGTAAAGCGTAACTATTTCAATTTTATTTAAAAATTAAGTAGATTTTTGTAATGAACAAAATAAACACTAAATTCCACAAGTCCCCTCTAATCGATTCTCAAACTAGCATCGATCTACAATAGATCCCTCTCTGCCCCGGCGGCGCACGAGTGCGCACGATTCAGATTAATCTATCGAAAATCGTTTTACAACATATTATTTATAGAGCGCATGCGCAGCAATGATCATCAGTCCGTGTGCGTCTAGTGATGTGCCCGGACGCATTCCGCGCGCTTCACTAGTTTGTCGATGCTCGTCTATCTTATCGATATCATCTTAAGATATTCCGAGTATTTCACCGCGCATTGATGAATGACACAGCAATAATAAGATGATATGTGGTTTTTGAACCGCTTGTTAGCGAATAGGTAGGTACGGTTAGATGGCGTAATGCGAAAAGTTGTTTGTTGACTGGTGCTGATGCATGAACTGAGTGTAAGTATATCGGAACGGTACCTTATTTTTTTAACCGATTTCATTAGTAGATACTGTTGCAACATACGATACATGTCGTCAAAACAAAAACTAGTGCGACTTTGTAATTCTATCATGAATCTTATTTAGTTTATTATTAAATTAAGCTTCAGACTTGACATTACGTTGTTCGTCATAATAACTGTGACAAACAAAGTCATTATTATTTTCAAATACTACATGCATATTTCCATCTGTTCGTTTTTTAACGCTCTAATCTTCCGTAGAGATAAATCAATAGTCACAATCCTCACCTAACCATGTTATCAGTATCAAGAGTTCCCCATAAAGCCCGTCGTAAAATTAAGACATCGTCCCGTCTCGTTTAACCTCTAGGTGTAATGGAACCCAACCAGCGCTTGCAATCGGGAAGCCTATTTTAAAGACATTGAATATTTAAAAGACCTAATTGAAATGAGCGAGACACTTTGGAGTGTCGCCAGGATAATTATCTAGCTTCCAAGATGAGATTTAACGTACCACGGTTAAATGGTCGGGTTTTTAATTATTTTTAGGGTCATCCAAACTTGGTCGTCTCGGCAATCTCAATTTGAGGGGAATTTGAAGGTTGGCAAGTTGCTTGATGGTTTTTGGAGTTTTGATGGCAGTTTTGTTTTGGAGTCGGTGTGATTTTGTAAGTTATTTAGACGCTGTAATGGTTCTTTCGTGGTTAATTATATTTGAATGTAATACTATTATTACAAAACTTATCTTAGTTTTGTATTAGTAATGCGTATAAAAGTATTACTTTAGTAAAAGTTTAAAGTATTCATTGATAGAACATGGTACATTCATGTACATTTCCGTGTTCATCAACAACCGTGTTAACCGATTTTTAAGTACCTACCTAACTCCTTTGTCGTAAATTGTAGAAAATGCCTTCCGGAATATGTTTTCAGTAGGCAGCTTGAAATTATCTTTATAAAATTTTATTGATTCAGCTGTATTGATGTATTTATTCTGAAACATGTTTTACTATCCACGGATTTTAATTTAATAACATAAATTGAAAATTTAAAAAATAACGTCAATTTTCTTTGAACATATTATTTTGTAATGTGCACGTGATGCGCTTTCATTTGAGGCCCCACTCGATTACATTTGCAGATATTCGGTTATTCTTCCCCACTTTCACCCCCCACAACTTTTAAACGATTTTCATCAAACATGTCTAATAACACTCGCCCGTAACTCACCTTTCATATAAAAAAAACTAAATTGAAATCGCTTCATCCGTTCGCGAGCTAGGGTGCCACGACCGAATCACAGACAGACAGACAAACAGACAGACAGACATGTCAAACTTATAACACCCCTTCTTTTGCGTCGGGACAAAAAAATTTATTACAAAATTTTTGTTTTTTCTACCGATAAAGCTGTACTTATTACGCAACTCATCGACACGATGGAACATCACTGGGCTCGTCGTGTGATGTCGAAGGTTGTTACCGGCTATTCCGACGCCGTGCGAACTCTTCCGGTATCGGACACGCCGCGGTAATGGACCTTAGTATTCCGATGTCACACTCAAGTTGAATTGTTTGGTTAATCCATGGTAATGAAGGTACATTAAACTGGACTAGTTAATACCCATTAGATAATTACCTACTATGAAGCAAACCCAATGCCACGAGCATAAACTTACGCAGTTTAGTAGTCGTATCTAGCTGCCATTAGTATTGGAAGATGTCAAGACAGATTGACATAATGACCCACCAGTGTCACTACAGGGTCGGATCTCCTCTCACAATGAGAGGGATGTATGCCTTAGTCCAACTGGCGGGCCGTGTGTGATTTGGTGGACTTTATATGCCTTATTATGCCGCAGCGGTGATAGCCCAGTGGCTTAGAATTCGACCTCGAATCGAGGGGTCCGGGTTCGAATCTCAGTGGCACGCACCAATGACTTTGTAATAAAAGTTATGTGCGATTTATGAAATTAAATATCACCTGCTGTTACCGTGAAGGAAAACATCGTGAGGAAACCTGCATGCCTGAGAGTTCACAAAAAAAATGTTCTCAAAGGCATGTGAAGTCCACCAACTCGCAGTAGGCCAGCGTGGTGGACTAAGGCCTACATCCCTCTCATTGTGAGAGGAGACCCGACCCTGTAGTGGGTCATTAATGGGTAGTGACATATGCCTTTGAGAACAAAGTCTAGTACATTATATTATGTTTAATACCACACTAAGAAAGGCAAGTTTGCAAGCGAATAGATCCATAATACTTTGCTACATCCTCATCGTGATCGTTATATTAAAAGAGCAGTTTTCATATCAAAAATTCCCTTTACACTTTCTTAACTGGAAACTTTAAGCCCCATAAAACTTTTCAAGCGTGCTCCACATAAGTTTTACGTTCGCTCCAATACTATAGTGTACTTTAGCATGCAAACTTGCGTTCACAACAACCTCCCTTACTCAAACCTTTATGTGTAAAGTAATAAGGTTGAAAATTGAGCGGTAGTTTGTTGGTAAGCTTTACAGGTAGTTGGTTTTTTATAGAGGCGTAAAATACAAGCCTGTTGCGAGAAATAGCCATAAACAGTGGCGGGTGTGTACGGAACTTTATCTTCATGTGAACAGTACCGCCCGTGGCCCCCTTCCGTATGTTTATGCAATGTAAATATGAATTTAAGTAGCTTTTCAACTGATATATTCCAAGTGACTACCTTTATCTCGCATCTAGTGATATACATCAGTTTGTCTGAAAAGGCGATAAAGCTCTCGTTTGAGTGTCAACTAAAATATTGCGATAGGAAAATAATAGTTTTAGTTTTGGCGGTTTTAATTTTTGTTTTTCTGACCTAGTTAGTCTATCTACTAGTTTCCAAAATGTCTTTTTTATAATAAAGAAAGGATTGGCGCACGCGAATTATTGAAAATATTGCATTAAATAAATAAATAACGCTTCACACTCATAGCCCCACACCAGGATTCCCTGTGTCGTGGGTGCCATGGACACACACAAGACAACAACACAACACACCCAGACCAGAAACAGAAATTCAAATCATCATTCAAATGTCTGCTCTGCTGGAAATCGAACCCAGGACCCTCCGCGCAGCGCACCGCTATCTTAACCACTGCGCCACTCAGGTCGTCAGAAATATTATCTTATTTTACTTTTACGTTTTACGCAGTTTTGATTACGTGGACTCCTATAAAATGTACACCTGTAAATTTTTACAAGTAGAAATTGTATTGGGGAATACACTTCGCTACGTTAGTGCTATATGATACAAAATGAATAAAACAGCTCGAACTATCAGAAGGCGTTGAATCAGGAGTAATGTTGTCATCCCGGTAGACGGGGTTTACCTAAATATTTTTGTCGTCAAAGGAGAAAATTATTCGCTTATCGTTCGCAGGTAGAGCAAGTAACTTAGCATTGTTTTTATCAGCATACGAGTATCGCACAATGCAGGAAAGCAGATAATAAAATGCGGTATTTATTAATACTGTCGTATGCTTGCGCATACGTAAATGTCACATCTTCAGCAATTTTTTTAGGTAAAAATTCAATATTTTGCATTATTTTCAGTACCTATTATTAATTTAAAAGAAATTATTGAAAGAAGTAAGTAACACAAAACTGTGTAGTACCTTCTTTAAAAAAAGTCTCTCAATCATAGATACTATTCTTTTTATTTAGTGTTGTTATAGATGGTAGGTTTCTATCTTTTACTCGAGAGGTCCGGGTTCGAATCCCGGTGCGTGTACCAATGACTTTCCAAAAGTCAAAAGTGTACAGTACTCTTCAAAAAACCCATACAGCAATTTTACTTAGTTAAACGAGAGCTATATTAATTTGGCGGTCGAACTATTTGATAGTTATCCAAGTAGCAATAACGCTAATTTGATTGAGATTGCAATTAACGATAGCAGTTTGTAGATTGGTAACTAGTGTTGGAAGACTTTTTAAATAAAGAATTAGCTATGAAACGAAGTGTGGCCCGCTTATGTTAAATGTTTAGGGAGCGCCCATGCTCCGATAACGCTATCTCGGAGTTTCGTACATAAATTAAAGTGAGGAAAAGAATTAATAGGAATTGATTCAGGTTGTTCATGGCGCCATCTCTTAAAGAGGAAAGGAAGTCGATTTTGGACCTATTGAACGTTTTCTCCCATGAAAGGTAGAGGGCATGAAGTATACGCTGGAATTATTTTATAATCACTATCTCAATTCCATACCTAAGCCATTTTTTAATCAGTTCTGTCGTCGAATTAGAGTAACTTACATGTAGTATTTATGTATTGAAATCCTTTATATACCCATACAAAAATAAAAGTAAAAAAGGTTGATTTAGCTACTTTTAGCAGTCTCTACCTTTGACATATCTATCGAATGATATCTATTTATAATATCTATTATTGATACAGAAAATATCGTCACTTGTTGCTGTATGTAAACTACCTAGCAATGCGGATAGCAAACTTAGTAGTTAGTCTGGTTGCTTTGTGTTGCATTAATGTAACTAGAGATTTATGATCACAACTCGATCGGTTTCGGTACTTACCGTAATACCAATTAGTGATCTAAAGACAAGAATGCTATTCTGAAATTGGAATATAAACTACCTACTAAATTAACGATGATAAGATATTTTTAACCCACTTAAAAAAGGAGGTTATGAATTCCGTAAGCACTATGTAGGTATGTAATATTAAAGGAACTGTACAATATTTAGGTACTTACCTATGTTTGCCTAGTGCTTCCAAAAAATTACGCAAAATGTCATAGGTGTATGTATCTACGTATGTATGTACTGTATGTAGAATGTTTTTTCCGCATCTTTACAACTAATTGTCACAAAGGTCGGATCTCCTCTCAACAATGAAAAGGATGTATGCATTTTTCCATCACGCTAGAGGCGCTGTTTTCCCTCACTATTAAAGCAGGTGATATTCAAATAACTTTCAAGAAAGTCATTGGTGCCTGACACTGAGATTCGAACCCGGACTCCTAGAGAACGAAGCTGGATTCTTATACACTGGGCTATCAATGCTTTTACTATCAGTCCCATATTAGCCACGTGTCCGTACTGTTACGAGCTCTAGCGCAAGCGAATGCTATCGCTAATTGCAATCGTCATTCGACGGTGGCGCATTAGCTTCATTGCGGTTGGATCGCTATCGTATGGTCGACTAATCAAATAATAATATGGTATTCAACATGTTAAACAAAATCAAGCTTAAAGTTTTATAGGATTTTTAACGCAAAATAGTTTCAGAGCAGTTTTTCAAAAACAGATTTTGCAAGCTAGTTTAGTTATAAGTAGACATTTTTCATTGATATTTAAAGTCTTTCCGACTTCCGAGTTCTAGTGAGGTTTACCACCGCCTTTCTCGTCCGCGTACTTTTATATTTTTAGAGTTTACCTAAAGAGATATTTAACACCCTCGTTACATCAGCTGTGTAAGGACTATTCTTTCCATAGCTGGTTCGTATGAAAATTGGTACGCATGTGATTTACTATTTGCAGTAACAAATAATTATGACATTTAAAATCTCTTTGATTCCATTGGAAAAGTTCAACGGATTTAATTTGAAACCAATGTTATACTGAACCATATACTGCTTTGTCTTCGGCTTTAAAAGAAATTCTCTCCTTTTTACTCGCAAACATACCTATGAGATTAGGGAAGGGAGTCTATGCTAAAACACTTACCTAAATCTAATTTTGATTTAGAATCCATATGAATGAGTTACGACTGAGGTACGATTTCAACGTTTGCGTAGGGTACCACCTGTAAATATAAATCAATTATTTATCTATCAATACGATGTAATTTCAAACGTTCCGCGGCATAAATCACGTGATTTTATTAGCATAATGGTTGACAACGTGAAACTATTAGATTGTTGGTCCCGGTCTTGGTTTATGGTATACTACTCGTACTACGGCTCAGTAAGGTGATGGTTTGGGTTGTAAGCGTATGCGTTCAGCGATTATGGTAACAAACTGATTGATATCACCTTTCCTCGAATTCTTCGTCATCTTCAGCGTTTTCGACATTTTGATTATTTAAAAATGTCCTTTTTTGCACGATTCAGCTCCTTGATTGTTATTTTTTGCTATTCTGTGCTGCAGTCATCTTTTAGTCTTTTCTCAATCTTGCCATTGTCTTTTTGATAACCTTGTTCATTTTGTTTGGTATTGTTTTCTTCTCTCGTATGTACCTAGTCGCATAATCTCTCACAATAATTTTGCTTAGTTTTATAAAGGTTTAAGTATTTATTATTTTAAGTAGTTTAAAAAATATTGGCTGGAGTTAGATTAAGAACATTATCATTTCTTATTTTTGTTTTAGTGCTTCGTGTATTACTTTTGAACTTAAATTCGCTGTCTTCGTAATTGTCTCGCTCGCTTCTCTCAACAATGTAGTCCCGCCCAAATCAAATACATGCCTTACGGCCGGTCTATGCTCCATACATCATAGCTTCATAATTGTTGCCTCAGTCTATCCCAAGCAATGTCGTCGTACGTTCTTAGATCAGATGATGCCCCCGGCAGCGTACGATTAATCTCACACACCGCTATCGAGAAACTATTAGCCACCTATTATTGTTATTCGGTTAGTTAATGATAGGGGCGATATCCTCTTTGGACTACCGTGGCTATTTGTCTTGTGATTGATTTCCGTGAGAGTGGTTGGAGATGGTTTGTTGATTAGGTATTTTGGGTTTGTGGAATATTTTTGATTACGCTTTTTTAAATTTATAAGTATATGACTGTTACTGTTAATGTAGATAACATTAGTGTTAAAATCAAGTTAAAATCATTTACTGTGTAAAATTTTATATTTTCTTCATAATACATTTTTTAAATTAAATTTCATCTGGTAGTTAGGTAGGTAATAGTTTATAAACTGTGAGTTGCCTCTTTCAAAACTGTGTTTTCTGAGCCGTGCAACAGAATAAGAAAAACTTCTACCCAATATCATTCAAGAAGCATTTTATTTAGGTCAACTAATGATAATAATTATATAGATAACTTCAAAAATAAATCTTTTTCGCATGCTTATCTAGCTTTTGCTTAGAGGCAAACTTGCTGACATTAATTACTACGTAAAGCACGTAGATACTATTAGATACAATACACTGACACTGGATAATTTCAAAGTTCATTTCCCCTTTCTCATAGTATAGTAATGTAATACGAATAAACCCAACCACAATAACATTAGCGGCCAATTCGTGTGACGCACCAATAAATCGACTGCCACTGACAAATCGCTTCAAATAGAAAAAGATAAATACGTCCCCTTTGCCAAATAAACGGCAATAAATCGGTGCCCTTGTGTCAACAGCATATTAGTGAATATGGCCTCACAAACATAACATGACCTCCTACACCCCCTTCGCCAAAATACGGAATCGCTGGCACAGAGGAAAAAGGAACAAGGTCACGGCTCATCAAACACTGGTCGTATTAAGCCCTCAGATTTGTCGCGGCCAAATCACGCGAAAAATCCACCGATAAACGTCTATATCCGCTTTTCCCACATATTTTCGCGTTTCCCTCTCATGTGCTCACTTAACATGACGATGTTTGCCCTTTCTCCCCCAGCTCCGTTAACCCGATACAAATCTTCCAAACAAAAATCAACTTTATATCAGAAACACTGAGTTGTTTTTCAATTGAAATTGTTTACGAAAAAATCTGCGTCGAATTTTTTCCTAAAATGAACATGTTATTTTTGCTCATTGAAATTTCAACTTTCTAGCTTAGACTTAAGGTTCAAATCGGATTGTCATTGTTAATAAATGCTTGGTCTATTTTTATTGGAAAGGGGAAGTTTGGTGACATTGTTACACAGTGTACTGCACATTATTGGGTGATTGAATGGTACACTCTGCGACAAGTTTGATAAGGTGCCCTCGTGAGGAAAACATGCCAGGGATCTGAATTGAAGTCGATATGTTAAAGCTTACTTTATTGATACTTTTATTGGTGTTTTTTGATAACGGGTTTTTGTGGTTTACATGATATTTGTGGTAAATTGATAGTGGTTAGAGTTACGAGTATTTCAATACTAATCAAGATTTTAATAAAATTAAACTTTCGTAGCTTCGTGGATGTTAGAATTTGGTTCAGAGAGAGATAAAAATTATCCTGGTTCAGGTTATAAACTACGTACCTACATCCAAAGTTTCATCCAAATCTGTTCAGCCGTTTTTGCGTGAAGAGTTACAAACGTCCATCATTAATATATATATCACCATTTCATCACCATTTCTCCGTCCATCCTCACAAACTTTCACATTTGTAACAGCAGTAGGATTCATGGTGTTCGTATAATTAATGTCTTAATAGATACCATACTTGTCTTCAGTCTTTATAAATTACTTAGCATGATTCTTCTGAAGAAATCAAACCGAGCTTTCAATCTTTAATTTCATAACCTTCCAGTGTATGATTCACAACCAATAGGTATGTATCTTGTTTGTACACTGACCGAAATTGATTTACTCAACCTAAACTTTGTAGAGACTAAATAAACCTGTAATTTTCAAACTGAATCCATAACATTTATTGAATATCCACCCAATATTCATGAAACTTAAAGTCAATACATCTGATTAGAGATGTTCTGAATACTTGTTTGTAGTTCGATACTACGATTTATGAATTAATTTTATTCTTCCGATTCGATTTTTTTTGTCGCAACCTCTTTGTGGCCCACTTCTGGGCACTGGTGTCTCCCCACATTAGGGCGAGGCGTGGAGCATTCTCCACCACGCTCCTGCAATGCGGATTGGTTTGATTGGAGAACAGGCTACTAAGCAATCCGCTTTCAACCCCAATTGGGCCTCGGAAAACTTCCTTCCTTCCTTTCAGCCCTTAGTAGTCCACTGCTGGACATGGGCCTCCCCTAATCGACGCCACTCCGCCCGGTCCTGGGCCCTCTGAATCCAACGGTTTCCCGCTGTCTTCTTCAGGTCATCAGTCCACCTGGTCGGAGGGCGGCCTGTGCTCCTTTTGCCTAAACGTGGTCGCCATTCGAGGACCTTTTTTCCCCATCGGTTGTCAGTCCTGCGAACGATGTGGCCAGCCCATTGCCACTTTAATTTGCAAATTTTGAGAGCTATGTCGGTCACCTTCGTTCTTCTACTTCGGATAACTTACCGATTAACTTTAACGACTGCTATCTTATCGATAACAACCGGGCCCTGAAACAGCAACACCATCAAGTTGTGGTCAAGTAATGTATTTGATACTCGATATAGGTAACTTGAACTTACTCGTAATATAATTGGTACTAGGTCCATCACTAGCACACTTTAATATGTACCAAACCAATATGACCTTCGGTTTATTTCGTATGCAACTTTCCAAATGTACGGTCGGTGATCATTTTGCATGTAACCGTTTATTGTTACAAGAACAATTTAATTTGGAACAAGATCGACACATATCGCGGATGTTCCTACGAGGAACAAATTAACACTTTCCCACACTGTGTGTACCTACGTTCTATGCGCTGTGGTGTTAAGTTGATTATACAATGGACCGGTCGGTTAGTTAAAAAAATATAAGATTTCTTGTCCACCAACCCGCATTAGGCCAGCGTGGTAGACTAAGGCCTACATCCCTCTCACTGTGAGACCCGCCCTGTAGTGGGTCATTAATGGGTTAATAACATAAGATTTCTTTACTTAAAAAATTCGATGTAAAAGAAAGAGTGTTATAGGTGGAACGAGGGTTTCGGGACAGAAGCTAATATGATTGTAATAGTCCTTATTTTTAACCCCCGACGCAAAAGATGGGGTGTTATAAGTTTGACGTGTCTGTCTGTCTGTTTGTTTGTCTGTCTGTCTGTGATTCTGTCGTGGCACCGTAGCTCGCGAACGGATGAAGCAATTTCAATTTAGTTTTTTTTGTATGAACGGTGAGTTACGGCCGAGTGTTCTTTAGACATGTTTGATGAAAATCGGTTGAGTCGTTTAAAAGTTGTGAGGGGTGAAAGTGGGGAAGAATAACCGAATGTCTGCAAATATAATCGAGTGGGGTCTCAAATGAATCGCATCACGTGCACATTACAAAATAATATGTTCAATGAAAATTGTCGTTATTGTGTCGGGGGTTTTTTAAAATTTTCAATTTGATTAGTGTCATGAGCATGAACGTTTTTATTAACGTCAGTTATTAGTATGTCCGTCTTCCCATGCTAATGGCAGCTTGATACAATTACTATACGAAACTGCGTAACTTATTAATGCATTATCTTCCAGTGTCTTAATATTTGTTTGTCCAAATCCACTTCATACACATCGTTTCACAAACTTTCACACGTTTTATTACAAGGCTCCTTTGAAGACTTATGCTTGAGTCAGATAGAAGTATTTTAATATAAACTAAAATTATCTAATGTACAGTCCCTCTAACCAAGGCAGTTAATTTCACATTTCGATTAAGAGTAACACGCCGCTATAACGCGTACACGGTTCCCCGCTGGTGCTTGAACGAATCGTAAAGCTACACATATGAGTATCATGTATTTAGATACTCCCAACCCATAGATGTATTATTCTAACTAAAGTTAGAGAAAGGGTAACGTTAGGGAAAAATCTCGCCGTATTTTACAAAATAATTAGTTTCAAGTAAAAAAAAATGTTCAGTAGACGTACAAAACCTAAATTATACTGTGCGGTGCCTAGTAACCGCTTTTAGTAAGAAAACCCACATTATTATCCATTTGACATTTGACGACGCAAGTGGAGACACCGTTGCGCTACGCGGAGAGTCCTGGGTTCGATTCCCAGCCGAGCAGAGATTTGAATGATGTATTTGAATTTCTGCTTCTGGTCTGGGTGAGTTGTGTTCTTGTCTTGTGTGTGTCCATGGCACCCACGACACAGGGAATTCTAGTGTGGGGCTATGAGTGTGAAGCGTTATTTATTTATTTATTTATAATAGTAACAATAAGACGACAAGAACAATACAGTGAGATATTTCTCATCTCAAATGATCTATACCCGCGGCCCGCAGCGCTTCATACACTCACATTGAACCAGGACTTGCAATAACTTACTGTAATTGAGTATTGGACGAGCGTAGCCGGGGGGCGCACCTATGTCTCGCCGTTTTATTACAATGCCTTGTAATGTGTTATGTATGTGTTTTAGTGTTGAGCAAAATGTGTAAGAAAACCTGAACCTGTCTTTTAAGATATTATAAGGGTTTTAGGTATAAGCTTCGTGAACGTTTTACTTTTCAATTAATAACACTACTAGTATAATTTTATAATTACTTACAATAAAAAAAATATTTGCTCTAACGATGAAGGAAATCATCGTGAGAAAACCTGCATGCCTGAGAGTTAAAAAAATCTAAAAGGCATGTGAACTGTGAAGTCCACCAACCCGCCATAGGCTAGCATGACGGAGTGGTGGACTAAGACCTACATCCGTAGGCCTGATACTGCTGTGGGTCATTAATGGGGTACAGACAAACAAAAATATATTAAAAGTTAAATCTTAATTACGGTTCTGTTGTCTGTTACAATTAAAGTGGATGCGTTGAATGAAAGTCATATGGTCCAATATCATAGCCCTTTTATCACTTCGATGTAATACTTATCATTCTTATCTTTACCGGAAAATTGACGGCAAGTCCGTAACAAGTACAGTCAGGCTATATTATTAGTAGAAAACGATTGTCCTGAACGATGACAGAGTTGAATACCTGTCTGCTGTTATCAGTGGATGCGTTAAAAATCATATGGAGCAATATCGTAACCCTTTATTCATCTCTTTGACAAGCATAGGAGCCGGCAATCAATATGCAATAATAAAAGATACGATGTAACGGTAGGTTTCCATTAGTACTATTGCGAGCGGCAACAAAGCCGGCGGAACGAAATGCCAGACCGCTTAGCATATCACTGCGTTTTAATCTTGAGCTGTGTTACACTGGACAGGGGATAAAACGATGCAAAAATGTAAAAAAAAAACAGAAAATAAAAAATACAAAAAAGTGTGGTAGCTATCATGCCAGTTCCCATTTAACCAATTAAAATAGGTACATATCTGAAATAAAAAAATGTTTTAATAATTATTATGTATGTGTTTTTGACTTCTGTGTATTCAAAATATCAGAGTGGGAAAAAACAAATATTTAGGTACCTTTTATTTTAAAATAATGTGATTTTGAAGTTCTCTTGCTAAAAGTACTTACTTTCTCTAAAAAATACTAATAGAACTCTGTCTCTCAACTTTAGGAAACGATAAAAGAAAAATTAGCTAATATTTAGCCAAATTAGCGATTACCAAAGTAGTTAGTAGGTAGGGAGCCAGTGGCTATCCTAGCTTCTAAGTCAAATAATACATTATAAACGTCATAAAATGTCTATCGGCCTTGAATATTATCTATGCGTTTACCATGCTGTTCGTATTAGTTGGCTCAAAAATCAGCACCAATCTACCCATTACCTTACAACGTTCGGTCAAATCAAATTGGTCCAATAAAAAATTGAATTAACCTCAGTCTCATACGCTACAAACCAAAGGTCACATTATAATCTGAGGACTACGTGACCGACCGGAATGGCGGCCATTGCTATCTCGACGTTCGTAATTCGAAATTTCTATTCTCCTGTCGTAATAAAATCATGCGCGCACGCATGCGGACCGCTTGTTCTAAATTTGAATTTTATTGTTTCTTTTTTCGTTTATACCGATTAGGAAAGGCACTCACAAATTGAAGGTTGTGTAAGAATAGAAGTTAATCTCAGTATCTATCCTATTGCTCCTAATAGTACCTACTTAATAAGTTATTTTTTCTAGATTGGTTAGTTAATTTTAGCGTCCCATTAATTGGTTGAGTTAAGGTGATGTGTTTGACAGGTGACGAAATTTAACTGCGATGTCAAATGTGTGTTCTCGAAGTAGGTAACGATAAAATATATCTTTAACAATAAAATATATAGTATAACTTTAGAGGATTATTTTATTAATTATTTTTTTATCCCTCTGAACAAAATTCTAAAATCTAAAGGAACGAGTCGATGGTAGAAGCAAGTTTCAAACATAGTATTGTACATATCGCTTGAACTATTTTTCTTACGATTGGAACCGTTTGGATCGCGGCTATTGTTCTCGACTAGCTAATTAGCTGTTAAGTGCTAACAAAATACCGCTGACAACGTGGAGGGTTCGCAAATTCATTAATTTTTTTATATTTATTTTTATTAATTTTTTAAACTTGTCCTACTCGGTAAACAGTTTTAGCGTGTAGTTTCGATTAGAGAGAGGAAAATATTAATGTTCTTACTCTACTTTCGTCTTATTTTGGTTTAATTAATCTTAAATATTAATACGTGAAGTGAAAATTTTGGTTTCAATTTCTAATGGAGCGGTTTGACATTTGGCTCAATTATAGTTTATATGGAGAGGAATGCACAAATGTAATATTTTTAAATGCAATACATAATAAATACATGAAATTCATAAAAATAACACGCCACGCGCACTACCTCAAGTTTGAGGAGGTACTCTACCAAGCACTCATAGACAAACATGACATTGTAAATTATACCCAAAATTTTTGCTTCACGTATTAATTTATAAGAAGATTATACGATTATTTTTCCATCCGTACAATACAAGTACTAGTGTGGATGTCGCAACAATCGAAGTGCAAATTGGCATCTAGTATTACTAATTAGAGGTGCAATGGGTTCGAAGCAGTGTGTGCAAGACTCCGTTAGATCGAATCTGCAGTAACCAATTGCTTGGCTTCGAAGTGGAGAAACGATTAATTAAACAATTGTTAATGGCACTTGCCTAAAATTAACTGACCATGTTTCAGATTGAACGAATCAATAGCATTATGAATCATGTATGCGCAAACGTTTGGAAGTTTAAACTTGTCTATTTTCTCTTTTATACATGTAGCTGGATTTTTTTTTCTTAAGAATGTTGGGAGATATGTTTTCGCCAACCATTGCTTCTAACGTCTTCTTTCTTCTAGAAATATATTTACGTGCATTCTAAGTAAAGTTCAATTTTGTTTAGTTTTCTGTAGGTGAAAAATTAATAGTTTTACCATCAGGTTGCTTACATAATTGGTACATTTATACTATGTCAGCCTATAGTATCGAAATAACCGTAACATACCAGCGATTTGAAGATACAATAATAACAAAATACGACCGATTTACCACGGAAACTTTACTTCCTCTACCATTACAGATTATTGTGTGCGCACAAAACAGCGCATTACCCCAATAATATGTTATTATTGTGCGACACAAGTTATCTGATCCGTATTATTTATCTGCGACCGGTATGTGCATGACAATTTTATAGATTATCCAATGGCCATGCATAGAAATTCCACAGTATATGATTAAAAGACAGATAAAACAATGCATACGATCGATGTAGGTAATATGAGACGAAACAACGATTGTTAGTTTTGCGAACATTGACAACCTTGGTAAAATATCATTTCTTGTTTATTGAATGATTATTATCATAATAAATTTATAAAAAACTCACTACAAATAGCATTATAGTTGCATAATTTCATGTGCTTTCTAAAATAAAATAATCTCTATTTAACTACAAGTACCTATTGTGTATGTTTTCTATTGAAGTTGCATTAATCCGCCTAAATGTAGATATAATATGGATTGTGGTAAAATAATGCTTTATACAATTAATTCATCTCTTATACAATTCTGGAAGCAACCACTTCTTGTATGCAAGAAGTATTTCTGTATGCAGAAACAGTGGTATGGGTATTATTGAATAAACAAATCTGCTGCTGTAATAACTGTTAACCAACCAACCAATAACGTACCTACGTACCTACTGTAGACACACAAAATTTGAAAATAACGATTGGCTCCTACTTTTCAAATGTAGTTCGACTGTTATTAGTATTCTACTTATGTAATTTTTTTTTGAATTGGTAAAATTTGTCTCTTATTTGTATTAGATTTTAAGTTTTTTAATCTTAAGCAATAGGTAAATATTTCTACTGGCAAGCAATAGAATTATGTTTTATCTTACAATCCGAGGTGTACTGCTGCACAGTACCGGAGCGGCAATCTTTTGTCTCCGCTCACCGAACTGCCGCTCATATTTATGGCTTTCCACATGTTCCCTTTGTGCTCATCGCTTCAGATCCAACTGCGCTAAACTTAACATAATCTACCTACATATGAGTAGGTATATGCGTACCTATACGCTCAAGTCCAATAAAATATCCTTTATTAAATCATACATGTATACTGTATGGATAACGTAAGATCTATACCAATCGTTCCTTATGTTTAACGACGTCGTTTCTGCCATACGGAACATCACGACGCTTTGTATGTGGCTGATTTACAATAATAATATGTTGGTTCAAAACAATGATATTTTACTACTACTTACTTGGTAGTTACTTTTAACGAGATGATGTCCTGAATTTGGTTACTTTCAATATCGATAAATTCATGTGAAAACAAAAATATTTTAAAATGATCAATACAGTTTATACCACAGTTTACGATAGGTGTTTTAGGTATGTAGTTACGCATTTACGTATAGAAAGTCTGCCGAAAGGTGTCTGCAGAATAAAAAGTGAAAAAGTCATGGAAAACAGTGAATAAGCTGGCCACGTTGTTCGAAAGACCGATAAGCGGTCGGGAAAGGTTCTCTATTCGCCACCACGTCTTGGCAAAAGGTGTACAGACCGCGCTCCGACCAGGTGGACTGATGACCTGAAGAAGACAGCGGGAATCGTTGGATTCAAAGGGCCCAGGACCGGGTGGAGTGGCGTCAGTTATGTAAGGCCCATGTCGAACACTACAAATGAAAAGAAGAAAAAAGAACAATGGATGCCAAAGGGCTGAAGAAGAAGAAAGAAGAATAAATGATACCCCCAATAGCATTATTTGTATAAAATACCAATCCCGAAACCATACCGATGAAAATACGAATAACAAAACATACCAATGAAGTCACGAATACCAAAACCATACCAATGTAAATCGATACCATCTGTATTAGTATCATAACTTCCCTAAAGACCTACTACCCCATAAACAAGGCGAGCCAACAACATAATTGCGTAACAGCCATCAGTTTAATGGGCTCCCAAAATAGCTGGTACGAATTAACGCGCCCCTATTTGACAGGCAAATAGTGAGATGCCGATTGTAATAGGCTGCGGTCACGTTGATTCATCATGGTGGTACTGTTCAGGTGTAGGTACTGTTGTGAGTTTATCTTTTACTTTCTTAGTTTAAAGTTTGTCAGTAACCCATTAATGACCCACTACAGGGTCGGGTCTCCTCTCACAATGAGGATGTAGGCCTAAGTCCACCACGCTGGCCTAGTGCGGGTTGGTGGACTTCACGTGCTTTTGAGAACTTTTTTTTTCTGAACTCTCAGGCATGCAGGTTTCCTCATGATGTTTTTACAAAGTCATTGGTGCGTGCCACTGGGATTCGAACCCGGACCCCTCGATTCGAGGTCGAATTCTAAGCCACTGGGCTATCACCGCTATTGAGAGTTTAAAGTTTATAGTGATTAATTCACAAAAGGTAATTAAGGGTAGTATTTGACAAGCAATCACTCCACTTGTATTAAGTATCAATTATATTGCAAAGGGCCAGAAAATATGAATTTACAAAAAATTGCTTTCGCGTCTTTTGTAGACATTTTAGTAAAAACAATTAATTTTATATTTCATTTTATAGTTTAAATTTTGAGTTGCATATTATTTTTATTTTGTATGAAACCATTACGCAATCGGCTGGTAAAGGAATGAAAAGACCTGATATATTTGTTACATTATTTAGGCTCGGAGTCAGAAGTACGAGTATATGTGGAGTGATTTCTTTTGTGGAAATTGACCAAAAATCAGTAGGAATACGTCCTAAGGCTCAGTTCTAACTACCGCCAATAACTCAGGCGTGTTCAGCGGCATACCCGCGGCGTGGACGCTATCGCTATAGGCACTCTTGAAACGCGACAATTTGTCGCCGTATACCTATCGCGATGTCGCGACATGTGTTATTATTTACGGACTAAGAGAAATTCTGAGATCACAGTATTTCAAGTCACGAATTTGATAGTGACGCTGTGCCGTGTAAAGATTTAGTGGTACAGCCAGTGTTGTTAGGACCGTAGCGGTTCTTTTAAGGAAATGTTTGCTAAAATCTATGTTACAGGTAGTTTCGTGTTTTTATTGGGCGTTATAACTAATCTTAAAATTTGATTACATATTGGAACACTTATTGTTTTCACATTAAAATTTTATAATTGAAGGACGAACCCGATTCGGTTTAATTAGAAAATTCTAATACGCGAAATTTACTTACGTACCTACTAGATTAAAAAACCTAAATATAAGGCTGGAGTACTCTCGACAACCATAACCTAAAAGGGCCCTAAACTATTACCCATTGCTTCAAGTTGATTCTTCTTATTTCTAATGACAAAGATGGTTATATTATTACAATTTTTCAATTGAACCTGAAAAACTGAAACCTACCTGCCCCTTTTATCTGCTTCGAGATGGTTTATTCAAGCATCTACAATGGTTCTACGACCTACGAATACTTTCAAACATCAGTCAATCATCATTATTATCAGTTAAACGTACTTAGATACGCACCTATCATCATTAAATAGCTCATTAACGTAATAAGTCATTAACATTTTATAAGTTTAAATAAATAGTAAAAAACAATGTTTTTATTAACCATTAACCAATATTTCAAATTGAAAAGATTACCCCAGCATTGTGACTAATTCATTTGATCGAGAGATCGTTTTACTATCTCGATTTGTCTAGATCACATCAGATAAGTTTAATAGTTATGAAAATTAATATGGCGCCAGGTTTAAAACCATATTTAATAAACGATTTTCCCACGCGAGGTATTAGACAAAAAGTAGAAGATAAAAGGCACTTATGAGATAGGCAATCATTAATTTGCTCTGTATCTTAAACAATAGAGTAATGCGTCGCACATAGTCGGTTGACAACGTAACGGAATCCTGATATACAGGGTGATTCGAGGATGACGCTATTAAAGTGACATAAGAAAAAGAGCGAAGAAATTAGCGAATTACATACGAAATTCGGTGCTTCGTAAGGAATGTAAGGCCACTGTCGTTTTGCCACTTCGCGAGCCTTCTTAGCTGTCTTAAAACATTCGGCTTGGGTTAGCTAGCAGCCTGTGGTGAGTGTTCCAGTTGTGGGATAAGACCCATTTTCACTGAGCGATAAAAATGAGTTCCTTCCAAATTTCCTAGGCAAATCCTTTACACTCAGCTCATTTTAGGTCATATGAATAATTTAAAAAAGAGGCGCCACATTACTAAGTCACGACAGTCGTAGTAGTAAGTAATAGTAGGTATCATAACAATAAAACTTTTTTTTCAAAACTGTTCAAAATATAAACATCCTGTATATTAAAATGTAGAGATACAATCTTAAGCTGGCTTGTCACTCGTCCGGCAAATGCTACCTCGTACTATAATTGATGTGGTGTAATGATATTTTGTATGGACCGTTTTAATGCCAACACATAACGCTTAGCTTATCTCTGCGTACAATTAAATTGATTAGAACACACACTGAGTGCGTACAGATTGACAAACAGACGAGTTGTAAAGAGTAGAGCTAAAGTCCATTTTTATACTTATCGTATACGGGAAGTAATCTTTTTTGGGGGTATTTACATATATTTACATACTTATGGCAAACATTTTCAAACTGTTAACAAAATTGGCCATTAAATGCGCAACCGAAATGTATACGATTTTTTCCGGGAAGTGAAATTCCTATTTCTGTACGAGAAAAGCTTAATTCAATCTTAGCGTGTTTTTATTTTTAATTGGAATTTAAAAATAACGCAAACACAAAACTATGAAGATTTAAAAACAAATTATTATTTAATACTGAAACAAACCTGTAGTATTTGAAATATATTTTATTACTAAATTTTAAACTTTTATCAAAAAAAATAAGACAAGAGTAAAAAACGGACTCTACGTAGTATATTTTTTACATACGCCGAAAAATATTTATGGTTAAATTTATTTGTTTATAATCAAGATCTCTGAATTAATATTGTATGTTAGGTTTTTTTAAATATTTTTTAATTGGAATTTTTTTTATGCATTTGTACTACAAAAGTGCTTGTTATACCTGATTTTTTAAATTTCAGATACTATTTTCTACTTGTCAGTACCCATTAATGACCCACTACAGGGTCGGGTCTCCTCTCACAATGAGAAGGATGTAGGCCTTAGTCCACCACGCTGGCCTACTGCGGGTTGGTGGACTTCGCATGCCTTTGAGAACATTTTTTTTGTGAACTCTCAGGCATGCAGGTTTCCTCACGATGTTTTCCTTCACCGTAACAGCAGGTGATATTAAATTTCATAAATCGCACATAACTTTTATTACAAAGTCATTGGTGCGTGCCACTGGGATTCGAACCCGGATCCCTCGATTCGAGGTCGAATTCTAAGCCACTGGGCTATCACCGCTGCTACATTTTCTACTTACTGATTTCAAATGTATACCAACTTGATTATTCTTTAAGTACTTACTAATTTATAAATTTATTTGGAATTAAAAAGATTAAAACATAATTATTATATCTAAATGCTAATCATACAAAATGTTAATGTGAAAAACATCAAGTATTATATATTTTATATCTCCGGTTATAGGTAAACCATATAAAATGATATTGAAAACAATACAGGTGATTTAAGTTATCAATCTGTGTAATCTAATAGCATTAGGAGATAAGCATAAATTTATTTATTCATATTTAATGCCATGTGTTTTACTTTATAGTGTCAGTCTGTTCTTTTTATGTCTTATGTGCTTATTTTCTCTTAAAATCTAATCTTTTTTTCGTATTGGAATGGCACATTGTATTTTTTTCATCTTCTGTGTTTTGTGGTAAATAAGCAATTTCTATTCTGTTCTATTAACCTACAACGACTATGTTGACAACATCTCATAAAAAGGTGTGCCTACAGCTGTAGGTACTGGTGATCTAAAGTCAGGGGGAAATTTGATTCTTTGGGCCCAGATACGGATGGAATGGTGACAATTAGAGGAGGTCCATGACTACGAAGGTCTAATAAGAAGGAGAAAATTTGAATGCAGTAATTTCTCAACATACGAAGGCACCACACTAAACAGCTACTGTAATTGTATCAAAATGCATTTATCTAATACCAAAGGTGAATATCGTTCGCTGTAACTGTCACACTAATGGTACGTCTGGTCACTTCATATATACTAACAGATAATGCTTTTAGGAGATAAAACGTGGTGATCGATTGTGGGAAGAGCGACGACAGTGGGCCACGTTTAGTTCTTAGCGTATGAATGATAGGATCTTGCATGGAGCAGTGAGATTGGTAGTAGAAGATTTTTGTATAGAAGGAAGTAAATGAAGAGATGATAAAAGATAATAAAACAGAGTTAAATAATTACGAAAAAAATATGATTATGAAAAATACGTCCCTGTAAAAAAATTAGGGAGACTGGAAACAGTATGGTTGAAGGTCAGTAGTAAGTAGAGGTAAGAAGTCAAGAAAAAATTGACGTGTAAACAACTTTGATGTAAAATGAATGAAGAAAGGATAGAATTAAAATAAAAGAAGAAGAAAAAAGGCCAATAAAATATTTTGAATATGGGAACAATATAAAGGGTAAAAGAATAATAAAATAAATAAATTTAAAGTATAACTTAGATGACATGCAATGTTGAAAGGCTTAGGACGGCAAAAAAATGGTAATAATTATAGGTATGACGTAATGCAAGGTTGAAAATGCAAGAGAATTAATAGATAAAAAGTTCAGAATATGGTAGGTGCGAGAAAATCTACATATAAAAGCCAGATGATACGATGATAAATAATACAAAATGGTTAAACTACAATATAATGTAAAGGCAGAAGTAAAACTAAAAAAAACGCAAACACAACAAATCAATGATAATCCTAAAAGATAAAACTCAACGATTGATCGTCGAAAAAGCCATCCATGACTGTAAGTAGACAAACACAAGTTATAAAAGTATTATAAAAACTCAAATATCAAAACCTCTAAATCCTACTACACAATCAAATGCCTCTCATACATTATGCTACGGACATACATTATAATATAATCATATTTCTCATAATAACGTCATTAGAATTAGTGCGCCCATAACAACTACGTGTGCGGTCCTTGGTTTGTCAAAGAGACATGAAATGGAACAAGTTATAAGCGATTGTTATTAAGTTTGACATTAATTTAACGATGATTAATGTTCACGTACATTTTTAATAAAAACAGCCTGATGTTAAAACGAGTATATTTGCAGTATTAAAGTGTGTGTGTGTATGTGTGAGCGTGTGTGTTTGTAGTGTAATAATATGTTTGTAATAAAATACACTAACTATACATTAACCACAATATAAAATAATTGAACGTGTTGCAAAAAAATTAAAGCAATTATTAAAATAAAATAAAAAATAAAAAAAAAGAATTTCAGAAATAGAATAAAGAATTTTTTTTCTGCTAGCTAATCTTAAGTTTGGTTTAGTTGTCTATTATGTGAAATTAATTGCCTGGTAATTTGTGTAGAAGACATTAATTGGTGTCGAATTCATAATTGTCGCATGGTAATTATAACTTCTACACCAATTTGCATTGGAGTAGCGTGATGGATTATGCTCCATGCCTCCTTCTGTTGTGGGAAGACACCCATGCTCAACAGTGGGCCATAAAAGGGTTACAGCCAACCAATTATAACTTGATAAATACTTTTTGTTTACCAATATTAACATTTTAAACTATAAATAACAGCTAAACTTGCGTGTATTTCGGGGTGCTCGACTAGTTTCGAACCTATCCAAGGTCCTAAATCATGAGCTTCCGTCACAGCTAGGTCATAGCTAGGACTGTCTTCTCTCAGTATTTCCCGCCTTCCTCTTTAGACTTACAACCTCAAACAACAACAGAACAGTCACGAAACTTGAACGTGTGTGGAGCGCTTAATGCTCTCTTATTAGTACGTGTGAGTAATGGTAAGGAGTCTGCATGAATGAACACGTTTTTTACTTTTTTGAGATGATCCTTGGGTTCCGGAAGCGATAAGATGGTTTAAGATGCCTCTGCGACTTATGAGATAAGTTGCAGTTGGGGCTTTTAGGGTGATTTCAGAGTAGTTTCTTTGGTCAACGACATTTACGTCTAAGTATGATACTTTATGTTCTATTTAAAAGTCAATTTTATTTTTGTAAAGTAACTAACTCTATGTTGCAGTGTCCATGCCCGTATGAAACTCTTTTGCCCTATTCAAAATACTTTCTTATCTTATCTTAACAAGCAATTATTTATCTTTCAACAAACGGAGCTGACGATGTCTGATAGTGCTATATGTCTATAAATTGCAAACCAAGTACTAACAACGTACTAACGACGCTCTTTTTCCGATCTGCTCAAGTCCCATAGCTATAAGCGCATCATGTATGACTTTAATACATAATAGACTTGTCGTCGAGTACATATGACTAAAATTGCAATTATTGTCAAACTAATTTTCACGAAAGTCTCTAAATTAAAGCAGTATAACTTTAACAAGCATTACATCTACTTAAGCGAATAACCAATCTACTAATTAAACTGACGATCAGACAATGTTACCGATTAACGTTAATAGCATACAATAACGGTTCATAATTACCCCGTCAGCAAATAACCCTTTCGCTGCGAATCGATTTACCCTGCACCTACCGTCCCCGTCACGGGCCGTATCATATAGGACGTAGGGGTAACGTAGACACGTACCTATATGATTGTCGTATGGAAGCAACAGGTGGCTGCCCGTAGGGTTAAACGGAGTTGTGGGGAGCGGGGATTTGCTCTACTTTGATTTTAATAAAAACTCCTAAAAATATAGTATTTAATCAATTTGGTGTGATTAAAAATACATTTGTTATTTTGGCATATTACATATTTTTTACGATTAAAATGATTGATTTAGTAACGAACATAGGTCTTCTATCTATCGATGGAACATTGAAAAACGTATGGGTAAGTTTACTTATATAAATTAAGGCAGTCTTTAAATTCCATCCTCATCAAATATCTGCTTGTCTAGGCATATTTATGATTATAATAATCATAAATGTAAGAGCCCCTTTGGTTATTAAGAGGAAAAATTTATCTGATCCTCTTATTTAAACTATAAAACAAAATAAAAATACAAAAGCACGTGAAAATAAACAAAAATTATTACAAACTTTAGTAATTTAATTGTAAGGATAATTAATTTATAAGCTAGTCACTTCTTAGTGGTCTAGTTGTATAAATGATAGACAAGTGCCTAAAATTTTAGCACAAATTCAGTTTATTGCTTCGTTAATAAAAAAAACACACCAACGAATCCACAAGAATAAAAAAACAAGCCTCCAAAAACCCAAGTAGAGCGCCTTTCGTAAAGAAAAAAGCGATGCCACTACGAGGAAAATGTTTTCTCATATGGTGGAAAATCCCGCGGCTAATACGAGCGCCGCCGGAGGATTTATGTAGCACTTTTGTTTTATGGCATCACCCCGTATAAATCTCGTTAAGCATATTCTATGAGCTTATGGGTGATACAGCGTGCGTTACTTTATACGGTTATAAGAGTTAACGTGAAGGTTTTTGTTACGTGAAGCCTTTGCAAACTTTTATGGCGATTTTAAAAAGGAATGAGAAGCTTTTTGAACTTTTATGGTGACTTTAGAAAGAAAAGTAAAGATTTTCTCATTCATCTCATCATCCTGGGGAAGTACCTTACCGCTAGACTCTTAAGCCTCAGTAAAGCCTGTTCTTCATGTCTTGTGTTTTAGCTGGAGAGGTATGGTTATCAAAGATACTTTTTGAGGGGAATAACTTAATCCTTATGAGGAGTAACAGCACCCGCATACAACCTTAGATTCGATTTCTTTTCTATTTAAGTAAATATTAAGTACTATTTGTAGTAATGTTGTAAATATAAGGACATACTGTAAAAAAAAACACGATTCTTTAAATCTTTCCAAATTACAATCTAATAAAAACATTATTTATACTTTTTTTAAATACATTTTTCCTGTAAACAATGAGGTACCAAATGACATTAATTCTATAACATCCTTCTTCTATAGTATAATACCCCATAAGCAAGTAGTAAAACATGAAACCGTTTAGTGATAATACGATACGTAAGGGGGGTGTAAGGGATGATGACATGTTATCACCCTTATGAATTGTAGGGATTGATTCTCTATTGACAGTATCGAGTGGGTTGTTCGGTACAGTAATAGAATAGGATCAAATTATATGAGATATTTTTTTAACTATCTAAATGTTATTCTTTGTCGGTTGTGTATAACAAATACAGTATTAATGATGACGTCATAACTCCATAAGTCAATTTACAACATTGTTATTGCTTTTTTAAATTAAGTGACAAATGTAATCTTTTGCAAATTTTTCTACAGACATTTTTTAATGGAATAAAATTAATGGAGCTTTGGTGACGTCATCTCAGTTAATGTATTAATAATATGACGTGTTTTTAGAAGTCTGTAAGTACTTAATTTATTTAGTCTAACTAAGATTCCCTGTGTTATGTATACTTACCATGGATTACACTAGACTAGAACGCAAACCAGATACATAAAAAACAATTAAATTTCTAGTCTACCGAGAATAGAACCTAGGACCCTCCGCACATTGAAATGTTTATCATGCCACGCATGTCAAAATAACAACACTTCATCTACGATATAAATCTCATGCTTGCTGGTCTGCTGGGAATTGAACCTAGAACCCTCCTCGCTGACATGTCTATCACGCCACGCATGTCGAAATTTCAATAGGTACATAATATTATCACTTCCTCAACAATATAAATCTCTTGCTTGCCTTATCAAACCACCCCATAAACACCTAATAAGGCCATCTACGACAACGTCAAACAAGAATGTGTGATCCCGTTAGGGGTGTTCCCGGGGGATGATACCATTACCGTAATAGGTGTTAGGGGCGCTACTTGAGGTTATTCGAGATAAAATGTGTGGAAGTTTATAAGGAGTTTGGTTTCCTGTTAACGAACGGTTGGAATTTCAAGGTTAAGTTTACCTTGTTTATACATAGTGTGATAGCCCAGTGGATAAAAAATTCTTATCCACTACTTATTAAGAATCGGTCCATCGTCCATTCGGATTTCCTACAAGAGTTTGCTAGTAATCCATTAATGACCCACTACAGGGTAGGGTCTCCTTCTCGTAATGAGAGGGATGTAGGCCTTAGTCGACCACGCTGGCCTACTGCGGGTTGGTGGACTTCACATACCTTTGAGAACATTTTTTTTTGTGAACTCTCAGGCATGCAGCTTTCCTCACGATGTTTTCCTTCACCGTAACAGCAGGTGATATTTAATTTTATAAAGCGCACATAACTTTTTTACAAAGTCATTGGTACCACTGGGATTCGAACCCGGACCCCTCGATTCGAGGTCGAATTCTAAGCCACTGGTCTATCACCGCTATCCTACAAGAGTTATGTGCGCTTTATAAAATTAAATATCACTTGCTGTAACGGTGAAGGCAAACATCGTACAGAAACCAAAATGGCTGAGAGTTCACGTAAAAAATGTTCTAAAAGTGGAGTGTGGAGTGGAGTCCACCAAACCACATTGTGTCAGCATGGTGGACTAAGGCCTACATCCTTCTCACTGTGAGAGGAGGCCCGACCATGTGGGTCATCAATTGTTTACAAACACTAAGCTTCGCAAAAGTAGACAGAACTATAATAATACTGCTATTTCTTAACGTTAAGCAGAAACCATAGCTTTAACGTAGATAAGAATAACTCTCAAGCAAGTTTCCTCACGATATTTTCTTTCGCCGTTACAACAAATTATTTAGTTCAGCTTGCTTTATCGGCTCTTGGTGTGTTTTAAGTAATATAGAAAGAGATATAAGATATAGTAATAGATATAGCAGATGTAGAAAATCTTTAAACCCTTGTACAGTTGTTGAGAATAAAACTGTAGTTTGCGTCGCTCGCTCTGTCTGCCAGCGCGGCGCATTACCCCGTGCATTATATCTGTTTTAATTCATACATTTTTATCATTCTGCGGCCGTATTATTGTGAATCGTTTTTTATTATAATTAGTGAAGATATTAAATGTAGGTATAGAATTGTGTGGTCGAGTGTACGTGTGCATTGGTAGAGTCATAATAGTTCCACCGGTCGTATCTTACCGCCTGCCTCTTAACCCGCCGTAAAGCAGCATATTAATGCAAATGAGTGTACATTAGAGGATGGAACCATAGTAGCGCGTTGAGGGACGTCCTCACCGTCACCCTTTTAAACCGCCGTGACGCAACATGTACCTCTTATGTTTCGGTGTGAGAGGTGTTTGTGAAGGCAGGTCCTGCTTTAGAAAGCTCAAAAATTGATTTTTTTTATTGCTTAAATACTCCGTATAATTTAAGAATATGTAGGCAAAGTCTATAGATACGAGAGGCTAATTCGAAATATTCCTAGAGATACAGCACTGAACGCAGTGGTATCGAGCAATGAAAAATCGCCTTAGTCCTCATCAGTACAGACACTACCTTAGATAGGCTTTCATTCTATTTTTATTGATTATATCGATGGGTTTAGAATTATGTATGTATCATACTCATATCTTCATTCCTGTTTCATATTATAATTATTATGACTATTATTTTGGATAGAGTCCAATAGAACTACCGTGTTCTTTAAACCATTCACATTTGTCCATTTTCCCTGTTACTATGAATCTTTTTGACGACGACCTGAGTGGCGCAGTGGTAAAGACGCTGGTGCGCTGCGCGGAGGGTCCTGGGTTCGATTCCCAGCGGTGCAGAGATTTGAATGATGAGTTTAAATTTCTGTTTCTGGTCTGGGTGTGTGTGTTCTTGTCTTGTGTGTGTCCATGGCACCCACGACACAGGGAATCCTAGTGTGGGGCTATGAGTGTGAAGCGTTATTTATTTATTTTTGCATGGCATTCTATCTTTCCATCCCAGCTGAAAGCCCAGAATAGGTCCACGGCGTGTCAGGACGGCTCTGAATGGAGGCACATTAACGCGCGGCATTCATCAACCGACTAATGACACGTCCGCACGTCACACCGTTGCGCTGGACCGAGTTGGGAGCGAACAGCGATTGGCATTTCACTATGAAGTGTGTATGGAGGAAACTAGATTTTGCCGCGGCTTCGTTCGCGCGGACTTCAGAACTTGGTCAAGAAGGGGATGAAGTATCACGTATGGTAATCCGGGTTACATACTACGTGCATACCAAATTTAATCAAAATCTGTTCAGCCGTTTTTCCGTGAAAGAGAAACAAACATCCATTCATCCATCCATCCACTGGACACAAACTCTCAAATTTAGTAAGTTATCGATACGATAACAGTTATTTAACCTTGTAAGAGGCCCAATGAGCGGTTTAAAACATCAGACATGGCTTGGCCAGTAGCCCATTTCTCCACCAATCCGAATTGGAGCAGCGTGGTGGAATACGCTCAAGGTCTCCTCCTATAGTGGGGACCGACCCATGCCCAATAGTGGGTCATAACAGCGTTGCAGCCAGCCAGCCAAACAGTGTCCGCTTCCGCACTTACCTTGCACCACATTTAGAGCCATAACAGATGGGAATATTAAAACATTACATATTTTCCTTTATTCTTTTCTTCAGCGAGGCTTTCAGCATTCATTCGTCGTGTATTTCAATGGAATTAGATGCGCAAATGTATACTTTCAACGGAAAACCTGGAACTACGAGCGTCTCGTTTCAAAAGGCACATTAAGACTAAACCTTAATGTTTCTATAGGAATACTTAATGTGCGTATTTAATGAAATAAGTGAAGGATGTGAGCAATGAATGGTAGTGGAGGTTTAATTAGATTTTCCGAGTATGTTTTCAGTGTACTGAAAGTTCTTACGTGTAAATAGAAGCTTTTATAATGTTAAAGCAGTAAGCAGGACCGAAGCATTCTTTATGTCTAAATAACGTTTACAGATATTCTAAGTTGTGAATAACATGTATTTATCGAAAAATAAGACCCTCGCAGACTTAGAAACATAATAATTTCCAGACTGTTTACGTGTATATTATAGTGTTCAGTTTATAGCATCTATAATTTTAAACCTATCGTTTAAATTTTTTACCTGATGGGCAATTGTCACACTACTTGAACTGTTAGTAGCCAAATAACTATTTTCTTTAAAGAAATTATTTTTCCCGCAGGTGAAAAGGATGAGCTTTACTCAAAAAAGGTTGTCTAGGTACATGGCAAACTGGTAAAAATTGGTGGCAAACTCAAAAATACATCTCTGAATGCCCTAGAAAATGGTCCTAGCCAGATATATTCGCAAAGGTGAGGTCGACTATGGCTTAGACAAAATTGGTCTCAATATTTGCTTCTACGGTCGTTTTCAACTACAACATGGGCACAAAATTAAAATGAACACATTACTATTCATGTAAGCATTGAAAACTAATTTTAGCACGCATGTTCCGCGAAACTCGTATGTTAGTAGCGTTAACAAAACAGGCGGGCGAGCTCGAAGATAACGGAACTGGTCCACTGAACAAGATCAGATGACAACGACTTACATGCAAGTACAGTCAGCATAATAATGAATTTTATTAAGCGCTGACTGATCGCAAAAATCGGTTAAAACCCTTTTAAAATACTGCATTGCAAAACCTGAGAACATACTTAATGAAAAACGTTTTTCATTTCATTCCGCTGACGAGGTGTAATGACTGATATCTGTGCACCTAAGACCGCTAGCTCATAATATGCTCGCAAACCAGGAATTCCCAAATAACCACACTTAGATATACATGCATTATTTGTCATCCACGTTGCTCCAATGTGGATTGGTGGATAAACGTTCTAGTGGTCAACCCGTGTTAGACACGTTCAAACCAACCATAAGGCCTCCGGTTACATGACTGCTACCTTATCGATAACAGTCGGGACCGATGGCTTAACGTGTGCAGTCCAAAGCGTGAATTTAATACACCATTAGCGGTTAAGGTAGATTCACTGGGGCTGTATCTGTACTTATTCTCCACATTTTTCCATCGCTATTCATCGCATCGATGTTGAAAGATGAACAGTGTTCCTAAAAAAAATTCGAATTAAAGTACAATATTCAGGAGACTATTTTTTTGCAGACGGTGCAGCTATCGTTCGAAAGCAATGGACAGTTTAATGAACAATTCATGCAGGCTCAATCCCATTTGTTGGGCATTTAAATGCAATATACAGGGGACTTATATCCAGTCCCATTGAACATGTTAACGGTCGTACTCATACGCGATAATGACACGGTAATGAAGTGAGTATTGGTCTATTTTGCTATAAAAGTTTATTTGTGGCCATTTCGAAGGATATGTGTTTAAAACCTATAATTTTAGATGGTAGAGCCATGGTGGCTCGCCCTGGAAGGTACCTCACCGCCAGCCTCTTAATCCGTCGTAAAGCAGCATGTTCTTCATGTCTTGGGTTATGGCTGAGGAGGTATGGTTGCCGGTGAAATTTTATTTGAAGAGAACTTCTAAGTGTTCATGAGTAGCTAGTGGTTACTACATCCCATGGACACCCACATCTATCCTCAAATAGGAGAAATTTGGTTGCTTTGCTACTCATGAGGACTAATACGTATAGTCGTATATGTTCATCTCAAATAAAGTATCTCCGGACACCTCCCTAGCCGAAAAACAAGACATGTAGAACATTCTAGATACAATGCCTCTAAAATGTCTTGTCAACCAACATTACATAATTATTATATGATGTGGTTTGCAAACCTAAACATGATGTTTTTGTAAGAACGATACACCAAGGGTCTACGCAGACGTACCACAACCACACCACAACTGCAACCACACCATAACCACACCACGTGGTCGGGTGTCAAATAGTATGAAAACTGTCACTTCCATTCACACGACCAACATTTACCGACCTGTGCTATTCATATGAGACCATAAACTGACTGCATTTTGTCACGTGGTTGTGGTGTGGTTGTGGTACGTCTGCGTAGACCACAAGATGATAATCGGCAAACCTATGACGAATGACGTTTGATGACATTAAAAAGTTGTATGTGTGGGAGTGTATGTGTGTTGCATTCCAGCAAAACCCAACAATAAGTAGAGGACGTTAGACCGCAATAAAAGATAAGGGCACGCGACCAGTGCCCGCTATGTAACTCAGAGCATTGCACTATAAAGGCGTGCACATGAGTTACAGCTGCATTAGCGCTGCGATACGATATCTTAACGCTTGCCTCCAGAAATACTAACGCACGGAATATAAACTATTCCTGCGCAGAAATGGTAACGCACAACGTATAAACTACTTCTGTGTGTAGGGGCTCCATGTATATTGTATGTACTTGGAAATTCTTCAAAAAAGTAGCGACTCTATAAATTTATTTTTTTCCTAATTTCATACTTAACCACTTTGCTTAACTATTGTATCTATAAATAATTATTGGTCAGGTAAAGTGTTGAAATAGCGTTAAATAAAATATTAGTTAATTGTAAGTGTAAAGAAAAGAAAAAAAATTGTCGCGGATTTTGCGGATAAAACTTGAATTATTGACTAACAAAAAAATTTATTATTTATGATGACAATAGGTAAATTCTTCTTGTATGATCACTTGTATAATTAAGTTTCGTAGTATTATGTCAATAAATTCTTTCTTTGATAAATCCGGGGAAGTTTTTGTCATTGGTCACCCTACCCATGTGATACCAGTTAAATGATTGGTGATTATGTTCCCGCTCCAGATTTAATGTTTATCGAACTCTGATTTGTCTATGATCCTGTTAGAATTACGCCTTTTGCAATAATAAATGGGAGTTCGGTTCTCTACAATTATTGTCTCACAGCTACGTACCTCGTAATGGGACAAGTTCGAAAGTATACAGAACAGTAGTCCAAAGAGTAGGCTGAATTATTTTGTTTTTGGGTATTTTGAAATAAAATAAAATCATATTTTGAAAAACATCTTTATACAACCGTTAAAGTGGTATTTTACAAAATGTTAAAAGTAAAAAAAAAAAAAACATTTTGCAGGTCAGAGTAGGAGGTTTGGGATTTTGTGTTTATTTTTTATATTTCGAAATAAAGTTAGTTTAGGTAGTTAGTTTTTATTTCGAAATAACCTTAGTTCCTTAGTTAGTTCCTTCCAATTTTGTTTTTATATACATTTTGAAAATTATCCTTCTACAAGATTCCTTTTCTATGTCCTTTAGTTTACAAGGTGCAGACATTTCGACACCATAGCGCTTAGATTAGACTAAGTAGCCCATTAATGTCACGCTTTACATGTAAGGTTTTAAGACAGCACTAACGGGAAAATTACTCCTGATCTAAGCATACGATAAGTAGGTAGCTACTATAACTTTTGCCGTAACCTATAGGATGCCGTAAGGATTTTTTGTTTTTTAGGAAGGTATGACAGCCGAAGACGTGAATTATAATCTTAAATTCTTAATTTGCAATGCATATATGCTTACAAAATCGAATATTACTCCGGTTTTTATTGACGTTAGGCGGACATACCACTACTAATCGCAACGCGACTTAACGTGACGTCATGTCGCGTAGCGTTTCGTCGCATAGCGTTGTGTTGAGTTGTATCGCGTCGCAAAACATAATGTCGCTTCACGTTGTGTCGCTTCGTAATGTTATCACGTAGGCTTCAGTCGCGCGTCACGTTGTGTCGAGTCACGTCGTGTCGTGTTACATCGCGTTTGTTGCATTGCGTCGCTATATTTTATTTAATTTTGTCTCGTCGCGTTTTAGTGTGTTTTTTCAATCCGAGAGAATGTCCGGCTTGGATTAATTACAGAAATAGAAATATTAACAAATATTAAAGTTAAAACAATTACGTATCTCAAAAATCACAGTAGTATGCTGATTTATTATACATAAATGTATAACAAACATATAGAATGCTAATACACTAGATATGTAATAAGACTGCTACATATGAAGCCTTATTAAACAGCTTTAAAAAGAAATGTAGTAACGCGCGCCAAAATAGATAAATTAATAAATTAAAACTGTGTCGAGAGTTTTTTCCTCCGGCTTTTTGTCTCTTTACCCAGTAATGGGTGGCACATTGCATAGCCGATGAGTTCGATTAGGAAAAAATATTAAAATAAATAAATAATTGGACTGCTAAAATAATATCATAACTTATTTTAACATTCTCATAATATAAAATTAATTATTAGTTATTTAAGATATAATTATTGTATGCCCGCATAGGGTAGACTGTTCTTAACTTATTAAAATTTTTGTAACATCTTTCTCGTGTAACAGTCAATAATAAATGCATTCTTTTCTTTTCTTTTCTTATTTTCAGTTTGTTTATTCATTAAAACCTTGCAGCTGTAAAATACCGTTAAAAGTCCCTTGAAAAACCATTTTCCTACACGTTCCACGCAGGTATTACGCTCGGTAATCGTGCATAATAACCCTCTTCAGGTGTCGATGTGTGCATGAATGCCCACTTCAGTCGGATACAGCGAGTATACGAGTACTTCCGTTTTGACGTTGTCGAGAAATGGAATTTATGAACGCTACATTTTAACCCAATGTACGAGTAAGTGGTGCTGCGTAACTTTTTTTCTATAGCTCTATGCTCAAATGCGAATTGATTAAGATAACGACAGACCCAAGTTCAATTTTGGTTTTAAGTGCGTTTTGACATTATTGTGCGTAATACATTAACAACATAATAAACTACTTTTATTGATTAAGGTAGGTCGAACTCCCTTAATGGAGTCAAAAATTGTTAGTTTGTAAAAATCTAAGTGGTAGAACAGTTCATCCAGTGTGGTACCACCTTCACCATAACCCGCCATGAAGCAAGCTGCTTTTTTTTGTTTCAAGAAGACAGATATTCAAATGGCAACAACCGACAAAAGGAGCTCAGGCGCCCTGACTAGGTTGATTATCTGCAGAAGACAGCGGAAAACTGCTGGATTCAGAGGGCCCTGGACCGGGCAGAGCGGTGTTAATTAGGGGAGGCCCACGTCTAGCGGACTTCGAAGGGCTGAAAGGAAGGCAACATGGGTGGCAGAACGTAACATCGGTTGACCCGTAAAAGAAAAACTAAACTGTGTACAGAATGTAAAAATCCCAGTCTAAAGTGTAAAGCTAACACATTTTCCTCGTTGTTCTCGTAACGTGAATTGTTCAGTGTATGTTCCCGACACAGTTTGAAAACAATGGCGTGTAATAACCTCTCCGCGGCTCTTCAGGTTTTCACGTGTGCATGAATACCTCCTCGAGCCGGTGCTTAACCCAGGGATTCTCAAAGTGTACACGTACCTACTACCGGGTAAGCCAATGCGTCAAATGCGTACACGAAAAAATTTAGCTTAGCTGACTCGTTCATGGGATAAGCTGAAATTGAAATTGAATTGAAATTGATTAATATTTACTTTTTTTGTTAAAAAAAGGGGAATTGATTCGGTTTCTTTAGTTTGTTTTTTGTCAAAGGGACGGGTTTTTAAACATGAACGTATTTTTTTTAAATAAACTTGCGTATTTAGTTATAGTCCTGCACGTTATAGTTTTGCTGGACTTTAAAGTCTATGGAACATGGAACGAGGAACGATAAGATTGAGAAACGCTGGTTAACTGGTACAATGTGTTCGCGACGTTAAGCGAAAACGTTTAGAGCCACGTATTCTTTTATATGACTCTGCTTTTTATTTATTTTTTGCGCATTTTGTTGCGTTGACTTTTAGATGTGGGCGTACGTGTTAAACGTTTACTTTGAAAACGCTAAAATCTGCAGGTTTTTGCAGAAATCTCTTATCAATGAGTTTTATTTTGTCGGTGTTTTTAGATGTTTTTGGTAATTTAGGTAGGTAGGTAGGTAACTCCTATGTGTAATCATTTTAAAGCTTCCTACAAGAAAAAGGGTTTGACGTAAATAGAAGAGAACATAGGGCCATGGAAAGAGCTATGAAATAATATATTACGGTATAGTATATAGAACATAGGGCCATGTAAAGAGTTATGGAATGGTATTTTTTTTGTACGTAAAATTCTCATAGAAATATCTGTGTTATTTTCCATAATAAAGATTTTGAAACAAGATACCATAACTCTATTTTACATAAAACGTAAACTTAAAGCTTACCTTAGGAAATATGCATTTAATCACTTGAGGCGTTTAATGAGCTTTCAAGTGGGAGCGATTGTTATATAGCACAATTACGTGCTAATGCAACACTAATAGTGCATTATTACGAAGTTATTATCTCGCCTTGTAAGTATGGAAAAATGAATGAATTATTCCATTAAAATGGGAAAATAAATTAATAAGAAAAAAAAACAGGTTGCACTCCGGGAGACGCCGGGAGTGCCGGCAGAAGTGAAAACTTATAAGATGTGTTTTCTTGGTGATTTGGACGACAGTTCAATTAAAACACAATTGAGTTTCTCTTATTGTTTAATTAATTTGCGAACAAAAATTAATAAACGAGTTTATTTTAGTTTAACTACTACTTGATTCCTTGTGCCTTACACAAAGCACACGGCTGTGCGTGCATCATTAATGTCTAACCTAAAGTTTATGCGAAGTCGTGGGTTCGAGCTAATTTCATATATTTAAGCACTAAACTAAATAAGACAAGAATGACATGTGAAACGAAACACCAACACATACACTAGTCGATCTTGTTACTTCCAAGACAAGACCTATGTATAAGGGTGCGTTTACATTCATAAACTTTTTGGGTTCTTACAAACTCATGTTAGCTCTTGGACTTTTGTCTATCTATGTTATGTGTTTTAAGACAACTTTTAGGTTAATGCCTTGTCTTATTGACGTGGACTCAACGAACTACTTTCTCAGTTTACTATGAAAGTTTTTACAACAAACATATTCAAAAACAACGTGCCTGCTATCGATAAGTTAACTTCTGTACGGCCAGACCCAGAAATGAGTCGCAAAATTTCGTTCTAAAAGGTACTTACCGCCACTCTTTAAAACTATCCTAAAAACGTGCAAATTCCCAAGAACATTAAATGTTATACATCTTTATTAGCATGACATACGATACAAATTCCACAAGATATATTAGTAGTTCGATCCTGTTCAAGATTCGATGTGATGATCCACTGGGGATGTAAAAGGGGAGATCTCCCTACGACAGAGGAAGCATACTTTACCATACTGTTACAATTATTACACCTCCAAGTTAGACTCGCTACCTCCTACTAAAATGTTCGTAGCCTCACCAGGATCGCTCTAAATCAGTAACTCGATACGGTAGTATCGGCGCGGCCGGCTCAACCGTGACGTATTTATTCACCGTGTAGCTCTTACACGGCTTGTATGGCGTTACAAGGTAACAACTGTTAGTTAATCTGGGATACAAGGCCTATGGAGGGTTAAAGCAAAGCTTGAAGGAAAGGGTTAATAAATACGAATGACGGAAGAACGTGTTTTACTCATGGGTTGCATGTTCATTTTTTTACAAGTAGTTTTTGTAAGTAACTAAATATGACATGTCATGTACATGCACAAGGTAAGAAAACACACACCCAGATCAGAAACAGAAAATTAAAATCCTTCCCTCAACTCCAATCTGTGTTCAGCTGGAAATCGAACCCAGGGTCCTCCGCGCTGTGCACCGGAGTTCTAACAACCTGCGTGATGCATTTCGTCAAAAATTAAAAATATGCAAATTAAAAAAAAATAAAAGAGGACCATAAAATTTATTTTGATCCCTCATCCCTATATTTATGTAGGTACGTGTTATATTTTACTCTCCATTCTTTGAAGAAGTTATTTTTTTTCACAAAATCCTTACAAACACATTAGTATGTGTAGCTTAACGACATCACTATGTTACGATTGCTCTACAAGCCTACAACATTTAGTACTAAGTGTATGGCTCCAGAACAGTTCATAAAACGGAACTTGGATCTTCTCCAGCTCCCCGCGGCTCCATTACACAATCATATGCGCTATTATTTTCAATTGCGACGCCCGGGAATTACTCCCGACTGGGAAGTATGCGAAAATGGAAATTTTACCCCTTTTTTGTCCAGCCTTTTTGTATATTCGGAATGGAGGGAATTAAATAAGATTTTTGTATGTTGATTTCCAAAGGTTTGGCTTCAGGTACCTACCAGAAATTTAAATGACGATTTTTATAAAAATATTTTATTTGTTAGATGTATGTTCTTTGTCTCACCTCTGAGACAGCCATGTCTCTCACTATCAAATATTATAAAATGAATCAGTCCAACATTAAAATCCCTTAAGAGTTAAAACAATTTTTAGCATAAAAATATCGTTCCTAGACACGTCTTAATGATTAAAAGTTACTTGTTAGATCACTCTTTGATATCTTCATAATTAAAAACTGAAAAAAAAAATAAAACCAGCAACAGATCTACGAAGAATCCCAAGTATCTTGAGCACCTATAAAAAGTTTGAGTGCCATTTCTTAATTAAGACAGTCCCGGAAATAATGATTTCGTTAGACACGTAGTTATAATATTTTATTTCTTAGTTGTGGTAATTAAAACTAAACAGGCGGTATTTATTGTTGACTATTTTTTTTTTCGGAAAATCTTTTTTGCAATTTTAATTTTGCTACAACTGTTTTAAGATTTTTTTTCTGACTCCGCTCTGTTATTATGGATTTTTTTATATTAACGATTTCAGTCTGACCCGCCAGCGCTATCAGACGCACTATTTCTGTACCTACATAGAAGGGCATCGAAGTGCATTAAACGATAAACCAAAAACTTTCATACAAGCGATAGTAGTGAAAATTTAAAAGTGGATCCAAACTTTTAACTTTTAAACATAAAAAAGAGGCTAATGCCTTAAAATATACTAACTATACGAATAAAAGCTATCTAAAATTAAAGTCCCCTTATTTCAGGTGTCCCATTTTTGTCCTAACACTTCATTTTAACATTCAATATTTTCGTTAAACGCGACGTGGTTAACATCTGGATAGGTGAAAGTATAAGAACGTGCTACATTCTTGTGGCGAAATAATCTTATTAGTGTTTAGATTTAAAAATGCAATGAATTTTAACCGTTGATTGAATCTTAGTAGAAATCTTAATGCGGCTCACGACAATATGCTGAGTACTACAACCTGGAGGACTACAACCTGGCTACTGCAATCAGCCACAGAGACGCGACAGTCATTGCAGAAACCCTAAAGGAACGCCCGGGACAATCCAAGGAGACACCGGGCCAAAACTGACACAGAACTTTTTCTGGAGCAAAAATATTACTAGTAACGTGATGCAAAAAAGGGCACGGACCTAGAGTGTGTGGATAGCAATTAAAGGTTCAAAAAAAATATAATTATGTTGAGTAGACTCCTGGTTCCGGGCCGCTATGCCACACCGAATATCACTTGTCAGTAACCCATTAATGACCCACTACAGGGTCGGGTCTCCTCTCACAATGAGAAGGATGTAGGCCTTAGTCCACCACGCTGGCCTACTGCGGGTTGGTGGACAATATCACTTATGTTTTTAAATATATGAAAATTTATAATAATTATGTCTTTTTATCATGTTTGTGACTATTTCTTGTTTTTTGTTGATGTTTTGTGTTTGTTATATCATGGTCCAGAAATAAAAGAACTATTCTTCTTCTTAGTATATTCAAAGTTATTTATAAAGTAATTGGCAATACGATACTTAGGGTATACTAGGAACTGTTTACGATACGTTCGTCTATTACAATTCTTAACGGATCGCGTCCGTTGTCATGTATCCGTCTAACGGCGTCGTTACGGAGGAGCTGTGTAGCCTGAAATCAAAGCTCTTGGAAAAAGTCTTGGTACTTGATACTTTTTTAATAAAAAAGTAGAGAACAAAAAATAGTCCAGTTGGCCAAATTGGATTTATTGAACCTTATAGTTCATTTATTGGTCTACTCACTTCTTTACTTTTAAGGTGCGTTTATAATAACTATCACGAGGACAAACATATCTATCAATCAATCAGTTAAATCATCTTTATTGCATACCATAAACAAAATTCAAAGAAAAAATATATCTAAATACCTATTTAGATATATTTCGCCTATGAAATTTCGTATACTTATTTGGAAGCCGCAATAGACCTATATAATAATTATTGTGTAAATATTGTGCAGGTCCGTCAATTATACGTTTAATATATCAATAATAATACGTGTCGAATTGATAACCACCTTTTTTGAAGTCGGTTAAAAAAGACAGATTTCAGAATTAAATTACAATCAAATGCTCTTGATCCCGTAGAAACCAGCACGCGTTGTCAACGCTCGCATTACGCGCGATTTAGCGCCGATTCCCACCGAGTTATTGGACGGGAATTAGCGCGATATGGGCCCACGCCCACGCAATCACTCGCTTTGTGTACGTCACACGTCTTAAGGGGTCCCGAGACGGGTAAGCGTAAATAGTATAATTCAGTTAAGTTAATTTTGATAGGGTCTGATTAGTAAACTGGCATGCAGGTCACCTGATGTTACCGTCACCTGATGTAGCCGTCACCCAACCCATGTGATATCCCATAAACACCCACGTCTAACCTCAAAATAGGACAGAAATTCTATCTGAGGTTATGCGACTGTATATTGAGTCATCACAACTCTAGTCCAAGAACATACTAATTTCGTCTCGAATAAAGTATAACAAGATATAATATTAAAGAACCTCATAGCAGTTATTTATAATTCCAGAATTACAAATATCTCGCCAAGGTTTCAAATGGAAGCCGGTTTTTTTATTGCATGTGTGTGCACTACCTATGGTACTGGGCGTATTTTGATGTATAAATTTTGGTTTCTGTTATATAAAGTTTTTTTCTTCAAACAGCAGTTTCTATCAAGATAGATTTCCTTAGCCAAGCAGCCTCTTTATAAACCGTGCAACTAAACTCTAAAAAAATCTAACCCGTCTTGTAACCCCTTTACACAAAACGCTGTAACAAGATCTAACGAGAGCGAAAAATTACGCGCGCACTCAAGAAATGTTTCCATATTAGTCAGCGTTTAACCGATTACAGCACCGTCTCATATACAAGCGAGAGTTATGTGAACGCTCATGGAACGGGGCGTGTTGTTAATGTGTATGAGCCCTTAATGTGAGTTTATGGTGTTTATATCGTAGTTACACTTTATCCAGTGTGAAATTTGTTTATTATAACCATACTTGGCTAGCTATCAATTATATCTACTGATAATAAAAATATCTACCTACGATACTTCTACCCGTACAGAAAACGCCTTAGAAACTTATTTTAATTTATTATTGCGCTTTACTTGCACAGGTTGTTCGATAAAATACTTCGATACATCAATTCTAGTTTATTACTAGCAATCGCCCGTGACGTCGGCCGTGCCAAATCAAATTATTGAGTCACGATCGCGTACATCTGTGTGTAGTAACAGTGGCTATATCTGGCGATATATACAGGAAAATAAGTTCTAAATAAATTAAACTAAAGCACGCTCACCTTACTTCGGCACTTGTGATTGTAAGTGCTCGTTATACAGGTATTTGCAAGAGATCGAATAAATAGACAATAATTGCAAGTAGATTTTGGATGGATGACCGCTAGGGGTGAATTGCTTGAAATAAGTTAATATACACGTTCAGCTCGAATATTATCGATAGTCGGCGATGGTGATGGTTTTTTAAACCAGACAAAACGACACGGGTAGGCCACATTTTCATACTTTATTTTCATGGATAAATTGATTTCATTATTATCTAGACAATTTGAAAATCACGTCGGTGTCTTCAACACTGGATGGTTTTCTCAGGGAGCGGTCATGCGTCATCTCGGAGTTAAAACCTTGATATCGTGATTCAGGACACTCGTAGCGACATCTGCTGGCAAGTGGCGGAAGTCACAAAACTGTTCTTAAATTTATAAAATAACATCAATTATATCTCTCTAAATTGGTGAAGTTAATTACCTCAGTTTCTGTATGTAGTTTTGTTAATTTAAGACGACAAAGTTTTTTAAGTCAATTTCATTCCAATACCATTTCATAACTACAAATTACAGCATTACATTATCAATTATTTTACTAGTATGTCGAGACACAATGGATAATGTTCTAATTATCAGATGTAGGTGGCGATATGTATTACATTTGATAACGTATTGCGTAAATGTTTTAATGGATACTATAATAGGTTATCAGGTATTGCTACTTGGGATTGGTCTTATTTTTTTAAATTAATTGTCTAATAGATATTGGGGTTCAGTATTTATAAAAGTTTATTAAAAAACTTCGCGTCAGACTATTGGTTTTTTGTCTATACCTAAGTAATTCAAAAAGTTAGTCAATAGTACCTAAAGACAGTATTAATGTTAGTAATATGGGTACCAAATAAAAAATAATAGGTAATAGGTACGAAATCTGTGGTTTTAGGTGATTGAGCCATAGTAGCTCGCCCGGGAAGGTACCTTACCACCAGCCTCTTAACCCGTCGTAAAACAGCATGTTCTTCATGTCTTGACACGCACCGATGACTTTCATAAAAGTAACGTGTGCTTTATAAAATGACCTGTTGCAACGCAACGGTGAAGGAAAACATCGTGAGGAAACCTGCATGCTTGAGAATCCTCCGTCATGTTCTCAAAGTCAGGTGTAATCCACAAACCTGCATAAGGCCAGCGCGGTGGACTAAGACCTACATCTTTCACAAGCCCACAAACCAGCCATGCCAGCGTGGTGGACTAAGACCTATATCCTTTTCAATCTGCGAGGAGACCCGACCGTGAAATGGCTCCCTAATTTGTTACATACAGACTACGTATAAGGACTAAAATTGTTACCTTTTCGAGACAAATACACGATGGGAGTTCAAGTCGGTCAACAATGAACAGCTGTTACGTCGCGTGCTCAATTCAATCTAAATTGCAAGATGAACTATTCTCTAACTTAATTATAGAGATTAGGGCACACGTTGCATTCAATACATTGGTAGATAATCTCTGCGCCAAGCACGAAACATCAGGCAATGTTGCGATACGATAATTTCGACGATTTTCGACTCTACTATGATGTTACTCAACGTATTCGTGGACTATATCCACTTTATTTTTTACGTCCAATAAAAATTCGTAATTCAAACTAAGATTAACTAAGATGTTCTGATTTATTATTTGGATTTTATAAATCACTATACTATTGGAACGGTGGCATTAGAATCACAGCATAACATGATAAAGGCAAAAAAATATATTTGCTTTAAAGCTGTAGTAAAATGGATGCGAAAGTGTGGTTATGTGTGGGTACGCACTACATAGTTTAACTTTCCTGTAGTTGTTCCTGTCATTTAACCTTCCACGATCCACGAAGAAATTATTTGTTATACTTTTAATTTCAGTCTGCAAGCATATATATATAGCATAAATATCTACATAATATATTCATAATTTTATACCGATTGTTAAGCGTCCCCATTTATATTTGAACTGTCTAAGTAAATAGCGAATCGCTAGCGAAGCGACATCAGAGCCCTCGTGCTAAGCCGTCCCAGTAATAGGACGGCACGCCACAATGATACGTTACAGAGGAGTGTAGATCGACGATATCCAACAATAACACGTTATGTACGTACCATTAGTATTATAGGCATTAAAGGTCTGTCTTCAACATTTGCTGCAGTAAAGACGGTAAATGCTTTGCTTATAGAAGTATAAGTTGTGGTAGAAAATAATGTACCTACGTAATCAAAATGATTACGTATGCGTTCTGGCTGTAATCCGTTAATGACTCACTACAGGGTCGGGTCGGGTCTGCAGTTACTACTTTATTAAGTACTAGCTGACCCGGCAGGCTTCGCTCTGCCAATTAATTTGACTAATATCAAAAGCTTTTTTGAAACACAGTCAACTTTTCACCACCAAGTCCATCGCGAAAACCAAACAACTTTAACACGTTAGTTACAACGAAAAATATTTGGATAAGGATTTAAGCAAAAGTATGAATAACAGAAGTAACAGATAGCCCAGTGGCTTAGAATTCGACCTCGAATCGAGGGATCCGGGTTTGAATCCCAGTGGCATACACCAATGACTTTGTAAAAAAAGTTATGTGCGCTTTATAAAAAATTAAATATCACCTGCTGTTACGGTGAAGGAAAACATCGTGAGGAAACCTGCATGCCTGAGATTTCACAAAAACAAAATTAAATGTTCTCAATGGTATGTGAAGTCTACCAACCCGCAGTAGGTCAGCGTAGTGGACTAAGACCTACATCCTTCTCATTGTACATTGATCCAACTCTGTAGTGGGTCATTAATGGGTTACTAACATGAATAACATGGTCTAATTTTGGTCGGTATTTCTATTAATTTTTATACTGTAAAAAGTAGTGATTGTGACATAATGATAATAGTTGGACATAATTATGGTATCGCGAAGGTTTTTGTGAATATTGATATATGTAATTATGTTCTTTAATATTGTACCACATACTTTTGTTCTATCATCAATAGTTTCCGCAGCGCTTGCGACGAAAGACGTTTTAGGTCACTTTTTTACACCTTGGGTTACGTTACTTAAGTTTTAGTAAGGGTCCCTAATCTTTTCTAGCAATAAATATAGCCTATGTTACTCAGGGTGAATGTAGCTTTCCATGGTGAAAGAAATTTTGAAATCGGCACAGTAGTTTTTGAGATTATTCATTACAAACATACACACACACAAAAATAAGTGGCGCCACCCTAGTTTAATGCATTTCGACGGACACTTTTTCATGTATACAGATGATCCTCCTTAGCTCTACCCTCCATGCTGCGTAGGGAGCCGACCGCGCGAATAAGCCGCGCGGCTACCTACCTATTTCATAGATGTGCCCGCCCCTCTCCTAATATCTTTTGAATGGAATATACGATTTGAAAAATGCAAAAAGTAATCTATGGGTATCGAAACAATTTTGAATACAAAATAATTTATTTGGATAAGGATTAATAAAAAGGTATGAATAACATGCACATTTCTATTTCTATGACTTATTCGTTCCTACCTGGTCTCCCGTAACACCACATCATTTTTATTAATTTAAACTTAAATTATTTTCAAGTTTTTAGTTTTGTTGTTGGTTGATACTTCTCATTCTGACTTTATTTTTTAATTTTCTCAGAATAGAGCTCCTATTCTACTAATCAAGCCCTTTCATTTGATACCCATATTGAAGCAGTTGTGGAAAATATGTAATGCGCCACTTTGTTGCGGCGGCCATCTTGAATTTTCATTTTTTTCATAGTGAGCTCTATTCTACCAACCAAGCCCTTTCATTTGAAACGCATATTGAGGTACTTGCGGAAAAAAAATTTAATCCGCCATTTTGTGGCGGCGGCCATATTGGATTTTCATTTTTTTAGTGTGAGCTCTATTCTACTAATCAAGCCCTTTCAATTGATACCCATATTGAGGTAGGTGCGGAGAAAAATATGTAACTCGCCATTTTGTGGCGGCGGCCATCTTGGATTTTCATTTTTTATAGTGAGCTCTATTCTATCAATCAAGCCCTTTCATTTGAAATCCATATTGAGGTAGTTGTGGAATAAATATGTAATCCGCCATTTTGTGGCGGCGGCCATCTTGGATTTTCATTTTTTTCATAGTGAGCTCTATTCTACCAACCAAGCCCTTTCATTTGATACCCATATTGAGGTAGGTGCGGAAAAATATGTAACCCGACATTTTGAATATCGTGACTATTTATTGTGTGCCTTATAGAATAGGCATTAAGTTCTTTGTCGTGCCGAGTTCATGAAATGACGTACGGTTTGATGTCACACGATATCGGCACGAAATTTGTTGGGAGTTAGTGAATCATCAGGCCCCTGGAAGCGATAGTGCTTGCAGCGCTAGTTAAAAAAACGCTTATTGTGACATGACTGTAATAGTTAGAGATATGCTGCCGCTGATTTTTTGTAGATAATGGTGTGTTCTAAAAAAATGTAGTATATCATTTTGTTCTATCATCAATAGTTTTCGCAGCGCACGCGATCTAAGGTAGTTTTTTGATATTTTTTTCACACCTTGGATTACGTTATCGTAATTTTAGTAAGGATGCCTATTTTTTTTGAAAATGAAATATAGCCTATGTCACTCAGAAATGATGTAGCTTTCCAACAGTGAAAGAATTTTTCAAATCTGCCAAGTAGTTTCGGAGCCTATTCAATTCATACAAACAAACAAACAAACAAAAAATCAAACCTTTCCTCTTTATAATATTTGTATAGATGTACTCTACACGTTTACTGCCTATTAATTAAAAAAAATACAGGATAGAAAAACATCCCTTCGACATAAACAATGACATGAAATAAATTAAATGATCTGAAAAACCTGTGTTCACTAAGGGTTAGTCTGAGAATATACCCCAACGTATTAACGATGTATTAATGTAGGTACACATTAACGAGCCCGTCCCGCAAGATACAAAATCCTTCTAATTGTTTCGGCCTCTCATACGTCGGATTATAGAAAAAGGAAGTAAACAGAACGGTAATTTTAACATATTTTCCCGTAGTTAACTTACTCGTAGCTAGCGGCATTCGCCTCTCATTCCATCACTGACACTCAATGTCGCGAATCAGTGCGTATGGGATCAGTTTAGCAGAATCTTTTTTAGGTGGAAGAGCCAAAAAAGCTCTCCGAGGAGGTACCTTATCGCTAGCCTCTTAAGTCTTAACCTGTCGTAAATCAGTATGTTCTTTATGTATTATGTTTCGGCTGGGGAGGTATGGTTGTTGGAGATATTTTTTGAGGCGAATTCAGTCGCAAGCTGGCTGCATGCCAGCTTGCGACTGAATTACTATAAAAAAACTAGGGTAGGCGTAAGCCTACGCCTACTTCACCCACATAGCCGTTCTATCTGCTTCCTATTCCAAGGACATCGGATAGAGTTCTGGAGTTCTCGAGATGGTATCACTCGTATTTATATCGTTAATAGGATCGACTCATTTGGGCATGACTTGCGGAATACATCCGCATGTGGGGTCTGGCGGAGGTACTAAATTACAGATCGCGGATTTTGATATTATCATGTTAGCTATACCATTAATTTTATTTCTTTGTAAAGGTTGCTTGTAAATTTTAAAAATAAAACCTACATTTTTTTTTCATTTTTCACTTTTTCGTCTCCGTTACAAGATTTTAAACTGGACCCACTTGATTAATGACCCACTACGGGGTCGGGTGTCCTCTCACAATGAGAAGGATGTAGGCCTTAGTACACCACGCTGGCCTACTGCGGGTTGGTGGACTTCGCATGCCTTTGAGAACATTTTTTTTGTGAACTCTCAGGCATGCAGGTTTCCTCACGATGTTTTCCTTCACCGTAACAGCAGGTGATTAATTAATTTCATAAATCGCACATAACTTTTATTACAAAGTCATTGGTGCGTGCCACTGGGATTCGAACCCGGATCCCTCGATTCGAGGTCGAATTCTAAGCCACTGGGCTATCACCTTCGCCTTAGTCGGCTAATAATAAGTTCAAGTGCGTACCGACTGTATTATTTATCCCATCGTCGTAAAGCTGTGGGGGGCAATACCACGTCAGGCATCATTAACCTCTCGGCTACCTCCTATTGTGGTCTCTCAATAACTTTTATACGGATCCAATTAGACACGATAACGGGGTCACCTTCATACGCTCTTGAACGATGACCTTTGATGAGATGGAATTGAATGGTACATCCATTGCAATGGAATCGATAGATTCGCTGTACCAATTTTATTGTGTGGGAGTGTGCTACTTATGATAGGTACACTTATTTTATTATGCGTATATTATTCGTGATTTCGCATTGGTTTGTGTAGACTGCAAATGATAATCTAGGTTAAACGAAGCTTGATTTCGCCTTATGTGAGGACTATGGTCTGAAGCATGAAAAGATTTGTTTTTGGAAAAAATGATGTCGTAGAAGGTGGCGGTGATATTTAAAAAAACGTTAAAGTAGCGAGAAGTATAAAATTTTTGTTAATTCTTCTTTTTTTCAGCCCTTTATAGTACACTACTGGTCCAATGCAATTCCGCAAATGGATTGGATTGGATGGACGGATTAGTCAAATTGATAAGTCAGTGGGATAATAATTATGTAACTTATCACATAACTACCTCCTTTATTATAAAGACAAAGAAATAAATGACTATGGCACACATACTCGTAGTTTGGTCACCAAAAACTCTGACTATCTCCTAAAACCAATAACCGAATCACAACCATTTATCACTTAGTCTTACAGAAGACCGGAAGCGCTTAAGAACACTATATATTAGTCAATATTCCTAGCATGTTGCGTCTATAATTGCATTAGATCCATCCGCAGGGCTATAAGCTATTCCATCCAATACTCCACATAACTCATTCCAAACGAATACCAACAACAAATTAGCGAAGACCATCACATATCACTAGATCGTGAGCCGGCTAATTGCCGCCGCGGTACAGTCACGCGCGCGCACACTGTACATTCATCATAGACGTATTGATAAACAATTGCCCTACCTTAAATGAGGGGTCATCCTGTATTTCTATCCTATCCTCTTACAACACCCCACACTGCAAATTAAACCTTCTTTCTATATGCTACGGTTAAAATTTGAATGGCGATTTAATGTCGGTTGGTTTGTTGAGGATTGGTTTAATTTTTCGTAGTTAGGAATTGAAATCGATTCTTTATCTATTGCAATAGGGTCGGATTTGAAGTTATGTGGTCGAATGGTGGACTGATACATAGTAGGCTTGGTGAAAAAATATCGATGTATCGATATTTTTGTCTCCATATATCGATATTTTTAGCCGATATATTTTAATCCGATATATCGATACAAAATATCCAATATCAAAAATTGTATCAAATACGAATTTTTTTTCATTTATGTTACCTAAGTATCTAGAAACTATAAAATTTAGACATCCGTTTCTATCACTGTTAGATTGTTTTGAAGGCACTTTGTGTTATTTTGTACTCGCGGTTATATACAAATTATTTTAATGAACAAAAATCTCAATAAAAACTGTTCTATTGACCGTGATTATTATCGTAAGCGATTCATGAAATCTTTGATATAATATATTAAAAATATTTTGAAACAGCAATTTCTCTGAAAATTGTCCAATATATCGATGTATCGATATTATTCCTCGATATATCGAAGTCGATATTGATATTTTTTTAAAATATCGATGTTGTATTTAGTTAAGAACATCCCTAGTACATAGAGATGGCATGTCGTCGGCTGCTTTGTCGCAGGCCGACAAAGGGGGCACGTGGGAACGTGCGCGTGCGCCTTCCTTCTAAGACAATGGTATCGGGTAGTATATATGTCTGATTGGAAATTGATTCCGCTCGATTATATCGTTTAGGATCCAACCGGTGGGTCCGTTTAGCTGATGCTGTCAAGTTTTCGGTCAATCTATTGTTGTATGAGTAAATGGAAATTTTATGTCTTATGTCGTCAATCGCATTATGTAATGTCATAATTATTATAATTAATGCCTAATTAGTGCCTAATGCGTGGTCCGTGACCGCGTGGTCTTCAGTTCCATAATATATAAAATTTGGATGGAAAAAACCAAACTGACGGATTCATGGGAGAAATCATCAATTACAAAATTTTGCTACTTATTATTTAGAATATCAATTAAATGTAAGTGTAAATACAATGATATTTTAATGGTAAAATAATTTCGTAGATGGAAATGACTACTTATTAGTTAGATATTTGACGTTTAAATGAATTTCATGTATAATTAGGTTTTATTTAGCAATTGTCTTTTTATATCGATTATCGGTATTGCCTATAACTATTTCAAAATAACAAAAGTTTTCGCATGCACTCAATAATCCCGAGCATTAATTCGAAATTCAAACAATCCGGTTACGAAATTTCCGCGACGACGTGAACTTGATGTTCGAAACTTCGGACGCCATTTCGAAATTCAAACAATGCACTTTTTTGATTGGTCGCAAATCGCTCGGGGCAATTAAAAAGTTTGAATCGGTCGCGCCATTTTAACGTATTCTGAAAAATCCGTACTTAATTTTAATGGATGTGTTATTGAGTGTACTAAATATTTGCTAATTGGTTTCGAATGTAAAACAGAGGCAGGGAAGTTGTTCGATGGGAACCAACTTTAACTCAACAATCGTTCAAAATTTCGCGTTTTCGATGTCGCTTTAATTTTTGGGTAAACGTTTTTTTTTTGTTGTTTAATTTATTGTGCGTCTTTATTTTGAGTGATTAAATTACCTAAAATCAAGTTTAGTTGCTTAGCAGACGTCTAATAAATACTTTCTTTGTACTCTTTTGAAATCGTTGGTAAAATGCTAAAGCAACACGTGTGTGAAACGGAAAGGACAACAGAGAGGTTTACAAGTTTACGCCTAAAGGAAAATAAAAACTTTATTTACAAACCGTCCAATTACGCAAAACAAAAACAAATAAAGCAGAATCGCACTCATCCACAGAGTATGCAAACATAATGTACGTGTGCCTATAGAATAGATAACCTATAGAAATGACAGACATAAAATCGGTACTTTTGTAACTGCGTTACGCATTGTATTATTTAAGATTAACCAATCAAACCAGCGCATTATTTGTTTTGGTGTATTTAAATGGTCCTTACGGCGGTGGAAAATCACACACAATATACAATATGTTCAATTTTGTCGTCTAATTCAGTAATAAAGGTTAAATTAATAACTGCGCGCCTGCCTAAGAAGACATCGGGCAATCGTTGTATACTGGATGGATATGGATATGGATCATTATCGTTGGATATAGTGCCGGGTGGAGTGACATAGTTTTGGGGAGGTGTATCTCCAACAATATACTTCAAAGGGCTGACAGATAAATAAATACACTTCTATTCATCCCTAACTCTGTGGCATTGCTTTCATCGGTAAAAATGCTGACGCTCAGCGCTGCCATGCTCGCCATTTTTGATCCAACATGGCGCATCTCGCTTTATGCAGTCAGCGGTTTGTTAGCGTATTATTTGTTTTAACGAACCGCGCTGTTGGTTCCTTCACTGTTCTACATCGTTGCATGAAAGCGATCGATGTTAAAAATCTGGGATATTAATTTTCGTAGATATACCGGTAAACGTCAGTCATTAGTACGAGTGTCACATGTCAGTCTGTCTTGACATCTTCCCATACTAATGGAGGTTCGATACGATTACTATAAGAATCTGCGTCAGGTCATGCCACGGCACTGATGTCACGTGCTTTGACAGACATCAGACTGTGTGACACCCGTTAGTGGTTGCTTTTATAATTTGCCGTAGGACGGCACGGCACGGCACGGTTTTGCCGTCACGGTAAAATAGGAAAGCAAAATGTATGGAATTGTATGCAGACGCTTTTAATTTATCGGCCACGGCACCGGCATGCCGTGAACTGCAAACGTCTGCCGTGTCGTCGCCGTAGCACACTGCTCTCCCCATTAAACCGTCGCGGCATTTGAGAGTGTATTATGTACGTACAAGAAATGTAGCTGTGTGTGTGTGCGTAGCCAGTAATACGGCGAATTATAAAAGCGACCTACGGCACGGCATGCCGTCGACGGCTACAAAATAACCCGAGACTTCCACGGGAATCGTGCCGTGCCGTCCTACGGCAAATTATAAAAGCGACCAGTGTATAGCTGCGGGTATCTGCCAAAGTGCCAAGCGGTCAGTCGTTATCGAGCCTCCACTGGGTGCAGATGTGTTCACAAGTCGAGCTAGAAGAATACTAAGATAAGACTATGCGCTGGTAGTTCACAGTATATAAATTGTAAAGGATAGCATAATAAGGAAAACCATTGTAGTTTACTCGTCCCTGTAGTCATATTGTACTAAGTACTTCCTTGTGTTATGAATAAGCGGATGCTAGTCTAGCAACTATTGGTGGATACTAATAGTTGTTAACTAAGACAATTCCGTCTTTTTCAATTTTAATGTTTATTTTTCATAATATTTTAGATATTGGAAGCGTTGAAAGGAAATCCGTGGAGTTTTAACGGCAAAGATCACCCTGTATCACCCTCTGTCACCCTCCGCTCACCAGCATTTAGCTACAAAAACATACGTACAAACATTTAAGTCAAAGATTAAACTTTACCATTAGGAAGTCAACATATCTAGTATAATACAGTATGTAGGTAGGATACCTATTTATAGGAATTATGGGATACAGGAATGGGTAGGAACACATCCCTGTATCCCATAATTCTTCAAATCAAACTATCTTCATACTTCATAATCTCCTTACTGAACTTGTGTTCAAACTCTTGTGCTCAAGCAGTTATAACTTAACAATAAACCAAACTAGCATTAAGATTTAAGGCACTTGTCATATCATACTCGAGCAGGCTACAGTGAAGAAGCGTCTAACTTTATAAAGTCTTTCTTGAACGAATTTGTATGGTATTTACGAAATAGTAAGTATATCCTGCTAGTTCATACAACTCAAATCTCGTCGTGACTTGTGTCGTGTCGTGTCTTGATTCCAGTTCCAGTCGCCTCATAACTTCAGTCGTGGCGTCATCCCAGTCGCACACCGATACCATTCAGAGAATAATAGCCAGTCACGGATTGATGACTCCAGTCATGACATTGTGATTCCAGTCGCCTCATGACCCCAGGTGCGGAAAGATTGTCTATTTAACGAGGTAGCTATAATCCCTCTTACTCACTCGCATATCAATCGTTAATCGTTATCGATGCAACACCTACCTAAGTAAGGGACAGTGAAAGTAGAATCGCTTCGCAATTACAGACTGACAAATGTCCGGATATTAGCCGCACATGTGACGTGGGGTTGGAGAGGAGGGGGGGAGGGGGGAGGGACGCCCCCACATGAGGTTAAGTTGTCTTGAACTGCGTCTTAAGTTATATGACTAATTTTAAGGGTCGGTTGTTATAAGCTAGCGTTAGTTTGAGAGTGAAACTACAATGTCACCAACATTGTAGTTTCTTAAATAAGTATCTTTAACTTTCTGAAATATTATTAAAATGTATGTTTTAGCCGCAAACTTTTATGGTCCACTGTTGAGCATGGATCTCTCCTTATAACAGGGATCCTGAAGCATACTTCACCACGCTGCTGCAATGCGGATAAGTGGCGGAAAGGGCCAACCCGTGTCGGTTACTTTCAAACCGCCCACAAGGCCACCGACAAGTCTAACGACAGCTGTTGTATGTATAACAACCGGGACTGATGGCTTAACGAAAGCGCGCATTCAATTCGCACCCAACGTTGCTTAACTTTTCTCTATCAATAGGCATTTAGAAAAGCCCTGTCTGTTCGTCCCATTAGTGGTCCACTGGCTGTCCTCTTATTTTTTTTAAATGCATCCAATGTCTCACGACTACAGTGCCTATTCAAATCAGGTGGCATACATGGTCATGTTGCAATTAAAGAAAACTTAAGGTCTTTTCAATAAAGTACCTACAACATACGTTATTATAATGGTCTTACTGACCAATATCACGCGAAATAAGGTCACAGGGTTATATGACTTTCTCCATACAACATTGATATACCAGCGGGGCTGTGGGCGGCGCGTGGGCCCGGGTTCCATACTTATTGCGAATCTTTGGACAACGACCAGAATGTCTTGATCCCTGGCGAACTTGGCACTAATTTTTGGGAAATAATTGTAGTTTCGGTACCTATTTTAAACACTTTAATGTGATGCTCGATAAAAGGTTTTTGATACAAAAGGTTTTTGATGAAAATACAGAATGTCAGTAACCCACTTATTACACGACAGGGTCGGATCTCCTTTCACAATGAGAGGGATGGAGGCCTTAGTCCACCATGTTGGCTTAATGCGGGTTGGTAGACTTCACATGCCTTTGAGAAAAAAAAAATTGTGAACGCTCAGGTATGCAGGTTTCCTCACGATGATGTCCTCCTTCGTAGGTGATATTTTACTAAAAAACAGAATATTCCATTTTAATTAAATTTTTGTATGCATCTATCAATAACCATTTGCGGGTAGATCTCTAGATCAAATGATCGAATTCTATGAATAATTTTAGTTTTAATACTCTAAAGTTGCCTGTGTTTATAAAAAAGTAATAATTCTAAACTAACAATTGAATTTTCCTTTAATCGTCATAATTAATATTTTTTGTTGCTTAAAGAAGATCAAGCCTTTTGACACACGCACGTTCAATGTCTATTCGGCTGGTTTTAATTCTATGCTGCTTTCACACTATGAGTAAAGGGTAAGAAAGAAAAATCATGCAGCAAATAACAAAAATTATTTCTAAGATTTAGTCACTGGCCATCAGTGTCGACTATTATAACTAGAATATTTATTATTATGCATATACAAACAGACAGACGATTTGGATACTAGCACGTACTCATAGGAGCAGGAGGGGTCTTCCTCCTGGTCACGTAGTAGATTCGATTCGACACGCTGTTATGTTTGCGACATCAATATAGGAATTGTAGTGTGTGACTTATCATCGACTATTTGAACAGGCAGTATGCAATAGGCAATAATACGTCTTCATGTATTGTTAGTCTTGTGAAATTATAGTGATTTAAATGGATGTAAAAAACCTGTGATAGTAGCTAAAAATTTGGACGCTTACTAGAGTTTGAATCTAAGTGGTAAGCCAAAGGCTTACTTGCATTATGTGCGCTTTGTCAATTAAATATCAAGAACTGTAAAATGACGAATATATTGTGATCTTCGCAGATCGTAGTTCAGACTGCTTCTGCCACACTCATAGTACGTTATACAGTTTTCAAGACACGTAGTAAAGATTTAAAAATAATCTTTAATAAATATTTTACACACACAAATTTAAATAACCAATCATTAGTCAACATAATATCTCACTCAAACTGCCAAGACAGACCCATCGCTGTACAATAATGAGCAGTCGGAGGTACAATCTACATATTGGGGTTTGGGCATTTCTTGCATCCCCGTCTGAGATATGTGTCTTACCCCCGTGTCCGAGTCCGAGCCTGGGGTGGTGCCAGGGACGGACTCAGGATTGCAGTTAATTTATTTTAGTTAATGACCGCTCTTATACGATAATATCAGTTACATCAACATAACATTTCCTCTTAATTTCTTTTTTAATTTTCAGGTTTCAGTAATAATAAAATATTTCAATTCTATTGCGTTTATCTTCTGAAATTTTGTGCAATCATTAGTAAACTAGCAATGGTTAAAAAGACAATTTTCGAAGGATTTTCTAGTAGATTACGTATCTTCTTCCAAAAAACTAACAATATCTACAGACAACAGATGTACCGTCTTTAAAAATAAAACCGAGGTCCGAGCGTTTTAGACTCACCATAGAAAGAAACTTACCACAACATATGTTGGTAGAGATTATTTATATGTCTAAAGTGACATAACACCAGTTCCCGCTCAAAGCTAACCGACCTAAAAGTAAAACAACACTAATTTTAAGTGTCCTATTTTTGATATATTGACACTCCATCTTGGCTAATAAACATCTTTGGTGAACCATGTTCGGACTATCATCTACAAACGGATTGCTACCATCCTAATTTCCATCTCATTTCCTTTCTATGCGACAAAATAGTTGGCCCAAGTCCGGCCCTGTGTTACAAATGTTAAGGTATGCAGATGCGGTACCTCCGTGATAAGTTAATTCCTACTGGCGATCCCTTACCCGCATCAAAATTATAACGGCGGCTATGTGTGTGCCTTTATTGAAATCTTAATGGCTCGCTGTAATATCACTAAGTTATGTGAGCCCTTCGTTGTATGGACCTTATTGCGAGGTTCGGGCATAAGGATTATACCGAACACCTACATATTTCATAGGAATACTCAACTCATAACAAGCATGATAAAAAAGCTCTTATAATAAAATGAAAGTAACAGAACTGAAAACCGTTACAAATTGATTTTAACTCGATTTAGTTAAGACGTTTGACATTTTAACCCCGACTACTAATATCCGCTTTCATGACTCACGGTTATCGTAGACCAGGAAAGAAAAAAGCCACCAGAAAAAAATTCCACTTTCCTCCTACTCTACTTAAAAAGAGAGAGGACTTTGAAATTTGGCATAATTAAAGTTAATTAAAGATTTTTTTAAATAAAAATAATACTGGAAACTCATCAAAAAACACGCCACGCACACTACCATAAGTTTAAATAGATACTATGACATGCACACATAGAATGACATGACACATGACGTACATTCCGTTACAAAGTCAAATTCCAATTTCAAGAAAAATCATTCAACAATGACATTCTTAGTATTTCCGTAACGCTTTATACTACGCACCTACTAATAACTTCTGAATCTCTATATGTAAGTGTATAATATTAACACGGGTCCGAATGTTTTGTCTGCCGGTTATAACCATCCCATGGAGGGCTCGTGTCGGCATATGGATGGAATATCTAGTTGGCGACATGTTTCGATTAAGGCAACCCTTTTAGTACAGGAGCTAGTTTGATTTTGCGTTGTATAATTTTATGTAGACGTTTTTTATATTTTTGTATGAATGTGTTGTTGTTTTTAGAATATAGACATAGTGAAAACATTGGAAATTATTAAGCCTTAAGCCTCTAATTTCTAATCTATTAAAAAGCTTTAATACAAATACTCAATAATTTCTGCCTGCTACTTCTAGGAATTGATAGACTTATCTACATACCAGAACTCTACATTGTAATTATCTATTTTTAAAATATTGTATTTATATCCACTGATGATATGAATATATACCTCTCCACCCAACCTATTTACATTAATTTTTAATGTCAAACGCCCATTTTACAATAAAGAGACCAGAGCAACACCATCGTATAATTTGGTAACAAGCTCTCGATCTACATCGTCTCAAGACACCGTCCTTAGGGTTGTCGGACACAGACGCCAATAATATAATAATATGAGAACTGCGATTGTCGTATGTGCGTCTGAGGGAATTATTAATGCCTCTCTGCGCCCGACGGGGTTTGAATGTGGGCTTATTTAAATAGTTTCTGCAGACCGTACCTAATACAAGTTCTTGAGACGTTGATTAAGGAACGCGTCGGATAGAAAATTGGCCGGATTTCGGGTAGCAATTAGTGAGGGTAGTGTTGATTTGTGATATCAGTGTTGTTTTATGGATATGATAGAATATTAATGTTTAGGCCTGCTTATGACCGCTTATTAATGTTATGTTTATCGCTGAGTTTGGCGTTTTCACTTGGCTGATTTACAGCAAATTGTAATATCTATTCAATATAAAAAGTAATTAATAATGTTATTTAAAAACAGTTTCAGTTCTTTTATAAAGAAGTGATTATTCTATATTATGATATTTAAATGTACCTAGTTGGATAAAACCTAACAAACTGAACACTGAAAATATTGTTAAATTTCAGTGTTCAGCTAATTTATGTGTCAGTACCCATAAATGACCCACTACAGGGTCGGGTCTCCTCTCACAATGAGAAGGATGTAGGCCTTAGTCCACCACGCTGGCCTAATGCGGGTTGGTGGACGTAGTCCTGAGCTAATTTATATGGGAATTATATTTAATTTTAAGTAAATCAAAACTAATATAGGTACATTCATTCATTTAAAACAACTTATACCTCTCGACTAGTATATTTTCACGTGTAGCCTTTGGTCTTACAACCTAGTCTAGGCTCCAGGCAATATTAAACACATTAACCCTAAGACACTGTAGCTAATTACTCAGTAGGTACGGCGGCCACTTTTGACAGCCCTTGGCCCTCTATCGCAAGGAGCCGGACAATGAAATATTCGCTCATTAGACCGCTACTGATTAATTGGGCTTCTTAGTGTAAGGACGCGTCGGTAGTGCTAGCGTTTTGTTGAAAAAAATGGAAGTAGGCCTTCGATTCTTTTCAAGCACGAGCTTTTTAGCTAAAATTGTGGAAAATGCTCGTAGGATAGGTTTACATTAAAATCAGTTGCCACAATTTCACGGTGACAGAAGCTAAATGTAATACTTTTTTCTGGCCTATTTGTGTTGTTGCCTTACAGTTGTTATTCATTTGCTTTTTATCTTGTTTCTTATGTGAGAATTAGCATTTTCTCCAGCAATAGTCAGCTGACCTCTAAGAAATTCAAATTTCTCATTTCTATCTTCAACGATTTAAACAATATTAAGTTATAAACTAGCTTTATATTTATATCAGGGATAACATGAAAGCTAATCGCTCATAAATCGCAAATCGCTACAAGCTCTAAGCTCTTAATTACACCGCTGACACTACGACCAATCTCAAGTCGTCGGCTGGTCCATTCTATTGTTTATGTAGGAGATATTATAATGTGTTTTGTCGGTAGCTCAGCCGTGATATGGAGGTATTTATGAGCTAGATAATGGTATAGGGACAGGAATGTGGAGCATTGTAGTCTATGTGTGGAAGGAAACGCTTATCCCATTATTATAGGCTTTGTATGCTCCTAAAATAGTCACAGCGGGTATTATTACCATCTGGATATAATAGTCTTCCGGATAGTAGATGTTATTTGATTTTCAGATCGTATCGGAACCCTTTTGGTACCAAAATGGCGGTTGGTTTCAAAAATGGTAACGATTTTGTTTGATATGCTTGTTAGCTCGGTTTAATTGTTTTTGGGATTTATAGGTGCGATTATAAAGCGGTTGATAGGTTAGCTTGCTTATGTTATGTTTGTTATGGAAGAATCCGGTCAGTCGTGGATTAGGCCTATGTAATGTAGGTACTGTATGCAATCAATATTCAGATACACTCTAATTGACCTAAAACTTTACAGAAAACTCTCAAGCTGGATTTTCACGACGTTTTCCTTAGCTGTTACAGCAGGTGGAATGTATTAAACTATGAACGACAATATTTATTACGAGTACGTATGCATATTTTTTTATTTCACTGAAGCTGTGTTGCGAACAAGATAAGTGTACTCATATCCCTTTGGCGATCGATCTCATATCCGAATTAATAATCTCGATGTGCGAACTCGTTACGTATGATGCGAGGAGGTAGAGCTACGAATGTGTAGAGTTACCTGTCAAAAGACTATTCTAGAATTTTTACCCAACTACTGCGAAACAAAACAGAGGGTTATTTATGTGTTTGACAGCAAAGTACATATATATATGCTGTGGTCATATTATTATGTAACCTAAAGTATAGTATTAATATTATACTCAGACTATGTATTAAATTAAATATATTACATACGTAACACTTTTAGATGAAAATTATTTCTTGTTTAATACTTTTTAGACTGTGATTCTAAGTAGTCGGGTTTTAAGTTTTGTTTAAATTTTATTATTTTGATTCCAGCTAAGTTAGGCTATTTGCTGTTAAAATTGATGGTTATTAGGCTATAAATTAGTACTTGTCACTAAGTCCATAAAAACACAAAAATACAGAAAAAATACAGGTAGGTCTATAAATTCGCAGCTCTACATACAAGATATTAGGTAGATTCAATTTCCGCGACGCTTATGGACGATGTATAACCGCTGCTAATGTGATTTAAACGTGCTTGCCTTCGTACTGTGCTTATTTACAGGCTGTTTATTTAGCACTCGTGTACGTTACAGATATTAATATAGGACGATTTGCGTTTGGTTTTAATCAGTCTGTCAGTAACCCATTAATGACCCACTACAGGCTCAGGTCTCCGTTCACAATGAGAAGAATGTAGGCCTTAGTCCACCACGCTGGCCTACTGCGGGTTGGTGGACTTCACATGCCTATGAGAACATTTTTTTGTAACTCAGGCATGCAGGTTGCCTCACGATGTTTTCCTTCACCGTAACAGCAGGTGACATTTAATTTTATAAAGCGCACATAACTTTTTTTTACAAAGTCATTGGTGCCTGGGATTCGAACCCGCACCCCTCGATGCGAGGTCGAATTCTAAGCCACTGGGCTATCACCGCTCTCATGTAATCAGTAATCACGAACAATAAACATAACAATAGAAATGCAATTATAGCTTGTCCAATATTGTCCATAATACATCAATCGAGACGAACACGATCGATACAGTCGGCAGCCCGACGCAAATCCCAATAAACAGCCGACTTAGTGGACAAACTCACGTGTGCAGACATACCCACTACTGCTAATCCGATCCTTTGTTCTGGGATGCTCAAAGTTTGAGAGGATTCCGATAAATTAGGCTTTCGAAAATGTATGCTTGTGCTTGCAAGTATGTGCTTGTAACTGTACATTTGGTGCATATCTACCTACTCGTATGTGTGGCATTGAGACTATAACCCGAGACTATGACTATTTTATCATAGTCATCTTGATTTGTCGCAACAGCTGAAAAGCCAAACTCATTGGTAAATATATTTTTTTTATATTAATTTAATAATTTGAATATTTAGTTAGATGAGCCTCTATGTAGGTACAGAACACAAGACAATAATAACCTCCTTTTTTAATGCCATAGTATATTTTTGAAGATTTCTCAAGTCAGTACAATGTGACTTTACCATGAAAGAAAAGACAATTTTCACATTTGTATAATTTAGTGCTTCACAATATCTGCCTATAAATTTGCCTACTCGTTCTTCACTTATATGATTAGGTTATTAAAATATAACAGAAACTGCTTTAAATAATAACAGAAATAAATGTCTAATTCATTTTAAAGCGATCAAAATATCATCCTGTCATCCTCTACGACAATAAACTAGTGGAAAACATCAACTGACAACAAACATATTTAAACCTCTGGTTACTAGGAATCGTTTAGTCAAAATTTCCCAAATTCCAATAGGTTGAACACATCTGTAGTATCGCAGGTACAATAGCACACGTCATTTCCCTGCATAAGAGGCGAGAGCCGATCTCGGAGCTCCCGAATCTCACGTATTTGGGGTATCTCTACGCAACCAGATGAACATGCGATTGGGAGATTTGTATGGAGTTAATATTGCACTCACAATCATACCTTAGTAAATTTAAAATCCATTAAAACTGAGAAGCCTGAGTAGTAATTTACAGAAAGACGTAAAATAAGTTCCATAAAAGTAATTACATTAGTTTTATTTCATGGAATCAAGGTACCGTTCAGGGTTACTCGTTGAAAATTATAATAATTGGAATTTTTGAATTTTTCACAGGTAAGAGTTAGCCTAAAAATAACTACCTACCAGATCCACTGTGAAGCAGCATGTTCTACGTGTATTGTGCTTTAATTTTTTTAAACAATTTTAAAAAAGGTACACATTTGGTTGAATCAATACGTGCCGATTGCAAGTTTCCTATCCATTGCTCGCTATATAAACATCTTTGAATGGAATGGTAGTTAAATGGTGGTATTATCCCCTCGCAGTAAATACAAGTATCGTCTGGATGTGTACAAATCAAATCGTCAGTCAACAATCCAAGATGCTCGCTGGGCGTGCTTTGTCTTACGGTATTGACGTCTTAGACCCGTTGTGGCATTTTACTGATATTCGCTCCGGTATGATTTCGCATCTCCAGACTACATGCAGGAATGGCCGATTTCGTGACAGCCTCCAATAACTTATCTAAAATAATACACGAAACTAACTAAACCGACATACCTACACCAATTCTTGAAACGCAGCTGACAGTAGAGTGAACTTATGAAAATCGTCACGTAAGGAAAAAGCGTTATATTATCCGTTCTAGTAGCCCTTTCCCGGTTTTGTCTGATCTGTCCCTATTTTATACAGGTGTGTGTGTGTGTGTGTGTTTATTTGTGTGAATTTTAAAAAAGAGAGTTGAAAAGGAAACAAAAGATGGTTACGCACCCATGTGAAATACTCTACTCTATGTCCTAATTGCGGCGACAAAATCGGTCGCTCGCTACAGGTTGGCTATACGGCAACGTCATTTCTATTATTTATTGCATGTCTATTTTGTCTCTTTCTCTATGAATATTTAGTCAGGTCAAAGTTAGTTACAGGAATAAGACCGCACTAAGCCATACGTCTGAGTGCTCCCATATTCTTAGGTCGGGCTTCCCGTTCGTGTACGTACGAATACGCACGAGTTAAATTGGCTGAGACTTGAGAAAGTACAGTGAACATAAAAATTTTAGTATCCACACTAAATTAACAGCAAATAACGCTAAACATACCCAACGGCCCAAATGCAAATTCTCCTTAAGGGCTCGTAATGGAGTCCAAACATATTAATTTCCAGCCCACATCTGCATTCGGAATCTAAACAGCAAAGTTAAGCCACAGATAGTTTCTGACGGAAGGTCATGGGTTTAGTGAACACTCCACATTATCATATATTTACATACACGGGCTTTAGGATAACTTCAGATAGCCTTTGAAATTCTCGCATATTTCCATGTAACTTAACGACAGAGTGTATGTTCAATACCTACGTACAGTAACACGGAATACGTAAGCGGTTGCATTGAGCAGTAATCGCCCAGTGGCTTGGAATTCAACCGAGGGGTCTGGGTTCGAATCCCAGTGGGTAAAAAAGTTATGTGCGCTTTATAAAATTAAACATCACCAGCTCTAACAGTGAAGGAAAATGTTCTCAAAGGCACGTGAAGTCCACTAACCCGCGTGGCCAGCGTGGTGGACTAAGGCGTACATCCTTCTCACTGTGAGAGAAGACCGAACCATGTAGTGGGTCATTAATGGGTTACTGACAAGTGGTTGCTGCAGATGGCTGAAGCTACAACGTTCACGGTAAATTCAAAAGCGGTTAACTGGCTGGCGGCGAGGTTGAAAAAAAGAACACGGATGTTGAAAATAAAAACTGTAAAAAATAATTATTATAATGTACGTGAAATAGAAAAGATTCATAGGTTGTATAGTTTAGTTTTATTATTTCAATTTCCTTTGAAAGCAAGTATGTATCATAAAATTTTCTTCTTCTTCAGCATTTGTCAATCAATTTCCTCTTATGTCGATAGATACTAAGTCCAATCCAAAGAATTTGATGTAGACAGAGACAAAAGCACCCTGGATCGTATGATGACATAGATGTTCTTGAGCCACATATTTATTGATAACTATCTATAAATAGGGACTTAAAGAGAGGTTATAAACAAACCTTTGATTTAAAGTATTCTTAACATTATTTTTATCATAATCATGCTAAAATTAGATACTACAGACAATAAACAACCCACACGTACAATGCGAATTCGGGCCCAATATTTGTCGAGTCGCCCGGGATTACGCGTGTGTGCCGCGCCGGGATTACACCCGATCACGTGATCGCTGCCTACGTGTGTAATACACGGCTTGCTGTCTATGACCCAAGTTAAGAAATATTAGGCATTCTATAGTAGAAATATTACAGAGGATTACAGGTTCAGAGCGCCCCAGGCTAGCACCTTATCAGCGTAATTAAAATTAACACACCTAACCACCTAAGCACACCTCCGCAGCGAAATCACGAAATAGCGAAACCCCTGAGTTTTGCCACCGCTTGTCCGTTGTAATAAGGGCGAAACATTCAAGCATTTCGCGATTTCGCGATTTCGCGCGCATATCGCGTTTTCGCGGCGGAGGTTTGCTACCAGCGTTAACCAGTCAATCCAACCATTTAGGTACTAAACTTGTCAGCCAACCAGTCGTTCAACTCGCATAATCCGTCGAGCAACAATTCGTCCGACCAATCGCTCGTAGCTCAAAACAAATGTAAAGAAAGGACTTTTAAAAGGGTAATTATGGTATTAGTCGCTAAATTTTGTAACTTAAACGCTCCCGCAATACGTATAAGTACATCGGTCCCTCGTTAACATTAATCTCGGGTTTGCGACATCTGCATTCGACAATTATGTCCACATGAACCCAAAATTATATTGTTTTCATATTATACGGGTTTCTGGAACGTTCCGATTTTGATAGGATAGGATAAGACGTATGCGGGTTTTGGTTTATAAAAATTAAATATCACCTGCTGTTACGGTGAAGGAAAACATCGTGAGGAAACCTGCATGCCTGAGAGTTCAGAAAAAAAAAGTTCTCAAAGGCATGTGAAGTCCACCAACCCGCACTAGGCTAGCGTGGTGGACTAAGGCCTACATCCTTCTCATTGTGAGAGGAGACCCGACCCTGTAGTGGGTCATTAATGGGTTACTGACATGCGGGTTTCTTCATTTTGTAAAAAAGTAAAAAAGAATTTATTCATTAAACTTAACACTTTGCCTGTCCAATAAATAGACACAATAGTTAAACAATGGGCATGTATCACATGTGACTCACGGGACAGCGAAGTGGTTAATCATATGATAATTAAAAAAAAATTAATATCACTTGCTGTAACGATGAAGGAAATCATCGTGAGGAAACCTGCATGCCTGAAAGTTCACTGAAAAATGTTCTCAAAGGCATGCGGAGTCCACCAACCCGTATTAGGCCAGTATGGTGGAGTACAACCTACATCCCTGTCATTGTGAGAGGACACCCTACCCTGTAGTGGGTCATCAATGGGTTACTGACAATCGTTTGAAATTTTGGCTAGAGTCACAGAATTAGGTTGGAGGCTCAACCTCCGAGACAAAATAAATTTTATTGTACATCATAAAATTTCTTTTGTATAAAATTCGTTTATATTTTCATAAAATATCGACTGCCTTTCTACTTGAGGGTAGTTTCAAAGTATCGAGTTTCCAACTTCATCACGCTTTCAATATGTATTGGTTTACTAGCCTGAGGTTCTTAGTGACGTACAGTCACCTTTGTAATAATCATAGCGCCAATTTAAATCGCCTTTAATTTTATGTATTCTTAAATAGCATTTCAGATTTAGTTTTATTTGCCACCAAATAAATAAATAATAAAAATAATCATAATGCTGGTAATATATTTTTCCAATTTGTTGTGAGGCGTAAGTAGGTACTGAATAATTAACCTGTTTATATTTATGTGTGTTAAAAAAAGTTTTTCAATCCAGGCCTCAAGAAAACATTGCTTGGAAGTCTTGGAACTACCTACGTAATTACCTACAATTCATTGAAATATCAAACTAGAAAATAGTATTTTGACTCTTACCTATTTTTAATGGCGCTAACTGTATCTTACATTTGCTTTTTATCAGGAAGAAAACAAATCAGAAATATGAGGTCACTCAGGGGTAGAAAAAACGATAAGGGAGAATGGGGTTACATGATAATGCAATATCGTGTTATGTTATTATTTATTTATCCTACTACTATTATAAGTGCGAAAGTTTGTGAGGATGGATGAATTTTGTTATTCTTGTTAACGCTAAACAGACTTGGATAAAATTTAATATGCAGGTAGATTATAACCTGGACCAACATAAAGGATACTTTTTATCTTTTAGGATACTCTTTCCATCCATCCTGACAATCTTTTGCATAATTATTAATAGTTGTAAGATTTAAATTTTATATTTCCATATTTTCGTAAGTGGGGTAAGGACAAATAATAATTATTAGTAGTGTGTATAGAAAGAGCATAATACGAGTATCTAACACCTTCAATCAAGAGGTCCATACAAAGGTATCGATGCATACACTCTCAGAGGCAAATCTTGGGCAATAAACTAACCGCGCTCCGGACTATCGCGCGTTTCTCACACACTGTCTCGTCGCCATTTGTTTAAATTACATTAGCATGTGCATGCTTGGATAGGTCGGTCGATACTTGAAGCGATACGATTGCTATAATTTTGTGAATTTTTATATAATTAATTGGGGCTCTACGGTATAACAGTAAAGTGAGAGGAGCATAGCAGAAGTAGCGACAATGTGTGTAAATTTTATTTAGATCTTAAAGTAATTAGTAATTGTAACAGTAACATATCTCTTTTCATTTTGGCAACGGTTTTCAAGTATAAATCAAAAAATAAAAAAGAAACAATATAGAGACGAACAAAATACCAAGATACGTTCGGTAAATAAATCGGCATATTGGAAGGTTAAAGGCGGAAAAAAAGCACAGAAATGCGCCCCTAACAGGTGGATTGAAGTCCCAAAGAATGTGGTCGGAAATACTATTAATTACGTAATTATATTGATTATAGCCTTAGTTGTACCAAAGTGACCACCATAGGGGTAAATAATAACTAAGGGAAGTCTAGCAATGAAATTCAAATTTCTAATAATTTTTCCTTTTAAATTTTTCAACAACAACATCTTTGTATGCTTAGGACTTTAGACGTAGGACTGAGGCCTACATCCTTCTCATTGTGATAGGAGACCCGAATCTACCTGATAAGGGTTAAGACACATATTAATTATATTTAATTGTGGATAAATATTTCTTAAAACCAGTGTACCACAAGCCTTATCATTTTCGTACGAGGCGCACGCGTGGGCGCATGATGCGTGCGCGCAGATTAAATTGCATTAACACGATATATGTGTACGTACATTAACTGCAATCTATTGGCGCTGGGTATTTTTAGCACGACAATATTTTGCTATACGGAACTCTTATATAAGACGTTTTTATTGCATGGCTTTATAGTGCTTTATTTCTACGTGGAACATGTAGAGCAAACGTGAACTTAGGTACGATTATCTTTACCTACTCTGAGTAACGAGTACAGCACATCCCTAAAGGTTACTTACAAACTGCTTCAATTTAAGTAATAGCTTCTCATCAACATTTTGTACGGTTTCTTATCGATACTTTATCGATACTTTCGGCCACGGATACGATACTCCAGTACATCCCTACAGCTTACGCCGCCCACTCACGGATCCTACCTATCTTCTTTTGTTGACTTTACTTAATTAAGTTTACATGTAATTCCACATAGTTGCTCTTGGTTTATAAGCATGAAAGTAAACTAAGATCATAAAGGCACTCAGTAGTTTGCTGTAATCCTTTATATAGCCCACTGTTGGGCAAAGGTCTCCCCCCTCAACAGGGAAAGGCCTGGAGCATACTCCACCACGCTGCTCCAATGTGGATTGGTATTTATTTATTTATTTAAATTTTTGTAAAACCTTAAAGGTTACAAAGGGCACACATAATGCCATACGGCATTTTCTTCCAGTTAGCCCCGGGTGTTGGTGAGAGAGTAATGGCAGGTAAACAAATGGCAATAAAACATTTAATTTTTAAAAAAGAAACAAAAAAACAAAAAAACAAAATTAATGAGAGAGAAAAAAACTCGTGCTTAACTTAATTGAGTGAGTTTTATTGATAATATAGCCCGACCTAAGAATTCAGTCACTTATTCGAGGGTTCCGACTTCGAATCCTAGTGGTACGCTTTATGAAATTAAATGTCACCTGCTGTAACGGTGAAGGAAAATATCGTGATTTGACCTGCATACCTAAGAGCTCTACATAAAGTTCACAAAGGCATGTGTACTTATATCGAAAACTCTTTGAATTTTTGCACGATTAAAATTTTCAAGACAAAATTAAATAGGTGAAATTTGGGTTATAGCGATGTATGAAATTCTTTTGTTTTTTTCAGGTACGTGCTATTCTGTTTTTCGTCACATAAATTTACATGTAGATACATGATTGTAGAAACTGTACGTGTATATAGCTACTGAGGATGACGAAATGAGAAGAGTTCCCGGAGTTATTTTATTTCCAGTTGGCAAGTCTTCCGACGCGTCAGGAGGATATCCGTAAAACAAAACGCCGAGCCGTCGTTTTAGTTATTTTGTTCTCTAGCTTGAGGGCTTGTCATTTCTTCGGGGTATCTTATAAAAGATAGAGAAATGGGTAATTTTTCTGATATTTCCATTAGTATAGCACTACTTCTAAAGTTTAGGTAGTACCTACTCTTAGTATCAAGATGGCGTAGGTACTACCTGTATCTTAAGATAAGAAGGCTGAAATTTTAATAACACTTTAATTTCTGATCCTGCCAGGCAAATTTAAATTTTTTTTTTCCGTATGGAAGCCACGTACATAAGAAAAGTTTTAACTTTTTTTTAGTATTTGTATTTTCTTCTGTCATTCAAAATAGTGTGTCACAGCTGCAAGTATTATTTTTTTAAATTCGCCCAATAATTAGTTAATCAATGAAGTCTTCTTGACAATATTTGCCTGGCTTAACCAATATGTCTGATTTATTTTTGTATGAATCTAATACTCATATTTTTTTAAAATTTAATAATTCACGCTTATATTTAGAAGCGTGAGCTCATAGGTCTGATAAGAATTATAATAAATTCATGCCAATTCATGGCTTAACCAAGCCATCACAAATTGCAGAAATCAGTTTATTCAGGAAGTAACCATAAAAGTATCAAATTGAATTAACAGATTCAAGTAAAACCCAGATACAAATCTGTAACTGTAAAAATCTCCAAAAACAAATAATAAAAACCACGATAGATCTAGCCAAAGCACCAGCAAAGCGGTGGAACAACATTTAAATGTACGTATTCGTCAAAAGACTGAAAGCAATATTCAACCGTCACCGACATTCACGTGCACTCATAATTGTATAAAAGCTTATACAAATGCATTTCTAATTAAAGAAACATCAGGTAAAGAGTCCTGGCCACCGTTCGGTGAACCTATTGCGAATATTTTCATTTTTTCGCAGTTTTGAGTTATGAATTTTTAATGAGATCGCGAGAGAGATTAAGAGTCAGAAAGTCATTTCCCAGTAAAAGGAGACGAGCGAAAAAAAAAAGCGCCTCAGTCGTAGCGTTTGTTAATGTAGGGGCATGAAAAACGCGGGTTAAATAGGTTTACGTAACTTAGGTAATGTTTTTTAAGAACAATAAAAAAAGCTTTATAATAATGAGGTAAATTAGTAAAATAATGTTATAATCCCTTTAGGGCCGGGGCTGTTAGTAAGGAATATTTTGTGACAAAAACATGCTTAGATTTTGGGAAGATTTATTTATTTTTATGCCTATACGAGACTCAAGGGACATTGAAACATACACACACAATTTTTCGCATTAAGATTAAAAGTTATAACTATGATGTTTTTAACATAGATTTTGCTCGTGTTACATTGCACGATTTTCAGTTTATAAAATTGTTGCAACCAAACCACCGCATAAACTTTGGTATTACAAATTAAACCGCTTTCATCATTTCAAATGACCGCTGGTTTAAAGGCCACCGTTTTGAACCGTACCTATCTACTCGAGGGCAATCCACATCGTTTCGGTTTCGGGTTGTGTGCCGCTTAACCAAATTTTTTGTTTTTTAATATTTTTTGTATTTTTTATTATTATTTTAGTGCGGCTCGTTATGTTCCCGCCGGTCGCCAGTCCTCGACTGTTGTTACAGTTTTGCAACGGATATAAATTGCATGTAGTACGTATAGTAAGTACACTACAAGCTTTTTAGGTTACCTTAATAAAGGCTACATAATATCGTTAGTGCAGGCAAGCGTACTTTTTTGTTCTTAAATTGAAAAAAGTCTCTTGACTGTTTTGAGGGGTTTATTCATTATTTTTCTTTTACGGCTTACTAAGCTCGCTTTAATGAGATATTTTATTATGACGTGAGTTTGTGAAGCATTAAACGTGAGTGATGTTACGTTTTGCGTTTTTTGTTGCGGTTTATAGCGGAACTGGATACTAAAAGGAGTAATTATTCCTTTTATTAGGAACTTGAGAGATTTTTTTTCAATTTTTGGTACTTTATCTTAAAACAATTTATGGAATGCAATTGATTTCATTATAAAGTATACCAGTACAAGTATACCTAAACTTGTTTTCACAATATCTCTGTAGAATCAACATAAATCTTTTTGTTAAAATTAAATAACAAGAAGAACTGAATTATTGCATGGTTAACATAATAAGCAAAAAATAAAAACAAATTTAATGTGACAATTAGTATAGATTTCTACAAGCCGGTTTTATGAAGGACCACCTTCATCAAAAAGTTAGTATGAAATTAAGGCAAAAAATAAATCCAAATGAAGTCTTTAATTAATTCCGATAAAACTATTTTCTTTCAGTTTAATACGTTTTATCGCGATAGGTCTGTGTATCTTTAGGCAAAAACGAAAATACTGAACCAATTATTGCAATATTTTCAATTAAAAAAAAACTATTTTATTTGAAATGTTTAATTTGTTCCTCTAATAATAAGTCTACAAACCCAAAACATGATCTACATCAAAACAAGGATGATGCCAGCTAATCTTACGCGGGGCGGCATAAATCCTAATTTGGCAAACAGGTAAAGCCCGCTACACACGGGCGCTAATTTATAAACGGTTTAGCGTAATCTCCGGCCAGCCGAGGAAAGGCACGCACGTTTCATATTTGCGTCACAAGTACATCGCAGACACAGCCATAAACTACATTAAGTTTATATCATTTCTTTTCGTATTCTGAACGACGTATACAGCGTTCACCAACTCTATATCCTAGACATTGAAGTAGAGCTACGTTTAATTTACCAGTAGCGGTCACTCATTCTGATACTGACCGCGCCCGACGTTGTTTGAGTTTTTCGATCGCTTACAGCAAACTCTAGCAAGGTGGTCTGCGTGTATAAAATTTTTTTTCGTCGTTCGTAGCTCATCACTTGCACTACGACCATTGATAGTTATATTGTAGTACACTGTCTCTTATTCAGCTCTCAATGGCACCACGTTTAATTTATAAGCACTGAGTCAGACAATGGAAACATTTGCAGCCCATTCATGTTCATTAACTGTTTTCTGTTGCAAAGTAAAACCGAACGGAAATATGTTAGTGGCATATAAATTGGATACAAAAAGATTGCTGCTGTGGGCTGTTCTCACACCGAAAGTTCGGTTTAAAATCTATTGTTTCATTAAAATGCAAAAGAAATGCCTTTGACGCCATTATGATACCATACCAGTTCGATCCTATTAACATTGTGTCAAACTCTCGAAACCTAATTAAAACACAGATAATGGCAGTTGTGCACCTATTAAACATCAATGGAAAATCATAAATAATAGCTCTATTGATAACCAAAACTGTCAAATTAAACAATTACTTATGTAGTCAGCATGAATTTATGCATTATGATACAATTATTACTGTTGATTGCTCACATGTTTTTATTTGTCGGGAAATCCTCACAAATACGGTGAGATGCCGACTCTTGTCGGCTCAATCCTCACGGTTTTCTTTTCTTTTGTCAATTAAACAACAATATTAATTTATCCAATCCAAGAACCATCACACGTACATATTCGTACATTCGAAAATCCTTCGGGCGTAATCTGCGCTACATTTTACTTTTACTTTAAGCTACTCATTCGGTTCGGTGTAACAGTCAGTCTGTAAAGGTTAAAGGCGTGGCGAACGTTGGTTCGATTAAGAGACTAATCTCTTCCTAAGATTGCAATGGTAATTCGGAGCCGTGTTAGTAAATTGAAACAGCAGGTATCGATGCACCTGGGCAGCTGGTAAGGTCATCAGTTGCCCTACTTATAAGTATTCCGAATGGACGCGTGTTGCTTAATATGCTAAATAACGTACATTGTTTGGTGTTCCGCATTCCTGCTATAGAAGTATACGCTACCAGAACATGTTTGGCGGCGTCCATTAATTACGTGAGGCTTTTTTGCGAATTTTCGACCCCCCCCCCTCCCCCTTGGTGAGATATTGTAAGATTTTCCTCAACTCCCTCCCCCCTCCCCTAATCTCACGTGAGATTCTTTAAAAAAATTGTTTTGGTTGTAAACATATTGGATTATTGAGAAAAAAACACACAACATGTTCTAGTAATTTAAATCACAATCATAAAATTAAATAATGAGTATCTAACAAAAATTGAGAGAATTTAGAATAAATATTTGCCAAGACCCCTCCCCTAAGTGAGATTTGGAAAGGTTTAGCTCGATCCCCTCCCCCCTAGAAAAAATACGTAATTTATGGTCGCCCCCTTGTTGGTTTGTGATAAGTCTACCTTTAGCTTACCCCTTACCACTTAGGTGGTAGAGCCAGAGGCCTTACCGCCAACCTCTGTTGAATGCTTGAGTCATTAGTAGCTCGTCCAGGGAGGTAGGTATCTTAATGCCAGCCTCTTAATCCGTCGTAAAGAAGCATGTTCTTCACAACTTTTCGGCTGGGTAGTATCGTTACCGGGATACTCTTAGTAATATCAAGGGAACCAAAAAAATAGATGTTTTTATAATTAGGTTATACTGTCTGTTTCTTTAATTATTCAAAGACAACCCTTTCCAACTAACAAGCAAATTAGAATGGAAATTCATTATTTTTTTAAAAGCAAATGTTCACCTACGATTTACATCTAACCCTATTATTACAGCTTATGACTGAGTTGACGGAGGTTTTTTCTTCGCTTTCTTGGAACACATGCGAATTATCGTTTAAATAATCGATTATGTAATTATATATTACCTGCGTTAAGGACAGCAAAAATTGTAGAAATATTCTAATATTCATTCTGTAAAACGATGACGTGTTTAATACCTTTATTGAAAGTATTGTCTCCAATAAAATGCATTTTGGAAAAACCTGACTCATTTTCAAAAACTCGTTATAAAATTTACAAGCTTTAAAAACATTCTTACCGAAATTAACGAATAAAACTTTTCGACAAATTTAAAACTTCATCTTCAAAAGTAAAAAGAGTTGTTAGTTAAATAATACAACGCTATTATGACGTCTATTGGCTAAGTGGTGTGGTTGAAGTCTGGCATAATTTTAACTAATTAACTACCTATTTTATTTACAAAAACGTGTACAAAAAATAGACTTACCTATTTACCAATGGCGATTTGGTACGAATTCCATTCGTCCTTCGGATGATGTGGCCAGTCCATTGCCACTTCAGTTTATTAACTTTGAGAACTGTGTCGGTTACGTTGCTTAGTCTACGGAATTCATAGTTGCGAATCCTGTCGCGAATCTCTGCGAATCTCTTCAGCATATTGGAATACAAATGAACATTTATACTAATATTCATAATCCTACTCATAATTCTACTCATATTCAGTAGCTGTTCCACCTGATAGTTCTTTGAATGGATTGCGAGCGTCGTATATGAGACTTAAATGAATCGCCGGTCTGGCCCATCCGTCATAATATGCGGAGAGAGTTGTGTAGACATTCATTAAAATAAATATCAGAGTTCTAAAAAATTTGAATACTTTTTTTGACTGCTGACAAATTTATTATTTACAAAACTTAAAATAAAAACCAAATAACGTAATATTTACAAAAAAATTGAAAAATCATAATAAAAACAACTCTTCCAATATAATTTGAGGCATTGTTTCAGTATGGGAAGATGTCAAGACAGAAGACATAGGTAAAAGTGACAGATGTTTAGTGTAAGAATATTTTAACGATATTGTTCATGCTCACGGAACTGTATAATAAATAAATAAAATAAAATAAAAGGCCTTTTATTTCTTGCACATTAAGTATTATTGCATTTGCAAGAACCCCTCCTCGGGTGAAGGCCTCCTCTAAAGAATTCCATTTTTCTCTACCTTGTGCTATTTGCGGCCAGCCGGGTTCAGCTATTTTAGTTATTTCGTCTGTCCATCTCATTAAAGGTCTGCCTCTGAGACGCTTGCCGTATGGACCTTTTCATTTGGTTACCCTGCTAGTCCATCTTTCATCCACTAACGTCGCTACGTGCCCTGCCCACTTCCATTTTAGTTTTTTAGCGTAGATTATAGCATCTTTGGCTTTAGTGACTTTCCTAAATTTTTTGGAGTTTTTTTAATATTCAGCATACTTCGTTCTATTCCGCGTTGGCAGGTAGTTATTTTGGTTTTTACTTCGATGTATATTTCCAAGTTTGACACGGAACTGTATATTCGTAGCAAATTCAAAATTTTCAAAAAAAAAAACATAAAGCCGTATCCATACAACTCCGTAGTGTTGCACGCGAGGTCGGGTATCGCTGAAAGAGTCCGTGTGTAGAGTTTAATGAATCATCGCGCGTTTAGTGATAATGCGACAAAGGAACCTGCGTGCCTACCAAGAAAGCGTCAATTTCAATACAAGAAAAATTTAACAAAACAAAGAAACAGGGACAGGTTGTGCTTTTACTGCCAATGCGAATTTAACGTGTACATTTATATACAGACATTTTTTGGAGTACCTACGCATACGTTAGACGTACGTTAGGCATACGTTACAAAAAGGAAAGATCAAGGTCAGGAAAATGAAATGAATAATATGATTTGTTCACGCTGGCCTAATGCTGGTTGGTGGACTTAGCTGTTATTTTATACTTATTAAAATTGATAAATAAAAACTAACAGCTTTTTAAATACATACAGTCAAATTAAATAGTAAAGGTGCAATAATTAAAACGACGGAGGGTACTAGAAAATTAACGAAAACCCTATCGCAGAATATTTAACTACCCTCAGAACCGATAATTTGATGAGTACGAATAAAGTTAGGTACCTACTAGGAACATATCAGTTCAAAGATTCCAATTTCAAACGATGCGCCCACTTCACATATCTACGTCAACGACTCATTAATCGAATCCCTCCAATTAACGCCATGGGTAGTCTCGGTAATGATAGTGCTTTAGATCCGTTTTCAGTTGCGGTTCTTTCATTTTGTATAGGTATAAAAATTTTACGTCTATTAAAATTATAATACATAACTGAAAATTTGTTTTTCACCAATCCCCACTTTTAAATTGTAGTTTTTTGTAGTAATTGAGTAGCAAATACCACCTGATATTAAGTGGTCATTTCAGCCCATGAACACCCACATGTAACCTCAAATAGAGAAGATACCCTATCTGCCCTAATATTTGTTCACCTCAAATAAAGTATCTCTGGCAATCACCCCTGCCGAAGCACAAACCATGAAGCGAGGCGAACTGCCGGCTACTGTGGCTCTACCACCTCAAGAACGACTGCCTGCAAATCTTAAGACTACGTTATGCTTTTGACGTATTATTTATTAATTTTTTTTTTTAAATTCAAATTAATCACATTTAAATAAATTAACTTTTAACAATAAAACTTATATACACTAAGCACGCTCCGAAAAATAAAGTTAATAAATAGTTTATCAATAAACCATTTTTGGTATCCAAAACATTGACAGTACTAAGAGTTCAATTTCTCGTATGCAAGCTCATCTCATTAGTAATGTGGGTCTAACGTGACGTCATCTCCGATCAGTTTTAATTATATTCCATTTTCAAGTAATACTTCCGTTTTGAGATTTTTATTTTATTTGCGGTGATTTCATCACTTAAAATGCATAGATGATTTTTTATAACTTGTTAGTTTTTGTCCGCGGTTTCAGTCATGTTAAATTTAATTTTTTGGTCACATACAATTTTTTTTGAAGAGTCAATAAGTATATTCTTCTAGATTTGTCGGTTGAGGCAACAAGAAACTAAAATTTGTACTAGTAGACAAGATAAGTAGTGTCATTACTTTACGATTAAGATCACGACTTTTCTTCTACTTCAATACCTAATATCTTTCTAAAACATAATAATAATTTCACCCATTCATATAAGCGCCATAACTCACTTAACACATTAAAAGTCATATCAAAGTCACAATAACATTTCATTGCTTAATAACACGTCATCGAAACTTCGCCCATTTATCGATTTGACACGATTACTCAAACATATCAAATACAGCAACCCCAAAGCTAAAACAATAATCTTCACTAACAGACTAAAATAACCTTTATTATGTATATAAAATAGGTACATTTTTGCTTGGTGAGATAATTGACCGAGGACACAGTATAAAGATTGTACAGTAGTGACTCGGCCATGTCCATATTTTTTTACAGTCACGCGGTTCGTCGAGTATCAACTCAACAGGGCTACCCGCCTACAGTATAATGTAATAAGTTCAATTAACTACTCATTACCTACTTGAGCTGAGTATGTTTGTAGAGTTGTGATCTGTAAATACTATACATACATTTATACTAATATAGGTAGCACATGAAATAGGAAGTTTTCAATAACATTTATTGAAAGCATAATTATACTGATAAATATTTGCGCATCGACTGAAAGGCACGCACAGCTTAACAATTAAATTTACGAGTATAAAAAAATCGCATTCGGATAAAAAGTTTTATTTAACAGCGCATTTGTGTAGGCATCACACGCACTCTGAGCGTTTGTGTTAAAAACATAATTATTACTGTAAAATATTTATACTGTGAAATGTACGCACCCCGCCCAAATAAATGTTACCTTCAATCACATTTTCACATTTCCTGACCATATCCGGTTTGGCTTCGATATTTGAAAGCTTTTGTTCTACCTAGCTCGTACGAAAATTATATAAAACATTGTTTATTGATTATAAATAATATTGAGTACAGATAAAACAAGAGCGACAGTTTATTTCATGTAGAGAGTGATAAAAAATCTGAAGATTTTTTGTTATATTCATTTTTTTCCTATTTGTTCGTTTTTTCCCTTCCATTAGTAAAATTTGAAGTTAAAAATTATCTACTCATAATTAAGTAACAAATATTATACTTCTCAAAACTGTCCTGATTGCTAAATTCATACTAGTAATTCATACCCGGTCTACCATAACTTTTGACTACCTTTTCCACAATTGAAAATAAGTATCTTTTTTTTAGAATATCTGCAGAGGATTCAAATTTGCGTAATATTTTAGCGGGCACTTATCAAAATTCCCGTCATTTAAACTTTCCCTAACAAAAGTTTCCTAAACGCACAAACCTAAAACTCAAGAAGCGCTTTAAAAAGCTGACTGTCACACACACAATGCAGGCTCAATGCCTCAAGAAAAGCGAAATTATGCTCTCCAACGTGAAAATAGAAACAAAATAAAGGGAAAAGCATAACCGAGGTCGGGGTAACAGAAACAATTCAGTGAGTGCACCCATACACGGTCGCATTGTGACACACGTCGGGTCATGCGATTCAGCCGCACAAAACCGCACAAAACATTCATTGTATCGTGAATGGGGCTTTATATTGTACGAACAAATTTTTTTAAGAACGCTCTCCTTTTCTATTCTTTTTAAAAATGGAATGTGTTCTGGGTAGCGTCGTGTGAATATTTTAAGTGTATTGCTGGCGTGTGGATTTCTTTTTTTAATTTAAACAAATGCGTTCCGTTGTACAGTTTTGTTGCGGATGGAAAATGTATTGACATTACTATATTATGTGTTTTGGATACGTGTGTTTTGTTTGCTGTTTGAATTTTGTTTTAGGATAGTATCTGTTTTGTTTCTTTTATATATTATGTGGAAATTGATATTGATGATAGAATTAATTACTAACGCATTATTACATAAGATGATCTACGAATCAGCTGAAAAAAGAATAAAAAATTAAAATTCATTAATAAAAAGATATTATTAGCTATAATGCAAAATTCCCTCACAAAATATTAATTTTTCAATTCGGAGAAAAGAATTACGAATTTTTATTTGATGATAGGTATTTGATAATAATGGGTTCTTAAAGAACACGACTAAAAAGATCGCTCCTTTAATAGCAACAGCTGCTACTACCCTGGTTTTATGGCCATGGTCACATACCATTAGGAGGACCATCTGCAGGTCTAGAATATTCTAAATAAAAATAAAAAAACTTAGTTATTCATCTCCCTTTATAGAATTAATAACGCCACTTTACATTTACAGTAAACGTCATTAGGTACTTACTTGTCAGTAACCCATTAATGACCCACTACAGGGTCGGGTCTCCTCTCACAATGAGAGGGATGTAGGCCTTAGTCCACCACGCTGGCCTACTGCGGGTTGGTGGACTTCACATGCCTTTGAGAGCATTTTTTTTTGTGAACTCTCAGGCATGCAGGTTTCCTCACGATGTTTTCCGTCACCGTAACAGCAGGTGATATTTAATTTTATAACTACTTACTTAAAATAATGAATTAATCGCACTAATATCAATAACGTCTCGCTATTTACTTAAAGTGACTTAAATTGGTCAATTAATTGTTGAATAATTGACAGTGCAGTGCGTAACTCACACATTATTGTTTTGATGCCTCTTCTGACTGGCGATGGTCAGGCGATGTTCGGTTTATACCCGCTACGGTAATGTTTTTATGATTACAATGTTTTTACTGCTAAACATTGGTCCTTCTTTTTAACCGGTGGGGACGAAAGGTCTTCGAATGGCGACCACGTCTCTGCAAAAGGAGTGCTGGCCGCCTTCCAGCCAGGTGGACTGATTACTTGAAGAAAGCAGCGGGAAACCGTTGGATTCAAACGGCTCAGAAACGGGCCGAGTGGCGTCGATTAGTGGAGGCCTATGTCCAGCAGTGGACTACCAAGGGCTGAAATGATGACGAAGATGATAAGAATGATGAGGATGATGATGATCTCTTTATAATAGAGAAAACCTGGAATATCTCTTCCACGCTCTGCAAATGTCGATTGTTTTAACGTCTTTGTTACTCATGAGGGCTATGAAGTAAAGTAAAAGTAGTAATGTTTATTAAAATTTTCGCCCGTGAATTCAATTCGCGCGCAACCTATCTTTTTTACCTTTCGTCTAAAACTATTTTCAGGAAATATTACTCGGAAGTTAAACACAAAATTCACCCAGTGGCTAACTACGTAAGCGTCCGTTAAACTTTCTGAAGCAGCAATTTTCCACTAATATTGCGTTTGTATCTTGCTATTTTACTTGCGCTACGGTTTATTGCACGTGCTACAAAATAATTATGATTTTTTTAAGTTGGTAAAAGTATGACCATGAAGAAACCTCAGCCAGAAATTATTTTATAAACGCTATGCATAATAGTTAGTTAAGTCCACCAACCCGCACTAGGCCAGCGTGATGGACATCTTCTTTTGTTATGGAGTCATGTCAGTTATAAAGATGACTTAAAAATTGATAATCCTACTGATATTATAAATGCAAAAGTGTCTGAGAATGTTTGTTACTCTTTCACGCAAAAACCGAACGGATTTAGATGAAACTTTAGTCATATTGCTCCTACATCACAATAATAAATCTTTAAAATGAAGAAACATTCGTTTGGGAATTTTTGAAAATTTAATCTAGGAGGGGTGAAAGGGGGGGGGGGAAGTTGAATGGTTTTCTCATAGTGTTTGGTTTAATTACCACGGGGGCGAAGCCACGGGAAAATATTTGTAAGAAAACACAGTGCCGTAACTGCATTATACCAAAGGGCAAGGTAAGGTGTGGCCAATGTTCATTATGGAACTGATATCGACAGCTTAAGACATGGAGCAAATATTGGGGTGGTCTTTTAACTTTGATTTAATGAACCGTATGAATCACTATTAGCGGTGATAGCCCAGTGGCTTAGAATTCGACCTTAAATCGAGGGGTCCGGGTTCGAATCCCAGTGGCACGCACCAATGACTTTGTAAAAAAGTTATGTGTGCTTTATAAAATATAAAATTAAAAATCACCTGCTTTTACGGTGAAGGAAAACATCGTGAGGAAACTTGCATGCCTAAGAGTTCACAAAAAAATGTTCTCAAAGGTATGTGAAGTCCACCAACCCGCAGTAGGCTAGCGTGGTAGACTAAGGCCTACATCCCTCTCATTACGAGAAGGAGACCCGACTTTACTGGCATGAATCACTGTTCAAAATGTTTATGATGGTTCTACATTTTTTCACACTAACATAGTTTTATCACATTTCTGTGAGTAAGTAAAATTCAATTTTAACAGTTTCTTATGAAATCTAAATTTAATCATGACTAACTCTCGGTAAAATCCAAATAAAAACAGCGATTTCTGGAAGTCTTATACATTTACTAGATCCATCTTAGGTCGCTTATTAAAATACCTCATTATAACCTATCGAGGCAAGTTTTCTTCCTTCCTTCCTCCTTTCAGCCCTTGGTAGTCCACTGCTGGACATGGGCCTCCCCTAATCGACGCCACGCTACCCGGTACTAGGCCCTTTGAATCCAAGGATATCTTCGCTATCTTCTTGTCGCCAGTTAACTTGGTAAGGCCTGTGCTCCTTTTGCCTAACTTTCTTAGCACCCCCATATTATCACCAATTGAAATAAGAACATTCTTTTTGAAACGTTAATATTAGATTGTGATGACCTACGGTGCCGAGACGTGGTCCTTTACTGTGAGCCTAATTCATAAGCTCAGAGTCGCCCAGAGGGCAATGGAGAGAGCTATGCTTGGTATTTCTCTACGAGACAGAATCAGAAATGATGAAATCCGTAGAAGAACGAAGGTGACCGACATAGCTCTCAAAATTTGCAAATTAAAGTGGCAATGGGCTGGCCACATCGTTCGCAGGACTGACAACCGATGGGGAAAAAAGGTCCTCGAATGGCGACCACGTTTAGGCAAAAGGAGCACAGGCCGCCCTCCGACCAAGTGGACTGACGACCTGAAGAAGACAGCGGGAAACCGTTGGATTCAGAGGGCCCAGGACCGGGCGGAGTGGCGTCGATTAGGGGAGGCCCATGTCCAGCAGTGGACTACTAAGGGCTGAAAGGAAGGAAGGAATATTAGATTGATACGATAGTTACCGCTGCAGTTGACCTAAAGTTGCTACATAATAATAATTTTCTGAATAGTTCATAGGAAACATAAACAAGAAAAATGCAGATAGATCCAATATCGGCCTCATCATTCAACTCCGAGAGCCTGCATCCGCTTATTACATTATTGGAGCGGCGTGGAGGATTCAATAAGCAAGATATTATTATGAAAACTTTAGCCATGGACTAAATATAATGTAAAACAAAGTCATATAAGATAGAAGATGTAACACCATTTTTCCTTATCGTCATTCATAATCATTTTTGTTATTGCCATGTCGCACACAAAAGTTGCTGATACGAGTACGATGTACTCATAAGTGGGTATTTCAATTAGGACACCTCCATACAGAGCCCTGTGTTTATATTTTGTCGTGTTGGTCGGTCGGTTGGTTATGTCACTCAATTAGGACAAGGCTTTAGACAACAATATCTTAGTGTCTTACTCCTAGCATACGAGTAACGAGCCAGGTATTCATAACCCCCGGGTCAAGTACGTTTTTTCCATACATCCCTGTGTTTAAATGTGTGTGTTATAGACAATATGTTAGAGTCTTATCTTAATAGCTAGGTATTCAATATTCCCAGGTAAGGTACGTTTATTTAACTTACACAAATACTTATTTACAGATGGCGGGTCTTCGCAAATCTTGAAACTAAACAAGGCATCGGTTTTACAGCAATAGTGGAAGTCTGAACAAACTCGGGAGTCCTCGAGACGGGTCTCTTGTCTTATGAAGCCGAAGTATGAAACACTTGAGGACGGCCAGCTTCGAAGATTGTTGTCCATTCCGAGATCCGACGATTTCTTGTTATAACACAGCGTTATAACACAACGGTTACGTACTACCTACTTACATTCACTTACATTATTGTACAGGACCTACATTTTTAATATAAAAATTAAATTTTTTTTTTGGGTGGTTATATTAACTATCAAATTACACCTTTTTCATCTCTGCTGAACATTCGGTAGTATTAGTAAATCTCATTAATTTAACTTTTAACGGAAATGGTAGGAGTTATTTTAAATTTTCATAAAGGTTTTTTGTGTGTATATTATGATACACACAAAGAGTTTAGATACCTACTCTTGTGTGTCAGCAATAACTACCTATTTACAATAAAAATAAATAAAATAAAATACGTAGTTCTTAATTTATTTCTGTTACTTGGGTTTTGTATTTTGTATGTTTCACTTTCATGAGTGTAACTAATTTTAGTAAAATTACTGAAAAAAGGATTATTACTCTACATACCAATTTTTATCTCCGCACTATAGATAGAATAAGATTCTTTCAATTAACAAACAATTTCATTTACCACAGTAAATTAAGGCCACTTTTCAAAAAGTAAACAGTTTTCCCTTTAAATCTTCATTTTCATTCACCTCGCCTCGCCTACAGTTACCAAAATGAACGCTCCACACATTCACGACTAAAAGGCCCGTTTAAAAACTCAAATTTTTTTTTCGCAACACGATGTGTTTCGTTGACATTGTCAAAAATGTTGAAATTTCGAGCGTAGCAAAAGCAATTTGGGTGCAAAGTGCATTTAAGGATACTTAATGAGTAAAAGGAAATCGTTACTGACTGCCCTTAGACGGTTTATGCACTTACCATGAATCCTTCCCTTCCTTCTTTCAGCCCTTGGTAGTCCACTGTTGGACATGGGCCTTCCTAATCGACTCTACTCCACCCGGCCCTCTTAATCCAACGGTTTCCCGCTGCCTTCTTCAGATCATCCACCTGGGAGGAGGGCGGCCTATGCTCCTTTGGCCTAAACGTGGTCGCCATTCGAGGACCTGGCCGTGATTACAAAACTAAAATCCTTGGCTCATCTCATCTTTTAATTTTAGGACTCTGTCGCTATTCATAGCAATCTTAAATAGTACAATCTTATGTTACTACCATGACACTCGTAAATGTGAAAGTGCAGTGTGAGGATGATGGAAAGATGGATGTTCGTTACTCTTTCACGCAAAAACCGATTTGGATGATACGAGGTAAGTATTTTATAACCTGAATTAACATACAGATTGTTTTTGTCAATCTCTGGAATTCTCTATTCTGAAATTATTACACCTACGCGATTGAAGCCGCGTGCAAAGTCTAGTATTCAATATGTTTTCATCTGGAATCCAGATATCAATTTCTGAATCATAGTAGTATGTTCTGAATTCCGATCACACTCCATTCAAATATATCTATTTCTGACTATTACTCGTCACAATTCGTCGAAACTATTTGATGATTCTTACGAGGGGTCCGGGTTCGAATCCCAGTGGCACGCACCAATGGCTTTGTAAAAAAAGTTATGTGCGCTTTATAAAAATTAAATATCACCTGCTGTTACGGTGAAGGAAAACATCGTGAGGAAACCTGCATGCCTGAGAGTTCAGAAAAAAAAGTTCTCAAAGACATGTGAAGTCCACCAACCCGCACTAGGCCAGCGTGGTGGACTAAGGCCTACATCCTTCTCATTGTGAGAGGAGACCCGACCCTGTAGTGGGTCATTAATGGGTTACTGACATTTGATGATTAAGTTCTGAATAGTAGTAAAATTCTTTAAAAAGTTTTACAGTACTTCCATACGCACACAATCTCAGGTAGAAACTAGTGTGCATTGCCATCCAATGCTTAAAGTGAAAAAGATACACTATAATACGAATGCATATATTATTCATCACACTGCATCACAGTGCATAAGCTGCATTATCCAACCATTTTCGGGACCTCGCCCCTTTGTTCCAACGTGTGTGTTCTGGGAAGTCATTAATTTTTCAAGGTGCCACGGAAGTGACACCCGTTTTTCGGTAAGGGTTGATGAAAAATTTAGTCGCGACCCCAGAACAATAGGTCTCGAAACGGAATTTTAAAAGCTTATATGACGTCACACGTTAATATGTAACCGAGTCTGCCAAATGAGCTCCCCCATGTCTGACTGTTTGGTTAAGGCTGTCTGTAATTCGTGTGTCAATATAGTCTTAGTTTTTGTAGTCGGAAAGAAATACCGGTTACTTTTGTTGCGAGAACAAAACGTCATTGTGACGTCACGTTTTGTTTAAATGGAGTTCACACATGATGATTTTTAATATTACATGTCTAGAGACATCCACATTACTCCACATTTACGTATAACTTTAGAATCCTTGATGTTATTTAGAGATATTATATTATAATGAATAATAAATCTTCTTCAGACTAAAGAAAGATGTTGTGATTTAAATACAACACTTTATTTCGGTCTTGATTGTGTGGTTATCCATCGACTACAGAGACTATCTTGAAGATGGCTTGTTTCCTACATTCTCCTTTTTGTACATTCTGTGACAGTACCCCTTACCCTAATTACAACGACAAAATTGGTCGCTCGCGTCATGTTTGTTGTACGACATCATTGCGAATGTTGTCGCATGTCGTATTACCAGTTAGGACAGCTTCATTTAAAGATCTGTGTTTGAATTTTGTCGCGTTGGTCTGTCCGTCAGTTGTCGTATTGTCACAGCCAATTAGAACCAAGTCCTAGGAATGTACTGTACGATATTAATTGCTTTATCAATGTCCCGTTTGCACCCACTGTGTACAAACCCTAAAAAAAAACTAAGCTTGTCAATTAAATAATATTTCCTCCAGATATAACGGTAGAACGTTCTAACGTATTTATATTTCGAACATCAGGCTCCGGGTGGGGTGGGGTCCGCAATTAAAATTATAATTTTTGGCAAACGCTGTGTCCCTTGCGATGTGTATCTGTATCTTTGACTTGTTCCGCCGGCGATTGGGATGGGGGTACACTGGGTGATCTAATAAATTTAATTATAGTTTGAAAACTATAAAAATAGACCATGCTTATATTTCCGTCGCTATTATCATTCTAGGTAGGTACAATAATGAAATCATTGTCAAAGTGCATTATAAGACTAAAGACTAAGACTTGCAACTAGATGCATCTTGAATTGTGGATATGCCATTGACAATCAGTTACAAAATTCTATTCGATAGCAAATATGTATTTTCACAAGATGGATGGTCATCACTTAACACTGTGTGACCAATCTACTTGTTTGCTCAGACTTACTATTTAAAAAATCCATCTCCATTAGCTTGAAGGAATTACCACCAGCGACCCTAAATCCTAATTCTGCCCATAAGCCTGTGCTACGTAAGCAAAGAAACGAATAGTAAAGCACTGAAGCAAAATCATTTCTCATGTTTGAAACAATTTGCAATTTTTTCTATAATTTTTAATTATAAAGGTACAAGATTTATTTCCCTAACTAAGCAACTCCTACCCCCTCGCCGTCTAACTCGCATCTCATGTATGTCAAAGATGTTATATTGACAGACACTCGATTGCTAAGAAATTGATTGCTCTTATGTTGCCCTCCGGATGAGTGCCACTTGTTTGCTGACACACTCAGCACTTTATCAAAAGGGGCGCAGCGAATATTTTATTTTGGCATGATAAGGAAATAAAGTAAAGAAAACAACTATTATAAAATTTTGATCACGTTTAATTTTCCTAAACTCAGAGAGTACCTACTAAAGAGTCAAAGGCTTTTCAGGTTCTTCAGGTTCAATGTTGCACACATCTTTATAAACTGATACCTTTTTACACACCTACTTAGAAATTGATACATCTTTTATTAAGTTTATGGATATTTGATTAGTTAACATTTACCTTCCATATGTAAGTAGTGAGGTAATATCTTTAATACGTGCATATTCAAAAATAAATTACATTAAAAATTAAATATGTGGTGGTCCTTCACGATAGAAAAGAACAAGCTATACTTTTTATTGTTACATAATATTGAAAAAAATTATATTAAGTACGTTGTAAGTTTAAATGTAGTAATAGTTACACACACAACTTAGTGTCTAAAAATAACAGTTAATTATTGATGCACAGTTGTGGAGATTTTTTTGACACTCAAAATAACTTTTTAAATATTATTTTTTTATTATGAAAAATAGTGTTTTGTAATTTTAGTGCTGATTTAAAAATCCTTTAATTAACAACATTACTGCCGCGCCCAGTGTACCACTAGGCGGAACTTGACTTCCAAAAATACGTACCTTCCTAGATTTGGGCGCCCCGAATGTCATTGTACAGTCAAGCTCACCCTTTACGGTATTTAAATATTCATTTTAACTCTTTAATTATACTCTGTGCATGTGAGCCGACTCCCATTTTACTTTATTCTTTGTTTCTGGCGAAAAAAGAAGATTTCGCAAGAGTTTTTGTTACGAGAAGTGGTTATGTTAATTCGGAGAGAAATCCAAGTCTACATACACCATTGCGAGTGAATTATAAATATTGATGCCTGACAGGTCGTCCCTATAACGATACATATTTTACATTTTTATTCAAATATTTCCAACCAAATTCGATATGAGAACAAAATTTTGATTCTCGCTTTTTTAGAGTTCGTTTATTCTGCAATGTTTACGCAAATATTGTGGAGTGGGAACGAAACAATACGGAACATTAACAACACAGTCCAGATTAATTTACGTCAGGTTTTCCGATAAAAACTATCGTTATTATTACTCAATTTTATCTTAAAATCTATTCAAAAGTTTACACTTTTAATGAATTTTATAAATAACGTTTAGCTTCTAATCTTACAGTACTATCAAATTCTAAGAAGGGTCAATGGAAAAATTATATTATTATCCTTATCATCACCTACTCCCTACAATTTTCACTCAAGCAAGAGAGCAACATAAACAGATTACGTGAAAAGCGTCACTTAATAGAGCACTTATGCACCTGTAGGACGGAGTCAATTCAATTTGTATGCGTGAAGGAAATTGCACTACCGAGGTTTTGAGAAATATATTTTTTACGCTTTAGCGGAATTTTCCTGGCTTCAGAGGCAACTTGATGAGAAAAAGTTATTTATCATCAGATGTTTAAAATGTATCGTCAAATAAGTGCACCGTATGTATCGATTTGTTTTATTTCAATTTTGTCAAAACCTCAATTCGATCGGAAACTACATAGGTATATCGAATCTTTTTACTCTTCCATTACTGTCCCTGTCATCTTCGTGATTCGCTGTAGACTTTAGAAATTCTTATAGCTGGTCCTATTACGTTATGAACAAGAAACTAAACCAAAACCTTAGTAGGCAAACTATTAGTTTGGTAGCTAGCTACGTCACTCCACACACTGGTCTCTAATAAACGCTTGCATTAAATGAAAAGTTTACTCTGTAAAAACATCCAGTTATAAAAACGGGAGCAATTTCCCGCCATGACAGTCTCCGAGGTGCATATAACCATCGGCTAACAGTTTTACTCGTAATCAATTTACACGCCACGCGCCCTCTCGAAGGCTTGCACACTGTGCTAGGCGAAATTGTGCACGACAAAAATGTGAATAGTGCATCTTCCGCAAAAGTTTGATCGAAGATTGACAAAAAATAGTTAATGCTACATGTAGCTTCTTCAGAAAACAATCGAGTTAAAAATTGTATTTCAAAAATTTACGGGTTTTTGTTATAGATTTTACTTAATATTATTTTATTAAAAATTAGCTGCTTTTTGGTATTATTTGGTAACACATACATTTCTTTTTACAGAAGTTGTAAATGTTTAGGTAAATAAGTATATTTTGTGAAAAATGATGTACTGGGAAAACTGATAATAATTATTATGTTTAAAATTTAAATCCAAAGTTTAGAGCTAAGGAGACCGAAAATAATCTAGTATTTTTTGTTTTAACGCTGATGTGGTTTTAAAGTAAGACAATGAAGGTTTTATTTAAATGCAATATATTTAATAAATATACCTACTTATACTACAATTTTTGTTTGATAAAATATTTACAGATACTCAAATAAAATTCCAAAAAAATTTGTCCACAAAACGTTGAAAACAGCACACTGTGGTCGTAGGACAGCGTCAAACAAAGTTATGTTGCACCGAGATTACTTCCACTCCACTGCGAGATTCACCTGCCATTTTCTACGTAAATAGACATATTTCATTAGAAATAGCTATGAATCCAAGAAATATAACAAACAACATTAATGGGCAGTTAAAAAAAACCTTAACCGTTTGTTATGGTTAGCTTTTTGAAAAAAAACAATCTTTTACAATATATCAAAAAATATACATGTATAGTATAATGCTGTACAACTTATGCAACCTACAGAAATAATTATATTGCATTAACTGTAAAAATAAAGTAAATGATCTTTCTAAGTTACGTGCGTTATAAAAATTTTATAAATTATCTGCTGTAATAGTGAAATTAAACATCGTGAGGAAACCTGCATGATTGAGAGTTCTTCAAAATGCGTTCAGGCAATACAACAGGGAATCCCACCCTGCAGTTTATCCCTAATCAGTTGCAAACAAACATAAAAATAAAAAAATTAAACGATAGAAGAAGAATTAATATAACGATCCCAAACATCATAACAAAGTAGGTCGTATTAAAACGCCGCGGTAATCCCTTTATTGGCAACAATATTGCCAGTAATAAAAACTTATAACCGCCATAAAGGCAGCAACACACGTAAACAAAAATCCATTATTATTCATCTACCGACTGACGGCGTAGTCGATGTCTATCTTATTTCTTTTATAATTATTCACACTGCCTCCTTAAGGGTGGCCACCCTCGCCACCCCCGGGAATAGAAAACGTCTTCGGTTTTTGCGGCGTTTGTTTCAAGTTTTTTAGGGGGTAACCCTTTCCTGAACATGACGGGAATTGGATCATTAAGCAAGCCTAGCTGAACTTACGCCCCTCATGGGGTCGTATGTACCCCATGAATAATATATTTTCTTCAGGGTTCTAATTTTAAAAAACGTTAATGTGAACGTGAAATTTAATGGCGCGAATTGCTAAAGGGAATCTCGCAAGCAACAAATCCTCGAAAAAGAAAATTTCGAATTCTTATTAAAATTAAGTTGAAAACAAAAACTCAAACCTATTTCATGGTTATCAGTTCTGCTAGATACTATGGCGCAACCAAAATTTTTACTGTCCTCTTTATAAGTAGGTATTTAAAACATAGAAAAATTTATTTTCTTTACGATGTTTTATCATCGTTACGGCAGATTAAATATTGAAAATTAGTATAATCATTTGTGCATGCCACTGAAATAATATAAACCCGGACCTCTGGAAATCCAAGACCACTGTTCTATCAATACATATTCACAATTCTCCTTCATCTCAAAGAAATATAAGATAATTAATTTCAAAGTGTTTCACCTGTATCGGAAACCGAAGAAGTGTTATAACTAATAACTATATTTAGACATTTTATGTAAGCTAATTACCAGAGCATAAAAGACTGTACAGAAAACCTCCAATCCATATTACAGCGATTCAATTTCAGTAGAAAATTAAACGAACTTCGAACTAATAACTCCTAATTCGTATCCATTAGCGAAAACCAGGAAAGTGGTTCCCACAAAAAAAGAAAACTACAGCATGTCTCGAGGCATTCAACTCAATATGAATCCGAGCTAATCAATTCAAAAGGGAAAAGCGGGGCAAAACGAACACACGCGTTGGCTGCTTATGAAATTATATCGTGGAAAATCCACGGGAATGTCGAGGAATAAATTATGGTTTCTTTTTTTGAGTGCAGCAAGCAGTTCGTCTGAGACGTAAATGGGTTAGAAAATTGAATGAACCGCCTCAACCAGGTTAGGTTTGAATAAGTATGAGTGTATGGTAGTACATCTGGTTTTATTTCGTTCGTTTGTTGATTCTGTTTTCACATCCAATCTCGCTCCGGTGAAGCTTTTATGAATGTTTTTGCAGTCAATTTATTGGAAGTGAGTTAGCGGTCGTTGTTTTTATTAATTTTGACTTGAGAGTTATTTTTACGTTGAAGAAACAGATGAGTAATTTTGTATTTTTGATCTAAACATAATTGAACGATGTCATCGAAGTCCGGGGACACTGGACATGATTGTCTTGATACGAGCTTTATGGTAGTTTGTGAGGGTATTTTTTTACTTCGCTTGGTAAACCACAATGATTCCACTATCTATGCCTACAATTTGATTGATTATAAAAAGGGCAGTAAGTAACGAACTGATTAAATTCAATAATTCTAATTGTAAGATTACACCCAACAAATATATGTACGCGCGGCGTACGAATTAAACACAGCTATTAATAATTAGTTCTTAAAAACATATGACAATAAATACATAGATATAATACAACACTACTATTAGTAAGAAAACATGCAAACCCAACCGCTTCATTCGATGCCATAACAAGGATAATTATTTCCAACATCATCTTATAAAATATTCGCAGTCAGAACAACCACATCTCAAAGAAGCATTGAATACCCCTCGCTCGTAATACTCTTATCACTAACGATGTCACATCAAAGCCTTCCTTCCACATGTGCAGGACTAATGAAAAGAGTCTGATCTGTCGATGTCGAGACGAAGATAGGAAAATTAAAACGTCTAGACTGCGACGGTTTGTTTCCTTGAGATTGTTGACTTTTCGCTTTAATGTACGATTTTCTTTTCGAGATTCATTTTTATTATACTTTTTATGATATGTAAGTAATGTAGCAAATGAATGTACCGGCTTTATGTAAGTGGATACATAACAGCACTGTATGAGTTTTTTTTTATTGTAGTAGCCTTTTGATGTAAAGTGGTCATAGCATCACCTAGACACCCTTATGTAACCTCAAGATCCTATCTGAGGTAATACGTGCATTGATAATCATGAAGATCAGAACCACCCCCTAACCGAATCCTTAACAATGAATTGCTGCTTAACGACGGGTTAAGTAGGTGGCGGTATGGTACCTCCCTACGTGAGCCACTACAACTCGACCTCCGCATACAAAAATTCATGCAGGTTATGAAGGTGCCAGTAAGTACCTGCCGAGCAAACTTCAATGATTCTATCGACTACACATAATTTTTTAAAAGTAAGTTTGTCCTTTTGTCCAATTGTTCCTTTTTTCCAAAGTAACAGAAAAGTTTTAAAGTTTGAAAGTCTTAAGTAAAAAGTTCGTATCAATAAATAAGGTGATCCTAAATGTACGAGTATGTTCAGAAAAAGGTTTTAGCAGAGGCAACCCATCCAAGACGTTCTCTTCATTAGCGACAAGAAAAGTGATGTCATTCCGTTGTGACACAGCAGCGTGCGAGGGAGGTCCGCACCCCCCGGCGGTCTCTTCGCAACTGACTTCTACGTGGTTGCCGCTCCCCCCTCCGCGCCCATTCCAAAGGAGGGGGGTGGACGGCTTTCTCTTTCATTTTTCCTTCGCTCCTCGGCTCATCCAGTTACATCGTTCTTATGTTTTATTTTTAATTAAAGCGTACGCAAGTCGGCGGCGTAGATCTTCCCCCCTAAAGGGTGGCAGGGTGGCGGGTTCATACGCGGTGGGTGTTGATGATTTTTCAATGGGGAGAAAGAGTTCCCTCATTTTCTTAAGAGAAAATTGCGTTTTGTTTTCGAGTAGTCGAAGTCTGTCGTAATCGCTTTTGTTTTGTGGAAGTTCTTCGTCGTTCGCTCTGCATGTGGACGTTTTAGGAGCGCTGTAAATTGAGTACTTTAAAGTTTTGAGAGAAATTATAAAGACGGCGGGATAGTTGAAGTGCTATGCTTTGAATGGCGAGGGTCGACACGTGAACTTTTGAAATTGCTAATATGAAAATATTGTAAAAATATTAGAAACTTAGTACTTATATGCATATTTTAACCAGCGATTTATAAATCTGAAATGTTTCGATCACACGTTATTAAGTGGTCAATATGCTCATGAAATTGCTTTATGTAACACATGATTAGATATAATCATAGCAGCAATATTAATACTAGATCAGATTTTTTTTACCGAATATTACAGATATTGGTATGTTGATATGACCGTATTTAGTGATCTCGGCATGCTCATTAAAATTTGCTTTTCAATATTAACCTAATGAACATAGGCTGATATTAATGATGCAACGATACTTAATGTAATTATTATGAATTCAATTCTCCAAAAATCCAGTTAAAAGGCTTTGTTAAAGATTTCGCAAAATTATTTTCAATTTGAACCTTATTATTTAATTACTAATAACAATTACTATGCCTACATCGCCAAACTCGCCAATCAATACCGAAGAACACAATACAAAAACAAAACGAAACAACGAACAATCATTACACGCGCAAATTACACTCACACACGCGCAACACATTACCCCGACTCGAAAGTTAATGTAATGAAAAACAAAAAGGTCCAAGAAAGGGTGCGCTAAGTTCTGCCGAAAAACGGGATTTTCTAAGAAGTTGCCACCCTCCCCCACTCTCCCCTGCCCCCTCGTGTGCGAAAATAAATTGCCAAGAATAATAATTATAATGAAAGCGAAAGAACGTATAAATTAGTAGGGACGCTCCCAACTATGTGTGTGTGTGACGCATTTGCATATGAATGTACATCTGTGTGTGTTGAGTGTTCGAAAAATTCGTTAATGAGCGTTCGCGAATTGAAAATTTTCGAGTGCTTCTAAATTTGAACAGACAAATTTTGTACATCACGTTGTGTGTACTTCAAAAACGTTATACATAAGCAGTGGAATTATAATATTTCAGCCACTTACTACGTCACTAATAATTCGATAGGTGAGAGGTCTTATCGACGGACCAACTTCGTATCTATTTACAATCTTATCTTAGATTAAAAAGTCTATGACAGTTTGTTTTTTGATGCTACGTGTTACTTGATGCAAAAACCATGTGTATACCTACCCTAATATCAAATGGGAGGTGTAACATATTAAATGATAATAATATCTAATTTCAAACGGGGCTGAATATAATTGAAATAGGGGCAATTTGATTGGTTCCTTTGATTGGTTGGCCATTACTTGAACTAAGTTTTTAGTTAGTATTATTCAAGTCAATAAAAAAGGTTTAAATATAAGCAATGTTTCAAGATGGTTCAACGTTACCCGGGGTACCTAAATGTTGCATTTGTTTAAAAAAATATATTTTTTAAATTTATTTACATTATAATGCTCAATGCTCATTTTTGCGGTATGCAATAAACAGTTTTTCTGTTTTTGCTGTTGGAACACCAATCCACACTCCATAACCTGATGGAACGCAAACGCAAACAGAGCCGTGGTCAAACACTAGTGATAAATAACAAGACATCGAGGTTATTTCTTAATAGGAACAGAAATGTTACGAACTAATAAAAATTCCACTCCGTCGCCGTTTCTTTATTTGATATGGAAAAAGGAAAAATTTTAGTCAATACCTACCAATTAACCTTCTATTCGTATTTTAATGATGACTTACCAACGGACAGACAATACCTGCATGGTATTTCGATAATAAAAAATAAAAAAAAAACAAATTACAATATCGAATTCAGTACAAAAATTATGAAATAATATTTGAAACCCCAAAGTTTAAGCGTAATCGGACACTGGGAGGTGTAAAATGATGTACACTCATACACAGATAATAAACAAATTAAATTTACGAGTAGATAATATAATTTAGACAATAAAGTTAAAAAAGTTGCTTTAAACCCATTAAAACGAAGCATGGTAAAATTGAATAACAAAAAATTAATATATTAAGATAATTACTTGCTAGGTATCTGCTGTAATGGTGAAGGACACTATTATAATAGTTCTCTATAATGACAGCATATGAAATTTACCAACATAATTGGCTAGTGCGGTGAAATGAGACCCTTCTCTTTCTAAGAGAATAGAAGAATATATTAGTGACTGACAGGGTGACTAATGTTTTGCAGACCTTAAAATCACAAATTTACAACATTTGTAATTTTAAGCTCTGCAATTATATTATGTTAGTAAAAATTAGCTAAGTTCATTAGCGGAATTGTCAGAAAAAGTTTAAAAATTAAAATGAAAGACTTTCGTGCTGGGTTGTCGAATATTTCCCTCACATATAAGTAATATAATTTAGAAGTTACATTTTTATGAAGAGACAAGAGACGCCAAACGCCAGAAGCCAAACACAACAAATCCACGTACTAATTGAAAACGGAACGAAAGAAGCACGCAAAGCAAAAATCTTAACAACCTACTTAAAATCTCATCAATCGATGAAGAACAACGCCGTACACAGCTGTATGTACATATTTCTTACGAGCCCGAGATGCGAAAAGGGGGAATGAAAAAAAAACTAATTAAAAAAGCAATCAAGGTTTTCTTGACGGCGCTCACGTTCGCCCATATCGTCTTACCCCCTCGATGGGGCGACACCCTGCCCCCCAAAGGGGTGAGTGGGAGCGAGGAACGGTACTAGATTTACGTAACACGTTTAAAGTGTGTTTTGATGAAGTAATCATCCCATTTCCTCGGTCTCCGTTTAAGAATTTTGCGGCTCGGACCCGCGACGACAGTTTTTCCCTCAACTCTTTAATCCGGATTTCTTAACGAGTCGCCATATTGTAATTTCGCGGCAATTCGCAGTTCGTGCTGGATGTATTGAAATTTCTTCAGCACTAGACGGGTTGGGTAATTGCATTTGAGGTTTGTCGGTTATTCGCACAGCTTGATTTGGGTCAGTTTTGATGGTTACTTGGTTATTGTCACTATTTATTTTTCAACTATGTTTTTCACTTGCTTCCGCTCGCGACTTAGTCCACGTTGGCCTAAGAATTCCTAATCATACCATTCGGACAAGACAAAACCATAAGTAAAGATCAATGAAACTACAGCTGGTTTCGTTGATCTTAACTTATGGTTTTGTATGTTTTACTGGCTCAATGCCACTCATTGGTAAGACTACGTTGATTAATTCTATTGTTGATTAGTTCTATTACCTATCTGCTGTCTTCAGAATCCAATCAGCTCAATAGTTCTATATCATAACTAAAAAAGTGGAACTCGATAGGTACGTGTGGTTTTGTATTTCGTATCAAAAATGGGCACCAAAAATTACAGTACTTTAATTGTTTGGTCACTGTATGTCACTGCTGTTATATCACTTTTTAGAGCTAAATAGCTTCTACCAAAATATTTTTCAAAAATATTTGTAACTTTTTTACTGTTGCCTTCTTAAAGAATAATGGTGCAAGGGGCACCAAATTCTCTCCCTGTTAAGCGACTGATGCAGTACCCTTACATAAAACAGACTTAGGACGGTGCAACTGAGTCGCTTTGGGCTCTATTGTTTTTGAAAAGTTAAAAAAAATCTAAACCAATTTTACTTTTTCTCTACTACAGTATTACAGTGGACAAATTTCATTTCATTTCAAACATTACACGATTGTACATGATAATTGTACCCCCACTGCTAAGTACCTATAATTCAGGCACTCGCCACATCCTTATTCCGAAAATGTGTACCGTATAAAATATAATAAAGTAATTGGAATTCCTTCTGTCCTTCAGAATCGTCCTGTCCTAGATACAAGTGGCAAGACATGATTTTCAATTCCTTACCAACTAAAATGAGCTCTATGTGTAAAATAATATGGTTGAAATTCACTGGACGTAGAGTCGGTTTATTAAAATACTGTGGCCGTACAGGTACAGAGGTAGAAATAAAAACGAGCCAAAGCAGTTACTTTTATGAGGGCGCGAATAAGATGTTTCGGACTCCGTCTAAGGAATGAGTAAAAAGCTGAACGCATACAGCGTTGGAAAAACGTGGCAGTTAGTGTGTTTATTACCACGTCACTTGAAGGACAGTGTTTTTATAGAGGCCAAGCAAATCAATGTGCAAACAACCAGGGGGCTGAGTGTAATATTAGAACTGAGGTATAATGGTTTTATGATGACTACATGATTGTTATATTTGACATGGTAATCGATCGAATAATGATTACGATTTTCCGATGGTTTTTGGAGTCATGATAATGTCAAAAGGATTGAGTATTAATGGTTTCATAATAACATCAAGATATAAAATTAGTTCCTAGTGTCATAAAGTGTCACTTAAAGTTTATTTCTTGTAAGAAATCATGGATGGGTTGAAAATGTTGGGTCAGCCCCAACTGTTCAACCACACCTCCGAACTGAAACACAAAACATAAATCACATGCTGCTTTACGGCGGATTAAGAGCATGGTAATGCTCTCCAATCTAGTATGGCGCTACCGGCTTTTAACACACAGATGCACAAAAGTATTGCCTGCCGTAGTCACTCACTGCTCAGCTAATCTATAGATGCAGTGGAACAATTTTTCAAACCAAATTAAATTCACTTCGCCATACTCGAGTTTCTTCATACCAGTGTGCGTTGATCGCAAAAAAATAATAAAATGCCGTTCTACAGTCGTAACAAGCATCGTTGGAACAAAGCGGAGCTCGCTCAAATAATTTGTATCAATTTGTAAAAATGCACCACCCCCCTCACCCCCCAGGGAGGATCTAAGAATGTCATAATTACTAACGCTGTCGTTATGAGTTTTTGACTCTTTTTATCCTTAAAGGCTTGCTTTTTACAGGTTGTTGTCATTGTGTGGGAGGAGTATTGAAGACCTTTACTATACCTATGACTTTTGTCGCACTAGGTACCATCTTAAGGCGCAGTGGTACCTAAACTTGTATTATAATTAAAAACAACATACTTTTTATACGAGAGCTGGTATGATACGTCAAAAATTTTTTTCTACATAATTAAGACTACAATAATTTTAATGATAGGCTTAAGTGTACTAAGTACACCATTTAAAGTGGCTTAGTCTAAATCTAAGCGATGATAGCCCAGTGGCTAAGAATTTGGCCTTGTACTCCACAGGTTCCGGTTTCGAATCCCAGTGGCACGCACTAATAACTTTCTTAAGTATAATTAAATATCACTTGCTGTCACGGTGAAGGAAAACATCTTGAGGAAACCTGTATGCATTAGAGTTTACAAAAAAAATGTTCTCGTGAACACCAACTCACATTAAGCAAGCGTGATGGACTAAAGCCAACATCCTTCTCATTGTGAGAGGAGACCCGACTGTGCAGTGGGTCATTAATGGGTCGTAGGTATCAAACGCATTAGCCAGATCAGTGAATTGGGCAAGCTGCTTGATATTCGCGCGTGACGCCGGACCAATTTGCCGCAATCCCACACAACCGATTAGCCGCTTTACATCACAAGTCTGGGAACCATTTTTGTAACCGTGATTAGAGTCACGTTAAAGCAGTTTCGGAATTAAGGTATTGTATTTGCATTTGTGATGGGGTACTTTCATTGGTTTGGGTATGACAGTGTAATTTTTTTTTTCTAAAAATTTCAAGTTTGGTGAAACTCAAAAACTTTAAATTTGGTAACTTTCGACTATAAGTTAGACTGTAAGTTTGTCTATAAGTTTTAAAAGAACTCCTGTGGTTAACAGAGTTCTATTACTGGGATAATCAAATTGTAAATATCACTGTCGGCCTTTTGTCACAAGTCAAAGAAAACTGCTTAAAGTTCTTTTATCAAGACTAATCTTTTATCAATGACAAAGACATTGACTTCTGTATTGTCCCAAAACTGATGTCAATTTCTTATTAAAAACAATTTATAAAACACCGCATGTACTACCTTGCGGCACACTTGTTTATAAATTTTGACGCAGATAAAGTGTACGTCGTGTAGGTACCCAATTCATGCCATAAGGGAAACACACGACACGCCGTTGTAACTACTGAATATTTATAAATCCTTTCATTTAAATAGTATCAAAGTTACAGAGTAGGTGTGTTCAGTTGTTCATATAATTATCGTATTTGTTTTTATGTTGATTATTGAAAATCCTTTGAAAATCTTAAAATAATGGTTTATTTTAACTGGCCGCTTGGATGAAGTCAGCGATATTCTACTGCCACGGAATTCAATTTGCGAAATTACAAAAGTAATTTTTTTCTGTATCTGAGTTTAAATTAATACTCGGTTGTATAGTTGTATTTTGTTAATTTAAGAGACAAATTCCATTAGAGTAAAATGTAGTTTATTTGTAACATATGTTACTCAAGCAAAGCACCGTGTTAAACTTAGTTTTGTAACATGCCAAACATCAACATTTTCTGTTTTATGATTTAGTACTCTACGAACTAAACTGGAAGTTACATTTTCAAACCGTTCAAATTCTAGAATAAATGCCCATTTCGATTGAATATGTATTCCGTTATTAAATCTACGACCCATCTTATATCAGTTTCTGGAATACTCCTATGAGGACTATTGAGGACATATGAAAATTATGTCATTAACAATTCAGATTTGTAAATCGTCGGGAATATATTGATAATAATATTCTGACGTCAGAAACTTAAAAAACGTATCTATTACTAACTGAATTTGAAAATATTACAAAAAGAGTTCTCATCAATTAAGTAGCGGCTGGTAGGTACTAATAGGTAGGTAATAAAGTAGGTAAGGTAGGTAATAAACGTTAATAATGTTATAAGACATACCTACTGTTACAAGTAAGAAACATCATGCACCAATTGTTTTAAATTAAACAAAAGTTTATCAAGATATTAATATAATAGAATCACGCCAATAAACCAACCAACCAGTTTCCTTATCAAATTTCATAACTTTAGTTTTTATTTTTCAAATGAATGTCACAATAAATGTAACTAAACGTGCCTTAGATCAAATTTTAATGACAAAGTCAAATCTTTCAAAAACTAATAGACACACAAGAGAACATCAAACGTTCCAGAACATTCGCAAATGACCGCTCGAACGCACGCGCAAGTTCAAACACCTCTAAACATGTTTGTTTTATATCCTTTTCGCTTCCATGAAGATGTTACCTCCGAGTAGTTACTCGTGTCAAAGGTTGATAAATATGCAATATCCACGGATCGATCCCAGATCGATCGGGCGTGTATTTCAAAACCAGTTTCACTTGATCTATCCCTCTCTCCTCTTCGTGTACTTCTACAGGTTACCGCGGGGTTTCGCCTCGTATTTCCGGAGGTTATGTTAAATTGGTCACATTGAGAGCATTGTTAGAAAATTATAGATGGCGCCTTAGGAGATGGCTCGCTGTTTACATTCCGTCCCGATGTAAGCTGATCTAAGGTTGTTTAGGAGTTCATAGGTCGGAGTGTGATTACATGTTCGAGTTGTTTGTTTGCTCTGAAATTGATTTCGTTTGAGCTTTAATTTTTGTAACATCAGGATCTCCGTTGACGTGCATTATCTGCGAGAAGAAACCTGATTTTAGTAAAAACAAAAATATTTTAACTTCAAAACTGTGTAAGTATATTATTTTACAATAAATACTGAATTGTGTGAACACCTCGCAATCACAATTTTCACAATAAAAGAGTCACTAAAAAGTAGTCCTTAACTCATTAATTAAATGTTATGAAGTTAAGATTATGTTCAGCAGATGAACAGAACAAGAAAACCTACTCTACTGATCAAATCAAATGGGTAAACATACTAACGGTAAATTCCTTAGATGTAGGAAATGTAACAATATCCTTCTGCGTTATGTGTATTACAAAAACTTACAACCAAAGCACTACATGAAACCTGTCGATAAGTCTAAACTAACATTCGAAGCGAAGAAACACGGAACCCGCTTCAGCGGACACACACACTATATTCTTTTTCCTTTCATAAGACATTGCAGAAAATCAAGCTCTTGTAGAAACACAATTTAAATCACTTCAACCTCAAATAGGGTAGAAAACTAAGTATCGTACGTGAATGAAATTCCCATGATTAAGAGGAACACAGAAAGAGTTCTGTGACGTCACGTAGCACACTGGCGTCATTACCGCTACGCCACTCAGATATCTCAAGAAACCATTCCTCCCCAACCGAAATACAAGACATAAGAAACAAACCTTGCGCCTCAGACAAGGTTTAACGACTGCTATTGTATCGATAACAACCGGAACCAATGGTTTGACGTGTCTTCCGAAGCACGGAAACGCGCATTTAATCCATCACTAGCGGTCACCCATCCAGGTACTGACCGCGCCCGACGTTGCTTAACTTTTTCGAACGCAGCGGGGCTATGCGCGATTCAACGAAATACTCAGTTCGCTAGCATTTCAATAGAGCTTTAAACCCATTTCAAGGAACAATGTTATGTATCGAACCATAACGCCGTAGTAAGAGCCTCCGCGTTATTCTGATGGCAGCAATGAGATAGCGATTGAACTAATAAGTTATTCCTGATTGCCGGAGATATTGCTCCAGTTATTATTGTAATGGCCGCTATTTACAATACCATGCTATTGGTACAACCGTATGTGGTGACGTAATAGTGCTCTTTTGCTGGTGTTTTGTTGACAGTTACTTTGACCGTAAACTCTACTAATCAAAGTTGGAGTATAGAGTTCTTAAAAGGTCTCTAATGTTGGTAAATTGAACTTCAACTTATCAAAGGAGGTATGTAGAGTTAATAAAAAAGGGCATATCTAAAATTCGCGTCCTTTTATTTTTAGGTCGTTTTTTAGGCGGGAACTGATGTCATGTCACTGTTTTTGTCCTAAATGCCAAGTCACAACAAGTTGGTCCGTACTACAACGAAATTACGTACATTTGTCGTCTTTTGTGCGTAGTGTCATTAAGGAAAGCTCCATACAAAAAACTGAATTTTGTGATTTTTGTCGCGTTGGGTGATTGGTGGTCTTCGGATTGTTAAAGCTAATTTGGAAAACGCTGTGGCCTATTTTTACCTTTGGACAGTAAAAAAAGTTGAGCCCACTTTTACATTTCCTCTAGTATAATATCACTCCATCTGTTCATATTGAAGTGTTTGGCACAATGGCTAATCCTAGTGCGCCATACTCCAGAATCACGAGTCATTCACTCGTAGGTATCGTACCTGATGTATTGCGCTCTACATCACGAGTGCCCTGATCCATGCTCTGATTGAACATTTCTATTATTTTTTACTCTTGTATCCCTCTATTACTTTGTTTTTATCATAAATTGTAACGTGAATGTCTGTACGTTTATGATATTTTTGGAAAAACAACGCTTTGACGCAACGCAACAATAATTGGACTGCTAAACAAATATCATCACTTATTTTGTCTATTATAATATAAAATTAAGTATAAACTACCTAGTTATTTAAGACATAATTATTGTATGCCCGCATAGGGTAGACTGTTCTTAACTTATTATAATTTCTGTAACATCTTTCTCGTGTAGCGGTCAACAATAAACGCATTCTTTTCTTTTCTTCTTTTCTTTACACTCATAGAGTTTTTTCTACAGACCCTTTCTAGAAAAAACTCTATGAGTCTACCTTTTTAGTGTCTCCCTGTGTGGTGGGTGGTTTGGACCTACGTAGGGTAAATGTGGATTTAATCCTAGAGTTCATTAATTAAGTTAATTAATCAAAGAGTAATTCAGACTTATGATTCAAAATGGGGCCGAGTGTACTATTACAATTGAATAATAATCACAGCATAATGGTTTCATTCTGATTAAATATTTGTCATATTTGATATTTAATTGAATTGTAAAAGCATCAATGTGATTTCCGACGCAGTTTCATTGCCGTACTACTGCTATGTCCAGTAGTGGACTATGAAGGACTAAAAGAGAGAAGGAGGAAGACAAGTCGCTTAAACAGCTAATATAATAATTATGTTCAAAAAGGTTTTGAACATTAACTTAGATACCTATCCCTAAAAACCTTAATAAACCAACTCCCACAAAGCACCCATAACTCATAAAGACGGAATCGTGAGCCACCATGCATTCTCACGGGACGCAAGGACAATAGCTGGCGACTGCTTCCCCATTCATTCCATAATCGTACAAGCAAACAGCGGACAAACAGTTTGATAGCACAATATATTTCTTATAGATAACGCGAGACGCGGCGCGAGATGGCGAGCGATGTGTTGTACAATAGCCTCATTATACTGCGGGTGGTTTGAATTGGTCCCTGTACGGTTGTTACTTTTCTTAGTAAATGAGTAGCAAATATACAGGCAATCTGATGTGAAGTGACTAAGAGTGCCTATGGACACTTATGCACCTAAAATATGATAAAAACTCTGTCTGAATCGTATATGCATTAATGAGTATATGCTCAACTGGCACATACGAGTAACACATGAAGAACATGGTGCTTCACGGCGGGTTAAGAAGACGGCGGTAAGGTCTCCAGGTGTGTTACAATAGCTTTATCATCTTTAGTAGGTACCTACTGATAGCTCTAAATCTATATTATTATCTTTTTTATCATCCCTCTCTAGTCGCTCTATCTCCCTCATGTCTGAGGATCGTGACCACAACAATATCTTTCATTCACGTATCACGCCATAAAATTTGAGTGACCTTTGTGGCTTTGATTTGGTCAGACCACCAGGTAAAAAATCTTCCTCGCCTTTTGCCTTCTACATTCCCAACCGCAATTAGTTTCTCAATACTTTGCATGGTCCCAGCGTTAGGCGATATGTTCAAAGTAGCTAAGGATGCGCTGAACACGGATTTTAATGCCCATTTGCAAGAGACTTGATGTATTTGTTTCTTAAGCCGTATTGTCAGCAGCAGCTTGTTTGACATACGTTGAATTTTATTTAGGTAAACAAGCAATTCATACTGGTTGCACTATACAGCGCAGTAACGATTCGCGCGCCACGATTTTGCGTGAATTAGAACAACGATAAATAAATTACCCGCTCGGTGCACTCCGGGACGATTTACCATCCGCGCTTATATGCAGTTTAGTTTTTTTTGTTGCAGTCGGAGTGATAGGGATTTCTGTGGCTTGTGATTTACCTACGAGTATGTAGTCGACGGTTTTAGCAGGAGCAAGAAGTGTTTAGAACAATGCAATGCCGGGTTTACACATTTGCCGCCAGTAAGCTATTAGATTTTCGCCGCCTCTCCTCAGTCAGGAGTACCCTTCGTATTCAATGAGAATTTGGAAATTTTTTGAAATTTCGCACGAGATTTAGTTTACTTTTTCTTCACCAAATAATATAATGCAATAATGTTTTTGTGTTCCTGGGTTCCAAAAAGTCTTATAACACCTTAGTGCCCTTAACTCCAGGCATCGGTAACTGATTAAGGGACGATTGGCACCTGAAGGGCGAAAGTCGTTAGCAGCGCCCACTCTCGCGATCTTCTCAGCTCAGCGACGAACGTCTGAAATTGACTCTCGGTGTAGCTCAAGAACAACTAGAAACGGACTTTTCAATTATTTTTCACATTTAACTTATAATTTAATCCTATTGACATTATTAACGACTGTAAAAAGCGCGCACAGGTCCGTTGCTTGAGAATAAGTCAAGCAACGTCGGGCGCGGTCAGTTCCTGGATGGGAGACCGCTAGTGGCAAATTAAACGCGCGCTTCCGTAATTTGGAGAGCCTAATAAGCCGTCGTTATGAAATTAAGTTAAAATCTATCAAATTTTTAAATAAACAAATACACGGTGTCAGGTGTTAACCAAAATGAAACTGTAAACTATGAAACTCTAAACGATTCAAACTTACAAAAAACTCTCACACTCATTTTAAGCAAAAAAAATTACAACAAATTAAATCGTAATTATGTAAAAGACCAATACCACTGCCAGATGCACTGAGAGCTAAAAAATCTTAAGATTTGACTGTCTATTAGTTCCTTGCTCTACATAACCATCTTAAGCGGCATAGGTAAGAATCTCCAAACTGTAGTTAAGTGAACAAATTACTTAATTTAATGGTGAGTTGCCCTCGAACATTATCCTTAACTAGACGGAGGCAATTTCTACGTGCTTACTAATGCTTTCGTACTAATTGTTAAATGAGAAAGTTATTTCACATACTACTATCTCCGTAAATACGTTACCCATTGATAAACAAGTAGAGAAAATGTCAATAAGAGACATTAATTTATTCCCTTCTATATATTTTTCTTGTCCCGCAAATAAATTACTTAATTGATTTGGATTTAAAAATAAATAAGGTGTTGATAACATTTTATATTATTGTAGAGATAGGTACATAGTAAAGAATCAAAATGCCATTGTTTGAGTGCTCTGAAAACTTAATATGTCTACAATATTTTAACTAATTCATTATGAAACTGTCAACTATTAATCTACCAAACTAGACTATTTAAAAGATTGTTGTCTTAGCTCCACACTCTATCTCAGTTCTAGAATGTTCCTAATTATGTAAACGCATCAAAGCAATTCTAATTATTTGAGGCGCAATGATACAGCCAGCTCTGTTGGAATTTAATATCCACACACAGAGCGGCAATCGTATCTGCTCTTTGGTGGTTCACTTTGTTTTATACAGGATGTAGTCGGATTTATTTTAGAAAAATCAATTAAATCTGACTACACATGTCAATGGTCGAAATTGAACATTACTTGGAACCTTATCTCAATGATAAAAATGACACGTCACAATTCAAAAAACTTAGAAATTCAATTCAATTGGAAATCACATTTCAAAGAAAAGTTTTACCTAATTCAGATTCAAAAACTTACAAAACATTGATTCGATGCACAATTTATAAATCTGATTCTTCGGAGTTCTATCTATTGCTCTATACTTACAATGAAGAATCATATCGCATCTCAAAATAGTATATATTTATCGCATGACTAACGGGATAGCTATTAGTTAATTTAATGCTCCTTTTTAAATTTGTTTTATTTCAATAATAAAATTCTTCAATATCTTTCAAACAAAAAAAATACGAATAATAATTGTTTACGTGTTTGAAAATTTTTAAGCAAATCATGCCAATTTTCCTTTTTAAGAAGTAGGATCGAATTAAAAAAGAAAAAAGTAATTGCGGTCACATTTTAACACATAGATGACTGCTAATCCAAATTAAAATTAATAACAGGTGAATTTGTACCTATTAAAATGTAAAATACTCCTACACCATTCCAATCTTATCACAATAAATGCCAAAATCACAACTCCACCAACCGGAGATAACACTTAATATAACCTCGAAATTAATTCCCGAACTGCCTAACATTTAATCCGTCCAACAATAACTTTGAACACCCTCTGTCATGCCACCTAAATACAGGGCCAAGAAATAGCTGACGGTCAAAACATCTTAGTTATGACCGGTCCTGTCCGGTGCAAGGCTTACGTTTGCCAAGTTTCCCCCTCCCCTGAGGCATAGTTACCCCCTACCACCCCTCGGTTATTAATAAATCTATCTGTGCATATTCGGCGAGCTAAAGACAGTTGCGGTGAGATTCAAATGGGAGCTCGAACGTTATCGAGTGTTTAGCTGGAACTGATAAAGAGTTTGCTAGACTGATCGACAGTTAGGGGGAGTTAGTAGAGTGTAAGGCCGAGCTAATCTCTAATGATTTAAACGTAACAGCAGTACAGCTATATTACACTTGAAACGATATAAACTTGGAAACTATCTCCATACTCCTCCATACTCCTCCATTGAAACAAACGTTTTTTTAAACCTCCTTTGTCACTCTAATATCAAAATCAAAATCATTTATTTGCATACGAATATGGGTTAGTTATTGGTTTTACAGGGTATTTTGGTCAATCCATATTCACCTTTTCAGTTCAATAAAATAAAACTAATGTTTGTAATATGTGTTACTGTTATAATGTTACTAATACACAATTTATTTGACATATTTTGCACAATTTATTTGTCAACTTAGCCAAGTATATTAATTATTTTCATTTATTCAAAGTATTTTTAGGCATGTGTAAATTTTGTTAGGTTATTATTTTGCAAAATTAAAATACCAATACTCTTTTATTATAATTGGCGACATGTGATGACCTCTTCCACCTTTAGGGGAAGTCGAAGTAAGACCTTAAAGGTATTCGATCACTGGGCGTCCATTTGTTATACCTTAAAAATGTTAATATCTAATTCGATAAGATCTTCTTTACAAGATGTATATTCTTAAGAAACATTATTTACTTCTTTTGTTGCCCAACCACGATATGAATTTTGGAGTTATCCAAAGTCCAAAGCAATGCAAATCGCAATCAGAATTCATCACACACTGTGTAAGTGAATTAGGCAGGTCCAAGACGTCCGGCCTCTGAATAAGACGGCGGACAATGGCGCCAATGCTATGGAATTATGGATCCTATGAAATCCAATTTGGGGAATTTGATTCCCTCAAGTTATAGATGTTGGTGGAACTGTATGAGCCTTCTAAGATATGTAGAGAGGATTGGTCTGATGTAATTAAAGACTAAAGACAAATTAAACCTTTTTTATTAGAAATAGGTAAAATTAAAGTTGATAAGTTAGGAAAGTCTTTTAAGGTAAAAAAGAGGATGTTCTGTTACCCATCAATAATGAACGCAGCGTAGGATCTCACAAATTACTCGTAGAAGTAGGTAAAGTCAATGGTATGTTTAGATATGATTATGATGACAAAAACCAACGGAAATATAAGAATGATGAACAAAACAAGCTTTTTACCAAATATTGCCCATATTGATATCCCATCATCTATGATTAACTCTGGAGGACCTACGGTCCTTCCATCTCCGAGACGGGATTCTATTGTGGACTAACCCATAGCCGGATAGCCAGAATCTGGCAACTTGAGATTTTTGTCACCTTATCTCTCTCAGGTTGGGATTTTGAGATATTAATATAAAGAATCATCTTCCTGTGATAACATCTTCTATAGAATGCAGTGGGTCCTATTGTAAAGTCTGGCAAAACTTCAGTATCAGACTAAGAATTACTTCGAACAGACAAGATAGATGATGATATCTGCTTACCCAGTTATATAAGCTCATCACCAACTTACAATGCAAGTAAGCCAAAAACTCCACCCTAATAGTTCTAGATAATAACAAATTCTTAGCTTCAGAACCGTATTTACCTGGAATACAACTTAAGTTAGCAAGGACTAAATCCTGCGGCTTGGGGAGGTATGTCAAGCATTCACTAGTTTCTATTTGCTAGGCACTTGTTATACAACTGAGAATATTATATCGCCGGCACCCATAGGGTCGAAACCACTCGTAAATTCCGAACGTCTTCAAATTCAACTATTTCTAACTATCGGTCAGTTTGGGGATGTAGAGCTGCTGGATTTGCTGGATAAGGCGTTTGTGAGCGCAGTCAAAGGCGCGTTTTGAGCAGAGTTGACTAAGCGTTGATTTCGGAATAGAGTCTTCAGATGCAGATAAATAACCAAGGGCAATAATGACCCAATGGACTAAACATCAAATAATATTTTAATAGATGAAACGGTAAAATTCAAGGCTACTTAACGTCGGAAGCGATCAATTAAAGGATGTTGGATGATGAAAGCAAAAGCTATTTTGCAAAAGCTATATTGGAGATTTCACTTCTATTTTTATACGATCTACTCAATTCAACTTCAAATTCAGATAAGGATGGTGAATAGATATCTAATTATTATTGTACATTACGATACATGTGGATTACGTAGCCTATTATTAAGTTAACTAAACGTCGTTCTATAATTGTCTTACTTCAGACACGATAATCACACCGCGTAACAATCGCATAAACCAGCCAACATTTCGGTGCAAAAAAGTACAAATTTACGCACGGAAAACCGTGGCTTTGTAAACGCGATGTCTTCGAGCAATAAATTTTGTTAACCGTACCAATTAAAGTTCCATTAAATCTAGATCCATGTGCGTCAACTATGTCGTGCTTTTACACGGAGAGAGCGTTATTATTGTGCTTCTGTCAACGGAAAATGAAATGTATTGGAGGGGGTGAGCCCCCGTGACCTAGGGAGGTGGTCAGTTACGCGCGGCTGCGTGATGGTCGTAAATGAAAATTTGGATTTAGTCTAATATTCGATTTCGATTTAGAATTATTGATTTTATACTTGCTCTTATTGTGTGTGTATCAAAATATGAGTAATTTTTTGGATAATGTGAAAAGATTTTTTACTATGGGTATCGTAGGTATGTGAGTAGCAAACAGTCATGCAGCTTACCTTTGAAGTGATTAGCGCGAATGGATCTGTAACATACTTATGAAATCAATTTTGATGATATTTTATGTGCTCTTAATGTTATCTCAAGTAGGAAACGTAGGTCGCCCGGAGAGGTACCACCGTAGTACCCTATCTGCCTATCATGTTTTTCCCTCATGAAAAGGATTTTTAAAGACGAACTAATAAGTGACTGCCAGACAAGTAAAAGACCAACAAAGTTTTGTCGATTAGCTTTGTATCCACTTTAGGACTAAAATAGTACTTCAGTTCAGACCTTTTATAAATGTTTCCTCGTTTGATTTATTTTATTCTATTGGACAAAAATCCAGGGAGCAAAATTTAAAAGCAATTAAAACGAATTAAATTTTCAGTTGCGTCGCTCCCCGGCGACTGCCGTCGTCTTCAGACGTGCCCCGAGGTGCGGCTAAGATTTAAACCACCCTGCGTGCCTGACGCTGGACAGAACTCACTGATAAATGTAGAGATGTTTATCTGTTACCTTGGAACACATAACTGTTACTTGATTTTACCATAAAATATTAAAAATTGCTAAATAATTCCTAGCACGATTTTTTTTTGTGACACAATTTTAAAATTCGCAAAATAATCACTGCGCGAACTTCGAAAATAAATCGCTGGTTTTCTTCACTTTAAAAGAAGACTAAGCGTTGCTTTAGAAGTTAGTAGGTGTAGATATGAATCCACAATTTGGCAACCATCAAAATCACTATTCTATCGCTGCTATATTGGAATTGGAGCCTTTTGGTTTTGTTTGTAACTTAGAGACCATTAGTCAGTACCATGTCAGGCCTCCTCTCACAACGAGGAGGATAGGGTGTAGGACTTAGTCCACTACGCTAGCATTATGGGTTCTTGGACACAATATGCAGCGTCTGCTTACGAGCTCCAAACTTCATCTTACATTAGGTACTCGTATATCTACCAGAAATGACAAAATTAAATGTTATCGTTGTTCAAACACATCACGTTAAAGCAATTCCTTAAGATGCAAAGGAACGGGCCGCCCGCAGCCGAGTTACTTACTCGACTTGCCGGACTTACCCATTTCAAATTACAAAATCCCATCTTTGTACAAACGTAGCCAGCACTTGCTGTTTGAGTTCCGTCCGCTCTCGCACCGCCGCATCGTGGCTGGTGGATCACGGCATGAGCGATAGCGTTTATAAAATAATTTGTTACATAACTGAAGATTAAGATGGTAGATGACACGTGATCAACCAAGTTTATCAAATGACTATGACCAGACGGAGCGATAGTATACTAGGATATTCCAGGAAAAAATAAAAGTAGACTTGACTATTAAACTATTCAGATAGGTATAAAAGGCCAGAACATTTTTGGAACGCGTTAGTAGGTAAAATATCCTGACACTAAAAAAAGATATCTTGATGCAGCTTATGTTTTACACAGGAATTGCATAACAGCAGTTTCTGCCAAAAGCGACCTAAACGTCCATTAATTGCAAATATCCTTTTCATGTCATGATCGGGGTCTTAAACATGGACGACTAATTATTGCCTATTGCACTGACTCTGACTCTCATACGTATAATAAAAGCTGCAAGAAAAGTTTAGGTCCTGAGAGTTTTTTTTTCATGTAGCAAAATAAAATGCAGATACAGAATGATTTAGCATTTTTAAATCGCTGGTTCCGCATGACTTGTGTCCCTAACTAGATTATCTTAATGTATTTATATGCGGTCGGAGCTAATTTTCGGACAATTACAGAGGTCTGCAGGCGGACTCGGACTTATGTGGGTTGCGAGGTGAGTTACATAAACAATCGTTCAGGAAATAAACAGTTCGTTTGTGTAAGCATCCTTAAAGATACCTTTGATAAGATAAATAGGAGAGATGACTGTTAGTGTTATTTGTTCAAGGAGATTTCATACGTTGCGTTGGCAATTTGGTTTTAAAATTTTTGATAGACATCTAAGACGCTTAAGGCATCTGACTAAGGGAGGCCACCGCCACCCACACAACGCGCACTGAAGCAAAACATTTAAGAAGAAAGTCTTTCTTTCTTTCTTTCAGATTTATCGTCTCTTACGTTTCGTTTATCCTTAAAACATGTCTGTAACCTAATATTATCCCACTATATAATCCGGTTTCCTCTCACAATGAAAAGGATTTAGGCATAAGGTACCTATGTCTACGAGAGAGAACTCTGAGACGTGTAGATCTATTCACGATGATTTCTTTCACTTTTATAGCAGATGACATTTAATTTTGTACGCACATAACCTTGGACAAGTCATTGATGTATGTCTCAGGGATTCAAAACTGGATTCGATTGAATTCATCATATTTTAAAATGATAACCATCGCTTGGATCATCATCATGTATGCATGACGGTACACACATGAGAATGCATTATTCCTTCCTTCCTTTCAGCCCTTGGTAGTCCACTGCTGGACATCGCCTCCCCTAATCGACGCCACTCCACCCGGTCCTGGGCCCTCTGAATCCAACGATTTCTCTTCATTATTATTAGCATGTTATTATGTGCATATTCAATTGGTCATAACATTGTTTGCGTCACGATAAGTAAGCTCTATTGCTCATTCATAGTATTAAAAAAACATTAAAATAGATCAGCACTTCTGACATCAAGACATTTAAGTTTCCATTGCTCCCCAATTTGAACTACTTCCAGTTACTATAGCCTTAATAACCCTAACCTCCCAATTACAAACACAAGTGTTACCCCACTTAACCCCTTCTGGTGTGGACATTGAAAAATACACAGGCGGGTAAAACGCAGCTAATTTAAGGAGCCTACCTTATCTTTGTGTAAGTTCGACATCGGCCGTCATTTGTCTTCGTCAAGTTGCCCGGTGATCATTTATGCTACAGCACACCCTACCCTTTCTGTAGGGTTATACGGGAGGTAGTTTTACGGAGCGTGTTGGATTTGATAGCGGTCAAAAACGGTAAAATTAAGCGCTAACAACCCGCAACTAAATTATCGGGCAAAAAACGTGTGAATTTTCGAATTCATTGCCTAGTTATCATTATCGTCAGCTTCATATTTGTTTTAGTTGACCAATGTCTAGTCGAATGGCGACCACGTTTAGGCAAAAGGAGCACAGGCCGCCCTCCGACCAGGTGGACTGATGACCTGAAGAAGACAGCGGGAAACCGTTGGATTCAGAAGGCCCAAGACCGGGCGGAGTGGCGTCGATTAGGGGAGGCCCATGTCCAGCAGTGGACTACTAAGGGCTGAAAGGAAGGAAGGAAGGAATGTCTAGTCAGTTAGGTATAACTTGTCGTAATAAGCTGTCGCAATACGACACAACTTTTGTCGTCTTTCAAACACACAAACATTGCAAAATTTAAACAGTACCAGTAAAACCAGTTCTTTGAATGGAGCTTGTGACGTACCAACTTGAGACATATGGACACAATGGCATTGTCGTCCGATCAGCTTGTTTGCGAGTGACCAGTTTTGTCATCGAACGACATGGCAATTAGGACATAGCATTTTTAATCAAATCTCTACAATGGGCAGAGTGTGCATACTTATCTGATTTACACTTTTACAAAGGTTTTGGCACACTAAAATTCTAGAAGCCTGCACCTATATGTATTTTATCTATTTAAAGACAGACTCTTTTAGGTCAAAGAATCCAAGCTCCAACGTAATCGACTAGCACTTTCCTGAACCTTCGATCAGCGCATTCACAACACGATTTAAGCAGTCTATTCGCAATAAGTCAAGGTATTAACAAAAAGTTGATCCGAATATGACCCCGTATGTAAAAACCACTAACATCCACTACGTCACCTCTATTCCGAATGTCCGAAGGGTGCGTTTCGGGTGGCATGTGTGGCGCGACCGTGACTTTGTGCTTCGAGGAAATTGCGGATGTTTAAGAGTGTACAGTGACACCGCGGTTTACGAGTCAACGAGTGAGGGAATGGTCGGTGTCTTGTCTTGGCTTGGCTATACCGGGGTAAATCTTTAACACATAAGGTTTTCTTGAGGTCTTGAGGTCTTGAGATTAACTAGTATTAAGGGACTAGCGGTGATAGCCCATTGGCTAAGAATTCGACCTCTTAATCGAGGGGTCCGGGTTCGAATCCCAGTGGCACGCACCAATGACTGTGTAAAAAAGTAATGTGCGCTTTATAAAATTATATATCACCTGCTGTTTTGGTGAAGGAAAACATCGTGAGGAAACCTGCATGCCTGAGAGTTCAACAAAAATGTTCTCAAAGGCATGTGAAGTCCACCAAAGTGAATCCCTCTCATTGTGAGAGGAGACCCGACACTGTAGTGGGTCATTAATGGGTTACTGACAAGGGACTAGAGGTTTTAAAATGGAAAACCATTTTATTCAGCGGAAAAGCTGATATCTATTGCTCTACGGGCTTCACAATCCTAATACTATTATTAATGCGAAAAATTTTGAGGATGGATTTATGGATGGATGGATGGATGGATTAATGGATGATAACGTGCGCTCACCCATCCAGGTACTGACCGCGCCCGACGTTGCTTAACTTTTTCGATCGCTTGCGATCTACTCAAGTAGCGGTAGTACTCAATTAGCATTCCTTAATTTTTTCGAAAACATGAAATATACTCATACTTCCTTTGTTAATATTGTTATGCTATATACTATAACCAAAATCTCTATCTACATCTCTGTATCTACTTATAAACTAAATCCTCCTCTATAATTGGTTTATCGGCATTATTTGCATACGTCCACCTCCTACGTTTGTTTTTCGGATCTTGGGCGCCCGAACAATAACTTGGTCAAGATGTTTCGAGCAGTTAATTTAGTTTGCTTTGATAAGGGTCGCTATCGACTCGACCTCGACTCAGGTAGGTGGTCAGTTAACTGGGACAAAATATAAACTTCGTACAGTTTGTTATTATATATCTAGAATTGCTTTGTACGTTTTGACTTTAAAATTATAAGACGTAATCAATCAGTGTTTCCTTACTTGCGATATAAAGACGAAAACCGATGTAAGTTATATAATTCTTCTTTGATTAAAAAACACCATTTTAAAGTTACATTATCTCTGATTCTAACTGCCTACACACGCAAGCTCTAACTGCCTAGTATATCTTCTACTTATGAGTGTAACATTTCCACCGTGCTGATTCGTATGAGTCATCAACAAACAAGACATTGGCACAGACCTCAAAAGTGATTTTTTTTAATTGTTTCGATTTTTTAGTCACTCAGCCTCCTTCATTTTTATTTAACACAATTTTAAAAAATTAGAAAACAATAAAATTCCTAAATATAAGAAACTTATTTTTTGAAGTAAGTTAAAAATGGCATCGTAAGTAAAAGTAGGTAGTGAAGAATAAACATAAATAAATTCAACAATTTATATTGTTCTTAATACATCGTGAACACACTTAGGGTAAGGAGGGGGAATGGCGTTCACTTAACGAAAACATGGTGTATTTTTTTAATTATATATTTTAAATCAAAATTAAGAAAAGTAACAAAGTCTTTAACTCTCGAGTAATCAACAATTTAACAACAAAAGCATATATCTTTGATCTACTAGTAGTAGGAAAACATTTAAAAAAAAACATGTTTGAGCGGCATTGCCCCTGACTATGGGTAATGCCGCTCGGGGTACGGGGCAATGACGCTCAAACATGTTTTTTGGAATATAACTAATATTATAAGTTTTAATTAGAGATACAGTAATGAGATCAACGTTATAAAATAAAAGTAAAGTCTACAAACACAAATTATTATCAATTATCCCCCATTTGTACGAAAGATCAGCCTTTTTCAATTTAACAAATATGGTAAAATTTTCAAACTTAAAATCAACAATCAAAATAACTTCGATTAACGTAGTATTATAAAATAATAATTATTGTAAGAGGTAGGACGAATTAGAAAATGCTATAAATTATTTTTGGACACACAGATCACAGATAAATCCATCTGGCGAATCCCACCCTGAACATACAGCATGGGCGTGGGCCTGTGGAGACTGTGGAGTCCGCAGATGGTGCAACGATACCACAACTCGTTATTTTTTCCAAATTCTTCGCAAATAATGCATTTGTTATAATTTTTATTCGTTTCGTCATCGCTATCATCGTCGCAAAGGTGCTCTTCATCTTCACTATCTGAAGAACTGGACAGGAAAATTTGTCTCTTGTATGATTTTTGTTTCTTCTCTCTTGTAACTTCTCTTTGGCAACTTTTTTTCCCGTATTATTCCTGGCATATCTACAACAATAAAAAAAAATTTCAGTAAGGGGTAATGGCGCTCAAATGAGCGGTATAACCCCAAACGGCCATTTTGCGATTGATTTGAAATAGTAATAAAAATATGCACGTAATGTGTTGAAAATTGACTATATTCTCAAAATAGAATAGTTTCACTATCAGAAAAGTTAAATTAATAATTAAATAAGCATTAAAGTTTAAGACTTACCGACAAAAAACACCAAACGTAAAATTACATCAGCGCGGCCGCAAACGAAGTAACGCACTTCACTGTCAGATGACGCGGGCTGACTGTCCGTTTGTATCGCCGCCCGTTAGTGGCCCCCTTCCCCCGCGCCTTCATGCTACCTGGCGTGTTTCTATGTTCCATTTTGATAGATTTACAGAGGTGAGCGCCATTACCCACTGAGCGTCATTCCCCCTCCTTACCCTACACAAACTCTACTCATCACAAAACTAAGTGTTACGTCACTCACGATACTTTTCTCCAACCCAGAACTACGATATCAAGCGAGCCTTCGCAATAAATAATTATAAATTCCTCGTCAGTGGAGGAACAATGAAGTTAATCCATCAGGCGTCGCGGAGATAAGATGAGGCCCGCATTCAACCGCGCCTTCGACCCACCCGCCAACAACTACCGAGAATCTAGAGAGACATGACTCATTAAAAAAAGTTACATCTAGTAGGTAGTAAGCGATGATAGCCCAGTGGCATAGAATTAAGCGGTGATAGCCCAGTGGCATAGAATTCGACCTCGAATCGAGGGGTCCGGGTTCGAATCCCAGTGCAGTCTCACACGACATCAAAAAAGTATGAAATAAAATTTGTTACATTCTTTAGGCTTACTATTTTTAGGGTTGGTGTTTTTGTATCAAGTATTTTGTTTCTAAAGTATTTAAGATAAAATTTGTCATCAACATCACCTGGCTTAGGTTGTAGACACAGCGCATTTTAGATATGTTGCAAATTAGTAGTTCATTTATAGCTTTGCCTGTCCAGTACGTAGACATAACAGTTTAACAGTAGGTTTGAGTCACATGCGACTCACGAACAGCGAAGGGGTTAATTTTCTTCTATAAAGTGTCTAACTAATACACTTGTTAGTTCCACCAGAGACAAAACAACTTAGGCATAAACCGCACGATTCACCCCTACGTCATCACTCGCTATGTCCAGTCGCCACCCTTTTCAGATTGTGACGTCTCCTGGGCTCTCTCCACCTGGGTTCTGTATGAATATTAATTCGACCATATCTTGACCCCTGTCCGAAGGGCGTCTTGACGTATGAATTTCTTAGCGAATAATTAATGGTCCGCTATTCCATTTGTTTGCAGTGACGTAAGGGTTGAGGTTTGCCTTTGATAGATAAGGGCCGTGAGGGTGGTTTTGTGACTTCTTTAATTATACGTTATTATGGTTCTGTATCATATTCATTAGAATATGAGTAACTGTTAAAATCTTTAGTAGTAAATAGGAATAATTTAATGGACCATCTATTCTGATTTTCCTTTATGTGTGTTATAATGAAAAGAATTTACTGTAACTTCAAATAGAAATAAAGATCGTTTCGTAAATCATTTATTAGTGTGTACCTGTTCATGAAAATAAAGCTCTATCTGTTTCGAATAAAGTATCCACAACCAATCGTAAAATGACTGTCCTACACAGGTAGACTACACAACTACAGAGTTGTAAGAAACAATATAACAACAGTTGAAACAAACAGTTATGAAAAAATATATCATGCCACTTGATACTCGTATTTAAGACTAGTTTTAATTGCCATGTATATCTTAAGTTGAAACAGGGCTAAATGCTACCTACGGGGAATAGGGTTGTCCTCGGAGTCGATTGAGAAACACACTGGGATTCGAACCCGGACCCCTCAATTCGAGGTCGAATTCTAAGCCACTGGGCTATCACCGCTTCTGCCCTTGATGGCCCAAAAATACGTATAATTCCTACAATTTCTTGTATTTTGATCGGGGTGGTGAGAGGTGATCCGCCATAAGGTCGGATGTCCTCCCCTCCTTCCTTCCTTTCAGCCCTTGATAGTCCACTGCTGGACATGAGCCTCCCCTAATCGACGCCACTCCACCCGGTCCTGGGCCCTCTGGTTCCCCGCTCCCTTCTTCAGGTCATCACTCTACCTGGCAGGAGGGCGGCCTGTGCTCCTTTTGCCGAAACGTGGATTGAGAATAGTGCAAACATAACTAATATTGCAATATATGTTACATTAATGACGGCGGTCTAGGTACTCGGTCAAAGTTCGCCTATTCCCTCAATAACTCACCTCCTCATAGGAGTGTCGAAAGATACCCTCAACTAGTAAACTTATTTGCATAGATATCCTTACGAACGTAGGTACTTCAAACATTCCGAATTTATTAAGCAATTCGGGAAATCTACCCACATTTCTCCCCGTCGTGTTATTCCAGGGCCCGGAGCCCTTAGACAAGGATTTCTGATATATTATTCGATAGCCATCACGCTCGGTCAGTTCATACAAATATTGTTTTAATTGATAAACCCTTCTTACTGTAAGGGATCGAGCACATTGTAAGGAAATTAGATAGATTTTTTTTTTTTAATTCAATGACTTTGTCACATAGTGAATGCCGTTATAGCAAGTGAAATTTAATTTATAAAACACAAAAAAAAGCAAAGTCATCATAGGTGTGCATCACAGAGAGCCACTGTGCTATCACTGTTGCTGCTCTATGAATATTATTATTTCCATACCTGAAAACATGAATTTAATTTAGTTGCATTATATTTAGTTTATATTTACGTTGATTTGATTTTCAAATAATATAAAATTGATAATAAAATTAATATTATAAACAACGGCTTATTCAATGCGCACGTCCCCTAACCACAATCGACTTTCGGTCAAGCGAACACAACTAATTAGTCAAATACCTTAATTGGACTGTTAGTTTGCAGAAATAATATTTGTAACAACCGAGAGAATGAGATAACGTGGATATAGGTGCTCGTAGATATCCGTATTGTGATGTCTACCTAATTAATGTTCTAATTCCAATCAAAATTTATGTAACTGTTATATTTACGTGACAGAAAATGATGAAATCCGTAGACTGATTGTTTCTAATATAGGTACTTTTCTCATATGGCTACCTATAGCTAGTGGCTGATATTTTTTTTTAAATAAATTTGTAAATTTTAATATCACCTGCTATAACGGGGAAGGAAAACATCGTGAGAAAACCTGCAAATCTTGAAGTCTACCAACCCGCATTTTTCCCCTGTAGGATTAGTATATAATATTTGTAGGATTTTTTGATTACAAACATAGTTTTCTTATACAGCTTGTAGCTACATATATTTAGGTAGATGAGTGAGGGCGACAGCGTGGTGTACCGTGGTCGTGACGGACATCGCGCCGCGGTCACGCGTTGAACGAGTTCCATAATTGTTCCTGTTAGTTATCTTTATTTTAATATGAATAGTTGTGTTAAATTAATAGAGGTGAGACAAAAACTACAGAACACGTGTAGTTTTAATCAAAATTGTATTTCGTGAAATTTTTTTATACACCTGCATCGTTTATGTGTCTCACGTTTATTCTGTCTTTGCTTAAATGTGTTTCTTTAACTTTACGTTTTACCCCACTTTTTAATTATATAATAATATACTAAAACTTCGATAGATAGGTACTTAAAAAATTAGAAACTAATTTAATACAACGAACAATGAAACAAATGAAAATTCCTTTAACAAATTAATTCTGGTCTTATTAAAACTCCAAAAAATATTGTTAATACTTACTGACTGAAAATGATTAATCTTTTAAAATTCAATTTATTTTCTATTATATTTTAATTTCACCTCATTAAAATCCCTAAAAATGTTGGTTTTACTTATTTACTGACTGAATGAATGATCGTTTTAAATAATAAAATATCTTATTAATACCTAGTAGTTATAATTCGGGGTTTAATACCGTTTTTGTCCCAGGTACCAACATACATTTCACATTACCATGCAAAACTTACATCAAAGATAATCCACCCCATTCAAACATCGTTCCAAACACTCTCGAACTAACAATAGATCCAAATTCGAAATATATGTCGCCGTTCCATCTACTTCCGGTCGAGTTTGAATATCCGTCCAAGTTGGACATCCGGCGGAAGCGGTCGCAGCCAACATGGCGGTCTTTATCTGAAGAATTAACCGGTGATAGTTATTCAAATGCGCTCGGCCAAGGATGGACTCGATAAAGTGCCCTAGATATACAGGTAGGTAATACATTGAGAGATATAAATGTCTTCGGTCGATATAATTGCCCGTATCTGTGCGTCGAGTATGAACTTACGCAGTTACGAGTAGTAATCGTATCGAGCCATAAGTATGGGAAGATGTTAAGACAGACTGTCATATATTATGACATGCTAATGACTGACGTTTACTATACAAATAGTTTGATCATAGTGTTCATGGTCAAGGCACTGTTTGATTAAAAAATAAATAACGCTACATAGCCCACAGACAAAGAAATTTAAACTCATAATTCAAATCTCAGCGCTGCTGGGAATTGAACCCAGCATCCTCCGCGAAGTCAGACGAAAAACACTTTTGGGGTGTTATTACCGTCACCCCCCTAATGTTTCACGAAGCATTATTTTACCCACGTATCTATAACAACATAACATGCCACATTCAAGCATCTCACGTATCTGTAACAGAATAACATGTCACATAATATCGGTTGGCTTTTTCTACTTAACCTTTGTAACACTACAAACACAGGCAAAAGACAGGACTAAAGGTACGGATTTCCTTTGGAATTTATAATATTCGAACACTGAATACCTATTTAACACACGGACACTTCACGACTCACCTGTGCCATCAATACACGCAGGCATCCTTACGATTCCACAAGTTTTATAATGGGTGCATAAATACGAATTTCTAAGAAGTAAATAGTAGCGATAGCATAGAATAACATTTGCATATTTATTCGTTTTACACGTGAAAAGTTTATTTGTTTAATGTACATATTTAATGGTAAAAATTACGTACGTACCTACCTATATTTTCATGTGGTAATTAATTGTAAAACTCATAATCATAATATGAATAACAAAATTGATGCCATTATTTTCGGTGTGAAATGTTTTAATTTTCTAATATTACTCTGTAATATTATATGGTGCGTGGATTTAAGAAGAACTAGAAAATAGAACTAAATAGAAACGATCGAAACGAACGGAAACATACTTTACTGATTTTTTGTTCCAAATCAATTATAATCAAGATAATTTATTTGTGATTATGATTTATGATTGATTTTGAACCAAAAGAACATGAACCAACCTTTTACTACAATTATATAATACGATACACTTGTACGTATAATGTGAATATTCAGGCTACCTAAGTCCGGAAAAAGGCCAAAGAATACCATGAACCGATTACAAATTAAAAATGAATAACCAATTTCACCTAAACCGTATAAATAAACGTTTAACATTTTATTTTCTTCCCTAATAGCCTTTGGTCTTCGTTTCTCACAAGCGACCATTCGTGTCGGACGTTTAGCATTAAATATATGTTTTAGCAGCTTATAAAGATTGCGTCCGCGATGGGCGCCGCACGCCGCACGAACCACTTGTATCGCCGAGACACTGGACCTTGGACCAGGAGTACAAAGTGAAGATGTAGCAAGTTTTTCAATAAGTGTAAAGGATATAATTTTATTTCACTAGCACGTACCAAAGTGGCGCATGCTATAAAATATACAAGTTATACATTGTGCGTACGTACATCTAAACTTACCTAGTTTTTTAATAAGGTTAATAGTCAGAATTTTGTTTAACTAGCACGTGCACGAAACATAATGACGTTACAATGAATGAGTCTATCAATCCATCCTGAAGATTTTTGTAGTTCACTAGTTCAGATTCAGTTCAGTGCAGTTCAGTTCAGATTTAATTTTCTACGAATTATTTTGAAAGAAAGTTAGTAATAAAATTAAAAGCTGATTTAATTTTGTGCTGTTAACGAAAGATAAATGTGAAAACAGATTTAAAACTAAAACTCCTGGCGCAAGTGGCAACACACACGGGCGTGTGTGAGCGCGATGGCGCGGCGTGACTCGCGCGAGGAATGTTTATTGCGGCCCAGTGGCACGGCAATTACTTGACCAATGCTTTACTGATTATTAAATTAATTTTAAGAAGAGACAGTCAGTGACAAGATTAATTGATGATTTAATTTTGTATTGCAAACCAAAGATATTTAGGAGTTAAAATAACGAAAGATAAATGTGAAAACAGATTTAAAAATAAAACTCCCGGTGCAAGTGGCAACACACACGGGCGTGTGTGAGCGTGATGGCGCAGCGTGACTCGCGCGAGGAATGTTTATTGCGGCCCGGTGGCACGGCAATTACTTGACCAATGCTTTACTGATTATTAAATTAATTTTAAGAAGAGACAGTCAGTGACAAGATTAATTGATGATTTAATTTTGTGTTGCAAACCAAAGATATTTAGGAGTTAAAATAACGAAAGATAAATGTGAAAACAGATTTAAAAATAAAACTCCCGATGCAAGTGGCAACACACACGGGCGTGTGTGAGCGTGATGGCGCAGCGTGACTCGCGCGAGGAATGTTTATTGCGGCCCGGTGGCACGGCAATTACTTGACCAATGCTTTACTGATTATTAAATTAATTTACGAAGAGACAGTCAGTGACAAGATTAATTGATGATTTAATTTTGTATTGCAAACCAAAGATATTAAGGAGTTAAAAGAGGGAAGATTATCACTACAATTGCACACAAAGGTATTTACGGGATATTTACCGCGATTCATGTCGTTTTCGAGATTTCGGCGCATTTACATGCACCAACAATGCACAAACATCGAAAATAACATGAATCGCGGTAAATACAAATGTAGTGTACACCCGCGAAAGTTTAAAGCAGTTCTGTAAAAAACAGACGAATTTTATATTTCTGTTTTAGTAGGCGAATAAACAGGAAACTATTTTCGAAATTACTATTTTGAGAAATTAATCTCTAAAACCTATTTATACAAGAGTAATTTCAAATTTTTAAATTCTTTTTAAAACTTAGATTAGTATTCAATTTGTAATTAACAAAACAACATTCGGTGGAACCGCGGCAGACTATAATTTATTTACTTATTGTTTTGGTTGAGGAGGTATTGAGGAGCGCTAGCGACAAAAATGAGAATTTACAGAATCCCTCAAGTTCACTAAGAACATATATATCCGAATTTCTTTCCGACAATATCAAAAATGTAGTAGTTCGTGATTCGATGGACAACTTAACATCGCATTATCAGCATTGCTTAACAAAAACAATATTAAAACACAGTTTATCGGCCAATTCTTTAACCGTTTCACTACAAACCGGGCCTTGTCTCGGCGCTGTGATAGATACATCCCTACCCTTCGGTTTAACACTTTAATGCGGTGCACACAATCAGATATTTGTTTTAAATTATGGTAATAAAATGTCTGTGAGAGTCACGAGCGGCGCGCGTGCGCTCCGACGCGAATTGGATCGGGATCGGGATCTACGAAATTACGCTATATGACGGATTTGAATTTAAATAGACGTGGAACGTTAGCTTTTTAATTTTCTGATGTTTGGGCTCTTTGTCTTATAGATGTTTGAAGCTTTGAAAAAAAGGTGAAAATTAGTTGGAGAAAGGTAACCTACAAAAAATATACAGGCGAAATCAGAACCTCCTCCTTTTTTAAAGTTGGTTAATAAAAGGAGAATGTTTGATTATTTATTACTAGGCACATGTGGAACTTGGTTTGGTATGGACCCACCACCCTCCCTTATCTCCTGACAGATACTAGTACATAGTTCACAACTTACCTATTCCAATAGCACACATAAGTCTGCCCCAAAACAGAGCATCATTAGGTGATGGGAACTCTACAAAGGTTGGTTTTCAAGTCAAATAGGCGAACTTAATACTCAAGCATTCTGTTATCCAAAGTAGGTGAATAATATAGGGTATTCTCATAATTTACGCGCCATATTATAAACAGTAACGAAATAATCTCAAGGAAATAGAGCGTAGAGCCTCCGAAGGTCCGAAAGCGATAAATCTTGCGATCGCAGCATCCTCCCAGATAATGTATTTCTGTTCGGACCTCACTTACTTTGGCAATTTGAGGGAACCTTTGTGCCCTCTAAGATATCTCCGCAGACAATTGTACTGGCCTATTGCTTTGTATGTGGAATTTCAGGAGCTGTTGCAGTGTGATTCGGGAAAATTGAGTGTGACAAAAACTTGATAATTTTCAGATATTGACACGAATCTCTCCTCTACAATATAGTAATACTAATTACTTCGACCTAAGATTATGGCCAAAATCAAAACTGAATGACTACGCGGTGTGTGTTCATAATATAAAACCAGATTCTTTCATAAGCCTCTGCGCATCTACATAGTTCATATTCTCCAATTAATTTTAATTAAAAATCTGAAATACTACTAGTGGTTATGGGCCTTTATTTAAACAGAAACCCTAAACTCACACTTGAAATACAATAATTTATTCACTTGTCTATACGTAGCTACGTCCTTGTAAAACTAACTACACTATCTTTTGTAAGTTACTCGTATACTTTCTAATTTTATTGTTTAAATATCATGAAGACACCAACTTTTTCAAAATTATTCTTATCATAAAATTTACACACTACTACTAACTAAGAAGTCGTTTCTTAAAAGTGTAATGCAAGATTTTTACGTATTTATTCTAACTACTATTTAAATTCACTGAAATCACCCATTTCAAAAACGCGTAATACCAACTCTGTACAATTCCCAAAACGAAGTTATCGTTTGAAGCGCGTGATGTATCCCCGTCTTCAGGAAGGGCTAAGGTCTGGCCCATTTACAAATCACAAACACTGACCACCCCCGCCCTCCCCCACAATTATACAACCCTTCTGTTCACCTTGCGTTACACTTGAAATATGGCTGGATTTGGACACCCTCCGTCTTGGATTGGGAATGTATTGTTCGAGATGGATTCGGGACGCAATTATATTTAATGAATGTGTGGAAACTATTGGAGTGGTTACTGTGAAGTGAATTTGGACGAAGATTAATGTTTAATGTGTATAAATGTTGAAATATTAAAATTCGGTTTGGTTTTAAAAATTAGAGCAAGGATTTATATTTAACTAGCTTCATCCACGTAAACCTAAAATTCTGACCTAGAGATGTAAATCCGGGTACAATCTATCTGTGTACAAAATTTCATTGTTCAGCTGTTTTTTCGTGAAAGAGTATTAAATATCATTCCATCCATCTATCTTCACAAACTTTCAACTTTATGATAGTAAGTAGGATTAATAAATAGTGGTAGGATAACACCTGATGTAACGGAAAGAAAAACTTAGAAGCAACAACATAAACGTGAACACCTGAGAGTCTTCCATCATGTTCTCAAAGGCATATGAAGGTCATAAACGATGGGCTTATACCTATCTTTATCATTCTCAGAGAAGACATAATTCCGCAGTGGGTCACGTGGCAAACATTTTTTCAATAACTACAAAGACAGTCTTACGGCGATTTATATGGACGGCGGTACACCCCAGAAAAGTTACCAGTGAAACTTCTTAAACAAATCATAAAGCACACATCATAACACTAAAACGCCTACGTACATCCGCACCCAACTCAAAACAAATCCCGCTAATCTCCAACAAACTATAATCGCGTCGAATCGATACATCGGGTGTCTGCGGATTGCGGAATCGAATAGAATATATTAATACGTGAGGACGGATCAAGTTAGTTCGGATGTCTGCCGCACTAAATCAGTGCAACAATGCGCCTCTGGATGCTCTGATTCGCTTGTAGGAGACTGTTGGGGTTGTGTGGATATGTAGTTTATTTTTTTGCACAGACTATTTTATAATTATGAAAAATAATTAAAAAGAAAAGAAAAGATAAAGAAAACGGCACAAAAAAAGCTCTCCTTTAAAGCCGGCAACGCACTGGCGACTTCCCTGGTGTTGCACGTGTCGGTAGGCGACGATGACCACTTACCGTCAGGTGGCTCGTCTGTCTGTTTGCTTGTACTACTTATAAAAAAAGAAAAAGAAAAAATGAAAGGAAAAGAGAGACCAAATTAAAAAAAAACTATATAATTATATATTGTACATAAATGTACACATTACCGTGTGACAAAAAAAGGGTATATGGACAAATTTTACTATCAAACTCGTAGCATGCAATTGTGATACGGCAGCACCGCATATAATTGGATAAAAATATACATTTATAATAATAATTATCACCTGCTGTAACGACGAATGAAAACATCGTGAGAAAACTTGCATGCTTGAGAGTGCTCCGTAATTTTTTCAAAGTCATTTGAATACCATTAACCCGTAGTGCGTGGTGAACTAAGGTGAGAGACGACCCGACCCTGCAGTGGGTCACTAATGGGTCATAGAGATGAAAGTGTCGTATCCACACAACGACAGCGGCGGACAGTCGCGGACAGACATCGTCCGCTTGGATCGGCTTATCGCTCTGCGCTCCTTGCAGCCTCATTCCGACACTGTTATACATAGTACATTCTGTACGTACAGTGTACACCCATGCGTTTTAGGTGTTATTGTTTCTTGGTTCATAGGTATAACCATTAAATTGAAAATTTAAAAAACCCCCGACACAATGACGACTATTTTCATTGAATATAATTATTATTTTGTAATGTGCACGTGATGCGCTCATTTGAGACCCTACTCGATTATATTTACAGACATTCGGTTATTCTTCCCCACTTTCACCCCACACAATTTTTAAACGACTCAACCGATTTTCATCAAACATGTCTAAGAACACTCGCCAGTAACTCACCTTTCATACAAAAAAAAACTAAATTGAAATCGCTTCATCCGTTCGCGAGCTACGGTGCCACGACCGAATCACAGACAGACAGACACGTCAAACTAATAACACCCCTTCTTTTGCGTCGGGGGTTAATATATAGAATATGAAATATCTGAAATCTGAAATAGTATGCAATCCCTGAAAAATACTCTCGATTTCCATCAAAATTTATGTTTTGTCTAATTTATGTTTTTTTTTTTAATTTTGGCCACATACTGGGCCACAGAATACGTGCAATCGGGCAAAGCGCAGACATCCTTTACCAATTTCTTTAACATTCTGAAACTCCATCCAACCTATCCTGTAGAAATAGTTCTTCAGTTTCTGTAAGCGCTGTCTATGTGTGAAGAGCTTCTCCATATGAAATGTGCACAACGTTTCAGAATATTTTGGTGTATGTATGAACTTGGAGCAAGAATGACAGCGTATGAAGCACGAAATATACACAGCATGAATACGTCACCAGTACCAACTCAATCAGCATTTGCATGAACATCACCAAGATGACAACCAACCAACCTTCTACTTTATATTTATACGTCATCCGTCCCGCGCCCCATTATAGACGGTCACCCCTTGTCTTAAAGACGCTGGTCCTCCACAGTACAATCGGTTCCATCGACATTCAAGTAATATGTTTCGCATGTCGTTGTACTAGATACTGTCTCTTCATATAAATCAATATGACACAGGGTACTATTTGTAGAATCGACATTTTCTAGCGAACGCTTTGCATATGCCCTACCAAGTCGGATTTACGTCTATTGTTACAGCTACAGTCTTTATTGACTCAGCTACAAGGTTCAGATTCATTCGGCATTTTGTTGGTGGGTTATGAGTTTTGTGTTGTTATAATACAGCGTGTTTTATCTAAATCGGTCAGTTGCCATCGTGTGGGGGCCGGTGGTGTTGTAAATCAGAATATGTATCTGTCGCCGACAAATACAATGTTACGGTGTTTCGATAATTGTCCGGATCGTGCTTGACCTGATAAAGGGTTACTCGATGAGACTTGATGGTACGAGTAACTTATGGGCGAATGAGTTGTGATAGTTACGGGATAATTAACAATGAAGGTATTCGTAATATTATATGTAACACTTCAAATTTTCATTCACTTCACTTCACATTTTCATTCAACTAGCTTAGAAGTTAGAAGGCACAAATAGAAAACCATGAAAATACCGTTTTGATGGAATGGAATGAAGGGAATTCATTTAATTATCTTACTACAGATTCACTAATAAAGGGTAGGCTTACTTCGGTTTTAGTTGGAACCAAAGAAATGATGAATTTTATATTTGGGTATAGGTTTTTTTATGTGGGGAACACATGGAACAAGGGTAGGTCCTCTATCTTAGTGCCAATTTTCGTTTGTGGCCAGCCTTGGTGTTTAATATTATTATAAAAATCATAGGTCTTCACTATCCATCTATTAGCTCGGAAAAAGAGAAAATCTGCAAGACGAAGTATTAGTAGAAATAACTACTCCACTAAGGTCCTGGGCCTTTTGAATTTAACATCTTCCTCATGTCTTCAGGTCACCGGGCGATTTGATCGGAGAAAAGCGTGTGGCCTTCATTGATAGGTACGAAACTCTGAAACATTCAGAGCACTTCTTATTTTCTTCTAACAACTGCAACTTATGGTACAGTTGGTTTAGTTTTGCGCAATCTATTAAAAGTTTTAATTTTCCCTGCAACATATAGTAAAAATACCTACGATATGTCATAATAGACCAATCTACAATCCGGCTTACGACCACGCCTACTAAATGACAATAATTACACCGAACACACACACACCATATACATACAGGAGAATGGTACCCACACATGCGTTTTGTGGCTCGATCGCCATTTTAATGTGACCTCCATTTTGTTTTAGAATGGTGAGCTTGACAGCTTCAAATATATTGGCTCGGAATGTGATATAAAATGGATATGGGACAACTCGTGACAATTGTTTTTGTTGTATCAAGATCTCAGCACTGGAACGGTTTAATTACATCGTGCCATTTGGATAATGACGTCATAGTTTAGTTAGGCTATACTAAAAGGTGAAAATGTTAAATTAGATGTTTATATGCTAGCTCTGACAACCAATGGGGAAGAGAGGTATTCGAATGGCAACCTCTCTCTCCTTTGCCTAGACGTCTAGGCAACCAGTTGGACTGACGACCTGAAGAAGACGGCGGGAAACCGTTGGATTCAGAGGGCCCAACCAAAGAGCGAAGTGGCGTCGATTAGAAGAGGTTCATGTCTAGTACTGAATTATAATGGAGGGGAAGGAAGGAAGCTACTTCAAGCTACTCCAAAGATAATTATTGACAGGATAGCAGATCAAGCAACAAAATTTGTATCCGGTTTCAAGTGAAACTTATAAAGGTTATGTAATTGTGCAACTGCCTAAGAACAAAGCGGTCTACTGATTTCAGACATAATTTAAAGTAATAGTAAACTTTAATTAAAAAAAGCTACATAAAAATACATGTTTTGAAACTTAAATTGGAACCCGAGCTTCGCAAACTTTGACCGATTGACTAAAGCAGGGTAAAAACGTAATTATACACACGAATAAGCATGAATCAGGAAACATTTGAATACTGTATTACATACATTTGCATTCCACAAAAGATCTTATAAACCATCTTATAATCGCAGGAAAATGGACCTTAAGTTAAATAGAAGCGTCTGGAAATGGATTGACAAGGAACAATGCAAAAGCTTTTTTCTGTTCAAGCAGAAGATGAGCTCAAAGCGGCATTGTTGCGAATATTCCCATTGAAATTTGAACTCTGTTTTGAACGTATTAGAGTTGTTTTTCATTTGATGCGATTATTCTGTTAGCAGCACTAGTGATGTGCATTTGCCGTGGGAAGATGGAAGTTTGGATTCTCAAAGTGAGGGCGTGAACTGATGGACGGATACAAAGAAATAGTTCCTAAATGTTCTTTATTGTTGCGTTCAATAAATAATAAGAATTCGGCTTGAAGCATGAAGCTTCGCAGCTTTTAGATCGCAAGCAACAAGATTTAGTAGCTTCAGGCATACATGTGAATTAAATCATCCCACATTAAGCCAGGATGGTGGACTAAGGGCTACATCCTTCTTATTTTGAAACCTCGACCTGATACGTGTGTCATACGATGATAGTGGGAAGAGATTCGATTTCTACGGTGAGACATAGAAATGTTTTTTTTATAGTGATTGAGTTTCAAAACGGCATGCAGTCCATCTGATGTTAAGAGGACATTGCAGCTTTTGGACGCCCGCATCCAACCTCAAATAGAGAAGAAATCCTATCTGAGGTTGTATCGGGTCCTTTGCTATTCATGACAACTGAGATATTCGCCTCATATAAAGTATCCACGGCAACCGTATCGATCTTCCCATCTTTTACGACGGGTTAGGAAGCTGGTGGTAACACCCAATGGCTCTTCCACCCAATATGGCAATTAACGAAATTAACAACGAGTGTTTTTACGTTACTCTTAGTAGTTTCAAAGCATCAGTCCTAACAATTTCATTACAAGATCATCTCAACACCAAAACAAGACGATCGACAACAAACGTAACTCCAATTAACATCGTATATCCGATAACAATTCGGAACATCCAGATAATCTCCGGAACAATACTCTAATAATGATAGTTTGACATTTCTGACAGGTCTGACGTCTTATTAACGGGTAACGCGTGACGTAAACGAGGTGTCTTTTGTTTTGAGTCGATCTTGAGATTATGGACTGTTGGTTTGAACATCGGTTTCTTCAGTTGGTTTAGGTTTGGAATTCGTCTTTTTTTTAATTTATGTCTTTTTCTTTTTTTCTTGACAGCCCTTTTGCAACTCACTGTTCAGTTGTCATCTTTGTGCTAGACGTGATCACCTTTCCAGAACCTTTCTTCCGCATCGGTTATTAGTCCTTCGGAGGACGGGGCGTAGCTAAAATAACTTTTATACAGTTATGAAATTATACAGAAAATAACCTTTAGAAAAATTTCAAAAGTTGAATGGAAATACGTGAGGAAAAAAATATCTCGTGTTGTAATTAGACTTATTTCCTAAGACGAATTAGACCTTACAATATGTTCTTTGCCTAGGTGTAGGCATAATAAATGGATTGCAGAAAAAGAAAGTTCTAGTAAGATTCAAATATCTTTTATATAAATTTTGCTCCGAAAATGATTGATACTAAAAGTTTAATGTGAAAAAAGTTTTAATTTTTTCTGTCGTATTATAGGGGTATTGTAAGTCAATTACCGGACAAAGCATAAAATAGTTCTTTCTCGAATAAGACACATTTTTGGTAAAACGTGCATAGCTGCGCCATCTAGCGGCGAGTAGCGGACCACTTTGAAGAAATTTTAAGAAAATCTGTCTATTTTGCAATGTTATAATAATTATAATTTTGCTTTTAGTTATTTTAACTTAAATTAATAGAAAAGAAAATGATTAATTACTTGGATATTAAATCTTCATACAATTTTTGATGCGTTTGAAACTCAAAGGTTAGAATTATTGTTGTGAACTGTTTAAGAACATTAAGAAATGTAAATGTATTGAATACCATTTTGCAATTAAATATTTTTATGAGTAATAATTATGAGTAACTGGGATATTGTAATAGTGTTTACATAGAGTCGGAAATTTTCAAAAGTCGTAAAGTTGTTCCTTGGTTACTTCCCCAGCATCCTCTACCAGAGTCTACCACAATGGAGCAGCGTGGATTTTGTGATGAAATAATAATAATATGCCCTAAGACATGTTTATACCTATATTATAATGTAAGACCTATATTTTATGCATATAAAATAGGAATAATACAAGGGGACAAGAACAAAAACCAGCTACATAATTATAATTGAACAATAAGAACACATCTAGCAAAATTTGGAATCAACGATGAATTATAGGAATATGGAAAAAATACATCATTTTAATTGTATTTCTATACTAATAGTAAAAAGTTAAAATGATGTATATTGATGAACAAAATGATTTTAATGCAAATAACAAATAATGATTTTTTGAAAAGCAAGATGTCTAAGAAATATGGATATTTAAAGGAATATGGATATTTAAGACTCTTAACCTGACAATGAAATTAGAAGACGAAATATTATTATTGTGATGAAGCCATGCGTTACGTCACCGCGTACACGCGCTAAATGTATTCCGATTGCTTCTAATTTCCGAATGAGACTCGTAATAGAGGCTGATGTAATTAGGGCTATTAAAACTTTAACGTAAAGTATGTCATGTGGTCCTTCCTGCGGCGAAATAAGACTCAACAAATGATTTTTAAAGGTGTAAAAATTACGAGTAAGTGTTCTTGTCGGTAACCCATTAGTGACCATTGCATTGTCGGGTCTCCTCTCACAATGAGAAGGATGTAGGCCTTAGTCCACCACGCTGGCCTAGTGCGGGTTGGTGGACTTCATATGCATTTGAAAACTTTTTTTTTCTGAACTCTCAGGCTTCCTCACGATGTTTTCCTTCACCGTAACAGCAGATGATATTTAATTTCTAGGTTCTTGTCGGTAGGTAACCCATTAGTGACCATTGCATTGTCGGGTCTCCTCTCACAACGAGAAATATCTCATGGTCATGCAGTCCATGTACTGCAACTGTATGATTGTTAGTTTGGATATTAAAAAATAATTTTCATAAGCCGCTCTTAAAAAAGCGGTGATAGCCCAGTGGCTTAGAATTCGACCTCGAATCGAGGGGTCCGGTTTCAAATCCCAGTGGCACGCACCAATGACTTTGTAAAAAGTTATGTGCGCTTTATAGAAATTAAATATCACCTGCTGTTACGGTGAAGGAAAACATTGCGAGGAAATGTCTCAAATGCATGTGAAGTCCACCAACCCGCACTAGGCCAGCGTGGTGGACTAAGGCCTACATCCTTCTCATTGTAAGAGGAGACCCGACCCTGTAGTGTGTCATTAATGGGTTACTGACAAGACGCTCTTTAATACTTATTTGAGGTGTTGATAGTATTGATACACTCGTGTTTTTACAAGAAAAGGTAAATTATAATCATCTTCGTTGCAATACAAGTTTTAGTAGATTTCAAATGACTTGACGGTTTTTTAGTTTTACAATCAAAATCAATTAAATCTCTAAAGAAACTTACCTTCATAACGCAAAAATTAAACTGTTGTAAACGTCACAATCCTTCTTTTAATCCTAGTTTTTTTATCATACCTACCTACTCATCAACCTATCCCATCCACCTTGGATACGTATAACCTATCACGTTTTTTTCTCATATTTAATAAATCCTCGCACCCTTAATGTTTAATGGAAAAAAACTTAACGTAGTCTCGGACCCACACAATTATGCCTCCCCTTAATTTTCAAGAAAGTCCCTCACTCCAGACAACCACAACCATAAGTCAACAAGACCGAAAAAAACACGCAGCTAATTACTTTCCTCATGCAAAATCTTAATACTCTCAAAAATAAATAAAACACGCACGTATCTTATAAAAGAGCTCCCTATTTCTGAGAACCGTCTTCATAACAAAAACGTATGAAGGAGGAAACATTTTATTTATTTGTTTACTGAAATGAATTTAGATCACCCTCTAGACGTGTTTTCTTAGCATTAGCCGAGGTAGGCGTCGCTGCTTTAAATCTGTCTATGTACGAGTATGTTAGGGTTGATGACGCGAGACTTTTCTATTTTCTTTTATTACGATTTTTATTTACGACCCGAGTGGCGCAGTGGTTAAGACACCGGTGCGCTACGCGGAGGGTCCTGGGTTCGATTCCCAGCAGAGCAGAAACTTGAATGGGTGTGTTGTGTTCTTGTCTTGAATGTGTCCACGGCACCCACGACACAGGGAATCCTAGTGTGGCGCTATGAGTGTGAAGCATTATTATTATTTCCTATAAAACATTTGAGATCATTTATTTCTTTAATGGTTTTAATAAAGTAAGGCACACTATAAATCAGAAAATCAGGAAACTCTGTACACAGATAGCTACTGGTATTTTTTAAATAAAAGCATGGCTAGGTTCCATTAAAATTGAATCATCATAATATTTTGGCGTAGTTTGCAAACAGTAGTAAAAAGGATCAGTGTCAGAATCAGTTCATTAGAATAATGTTCAATCAATTCAATCAATCCAATCAATGTGCACACACATCTAGGTAGAGGTAGGTAGGTAGACAACTTTTGTAGGTATTCGTGTGATTTTATGAATTTGAAAAGGAAAATAATTTATATTCAAGGAACAGTTGGTGGTTGGCTGGCTGCAATCATTTCATGGCCCACTTTCGCGAAGGGGTCTCTCCCCACAACAGGGAGAGGCCTGGAGCATATTCCACCACGCTGCCCCAATGCGGGTTGCTGAAGAACAGATGGTGTTAAGTAGAAAGTATTACAAACATTATAATTTCACTTCCTTTTTCCTTCTACGAAGAATTTTCAACAATAATAGGTATTGTTTTCTTAGTTGAATAAAATTATAACACTTTTAAGTATTGACAGCCCTAACCGAACAAAATTTCGCCACTTATTCCGGGCCGCCTCACAATACCACTGTTCACTGTATGTTATAATTTTTGCCTTCCCCAAATATATTTGAGAACAAAAGGAGCCTTAATGAATGTATCGCGGATCTCAAACCATGATTAAGCATTGTTACGTTGAAATCTCCCGTTGGATTTCGGATGTGAAGATTTTTGGGCGCCTAATATACGAGTTCGGTCCCATGCGACATGTTCATCTTACGTAGGTACTCGTATGAATGTATTTTTGAGGGTTCGTAAAGTGCGGGAAAGATTAATGTTCCGTTGAATTATTTTTAAGGGAATTTCTTCATACCTTGTAGAATGGACTTGACGAAATGACGAAGATTTACATTCCTACTTGCCAACAATTTTATTAAATAGAAGTAAGCCACGGGTAAAAGTTAGAGTAACCGCGTGAAAATCACGAATTAACCAAAATCGTAGGTGGTGCAGCAATAGTAGCTGGACCCGAACAGTACGTTACCGCCAGCCTCCTAATCCTTCATATAGCAGCATGTTCTTCATGTCTTTTGTTTCGGCTTGGGGGTTATGGTTGCCGGAGATACTTCATTTGAGGCAAACATCTTAGTCCTCCTAGTAGCAACGCACCCCAATCGCCCTTTGATAAGATTTCTATGCTATTTAGGGTTTGACATGGGTTTAAATGAATTGCAGCGAGCACGTAACATCAGGTGGCCTACGGGCCCGTTTGTTACTTACATACAATAAAAATATATTATTATCTTACATTAAACAAGACGCATGTACCACAAAGTTACATAGATGCGTTGCTACCGCTTATTAACTTCCAATACGGATTAAATACTAGCCTTTTAAAACATCAATTCGATTAGAGCAGCGTGGTAAAGTACCTATGCCTCAGAAGAACTTATGTTTTGAGAATTGTGGTGAATAGTAGGGAATAATTCGCTTTAAGCTACCTACTCAGATAATCCAAATACTCTTTTCGAATACCAGCCTCCAAAGCTTTATAAGTAAATGCAAAGATGAGTTTTGATTTAATAAAATGTCTATCAAAATTCCTACCTATCAAGATTTCAAAAGCATACAACATAATTATTTACATATTGAGCTTTCAAAGCATCGTCGAAAGCTCGCCATAAATAAATTAACGAAATAAGCTTAGTCATTCGTTCGCATTCATTAATTAAGATCACATGCGGAGGCTTAAACCAATCTTGAGAACAATTGGCTTCGTACTTTGGAATAGGGTGGCAAAGAATTCCTAAAATTGGCTGAAAAAATAATAATTTCTCTCTTTATCAAAGTAAGTGTTAAAAAGAATTAAAATTTAGCTTAATTCAGCATTGTACGATCATCAAAATATTGTTTTATTGCATCAATGTCATTTGATATTCTTATTGATGTTTGGTTATATTATTAATATGCTTAATATTGTTGACTTTAAAAAATAATATTTACAAAAACCATTGTAAAGTAGAATCGACTGCGTGCCATATGTTGTGACTAATGTTGAAGTAATTAATGTAATTACTTCGTAAACTTATGCATTGCTTACAATTTATTTCTACTACTTTACAGCACATTTTAATGTCAAATGCCAGATCTGCTGTTTTAGGTATAGCTCAATATTCGATAATTTATTACAAATTTATGTGTAAACTAACAATTAAATCTTCTAAAGTGATAGATTTTGTGATAAATTAAACATAAATTAAAACATTAAAAAGCATTTTTATGAATTTTTTCCAGCATGACAAATACACATTTTTAATTTTTGGTTCCACAAAACATCGATTCAAAGACACCCTACATTCAAGATTGGTACGAGACTTGTATTACTCTTACTCAAACTTTTGTAAGGAGTTGCAAAGAATAGAGTACGTAGGGGTGGGGAGGGGGTGGCTGGGGGTGCTAATGATATCAAATCGTATACAATTGCCGTAATGCGAACACAATCTCACCGCAGACTCATACGTACAATGCTGTTGATGAAGTGTGAACAATTGAGCGGGATTGTTGTGTAAAGTTTGTTTTAATTATTTTGTCTGGCAGCTTCACTTTGTTCGTGTTACTGCTAGATTTTTTATAGTAATTGAGTAGTAAATGAGTATGCAGGCCACCTGATGTTAAGCGGTCACTATGCAGTCCATGGATTGCATTGGATGCACTCACATTCAACCTCAATAAGAGAGGAAATGTGGAAAAAATGAAGACTAAGATGTTTGACTCAGATAACTGTTTTTTTGAAACCAACTTATTTTCAATTCAATTTAAAATTCAATTCAAAAAACATTGTTCTCAAAGGCATGTGAAGTCCGCCAACTCGCATTAGGCCAGCGTGGTGGACTGAAACCTACATCCTTCTCATTGTGAGAGGAAACCCGACGCTGCAGTGGGTCACTAATGGGTTAAAAGACAAACGCAAGACAAAAAAACAAAACAAAACAGTGGGACTAAAGCTCAGTCACACGCTCAGCGACAGTAAAATATTTTTATACCAACTGAAAGAATTTAGTCGCAACTAAATTGAATAAAATACGTGAATTGAATAAAAACTGAATTATATTCTGCGCCAGACACAAAGGAAGCGGCCATATGACGGAATCTTCATTGAACATTAATGCCCTCCGCTTACCGTATGAATATTTCAAATGTACGATGTGGCGATAGACCGAGGATTTGCTCAGGTACCGTTCGCAAAAAAGCAAAAAGTATCAAAAAAGTACTTAAACTTAATTTAACTTGCATCAAAAATCTCCTTTTACAAATACGTTTTATACGGTTATGCAACATCAAACAATAAAAAGATTAATAAAAAAAAAATAACGCTTCACACTCACAGCCCCACACTAGGATTCCCTGTGTCGTGGGTGCCATGGACACACACAAGACAACAACACAACACACCCAGACCAGGAACAGAAATTCAGACTCATCATTCAAATCTCTGCTCTGCTGGGAATCGAACCCAGGACCTTCCGCGCAGCGCACCGGTGTCTTAACCACTGCGCCACTTGGGTCGTCAATGTTTGGTCTTGGGATGTCAATGTTTTGAACCCGCCACTAAGCAAGCACGTTTTAAAGACACTATGCTTGCTTCATGGTATATAACTCTATACTAGGTATCTATTATAAAATATGTATACTATGTGTAATGAGTGCTATGAACACACACAAAATAAAAACATACACACAGAATAGGAGTGACTTTAGAAAAACATTTTTTTGTACTTTGAGTCATATCGTTGCATTAAAACAATGGGATGTCAACTAATGCTTTGTTACATTCCTTTGTAAGATGACTGTAGCACCTTGGCTTACTTTGGGATCAGAAAGCCGTGAGTGAGTTGTCCCACAATATTAAAATATATTAATTGCTCCAGCGGTGATAGCTCAGTGGCTTAGAATTCGACCTCGAATTGAGGGGTCCGGGTTCGAATCCCAATGGCACGCACCAATGACTTTGTAAAAAAGTTATGTGCGCTTTATAAAATTAAATATCACCTGCTGTTACGGTGAAGGAAAACATCGTGAGGAAACCTGCATGCCTGAGAGTTAAAAAAAAAATGTTCTCAAAGGCATGTGAAGTCCACCAACCCGCAATAGGCCAGCGTGGTGGACGGCGGCCTACATCCTTCTCATTGCGAGAGGAGACCCGACCCTGTAGTGGGTCATTAATGGGTTACTGACAATTGCTCCTCTAAAAATTGTGCATATTTTTATGCTGACCGTACAAAACATAGACTTTGTCCCTTCGATAAGAAATGCACACATTAAGTCGAAGATCTGGAGTGCAGTTTACAGAAAGGTCAGAGAATTAGTTGTTTAAACGTTTTACTACAAGCTGTTTGTACCCTGACTAGACCTTTGTGTTTTAAGTATTCACATATGCTTTGGTTTAATATTGTTTGTTTTATAAACTCAATAAAAAAGTACAGTTTTTTCTATAGTTAGTGAGTAGCAAGAAGGCATGCCAACCACTTGATGTTTGGGGCTTTGCTACTTATGAGGACTAGGATGTTTGCCTCAAATAAAGTGTCCCCGGTAACTATACCTCCCCAGCCGCAGACATGAAGAACATGCTGCTTTACGACGGGTTGAGGCCAGCGGTAAGGTACCTCCCCAGCTATTATGACTCTACCGCCTAAAAACCTACTACCCTATCAATAATCAATTTTCTTATTTATAGGACCAATATGACGCCACGGTTTTGTGCGAAGGGTTCGATTCCCAGCGGAGCTAATTAAATGATAAATTTAAGTTATTAAGGTGTTTGTGTTTCTGTCTTATGAAAGCCCATTGTCCACATGTTATAGAAACTCTTAGTGTAAAAATCTTTGTGGTTTAATTATAAAAAATACTTACTTCACTAAGAGCAAGCCACGATCACAAGTCCTAACAAACATAATTAAGCAACCCACAGATAAAATTCTTGTAAAAACGAGGTATAAGGTATATTTCGATTTCGCCGGCAACATTACAAGATTTGCGAGGCAATATTGCGAAATCCTCTTTTCACTAGCACGATTGGAACCTAGTAAACTAATTCGCGTCCTGCTATCTAGTCGGGGGGGTTTGGGAAGCTGTCTTACACGGAGCGAGAAACGAGCAGCCAGCTTCAGAGAGCGTTACTTCTTGTCAGGTGATATTTAATCTGATGATATAATTATGGCAATGAAAGAATGTTCTTACTATTGAAAAATCGAATTGACATTCAATTTCGAGCTATAAATACATCCATTATAATACCTATTTTATTGCAGTTAGCATTTCTTGTATTAATGAGGCTTGGGTAGAAGTTATTATCAAACCGGGAGAGAACTTTTATCCAATAAGAAAGAACTTTTTTGTAGCATCTCTATTTCTGGCGTATCGATCCGCAACTAGTGTAGATTTCAACCCGTAGAACTTACGACCACAAACAGAATTTCATTTCCATTTTAGGTTGGATGTCAATTTAGCTACCATTGTCGGTTATCAAATGTCGGCGTTTATCTCGTTCGTTCGCCTTCGCATGTATCTTTTCCACCCACAGTGGGACACGTCTGTAGCGGGTGGAGCCTCCTATCCCGTTATTCTATCGGAATCCTGCATCATTTCATTCCATTATGTTTAATTCCAGCCGTGTGTCTTGGAATTTTTCAGCGGAGACAGACGACTTGATTAGATTTGGTACAGTCTGTGGCTTTTGATTCATTCGTCTCGTTGAAGACGTTTTGCTGTTTGATTTTTAACTCCGTTGCAGCGAGGCATGTGCTTGAATGGGTTTTATCTTCATATACGTTTATGACAAGGAGTATAGTTTCCGATGAGAAATATATTGAGTTTTAAAATTATTTTTTAGAAAAACGACTATCTATATCTATATTATTTAATAAAAATGAATGGCTGTTCGTTAGTCTCAGTAAAACTCAAAAACGGCTGGACGGCTGGTATATGTCCAAGGAAGGTTTATACGGTGAGAAAATCTGAAAAGAATGCGTGATAAAAGTAGAAATTTCAATATTTTGATAGAACGAAGTATGCCGGGTCAGCTAGTTAAGTTAACGAAATAGGTATATAGATTTAAATAAAACTAATCATACTCGTAGTACGAAGGTGACAACACAAGGAAAGTAACGCATAGCCTTACCTGGAGCTCTTTTGACCAAATTTTTAAATAAGCTGATGAGAGATCAATGTTAAGAATCATGGTGTATGTTCCATAAATCCAAAATTTATGTCTTCAGCGAATGGTGTCAAAATAAAACTTTCGAAACACATACAAAAATTTGCAAAAACGTTCGTAAAATTATCTTGCCCGGACTGATTTACTAGGTAAATAGTTATTCAGATTTTTTCTTACCACAAATATTTACACAACATACGTTTGCATAATTGTCAAGCAACCGTAGAGCTAATTATTTAAGAGTTGCAAAACTTGAGGCGACTACATGTTCACGACTTCTATTACGTGCCCGCAAAATCAACATTTTGTGGCCTTAGCTCTTATTACCGAGGCATAAAGTTCATAATTAAGTACACGTACGTTCAAAGGTGGCTTTAAGTATTAAGACGTGTAGGCTAAACTCATTCGTACGAAATTACAGTAGACAGTTGTGGTTTTCTTGCGAGGGTTCTTATTCTGGAAGTCTTGCGAGTTGGTTAAGAAATGCGGAAAGTTTCTATGACACAGTCGTCTGGATGCTTGTATCTGATAAGGGAGATTCATTTGCACGAAAAAACGAAGGTAAAGAAATCGGGGAAAGAAGGACTACTACTTACTTTCCTACTTACTTACTACCTACTTACTTAAATTGTGCCCCGAGCATGAACAATTTCGTCAAATTTTTCGTATACCAAGTTAACGTGGCCATTAATATGGAAACATTTCAGATAGACTGACGTTGACATACTAACGACTAACGTTTACCAAGACATACTTAAAGTTATATTAAAGAAAATGTAAAGAAATGCAGCCTGAGATTACTCCATAATTTTTTCAAAGGCATGTGAAGTTCTTCAGCCACTAGGCGAAAGTGGTGGAATAAGGCCTACATCCTTTTCATTGGGAGAGGAGACCCAACAATACAGTGAGTGAGACAAATGAACATATCTTTTTATATTTAACTGAAGCGTTTATCCTAGTGGATGCCTACCTCATATTCGGATCGTAGCTACACAAGCTACATGTGAGGACTTAAATGGTAGCATCAAATAACGTTGTATCAGGATGAGGTACAGCTTTCAATACTAAAGCGTCAAGATTCCATTTTTTTCATCCAAGAAAAAATGAGTTGGAAACATATTTTTTTCGTACAGAATAACCCCATCACCTGTGTTTAGCAACAGCAATACAGTAGAAAAATTAATGATACCCCGGTGCGAGGTATTAGCACCGTTAAGCAAATGAGCCGGCGTCGTGTGAGGTACGAGTACCTTGGTTATGTTTTATGTGGTTACTAGCTGACCCCGCAAACGTTGTTTTGCCATATATCGAGCGGGATGAAAATTTATTAAGTTACCAAAACGACTATTAAAAAAGAGGGGTTGGCGACAAGGGTTAAAAATGTAGGGTTGTATAAAGTTTTTAGTGCCACTTTACTAAAAAATAAAAATAAAAAAAATTACCAAAAAAAAAGATGTTAGGGGTGGACAACCCTTATCTCTTAGGAGTATGAAAAATAGAAAGTAGCCGATATAAAACACAAAAAACCTGAGATCGCGCTTACATCTAAAATAAATTCGTGCTTAGTAGGTATTATTGGTTCGTAATGTGATTGTGAGTGATGTCAAGTAAATAGGTACCTATTGTGCAGAATGTTTCATCTTTGAACTTTCCTTGTAGTGGCGAGATACACGTGCCTATCGAACAGTTAAGAGAAAAACGAATTGGATAGTATATTGGTATAAAAATGTCTCAAGAAAAAAGTTATCGTCTCCATTTTCCTCACCTCCTCTCACAAACATGAGACATCATTATTAACTTGACGTGTCTCGAGTTCATATTTCCATTATATTATTTTACACCAGATGCAATTTGCGTGATGCACAGACGGTATGAAATTAGCACAATTACGCCATATTACACGCTTTGTTTAGAGAAATTATGGAGTAGGATTGAGGTTTGTTTCGTTGCTTTGCACGGAGCTTTAATTATTTCACCACACATTGGTTTAACAAAGAAAATTGAATTATTTCAAGATGTCTGGGTGTATTTATGTTTTGATTACAAAACAGGTAGGTATGTAAGTATCAAATATCGGTACGGGCTTCTGCTTTCAATATTTGCAGCATAGGCCTACTATACCTATACCATGCATATACCTATACATACACGTACCTATACTTACTCCAGCAACTCTATACTCTTACCTATACTTTCTCCAGCAACTCTACCCTGGAGTAGGTAGTCCTCACGAGTACCAATAATGCGTTAACGACCTCAGAAAGAAATTTCTTATTTATTTGAGGTATTTTTGTTTCAAGTGGAAACCCAATCCATGGGCTGCAGTGACCACTTAACACCTGCCTGCCCGTGGTGGCCAGGATACCCGTTTGTTACTCACTTCCTTTAGAACCCGGAAAATATTTGAAGACTTTTTATTTCATACATTATTATTCTAAACCAAGTCTTCACTCTGCAGCTAGGTACAATTTCTTCCGGGAAGGACGGCGATGTGTGTGGCTGCATATCGTCGTACACATCGGAAGATGTAGGGGAGACGATATGAAGTCTCCCCCGGGATGAGCCCGTCAAGGGCGCCGCGCAAGGGGGCACCGGTGCGTTCCACAAGAGATCCCGGAGCCCCCCACATGCGCAGAGGCAGGCCACCGAGGGGGTTTTAGTGGGTTAGAATCCCACATAACCCGGAGTCGCTCCCACGGCTCTCGGGTTAAGAAGGTTTCCCCCCCGTCACAAAAAAAAAAGGTACAATTTCTTACAATGTGTCTATAACAACAATTTAAGTCATTTGGTACCCGTACATCCATTAAGTAAAACACGCTAAAGCACGATAATGCACCTTTAATTTGTTCCGACGTGTGTTTTACGTATCACGACTACCAACTAAATTACATTCAAATTTTCCAAAGTGCTCAGTCTATTGTATTCATTTCGAAAAACACATGAGAAGTAAACGGTGATCAAGATGGAAAGATACGGGGGACTTTTTGTTGGTTTAAGTCAGGGTTTCTCAATCTTACCGCCCCACGTACCCTTGACGAAAATTAAAAACAGCGTACCCTCTTTAAAAAACTCTTGATAAAAATATCAAGATACAAAAGATAAGATAGCAGACATAGGATAGCTAACAGCTACTGCATTTTTGTATTATATTTTTTACCACAATAAATACCGTAAGCTTGTTCTTAAATGACTGTGATGCCATTAGGTTAATTTTTATCGCGTATCTTCTCTGATGCAATGGCATACGCCTAGAGGTACGTGTACCTACTACACTTTGAGAAACCCTGGTTTAAGTCTCTCAAAGTTAGTAGGTAGAATTTTAGATACATTTGCATGTCATTAACTACAATCTTTTTGGGTCAGTTTCGTAACATGACTATTTTGGTTGCAATCCTTTTTTATATCCCATTGCTACCAATTTATTTCCATGGACACTCTCTGTCACGCTATTCTAATGAAGTCTCCAACGATGAGGTTCATCGACTTCAATCTATCAATAACATCAAAAAGTGGCCGAAGCATGAAACGCTGCGTTTTCAACACTATCTTACCTGCTTCGAGTACATAACATTAACTATTAATAATTCTGATTAAAAAAATAAAATAATTACAATCATTCTCATTGTGGAAGGAGAACCGATCCTGTAGAGGGTTACTAAATGGTTACATACAAAAACGGAAAATGACGTGAAAAATGATTTCATTAAACGGAAAAACACGCCATCTATGGTAAATACATTAAACTACTGCGACATCAAGATAAGAATATTTTGCACGGAACTCATCCTCCGTTCATGCGTTTGGAAGTTGTTTTAGTAGTTTTACCAATTTCCAATAGATGGAACTTTATTCTCTATAATAATTTTAAAAGATCAACAATTTTTAACTTTTTTATTTAAATGAAGAAGAAACACGAATGTAACAACGCGATAATAATAAATTATGTTTGTTTGTTTCGTACTCATATTATTATGTTACTTTTTCCCAAGTTCATTCATACATACATCTTGGTGGAGCTTGAGAGGTGTCTTAAGATTAACTTAATCTTAAGTTGGTATAATATTTCACGATATAGCCAAATTAATTACTGGTATTGACTTTTAGATTCTTCCTGTCATTCATTTATTGTCACAAACAAGTTATTACCCTGGCTCCTATCGGCAACCTTGCGAATAACCCCATATCTACCGGCTCACTATCAATCATTCCTATTCGTACGATAAAAAAGCTTTCACTCTAATGGACTACCGTGCTGTGACGTTATCTTGAGTGCGAGATACTTGCGGCTCAGTTATTTTGTCAAACTCATGGAATTTTCACGTATTGTCTTTATTTTGAAAATGTTCCTCTATTCTGATTTTAATCAGTGAGCAATATGAGTTTTTTGGATTTCGAGGAGTTTCCGCAATTTTTTTCGAATTTGACTGACTCTGACGATGACGTAAGTTGATTTTATTTTTCGTTCGTGAAAGCTGAAAATAAACCTTTTCCTGTTTTTTTTCTACAAACAAATTACGAGTGCTGCGACAAATTTTGAAAACACTCATATTTATGTCAGGTAATTGAAATATGGCACAATTAAAGTTTATATGGAGAAGAATGCACGAATGCAAATAAAATTAAATGAAAATAAAATGCATTAGAAATACATGAAATCCATCAAAAATACGCCACGCACACTAATAGTTTGAGTATTATGACGTGCACACGTAGACAAAATTATGTGAATGTACGTAACATTCCGTTAAATTTCAATAAAATATATTTGAATTTCGACTCATTAGCGAATTCTTAAGTAATTTTCGTAATCTGATAAAAGTCTGCTTTCAAACACATGTACTTAGTTTGTCTTTACGATTATCAATTTTCAGATCGACACATCCAGATACCCGTTTCCAAATAGACTCTGGCACGTGAAGCCTCCAAAAGAAATAGCGATAAAGACCTCAGCAATGCTTATAGTTGGCATCGTGGGTATATTCCTCAACACTGTCATCCTGACCATCCTTATCAAGAATAAGTGGCTCTGGACTCCAAGCAATTACCTGATCGGAAATCTCGCGTTGGTCGACCTGATGACGTTGGTGCTGTGCCCTTGGTTCATGCTCGTCAGAGATTTCTACCAGAATTACGTTTTGAGACAATTTGGGTGCAGATTTGAAGGTTTTATGCAAGGTAATTCTATATTTAGTTTATACTGGCAGTACAGTGTGAAATTTCTAAAAAAAATATAGGTAAGTAGCAAAAAATTTACAAAAATCAAATTACCCTAAGCTCAATAAAACAAAAAAAACTACTTAAAAAGCGGTTTAATAAAGTTTGTTTTTATTTTATAGCATCACTTCTGTTAGCCGGTGTTGGTGCAGTAATACTAGTGTCGTACGACAGACTCGCTGCTGCAGCTCTGACTACCGAAGCAAGGGTCACCAAGAAAGCAGCACCAAAACTTATCATCATATCCTGGGTAATGGCTTTGGCACTGTCTCTGCCTTGGATCATAAAAAGAGAGTTTGTGGTAAGAATTTCACATTAAACCAGCTTTCAATATCGTCAATATTAATTTTTATAGTATTAGGTACTTATTATTATGTTTACGTTGCTTACTTGTAGGAGCGTCCGTGGCTCAATTATTTGGAGATGTTTTGTGCAGAAGATCCCGAAGTTCTAGACATCTATTGGCATTTTATTCTTCTTCTATTAGTGTGGATACCTCTTGGTGTGATGGTACTAACGGTAAGCGTAGTTTATTTTTTATTTAATCTAAGCGTAGTAACGGTGACGGGAAACATCATGAGGAAAACTGCATGCCTGAGAGCTCTTCATAATTATTTTCACGTTTTAAAAGTGTACAAACATGTAAGTTTCTAAATTTATCAATGATTTTGGATAGAACCTCTAAAAATAAGGATTTTTTTAAACTAGTTTAAAACATACCATCTATGTGCATTGTTTCAGTATGGAATAATAATGTGGCGTCTTGAAATCAGCTCTCGTGCCCTTTCCTCACAAGGAGGAGGCCTAGCGGTGAGGAGGATGAAAGGAAACGCGATGAGGATCACAGCGTGCGTGCTGGTGACAGCGGTCTTGTGTAGGATACCGTACACCGTGATGATATACTGGCGGAACAACCTGAGTTTGGAGATCAATGCGGTAAGTACGGTGAAAGGGATGAAAGGAAATATTATGATGACCACAATGTGCGTGCTGATGGTAGCGGTCTTGTGTAGAATACCATACACTGTGATGATGATGATATACTGGCGGTACAATCTGAGTATGGAGATCAATTTGGTAAGCTTTTTCCAAGGAATCAGAAGTTCAAAGGAATCAGAGATCATTAGTTCTTCATCGATCCGCATTGAAGTGAAGTATGCTCCAGGCCAACTGTAGACCATAAAATGGTTGCAAGTAGACAAGAGTGTACTAGATTTTGCTACATCAAGGCACCTTTAGATATGTAAATTTCACAGTATTAGTTAATTTCACAGTAGTATTCTTTCAAGTTTCCTAAAACTCTCTATTACTAACCAAAAGGAAACAATTTATCATTTCTATTTGTATATTTTCTCTTTCAGTTGATTTTCGTTGGCATATACAATTATAGTAGTTGTTTTATATTCTCAGGTGGATGGTGGTTTCTCCGTCATTTGGTTCGCTGCAAGTTTTCTTATGTTCGTCAACTGCGCTATCAACCCCCTTATCTACGGGTTTACCAACACGAGATTCCGTAAAGCTATGGATAGGACACCTGGCATTGCCTGCTTTAGGTTTGATTCGTGGTGTTGTAGTTGTTGTCAGGTGAGAATTTTAACATTAATGATGGTAAAATATGAAATTGTTTTACGTTTTTTTGATAGTATTATTTCATGAAAATGAAAAGCATTTATTTGCACGAATATGGGTTAGTTTTTGGTTTTACAGGGCGTATTGGTCAATCCATATTCACTTTTTCAGGTACTTCTGCAACTTATGCAGGTACTTTACACAGTACAGTACAGTTACAAATAAAATCAAAATGTGTTTTAAAATGACAAAAATAACCCTTATAATCTCTATAATAGTTGTAGTTTTTACCACCTGCAGTAGGTAAAATAAAATCCCTTTGAGAAAATAAATACATTTTAATTCATAATAAATACACTTCTTCAAAATAGCACTCACCATTTATTCCAGAACCTGTTTTATTTGTAGATAGCTAAGAAGAAGGAGCTTATACCGACGAAGAATGTGAACAAAATATTCGTGATAGAGACAAGTCCACGACCGAAACAGAAAATATCGAGAATGATGAAGAATATGTTTCATGTCAATAAAGTTACGATGGAATTCAGTGTGCCGAAAGCTGACGAAATAACCACGAAACCAACTAAGATAACACCATTGAAAGTTGAACATATAGATGAAATTTAAGGACAACATAGTTCACGAACTAGACGCCACGTACTAGTAATAATTTTTGTTAACTTATTTTAGAAACTAAGATATAGAAAAAAATATTAAAAATATAACTTTATATACTAATATATTTAACAGTAACATGTCTTTACAATCTTTAAACTTAGCATTATTACTTACATGTATAATGTTTTTCATTATTCTATCAATACTTTTAATATTATGTCTGTAGTTCTATAAGAGTACCTTTATTGCATTATCTCTAACTCTATTGATAAATTTACGTTAATTATGTTTTTAATTGTATCAAAGTAAGTATATTAGGTTCTACATTAAAAATGTATACAAGTCAATTGAGAGAAATATTTTGTAATACATAATATTTAAATACAAAAAATAAATTCATGATAAGAGCTGCGTTTTGATTCTTAATTTAATCATCGATTCATCAACCCTTTGAAGCCCAGTGCTGGACATTCGACTTTGAATGATGAAAAAACTTTGTAAAAAATTCATAATATTTTATAACTAACGGAATAAATATTTAATTCTTTTAAATTCGTATAGATTTGTCTTGACCACTTTGTCTGCTATTTAATATAATTTAAACAAATAGCGTTTTAACTATGTGTAAATGGATGGTATTATTCATCTATCTAAGCTGCTACCTCATTGGATCCTGGGTCTGTTGTATCTAATAACTCCGTCAGTTCCTTCAATTTCCTCTCCAAGGTCGGCTGCATGTAAGCTTCAACCCTCAGGATGTTCATAGCTTCTTGAAGCAGCACTAAGCTCTCCATAAGTTGACTCTGATAACATAGATAAGAAATCATGTTACATGTGGCACTCATCAAATAAAGTATAATTTTCAGGATTACATGACGTGTGTGTGGTGTACAATTTTGTATCTGTGGATTTTCTGACATTTACAGCCCATCAGATCTCATTTCCACAATACTACTCGTTGGATGCTGACCCAAATTCTTGGGTAGAATCGAAATAAACCGTCTTACATATTGCAATAATAGCTCAGTGGTGTAAATTTCAAAGTATCGTAAACGGTCATGCGTATGATGCTAACCTTAACCTTAAAACAAAAACAGTACTTATAGGTAACTTGCTAACGTTCTAGTAGACAATCAGTATCTATCTGCGTTCTAGTAGACAACCAGTATCTATCTGCGTTGCATACGCTATACACCACAAATTTTAGGTCGGTAACAACTACATTTTCATCATATTACACATACGGCTACAAAGTTGTCTGACTTTTTGTTTAGTCTGTTTTAAGATCCATTAATGCTATAAATAAAATCTGGGACGCCCGTCCCGTGCCTATCAACATATCGCAGGCCGTTTATTTTATTGGCAAGTGCCCAAAACTATCCTATCGTAAGTTAAACATAATGATTTTCGCATTTACACATATACAAAGCGTCAAATTTGCGACTGCGACGAAAATTATGTATTGGGCTTTAAGTGTCTCATTATTTTTTAACATAACGGCTTCATTGTGAACAATGGCATACTTTTCATTTATTTCTGTAGCAGTGAAATTGGAGTCATTGATCCGTGTTATGCAAAAGCTAAGATTTTTTCTACAAAATTGCAAGATGTGATTGCAGGATCCATTTGAGATGATCATCTTAGTATTCATTGTAGACGCACCCAGATATTATTATGTCGTCGAATAGAATTTATGTCATTTGTTAGAATTGACCATGGATGCAGCGACTACATAACGTCAAGAGGCTTGCGTACCCATTTGATAATTATTTTACTTAAAAACAATCTAATCCAGTTCTGCCGCTTGTTATCTCAGTCCTGTTTCATTCATACAATATTAAAAATTGAAAACACTACATTTGATATTATGACTTACTTGTGCTGCTTCTTTAGTGAGCTTCGCAGCTTCGAAGTCTCTCTTCGTTTCCAAAGTCATTACACTTTGTAGTTCCAGCAATATCGTGCCTCTAAACCTTGACCATCCTGGTTCCAATTTGTCTGCCAACTCCAAGAGCTCGTGGCAAATGTCAATTTTACGCTTCAGTAGATGATCCGGTAGTTCTGGAAACCAATAAATATTTATTAACATCTTGCATACCAAATTTGAAAAAGCGTCAATATATATAATATATCTTTATTGAAGATCGAGTGATTACAGGCGCTTCTTCAGACGCACAATCAATGAAGTGAAGCGAAGTCGGGTGGGGTAATTATTTTAATGGGCTTAATTCAGTTACTGATTATTTTTCAGTCCCTAGTATAAAATAATCGTTAAACCAGTCTTGAATCTTGGGTGTTATAAAAGCAAAACACGGCAGCCAATAAATAAACATCAACTCAGTTATTGATCAACAGAAGGATTTCAGTGCAATAATAAAAAGAAAACTTTGGAAAAGTATACGATGGTGCCGAAAAATATAACGAAAACCTTTTGCTTTTAATGGACCAAAACAACAGTCACAACTATTTATTACCTGTCAACATGTATCCTTTGATATTCCCATAAATTTGCATCAAACTCAGCTTAGCTTGAACCACTAAATGATTAGTCGGATGTAGCGTCTGACTGTACGTTTCTATAAACCTCTCAAATTCCACTGGATTATTCTTGTTAAGTCGAAGCAAGTCCTGTTTCAGCGCCTTATTTCCCCAAACCATCTGTTTACTGAGAATGTAGTGTTCACATTTCTCACATTTCCAAACCGCAGACTCGTCTAATGGATTCGTTGACATCAACATCGCTCCTTGCTCAGAACCTTTATCTTTAAACGGTCCATTACATACAGAACAGTAGATGTTTCCTAAATGTGTGCCAAATTCAGTCGGATCTTTACATCTTTCACATTCACATGCAAAAAACTTATTCGTTAATAAATGGCTTCGTCTATCCAATGTGCCCCAGAGTGATTGAGTGTACGTAGCGGTAATCAATTCACCTTTAGCGATTGGCACTGTCGCGATTAGTGCGAAATTGTTATCGTCACCGACGAATATATGCCTTGTGTTTGGTCTACAACTATGGTTCAACATCGATGCGGTCACGTATATAGCCCACAGCCGTTTCAAACCATCCGGGGATCTCACGTCAAAACCATTGGTGTCGTATATCGAAGCAACCTTCAATACTGTTTCTTCGTCGAATGGCAGTTCAAGAACTTGAATAATAAAAGTAACAAGGTTCACTTTTAAAACTCTGTACAGTGGTGTGTCTATCCTGTCCTCAATGTGAGATTGCAGACTCATTATGTTTTCAAACTGCAGCGGGTTCGATTCTTTCATTAATAGAACTCTCAATGGCGCGATAACACAGTACGCGGCTTCGACTTTGTCGGGTCGCTCGTACTTGATGTCACATCTGTACTTTCTCTTTGTCATCGCTTGGCACTCTGGCTGGTGAGCTTCTGCCTTCTCACAGTCTAGCCCACACATGGGCCAGTTGCAAGAGGAGCACTTGTAAAAGTCTTTGACGTCACCAAACTGCATCGGCTCCAGCTTCATTCCACAAGCTAGACAGTGAGGGACACAGGTTATTTTCGGGCCACTTACGGCTGGTTTCTCCTTCAGGATCATTTCTCCTTGTTTGATGTCCCTGCTGGCTATCATGTGCCTGCCCATGGTGTCTGAGTACTGTACTTTGAAGGCTCGGCATTTGAACTTGTGTCCTTCCCGCCATCCGAGTTTTTGATGGGCTCTCGAACAGTAGTAAACAAGCTTGCATCCTCCGCAGGTTTGGTTGGCTGGTTGCTGACATATTTCGCATACGGGCATCTCTCGCCTCGGATAATCCATTTTTATTTTGTAAACCTTTTAACGGAAAGGCGAACGGACGCCCGTCGATCCCCGACTCTACTACAATACTCGTTTTAAATAGATACACATAATTATCACCATGAGCTACAAACTTGGGAGTTGTGCCAACATAGTGAAGTATTACAATAGTTATGCTCCTCGGTTATAACGAATGTTTATGCATCTGTGAGCATTAATTTATCAGATTGGATCCGTGTATATTTTATTGGAAATTTGTTTGCGTTTGATGTTGCAGTTTTTTTGCAACAAATAATTAATGCGAGATACTTTATGGACGTATCACATTGCGATATTAACGTCGGTTTTTCTATAATATTTAAACTTTTGGTATCCCTTTTGGTATTACAATACAAAACATTACAATCCTGAGTTATATGTATGTAAAACATATATAATATTTGTATTGTACGTCATAACATCTCTTATAAATCTTTACAGTCATAAAATTCAAAACTAACACTGTTTAACATTGTGTGATATCTTACCAATTTCTTTATATCTGTTAGATTCTTTTACTGATTTACAGTATAAATATTGAAATACAAAACAATTGAGTTTTATATTGAACGCAAAGATTTGCTGACAATTTGGCGTATCCCACCGTTTTAAACTTACAGCAATTTGAATAAAAATCATGAATGAAATCAAATATGTTTAAATTAACAAACACACTGTACCGTTCTCTTGAGTAAACAACACGTGAATATAGCAATATATAAAAAATCATGGATGAAATACGAAACGAAAATCAAATTTGTTTTTTAAATTAACAAACTATGTAAAATTCCTCTAAATGAAAAGGAATCCAACAGTTATTCAAAACGTGAATGACATAAATCAATGTGGAGGTGTTAGTGCTCATGCTACTAAATCTCACTCCATACATTTATATCCGCGTGTTACGCAAGAAGAGCTCGACCCAAGCAGTCTCTCCATAGCTGCGATCGCGCACGCTCTATGGAAAATCTTGCTGAAACGTGGTGAAACTCAAGATAACCTAACTGAAAAGTGGTGAAAACAGTGATCTTGAAAAAGGTGTATTCAGTGACCGAGGTAAGCTTACACGTGGTGAAATTAAGTAGAAGCACTTATTTAGACAACAGCAGAAACGAAATATTCAACATTTGGAGGATAAAAATTAATATTATACCAATTAAATAGGTAGCAGAAAGGTTTGAATTTTTATACCATAACTATTTATAGTAAATATGAACTAAAAACTAAATATCCTATACATTTGGAGGGTTAAAAATGATACAAATAGCAGAAGAAGTACCTAATATAGCAGAAAAGCAGAAAAGGCACTTCTAATGTTAAACTGAATTAAGACTGATGACTTTCTTCATTTTAAAAGAAATTGATCAAAATCTGCAATGGTTTGTAGACGACATTTAACAAACTAATTACTATGTTTTCTTGAAACGATTTCGTTGTTTTAATTAAAAATGTAGTTCTAGTTCAATTCATACACTTGAACTAAAACTACATTTTACAAACACTCATTATGTTTTCTTTAAGCTGGTCGGTATAGTAAACCAGCTTAAAATCATTACCTACCCGTGTCCTAGTTGCATGTTGCACTCAAAAGTTGCTCGTACGAGCGCGTGATTGCATACATTTTGTTGAATTTCAGTGTCCTGTTCAATACCTCAGAGGTCCGCTCAATACCCCAGCCCTGTGTTTGATTTTTGTCGTGTTGGTTGCTCGGTGGTTATGTCAACCATTTAGAACAAGGCCTAGAAGAGAGGCTACTCGTAAGAGAGCCCAATTTCACCTTCAATGGGAAAAAAATAATTCGATCATACATAGGTAATAGAAAATTGCAGCGGTGATAGCTCAGTGGCTTAGAATTCGAACTCGAATCGAGGGGACCGGGTTCGCATCCCAGTGGCACGCACCAATGACTTTGTAATAAAAGTTATGTGCGATTTATGGAATTAAATATCACCTGCTGTTACGGTGAAGGAAAACATCGTGAGGAAACCTGCATGCCTGAGAGTTCACAAAAAAAATGTTCTCAAAGGCATGTGAAGTCCACCAACCCGCAGTAGGCCAGCGTGTTGGACTAAAGCCTACATCCCTCTCATTGTGAGAGGAGACCCGACCCTGTAGTGGGCCATTAATGGGTACTGACATGAAAAGAAAATTAAAACTGACAGTGCGCATTGAATTACAAAAGCGAGAGTCAAATGTATTTTTGTCCAGCCAGTCTTACAATAGGACGGTCGTTGACCTTTAGGAGAATACAATCAATGGGCTTCGACCAAACCGAACCGAACCTTTTGTTTTCCTGTTTTACGAGTAACATAGCGTACCTGATATTTTTTTGGAATTTTATCTAATTTTTTTCATACGTGTTAGTGACGTAACTAACGCGCTAACGTTTTTCCGCACCGACACCAGTCTGAACATAGGTATGCGACGTGCGCTGTGCGACGACTTACATCGTTTATAAAGTATTGAACATGGATTGCAGTGACCACTTAATATCAGTGTCCCCAGCACGAACACTATCCACACAGTATTCACATAGTTAAAGTGCGCCATTAGTATGAAAACATGTAACATACTTATGACTGATGTTTACCGTATGAATTCTTTGACGATAGTCATTTTAGTTATGGCAATTGGCTGATCGGAAAAAAGTCCAGAAAAAATTATAATTTTTATTGCCAGCTTTTTTAATTCATCTAAATAGTATCTACCTAATTTGTCGCAACTCGAAAACTAGATCATTGTTTACTTTTAATTTCTTAGACACCTTGACATCACAAATTCACAACGTGCATAACGATGACCTTACCATAACGTTGCCAAGTAGTGTAGGCAGTCGTTTACAGCATATTGACAGGTTATTACTTACTAGCCAACCCCGCAGGATTCACTCTGCCAAATTTAAAAAAAAAAAAATTTAAACTCATACAAAACACCTACCTACCCACTTTATAAAAAGTAACAAATACGCTCCAGGCTACTTAATATTATATGTTTTCTATGCTAAAGGCGCTCGAGTATTTTTGCACAAAAATCATAATAATATCAAACTAGTGACGGAGCTATTTCGAGTTTTGACACAAAAGAAAAAAATAGGTGTTTTTTTATTAATTTTAAATTACTTTAATTATCTTTTTTCAGAATAATGAGTCAAGAAAATGGAATAGAGGCTCATCCCTATGAGGTATAATATTGAATTTATATTTTACATAAGCCAGACGTACAAAATAAGTTTATAAATAAAAATATTAAAATATTGAAAATATAACAGAATACAACGCTCAAAAGCTTTAATTTATTTTTAATGAATTTTACGCCATCTATTGGTGATACGTGGAACTATTTGCTTTTGAGTTTAACCGGCACTGTTACTGAGAGGACTGAGGAAACTATTCATGAACTAGTTCCGTGTTCTTAAAACAGATGTCGCTATTAAAGCGTATTGCAAATCATAAATTAATAATGTACTGGGTTTAGAACAAATGTTAATGATTTTTACACGCTTTTTTATTTAAAACATTATTAATTTTATAAAATACATTTTTGACCATTTCACTTTCAAGGTGCGGTACTCTGAAGAGCTTGGAAGATACTTCGTTGCCGCGAGGGACCTGGTGCTTGGCGACGTGGTTCTATCAGAATGCCCGCTGGTCTTCGGTCCAAAATCCATGCCGGATCCAGAGGCCTCGATGCCGTGCGTGGGCTGCTATAAGCCAGTGTTCACTGACGTTGGCGAACGATGCTCTAGGTACATTTTTGTAGGTAAACCAGTAGTACGTAAGATGTGTAGTGGTCACTGGAACCCATAGATCTTTTTTAATGTGGAATAATCCATCATCCATACTCCGGGGGTTTACGAGTAAGATTGACAGGGGTATGCCGGACTAGTACCATATCTGTGTGTTATATATAGGCAATATGGCTTGGCTAGGATGCAACCCTTTTATGTCCCACTGTTGGGCACAGATTGTCCCATCCTCCTCCTGTTGTTCTGGAGCATACTTCACCACACTGCCTCAATGCGGACTGGTGGAGAAACGGGCTAGTGGCCAACCCTTAACGTGCCCTCCGAAGCACGGAAGCGCGCATCTATTAGCCATCCATAGCCATGGATTTTAGAATTCGACCTCGAATCGAGGGGTCCGGGTTCGACACCCATAGTGGCACGCACCAATGACTTAGTAAAAAAGTTATGTGCGCTTTATAAAAATTAAATATCACCTGCTGTTACGGTGAAGGAAAACATCGTGAGGAAACCTGCATGCCTGAGAGTTCAGAAAAAAAAAGTTCTCAAAGGCATATGAAGTCCACCAACCCGCACTAGGCCAGCGTGGTGGACTAAGGCCTACATCCTTCTCATTGTGAGAGGAGACCCGACCCTGTAGTGGGTCATTAATGGGTTACTGACAAGCCATGGATTATGGATTATGGCGATGGATGCCATGGCTGGCTAGTACGGCAGCGGTCACCCATCCAGGTACTGACCGCACCCAACGTTGCTTGACTTTTTCGATCGCTTGCGATCTACTCAAGCGGCGGCTATGCGCAATACAACATGTGCTATCTATGGCCATATATGTACATAATAATATATTTTGACGACCTGAGTGGCGCAGTGGTTAAGACGCTGATGCGCTGCGCGGAAGGTCTTGGGTTCGATTCCCAGCAGAGCAGTAATTTTAATGATGAATTTGAATTTCTGCTTCTGTTCTGGGTGTGTTGTGTTGTTGTCTTGTGTGTGTCCATGGCACCCACGACACAGGGAATCCTAGTGTGGGGCGATGAGTGTGAAGCGTTATTATTATTATTGTTATCTATGCATTAACACCATAATCATTGCATACCAAAGCATTGTTTATTTTCCGAACGTAGGTAATAAAACTAGTTAGAGATTATTCGTTTCATACAATCACGTAGGATTTCATTATTATAAAAATTATAGACACCTGTGTTTTTTTGTATTATTTTTATGGAATGTAGATAAATGTAGAATTGTTGCCCTACAAGGAGCGTAAACTATAAAATTATCTACCTACTACTCAATTTACCAGATGTTTTACAATTTCAAATAGTTAATCAAAGGATTACTCATCTGTTTATATATTTTTTAAAAGTAATTGAGTAGCAAAATGCACCTGATGTTAAGTGGACGCTGCAGCCCATGGACACTCGCATCCAACCTCAAATATCTACACGAAACTATTTGAGGTCGCATGCGGGTGCTTTACTACTCATGAGGACTAAGATGTTCGCCTCAGATAAAGTACCTAAATAAATCTTTCTAAATTTCATGTTACGTTTATATAATTTCAGTTGCGGCTGGCCCGTCTGTTCCGGGAACTGTCCTGGTATAAAGGACCCCAAGCATCACGGTGTTGAATGTCAGATCCTCAGCGCACGACCTGAATGCGTCCTCGACAATATGGCAGAGTATTACAGGTAGATATTTTGTCATCTGAATGTCGTCGTGAGAATAGGGAACTTTGGTTTTACCTATTTTAAAATTTGACCTATAAATTTATAGAAGAATATAGATGCTGACATTTATCAGTAAGGTCTACACGAGATTAACATTACTTTCAGACATGATGCATTATTGCCGCTGCGTTGCGTTCTTCTGCAAAAAACAGACCCTGAGAAGTGGAAAGAGTTACTGCAGATGCAATGTCATATGGAAAGCCGGACACCGGGAACTGAGGTTTATGAGTAAGTACTGTTCAATTATAATATCTTAGAATGAATGAGCTTACAATCTCTTGAAACTAATTTGTCTTTAAATCCAAATTTCTGGGTACTCACTCAGCTGAAGTTGTCTCGGTAACATTAAAACTGAAGTAACATTAACATTATCTTTTTCAGCGAAGCAAACGAATTTGTCGTTGAATATCTTATGAACTGTTTCGTAAACAAACTCGATAGCAAGTTGAAGCAAAAATATTTACCGGATATATCCGAGGAACTCATTCACAAGATGTGCGGCATTATTGACACTAACGGACTAGAAATTCGTTTGCCTGAAGGATCTGAATTGCTAGCATTGTACGCTAAAACTTGCATAATGGAACACAATTGCATACCTAATACCAAGCACACGTTCAATCTTACTCAAAAAGACAGGAATGATATGTTTAGGATAACAATTAAAGTTGTTCTTCCGATATTGAAGGGAAACAATATAACAACAATGTACAGCCATGCGCTATGGGGCACTCAAGCTAGAAGACAACATTTGAAGGATACTAAATGTTTCTCTTGTAAATGTGAAAGATGCAGGGATCCAACGGAACTCGGAACATACCTGAGTGCTATGAAATGTTTCGGCGATGGTAACGAATCCTGCGATGGAGTACATTTACCAGAAAATCCATTGGATGAAGAAACAGAGTGGGGTTGTAGTAAATGTAAAGTGAGAGTAAACAATTCGCAAATAAATATGCTGATAACACAAATGGGAGAAGAAGTGGATAATGTTTTGATGATGGGAGGATCTGTGACGATGTTAGAAAATCTGCTTTGTCGATTATCAACTTTCTTGCATCCTAACCATTATCATTTGTATTCAATAAAACATTCATTAATACAGCTGTATGGAAGGCAGCCGAGTTATATGACTGAAGAAATTTTAGATAAAAAGATTAGAATGTGTAAGGAACTTATTCAGATCACAAAAACTCTTGATCCGGGTAATGCACGGCTTTGTCTTTATACTGCAGTTTTACACCATGAACTGCATTCAGCTTTAGTTCTCAAGTCTAAAAAACTAAAGGCCGATGGAAGTCATAAAACAACGGAAGAAATAAAACCACTATTGATTGAAGCTAAATATGCAATCGAAGCAGCATTGTCATCACTAAAAGATGAATTAGAAGAAACATCTGGACAGAAACTTTACGCTGTTCTAGAAAATAGCCAAAAAGACTTCGAAAGGTTCTGTAAAGAAAAGAAGATAGACTTTTGAAGGTTTTTATTTCAACATCAACTTATTTAAAAATATGTAAACAATAAATACTTATGTTCCTAAAGCTTAGTCTATTATCACAGTGAGATTTTTCTTTGTTTATTTATCTTTGATATATTGTTATTAAATGGTAACTCTATCCTTCACTTGTTTTCTTATATCCTAAATATAGGCTGACCACATCGTTCACAAAACTGACAACCGATGGTGGAAAAAGGTACTCGATAGGCGACCACGATTAGGGCACAGGCGCCCTCCTACCAGATGGACTGAAGAGGACAGCGGAAATCCGTTGGATTCAAAGGGCCCAGGACCTTGTGGAGTGGCGTCGATTAGGGGAGTCCCACGTCCAGCAGTGGACTACCAAGGCTAAAAGGAAGGAAGGAAGGTAGGAGGACATGTTGTCTTTAATCTTTCTATCCTCTTCTTGGGTACCAGCTCAATCCTGATCTGGCTTTGTCTTCATTAACATTGGATATGATCCAGTCCGTGTATCTGGAGACTCTGGTGTAGATTCCCGGCATTCTTTCTCTTGCACACCCGCTTCCAGTGGAAACGACACCTATTACCATTGATCGGCCTTTTTCGCCAGGAGCCAGGAGTGGACCGCCACTGTCAGCCTGTGAAGTGAACGACATTGTTTATTTAACGTGTCTGCTACTTTCATGATCCTAGCCAAGCTGGAACTTTGAGATACTGGTTAGCAAAAATGCAGAAGAGACGATCATCTTACGTATTATCAAAAGTACGTCATTAATGTTCAATTTTGAAAAAAAGTCCTATTTGTTATAATTATGATTCTTAATCACAGCAGCGTTTCTCCTTGTCTGTAACCCATTAATGACCCACTACAGGATAGTGTCTTGTCTCACAATGAGAGGGATGTAGGCCTTAGGCCACTACCCTGGCCTTATGCGGGTTGATGGACTTCTTTCGTTGTCGTTTCTCCTTAAACGCGCTTAAAAATCTTTTCTCTTAGCTCAAACTACCTAATGTACTTTTTATGGAATTGTGCTTTTTATGGAAGTGCTTTTGAGTGAATTTCATTGAAAATATTTACCCAACAAGAGTCCCTGCCTCCCTTCTCGTGTCCAGCACACATCTGTGTCGGAATGACCTTCACTTTGCTGCCTTGGGATTCATACCAAGTGTTGCATTCATCGTTGGCCACCACTACCACTTCAGTCTTCTGTAGTATGTTCGGTCTCGCACCTGTAAATAGAATAATGTAAATACAACAGGTGGTAAAACCATACTACTCAGGGAACGTACCTTACCATCAGCCTCTTAACCGGTCGTATAAGCAGCATTTTCTTCATGTCTTGTATTTCGGCTGGCGAAGTATGGTTGCCGAGGATACTTGATTTGAGGCAAACATTTTAGTTCTCATGAGTAGGCAAAGCACCCACATACCATTAGTCGCAATCGCATGAATCGCAAATTCTTCAATAATATTATGTCTTTTATTTGGCTGCAATCTTTTTATGACCCACTGCTGATTGGTGCAGAAACGGGCTAGTGGCCAACCCGTGTCACGTGTTTTCAAACCACCCATAAGGCCACGACAAGGTTTAACGACTGCTATCGTATCGATAACAACCGCGACCGATGGCTTAACGCTCCGAAGCACGGAAGTGAGCATTTAACTCTACTGGCCCTCACCCATCTGACTCGGTACTGATCGAGACCGACGTTGCTTAACTTTTTCGATCGCTTACGATCTACTCAAGCAGCGAGGCTATGCGTGCTTCAGTCAATTATTAATAGGTATACTGCAATCCAGATAGAAACTTACCGATCCCTCTGTCCTCGTTCGTAAAGCCCCACCCAGCGACGGTAGCTAGAGTGCCACTGAAGTCGGAAGACAGTGGCTGCGGCAGGCAGGCTGGTCGCAGCTCATTGGTCCATGTCAGCTGCCGAATAGTCTTTAGCAGTGCCACATCGTTGGACTTCTTCTTGCACCTGGAAATGGGGTATAATTAATCTTTTTCGTTCTTAATTTTTTTCTTTCCTTTTTCTGTTAAGATATCTTTCTATTTCGCTACATTTAGTTGCTTCTTCTATTGTCTTCTTCTAGGTAGCGGGAGGTTATTATGTAACGTCATTGTTAACTTTACTATTAACAATGATATTATACATGTTTTTAATTCAAAAATGATAAATATTTATCATTATTATCTGCATATCGTATTGTCTTCTTGAAATGTGATCAGATAAGCAATGACCATGCAGAGCACTTGATTTCAAGGTGCATACTATTATCACATATAAGATCTTTAAGAGCTAATAAGACTTTAAAAGGTTTGAAGTTCCTTTAAAATAAAAATGGCTTTCAGAATTTGGTTTGTAAATCTTAGGTGAAATCGGCTATCCATTAAGGGCTCTTGGCTCTATCCATAAAAAAGCAGACCTGTATTCTGGATGAGGTATTATCTTAGAGAGCGCCTCATTTTCTTTATTCGTCGATATATCCGTGTATCCGACGACCACTGATAATTGTTTTGATTTATAGAATTCCTCAAAGGCACTGTAACAAAGTAAAAATCAAATTAAAATCAAAATTAGACCCACATATCTATCCATATAATACACTCTCCCGGAGGGTACGATCTTGGGAGAGCACGATATGCCATCAATGCCAGTGGTTATTGATAAGATAGCAGTCGTTAAACCTTGTCGGAGGCCCTAGGGGTTTGAAAACATTCCACACGGGTTAACCACTACCCCGAATTTTCACTAATCCGCATTCCGTGCTCCAAGACTCCCTCTATTATGGGGACAGACTTCTATTCAACTTTGTGCCATAAAAGAGTTGCAGTCAACTGCCCTTAAATTTGTCTCAAAACAAGTTTTTTTTTTCATATTACAAGAAGCAGTCTCTATTTAGATATAAAATACAATAAATACGTTTATATTATTGTCTATCTTGGGTACGTTGAAACTGGATGTTTTTAAAATTATGACCGCCAGTGACTTGGAGATGAATGTTAAGAAAAATTAATGATTCGAATATGACTAGTAGAAGTTCAAAATGTTAGAACATGTGAAAAAAAATAGATCGTGCTTCACATCAAGCGAGAAGCGATGAAACTAAGTTGTGTCGCATATTATGTTTGTGGCATGGCTGTTGTAGCAAGAAAAGTGAATGATATTTTTCAACGAGCTGTGCTCGCGACTCCGGTCCCGTTGATATTTGTTTAACTATCAGGATAATAGTAATCAAAAACGAGATATATATGCTAAATGTTTTTTAGAGCTATTAAGCACTAACATGTGAAAGTTTATTAACATTCGTTTGTTAGTTTACTCGTGATCTGGTAACAAAGTTTATCAATTGTTTCGAATAGTGATTTCTCTCTTTTTCACTATCGGAGTACCTCGGTGAAGGGAGGCCTAGAAGTATTTACTGACCTATTTCTTTCCAATAAGGTCAAAAATACGACGGGGTCAGTCGGTGTCGACTGGCGACCACAGGAGTCAAAGGTTGTGGACGTAAACCTTTTTCTGGCTAATTATCTAGACAGGTACGTTTCTTTCCGAGCCATGCCATGTATCTTGGCTTGTCGCTTGTCGCTAACAATCAAACAGTTTATTAAAATTGAAACTTGCCAGAGAAGAACAAACGATAATAAATGATAATGCGTGTTTAACTTCTTTTTGCTGAAATCAGACATCTGAAATGTACGTGACGCTGTAATACGTTGCTTTTTTGTTCATTTTCATATAAGGGTGGTACTTCACTTGGCTATGTGGTATTTGCGTGTTTGTATTCAAATATTTGCAAAATATTTGACAAGTGCACCACTATGTGAATATTGACAGATAGGTCGTCCACATATGGCAGTCAGAAACAAATTCACAAGCGTTTTACAGTGAAAGGCAATGTCAGTGTTGCGTTTAAAATAGAAAAATATCAATGAGGTAAATATTTCATTGTATAAAGCATCCACGCGATTGCTTACCAAATACGACAAATATGAAAATTAAATAGTCAAGTGTGGTGCCACCATAAAGTAAAAGGTTTTAAAGCAATTCAGAAAATCTTTCTCTAAGTTAAACATTATGGAGCTATCGGCGTGGAAAATTGTCTTTTTATTTATATGTAACTGAATGCTGCACATGATGAATGCTCTATGGTGACTCGTGATTTTGAAAGACATATGCAATATATAAAATAGCTGCACACTAGAACTACTCATTATTGTTTAAACACACAAAGAGGTCCTCATGAGATAAAATAAATAAATGAATTCTGAAGCCACACTATAAAAATGTATCCATACGTACCTGCAAACACAATGTCCAGCGGTCAACAGCCACCGGTCACTGATGACTGTGGCGCCACACTGGTGGGCACCCTGCCGCCACACGCTCGCCGCCCAGGGGAACTCCGCGGGGAGACTGTCCGTGCCCCCCACTATACGTCCCTTCCGTGCCATCTCTACTCCGCATTCTATATCCGCCACTGGGATAAATTGTTATTAAATAAAGTAAATGTTTATTTCTTCAACAAATATTTAACAGCTAGACTGTGTTCGAGCAGATTTTTTTGTTTTAAATAAAACGAATATAACAAATTAGTTCCCTAAGATTTGACGCGCATAAGATGAGCGGTTATTTTAAGAGTATCATAGTCATAGTGATGCACATTGAATATGAAACATGCTCTGAGTTTACGCGGAAATAATAATAAGACCTTTTGTCTTAATAACAATAATAATAAGAAAAAAGAGACATTGCAACTTGTTTAAAAATTACTTTGAATTATTTTAATCGATATCTATAACATTCTTAAAAAGAAATAACAATTGAAAAATTGAAATGAACTTGGTTTTTCGCAATTTTTGAAGGATTGTAATATAATTTTATGTATTTCTAATTATAATGTAAAAGCATGTAATACTTATAACTCCACTCTACTTACAATTGACATAACAGAATCCAATATCGATCAAATAAAAAAGAAAGAACACGACGATCAAACGATACATTTTTACTCCGCACTTTAAACCTAACTTTAAACACTAAACTTACAAAACTACTAACACATCTAGATCTAGCACAATGAGTGCAATATGCACTTGTCCCAGTGCTTGCACCGACTGTGAGGATGTGATTTCATAAGGCGTATATTTAAAGGATGCTATGATTTGTTTGAGTCGAGCCTCCGAGGTGTTCGAAGGCTGCCCCTATAAGTCACTTGATAGAGATGTGCTCGTTTTTTGAGATTATCGATAGCTAATTTGGCTTCATTTACCTCACATTCGTTTTTAAGTAGTAAATAAACTAATAAAACAAGCTACATAAAATATAATTGAACAACAAAACGGTATTTCGGTACGTATTTGTTGCTTATAAGCTCTTTGTTAAATTGTCTATTACATTATTTATTTTGAGTTTGTTTAACAGTAATTTTCGCAGTGGAATAAATTATTTTACCGTATACTACATTAGAAATCGTGCGAGGCATATACACTCACCCCTAATCAAGAATAAACTACTGTGATAGAATAGGCGATAGCCCAGTGGCTAACAATTTTGTCTCCTTAATGAGAGGCCTATGTTTGAGTCGCAATTTCATGTTATAGCGTTTTACAAAATTAAATCTGATTCGCTGTAAAGAAAATCATCGTGAAGCATCATGCATGCCTAAGCCTTCGTAATGTTCAAAAGGATATGTGAAACCCACCGACCCGCATTAGCCCAGCATGGTGAAAAAGGCCTAATTACTTCTTATTGGGAGGAGATCCGACCTTATGGTGGATCAGCTCTCACCACCCCGATCAAAACACAAGAAACTGTAGGAATTATGCTTAACTTTTCGATCGCTTCCGATCTTCTCAAGCGGTGGAACATCAAAAGTGGTGACTAATCATCACTATGACATAATTAAGTAATGACTATTCAAAGCATCGACATCGATGTTCAACAGCGCATCACTATTCTAAATTCATTGTCAGGTTCAGGCCTCGGCGGATATCGATAAGCGTCGCGGAACCGCTTGTCGCATTAACCAAATATTTCCATGCAATGCCGCTGATAATGCTCAGTGAAGAGGGTGGCTATGGATTGGGTTAATTTTGAAAAAAAAAATTAAATCTGAAAAGAATTACAAAAAATTGATTTGTAATACCGCCCTTACGAACAAACTTTAACGTTATATTTTACCCTATATGGACCTTATTTTATTTCGAGTAACATAACGTGTAATGTCGTCTATCTATTTTGCTCTCAAATCACTTCTTGTCTCAATCACTTCTTTCATTCAATTTTTTCTTCTATTTATTGCCTTTATATCTGAAATTATTCTTGTTGTTCCCCAAAAAGGACACGATCAATTAATGCATAATGTGGCCATTATTTTTAATTCTTTTGGAAATCCTTTTTGCCTTACATCGAGATTATATTTGAAAAATAAAAAGTCTTTTGAATACTAAATGTACCTAACTAACAAATCTTTTATATTATTTTATTTTATCAATTTTGACTAATAATTTTAGTCATAGTAAAGTATAGGCAAATCCATTGTCTCAAAAACAAGACATTTGCAGTATTACCAGTAACTGGAGCAACCCAAAAACAGCAGGATTTTATATTTTAACACAGGAATGGGAAACTTTTAACTAAACATTTTTTAGTGTTTTCTATCTGGCTATATGTATAGATAAATTTTAATAATTTATATTTATACTTATTTGCATACCGTAATGTCGGAATAAGAGGGATTCGTATGAATTGTTTAATGTTAAGATCCCTGTTTACCTTATTCTAGCGAATAAAGATTTGACGTTTAAAGTACCGTCGGTAGGTATAACACCGTGAGACCGTCCCACTGACTACCAACATGATGGTCACACGACAGTTTATGGTACAATTCCTCTGTCAGTCGGCCAAGTGCAAGATAAGTGGGACGCATCTTGGCCCACATTGTCTCACCGAGGTACCTACGTGGTCAGTATGCACTCTGTGCACTGCGCCTATGATAACATTGACGTGATAACGAATTAGTTTACCCATACTGATGTTATGTATTTAGAGTTATGGATAGTATACATTGAGCAGGCGCGTGCATACCATAGACGAAAAGGTAGGCAGTGCCTACCCTAGCCCATCCCTAGCCTCGCTTTACATGTTATATTTCTACTATTATTTGACAAGGAAATCACTACCGATCGTTATTATAGGTCAAACGATAGTTTAGATGTACCTATGACTAGCTAGATCTTCAGTGCCTATCTCCAATGCACGCCACTGGCATTGAGATGATCTAGTTAGAAAACTATAATTACTCGTATTGAACAACTTAAAGGCCTTAGCCTTTAAGCCTTAAAGGCTTTTGGCCATGTGGCCCCACAAGTTTTTAATGTCACGCACACCTCACATACCATACCATACATTAGTATGGTTTTAATTTGTAGCCTTTGCCCTGTGAGCCTTTGTTACTTACTTTGTTTACTTTCCAATGGTACCTTACCTACCAGTGGTGCTAGTGCTAGTGGATACGTTCCAGTTTTTAAGGCAAGAATTAGTTTATTTCTCTAAATGCAAATGGAACATTGCCTGTAATGCTTTTCAACTTAGGTTTTAATTTTTAGCACTTATAATAAAACATGATTAAGAAATAATTAGCAAAGAAGATTCTTCTGAATAAATAAGAGGTCCTTAATTTAATTGCTGTTTTTTTAATTTAAGTTAATTCAGTATATTTTAATGAATAAGTTTAATTTTATTTTTCGAATTTTGCATTTTTTTGTGTAAGAATTAGGTATTTATTCACCAAATAATATTATCAAAGTTTAGGTTGCATTTTATGTCAAAAAAATTAGTATTTTTCTTTCCGTAGGTGTTTTTTTTTACATTTCACTTAACATAAATATTTCATTTAATTATTATGCATAATTTATTTACAAGATATAAATAATATGAAAAAATTTTTTCATTAAATTTCCCAATTATGTGTCATGTTAGGAATCACCAAACTTATCACAAAGGTCATTGATACTGAAACGCTAAACTAACACGGAACTATCTTTTCCGTATGCATTCTACTATCGCGCCCTGAAGGTTGGTGAATAGTTTTCAGTTTATTCACCTACCTACATAACAGGGTACATAATGTCAAGTGTTTTCATAGATTTTGCATGAAAAGAATATGACGTCATAATTGAAGCGTAACTTTATTATTGATTTTGGTCGTGTTAACAACAACAAACAAACCAAAATTTTCAAATATATTTGTAAAGAAAATTGTAATTATGGTTTACTTATAAGAAATACCGACATAGTTAGTGGTTATTTAAAAATGACTTAATGAAATGGATATTGGACGGATGAAGCGTTATAGACAGGAAAGTGCTTCATATTGAAAGTTATTACCATTATCCTGGCCAAAAAATTATTATTTTCAATGAAGAAATCATAGTCATATTTTCAATAAATAAGTGTCTTTTAATTTTGCATATTTTTTTTTATTTTTTAAAAAAGTTAACAAAAACGTGTTAAAAACGATAGAGTACTTGCTCTAGCTCTTGCAGGAGGTATGTTAAAAATATTTATAATGATAACATTAGATTTTATTATGTATAGATAAAGAAATATTGGTGCACCTACCCACATTTTATAGCGATATTTCCATACATAGTTAGAACAACAGTATAGTAATTAAATTAGGACTAGTATACACCATTTTCATACAAATGAAGATAGATAATAATGAATCAATAGAGTTATAAAAACTCATATTTTTCAGCCCAAGGGGCGCAGTTACTGTTGATACAAAAAAAAATTGTACCTCAAATCATCCTAAACCGCAATCATAAACCTCACTTCAACACTTCAACTTCCTTCCCATCAATGATGATATACAAAAAAAAATTGTACCTTAAATCATCCTAAACCGTAATCATAAACCTAACTTCAACACTTCAACTTCCTTCCCATCAATGATGATATACAAAAAAAAAATTGTACCTTAAATCATCCTAAACCGTAATCATAAACCTAACTTCAACACTTCAACTTCCTTCCCATCAATGATGATACAAAAAAAATTGTACCTTAAATCATCCTAAACCGTAATCATAAAGCTAACTTCAACACTTCAGCTTCCTTCCCATCAATGATGATTGAAGCCTTCGTTTCCCATGCCACACCCTAATTTACCCAAACATCGTAAGGCCGTTGCACAATCACGCCACGGAGCCGTTTCCGCGTTGATAACAGAGGTCGGCTGGAGGCCGCTGCTGTCTAGTTGACAGTCTGCACACGCCCGCATCGTGTGTGTGGAGCCGCCACATCGTATTTCAACTTAATATAAAAAATATAACTCGAAGAAAAATTTTTTAATTTTTTTTTTACAAATGTATACAAAACAAAACAATTTTACAATAAGAGATTTACTAAAACAATTATATGGTAGAGTTGTAGCAGCCATGTTTTTAAGTTTCAGTTGGGATGCTCGGTGTGGTTTCCGGTCATAGTTTATTTCAGGTCACTTAATAACAAAATCTTAGGACACATGAGTAGCGACAAACCCACCTATGACGTCAAATAGGATTTCTATCTATGATTGGGTGTCCATGAATTGTAGAGTGACCACTTAAAATCATGCCTACATGTCAGTTTGCTACACGTTTTCTTAAAAAAAAACATGTTTTTTTATAGTAAGTTTTTTACGATACGCATAATTATGATGTCGTTAGGATGTGGCAGCACCTTTACACTATTTCATTATCACGTCTATCTTATCTGCGTTCGCGGTATGACATTATGGAGGTGTTAATAAAGTAAAGAAATTCTTTAATTAATTATCACCAATTATATTGTCAGCACTTATTTATTTAAGTTCAGGATAAGTTGTTAATTTTTTCTTTTGATTTTTCTTAGTAAGTTTGTGGGTACAGTTAACTTAATTACAAGTACCTATGCAATTTTAAAGCGAGGGCGAGACCGGTGATAGCCCAGTGGCTTAGAATTCGACCTCGAATCGACGGGTCCGGTTTCGAATCCCAAGGGCACACACCAAGGACTTTGTAAAAAAAGTTATGTGTGCTTTATAAAATTAAATATCACCTGCTGAAACGGTGAAGGAAAACATCGTGAAGAAACCTGCATGCCTGAGAGTTCACAAAAAAAAGTGTTCTCAAAGGTATATGAAGTCCACTAACCCGCAGTAGGCCAGCGTGGTGGACGTCCAATAATAATCTTAAATAAACAATATTCTTCACAATTAAAAACATCAACTAATTTCACTAATTTAATGTTTCCGTAGAACAGGCCATGGTAAAGTAACTTTACTGCATAAGACTAAGTATATTACATTCAACAATGGCAACACTTGTAACATAAAATATAAAAGCCTAATCACTAACAAACGTCAAAGAACAAACCAATTCGTCAAACCCAAAACCTGACCCCCACACCTTAGTCACGCTAAAAATAAAGTTTAAGACTAATTTGTATACAGATTATATAACAATCGTCGACCGTCAAGGAACGTGAGGCGAGTAAGAATGAACTAAAGTGGTACATTGTCAGGGGTAAGGGTATCTGGGACAATGTCAGGTGTGAGACCGTATCGCCAAGTTTGAGTACGAGTACTTAGACCCACGCGAATGTTGGAGCTAGATACAGATTATAACATTTATACAGCCTGACATTTAGGGTCCACACAAAATTACATTCCAAAAATACTTCAAAGACATCGCTAGAAGAAAAAACCATAAATATACGGGGCCCACATAAGGTATCGAAATCTCACATGGTCTTTCGATAAATACAAAGGAGACGTTTCAAATCTGGCCTGCACATAGTACATACTTTACAAAATCGAGGAAAAATCTAAAATTAATTTTAAAAATACAACCGAAACTGTTAATTAAAACACCTTAATTTAATCACGTAGATTCTTAATTAAATATGTACTATGTCCAGGCCGGGGCTCCATACATTCGTGAAACGTCTCCTTTGCTAGATAATGTTAATGTTATTGGCTCCCCGAGACGAATAGGCGAGCGTCGATCGAGTTAATCGACTGCGCAGACAAGTGGTAGGTACTTGCTGATAATAACATACGGATTTTGCATTCTCTGGAGAAATATATACCTGATTAGGATTCGCTTTGCCAAATAAAAGGGTTCCATGCAAATTTTAGCAAGCAAACAAACACTTAAAAAAGTAGTTTATGACAATATCAAGCCGATCAAGTAACTTAAAAAAATTTCAATTCGTCTCTTTAGGTATTTTAAAGTGTAATTAATTATAATATATCAAACACATAAAATATAAAACTTTGTTCCGCAGTAAAAAGTGGCCGATTCCTACGAATGTAGCCTATTAGCCTTACTTGCGAATGTGGCTTTAACAAAAGTTAGTATAATGTGTATCTGTTCTTATGGTAGCGTTTAGACCCCGGCCACATCTCTAAGACGCATACAAAATAAGTCATATCAAATATCGCACAAATGTTCTTATCGATGATATTAGTCAAGGGTCTTGTGTTCTAGTTTGATAAACGACGGTTACTTTTGTGTTTTGATTGTTAATTTTACCATCATTAACGGTAGATGTAAAGACGTAGAGATACATTCAATGAAATATCTAACATCAAATAGGGTTGAAGTGTTTGTCTAGAATTGACGGGATTGAAGTTTTCGTTTTTTATTTTCTATGCAAAAAAGGGATTTTAATTTTTTTGTAACTCTGGCAGCTTTTTCACAAATTGTCCAAAATGACATACCTACATAATTATATTACGTTTTATTCAACTTAAGACATTATTAGGGAAACCAGTCACTATATCCCGAAATTACTTATAAACAAAAATATTACGGAGCGTGCTAATATAAATTACAAATTCCAGGCCAATTTTTTGATGGTCGTTTTTTTCGCGGTATCCAATTTCGATTATCGGTAGACCTTAAGACGGGCCCGTGGTCGTGTTTTTGCGCCCTAAGCTTGTCTTCCAATCGTTTTGAGCAGCCGCTTTTGCAAAAACCGACTTTTTCAAAATCATATTCCCATGGCTTCCGAGACGACAGGTTGATTCGGGTGATTCGCTGATCGACTTTTTTTCTTGATTGACAGCAGAGCCGACTGGGCTATTTGAAATTTTAATCAGTTTCATGTATGTATATGTCAGATTCGACGGTTACCTAAAGCGGATGAAAATTCGTCAATGTTGCGTTTCGGCAATATGCATGCTTCCGTTCATAGAGACCGAACCTGTCTTTATTGCTTACAATTTTAAGGGTTATTTTCGAGTGTTTTTATCTTGAGCTAGGGATGGTCATTCCTGTGCTTGATTCGATGAACCGATGTCAAATGCGTTGGTACCTCACAAACGACGGTGCCACAAAAACATTGAGCAGGTGAATCCTGAATTTAATATAAGTTTTATAGCGGATCAGTTTTTAAATTGACGCTACTTTTAGAATAGATTCGAGAATGTTTTTGAATGTGTTTTGATGCGTTCATGGACTTATGTTAAGATGGTTAGTGGTGTTTTTAAGTTACTGAAGAATAGTTCCTCACAGTTTGCTACTAGTAACAAATTTTTGTTATGCCGTATCCACAACTTTACACATTTACAGCCCATGAAACTGTCTGTTTAAAAGGACAATTAGTGGTTGAGTCATTACAGCCCCAGGCCCTTCACCTTACTACCCTCATAACCCGCCATGATGGAGCAAATTCTTCATGTTTTGTAATCTTTAAAATAATGACCATTTGTCGAAAGGTTGCCCGTATCAGGAATAGTCGGTAGGTATGATACGTATATTTATTTATTTAATTTATTAGCATTCTCTTATCGGTAGGTATAATATTTATTTATTTATTTAATTTATTATCTAGCATTCTCACTTCCCAAAAAGCTGATAGTATATCCGTTGTTTGGTATAATTATTTATTTATTTTGGTTTATAAGCAGGATTTATATTTTATTTTGAACTAAATTTCAGAGACTGAGGAGAAGGCGAGCACAGAACAGTAATCCAGTTTGCTAAATCTTTTAACGATTAAAATGTAACATACAGACAGAATCAACGACTTTTTCAAAAAAATAGATTTATTCAGTATTGAAATGTGTTCACGCCTTTGATGTCATAGCAATAGATCTGATCTGCATGAAAAATACCCGTTTTAGCGGTAGGACACGAATAACAGATATTTGTATATTGTATAGTGGTGTGCCAAAGTATTTTCTGTATTTTATTTGTGTAGGTGAAATCGTCTATTGCGTATGTTACGCAGTTTTGTAAATAAATGAATGTATCCAATACGTTTAGTGTCCAATAAAGAATAAATGTATTGTATTTTATTGTACCTCAGACTATAATATCACTCAATTTTTCTAAGAAAAATAATATGTACTTAAATAAGATAAATTAAAATGAAAAAAGAAATGTTTTAATTCATTATGCTTATTATTGTTAATAAGCATAATGAATTCTTTAATTCATTATATTGTTATTATTTTAGTATTAGTCTTATATTTAGGTACAATAAAATACAATACATACACTAATTCTTTGAATGAATTTAAGACAAAACAGCCAAAGTTACCTGTAAAAGTGGCTTATCAGCTTGTAGTGATTATTTATAAAATAACTGAAAATTTCCAGTTATATCAAAATTTACCGGTTTACATCTCTAGGCATATTTTTAGCACTGTTTCGAGAATTGGGATCGAATTTTGCATTCCAAGTTTACACGTGGAGTTTTGAGCGACTTTTTATTGAGAAGGTAGGTCACTTACCTAGGTCTTGTGATCAGTGAATATTTCTGTAAAAATTTTGTAAAAAACATGTAGATATTATGCAATGCAGAAATATGTACGATTTGAAGTATTTCTATGGAGCTAAGACTTGGAATAAGGTGGAGGAAATTTTCTATTTTACTAAAACTACATACTTCTACTGTATTTAAAACTTGCCTCTTAAAAAGTCAACTTTTCAGTTTTCTTTCTTACTCCCATTTTAATGTGTTAAAAGGTACAGAAAAAAAATCCATTTCTCCTAATATACCAATCTCTAACGTTAGTTAGAATAATAGTTACTATACATCTATGATTTCAACCGTGCCGGTTGTCAGTTACTGACATCGGGTACTGTAGTACAATATTAAGGAACAGAAATCAACATTCGTCTGTTCTTTTTATTTACATTACACCTATTGACATATTTTTTTAAATCTTTACTTTACCTCATACCTACATTGTTCACCGATGCGAACATCCTCCTTTTGTAGTCAGTTAAAAACTTTACACGTGTCTTTTCATGTCTCATAACTTACAAGTGGCAACGAGTGATCGCTTTCCATACAGCATGTCCGAGAACTTTTTACACTTTGTAAATGAAATTCATATTTGTAATTGTAATTCCGATGCACGTACGTTCCGCAATGCGTTAAGGATTGCCGTATTTGCGGTTGTTTTTTTGTATTATTGTGTAACTGTATTTTTTTTCTTGTTTTTTTAATTTAAGAAAAAGGACTTTGTCGCATAGCGACCACATCGTCCCGTAAATCCTCAAACACATTACTACCCACACTGCTAATACAAACACATACATAAAAACCACATACCAACACTACCTACTTGCTTAGTCCTAAATCCCCGATCTTGAATAACACGCCGGCCTTATCCGACATCGGACAAGCCAGAATGCTATTCAAATATCCTACATCTAATGGTCTGGGATCCAGCCTTCTGTTTTGTAAATAATTCGTTCCGAACACACTCCATCAAAATATGTGTCATTATGTATGTTAATCTTTATTGATGTTATAACGGTGTAAGTTATTGTTGTTTGCCACTGGGATTAGTCAAACTTATTGGTATCTATTTTAAAAGTTTTATTAACTCTTTTTACGCCAGGAATTTTAAATTTTGATACCTATTTCAAATCATTAAATCTATCTATTTTTTTAATGTAGGATTAATATCTTATGTAGTATCGTTGAACTGATTTGATGCTGGTATATTTCCTTAACGATATAAACTGTTGTTTTCTTAAAGAACACCTGTTATTTACCAAAAAAAATGTTAACCACGCATTCTCATGTCTCGGTAATTATAAAATTGACGGCCATAAACCTTGATGGTTAATGACACTACATAAAAGGACCACACCGGGGTTTTAACACTTGGTACAATGTAGCTAAGTGATATTAATTTTTTAAATGCACCTCATTAAGTACTTTATGTGTTACATAGCGAGCGGTAAGCTACGAGCATGGTAACGGTTAAAAATAAAAGTTTTCATCGATTCGTTTGATTCAAAAGGCAAGCGGAGTGGTGTAAGCCAACGTCCAGCTCGGAAATCAAAAGGCCAAATTGATGGACGGTACTATTAGTTTTATCTTTTAACATTGTTTCTTCTTTCAGAGAGCTATGCTGAAAAGATAATATAATAATACAATTTAATTATTTCGGAATAAATTAAATTTTGCTTTTTCAAAAGTCATAACAAATTGTTGTTATAAATTTTAAATGAAATAATTTTTTTATTAATTTTTCTTTCATTTTTATTTATCGAAATAAAATAAAACAAAGCATTTAGTGCCAATGTTAAAGCACATTTACTAACCTAGTTTCTCGTTAATTGCTAAAATTACAACTATTGCTGAAACGAAACTAATAATATGTATTTGAAAGAAACTTTGTGCCGAAGGCTTTACCAACAAATATTATTATTATATTTTTTCTCTCTCGACCGTTGCGAATTTTAGCTTCTCGTTCATCGCTTGCACTATAACACAATTGAGTGTGATTGCGCTTTAAACACAAGCTTTAGCAGAAGTCATCATCTTGCAAACTAATAATATATGGGACACACTTAAGTTAACGATGCGAAATGGGAACCATGCTTTACGTTTATATATTGTGAGTGAAACGGGGTCCGGGTGGCTAGTGGAATTTTTTTCTAGAGGCAATGCTATACATGTATCGGTATTTTCTAGAAGTAATGTGTCCTAGAAAGCGGTGATAGTCCAGTGGCTTAGAATTCGACCTAGAATCGAGGGGTCCGGGTTCGAAGTGGCACTCACCAATGACTTAGTAAAAAAAGTTATGTGCGATTTACAAAATTAAATATCTCCTGTTGTTACGGTGAAAGAAAACATCGTGAGGAAACCTGCATGCCTGAGAGTTTACAAAAAAAACGTTCTCAAAGGTATGTGAAGTCCACCAACCCGCAGTAGACCAGCGCGCAGCGGGGTGGATGGCTGCCTACATCCCTATCATTATGAGAGGAGACCCGACCCAGTAGTGGGTCATTAATGGTTTACTGACTATGTGTCTAGAAACGCGCATAGCCCCGCTGCTTGAGTAGATCGTAAAAATATAGCAAGCATCGCTATCAAAGATAATTTTATTCTTCTTGAACGAAATCATGTTGTAACGCATAACACTCTTGTTATCCTTTAATGTACCCACGCTGTCTGCATACAAATAAAGCAATGTACACAGTCTGGGCGCATGGGCCATTACGTCCAATCAAGCAATCTATGTCATAATTGCTGAGTTATTACGGGATCGATACAATTTCATTTTGTTAATTCGTTCGGTTTCCACGAAGGCACAGTGTAGAGCGTTACAGAGGGTTTTTTACTAATTCCAGCATAATGAGCAAACGAATATCATAAGCTAATTCTCTTTATGCTATCTGCACTCGAAGGTGGAACCTAAGCTATGTAATAAAATTGTTAGTGACATTTCACACAGTCATAGCCGTATGAGAAACAGAATATAATAGAGACTCAGCCTCAAATTAGACAAAATTTTACTTCCAACTTTGAAATTCAAAGCTTTGTGCAATTCTATTAAAAGTTGTAGGTAGAATATATAGACAACAGTCTTAATTCCATGGATTACAGTCCATGGGATGAAACAACCAATATCATCAGGCGATTTGCGATCTAGTCTAGGATATGGGATTCTCTTTTATCATTAATTATACATCATCTATCCATGCCAACGAGCGCACTGTAAAAAATGTGTAAAAAAACCTTTTAAGGTTGTCTCTGTTGGCAACCTGCTCTGTGCCGCAAAAGTCATGTTTATTAATTAAACATTTCCAATTAATTTTGAAGGAATGCTTTATACCACTGAACATAATACACTGAAATAATTTTCAGATCGGCTACATAAATCAAATTGTAAATCTCACATATTAACCTATTGAATGTCCAGTAAATAGACACAATAGTTAAACAATAGCAGTCGGACCACCGGTGGTTCGATGCAAATTAATAGTTTAATGGGATATCTAATAATTGGATACTTGTTACTCAATTGCGTCAAAACCGCTGAAAAGATTTGGACGAAATTTTATAGATGGATTATAAACAAATGTACAGGTATTGAAACAAGTCTTACAAAATAAGCTTATACCTTTCTCTCTGGATCCAATTTTGAAGTCCATACTGGAATATAACTTTATGATTTAACTATTTATAGGTAAAATAATAATTGTGTAAAATAATAATTTGCCAATTAATTGAACTACAACAGGAAGCGTAGATATTAAGTATCCAAAAGAAAATTCCAAAATTTATCCTGGTACTTTAAATAGTCGTGGTAGCGATATGTATTGGGATAGGGCTGAATAATTCATTTTAGGGTTAAAATATTTCTACCTACCCAAGGGTGTACCTGCTAGTGGTACATAATAACAATAACTAATCTTAATGTGGTTACTTCATGATTTTATCATTTTTCATTATTTAAATTTAATACTAATATAGGTCCTGAAGCTTTGTTCTTTAAAGGAATATTTAGATAAGATTCTGAGATTCCATCCTAGATTCAAACCCGGTTCTCCCGTACAGAAGGCGTTTTTAAAGGCACTAAACGTCTTATATTAGATACTTACTTAAAGAGGCAATGACGTGACACTAACTCTATAACCATGAAAAACTATTATTACCGTAATTAAAAGCATTAATCTATGGTGAAAGGCACTAAGTTCTACAGAGTGATGTTATTCTTATTTCCAAAAAATATCCACAAATAATGAAAACATTCATCTTTTCATTTTATGGTTTAATGTATCAAACTACACAAATTAACTAAACTTTAAAAACATTTCATAAAATCTTACACAGTAGTGTAAGAAATTTAAATAAAACACTGAATTATATACAAGAGTAAATATATATTATATACTCTTGTATATAATTCAGTGTTTTATAAAATTAAATACTATAAATATAGTATTTAGGGTAGCTTGACTAGTTTTGAACCTCGAAGCTAATGGTTTACAGGTAAAAACTTCGGAAACATCAGGGATTCATTTCTGTCTGTCTTTAATGAATTAACGATTAACGGGTCTAGTCAAATCAACACCACGGTAGCCTATTGCGGAATGGTAGACTTCACATACTATCTATTGTAAATATTAATATTATTATAGAAAACTCTCAGGCATGATAGTTTTCTCGCGGTCTCTTTCTTCAACGATACAACAGCTGACATTTAATTTTGCTAATATTTCATCCTGTATACGTTTCTATACTATTTTTATATAATTTATAAGTAGAACAAACTGGATTACTCCGATACAAAGGTTAAGTACAGTGCGTATGAAATTTACCGCCTCGCAAATAGGTCATAAAATTTAATGACATTTCACGACCGTTTCACGCAAGCAACGCAATTTTTGCGATCCCTCCGATCTCCGCCTTATGCGATTTAAGGTGCGGTTCTAGTAAGACGATTTATTAAGTTTAAAATATTAATGTATGTTTTTGTAAAGTACGATGTTTAAGATTTTAAAAGTTGAACGTATGGTTAATGTGATGTTTTTGATGAAATAATAGGGTACTTTTCCAAGCCTTTATTTTTACTTTTTACACATTTACGAAAAGTTGTAGTCGTAACACCAAGATGGCGATATATTAAATGAAATAAATAACTTCGTATATTAAGACGATGTAATTTATTTCAATTTCAAAATAAAGAATAAATCTTTTAATACTAAAAATAACAAAATGTACTACGTTACGTTTTACAGACAAATAAATATTTTTTTATTTATTGTATTAAATAATGTTCCATGTGAAACGAACATAACTTGTAGGAAAGTAAATAAAAAATCTTATAAATCGAATGAAAAATTAGGTACTGAATTTCAAGCTACATTTTTCAAAAACTACCGACTACCACTATTATTTACAAAAATGCAGGCAGGCAGTTACAAGGTTTTCCTTCACAATAGTCTACCATAAAGATAACAAATTTGACAGTCCAAAGTATATTTTATTACGTTGTTCGAAACATTATGCAACTTTATGCCTTTCTAGCTGCAATATTCTTGCTGCGGAATATATTTTCAAACCAGAATATTAACACAACTTTGTTTTCCCTAGAGTCACTGGAATTTCGAAACCACGTACAGTAGAAAATAAATTGTAAAATAGTACTAATGATTTTATCTGGTCGCTGGTAACGATTTTATTTGGTCGCAATGCAGAGTTAATAAAACCCACCATTAAGAAAATTATCCCATAATTATTTTAAACGTTTTAACTTAATATTTAAGGCGAAGCAACGGATGCATATTTTTATCCTACGGCGAGTCGAATTATGAAATAATAGCACTTAAGTTACGGAAGGTGTAAGATTTTATATTATTATATTATTTGCGATAAAAAGACAGCTATTTCCATTGTTATTAATTTGGTATTAAATTTGCACTTACCTTACTTTATTAGTGGGTAAGGATAATATTGACAGAATCCAATGGGTCCAAATCCCCATTGGATTCTGTCAATATTATCCTCCAAAGGGCTCCTTCAAAATCCCTATTGAGTTTTGAGCCTTGATATTACAACAAAACATTTATTTTGCAGAAATAATGATAAAATTAATGTTTCCCTCCTTTCTTTCTTTGGTCAACGTTTTTACCAAAATATTTCACTTTCACCGATTTCTGACACCGCGTAGATATCATTTCTGAAGTTAACAGTAAAAAAATCGGCGTACTTTCAGAGAAATAGAAGAAAAACCTGAATCGCGCTATCAAAGTTTTTCACCCCGCTTGTATAAATACAGCCGCCCTCACAGAGGCTGTCGGGGGTCCAAGCCTCGGTGGAAGCCAGTGACGTCACGCTGGTCTAACGTGGCGCTCATTCAGATGTACAGCGCATGCGTTGTAGAGCATAAATGACACCTATTAGTATATTTAAGTGTTTCGTTTCTGATCCCTTCACATTCGAGGCCACTTTGACTCCCTTTTGTGAAAATGTGAAAATCATTCAATTATCATCGTGGGAAAAATGGTACGCAGAAATCAAAAAAATATTATTTCGAATATTTTTATTATAATTGCGTTTCAGCTCATGCATCGCATCAAAAAAGAATGTATAAAGGAAAACACGGGACATGACGAATAAACTTATCGTTCCTGCCTTTAATTTGCTTAGGAGAGTACCTATTAGTAAGTATTTCTCCGATTTCTATGAGACGTCTGAATACATTTCTAAACTTAAAAATCATAAATTCAGCGTAGTATCAGAGTAATCGAGCAAAAACGTTGTAGATGCGTTACGGTCCTCAGAGTTAAGTGTTACATTTCTTTTCTGTAATGGTACACTCGAGGCTACTTTGACTCCCTTTTGCTATTTTTAATGTTTTTTGGGATTTCGCACGGAAGCATGCATTTAATCGCTACTGGCGGTCACCCATCCAGACAGTATACTAACCGCGACCGACGTTGCTTAACTTTTTCGATCGCTTGCGATCTACTCAAGTAGCGGGACTATGCGCGCTCTATTCATATTCATAGAAATGTAAAAGTGACATTTTTGAACTATTTTCCATATTATTATTATGCCTTTATCTTTGTCAATAATAATCGTATCGGCGTCTTAAAAAAACGATCTAAAGGTAGTCTCGAGTTCCTATCATTTATTTTTTCCAGTAATGAAGATGATATTATATTTTCGCAAGCTTTGAAAACAAATCAATAAATAAAGCCGTTAATTTATTCGTCTAAAATAAGCATACTATTTAGTTTTAGGTCACATTTGTGGTTTTTAAATATACGTTAGTCTAGCTGACGTATATTTAAACGCAACTAGCCACTCATTTGTTAAATGATTTGTAAGCGCAACCGTGCGCATTGATCCTGTACCAATTACTGCGATCTGTGCAATATCTTCGGTAGCCAGCGAGTGTGTGATTATGCTTTACCTACATATTATTATAACGCTATCAAGATACTATTGCCAGCTATCAGATATTTTAAAGTTATTTTTATCTTAAAGTGGATTTCAAACAGTTCCCGTATGACTCCCGTACACGTTTGCTGGGCTGAATTACATGTCACTAGGCCGCTACAACTATTTTGTACTGAAAGTATTGTCACCACTGTCATTCATCTGGATAACACATACATAAATAAGAAAGTAATACATTTTTATTTCTTTTTTAAACTACAACCGAAGTGACAAGAAGTTACATATTAATATACATACCTACATAAATTGCACGAGCTTAGTAGTACCATGCAAAGCAGTGTGTTTAAAATTTGTTGTGGTGGTTGGTTGATCGGTTATGTCAGCCAATTAGAACAAGGCTAAAGTCATCGTGTTAAATTGATGTCAAATAAAGCGGTCGAGTTATCGCCGAGACAAAACCCCATCTTTAAATTATGTTATCGCCTATCGCTCAATGTCGGACTCGCGTATACGGTTTGATCTATAATTACATAGATAGGACATTACCCACCTCTTTAATGTCCTGCTAAGCGTTCCAATCTTCATATAGTTCGTGTATAGTCTGTTCGCTGAAAATGTCACCCTTCGAAAAAACGACGGTTATTATTGGACAAATACGCTGCTTTTTGCAAAGAATTGAACCTTTCATAACTAGGTACTGGCACAATTCCTTACAAATTAGAAGATTATACGAGATCTTTTTGAAAAACAAAACCGTTTCTTTTTTCAATTTTTTTCATCCTTTCGTGGGTCTTTCCAAAAGCAAACCACTATAAAGAGTTCTAATATAAAGGTAAAACTTTCACCCCTGGTTTAAAGTTTTACTTTAACGCAGCTCCTGTATTAAAGAAAATTCAGTCTTTACTGGGGCATAGAATTTTTAATTGACCTTAAAATAAGAGAAGTTTCATATTTCGGATTTTTATATTTTTCATAATGTTTCATATTCCATCTTATAAAGAAGGATTTCAAAAATTGGGTTTTTGTTCCACAAAAAAAAATATTCTTTAAGCATTGATGTTTTGTTTAAAAAACTTTTTAATCTGTCGCATTTTTTTCTCTCATTCGCAACGAAGGATGGAGAGTTTTGATTACCACGTATATTAAAGTCCTCAATTTTGATCCAAACAGACTATAGCATCGGGAGCATGGAACAATAAGGAAAATATGATTTGCAAATTGCAAATTCCAGACCTTCCCGAGCGGTCCAGAAATGGATACCTACTTACATGAATTTGTGAGAGGAAGAAATGTTCGAAATTGCGTAGAGACTAGACTTAAGTAGGTAATAAGAGATTCGTCTAATTTCCAGGTAAAACTTGTTCACCTAGGGTGGTTTCAATGCTCGCTCTTTTTATACTTTTCCATTATGAAATAAAAATAAAAATCAAAGGATTTTGAAGAAAAAGTTATGACGCCTGTATTCTTGCAACTCAAGCCAATATTCTTTTTAGTGGAGAGATTATATGGGTTGTCCACATACATTATATCTATGTCCACACAATCCGCCGTGAAACGGCTTGATCTTCTTGTCTTTTGTCCAAGTTTTGAATAACAAAACACTTTTTAGGTGGTTGAGTCAAAGTAGCTCGTCCGTACATTACCGCCAGCCTCCTAACCCGTCATAAAGCAGCATGTTCTTCATCTCTTGTATTTCGGCTGAGGAGGTATGGTCGTCGGGGATACATTATTTAAGGCGAATATCTTAGTCCTCGTGAGTAGCAAGAGAGCTTTATACAACCTCAGATAGGATTTTTTTCTCAATTTGAGGGTAGATGTGGGATTCAAAGGGCTGCAGTGACCATTTAACATAGCCTGCATGCCCTTTTACTTGCCCTTTGCTACTGAATTATTGTAAAAAAACAACTAACGGTCTAAGATGCCCTGAGTAACGCAGTGGTTAAGATAATGGTGTGCGCGGAGGCTCTCAGGATCGATTCCCAGCAGAGCAGAGATTTGAATGGGTGTGTTGTGTTCTTGTCTTGTGTGTGTTCATGGCAACCACGACACAGGGAACCCTAGTGTGGGGCTATGAGAGCGAAGATCTAAGATAGAGTTTTTATACCGTTTAAAGTTGAGTCTCTCAAAGGTACTGTTACATTATCAAAGGTACTGTTACTGTTTATGGCATGTGTTCCTTCGTTAATTAAACAAAGGTCCGCATTATTGTTCACAACTCATTGTCAGTTGACCATATTTCAAAGTTGTGCTCTCGCTAACGAGTTAAATAATTAACTGTCAAAAGAGTCGCATTCCTGTGTGCATTGGCAATGACACCCAGTGTACTAGGTCGGGTATTTTATTGTTATTGGTCAAGCCATTGCTAGGTAAATTAAATGTGATTTATTAGTATCCTTGTGGTATGGTATATGAACTCACGTGTAACAGGAACAGCTCAGACCATGAAATTAAGATTTAACTCATTCGACATTTATACCCTCTTGTGTTGGTATTGGGGCGAGCGCCGAGTCTACCATTACAATTGAGTCATTAACAAGTCATAATGGTTTCATACTGATTACATCTGTCTGTAACCCATTAATGACCCACTACAGGGTATCACAATGAGAAGGATGTAGACCTTAGTCCACCACGCTGGCCTAATGCGGGTTGGTTGAACTTCCGTACCTTTGCTTTGACAACATTTTTATGGTAAACTCTCAGGCATGCAGGTTTCCTCACGATGTTTTCCTGCTCTTTCACTTCACTTCGCTCTCTGGGTCAGTATGTGGGTGTATTTCAACTGAAGAGGACTAAAATGCAAACTTTTAACGAAATTTATTAAGTAGACTGTACGAATAGGCACGACGAATTATGAGGACGGCGTTATAATGAGGCAATATACATCAATAAATCTACTGATTGAACCTATTCAACTATCTTTCCTACTTCAACAAAAACTCAATTTAGCAAGTGATTATATTACCTCGCTACCTAAATCGTAGCGTTAAACGAAAAATTAATGATTAAATCCAAAGAAATTAAACATTATGTATTGAACATTCCTACGGTTAACCGCAATGAGCAAACAAAACTGAAACAACTACTTAAATACTTAGTTGTAGGCGCCGGTAACAAAAGATTTCGATACAGATTATTTTAAACCTTAACAGTAAAGAAATTGGGTTCAATTTTGATGGAGTGTCGATTATTAACTACAGGGTTTTGCACGGACGATTTGCGGAACGATATCGAGATCTGCCTATTAAGGCGGACTATTCATGTCCGACTATTGGTGTACGATTTGATGATTAAAAGTCGCATATATTCCGCATGCTTCCCATCTGCCCTTTGTCGTCTGAGAGTAGTGATCTACTATTCTGCAAATATTAAAGCAAGTTAATAAAGTGTTAGTTGTGGCCTGACTATGATCAGTACCACTAACTGATTGTTCTGTTCTGTATTATGTTCTAAACTTAAATCAATCAAATAAAATCTTTATCTGCATACAAATTTTGTGACAGAGATCTTAACCGTTTAGTTCTGTGTGTAACAAGTTATTAATTTATGTATATATTTAAACACACTTGCAAATCAAATATGTAATATAATTTGCCTCCTGGATGAACCAATTGAAATTATTGGTGAAAAATTGAAAAATATGCAAATGACGGAGAATTTATGCACTAACGCACAATATTCCCAGAAGATTCATAATCACGAAATCATGATTTTCAATTCCCGCTGAAGGTATTTACAAAGGGACGGTTTTATGTTTATAACAAATCATCTACGAGTATGTCGAGTATGTGTATCTATCAATCAGAAAGCTGGTTAAAATCAAAGAAATTGTCTCCCCATCAATCGAATCTACGACAAGTCTAGCGTGTATACGACACCCTAATACGAAGACCTAAGGGCGTGGTCACACTGACGTGTTGATTACATCTTTCGGTACCGAAAACTTGGTCCCGATTACATCAGGCTAGCCCAAGGCGTGTGCATCAGGACTAATGAAATAATTTCACATGTAATTTAAGACTGTTTAAGATGTCAAATTTTAAATTGGATGCGCGAAAAGGGTGGTTTGAAATAATATATTAATCGTTTCTGTGAAGATGTGCGCCTTATTTAGGGTTGGCGCTTATTTTCAAATATCAAACACTTTATTCCATATAACATTATTTTAATGATTTTGATTAGGTGTTGCTGTCAAGATCCATTTTTATTTACTTTAATTTTTATATTTTTTCCTTTTATTACAAATAGTATTGAAATATTCACTAAATATTCACTTAATACAATTTTATTCGTCATACTTTCCAGGTTTCGTTAGCCTGCCACGCAACTCTTAATTTTTTTTATTACATTTATTTTCAATTTAACTTTAAACTCTGCAAACTTTTTAAATTATAATTATGTAATGATTTTTTTATTTTTTTTTTAAACGCGTGCCAACCCTAATTGTAAGTGACTTTGCTTCGAGTAAATGAATTTTGAGTTAAGTAGGCGGTATCTTTTGGTTTTTGTTTCGTTTATTAGTAGTGTTAGGGGCAATTGATGGAAGAGAGACTTCGGTTATCGCATTCAAGAGTAACTACTTACGGTTTGATAGCTATTTCTAGATTACTGATGAAACTGAGTATCTAGGTGTGTGGGTAAGTGTTTCTAGAAGTTGAAGTTTCTTTTACGTTATGATGCTACAACTTGGATTCAAGAATTCTAATAAGAATTAATACTTAAATTAAATGTTACCCGAACTTAACCTTAACTTAACCGATTATGGCGTAATTTAATAAAATATAAAAACTAAAAAATGCACCCTTAGATTGGATATTAATTTTTTAATTACTGTTTGTAATTTCAAATTGGCAATAAACTATTGCCAATTATTTTTTTCATATTCCTTTTATTTTAAAACATCAAATTAACTCAACAATTCTATTGTTAACCATTTAATAAACAGCACACGATCTACCACTCAATTTATAAGCCACCATATTCTTTAATATCGTTGAACAAAACACCTAAAATAATTCTCGAAGAATATGATAAATTATGATTACACTGAAAACCTGTCGATGGCCACTAAATTACTTTGATTATCGCATGAATTTTTATGAAGGGTGTTGCAGCTATCTTGTATCGGATCAACACGTTACATAATAAGGAAATTAAATTTTAACGGGATTTCCTATAAGGATTACTACGCGAAATTGTTTAGTATGCTTTATTTTTCATCATATTTTGATGAAAAATTAAGGAGTTCATGTGGGTTTCGCATGATGATTTTCCTACACCATTTTCGCAAGTCGCAAATTAGATGTTCCTTAATAGACGTTTATGTACGCGTGATTAAAACGTTCGTCTGTATCGACTGTAATGAAATTTTATCCAGTCTTACAAATATCATCAGTTCATTGACTTCTTGTCAATGTGATTTGATTGTCCTTGTTAATCAATCAGTTAAAATAAACGAATAAGGAAGTTGGTGCATCAGATTAGTGTCCGAAGAATATTCGGCTGTGCCTAATTTCTGGTCTGAATCATTGTCCTCTGAATTGTTTAATGAAGAAACTCTTGTTTTTTTTTCATAAACGACCACGCTATGCTTACCATTTATGCTAGGCTATATAGGTATACCATAATGCTTACAATGATCTGCTAGGTTCACCAACACATAGCCCAGTGCCTAAGTAATCGGCCTCTAATGTTCTCAAAGACATGTCAAGTTCACTTGGTTAGCGGTGGTGGACTAAGGCCTACATCCTTCTCATTGTGAGAGGAGACCCGATGGTCACTGGACTCAATGGACCCGATGGTGGGTCAATGTTCTGCAATCACCGCTGTCATCCTTTTGACCCGTCGGAAAGCAGCATGTTCTTCATGTCTTAGGTGTCGGCTGGGGAGGTTTGGTTGTTCAGTAGCTGTACCGCCTACAATATCTTGTATATTGTAGGTTATATATAATTGCGTTCGTACATTATAAATGGATCGCGTATCCTTCGCAAGTGTGACGAGCCACTGTCACCAGTTATATTTAAAGAGGACCGCGAGCCGAAGATTCTGCGCGTGCGCAGATCCAGAGCTAAGAACCAACCAAAGATTTTTATACGTCAGGATGTCAGATTAGCACGATTTGGCCTGCTTTTAATTGTTATTAATTAAAAAAGTTGAGCTCTCTTTTTCCTTTTTTGCTTTTAGAGTGGTACTTTATCTAGACATACTAAAGTCGTGAAATTTAATCAACAATAAAGCAACGTTCTCCTTAATTGAAGTCTCTCGTAGTGTCACTTAATCTGCTCATACTAAATAATTGCAGTTTTAACAACAACGAAGCAACATTCTCCTTATTTGAAGGCATTCAAAAACGAGCTACCATCTAAAAATTCGTATTCGTAGGTAGAATATTCCTTTTCCATATATAAAAAGGTTAAAGAAATTCACCATCGGTAGTACGTAGAGCAATAAAGAGATCAAACAATGAATAATAAATCACGTCAGTAACTACCAATTTTAATACCTCATAGCGCTAACTATCCTATACAAAGTAACCTAAAGGTTAATGTAAAATAGAGAAAAACATTTCATCCATATGCTGCAGCTCGTGTACGATCTCTGTCTATTTGCAAACGACCAACTATCTTTAAGGAATGAATAGAATATAATTAACAGCTAGGTACCCATTTTATTGGCTTCGTGTATTGTCATGTCAGTACCCATTAATGACCCACTACAGGGTCGGGTCTCCTCTCACAATGAGAAGGATGTAGGCCTTAGTCCACCACGCTGGCCTACCGCGGGTTGGTGGACTTCGCATGCCTTTGAGAACATTTTTTTTTGTGAACTCTCAGGCATGTAGGTTTCCTCACGATGTTTTCCTTCACCGTAACAGCAGGTGATATTTAATTTCATAAATCGCACATAACTTTTATTACAAAGTCATTGGTGCGTGCCACTGGGATTCGAACCCGGATCCCTCGATTCGAGGTCGAATTCTAAGCCACTGGGCTATCACCGCTGCATCGTGTATTAGGTACTTAATAAAATAGTCCATGTTGAATGTGGAGCATCAACTACCCCATTGTGTATCTATGGTATGTAAAAACACGGTGTAGTATAATAAATATTGATATTTTTTTAAAAAATGCATAAACCTTGGTACTCCCTGGTGAATATTTTTTATTTGATATTGTGATTCTCCAAGAGCTGTACTAACCTCGTATTTAGTATTATCAATCACTTCTGGGACAGCCTGTATAACCCCACACTAAACAGAAAATATTCTTAATGCGTACGATAAAACTTTTTTAAACTTTTTTAGAAAATATTTCTGTAGCGCCCTTAATTTAGATGCGATTGGAAAAGAACGGCACAAGCGTCACTACACGAGTTTAGAAATTAACATTACAGGTGATATTTTGTTAAAAACGTCATATGACTTGGTTGCAAACTCCGAGTTTCGTGTTAAAAACCGAATTATTAGCCGTTGACCTGTCACCAAAAGTATGTAATACTGAAACGTATTTCTAGTTTCTGTAATTTTTAAGCATTTTTATTTTAAATTTCAACTTCAATAAAAAGTCATGCCAGGAATGTTTAGCAATTAAGACAAGTTTAAAAAAACGGACTGTAAATATTTGGTCTTTCCAAATATTTACAGTTGCGTAACTTTCTTGATCGCTTGCAATGTACACAAAATGCAAGGCTACGTGGTTGTTTCACGAAAAGTCTGAAATTGAACTTTACAGCAACTAGCACATTCGTTACATGAACCATAAACCGCGTATTGTTTAAAGCAATAAATATTTAAGTGTCCGGTTTTATTAAGATTAAATTGCGCGAGTGAGATGTTATTTATGAACAATTTAATAATAATTGAGAAATTTAACTTCCTCTTAATATTATATAAGATTTGATTCCTTATTCGTTTCAAAAAATATTAGGTAAGTACAAACAATTACCACGTTATATCAATGTCTTTATACTAGATTTATACTCCTTAAATAAAGACATACAAATCCAGTGGTATCCGAGCCTATTAATTACAAACAATCTAATAAAAATCAAATCTTTCCTTTTTATAAGTTAAAACTATTATAGATATCTTGATAATCGTTTAAATTGTATTGGTAATATTAACTTTGGAATTCTAGTGGATCTAAAAGTTTTAATGCATAAAGCAAATTTTATGCATCTATAACAAATGGATTTAGACTCAGTCATTAAGTTGTCAATAGTGCCTTCAAAAGTGATGCCAACTTCAAACTGTTGCGTTGCTAGTTATCGACTTCACTTGGCTTGACGCGCTGCCGTGTGTCTACATAAATATGTAAGAAATAACAAGATTATTATAATGATTTACATTTTACAGTCGTTAGAAACATATTTCTAAGGGCAAAATTGCTAGATGTGATCTTAGTGACAAAAACAAGTGTACTATATAACACACACCGTTTTAGTTCTCTAGCATTAGTTGTAACACATCTTTGCCTAAACAGGCAAGGTGTAAACAGCTTTATCGCTAGAATATTAATTGTGTAAATAGATAGAATGTGTCCTTTCTAAGTTTCTACACTCGAGTTAAAGTCTCTTAATGTTTTCACATTTATTTATCACTGACCCTATCGAATAGTGTAATATTACAGCGTGTGATTTTGCAGTTTGGTGACCTTCACATGCCATTGGGAGCAATATGGAGAAATCTCTGGCTAGTAGGTATAATCCCTACATTTTATTTACCATTTCATTAAAAACACATTACTTAGAACAGACATAGAATAGGAGAATATTGGAGAATACCTCGAGAAAAAGACTAAATTCTTAGCCAACATCGTTCATATTGAAAACTTAGAAATCTCGCATTTAAGGAGCAGTCTGTAATCTTTACCCATCTAAGGTCTGTAAACGATGTGCATAAGAGAAGGTATGTAATGATAACTTACGTATAATCAGTTGTAATGATGTAAGATTACTAGTTAACGACTGAGCGACATAAATTTATACACTTGTTTCAAGTTATAAATGTAGAAGCAAAAATGGCAATGGACATCAATCTAAAGGTGCGTTGCCACTGAAATTGTTGGCAACTCCTGTGTTTCCAACTGTTTCCAACACAAAAGTTTATGTCCTACCACGTCTAACCACTAGAGGTGACCTAGGGAACGTCCATCAGGCTTCTTCAATGCGGATAGGAGTAACAGGCTAGTGCAAACCTATGTTGTATGTTTTTAAACCCCTCATGAGGTCCCTGACAATGACTGATATCTTATTGTTACTAACCCGGATCAAATCCATCCATCCGGACCACGGAAGATCCATCATTAATCCGGACCATCTAAAATGGGGCTGGACAGGTCACATGCTAAGGTGCAGAGCAAACAAGTGGAGCCAACAGGTCACGCTATGGTACCCAAGGGATGGTGCAAGAGAACGGAAACGTCCACTAAGAAGATGGGAAGATGATCTTCGCCTGACCCTGGGACCATACTGGACAAGAGTACCGGCAGACAGAGAGCAGTGGAAGCAGTTGGAGGAGGCCTATGTCAAGCGACACACCGAGCTAAGAGACATAATATAAACCACGCGATCTTTCAAAGAGGAACTAGCTTGGAACAAAAGGCTACATCATCATCATCATCAACCCGGATCGATACGGCGATGGCTTAACGTGCCTTCCGAAGCACAGAAGCGCGCATTTAATTCGCTACTAGCGATCACCCTAGGTACCGACCGTGCCCGACGTTGCTTGATATTTTCGATCGCCCAAGTCTACTCAAGTAGCAGGGCTATATTATGCTTCTCTACTCAAGCAGCGAAGCTATGCGCGCTTCTCTACTCAAGCAACCGGATATGCAGGCTTCGAATTTTAAAAATATCATTACGTTAACATGTCCATCACCCATGCCCATCACGTAATTCATGTTTGTCTGTCATTCATCTTGTGTCGGGGTCACAATCAATCAATACTAGACGCGAATCTAGTAAAGTCATGACTTTTAGATTACACTTGTTTCTCCATAGAGTGACGTAAATCGCAAATTTTATACTTTTTCAAGGCGGAAATGAATGGTAACCAATGTTGCCATGGTGTAGAAATGAATAATTTATGTCCCTAGTACAAGTTCTCTATTTTTCTGACTGATTGACGTTTTAAGGTAAAGTTCTGTAGGTATTAATTTTTTGTCGACTCTACTAAGTTAAGTTTACTTTTCGATTTTATAGTGAATATTTAACTTAATGTGCTATTAATATACAAATCAACTATAAAATATTTACAAATATTCATTTAATTCAAAATATTGTAATAAAAAAAATCATAAAAAATTTCATGCCAAAAAATTTCAAACCAAAATAAAAATACCATTTATAATAAATAATGTTTAAAAAACAGTTTAATAGAACAACAATATTATAATAATTATTATTTAACCTTATTCAGAAGCATCGCTGGTAAATCTAGACAATAAAAAAAATCAAAAAGCAAAAGAAAATGTGTTAAAATAACCATAAAAAAGTCGTCCGAAAACTAAATTGTCTACTGATCCGAAAACTATCGACCCAGCAGGGCCGGGGTGATAAAATTAACAATTCGTTCGGATCCGCGGCCGAGATTGAATGCTGGTGTGGTTTTTGTTTATTTGATAGCGAGTGCATCGCGCTGCACACGCACGCCTCCAGTCGCCCCGGCGCGTGCGACACGCACGGCCCGAGCTTCGAGCTTTCAAACACACCGCGACGCATTCCGATAAAAATGAACCGTCCGCGTCACTCCGGAAATTCGAATTCGAACAATTGAAAATTCAAACGTTGAAAAAAATTTTAATTCGTACAATTCTTACACAAAATTATCCTATTTTATTTTAGTGCGTTATTTAAAAATAAGTCTTAGTGCCGTTCCAAAATCGAACTATTTGTTATTTGTTAGAAAATTTTAGGTGCGAAATAGAATTTTTTTTTCAAACGGAAATTTTATACGCCCACTTGCTTAGCCGGTGCATAATTTTGGAATACACGTTCTTGATTTCGGTTTCAAATACGATCCCATTTTTCACAATCGCATTGAATTTCAAATATCTCTTTATAAGCGTGCTTGTTTTTATTTTTGTGGACTATTTCCCGTTGTATGTCCGCGAAGGTGGTTTTGTGTTTATGACGCCTAGAACAGCGGGAGGTTTTGTGTGAAACTCAATAATGGGGTAAGACAAAAGAAATATTTTTATCTACATTTATTTCGCTGAGTTTATACAGAAAATATTTTATAGAATTGTCTATATTTGGTTTGGTTATCAAGAAAATCTTACTGTCCTTTGTTTATACAACAAAGAACTAATTATTAATTAAATAAAATCGGTTTTATTCATTTTAGTAGTACTCGGATTATTTTATCTTTCTACAACTAAGATGTAATTAATATTTTCATTAAAATAAAAGTATTTGAGTTATTGAAAAACGAAGTGTTAGATAGGTATTTCGCAAACAAACCACTTAAGGACCAACTTTTACAAAAATGTAATTTGCAACTTTGCGAATTTTATTTTGAGCTTAAGTTAAAGCATGCTATTTAATTGTTAACCCGTTATCTGTTGCCATATTTTGGTTTATCAATTAATTAAATTCATTAAATCTATTAAAATTCTACGAAAGCTATTTTAAAATTTAATATAAGTTCATTTGACAGTTTGACAGCTACATTTTAATTCAATTTCTAAATTAATTGAAATCACAAACACCATTTCAAGAACAATTCCATTTTTGAACAATGTATTAACAAGCAAATAATAACAAATTCGGAGTACTTACGAATCGATACGTACGATTCGAATTGACCCTTCGTAACATAATAGCGAAGCCTCACTATCGGTCCTATTAGTGTCATGTTATACAATACGGCATTTAATTCCTTAAACGTACATGTGTTAACAATTGCTGTGACAGACGATCTAATTCTAGTGATGGGCCGTTTAATTCAATTCAATTCAATTTCCTTTATTTGTTAAGTAAGGTACAAAAATTAATGTATGAATTTAAAATGATTTTAGAGTATGAGTAACTCGTTGCAAGGTCAATAAACTCAATAAGATGGATTATGGTAAATCATAAATAAATTATTATTAGGTACTAATATATCTTAGGTAATAATATTATCTTTCAATACCAGCAGTTCGAAACTATTCGTATTATGACAACAAAAGAAGAATATGATATTTTTTATGCGGCCTATGCAGTAAGGGCTTGTTATAAAACTAGTTTGTCATCTTGGTAATTAAGTTATAAATATTCAGCATTATTTTATGATATTGCAGGATGGTCCAATTTGTGTAATTTTATGATCTTACTACTTGATTCCCCGTATCTTGAAACTGGAACATAACGCCATCTATTGGTTTAAACGTTTACATTCTCTACGGCTGCAACATATTTTTTATCCCGCTTAGAAGTCGTCTCTTAATCAACAGAGAAAGGTGGCTATAGTACATTCCAATGCCAGTAACCCATTAATGACCCACTACAGGGTCGGGTTTCCATCTCGTAATGAGAGGGATGTAGGCCTTAGTCCACCACGCTGGCTTACTGCGGTTTGGTGGACTTCACATACCTTTGAGAACATTTTTTTTGTGAACTCTCAGGCATGCAGGTTTCCTCACGATGTTTTCCTTCACCGTAACAGCAGGTGATATTTAATTTTATAAAGCGCACATAACTTTTTTTTACAAAGTCATTGGTGCGTGCCACTGGGATTCGAACCCGGACCCCTCGATTCGGGTTCGAATTCTAAGCCACTGGGCTATCACCGCATAGTACATTCCAATACTAGGCTAAATTTGGAGGAAAAACGGCTTGTAGCCAACCGTGTTTGATGGTAAAAAGCGCACAGAAACCCTTTCACAGGAACGAACACTATTTATTGTAAAACACAACCTACAGTTAGATTGGAAAAGCACGCTACTTTTCGAAGTACGGTACATGCAATTTATAAAATAGTAATGCAATCAAGAAGGTTGAAAAAAATAGGTATACCATCTGACTGACAGCCTTATACTCGTAATAATGCTCCAACCTACAAGCACGAAATTTTTTCTAACACTTTTTTAAATCAATATAAAAATAAAGCTAAGCATTGCTAGGCTTTAACTATTCAGCCCACAAAAATAGCGAACGACATTAAAATTCTATTTTTGAATTTCTAATTTTAGAAATTTCTTTAATCAACCGACGGATCAATCAACGAGAATAGGTTTTTCTTTTGACTTTTTACAATACCATAGACAAAGCTTCGGAAATAAATTAGTAGCGCGCTATGTGCCGATTAGCGCGGTCGTGTGTTGGATAGCTGCCCAATAAATTGGATCTAAATATACGAAGTTTTAATTCATGGCTACTAAATATATAAAAATCATTTTTAAATGGTTCTTGGTTGATAATGTACAAAATGAGATACAAGTCTGAATATTCATAATTCAAACATTTTGACTCTACCGTTGCGCATTGAACGAAATTTAACAATAAGGACAAATTTCTCAACATCTAGTTAATAATCATTTCTTAAATATTTACCGTACTGTATATTACCGTAGGTTTGGACTTTGAATTGTCATTAAAAATTGAGTTTGTTTTTTTTTTAAATCGGCCAATTATATGTAAAAACCAAAGTTAATTCCATGTAGGCTCAAATTTTCAAATGCGTTTAAAAATAGAATTATCGTATGTTTTACTCATAAGGAAGATAAAGGAATATTAAAATGACCCAAATTCATAATTCAAAATGTTAAGTAACACTACGAGTACATCAACGTCCGGAAATGATTTAAAATTATTAAGCTTCCAATCGCATTGTTATCAATGAATATAAAATATGAAAAATAACTTTTATGGCTAATAGAAGGTGAAATTGTTTGATTATTTCACCTTGTAAATAATATATTTAAAAAAAATTAAAGCAAGTCAGTCGCCTTAAACTATCTTAATTTTTACCAGATAACCTATAGTTCTACTCGTATTATAAATGCCAATATTTGTGAGGATAGGTGGTTCAAAAAAGACTAAGCGGATTTTACTGTACCGTATAGGAACAGATAAATAGTTTATAAACTGTATTTTTTATATATTACATTTTATATATTACATATATTACATTATTTCTTTGCTTTTCTAGCCCAAATTCTAGATTATTGCGAGATTAAGCTATTACCATATTTTATAAACACAAATAACAGGATTTAAGCGGTGATAGCCCAGCGGCTTAGAATTCGGCCTCGAATCGAGGGATCCGGGTTTGAAACCCAGTGGCACGCACCAATGACTTAGTAAAAAAGTTATGTGCGCTTTATAAAATTAAATATCACTTGCTGTTACGGTGAAGGAAAACATCGTGAATAAACCTGCATGCCTGAGAGTTCACAAAAAAAATATTCTCAAAGGTATGTGAAATCCACCAACCCGCAGTAGGCCAGCGTGGTGGACTAAGGCCTACATCCCTCTCATTGCGAGAAGGAGACCCGACCCTGTAGTGGGTCATTAATGGGTTGCTGACAACAGAATTAAGGATATTTAATTTTTTGAAGAATAGTGGAAGACCTTACTTACATCATGTTTCTCTATTTCTCTATCTACGTCTCTACACGCATCATTTCGTTTTAATTATTGTTTTCATTGCGTGTTGTATGCTTCAAACAGTTCCATGTACATGACTCAAAGCCCGCTTAAGGTACAGGATGTTATAATCTGAAAATCCTTTAATCACACCAGGATCTTGTTTGTTTTCACAATTCTGCGAAATCGGCTTTGTAACGCGATTGTTAAGACTCTGTTTGAGGCATGTGCCATATTAACGGATAGTCATCTGTCAGGCTAAGAAACTATAATTATAGAGATCGCCAATTCGCCTATAATATATTAAAATTTGAATTTGACACGTAACGGAATGTGGATATGTCATGTTTGTCTATGTGTGCATGTCAAAGTAATCAATCTTAAGGTTGAGTGCGTGGCGGGTATTTTACTTGTCTTATTTGGTAAACAACTTTAACTGAAAAAAATTAGAATCGCAGTAAAAATAATTATAGTTAATAGAATTTACTTCAGCATTAAATGACATTGTTTTAAATCATAATAAATTTTGTGTCTGCATTGTTTTTAAATCGCACATTAAAATAAAAAGACAATGCTGCTCAGATTGATTATGAAATAGGACAAGTGTTAAAAAGGACTTTACTCGTTTATCGCTTTCCACTCGCTCGGTGTTAATGAAACAACAAACACAATAAGTTTTATTTGAGTATACTGTTTTGAGCTGAGATTTGATTTGTTTTCGTTAAACTTAGCTTAAACGTGCTCTCCGAAGGGTTTTGCATTACATTGTTAAGGTGTACTGAAATTTTAATAGTTGATTGTAATATTACAAAAGAAATCTTTATTGTCGTAACTCATGCGGGTCAGTGCCTCAAAGTACAGTCAAAGGTCAAGGGACTGGTCTCGATTCTGTTCGTAGGCTGCAAATCCCTCTTTTTAATTAGACCTAGCTAGACAAAACAAATAAATCATACTCATAGATGCACACTATTCCCTGTGACGTGGGTGCCATAGACAATACAGGAACACATACACCTAAACTAGAAACGGAAAATTAAACTCGTCATTCAAATCTCACTTTGCTAGGAATCGTCGTGCCAAAACTATTGTTCGGACGCATATAGCTATTAATATTAGCATCGAGTAGTCTATTTGCTCATCTGTTGGCATTTAAACAAACCAATTCAATATTGAACGTGGATTTCTAATTTTGATTATTATAATTAATTTAATTTATCTTCAACCCACATGTTAAGCAGTTCTGAATCTAGAACAGCTCACTCTACTAGTTCTTGAGAATCCAAGAACTATAGTTCCAGAGTCGGAAGCCGAAAATGGAACCAGGTTATCACCGCCCCGTTTCTTAATTTAACAAGACATAATTTTAACATTTTGGCAAGAGTTGCAATGTCAGAAAAGCCGTTTATCTGAACGGTCGCGGCTACGTCACTTACTGTGACGAATGAGCTTTGTCTTGTAGACTTGTAATGTTTAAATAAAAAAGCGTCTTCAACCCAACTTTAACTCCTTTCGAAATAAGTCAATTATTTCGTTCAATCATCCATTCATCAGCTTCTTAATGTCATAAGACAGTATCAGCTATACGTAGGTCTTCTCTAATGGATGACACGCCAATCTTGGGCCTTCCAAGTACAATGGCTATCTGCTCCTTTTTTATGTGTCAATCTGCATATCAGTGAATATTTTATTATTTCCACATCATTGATTGATATTTCGTATGGTGTATCTGGCTACTTAAGCTTCTAAAATCTAGAAACCCAGCCCATTCCGATTCTTTGAGTGACTATAAATTATCTATAAAAATTAAACTTAACTAATCAATCCTCCCATAAACAAGAAAGAGATAACAAATTACATAATTATGTACATACGTGTCGAACTGATAGATTCCTTTTTTGAAGTCGGTAAAAACAACTGAGTATTAATAGAATAAAAGATTAATTTCGGCCTTTTATTCTATCTATAATCTAGATTCCTTAGTCAACTTACTGTTGTCGGCGAAAGGACTAAATCGTGTGATCCTTGAAGCTAATAATATACGCAGACGGTGTCAGGGCTCAGATTATACGGAAACAAATTGAAACAAGAGTTCAGACATAACGCGTAAGTGTAAGGATTACTTTCGCGATATTTCGAGCATATATATGTAGCTACCAATATATTTAATATATTTAGATGCTATTATTTTCAACAAAAGCAGACTTTTAATACACAGCCAGTTGTGAAACCTATCTCAACGTTACATAATAAACAAAATCTAAAGCGTTATCAAAGAAAATAATAAATGAGCTTTAACTTTTTAACCCTCGACGCAAAAGAAGGGGTGTTATAAGTTTGACGTCTGTCTGCATTGTCTGTGGCAAAATCGGTTGAGCCCTGAAAAAACTCTGGGGGTAAAAGTAGGGAAAATACCCAATATCTGCAAATATATTATTGTGTCGGTGGTTTTTCTTTTAATTTTAATTTAATTGTTTATCTAACCGCCTCTTTTCAACCTCAAACGTTATTATAGGTATCATACTTACAGAATCTAACTTTATGTGTTTAGGTAAAGGTATAGAATAGGTAAAGATCTATTCTTTCAAAAGTATTGTCCATTTTTATAATATTTTTTATAACTTTCGGTTCACCTCACCTTTTCTTTTTATTCCCCATTTTTATTCTATAACTGAATCGGTCCCTTGTTCTATTAAATTCACCGTTACGGAATCTGAGGTGTTGATTTTGATTTGAATATAAATCAAGGTGTTGTAAACATGAAAGATTACTGTACCAACAGTACAGTCTCATAAACTAAGCGGCGTAATCCTTGATGATATTAATATCCGCGACGATGAAATCCTCATAATAATATGCCGTGAAATACGTGAAAACAGACGGAAAATGAACAAACGCAGACAGAACGATAGACAAAGTATTTATGGACATCTGTGACTAAGTCCCTTTATTCAATGTTACACTATTATGTATGAATATTGTTGAACATTTGTCATAACAAACAATTGGGAAAGATCCAAAAGTGCACGCTTTGAGAAAAAGTTTAATACAATGAACATCAAATGAATCAAATGACGTACACAACGACATCAAGTGCATTAGGAAACAATAATTATCTAAATTAACTTGAATAAGTGACACTGCTGGAACGGTGAAAGATAACATTATTTATTGAACATTTAACAATTTGTCAACAGTTCTTGACCAGACACAAATCGCAAAAACAGAAACATCGGTTCATTGTAAAACTTAACGCATCTGATACTGCAGTTCACCAACCCGCATTAGGCCAGACTAAGGCTTTCATCCTTTTTACCGTAAGATAAGACCCGACCTGGCGTTAGTAGGTCATTACAGAGTTATTAGTCTCAATCGTCACATTGAAACTGAAAACAGTATCTTAAGCTGTGAACACTTGCAAATCCTCTAAGCCGCGATCCTTGAAGTTATTAATACGCAGACAGAATACGCATATGCCGTGAAATACGCCGAAACAGACCAAAAACGACGATCGCAGACAGACAGGCAGACAGAGTATTTATAGAGAGATTTTTGAGAATGTTGCCGTAGTAAAGTGTGTGCAAGTAGTATGGCGGGGGTTGTATGTGAATGAGAATTTCAATCTGAAATAGAGCGTTTCCGTAGTTTTCATAGGTAGGCTCAGTTCTGATAAGTTTTCATTTTTGTGATGAACATTTCCTGATTTGGGTTGACATTGATTGTGCTAGTTGATTTTCGTTATTTTAAATAGAAAAATTTGGACAGAATTCGAAAGGAATTCGATGAAATTACACACGTTTTTATTAATTGAAGAAAATATATTTGCCCGAATACTTTATCTCGCATTATCTTTTTAGGAGATTGTGCAATAAATTGCATAAAGATATACATAGATATGCCCAATTTGTTTCGCTTAACAAGCCATGTAGTATTTTGTGTCAATTTTACGTGTCAGTACCCATTAAGGACCCACTACAGGGTCGGGTCTCCTCTCACAATGAGAGGGATGTAGGCCGCCGTCCACCACGCTGGCCTACTGCGGGTTGGTGGACTTCACATGCCTTTAGGATTTTTTTTGTGAACTCTCAGGCATGCAGGTTTCCTCACGATGTTTTCCTTCACCATAACAGCAGGTGATATTTAATTTTATAAATCGCACATAACTTTTATTACAAAGTCATTGGTGCGTACCACTGGGATTCGAACCCGGACCCCTATATTCGAGGTCGAATTTTAAGCCACTGGGCTATCATTGCTGCTAATCTTACGTAAAAAGGATTAATATAAATTTGCATTTCAAATAGATTATTAATGCTACTTATTAATTAATAACTCGATGTTCAAAATAGGTTAAATATCTGTTACTAATTGGTGAATATTTTATCAAGTACCTAGTCATGAATTGCTTGCAATATATCATGACGCTAAGTCTCTTATTAATCGTAAGTAATAATTTGTCATGTAACATAACTATAAATATGTGTTATCATTGATCAAATCAAATGTAAGTATGTTACATAGTACTTTGTTATTGAGTAATAAATGTCCAAACCTAATAAACCAAAAAAAATTAAAAAAAATTAAACCGTCTTCAAAAAAGTATAAAATAAAATTTGTTAAATACTTTAGGCTTACTATTTTCGATATTGGTGTTTTTGTATAAAAAATTTGTTTGTATTTAAAATACTTAAATTTTTTCACCTTTTTGAAGTCAGTTTAATTTTTTAAATTATATTTATTAATTAAATACAAAAAATCATTTGATAGAAGGTGACCATCACCTTCTATATAGGTACCGGTATAGTTAAACAAAGAATCCCTTTGTACTCTGGGCATGGGCATATAATATACATTGTACATATATGACTGTATAGATAGGGTAAGAAATTCAATTTAAATGCTTGTTTCAAGTTTTGCAATAAATCTTGCAGATCAACAAAAGACCGTACAATTTTCGCAGATAGCTCAATGCAGGCGGATATTTCGGGGACACTCGCGTTTTTATTTATTCCCATTTACTTCCACGTCGTGTGGTGACATTTATTGATATATTGAGCCGGTAACGCGTCTACTGTTCCGTGTAAGAGGATTTTTCAGTCGCGCGACTCACTTGATGAGTATATTTATGAGCGTCAAATTGACATTGGCATCTGTTCGTCTTGCTTGCGGATTGTTTTGGGCGTGTTCTACCGAAAAATGAGGGTTAATTAAGATCTTTCTTCCATTCCATTGAAATTGTTGGAAATTTCTTTCCAACACGTGTTGACAACCTAAGATGTTTTAAAAAGTTATAGATACGTCTTACACGCTCTAGAATGACTAGACGAAAGGCAGGTAATTGCCCGAAGCGCATTCAGTCGGGCACGCTATCTCTTTACGGCTTTACGTCAAGACAGCGCCTAAAATTATTTCGCATTTCCTGGCAAAAATGCCTTCCTGTGTGTTTAGGAGTTGTACCAATTACACTGCAACTGTTAGAGACAAGAAAAACGTGTCATTTCATTCGTAAGTACAGTATTTTCATTTAAAATTATTAAAACATAATAAATGTTTTAGTTTTGACATAATTTGGCAATGGCTAACACGGGTAGGCTAAAGAGCGAGATGTAATATGTTTTATGCGTGAGAGTAAAAGAGACAATGTTAGCGCAGTCACGTGGCGGCCGGTTTCAGCGGAAGTTGGGGAAAATTAAACTATGAACCCAGATTTCTTAATGTTGTTTTATGTCAAGTATGTCAAATCTTATTTTGCTCAGATTATATTATGATAATACAATACAATCTAGAAAACAATGAAGCGAATAGATATTACTTATCATGTATTGTTTATATTTTTAGATTACCTTACTGACGACGAAAGAATGGACGTCGTGAAATCGGTGGATTGACTACTAAACAGTCCTAAAAAGTAATAAGTAATACGCAGCGCACGCCCGTCCATCGCACCATCTTTAGTAATTACTTTTTAAGTAGTGCTCAACTACAAACGAATAATCAAAATCATCAAATCAGTCGATAAAGTTAGTACTTAGTAAGTAATACCGTAGCGTAGTAGTCGCCGCGATTCGGTTGTTAACATCAATCGAATAACATCGATTGTTATCGACTTTTAACTACTAAACTGAACAATCGACATACTCGATTGTTTTTAGTAATAATCGCCCGTCGCTAGTGTGTATTTAAAAAATAAACGTTTTGTTCATAATTGTTTTTATTATTTTATACTAGTAAAATCGAGCCTCCACTTTGCCCAATCTCCTCCGTAGTCATGATGTCACGCGCTCGCGCCAATGAGCGCTCAGAGGCCATCAATACGTAACGAACTACGTATGTTTATCTCCTTCTAATAACAGGCATGCCCCATCATTTTTCTCTATTAGCGCTAAGTGTCATAAATACATACAGCTTGCGGCTGTGTGTATGTATAGACTACTCCTTGCGCCACTTTAAAATACTTTAATGTTGGGGTATAACGTGTCTATTTGACAACACAAATGTTGACAATATCCCTTTGGTAGAGAATAGAGATTCAGCAACACATTATTATGTTATTACAGAAACTTTTGTCACAAATACAAAAAAATGGCAGTTTTTCTTAAGTGTACCGTTAAATATAATATTTAATTCAAATAACAGAAAAAATTAACTAAAAACAGAAATAAATTGGCTCAACTTTAACTCATGTGGCGCTAGCAAGAACTTAAAAATCTCGTATATTTACACCAACTAATTTATCGGGCATTATGGTCGAGGTTTGAAAGGAGTCATTATTACACACCATGTACCGAGTACCGAGTGACCAAGTTCGTTCATTCCTCTCAGCAACTTGTGTTTGACGTACGACTGTAACTCAGAGTTGTTATGACTCGTTCACGTTATTGATCCTTGTGTCAAAAGCTCACGCACTTGGGTTGATTCATTCAAAACTTATTTACCTTTTCCGTCAGTCCCGTAGTCATTGCATTCTGAAAATGGGTCTCAAACACAATCGACACATTTACCCTCGGAGAGTAGTCGCAAAAGATTTTTTTTACCAGGCTTTATACTACAGTAATATTATCAAGAAACTTCCTTTTTAACACTACCAATCAGTCTGTCTATAACCCATTAATGACCCACTGCAGGTTTGAGTCTCCTCCCACAGTATGGTAAGAAGATCCAATAGCTAAAGAATAGTGGAATCACATGTGACTCACAGGACAGCCAGGTGGTAAAGATTTTATAATTCGACTCCTTTTGATAATATTTTAGTTTTTATTTTATTTCATGATTTTCTCTTTGGCCAGCAACAGTTACATATTAGTGACACTTCAGGGAACCATTAAAAATAGCTCTTAAAATAAATTTTAGGGGTAAGCCCTTATAAGCTTAGAAGTTATTTGAAACGGTCAGATTTCAGTTATTTGATAGGCGCGCGATCAGGTGTAAAATTTGGCGTAAAGCGAATGTTGAATGCAAACTCTTTATATTTTTTCATTTTATTTCTTTTAAATATATAACGTTTTGACACTGTCAATAACTTAGAAAAATTACTATGATCAATAAAGACCACAATAACATGATGTGTTTTAAAACCAAAATATAACAAACCATACAACATAAATTGGTCATAATCGAGCCGGATATTATCAACAACGACCGGTAAATACCAAAATTGTAATATCTCGCATTCTAAAATTTTATACGTTCAAACATATTCCGTTCCAAACAAATGATGGCTGTCGCAAAAGAGCAAATGAAGATACTTTCGATATTAGAAGATGCCGCAACTCTTTTGCAAAAAACTGAATCTAATCTCAAGAAATGCCCTAAAACCAGATTAACGCAAGGATATATAGAAGCTCGGATGGAAATAGCAGATGGACATTGGAAAACATTCAAGAACGCACACGATGAACTGGTGAAAATAACGCCCAAAGAACAGAAAGACGTATTGCCATATTTCAGAAACGAAGATTTCTCTATTTATGAAGACCTCTACATCAATTTGAAAGGTGATTTAAATGATATGCTAAAACAATTGGAAAGTTCTCAAATAGTGTCACATCCAGAAGAAGTAAAAAATTCATTTCATAAAGATATTGCTCAATTGCCGAAAATTCAATTACCTACATTTAGCGGAAATTACGAAGGATGGCCAACATTTAATGACTTATTCATCTCACTGGTTCATAATAACTCCAACCTTAGTGATGTCGAAAAGCTACATTACTTAAAGTCCGCTGTCACTGCCGAAGCTGAATCACTTTTGAAGCATGTACAAGTAACGGCCAACAACTATCCTCACGCCTGGAATATCCTGAAAGAAAGGTACGGCAATAAAAGGCTACTTTTGAACTCCATCATGAATAGATTATTTAATCAAAAGAAAATAACGATGCAATCTGCTGGTCAATTAAAAAGATTTGTAGATACAACAACGGATTGCTTAAATAGCTTACACAATATGGAAATAAAGACGGAATCATGGGATCCAATAATTATTCATCTGTTAGTTCAAAAGTTAGACCCAGGTACACACAAGAGTTGGGAAGAACATGTCTACAAAAATGATTCAGAACATCTGCCTACTTGGAACGACTTGAAGAAATTTTTAGAATCGAAATTTAGAACATTAGAGCTAACCAATACAGCAAAAGAAGACATGCGAGATAACTTCAAACCGGTCAACGAACAAGTATTTTATGTATCTCCTATCAATAAACGAACCTGCATCATGTGCAATGACGATCATAAACTTTGTCATTGTAAGCAATTTACAAGAATGGATACGAATGAAAGGAGAAAATACGTCCAAAATAAACACTTATGTTTTAACTGTCTACGCTCAGGACATACATCGTCAAAGTGTAAAAATCTGATGTCCTGCAGACTATGTCAACACCGTCATCATTCTCTACTGCATATCATCAAGCAACACGATCCTGTGGCAAATCCAAGAACCGTACAGCAACCACTGGTTTCACTTCACGTAGCAGAAGAGAACATGAATCATCAAGTTAAAACATTGAAAGCGTCTCATTTAAACACTAGACAGAACACATCATTATTAGCTACTGGAATTGTAAAAGTCAAACGCAAGGCAAGGCAAGTTGAAGAATATGTTCATATTCTACATCCAGGGCTCATCAAGTGTCCACCGGGCACACCACATGCTCAGAAGACCAGCCTTGGTTGGATTATTTTTGGAAATATATACAAGAAGCCTCAAGACCATATTATTAAAACACATTCTAAAGTTTATTTTGGAAAAAGAAACAAATTTATATAATCAAAGAACAACTATTTTAAACATTTTTATTATCTTTTTATAACATCAAATCATACAGTCCATTGAAGCAAGCAAAGATTTGTACAATAACAACAATAGATAAGCAAATAGAATCATGTAGTCACATGAAAAACCAGCTGACTTAGCATGTCGAGGTATGTTGCTCTCAGCACTAAAGGATTGTGACTTATAGTGTAAGGACATGGCATAGTTATCTGAAAAAAGAATACATATTAGTAAACAGGAAATAATGAAAACAGATTTAGAAAAGAAAATTGTGAAAATATATACTTACACTACTTACTAGCGATACTGAAAGGCAAGAAAAACATTAATTTTACAATTTAACATTACTGAAAACTATTGTGTGATGTAAAAGTTTTTTAAAATACAAGAAAGATAAACAAACAGTAGAAAGAGATATTGAAACAATAAGAAGCATTAAAGATTTTTATAAAAGAAGATACAATATGAAGAATTCCGAGAAGATATTGATCGAATATAAAAACAAATAAACAGGTTAAGAATAAGAAGAGTTACTTACGATCAGTCTCTTAGCTCATACTTAGATAAGCATGATATCCTCAGGGTGGGCGGTCGCCTGAAACATGCGAATTTGCCAAAATACAGAAGGAATCATATTATAATTGGAAATAAAAACTTGTTAATATGTACCTCTTATTATTGTCACGCTGGCAACACACGAAGCTTGTTCAAGATTTTTGGCGGCGATGGCAAGATGAATATTTAATAAGACTGCAACCACGCCCGAAGTGGTTAAAACCAGAAAAGGAATTTCAAACCAGCAGTAGCTTAATGGTTCCTTGGTGGAATATTGAAAAACATCCAGGACCAGATGGTTACACACGAGTATAAAGAGTAAAGAGTGAAGGTTTAGTAACGAAGAGACTTGTTGTTTAATTGTGCTCTGCCCATTGAATAACTTATTATTTTAAAAAGGACCTTCAGTCCTTTTTGGTGGGCGGTATGTTGAATGCAAACTCTTTATATTTTTTCATTTTATTTCTTTTAAATATATAACGTTTTGACACTGTCAATAACTTAGAAAAATTACTATGATCAATAAAGACCACAATAACATGATGTGTTTTAAAACCAAAATATAACAAACCATACAACAGCGAATTTGATTTTGATATAAACAAACGAAATGGCGACGGATCCGCGTGCATTGCATTAGTTAATTCTGCGGGTAATTAAACTTAAAAATCATCTAAGTACGTACCGATAGATTTTCGACGAGGATAAAATTCATAGAAAACAAAATTCAAATGTAGAACTCTCAATTATTTTTAGAGAAATAATTATTAGTAGAATATATCAATTATTTTTATTATTTACGCTATTATTCAGCAAAATGTGCCAAATATTAACAATTTCTTTTTTCACTATTATAGTAAGGGTTGTCCCTCTAATTATTTATTTATTATTTTAATTGTGTTTTTCGCAACTTTGGTCGCAGTTCCAAAAATATATAGGTAGTTACATAATTTTAGGTAATGTTTTTTTATGTTGCTTTTAATTAAATTCTGTCTAGATTGTTCTAGTAAAACGAAATTCAAGACCATGCGTTTCGTTTTTGTATTTTATGACACGTGATAATTGAACTGTTCACGATTGTGAAATTGGCCATAACTGAAACTCCACCTTTATTCTTGTAAGCGGCTCAGCGCAGCAGCGACGCACTGCTGACACAGCTCACTGAACTAATGTCACAATACCTATTTGCCAGTGTTCGGTTACGGTAACCTTAGATCACTTTGTTTACGATCGTCCTTTTATCGCAGTTATATATGTTTTTCAGACTCTTTTGGTACACTAATTATACCATCGCGTGTTTTTTAAAATATTGATAATAAATATTGTACTTAACACACCTATATCAAATTTAATTTTCTTCTATTTGTCTAAAACATAATATTATAATTTGCTGATTATCAGGTTTTCTTGCATAACTCACTTAGTAGTAAATTTGAATAAATTTTGTACAGTTTTAATATCTGAGTATATTTACTACTTTATCTAAAGTATTTTGTATCTCTTTCTATAGCGCGGCGTTGTATGCCTATGTTCAGATTGGTGGCGGCACGTAAAAATATTAGCTCATCGCTCTATCGCGTACCTAAAAATGTAGTATAAAGGAGAGAACGGGTTTTAACATTTTGCATGAAAGGGCAAAGGAACGAGAGGGAGGCAGGTATCTTTTGAAATCATCCAAGATAGCCAGATTCCTTTCTTCTAAGTCATTTCGACATTCTTTAATTTAAACCCTTATTCCTTTTTTATCCCGTAAATTTTTTACGTTATTATAATAATAATCTATCTTTTGTACCTCTAGGGGATAAAAATATCCCAAAATAAAACAAGTAGGTAGTCGGCAAATAAATTCCTGATTCGATACGATTGGCGTACAGAATCCATAAAAATTGTGTAAAGGACTCGCCCTACGGGAAGCGAGTAGCAATTAAAATACTCGACGAATATTTCCAAGCCTGTAAAAAGAGCGTATTACTATCTACTTTTACGATGATCGTTTTAAATTATTTCATATTTTTACCAGGATGTACTAAAATAAATTATCGTTAAAATTCGATACTTACATACATGTACGAGTATGAGTATACTTTATTTGACTTTCCTAACGGCCGCCCCAAAAATTATTTAATTCTGGAGTAAAGAAAGATAAGTTTATTGCTAAAACCTTGTACTAATTGGCTGACATCAACGACCGACGAACCAACATGACATATTTTTACTATATTTTGATGTTGAAACGTCATTAAAAAATCTATTTATCTGGCCGTGTCTCTTCTCTCAATGCGGGTTGGAGAATTTCACATAACTTTAATAACATTTTTTTGTGAAATTTACGAGTATTATTAATATAATATTCAAGAGTTTCAAGTAAAGTAAACTTACAGTAATCTGTGAGGTTTTCGTCTGCGATCAAACAAGCGTGTTACATGCACGCCTTGATAGCTCAAGCTGGACCGTAATGACAGACAAGCAAGATTATTCGCATATTATTTATTATTTATGGTCCCAAATCACCCACTCACCGTGATCCTCAATCTGATCTCTGATCCTCTCTAGTTACAATCACGAGCCTACTTGCGAACATTGAAATTGAATTTTGAAACATTGTATTGACAGTTGTTTCTACCGGGATTGACAGGTCAATTTGACATTCAATCCCGGTAGAAATAACTGTCGATTTGATTCATTTGATGTTCATTGTATTAAATTTTTTCTCAAAGCGTGCACTTTTGGATCTTTCCCAATTGTTTGTTATGACAAATGTTCAACAATATTCATACATAAGAGTGTAACATTGAATAAAGGGACTTAGTCATAGATATCCATAAATACTTTGTCTATCGTTCTGTCTGCGTTTGTTCTTTTTCGGTCTGTTTCCATGTACCTATTTCACGGCATATTATTATGAGGATTTCATCGTCGCGGATATTAATATCATCAAGGATTACGCCGCTTAGTTTATGAGACTATGGTTGGTACAGTAATCTTTCATGTCCATATACTGATATGGAAGAGTTATGCCTGCCCGTGTTACGTCTAGAAACTTATTCTAATACAGAAAGTAGATAACTCTTCATTGCCGTGCTGCGTCTAAAAACTTTTTTCGTGCACCAGAAGGTAAGTCGAAAGTTTCACATATTTAACTTAATAGTTGATCTTAATAGTTGACTATCATAATTATATTTTTGTCATATTCTGTAAAATATTAAAACCCAAAGAAATCTATAGAATGAAATTAAAATGGCAGCCATTTCAAAATAAGGACGGGTGTTTTTTTTAAATAAAGGAAGTTTTTGTCGATAAAATTAGTATACTTCATGGACTTAAATTGTAGATTTTTAATGATCTAACATCCTGTCACTATAAGCCCTTTCTTTTAATTTTATACATCAGAAATATAAATTTCATAAGTCATCCATTACTTTTTTAATCTATTTCTATTCCTTTCCCAATTATTATAGAATATGACGACTTCGAAGGTTGGAATACAAGTACAAGTCTTTAATAGGTATTAATTTAAATTATTAAAACCATAGATAAACATAAACCATAATCAATACTGACACGTTTGTTTTATTACCCGTAAGGTATATTTTTAAATCAAATAAATGTAAAACTTAAGTGAAACACTATAGATACCTAGGGACTGATTTATAAATCGTAATATGTGGAATGTGCATAAAATCTGTAATAGTGGCTTTTAACTGGTAGGTAAGTAAATAAATATTAGAAAATAGTTTTATATGACTTGGATGGAAATAATAATAGACGCGATTTTATGTTGGTATGTTTAGAAAGGTACCTACTGGATTAGTAAAAATAATTAATTAGCCCTAAACACGTAGTAGGTAACTAATACTTAATCTTGGTGCTACACAGTTTAACAAAATAGATTATTTAATTTATCAAAGATTGAAAATAATATAAGTGATCTGACTATGCTCCTTCTGAATTTTACCTTTGGTGTATTTTATTTTTCCGCTTGTGACACAATATTAAAAAATACTATAAAAATAATATTTAATATCACCCTTCACTAAAATTAAATCATTTAGGCCAGGAAAAAATTTTTAAATGTTATAATTATACCTACTTAACATTTTTTGACACACTGGTAAAATTAGTTCGATACTAAATTTTTGTTAATTTTATTTAGGAAATACAAAAGTATAAAAATGCTTATAAAATCACTGAAAAACAAAATAATTAATAATTAATTCTCGCAAATTAACCACCACATAAACGCAGTGGCGAGCTCATCGCAATTTTCATCATAAAAATAAAAATAAATGAAAATAATGTGCAAACAAATGTTAATTTAACATTCAAAAAAGCGATAAGTTTTTACGATATGATAATCGTAGTGGTTAGACGTCCATTAGATAAATTGAGCGAATTCCGAAGGGATGCTCGGATATTTTCACACGTGATTTCGCTATGCGATTGTTGAGATGGCGCTCCGATAGTAATTATTTATGCGCTGCTCTGGTTATGCTAGGGCTGTCTCTACTCATGTTTGTCCTGAAGTAGCGAAGGATCATGATACCCGATTTAGTCACTGCTTGATCTGAATGTTACCTTATGTGGTCACTGTTTTCCATCCAACTGTTTGGAGTAACAGAACCAATCTCAAACAGGATCGCTTGAGGTCTGAGTATGTAAGTGGACTTATTGCTCCGAAAATATCGAATGTTGCCTAAAACATCTCTCCGAAACCAGACATACTCTTCCAAAAGTCAAGAATTTTCTGGCTTTAATTAATGATTAATTATGACGGATTTAATTAATTTAATTAGTTACTAATATTTTTCTCTAATTAAAATAAAAAAATGAATTATCCTACTTGTATATTTTATACGTAGAAGGTGACAGATATCTTGCAGGCATTTTTATGTATGTTTCTGAAAATTAGTGAAAATATAACATTCAGTGCACTCTATGATAACACCATAAATTTATCGAAGTGAAGTTCTACACTACAAATGTCTATTATTTTTTCGACAAACTTTGATATTTTCAAAACTTTTAATATGTTTTTTGTGGAAACAAAGAGCCGTTGTTTAATTCTTAATCTTTTCATTGGCAACCCTACGCTAAAACATAAGTGTTGAACTTAAAGACGCATCGATACTATCAATTCGAATGGAACGCAATGTTTAAGTATCGATACTATTCGGTATTACTGTTTTATCGATATTGAACTTCGTTTCATCGCTTTATACTCACGTAATGGGATTTGAATGAATATAAATTATTATTTTATTACATTTACTTTGTAAAGGTTTTATGACACTTTTACGCGGTAAATCTATTTTGAGAGTTCAATTTAATTAGGAAGATAGCTCCGAAATAATTATGATTGTTAATAGCATTCGCAGTTTTATTACATGCTACGCAATTTGTAGTAAGGTCGTAAATTTGAAAAGGAATAGGATTTTAAGTATAGATCGAATTTCTGACCTGTTTGCTTGAAGCGAGCATAAAACTTAAGCGCCGTACATTTATGTAAGTGGTTATCAAAGCAAGGCATAGAAGTGTTATTACTGCAGTCGGGAGGCTACCGGAGTTTATGTAAATAAATAAAGGTAATGGCCCTTTGATAAAAGAGATTGCATACTTATAACATTTTTAAGCTTTTCGTAGTCCACTGCATGACCTCCCCTTATTATTGAATTAATTTAGGTCGTCGGTCCAATATCAATCATTAAAATAATCACCTATTCTTTCGCTATTCAAATGACACATTTTTTGCATAATTTTCAGACTAAAAAATGTCACAGTTAGTACCTTCTACAATAGATTCCTGATTCACTACTAAAACTCAATACTTTCGTATTTCCGTGAGTGTTATTAAAATTTGCTAATTCCAAATATTATCTAGAGTAATAGAAATTTCAAAACATTTGGAGTAAAATAGAATGGAGGAGCGGTGATAGCCCAGTGGCTTAGAATTCGACCTCGAATCGAGGGGTCCGGGTTCGAATCCCAGTGTCACGCACCAATGACTTTGTGAAAAAGTTATGTACGCTTTATAAAAATAAATATCACCTGCTGTTACGGTGAAGGAAAACATCGTGAGGAAAGCTGCATGCCTGAGAGTTCACAAAAAAAAATGTTCTCAAAGGTATGTGAAGTCCACCAACCCGCAGTGGGCCAGCGTGGTGGACTAAGGCCTACATCCCTCTCATTACGAGAAGGAGACCCGACCCTGTAGTGGGTCATTAATGGGTTACTGACAGAATGGAATGAAAAAATCGTAGAGTATTGTAACCAACAACAACAGCAACAACTTGGTGATTTTTATACTAAACCTAAAACAAATCATGAACGTTAGGTATTCTCAAAAGCTGTTTACATATAATCCATTTTTTACACTTTGTCTTTTTATTTTAATCTGTCATTAAACATAACGCAGACACTTACTTAATTAGAAAGATTTAAAAACAATTCGACATTTTACGCCGAAACAAATTTCTACTACCTAACTATAACTCAATTATTTAAAGCATTGCTGTAACCTAATTTTAAATAAAAGGTAGTGCCAGATTGTTTATCAAATTGGACAAGAGTACACGAGTAAAAAAACGTGTTTTATTTACAGTAACCTCATCAACCTATCAAGGTTGGCACTGCTGATCACCCTCCACGCGGCGGGAGCCGGCTTCGCAGCACCCAGCGTCCTGGTCACCAGACCAGTCTCCAGGGTCACATCGGAGTGGCTCCCCATGGACAACCAGACCATATACCGACTGGAACAGGGCGAGAGTAAAAAGTGAGTAAGGTCATTAGTCTATACTAACTTATTAATGAACGATTTTGATTTTGGTTTTTTTTATTTTGGGTTTGAGTAGTACCTAATCCACGTTACAATGCGTTACATTACATCCACGATACAAGGAAGTGTGAAAGGTGTGACACGTAATTCTGTTAGTGAAAAAACTTGCTTTATTAAAATAATTACCTTATTATCTTCATCAAACCGCAATGAATTGGTGTGATGGAGTAAATAAAACCCCCATTGGTACATACTCCATTGGTAAGATCATTTAGGTAGGTATACCACAGTGGTTGGACCCCAAAAACCTTGTAACCTTGTAACACCTAATTGTAAAACTACAAATGTTTACTTTGAAACATACTAAGAAAGGCATTCTTTTCAAACACAGAAGAAACACGAGAGTTCTTTTTTGTCCTCTATTACACAACTAGGTCTCGATCTACGAACGAACTTTTGCGGATGTTGTTCGATCTCGGGATTGTTCAGAGAACTGACACGGTAGGGGCTGGACCGGGTAGGTAGGTACGCGACAACTCTAGATGTCATGTGTAACGTTCCCCGCATGCCACAAGTTGCTTGAGGCACCTAGCCAACCAACTGGACATTGGATTGGAAAATTAATGAAAAATAAATTAAATCATCCATTCTTTATTTCATCCATTTTGGGTTACAGGGATATTCTTAAATAAAGAACAATTTTGTGTCTCCAAATTGTACTTAATAGATAAATCACCTGTTTATTAAGGCTTTCAAATTTTCTTTTATCTATATAAAATATAAATCATGGGTAGAATAATTCAAGTAATGAATCATTGGAATTTTCAATTGTACGTTTAATGTTCATAAAAATAATAATTTTAATATTAATTCAATATTAATTTTAATATCAAATTAAAGCCTTATAAACTAAAATAATGAAATAAACTAAAATTATGACAAATGATAAACATCGCTGCGATGTGGAAGATTATTTAAATATAATTTTAATATAATTTTAATTTTAATATTTACCTATAATTTTAATTTTTAAATAATTTTTCAATATTAAACTCAATATTATCATTTAAATATAGTCAATATCATTATAATTATACTAAAGAAGACAGCGCAAAACCGTTGGATTCCAATGGCCCAAGACCAGGCGGAGTGGCGTTAATTAGGGGAGGCCCATGTCTAGCAGTCGACTACGAACGAAGGGCTGAGGGAATAAACTCGAAATGCATGTTTAAATTTTTTTTGCAAACCTTTCTTTCCCAAGAGCCCAGGAGGTAACTCATTTAAGAATTAGCAACATCTAAGGCTGGATTAAGTTGAGTTTTTATCATGGACAAAAATTAAGGTACATAACATAACCACAATATTGACTGCTACGATAGATATATTGAGAGGCATATCTTCGGGAACATAAAAAGGGAATTTTCCTTTGTTCTACAAATAGTTCTTTGAAGACAAGTAAAAGGGTTCCCTGTCCTAAACAAACATTATTTTGTCGGGAAAAGTTTCGGGGAATAAAAATGAAATAGAAAATTTATTTTTCATTTGCCTGTGCATTCACTTGAGCTTGTGTAGGTTTGTTTTTATGTATGTACAGGTATTTTATGGGTTACATACATACCTGAGGAAGAAAATTTTAGATCGAAGATGTGTGCAAGCCGGAGATATAATATTAATAGATTATTACCAAAACCCACAAGCAGGCCCAAAGTTATGTCTGTGGTGGTAAGTGAATGCATTGCTGCTTCAGAAAACTGTCTTTATTCCACCGAAAATTGCACCCCCCTAACTGACAGCAAACTGAAACAGAATTCGGAAGTTCAATAATTCTTGCTTGTTATCCAATATCCAGACCTTCACTAACACATCAAAATCAAAAACCCTGAACTAAAATCTATTTATCCACCTTCATTGTAATGAATTTTCGGCTCAACTCATGTATTTTGTTTGGGATCGTACGACTACTTTCGTACTTCTTTCCAGATCCATTTAAAGATCCAAGATCTTTAATCTCTTTCTCTAAGTACCTCTCGCTACCTGATCAATCTTATCTTATGTTTAATTCTTTAAAGAAATTATATTTAAGATACTTCTTAAAAAATTTATTCAAAAATATAGCATTCTTTTCATCAGTATTAAAAGCTTTTATATTTTCCAGTCTAGAACTGAACACGTCCTCGATATCACAGACGGCGGTGTACCTCACAGTGAGCCCGTGTTCCAGAAACGTCCAGTGGGCCCTCTACCATGGCCATTCCGGGATTAATGAAGGTAACTTTTTGTCAGTAACCCATTAATGACCCACTATAGGGTCGGGTCTCTTGTCACAATGAGAGGGTTGTTACCTTACTCCACTACACTGGCCTACTGCGGGTTGGTGGACAATAATGGTCACTTTAATCTATACCTCTTTTACTTGTTTGTTTGTGTGAACGCGCTAATCTCAGGAACTACTGGATCGATTTCAAAAATTATTTTACCAATAGAGAGCTAAGATGTCTCTGGGTGCTATAGGCCGGCTGTTTATACCAAAAAAGCCGGGGCGGACCGCTAGTTTATCGTATTTATTTGGCGGCGCTGCACTCGCACCACTTCAAGCTCGGATTCGAGTGAATTTGCGTATTCGAAGTTTTTGGTGAACAAACTGAAAACTTGCATCTTCTACGGTAAGTTAGTACTTATGACTTAATTTTATTTAAAATATTTTTTGTGCTAAATGATATAGGTATTATTACTATATTATATTTTTATTTCAGGGCAGCTGAATTTGCTTAGAGAATACCAAGGTGCTGAAATGACCACCTTATCAATTAATACCTCAAGACAAGAAAAGTATGTTTTACAGGTAAGTGATCTTAATTTGTTAGACCTTTGAGCAAATCGTAGCTAAATAAAGTAACGTAACTCCGTACTACTATCGGACGGTATAGTTATCCATTCTACGATATTGAATAGAAGGCCTTATGTTAGCTTGAGGCCTGGTTAAGTTTTTTTATGTTCTGATGATTGATTAAGAAATAAGCTTTTGACCAATGTCTAAAAGAAAGCGTCTGTAGAGTTTATTTCTAATATTTTATTTATGCTCACTCTGAAGTGGTAGTGAGCTCTTGGATAATCAAGTCCATGTGAAACCAAGCAGGGATCGACGTACCAGCTAATTTTGTAACCGGATCCGGTGGCAATTCTATCGCCAAATCAATTTCTCCGGCCGGTCATAAATATGATAGGAAACCTCTATGACTGACTCTATGAATGGCTATCTGATTCCGAGCAAGGTGCCTGTATAGTAACCAGAATTAACTACTTTTTAACACGCTTTTATTAACTTGGTTTGTGTCTATGTTTGTATTTATCAAAGCGTTATTGGTAATTCGATACATTCCTTTCGGAAGATGAAAGTAGTTAATTTAGGATTGATTACAAACTGTCAGCCAGAAGTCGAAGTGTTAATAAAGATGCAATTTGAAGATGTATGCTTTATGGTCCCGTCTGACAGGTCTGGAGACGAAGAAATATATACGAAGTGTATTTTTTCAATTAATTAATTAATTATAGATATTTTTTTCCAAAGCTATCAACATCTAAAGGAGGTGCAATAGCTGTGAGCGTGCGTGGGGAGGCTACCAGATTGGTCCGGATGCGGTTGCGGGTTCGATCCCGGCGGAGGCTGTTTGCTAATTGGGACCCAAGGTAATTACGTTTATTGAGTTTGAACCAATCTCTGCATTTCAAGTATTGACTAATAATTGTCGTTCACCTGTTTTGATGACATAGGCACCCTTTTAAGCCTTTTAAGAATATCACTGGCAAACCGTACAGAAAAACTTTATGTTGCGTGTTCATTGTCTATCAAGTTCTTAAACATGGAGAAATCCCTTATAAACTTACAGTGTTTGATCAGGGCCATCAAATGTGAAGTTGGACTTCTTCCAGATGAATTGACTTGCTATCCTAAACCCTTAGCTGTCGAAAATGTTCTGCAGCTCTGAAGTTATTGTACATTTGGCAAAGGCATCTCCCACCAGGCTAGGTGATCATGCCTGAGCGGCCGTGTTCCGATTACGTCATGTCAGAGTTTTGTATATATGCCGGCGATGTAGAAAACTTCAATAGCGTGATTCAGGATCGTGTGGCGCCATCTCTTGACGAGTGGCGGAAGTCGCCACATACATTAAGGAAAGAGAAAAAAAGCATGTAAAAAAGGAGAGAACGGTATTCATTTTACATCTCTTTCAGAGGCGTTCTCTTTTTAAAATAACTAAATAAACCACTAGTGCCGTTACCCATAACTCCCGCCATAAATCCAAACTGTCTGTTCCTCACAAGAACAAGTATAGATGAATTTATGATGTGCCGTATATGGCCCGATATGACTCGGTAAGGCGTTGGCCACACTGCGCCAGTACGGTTGTGACTTAGTTTTAAAAGGAAGTCGAGTGTTTTATTTAATTAATAAGGTTATGGTACCAGGATGAAACGCATATAGCTCAATAACTTGTGGAGATACCATTATAGAAGGCAATGTGGAAGCCTTAAAATGTTCTTTCTTCTGTATATTTTTATTTTTCTTCAAGTTTTTAATGATATAAATATTTTAAAAATTCTTTCAAATTTTTAGTTTTGGTTATCTTTCAATGGGTTCTAACGATAATTTATAAATTTTAAATTTTCAGTAGGTGGTTTCTTGTTTCAATTTTTAATTTATTTTATTTTACATTGAGTTCTAGTGACTCAGCCCTAACATTATAAAATCTAACACGCGATGAAGCCTGCGCTTTCTGCTTTTCGTTCGCGTCCATTTTGCTCGCACTCGACACTCACGCAACGAACGAAAGCCTCATTGGACAGGGGTAGAGGAAAATAGTACTTTTATTTAAGTTGTATTTATATTTCTTTGCAACAATCCGCACACGTGGAACTTGTTTTGGTATGGACCCACCACCCTCCCTTATCTCTCTGAGTAGGTATATACCATAACAACTTATTCCAATAGTACACGACACGTGTTTCGCCCCAAAACGGAGCATCATCAGGTGATGTGGACTCTACAACGGTTGGTTGCTGAGTGAGGTCGCCGTTCGAGTGAGCTGCTTATATACCTTTTCTCCCTGCCATTATGACACATCGAGTGTAATCAAAAATCGAATAAAACGTCACTTGTCAGTGTTTTGACGTTTGATATTAGTGACTTATGTCTTTTTTACGTCACATGTGATTTTGGTGGAAAAATATGCAGCAAAGGAGAATTAGATACGTCTATTTGTTCATTCAGCAATGTAACACTATTGTTTTTACTATATTGAATAATTTGTAGCTGTTCTAGCAAACTGAGCCTAATTCCTTTATCGCATCTATTTAAAATGTTATACGTATGGCCAGTAGGTACCGAATGGCCTGATTCTATCAAATGTTTTGCGAAATTGGACCTGTCTGCGCGACCATTTCTATACGCTGCTAGGTGTTCTCGATACCTTGTGTCAAAATTTCTACCAGTCTGACCCACATATATACCGTTACATTCTGGACAAGCGATACTATAAACTCCTGATTGTTTACGTTTGTCCATTTTTTCTTTGCCATTACAGATAGATCCTATGTTATTATCCGTTCTGAATGCAACATTGATATTGTGACGACGTAGGATTTTAGCGATTCGCTCCGAAATCGGTCCTATATAGGTCAAACTAGATTTACATCTGACTATAGTTTCATTTGATGGCCCCGCATACAGTTGATTCCGCATAATTAATTTTTGTTTATTACGAATAAGACAGTCAATCATCCTCCTGCTATATCCGTTCGTAACTGCTATTTTATATATGGTGTTCATTTCCTCTTTATAATTCGAAGGTGATAATGGAATTGATAGTAATCTATGAATATAACAACGAAATGCTGCCATTTTATGTTGCCAAGGATGACAGGAGGAAGCCGGAATGACTGTATCCGTATACGTAGGCTTACGGTAGATAGAAAAGGAATGTTTGTTTTTTACTCTTGTGATGGTGAGATCTAAAAAGTGTAGTGAATAATTTTCCTCCAATTCTAATTTAAATTTAATTTTTGGATGGACTCTATTAAGTTTATTTACAAAAACATCTAATTGTCTATCAGTACCTGTCCAGCATATAATTATATCGTCAACATATCTATAGTAATATAAAATAGATTTATGTCCAATAATATGATTGTTTTCAAACTTGTCCATGAAAATGTCTGCCATTAAAGGGCTTAAAGGAGAACCCATTGCGAGACCTTCTTTTTGACTATAAAATTTGTGGTTAAATTGGAAATAATTTTGACTCATACATAAACTAGTTAACCTGATGAGATCATCTTTTTCTCCGGGATGTAATTTTGATTTATCAAAAAGTTCGGATAAAATATTAATTGATTCGGAATGGGGTACATTAGTGAATAAGCTATCGACATCAAGTGAAACTAGTTTTGCTTTGAGAGGCAATGTAATATCCTTTATGTTTTGTACTAAATGATGGCTATTTTTTAGACTGTACTTCGGAGAAAAAGATGTTTTTTCTTTGATTATAGAATTAAGTCGACGGGCTAAATTATATGCTGGAGCCCCAATGTAGGAGACTACTGGCCGTATTGGTATATTTTCTTTATGAATTTTGGGCAAACCGTACAAAATAGGGGCACGAGGGTTCATTGGTATTAAGGATGTGGGTGGATTTTTAAAAATATTATGTGAACTTTTTATAACGCTTTTTAACTGAGCGGTGTATTTATTGGTGGGATCTGAATTTAACTCTATAAAGTCATCCCCATTTATAACCTCGCAGACTTTTTCGTGATATGATGGTCTTTCCATTATCACAATAGTATTTCCTTTATCCGCTTTACTCAAAACCAAATCGTTGGACTCTAAGCGTTGTCGGATTGATTTTAGTATTGTATTTTCCTTGGTGATAATGGGGCTGCAAGGTATTGAGGTAGACTTGATTTGCTCTGCAACAAGATGTTTAGTAATATTATCTCCTTTACTAATGACCACGGCCATCTCTGCGTCCACTGCGAGGTTTTCTAAAGATTTTTGAGATGGTTTTGAGTGTAGGTTGTATTTTAAACCCTTTTCTAAAAGTTTTATTTCAGCAGGTGGAAACTGGACCTCAGACAGGTTTTTTAAACGTGGATGAAAAGATGGGGTGGTTTGATTACTGTTATTATCATTATTATTGACATTTTGGCTGGATCTTAATTTTTGTAATTTTCTGGATTGTAAAATGTACTTATTATGAGCTTCTAGAGATGCTAACTCTCTAGCTTTGTAGTCTAATAAATCAAATTCAACATTATGTAAATTATAAGATAGTTCCATATGTAGAACTTTTAAATGTATTTTTAGGTTATCTCTTACAGTAAACCAATGACGTGACTCCTCGTTTAGCCAAACTTTTTGGGCTTTATTTATAGCGATGTTTGCTGCTCGATTGCTAGATCTAGTCTGGATATTGATGTAATTAGGAATAACATTAAAGTGTTTACATTGCTGATTGAACCATACATTTTGAACGGCAATACGATGTAATTTTGTTAATTTGATGTAGAGTTTTGCCTGGACAGCTGTGCTCGCTGATTTTATATAATATATTGTATCAGGCGTTACTTTGCGGAAATCCATTGTTATTTAAGTTGTATTTATATTTCTTTGCAACAATCCGCACACGTGGAACTTGTTTTGGTATGGACCCACCACCCTCCCTTATCTCTCTGAGTAGGTATATACCATAACAACTTATTCCAATAGTACACGACACGTGTTTCGCCCCAAAACGGAGCATCATCAGGTGATGTGGACTCTACAACGGTTGGTTGCTGAGTGAGGTCGCCGTTCGAGTGAGCTGCTTATATACCTTTTCTCCCTGCCATTATGACACATCGAGTGTAATCAAAAATCGAATAAAACGTCACTTGTCAGTGTTTTGACGTTTGATATTAGTGACTTATGTCTTTTTTACGTCACATGTGATTTTGGTGGAAAAATATGCAGCAAAGGAGAATTAGATACGTCTATTTGTTCATTCAGCAATGTAACACTATTGTTTTTACTATATTGAATAATTTGTAGCTGTTCTAGCAAACTGAGCCTAATTCCTTTATCGCATCTATTTAAAATGTTATACGTATGGCCAGTAGGTACCGAATGGCCTGATTCTATCAAATGTTTTGCGAAATTGGACCTGTCTGCGCGACCATTTCTATACGCTGCTAGGTGTTCTCGATACCTTGTGTCAAAATTTCTACCAGTCTGACCCACATATATACCGTTACATTCTGGACAAGCGATACTATAAACTCCTGATTGTTTACGTTTGTCCATTTTTTCTTTGCCATCAGGAGTTTATAGTATCGCTTGTCCAGAATGTAACGGTATATATGTGGGTCAGACTGGTAGAAATTTTGACACAAGGTATCGAGAACACCTAGCAGCGTATAGAAATGGTCGCGCAGACAGGTCCAATTTCGCAAAACATTTGATAGAATCAGGCCATTCGGTACCTACTGGCCATACGTATAACATTTTAAATAGATGCGATAAAGGAATTAGGCTCAGTTTGCTAGAACAGCTACAAATTATTCAATATAGTAAAAACAATAGTGTTACATTGCTGAATGAACAAATAGACGTATCTAATTCTCCTTTGCTGCATATTTTTCCACCAAAATCACATGTGACGTAAAAAAGACATAAGTCACTAATATCAAACGTCAAAACACTGACAAGTGACGTTTTATTCGATTTTTGATTACACTCGATGTGTCATAATGGCAGGGAGAAAAGGTATATAAGCAGCTCACTCGAACGGCGACCTCACTCAGCAACCAACCGTTGTAGAGTCCACATCACCTGATGATGCTCCGTTTTGGGGCGAAACACGTGTCGTGTACTATTGGAATAAGTTGTTATGGTATATACCTACTCAGAGAGATAAGGGAGGGTGGTGGGTCCATACCAAAACAAGTTCCACGTGTGCGGATTGTTGCAAAGAAATATAAATACAACTTAAATAACAATGGATTTCCGCAAAGTAACGCCTGATACAATATATTATATAAAATCAGCGAGCACAGCTGTCCAGGCAAAACTCTACATCAAATTAACAAAATTACATCGTATTGCCGTTCAAAATGTATGGTTCAATCAGCAATGTAAACACTTTAATGTTATTCCTAATTACATCAATATCCAGACTAGATCCTGCAATCGAGCAGCAAACATCGCTATAAATAAAGCCCAAAAAGTTTGGCTAAACGAGGAGTCACGTCATTGGTTTACTGTAAGAGATAACCTAAAAATACATTTAAAAGTTCTACATATGGAACTATCTTATAATTTACATAATGTTGAATTTGATTTATTAGACTACAAAGCTAGAGAGTTAGCATCTCTAGAAGCTCATAATAAGTACATTTTACAATCCAGAAAATTACAAAAATTAAGATCCAGCCAAAATGTCAATAATAATGATAATAACAGTAATCAAACCACCCCATCTTTTCATCCACGTTTAAAAAACCTGTCTGAGGTCCAGTTTCCACCTGCTGAAATAAAACTTTTAGAAAAGGGTTTAAAATACAACCTACACTCAAAACCATCTCAAAAATCTTTAGAAAACCTCGCAGTGGACGCAGAGATGGCCGTGGTCATTAGTAAAGGAGATAATATTACTAAACATCTTGTTGCAGAGCAAATCAAGTCTACCTCAATACCTTGCAGCCCCATTATCACCAAGGAAAATACAATACTAAAATCAATCCGACAACGCTTAGAGTCCAACGATTTGGTTTTGAGTAAAGCGGATAAAGGAAATACTATTGTGATAATGGAAAGACCATCATATCACGAAAAAGTCTGCGAGGTTATAAATGGGGATGACTTTATAGAGTTAAATTCAGATCCCACCAATAAATACACCGCTCAGTTAAAAAGCGTTATAAAAAGTTCACATAATATTTTTAAAAATCCACCCACATCCTTAATACCAATGAACCCTCGTGCCCCTATTTTGTACGGTTTGCCCAAAATTCATAAAGAAAATATACCAATACGGCCAGTAGTCTCCTACATTGGGGCTCCAGCATATAATTTAGCCCGTCGACTTAATTCTATAATCAAAGAAAAAACATCTTTTTCTCCGAAGTACAGTCTAAAAAATAGCCATCATTTAGTACAAAACATAAAGGATATTACATTGCCTCTCAAAGCAAAACTAGTTTCACTTGATGTCGATAGCTTATTCACTAATGTACCCCATTCCGAATCAATTAATATTTTATCCGAACTTTTTGATAAATCAAAATTACATCCCGGAGAAAAAGATGATCTCATCAGGTTAACTAGTTTATGTATGAGTCAAAATTATTTCCAATTTAACCACAAATTTTATAGTCAAAAAGAAGGTCTCGCAATGGGTTCTCCTTTAAGCCCTTTAATGGCAGACATTTTCATGGACAAGTTTGAAAACAATCATATTATTGGACATAAATCTATTTTATATTACTATAGATATGTTGACGATATAATTATATGCTGGACAGGTACTGATAGACAATTAGATGTTTTTGTAAATAAACTTAATAGAGTCCATCCAAAAATTAAATTTAAATTAGAATTGGAGGAAAATTATTCACTACACTTTTTAGATCTCACCATCACAAGAGTAAAAAACAAACATTCCTTTTCTATCTACCGTAAGCCTACGTATACGGATACAGTCATTCCGGCTTCCTCCTGTCATCCTTGGCAACATAAAATGGCAGCATTTCGTTGTTATATTCATAGATTACTATCAATTCCATTATCACCTTCGAATTATAAAGAGGAAATGAACACCATATATAAAATAGCAGTTACGAACGGATATAGCAGGAGGATGATTGACTGTCTTATTCGTAATAAACAAAAATTAATTATGCGGAATCAACTGTATGCGGGGCCATCAAATGAAACTATAGTCAGATGTAAATCTAGTTTGACCTATATAGGACCGATTTCGGAGCGAATCGCTAAAATCCTACGTCGTCACAATATCAATGTTGCATTCAGAACGGATAATAACATAGGATCTATCTGTAATGGCAAAGAAAAAATGGACAAACGTAAACAATCAGGAGTTTATAGTATCGCTTGTCCAGAATGTAACGGTATATATGTGGGTCAGACTGGTAGAAATTTTGACACAAGGTATCGAGAACACCTAGCAGCGTATAGAAATGGTCGCGCAGACAGGTCCAATTTCGCAAAACATTTGATAGAATCAGGCCATTCGGTACCTACTGGCCATACGTATAACATTTTAAATAGATGCGATAAAGGAATTAGGCTCAGTTTGCTAGAACAGCTACAAATTATTCAATATAGTAAAAACAATAGTGTTACATTGCTGAATGAACAAATAGACGTATCTAATTCTCCTTTGCTGCATATTTTTCCACCAAAATCACATGTGACGTAAAAAAGACATAAGTCACTAATATCAAACGTCAAAACACTGACAAGTGACGTTTTATTCGATTTTTGATTACACTCGATGTGTCATAATGGCAGGGAGAAAAGGTATATAAGCAGCTCACTCGAACGGCGACCTCACTCAGCAACCAACCGTTGTAGAGTCCACATCACCTGATGATGCTCCGTTTTGGGGCGAAACACGTGTCGTGTACTATTGGAATAAGTTGTTATGGTATATACCTACTCAGAGAGATAAGGGAGGGTGGTGGGTCCATACCAAAACAAGTTCCACGTGTGCGGATTGTTGCAAAGAAATATAAATACAACTTAAATAACAATGGATTTCCGCAAAGTAACGCCTGATACAATATATTATATAAAATAGTACTTGTTTTTAACTCTTTTTAAAACTTCACAAATATTAGAAAACAAACCCAAGACCTTCCACACAACGCACTGGCATGATAACTACTGCACTAGCAAAACCAAACGAAATTAATACATTATGTATGAATAGCAACATTAAATTTTATACATCGATCTGTCATTCACTTGACATAAAAAACCAAAACATACTCATATAAGGCTTTGATTTATCATCTTGCAACACTGACACTAATCCATTTCTACGAGTGCGTGCGAAATTGCAAACATCCGAATTGACATCGAATAAATATCTGGACTCGGCGTATAATTTAATAAACTGGCAATACCAGTGAATAAACTCATGTTCATGTATCATAACGCCATATTGGAATCGTTTGGGAAATAGTGCAATTGAGGTTGATCGATGCAAGTATGTTAGGTATATTTTACTGGGCTAATGAGTTAAAATTATAACGATCAAGTGAATTAGCTGCGCCCTTTTTATGTCCTGGTGGGGTCTGGTCTTGTTCGGTTAGACCCAGCAGAGGAGGCCTAGTGCCGAACTAATCTTGTACGTTACTCTACGCATATTGGAGGAAAGCTTAATTTATATTCATTATTATTCATTACTAGACTACCCGTGGATTTTAGAACTCGGTTCAATTAAGGATTAAAAAGTATCCTATATGTTACTCCAGGTTATAAGTGACGTGCATACCAAATTTCATCCAAATAGGTTCAGCCGTCGTTACGTGGAAGAGTAACAAACATCCGTCTATCCATCACAAACGTTCCTCCTCACATATATAATAGTAAGTAGGGTGTTGCACTAATGCGCATTGAAGTAACGCACTAGTCAACTTGTATTGGAGCTTTTTAAAGGCGTTAACGCAAGTTGGTACGGACTAGTGGCCCATGTATTTCGTAATGGAGTGTCTTTATCCCGCATAGTGTCACCAACAAAGCTTCGTTTGCAACCCATTATTGTTGGGTCTCCTATCAAAATTCGTAAGATATAGGTCATCATGGAGAGCTTTCAAGTATGCAGGTTTCCTCATGATAAATTTCCTTCGATCGATCTGTCATGCCAATTCATTCTTCCAGTCTGTAACCGCTATTAATTCGATTTTTAAACTGACTGCCTTTACTCAAACCTGGCAACATTGTAACTAGTATACTTATAGTATTTACTACGAGTTGACATTCCGAGTGTGTTAATTGTATACGATCATCGACCAATGCTGCCTCTATTTCTACATTCCTCTGTATAATGGACTTTCCATGTATTGGTGTCGTGTAAAAAGAAGTAGCTGATGTAAATTAGCTTCTAGCGAGTAATTGGTTTCGAATGGTTTAGCGTTAAATCTTCTGTACGATAATATTGATAACGATGCTCAATAAAAAATCGTGTTAAAAGTAAATAAACAGGGACCGACAAACTAACTTATTCATCACCTGAAAACGTGACGTGGTGCTAGTAATTGCATGATGGTGTTTTATATGCTTTACCCATTTGGAAGGAATACACCATTAAATTCCATATTATTATTTTTATTATGAATGAATTGTTGCAAGGCGCCAAAAAAAATCAAAAATAAGTTTTATATTTTTGCTAAACCATTGAAGAATAACTTTTTCTATTTTTATTTTTTACTTGTTTAGATTATTTATTATAGGGAAAAAGCTATGCGTTTACAAATCGATTTAATTTTACTTCAATAAAAAATGTAGCAAGAAACGAATCAATAAAAATAGGCAATCTCGCAGTGTACACTATGACAAGTAAAATTATTGCATTGACACTACGCATGCGATAATCCGTAATTAAGAGAGACAACCTGTTTTCGTTATGTTTTATTTAATTTTTGCATTAATGCAAACAGTAATGAATGTTACAACAATTACTTAGTGTGAAGGGCCTATAATCTTTGTAGGTAATGGTTTGGATACTAGATTACAGGGGCTTACTACTTAGTTCACTTATCTCTTATTTTATTGCTTACTTTTAATATCTCTTTAAAATCATCTCGTTATTTAAGAATCCAAAACACTTCAACATTTTTTTTATTTTTCCACTATGGTAAATACAAGATCAGGGCAATTTAAAAATTTACCGAACCGTTAAAAAATAGAAGTATAGAAAAATAGAAAAATAGAACCTATAATATATTGCATCAAAATATGAACTTCTACTAGTTGTATCAACGAATCTTAGAAAGTACATTCCTACTACGTTGCTCATGATAATACTTCAAACGCAACATTTTCACACCACTTCAGCCAGTTTTTCTGCCATTGCTTGATGCGTAGTAAAAGTTATGTTTCATACACCAAATAATAATCTTAACAATACAATAACTACATCTTTATTTTATACTGTTATAACTTAAATAATATAGAAGCCATAAAACTCACAGTGAAACAAAAAATGAAAAACAAACTCAGAAACCTAAAGCCCATTCGAGCTTTCAATTACTTAAAATATGAATTATTTTATATTAATATTTTACTAAAATTAAGGAATCGTTATTTAAAAAAATGATTTGAGATATTTCTTCCTACTTTAACAGAATCGTAAGAAAATCGAATAAACTACCACTTCTAATTTTAGCGGAGCTAATGACCAATGCATGCCATCATGACTATACGCAGTCAATGCTACTGGATAGCACTAGTGTAAATAGAATAAAGAGTCAGTAAAGGCAAGCTTCATTCCATCAACTTTTTGCATCGGACCATCCTTAGCTATTAAAGGAATCTAAATCTTAACGGTAAATATTCAAAGTCAACTTTCCTTTGAGTATTCATAACGACCGTGTACCGAGGCGTGAAATCTGTTGAAGGAAATAATTACTTAATTCTTACGGTATTGAGTTTAGTTTAGAACGGTGTGCGTTGTTGAGGTATTTTGAACTTCTGCGAGCTTCAAGCTTGTGAAATATTGTTCTTTGCGAAAGATTATGCAATTTTTATCTGATAGTGCGATGTTTTTTTACGCGACGGAATAGGCAAGACCGTGGTCCGAGGACGTTCGAAGGTCGCCGACATAATGCTAAGGTGGCATAGCATAGACAGCCGCCGTGACGTATAGCATACAGGTTTTATTTATTAGTGTTTCGGTTGGGGAGGTATGATAACGGGAGATTATTTGAAGCGACCGAGGTAAGTATAAGTGGCAATAAGGGCTAAAGGCTTTGGATATATATTTTTAGTAATATAGAACAAGCAAATACTCATATACGTGTACGGTCATCTAAATTTTATAGAGGGCCATTTATAACTGTCACAGGTCGTAATCAAGAGGCCGCCTCATTTTTGTCTTGCGGCAACAAAAATACCAAAAGGGACGAAAAGGAAATGATACACGATGAATAGAAGCTAGAAGAAGACGTTAGAAGTTAGGAAAACACTCTTCCTACGTAGGATAAGGCAGCTCACTAATGAATTATAAAGATAGTGTAGAGGGATGGAATCCTAATAAATGGATTTGTGATAAGGCATGATCTAATCTACCCTAAAGGTCAAATATCTTCTAAAGTCCTCATAATGAGCAGCCATTAATTAATGTAATGGCGGCTTCTTTACTTGCTTCTTGTTCGTGTAATTGTATGGATGCCATCACATGCGCTGCGTCCAATGATAACTTAACCATTTAGCTAACAGGACCCGACTTGGAGACTATTCTGGAACCTTTGGAACACTTTAATCATCTCTCATCTCATGTGCTCGTGTTTTGTTCGAGATAGTCCGTTTAATTTCAAACAGCTATTAGCCCCGGAGACGGGATAGTCATAGAACTAAAACTGCATTATTGGATTTTTGAAAAATCAATATGTCTAGCCAGGTATCAAACCTGTTAATTTTGAAAAAACATATTGTATCGAATCCTAATACACACAGCTTTTCTTTTCAATGCTGGATGTGAATTATTGTAATACTTAATGCAACACAATCCTTGAAACGTCGAATCCAGTTATGAATTGAGAACAATGGTGTGTCAATAGGAACAAACAATTTCTTTAGTTGTGTTTACTTTTTTGTCTATTTATGTAAAAGTCGATTTTAAGTCAAGAAACAATTTCTCGATTAATCGCGAGATGTTTCAGAATAGCGCCCCGCTGTAAGCGCAAACCACTTTTTCACCATCATCTAGTAGGAACCTATAAATGCACAACTCATCTTACCATTAAAGTAATTCAATGGGATTTTTCGAAACGTTTTACCTGATTCGATCTAGGCTTCTTTATACCATCAATTCAACCTTGACAATTAACCGTTTTTGGTTATCTCTAACTTACTATCACACTTTTACGGAAATTTTTATTGATTCCGTGAAAACTCGGGAAAAACTATATTTTATGTCGGGTTTTATGAGACCATGTAGCGGTATGTGTCGCTAGAAAGGAGTTAACACCTTGCTTGGAAAAGTTTATTATAGATAGGGCGATATCAAATTCGATTCGAATAGACTCCATGATGGATTTCCTCAGAAAAATGTAAAGGGCCTTTATATGGCCCAGTCGTCTGTTAATTTTAATTTATTAAAATATACAGTGCCCAGAGCATCGACACTTTCGTCAAAGTACTCGTCAAATTTAAACTCACCTATTATTATGCAGCGGTGATAGCCCAGTGGCTTAGAATTCGACCTCGAATCGACGGATCCGGGTTCGAATCCCAGTGGCACGCACCAATGACTTTGTAATAAAAGTTATGTGCAATTTATGAAATTAAATATCACCTGCTGTTACGGTGAAGGAAAACATCGTGAGGAAACCTGCATGCCTGAGAGTTCACAAAAAAAAAATGTTCTCAAAAGCATGCGAAGTCCGCCAACCCGCAGTAGGCCAGCGTGGTGGACTAAGGCTTACATCCTTCTCATTGTGAGAAGAGACCCGACCCTGTAGTGGGTCATTAATGGGTACTGACATGACATTATTATTTTTACTCTTTCCAGCCCAATAGACCCTCAAAAAACAAAATACTGTGTAGTGGCGTCACACAAGAAGAACTACACATCGCTTTGCGCGGCTCAGTACGACGTGAAGGCCAGTCGTTTGGAGAACAAATCAAATCGTTTCAACTCCGAAGAATATCGGAATGGAGAAGGCGATCGGTCGAAAGCAAATGACAGTGCAGATAACGCCACAAGGGTAGCCGAAGTGGATAATAAAATTGAAATCGACACGGATAGCTTCGGGTCTTACGAGAATTACAAGAGCGTTTATAGGCGGAAGAAGTTCGGTAAGTGCGATAATGTTCAGAGATTTGTGTAGATTTGTGTTTATATAGAGTCGTATTTGGGTTAGGTTCTTTGCTACTTTCCTGAAATGTATTCTGTTTTCGTTTTGGGATATTTAATCCAGTTGAAAGGATATATTACAAAGAAATATTCATTTTATATAAATAAAACTGTTTCATATCTCCGTCAGTTTCTTTCTTTCAACGGTTATTTAGCTCTAATATTAATTTGAACTCAGTAATATTAGAAATTACAAATGGAAACCTAAATCGTTTCATCGCATTATTATATCGGTATCCAGTATCGCATATATCAGTATCCAACGAAGAACATACATTAAAGCTCTTTTGAAAGTTGAAAAATTTCCTCCTAGATCTCTTCAAATTCTTGAGAGTTGTCTGTAAAAATGAATGTTCTATGAAAAGCTACACAAATTGATGAATCAATCTAAATAGGTCCCTGTGTCAAACCAGGTCGCAGTACAAAAGTGACAAATGAAGACCCAGTAATCGCTTGCGTTGGGGAAAGGACGCACCATCTCATAGAAAATTTGGATCCCAGTATAGTATGTATTATTATGTTTTTACTTTTTTATGTATCTCAGTCTAAAACTATTTAGACTAAAAGAGTAGTAGGTAGAGTAAAAGGAAACTATTTAGCATAGATCTAATATACTTGTTCCTGTTCTTAAAAAAAATACAATCGATTTCGTGGATTTACTTAAAGTCGATGACCACATTTAATAGTTAGCTTAACATTTCAGACTGTTTTTTCTATCAGTCTTAATGACGTTAATTATATTAAAGTATTTCATCATCCTTGTCTGCACTTTCGATAATAATATATTTTATATGTTATTACGTTTTATTATTTTAACGGTTTGTTTCATTTACATTCAGAACAATTACTTTAGTATTCTGGAATATTCTTTCTCTTGTATCATTGTTTAATTTAGTTTTTTCTCTTTCATCCAGACCTACTTCGTTAGTGTCTTCGGTGTCGCCAGAGACCGGAGGGCTGGCTCTCTCCTTGCTATTGGCAACGTTCGGCCACGGACTTCAACAGCTAAGCGACTTCGGGAGAATATTCCCCACAAATCTGACATAAGAGGAAAGAATGTATTCTACTTCAAGGTATGGACAATCTACTAAGAAGGAGAGAATGTTTAACTGTTTTGTCCAATGTTACATATTAATTAAACAAAAATTTGTTGCAGACTACAATTTGGAATTCCTTGTCCTTTTCTTAATCAGCTTGGTATCTTGTTTAATTTGTTTATAAGGAGAGCAGAATCTGTAAAGATTAAGTAATAAAAATATTCAGAAGTACAATTAACAGCAACCCTATTAATATTAATTTAATGCACCCCAGAAAAATGAAATGACCAATAACTTGTTTTAGGCTACAGTCGGCTCAGGAGGTGGTCTTTGGTTGTCAGTGACCACGTGTGGCGGTTCAGTTGACGTCGAAGTATCTGTTAGAGGGAAAAGACTATTTATATTGAAAGATATTGGTAAGTTATAGTGATTAATCAATATAATAAAAATAATATTTATTGAAATAATATTTATAGTGGTATATGACGCATTACGATCGTCCGTTGCACCATTTGAACCATAAAGTGTAAAAGAAATAATTTATGTTATTGTTGAATTAGGAATACTTACCATTTTAATCCCCGGCGATATAGTTTTATAGCATATCATATCAGAATAATTTTCGTTTCTGTAGAGCCACACTCCAAATTCTTCGTGCCAGCTCCAATACCAACATCGTCGATCCAAGAGACAAGTGACGAAGGTTCGGTCCAGTTCGACTCCAGTTCTGAAGAGACGAGGATGAGATACGTCATACGTGTGATCCCGAATCGATGGTACAGGGATGGCATCGTGAATGTTGAGGTGATTACATTTCATTCTATGAACCCGTTGAAATACACTGCTGGAAAAGATTTTCCCAGATCGCTCAAATCGTCAGTTCACTTTATTGGAGAACAGAGTTTGAAGTAACCAAACATCAGAAAAGTTACTGAAGATTGCGAAACAAGACCTTAATAAGAAGGTCGATCTTATTCTCCGACTATTGCGATTATTGCAACTACTTCTACTTACTTAAAGCAACGCATCCATTTACAATCACTTTTTTAAGGTTCCCAAATCCTCAGGTTAAGAACTGACTACTACCGGCTAAAACCCCTCGATTTTCCTCTCATTTCATTCGTCTGGACGGGTACCCTTTAGCATCCTTTTTTTAACATGGGGAAATTCATCATGGATTCCAGCTATCGGATTAGGGCCGACAATGGTAATGTCTTCTACTGGCTAAAACTCCACGGTGTTCCGCCCAACGCTTGATTGTAAAGGCTTCGATATCACGACCCCTCAAAAGTCCGTTTTTTAGCTACTACGCTACCACTTTCATACAATTAACATTCTACCTCCCGACGGCGTTTTTCTACAACGGGACTTGTATTGGATTTTGGAAATTGGATGGAACTGGAGTTATTCAATTATGGAACTGCAGTAATATCTACGTTCTATCTTTTTAAATTTCAATTCAAATTTCTTATTGCAACGTTCCAGCTCATAGCGTCAACTTCACGATGGGGTGCGAGCATACCAGAACTAGTCGAAGATGGTGGTACAGTGAGAGAGCTCAGACCAAGGCGGTCTTGTAAATCTGTAGACGTCGCTTTCCTACCAGCCAGTCACAATGCTACGGATGTTATTAGGTAAGTGTTTATGGTAGACCAATAATTTTCTGAATAAGCTCTGATTTTTTTAAAAGAAAGGACTTGCACGGTGACGTTGTTCGCCAAATATAATATATCCAACGAAAATCTTTCTATAGTCTGCTTTCGTCGTAATAACGTCATCAACGTAGATCTACTTAACTCTTACGCGATTAGAATAATTCGAGTAATCTATACTAATATTATAAAGAGGAAACATTTGTATTTTTGTATGTTTGTAACGAATAAACTCAAAAACTACTGGGCCGATTTCAAAAATTCTTTCACCATTGGAAAGCTACATTCAGCCTGAGTAACATAGGCTATTAAATAAAAATAAAAAATAAAATAAAAAAAATCATTGGCAGAGCGAAGCCTGCTGGGTCAGCTAGTAAGATAATATAGACGTCGCTTGTTACACAAAAGTAGCCAGCCATATTATTTAAGTTCTAGTTAATTCTTCTATTTTGGTAATTAAGTAGGACTACGTACATAATACTTAGGTATTTTTCTTCTCGATCAGAATTCTTTCAGATATTTTATTAAAAAATCATTCGGATTTGTCTAATAAACTTCGTTACACTAACGACTTGGTGCTTTTTACAGATACTGCATTACAACAAGAGAGATCACAAACAGCGATAGCTACGTGTGCTCCACCAGAAGAACACACTTTAGGAATTTGTGTTTGAATCATATGCAAAGACCACCGTACGTATTATTTTTTTTACTCTGTGAATATTAAGTTTTTATTCTTTTTTCAATAAAACCTGCTCCAATACAAGGAATTTTCATAATCAAAGCTATCTGCGTAAGTGTGTGCGTGTATTATGTTATCTACCACCCAAGCAATCCTCGGGAATGTGTTAATTTTAAAAAGAGAGAATTTCTTCATCTTTTGTATTGGTGATTTTGAACTTTATTTTTATGCTTTATTTTTTTTTTCAGAACAAGAGTAATAGTACAAAAAATACCAGGCCTCAAACCTGGAAGAAAATACGCCATTCAAGTTACAGCCTCAAACAAAGGAGTCTCCGTACCTTATAATATGTTGTACGTAGATACGAACGCGTCGTGCAAAGAAGACAACATAGACGAATAATGAATGTATTGAATATTTTTAGGTTTTAATCAGTATTATGATGAATTTTTATTTTAGTTTTGAAAGAAGTAAAAAGTCAAGAGCTCATCGGGTGTAAACAAAATTTGCGTCATTTCAAATTATATTGTATATGAAAAATTGAGTCTATTTGAAATTGGTAAAACTTCGTGGTGCAATATTTTGTAAAAAAAAATATTTTTAAATTAAAAAGAAACAAGCCTTTAAAGTCGTCGATCGATAGTAATTAGTCGATTTCTGATACAATAGAATCTCATTTTTAAATAACCTCTCATAAGCCGGGGATTTTTTCATAGCCCTTGCGTTCCACTCATAAAATCGTATTTTTCTTTTTTGATCATAGGTCAGCATTTTAGGCGTCATAAAAATCTTGACACATTCAACGTGTTAACCACTATCTTGTAATTTATAAATATAGGTTACTATTTGGGTGTAATAATTTTTGTAATTTTATTACTTTGTACGTTTGTTAGTTTAAAAAATATTTTAAATCTTTATCGAATCATAAGCATGGTGCGAATTAAAGGGTAATGAAGAATAAATTAATTTTTAAATTAAATTTATTTGTTTTCTGAAGATCACACTTTTTAAGAAACTTTCGAATATTAAGTAAAACATAATAAAAATGTAGTACAATAGTTCCTATAAAAAAGGTCGTGCAGAAAAATAATGGCAAATAATAATTAAAACCTAGTTGTAGTACTCGTAATTTTGTAATAAAATCAATTTAAAAGTATTATTAATTACTGGATAGACATGTTATGTTTATTTTATCTTGACACATAACGGAAATTAAATAGGCAACGAGGGCATATTTTAGTAATAATTGTTTAATCATTGAAGAATATAAAAAAATTGAAAATTAAACAGAGAAAGTATAACATAATGACAAGCTTTTTATCGTCGTAAACCTATAAGTCAATAATTATAATGATTTGTATATAAAGAAGTTCATTTTTAGATATTAAATTATACTTTTACAGTATTGAAAAAAATATTTTTGTGTGTATAATTTAAGTTTCATTTAAAAGTACCTATTAATATTTTATAGATGATACAATGTGAATTTTATAAAATATAACTTGGATAATAATCTATTCTTTATTTGCTGAAATGACAATACTGAACAAATATAATTATCATTATAATTAAAAAGTATAAATAAATTAATATAGGTACTTTAATGTTTGCCTAAGCTTTTAATATTTATTTTGTGTTTAAGAAGTTTAATTTTGAGTTAAATTTAATAATTATTGTAAATTGTAATATTCAATTATAATCACATTGATACATTAAAATCATAAATAATTATTAAGATACATGTGGCATTTATATTTAAATTTTATTATCGACTAAGAAGTTCCTATTATTTTTACGTAATATTGTATTATTTAGAATATAAGAAAGAGAGTTGAATAAAATGTATAAAAGTAACCCACTACAGAGTCTTATTTAAAAATAACTCCTTTCATAAATATTATTATGGGTTTTTAAGTTTCACCTCAACAATCTATTTCAAGAAAAATCACCGTTACAATAGTTTGGTATAGCTAACAGAACAAAGTGTTCAATTGCAGTTTTTTTTACTTTTAAATATTAATCACAAATAAATATTAAGTACAAAAAATATAATAAAATTTATTATGAGTCGTTTCCTTGGAAGTAGCACAACTGAAGTGCTCGATATTTAAATAGTTGATATATAGGTAATACATTCAGTTACATGCTTAATTTCCGCGTTATTATACTAATACCTATTCCTATTATTATTTGTCTGGGGACTATAAAATAATGAAGACTCCACTATAATTTGATTGGCAATTAGAGATTCCTTAAATACGATAAAACTATTGGCGTTTAGGATTAAAACGTTTGCATCCGATTTGTGGAACGCAAAACTTTGTGGCGACCAAAAATGTGACAGTTTCATCTAAGTGTCACTGTCACGTCTTTGCCATAATGTTATGTCAATGTCAATTGTCATTGTCATTAATGTTTTGAACATTGAAGCCCGACACGAAAATTATAAAATTTATAATTTCTTTGCTATTTTATATATAAATAAAAGTGTTCGGAGTCAAAAACTCAACCCTAAAATGAGTGGAACCGAGAAGCAGTTTTTTGGACCATTAACGTTGCACCAGAAGATTGAAAAGCCTACGATATTCAAGAGCAACGAATCTGTTGAAGCATCATGTGTTTTGTGCGACGAAAAATACATTTTACCAGAAAAAGAGAAACCATTATTGACACACATTTTTATGGAACACCGCCTAGTTATAGCTGATGTCAACCAAATCGCAGATTTGGCGGCTTATCTTAAATATTGGCGACTAAGATTTAAAGGTTAGTTTCACTTGTGGTGTGTCCACAATTTATAAATTTTATTCCTTTTATTAATTTTATCTTTTGTCCTGGGTGCTTCACTGTATGCCTAATTCACCACCTCAGAGTCGCTCAGAGAGCGATGGAGAGAACCATGTTCGCTATGTCTCTATATGACAGAATTAGAAATGATGAAATTGGAGAACGAAAGCAGCCTACATAATTCTCAAAGTTAGCAAATTACAATAGCAATAGGCTGACAACATTGTTCACTGGCGTCAACCAATGAATAAGAAAACTCCTCTAATCGCAACCACACTTAGTACAAGCCATCATCCAACCAGGTAGACTGACAAGCTGAAGAAGAGTTCACTTATTTCAAGTTATTTTTGTAATGGTTGATATTGTGTTGTTTAGTTAACACACAATTATCAAACATAGCCTCAAATACTTTAACGGGGAGTCCATCCTTCAACAAAAGTGTCACAAAAAGTGATGTTAAAAATTTTCAGACATCGCCATGTGCCATGTACTAATCAGTACCTAATTAAGACTTTAAATTTCAGATCAAAATCTGCCTTACTTCTGCACAACAATGCTCCTAGATAACAAACCAGATGGCACAATGTCAAAAAACGAAGAATACTATCTTCTGAGCGATGTTCTACCGGAAGACAAAGAATTAAGATCAAACATCAAACAAACCAAGTTGGAAAAGCTAATGAAGCAACATGAGTTTGAACGGGAAGATCAAAATTATACCCGGGAATGTCTATTTTGCAGATTTGTCTCAAACTGCACAAGAGCGAGCTACCTCAATCATTTGTATGAGAAACACAACTTTCACATCGCAAAACCAGAGAATTTAATATTTATCGACGAATTAGTAGACTTACTAGCTGAAAAATTAGATAAACTGCAATGTGTGTATTGCGAAGGCCTTTTCAAAGACCGTCAAATTCTCAAGGAACACATGAGGAAGAAAGGTCATAAGAGAATCAATCCTAATAATAAAGAATATGACAAATACTACCTAGTGAACTATATAGGTGATAATCCAAGCCAGAGTTACAAACTGAAGTATAACAATAAAAGTAAACTTGTAAGAAAGAAATCCAATGACGATGACCAAGATTCTAATGAAGATAGCGATCCGGATTGGTCCGAGTGGACTGAAGAAGACGGCCCCGTCATCACTTGCTTGTTATGTGATCACACAGAAGCAGAGTTTGAGAACATACTCGATCATATGGAGAGGAAACACGACTTCTCCTTCACAAAAGTAACCGCTGGCTTAGACTTCTACTATAAAATCAAAATTGTGAACTATATACGGCGGCAGATTCATATGAAGCAGTGTCTGGCTTGTGAAACGAAATTTGACGATTCGAAGAACCTAGAGAAGCATTTCAAGGACAACAAACATTTGGTTTTGAAGCGAGAAAAGTGGGATCAACCGGAGTATTACTTCCCGACGTACGAAGATGATTTGTTCCTGTGCTTCATCCAAGATGATGATGAAAGCTGGTGGTCCAATGATGATGAGAAGGAAACGGAAAGCAATAGCATGTCGGATAATATATCTAAGGAAATGGCTATGGCAGTCCTGGGTGATTAATTCTAACTATATAAGACTGATCTGGCACTTTGCAATATTTCTTAAATTAATTCTCAAGGTGATGACCAAAGTAGTTCAGCTGTGGGTATTCTAGCACCAACCCGGAGGTCAGCTACCACTGTATAGTATAGCTTTCAAGGAAGCACCCATGAAGTTTCTATGGTACTCTTAAAGTAGATAGGTAAGAGGAACTTCAGCTCTATCCCATCAGTGGGGCAGAGTCCTATGGACCAATACCAGTACTGTGTCAGTACTGTGGAAGAATGTGTGTATACCATAGTGGAAAAGGAAGGCAGTGCCTACCTTCGCTAGCCTCTGGCTTCTAGCCTCGCTTTACATATTATTATTTTTCTATTATTATTTGACAAAAAAATCACTACCAATTGTTATAATAGGTCAAACAACATACAAATAATACAAAAATAATTCATAATAATACATACAAACAAACATACAAATTTAAAGTTTAATTTAAAATCCTCCCTTTGTTTAATTAATTTAATTATATCAAATTGTAAAATGAATTACATCAAATTGTTAATTGTATGAAAGCTGTTCTTTATGTCACCAACAGTATAATGTTTTTTCTTATTAGTTTATGATTTTAAATAAGAAATGCTTTACACACAAAGCCTTATTGTAATTTCGCACTAAGAGTACACAATGATTGATGATGCCAATCCAGTCATTTTTAAGTTATTTTAAAAATCAATATTATAAATAATACCATATCATTCAAGTGTTAGTTCCTAAATTTATTGTCTTTTTTTGAGTATATAGAGTGTACAAAGTGCACCAACCTGTATTGGGCTTCTACATCCTTCTCGTTGTGAAAGGAGACATAACCCTGCAGTAAGAGAGTCACTAAGAGAATTAATCTTGATGTTGATAAAAAAAAACTGGTCTAAAAAGTATTTTAAATTTCTAATTTTGTTTATAAATTACAACCTCGGTCACATACGGAAATTGTAACTTGTATGTAACTGTGTAATGTTGACGACCTGAGTGGCGCAGTGGTTAAAACACCGATGCGCTGTGCGGAGGGTCCTGGGTTCGATTCCCAGCAGAGCAGTGATTTGAATGATGAATTTGAATTTCTGTTTCTGTTCTGGGTGTGTTGTGTTGGTGTCTTGTGTGTGTCCATGGCACCCACGACACAGGGAATACTAGTGTGGGGCTAAGAGTGTGAAGCGTTATTTATTTATTATTTACAACTCAGTGCTAACTGCTAAGAATCGAATCTAGGCCGCTTCATACAGCACGGTAGTTGAAGCACCAAGTAAGTTTTTCCAATAATTAAAATGAATATGGGTGCAAAAATATTGAGAAAAGGACTATGAATGAATGAGCTTTAGTAATAAAAAAGTAATAACATTATACCTTATACTTAATTATAACACTATTATTATAATTATACCAATCATGTTTATAAAATACTTTTATATATAAAAGTGTTTGTAATATTTTTGTAAATAATTTTAACTATCACCTATTTGTTGTAAAAGTAATTCAAATTGTATTTTGCTTTATAAAATTTTCTACTTCTGTTGTCATTATTCATAAATATTACTGTGAATTATATTTGTCAAAAAATAAACATACATCGAAATAAACTCATATAGCCGATTTTTTATATCTATTTAATTTGTACCCATACACCAGAAGCAGAAATCAGCAAGAGGTTTATATACAGGGGAATAAAAGTGCGTGGATGGCGAAATCCGAAACTGAGGACTAACGAAGGTACTCGAGGGATCCTCTGAACAGAATTCCATGAAAACTAAAACTGTATCATTGGAATTTTTGGAAAAATCAATATTCCTATTCCTTCTTTACCGAACCGAATATTCGGCCGAATTATTCGATTTGCAATTTCATTGTTTTGACGCGTAAAATAAATGTTGACAATACTGTTATTATTTTAAGTTTCACAGATTTATTTTATTAGCTTGATTCAATACATTCTTCATAAGATTTCTTTGACTTATAAATGTAACATAAATCTTACATAAGAAATTTTGTCTTTTAGTTATACACCGTTTCGTGTAGCTAAGAAAATAGCTAGTACCGGATAATTCGGCCGAATACAAATAGTGAAAAACATGCCGAATACCGAATATCAAACGAATATGCAGCGCACCTCTGAAAATAAGCATTTAAATCATCGGACATTTTACTAAAAGCTACCTCACTTGAGAATGTTATTACGTGCGTCAAGTGAGGCCCATTGTGTCCAAACATTTGAAAGGTAGTTACTTGGCAAATTTGAATTTGAATGCCGAAGAATTGTACCTATGTAAGTATATCGAAATTGGTACAATTTGCTGGGAAAAAGTAATAATCGTTTATTAAAACGATTCGTAGTGGAGAAAGTAGATAAAGTACAGAAAGCATGACGTCACCCTCGCCTTCCAATACTTCCCAAACGGATGTGAGCGTTTAGGCGGCGCCAGACGAAACGGAAATTGCGTTAGCGTTAGGTACTTTGGGCGGGTAGGAATACCAGCCGGTAGCTGATAAAGTTAGGTACATAATTCATAATAATAAATAACTTATTCATGAAAAATATACTATAATATTATAACAGGTTACAAAGTTAACATCGTAATTTAAGCAAATACTTAATTTAAGTATTATAATTACTACCTGTATTTCAATATACAGCATATCCCCATTAAATTACTTATTACGTTCTAAATGGTACGAATAATTTATTATACTGGTTGTTTAGCCTCTAAAATCTGTAATGAAGAGTAAGTGTGAGAGTAAAGGTGTGTTTTATTTTAATATAGCTATAGTTTAGGTATAGGGTAGGTATAATTACAAATTATATATTTTATAATTATGTCTCTGTAAGTGGCTATATTCAGCCCATGGGCACCATTGTATTGCTCGGGAAGGGCGGTAAGGACCCGCCCTTTGTAACATCAAAGAGGTCAAAAGTTAATAGTAGAGAATAATATCTATTCAAATCTCAAGGTTTCGGAGTGGCTTTGTCCCTTTGGTTGAATGATGTTACCGTAGGCACCTGCTTTACAATGAGAAAATATCTTTCAAACAATATGACAAACGGTAAAAATTGTCCGTAACATATCGCTGCTTAAATTCAAAAGTACCACGAATCGAAACTATAGGTACTTATTTTAAATAAAAGAGGCCTATAAAGTTTAGGAATACTAGCAGTAAAAATATATACTAACACGCGGAAAAATATGTTAGTACGAGTAGAGGCTATCCGTCAAAAAACAACCAACCTAACATTAAACAATTAAGTTCTTTAATTTTAGGTGTTCCAATTTTTTATACGCTAAGTCGCTGATAGGTACTCCATCTTGGTATATAAAAATCGTTGCATGTAGCATTCGGTAAAGCAAGAGTCTTATAGAAACTAACCTGGTAAAGAAAAGTAATTACTCTCGGATTAGTTTAGAATTAAAAGGATTGAATCAGTATTTCGGTATTGTGCCGTGACGGGTTTGAAACTGAATTAACTTTGGAACTCCATTTAGTTTTGGAATATTGTTCGTATTCTAACGTAACACTGCTAATAGTTCGATTTTTAGTAGGTACTTAGGTACAATAGTTTTAATAACCCGATAACTTTTCATCGGACCTACCTACTAATTTCATCGGACTGCACCAGAAAGGAAATTAGGTACGTTTTTACATAGTTATGTATCTTCTACATAATATATTATGTACCTATATTTTTATATTTTTTCACACGCTGTGAGTGTACTACCATTTAGTTAAAGTGCAATCATTCTTGTCTTGTACTTATTTGTATTGAGGAGGTATTTATTTGCAATGATACCTTCTTTATTGTACCCACAACCTTAGATAAGGCTTCAATTCTGTTCTAGGCTTGTGTATAGGGTGCAATGTCCACTCAAAGTTCATAGACCCGTTTACATTTAAACTCCTTCAAATCATTATCATTTAAAATGAAACTCAAACCCCGTCGTTATTTAAACACGAGGTAGCAATTCAGTCCTTAATTTTGCGAGAACAAAGAAAAGTCCTTCAAGTAATTCGGCCCTTAAGAAAATCGGCCTACAGAGATCTAAATTGTTTGTAGAACTTCGTTTATAAGCCTCCTATTGGTGATTTTTGTTCATTAAGAAAATAATAATAATTATGATGGATGAGCAATTCCTTATCTTACGACTTGTGACTTACTTGTGTTGTACTATTATTATTCTGTGCTTATGGCTTAAAATAATTGTGCCTAGTTTAGGCACAATTATTCCGTGTGTTTGTTCTTATAAAATTGTTTCAGAATCATAAAATAAATTTAATTATTCAGTTATCAAACTGTACCTACTCCAGATTCATATGCCTTGAAATGCCTTAGTAATAAATAAACAGTTAGATATCTAATGGATTACGCTAACGGAGTTTCTGACTGTTTTAATTAAATTTATAATTGATTAATTTAGATTGTTTGGAGAGAAACTCAATATTACTTACTGTTTATTGTTTGCATTCCATATTCGTAAATATTCGTAACTGTATAATTATGCTGCGGCAGCTTTGAAACACAGGATATTATTAATATTTCGTACAATTATTAGTAGTAATGAACTAGTGTTTTAAGCAGCAGAAATTCAAACCAGCATACCTATTAACTTGTAACAAACAAATATTTAATGTTATACGTGGTAGACCCAGTCCGGCAGGTACCGCCAGCCTCTTAACCCGTCGTAAAGCAGCATGTTCTTCATGTCTTGTGTTTCGGCTAGGGAGGTATGATTGCCGGGGAAACCTACTTTATTTGAGGCGAACACCTTAGTCCTCATGAGTCGCAAATCACCCGCATACAACTTCAGATAAAATTTCACCGTTTCAATAGGGGATATTTAGTTTTATATAGCGCACACTTTTTCAGAAAGTAATTGGTGCGTGCCATTGGGATTTGGACCTGGACCCTTTGAGTAACACGCTGGATTCCTGACCACTAGGCTATCACCATTTCAGACATACCGTTATCAGCCTCATGTTTATTAATACAATACACTATATCCCATACGAATACCTAAGTATCATTTTACCTAACCTCTATTAAAGGGATTGGTTATGCAAATCTTCCTTTAGCTATTTAATACACCTATCTAAGTTGTGTTAGTTTTGGTTCCAACGTTGTTCGAGAATCGCGACACATTTTCCGCTGTTAGGTACGATAGTAACTTAAGCTTAGTTGAATATCTGATAACCAAGTTGCGTACCTTTGAACAATTTACAGTGGAATAACTGACAAGATGATTTTACGTGTTACTCTAGATTATACTACAGAAAACTGACATAGGTGGAATAGACAGGTACATAAGTCTCTCGTGACAAGGAGATCAGAAACAAACATTTCATAGTCCTGCGAAAATACATTAGCCAAATAAATAAATCAAATAAATCAGATTACGCGCCTCATATTACCCACTCGTATCTATGTATGTAACGTAATATAAGTGTGTAAAATGTCTTATAATAAATCAAACAGCGTATAACAAAGCCATAACAAACTAACTTTGTTCTAAACACATTAGCTAGATTCCATACAGTACCGGCTAATAACTGAAACCTAACCCTGTACTGCGGTGTAAACCCAAAACTTTGGCAGTATCGTAATATTCACCAGATGTTCCTCATTATTCCGGGAAATGCCAATATTCTAGGCCTGAGTCAAACCTATTAAGCAGACAAGTTAATATACTTACGCAGGTTCCCTTGAAACGATTTATTACTCTTGGTACAGTTATGTCATTTAATTTTGTAGTACTTAGTGAAATCTGGTACTTTTACCTGCAACTTAGAATACCTAAGTAGAATTTGATTCAAAGAAAGATAAAAATAAAATATCTAAATTTAGAACCTGGGTATACTAAATTCTAAGTATCCAAATCTCTTCAGTCATTATAAGCAGCAATGCGTATCGCAATTGCGTGAAAGCGTTACAAATATTTATCTATCTATTAATATCCTTTTCTAACCTTTATTTTTATACAGGCTATTTTACTAGAGTGTAAATAATGGTATTAATATTGCTACGTGAGCTACTGTTGGTTTATCACCTAAAAGTCTAAAACTCTGCTCAAAATATTTGAACTAAGTATCGTATGTATGTCAAATTTTGCATACCTATTTGAATGTCTGTTACTCGATACTAATAACCGCTCTTCATCTTGAGTGAATCTGTGATTCTATAAAATTTAATAGCAGAGTCACAATTTACCATTGAAATACATTTCAAAGAAATTCCCAAAAAAATAACTTTCACAACCTTCTTTTCAAAACAGAACCCATGGGACTGACCCTACGTCTGAAGTTAATAAGTCATAATTAACGTGCCTTGCCCAAAAATTCCCGTTATAAACTTTCCAACCAGAAAAGCCCTTTCTAAATTGAAAAAGAACCCAAAGCAAGAAAATATAAGTAACTTATTAAGTAACGCTTAGAATAATGGTGAAATTTGCTGAAATTAACAAATTGTTTCATCAAAGGCCAAAGTGACAATTTTTGTTAGTTGTAGGTACCTATATAAATGTTATGATCTTACTTATAATTATGATGATTTTAACACACTTTTTGACGAGTTATGAGAGAATAATAAATAACAAGGAACAATAGATAATAATAAATAACATGAGAAAACTCACATACGGCTTTCTAATCCCAAATTATTCCATGGTACGTACGTAACCCAGTAATGATCCACTACAGGGTCGGGTCTCCTCTCACAATGAGAAGGATATAGGCCATAATTCACCACGCTGGCCTAATGCGGGTTAGTAAACTTCACATGCATTTAAGAACTTTTTTCAATTTCATAAAGTTACTTAGATAACTTTGTTTAAGAAAGTTATTGGTGCTTGCCACTGGAATTCGAACCCGGACCCCTCGACTAAGGAACCTAGTGTTTATTTTTTCATTATTCCATGAGCATGTGTTATTTGTGACTCAACCACCTGTAAATCCATTCTAACTAGATATAGGAAACGTCCGACGTTTTTAATTTTTTCAAATCCATTTTTAATTTGTATATAGGTAAGTGGGCTTTCCGCACAGCCCATTCATTTGCCACAAATAATAAATATTCCACCAATTAATAATGCTCAGAAAATTAATTCAATCAGAGATGAGAGGTCGTGGGGTCGTTGGGTCTCTATTATTTCTTGTCTATACTATTTAATTGACACTCTGTTAAACCTAATGGAAATGAACTAAATGGAATTGTTTTGCTAAAAAAATGTCTGTGGCGACTTTCCACTGTATAAATTGGCAAATTATACAGCGGCAACCCATTCAGGTACCTACTAACTGCGGCTGACGTTGCTTAACTTTTACGATCGCTTGTGATCTACTCAAACAAAGTATACGCGTTTTGCGCTTATTCATAGATATCAGTATTAATAGGTAAAAACTTAACCATTAACATGACTCTGTAAAACACCTAAAAACTACAATCATATTACAAAAATTTAAGCATTCCATAATATATTTTAATTATTATCATTAAGCCCTGCGCTCTACTTAATTATCTGATGACAGCATTTAATTCCAATGTCATTTCAGTTCAATTACTTTTATCCATTAATCAATCAGTCTTTCAGTTATCATAGTCAAATTTATTGATTAAATTATTTATTTGTTACTACGCCATCTTTTCCAGTTAATAAAAACAAAATTTGAATATAAATATATAACGTTCAATATTTTTGCCGGCAAATAAGCTTCAAGACTCCAAAGAAAGAGCGAATAACAGCCAAAAGGCAGTTCCCAACTTCACATTTCAATATAAATTTTCAATTAATAAAGGCTAGATAAATGACTATTACAATTACTTCAATTGTTATTTAGGATATTTAATTTTCTAAAATTGCTTTATATCCGGCAAATGTCTAAATTTTTCGGCTAGAACTATGAAGTTGGAAGAGTGCATAGAGTGGGAAAAATATTATATTATTATGTAGTTGCTACGAGCACACTAAATTGGTTGGTTGGTTTTCATTATTCAAGTTTTTGGTTAAATGTATTCAAACGTCTAAAAATTAATTTGAATAGAATTAATCATTGTTCCACTAGTACCTACGTTATATTATATCGGAAACAAAATACAGAGTGTTGGTAAAAAGAACATACTTTTAACAATTAAGTATTAAATTGCATCATTAAAAAGTTAACCAACTGTATTAAATTTTTAAATAAAATGCATTAGAATTTAATAATAACACACACGTTATGTTTGTCTGTGTGCCTGTCAAAGGACACAAATTTATTCTTACCATAAGAAAATCCCAATTCAAACTTCAAATGACTTGCGATCTCTAGTTTTCATAAAAATTTCCGATGTACTCTATATTGATTCCACACTAAACACAGTAATCAAGGGCTTAGATTTGGATCCTTATTTTTTGCCCCCTCTATGTACTCAATCAAGCTTTATGTCACAAACAAACAATTATAGGCTGAGTTAATCATCAGTTCTTGACAGTTTAAAATTAATTCCTAAATAATTTTCAGTAAAGTAACCCTTTTAGGGTGATCGCCGCTGTTTTCCAATTATTTTGAAATTCATTGTTAAGTGAGCAAATTTAACTTTTTTATATTGGCTATATGAGATTGTGATTATATTTTCATCATATAGGAAACGTAAAATATTGGCTGCAACCGTTTAATTGCCCACTGTTGGGCTCGGGTATCTCCACACAACAGGGAGAAGCCTGGAACATAGTCCACCACGCTGCTCTAATTCAGATTGGTGGAGAAACGGACTAGTGGCCAATCCGTGTCGGATGTTTTTCAAACCGTCTATAGGGCCTACGACTAGGTTTAACGAGTGCTATCGTATCGATAACAACCGGGACCGACGGTGCCCTCTGAAGCACGGAAGCGCGCATTTAATTCACCACTAGCGATCAGCCATCCGGTACTGACCGTGACCGACGTTGCTTAACTTTTTCATTCCCTTGCGATCTACTCAAGCGGCGGTTCAAGAATTATATACCACAGCATTGTAATCCTGAATTGAGTTTAACCTTTGGTTTTAAGGTCACATCACTCACCCATTACGTATTATTCCCTTGCCTAATGTGTTTCACTAATGTCCTTTAGGCTGGGTTCCGGATCCTGATTAATTCACATCGATTAATTAAAACCTCTAATTGATTCGTATTCATTGTATCAGCAGTTGAAACTGTTAATTGCTTAAAAGGTAGGTATGTATTTATTTACTTGTAAATAAATGTTATCTACCTCTACAAAACTGTGGTTATTGAAGTATTCATTTAAGAAAATCACAATAAAGCACGTTGCATCACCGTATTGGCCTACAGTTTTTTTTAAACATAGGATTTTAAAAAGGCTCGTTTTCCACGTGCGCAAAAGATTACATCTTCATGGAAAATAAAGTAATATTCTCAAAAATATTGCATATTATTATGTATGAAGCTTTGAAGAGATAATAAAAAGCTCGACTCCGCTTTAGGGTTTAACGCTGAAACAGCTTCCGCAAAATTTAATAAAGCTTTAAATGATGCTATTTTTACTAAGAGTTCTACAGTTTTTAACGAGATAAATACCAAAGATTTTTATAACTCTAGATGGAGTGCTTGTCTCTCTTATTTATAGACGCTAAAAAGTTTATTTATATATTTATTTATTTAATTTAATTAATTAGTACGGATAGACCAATTGCACTAATTAATATGATAATGTCACAAAATTTGAATTAATAATAAATAGTCGAGTCCACTTTAACTTTTTCCCTGATAAAATAATAGTTAAGTAGTAATAGTAGTCTGGAGAGGTCTTTGATGCATTCTTTATTACCTTCAAAAACCAAAATACATACGTCGCGCGTCGCCTTGATGAAATGGTGTAATATAGAAATGTTTACTTTCAGAGAGCTATTCAGCTTCCGACAATCAATTCAGATCAATTCTTGATAACAATTTAGTACCGGATAAACACTTCATTCATTAGAGTCATTTACTTCATTCTTTGGGAGTTGGAAGAGATTATTTTATCTCCAATTGTAATTTTAAAGACTTATACCGCAAGTCAAGAAAAAGTTTGCTTTATGGCTGGTAATAAACTCGATTACATCGATTTTAACTAATCGTGAATTATAATCTTACAAATGGTAGACCCAAACGAATCCCTCCGGGAAGATACCTTACCGCCAGCCTCTTAACCCGTCGTAAAGCAGTAAGTTCTTCATGTCTTGTGTTTCGACTTAGGAGATATGGCTGTCGGAGGTACTTTATTTGACGCAAACATCACAGTTATCATGAGTAGCGAAGCACCCCATACAACCTCAGATAGAGGATTTCTTTTCTATTTGAGGTTGGATGAGGGTGTCCATGGGCTGTCGGGACCACTTAACATCAGGTGGCTTGCATGCTCGTTTGCTACTCAACTACTATAAAAAAATCAAACAATCCGTAATCAAGAAATTATGTAACGATGTAGAAACCAATACACGACGTATACAATATTTTTACGCAAAGCACTTAAGGCCGAGCCATCGATCAAAAATGTTCACGGTAGACTGCATTCACATGTCAAAAGATAGCTTACATAACGGTCTAGACTAGACTTAATGGTCTGGATATATTATATCGTAAGAACCATAACCATACCCACTCGTACCCATTATATAGTAAGAATGCCCATTTAGGGCATGAACTAAAGAGGTTTACTGCAGAAGCCTACAAATAAATCGAGCACGAAAGTCGCTTGGATTTCTTGCCTCTCTGAGGTTGTCGTAAACCTATTGATGGCCTATTGCAGGATCGAATCTTGTTTGAGAATGAGAAGACTGTAGGCCCTTAGTCTACCCCTAAGGTAAGCAGGTACCTTACGATGTTTTCTAGTTTTCTTTACCGTTACAGCAGGTTGTAGTTAAATTTATACAGCGTACAAAACATTTAAGAAAGTCATTAGTGCGTGCCACTCCGCTTTCGCAATTCGAATCCGCATCCATCGAGTAAGAGACCGAGTTCCGTATAGGCCAGTAACTCAAACTGAGCTATCACCGCTGATCTCCAAGTTTTCTCTTTCAACTTTTTTTGGTCTTATTGGGGTCTGCCGGGATTGCAAATTAGGATCCGGATAACCCGTCAGAAAGCCGCATTTTTACACTTTTTGTGTTTCACTGTGGCAGTAACTCACCTCTTTCTATTTGACCATTACCTATATAAGTCTATCAATTTCTTGCCTTTTTGAAGCTGGGCGTGCAGCAGCTAACATCAGCTACCGTTGCTCGTTTGCTGCAAATTCAGTATAATTAAGATTATAATCAATGGGACAGAAAGGCTCGCTTGAATTTCTTCACCCTTAAAGTTATGGCGTGAAAAATCCAAATCGTCCGCCCCTTAATTAAACGCCTTCCGTTGTACACCATACGCAAAATCGAACGCGATCTCTCAAATCATTCACGCTAATATGTGTCTTAATTTTAAAGAGTAAAGGTCAGAATCGGTTGCAGATAGAGCTTTGTAGCAGCATGACTTGTGGTACAGTCGTACGATGGTACCAGAAATACGATGCCAGAGGTTTTTCGTGATTTAATTGCGTAATGATTGATGTTGTTCTCAATGTGTTCCGTTGCGTAATTTTACGGAACATTGCTTAGAGTATTTTTTTTGTTTGGATTTTTTATTGTTCTTAGTTTGCCTTTGTTTACTTTAGGAGCTTTGCTTTGGGATTGTGTTCGCACAATTAAAGGCCTCTGTTTGTTGAAATACAGTAAGCAAAATATTTATTTGGTGTGAGTCAAGAAATTGTTTTTTTTATTTGTTTTTATTAATGTTTTATGAAGGAAATTGGAGAAAAAACGATTTTAAAGTAAAATTGAAATGTTTCAAAATTTTACAATTAAAAGTATTGCAGTAATGATCTAAAGAATTACTTTAAAGCAATAATAAAATAAAGCAAGATAAGTTCTGAAACAAATTAAAATACGCTGAACCAAGCTAGATGAACGTCATCCCTAGTTGACGCTAACAAATGTCCAACAAGATGAATTTAGAAGAAACTGCAATGCAACCAATTATGCAAAATAATAAATGGCTTAACAAAATGGCTGCTCCAATCTTGGCACGTCCAGTCTTTTTCAGTCTTACAGTCTAAAAATATAGACGGATGAAAAGATGGATGGAAAGATAAACATAGTGTCTCCGACAGAGTTAAGTGTGTTCTATGAATAACGACTGATAACAACCGTCACTGGTGACCTTATGTGCTTTCCGAAGCACGGGATCTCATGTTTTTTTTCCTAATAGTCGTACATTCATAACTTTATGGATCTTTTGTATTTTAAACAAGCCTCGGAGTTACATCCACATGCTTTCGTTCAAGCTGTTCAATTAACTAAAAAAATATTGGAGAAAAAAACCTCAATTATTTATAGCTTTACTTAACATAATAGCTTTATTTAGATAAGAAAAGAGACAGCGTGAACCGTTGGAGACAAATTCAGGAGGGAGACCCCGGGTCTCGTCTTCACTACTTCCGAAAAGTGGCATCGATTAGGACCATGTCCAGTAATGGGCTAAAAAGGCTGAAAAAAGGAATGAAAGAGGGACGAAAAGAACAGAAAAGTAAAAACAAAGATCAAACAAGAGAATTCAGAAAGAAGACAATCTTTATAAGCAAAAATAAGTTGGAATCCTTTGCAGTAATGAAAAGAATCAGTTTAAAATACAAGTGGTCTTCACAAAGCAATATTATGGGAAGTAAATAAATTCCCAGGGAATTGAGCGAGTAAGCGGATTGAGGGAAGTGCGCCGCGGATGAAAAATTCTTACTGGTTCTATGAGCTGAGCTCGAAATTGTAATCAGAAATTTCTAGAAGCGAATTTAATAGATAAGACTTTTAAAGATATAAATTTTCCATACTGTGGGATCCATCTTTGGGACAATACTTGTGTCTTCGCGCAGCTTTTAAGTATCCAGGTCTAATCTTCTTGGATCTGTGATTATGCAGACAAACAATATAATTATAAAAATAAAAAATAAATTACGTGATTGAGCCACAATAGCTCTTCCGGGGAGGAACAATTAACCCATCGTAAAGCACCATGATCTCCATGTTTTGTGTTTCGATTCCCCAGCTGTACTTAAGACTTTAGTTCTCATCTTAGTTCTCATGAGAAGCAAAGAACCCGCATAATTATCTATATAAGAGAGGATTTCTTCTGTATTTGAGGCTGCCGGTTTTATTGGTGGATTTGACATTAAAAAATAAAAAACAAAAACGAAGCTTTCCAATTATCTTTTAGCACAATGAACCAATAAATAAATTTTTCTAATCTAAAAGAGGAACATTTATATTTGCTGATCTCGAATTAGGTCGAAATTTCTCGAAAAAGCTCGACTTTATTATTAACTAGTCCACTCTTAATAAAAATTCCCAATTAGCAATTTCATGACACTCCATCTTGACGGTAGCGTTGGCAGTAGCTTATAACGAAACGACTTGCAATCTGCTTCAAGAAGTCGGAGCCTTTGAAGAAAGTTTTGATTAACGTCAAAAGTAACCAAGAAAATGACGACCGATAAGAGGCAAATAAATAAAACATCGAGCAAAGAAACGTTTCTGTGAAACCAGAAAAAGTTTCATCCAATCAAGAATAAAGAATATCTAAGAAGATAGGCAACTAAAAGGTATTTTGATTTGTTACTTTTGGAATGCCTCAACCATTTTATTAGGTTAGAATAAAATTTCTAACCTTTTTGAAATTGGACTGTTCTTTATGTTTGTATGTATCGTTTCAGCTGGGTATGATTAATTAATTATTACTTATTTGCAAAGTACCAGCATACAACCTGAGATAGGATTTCTTCTCTTTCATCAGGTTGCCTTTAACTAATATTCCACATCATACTCCAAGTTACTGAGCGAGATAAGAATTACTCTTTTAAGTTTGACTAACAGAACACTCTACTTTAATGAATGAATTTCTAATGTGAAAGCTAAGGTAAGTCTGACCTCGCCGCCCGAGGGAATCCTCATTTTCCGGGATAGCAGTAGCCTATCCTCTGGAATATTACCTGGAATATTTGCAATAATTTATATTCTAGTTTCCGCCCATGGCTAAGTCCGAGTAGACTTTGTCTTTAGTAGAGTATTTTAGCAATGTATTTGGTCCAGGGTAAAAGTATACCAATGGTTAAATAACCAAAATCCTCACAATGTTTCACATACTTTTAAAAGCATACGAGTTTTCGCCCGCGATTTGGTCCTCGTTGACCTAAGAATTATTACCCAAAGAGAAATGTAGAGTATCCTATATGTTAATCCAGGTTATATTTTACCTATGTATGTACAAAGTTGTTCCAAATCTGTTCAGCCGTTTTTGTGTTAGAGGAACAAAAATACACCCATCCAAATTTTCACAGTTATAGACGTAGGATTTCCAAGAAGCTCACTATCTCTTATCAACTCAATAACCTTCTTAAAAAAGTTACTCTAAACGAAAAATTCAGAATGAGCGTACCTAAATGTGGCAAAATTTAGTAAAAAGCTTAAGTTAATTTTCGTCACTTAACACTATTTTATTAAGGCTGACTTTTACTTATTAAAACTGTAATTTGATATGACGACACTGAAAGACGGATTTTAATAACTATCTTTTTAAATCCCTAAATTTAAATAATACTTTCCTTAGGAAAGGACGTCTCCAGGAGGTTGTAGGAGAAAAGAAAAGAAAAGAAAAGAATGCGTTTATTGTTGACTGTTACACGAAAAGATGTTACAAAAATTATAATAAGTTAAGAACAGTCTACCCTATGCGGGCATACAATAATTATATCTTAAAAAACTAAAACTAAATTTTATATTATAATTATGTTAAAATAAGTTGTGATCGTTTAGCAGTCCAATTATTTATTTATTTTAATATTTTTCCTAATCGAACTCATCGGCTATGCAATGTGCCACCCATTTCTGGGTAAAGAGAGAAAAAGCCGGAGGAAAAAACTCTCGACACAGTTTTAATTTATTAATTTATTTATTTTTGCGCGCGTTACTACATTTCTTTTTAAAGCTGTTTATAAGCATGATATTTATTATATATTGCGAACTTTCTATTTCGTCCAAATCTAGTTTTAATATCTTTGTTGATTTTAATTTAATTTTAATTTTTATCTTTAGCTTTAGCGTGATAGTGCATTCTCTCTGATTATACCCTGATATAAACACAAGGAAGCACTAGAAGTCGGCAGTCGGAGTGACAATTATATACGTGCCATGAGTCCTCATTGGTGATAATTCTTCTTATATTAATGCAAAAAATAACTTAATAAATAAAAATGCCCTGTGGCTATACGGAACTTGGTTTGGTTTATATTACTTTGGTTGGTTTATATTACTTTGTTTGGTTTATACTACTTTGGTTGGTTTATATTACTTTGGTTGGTTTATATTACTTTGGTTGGTTTATATTACTTTGGTTGGTTTATATAACTTTGGTGGCAATTCCACAAGCTGTCAAGAGACGACATCTCTTCCTATCCTGAATCACGCTACCGAACGCTACCTTTTGTAGATCGCTGGCCGGGTTTATTAGTTTATTAGGTAAAAGTATTTCTACCTTTTCTCCGCCAAAACAGTTGCAGTAACATACCCATATTATCTTCCTTATTATGAAATAAGTAATAAAAAAAATATTTATTTTATGTTCTCATTACGTAGGGCAAATATTTGTGTTATGAGCACAAGTGTTTGTTCTGTGTCAGGGTGTAAATTATCTTTATAATGTATCTAAAAATATATATTATGTATGTAGGTTTATCAGCTACCTGGTTACCATAATTCTGTGCCAAAACACAAGCTCACAGCATACTTTGGGATCAGAAAGCCATGTGTGAGTTGTACCACAATACCTATTTATTTAATTATCATAAATACTGGATATAAAAATAATATGTAACAGAAATATAATATCACGACTTCATATTGTTTTCCGCAATTAAACAAGGCAGTCATAAAGTTCTGTTAGGGTCCCTCCCACCTCGTTAAGTGACCGTAATTATTCTTTATTACTCGTCAAAATTATATTTTGCTGGAAGAGGCTTATGTTTTCATTATTTTCTCACTGTGTTCCCTGCACATACTTATAGACATTTACACTTATACACACACATACAGTACTCAACTACACAATCATAATTATGCGCAAATTAAATTAGCATGCACAAACACACTGTTATCATACAGCTCGAATGAAAATTATAATAAAGAAATAACGCTCCGCATTCAGCCCCAAACTGGAATTTCTTCTGACGTGGGACACAACCAGACCAGAAACAGAAATTCTAATTAAAACCTCTACTTTGCTGGGAATTGAAGCCAGGACTCTCCGCACAGCGCAACTATGTCTTAACCATTGCGCCACTCAATTCCTCGTTCTATACTTTCAAAGACTTCAACAGGCGAATTTAGATTATGAATTATGTATTTTTTACACTTTGCTAAACTATGGTTTTCTATTCAAATAAGAAAAAGTGAACAACCATATCTAGGGGTTTTTTGACATTTGGATTTCTAACGGTACATTTTAAACCTATCCTTACGCAGTAGTCACGTACGTTATCTTTGTAAAGTTTGTACGTCGAATCTGCCGAATAAAATACTACGATCGCTAAATTTAGACACAAATGTGCAATTTCATTACTTTCTTTTACAATTTTCAACAAAAAATATGAGCAGTTCCACTGAATTTAATTTGACACGTTCTTTGCGAATGACTTGTCTTTTTTATAATAAAGTGAGTAGCAAACGGGCAGATAGGTACATCATCTGATGTTACGTGGTCAGTGGTCACTGCAGTCCACGGGCAGTCATATCCAACCCAAATACAGAAGAAACCCTATCTGAGGTTTTATGCGGGTGCTTTCCTAATCATGAGGACTAAGATGTTCGTGTCAAATAAAATATCTTACTTTACTGTGCTATCATACCGCCACAGCTAAGACACAACATTGAAACTTTTTTGATATAAAAACAAAAAATCAAAAGCCTTTATTCGTTATCGCTTTGATCATCCTTCAGACAAAACGTAGACTGGGAAAAAAATAAGCTTTGTTGGTCGTGAAAATTATGTACATAGAAGTTATGCATTCCAGAACCTTCTAGAACTTTCGATATCCATGTAGAATAAATTAGAAAGGATTTTACAGTTTTCTCATAAAACTGCACTTGGCTAGTAAAACGTTATTTAAAGTTATGGCGATAGTTAGCCCTGGTTTAATTTTTCCGCACAGTGGGATCTGACGTCACGTTAGTTTACTTTTAATTTCATGCCGCAATAAATTCATACTGCACGTATGGAGTTATTTTCTTAATATCATGTTTTAAAAGAAAATTGTTTGTCTGTAAACTCGGTTTACGGGCGATAATTTTACGTGATAACGTCATAAGAAAACATTTCAAATTCTTGAATAACCTTTTCAGCCTTGGGTACAGTGTAAAGTAGCTCGTTAAAGACATAATTAAGTCTACAAAGTTAGGTATTTGATTCATGAAATCAGTAAAGAATGGCTTAAACTTACAAATGAAATCTGATTTCAAAAAATAATTTTAATTAAAAATATAAAATTTTAAGAATTTGATCTGATCCACTCAATTATTTAGGTGTTAAGAATTTGCACTGAGCCTTTAACTCACTCAACCCAAATACATTTTTTACCACGTGATAGCTATATAGGTATATGCAAAAGTATTTGTCGTGGGGCTGACCCATGGGTCCAATCTCAAATAGAGAAGAAATCCTGAAGAAAAGAAGAAATAGGTGCTTTGCTACTCACGAGAACTCAACAACCAACCGTTGTAGAGTCCACATCACCTGATGATGCTCCGTTTTGGGGCGAAACACGTGTGTTACTATTGGAATAAGTTGTTATGGTATATACCTACTCAGAGAGATAAGGGAGGGTGGTGGGTTCATACCAAAACAAGTTCCACGTGTGCGGATTGTTGCAAAGAAATATAAATACAACTTAAATAACAATGGATTTCCGCAAAGTAACGCCTGATACAATATATTAACTAAGGAAAACCTTAAATGAAGTATCTCCGGCAACCATATCTATCTCCCCAGCCGAAACACATTTAACATCGTGTGGCTTGTACACCGGATCTAACGGTAAATCAAATTATGACACGAGAATTTTATGTATAAGATAAGATCCCTTATATCTTGATACATGACTAAAGTGACCATATTCATACATCAGGTCGGGACGCTGGCGTAATTTTGTTGCTCCAAAAAAGAAAATCAAACATGTTAGAAAATCAAAGAAGTTACAAGGATAAAATAGCTGTCAACATTTAGATGTATCAATGCTTTTTCCTTTATTAGGTATGAAGAAGTTCCTTGTTGTATATTTTTTTTCTTTTTTATTTCATTGTGATAAATTCCAAAATTCAAAATTCCAAAATTATTAAATTTATTAACAGTGTTCTTTTTTCAGTTTTTCACGACTCCGATATACGGCACCTGCTATACTATAATGAATATAAATTTATTACTTCCAGTTAAAATTTAAATTATTATAGTACATATTTGCATGCAAAGAATACTTCTAACGAAACTGGAATATGATGCTGTTCTTTGGAGATACGATGATGTGAAATTGGGACTGTCCCACCCAAAGTAAGACGTGTGGTCAAGTCACACGTGACTCCCTTTGAGATCCAATAATTATATAAATGATAGCTCTTTGACTCAAGAAACAAGTAATGAATGAGATAAATGGAAAAAGGATATTACAAGTAAAAGTATATTTGGAGCGGAATGATTCATAATTATCAAAAGAGTGATTAATTACGTTGCTTTCACGTGAAAGACAATGTTCTATTTGTCATACCTTTAATATCAGGAATAGGTGAACAATAATGACTAACATACTTTTCATTGTGGGAAGAGACCCCAATCTACTGTAGGTCATTAATTAAGGAATCATCTGGGCCCTGATTCTCATTATTTCTTTTCTCTCTTCAATCTCGATTCTCGTTCAATGCCTTCAAATTATTTCGCCAATTAAACTTAGCAACTTTAAATGCCATTTTTTGATGGCAGCTTCTACTCGATTCGTTCTAAAAACAGTAGCTACCTAGCTACTGTTTTCTTTGTGAAAACATCTTTCTAAGCTAACCTTAGTTGCAAGGTACTGTATTTTAATAACAACGACATTAGCATTTTCAAAGGACTCTCAAAAGGAAATTATGTTAAACGTAATGAAATTATTTAAATTCAAGATATTATATTTAAGATCTATTGAAAGCATTATGAATAGCAATTGCCATTCAGTCTGGATTTTGATTATGATTTGAAATATTTTTATATACCGATCTATTCATTCATATTCTAAGAATTCTATTTTTACCTTAGGTAATAATGGAGCCGATTTCGTTTAGGAATAGATTAAGCTAGCAGTTTATAGATGGTAGCCGTAGAGCCATAGAAACTCACCCAGGGTGGTGCTCTCTTAACACATTGTCTGTCCAGTAAATAGACACAATAGTCTTCCGGTTGATGTATTCCCGCAGGACTATGACATGGGGTTATTCAAGAAGGGCATAAAAAAGCTCTCATACATAGCCGGCAACGCACTGGCGACCCCCCTGGTCTTGCACTTACCATCAGGTAGCCCGTCTGTTTGCTTGCTCTATTTATAAAAAAAAGTTAAACAATGGGTATGAGTCACATGTGGCTCATGGGACAGTGAATGGGTTAACCCATCGTGAAGCAGCGTGTTTATATCTTGAGTTTTGGTGCTCAACCCACCCACAGACGACGATCTAGTGGCTGAATCTTTAGGTAGGCGTCTTGGTTCTGTAGCATTTTACGAGTTATCGACCGTAGGGAAGAACTGATTGATGAAAATTTTCGCCTGGCTTGTGGATCATTACATTAGTAAACGGCAAAAATGTTTCTCTTTTAATCGCGGTGTGGCAAATGTGGCACTTTAAGTGATTTATACGCATACGTGTCGGCACTAATGCGTGGCTAATGACTAGGGCCTGCCGACGAACCCTTTGTAATGATATGTTAAATTGTATAATATGGAATATATGCAATAAGTAAATTGCGTAAATAAGCCAACAAAAGATGCTTAATATTTGTACTTCACACTTCATTAGTTTACAGAAATTTAAACTCATCATTCAAAATTCTACTCCGTTGGGAATCGAACCCAGAGATAACGAGAGAACCTCCACGCAGCGCACTGGCGTCTTAACCACTGCTCCATGAAGGTGGGATTGAAAAGTAAGAAATATTTCTGAAACAGAGTTCAATATAGGTGATTTGAAGTTCTTGTTAAATGTTCTTCATATGAAACTTTTCTGATTATCTAAAAATCTATACTACTACTAGGTTAGGCAATATTAGACATACCTACAAAAGGAATCATCATCTAAGGTGCTTTAAGGTGCTTTTTGATAAAAAAAAATATGTCTGTTTTGATAACAATAAGATACTTTGTTCTTTTTAAGACTTTCTTATCATTTGTGACGATAACATGTGCAAAAATCTAGTAGTACGTACTCGTAAATAATGAACGTTTGACCTTTGCGCCATCATAGCGAGTTATTTGACGGGAAGCAGAAATGGCGCGTAAAACTGACGGGAGCCAATCTGAATAATACCGCCGCTCGACCTGTCATTTATAAGTGTTTATACTCGATCTATGCCGCTTTACGGAAATGTTCATTCTTTATCTGCCAGTGTACGGAAATATCACGTTACGACATCATGCTTATGTCCGTTTTTGCCTTAGAGAAATTATAAAACTTTGGTTTTGATAGAGTTCATACGTCACTGGGTTGACATTTACATAAGACATAGCATGACTGTCTTAGTATTGATCTCCTCTCTCTCCTCCTCTTCCTCTTTTGAAGTCAGTAAAAATAGGTCTATAATAGTCTATAATGATCTAACTTGATCTATTTGAGGTATTGAGACAGGATGATAGATGTGTGACGTCATTAACGCTTATGAAAGTGTCGGTGATAACGATATTATATACAGGCTCTTTCTTGAATTTTACGATCTCTGCGATATAAAAACGAAGTAGGTACCGTGCTAAGATATTTCAGGTCGCATGAAAGAGTCCCGAACTGTTAGTATAATGTTATAGGCTCGGTCTAATAGTATACTGAACTGAGAAATGAAAGAAAAATTACAGTCCATTACATTAAGCAACAACTAAGGTTGTTTTTTTTTAACTCAAATATCATTGAAAATACTTTTGTATTGGTTGCTAAAATTGCTTAACCTCGCAGGAAGTCGCATTTTATATATACTATAGATAGATAAATCACCTTGGTTACTTTTTTTAAATAAATTTTAGTCACGCTACATTCTGTTTAAACTTTGAAATTTAAAATGGCGACTTGCTAAATGAAACGCAGTTAAAAATCCACAAAGAAAATGAGGACACAAACAGTAATACTTGCAAATAGAAACCATAAAAACGTTCTTACATTAACCGGAATGCTACGGTCTCAAATGTTTTACCTTCCGTTCCAAGTCCAGATTAGATTTAAATTTCGCTGAGTCCAGAAACACCACAAAAAGCGAGGAAAGATCAACGGAATTGTAGTTTTTTTATATCGTTGTAATGTGTTTATGTATATTGGTTGCCGTATACATAAACACACATAAGATTTTTTTATTATACATATATGGGCTTTAAAATAGTAAGGTCCAATAGATGACAATATTTAATGGCTAAGGGTGTGTGTGTTATTAAGTCTAATGTAAAAAAGTTATGTGCGCTTTATAAAAATTAAATATCACCTGCTATTACGGTGAAGGAAAACATCGTGAGGAAACCTGCATGCCTGAGAGTTCACAAAAAAATGTTCTCAAAGGTATGTGAAGTCCACCAACCCGCAGTAGGCCAGCGTGGTGGACTAAGGCCTACATCCTTCTCATTGTGAGAGGAGACCCGACCCTGTAGTGGGTCATTAATGGGTTACTGACAAGTCTGATGTAAAGCACAGCAAGGCCTATACTTACGAATAAGGTCATTGATGAGTCAAATTACTCTATAAGTACTGAACTCTGTTCATGAAGTATACTGCACACACGAGTCAGTACACAACATAATTATGTTATATCTGTGTTAAATGATTAATACATTATTTTGATTCGATTATTAAAGGTTAATCGACCTTTGCTTTCACAAACAACACCCAAATCATAAGAAAATACATTAGGAAGAAGACCATTCAAACCTTAACTTTCCATCGATTAATATGAAATTCTTGTTTTTTAACAGAAAATTGTCCTATTTTAACTTCTAGACATCTATATCATATCGATTTTAAAATTGCAACTGTTTAAAATAGATCGAACATCGCTTGTGATCAGACAAGCGGGTGTGTGCCTTATTAGTATTCTTGTTAAAACCCTATGTTGCCTGAACGCCTGAAGGTTTACAAAATGACTCTGTTGTACGTTTGACGTGGTATTGTACTCAGATTTTAAATACTTTCCTAGTATTTGTTTTATTGAAGTCCTTTGACGTTGCCCTAAGTTATTTCTCGAATTGTTCTTAAAATTGTATAAATTTTTCATGTTCCAATTTGATTCGCATTTTGCGGTTTTTTTAATTAGGCTAAGTTTACAAACACGCGCCATTTTGTTCTTCATTTTCTGATTTCCTCTAAAGGCCACTAAGCCTTTGTGCAATCGATTATCTTTTTTTAACTTCCCATTGTTGGGTAATTTTCAGACAAATGAGTGAAAATTGCTACATTTATAAAATCGTAATTACCGATAACTTTTTAAATGCCTGGATTTTACGACAGCGGCTCGCTTTTTAGGCATTAAGCTCAAACATCAGGCCCATAAAGGCAATATCGGGAGCAATTTAGGGTACTAACTACCGGGGCAAGCGCCAAGTGATAGAGTATTAGTACTCAAATGAAAACTGTTGTTTAATCATTTACAAAACACACCTAAATAACTTTGTCATTATTTCCGTCCATCTGTTTGTTCAAATGTATTTTTGTCGCAACAACGTGCATACTTAATTCCCAGTAGCATACTCCCACGATCAAGCTTTGTTGTTGTGTTTATCTTAGTAAATATTATGGTAATATTTTTAAATAAAAAAATTTTTGATACCCTTTCATAGAAGTAGCAAACAAGTATGCTTGAATGTTTCGCCCGTATTACAACGGACAAACGGTGGCAAAACTTCAGCGTTTTGCTGTATAAATAAATTAATATTTGTACCAAAATTAGTGAAATAGTGTACAGTCCGTTTTAAGTTTATAATTGCTTTAAAATAATAAATAATTACTAGAAAGTTTCAGCATTAATTGACATTTTTTTTAGATCTTCAAAATTAGGGTAATTTTAAATCGCAAATTAAAATAAATAGACACGCTAAGATTGTTTACCAAATACCTAGGACAAGTGTAATAAAAAAAGAATCGTGTCGCAAAAAATCGTCATATAACATTTTCAAATCCCGTTCACCGTGAATCCTAACATCGATCGGTACGTACTTCGTCACGATTCGAAAATATTTTATAGTGTCCCGTATTAGGTAAATAAGGGCCAAAATAAAATCAGACAGATGTCGCCCTCGTTTGGGCCTAATGGCATCGATCGGTGGCATAAACCGCGGACGCGATCCGGAAAGAAATTCGTACAATGACCTTTTTGACTTCTGTCAGTTGTCGCAAACTTTTGTGCACGTGCGACTTTTCAGAAATTTAAAATATTAAAAACAAAAAAGAGTTTACTTAGATAATTGAGTTATGTACTTTGATTATATCTTGTGTACTTGTCAAAACGCCGAACAGTAATGGACAGTGCTACCAGTGCAAGGGCAGTGGAATTATGATGTACGAATATCTTCGGAGACCACGACCGCGGTATAGTAAAAACGTGACAGGCCTACTCTGGGTCTTCTTGGCTCCATACGAATGTGGTTAAATTGATTTTTGGGCACAAATCGTCGTATAAAAGGTCTAGTTTTGCGTCAACGTAAAATTTCCATTTTTACTTAGTAAAAAAGAAAGCCGCTTCCCGCTATCTGTACCTATGCTTACATCTTTCGAACTGAGCAACGGATTTATGTGCGATTTTAATCTATAGATAGTGTGATTCAAAAGGTAGGTTTATGTTTAAAAATATGCATAATATAATAATAGAGAAAAAAGACGACAGGACTTCGTCCGGCGCAGTGTTTACTATACTCAACTTAAATTTTATATAGAACTCTACTTTTGTACTTATCTAAACTAAAACGTTCAGAAATATTTTAAGCGTTACGAAAGATTTTGTAGAAGCGGAGTAATACGATAAGATCCAACTTTTTTAGTGTTTTAAGAAATAAGCGTTTTGAGGCACACGAAATTTCCCCTAATACCTCCTGGGGGCGAAAATTATGGTAGTGATGACATTCGACAGTTCCTGACAAAATAAAAGCGACTTAAAATAACGCTAAATTTAGGTCCCCATTTTTTAAACCCTGATACTCCATCTTGATGTATACTTACACATCTTTGGCAGCCGATGAGTTCGATTAGGTAAAATTATAACTAAATAATATAAAAATAATGAATATACTTGGTTAAATTGACAAATAAATTGTACAAAACATATCAATCAAATTGTGTATTAGTAATAAGTTTTAATATTGTAAAAGTTTTAATGTACTAACAGTAGTTTTATAATTATGTTTATTTTTACCTTTTGAATTTGCATACCTGAAAAGGTGAATATGGATTGATCAAAATGTCCTGTAAAACCAATAACTAACCCATATTCGTGCAAATAAATGATTTTCATTTCGTTTCATTTTCATTGGACGCTACAATGATCAGCTTCTGGGTGGTAAACGATGGTCACCACTTTACTTTCAGCTGGCCCATGGGCTAGTGTGTTTCTATAAAAACTCCATGAAGCGAGAATAGTGCTACATAAACGTAATAAGACTCCACATATTTGTGGATTAGGTACACTTGAGCATATAACATCACCTTCGCTTACGTTCGCTCTCTCGCCTCAAAACCAAAACGTAATTAAACCCTTCCATTGCCACCTGAAGACTGTTTAATTTCCTCGCCGAGTTACCTGAATCTTGCGCGTAGATATCTCCCATCGTTTAACCCGTTAGACAATAGTTTCGAATTTAGTTTGGTGTCTTACTAGAATGAATATTGCCTCTAACACCTTGTACGTAATTAAAATGTCAATCGTTCTTAGGTGCGCTCGCGTTTGATATTTTTTAAAAGAGACTGTATAGGTATGAATATCAAATAGGCATTCAGATAACCTTATGTTTAGTTGTTATTGCAGCCCGTATTACCAACGGTCAGCCCAATATAATTATGAAGAGTAAAAATACTATCTGGGTACCCGTGAGACTGAGGTGTTTTTCATTTTAAAATGTTTTCCTGCACTGAGTTTGCTTGTGGGAACTGAGTTGTTACTGCAGTTTTGTGTTTCGAGCATCGTATTTGTATTCGTATTTTTATCGCACACTCACACATATCGCCGCGCGCCACGAGGAATAAAAACGTCCCTACTCAAACATGCTACACGTTACTAGATTCTATACCTTGCGATTTACTTATACCAGGAAACTAATATCGCTTCAAACCGAGGAAGTAGAAGTGATGGAATAAGAGAAAGTTAATTTCCCCACCCTTTCCTCGGCTGTCATTAAACGTTTCTAATCTGGGTGGCGTTCGACGAAATTTAACTTCCCCGTTCGTCAAAGCGTTTAACCTATATTTGTGCATTCGGAAATCTGTGAGTTGACGGCTTTGTTTGTTTTAACCAAGGTATCTAATACCTATAATATTTCAATGTATATTATAATATTTTATTTCTAAAAACTAACGCACGAGTTAGTCGTATGTCGACTTAGTCTAAACTGAGCGCGGCCTTATCTATACATCTATATAAATAAATATAACTGGAGTGTCAGTTTATAATATAAAAATAACCACTTTTACTAAATGCATATGTAGGTATATATTCACGGTACATATACCAAAATAACATTTTTTTACGATTTTTGTCTGGGTGTCTGTCTGTCTGTTTGTTCTCTGGAACGGCTGGACCGATTTTGACGGGACTTTCACTGGATGTAATAAGGAGTAGGTAACTTCCATGCAGACGAAGTCGCGGGCACAGCTAGTGGTGAATGAAATGCTTATATTAAAATGTTTCCAGACATTCGTCGCAATCACGCTAAGGGCTATTACAATGATTTGTTACATCATAAAAGTTTGATGTTTTAAGCTGTTCACATCTGGCTTGTGAACGATCCATCCAATTCCGATCAAAGTTGAAAAAAATAGAAAATTATCGCATATATAAACAGTTTGTTCCAGCTGGATAAATATTTAGAGAGAACCATTGTTGGCAGTTAGATCGTCGTAAGCTCAGTGGCTAAGAATTCGACCTCCTAATCGAGGGGTCCGGGTTCGAATCCCAGTGGCACACACCAATGACTTTGTAAATAAGTTATGTGTGCTTTAAATAATTAAATATCACCTGCTGTTGCGGTGAAGGAAACATCGCGAGGAACCGCTGATATTTAAAGCAAATGCCATTTATTATTTACTTCCATAAATATAGAGAAGTTATTCCTCTTTGCTAAAGATTTTACACCATATCCGAAAACTGTCGACGCAAATACCGTAGAAAAACATCGAGGTCTCAGGGGTGGAACAGACAATCACGTGAAAATTCATACGTGTCTCAGGAGGTTTGATTCAATGAAGTAGTTTGCAAAATAAGCTTTCTATTTTTGCACTACCTACGAATATTTGACCGCGTTAGCACACCTTCGTCGCGAAACCGCAAACTAGCGAAGCCGCTGAAACATTCAAGCATTTCGCGATGTCGCGGTGGAAGTGTCCTACAATGACCAGATACTATTGTACGTTGGAACTGTGGATTCCTGACCGGATCATGACAAATGGTATCTAGGATATGTCCTTTACAATACTTAAGACATTATAGATACCTTCTTGCGGTGATAGCCCAGTGGCTTAGAATTCGACCTCGAATCGAGGGGTCCGGGTTCGAATCCCAGTGGCACGCACCAATGACTTGGTAATAAAAGTTATGTGCGATTTATGAAATTAAATATTACCTGCTGTTACGGTGAAGGAAAACATCGTGAGGAAACCTGCATGCCTGAGAGTTCACAAAAAAAATGTTCTCAAAGGCATGTGAAGTCCACCAACCCGCAGTAGGCCAGCGTGGTGGACTAAGGCCTGCATCCTTCTCATTGTGAGAGGAGACCCGACCCTGTAGTGGGTCATTAATGGGTACTGACAAGATACCTTCTTAGTTCTAGATTAATGATTTAGATAAATAAAGTTGAAAAATAAAGCTCGATCCTAAGGCTCGATCCTAAGCTCAGTTGGCACGCGATTTCATACGAATTAAAGTCGTGCGTAAACGCATGTATAAGCACGACTTTAATTCGACAATTACGACCTTAAGCACTCACACTGCTTAATAAATTAATTAAATAAAACGTAGGATACGTGGACTACATATCTTTTAGTATTCATAAGTCTCTATCCTCCGGGCTTCCAAAAATAAAACAATATATTCACAAAATTCATCACATTTGTTTTGTTTACTTAACCCGAAAATGCTGATTTTATCAGGGGACCTTACTCTGTTAACAACGGTCTGTGTCAGTAGGCACTGAAGGGAAAAATAAACAAAGAAAAGAAAGAAATCTGGGAGAAAGATATATAATCTACGTAAACATTGTTTAATAAGGGCCAGCGATAAATACAGAAACAGGAAAATACGTGCTTTAAGATCTAAACAGTATTTACTCCTTTAATCAATCTATTCTTTAAGGAAAAAGAGAGGTGAGCTTTGAAATAGTAAATAAAGTATTCCTTTAGCCATAATGTGGTCGCCATTCGAGCACATTTCCTTCCTGTTATGGCTATGATCCATTGATTGATGTGGCAAGCCCATTATCACTTCAATTTTCTGACTGTAGGTACTGGTTAGTTTAATTCGTCTACGGTCATTACCGTATTAATGTAAAGAAATACCAATTATCTCTTTACGCATCCTTGTATGTTAGTATGTAGGTACTAATTACCATAGAGACATATATTTAAAAAGAATCAATTAAACTAGTAGTTTTCTCTTCAAAAGATGTCTGTTGTAAGTAGGTATCTTTTCAATTTTACGCGAAAATTTATTGGAAAAAGAAAATAATAAGTACCAAACTAAATTTTCCGAACAATAAAAACGTCCCCCACAGAATTGATTACACGTCGAATAATAAATGCAAACAAGGATTTTAGACAAACTGAAAAATAAACCTAGATACAAAATCAAAGGCTCGACATTAACATTAATCCTAGTTCACGTTATTTTTAGATTTATTTTATCTATAGCTTTAGATAAAAATTATATTTATGCGTATTTTGTTGTAATAGTTAAGAATGCATGGGTGTCCAATTACATACAAATTAATTTAATTTTTAGGTAAAGAGTTTACGTGCCATTATAGAGAGATGTTGCCATTTTTACTGAGTATTAATAAAATATTAATTTAAACACACAAAATATGTATCGTTAAAAAAATATTAAATCTATTTCAGGTATTTGTAACAAGCTTTACGAAGATAAAGATGGAATCGTAAATCTTATCGGATACGATCGGAAGCTATGGAAGGGTTCAATGAATTGGAAACATGTTGTGAATGAGATATGCAAATTTTTACTGTACTGTTGTCCTAGTATTTGGTGCTCTTGTGAAAGTAAAATATATATTGAATGATCTTGTCGACTCGGCTCTTTGAATCCAACGGTATCGCGCCGTCTATTTCAGGTCATCAGTCCACCTGGCGGCACCTGGCCGATGGGTGGCCTGTACTCCTTTTCCCTAGATGCGGTCACAATCAAAGACCATTCCTTATCGGTCGTCAATCCTTCTAAGGATGTGGCCAGCCCATTGCTACTTTTGGTCATTACCAGCAAAACACATTGCTCGAAAACATGCTACTGCCACAATCATTAATTGCAGCATGGGTAATAGGAATAACCTACAGTTAAAGAAAATTAAAAACATAACCATTATATTGGATTTTAACATCTATATTCTTGTTCGACCTAGCAGTATTAGTAAATACAAATAATAACTATGAGTACCTAATAATAAAATTTTAAAATTCTATTATGTACGTGTAACCAATCTTATCCTCTAGCTAGTAAATACGATTTAGGCCAATATTTACGAGGCTATTCGTATTTATGGCTCAATTGACTATTCCAAGACTTTTTATTGGCGATAGTTAGAAAGGAAACCATTGATAAAATGTGTCAGTAGATGGCTCATGATGCTATAAATCTGGGGATGACTTTGTGACTGAGGATAGTAAAATAAAATTATATTAGAATATGATATCACCTGCGGTAATGATGAAGAAAAATATCGCAAGGAAACCTGCATGCCTAAGAGTTCTTCATAATGTTCTTACCACTAACTTCTCGCCTCAAATATAGTATCTCAGGCAACCACAACCCCCTAACCGAAACACAAGACATGGACAACGTGCTTCTTCACATCGGGTTAAAAGGGTGGCGGTAAGATAGAGATACCTAACTAACCGAATTGAGAACTTTTCTGAAGTCAACAAAAGTTTTTAAAACTAAAAGCTATAATGTTCTCAGTTGATTTGGTCTGCGCGATCGCTAAAAGTTTGAATTCTACTTCAATAAACCTACACTATAGATACCTACTCCCACCCAAGGAATTCACAGATGGCTATTGTTATCATTACTAAAAGCTTTCTATAACATACTTACGTCTGTTTTATTTGAATTTTGATTTGTTTTATTTGAAGTTTAATTTTGATTGAATAATGTTTTTTTTTTATTAACTAGTCGCTTGCATCTGGCTTTGTCACAAAACGAAATGAATATTTTGTAAAATTAAAGGTCAGTAAATTTACAAATGTAATTTTTTTTAATAATTTGCTTACAATCGACAAATGTGGTATGAAAATTAAGTGTTTCATGCCATTATAATTTGTCGGATTTATTGCAAATAAAATATCCTTCTTACTGAAGTATTATAATGTATTTTCTTTAAAATACAACTTTTTTAAAAGATGATTTACAGGTTCTATTTATTCGTTTTTAAATGCTTTTTTAAATTAAATGCTTGAATGAATGAATTAAATTTCAAAAATATTATAATTTATAATGTACAGACATAGAACAATACCGATTCTATTATACAAAATATAAATAATGAAAAATCATAAACAGGAAATTTTCGGACAGAAAATAATTTTGTTTCCGTAATATTATTGATGACACGTTCATTGTTTGAATATTTTTAAAATCAACGTTTGTTTTTATAGAAATAAAATGGCGAATGAACGTCCAGTACATGTGGTTATATTTGTTTTCATCTAATTATAACAAAATAGAACTGAAGAGTAATAGAATATGTGTAAGGCAAAATGGGTCTCATTCGCGGTCACACTAAAGAAATCTGATTTTATTGAATTTTCATTCGGAGATCGGAATATCGGCCACGTCTGGTAAAAGGAGTACAGGCCACCCTCCGAACAAATCAACTGATGGTTGAAGAGTAAACCTACGACCAAAGAGAATGGCGTCCATTAGGGGAGGCTTATGACTCTGCTGCCTTGAACCTACCTCCTAGGGGCACAGGACGCAAATTATTTGTAACGTGTATTTTTAATCCCCAAGTGTAAAAAAGGGTGTTATTATAACAATAGATGAGTTGACAAATTTTAATATCATTTCCACATCTATACTGCTTTGTTCAAATAGGTAAGTCGTAACCTCTAAAATAACCACACTCTAAAAGGAATTTACTTAATATTGGCTTTTACCACTTCGATATCAAATTTTCGTTAAGTACCTTGTCGGTGCCGAAAGTCACACCTTATTTTTCTGTACCTGCTACGAGTAAGTAGGTACTGGTATTGTTTGTCCATTATCGTGATTAGACCATATGTTGTGTAGAGATCACACATCGATAGATATTGTGTCATTATTTCTCAGTAAAGGTACTTCCGAAGTAAAGTTCGTTTTTTTACTCTCGTCTAACGTGGTAAACAATATTGGAACTACTTTATATTGAAAATTTTTAAATTGCTTACAAAAAAAATTGTTACTAGAAATTTGTTAGCATATGACTATTTGTATTTAAATCTTTGTAAATTTGTGTATGCTTTATTTTTAAATCGCAGATTAAAACATTTCATAGAAATCGGTCAAGCCGTTTTGGGGGAGTATGGTAACTAAAAAAGTGACACGAGAATTTTATATTTATACAAGAAGATTTTATTTTTACTTTTTATTCTTAAAGTTGTGAAAATTTAAATGATTGATTTTTTGTGCAGTTTGTAAAAGTGTCAAAGATAACAGAAACCCGTATCCCCGTTATCCTAACAGAAAAACAGACAGCAGAGCAATGGAATTTCACAAATCATTTAAGTTGGCAAAAAGCTGGTTTTATTAAGGAAATCATCAAAAATTTGAATGTTTAGACCTATTAAAGTTATCTCGGCAGCTCATTAACACTTATATGATAATCATTTCGTGAATCCTCAGTCCTCATGTTAAAAATTTATCAGAGTGGTATTGTTTAAAAAAAACTTAAAAAGGTCATTGTGTTTAGTATATTAGATATTGTTGTCCCATGAATTATTATTAGGAATTCTAATGAATTTTAAGTTGAGTTATGGATTTTTTAATTGGATACGTGCGCACTTAATGAAGGTCATCACATACAATATTATGTTTTAGACCGTAAATCTCAAGGAAAAAAATATGTGAAATACGTGTCGTGAGGGCAGATGATAGGATAGATGTTAACTTTTACCTACATTCAAAATGGCTTTTGGATGATATTACTATTCAAATAGTTAAAGTCCGCCATATAGAAAGTAGTAAACTTTTCCGAATGTAGTAAACTTTTTATTCCTCCGTGCAACAAATTCTACGCAGACGGAATCGTGAACTTAAGCTAGTCTTTATTATAAAACTGTAGGATCTAACGTTCCAGTAACTAAATCAAGTTAGCCTAGTAAACTAGGTTATCCCGACACGTATACGGTTTAGCGACTAACACACCTTTATTAAACGCCCCTGGCGACTTGAAAATTTATAGCTTGAAAATAAACGCACGTCGTTAGATGAACTCATTTTGATTTTAACTTTGTTTTATGGGTAACAGAAAAAGCGATTTTAAACTCCTTGTAATACACATGCAAGTCAAGAGGATCCACTGTAACGGGTCTGATCGGGTCTCCTTTCATAAAGAGAAGGGTGTAGGCCTTAGTCCACCACTCTGGCCTAAGCAGGCAAAAGGTGAAGAAACGGCCAACCCGTGTCGAATGCTTTTCAAACCACCCATAGAGCCTCCGTGAAAGTTTAACGACTACCGTAACGTGACCTACAAAGCACGGAAGCGCTCATTGAATTCACCACTAGCGGTTACCCATCCAGGTACTGACAGCGCCTGAATTTGACTAACTTTTTCGATAGCTTGCGATCTACTCCAGCGCTGGGCTGTGCGCGCTTCTAAAAGCACATACCTAACTCTAAAAAAGTCATTGGTGATTGCCACTGGGATCCAAATCGAACTGGGATCCAAATCGAACTGGGATCCAAATCGAACTGGGATCCAAATCGAACTGGGATCCAAATCGAACTGGGATCCAAATCGAACTGGGATCACGTATTCACTAGTTTACCATTAATATACTACGATATTAATATCTACGAGTAGTACTATTCCTTAGCGTAGAGTCAAAAAAATCTTTAAGTTTTTCCGTTGGCACCCACATCTTTTCAACTGAATTAAGGCTTACGAGACTACTAATTTCATTCTCGTTTGCAACTTCAATACAATTGAATTAGTATAAGTATGTTTGTTATACGTGACGTTTTGCAACGCTCATTGTTTTAACAAAATGTTTATTAAAACCGACTAAGAGTTATTCGCGTTATAAATTCATTCGTAAAACAAATTAACGTCAGATAACCGTCTGGCGCTAAGATATGGGATCGTCGACAGCTATAAATTTTGCAAAAATTCTTAAAAATGCACTGCGATGCAATTAAAAAATAACCAAACAAAATTTATATTCGGTATCCCGAAGATGAACACTCGTCAAAAATATCCGTATAATTAACGTGTGCCACTAATGGCACACGTTAATTATACGTTAATATTATGTCTGACTGGCATCTCCCATACTAATATGGGAGATGCCAGTCAGACATAATATTATGACATACTAATGACCGACGTTTACCGTAAGAATACTTTGACTATACAATAGTGTTCATGCAAATAATTCGAATTTCTTTTATGTCACTGAAACGTCGTTCAAAAATTACTTTACATAGGCAAATACATAAATTAAATTAATGAAAACACGTAGATGGAACTGAGATATAATCAGAAATTCATTTAGTAGTAAACCAATCCAATAAAAAAGATTATTGATAAAAAATTCAGCCCAAAATTCCTTATCCACGAAATCAAAGAAACTATTAATACGAACCCTTTTCTATCTTTAAAGGTACAGCGGCCGCAATATTATAGCCCAAGTTACAACAAGAATTTGATATTTGGGCAAAGTTCATGAAAAGCCACTAAAAGACTTCAGGGCGTTAAAATTCAAGAACAAATAAATACTTGAAGGGTTTCTTTTGAAAGACTTTAGTTTGTTGTATAAAGAGCTAAGCAAAGCGAAAAGGGTTGTACAAATAAACGGTTTAAAGAGTCGATTCTGACTATCTGGCTTATAGTGGTTTACAGTAATATAAAACTCTTTATTAATAAATGCGTGGCGCAGTGGTTAAGGCGCTGTTGTAATGCGCGGAGGGTCCTAGGTTCGATTTCCAACGGAGCAGAAATTTTGAACGATGTTTGCTAAGTTAAATCAATTCAAGCCGATAACTCTAACTCCACTTCCCTAATGGAAAATTTGTAAATTGTAGTTACATTGGTTGTCTGCCTGCGTTTTCCGCAGTAGAATTTGCTTGACTTTTTCTACGATTTTAACGTGATTTTAACGACCTTAGTTAACGTCTTCATCAGCAAGAGTTAAGCCCGTTTTACAACAAGACCCCATAAAAAGACCCATAAAAGTTTTTAATTGACGGTTTATTAAAACCAAAAGCTATAAGTAGCTTAAATTATGCTTTTAATTAAGAAACTTTTTAGTTTAACAAATAATCAGTTAATATTTTTACCTTAATATTCGGCTAGGCCGTATGTTTAAGCATATTTGTATAAGAGCCCGGAGGGTTTATTAAGGTTTTAAGTGAATGTATTAATTATAGTAAAAGCTAGACGAGAAGCTCAAAATCTTTTCCACGTTTAGCCGAAATTAAAAAAAGAGTACCTACATTAAGATCAGTCATAATAGGCTAACTAAAGATACTAGATACTGACTTACTGAGTATCGCATATATTTTATAGCCGTGTGGCATAAACCAATCAAAATGGCGGTGTAAAAATACAACTTTACGCACGAGGTTTAAGTTCGGGTTTAATTTGGCTTGCACAGAACTAGGTAACTTTCCATCTGATTTTTTTATAACAACGTTTTCGGCGAGCTTTTCGTTCCGCCTAATAAGCGGCCATTAACCGCAACTTCAGTGAAGCTTTTTTTCGCATTCAAACAAAGAATCCACTAAGCAGCTTTTAGGCGCAATTACACGCGAGAATTTCTCTTTGATCTTTGCAAAGCACGTGACATTTGTTCAGTTCGCCTCTGAATATGCACGCAAAGTGTTAACCGTTACAGAAATCAAACACTGACATTTTTTTAAATTTATTTTGTTATTGGTTTTATACACGATTAATTGGACCACATACAAAATCAAGAAACTCTATTACATAATTATTTATATTATACTGTACGTTCTATTGTAGTGCTTATTTTTACAACAAAGTCTCTTTCAGCAGACCTAAGAACGTAGAGACGTTTTTTGCGGCATTCAAATTGACAATTTTTTTTCTTTAAAAAAATGTTGCTATTTACTATAAAATACAAATTTTAAACATTTTTCATAAAATTACAATACCTACATTTTTATGCCAAACAAAAACTTCTATTTTATACTGATTTTTTTAAATTAAATATGTTAAAAAAATACAAGCACATAGACAATAATTGACATATCAAAAATGTCTATTATTGTCCATGTGCTTATATGCTACGAGTGTGCAAAACTAAAGTAATATAATTATCACCATTGATTTATGTTTGTTTTAATAGAGATTATCTTTTCATACAAGAAAAAACATTCTAATCTCAATACGTTAAAACGAGAAACCATTATTTGTCAAATAAAGAATAAAAATATTTTTGTTACGTCTCAAAGTAAAAGCGAAGTGTGAACTCTACGCTATGTCTGAACTCTGAAGCTCTACGAGTTCGGGCGCTACCAGCCTCTACAGTGTGCTCTACAGTCGAACACTGACTCTCCCTGGCGCCGGCCGGCGAGACGGAACTAAGCGGATCCCGTTCTTTCGTACTTTCAAATTTAAAAGTGGAATAGAATTTGAAACTTTTAAAGTTTGCTAACTTTTTAAAAGTGTCTTTTTAGTTTGTAAACGTTTATCGGTTCGCCGGTTATAGTGATTCGTAAAAGTTTGAAAGTTTTGATTGATTGGTGGATTCGGAATTGGTGAATTGTTTTCTTTTTGGTGTTGCGGTGGGATGTAATTTTCTTCATTGTGTTATTTTGTAAGTACTAATCTTTTTCAAAAGTATAGCAAAACAAAAATTAAATAATAACTAGGCGTCGTCGGCGATACATCTTAATTTATATCGTTTTTTAATTGACCTGAATTGTTTTTAGAGGTTATAAGTGAGGTCAGCTTTTCAGTGATTTTGTAAATTCTTAATTTTGGTACACGAGTAAATAAAAAAAATATATACATATATATTTATATATCATCTAAATAAATCAAATTTCTGCCAATTTTTTGTATTAAAAATGATAAATAAATTCTAAAAATATCTAGAACCTAAAAGTCTAAATGAAAAATAATTTGTCGGTACCAATCGGCTAAAACTTTCATCAAAAACTTTGCTTATAAAAAGTTTTGATCGCGCCTATTTAAGGAACATGAACAAGAGAGCTCTAATGAAAAAAAAACTTTTCATTTAATGTTTAACTTTACTTTAAATTTCTTTTTTCGGGAAATAATTTTAGAAATATACTCTAATTATGTGTTGAAGTGGACTGAACATTAATTATATCTGAGTTTATAACTTTTTCAAAAAGATTTTATTTTACACATAGGATTTTAAAGACAGATTTATTAGGTGGTAGGGCCATGTAGCTCGTCCGGGAAGGTACCTTACCCCCAACCTCTTGTCAGTACCCATTAATGACCCACTACAGGGTCAGGTCTCCTCTCACAATGAGAGGGATGTAGGCCGCCGTCCACCACGCTGGCCTACTGCGGGTTGGTGGACTTCACATGCCTTTGAGAACATTTTCTTTTTATGAACTCTCAGGCAGGTTTCCTCACGATGTTTTCCTTCACCGTAACAGCAGGTAATATTTAATTTTATAAATCTCTCAACCTCTTAACCTGTCGTAAAGCAGCATGTTCTTCATGTCTTTCGGGGATACTTTATTTGAGGCGAACATATTAGTCCTCACGAGTAGCAAAGCACCGCATACAACCCCAGACAGGAATTTTTACCTCTATTTGAGGTTGAATTCGGGAGTCCATGGGCCTCAGTGACCACTTAACATCAGGTGGCCTGAATGCCCTTTTATTATAAAAACTATACCGACAATCACGATCGCATTCTAGATTTTTGCCTTTACTTTATTAGTGCCTAATACTAATTTATGATTCGAAGAGAAAATCGATGACGATCATTAATCTTGTTTTATTAGATTGTAGATGAGAGTTGGGCAATTAATGGACCATTTTTATTTACGAGTAGGTACCTACTAATACTAACTACTATAGCAATTGTCTGAAATATTTTATTGAACCAATGGATATTCAGACTAGGTGACTTCACAAACTTTTGAAAATATTTAAAGCGCTTGCTTGCCTATGATGTTTAATTTAACTGTGAAATTAAAATCTGCGAAATGCAAAACGAGAAAAATCATGTAATCGATGCGTGCTACGTCTCGAACCCGAACTTCTAGAATGAAATACTAAATTTTTTGCTACACGACGATCGTCTCTCAATATGGCAAGTAAATTAATGGATTTGTGGTATACACTCTTTGGACAGGACATTGTTAGAAACATAAAACTCCAACATACAACCTATTTTATTATCATATAATTAAAAAGTAATAATTTAAATTCGAATATGGTTTTTTGTGCATTCTTTTGTTTTTTGATTCATTCGCCATTTTGTCATCCCTTCTTTTATAATAAAATAATGTTTCTTTACAATAATTTACAATAAAAAGTTGTTAAACAGTGCAATTTCCTAGTGTTTTTCAATTAACCAACACACAGAACCAGCAACAGAATACAGTCCACTCGGACCACAACATCGGTCCCAACAGACATATAATACAAAATAGATACGTGTCACTATGAAAATGTTCTATTAATAGCACAAATTTAATAAACCCAATAACGGGCTGTAAAAATGTTGCAGTCAATATTGATAATGGTAAAGTTTATACGTTTGCACCTCCATGTTTGTAACTTCACCGCGCAACAATGTCTCAAAATATTTCATATAAATATTTCATAATCTTTTTTTGTTAGAACTTAAAGTTTGGTAGTTAATACATCTTTGTTATCATGAAATAGCTTTTGCGACTTTTGCAAAAATAGCAACAAGGGACGTTATTTTACCGGCTTATCTCAATTAACTCCGGAATTAAGATTTTTCTTTTTTTTCCTGTCCGTGTAACGATACCCTTGTGTTTCCAATTAGTGTGTATTGTTAGAAAGGACTATAAAATCTAGATTTTTTCAAAAATAAATAGTGGTGTAATAATAATTATAATGCTTTGAGGATTCACCTAGATTTTTTAAAATGAATCTGTTATTTTTTAAAAAATTAAGGTTAATCGTTATCTTATAATTTTTTTATTTCGACCTTAATAGTACAGAAATTCTTACACATTCAGTGCACATAACTTTTGAGAAAGATATTGTTGCGTGCCTCTGGGATTTGAACCCAGACCTCTCAAATAAACTACTCTTTCAGGCTACTAAACCGGAGCGATCAATTTAATAGTGTTCGTAACAAAACTATTGGGAAACAGCAGAAAGTTTCTGGCTTCGCTTTGATCTGTTAATCACTCTGAAAAACTTTTTATAAAGCTTTGTTTGTAGTACTTTCTTGGCTTTCTTAGCTCTAACCAGCGTTGAAATTTCAAAGAGATAGGTATTATTTCTTAATCAATATTAAAATTAGCAGCGGTGACTCAAAAAACAAATCGAAACATTTTAATTATCTATGGAAAACGAGTAGTAAAGGAACCTGAAAAATGAAAATGTAAGTATGTCTGTAACTCATTAATATCCCATTACATGGTCGGGTCTCCTTTCATAATGAGCATGTACCTAGGCTTACTGCATGGATGCATTACGGCTAATCTACGGCTTACTCCACCACGGTGGTCCAATGTGGTTTGGTTAATTTCACATGCCTTTGAGAACAATTTTGGAGAATTCTCAATCATGGAGGTTTTCTTACGTTATCTTCACCGTTACAGGTGATATTAAATAGTACCTATATATTAAACCTATAAATCAATAATAATAAATAACGCTCCACACTCATAGCCCCACACTAGGGTTCCCTGTGTCGTGGGTGCCATGGACACACACAAAACAAGAACACCACACACCCAGACCAGAAACAGAAATTCAAAATCTGCATTCAAATCTCTGCTCTGCTGGGAATCGAACCTAGGACCCTCCACGCAGCGCACCGATTAACCGCTGCGCCACTCGGGTCGTCAATCGCCTATGTTTGAAAGGTCAACTGAAAATGGTTTCCTTTGGGTAGCATAAACTAAATGGATTTACTTCCCACTTATTAAACGATACTGTCGCGACTAAAAGGCTATTTATACAGGGATATAATTACGTTACGCTTTTATCACGAAAATGGGATAATGCACTACCGACTATTCAGAGGTGTCTATTTCATCGCCCACCCCAGTCCGCTTGTTCTCAAAAGTAGATAGTTGTATGACGACATGCTTTAAGCCATTCTCGTTCTTATTCTTAAGCAAATAAGGTTGAGCTAAAACGTCGTCGTGAATTGAAACTGATATAGCAATGGAATCTTTGCTTTTTATTGAAAAAAAGTTTAAAATTGTTAAAAAGTCTTCTAATAAAAAATAAACAAAGGAAAACAATAACCGTAGGCAATATCGTAGCAATATCGTAGCAACTTTGGGTTACAGACATGGCTATAATTAAACAATATAATTATTATAAATACGCTTAACGGTGCTCCTAATACATCTGCACTGGTGATAGCCAATATTACCTAACTTCTTCTAGGAAAACGTGTCTCGAGGAATACAATAACCGTAGGCAATATCGTAGCAAATTTCGGTTACAGACATGCCTATATTGCCTGAAATACTTAAATATTCATCGCCATTATATAGTGTACACGTCGTGGTATTGCAGGATTAAATTCCAAGCAAACGTAATGTAATAACTATTAAATATTACAAAATTAATTAGCAATGTTAACGCGCAGACTCCGGGAGTCAACATCTTGCACGTGATGTAGTAATGTGACATATTATTATGTGATTATGTGAACGGTGAGAGCTTAATTGATTTGAAAGTCAGATAAGGTAGGTCAGTTTTGTAATCTCTGTTTATACTATTTATTTTAATCCTTCCTTTCAGCCATTTGTTCACTGCTAGACATGGGCCTCCCCTAGTGATACGCCAACCGGTCGCGGGCTCTTTGAATTCAATGGCTTTCCGCCGTTTCCTTTTGGTTGTCAATCCAACTGGTTGGAAGTCCACCTTTTGCCTAGACACCTTTCGAGGACCTTTCTTTCCCATCGGTTATCGGTCCTTCGAAAGTTGGTCAACCTATTGCCACGGCAATTTACAAACTTTGAGAGCCTTACTTTGAGAGCGTTACTTTGAGAGCGTTACTTTGAGAGCGTTACTTTGAGAGCGTTACTTTGAGAGCGTTACTTTGAGAGCCTTACTTTGAGAGCGTTACCTTGAGAGCGTTACTTTGAGAGCGTTACTTTGAGAGCGTTACTTTGAGAGCGTTACTTTGAGAGCGTTACTTTGAGAGCGTTACTTTGAGAGCGTTACTTTGAGAGCGTTACTTTGAGAGCGTTACTTTGAGAGCGTTACTGTGAGAGCATTAATTATTTATATATATATAATTATTTTTATATTGAGGCTGTAGACTTAGAAGCCTTTACTAGTTAAAAGTCAATAATACACATGATAAAAATTATTATGTAAGACAAAAACCTGCTCAATTACGCTAATGGCGTCGCTAGCTAAATCTAGTTAAAGTTTAACATTGGAAAAGTTGTATGTATCGTATTATTTAAACAGGACTCCCAGGGTTCTAAACAGCATTAGAAACAAAGTTTATTTCGCATTATAATGTATGTTCTCACGTCGAGATGTCCGAAGTCCTCTTTGTCGTATGATAGATGGAGTATTCAAATGTCAACATTGTCAGTAACCCATTAATGACCCACTACAGGGTACTACGCTACTCATGAAGACTAAGATGCTCGCCTCTAATAAAGTACCACCATACCTTCCCAGCTGAAACACAAGACATGAAAAACATCGGATTTACGGCAGGTTATGAGGGTGGAGGTGGACCTCTCGCAGAGCGTGTTACTAATGTTTCACTACCTAAAAAGTAGTGTATTAAAGGAAACAATAAAAAGACCAAGATAGATTGTCAGTACCCATTAATGACCCACTACAGGGTCGGGTCTCCTCTCACAATGAGAGGGATGTAGGCCTTAGTTCACCACGCTGGCCTACTGCGGGTTGGTGGACAAAAAACCACCTAAAACAACAAGATAGATTAACACAGCACAAATCATAAATAAAACGCCGTCGTGTTATTGTACACAATAGCGCTGTAAGGTCCCGACCGGATGCGCACAGAGGCTGGAATTAGGGCTGCCTTTTGTCCCCAATTGTACTGGACACTGGACAATCACGACGGTCATTTGGACATTTTCTTTATTGTGTAACTGGGTTGTACGCGACAGTTTTATTGGATCGCAAATATCCGTGATTGCGATTGTGAGTGAAATAAGCTGATAAAATATCGCCCCTAAAACAACAAGTGGGTTTTCGCAATAAATGTCATTTGTGTTACAGATAAAGACTAGAATTTTGTAAGAATATTGAAGCACTGTCCTACTGTTAAAATTATCATAAATGCGAAAGTTTGTAAGGATGTATGGATGTTTGATACTCTTTCGCGCAAAAACGGCTGATCAGATTTAGATTAAATTTGGTATACTTACACGTAGTTTGTGATCTCGATTAACATAATAGGATATTTTATGCCTCTATGGACCAAGTTCTGAAATACATGCGGACGAAGCTGCGAGAAACGTTTTATAACATGGAAAAAAATCATTTTCAAATAAGGTAGGCATATGTGATAATAACTTAAATGTTATCTATCCCGAAAATTAAAGGCTACACTCTTTACGGTAGGTACTTATAACCATTCCTTTGACAAGATGAAAGTCATTAGATTCTAAGGCAGTCGTTAAACTATGTCGACGGCCGTCTGCGGTTGGAGAACTACTGCCACGACAATTGACAATTAGAGTGTCTGCAAATGCTTTTGAATTGTAATTTAAATTTCATTCAGAAACAATACCTAATACCTAATAACTACCTTCAATATATTATTTTTAAATACCTACTTTGAGTAATGTATTTAAAGGAAATATATTAAATAAAATTTATTAATACATATATTAAATATATAAAAGAAAAGATGATGAACGAAACTAAAATCCGCTCAATGATCAAATTTGTATGATGTACAATTTTAAATCACATAAATAGCTACAAAAAATAAAGACCGGTAAGAAAAGGAAAAAGCTAACTACTATGTACCTACTATAAAAATATTACAAAAAGATTGGCTGAATCGTTTTGCTTTGCCTATTTATTATATTTCAATAAGTGAGTGAAGTGTAAAATACTTATTTCATTTAATTATATATGTACGATATTGTTTGTAACAACCTTGTTTCAAAACATTAAGATCAATCTGTATTTGCCTTTGTCACCCAATCTAGTAACAACAACAGTAGTTTCAACAACCAAATTAAACAGAATCCCTGCGAGCTACATACACGTGTAACTTGTAAGGAACAATTCAATTGACTACCCTAAATATATATCTAGTAAGTTTAAGAGACCCTTAGAGTTCGAGTTTTAAGAAAACAGACCATACAAATTAAAGGCGAAAAGCCTTCCTTGAAACCATTTAATTAATTAAGATTTAATAAAATATAATGTTATGAAACCTCCAAAACACCATTTTCATTACATAAATATCAATGTTTAGATTTTTTACGGTTGGGGAATTTATATAAACGATAAAAATAATAAACCATAAAAGTATCAAAAGCCAAATTATTTATTTCGTAAACTAAGTATTTAACACTTTACTCCACCAGGAAGGAATGAAAGAATGTTAATTTTTCTACTTTTAATTTTAATTTCTTTTTAATTGTATAAATATGCATACTTGAAAAGGTGGTTTGTTCAGAATGCTCTGTAAAAGTTTCAAGTAACCCATATTCGTGCATATAAACGTTTTTGTATATGTCTTTGTACAATATTTGCAACTCTACACTAGGTTTACCATGGTACAAGCCTCAAATTGTCAACTGAAAGATAGTGCGCCCTTGCTGTAGTGCTGTCAGGGACTAATGCAATTAACGCTCGTCCCTTTGAGGAGACGACTACAGACTACTATTAATACGATTTGCGTACTCCCAAGTTTTGATATAATCCACTGTGGTTTAAACTGTTTTCATTCTGATTTCAGTTCTGATTCTATTAATACGGCAATGATATTATTTTGTAACTAAACATTGATCTAAACTGACGTGAACTGTTTAGTTTAAACAATCAAATACAAATATAATTATACAATAGGTATATTACTCACTTAAATTTTTAACTGTCAAAGCCAAAATCCAAAAAAAATTGCTCAATATCAGAAAATTATGTCAATGTAATAATTCTTTCAGTTCCGCTAGGAATCGAACCCAGGATTCTAAGCTCTAAAAAGAATGTTTTACACTTGGATAAGTACTTTTAAGACGACCTTTTGACGGTCAAAACACTGTTAGTTACAATGATAGTGTATTAAAAAAGAGGTAGATATGGTATCTTCTATCGCGCGGCGATTAGAATTTGATCCGCCAAGCTACATATTCAAACTATTTAAAACGTATTCTTACCTCTAAAGGTATACATGTGTTTGCGACATATGAATGCGAAAGACATACGAAACATAACGCTACGATAGCTAGAGCCCGTGTCACGATTCATATCCTCTGATATAAAGGATTTTGGTCCTTATTGAAAGAAGCATATAGACCTATCTATCTATCTATCCCTATCGCACTACAACTGCGAACATATTCGCTATCCTTTTTTGCGATGGTTTAGAAATAATAGATAATAATCTTTAATAAGTTTTCGAAACACACAATTCGGCATTTTGATTGTTTTAAGTGCGCAATACCCACATGCTTCACCAACCGCTTATATTATGCGACTAAGTTGCATTGTGTCAATTGACTCAATATAAGCGGTGCATTTTCCGCGCGCTAGTGCGGTATTTGCAACATCGCCCATGGTTTAACCAGCGCCTTTCTACTCTTTCGAGGGCCTCTTTGATTTTATTTTCCTCATTTCCTTGATACGGTGCCCTGATTAAGTCACTTTATTCTTAAAATGCAATAAGTATTACACGAAAATTCGATAATTTCCATCAATATCCGTGTCACAATTTGTAACGAGATTGTGTCTTTTTTTTTAAATCAGGCTTTTAATGCCATTCTAACTAAAGGACCTCTTAATACATGATAATTGATCACGCTGCATCAATTCAGGTATAAATGTCAACTAACGCTGTAAATTAATAACCGATCTTTACACTATTATGAATCGTCTAAATGACGTTTCGTTGCCAGACATCATTTGTTATTTCAAAGAAATTATGTAGAGTATTTTGGAGTCTTTTGTCAATTAGTATCAATCTCAATACATATCTGAAGATCTGTTATTAATTTCAGGCGTAAGTAAGGAACCCGGGGAAACTCTAGTCGTTGTAACACCTAATAACAACGGAGGGTTATGTAACGTAGATAAGAACAATAGTTACGAGTATTATCAGGCAGGTATTTTTTTTATAAAAAAAACTGAAATAAATGACGAAGTAATTTGTAACTACAATATAAATAGTGAGAAAGAAATATAATTTAGTTAAACAATGTTAAATGACTAACACAGCAATGCAAATATAGCAGTGAATAGGCGTAGTAATAACTCAATTTGCTCCACTAACAGTGCGGTCCGGTTCATTGGTTGACAAAGGTTTAGAGCGAGCAATCTGCTGTGTGACAACGCTTTACTGAGTTGGATACATACAAATTTACTTTAGCACTGTATTTCCTATTTAATTCAACTATGATGTGATAATTTTGCACAGTGCTTCTTTGTAAAATAGATCAGAAAGAAAGACCACGTAAGAAAATTGTTTTACGTAACATATGGCTTTTCTGCAGAATGTTTCATTTGAAAAATCGATTTAGCACGATGATTATTGAAGTGAAAACCACTTTAGAGGCGCTGTGCACTTTTTTTGGGATGGGTAAAAAATGGTAAACTCGCGTCAGAACACATTGAACAAAGTGCGTCTATTAATAAAAAGTGACGATTTTTTTGGAATGGTTAAAAAATGTTAAACTCGCGACAGGACACGTGACCTGATCGAAAATTCGTAAAATTCGTTCAAAAATGCACAACGTTAATGTTCAAGTTTTTACGTCTGTCGGCACAACGTTCTTCACAATTATTATTGTGTAATATAATTTTAAAGTCTACCCGCAGGATATCTAAAAAAAAATATACACAAATCAATGTAAAAACCAAACCAACCATTTTCGAGTACCTATTATCGCAAAATTAGAATTATAAAAACCATTCAAAAAGCAATCGCCATCGTATATCATTCTTTTGTCCATAGACAATGCACCGTCCATCACTGCTCTCAAAGGTTATAATAGTCATGTAAATTTTATTGAGCCATAATAATTTAGGTACAGTCAGCCTTAGTTAAAATATTGAAAATTATTTTTTAGTTTCCAGTTACCTGCATACCATTTAATGAGCATACAGATCCCCTGATGATAAGTAGTCAATGCAATCCATGACATCATTTGTATGTACATGTAACTCCAAATATAGAAGTTTCGTACCCGAATCGGTGGAAGCTTTATAATATGGAGAATCTAGGATATTGGTTGAAAACTGCTAAAACTAAGTCGGGATTGAGAACTAACGTTATTCAAACATACAGAATCCTTCTCCATTCAACTAAGTAGGATATTCCAACCACAAACATTAACAAACTTTAATTTCTGCCCAATAAGATACGATCGTCTCTCAACGATCTATATGAAAGTACGATATGCATATCTGTTTTACCTCTGAAAATCCCATGACACCATAAGGGTAAAAACGATCGTAAATAAAGATGATTGACCCATTTCGGTAAGAGGACCCTAATTTAGACCCTACCCAGTATCACATAATGATTATGAAAATAGAGTTCTATATTTTTAATTTTTTTATAGGAAAGAAAAAGTAATTAAGTAAGCCTGAATTTATATAACAGAGGAAGTAAACGAGGAAAGCTTAATTATGGTCACGGCAGCCTTTATAATTACTTCATAATTTATAATAAGCGGCCACAAAAATTAGAATAGTTTCTTTACCAAAGTGTACCATAGTTTTTTTCCTTAACAAAAAATATTACCTTGGCGTCTTCTCTTTCTAGTACATTGTCGTGTAGTAAATTATATTTTCTACGTAAAAATATAATTTTTCTGTCTCCCACTCGATCGGTTTGAACTTGGCAATAATACCAGTAATACATACATTTGTCACTGTCTGAACAAAATGCTAAAATCACCAGATAAAAATAAACTACTTTGTAGTTCTGTACTAACTAATAACTAGTCCGAAATACCACAAATCATTAATATTTTTTTCAATAATATTTTCTTATAACTTCCTAGAATTAATTGTGAAACTAACCAACAATATCCAACCAACTATTATGCAACTAAGAAAGAGAGAACGGGTAGTCAATTTTATTTATTCATATTACTTTAGAATCTAGAAGGTCTGATCCCGGATATTCGATACCTTAAAGGGTCCATTAGTTTATTGGAGATTCATTCTTGTACCTTTGATCTCTGGTCATTTGAAGACGAAGTAGTAACTACAATACGAGCACACACTTAAGTACATTAAATCGTTGAATCGTTTGAATTTGACACGTAACGGAATGTATGTCATGTTTATCTATGTGTGCAGGGCAAAATACTCAAAGATATGGAAGTGTGCGTACGGAAGTATTAAAAAAAATTATAGTCGAATTTCAACAACTTGTCATTCTCTCTTAAATTAATTACTTGTAAAATAAGTCACAATAAAAGTAATATCATGACTTGATTGTCAAATTATTTCATTTCATATCATTGTGGCTTACGTTCCTAATTTGAAATATTGGAATGTTTCAGAAATGCGGTTCTCTCTGGATCGTGACGTTTATGAAATGAACATTGTATTAAATAGTAATAAGATAAATTAAAATCGGATGCTGAAATTATTGATTCAATTCAATACTAAAACTTTTAAAGTTCGCATAGGAAGGTACTTGACGTCACCTTTATTGCATCACCAAAATTTTCTCATATTATTTTACGTATGTTTCAGTGTAGGTGGTAAAAAAAAATTGTACACCATTTACTCAGAGTTCAGACCTGTGTATTAAGAAATGCATTCAACTAATTATCATAACTATACATCTACATAAACAATGTTGAAATCTCGAAGTCAAAAAATCTTCTAATATAAACAATCCTAAAAATAGTCAGCAATGACCAGAAATTTATCACAGTGCTGTTAATTTGACATAATAATATCACACGTGGTAATTCGTCAAATATTTTTTAAATTATTTGAATGTTAATTGGATACGACGGATACTTCTTGATTCAATCATTCGATTTAAAATCGCGTTATTTTGGTCTGAAATCTATAGATGCAATTTGGCAATAAAATCGAATACATATGCCGTAACGGCAAACGACGTGACGTCATGCCTTCATACCTTTTTATGGCATGCCGATTCCTACCTTACGACTGCTTTGTAAAGTCCATTTTTTTACATTTGTCCAATTTGGTAAACAATCTTAACATGCCTTTTTATTTGAGATTTAAAAAGAACACAGTCATAAAATTATAAAGAATCAAAAACAAATCATCATATAACGCTCAAGCAGATTTCTAGTAATTATAATTAAATTTTTTAAAACAATTTAAAAAAGCAACAAACGTTTTTAATAAAAAGTATTGCCAAGATTGTTTATCGAATACCATAATATTTGTAAATCTTATAAACTATGATAAGGATAAGAACAAAATATCAGAAGAACAAATCACAGCCAAGCACATCGTTAATCAAAAGGAAAACTCGATAAATGAAGCAATAATTGTCACGATTGGATTCCAAATTGGCGCAATAATTTCCAATACAGCGTTTTAGAAACCAGAAAATAATTGGAATGTGTTTCCAATGCCATTCCTGTATTCATTACAACACATAATTATAAATTTAGCGCTAAAAGTCCGTATATTAGGCTGTGTACTAATATACGTTTACCCTACATCGTAAATGTTTTATTGGGGTCCGTTTATGGTCCGGAGGAGAGAAAGATCTTTATTTGTGTTATTTTTATTTGTATTTACATTGTTTCTATTGAGCATAAAGCTTATGCGTAACGGCATATGGAAGAAAATGATATCAGAAGACACAAATACAATAAAAACTTTCTTCATTGAATACTAAATTGTTTTGGTGTACAATAAAGAAAATTTGTATTTTTTGTAAATGTTTCACAATAATGCAAATATATCCTGACCTGAGTGGCGCAGTGGTTAAGACTCCGGTGCGCTTAGCGGAGGGTCCTGGGTTCGATTCCCAGCAGAGCAGAGATTTGAATGATGAGTTTAAATTTCTGTTTCTGGTCTGGGTGTGTGTGTTATTGTCTTGTATGTGTCCCATTGTATGACACCCATGACACAGGGAATCCTAGTGTGGGGCTATGAGTGTGAAGCGTTGAAAAATGAAAAATGAATTTTCATTTTCGTGTGAAGCGTTATTTATTTATTATTATTTATATTAAGTATCCGTGTACATCAGGCGGCCTGATCAAAAAATTTGTGATCAATCTATTTATCTTTCTTTACCTTTTAAACATTAAATAAGCGTTAGGATTAGGATTGATTCATTATCGGAAGGGCAGCGGCCGGTAGTGACGTCACTTCCGGCCGCTGCCATTCTGGCGTGAACCGAACCTTATGGGTTCTCGCAATGGGGATGTTTCCACGATTCATAATAATTAATTTCACAATAAAATAAAGATAGCGCGTCTGCTACAAATCTTGTAAGTTTTTTATTCTTATAGAAGTACCATTACCACTAAACTTTGAGAAAATTGACTCGAAGATTGCAAGGGTTGACTGTACCTTTGCAAACAATAGGCAATTTATTTTTTGCGATTTGAGATGTAGTAAATTTAGATTCCGATAAAAAATGTCTGGTTTTCAATTCCCAGACTTAGGGCTCTTGTGCACGGAAAATAAAGATCATTCTATAAAAAATAAAAAATATATGTAGGTAGGGGAGGGGTACTAAATAAAAGATTTCGTCTTCAAAATTAATTTTATTCTTTCAGAGCACCAGAGCATCATTACAATCCGCCATTTTTTTAGAGCGAGAGTGAGAGCTATATTCTCCTCCCTTCCACAAATACTACGTTCCAAATACGATTAAAGGAAAACATAGACTACAGATTATTAAAAAAAATTGAAGTCATATTTTTCTATTTTATTTTACATCCCAATTATAATTATGACTAATGTCATGTTCTCATTATCTGTACGACACAACCGAATGATCAACCAACGTGGAAAATTTTAAACAGAGCTTTTAGTAAGTATGAAGATGTCCTAACTGACTCTAAACACTGACATGCGACAAATGTACGCAACGACGTTCTTGTACGACAAACCTGATGCAAGCGACCGATTTTGCCGTCGAAAGACTTGACAATTCAAACAAAGGGTCATGTCAGTAACCCATTAACGACCCAAAGGGTCAGGCCTCCTCTCAAAATGAGAGGGATGTAGGCCTTAAACCACAACGCTGGCGTACTGCGGGTTGGTGGACTAAACATTTTTGCTACCAGCAATCCATCAATATATTGACATTGTAGAGAAGCGGAGATTGCTAAACCTACGTAGTTGATTGCTATCCACATGAGTGAGCACAGACTAACTTTTTCCAGACAAAAGGCAATTAGCGGTCAAAACTCGTATTCACGTTTCTATTGTATTTTATTCTTCCCTTATCATTTCATGTTATTGTATTCTGCTCACTATCCCTTTGTTTTCTTTTTTTCCTTTTTGGTTGCTGCTACTAATTCCTTTTTTTTTTCTTCTTTTTTTAACCTTTTTTTTTGTATTCGTGTATATAATATGTCTGTTACCTTATGTTGCATTGTTGGTTTTCTTCGCTTCTTCAGCGATCAGCACGCCTATTGCGTGCTACCTGCTATGTGATTTTACGTCATTCTTGTTTGTGTGTGTAATAAAGAATATTGTATTACGAGTATATTATATTTTAAATTTCCAATATTATGTTGTATTCAAATAAAAATAAAATACCTGCCGTGTACATGTACAACAACCTTATTTTCCAACTTCATATGTTCAGTAATACATTGTCAACGTGTAAATTTTTCTACACTCGCAACGAGGGGAGGAAATAACATTTAGCATACATTTTATATCGAGATGATCGAAGACTGAAATTCTTACAAGATTCTTACTCGAGATCATTTGAATATATATGAAGCGTTTGTGGAATATTCTATTTTAAAATATTTTCTCTGACATTTTCATTACCTTTTGCGCTTCATAAAACATATTTTTCTGCGGTTTCTTTTCGAATTGGTGTTTTCTTTGTATATTTCTTCAACGCCTACTAATTTGAATTTTTCAAATTTAAATTGTGATTCTGAAAGGTCAGAAGCGTTTGTAAATCGAAGCCTTATTTATTGTGTATTGCTATTTCACGATTAGGTTGGCAGTAAGGTCAGGTCACAAACGGCTCTCTCATCTAAAAATATCACCTAACTAAATAAGACCGCATTGTTGTATGCTATATTATTTTTTGTTAAACTTCTGTTTTTATCTCCTTCTTTGTATGTTTAGTGTACAATAAAGAGTTATTGTAGTGTATTATATTGTAGGTATTGTAAAACTTGTATCAAAAGCATAGCATGTTCGATTTCACATCAACACGTAAAGGTGCATTGAAATACTGATTTGCATTTTGCCTCGCGTGATGTAATGGCGATGGTAGATAACATTAAGCAGACAATGTGTTTCGTACTCGCTAATGTTGGGGAGTGATATGGAGAATTTATTTCAGGATTAGCTATTAGTGGAGAGTCATGGAAGAACCAAGAACCAACCAACTTAGCGCTCGAAGTTTAAAAATTTATGTGGCAATGGGCTGGCCACATCGTTCGAAGGACGGACCACCGAAAGATCCTCGAATGGCAACCACGTCTATTCAAGAGAAGCACAGGCGGCTCTCCGATCAATTAGATTGACGACCTGAAGAAGACAACGAGAAACCGTTGGATTCAAGGGCCCAAATGAAAAATTAAATTTGGTACTCTTGTTTGGAAACCGTAATAGACCAACGTAATATTTTATTAAAAATTGTGCAGTCCTGAAAATATTACATACATACATACGTGTCGAATTGATAACCTCCTTTTTTGAAGTCGGTAAAAATATTATCGTGAATACAACAAGTAAATATAATAAATATTTTTTACAGTCAGGTCTTCCACAGTTATATATACACATCCAAAGGCTACTGTCATGTACCTTGCACATACAGTTCAAATAACTTTGCGTGACGAGGCTACGGTAAACATTTAGATAGAATAGCTTTTCTACTCGCTATATCAGGGTGTGTTCATGGTAGTCACTTTGTTGAATGTATTGTTGTCGTACTTGGATGAAATCTGATTCATCAGAACTAGTCATAGCGGCGATAGCCTAGTAGTTAAGAATTTAGCCTCTTACTCAAGGGGCCCGGGTTCAATCCATGTGGCACGCACCAGTGACTTTCTTCAAAAGTTATTTGCAATTTATAAAATTAAATATCAGCTGATGAAACTGTGAAGGAAAACATCGTGAGGAGACTGACATGCATGAGAGTTGACCAAAATGTTCTCAAAGGCATGTAAAGTTAACCAACCCGCATTAGGCCAGCGCGGAGGGCTAAGACCTACATCCTTCTCACTGTGATAGGAGACCCGACCCTGTAGGGGGTCACGAAATGGGTTACGGACATTTGTTATACGACTATCTCAACTATAATGGGTACTAGTTACGTCATAGGTATAATTTAGCATCTCATAAGATGAAGGCTTTATGCAAGATCGTATCGATTGGGGTTATTTTTAGAATTGAAGCCAATGCGGCGGCGCTTTGAATTTTCGACGAAACTGATTAAAGAACTTTCAAAGATGCAATAGTGGGTAGGTATATGAATTGACATTGATAAGAGGAAGTTTATTGCGCGTCAGGGCTGAATGATAGAGATAGTGCTCTACTCTCAACATAAGAAAATCAACAAATTTTTCCGAGTTATTTATAAACTAGACTTTACCCGCGGCTTCGTTCGCGTGTAGTTTAAGACTTAGTCCAGAGAGGCTGGATTGTCATATAAGATAGAAGTATCTTATATGTCAATCCTGGTTTCTACAGGTGAGTAAAAAGGTAAAATATAGCTCGTTTTCTTTTTCGCGATTATTTAATTTTATTCTAATTTTACCTGCTTCCATTCAAATTAAGTTGAAAACTTATATGACTGGAGGTAAATTCTATACTTTTAGAAAACTCTCTTCCTACAAAAATTATACGACGAATAACTACGTTTTTACTTTTTTAGCAAACGTGGGCGAGCCACAAATTGACTTTCCATTTTTTCTTGTTCGAAATTCAAAGTTTCCAACGGTTGCACGTTCGATACGTTGAGCGGGAATTAAGCGCCCACATTAAGCTGTTATTGATTGACAGTTCGTTCCATTTTTAAATCTTCAGTAAAAAAATTCCACACGTGAAGTAAAAATTTTGTACCTAGTCCTTTTTAGCTTATGCGCCCACAAAGGAATATAAAACTTAGTTGAAGTTTAAACAAGTTACAATAAGTACCTAGGAATTGAAGTAATCTAATATAATTAGAATTCTAGGTGTTGAAAACAAGACAATTTATTTTTGGCGGGATATCTTATTACGCCTGCCTAGGTCTGCGTATAAAAATTATAGGAAATCAGGGCCAGCCTAAAATAAAAATTAAATATAACTACGCGCCGAAATTTTATTCAAATTGTTTTTTACGTCTGTATAATATTTATGGTACAATTCACCCCAGACTATAAATAGAAAAATGTCTACAAAAGACTTCCGTTATCTAAAAGACACGCGTCGAAGAAAATACATGACACACCTAAATAATAAAATGTTAATTTGACACGTGTATCTTTACGTCGTTGATTTAGGTATACAACTAAGTAATTGAAGTATTTTTTTGTTTTTCATTTATAGTTTTTGGGGATAGAGCCATAGTAGTAGAGCCATAGAGATATCTTCATTTAAATATCGATACGGATGTCCTTTAGAATACTGGAAAATAATACTAATTGCCATCTCAACCCTAAAGAACTTTAATTGTTTAGCTCTCTCACTTAGCCGCCTTCAAGAAACGCACTAATTACTTGTCCGCGCAGCTGCTTGCTAGTGCATAATGGCGAATGGTTAAATCATTTGGTTTGAGATTCATAATTTTCTATAATGTTAAATTTAATACTTTTTTGTTACGAATGGCACCACGCACTTTTGCGTATCGCCAATTGTAAAGTTAGGGAAACGAAACGGTTAATTGACGATAACTTATTATTTTTCGAAATTCAAAGTTTCCAACGGTTGCACGTTCGATATGTACGTTGGCGGGTGCCCAATTTAAGCTGTTATTGATTGACAGTTCGTTCGATTTTTAATTCTTTCCATAAATTTTCCACATTAACACGTGAAGTAAAACTTATGACTTAGTCCTTTTTAGCATATTGTGCCCACAGACAACTATTAATTTTGACTAAATGACTGGCGTACGTGACCTCGAGTGAACTCAGTGGCTAATGACATACGCTTCCGAGTTTCAGAGGGCACGTTTTAGCTGTCATAAATAAACGGTGATAATCTTGTAGAACTCGGTCTCTTCGGTGGAATCTCAGTGGCACACACCAATGAGTTATACAAGTTACATGATTTTAAGAAATCGATGTTCTGAAATTCATATGCCATGAAGACTGCCTACAATGAGCCAGCTAAGTCTACCACGAACCACGACTGAGCGACTCTATTCACTTCATTCACAAAGTGGATCATTAGTTTTGGAGAAAAGAAGCCAGTGACGTTAGTCTATGTTTGCAATAAGTGACTTTAATACTTGCTTCGTAATATTAATGGACTTAGGATGACTTGAATTCACCAAAATAGAATTTCGATTTTTTATCAATACAAATTTTCTTTAGACTAACGATATCGAAATACGAGAAAAATCACAATCGAAGCACAAGACATAAAAACATGCAGGACGACGGATTAACAGGATGGCGGTATGGTATCTTGCCAGGAAATAGCCTTCTTTAGCACCCTTCAATGTTCTTTAATATAAAAAACCTTACAAACTGTGATCTGACACAGGTCAGGTACTAATTCTTATTATTAGATATGTTAGGGAATACATGCTATTAGTAGAGGGATAGAATAATTGCTATACTTTCTCCACTACCAAGGAATTTTAAAATCTTATTTTAGTTAGTATCGAAAAGATTGCTTCAAACTTTTCGAAAGTGTTTTTTTATATTACTCACAAGAAACATTAATAAAAAACTTTTAAAACAAATTGCTGTGAAAAATTGTAGCTTTCAGAACGAATTATACCCTTTTCAGCGAGTTTTAAATCTCGTTTTGAATCCATCGGGCTGGTCCACCTGGTCGGAGGGCGGCCTGTGCTCTTTTTGCCTAGACGTGGTCGCCATTTGATGACCTTTCATTGTCAATACTGTGAACGATAACGATGTGGCCATCTCTTTGCTACTTTAATTTGCAACCTTGAGTACCTGTTAATTACTTTTGATAAAACGCACATAGCTCGGTAAGCTATTTATTATACAGGAATTTGGACCTTTCGATTAAGATATCTACTAATTCTGAGCCATTACTTATCTCAGGAATCTTCGGGACATCATCTGTCCTATTTGAAATGGTCCTCTTCGAGCAAGGAATCGAATTCTGCCACTGGGCTATAATCTCGATATAATATATTACATTTATACCTATTAGTTACTACCGTACCATCTGCGTCTTTCAAATAAACTATCTGCATAAATTTCAGTTTTGTAAATCTCAGCACATTTTACCAGTAACACGTTCGTGAAAAGGCTTACTAGTCGAGTAGGGTCCCGTCAAAATCCTCTGTGTACGGAATCCTAAAAAGCGATTGTGTCAATGACCTGTCAGTTCGGCTAGTGACAGTCATTGACAGTTTGATCTAATGCCAGCTCTACATTAGTGCCGCGAAATTATGCCATGAGTTTACACCGTGAATTCATTTGCGGCGACTCTCCAATCGGAAAACTAGAATGAGCACGCGCGAACCCCTCGAAAATTATCAACGCTTACCTTTCACGCCTGTTCACGGGGCTTGGCACAAGTGTAGAGCTAACTTAGGAAAAAATATTTTTAAGCTTTAGGCACTGGCCTAAAATATGTTAATTTTAATATCTTATTTCGATATAGCCCAGACAGACCCCATACGCATTAGACCCCAAAAATAATTTAGAAATTTGATTTCACTAGTTATTATGTAATGATTTTTGAATTTATTCTCAGTTAGTTACCAAATAAAAAACTGCGTGACCCCTATTAATTTTAATTTAACGGTGTTCCTTTTATATTGCAAAAAATTTAACTTTTCAATTCAATACCTTTTCTTGCGTTTTTCCACTTTTCTGTTCTTCCTTTTCCGATTGTGGAAACGGAGGGAAATATAATTCAAAATTTAATTAGAGTACATAAATACTAGTAAACAACCCAACAACATGTTATTACTACAAGATGCGAAAGCGGCGCGCAATTTATAAGATGTTGTTCTTGTAAAATTAATGTTCATAGATACTCGTAACTACCAACGGTGGCAAGAAACCTATTTGAATTTTGAAGACAAAATATTTTGTTTGCGCCGAAGATAACACTTGGGAACGATGTAAGTATTCCCCGTAATAAACAATAATGTGGATTTTAATATCCGATCCTCGGATTTACATTAAAATAGTTAATTGTTTGGTTGACAAGACACTCTTTAAAAATTTCTTGGAAATAATAGACGTTGCCTAGCAACCAAACATCAAAATCCAATGATCGATTCAAAGACTGACTATTACTGAAATTAGCTGATTGAGGAGATGTGCTACGCCACATTAGTCAATAAAATGATTGAAGTACATTACACAAAAATAAGTCTATGGCGAAGACCAATAAGGACCGACGGCTTAACGAGCCCTCAGTGATAGTAAATATAAAGCCTCAAAAAGGAAAGGTGCATGATAACGTCTCTCATGCAGTCGTCGCTATCACCAGACACACAGGCTCTTGCACTTACTACTCGGATGTCAGTGAGGACGCCATCGCAAACTTCATAAAACAGGCCATAGAGGCAAACACAGCTGCCATTGAGGATTACAACCTGGCTACTGCAATCAGCCACAGAAACGCGACAGTCATTGCAGAAACCCTAAAGGAACGCCCGGGACGATCCAAGGAGACACCGGGCCAAAATTGACAAAGAACTTTTTCTGGACCAAAAATATTACTAGTAACGTGATGCAAAAAAAGGCACGGACCTAGAGTCTGTGGATAGCAATTAAAGATTTTAAAAAAAAAACGAGCCCTCCGAAGCACGGAAGCGCGCATTTAATTCACCACTAGCGGTAACCCATCCTTACTCTTGAAAACAATCTCAATTTTCGGTCGCTTGCGATCTACTCAAGCAGCGAGGGTACGCGGGCTTCATGTTTATATATCAGTAACCCATTAATGACCCATCACAGGGTCGGGTCTCCTCTCACAATGAGAGGGATGAAGGCCACCGTCCACCACGCTGGCCTACTGCGGGTTGGTGGACTTCACACGCCTTTGAGAACATTTTTTGTGAACTCTCAGGCATGCAGGTTTCCTCACGATGTTTTCCTTCACCGTAACAGCAGGTGATATTTTATTTCATAAATCGCACATAACTTTTATTACAAAGTCATTGGTGCGTGCCACTGGGATTCGAACCCGGACCCCTCGATTCGAGGTCGAATTCTAAGCCACTGGGCTATCACCGCTGCAGTATCATGTTTATACTACCCTAAAATTCCGGGAGTAAACAACTCTTAAGATCATTAATTGGAGCGCCCCAGGAAGCGGGGTGATGCGGTCGTTATTGGCTCCATTTGAGATGTCAGCGCGAATTGTTGGGAACCTGGATTCATTTCCCCAAGGATTTAATTACATACTTGATTACTTTTATTGCGAGATTTACTGTTTAATCTTCAATCTGTTTAATCTCCAATCATTGAATTTGTTGTTTGTGTGTGCTGCTGGTTTTAACAGCCTCATTTCCGTCATTCTAAAGAGACATGATCGTCAAGATTCAAGATTGTTTTTTCGTCTTTTCTCGGCTGGATAACTAAGTCTGATAACTCTCACAATGAGAAGGATGTAGGCCTTAGCCCACCACGCTGGCCTAGTGCGGGTTGGTGGCCTTCACATGCCTTTGAGAACATTTTTTTCTGAACTCTCAGGCATGCAGGTTTCCTCACGATGTTTTCCTTCACCGTAACAGCAGGTGATATTTAATTTTATAAAGCGCACATAACTTTTTTTTACAAAGTCATTGGTGCATACCACTGGGATTCGAACTCGTACCCCTCGATTCGAGGTCGAATTCTAAACCACTGGGCTATCGCCGCTTATAACAATATAAAACAATATTTAATTTACTGGAATCCGACCATAATGTTCATTAATTTGAGCTGGAAGGAAGGAAGCGGAGTGATGCGGTCGTTAATGGCTCCATTTGGTACGTCTGGATTTTATTTCCCGCAGGGATTTTATGAAATAGTAAGGGTTATATTTTTCACTTAGGAAATCAAAATTTAGCTCTAACCCTAGATTGGTTTTTCACTTACGACAGTACAAAAGTGTAAATTAAATTTGAGTCGATGCAATCGCATTTATGAAGTTTATGGACCAAAAAATCTAAAATATGTAAAGGTGTCGTGAAAATAAAACCTCTGAACCTGACCAGCCATTAATTAACTAGCTTAGAATGAGAAGGGTATATCTTCCACGTTGGCCTATTGCGGATTGATGAAAGTCACATGCATTGAGGAGAAAATGATAGGTGAACACTGGTGAACATAGACTACAGATTTTCGCACGATGTTTTCCTACACCTTTACAGGACGTCATTAACCACTTCGCTATCCCGTGAGTCACATGTGACTCATAACCATTGTTTAACTATTTTGTCTATTTAATGGACAGGGAAAGTGTTAATTTAATAAAACGCACTCTACAAATATTTGTAGAACCGTCTCAATTACGAATGATAAAAGTGCCTCAAGCAATCGCAGACCGCATCCCGGTTTGTCTTTGACACCCCTCACCCAAATATATCGGATTAAATCTCATTGAAGGAAACCTTTTAAGATCTGATATGATAGAGGTAGCCCACGAAGGCCCGAACCTACCCGTCCCGAAGATATTCTCCTAAGTAGTTGGAATTCTTGAGGTTCCTAATCAAATATTTAAACCTCCTTTGTATTTGAAGTTATCTTTCGGTGCCGTGAGCTACACTATCGTCAAAGTATTCATACCGTGCTCTGAGCATGAACAATTAAAGTAGTCGTATAGTTAACGTATGTCTTTAGTATGAGAAGATGTCAGACTGACTTATGGCATACTAATGACTGACGGTGACCGTAGAATGAATACTTTAACGATATTGTTTATGCTCATTATTAGTACCTATGTCAAGTGTCAGTTTATCCGACATCTTCCCATACTAATGGCACACGTTAACTATGCGAATACCTTGATGATAGTTTTAATGCTCGGGGCACAGTAGTAAAAATATAGTCTTGTGCCTTGAATATGAATTTACGCATTGTAATCGTTTCAAGCTGCTAACACTAAAGGAACATAATAATATCAAAACAGATTGACATATGACGTACTAATCACTGGCGTTTGCGGTACGAATAATTTGACGATAGTGTTCATGGTAACGGCACAGGATTCTAAAATAAAATACGTATATACTAATAAGCAAGGTCACTTGGCACATTAGTGGCGACTCTTAATGTTACCTGCGAGCCGATGCTGTAAAAAGCCACAAACACATCTGTAATTAATGTTGCAAAAAGCCACATATTTATGTAGCTAATCAATATAACAATGGAAATATAAATATAACAACACTTTGCTAAACGTGACTCCGCTAATAAACGACTTCAAAAACAGTGTAAATGAATCAGAAGGGGTGAAGGTTTGTTTTCCAAAGTAACGTGGAAAAACATGTTATTTTCCTGTTCGAGTTTGAAAGCTTCCAAATAAGCGTAAAACGGCATCGTCATCATCAGCAAAGCCTCTGTATGACTTAAAAAGCTCTTTCTTTCGACAGGGTAGGAAATACACTCACCCTACCCTTTGTCCCTGAAGACAAGAAAAGGACGTACCTAATATATTGTATCTGGCGTTCTTTGCGGAAATCCATTGTTATTTAAGTTGTATTTATATTTCTTTGCAACAATCCGCACACGTGGAACTTGTTTTGGTATGGACCCACCACTCTCCCTTATCTCTCTGAGTAGTTATATACCATCACAATTTACTCCAATAGTACACGACCCGTGTTTCGCCCAGAAACGGAGCATCATCAGGCGATATGGACTCTACAACGGTTGGTTGTTGGTGCTCAACAAGAAACTAAGAAAAGGACAGCCATTTTGTAAAATAAGCGCGATGGTAAGCGGTCACGGTCGCCTTTTAACAAGAGTTACACTAGGAAAGTCACCAGTGCGTTTCTGGCTGTGGAGGAAAGCTGTTCAAGACCCTTTTATAGCCCACTATTGGGTACGGGTCTCTCCCCACAAGAGGGGAAAGCCCGGAGCATACTCCACCACGCTGCTCCATGCTGATTGGTGGAGAAACGGGCTAGTGCCTAACCCGTGTTGGAAGTTTTCAAACCGGCGTTAGGCCCTCCGACAAGGCTTACCGGGCCCTCCGAAGCACAGTGCGCATTAATTCGCAAATAGCGCTCACACATCCAGTTGCTGACCGCCCTTGATCTACTCAAGCAGCGGGGCTATGCGCTCTTCTTACGCCCTTCAAAATTAATTGAGCGTCGTAAACTAAAGCCTATATCCTCCTGGTGCTGAGAGGAGATCCTGCTTTGTTGAAGTTTCAAATGGAAATAAGTTTCAGAGAAATACAACATGGCTGAAGCATAAGCTACTTATTTTTTAGAATTCCGTCACACGAAACAAATTCTCAAATGTTTACTTACGCGAGCGAGTGATAAATATCTGTTTACTTCTTACGACAAACAGATCACGTTTATTAAATAAACCGATCGTAAAAATCCATTTACATTTTGTTCCATGATAAATAGGGGGATACATCAACGTGTTTTGACGTATTTATGGAAGCTGTTCTTTGACAGATGGAAGTATCTAAATCGTTGGGGTTCATTTAAAAATTGGTTTTGAAAATAAACGCTCTTATTTTATTTAAATACTATTTTAGTGGATTCCGACACACGTCAAAAGACGGCGTAAAGGTTATCCTGAATCACGCTATCGAAGTTTTTTACTCGGCTATTTTTGGCTCGGGTTTTTTCAATTATTTCCCATTAAGTTGAACGTGGGGGTTCAATAGGTGGTGGTGGTGTTCAATTACATTCTAATTTATTCTCGTCTAAAAATTCTTCTGTCGTAAAATATTCAATTTCAAATGGAATTTACTAAAAAAAGTTCGAACCACGGAACACGATCTATTCAAATACAAATGACTTCTATGTTTGCTAGAAGTGCCTTAGAATTTTGCTGATCGGTGAGTGAGTGAGTGACATAATTAAGAAACTTTGACTAGTTATAATTCTTAAACTACTGGCTCAATTGAATGAAATTTGAAATATACCATGTTTATACAATACCTGCCTGGCTACTAAAAATTCAGGCTCTTAGTTTTATCCACAATTGAGTTATAGGGGGTTGCTTCGAGAAAAAGATGGTTCAGCCGTGCCGCTTTTTTGCTCGACTTGGCCGTGCCCCCAGATATGAAACAAAACTTCCGTTCTGAAATTGAAGTTTGATGTAGGTTGCAATACCTCAATATAAGGTTCCCTACATGTACTCATTTACAATTTAAAAAGCAGAAAAAATCCTTAAAAACTCGCTTCCATCCTTTAGCTATTCCATCCCAACAATTATCCGCAGTTCTAATTATTATCGAAAAGGGGACCTCTCTTAGATAAGGACCTTCGTCCCTTCCATATTCCAAAGGATCGGTGTTAGTTTGCTTTTGAAATCCGTTTATAATTGGGATTAATCTGGAATTATTTTTTTCTAGGAGTCGAGCTTAAGTGGAAATACTCGTTGATGACGCTTGCTTTGTCAGAAGTTAATGAGTTCCTCAATAAATTGTATGAATTTATAATGTGGAATTAATAAAAATGTGGAATTAATTCTGATAACTCTATTAGATATTGCACGTTCAAAATATGACAATCTTTTATTTTTATAACTTTAAATAATTGTTTCGATTATTTGATTCGATTGTGCCAAATTTAATTTATTTAAAAATATTACATTTCGTACATTCTCCTTCATTTATCATTTTCATCAAGAAAACACGCCACGCACACTACCATAAGTTTGGGTAGTTTGACATTCACACTTTTGCACACAAAGACAAACATGACGTGTACGTACAGTCCGTTACGTGTCAATTTCAAATTTCAATAAATGATAGTCATCTCGACTACTTGGCGATCTTTTGTATCTCAATAAATATTCTTCATCCTTATCTTTTTCCTTCATAATAATGAACATCGTGTTGTTTTGGAATATAACCTCTCACCTCTGTTTATTTCAACGCGGCTTCAAAAAAGAGCAAAGAAAGTTCTCTTTTGATAAGTTGGTAAACTTATTTTACCCGAGATGTCGATATTAAGGTAATAACTTTTCCATCTTAGCGTTCTATGATGTCTCTTAGTGATTTTAGGGTTCCGGGCACAAAACACTGTCATAAAAGTCCGTCATACATATGTTCATCTAATGTCTGTCAATCGGTACAGGTTAATTGTCATTAACCCATTAATGACCCACTAGAGGGTCGGCTCTCCTCTCACAATGAGAGAGATGTAGGCCTTAGTCCACCACGCTGGCCTAGTGCGGTTTGGTGGACTTCACATGCCTTTGAGAACTTTTTTTTTTCTGAATTCTCAGGCATGCAGGTTTCCTCACGATGTTTTCCTTCACCGTAACAGCAGGTGATATTTAATTTTTATAAAGCGCACATAACTTTTTTTTTTACAAAGCCATTGGTCGTGCCACTGGGATTCGAACCCGACCCCTCGATTCGAGGTCGAATTCTAAGCCACTGGGCTATCATCGCAGGTTAATAAAGCTGGTAAAAACATATTAGGAAGATAATGAGGCTTAAAAATTGAAGGTAGATCCCACACAATAATTATGGTTTATGATATACTCTTCAAATGGTAACACGTTTATGGTGTACAATAATGATGATTTCTATTGTATTATACTATCTACTATAACCGCTTTAGCATAACATAAAACAAAATTAAAACTTAAAAAATAAATAAAAAATCATTTGGTATTTTACGGGTCATTCTTTTAGTAATCCATTAAACAAGACTTGAAGTTTCCATTAATTTACAGAATATTATTTTATAATAATGTGACTCTTTTTCAACAAAAAAATATCTAACAAATCGTAATATTAACTTGAACGCAGGGATTAGGCCCACTGGAGAAATCACATGGCGGCCGGAACAGTCACAATTTTGGATTGTTCATCACAGTACAAACCTAAACAACATAGGTAGTTGTAACTACACCTTTTTTATAAATAGAGCAAGCAAACAGACAGACGGGCCACCTGATGGTAAGTGGTCACCGTCGCCTACTGACACGTGCGACACCAGAAGAAGCCAGTGCTTTGAAGGCTTTGAAGGAGACTATATTTAATTTTTTTTACCTATTGCAAAGGTCTTTTTATTCGTACTGACTGGACTACAAGGAACCTTATCCGTGCAATACTTACTCGCACTTGGCTGAATTTTTTGTAACAAGCTTCGGTCCAAGTTTAGCAACATCAAATAAATCTGTTGTAAGAAATACGCAGATACTCGTACTACGTCGGTATCGAAGATAACTTTTATTTTAAAAGAAGATAACACTTAAAGTTACTGTTATTGGTTTTCGACTTAGAAAGTACTTATAACTTGAGGGAATCTTTAATTCTTTAATCTTGTAGGTGCAGATTCAGGAGTATTTTTGTGCGGTATAATTAGACATGTATAACTTTGTGACAGGTGCTATAATATGAGAACGGAAGATATCTCCTCAAGCGAACGCCACAAGTATTCAATACTAGCTGACCCAGCAGGCTTCGCTCTGCCAATGAATTTTTTTATTATTTTTTATTTTTATTTAATAGCCTATGTTACTCAGGCTGAATGTAGCTTTCCAATGGTGAAAGAATTTTTGAAATCGGCCCAGTAGTTTTTGAGTTTATTCGTTACAAACATACAAAAATACAAATGTCTCCTCTTTATAATATTAGTATAGATTGCATTGTGTCTTCTTTTCTTTCTTTCTTCTTTTGAACCCTGCTTAGTCCACTGTTGGACATGGGTCTCCATAATCGCCACCAATCCTCCCGTTCTGAGCCTTTCGAATATATCGGTTTGCCGCAGTCTTCTTCGGCTCATCAGTCCACCTAGCCAGAAGGCGGCTTGTACTTCTTTTGCAGGAACTTTCATCACTGATTATTTTTCGATCTTTAAACGATGTGGCCAGCCCATTGCCAATTCAGTTTGCTAGCTTTGAGAGATGTGTCGGCTATTAATGTTTGTCTACGGACTTCATTGTAAAGAATTCTGTCGCGTAGAGGACCAAGCATAGCCCTCTCCGAGTCTCCGTCGCCCCCTGTATCGTACACCAACAGTAATAGATATAAATATTTGCAATTTTTTTTAAATATTCGGATTACCTTCATACCAACAGTAAGACTCATTCCCTAAAAGGAATTTGCTTCCGATACCGATTCCCAAGGGCCCAATCAAACCGAATGTCCTTTAGGCGAGCAATTCACTTGATTAATTCATAGGTATTTGTCTCTTGAAGCTAAATAAGCCTAACGACTTCCTGTGATCAGGGTATTGTTTACATAAATAATGGATTAGGGATTAGGGATTTACATAATTAATGGATCTTTGGAGAATATCTTTTAGTAAATTTTTAGCAACTTTGCAATGTTTTTGGACGTTTGTTTGCAGCTTTTTTGTATCTTACCTCTGAATTTCTTTTCCCGTCTTAAACATAGTGTATATTGGTGGACTAATGGCAAATTAGTGTCGAATGTTCGCGCCAGTATACTATAAAAACTCTCAATTTATGTGCAGAAGAATGCACAAATTCTAATTCTTTTAAATAAAAAGCATTATAAATACATGAAATTGTATCAAAAACCGCATCTAAAGTATAAGTTTTGGTACTTTGACAAGCACACATTCAAATTCAGATTTCAATGAATTATAGTCGAATTTCGACATACGATCTCTAGTTAGTATAAATTGACGTCGTAAAATATAATACCACGTACTAAACTTAATAGTTACCTAATGTTAAAAATATTACAGTCAAAAATCCTACACAAACATCGGCAAATATTGGTAACGACGACCGTCTAAAATTTCGTCGTGTTCTATTAACTTCAAGTCAGCTGACACTTCCCGACGCGGGAAGCTGTCATCGCCAGGTTTGTGGGAAACGTGGAAATAGCTCGTCGATACGACCTTGAACAGGCCTATTTTTATATTTTAAAAGGGTGTCAAATGATCATGGTCTACAAATGGCAAAAATCATGGACACTTGTTAAAAAGAGTGCTGGGAGTTTTTTTCGTCCGCTTTTTCTCCTAGAATTGAACCTAGTACTCTGCGAATGGCCGTATCAATGACTACGCTCTCCGACATTATTTTCAAACACATTAAATATAAAATGAATGTTAACTGTCTATTCAATTCTCAAACTATATTCCAGATTACAACCATTTGTACTTGTAATTCCTTGCGTCATCTCAAATATAATGTAATAGTAATATTATTTTATTACTCAATTATTTCTAATAACCTAACTTCCTTATGACTTCCGACCCTTGCACGATATTGTATCCGGCGGGTCCTATAGCTTACAGCTAAGACAATACTATTGTACCAGTGTTGAAGTACAAACGGATATATAAGGAGCAAATTTCTGAATCAGTATATAATCAGGATAAGGAATTTGGATGAAAACCACGTATTTGATTGTTACATGCCTGGGAAATCGTAATTGAATGATCACCTTTTGAAATGACCTCTTAAGTAATCCACATTCTATATCACTGCATTAAATATACATTTAATATGTAAATAGGTGTTTTCCTATTTTGAGCAGATATATGTACTTTTTTGAGGCGTACATCTTTGTCCTCATGAGTAGCAAATAATAGCATACATCTTCAGATAAGATTACTTCACTATTTAAAGTTGGATGTGGTAGTCCATGGACTGCAGTGACTACTTAATAGTCGACCTGCATGCTTGTTTGATATTAAAAAGCAGAATTTAGCTCGGTCTTATTTCACTGCAATTGTTTAACTTTTGTGCCAGAGCCAATGCAATCTCTTTGCAAAATGAATTCACAACCAAAGTAGAGTTGACAACAGTTAAATTTTAATTTTTAGACGAAACGCATGACTTGGCAGCGAGCCCGTCTCATAATGAAAACTGTGAACGGAACAACGTCAAATTATGTGCGCAAACACACCTTTGTTTGAAATTTTTGGAAAACATTTTTTGTTGAAAAAGTTTTCGAGCCAACAAAATTAGTTGAGGCACGTTTTGTCAGTCATGTGTCGTAAAAAGATTTCTCAAAAATGATGTGGTTGTCCTGTGTTAGACCAGTAATCGCCTTACCGTCCGCCGACCAGGCGGACTGATGACCTGAAGAAGACAGCGGGACCGTTGGATTGGAAGGGCTCAGAGCCGGCCGGAGTAGCGTTGATTAGAGGAGGAGATTATCCAGAAGTGGACGATGAACGGCTGAAGTGATGATGATAAGACCATTTTATTTAATCGTCACATTAGTCAGTGATCAATTGCCTATTGACGGTCATTGCTGCCAAAAACACAAACAAATGCCCAAAAACCCAAATTGCCTGTATCCATTAATGAACCGTCGTCGGGTCTCCTCTCGCAATGAGAAGGATATAGGCTTTAGTCCACCACGCTGGTCTAATGCAGGTTGGTGGACTTCGCATGCCTTGCAAATTTTTTTGTGAACTCTTAGGCATGTAGGATTTTCTACGAGGCAAAGCCGCGGGCAAGATCAAGTATATCAATAAAGAAAATACCAAAAATAAGATTACATACTAGCAAATCCCCTCGATATAGCAATATCCGTTGCGTAAAACAAATTCTCTCAGGTAAGGGAGTAATCCTTTTGATCTTCAAATTAAATCTCAAATAGTTCGGATTCACTTCGGAAAGTTGTCGAGGAATTTAGTGTGATGAAATATTCTGAACGTCTTCACTGGTATACGAGTACCTACTCAGTTGTTTGGAATTTATCTGAAAATTTGTGTTTTTAATACCACCATTCCACCACTCCCGTTAAAGTGATATCCTTTCCTTCTTTCCCTCCTTTCAGCCCTTGATAGTCCACTGCTGGACATGGGGCTCCACTGAAACGAAGACCCGATCCTGCAGTTCATGGATCACAGACATAAAACAACCGTCCTTTTTTGGATGGGTCGTTTTTGGATGTGGAAAATCCGAATCATACTTCACCAGTTTTCGCTGAGTTTAAAAAAATAATGTCAACGTCACATCTACCCGTCTATGATTTATGCCTTAATAAATTTCTCGTCTTCCTTTCTCCAATATTAAATCGCAATTTTAATCATCCCCAATTGTTTCACGAAACGAACGCTGGCATTTTTCGCTTTTCATCTCAAGGGCTGAACGATCACTGAGTTTACTTAAGTCCGTCTTTTATCTCGAAATAAATTGTTGCTTGAGATTCTTTTGGATTCATCATTTGAGAATGAAATTTTAATTTCTTTCGCGATGCCTCTCTGACATTGTATCACTTTACGGAAATCATTCAAATTAAGATGGGTTCTTCTGTTATAACGGAGTACTAGCGAAAATTTTGGGAACAATTTACAGCTCACTACGCGAACGGAGCAGTTTGAAGTTTAGCACAATTAAAGTTCATATGGAGAAGAATGCACGAATTCTAATATTTTTAAACAATTGTATGTATTTTAAAGTAATGTATTAGAAATACAGGAAATCCATCAAAAAACACGCCACACACACTACCAAAAGTTTGAGTACTTTGACATGCACACATAGACAAACATGTATTGTCATATTTGTCATGACGATATTCCGTTACGGGTCAAATGGAAATTTCAATAAATTAGAGTGGAATTTGGCTAACTTAGCAATCTCTAGAATAGAGAAAGAATAGATAAATAAATGTAAGATTCAAAGTTACAAGTTTACATGGGAACCTTTTATGATTTATTTGGACCTCAAAATAACCTTAGATATATGACCTTAAACTATGAAAATCCAATCTAAGTGTATCCCTACTAGTGGTAGAAAATTTTAAAGCAAACCTTATAAGCTGTTTTTGGTGCCTAATTTCTGTTTACCAAGAATCATTATAATAATATCTAAATTTTGCTCGCAACTTTATTTTTAATTAAGGGTAAATTTAAGACAACTCAACTACCCACGTCTGGCCTAAAATATTCAATTTCAACACAATTAACTCAGAAGTTTAGCTGTGAAAGCGTAACAAACAAATTTCCTTTCTCGTAATATTTGTAGCTGCTACGAACTGCCTATTATACTAGCGTGAATTTAAAAATTTGGCTCAAACAGAATTTAAAATAATTCACTATTGCGCACCGAAGGCGATTGTTAATTTATGTATTAAAAACCGTAATAATATAAAGATAGGTAGGTTTTGTTCATTTAATCCGTTTACCCATTTTCACGTTAAAGAAAACATTCTAACTCCACACTCACAATATGAATATTAATCCTTAACACCCAAACTTCCACATTAATTTCAAATATTAAGGCTAATCCCTACCTAAATACCGACTGGAAAATTCCAAGTTTATACCTAAAGCGCGTAATTTCACCGTTAAATAAAATAAAAGACACTCAGTACCCCAACCACGTCGTATTCTGTAAGCTATACGAGGGATCACGTTTCGTCTGATGACAATAAATTAGATGCAAACAAAACAAACGCGCTTAGGCGTCTCATTGAACCGCGAATAAAAATGTTGCTAACTTCTACAAGGAGGAGAGGAATGCGTCTCATCGCGATCGCAAAGCGATAAATTTTGGAAAAAGCTATAATTTAGATTAGCAGGCAGACACGAGAATTAAAAAAAAATTCCTCTTCTTTAAATCTTTCTTTTTCTGAGACGGCATTTAGTAGTCAGACTAAATGTCTATAGTAAGGTAACTATAGGTAAGAAGTATATGCTTACTAACTTTTTGATAAACCCTAAGCTGAAAATCGAGATTATATAAGGCAACCAATACATCGCAGACGGTCTGGTATGGAGGTATTCCCATGAAAACATGCCGAAGAGGATTACACTATTAATACAGATACTAACACTATTAAAAGCAATAGTATGAACGCTTTTAGTAAGACGGGTGACTAAAACTTGTAATTTTATTCGGAGGAGAGCGGATTTAATCCGTTTCAGCTTAATTTCAGTACAATCCTTTGAATGTAAGCCTTATTTTGGCGAAAAACAGAATTACGTTTCTGAAAATAATTAGAAAGTGGATTAACTTTTGTATAATTATACGGTAAATAAGATTATAATCAAACTATATTATTTTCGGTATAACTGAATCCTTAGGGTAATAAATCCAACAGATTACACTTTTCCAGTTGACTTTCCCCACAAAACGTACGAGAAAGTATGTTAAATAGGGGTCAAATTATACTGGATATCACAATTTCAGCCCGCTAGCTTTATCCTCTATTTAAACCCCGTAAACACGTTTCCTTAATTGTATTGAAAAGCAAGTAAATCGGTGACCTTAAACTCTAATACATTAATATTCAACTTATTTTAATCGCTCACTTGCTACCTAAATCACATTCTTTTAGGGGAATCTGATATAATAAAAGGAAATTATAAAACTTGTGAATCTGTTCTATTACAATAATGACAGTTCTAATTTTCAATATCCGTGTTCTTCTTTTTCTTCCTCTGCACCAGCCAGTCCTAGCCATTGAAGGCCGTAGCAATAGCTATTTGCAGCAACCACTAACGAGTTCCAAACTCCTTTTCATAATATTACTACTATACTATTTTATACTATATTATTACCGATCATAATCCGCCTTTGCTGTGCCGTAGTCGGTACCAAAACTCCATAAATAATGTCACAAATTTTCCCAAAAAGATCATTAATAAAATCAACGCATTTTTCCATACACTATAATATCATGAGACGTTATTGACACTTTGATTTAATATATTAGCAGCATCCCGAGCCGAATCGACGATAAAAGATTAGTAATATGACACTTGCGTTTAATAACCCACGCTTGATCCGAGGTCAGACGTGTCACGGGACCGTTGAACGGGAAAATGACGAAAAGTCACTTTTTCACACTATTGGAGTTTTATTGTAAACGAGTTTTGTAAAGGGAGATCCCCTCAAGGCGAGGTGATCAAGCCTGGGGAGCGACCGTTCTCCAATTACCTACGTCATGTCGGAGTTTTGTATAGTATATGCTAGCGATGAAGAAAACTTCTATAGCGTGATTCAGGATCGTGTGGCACCATCTTTTGACGAGTAGCAGAAGTCAACAAGTAACAAACGGCCCTCCAGGCCACCTGATGTTATGTAATTATGTCATACATAATGACATACGTTAACAATACTAATACTTTGACGATAGTGTTAATGCAAGGTACAGATCTTTCTTCATAAACTTTGGCATATTATTTATCATCCATATTTTGTCCGCTAAAATTGTCCGTATAATCCCCTAAAATACCGTTTAGCAGCTAGCAAGCAAATAAGCATAAAATCGTTATGCGCCCTTTAAGATTCTATAAGTAGGGGAAAGTAAGTATATTGGCCATGAAACTTAATTACCCGAAGATGTGGCGTGGTTTTACGATATCGAAAAACGAACGACGGTACTCAATTACATTCTCTAGTAGGTACTTATAATAATGTAACTGGCTCCGTCGAATGTTAGTTGCATTTTTCGGCCATTTGTAACTTTTGTAAGCCACGTGAACCCTATTGTAATTTTTACATAGCCGTCAAAAGCTAATCGACCTGTGTTCATTTTGGCCAGTGTCGCCCAGGGAGGTATTGTATGCCCGTACTATAGGTACATACGCGTCGTGTAGCAGCGCGTTCTTATGATAATATTTTGTAATTTGCCTGGGAAGGCGATAATCCTAGCTCAGTTTTTTCGTATCAACAAGGCCAAATGTATGCACGAACTCAATTTATAATCAGTAACTATATTTGTTTCCATTAAAATACCGAGAAACAATTATTATTAAGTAAAATACTTACTTTTTAGTGCCATAAACTTTAACTCGACATACCGTCTTCCAATGGTTTCGGAGAACTGTCAAATGTTTGTAGATGACAGGAAATTAATGCTAAAATATAATTCTCAACCAGATTTGATCCTAAACTACGGGAATAATGCAAGTGGCTCCTTCAAAACCTGGCTCCGCCCTGCCACTTTTCCCCTATAGGATAAGATTTCAGATAGGACCTTAGATAGGATTTCTATCATATTTTAGATTGATGTAGGTGTTTGTGACCTTTAGACCTTGAACTTACATTAGGAAGCCTTCATGCACGTCTTTTATTATAAAAAAATGTATACTTTATTATGTGTGTATTATAATTATTTCTTAGTTTAAAGGTGTACGTCTAGCCAAGTTCTTTCTACATAAGAATTTGCCTTTCTTAACCCCAATTCGGCTTTGGCTGCCCATTTATAAACTAGTGATCGTAGAACACGAGTAGACGAGTAGACAAGTAGACGAGTAGACGAGTAGACGACATCACAAAGGTTCAAAAACCGTGAAATGGCCTCACAAAATTACCATTACCCGCCCAGAATTGAGCGGTAGCAATAAAATCAATTTTAAGAGCCACCGGGCTATAAGTCACGTCGAAACTCAAATATGCTCCCGACCTGTACAAACAGAATAAACCACTATTATGACGTAAGTAATTATTGTTTTATGCCAGCATTTGGAGGAGTATAAAGCTGTGTTAGTCAGCTGTACAACGTTAAGCGAAAAGCGATAAATTATGAGTACATGCAAGAAAATGAGACAGTAACGTTAGATAAATTTAGATGATACTCCCAGAGTTGACATAAATATTTTTTTTGCTGCAAAAAAAAATTCCATTGGGCGTTTTACTAATTAAATGATACTCCCTTAGCCGCATCACAATATGCTTTGCAAAAACTACTCTACTTTACAAATCAATAAGGTGCAGCGTGAACCGCATACAACCGCGCACATCGCGGGCGCAAAACGCGTCGTGAAATGCGTTTTAATTTTTACATACATATTGGAATCTAGGGGACTATTTATGATTTATATACAATTTTTGCATGATATTTATCAATACGTCAAATGAAAGTGTTCTATTTACTCTCTAGGTACTTCAGTTATTTTATTATAAAACTATTGCGTACCGAGCAGGCGTCGCTCTTTCAAATAAATAACATAATATTAAGTTTTGTTTAACTTATACTCAAACTCAAAAGTTTTTATTCAGTAGATATTAGGTGTACAATTTGCGCACACTTAATGAACATCATACATATTGAACTTCAACTTTCACCCATTAAAGTTTTAATTACTCATATTCGTTCCTATCGAATTACAAGTGTATATGCGAAGAAGTCTTATTACGCTCGCAACAACAATATTAGGATAGTAATAACTACTCGCTGATTGTGAGACGAATGTCTAATACAGTAGTAACTCTGAGAGTCCATTTGTTAGTAGTAATGCAGCCGTTAAAAATATGCTCTGTTTTGAGAGTCTCTTGGTTTAACGCCACACTAATCTTTTATTTAGGTAGGTAGGTATTATTACTTCATGATGAGCTTTTTTTGAAATATAAAACTAAATTGATCTTTGGCGAAGCTTTAGCGAGAATAAATATATCCGCATCTGTATGATACGCGTCACAATTTTCTAAATAATACGGAGACGGGTCAGGGAGCCGAGCCTAGGTTTTATTAAAATTGAGTTATAATCGTGTCATAATGATTTCGTTCTCACTACATAAGTCGATATGTATTCGATAATAAAAGTTTTAGTAAACGATGGATCATAAATAAATTATTTATGATCATTAGGTATGTTTTCCGATGGTGTTTCATTGGCGTAGTGTTGCCATCATGTTTAAAATTGATAGTTTTGACAGTTTGACATAATGTCAATAGGATTGGAATGGTTTCATAACGGCGTCATAGTGGCATATTATTAGACACGCCCACCTGTTTGATTCTCATTCTTTATAAGGCTTGTTTGGAATCTTTTGATCTCACACGTAAATCTTAAAATGTTTTCTTTGCCTGCAAAATGAATCATGAGTATTTATTTTCACTTTTCTCGGTAAAGAAATAAAAGTTCTACGTTCTGCCTACGTGGGTGAAATCATCGCGAATCGGCTACATCTGGCTAGTCTGCATATTTACTTCACCTTGTCGGAAATAACTGAAAATATCTGAGTAACATCCGTGTAAGGTCAAGGCGTATCGATAATCTAGCGAAACATCGCGGCATTTTGAAATTCACCGTTTCCATTCCATTCGAAACAATAAAGTATCGAACCGTCGAAACAATCAAAGGAATAAAATAAATAAAAATAAAATCTCCACCAATCTGTAGGTATATGAACAGCGAAATGAAGTTTACTTCGATTAGGACAATCGTATTGAAGAGGACATAGACCTTAGTCCACGACCGTCGGCTACTGCGAGTTAGTGGGCTATATTTGTATATAGCCCACTAACTTTATATTGTTATATATAGTACACAAACTCGCATATATATACAATACACTAACAATACACGGTACTCATTCGATAGGTCACATTGAATTTTATAAAATGCACAATTATCTGAAAGTCATTTGGTGCGTACCGCTGGAATTCAAACCGATACACACCGGTACACGATACCGAATTCATAATTTTTTATCTTCTTGATCTTTGGATAACGCCTTACAACACGCTAATGCGAGCATGTGTTCTACTGTTGATATCCAACACGAGAATTTTTCAACACAAAATCGACTTCATTACCTATGAAGCAACTTTGAAATAAAATAAAAAAATCAATTGTATTCAGACTTCAAACCAGTCCCACTTTTTGCGGTCAGAGCAAAAAGTGGGACCAAGTTAATTATCGATCAGATAGCTTCATCGGCAATGCTGTTCCAACTTCGATGATACAAGTTTAATTGCAAAAGTTGGCCTTTGCTTACTCTGACGGGAAAAGGCATTTCGTAAAGGAAAAGAATATATTTTTGTGTGTTCAACATATATCTACTTGAAGTCGTAAAATAGTAAGAAACTGAATCATTTTAGAATGTTGGTTGAATCTACTCGTAAGCTTTTGTTTAAATAAAATCAAAACGTAGCTTTTTACAGTCTGAGATTAGTGTACAGTTAATTTACAAAAGCAAATAAGGAAAGTTGCTTTGGCATTTTTGATTTATTTATTTAAAACTAAGGGCACAAGAGCAAATATTCTTCACCAGTCAGGCCTGGGTGATGGTGATAAATATAATATTTGATCGTTCTGTGAATCATGATGACTTCGATTTTTTTGGTGCAGATTTGTTGAATGTACTCGAGTATATTGTATGTATATTATATTCATTTTGATAAAAGCATTGGAACGCGCTGGTGAGAATCTGCGAATTAATTATTAGTGTCGTTGATTTTATCGATTATTTTATTTTGTGATCTCCTTATGCCTCAGGTACTAAAATACAAACGACATCTTTTAAAAACTTTGTTTTTAAATTAATTAATAGACTGTTTAAATACATTTTAAAAGCTTGGCACGTGTTCTCACTCTACTTTGCTCCAATGAATTATATTGTGAGCAAAAGTCACAGATGACTTAATTCTCCAAAATTCTTCGAAGCGAACTTCTGCCCGCCCAAAAGTTTGTTGGAGAATCATTTTCATAAAGCGGATGAACAAATAATTGAATAAACAATTATTTTGTCACCCAAACAGTTTTGTGTTATTTATTAACGAAATATATTTTTCTTTTTCAATTTTTTTTTTGAAGTATATCGTTAAAATTGTATAAGTAACATTGTAATGCCATTTAATATCCTTAATTAACTTTAATTGATGTTTTTGTTGTAAAGTTTTATCCACCTTGGATATATTTGAATAATGATACAATTTGTTTAATGGACGATAATTCCAGATTAATATTTTCAGGCAACCCGACCAAATATTATAATTTCACTAAAATAACATAAAAAAAAATGTTATCTGAACAAATTGCAGGTATAATAACAGTTCATCAACATTTATCAAAACGTTGAGGACCAACCATAGTGAAATTCCAATTTCCAACAATAAAACTCTCATCAAAGTAACGACGACCCATCACCGCCGAAAGCATTAAACATTACTCAAATCACTTTGAAAAACTCCTTTCAAAACCCGCTTATGGAATGTTAGCATCTATGTGGTATTAGGAAAACATTAAGAAGCAGTATTATAAGCATAAATCTTCTTCTATGTTCTTCCAAACATATTATTATAATAAAATTATTGAGCTGCCAATCGTGTTACGTGATTTAGCAATCTAATCTTAGGAACGGCTAAACTAATTTGAAAAGAATCTCCACTGTTGTATAGGAATATTTTAGGATTTTAAATAGAACCTTTTTTACTCGAAATAATTAATATGGTCGAAGTATTTTGATAGATAGTCTAAATCTATATAAAGATAGTAGCTCGTCCGGATAGTCCTTACCACCATCCTCTTATCCCGTTGTAAAGCAGCATGTTCTTCATGTCTTGTGTTTCGGCTGAGAATTGTTTCCGGCATACTTTATTTGAAGCGAGCATCTTGGTCCTCATGAGTAGCACCTGCTTACAACCTCAGATAGGATAGAATAGGATTTTTACTCTATTTTAGGTTTGGTACGGGAGTCCGTGGACTACAGTGACCGCTTCGACAGCGGTGATAGCCCAGCGGCTTAGAACTCGACCTCGAATCGAGGGGTCCGGGTTCGAATCCCAGTGGCACGCACCAATGACTTTGTAAAAAAGTTAAGTGCGATTTATAAAATTAAATATCACCTGCTGTTACGGTGAAGGAAAACATCGTGAGGAAACCTGCATGCCTGACAGTTCACAAGAAAAAATGCTCTCAAAGGCATGTGAAGTCCACCAACCCGCAGTAGGCCAGCGTGGTGGATTAAGGCCTACATCCCTCTCGTTGTGAGAGGAGACCCGACCCTGTAGTGGGTCATTAATGGGTTAAAACAACAACGGGAGTCCGTGGACTACAGTGACCGCGTAACATCAAGTAAGCATGCCCTTTTGCTACTTAATTACTATTAAAAAGCATATTATATTAAAAAAACCTTCTAGTTGGTTCAGTTCTCAGTATTAGTGATACTACAATAGTAATAGGTACTAGGATGAAATTCAGCCGCTGGATCAAAATCTACGAGAATACAAAGCAGCGATTATGCGCTAAATGCAGCGTACATTCTGCTTTAATGCGCTTCAGTCCATTTGACTATTAATTAATAGATTGCAAAATTTTAGACAAGAGATTGATCATAACAATGATATTGTTGTGTTTATTCAATAAATTAATCGTAATTGACTTGGTGTAAATAATTACAATAGCAATTGAAGCGAACATTCACAGAATCAGTAAATGCGATACTTTGCACTTGAGAGAGTAAAATTAATTCAGAATTTGCTTCTAAAATTTTATTATACATAGATATTGACAGGGCGAAATGTTTGAATGATTTTAAAACGCTGAGTGGATAAAAAACCCTATCGGCATGAAAGGGTTTCTGGGAAAGGGTTTCTCATGAAAGGGTCCTACTGCTATTATCAATAAATGTGAAAGTTTGTAACAATGGATGGATGTTTGGAGGAAAAGGGGAGATCTCCCGCCAGGCGATGTCACTGCTTGGGGACATCGGACTTCGGACCATTTGTATATATGCAGAGATTCTGAAGAACTTTGATAGCGCGTTTGAGGATATGTCTTCCGATTGGCCAGTTCGGTACGACGCGTGTGACGTGTTCTATTGTTTACTACATGCGATGCTTGCGTCGTCGTGCGTGGTCAGCATTTCATGTGAGGCGCGCGCTCATATTACTGTAGGTATCGCGCCGCTACAGATGGATAGATGGATGAATGCTCATTTCTCTTTCACGCAAAAATAGCTGAACAGAATTGGATGAAAATTGGTATGCATGCACCTGGATACAACGGATGTATAGGATATACTTTTATCCCTCTCTGGACCAAGTTCTAAAATCCACTCTGACTTTTGCCGCGGGAAAAGTCTAGTACAAAATAATTCACAAGCAAAGCCTGGCAACAATAATGTAAAGTGATAGAATATCATCACTCATAAATCTCATTCATACTGCTGTTTATCTTAAACCTAATCATTAAACTTAGTCAAAGAACAATGAAGTAATTCAGACTTATTCGTAGATCTCTGAAGACATTTTGCTATTGTAAGCAAAGAGTAAATGTCGGGACGGATTATCTTGTCAGTACCCATTAATGACCCACTACAGGGTCGGGTCTCCTCTCACAATGAGAGGGATGTAGGCCTTAGTCCACCACGCTGGCCTACTGGGGTTTGGTGGACTTCACATGCCTTTGAGAACATTTTTTTTTATGAACTCTCAGGTGTGATGGTTTCCTCACGATGTTTTCCTTCACCGTAACATCAGGTGATATTTAATTTTATAAATCGCGCATAACTTTTATTATAAAGTCATTGGTGCGTGCCACTGGGATTTGAACCCCTCGATTCGAGGTCGAATTCTAAGCCACTGGGCTATCACCGCTGCAAACGGATTATCTAAATCTATGTAATGCCAAGCTATTACATGCCACAGCTTAAGATAATATTGCTTAGGTACTACTCGTAAGTCCATTGCAAAATGGATTCTGAATCAGTGTATGGAATACTTCTTCTCAATTGTACGCCTTTGTGATGCTTGAATGATTGTTCTCTGTCCGATGACAATGAAGAAGAAATAAAAATTCCTCCTAACCTATTTATATAAAAATTATTCGCTGTTCGTTAGTCTTGCTAAAAGTCGAGAACCGCTGGACCGATTTAACTAATTTTAGTTTCGATATTATATATTTTATAAAGTAAGAAGATCTCAAAAAAGTAGTAGTAGAAATTTCTAAATTTGGCAGAACGAAGTGTGCCGAAGCAACCAGTGAGAAATATTTGTTTTAGAGCTAAGCTAAAATAGATTAGTAATGTAACAATAAAATATTACAAACCTCAAATATTACATGAGACATACAGCTATTATATCAGCAAATGGTAGAACAATGTTAGAGCGGATTATCTAAATGTATTTGCAGACCATTATGCTCCACGACGTAAACTAGTTTCGACGTACAAAGCCCATTGCAACTCGGATTTTGAATGTGAATTAATGGATGATTATACTCGTGGCATGATTGAATAGAAACATGATAGTGATAGAGCACAAACACAAGTAGTAGGTGGTATTGATTTAACACATACAACACGAACGCAAGTAAGTAAGTTTTCATGATGATTATAGAGTGAATTGTAATGTTAGCAAAATAGGATAAAAAAGCAAATATTCAAATGATCATATACATATACAAATCAGTATACATGTAATTGGAATAAAATCGGATAAAATTCAGTTAAAATGTCTAAAATATTTTTTCAATTCAGTGAATTACCCGAGATACATGATACTAACAATGGAATGCTGAATACTACCTTAACAAGTCAAGTATCAAGTCAACAAGTCATATAGGTCAAAAATATACAATGTGACACTTCATAATTCAGACAAGAAGCCATTGTCCGATACTCAAATCACGTCCAAAAATGTATCCGTCTACTCCATCTTCAATGAAAAACGAGCCTTCTGTACTTTATCAAAGAGAATACAAAAACCTCGGTAAGATAACAAATTGAGTGTAAAGCCTAGACGGGATAAACAGGGCTCCATCAATCTAAATAACGAGAGATGTTAAAAAGTGAACGCTCCTTTTTAGCTATTCCTATCATTAATATGGTTTTCACCGTCATAAATTTACGTATGTGTTTGCGTATGGGGACATTGAATGGGATCAATATTTGCCGATAAAATGCATCTTACATAAGAAATGCGTTCATGATCACGCTTTTGAAAGTCGGTATATACTACAGATCTCTGGCTTTGCATACTAAGGTATCAACCCTTCACTCACACAGTTCAGAACCATCTGAAATGTAATATGTGTCCACAAAAGATCACCAGAACACAGTAACAAATCAATTTTTAGAGCAACCGGTGATCGAGATAAATCATCCGTCATTTTCCAAAAACTTTATATATTATCTATGGTGGAACTCTTAGTAGTAACCTGATTTCTACTTTTTTCTTAATTTTTATTATTCAATCTATTTATCTAATTGAATAGAAAGTACTGCGTAAAATGTTTATGGGAACTGCCACTTAGACACAAAGTCCGTGAAAGCCAAGTTGAAACTATTTGATAACTACGATTTGATCTCTGAACACTCTGATAGTCGTATCTTTTTTAGTTTTTTTTTTTTCTTTTTTCTTTTTCTGTGTGTCGAGATCCCAGAAAATTTACGCCTCAAACCGTTTGGTTTATGACCATTGGATATTTGTAGTAAAATTTACGATCTCAGCAGCATGTCATAATATTATTTTAAGGCACACTCAATGGACTTTTATTAACACCTGTTAACATTAATGAGCTAGAACTTTGACAACTGTTTACATTCCTCATATCTCCTAGTTCATAAAATTTTTTCATGCTTTTGGTGTAAAAATACCTTGTGTATGTTAGACATTGGTCTGGAAGATATCTCTCATAAAAGTCCCGTCTTCAAACGCAGAACTTAAGAACACCGTAACGTAAATGAAAACAAAAAAGCATTATCTACTTATCTTAAAAATCACTATTCTACATTATACATTCTAAAACATAGAATCACACCTAGACCTCTTGGATCACAGGTAACAATTTCATTCAGCTCGTAAAATAATAAAAATAAAAAATATATTGCGAAATATATAAAGCTCTCAAAAATTCAAAGTAGGAAGCCATACTTAAACGCCGATCGCTTTATATGTTGTATTGGGTAAAAGCCAATATCAGGTATCAGCTGAAAATGGTTTTTATGTCGAAAATGTCGTAGATACTGTCATAAAGATCAAATATTTATTATGGAACCCTTATCTCGCCGAATCCGCCCTTTTCACTAAAGTAAGAATAATTTTACGTAACAATACAACGAGTACTTTAGTTCATAGTATTTCATTGCTTATAGGTTTAAAACTGTGAATGATATGATAATAATTACATCATTCATAGCTCTTTCTGATTCGGTTGATTCATATATACTCTTAACGTAGGTAATAATAAATAACGACTTGTCAGACGTAACATTATCCGATTATTTAGATATAACAAGTTTAGGAATGAATGTCTTTTTATGTGTAACACATCTTTTATGAAGGGTGATACCTACATTTTACGTAAAGTTGCAAGGACTTAATGTCGATCGTCAATTTATCCCCAATCTGCTTGGGAATAGAATTTATTTCTGCCTACGTTCGTGTTCCCCGATAAATTTAACCTGAGATTATTTAGGACAAGAGTGAATAGACATTTTCTAGGTAATCCTATTTCAACATAGGTGATCTTGCTTAACTTGGGGTGAGAACATTACTAAGTATACCTTATTTCTAGTTTTAACAAAAGTTTTAGGACAACCCTAAAATTATCCACATTAAGAAATTAGATTTAATTAAATTAAGTTAGAGTTATCCAAATCCAAATTTTATTTTAATGCTTAATTTAAAAAAAACGTATATCACGAAGTATTAATATATTATTATAAATTATTACAATATACTCTCTAGAAAGTAATATTGAAGCTAGCAGCACGTAAAATATGAACCTATTTTAACTGATGCGACTTCCCAGAGGAAAACATATCTTAAACATATATTTTTAAAATGAAAATTTTGTTAAAGAAAATGAGACCAAGTTTTAATATTAAGTATTTACCTACCCACAACAAAATTGCTTTCTAAGGCGGAGCCTAAGAGTAATAAATAATTTAGTGCAAAATGGATAAGAAATTACAAAAAAGCAGAAGGTTGTTTAGCTAAGGGAGCAACTAGGTGATAATTCTTGGGAGGCAGCCGTGCCCCGATTATACTACTTATATTATACGAGATATTGAAATTTTTTATAAATTCCAGTGTGATGTAGAAGGAAACTTCGATAGCGTGATTCAGGATACCCGTAGCGCCATCTCTCGACAAGTGGCGTTAGTCACCACAGTTATTCCTGTCTACTGTAAAAAAAATCTAAGATTCCTATGTAGGTATCTTTTTTTGTAAATAACACGTTGCCTGTGCATTCAGTAGACACAATAGCTAAACAATGGGAATGTACCACATATGGGTCACTGCACAGTGAATGGGATAAGTAGCACCGGTGTGCCACCTGATGCTAAGTGGTTAATGCAACTTATGCAATCCATAAAACTTCAGTACTATTTGAGGTTGTATGTCTCGTAATTGAGTGCCTTTGTCCTCGCATAACCTCCCTAACCGAGATACAAGATGGTAGTGGTAGTCGTAAGTTACTAATGCCTCCTTGAATGAAACAATCAGGTACATGACTTTACCGCCTTTTTTACCTAAAAGAAAAATCTACCCACCACATCTAAAATAGCCTTGCAATTACTAGTAAACCATTTGCAAAGATAACAGAAATAGCATACCCATACTCTAGAACTTTTATTCTTATGCTAAACGAATTTGAAAGGCTAATGCAAAGTTAGATTTTATGCCTACGCGCCAATACCTTAAAAGGGTTTACAGCTTTTGAAATTGGAATAAAAGTTTTTTCGTTTAAAGGGAATACGAGACTATGTGAACCTTTTTGCTTTGTAGGAACTAAAGGTTTTGTACAAATATTTTAGTGTCCCATACCCAGATGTACAATCTTATAAATAGATCTCGTACGTAGAAGTACTTCCCGAGCGAAAATATTTGAAATGTTTGCGCAATGCAAATTGAACTATGGTTATAGTCACTAGGTATTTAATTTATTTTATCAGGCGTTACTTTGCGGAAATCCGTTTTTATTTAATTTGTATTTACATTTCTTTGCAACCATTCGCACACGTGGAACTTGTTTGGGTATGGACTATGGATCCACCACCAAACTCAAACTCAAACTCAAAAGCTTTTATTCATTATTAGGTACAATTTATGCACACTTAATGAAACTCATACAGATAAATTATACATTCTACATTCATCCGCTTTGAACCCTGCCTTATCTCCAGGTAGGTATACTATATACCATCACAACTTATTCCAATAGCACACGTCACGTGTTTCGCTCCGAATTAGAGCATCATCAGGTAATGTGGACTCTACAACGGTTGGCTGTCGAGACTCGTCCATACCAAAACAAGTTCCACGTATGCGGGTTTTATTATAATCAATTTGTTTCAATTCGAGATTGACATAGATAACACAAGTAAGCCCATCGATATGAAGGTCAAGTGTCCCCCTTTTGTTACTACTGAGACGAATCAACAACGTTTAGTGATGGGAATCCTACTTCTTCTTCCGGATGTATGTATATAGAAATCTATTGATTTATGTTCAACTCTGTAGAGTTCTATGTATACGTCCGAAAAATTGATATTCAATATGAGTGTGCGATAATAATTATTTTGTCGTATTCCATGAGGTCTCATCGAATAGTCACGGCACGTTTGCGGGATAATCTTCTAACGCGAGCGACTTGGGAAATATTAAAACCGAACAGATAATATGGAACGCCAAAATAAGCACTAAGAACATAATATTTGTAATCGTGTATTGTATCGTGAAACGTAAGCAATAACAAGAAAAATCTAATCAATTCCAATCTAAGTATAGTAATTTAAATAAGCACGCAAAAATCTATTGATTTCTCAGTTGTCTGAATTTCCACCTTCTACTCGTTAGTTAGTCTCACTTAAACTCGAGAGTGGCTAGACTATTGGGCTAATTTTAGCGAACATAGAAATTATTTCTCAATTTCATTTTCCCCCAGAACGAAGTGTGCCGGGACAGCTATTCATAGATAAGTTACATTTTTTATGATCATTGCAATTTATTCATTGTGAAAGATTTCACTTCAAAACAATACTTATCTTTGTCTAAAATTACGTAGAAACTTCGACTGAATATTAAATCTTGGCAATATCAGCTCGTCCTACATAGAAATGCGACTAACTTTCAAATTAAACTATGTAACTAAGCTGGCACAAGGCTAATGTCACCCCTAAACTTAGTTCTGCATAATTGCCTAGTTGTTGGCAATTTAGCAATTTGGTGCCGGCAATGTATGTTAATGTAGTTATTCAGGCTGCGATTAAGATTATTACCCATTGTGCAACATATTCACGTCTTCTTCTCTTCTTCTTTTGTCCTTTTGTTCTTTTCAGTTCTCCTCGTAGTCGACTGCTAGACATTGGCCTAACCTAAACCCACTGAATCCATTTGAATCAACTTTTTTTAACGCTTTGCTATCCACTGCTGATATGGAACTTCTCTTATAAATCTTGGGCTCTTTGAATCTAATGGTTTTCCACTGTCTACTTTTGGTAATGAATCCATGATTGAATTACATGTATTCGTTTCATTAAGATGCGATTGCCATACGAAGATTTTTCCTGTTAGCTATTGGTTTTTTGAGATATGGTCTATTGGATGGCCATGTATGCGTGCGTTCAAAGGACCCAAGACCACGCGGAGTGGCGTTTATTAAGGGAGGTTCAGCAGTGGGCTACAAAGGGCCGAAAGAAAGTAAGGAAGGAAGATCCAAGCCTGAATCTGGCTAACTACAGGTTGGAGTGTCTGCCAAAAATCAGCTGTCCTGGACGCTCGATTCTTAGATACAATTTTAAAAGCGCTCTCTACGAATTATTGGGCACGATATAGAAAGTATTCACTAATAAAAGTGCTCTCTACGAAATGTTGTGCTCAATGTAGAAAGTATTCACTTATATATTATTTAGGAGTCTGTTTCGAATTTCGTCGAATTTCCAAAGTCTTTTGAATCTTTTATAACCACGAATTCTTGAAATCACGACAGGTTCCAAGTTATTATGTAGCCATTTTAGAGATTCTTTTGGCGTCAGATCCGAATGTAATTTGAATGTTTTGGTGTCGCTTTAAGCGTGTCCTTTTCTATAATGGGAAGCAGACGAAAAACAAACATATTTGGCGAAATTTAGGACGGGGCCCTTTTGTTATGAGTTAGAAAAACTTTTGAAAGATTTACCCTATGTCTTTAACCCTTTTTGGTATAAAAACATACACTACATTACAATACCAAAATGCATCGCGCATGAAGAATGTGTTACGACCTAATCTCTATACACTACATTAGGCGCAGAGAGCATACTCGTATATTGAATGTAGATTGTAAAGTAAGCCATCATAAGGAAACCGGCACGCCCGAGAGTTTAAACTTTACTAGGAATACTATTTCAGAATTTTTAAAACAACTAGTAGCTTTAGGAATATTTTTTTCTGTTCTATTTTGACGTTGATGGCGTTGTAGAGGTTTCTCATGTTCCCATGAATATTTAATCCAATCTTCTCCGTACATGAAATAGAACTAAAGTTCAAAACTGCGTAGAATGTAGAAGCGCACAGTAAAGCTTATGAGCTTAAGAACAAGCTTTCGAATAGTTCAATGTAAGTATTCCATTATGCTTTTAACTAAGCATTGCTGAGTTTCAGTTAGAAATTGGAACTATTTTACTTAATGTTTTCAACAACACTACCAGGTTAATGGTAAAATATAACTCTTTATCTTGCAAATCACTCGTTTAACTTGAATCAATTTATATTTCAACTATTCTACAGAGGTAACTTGCCGATAGTTTACCGTTTATAAAACAGATGTTTTGGAATCTAGTTCTTTACAACCGGACATAGGAACCACCTGTTTGGCGAATCTACGATTATAGTTGGATCATAATTGTGTGATAATGATTTCATTCTGGTTTCATTACTGTCACATGTGACAATTTTGGTAGTCAATTGAGTTATAATAATATCATGTTTTTTTATTAGAGGAATCATACTTCATTTTGGCAACTTCGTCGAATAATAATTGAATCATAATGGTTTGATGATGGCGTCATGATTGCAGATTAGACCTGCCTTCCTGGTGTTAAATGTTCACAGGAACTGTGACCATACGCCCTTCTCCTACATTCACATTTACTAACTTTAAGTGTTTTAACGGTTACAATATTATACAGTTAATTATTCTTAAAGTCGCTTGTTTTAGGTTACAACGAATCTGCTTTGTTTCTTTGCAAATTTATCTCGAAATAGGGTCTGATAAACAACAGAAGTAGCGAGGTTCCGAACAGCACATTTCTTTGTAAATTTGCTTTTGGGTGCTTGCTTAAAATCAACATTGAATACCACTTTGGCTTGGTTAAGCCTGTATAAAGTTCTACACAGTAGTTTAAGATTAGTGATTTTATTAAGAATTGAATCTAGGCAAAAGCTACTAATAAAAATTATTCCAAGCGACTTAGAATTTCACATCGAAAAAATTATAAGTAGAATTTCAAAGGCGGTCACTGGCAGTCTGAATTTTGATTTTCGGGACTGTTGCGTCGTCGGCAATTTGAGGTTGAATTTTGTTTGAGGTACCTTACCGCCCGCCTCTTAGCCCGTCGTGAAGCAGCATGTTCTTCATGTCTTGTGTTTCGGCTGGGGAGGTATGGTTGCCGGAGGTACTTTAACATCTACGTTCTCATGAACAGCAAAGCGCACAGACTGTTAGATAAGGTTACTTCTCTATTTGAGCTTAAATGTGGGTCATTGTGGGTGTACATGGACCGCAGTGATGCACTTGACATCAAGTGGCCTGCATACCCGTCTGTTGCTCAGTTACTATAAAAAACATTAAAATAAAAAAAAAACATTTGTTTGCACGAATATGGGTTAGTTGTTGGTTTTACAGGGCATTTTGATCAATCCATTTATTTACCTTTTCAGGTATGAAAATTAAAAAAGTAAAAATTAAATTTCTACTGTTAAGTTCACTATAAAAACGTGGCGCATTAAAAAATGTAATAATACAATCTTGTTTATTCATTTATTCAGCGACAACAGCAAGTGTAGGTACACTCTTTATTAAAGAATTTTTAAAATTCTGCAACAAGTTTATTTTCGCGCGAATCTCACTGTTGACATTTTACGTGGTCTAAACCTGCCCACTTCCGTTTCCCAATAGACGTATGTATTCCGATGAAACTTTGACGTTTGACTTTGACTTTGACGTTTAAATGCAAAACTCTACCTTGAAATTATTAGTCTGCCCATACAAGGTGGTATAGGTTCCTAGAGCATTATGGGTGGTAGAGTCATTCTCAGTCGCCTGGGTACCTTACAGTACGGGTACGGCAGCCTCACCCGTCGTAAGGCAGCGTGTAATTAATGTGTTGTGTTGGCTGGGGAGGTGTGGTTACCGGAAATACTTTACGGTCCTTATGAGTAGCAAAGCACCCACGCAAAACCTCAGATAGGGTTTCTTCCCTATTTCAGATTAGATGTGGATGTCCGTGGGCTGCTGTAACCAGGTTTCCAGCATGCTTTTTTGCAATGCCAAAATAATATCTAATAATAATAAATTAACTATTTTACTGAAAATCTGAAATATTTACCCACCAATTTTATTAAATGCATAATTGATTCTTCTCATTAAAATGTTCTGATCATGATATTATTTTATAATGAATGGCTTCAATTTTGTTAAGTGCATATTATTATTAATTGGCCTGTTGGTCCGGCGGTTATTAATCGTGATTGTAAAATCAACAGGGGTGTTCTGCGTCACAGATCATGGATACAATTCTCACTTAACAATTGTATGATGAGCCCTAGGGTTTGTATATAACACAAAAAGATAAAATTAAATAACGTTCCTACTGAACGCTTTTTGCTCTTGATGAATTTTCTTGAATTTTTGAAGATGAAGAAGAAGACTTGAATTTTCCCTTCGCCGGGAATCGAACCCTGCAAAAGGCATCGGTGTACGAATAGCCACTGCACCACGCCGCTATAAGTAAATAAGTAACTCCATGTTTGCCCACCAATTTGATTATAACTGTCAAATAAAATCTGAATAGAGACATATACCTACTTGATTTAGTTATCACAATGGATTGTATGATAAAACCATTGATATTGTCAGCATCAAGTGTTTAATAAACAATATTTTAATTTATCACTCACGGATGCATAACTCGACCACTCAATATATATCATATGATAATAAACAAATATCATTTTATCGACAACAACCGGGACCGACAGCTTAAAGTGCCCTCTGGAAGCGTGCTGTTAATTTGCGCCTAGCGATAACCCATCCAGGTACTGTACCCTTAGTCTGAGTTTTAGCGATACAGAAACGAAACGTTTGTGCGTTTCGTTTCGGATAGATACGTAAATCATACACAGCTTACTACACGGGAGTCCACAGTGTAATAACAAATAGAGGTAAAAGATTTTTAGAGGAGTTAAAAAAATTAAAATCAAATTTTTGTATGGAGCGAAAGATATGAATACTTATCATTAGACATTATAATACTAACAAATATTTAATACCTACGGGATAATATTAGTTCGAAATTTTACAGTGCATTACGGCCAATTCACTATTATTATGTTTCGTTAATATTATTAAACATTGAAAGAGTGTTAATTAAAAATAAAGCAATTTTTGTGATGATTTATCTAATGCTTTATTAATTTTTTAACTCTTCTAAAAATCTTTTTCCTCTGTTGGTTATTACACTGTGCATCTTCGTCTGGTAAGCTGTGTATGTGTGCGTTTCGTTTCGGAACTGCTAAAACTCAGACTAAGGGTACAGGTACTGACCGCGCCTGTCGTCCCTTAACATTTTCCGTTAGCTTGCGATCTACACAAGTAGCAGACCTAAGCGCGCTTCACTGGTTTACCTAGCTAGTAAAAATCAATAAATAACTAATCCACCATGTTGATAAAGATATTCCTTAAATGAGTTATTTTGTACAATGTTAAATGTTTGTGTCACGTACGTCCCGTCAACAGCACACAAGTCAAGGGACGGGTTGAGTCGAGTCACGCAGTTTACGTGACAACTTGACATCACTTGTATTAATAAATGTTTTGTGAAACGTATTACAATTTTACGTGATACAGTCTTGGAATATCTGCAGTGAACTTGAATATTGAGAAATAAAAATGTGTACGAGTACGTTGACCCAGGGAGGCACGGATGGAATTTTAACATTCAAATAAATGTTATGATGATATATTATGTGACGTTCATTCTATGACGTTCATTCTATGAAGAAGGAAAGTTCAGATTGGAGTAGGTACGGAAAAACGTTGGCTTGTACTGGAACTATCCAATTACAGTGTACGTCGTATACATACGAGTACCTTTATAAAAGAAAGTACGTCGGCATGTCCTTCCTGTCTTGTGTTTTTAGCTGGTAGCTCGCCCAGGTAGGGGTAGCCCGTGGGCGAGCTACCAGCTAAAACCTACCTAAAGGCTCCTACCGCCAGCCTATTAAGCCGTCGCAAAGCAGCATATTCTTCATGTCTTGTGTTTCGGCTGGTATAGTGACTGGAGACACTTTATTCGAGGCGAATATATTGTTCCTCATGAGTAGCAAAGCATACAACTATAGATGGGTTTCTTTCTCCATTTGAAGTTCGTAAACGTCTATGGGCTGCAGTGACCGCTTCGCATCAGGTGACCTGTGCCCGTTTGGTACTCAATTACTTTGCCAGTAACCCATTAATGACCCACTACAGGGTCGGGTCTCCTTCTCGTAATGAGAGGGATGTAGGCCGCCGTCCACCACGCTGGCCTAGTGCGGGTTGGTGGACTTCACATACCTTTGAGAACATTTTTTTTGTGAACTCTCAGGCATGCAGGTTTCCTCACGATGTTTTCCTTCACCGTAACAGCAGGTGATATTTAATTTTATAAAGCGCACATAATTTTTTTACAAAGTCATTGGTGCGTGCCACTGGGATTCGAACCCGGGCCCCTCGATTCGAGGTCGAATTCTAAGCCACTGGGCTATCACCGCTATCAATTACTTTAAAATAAAGGAATTAAAACTCTATATTGGGAAATATTTGGTAGTTTTAAACTTACAGTGATAAAGTACGAGTATAACGACTCTCGAACACCAAATATTTTTCTTCTTTTTCGGGTTTTATTTAAAGAGCTGCCAGTGTGTTGGTAGGTAAACTCTTTGTCGGCGTTATTGGATCATCCCTCGTCATGTCTTTCTCGACGGGAAACTTGTTATACAATTTGCAAGTTCATGATGGTAGAATAGAGATAACATACTCGTAACTTTCTTTCTTTAAAAATACATTGACGACTATGACTATTTTGAACGTTTTGTAAAGTTTGATTTACCTATTAGGTGATTTGTATATCTACACGCCCTTAGCGGGAATACGTCACATAACAAATCATCCTATATTATATTAACATTTTTGGTATGCAAATATAATAAGTAAAAACTAAATTTATTCCACCCGGACAAACACACATGACTTGCATTGCAAGTTAAAAATAAAAAAATGCGTTTAATTAAATACCGCCGCCTACCGTCACTGGAAGCGACCATTGGAAGTGCTTTAGAGCCTCTTGGAATAATGGCCGTTTTTTACACGTGTCTGTAGTTTAAAAGTGGAATGACATTTTAGTCGATGATACTAGAAAAAGCGAGTGACCGCACAATATACGTTGCTGAATTTAGTTCTTTTATTTACAAATTTATTATTTATTCATTTTTTGTGTTATTTATTTATTTATATCTTTTGTATTTTTTTAAGTCACGTTAACATAGGAGCGCAGGATCCAGACTGTTTGACGCAATATTTTATTCTAACTCTAAATGTAAAAAATTTTAAGTCTTTTTTGCAATTTTCGAAATATGTCGTCAAATACGGAGCAGCTTTCTATGAAATTTTTGTTCTTTAAAGTTTTAATTAAAAAAGCATGATATTTAGCCCCGGACTGTTCCAAAGAAAAGCGGGTGTTATAAAGAACAATGGACTTCTCTGTCAATAAATAAAAAGAGGAATATTTCAAATATGTAGTTTTAGCAAAAAGTGGAAAATTCCCTCAATGTAGAAGTTGGACGCCGGGTGCACTTGACGTTAGAACGAACGGCTTCATTTAATAATGGGCCAATGACGTGAATACTATGTATTATTAGCTTCTTCTTTCTTCATTGGATTTACCCGGTTATCTTATAATTATCTATCATTGTATTGATAATTTATTTTTCATTGTAATCTTTCGCAATAATTTCGGAGTGGCGACTCCGCACATTCCTGGTCTCTTTGAATCCAACGGTAACCCGCCGTCTTTTTTAAGTCATCAATCCATCTGGACGGTGAGCAGCCTGTACCGTAAGTACAGCTTTCAGCCCTTGGTAGGCCACTGCTGGACATGAGCCTCCTCTAATTTACGCCACTCCACCCGGTCCTGGGCCCTCTGAATCCAACGGTTTCCCGCTGCTTTCTTCAGGTCATCAGTCCGCCTGGTCGGAGGGCGGCCTGTGATCCTTTTGGCTAAACGTGGTCGCCATTCGAGGACGTTTTGTCCCCTAAAACAGCCTATTGTGTAATAACTTTCAGCTACTTTCTATCTGATACTCATCTTTAATGAAGAGTAAATGCGTTAGAAAATCCTCGTGAATCCTTGTGAAAATCGTGACTCAGGTGTGATTTCTTACGAGCTTTCTCGTTATGGTGCCCGCATCTTGAATTCAAAGAGGATATTAAGGTATCAATCAAACGCCACCGAATTGTATGTAAGGAGGAAAAACAGGTAAAATATAATATACGAAGTATGGAATCATGTGACTGAAGTCGAATATGGTTGACTGGTTGTAAGTTGTTTATATTCCACCGGCTTATACCGGCGTCCGTGTGTATAGAGATTTAAAATTTTGTTAATAGATATAAAAATTTGGTATCTATAGGTCATAAATGTAACGGAAGCAATTATGATGTTATTACAGTTTTCAATGAATCGTTTGGGTGCGATGAAAAATTTTGAACCGGAAGATCGGTTATCAATTTTGGGCATATGCCTTACCAGGCAAATTGATAACCGATCTTCCGGTATGGATTGAGATTGATACTGTTTGGTTGCCAAGATACCCTAAAATATTCTCAATGTTTCTTGGCAAACAAACGTCGTTTATTCGATTCACAATCTGAAATCTGGTCATTAATTTCCAGCGTTAGCTGATCTAAAAAGTCATGCGTGATTTTAGACTTTGACCCAGAGATAATTTAATGGTATTCTTTACCTTTATCTAGCTTATAAGCTACCTGTGTGCTTTAATTTAATTTAGAAAGATTTCTGGTTACTAAAAACCACGTCTCTCCGACTCTTTGTTTCACTCTAATCCCCCTAGGTCTCAGCTCTTCCCTTGATATAATAACGCAATAAGGAAATTGACAGCGATGCTAGGTACGAGTATATCCATATTTGCATGCTATAAGGAAAAGTGTGCGAACATGAATCCTACATTATCCTCGATATGAGGATAAACGACTAGTCCTACTGCAAAGAAGTAAACGACAAAGACAAAAAATGGTTTGCACAGTGACCCATTGACAGTGACGGGTTTCTTCTCACCTTCGTACCTGGATGGGTGACCGCTAGTGACGAATTGAATCAAACTCAAACTCAAACTCAAAAGCTTTTATTCATTATTAGGTACAATTTGTGCACACTTAATGAAAGTCATACAGATAAATTATACATTCTACATTCATCCGCTTTGATCGCCCCTCAGGCAAAACGTAGACTGGGAGAAAAAAGCGGGCGGAAAAAAACTCCCAGCACTCTTTTAAAAGTAAATAAAACTTAGTCTATAATGCAGTATGGCTAGGTCCAATAACGGAACACACGTGACAGCTATCGTGTGTGTCAATATCGCCCCATTGCCATCCGCTCACAAATAAATATTGTTACATAGTGTATAGAAATAGCCTATAGTGAAGTTATTCAATCCCACTTTCTTATCTTCTAAATAGTCCTTAGTTTCATAATAGGCCTTTCGGCACAGGACTGATTTGATAGTTTGTTTAAATTTGTATAAATAGCCCGTTTGTCCTACAATCCGCAATGGAGCAACGTGGTGGAGTATGCTCCAAGCCTCCCTCTGTTGTGGGGAGAGACCCGTGGCCAACAGTGGGCCATGTATGTGTTGTAGCCATTAAAGAATGACCAAGAGAAAGCCGTGTATGATCGCCATATGTAGAGCCGTTCCCTAACCTCGTCTAAACTTGTGGCTATGGAGCAGATATCGAATGAAAACATACCCCGTTTTGTTTAAAGAAGCTCTACATTTCGATTCACCGGTGCTTTATTTATAATAGCTGGCCGATGAAACCACAAATAAACAAACCAGGTCATAAATGTAACGGAAACAATTATGATGTTATTACAGTTTTCAATGAATCGTTTGGGTGCGATGAAAAATTTTGAACAGTATTCAAACGTGGAATAACAACGATATAAAAAATACAGGCTTTAGCTCGTGACTTCGTCAGAGTGAACTTAAACGCGTGATTGTATGTGTACCTGTAGTGTGTGTGTGAAGACGTTTCGATATGTATGTTTGTTTGTAATTGTGTGTGTGTATATGTGTGGGTGTGTGTGTTCCAATGATTTATCCGCAATTAAGTTTGGTGGCCATTGACAGATTTTATAATAATCTTGATTTATTATAGTTCTGAAAATGATTTGGGCGGCAAATCTATAGCATAGGCCAAGGCATCTCTATTAGTTATTAAATTAAAAAAACAAGGAGACATTTAAATGTAATATGTAATTTCCTCAATCTATCCAACATTATTTACATTACACTACTTTAACAATTATTATATTATTATATTCGTCTTCACTGAATCCAGAATTAGTCTAATTCTGACTGAGTGACTGTTGAGTCCGATCTCTGTGCTGACGCTGACGCTGATTGACGCTGGGCGGGACGGCTCCTAGATAAGCCGCTTGTTAACATTGCCCTTGTGCCCTTGTCAGTTTGTCAGTCCGACCGAAGTAATGATCTGCTGTGTAGGAGGAACAAGTGTACGCTTACAGAGTTTGATTCTTAAAGTATAATTATTGACGGATCCGAGACATCTTTCTACTAATTTTGGACTATTTTTAACTAAATACCTCTATAGTTAAACTATTCTTCTCTATTATTTGCTATTTTTTCACTTCTCGACGTGACAAGTTGGAATGTTTCTTAAAACGATTCACTTCTTGGAAGCTATTCTGGCCATTTCAGTATAATATCCCTACTGTGTTTTTGTCTGTCGTTGATTTTTCTTGAATACCTATGAAATTTTGACTGAATTCTAAATATTGCCCTTCATCGTTGTAGGTACTATTAGTACTAACACTTTTGTATTATTTGACGGCATCAATATCATAGGATCACAATATGACCGCCCACCGAGATGAAACGGTATATTTTATAAAATAGATAAACTATAGACAAATAACTACTTATTGCTAACTGCTAAGTACTATTTGAGGTACAGTCGGAGAACTAAGAAAGTTGCCTAAATTTTTTTTATCTAGCATCCAAACCCTCCCAACAACATAATTGTATTGTGAACATCCTCCCGTGTCAGAGGATACCACCTCCCGGCAGTACATTAATCGAACTACAATGCCTATCGTATAATATGAATGGTGATCTAAATGAACTAATACTCCAAATGAACTAATACTCCAAATGAACCAATGTTTGACAAACGATAAAATAGTTCATTTATCAACCAAACTGTTGATTAATGGTCCGAGTATAGAGTGAACCAGACTCCATTATATCACTCCGTCCTGTAGATAGGACGAACTTCGTGAAGCCTGACGCTCGATGAGAATATGAAATGAGTTTTGATAATATGACGTAAGAGGCTTTAATGTGCACTCAGGTTGGTATTAACAGTTCCTTGTATTAAATCCAAAGAGAAATGTACCTATGTGAAATAATTTAATTAATCCACGTGTAGCCGTGATAGCTTAGTGGCTAACAAATCGGAATCTGATTCGGGCGGGGTTCGAATCCCAGTGGTAAGCACCAATGATTTTCTTCACAAGTTATGTGCGATTTATAAAATTAAATATCACGTGCGGAAACGGTGAAGGAAAACATCGTGAGAATACCTGCATGACTGAGAATTCTCCATTATATTTCCAAAGGCATCTGAAGTTTACCAACTCGCATTAAGCCAGCGTGGTGGACTAAGGCCTACATCGATACGATACACGATACAACGCATCCCGCCTATATCTTCAGGTCATAGACTATGTACCTGGTCGAGAAGCGATCTGTAGATACTTCTTTCACCTAGGACCTTGCTTCGAGGACCTTGCTTCCATATTAGTTTTTCAAACGATGGCCTTCCCATTGCCATTACAATTTCCAAACTTGTCAAGCTATGTCGTTTACCTCAAGGTCAATATATCGAGGAAATATTCAATTAATAATAATTAAACAAGTGTCATAGTTTCTGTTTCTAATTAATCAATGTGACGGAATCTTGACAAGCAGATAGAACCAAACTTCGTGAACTGTGTCACTCGCGACCAGAATATGCGATGAGCCTTGCTACTATGACGTCAGAAGCTTAACCGTTGAGTTGATATTAATACAGGTTGATATTGAAAGTTGTGTTAATAAAGGAATAAAATTAATACAAGGAAAGATTATTTATCAGTTGAATAAAGTTGCAATATTATCACCATTAAATCAAAAATTGAGATACCCAATTATGTGTGAATTTTGAAAACTTGGATTTTGTTTAATTATTTGATGCTTTAATAAAAGAAGAAGTTTCAGAGACAGCAAACACCCACGGCCTGGTACTCCATAACAAACAACATAAGCAAATACAAAATTCTAGAGCATTAAGACATTTCTTTGAAACCTACCGAGAGGCTGTTTTGGATAGGTACTTCACCCCTCTCACTAAAGTGGCATAACGTGAAATATGGGCTCGTTTATCATGAAATGTAATCCACAATATCTTGGAGGGAAAAAGAAGTGAAACACACAAAGGTACGCAGAGTGATTGAGATCGTCTAAGGAAATGTCTGGAGCTATTACGCTTACCTATATCAGTTAATTGCTATGTCAGTCTATTCTTTGGAAGGCATGGACTTGACAAGTGGAATATCAAGATGCGTTATGAAGCAAATATACATACATACATACATACAATGAATACTTTTTTCGTACATACAAATACGTCGAGTCTTTAAATGTCTGTACCTATATTTGAAATGAATAATAATAATGTACAAAGGTTGTTATTTTATTATCATTTCTCATGTAGGTATATAATAAAGGAAAAGGAAAAACTACCTAATTTTTCATTTAGATGCTTTATTTTCTTTGTCGTACCTACATATATACAGGGAGAAACCATTACTAAACTCATATAAAATCTAAACACACAGACTCTTGTCTTCTAAAATCTTCCGAAAACATCGTGAATAATTACCAAGAATTAATTCTTTCACTTCCAAGAACAAAGGTTCCTAAGAATGGTTGAATAATAGAATGAGATCCTTTCGCCTAATCGCTCTTCCTAATAAAATAAATTATTCCGGCAGTGTCTAACAACCAGTAACCTTAGTCTGAGTTTTAGCAGATCCGAAACGAAACGCACATATACACAGCTCACCAGACGAAAATGCACAGTGTAATAACCAACAGAGGCAAAAGATTTTTAGAAGAGTTAAAAAATTAATAAAGCATTAGATAAATCATCACAAAAATTGCTTTATTTTTAATCAACACTCTTTCAATGTTTTATATTATTAATGAAACATAATAACCGAGAATTGGCCGTAATGCACTGTAAAATTTCAAACTAATATTATCCCGTGGGTATTAAATATTTGTTAGTATTATAATGTCTAACGATAAGTATTCATATCTTTCACTCGATACACAAATTTGATTTAAAATGTTTTAACTCCTCTAAAAATCTTTTACCACTATTTGTTATTACACTGTGGACTCCTGTGTAGTAAGCTGTGTATGAATTACGTATCTATCCGAAACGAAACGCACAAACGTTTCGTTTCTGTATCGCTAAAACTCAGACTAAGGGTACAGATGAATGTAGTTCTTCACTCTTGTATGTAGGTATATGTATGAAGGTATAGGCCGCGTTCAGATGATCCAACCCTTGTACCCTACACCTTTCGCTGCTCATCTATACAAATACATAAAATTGTCTATTTGTTTGTTCTGGCATCTCTGGTACGGCTGTACCGACTGTGAAATAATTCTATGAAAAAATTACGTAAGCTGAAATAAGAGGTGAAAAAAAAACTTGAATTTAAACAACTGAAGAATATCTTGACGAGTGAGAGTGATTAAGAGCGCATCTCCATTCATGAATGGAAATTATTGTGAAATATTTATGAGATGCCTTGAGACGGCCGCGGCAGATTGCCGCTCTTAATTAATTTGATCTAATAGAAGTTGAATTGTTCAGTTAATTTCATCACTATGCCAATATAGTACATACGTAATAAATGAACTTCTATTTGAAAAAGCCGCGCTAATAAAATTTATCAATTAATTGCGGTCACATTTCGCCATACCATTTAACTTCCATCAGTTCGTAGGACCAAATTAACTAAGAGTGGTGGCAATCTTCCGCGGCCGTCTCCGGCGTCTCATAAATATTTCACATTAATTTCCATTCATGAATGGAGATGCGCTCTCAATCACACTCACTCGTCAAGACATTTACCGGCTGTTTTTGTTCGAGTTACTTCCACCTTAAATTATCTTCGTGAAGAGTTACTTTTCTTGACTTTCCTTGTTATTGCCTTTTCTTGTTATTTATTATACGGTCATTTCATACCGTAGGTAGCTGATGTGTATCTGTAGTCAAATTAGATTTATGAAACTAACGATTCAAGAATAATATTTACATTTTTACATAACTTCAAATAGAATTTTTTCATAACTTCTTCTTTGGTATATACATAACGTATATGTGGGTAAACATTGGTCAAAATTTTCAAAAAAAATTAGAAAAGCATTTTTATTTGTAATAACAATGAAGAAACGTGAAATAATGAAATAAGGCAAAATAATAAAAGGTGAAAAACAAAACTGAAATAGAAACAAATGAAGAATGTCTTGAATGATTGAAAGCACATCTCCATTTATGAATGGAAATTAAGTTTAATTAATAAATTAAAATTGTATATGATAATTTTAACGTAATTAATAAATTAATGTTAAATATTTATGCGACGCTGTGATACGGTCGCGGCAGATTGCAATAGTTAATTTGATCTGACTAATAAAAGTGGAATTGTTCAGTTTATTTCATCACAATGCAAATGAACCTACCTACATTTAAAAAACGCCGTGTGTAAAAATCAACTAGATGTTCAAATAGATGCTGTTATGACATAAAAACTTAAAAAAATTAAAATTCAACTACGTAATAACAAATTAAATTAAAACACAAACGTGAGCGAAGTTCAGTGAAGTTAAAGTTTCTTTCATGACAAAGACTTTCCAACTTACCAAATTGTACTCGACTCGGAACAACTTTAAACTTTCTATGCAACTTTATTAATTTTAGCACTAAACAAAATGAAATATATGTCTCTATTCTATATCTGTCTATATTTGATTAAAGGATAAATCAAAGAAAACGCTGAAATCAAAGAAAATCTACATTATTGCACGCCCGTTATTAAAATAGTTTTCAATATTTGGTATCTGGTAATAACTAAAACTTTAAGCTTATGATTATGAGTTTCCACTCAATTATCGAACAAATGTTGGTCTAAATGTCAAAAATAATCTTTTGATTATTTTTTTAAAAAATCTGCTTCTGTCATCTCTGTCTAGAACTAGTAAAGTAATGTGTCGTTAAATTGTACTGGTATGATTAATAAAATCTACATGCTCTCCGTATTTTAATAGCCCACTTTATATCTTATTTACTGCAAAGTCCTAGTTGATAAATATTTGATAATAATTTATCATTGACATTAAATTTTCCGTTTTATTACATGAAGCTTTTGATAGATATTAACCATTATAGCTCAACTAAAGGTGACTGCTTCCGCTCTCTAAATCAAGCCTCTTGTGCTCAGGTTGTCAATTTGGGGTTATCACACGCATATAAGTTATGAAGAAAATATCTTCTTAGGACTAACATTATATTCAATAGATGATAAAATTAGTTATTTTGTGTTTTTCCATAAGCTGCAGATTTATCACTGTAACGTATAGTTAAGGTCACTTAGTAATCTAACTTTTTAGTTTTATTTCTCGTATTTATTTTATTTTAATACTTGTTTAATATTATTATATCTCAAAAATCATAATTTACGTCGAGTTTTACACGCTACGTACGTACGTTAACTTTACGCCGAATTTAGGTCTAATTAACATTCCATACCTTTTTAGTAACGCAAGAAACCTTAAAAATGTACCCAAAATCTTAGGAGTACCGTAAAGCGGTTTGTTCTTCACGTCTTGTGTATCAGCTAGGGAGGCATGTTTCCCATCGATACTTTATTTGAGACGAAAATCTCATGAGTAGCAAAGCAAACTCTGGGGTCTTATATTGGTATATACTAAGGTAACAATCGTCTTAACCCTCAAACATCTAACTCAAACCCCTCTCTTCCAGGTAACATGAGCCATGGACTCCATGGACTACAACGAAACCCTGGACCTGAACAGCTCCGAGCCTTACCAGCCGTACTATGAGAGGCCCGAGACGTACATAGTGCCGCTGATATTCGCACTCATATTCGTCATAGGAGTGGTCGGCAACGGTACTCTGGTTGCGGTCTTCGTACGGCATAAGGCGATGAGGAACGTTCCTAATACGTAAGTTATCAATTAAATTATAAATTATAACTATGTTTTTAGTTTTATATATGAACTACCTTAAGGGAACTCTTTGATGGAAAATTTTATAATATCTTAATTTCATAATAATAATGTAAATGTACTATCTTCATTTGAATACCGGTAAAGGTGAATATGGATTGATAAAAATGCACTCTAAAACCATAACTAACCCATATTTGTGCCATATGGTTGATAACCATGAACACAAATTTCGAAAGTTTCTGATCTTTTATTAGCCTTCGCGACCTAATTCATGCCTTACATTAAAAAAAATTATAACATTTAAAGTTTCGAAGATAACGTGATAACGCTCCAGTCTCTTTTCTTCTTCAAAATACTTAATTACGTTGTAGACTATTTGTCGAGCATTACTATGAAGAACCTTCCCGCGCGTTCTAGAATTCATTTAAACAACCAAAGATCTAAACTTAACAATAACAACAAATAACAGAACAGTAGTTGTAACTAAACAAAATTAAAATTTTACGAAATGGAGCGCGTCGAGACAGCGCGAATGCTAATCCAAACTGATTATTTTTTTTGTACGTCGACTTTCGTACACAACGTGCGAGTATAGACAGAGCGACGATATGAACGAGATAGCATGAGACCGTCCGCCATTTACAGATTGTTTCTTTATCCGCACGGGATGTATAAATAAATTATTTAAGTACTTTCGGCTATTTTTGACACAGATTCATTCACGAATCGGAAATTCCTTTCATTTGGTGTGCTTTTAACGTTGTTTGGAATTTCTTTTCGAATAATTACAAGTTACGCAAAAAGTTAATTAATTACGCATAAATGCCAGACACATTCTGAGTCATCGAAATGTATAGTATTTTTTTAATGCAGATTTACTTCACACAATTTAAGAATAGACTTGTTAAAACCTTTTCTAAAGTACCTATATACCTAATATAATTTTGATGTGCAACTCCTTACCTAATGCTCGAAAAGTTATTACGAGTATTTACGTTGATTGGAAAAAAATATCTTTCAAAATGGGTCTTAATTTTTTTCTTACTTTCTTATACATTTTGACAGATAAAAATGAAAATAATGATTTTAATCCCTTATAATTCTTCCCACTAATCAAATACACTTTTCTTTATGAAAATTTAAATTTCCTGTCGTTGAAAGTCTTTAGGTGGTTTTGTCTTGAAAATATGCTTTCTTTTTAGTACTGTTCTTTTTTCCAAGTTGTTGTAAAAGTTAAGCCTGGGCTGACAACGTTCTTTATTTGAGTTCAATTAAAGATCCCGCAAAACATTTTGTCATTTTGATTTGTATATTTAAGTTTCTTGAAGTAAATTTTGTTAATCCATACTTTATAATTAGTACATTAATTTCCATATAAACTTCATATGCCACCAAAAACTTTTCTCGCAACTCAGACTACTCTATTATCGAAAAAAGTTATGAGATCCACAATTAAAAAGATAGACTTGGCAATCGCACCACCTAATCAAATTTAATGTATCAAATTTCAATCTGCTGCGTTAGCGTTGTGAGTTCTAAATTGTACCCGAAATTAAATAATTAATAAATACGCTTTACATCATAGCCCCACACTAGGATTCCCAGTGTCGTGGGTGCCATGGACACAAAACAAGAACACACCCAGACCAGAAACAGAAATTCAGATTAATCATTCAAATCTCTGCTCTGCTGGGAATCGAACCCAGGACCCTCCGCGCAGCGCACCGGTGTCTTAACCACTGCGCCACTCAGGTCGTCGACTTGCGCTTCACGTATTAATATATAAGATACCTATAATACTTTTGTATTCTATTGACTTATGTCGACTCCCAAAACGTCAAGAAAGATATCTTCTTCAGTGAACAGCCTTAATCCAGTCTTATTATTGGTCACGTGCGTGCGTACTGATTCTCAATCAAAGAAGTCGTTACTGAAGTTGAAATGGGTAATAGCTACTTTCCGGAGAAACGTAAGTTACACCATAATTCTTTTGTAGTCGTTTGATATTCATACCGAAATATGTGGAGAATTAAGTAGATATTTGAATAATAATAATAATATAAATAATAATAAACAAATATGCTAGTGAATTGGATATTAATAAAAAAATGCTCTATGTCTTCTATATTGATAGAGTGGACAACCAAATTCTGTACTGACTAAAGTTTAGTCGGCCAACTTTGACCAACTCGGCTGGGCAGCGTTCGGGAATCTACGACACGTCTTGACATCCGATATACCTCAGTGCCTGAAGTCAAAAGTTTTCGAGCAATGTGTGTTGCCAGTGATGACCTACGGTGCCGAGACGTGGTCCTTTACTGTGAGCCTAATCCACAAGCTCAGAGTCGCCCAGAGGGCAATGGAGAGCGCTATGCTTGGTATGTCTCTACGAGACAGAATCAGAAATGATGAAATCCGTAGAAGAACGAAGGTGACCGACATAGCTTTCAAAGTTTGCAAATTAAAGTGGCAATGGGCTGGCCACATCGTTTGCAGGACTGAAAACCGATGGGGAAAAAAAGTTCCTCGAATGGCGACCACGTTTAGGCAAAAGGAGACCAGGCCGCCCTCCGACCAGGTGGACTGATGACCTGAAGAAGACAGCGGGAAACCGTTGGATTCAGAGGGCCCAGGAGCGGGCGGAGTGGCGTCGATTAGGGGAGGCCCATGTCCAGCAGTGGACTACTAAGGGGTGAAAGGAAGGAAGGAAGGCAAGTTTAGTGAATGGTTTAATACTGTTTGAAACATTCATCATTTTACTACTAAGCACTTCAATTGAGCGGCAACAGAATGTAATTTATTATTTCAAAACTTCCGAATACTTTGCAGAAATCAAGTATAGCTACCACCTAGTAAAACCTTTACAAGTAGTTGAAAGTCATCTTTATATTGTTGTAGTTAAAGGTACAATATATAAATTTTATATTATAATAGCTACTTACTAATTCTACTGATAAATAAATTGGAACACCTCGGAAGTATGCTGATAAAAAATAATAATGTTCTAAATGAAAAAAAACTCATATTCAGAGACTAAATTTTAAAAATAAACCCTCATAAAACTACTATTACTATTCCGAGTTCCAATGAACGTATCGGGAACGTGGAATGACCGTGGATTTTGATCGGATGGAAATGAGTTTTCTAATCTGAATACTGATGAGATATACATATTTGTATGATGATATAAGTATGAGATTTTATTTCTGAACAGCTATTTCTTGTGTGATTATAGTAATTTAACGTCGGTCTTTGAATGGATTATGATTATGGAAAGACTAGACTTTGGCTTCATCCGCGTTGATTTCAGAATTTTGTTCAGAGAGCGTTAAAAGGTATGCTTGTGTGTAGAATAATAAACATCAACAAACTATATTTTACAACTTACTACTTCCTAAGTATCCTATTGGAACAAGTATGTGCCTATTAGCAAACGTAACAGTCAGTAACGGCTTTTGTAAACTTTTCCTTCTCGGAGGGTTATATTCAAAACGACAATACGTACCAAGGAAACATAAAAGCATACAACGTTGTTATCGTGTACTGTACAGTCAAGCTGCTTTGATCTATGAGTCGCAAAGCAAAATGTGATTGAATTCCCTTTCAAACAGCACTGGACTTTGTAACAAAGGACACATTTTGATGTCTATAGGTTTGAAACTGTGCGTCAAAAAGATTAGTATCTCAATATCACTTTTTGTCATATTATTTAAGAGATTATCATTATTCATATTAATAGCGGTGATAGCCCAGTGGCTTAGAATTCGACCTCGAATCTAGGGGTCCGGGTTCGAATCCCAGTGGCACGCACCAATGACTTTGTAAAAAAGTTATGTGCGCTTTATACAATTAAATATCACCTGCTGTTACGGTGAAGGAAAACATCGTGAGGAAACCTGCATGCCTGAGAGTTCACAAAAAAAATGTTCTCAAAGATACGTGAAGTCCACCAACCCGCAGTAGGCCAGCGTGGTGGACTAAGGCCTACATCCCTCTCATTACGAGGAGGAGATCCGACCCTGTAGTGGGTCATTAATGGGTTACTGGCAATTATTCATATAAAAACTTTATTGTATACATTTTATCGCATATCAGTGCGTGTTTCGATTAGGTAAAGTCCATTCAGAGCCCTGTGTTTAAATTTTGTCTTGTTGGTTGGTAGGACAACGCATACATAGAGAGTAGCTTCCAAAAACAGTTTGATCGACGTCAGAGGGTTATTCTCAAAACAACAATGGGTAGCAGGAAAATCAACAATGTTATCGAGTGCACTAAGCCGCTTTCATCTCGTTCTGAGTCTCAAAGCAAGGACAGTGATTGACTCGTTCATGCGAAACAAAGAGTAGATTATGTTCTTTGACAATGGATTTTCTGACGAGTATTGTACAGGAAAACTGAGCAATATCATATCAATGACCGCGTGTATAGAATATTTTGTTTATTCTTGCAGCTTCATCCCCTTTTGTTAAAAATAGGAACACATACTAAGAGTCACTCAACGGGCAACGAGAGCTATGTTCTGTATTTCTCTACGCGACAGTAAAAAGAAGGTAACCGTCATAGCTCTGAAAGCAAATTAAAGTCGCAATGGGTTACATCGTTCGCAGGACTGACAACCGATGGATTCTTGAATGGTGACCACGTCTCGCCGCCCTCCGACCGGATGGATGGACGGCCTGAAAAAGACAACGGGAAACCGTTGGATTCAAAAGCTCCAGGGCCGTCGACCGTCGATAAGGGGAGGCCCATGTGGCTGTAAAAAAGGGACACGTAAACGCCTATTTTGCCAACCCTATTGTAATAATTATAGAAGAAACATATATAAATACAATACAAACAAAACTCCTTTATTTGGCAAAGGAAGGGCGGAATCAGCTAGTTACACAAAGCTAAGATCGGGGATGCGTAGACCGTTAAGTTCTGAACTACTAAGTCATTTACAATAAGCCCTACGAGTAAGATAGTTTATCGAAGTTTCAGGTAGTTTTGTCTACCCGCAGGACAGGTGTACCTATATTATGCATGAGTCTGATTTATCTCGAATTCGTGTGTGCCATAATAGCAACTTAGCAAGGTTATCAAAATTGATACATTTGAGAATTGGGTTGACTGCAACCCTCTTGTTCCACTGCTGGGCACGGTTGTCTCTCCCCACAACAAGGGGAGGCATGGAACGTACCCCACCACGCTACTCCTATGCGGATTGGTGGGTGGGCGGAGAAATGGGCTAGTGGTCAACCCGTGTCGGATGTTTTCAAACTGCCCATACGGCCTCCGATAAGGTTTAATGACTATGGTATCGACAAATACCGACACCGATGGCTCAACTTGCCCTCTGAAGCATGGAACCGAGCATTTCATTTTCCAGTAGCGGTCTCCAATCTGCGTTCTGACCGACAACGTATTTTACCTTTTCGATCACTTGCGAAAAAGTTAAGCTGGGCTATGCGCGCTTCCATTGCTTTCATTGAGAATTGGGTATTGTCATCACAACTAGTAAAAAAACCTACTCACGATATCAACCACCATTTTAGGTAAAATGGCTAATGCAACCACTTACAGATATGTACTTTGCTGGACAGAATACACCGTAAATCTTTGTCTAGAAACAGCTTTTAGCTTGGGTAATTGGGGCAATCCTCGCTATTCCGGACTCTGAATTCACAGCGATTTTCCTAAATGACGTCACTTACCGATTTCGCCCGAAGCTGTAAAAGGCCATCAAATGAATTACTTTTATAACTGGTAACGTCATTTATGCATTTCTATGCAAATGGATGACTCTTTCAACATCCCTTGAAATCTTTTTTGTTGAAAATTTTGTATTAGTGATAATATCTCCACGTACCCCTAACATAGCTAAAGAATATTCATAGTAACGAAATTTAATGGACATTTACAGGCTTCTTAATTTTAACTTTTAATTAATTTTACAACTCAGGGACTTCCACAACAGGGACCATATTCCACCACGCTGCTCCGATGTGGAGAAACAGGTTAGTGACTAACCCGTGTCGGATGTTTTCAAACCACCCATAGGACCTCCAGCAAGGTTTAACGACTGCTATCGTATTTTCGTAACAACCGGGACCTACGGCTTAACTTACCCTTCGAAACATGGAAGCGCGCAATTAATTCGCCACTAGCGGTCACCCATCCAGATACTGACCGCGCCCGGTGTTCCTTACCTTTTTCGATCGCCAGCGATCTACTCAAGCAGCGGGACTATTCGTGCTTTTACTAGGCTTTTACTGCGTATAAATAATTTATAATATCATCCAAAAAAGATGCTCAACCAATTGTTTCTTCCTCAGGTACATCCTCTCCCTCGCTCTGGCCGATCTCCTGGTCATCATCACCTGCGTGCCCTTTACGTCCATCGTGTACACCCTGGAGTCATGGCCGTGGGGTGACACGGTCTGCAGGGTCTCGGAGGCGGCTAAGGACGTCAGCATCGGAGTGTCTGTGTTCACCCTCACCGCGCTCTCGGCCGACAGATACTTCGCCATCGTTGACCCGCTGAGGAAACTGCACGCTACAGGTCAGTACTAATAATATACGAAGAAAGAGGTGTATTGAACAATTACATAAATCAGCTAACAATATTAGAGGAAAATAAAAAATATCAGGAGGAATATGAACATGATTTTTTTAGATTTGGATAAAGAAATATTAAGCTTATTGTTGCTTTAGAACAAGTAATAATTTTGTATAACGACGCATCTTTCGGCTCATTTTGGAGGAAATTAATGCTAAAAGCAACTAACGGTCTAAAAACGCTAGATTGGTTTTTCTTGATCAGATGTTATTATATTTATTACAGATAATATTATTATTGGCTGTCTTCAACATTAGCTCAAATTAAATGGTAACTTGTGTGTTGTCTCGATTTTTAAGACGAGTATAAATTAAAGTGAGTATCGAACATAACTTTGACTAAAAAATAAATAGATTTCCGGTTGCTCGATATAATTTTACTGCATATTTAAAAGTCATTAGCAAAAGCAAAATTAAAAGTCATTATTATTCTTCGAACTATCTCGATGCTTATAATATGGTTTCTTTCGCGGTAAAAATAGAAACTCTGTAACACACTATTAAGTAAACATTACATTATTCTTTTTGCAATTCCCAAAATAAACGAAGTAAACATGTGATTCTCCTACTCTATGACCTTCTACGAAATAAAATCATTATTTTAAGCTTTCACACAAGAATTCTCACTAAAATAGATATTACTGAATTACTCGTATATCAAAAGTAAAAAACAAAAGAGATTTGGCTTTTAATATCAAAAACAGAAGACACATTTCCGAAGTGATTTATGAAACATTGAGTTATTGGTTCTGGGTATCGAATGTCTTGTTCATAAAGAATTTGTCTCTTTAATGGAATATTGAGCCTTGCTTTTAACTTTCGTTTGTCATTGAATATCAGATCTTTTTAGGGTTCAACCTCCAATTTTAATTTCTCTGTTCTGTCTTATCCACTGTTACTTTTACAATTCCGGTCTGATCTCCCTTTTAATGGATGAGATCATTTAGAGAGAAGTCATCATGTGACCATTCGACTCAAGGCAAGATGGAGTGTCCACAAGAGATATCCTTTATCCAGAAATGGACGGAGAGCCAAATACAAATTCCTTCCTACACAGAGTGACTTGATCTAAACGTATACCGAAATAGATATGGGCATTACCAGTATCTATGGTGATGTCCAAACGAAATGGGATTACGTTCCCATATTGAAGGGTCATAAACCACTGGTATTTTATGTGTTTTGTTTATCGTGCTGTAAATTTAGGTTGCAAATTATTGTGGTGGGAGTAAGCGCAACCTGTCTAAATAATAAAAAAATTATGGCACTGAATGTAACCTTTTATGAAATGCGCACTTGATTTATATTGGTGATTTGTTTCAAGAAAAAACATAGCGTGATTGACAGACAGCTCAATAATTAATATGCCATTGCATCATCAATACTGCATCTCACATCAGTTTGATACGTAAAATATTATCTTCTCCACTACAGTTATGGGCTTTCTCAAAAATTCAACTCAAATACTTGACAATGAATTCATATTTTAAAAAAAATATCTAAGTATATTTTCCGCTAATACGTAGGTGATATTATAAAATAAACTACAAAAAAAAGTTTTTTATTTGTGTTCATCCTAATCAGAACGTTAAATTAATACTAAACGGCGTTTTGCTTTGCTTTTTGTTTATAATTAATCAGAAGGAAAAAGATACTTTTCTTAATATTTTCAAATCCTTAATATTTTCAAATCCGCCATTTTGTTGTGGCTACCATTCTGTTGCATTCACTATTTTAGATTGACATCACGATACTGTTCTGCCCCTATATTTGTCCTACACTAACAAACTAGAAATAAACAGGTCATCTTCAGGTCCAGTTAAGTAAAGGCTGTAAGTACCTAATAAATATTTTGGGTCAAAATATCCGGGGCAGTTACGATCATATTGAAGGGCGCTTCCGTGTAGCGTCGAGATATCCCAGTCCGTTACACTTCGCCTTGAATTTCGCGCGCAAATGAATTTGAACGGGTCAATGGATAGAAAGTGGATTTTTTTTCTATCAACATTTATCTACTTGTCTTTTTGCAACAATTTTTTTTTATATAAGTAGAGCAAGTAAACAAACTGACTGGTCACCGTCGCCTACATGCAGCAGCAGTTTTATTATAACAAAAATGACCATAATAACATCTTACGGTAAACGAAAAAGCATTTATCTGGCGGTATCGTTTGACTCATAATCTCATATTTTGGCATTAACATCTAAACCAGTTACATTAGTCACGCAATATGTATACGTCTTAAAATTAGGCACAGTTTAAAGAAAATATTTCAGATGTTTTCTCCACTTCCTTTGCTTCAGATCAATACACATTTCTATAAGGTGAATTTAAAATGCAACGACTATACAATCAAACAGTCAAATAAAACGATCCCATTCGTACGGGTGAAGCTAGCGAAGAATTTTAGATTTCGCAGTTCTAAGTTAAAATTCAATTCCTTTGAACCGTTACTCCTTATCGTCCGATCAGTTCCAAGGAGAGTGACATTATTGTTCCGGAACAATCCATTAGACGTCTCACAATAAGTGACAATAAGGAGCGTGTAACAACTCTGAACTGATTGTTGGTAATGGTATTAAAGATTTCTTTTTAACTGACTTCGAAATCAGATATGTAGCGAAGATTTTATGTTGGTTTTTAGGAAGTTTTATGTTTTTTATTTTAAAGAAATAGGGACACGAGTACCTACTAAAGACTTAGTTTTGAACGCAAAGAAATATATTTCAATAATTTCAAGCTACTAATTTCACAAACCAAAATTTTAAACTTGCTCCAAGGGACGAATTTTCAATAAACAAATAGATTCTATATATTTGATACTAAAACAGTATTCTAAAAATAATCTTCGAAAACCATAACTTATTTATTTTATTTTTTAATAATTACGATGGAATCATATTTGAAAAAAGAACGCACGTCGCAGCTCGGCCGCTCGGCGCAACATTTTCTCATTCACCGAAATTCACCGAATGCGTGATCACGTGACTACGTGACTCGCCCCTTTCAGTCTCAAGAACAAACGGTGCATTTTTAATTTCTATTTATAAAGAGGAGGTAATCAATTCGACACGTATGTATATAACGAAACTGCACAATATTTACGTATGTTGGTCTATTATGGCTTCCAAACAAGTAGGTATAGGTACCAAATTTCACGGGTGTATGTATATATGTAGACATGTTTGTCCTCGCATATTATCTCCGGATCGTATACAGCAGTGGACGACGTAAGCCTGAAAAGACAAAGGAGACGAGTATTAAATGTACGATGCCATACTGTAGTCATGAAATATGAGTAAGGTTAATGTAGGTACTACTTTTGAATATAAATCTCTTGAATATAATTACATATTATTATAATCTCCTCTAATTTTTTATGCAGTAGATACTGATACTGTACAACATACAAACCGACCAACCGAGGTGCAGGCCTATTTCATTAATTTTAAAAATAAATAGAACTATGAATTAACAATAAAACAACATGTCATCAAACGTAAGAAAAAAATAACGAAATCTAAAAAAAAGCCTCCCATCTGTTAGATGGCCGTTGCTAATTCAACTTTGTCCAGCGATATCTATCTTTGCCACAGACGTCACATAAAGCATCCGAATCAGCACGTTTATGGACAAACTTTACTTAAAAATTAAGATAAAGTTGTAATTTAGATAGCAGTTTAGATTTGAAATTATATTTAAGACTTGTACCTTGTGCCTATAAGTTAAAACAGGGTACAAATGTGTCAAAACTAAGAGCTGTAATCCGAATAACATTATAATATTTATAATAATTAAAGTTTGTTAAACACAGTTAAATACACATTCAGTTAATAATTACACTTTTACATGCATAAAAAACAATATTTAAAGATCCAAATCTAGTTTTCAATAAAAGAATCTAAACGACACAGACAAAAATTAATTTACACCAATATATTATATTATGTTCGTTTAGGATTTAACAAAACATTCTGATGCATGCAACCTGCTTTCCGAAAGCGGCGATAATTGTCAACGTTAGGAAGAAAGAAGAAAGTTGACAGTCATATATTTTTTCTCGCTACGATCTCCATTTACAATAGTTTATTGTTCAATAAATATTAGAAATCCTTTAATTGTTTGAAATTAATACCCATGTGGAGCCGGCGCATGCACATTCGATCAATCCATATTAACCTTTTTAAGTATGCGAAATTTTACCATAAAAGAATAATTAAAACTAAAATATTTCAATACTTAAAATTAAAACTTAAGACTAAGTTAAAATACTTAGATAAGATGGTTGTCTTATTTATTTTATTTTTATTTATCAATTTGTGTATACAACTACATATTTTAAACTTAACCATATAATAACTTATTAAATAAAATAATTGTTGTACAAAGGATCTTTTTTTAAGTCAATTTGAAAAATCGAACCAATTGACAGATTATAAAATAAATTCTTTAAATAGATACATTGATCTGTGAACTCGTTTTGCCGCGCAAGCTTTGCTCAAGACATTTGTTATGTTCACGCTACGGCGGGTACGAAGTCTCGTTGTGAAATTCTTATATCTAGAAAGCGCAAGGTAAACAGAAATATCCAGCAGATTTACAGAATAAAGAAAATTTGAGCGTATTGAATGGAAATTCTGCTGTGATAGAAAATGTTTTAAAGCCCCACGAAGATCCAACGATTTCTACGATTTTGATATATTGGTTGTACGTTTCATGTTGTGTTATTTGTGATTAAACATCTGTTTGTGTTAATGTGGTAGGTATTTATTTACTTATATTTATCATTAACGAATTTGGTTGCATTGATTTCATAACAAACTGAAAATAGGTACGGTTCATAAAAAAATTGAAATTTATTCGACATACATTACAATCTTTATAATAAGATTAACTCATTATAATGAGTAAAGTGATACGCGTAAAATTTCACGAGAAAGAACGTCTAATTGGTGTCTAACCAAGTGAAGGCTTACTTACGTACGTATTCTGGCGAACTTAAATTACTAGCGACCAAAAACAGGAGCCGATGTAACTAACTTATCCATCACCAAGAACAGGAGCCGATGTAACTAACTTATCCATCACCAAGAACAGGAGCCGATGTAACTAACTTATCCATCACCAAGAACAGGAGCCGATGTAACTAACTTATCCATCACCAAGAACAGGAGCCGATGTAACTAACTTATCCATCACCAAGAACAAGAGCCAATTTCATTACCGAACTTACCTATCCACCAAAGAATAAAACTCAAACCAATAGGAATCTCAGTGCTCAGGCTAGAGAATAATTGCCTATAATGCTTCAAACACTCATATTTCGCGGGCTACTCTAGGCTTTTCTGTGTCGTCGGCACCATGGACACACAGGAGATAAGACAAACAGACATTCCCGTCATTCAAATTTCTGCTGCGCTGGGAACCCAGGACCCTACACACAGCGCACTGTCGTCTTAACCACTGCGCCACGGAGGTCTTCGAAAAGCCGAATAAAACAGAAATGTCTGTCACAAATAAATTTGAAAATCCATATCAAATTTCAGAACTTATCATGCAGCAAACATCGATCAAAATCACTGACCTTCCAAAAGTAGTGAGTTCAGAACTAGGTCGATAGTTTTCAACGTTGAAATAATACGGGTCTGTGGTAATGAACATTTATTCCCTGAGGCAAAATAATACCAGCGATTGCTCACACTTTCCAGATCCCCTGTGACGGATATTGTGATCTCAAATGACTGAAAATTTTTATCTCATAAATTGTTGTCAATATTTTTTATCGCTTCTTTGATAATTGAAATGAAAGTAAAGAGTTTATAGGTGGTTTTAAGCCATTATGGGTGAAGCTGTGATAGCACAGTGGCTAAGAATTCGTCTTATTAATCAAACCCGTCTAATGCTAGCTTATGCTATTTTCGTGGACTAAGGCCTACATCCTTCTCATTGTGAGAGGAGACCCGACTGTGCATTGAATTACTGAAGGGTTACTGAGTGTGATTAATATGTGAGAGCAATTCTTATTCAATCTGACATCTCACAATGATTGAAAATAACACTTAAATATTTACATACGTAAGTAACGAAAGTAGAGGACAACCAAATATCTTTATTCAAGCTCATTTATAAAAAGAAGATAATGGTAACGAATAAGTAAACATAGGAAGATAATATTCTCAGTAAAACATTCATAACACACTTACGTTTCAACAACTTTCCTTCAACTTCTCAGAAGCTTTTAATACTCTGTAAAGCCGTGAAAGTAACCTCCACATTAACTGAATTAAAACGTAAAAAGTACGTTTAAAAGTGTTTTGGTTTCATTACCAATTCACGATATCGTTTTTGGGAACAAGTGCCTTTTTAGACAGCGTCGCCAATTTGTAATAAAGCGGTAGGACAAACATAATATGAAAAATAAATTAAAAATTAAGCAAATTGCTGTAACTTAATGTAATGTATGAATCTCTAAGCCTAGGACCTAATTTTGGCAAAAACCCTCTATATTTTTGTAGCAGGGCAATAGACTCCTATATATTTGGGTTACATAGTTTTATTTATTTAACTTATATCCCGCACTCTTTAAATTCCTTTTATTAATATATCAAAACTACCTATTTAACTACATTATGTTAACTACATATTGTTGCAGTATGATTATATTTTAATCAAACTTGCTACAGTTCTATTTCAAAGAAATTCTTATAGAAAATTTCCTTACTACTTTTTGGTAATAAAATATATAATATAAGAAAAAATAATAGTGAACAACCAATAAGGAAACGTTTCAAAGGCTACCAGGGGATAAACAAAATATGATGACAGCCAAGCGACGCACAAGAAATATTATAATGGAAAATAGATCAAAAGAATATCGGTGAAAATAGCGCTTGGATCATACTACAAATTCGTTTATGACTATGAATTATTTTACTTATTTTTCAGACAATTTCATAGCTATTAATGTTTATAAAATTCATAGACTCTGTAGATTTTGTGAAGTAAATAAATAAAATTGGCACTAATATTAGTAACCGTGTGTGTTACGTGAGTTGCTACCATGAGGACTAAGATACTAAAGTATCTTAAAGGTCTAAGGTTTGGAGGTAAAAGGCGTCAATTAAATTATCAACGGCAACCAAACTCCCAACCGCTCTTAGAAAGTCGTCGATGGCACTGGGTTCGAACCTGGAACTCTCGAGTAAAGGAACTAAGAGACCAAGTTAATCTTTGTCTTCAGCCCACGGTAGTCCACTGCTGGACATAGGCCTCTTCCAAGTCTCGAAATTAAAGGCTTCAATGACATAAAAACCACAAGCAGATGCTTTATGAAGTAAATCTTGTACTCATGTAAAAGCTTTCCTCGTCGGATTCGTAAGCTGCTTATCGCTTAGAGGGAAAATATTTGCGAACTTTATGTCACAGCTGCTATTTGATTCGATATGTCACTCAATTATGTTTTCGCTATCATAATCTTCAGCTACACACTACAAACATATTTTTCTGCCACCAAAATACGGATTGGTCACTCGAGTGTTCCGGGTTGGAATCCCCGTGAGGCGCATGATTTTCCTTTTAGTTATTTACACTTTATAATATTACTGAACATGCTGTAACGGTGAAGGAGAATCATGATGAAACCTTGTCCTGCAAGCCTGAGAGATCTCCATAATTTTCTTAACATCATATAAGGCACACCAGGCACTCAGAATAAGATCAGATCAGACGACTCAGATAAGAGACCCGACCCTGCACTTGGTCACAGACAGACCTTTAAACTTCCTCATCTTAACTCCGCGTAAGTTCTGAAAAGGATGGAAGCTCGTTTACGATTCCTTTGCCATAAAAGAGGCAAGATAGCCGCACAAAATATTCAAATTATACTGTCGCAAACATTCCTTATTCTTCGATAAATATTTCCTACAAAAAGCACACGTTGTACCAAATCGCGTTCCTACATCAACCTTTATTACATTTCACATTCCTTAAGATTTTTCTTGCAATATCGAAGACACCAGCTACCTGGGTTCTGACAAGCTTTCGGTGCCCAATATTGAATATATATTATAAATATCAAATATATTAATATTTATATATTATATCAAAATTATATTAATATATCAAATATTTCCCGATTCATTTGCACAAGCATATATAACGCTACCTTTTTTAGTTCAGTTAATTTATTTTACAACTTTTAAATTTCACAATTTTTAAATTGTAACATGTGTCAGTACCCATTAATGACCCACTACAGGGTCGGGTCTCCTCTCACAATGAGAAGGATGTAGGCCTTAGTCCACCACGCTGGCCTACTGCGGGTTGGTGGACTTCGCATGCCTTTGAGAACATTTATTTTTTTGTGAACTCTCAGGCATGCAGGTTTCCTCACGATGTTTTCCTTCACCGTAACAGCAGGTGATATTTAATTTCATAAATCGCACATAACTTTTATTACAAATTGTAACATAAATTATGATATTATAAACTTGCGTTCATTGAATCCACAACGTTCAATTCCGTAGATCTCATAGCTAGCAAATTAAAAAGCAGCAAATTTTATATAGAAGTCAAGTCTTCGAATGGCGACCACGCCTCGACAAAAATGTACAAGGCGCTCTAACCAGAAGAAGACAACGGGAAGCCGCTGGGATCGAAACCGGGTGAAAAAGCGTAAATTAGAGGAAGCCCATGTCTAACAGTGGATAACGTAGAGCTGAAAGAAGAAAGAAAACGCTTCGTTGATACTGTATGGTTGGACTTGATTTCCAGTGAACAAAGCATAACGCCCAGTTACATAAACATACCAAACGTATAGTAGTGTGTTCTATTAGAACACTACATTAAGTTGGTTACAAATTGCAAGTATCCTCAGAATGATATAGCAGTCTATTAACCCAAGCAATCGCGCGGGGTGTTGGAGACACGAGGGTTAAGACGGACTGAACTGACTGAACTTTATGCTTTTGACGATATTAACACTTAAATATTAGCTATGGTCCTTTGCGGGGACAAAAAGTTCACGAATCGCCTGTGTCATCTAAAACTCATAAACTACTTTGAGAGCCACCTCTCCGTAACTAAAAGAACATATGAAGAACACAATCTATAGTAGTCGGCATAAGTCGTGAGCACAATTTTTATTGGCAGGTTTGACATTGACAGCGCTGCGGTCCACGCGATTGGTTTGTTAGGCGTCAGCTCGTCACGTACGTCGTCTATTGGTCTAGCGCGTTTTACCACTGATAATCTGTGCTCAAGACTCATGACGGTTAATATAGGTACAATACAAGCATACCATATCACACCCCAGCGGAACAGACAAATCAGTTTATTTTGATGTGAGGATAGTTTCGATCCGAAGATTTATTGGGAGTTCCTATATTTGTGTTATCCAACGCGAAACGTGCCAGGCCTGAAATAGTCTAAATACGTCTGACTATTTTATGTCTTATCTCGAAAGCTTCCGTTACTATTCGGTATAGGATAGGTTCAATCAAAAACTAGTAGTTTGTAGCCCACAAATTGCTAATGCGTTGAAACCTTGCCACATTAACGTGGGCGGATTGTCGATATAAAACGAAATTACTTTCTGATAAAGAAATTGTAATAACAAAAATTTCTTTAACGTGGTCCAAATAAAAATTGGATACTAATGAATACGTAATATTCGTAATACGCCGGTAGAATGGAATATTCATATTTGATTTCGAATAAGTAAAAAGATTCCGAAATTAATTTCCTAAACGAAAAAGCCAAGGTAAGATAAAAATCTATTTTTCCCGTAATTCTAAAATGTTTTCGTGCGAGAATTCTAAGGAGTCATCAGACCTGCGTTTTGTTCGTGTTTCTTAATAGAATATTCATTAAGAGCGATAAATTACGCGCTGTTATTTAGTACTCTATTGTAATTTAACCGAACCTCCAAGAATAATATATGACAGAATCTCCGTCTCAACAGAAAGGGAGGTTCAATTTCTGTCTTGTTGAATAAGCTCTATATTAATTAGTTTGGTAAAGGAATCGTGTTAAGTCAAGTGACCACAATGATAACTATAAAATAATATGTATTTATTATTAAAAGAGTGCTAGGAGTTTTTTTCCGTCCGCTTTTTTCTCCCAGTCTACGTTTTGCTTGCGGCGATCAAAGCCGATGAATAAATCATTTTGCAATACGTATGACGTTCAATAAGTGTGGTCAAATTACCTGGTAATGAGTAAAAGCTTTTGATTTTAACAACTATTAAGAGCTATTTATTGTAGTTCGCCAGTGGAGGTACTTTACTACCTCATAAACAGTCATGAAGCAGCCTGTTTTGGTTATTCGGTGTTGTTACCGCAAATACATATTACATTTGAAGCCTCTGCTACTTTATGTTTTCAGTATAATAAACTGTGACCGTCTCAAAATAACAATGTTTAGCCAAAAATATCTTTGTGGCATTTGTTATAAATAGGTCAAGATTATTGTTAAAGAAAAGTTTCTGTTGAAGAAACAAAATGTCTGCTACTCTCTACTTAATTATATTGTATTATACCTCACTCTATTCTCGAGGGTCTGCGTAAAGATAAAATATCGTTGGCTTCTTCTTAAGAAAATATTATATTGTTTTCACATCAAAAATTCAGTAGATAGATAGGTACTGTGTTACATGAAGAACGCAAATATCTGTTTTATGAAGACCGTTTATCAGGGTATTAAAAACTATAATAAAAACAAAATCCGTACGTAATCCGTATACCTAGATTCAAAAAAAGATTTATGTGATTGAAATCATCTATGTACTTTTATAGGAATCTAGAATAATAAAACGAAAATATACAACTTATGAATCTTTTCTATATTACGTCCATTACAATAATGACAGCTCAGACCAATAAAGATGACAGTTCTTATTTTTGTTCCTCTGCTTGGCTAGTCCTAGCTCCTGAATTGACGGTGAAGGCCATAGCTTCAGCCATCTGCACCAACCACTTCGAGCTCCAAGCCTCATATCACAGTACTCATAATAAATAAATAAATAAAATCCAAAATTTGTCAGATCTATCGTAGTAGGTAAATGATACAACACCTACACACAGACCTATTTGCGTGTAGACAATTTGATATATTGTGTAGAAAAGTTGTTGTAATTGTGATATATCGAGTCATAGTCCATATTACTAGAGAGAATAGTGAATTTTTATTATGACGGCCGGAGTGGCGCAGTGATTGAGACGCAGGTGCGTTAGATGGAGGGTCCTGAATTCGATTCCCAACAGAGCTATAAATTAAAACAGAGATAAAATTATGAATTTAAATTTCTATCATTATTGGGATTGAGTATTGGTTGAGTTATGTGTAGTTGAGATTTGATAGTCGCAGGTCCTGTGACCACCACACAGTGGCCACAGTGACCACCTAGAACACTGCAGTAAATAGGACTTGCCAGTAACCCATTAATGAACCACTACAGGGTCGGGTCTCCTTCTCGTAATGAGAGGGATGTAGGCCTTAGTCCACCACGCTGGCCTACTGCGGGTTGGTGGACTTCACATACCTTTGAGAACATTTTTTTGTGAATTCTCAGGCATGCAGGTTTCCTCACGGTGTTTTCCTTCACCGTAACAGCAGGTGATATTTAATTTTATAAAGCGAACATAACTTTTTTACAGTCACTGGTGCGTGCCACTGGGATTCGAACCCGGACCCCTCGATTCGAGGTCGAATTCTAAGCCACTGGGCTATCACCGCTATTACAAGGTACAATAGGACTTATATGTGCAAAAATACAGAATATACTTACATAAAATAATCTATTTCTGTGTTTTCTACCCAAAGATTCTCTAGACTAGAATTTTGGGCACTGTATGTTTTTCTATTGTACCAAATATAAAATCGTTATTACCGTGTTTAACGTCGTGTACAAGAAATAAGATTTGTATTGTACTGTACCGTAAATTAATACTCGTATAACACATTATTATAGCGTAAATATAGTGCTGGTCAGACCGCTGTCACACAATTTCACACGTTGTCTGGCTTTAATGGAGAAACCTGTATATTATCAGCGTAAAATAAACTCTGTGGCAACTCCTTTGAATAAACGACTGAAATAACTTGCAGAAAACTGCCTTACCTTGGCAATTTTATAAACTCACTCAGTTTGCTGCACTATAATAATGTAATAATAAAATCTCTGTTCGTTTGTGTTATCAAGTCTTAAAATCCTTCAGTTCTACATTGGTAGAACTTTGCATTGGCAAAGACAAGTTTTTAAAAGGCAAGTTACTTACGTAGGTACATGTTGACACTGATTTTAGATCTTGTGGTCACTGGGTGTCACGTAAATTCTGTACGTTTGTGTTATCAAGTCTTAAAATCCCTCAGTTCTACATTGGTACTTACTTTGCTTTGGCAAAGACAAGTTTTTAAAAGGCAAGTTACTTACGTAGGTACATGTTGACGCTGATTTTAGATCTTGTGGTCACTGGATGTCACGTAGGCTGAAGCTCATGGAGTATATTATTATAGTTAGGGTGTAGGTGGATATATTGCTAGTCCTGACGACTACAATGTTTGCTAGTCGAAGGCAAAGTAAGCAATAATTCGCATGACATGCTACTAAAGCAGATTTCTATGGTGACGTATACTATTCCCTAGCTAGTATATTAGACCTGGGTCTTGGTCTATTTGTATACCTGAAAGACTGCTATTGGATTGATAAAAATGCTCTGTAAATCTTTAAACAGACCCATATCCATGCTTATAAAGATTAATGATGATGAGACTATCCATGAGCTCCAACGGCTACTTAAAATCAAATATCATGTTCCCTCATTAGCAACTGTTGAAACGTAAAAAAGCGACGTCTGTATAAAAGCAATTTCTGTTAAGATTGGGCGTCATATTTCCACATTTCGCGGGCATTCGTTTCCATACAAAAGCGTATGCCAAATTTCGAGTACCATTACCTCAAATTTATAGCGCCTTTTAATGAGCCAATCACTCAGCGCGGTTTTATTTTCATATGGAGGAGGTTTGGCTTATATTCTCAGCTTATTGCGTACCTTGATATAAATTGTGTCGCTTTCCTTTGAGACCACGATAAAATGTTGTTAAGTATCATGTTTTTCTTCAATGTTGATTTGAGGTTACCACTGCCTGTTTTCCCACTCTCATTTTCCCATGTTATGTTTCCCCACTCCATGTTTCTTCCCTGTCTTGTTTCTCCCCAATTTGAAAATCGGTTGTGCAAAAACACTTGCATGACGCAAGTTCATATTTATTTTTTATTCATTGCATTCATCAAACAATTTTTCAGAAACAATTTTTCGGAATCGTTTCAGAGTGCCTTCTGAAACGATTCCGAAAAGTTTTCATAATAATATGTTAGTTTATTCTATAGTTCTAGCATAAACCTCCTCTGAGAAGGCAACCCATCATTCACCCGAGAATCGATTATGAATCGTTCGCGAATGAAAGATTCGCGCCACTGAATGTTTCCTTGTTTCAACAGCTCACAAAATCCCAAAATAAACCGGGAAACAACCAGATGTCTGCCCATAACTTGTTCGCAAACATTCACTCTATCAATAAGTACGCGCGCTTTATCGAAAAAATAAAATCAGTCATGTACGTGTCGGACTAGCACCAGAAGGGTTCCTACCATGGATTCTTGTCAAGATTATTGAGCTTGAAACAAAAAAAATGCAAGTTTATAGATTAGCTAGATTTGAGAACCACTCTTCCACAGAAAAGATGTATCTTTAAAAAAGTATTAAAGCTATTTTTATAGCTCCACTATTGAAATTATTTATTTATTTAAATTTCCAGCGTCACTCAAGCGTTTACTCAAGCATCGGGGCTTCTAATTAATCCCTTCCTCCTAGTCCCAATACGGAACCCTAATAAGAATAAAACTGTCGATAAACACTGCACCGTCAACAGACTGTTTTCTTTGGCGTTTGATCAAATTCCGATCGTCTTTGTTTGATCTGCACGTGTTCATGATCGGAATATATTAAGGTTCTTCCACACTTTTATAACGCTTCACACTCATATCTCCTCACTCGGATTCCCTGTCGTGGGTGCCATGAATACACCCTAAACAATGACATACATACCCAAAGACCAAAAACAGATATTTTAACTCATCTGCTCCGCTGGTAATCGAACCCAAGACTCTCCGCGCAGCGCACAGCATCTTAACCACTGCGCCACTCAGGTTATACACTTTTATGAACTGACAGTGAATTTTGAAATTCATCTTTCAAAATATACGTGTGACGCTAAAAATGCTCTCTTTATCGAATCCTACTCTAATATTATTTTATATATGTTTACTTTAACTTTGCCAAATTTCAAACTTCTTCGATCGTGTAAAATTAGCTTTAAATCGTACTCAACATTTTCTCTTCATGTATTAATAATGTATAATATGGGATTTTTAAATGTGAATCCAAAATTTTAATGCGTTGCTATCATCTAAATACTTAAGAAAATGACGCACTTAGCCTAATTAAAGGGGTCTGACGGCATTATCTTTAATTGCGTCTCTTAAGTCTAAGCTCGCCAGGGACAATAAGATACGCAGTTTATGTATATGTTTGTACTTATTTAGGTTACCTAAGATCTCTACAGAGTTATATTGCTCCACAAATATCATAATATTAAAGTCTTTGTAAAATAAATTTATGTTGAACATTTAAACAAGTTATTATTAATTTTGTATTGTTCACAACAAACTCTTTTACTTGATACCCATATCATGGGAGTGCACAGAAAATATCAATTCCGATATCTAAGACCAGCCGCCATATTGAATTTTGAATGACGTCACTTAGATAATCATGCATCGTAGTTAGGGTTAAGAATAACTACTTTAAAATTTACTTGCAAGATTTAACCCGAATATTTATACATACTACATACATTGCAAGTCAAATAAAAGCGTTTAATCATTTGTTATTACTTTTAAGTTTAAGAAGTCGGTTGTCAAAAATATTCTTATTTTGTAATTGAGTAGCAAAGAAATAGTTACACCTGAAATAACCACTGTAACTTTAGATGGATGATAACCACTGTAAGTAGCTTTAGATGATTTATGGACTTGACATGCCTTTAAGAACATTATGATGAAGAACGCTCAGGCACGCAGACTGCATATAATATATTGTATCAGGCGTTACTTTGCGGAAATCCATTGTTATTTAAGTTGTATTTATATTTCTTTGCAACAATCCGCACACGTGGAACTTGTTTTGGTATGGACCCACCACCCTCCCTTATCTCTCTGAGTAGGTGTATACCATAACAACTTATTCCAATAGTACACGACACGTGTTTCGCCCCAAAACGGAGCATCATCGGGTCATGTGGACTCTAAAACTCAGCAACCAACCGTTGTAGAGTCCACATCACCTGATGATGCTCCGTTGTATACACGTATACACCTACTCAGAGAGATAAGGGAGGGTGGTGGGTCCATACCAAAACAAGTTCCACGTGTGCGGATTGTTGCAAAGAAATATAAATACAACTTAAATAACGCAGACTGCAGCTGTTATCTACACTATGTTTTCCTTCGCCGTTAAAGCAGGTGACATTTTTTGTAAAACGCATAACTTGATTTGTGCCACTAGGATTTGAACAGACCTCTCCATCTGAAGCCATGCCTCTAATAAATACACATTCCTACAAAGTCAACGATACGTGTTATACATACAAATTAAATGGCTACGAGTATAGGTAGAGAACAGAAAACACAGACAGTAAATACGAGACACAAACGAATGATCAAAAATAGAAAGATACTAAAAATACGGCAAATTTAAAAATACTGTAACAGAATAATAATGTAGTGGAGACTGGCCTTAGCCCTTGCCCGTCAAAGCGTAAATAAAGGGCATTGGCTTAGGGAGTGTCTACATTTAATCTGTTTGAATCGGCTTGCAGATAGACATGGAATCTAAGGATTTATCTACTGTTCAGTAGAGACCAGTGCCGTGAGCACTGTCGTTAAAATATTCGTAAGTACGGTAAACGTAGTCTATGTCAGTCTGACATCTGCCCATATTAAATTATACTTTGACGATCGTGTTCATACTCGGATCACAGTTGTGACTGTGATTAGACACAATCCGAAATCTATTGTTCTCAAAACTATTAATTAATCTCTGAATAATTGCTACAAACTGAACATCGTTCATCCCATTCGTCTATTTTGAATAATAATTTCTTGTCGTCTCTGAAACACACTTTCTATATAAAACTTGCACAACTTTCTAAAGGCCTAATTCAAAACATATAATTATTTGATGCAATTATTTCTACGTAAAACCCTACCTACCCACCCTACCCCCTACCCACCCTAATCGAACTATGTAGACCTGTTTTCTTAAATCTAATTCTATATCGAACTATTACATTGTAAAGTCAAAACTATGAACCTGGATATTGTTCGGTAAATGTCTAACATCCCTTCCACTTTCTTCTGCTAAAGCGAACAATTGCTATTGAAAATTATTATCATTGCTACACAATTTTCTCCGAAATTCACAAATATTTTCTATTTTCAAATCAAAGGCCTTTGTAAGAAACACTAAATAGAGATCATTAGTGCCTATTGTTATCTATAATAATGAAATATTTTCGTAATAACATATTTTTTTTTTGTTAAATTAGGTAGATATGTTGGAACCATGAAACTCATCTCGTTTTTTACTTCCTTTTTTATCGTACCATATTTTTTCACACCAGGCATAGATTTACAAACAATCCTTACTTATTTTTTTTTAATTCCAAACTAAAATTTATATTTTTATATTCGAAAGACGAATTATTGTTGTCGTGACAACGTAGTATTATTTAAAGACTTATGACGCAATTATCTATAGACCAAAATAGGCGCGTGTTGTTTGGGCCTAATTTGAAAAGTTTTTATTACAGCACACAAAAAGCTTTCAAGGCCAGACGAACCTCCCGTATAAATATTGGCGCTTCCATCCCAAACGTTGTCCTGATTCAATACAGCCGATTGTGTCTATTACTATATTTTTCTTACAAGATTTTGCCTCAAGCTTCTTACGCATGGATGTCAAACTATGCCGTTGCCGAATCACCGTCGTCTTTGAAATGATTTTTCGTTTGACTAAAAACCTCTTTGATTTCATTCTCTTTTGTTGTTACAGAAATAACTAACGGATATGCAAAAGCGCTTGAAATCCCATTAATGTAGGAGCAATCCATTAGTTCAACCACGGAGTTAGATATCTACCGCTGTAAAGCAAGTTTGTATCGTATAAAATCTCGATTTTAAGACCCACAATGAAAAACATTGTAATTAATGTAGATTTGTTTATTAATTCCCGCCACCGGAAACAGGAATTTAAATTGCGAATTTAATTTGATCTCAATATTTTCGAGTCTTACGATCAGAAACGGTTATTCGAAGTTAATGTAGATTTGTTTATTAATTCTGTGAAAATTTTAAAGCCTTTGGTCAGATTTTGAGGAAATATATTGAATTTTCCTAAATCTTAAATTTTAAGAAAATCGATATTAATGTGCATGCATCATCCCCCACAATGCATTCAAATGCAGGCCAGTGATGACGTCACTGGTGTCCATTACCTTTATGTTGTGGTCAGTCTGTTTACTCTGTAGTTTATGGAAGTATCTTGCAAAATTGTTGCAGAACTGACCGCCGCATCAAACACGCCGAAGTATTAAGAATTTATTGACCGAAGAGTGCAGTAGATTTTATTTTACTTTTATTATCTACTTTCGCGGATCACACTACTTTTATGGGTAAAGTTTTTCAGGGGAGGTAAGTATCTGCCACCACCATTTTAACCCGTCGTCATGAGAAGTCAGGAGTAACTAGGTACACAAGTACTGAGGAAATTTTGTAGATATTTTAGCAATCTGAATTAAAAACACATCCATTTCCAATCAAATGATAATCTCGTTCTACAACAGACGATCTAAGATCGTTTTTTTTTCAGACAAGATTTTTTTAAGATTTTTTTTTCAAACTTCACTGACATCCGAGTTGTAAATGCAACTTAATTTTTTTCAAATAAAGAACATGCTGCTTCACGGCGTTAGGGTACCTTCCTGGGTAAAATATACTAGCTCTACCGACCTCTACTAACTATAAAACTTTGTCGATTAGGACTAACGCTGTACAATATTTGCATATACCGACAAGTTCGCCAACATACATCACAAGCGTAGAATAAACAATTCACTAGACGATGCCTCTGGAATCTGGAATGCGTCTAACTAAGGCGGTCTGGTGTACATTAGTTTGTTTATAATTCCGTTCCATTACAATAGACAGTCAACGTTTTATGGTGATCGTTGTGTATGCTTCCAATTAGAAGACATTATCGACTTAACTATGAAGAAAGGACAGAGAAGTATAATTGTCAGTAACCCATTAATGACCGACTACAGGGTCGGGTATCCTCTCACAATGAGAAGGATGTAGGCCTTAATCCACCACGCTGGCCTAGAGCGGGTTGGTGGACTTCACATGCCTTTGAGAACTTTTTTTCCGAACTCTCAGGCATGCAGGTTTCCTCACGATGTTTTCCTTCACCGTAACAGCAGGTGATATTTAATTTTTATAAAGCGCACATAACTTTTTTTACAAAGTCATTGGTGCCACTGGGATACGAACCTCGATTCGAGGTCGAATTCTAAGCCACTGGGCTATCACCGCTATAAGTAAGAAGTATAATTAATATATCACAAATAGTTATTTACTGTTGGGCATCCTCCTTCAGTCAATGGAGTGTCGAATTGACAGATCATCTTCCAAAGGTTTCGATAAAATGAGAATATTTATATTGAATTATTACAGCCCGTCAATGCACGAAATTAATCCGTAAGAGTTTTATTATTAAGTACTAGTAGGTATGGAGGATTTATCAATGGAGCATTGCTGTGTGAATTGCGTTATAAAGCCGCGTTATAAATAAAACCCTTTTAGACTTGGCTCGACCTCAAACAACACCTTGGCTGACGTTGGCCGGTTTACTGCCAAATTCACTACAATTCACAACGATAACACAGAAATACTTCATACAGATATGAATGGATTCCGTTCAATTTGAAGCGAGTACCATCTAACAACACAAAACAAGTTCTTTTGGTAAGAAGCCAAAATCATCTGACATCCTGCAGACCGTGTCTTCCCACGGCCAGGACTCCAGGGTGTACACGATGGACGAAAGGGCACGCAGGTAATAATGGCCAGGAGATCGGCTAGAGCGAGGGGGAGGACAGCTGTGGAAGCTATATTTTTATTCATTAAAACCAAAGACTTCTACATACGGAGTTATAGTATAGGTAGTAGAGAAAAAGTAAAAGTGGGCTCAACTTTTTTAGCGTTTTTATTAATTACAAGAGACCCAAGCATTTTGAACACACCATTAAGACAAAACTACACTAACAATTATGAAAATTATTATTCAAAAAATTGTCAGTAGAGGTTATGAATTTTTAAAATGTGATAGAGAGCAGTTCCAGCCAAAATTAAATCGACTTATAAGTAAAAGGTACCTAATTTTAGTTGTCCCACTTTTGATATCCTCACACTACCTACATCTAAACATATTTGCCCAAAACTATCTTTATAATCATAATCTTTTCTGTTAATAGTCATATAACGTAACCGTGTAAATTACATTGATTCTTTAACCCTATGACTACAACCTGAAAATAAACGGTGCTGGCTAAATAAACTTTTCTTACTACATATCATAGATGGCAACTATCTTGACCGTTCTCTCAAACTTGAAATACAGACGTCTGGCTGTCCCGAAGGACCTCTCCCAAAAGTTTGTACCCCAATAATTTGCCAAACGACAAAACTGTCGTTCTAACTTGTGTGTGTGATCCTCGCCAAGTTGAGAGAATACAATCAAATGAAATCCTGCCTTTAAACCTGGGATTGTTTCTCTATAAATATGTGTACATACCACATAACTTAATTAACCGTACCTTCATTGGCACCAATGAACAAAATTCATCAATAAATAATTGACCCCCACGTGTCTAGAAAAGTCTGTAACTATTAAATGCGTAGATGTTAAAAAGCAATGAAGGTATACGTCATACATACATCTACCAATGGGTTCACAAAGCAATAATCTATCATACATCCGATAACCGGTAGCAAAATTTTCCGGAATCCAAAACACTTGAAATTTGCAGTATTTTGACAAACAAATAAAGATTATGTATCCGGCCAAATAAACTGCCCATAAAACACCGAATTTACCTATTTCGTAAATGTTTCAAAATATTATAGTAAAATGCTACCACATGTAGGTAAATATTTCCGAGTATGACATTTAAACTGATACAATACATCGCAAACTGATGTAATAAATATACGACCCGACTAAATCGGTAGGAGTGAATCCCACAGGAGCTCTCAAAGAGTTGGGAATACAAACTTATACCGAAACAACGAAACAGTCGTTCAAACTTATGTTGCACGTTGTACTTAAACTTCGAAAAGGAATAAAAGAAGCTGTAAAAATAGAAACACTTCTGCTCATTGCAACATTGCATTCAAAAGTGAGTACTGTACTAAACAGTTTAGATAGAATGAAGATCCCATAAATGTTATCCAAGGTTCTTTAAGACAGCTAGAAAAAGGTTTCGATACATACACTCGCTCACACATGAATTTTCATAATCGTTATTGGCACAGACAAGACAAGAGAACATACTCCAGAACCAAAAATAAACGCTTAAATTTCTTAGATGACTCGTAACGTATAAAATATTGTGCAAACTGCAGAGGAGACGCTGGCGAATCCTTGCTGGCTTTGAAGGATAGTTCTTTCTTACTTAATTCCCTGACGAATAACAAAAGTTCTAAGACGAAACTGGGAGTTTAAACTTGCAGTGAGTGCAATATTGTAGAGTGCACACCCCCGTCGCATTTGCTTCGAGTGCCATCACAGAGTTGAAAGTTTGGACAGGAATAGTTGTAACCCTCTATTTCCTGATTGCTTCAGCTCTTTCTATGGAGCGTATTTCTATAGTGTTAAATATTAAAGTAATTCTAAAGTTGTGACATACGTGAATCTATATGACTCGTTTACACAGTGCGAGCTAATGCCCAGCCACGAGACAGCTACTCGACCTGTCTATACGATTCATAGAATGTCACAACCGTCACAACGCTCACAACTCTCCGGCAAACACTGGCGAGCTACTATTTAATAGGTACAATTAGTGCAAGTGATGACTGAGCTACTCCCGTGTACGAGTTGCTGCCGAGCGAGTAGGCGAGTAAAACCGAAAAATATTGAAGTTCTGTTCCTTTTTTTCTTCTGTTCATATGGGTTGAATTGGGATGTACCTTTCTCTTTTTCCTCTGTAAACATTATAGATGCTCGTAGAATCAAAGTTCCCTCTAAATGTGACGAAATGATACAGGGAAGTGATTTTTATCTGGACTGGTCAGCGGTTCCTCTTGACCTTTATTTTAGACCATCATTCAAATGTTTTCTCTGCTGGGAATCAGATCCAGGACCCTCCGAGCAACGTACCGGCGTCTTGCCCACTGAGCCACGCAAGTCGCCAAAATCACTCCTATACTCATACTTAAAAATAAACGTGTATACAAAATTTCAGCTCAATCGGTTGAAGATATCTACTTCAAAATTGAGTGCAAAGATTCCACCCGAACAAACATACTTACTTACATTGCAAGTTAAATAAAACATTCTTACATTGCAAGTTAAATAAAACATACTTACATTGCAAGTTAAATAAAAGCTTTTAAAAACTTGACACACAGCAATACGTCAAGCCTTATTTTCCATTCAACATTCATACATCCAGGATAGTGAGACCTTAAACACGAATATCTGATCCAACCTTTATTGGATAATAAATCCATATACACGCAGCGCTGATTTATTACGCAGTTCGCGGTTCATGTTATTGATAACGCTTTCAAAGTGCTCCGTGGAAATGCATCGTAGATATCACTTATATTGTGCTGTTACATGCAAGTACCGTAAATAGCAGCAAATGATATGATATATGTTATGCTTTCAACTCTATAAAGTGGTACAAACTTTAGATGTTTCAAGGGTTTATTTATGGGTTTGAAGATATTTATTCTCATTAGTATTTTACATTGACTAATACATACATACCTAGTTGATGATCCTGGCTTCGATTCCTAGCGGGGGAGATTTGAATGACGAGTTTAATTTCTGTTCCTGGTCTGGGTGTGTATGTTCTTGTATTGTTTATGTCCATGGCATCCACGACACAGGAAATGTTATGTTGAGCTATGAATGTGTAGCGTTATTTATTATTATTTTGTAAATCGCACATAACTTTGGTAAAACATTAGTAGCACACCACTGACATTCGAACCGGACCATCCGAGTAATAGACGGTATTCTTAACCTCTGGGCTATCGTCGACTACTTCATTATTTATATTTTTTCTGTGGTTTTGGCAGCCCTATTAAGCCGACTTTACACTTCGTTCACTTATGCAAGCTGTGCTGTCACTACCGGCTATTTTCGGCCACCAATCGATATTCGCCCACCAATTCGAGTCTGGAAACTCATCCGTTGATTCATTCGAATGCAAATATTTGTGTTTATTCTGACAAACGAAAGTGCATGTTTGTGGATTGTTTGACTTTGATAATATTTGCTCACTTGGACATTTTTGTAGATCTGTTCCAATAGACGGAGAGGCCGGCGACCCAAAACTGCAAGCGTTTTTTAAAACCTGATATTTTATCATTAGTTTGCATTCGTGGGGTATAAGCACAACGGATTCTGTGCCGTGAGTAACCTATACAAATGTGAGTTACTATACAATACTATGAACATTGCCGTCAAAGTATTTGTATAGTAAACGTCTTATTTACGGCGGCAACCATCATTTACGGCGAACAAAAAACAACTTTTGCTAACCAGAAACTTTTTGCTTTACTCCTAACGGACGCAGTTGCGCGGTCGCAGAAATTGTTTACAGAATATTAATTTTTACCGTCACGATATTAGGGAGAGGAAGAAACAAACACAAACATTATTATTTGTATGCATAAGCCGACTAACCGTAGACCTACATAACGTTAATCAGCTCGTAAATGTTCGCCTCTAGTAAGCTATCTGTAAGTAGTATCTGCAATTATCTGCAAGACATGACTAAAATTCTACATCACGGTGGATTACGGGGTGGCGGTACATAATGGGCGTGATTGAATCTATACTAATATTATAAAGAGGAAACATTTGTATTTTTGTATGTTTGCAACGAATAAACTCAAAAACTATTGGGCCGATTTCAAAAATTCCTTCACCATTGGAAAGCTACAGTCAGCCTGAGTAACATAGGTTATTAAACAAAAATAAAAAAAAATAAGAAAAAAAATCATTGGCAGAGCGAAGCCTGCTGGGTCAGCTAGTTGAATATTAAATATACGTATATAAAGCCACGATGTGTAGACAGCTGAAAACAATAAGATGTACACTAACCTGGTTGGGTGGCGTCTAGACTAGGCCGTCTTCTTTTCAGCCCTTCATAGGCCGGCTGGAGAAGGACCTCCCCTTATCGACGCCACTGCCCGGTCCCGGGCCCTTAAAAGCCCAATCCCTCTAAAATGTAACTGAAGGTAAAATGTTACTAGTAATTTACTAGTAGTAAAGAGACAGTGACTCTCATAAGTTCAAATTTGATACAAATACTGACCGCTAAAAATAGCGACGAAAAAACCTGAAAAGCAGAATATCAAAAACAGAACATTAAAGCCGCCAGCCTTCGTTCGGCGATTAAACAAACATAGCTTCCGTGCTTTTACAGTTTGTTTTGGCGGCAAAATTAGCCTGCGGTTACGATTTCCTTTTGCAATTTAAATTTACTGTTAACATTAATTGCGCCTGTTAAATAGGCATTTGATATGTTTACGGCTTTTTAAAAACCCGGGGATGTTTTTATTTTGGAAATTTTAGATACTCAAATCCGTTTTATTACTTTGTTCATTAATACCGTATGGGTATGTTTCTTATTTCAGCGTGTGTCTTGTTGAATTGATGTTTACGTGATTTTAATTAGACTATAAATTACTGGCCTGGGATGTTTATAAATAACAGCTGTATTAAAATGTATGAATCCCTTTCATTAATATAACATGATAAGCATGCTTCACCAACTGCCGGTTATTCACACTATCACATGGTTGACAAGTAGAGATTTCAAAACAGCTAGATACCTACTAAAACATATTTACATCGGTCCTTGATAAGTGTGCCAAATTTTAGGATAATATCATGCTTTGAAATGAGTGAAAATTATGTTCGAAGCTTCAGGCGTTCAGGCGTAACACCACAAAAAATAAAATCCTTTTATATTCACACCATTTTAACTATTTTCTCTATCTATAGCGCGGCAATGCATGTCTATCTTCAGGCTGATGTCAGTACTGGAAAACTGGCTTGCAGCTCGAACTCAATATCCTATTCCAGCCTAAACTGTAATATAATACGTAAAGAAAGGAGTTGAAATGTCGGTAAAAACAAGAAACAAGAACAATTTCAATTCTATTACACTTAGCCAAGAAGTAGACACATTAATTGTACAATGGGTATGACTCATATGTTACTCATGGGAAGACAAAATAGTTAATTTTATTTAAATTAATTTCGGTGTGCCTTCAGCTACTTTAGATAGTACGAAGATTTACAGCTGAGATTACGAACGTAACCAAGATAAAGTTGATGAAGGTCTTGTGCCCATGCTGAATTATGGCCTAAATTACCATTTACATGTAGGGTAATCAAAAGCTTTTTTTGGGTCTTGTTGTAGGGACTGCCGTTTTACACAGGTTTCCTCGCGATGTTCACTGATATTGAATTTGATAATAACTTTATTAAGAAATTTATTGGTACGTGCCAATGGGATTCGAACCCGGACCCATTGAGCAAGCCGAATGCTTAGCCACTGAGCTATCACCGCTTTTGGCCACCAAAGAAGACTGTTGTATGCAGATATACAAAATCTTGTATTTTATTACTGTATCAAATATTTCTCTTTTTTTAAAAAATGGATCTACCTATACATAGATGGAGATGAAAAGGATAAAGGTAAAAAGTTACAAAACTACAAAAAACTTGCTCGTGAAAGTTATTGAGAGGTATTGCTTTTAACGAGTTAAGAATTGACTTGTCAAAGTTGCTGCTGTTTGAAATATTCATCAAAGTTTGACGTTTTATCGAAATGCCCGTAGTCTAGAAGCGTTTGCAGTTTTAGTATTTTTTCCCAAAGTTAGAAAAACTCTTTTCCAATCAATCAATGAAATAGAAAAGATATTCGTGTGTATCTACTTATATTAAACCTAAGAGGATTCATATTGGCACTGACTACCTATCTACATAACCCACTTCATGTTACAATTAGTACATAAAAGTATACCTACACTAAAGTACACACGGACTGATAGACAGTAGTTATTTAGTAATAGGATACTCTTGTGCCCTTATGGAATAACATTTGTTCACTACTTGCTCAATAAAATAGTATACTGGTACAAATTGCCTTTTAAAAAGAAAAGCTGAGTTAAATCAAAGCATAATGTTCAGTCGAACCTTAATTTGGAATATAATGGTAATAAAATGGTTGAAAAAATCTCGACGATTCAAACGAAAGGTATTTGCTATTTGGCATTTTAGACGAAAAAGTATAAACGCACTAAATAAAACAATAACAAAAATGATTTCTTAGAATAAAATAATAATAGAAGGAGTTATTAGCCATTTGGCATTTCAGGAAAAAAGGGTATAAGTGTGCGGAATCAGTAAACAGGTACTTAGAGAAAAACGGCGATATTTATGTCTTTGTGCGTAAATTCAATCAGCAGTAAAGAGTTAATAAGGGATGAGCTCTGTCGTTACAACTTCGCCTCGGTTACATGTTTCACCAAAAGCGAGTAATTGAAGCGAGTGAAATGCTTTGTACTCGTTATCTGTGACGGGAGCTGGAAAGCTAGTTTAAAAATACCGTTTAAATTAAAAAAAACAGCTTCAAAGTATGTCCAAAGCGGAAAATTTAAAATATTATAAACTATGTTGACTTTCGCTAGGTGAGTATTTTATGCATTTAAGTAAATAAAATGCATAAAAAATGGTCCACTCATTAGGTACATATGTGTTGAGAAATCTTTTATATGAAGTTTTTCGGTTACATTAATGTCATTTTTTAGCAAATGCAATATATTTATGAACTTATTTAAATGTAATTTACAATTAAATTTAATAATCTTTTTCTTCCTTTGTACTTTTAGGTTGTGAACTGTAAGGCACCTTTTGTATGTTTATTGTTTTTTGTGTTTGTTGTGTCTAAATTACCACAGGAAACTGTGTTAATTTTTGTATTCTATGGTGTTCAATAAAGAATATCTATCGATCTATATCTTTATTAGATAACGATCGATAGATTCATCAAAGCAAATCCTAGGTTATCTTAATCACGTTGTGATTTTATCATTTCATAGCTTCCTCGTCCTCAGTAAGACACATTTGTTATTATAGATGCTTATTCTGATTCCGATAGTAACGAGCTATTACGAGGAACCGTGACCGGGAAACGCTCCGTTACTGTGCTTCTGGATATTTGCGTTTTATGCCGTGTTTTATGATCTTCTGTTTATACTTTACTGTGTCTAAATAACTAGGCGGTATAAAAGCAGTGATAGTCCGCTGGCTTAGAAGCTTACTCGAGGGGTGCGGGTTTGAATCCCGGAGGATCTATCAATGACTTTCTAAATAATGTATGTGCGCTTAATAAAATTTAAACATCACCTGCTGTAACAATAAAGAGAAAATTTGCATGCCCTAGAGTTCTCTGTAATGTTAACAAAGGCATGTGAAATCCACAAACCCACACTAGGCGTGGGTCCTTAAGGCTCCCGTCTCAATGTGCAAAACTGCTTTCCAGTCCCTTAGAATTGGGTTATTTATGTCCTTTATTGACAAACTCGTATGTTATTGACATTGTTCTAATAAAAACGTTTTCTGTAACCAAATCTAATCTGATGAGTGTAAAGTTGAATGGAACATTCGACTCACGATGTTCTCCGTCACTTTTACGAGTAGACCAGGTGATATTTAACTTTATATCACTTTTAAGAAAAATAAGAACAATACATTTAAATAAAATTAATTTTGTGTATTTAAGTAGCCAGTTACTCGACGCTATTAAAACGCTTCGTAAGGTACTCTTGTCCCTTTCTCCCTTTCTCGCCTCTTCAGGAAAATACGTTAATTAAAGCTAAGGTGATCCCATCAAAGGAGCACTAAATCCGGACATTTTACGACCATTGTATTAACTACGTTCTGCGTTCTATTGGCGTACTTTATAGTTCTCATTTGAAACATCGACAAAGGAGCAGATTTTGAATAATGGCAACACTACATCACCATATTATAAATAATGGTGGCTAGTATTACAGTATTTCTTAATACTTAATATAGTATTTCTTAAAACTGTAGCGGCGCGATACCTACAGTAATATGAGCGCGCGCCTCACATGAAATGCTGACCACGCATGACGACGCAAGCATCGAATGTAGTAAACAATAGAACACGTCACACGCGTCATACCGAACTGGCCAATCGGAAGACGTATCCTCAAACGCGCTATCATAGTTCTTTAGAATCTCTGCATATATACAAATGGTCCGAACTCAACATTTGGACCGCGGTCCCCAGGCAGTGACATCGCCTGGCGGGAGATCTCCCCTTTTCCTCCAAACAACTTTACAAAAATATCCAAAGGAACAACATTGGTACTATTCACGAACCAGCAGTCGTAAAACTTTTTATTACGTTAGCAATTTGTTACAATATATTTTCCCGAATATCCAAATACCTTCTGCGAAATGGAATGAAATTTACGTTGGTATGGAAAATTTCTAGGAAATTATCATCAAAGCCTTTTCAAAAAGTATTACGATACTGTTGTTGTTAAGGATTTTCACCTTCCAAGAGTATTATTTCAAGTGTCACAAAAATGGACACCCCGTCTCATTTTTGGTCTGCTTGTCAGTAACCCATTAATGACCCACTATAGGGTCGGGTCTCCTCTCACAGTGAGAAGGATGTAGGCCTTAGTCCACCGCGCTGGCCTAGTGCGGGTTGGTGGACTTCACATGCCTTTGAGAACTTTTTTTTGTGAACTCTCAGGCATGCAGGTTTTCTCACGATGTTTTCCTTCACCGTAACAGCAGGTGATATTTAATTTTTATAAAGCGCACATAACTCAAAGTCATTGGTGCGTGCCACTGGGATTCGAACCCGGACCCCTCGATTCGAGGTCGAATTCTAAGCCATTGGGCTATCACCGCTTTTTTTTAGTCACAACCATGTCTAGGCAAATTAGGCAGGTGGATTCACGGCTTGGAGAAGACAGCGGGAAACCGTTGGATTTAAAGGGTGAAGTGGCGTCGATTAAGTGAAACCCATGTCCAGCAGTGGATTATAAAGGCTGAAAGGAAGTAAGGAATGCTATATATAACAACAAAGTAATTATTAATTTAACATTTACCTACATTTACCTACACTCTCAGTTGCGAAGTAAGAAAATACAATGTGAGCAGTTACGAAACAATTTCCGGCCGTTTTTAAAAAGGCGAAACAAAACAGACATTACATTTTATTACTGTAGTAAACTTTGATTGTATTGAAAAGTCAATAGTGAAATAAAACAGTAGTGGTACTATTCTCATGCTATCTTTGTGTGCCATTTGGGTTCACTCCTAGTGTATGAAGCCGATCGTACTATAAACCACGTCTTTTTACAATCAGGAATCAATCAGATTTAACGATGTTTTTGCACAGATCAATGATTTCGTTACGTCTAATATATTATGTAGATGTAGTTTTCAAACAACAATTTTTCAAACAACAAAGTCGTCGTAATTCGACTATAATTTATTGAAATTTGAAGGGGAGTGTACGTACACGTCAAGTTTGTCTATGTTTGCTTTTTAAACTTATCAAACTTATGGTAATGTGCGTGGCGTGTTTTTGATGAATTTCATGTATTTCTAATGCATTCTCCATATAAACTTTAATTGTGGCAAATTTCAAACAGTTCCGTTCGTTATAAATTGTACCTACCCAAAATTTTCGCTTCCCGTATTAATATATAAGATAATAAACTTAAGTAACGTTTCGTGTCCTTTTTGAACTGCTATAATGTATGGTATTTGAAACCACCACCTATAAATTGTTGTTTCTTTCATTCTGGCAACCAATCCGTAACCAAAACATTAAAAATTCAGGTGTTTCATGGTGCATTGAATATAATGCACACGTAAAATCAGAAAAAAGATTAATTTAAAAAAGATTAAATATGAATCCTTAATAACACAACCACAAAACACCCTGTAATCCACTTCAAAATACCCATAACTTAAATATCCTTTGTTAATGTTGAACAATAATATTACAAAATCCGAAATTGTTTTTGCTTTCAGCCTTGACGCGGCTGCTTGAAATTTATAGCCCATAGATTAAACCATCTATCCACCATAACGAGGATTTAGGGGCAACTTTTTGTTTACTGAAAGCCGAACCCTTTATTAAGAGGTTTTATCGCTCTGACCCTAACTCCGTGTTAAAGAATTACAGAAATTGACTTGAAGTGTTCTAATTTATGGAGTCGACTCCGCCTGTTTTGTGTCACGCTGTTTATAATATAATTGAGGGACTGGAGACTGCCGATAAAGTTTTTGAGGTCAAAGGTCAGGGTTGACTAGTAAAGTAAAATTTGATGCAAAAAAGATTTTATATCACATATAGATTTTTTTGTTGATGAGGGGAACCTGCCTAATTATAAACCCGATAATCTGGGATCGACTCCGTTTTTACGTGAGATTCTTAATTTCTTACTCACTAAAACCCACTCTATGGCCTTCCTCTGCGTCTGCGCTGCATATTGACATTGACTTGTGTGCACGGTACCTTATTTCTATTTTTGTGAGTAGCTAGCAAATGACACCCACGCTCGACCTCAAATGGGATAGAAATCTGAGGTCCATTTGAAACAGTATGTTCATGCTACTTATGAGGACTGTTCGCCACAAATAAAGTACCATAATCATCAAAAGCGGTGATAGTCCAGTGGCTTAGAATTCGACCTCGAATCGAGGGGTCCGGGTTCGAATCTCAATGGCACGCACCAATGACTTTGTAAAAAAAGTTATGTGCGCTTTATAAAAATTAAATATCACCTGCTGTTCTGCTGTTACGGTGAAGGAAAACATCGTGAGGAAACCTGCATGCCTGAGAGTTCAGAAAAAAAAAGTTCTTAAAGGCATGTGAAGTCCACCAACCCGCACTAGGCCAGCGTGGTGGACTAAGGCCTACATCCCTCTCATTGTGAGAGGAGACCCGACCCTGCAGTGGGTCATTAATGGGTTACCGACAATCATCATTTGTCATCCTACATACAGCTGTTATTGATCCAAACTGACTTTTGAATTGCTTTATGAATCTAAAAACTGCTACCTGAAAAGTAAATGATATTTTAGTCACACATCAAATTCTTCCTTCAGGCACTGGTAAGTACATACAAAAGTGAGTCGAACCAAACATTAATTAACCCCAGTGAGACGGCAGATCTTCCCACGCAATTTCCCCTAAGAGCTAGAGCACCATCTGTTAATGCCATCAAATTACCATAACGGTATCGGGAGATGCAAATGTATGCATAACTTTTTGTTCAGCTGGTAACAAGATCCTACCTTAAGGAGCGGTAAGTAGTATTAAAATGTTAATTCGATGGTCAAATATGTCTTGAAAAAACTAAAACTTCGTTTAAGCAACGAATACTTGCTGTTTTGAACAGTTATTTACTTCAAGGTAAGTATTGGTGATAAGACGCATATCCATTGTCTATTATAACGCAAAGAGCCTGCATGCATTTCAATGATCGAGGGACGTTCTCCTAAAAAGAGTAAATGCCGCCCTTCGAACATGTGGAGTGATAACCTAAAGAACTCCGCGTGATTCCGTTGGATTCAAAGAGCCCTAGACAAGACAGAGCGGAGGTTCATGTCCATCAGTGGACTACGAAGTGCTGAAAAGTAAAATAAAACCTGTGTTTTACCCGCGAACTGACATGAAATCAATAAATTAGTGGGTAGATAGGCTGTATGTACGTTCCAGATGGACGTTTGATGTAACACCTTTAACGTTTAACAAACGAAACTGACGCTCAAGCTAACATTCCTGACCATACATTCGCACGGCTATATTCGTCCTATTTTTCATCAAAATTGCAATTTTACGTCACGGGAAAAATGTAAAAAGCAGAGGAATACGTAATAAAATTTAGACGCGCCGCCGGTAAACCCACACACGTGGAAATGAAAGATAGTGTTGATAGTTTTATACAGGTTTTGCGATACGTTGTGCGGAACTTTGGTGAAATGTTTTAAAAATTATATTCGCAAGTACCGAAATCTTAATAAATGGCTCAACACTATACTGCGATTTTCTACTCTATATCGTAAGTAAGCAAAAGACTGAGGTGGCAGTAACCCATTAATGACCCACTACAGAGTCGGGTCTAATCTCACAATGAGAGGGATGTAGGCCTTAGTCCACCACGCTGGCCTGTTGCGGGTTGGTGGACTTCACATACTCCCAGGCATGCAGGTTTCCTCACGATGTTTTTCTTCGCCGTAACATTACAGCAGGTGAGATTAAATTTTAATAAGCGCACATAACTTTTTTACAAAGTCATGGTACGTGCCACTGGGATTCGAACTCGGACCCCTCGATTCAACATGGGGCCCATTATGAAAACTGTAACTGTGATTGTTATCCAAATGTCACCTTGGAACCCAATCCTTTGAAATGGGTTCAACGACCTTCACCTTACTGCCTGAAAACGATAACACTTCAGGTCTATTGTCCGTGTGAGTATCCTAAAAGTTAACTGCTATGTTACGCATAGTGCGCTCGGTAAGCCACAATCACACTTAGAAATTAATGCTTTAATTGGATTTGATCTTAGAGATTGTCCTTTGATATAACGTACTGTATTACGGTTACCACTGTATTACGGTTACGGTTACGGTGGCCACATCGTTCGCAGGACTGACAACCGATGGGGAAAAAAGGTCCTCGAATGGCGACCACGTTTAGGCAAAAGGAGTACAGGCTGAAGAAGACAGCGGGAAACCGTTGGATTCAGAGGGCCCAGGACCAGGTGGCGTGGCGTCGATTAGGGGAGGCCCATGTCCAGCAGTGGACTACTAAGGGCTGAGAGGAAGGAAGAGGGAGGATTACGGTTACCAAAGTAGTGGTGTTTTGACCTGTTTGTGTGAAAATCAGGCTAAGAGACAAACGTGCCATCTGATGGAAAGTGGTCAAAGTGGTGACGATGGACACGGACATCACTAGGATGTAGGCCTTAGTCCACGCTAGCCTTTTTCGGTTAAGTGGACTCCACATGCATTTCAGAACATTGTCGTCACGGTGACAGCAGGTGAAATTTAATATTATAAAACGCACATAACTTTTATACAAAGCCATTGGTGCGTGCACTGGGATTTGAACCAAGACGCCTCGATTCTAGGTCATTCGAGGTCGAATTCTAGCTTACTTAGGTGTTTCAGTACCGTACAGTTATCCGTGATTATACTGCTTGTGTCAGAGGTTAGTAGCGGAAATAGACACCTGTAACCGCAGACTATTCAAATCTTCATGACAGATACAATACAGATTCGCTATTAAGCTAGCTATTGTTCAATACAATCTAATTTTAGCAAGATTGTATGTTGATTGCTGAAGACGGCTAGCTAGCTAAATGTAATGTTGATGTAAGTTCCATTTTTTATATCCAGAGTTCTCCCACTTGATATAATAATATAAAAAATCTATAATTTTGACTGTTGAATTTGGTGAAAAAATATTATACCGTTTTGAGATACGCAATACATTATAATTCCATAAGTAATGGAAAATATCTTTTGAGTACGTAAGTACGTACGAAGAAGCCACTCGACGCTTCATCCGCTCCGGAAACTCCGACTGGCAATGAGACTTGAGTGCTTGGAGTAAGTCAATGATGATGTGAGACGACGTAGAAATATAAGCAAAAAGAGCAAAATATAAAATAGAAATAACTGTTTCATTAAACGAAAAATACAACGAATACCTACATAAATTTTCGCAGGACTGGACGTTCTTCAAAAAGGGCGTAAAAGAGCTTTCCTTCAATACCTGCAACGCACTGTCGACCCTCCGGGCAAACTACACTCTGTTCATTACATGTTAGTATTCAAAAAATCATAAGCTAGTTTTAACGCAAAGTAGGAGCGAAAATCCTACTTAAACATACTAAATTCTGTATATTATAATTATGATTTGCTAGAATTATCGCGTATAAGTGTAAATTAAAGAAGCGCCTTAAAGAAATGAGCCACTTCGCAGCCAACTAGATATGATATTACCTCGAGGCAAAAGTGGAAAACTGAGATGAAATTTAATAACTGAGCGGCGAGCCGTTTTCAAGAAAGTTTGTGTTTACTGTACGTAATAAACAATAAATAGAACTTTATTACTAAGATAACTACAGGTTAAAGATGAAAATTCAGTTTATAACAAAATTAGCAACAGGGTTTGATGATTCTCTTCGTACGCATAAAAAAATCTATGTTCCCGGCCGGTTCCAACCGCACAAATTTAAACCTTCAATCTTCTCCATCACCCCGTGGATAGAAACATGGACTTTCTCTAATGGACGCCACTTCGCCCGATTCTAGGCCCTTTGAATGTAATGGTTCTTCCAACGATTCAAACATCTCTCCATTTTCTTTATGCCATTATTCCGTATTCTGCAGAACCATAGTCACCATTTGAAGACCTTTCTTTCCCACCGATTATAAATTATCAGTCCTTCGAACCTGTTCGTCTACGGATTTTATTGTTGCGACTGTCGCATAGAGAAGCACCAAGTGGGGTATTCTACATCACCCTCTGAGCGACTTTGAGCTTATTTATGAGGCTCGGTAAAGGAATGGTCCTTTACTATGCACCTAGGTCTATCTATCTCACAAATGTATCTTTGTCTCCAGGTGGGAGCAAGCGAGCCACGAGGCTGACGGTGGCCACTGCTATCGGCATCTGGATCCTGGCGTTCCTTCTAGCAGCACCGGCGTACATCGGCTCGTACTTACGGGCATTCGTCGTCAATCCTACTACACAGGTAAGAAAATGCTACGAGTATTTTATATACGACTTAGGGACCTAAATAGCACCAAAACTTAGACTTTAAAATGAAAATCTTTGCACATTTGCACGTTTAATGGTTAAGAAACCAGCTGCGATTCCAAGCGACTTGCCACATGATTTTTCTAAGTTGTGTGTATTTTATGAAAATTAATGACGAAGAGATTGAACAAACCTACATGGCTAAAAGTTTTCCATAGTATTTTCAAAAGCATGTGAAGTTCGCATTCATCTCATTCTGAGAGGAGATCTGGGATATTAACATTTCGATGAAGCCTCTCCGCTAGGTGACTTATATCGGTATGTCAGTATTGTGGAACTCTCCTCTTGATCCATCAATGAGGAAACTCGTATGACACATACGAGTAGTTTGTAATGGATTTTGTTTATCCTCGCAGTATGTTTAGAAGTTATCATGCCGCTTAAGGGCGACTCAGACTAACACACTTTAAATAGTAAACTCAGTTGAAACACTGTTTATGTGTGAACGCGAGTAGTACACTCGTGTTCAGACGTTTAAACCTAGTATTACCACACCTAACACTCGGTGTTTAAACTGAGTAGTCTATGTGGGCGATTATGATAGGATTCAATACTATAAAAAATAGTCAAAAATCACTACAATAGCTCCCCGCCTTGCTTTTCTAATGTTTTGTAAAATCTTAAGCTAACCCATATTCGTGCAATAAACATCTTTGTCTTTGCCTAAGTTCATGTAGATTTTTGCAGTTTTAAAATAACTGCAACATTTTACAACGAACGACAGCTTAACAAATGACGCTTTTCACTTTATCTATCTTCTTGTGCAGTGTTTCTAGATTTTTCTATTGTCTTCGCGAGCAATTGGAGTTGTTCTAATTTTCTATTCGTTATTTTCTACAATAAATGGAACAGTGAAGCATGCGTATTAGAGAAAGAGCAATACTTAGTCCGTTCGAAGCAAAAAATAAGTCATCCGTCAGGCTACTTCTGTCCGCATATCGGTGTTATAGTGCTCTTGACTGACGAATCAATCCAGAAAGTGAAACATTCAGCTCCCCTGATACCTATATACAGTTTATTCCCTATAGTTTGTAATAGACTCGCTTTGCTTGACCTCATAGAATATTGCCGATTGATGTTATAATTTTGAATTATATTCTTATTTTAAACTTAAATTTTGTTTTATTGTTAGTGGATTAAGACACGTTGCTTTAATTGTATTATCTTCAAAATGATTAACCGATTTCATTTAGGTTTATCAGGATGGGTTTGACAATCTTCTTATACCAACATTGGTAAATCACATCATCACCTCTGACATTTATGCTGACAATAAGATAACCCGCTCTTTGTATAATATATATGTATGTATAGCACGTCTTAAGCAGTTTTAGCCTGTTCTACGTATATTATTGCAACCACATATGCGAAATATTTCAAAGCAGTATTAACTCAAATTTGGAACAGCTATAAAAAGTATTTTATAACATTATAATGTCTCAAGTTTAATCACTGTAAACTGTTGCTCGTAAAAGGAAGTCAAAAGTTTAATATAAAAAGTTAGTATCAAAGAGATTTAACTGAATACGCAGAACTTATCTCCTTACTAATATAATTTTGTTTTTTATTCTCAAAAAGTATTTACTTCATGTCAATTTAGGCCTCCCGCACATTTCATTATTGAAATATTTTGTATTTTGCCTAGCTTTTTATGAATTCATTGAGTAGAATATTAAAGAACCGAAACTTTTTTAAATTCATTAATTGGCTTTACCATTACGCCAGCTGCACATATTTGAAACGAAATGACTTTGCATGACTCACAGTGGAGTGAACTGCCAAAAGTCATGACGTAAGGGAAAAGCGTTCTTTCTTTCATCATTTAGGGCTTGGCTAAATCCCACTACCCGCCAGCTAGCCAGGTCTGCATTTTTTGTGTTCGGATTTTACAAATAAGCTATTCCTAAAAGATTTCGCAATAAATGACCAACATCTCCAGGACTATGACCTTAAAAAACTGACAATAATCGTAGCTTCACAATTTAATTGCAACACTCAGCTGACAACAGTAACAAATGAAGCCATTCAAACAACAAGTGCCTCCGTGCACCACTGGTTCTAGATTTTTCCATTACTCTGGCTTGCAATTCCACTCTCTGGAATTGTCTAGTCACAGCTAAGTAATATACTCTACTTTCTACAGAATCACTTTGATAAACATGTCCTAACAGTGAATAAGTTAACTGTGGGTAAGAATTGAGGTTCTTACCGAAGTCCAGGTTAAAATCCCAGAGCCATGCAGCAATAACTTTCTTAAAAATAGTGTGCGTTTTATTAAACAATATTTACCTGTCGGGGTAGTAAACCGCAAGGGTATCTGCATGACCGAGAATTCTTCACAAGGTTCTCAAAGATATGTGAAGATATCTCATTTTGGCAATGAGATATCTCCCACTAGACGAGGTAATCATGCCTGTGACGTACTCCTATTGCGTCATGAGACTTATATATGCCAGCGATGTAGAAAACGTCGATAGTGTGATTCAGGATACCCGTGACGCCGCCTCTTGGCGAGTAGCGGAAAGTGCCACTAACGACCAACACAAAAAAACCCTGTGATAAACTTTACTAAGAACTACATCTTATTGTAAGAAGAGACCCGGCTCTGCAGAGGAGAACTCACACAGAGGTTTACAACAAGGTGTTGGTGAGCACCTTTATTTGCAATCTGAAAATTTTCCCTGCTTTCCTGCTTTCGTCAGTTATTAAATTCTACGTTATATCAACGCACGTCTTCATACAACTGACACATTTTATTTACAAAGGAAATGTTTATGAAGAACTCCATTACGCGGAGTGTGTTGGCAACTGGCAACATACAAAATGGCCGCTTTTCTGTTTCACGGACGGGTCATTCATATTCACTTGTACTCGAGTCTGATACCTATATTGTACTAAAATGTGCTTATTGTTTCCTGCAAAAATACTACCAATATGTTGGAAAGCGGTTCAATGTAGTAGTAGTAAAATAGATCAAGCTTATAATTTCACGTTGTGTTGAATTTTTTCGCCTTTGTTATATAAAAGTTCGTGAAATTGGGATATAATTCATGGCTTTATCAGTATAGATATAGATATACGAATGCAGATACTCAAACACTCAACATTTATCATGGAGTCTGACAGTTGGAAACGTAATGTGGTGCGTTTAATTTTCAAAATGAATTCATTCATTCACTCCCCGCCTCGATTGCCACAATTCTAAAGCTATGAGACTCGATTCAACATTATCACCCTCCACTGAATCACTCAATATATTTTATTAATCACTCAATACATTTTGCATAAAAATACCTACTGTTTAATAATACCTAGTTATTTACAGCACAGAGTGACGTAAACTAGAACTTTTGATACAATTTTTCGTGCGTCAATTTCTACATTTTTACACTGCGTTTTTCTACATTTGGCAATTCTTTTTATTATATAAGTTTAAAAATTGCCTTAAATAAAACAATAGTTTTATCTATTCTTTTCTTCTAAATTCCTGTTTCATTTATTTTTAAATGTCTAATTAAAATAAAAAGACATATTGACGGATTTATGGCACTTGTATTATAAAATAGTGAACGACACTCGCGCTAACTTCAAACCGTACATAGTGGGCTACTTATGATCCTCGTATCATGAAGTATGTTAAAGGTACTAGTATCGCTTTTCTATAGCTGTTTATTATTTAATGCCAGCACTTACCGTATTCGCAAAGGAACAGTATTGGCGGTCACGAACCGGGCCCGGGCATTATCGCTTCAGGACCCGATGGTCTCCTGAGTCCTGAGTAAACGATATATCGACGATAAACTACCAAGTTAACATTCCGTTTGAGCTTAATAAGCAATAGTCATCTAATACGTTCGACTTTTCCGATTATTGATATATGAAATATAACACAACAATTTAGAGGAGGCATACGATTGTAGGTAGAAATTAGTAGCAGCGGAGCAGAGGCTTAAATGATGATTAATTTAATTGTCTGTTTCTGGTCTGGGTGTGTGTGCACACACTCGATATAATTTATCGAATCCCACTTTGTTATGAGGTTATGAGTGTGAAGGACATAAATTAGGAGATTTTTATTTTAGGTCACGTTTTTTTGACGGGAACTGGTGTTATGTCACCAAAATTTTTTCCAAGCGTTACAGGAATTCTTTCTGTGATATGTCTAAAACACTTTGGCCTCTTTTTGCTTTTAGAAAGTTAAAGTGGAGCCTTCTTTTACTTTTTCTGTATTAAAGTTTGTCTTTGGCTGTAAAGTATTCTTAAAAGGATCTATTCCAACCAACTTCCGCGATACTGAGTCAAAGCGGGCACAGTGGAAACTCCATAATTACCTACTTGCGGACGGCCCACAACTTTAACTCGATCGCCTTAAGTCGAATTAAGATGACAAAACTGTTCAACCCCATCCTGTTGTAGGCAATTCAATAAAAAAACGTAATAAGTAACGTAATACCAAGTTACCACCATTTACAAGTATAATAATTTTAAAATCTGTGTTTGCATAAACATGTAGATAATTATTATCTTAACTTCAACAAACTTAAAACTTAAAACATCAATCACTGTAGCCAATCTACTGGCGTGATTTTTTTTTAATAATACATACAATAATTACGCTCTACATAATTTCCGTCCAAGCATTTTTTGCTTGAGTTTAATAATCTGATATATTTTTCCTATTATTTTTTTTCAATGTATTTGCTCCATGAAAAGTTTCTTTTTTCCTTTTTTGGTCAAGTCCGATTTTGGCACGGGGTCTCCTTGGATGATCCCGGGCGTTGTCACAGTGTTTAAACTATGATTAACCCTTATAATACGTAGATCCATCTAAAAGCTGGCCATTACTATTTAGGGTCTTACATAATAAAAACAATCGCCAATAAGCTCTAGGTGCTTTAATCTCCCGAAATATCTCGAATTTCCGGTAACTCTGCGTAAAAGAGCAACTATGCAGATCACAGTAAGTTTTCTGTTTGCGTGCCAACTATCGTATAATGAGATGTTCAACCCGACCCTGGTGCCTTCATGGTGACAAAATTGCTTAACTTGTCACACCACAACTTAGTTAACTAGTTAGCGCATCAAAGCCTTGGCTTGGGGCGGTATGCAATTTCCAAATTCGATTATAAAGCTGTCAAAGTTGTTTAGGAATGACCGGCAACTGCATCTTCATCATTGTCATCTTATTGACCAGTCAGTCTTTATGAGAGTTTAGGCCCCGCTCAGCTTAGACGCGATTTATACGTGCGTTCACGCACGAACAATCCCGACCTTTGAAATACAATAGAAGTGCTCAAACAGCGCGCGACTAAATTGACGTACGACTAACTCGCACGCAGTGTGAGTACTCCCATAGTATTTCTAAGATCGGGATTGTTCGTGTGTAAACGTACGTATACGCACGAGTGGAATTCGTACGTACTCGCGTCTAAACGCGCGGCCTTATTTGCAATAATAAAATAATGGATTGTCGGATAACAGTAAAATTACTTATAAAATGCTTTGTTTTGTTAATGTCTGACGTAATAAAATCGGAAAGAAGTCATATTTTTTTCGGATAGTATGTAAAACTTTACTACAATTTTAGTGGACTTTTATTTATAATTATCATAGTTTTTTAATTTAATTTTCGTAGTTTCCAAATAAATAAATCCCACTTTGTTAATACAACCTGTTTGACCTATTAAACAGATTCGTTTGATTGGTCACTGGCCCAAAACCTATTACACCCTTCCCTAATGAAATTATTAAATTAAATAAGGAGCTTTAAAGCAATTTGGGGGTGAATTTGCTTAATGTTATTGCCATCTAATTTAAGGGTACCCGAAATTTAGGGTCCCAGGTGTACCCTAATCTGTGAACGAGATTTGAAATATCTATCATCTCGTCGAAAGAAATTGGATGGAGTTATAAAATGAGGTAAATACATTTTGGTTGATCTGCATTATCTTATGTCAATTACTTTTTACAGAGAGGCATCAATATTTATGTCGGTAGCATATTTTACCTTGAATACTTATATCATTCATCTTAAATAAGATGCAGAGAGTGAAATGGCAATGGCTTGGCCGCATAGAACTAGGCACTTATTTTTTCTATTTTTGGCCACATAGCGAAGAAAAGTATAGGCAAAAGGACTACAGGCCGCCTGCCGAACTGGTGGACTAATGACTTGAAGAAGATAGTAGGAAACCGTTGGATTAAAAGGGCCCAGGACTGGAAAGGAATTGTTTTGTATTTTCTTGTAGTGTTGTAAAGAAAGAGGAAGGGAAAAATGTAGCACTCATCTTTTCAGCTAATTTTGCGCTGTAGGCATTTCGTAGCGGTAAAAAATAGGTCATTAATTTTGGTCTGCTTGACATTTTACGTTATGAAGTTCGAGGCTACTATCTCTATGTATAACTGTATATCCAATCTCTATAACCTCGGCGTTCGAATGACGTAAGATAGCTAAATTCAAGAAATAAAATAATTTTCAGTTACATATTTTACAACCGACTTTATTATAGACAACGTCTTTGATAATGCAGTAAATACATGAAACATCTGGTGAAAACGTTTTTTTATAATTCGTTGTGTTATAATTCTTTATTTGTTATACTAAATATTATTATAAGATTTTTACACATAATTTGAAGTCTCATAACAATATTATGATTTTAAGGAATGTGCTTAAAGATTTCGTCTGGATTTCTGGTGAATCCCGTTAATGACTACCATAATATATTAATATATTATATTAACTGGACCGGAAACCGATTGCTAAACGACCCTTTCAAAGCATACTGAACTGATGTGCAACCACTAAAGTACGCAGTCATTTAATTCATTAATACTGATGATGTACTCTACATTGCCAATGATGTTACCTAATTTGACTGATCACAAATTTACCGTAACTAAACATTTTAAAAGCAATTTTAATTTTTTTTTCCACTAAAAAGTAGTACCAACATTGTTTATCAAATTGGACAACAACAAACGGACAATACGCGTATTTCCTACGCAATTCCTCTCAGCTAAAGTATAATAAATTGTTTTGTCCACAGTTCCTAGTATGCTACCCGTATCCCCCGGAGTGGGGGGACAACTACCCGCGCACCATGGTGATGATGCGGTTCCTGGTGTACTACTCCGTTCCCCTGGCGGTCATCGCGATGTTCTACATCCTGATGGCACGCCACCTGGTGCTGAGCACGCAGAACATGCCGGGAGAGATGCAGGGGACACAAAGACAGGTATACACTGTGTTATTTGTCATGGAGAAGCAGGGATAATAAGGGGTTACGTCATCTTATTCCAACAGATCAGCTATTGGCGTATTTCTGAATGATTAAAGTTTGTAATTTAAAGTGGCAATGAGCTGGCGACATCGTTCGGAGGACTAACAACCGATGGGGAAGAAAAGTCCTCCGCGTTTAGGCAAAACAAGCACAGGCCACCCTCCTATTATGTGCACTGACGACTTGATGAAAACAGCAGAATACGTCGGATTCAGAGGTCCCAGGACCGGGTGGAGTGACGTCGATAAGGGAAGGTCCATGTCCAGTAGTTGACTACTAAGAGCTGAAAGGAAGCAAGGAAAGAGCCTGGTTTTCGTCAATAGGCCTTAAAACTAATATTGTCACCGAGATCGTCGCCAACTACGTGTCCAAGCAGTAGGTACATTGAAACTCATGGCTGTTAACTCACTTAGCGACGGGCTGGTAATGTCGCCGATTCGGATATTGCAATACGATCTATTTTGTCACGTAGCCGGCGACGGCTGACGTCTTAGTGAAACCATTTTTCTCCGATCAAAATTGCGAATTAACTTAAGTAAGCAGCAAGTTGCAGCACAACCCTTTTATGCCCACTGTTGGGCACCGGTCTCTCCTCACAACCAGGCCTGGAGCATGCTCCACCATGCTGCTCCAATGCGGATTGGTGGATGCTTATATTAGCACTTTACTGAGACTAACATAAGACGAAATAGGATAGGATAGGAAAATGACAAAATCAGGACAAGATTATTAGGCTCCCAAGATTTTCAATTTCGTCTCCTAACCTACAAATTGCCACTTGGTTGAGCTGACCGATTCGCCGTGAAGCGAGTGTAATTTATTGTGGAGTGCGAGTGGAGTTTATTGTACGAATCACTTTAGCGCTTGCTCGTCGCGCTAAATATACAACACAAACTGCGTAAGCCGTCGTTATCATTTTATTTCTACTCCCGGAGAAAATCGTGATCATCGCTCATTTCCTTGATTAAAGATGAGTCCCTTCGATTGCCAAATGCCATTGTACGAGTACATTCATTCTCTTCGCGCCTAAATATACAACACAGACTGCGTATGCCTTCATTATCATTTTATTTCTACTACGAGAAAATCGTGACTCTTGGTCATTTCTCGGACAGTGGTTTTTTAGGTCCTGTTTTCGAGATTTGGCTGCCAACGATATTCTAAGCGATGTTCGGAAATATCTTCTGAGTTCTTAAATATCTACTAAGATTTAGCTGTATATTCTCTTCTTATTGATATGATCTTTCCCAACCTTTGAGTAAATTGAAAGAAAACGTTGGTAGATAATTCTAATTCAATCCCCCCAATTCAGGCCCCAAAAAATCTCTTATGAAGGCGTTATTGCTCAAGAGACAAAGACCGTGACTGGAGGTGCATGCATCTACTTGAAACCTAAGACAGAATTTCAGTCCTATTTTAAACTTTTTATCAATGGCTGGGCTGCATTGATGAAGGAACTAGTATTTTATCGCTTTTGGTCGTGAGCAGAGTCTACGGTACTTCTTAGGAGCAGTAGTATGTACGAGTAGGTCCTCAATAATGCTTCTATTTCCTATACCGAAGCAAATCGTGAACCGCGCTCGTTTCGCTCGCCTCATAGTAGGGTTGTCCAATTTATTTTTACTGTTCGAGATAAAGTGAACTCTATGGAACGAAGTCGCTTCTAGGATAGATGGACTGCGAGATTCTTATTTTATACCAAATCTACACAGATCATTTAATCAATATGTTATACGGTCGTATTATAAATATCCTTCCAAAAAACAATCCAACAATGATCAACAGCATCCAATAGATTAGATTAAGTGTACACAACTCGTACCTGACAATGAATAAAAGACTTTGATTTTGATTTTGATTTGATATGTTAATTTTCATTTCCAAAACTATCCGTTTATATTTATGAATATTTCACTCAAATCCGTGTTCAGCCGTCTTTATGTGAAAGTGTATAAATATCCATTCATCTTCACACATTGCCGCGAGTTTAGGAATAAACACTTGTCCATATCAGAAAGATAAAAAGGAAGAAAACATATCTTGATGCCGAATTTCCGGTGCTTCAGAAAAGACCACGAGACAAATGCGATTATACAAATATTCGGAAAACTACTCATATTTTCTTCACTTTTCAATATCTTTATCATTCCGTCATCATCCGTCAGGGCTGGCAACCCATGCTGATTCGCTAGAAGTGCCAACGTCGTGATATCTTACCATTATTATAAATGTAGGAACTGTTTTGGGAACATTTAGGGTTACCGAATTGGTTTTCTTTTTCTTATATCATTGTATTACTTCGAATTAGTTTACAGGAAAATAGTAAAAGTTGGTGGTTTAGTGTCATTGCTCGTAGACATGGAACGTTTCTATTTTAGAATACGGAAAAAAATGCAGTCGAGAGTTTAATAATATAATACGGCAGGAAAAATAAAACCATACTAACATTGTAAATTGGAAAGTCTTTGACTATTTGAATAGTCCCTGTGATTGAAAGTGATTCGTCGACTAAATGAGTAGAATCTTACTCCGAATGTAGAATCCTAGTCCTATTCCTAGAATTATTTTAGGTTTCTTTTCCATTAACAGTACATTTCAATATACAAATGGAAATGATTTGCCTCGTCATACTATCTTTACAGAATTGTTAAACTGAATCGTTGTTTTTGATATTTTTATTCATTGAATTCGAGCTAAATCTAAATTCAAATACAATTTCGCGGAGGTAATGAGATGAAACAAAGCCTTAATGCTAATCGATCCGATGGTTCTGAATGCTAAGTTAATGCTTATAAGATATTTATAAATTATGCGTTTTTCTGGAGAAAAAGTAACAAATATTTATGGATTCTTGATTGTCTGATACGTATAGGATTACTATTAGCTTATTTGATTTGTATTCAGTAGATAAGATACAATTTTGGCAATAAATTAGATACTAATACCGAAAGGTTTATTACTTTTTAATTGATTATTTCCCCATTTAAATTCCAACGTTGGTAAATGCGTTGTTATTTTTACTAGTAGGTAGCTACTACCGTCCTGATAACTCTTTCTCATTCTTTATTTCTTTCTCAAATTCATTTTGATTGGGTTTGATTGAAAAATAATTTAACACACTATAGAAAAAAATAACACAAAATCGTAATAATAGACATCCCTAAATCAAACACTAGTAAATCCAAGATTACTAATACGTTGGCCGCAATATCTTTTGTGTCATGTTGACATAAGGTCGCCGTCTTTCGACCCTATAAATCGGTGTTTTGGGTTTATGAATAATTTTTGCGGTATTCCAATACACAGAATCTTTGTCGTTTGCTGAGATAAAATCCCAACCAATAGATAGGAAGCTCTTTTTTTAACCCTAATAGGTACATAAGTATTGTGACAGATAACTCATCTTAATGATTACTTCAGCCGTCTTTGAAATCAAATTGAAATTGTATGTAATAATATTTAGGTACATTATGTTGCCTGCCTGTGAAATAACATTAATTTATTCGAAAAGTGTCTACATTTCTAGACTTAATCTTAAATTGCACCTAACATATGAGAGCAGGTGTATGAAGAGCATTTGAAATTACAACTAGAACCTACATTCAGAATGTCTAGACCGTAATAGATAAGGGACATTAGTTAACGCCTAGTAATTATTATATATAGTATTTATTACATTTCGTCAACTTCATGTGCATTGTACCGGACGATTTGGTTTCTTTAACTCATTGAATATAGCGCGATAAGACCTCTACAAACTTTAAAAATGGAAAACACTTTAGTCTTCTTTTATGCACCGCATGGAGGCCTATACCTCGCTGTTCTGTGGGGCTTGTTAAAAATACGGTCTGGTACATTTTCATAATAATAATAGATATATTTTAAAATACTAGCATTTATGTTTAACGATTACTATTTATTTACACCAACCGGAATAATATATCATTTAGCGTACTTGTAGGGCTCAAAAAACGCGTTAATTTTATGGCGATTTCCACCACTTGTCAAGAGATGGCGCCACGGGATCCTGAATCACGCTATCGAAATTTTCTACACCGCTGGTTAATATACAAATCTACGAAATGACGTAATCGGAGCACGGCCGCTCCCCAGGCATGATCCCCGAGCCTGGTGGGGGATCTCTTTTGCAAAATTTCACCGATCGCTTGCAGTACCTACGCAGCACCTGAGTTATACGTAATTTCTTCATACAGCTGAAAATCGATGTGAATATTTGTAATTCATCCCTAAGACACCCAAGCCCTGTGTGGGAGGACATCTACATAATAATCTTAGTGAATTGAATCGAGATTTAATATTCCATTGTAATATAGGCCATTTGTATGTCTAACAAAGACTTGTAATTTGAAATATATTAACGAAAAATGAATACGTCATTTAGGTGATTGTGAACGTGATTTTTCCTTTTGTTAGGTGGTTGCTATAGTTCCTACGTAACATACTGGTAGTTAGAGATCAGTCGTGATAAACACTGTCGTTGAAGTATTCGTACGGTAAACGTCAGTCATTAGTATGGCATATGTCTCTCTGTCTTGAGATCTTCATCCATACTAATGGCAGCTCGATTCATGACCGTGTGAGGTTCGTCTCTCTAGATACATTGTATTTCAATGACACTATAATCCCACTAACATTGGACATGAGAGTGACTTAAAAATTCAAAACCCTTTGAACGGGAAAAAGCCATGTTCAACGAACCGATATCACTATAATGATGTTTTGGAGAAAAATATGAAAAATGTTAATACTATTCGTAGTATAAATTATTTATGTTGTTTGTAGAATAGAATACAAATAATCTTTTTTCTAGATGCGAGCAAGAAGGAAAGTGGCGCTGACTGTACTCGCCTTTGTGATGGTATTCGCAGCGTGCTTCCTGCCTTCTCACGTCTTCATGATGTGGTTCTATTACTGGTAAGCTTTTTAATAAATGTTAATTTAATTACTGTTTTTCTTTACTTTTGAATTAATTACTGACTTCTTATACCTTTGAGAACATAACGGAAAACTCTCAGGCATGCAGGTTTCCCCACGACATTTTCTTTAATAAAACGCAAATAACTTTAGAATCATTAACGGTAGAGAATGCCCTTAGTGCATTAAGTCCATTTTTTTTTATACTTTTTGTCTTTGTACTTTTCTGGTGAATAAAAAATAAATAAATAAACTTTAGGTATAATAAACTACTGGCATTCGAGGACTTCAAGTAAGAAACCGAACCGAAACACGACCCAAGTGACGCAGTTGCTAAGACACCGGTGCGCTGCACGGAGGGTCCTGGGTTTGATTCCCAGCAGAGCAGTGATTTGAATGATGAATTTGAATTTCTGTTTCTGGTCGGGGTGTGTGGTGTTCTTGTCTTGTGTTTGTCCGTGGCACCCACGACACAGGGAACCCTAGTGTACAGCGTTATTTATTTTAATTCTTAGCCACTAGGCTATCACGGCTCTATCTGAATAATGATGTGTTTTCCAGTCCAACAGCACAAGAGGACTACAACGGGTGGTGGCATGGTCTCCGCATCGTGGGCTTCTGTCTCTCTTTCCTGAACAGCTGTGTGAACCCCATCGCGCTGTATTGCACTAGTGGCATCTTCAGGAAACATTTTAACAGGTAATTTAAAAAAAAATCTGGAATCGTTCAAGGCGTTTTGGGCCCGTGAACGAACATAAATAAAAAATAGATAGCAGTTGAACATAGAACCTACTCTTGTTTTAGGGTTAAATATAAAAATGTATGTATGCTTCAAATGGCACGTTAAGCCATCGGTGCCGACATTTGATAGATAGCAGTTGTTAAACCTTGCTGGAGGGTTTAATTTAAATGTCACGAATTTACCACGGGATTAGTGGTAAATTCGTGATTCGTGAGTGCGGTGAGACAATTTAATGCTTGCAGATATTTTAGTCAAAATACACGAAATACACAAGACAGAAAATCATCAAAATAGTCAAAGATCGTGTTTAAAGCGGTCATTTTGTGAACGTTCCATTTATTCTATTTAAGAAGACTTTCGATATTCAAATTGCTCCCAATTTGCTCACTCGTTTAACCTATGCAAGTTGCCATTATATGAATTCAATGCAGAATACGTCGTAAAATAGCTTCCTACCCACACGAGGTGAATCTATAAGCAGCAGAAAATTGCGTGTTGCAGTGCCATTAAGTTTCGCGCTGGGGTATTTCTGTATGCGGAATGATAACTTGAGATTTGAACTTGCATTCGCGAAGCTCTCGGTCACGACTAGCATTTTAATATGAAACTGAAATGTGATATAATATTAGGTAGATCGGCTGTCAAATGAAATTAGCGCGTCACTTTTTTCCTATTGTTTTATTCCAATAATTATTTATACCTAAATATATTATTATTTTCATTTCTAAACTCAAGTATGCCGGGCGTCCCGTGAAGCCAACTTTTTCGTAATCTGCTTCTAAGTCGCTACACTCTTGGCAGAGCTGCTTTTCTACTGCACTTAAATATCTCTCTTTAATATATAACTTTTTTATATTAAAATGTAAAAAACAAACGTGCAAGCCGCATTATTTTAAGTCCACAAACTAATGAACAGACTCAAAGGACGTAGACAAACTCAAACAAGATGAAGTTCTCTAGCGAATGCAAGTGGGTGCGATTCTACTTTAGGGAACTTTACGAAACACAAGCAACAGTAAGTTTCCTTGTAAATAACACCAACCTACTTACAAGGAATCTTAGGTACTATTAGTACTTAAATATTTTCGTTTTTTTAAGTTTCAATAAATTTTGTCACAATCTTATAAGATTTATTACAAATCCCTGTTTGAGTAACTACCCTGCTTTTTGTCCTGATAATGTTTCTTTAAAAGCCAAGCACTAAAAGCGGTGAAAGATTAAGTTCTCAAAAATATTCATATTTACCTTTCACGCTTCAGTGTAATTATTTTGACCTTTCACGTTAAATTAATTTTTTTGGTGGTATCGGAACAACGAGTATTATTTTAATGCTTTCCAGTATAATAATCGGATAGGCTGTATTTTACTGTAAAAGTATAATTAAATCACTGGCTCAGAGCCAGAAGCTCGTTTGGTCTGGCACCCAAACCAAGGCAGTTAGATAAAATGGGATTTCCATAAAGGAAATTCTATGAAATCGGATTTCTGTTCGCTAATGAGCAAAGAAACACGCACAACGTCAGCAATGTCATACCTTATGAGGAAATAATAATGATTAATATGGGCTATGCTATGCCCTTATTTATTAGCGTAGGTGATTTCATTGTTATTTCTGAACTAATAAATTACTGGACTGAAATATGATTGTCAACGCCTGGATTAATGGGAGTTTTCTACGAACTTCCAGTTACTTCTGCTTTGTGTGTAAGTACACAAATGTCGGTACCTATGGATAAAATGTAGAATATTCTTTTGTTCTATATTATTATTCTTGCTGCATTATAATACGAGGCGATCAGAACGGGGCAGAATGGCTTAATTGATAAACGTAAATAGATTACTTCCCATGATATTACAATCATGGATAACCCATTTGCAAGTGATTTATTTATAAATATGTTTATGTTAGTTCAATGTCATGTTATTTCTATTCTAAATACAAGATTTATTTATTCATTCCTTACCTATTAAACCTCGTTACATAAAGCGCCGAAGAATAACCATTTCATTAACATTAATTGAAATTTAGATTGTGGTATACGATCCCCGTTTAAAATGTCGACGCGTAAAGTATTTCGTCTACACATCGTCGACCGAGCTTGTAATATAAATTAAGGAATTTAAAGGGTTAAACCTCATTCGGGTTCAATTTGTTATTGCTAAATGTATTTTAGTGAAAGTACAGAAATATTAACTAGAACAGTCTGTACAAGGACACTAATTAATTATTCCACACTTAATATTTTCCAATAGAACCACTGGTGTAAAAATAAATTAATTACGACGAACTTATTGCGTAAACTTATTGCTTACAAGCACTCACACATGGCACTGCGCGCCAATTTTACACTGTGTTGTGTGTGTGTGTGTGTGTGTTATACATGAAGCGAAAATTTTGGGTACAATTTACAGCTCACTACACGAACGGAGCAGTTTGAAATTTGGCACAATTAAAGTTTACATGAAAAATAATGCACGGATTATAATATTTTTAAATAAAATGCCTTAGAAATACATGAAATTCATGAAAAAACAGGCTACGAACTCTACCACACGTTTGAGTACTTTGACATGCACACACAGACAAATATGACGTGTACCTACGTACATTCCGTTCCGTGTCAAATTGAAACTTCAAAAAATTTTGTCGAATTTCGGCTACTTGGCGATGTCTAGTATGAGTTAATACCTCTATGAAAATTAAAGAAAATGAAGTGTAACGAAGCTGACATCCACAGGTACCTTCTATGCCGTAGCGCCTCCGCCCACGGCACCCGAGGGTCGCTGTCCCTGTCGACCTCACGAAGACTCCACTCCAGCAGGAAGACCAACGTCAGCATGGTTCCACGAACGTAAGTTTTGAAGTGAAAACTTCTTTTGAAAAGGTAAACCGCTTCGTAACATAACGTGTTACTGCGCCACTCTGTCTGGTAACTTTGGAAAGTGTCAAAAGGAAACATTCATAAACAAAGTGCGTCTTCCTTCCTCCCCTTCCTTTCAGCCCTTGGTAGTCCACTGCTGGACATGGGCCTCCCCTAATCATCGTAATCGTAAAGTGCGTCTAAGTAGATGGAACTGTGGAAAGACGAAACTGCCAAAAGAAAACATTCATAATAAATGATAAGTGTATTTTGATATAGAAAAAAGCTAAATATGATTTATAATTATTGTGATTTTGGATTCGACATTGCGATTATTAGGATTAATCGTTTATTTTCTTATAAAGTAACTCAATTGTGTTTTAATTGAACTGTTGTCCAAATCACCAAGAAAACACATCTTATAAGTGTTCACTTCTGCCGGCACTCCCGGCGTCTCCCGGAGTGCAACCTGTTTTTGGCGACTTCCGCCACTCGTCTAGCGATGACGTCATCAAAGCACGGTAGCTTCCCAGGCGTGATAGGCTAACGTAGTGGGAGATCTCACATTGCCAAACTGGTGACCTCAAATCAAATCAATCAAATAACCTTTCCGTAAATGCCATAATCTGCCGTAAAGCAACGTGTTTTCACGATGTGTTTTTAGCAAACGATCAGGCAGGCCACCTAATGTTAAGCTGTCCTTGATGCCTATTTACAAAAAGGATAAAAATAGGATAAAATAAAAATCCCATCCGAAATCTAGCGTGCGTTGCTATTCAACAATGGTCGCCTTAAATAGAGTATCTAGCACCTCTGAATATCCTGACAAGACATGAAGAATATACTTTACAACGAGTTAAGAGGCTCTATCTAAGGAATGGATGAATGGATTCCATGTATTCCGCTGCCTTAATAGAGGTCGTGATATCGAATGTCGTAGAGCTACGCCGTAGGCCGTAGACCGCCTACGCTACGAACTTCATTATCACGACTCCATTTCACGTAACTAAAAATAAAGTATGAAGGTACGATTGTTTAACGTTTATTAACGTTATAGTTAGTTTAAAGCTCGATTATATCACTACCTAGTCTACTTTTTTACAAATCCTTCCAATCTGCCCCTATGTTTGTCCCTTGTACTTTAACTTAGAGGTTTAATTAAAAACTTTTACGTTCCTAAAGTACAGTATTAATCGGCCATCTTTAAACTAGCAAGTATTCACACCGTTTTGCTGCACATTATTCATTCCCACCAATTATACCCACATTTCTGTCTCAAATCTGCCCTGTTTATTTTACAAATTCATCACCTTTAAATCAAACTACAAGAGAAATACAAAATAATTTACATATTCGCCATGAAAAAAACCAAAGATAATACAGTTGTAAAATCACAGATTATATACCAAAACCGTATCCAAACTTTCCGGACGCGAGTTACATTCAAATTTAATAATGGTCGGTGGCGACCCTTCCCAAAGGCCTCTGTTCCGCAAAACATTTAATTTATCCCTTCAAAAACAAAAACCGCGACCCACATCCCGTTAATTCGTACCAAATCAAATATATCGCAACAAAGATACCTACATTTTACTCAGAAACTCTCTGTACTCGACTATGCTGTGTCAATAAACAACGGTGACCAAGACCACTTAACATGACCTCGCATATTTTTCCGGTTAAAAAAAAATTGCAAATCTAATTGTCAATTCCATTTCAGAACGAGCGTCGGCCGAGACAGCAGCATTCGGCTCCTAACGAACGGCACCTCAAAACTCTGAGATCGGCACCGCCGCCCCAATAACGCGGCGAACAACAACCAAGAACGTACCAAAGAGAACTATAGCAAGTGCCTAGTGTTCCAAGCGGAGACCCGCGCTCCTTTCCCTAAGTGCTGTGAAAGCGAAAATGGCGTCAAACACATAGAAACTAACATAGACGGGAAAGAAAGCAGCACTGAAAGCTTCTTCTTGCCCCTCGATAACTATAGAAACTGAATGTAAATGTAAAAATTTGTGTAAATGTAACTTTGATAATCAATTGTAAAATTCTACAAAGATCTGTGTATTAAATAAATGTAACTTTAATAATAATTTTTTATCAACATTTTTTCATCTTTACTTTCTTCAATTTTAATGAACAATGTATCTAATAATGGCAGTTCCATGTCACACGGATCATTTAAAGTAAAAAGTACGAAAATAATAGAGCTACTCTAAATTAAATAAAATTTTCATGTTACCGACATGAAATTTAAAATTGCTTCTGCTGAAGATTCGGTGTGCATCGCGTATTTTATTAAAATGTAATTAAAAGAAGAAAACTGTATCTATATCTTGTATTTATGTTAAAATCAAAAGTTAAATAACATATCTTTGTAAAGTAGTTGTCAAAAAGTGTAAATTAAACGTGTATGTATTATGAATAAGAAATTAAAAAAAATTGTAGGTAAATGTAAAATTGTCATTAATTAACGGTTAGTTATTTAAACATAGAGTAAACAAGAATGTGATTCTATCAATTAAATATTAACTGAAATTTTCAAGCTGTACTAAATTAAATACAATAGTATTTTGGTGATTTGTTTTCACTTTAGTATTAGGCTATGCATTTATGTCTAATTTATACCTATTACGTAATAAAACACCTACAACTTAATTTAGTTGTACTAAATTATTAATAATATAAAAACTGTGGCCAATAATTTCGTCCACTTGTCAATAAATTATTTGTTTATTTTTGAGTTCTGTAGTGATGAAAAAAATTTAAAGTAAATTTATATTAAATTTTCTATTTAATTCGCTTTTTATTTATGTGATTTTAATTTATGAAAAATACAAAAAAATAACTGTTTGGAATGAGTCAACAGCGATCATAGCTAGATGTCATAGTTTAAAAAATTTTAAAACACCAAAGTAGAAATGTTTAGTAGCATAACAATATTTTTTATAATTCGCAAAATCGAGCTTTTTTCAAATTGAATAAAAGTAACAGTTCCTTCACTTCAGATTTATTTATTTTCTAAATAATGCTAAGTAATTTTTTAATAAAATATTTTCAAGAAAACGTCTGTAAATAATATTTTGTTGCCTAATTTATTGGTATGACATAAATATATTTTTGTTTGTATACTTACCTAAGATGTAGGTACTTGTAATAACATAACTATGTAAATAATAAATGTATAAGCATTTAAAATTTATGACATGTAAATAAAATTCCTTACACCGAAATTACAATGATTAAATTAAATAAGGATAAATGATTCACATCAAACATTGATCAATAATCTCTAGTGTTTAATTGGTACCTACGAAGAAAATGCGACTTTACAGTGTTTAACAGATTTTTTTATTTATTATAAATTACCTATACTTCGATGAAAACTGTCTGTTGAAAAAATTTTATAATTTTTTACATTTCAAAAACTCAAACATAACCGTGTTATCTACCAAAAACAGAAAATATAAAATGGCTTTTTTGTAAATCTTTATTTAAATTAGGAATATTGCTGCTAAAACTAAACGATACCTATGAAGTATATAATAAAAATTGAATTATTTATAAAAACTAGTCCTTAAAATCTATGATGTTTAGGATAAAGAAATAAATATTTTTTTAAATAATCTTGTTTTATTTCTTGTTTAACAAATTAGATGAAATCCGTAATACATACTTAATGTATTATTGCTTACCTGTTTCTTACCGTAAGCAGAGGTTTCTCTTCATTAACAAGTCGCTCAACACCCACAACAGATTCTGGAAGGAGTCTGGAATATGCTCAACTAAGTTGATTCAATGGATATAACAGCCTAGTGGTCACAAAATAGCACATCACCCAAAAGATGTATGTTTGGTTCTTTCTATGGATTACAGCACCCACTTAAAATTCTGGCATGTGTCCTGATGATATGACCTTCATTTGTTGCTTATACATTACAAAATGTAATTCCTATAATCAATTCCACTAAACAAGCTCCCAAAGCAAAATTATCTGTGTGCATCTATTGGTTAATGCGTGTGACCTTCATTAGCCAAGTAGTCGCTTATTGGTTCACTTATATCTAGCCGCGCGCATTGACCAATGAGCTGTGAGTACTTTATTTCTTGGGAGTTCGATTTGTGAAATGGAGTTACCGTGTTTTTAGTAACTTCAAATTATGGCGTAGGTAAACCTGAAATATTGTTTGCTTTGTATGTAAATTTTTATAATTTTGTGTCTACCTGCAGGTGTCTGCGTTATTTTTAAATCGCAAACTAACATAAAATAACACGTTAAGATTGTTTACCAAATAGGAAAAGTGTAAAATAATGAACTATAATTACATAATATATGCTTGCCTAATCCATATTTATAACCAACCCCCCATTGTTTTGGTTGGGGAGGTTATGGTTGTCGAGTAGTCATGATTTAAAATAACCACCTTAATGCTCAGATGTATCCTTCAACTAGACCGCAGTTATTCTTATTCTAAAGTGAAACCTATCGTTCGTTTAAATAAATAATTAGTGTTTAAGTCTTGTTCAAGTCATCGATGGTTAATTCGACGCTTTATCTTTTCTATGACAAAGTTGAAAGGAACCCAATATTACTCATTTTTTCTATGAAAAAATCTATGTCCATCAAATCGTTACAGTTGATTCCATTTGCAGTAAATACATTTCATGTTTGTGCCTACAGTAATAGTAGATTCAAAACACCATTATACCGGATTTTCCCGTAGCCTCCGTCCGGGTTCGAACAAATTATGGGCCTCGTTTGCTTTGAACATTGCAGTAATATTTTTGTAGAAAAAATTAAGTGCGCTTAATAAAAGTAAATATACCTATCGTGAAAAAAAAAATCGTGAGGAAACCTGCATGCTTGAGATTTTACAAAAAAATGTTCTCAAATGCATGTAAATTCCACCAACCTACATTCGGCCAGCGTGGAGACTAAGGACTACAATCTATATCCCTCTCCTTGTGAAAGGAGACTTGAGTTATTGAATATTCAACGGGTTATAAAATTTTGAAAATACATTAGATACAGATACCTACGATTAACTTTATTTCAACATCGGCCTAGACTTTACAAATTATTTATGAAAACGATTATGTATTGAACTTATTTCTTTTCCATAATCATATTTACACTTCTTTAATACCAAGAATCTAAGGCTTGCAATGAAACTTAAAAAAACATCATCCATCAACAACTGTCAAGTCAAATGTCAATGTCACTGTCACTGTCATATACAAAATATCAACTGAAACTGAATCTGTCTGAAATTCCGAATCATTCGTGCCAACTGCCAAGCTTTATATTCTTAATAACAAAAATTGTATCACACTCAAACAAAAGTACCTAACACAAAAATTACGACATTGTGTAGGTATTTTAACGTATTAATCCGTGTGACTTTATTAAGTTGAGCAAAACTTGCGTCACAAGTTTACGTCTTGTTGTTACATTCGCTTTGAAACAATATGAACCATGGTGAATGTTAAGAAGGGAGTTCTCGTAGAATGGTAAATATTTAATTTCACGTACTTATTGGGTATTAATTTCCTAAGTCAATCACGTCTGTGTACTACTGGCTCCCGGCTGTCGTAGATTGCATATTACTTATTCTACTTGAAAACGAAAGTCTATAGGTTATAGTTACTTCTAGTTCCTTCCAGTTTGTTCGCTATAGTTTGGTCAGTAGTAAGCGCTTTCAAATTCAACACTTAAACACAGGGTTCTGTAATGAAGCTATCCTAAGTAATATACGCACTGACATGCGACAAATATACGCTATGGGCGTACTTTTATTAGCGACATAGCATTTGGGACACTAGTAAGTTAGATGACAGAAAACATATCTAATGATTTTTGTTGAGGACCAATCTGGAAATTCTCAAATAAAACAAGACCTAAGGAACATACTACTTAATAGGAATAATATTAGCTCTACTTGGAACATGAGTTTATTTGTATGTTTATTCTGTGCTGTTTAATAAAGAATGTGATTACTTATTCCTCGATATAATCCATATCTGGAGGTATGTTAAAATTCTGATCAATAATTTCATTCTCCATTTGGAAAGTGTTTTTGATGTATGACTTCAAAATGTAGATGTTTTCCGTCCATCTGTTGATGGCAGACTTTAGATCCTAAAAAAGAAAATTCAATTTGAGCGGATCAAAATTAATTGGAAAGTGTTTTTGCAAAAAAAAAGTTCCAATTTTTTATGGGTTTTTATGACTTACGAACTCATATAAAAAACTTTTTGACATAGGCCGTAATACCCTTTTTTAATTTCTGTTTCTGATCTGGGTGTGTTCTTTGGTTGTGTATTTTCATGGTACCCACAAGAATTTAACTAATCCTAGTTTTATTCTCATGATACTATCATAGTATCCAGTAACTATAGGGTGGCAGGGCTGGCAAAATGCCACAGGCCCCGGGGCTAAAGGGGCCCTGGACTGAGAGGCAGAGGGCCCAGAAGTAGCCTTAAACTAAAGGAAATTAAGAAAGTAATTGGGCCCCATCCAATGAATTAGCCACGGGCCCCAGATGGTTTAGTTACACCATTGTTAGTATCTTACCTCAGTCTCAGCTTTCAACTGGGCAATGTACTCCGGGTCACAGTCTCTATATTTCTGCAATTCCTTTTTTAATTCAGTTTCCTGCCTTAAAGATTCATCTAGAGCAACCAGTGTGGTCTTTCTTTCATCACTTTCTTCTCGGCCGACCTGTTTGCAAATAATATTCACTATGTTCAGTGCCTTGTCCAATTTTGTGCTTTAATAACTTTAATAATGATGGCTATTTTCCATTACCAAGGATCGGAATAGGTAGTGTGAATTTATTACCCAGTACAGGGTCTTACAATGAGAGGGAATTTATTAGGCCTTAGTCACCCACGCTGGCCTAATGTGGGTTGGTGGACTTCACATGCCTTTGAGAAGTTTGGCATGCAGGTTTCTCACAATGTTTTCCTTCACTGTAATAGCAGGTGAAATTTAATTTTGTAAAGCACATTTAAATTTTTAACAGTCATTGGTGCATGCCACTGGAATTCAAACCGGGCCCCCTCATTTAAAAGGTTGAATTCTAAGCAATTCTATCACCATAATATGTATAGCCTATAAACTCACAGATTCTGCAACAATTGAGTCTTCAACTTTTTTAAGCTTTTTAGAAGTATCTTCTAACTCATTTTGCAGGTCTAGACATTTCCTTTTCTTGGCATTCTTGGCTTTACTGAAAAAATTGGAACAAAAGTACCCAGCAAGAATATGAGCAGTTTAATAACTTTCTTGAAAAACTAATCTTATTTTTTTGTTCAATTAAAATTTGAACAATAAAATACCTGGGAAATGACCAAAAGTACACAGAAGTACCAATCTTCTCGGTGTCAACAAGGTGGTCATCTACCAGGCTCTGGACCACCTCCTTCACTGACTGCATTGTGATACCTTTTTCTTTTGGGGCTATTTTCTCCAATTCCTGTAATGTTTTTGGATTTAAAAACTCAAGTCTAAAATATGTAAGTCAATTCAAACTGACCAGAGACTGTAATTTCACCCATCATTTAAATCTCTGGTAAGTTGGGAGATGAATGCAGGATTCACCACTAGGTTGTTATTATAGTGTACCTTGAGTTGAAAGAAATCCTTGCTTTGATGGAATATCTCTAGCATCCTAGTTCTCTTCTCATCAGCACTGAGTCCACGTTTCTTAGACATATTTTTACTCCTTATATCAGTTATTGTTTGCACAAATCAGGTGGAGTCTGTAAAAAACAATATTATTATAATAAGACATATTGTAGGAGGTTAGGGTACAGTATACTATACATACATATAGCATTTAGTAAAGAGCAGATAATTTTATATTACAAATAGATTTTAATTGGAACTAAAACTGACTTTTATTGTAAGTAGTTTTATATTATTTTGCCTATTGAAACTCATCAGGTATAAAAGAAATTTAAATACATTCTTGCAAAGTTTAATATTAATTTCGTTCACTTTCAGTGACCCAGCGATGAAACAGTTCCTGCTACACTTGGATGAGACCCATGCACTAGGCCAGAAGTTCATCCTGCAAGACCTGGACGAAACCCATCTATTCATATCAGCGGACATCGTGGAAACCTTGCAGGCGAGAGTGGATGATTTGATGGACCAGCTCAGCATACCAGTGCATGATAAGGGATTGTAGAAAGATTTTGATTTTTTTTTGGTAAGTATTTTTACTTGTATGTGAAATCAAATCATATTAAAACAAATGTACAATAAATATAATGGCAAAATTATGTACTTACACTAAAGGGTGAACTAGCCTGATGTCTTGTCAGTATTCCATTAATGAACCACTACAGGGTCAGGTCTCCTCTCACAATGAGAGGATTGTACACCACACTGAACTAACCTCAAAGTAACACTTAATATCAGCCTATTTGCTATTTTTGTAAAGAAAATAAAAAATACTTCTCTTGTACACGAAACTTATTTGTTATTTTAATTTTTACAGATTAGAAACAGAAAAATTTATAAAAATGACCTCAAGAGAATCAGGCAGAGTGAAGGATGCAGAGAAGAGGAGAATTTTGGACGATGCAGCGAGAAAACGGAGAGCCAGGAAGGCTATTGAGGCTCTAGAGCAGGACAACTTCCATGAAGACCCCCACGCTGACTTAGTTATGTCCAAAAAAGTACCAAAATTCGCAGACTCCAATGAAAAACCCACAAGGAAGAAGAAAGCAAAGAGCGCTGAGTACTACAAGATGAGGTTTAGGAAAACTTTTGCTCAACTAGTTGAAGAGGATGCCAGCTTCAGACCAGACCCGCCAAATTACTTGTCGGCTCAAGTGCCTCCTTCTCAGTAAGTTGTGTTTCAATATTCATAAAATTCAAACGGGCATGCTATGGAAGCGACGCGACAAGCACTCATACTGGTATTTTGTTATGAATGTAGATAAAGTTTAAAATTATTTGACACTGAAAGTGCTTGCCGCGTCGTTGCCAGCTGCTGTAATTCCATCTTGGTTTGAAGCGACCCCAGTTCTTTTTTTTTTTCATTTTTAATTATTAAAACCATAAGGATACTAAAGGTGGAGTTAATGCTATAGTTAACATTCTTAGCCAATCTACTTTGAGCTAAGCAGATATATCAGTGGGTGGCATAATTAAATTAAAAAACATCTTGTGTTTTGTTTGGAGAGTTACTGTTGTAATATCTAGAGAAATAGAGCCGACAATGTAAGTCCACGTGAATGTGGAGACCTAAACACTTCTCTGTTACTTCTGGAAGACCAAACAAATAAACCTGCAAACCATATCATTTGATTAATGCAAGTAATGAACTACTTACCTGACTTAACTTACTTCAAATTATGTCATGATAACTAGAAATTACTTTTGCCTATTTTCAGCTGTAATGAATAATTATCTTAATGTTTTTGCTTACTTTCAGATTTCCCGATCGTCACTTTTGCGCAGTATGCGGTTTTCCGTCGAATTACACTTGTATTCCTTGTGGAGCGAGATATTGCAGCGTCAGGTGCCTAGGAACTCACTTGGACACAAGATGTTTGAAATGGACTGCGTAATTCGTATTTTAATTAGTAATAAATGATAAAATAGTAAATTATTGGTAATTTTTTCTATCTCGTAACATATTTTCCCGCCATGAATTCAATTTAGATTAAGCGCCATCTGACATGTCCTTAATCATTTTAATTTAATAGTTTCGTGAATGCGCAATAGATGGCGCTGAAAGCAAAAATTTCCTTATACAACGACATCTAGCGGCGAGTAGATAGTTTTATTTCAATACGCCATCTGTTATGGAATAGCTTAAACTAATTTTCATATAGTAGTTATAAAACCTTCCACTAGATGGCAGTGCGAAATGATTGTACTAAAAAAAACTTTTTTTAATAAATACGTATTTCATTCTATCATAATCCAGATATACATCCAAGTTCGATAATAATAGTATTTCTAATCCTTTTATCTTTGTTTAAATAAATTTTGTATGTAGTAATCAGTAAAAAGTAAACATTATCGTACCCCCTGTCGTGTTTCAGCGGGTTAGGGTTGATTGGGCACATTTGTTACATAAATTGTGACACAGCTGTCATCGTATCATTTGTGCCCATTGGCGTAGGGTCATTATATTTACAAAGAGCTCCAGAACAAATGGGACTACACAAACAAAACGACAACAACCAGACAAAACTACACTGATTGAAAGTGGGTTGATACATATTTCATGTAGCTAAGTATCTATATTTTTACACCGTTTTAGTAAAAATACACTAATAACACCACACGTACATGTATAGGAATCTACAATCACTTGCCTTTGTAAAACATCAAATATGTAGCAAACGATAGTAAATGCTTAGGGCCTTAGACCCTAAGTTAAGTCGTAAGAGTCGCTGAGGTCAAGCATTAAGGTGATATGATAGGACCTAATACTTACTTCCTTACATTTAGTGTACGATGCTACGAGTCCTTTTGAAACTTAAGAAAAGTTTATCTATAGTAAAGTAATCGTTTTGTAGCTCTGGACCTTCTAAATGCAACAGCAATGCACTAAACCAGCCAGTGTGCTGGAAGAATGATATGCTTAGGAAGCGTAATGCTTCTTGTTATTTTATTAAATTACAATAATTACTTTCGCATAAACACTATGCTACAAAGAATGCTATAGACACAGCTTATTTATAAGTTATGCGAATGGTACCTAATTTAAGACACATTAAATTCAAAATTTTGCAATTCTAACCGCCGACAGACATCAGCGGCCCTCCGCCCATCCGCGGCCTCCCCATACTACAGCATCTAGATAAGGGCTCCATGATTATTGACAAGGGGCACGTGTTATCACTATCTGCAGCTGTGAAGCGTTATTGTGAATGAACAGATGCCCAGTTGCTTCCTATTTAGACAAATGTCAGACCGACAATGGCCGCCTTCCGGTCGTAGGTTAAAAGAACGCTTGTTCTCGCTAGCTTTTTTAAATCCTGTTTTTAGTCGGTTAATAATAATATTGTCTGGAGCTTCTCGAGTTTGCGAAGTCTTCTAAAGGTGTTTCGACCCCTTTTCTAATTTATTCCGCTATTATCTACTAGGGTACTGGCTGGTACAAAGTTGGGTATATTGATTGGTGTACGTGATTTGGCGAATTAAAAATGTTTGATATCGATAACTTTATGGGCGCCTAAAGACTTGTGTATCTGTTAAGTGTAATACTGAGCTTTTATTTCCTAAAACCTTGTAACAAATATTTCATTAGACTTTAATGCGCTAAAGCTTGTTTCATATTATAAGGATATTACGGGAAGAGAAGAGCCAAGAGTTTGTCATGGCATGTTCTAACTACCTACGACGTTAAAAAATCTGGCACAGTGGAAATAATTTAATTGTTTCTCCGTATTTGCAGCGATTCACTACGTTAAATGCCTTTCAATCTATCGATTGGCTAGTACCTATAATGAATCGTAAGATGGAACTAATTAGTGTATACTAGAAATTTTACTGTATAAATATTAACTGTAACTACTTAAATGTTCTTTTGTTCTTCAATTATATTGATGGACAAATACACACACATACACACACACAGTACACTGGCAACACACATTGCCAGATAATAATAATTATGTAATTCCAAATGTGTGTAGGCTAACCAGTCCATAAAATATTATAATAATTATTCTCGTTTGGGAAATGAAACAAAGAAATATTGGTATAACTCCTTCATTTATTTATTTTGTTTATCTTGGTTTAAATATTGTGAATACGTATACACCGTTGTAAATGATTGGTTTTGCTCATTGCATTTCAAACAGATATTAGGTATACATACCTAATTAAAAATGCGTAAGTATTTAAAAGTTTTACTACTGAATATGTTTGAAAATAAATTATAAATACCTACACATTTCTCCATTTCAGTGATTATATAATATAAACAGAGTTAAAATAAATGCTTGAATGGGTGAACATTAAAAAAATGGAAATTTAACACAACAAGCAAAATCAATCACAATTCCTTATTTGAAGATTTTACAAAGTTGATAGACTGTCTATTGTTATAATATTATAACATTTGACAACTACCTTGATGTCACTTTACGCTATTTAATATTATTTACAATAATTATATCACAAATCACAATACGTATTTAAGGCATGGTCTACGGTGTAAATTATTAAAAACTATTCAATATGTGAAATTTGTGAACTTGCAGGCGTTTCATTACAAGTAACATTACGAATTTCTTTTATTATTAGGGAAAATGCTTTAATTCAGCCTATAAATTGTCAGATTTTTGAATACATGGCATGTCTTATTAAAAGAACATAACTTTCAGACAAAAATTATCAGTAAGTACCTACTACAACCGTTTATACACGCCTTACATTAACTATTTACAAACTTATAGCTAACTAAATAAAATATACAATTCTGCCTTAAAATTACTGACTCGATTTTCAATAAATATAACATATTAAAGCCAAAACATACATTTACACGTTTTAACAGTTCTTTCCTTAACGCTAAGGGGAATGGTTAACATAACTGATTTTATTGGTGGTCTGGCGATGGAATATATTTGCCAAAGCTGTCGATTAGAGATCTGAATGAAAAAATACGCAGATTCAGGAACTTTTCTTTGGGGCTATTCTCGCATTATGTTCTCACAATAAAACTTAATCTAAATGGACCATGATTGTGCTAAGTTATTTGTGAAATGTATATCACGTAACCATCTTGACCATGTGAGGCTAAATTGACCGCAACTAATGAAGTTTTAACATATTATCTTTTACGGTTCCTATACAAAATATTATTTAGGTAGGTAGGTAGGTTTTATAATTAGGGGAAAACTGTCCTTACAACAATATATTGAAAATTTTAATTGTAGATAATTACCTACTAGTGTAATTAATTGTAATTACTACATTTTGAAAATGTAATGGACGAGAATAGCACTTTATTTGTACTGATAGGCACTAACTACTATCAGTCATTGTCGAGATTCATTAAAGCTTATTCTAGCAAAAACGACGCTAAAACTACCGAATTTTAATAAATAAATTGCAATTTCTATCGCTATCCAATATTATTGTCGTTTTTGTACTACCCAGCGGAGTAGGCCTCGAAGGACGGTATTAGTGTAACCATCGAGTTTATAGTCCCGTGGACTCATTGGGTTCAGGGGTCGTCTTTCTTTTTCCTGAGTTTGCCCTCAGTGTGGATCGTCTGCGTGACGGCCTCCACGGCGGAGGGCAGGTCGCTGTCCGGCTCTATGGCGGCGGACAGCGCGGCGATGTATGCGCAAGCTATCCGCAGAACCGACAGTTTCGACAGTTTCTGGTTATGACTGTACGCCGGTACCGCTCGGCGGAGGGTGTCGAACGCGGCACTGATGGTGTGGACTCGCGTCCTCTCCCTCGCGTTCGCTTCTATCCGCCGTTCTCTCGTCATGTTCTTGTAATTCCTCTGTTCCCGCGGCTTCGATTTCTCCGGATAGGGCTCGATAACGCCCGGGTGGGGCGGCACTCTCGGCGGCCCAGGCCTGGGCTCCGGCACCGGCGGTGGGGGCGGCGGAGGCTCTAACGGCCTTCTCCTTTGCCTCAGTAGACTAGTTTCGGACGTCTTTTTGACTAAAGATAGGGGTTCGTTCTGCGGCTCCTCGGTGAACGACCAGGGTCTGAAGGGGTCGCTCTCGGGGCTCGCTAGGTCGTCCCTGGAACCGAGGCGGATGCGTTTCTTTGGGGGCCCTAGTCTACAGGGGGTTCGTTCCCGCTTTCGGTCGGGTTCGACGAGCCGGACCCCAGAGTCGTCGGAGTGCGCAGGTCCCGAGCAAGAGTCGTCGTCTTCTCCGCCGGAGACGAAGCCTGCATCTCTTTCTAGTATGCGATCTGGAACAAGGAAAAAGATAGTTGAGAAACTTGAAATCTTATCAACAAAATTACGGTCGAAAATATCTTCTTCAGTAATTAAGTACTATCTACGATGATCCGTAATCCATGGAGATAGGCATGTGTTTTCGCGTCGTTCAGAAGTACCTAACACATAAAACCTGTGTGTTATCGTTGTTATCTAATTTAATATTTTTTTGCTGCATTTGGCTATGAATGAGCTGCATAAGTAATCGCAATCGTTGAACGCTTATCTACACTATAGGTACATTTTTGCTGTTATTTTTTATAGATAATAATAACAGAAAATGGATAGTTTTTGTCTTAGTCAGTTGATGTGCGATATATAAAATGTGGTGTAAACGGTTATAACCCAGTTCTAAGCTAAGTATTCGGTATATTACTCGAGGGTTCCAGCCAAACTTCCAGGTTCATAAAAATGTTATGTGCGCTTATAATAAATTAAATATCCCTTTCTATAACAGTGAAGGAAAACATCGTGAGGAAACCTGCATGCAAAACAATTTTCAGTCGTGAAGTCCACTAAATCGCATTAGGCCAGCGTGGTGGACTAAGGCCTAAATTTTTCTCATTGGAGACCCGACCCTGCAGTGGGCCATTTATGTGTTACCACATAAATAAAATCAAAAGAATATACAAATTGACAGTGCAACAGTAATGTGTTGGATGGAACTCAGTGGCTAATTGTAATTTTTAATAAGTTCCCATTCCCATGCCATCGGTGAACGATCGCTCTATCTTATCTTGTATCTTTGTAGTTGTAAATCTAACGCTATTGGTTATTGATCACCTAAAATTTAATTGTTTTATGTCTAGATCTATGATGTGAATGTATCGTTTTTAGTTCACTGTTTTTTTCGTATTTTGGTTTCTGTCGCTTTTCAATTGTTTTTATTAATTTAGCCTTTTAAAAATCATATAAAAAGTTTTAAGAAATCGAATCAAATTGAATCAATTAGCGTAATAAATTAAACTATTGAAATAAGTTGTTATCTTTATGTCCTAGTTACGAATTAAATACGGAATTTTATTAAAACCTACTACAACAAAGCTAACGTTATATCTAAGCTGGCAGCTATATACCTATGTTCTATGGTATATTTGGCTTTATTTTAGATTTTTAGGTGATAAAAAATCCATGAACAATCCTCGTGTGTAGAACGAGAAGTATGGACACATTATCACGTTAGTACGCCGGTCGCGCCGTGGTCTATAACGAGCGCCGGCGCCGTTTGTGCGACTGTCTTTTTGTTAGCTTCCGTCGCCTACCACAGATAAAATAACCACACATGTACTAGACTAGCAGATAAAAAGACCACAAATTTTAATGTGATAGAAAACTTATCATACCTAATGCTGAGCGTGAATGCACCATTGACAGAAAAAAAACTTATTATAATTTTGCCTGAGCGTGAATGCGCCATCGCCATATCTAAACGCGATTATTTATAAATTATATATTAATATTTATATAAATTATAAATATTTACCAGTGTTTACGAAGTTTGTTAAATATAAATTTAAACTGCCATATTTTTCAACAAAAATCTTTTCAACAGCGCTAAGTGTAGGTACACATGAGTGATTTCCACCCTCTGGTCATTCAGCATCCCATGCACGTCCACAATGAATACCTTTGCGCCGCTAATGAGCCAGTACACCAAGCAATAGACAACAATTAAACACTGGCTACCATATCGGACATAGCTCTCGGTGTCGCATACTAAACACGTAGATAGAATCATAGAGATGTAGACTTGGACAATTGATTACTTTTTCGTGACATGGCGGGAAATTTGGACAAGCTAATCCAGGGTAATTGTATAGAGACGAGACAAACAAAAAGTTTCCCACTCAATAGGAACAGAGAGAACGATTTTTTTCTAGAAGAATGGATATTCTACTCTCCTAGCCAAATGTCTATCCCCATTTTTATCGGGGGGCATCGCGCCAACTCAAGTAATAATAAAACCTTTACGAATTCATCTACAAAAACCATAGGTAGGAAATCTGATTACTTTTTTATGACACCGAATGGCGGGAAATTTTGACAGGTGTTTTTATTATGCACAAGAAACATTGGTACAATGATAACAACTTTTATGCATCCGTTTTTGACCACGAGTGCAAAGATTTTAAACAATGTTGCAAAATATCACTGGTTTTTCCGTGGAATCCAAGTATAGGAGTACCTACCTACTTTTGCAAACTAATTTATAAAATCATTCTTTTAAATAGGTACTACCCAAAAAAACAATTCCCAAAGTAAAAAATAACTAAGTCTAAGCATTAATCAAAACACAATTTAAGTGTCCTTTTGCCAAATTCCGTGAATTCAAAGCAAATCATATTCATTAGAAATAAATTAATTTATTCAAATGGCGAGCCGTAAATATGCAATAAATAATGCAATTAGTGATATTATTATAAGGATGTGCTGTATCTAATACCATGGGAACGGTCGCACTGAACTTTAGTATGCGGGCATTCGCCAGGCGCCGGCGCCATAGCATGTTACGTGCTCACCACACTACCTGGTTTTGTTGTGAGCATTTTTCTTATTTGACATAATCAGGCACATGTAATAGTTTATATTGATAGTAACGGTTTGAATGAGATTTTGTTCACCAATTTTAGATTGATTATTACAAAATGATTCGACAAAGTAAGTACACTTTCCACTAACAGATATTTCAAGTGATGAGTTTCAAAGTGGATTGGATATTGCGACATTTAGAGGGACCTATGTTCTGAAGATAAAGATAATATACATTAAGATCTTAGAATTCTGCTTAGCAGATACCGACATTACACATCAGTCATGTCGCCGTTATGTTTTTTAGTGATTTAGTGAATTACGGTCGTAATCGCCAGTCAAGACACATCCGCCGCAGCAACAAGGTTTTCAATTCAACCGTATTATTTTAAACTTGTATACGCATCGGAATATTTGTTGAGGTATTTATTCTGTATTTGCAACCTTCAAAGATTAAGTGTCTATAATAAGAGAGAACTTAATGTTAAAAGTATATAATTGTCAGCCGAAATAGCACAGAAATGTCTTTTCGGCTGGTTTTCTGGTTTCTTTTGGTATCGGTAACAATAAAAAATCAAGGTCTTGGAACATCAAAGCCACCCGTGTGGCCCGTTCTCCGTGCTATCTATCCGAGGAACAGGTTTGCGCCCATATGGTCGATCGTCTCTGATTGTTGTTTATTAATATCTTACTTCTAGAACAAGTGATTGTCCGCATTCCGCTACATACTCGTTTTGTTTCTATCGAGAACGGATGGTTGTGAAAAGTGACAAAACATGGCTCATGGGAAAATACACGGTTCCCAGGGAGCTGAGATCGAGGCACCGCTTCTGAAGAGCTCATAGGAGCGTGGATAGATTAAGTGATAGACATGTCAGATAGATAGGTCAGTAAATATTAGAATGTTTAAGAAGCACATAGGTCAGCAACTGTTCAGTTTATACGTTGGTTGTAACTGCTCCTATCATGTGAGACTATCTAGTTCTACCTTAGTCTGAAGCGTTATCTAAAAAATTTTCTAATTTAGGCTCAAAAGCGTTTTTAAACCTCAACAAAATAGAAAATTTAAGCATTCAGTTCATATGATTGATTTATCAACTATTATTTAACAAAGGTTGTACTTAATAGTGGCAGATTTAAAAAAGTCTTAGTAATATCGAAGCTTACAAAATGTACAAGCGATCAAACAGATTTAATAGCATATCCGTAATGGTTCGGCTACCGGAATTGCTTTATGGCTCATAATCGAGGAGCCGCGGCGCCGCGAAGGCGTTCCAATTAGACACAACACTATTACATTAACAAAAAACTGTGCACGCGATTCTCAACCTAATGTGTGTACACTAAAATCTAAAGTCAACTCAAGCTAGTGAGTGACTGTAGAGCTGTGATTACTTAGAAGTGACAAGTATACGCCTACTTGTCTCTTCTAAGTGAGCAGCGATAGGTAAGAATATCTGCAATTAGTTACTTTAAAAGATAAGATTTTACATTTAAGTATGGGGAGCAAGAACATTACATAACATACATTATTAGGAACACGAGAATATTATGTATTACTGTTACGTATCATAATAAAAAATACAAGCAATATGTATTTTTTATTACTTTATTGACCCAATCGGATTTACAATTTTTAAATTTCATGGTTTACTTACTTTTTAGGCTACGAGCCGAAGTAGCAAGAGCCCATTGAAAAATGTATAAAAATAAACAAGACTGCCTAAAATTATGACAAATGAAAATTATGCCTAAAATTATGACTAAGGAGTAAATTGACCGGTTCAATTTGCGTTCCTCACTCAATGTTCCTTTTGACAATAGACAAGCTCAAGTCACGTGTTTACTTTACCCAACTCTACACGTTCCTACATCTGTGGCGGTATTAGGAACTCGTATAGATGTAGCGGCGGCTCAGCCTCACACTACAGGTGTTTTTTTGTTGGCGGGAAAGGAATAAAGTTCCAATGGCCCCGCCTACGTTCGAAAGAGATTTTTAATTGCTCTGTGGCATCAAGATAAATTCCTCCGCCGTTTTCTGCCGCTTATCGATAGATTTTTTAATATTGGAAGCATTGCGCAACTATAATGCTTGTTACTTATTAATTATTATTGAATTTCACATTTTTATGTAACTAATTAGGATATGGGGAAAGGCCCCGAATAGTTTCCTACCTCATATTTTGTCGCATAACACTATAGGTAACTAGTTATTTTAGATGTATTTTAGTTTTCAGACTATTAAAATTTAGTCTCAGTCTTCTCTTATTCAGTATTGTAGTCAAAGTCATTGGTCTGTGATCAGTCTCAATCTTATCTTTTAAAAGATAAAAGATTTCTGTTGACTGATTTGCAGATTTCCGCAATCTAAGAGTTAATATTAATAACATGATAATAAAAAAGGAAAAAAAAACGTAATTTCAAATTCAGAAACAGCTTAAAAGCACGAACCCTGGACAACTTTTTTTACGAGTGTAATAAATAGTTAAAGTTAAAGATTGATAGCAATGTTGAAATCCGTGGTCGAGGCGATATATCACGGGCGAGACTCCAATAAAGCGGACGTGGAGCCTCATTACTGGGCTCCATGAGACGAGGGTCGTTGCTGGTCTGATACAATGGAGAAACGATATGAGGAAAATTTGAATCGAGTTTAAATTAGGAACATCAGCTGAGAATGCACTGGACATTTGAGCGTTATTTAAATGACAATAAAATGACGATGACGGTAAAAATTGCTATATCGCAATTAAATTAACAATAAAAGCTTAATAAAAACAAGAAATAGACAAACAGACAGGTAGGACAAAATATTTTTTTAAGGTGTATCTTAATTTCCCTAAAAATCACTGCCAGCCTACAGTGTTTTACTAGGTACAAAACCAAAACCACTTCAACCCCTTTCTTAAAGGGTTCTAAGCATTGTTGTAGTTGTTAACCGACTACTAGTTCCTCTTTCCTACTTAAACAAGCCCTTAAACTCAAAGGGACCGCAGGGCCCTCTCGGGCTGAATGGGTGTCGATCTCACCATCAGATAAGCCCGGGTTAGATAGATATGTATCTGGCGCCAAATTTCACAGAGCCCAAGGCGCCCAGAGAAAAAACTTGAAAAGTGACCTATTCAAACGAGCCCACTTTTTTAAACTGTTTGAATAAAGAAGTGGTTATTGTTTTGTTTTATTAAAGCCTACCCAATATATTGGATACTTCACAGATTAAAAAATACAATGATTGTACTGCTTTTACTTTTAGTAAAATATAATAATAATAGGTATTTTAATACATAGTACCAATAAGTATACATAGTACCAATATAATAATTTTAAACTTAGGTTTACACCGCAAAACCTATAACAATCAACGTTCAAAGTGAAGTATTGCTGTGCAGCCTATACTAATTTTATAATTGAGTTGAAAGAAATGGAAAGCGCTTAACTCATGACAATCAAACATTCCAAATTCAAAAGTGCGTAATTTACGAAAACCCGCAAGCAACCGCGGCTTTAATGACGGGAATCCACTCACGGTCACGATACGTTTTTGAAAAAAAAATGAGAATATGATGACCGTTGCCCGTGGTCACTTGTAAAAAGATTCAGACTAATATTATGTCGCACGGAAGGCGATAAAACATTAAGCTAATTTTGACTACAGTGTTTTTTATGCTTTTAATGGTATAAGAAATACATTATTTAACAAGTCAATAGAGGAAAAAAATGGATGCAACAGAAAGTGGGAAGATGACGTTGTACAAATAAAAAAATCGCAAAAGACCCGGCCGCTGGCCGCGAATTTAGCCTTTAACTAAGCCTTGTTTAGTGGCTTTATGGCGATGCAGCGTAACAGCCCCTTCATTTTTCATAATGCTGCTAAGAAAATTTGAAAAGAACAGACGGCTGCTATTTTCCCTGGCGAAAAAGATTTTTAACACAAAATATAAAAGTGCCAGATCCCTTATTATAGATCTATCTGTCTGTTGCATAACAGTGTACAGTGTGACACGTGCCCTCTAGTGGCGTTACATTCGCACGGTGCGCTTAATGTATAATATGAGAAGTCGTGATGTTAGGTACGACTTTCTCCGCAAACATTACCGATGGCGCCAGTCGCGCTGTTCGGTTGGTACACTGCTTTGGCGGGCGGGATTAGGGCTACCAACTTGTTAAAAGAAAATAAGAACTTTGATTGACTTTTTATGGTGTTTTGATTATGATAATTAATTCTGCGATTTTCGAGATTCGATTTAAAAAATGTATATAGGTATCTAATAATTGATAGCACAGTGTTTGAAAAAAAATTAAGAACAGGTTATGCAAGAAAAAATAAAAATAAAAATATTATAAAATTGTTATAATAATAAAATATACTTAATCACTATTATTAATTAATGGTAATAAGTAGCTAAGCTAGCTTTCATTAGAAATAAAACTTTTATTTACGGAAATAACATTGTGATGTAGTAAATGTTGGTAAATGATAATTGCGTGTCTTTTCTACTCGTTCACTAGTTTGCACGCACATAATGGGAACAGTCTATAGATAGTTCTCCAAATGTAGCAAATTAGAGTCTTTAGAGCCCCTCCACAGTAATGGTCTTGACAAAATTATAGAAAGTTGCCCGAACAATACCTACCTTCCATCAATTTAGGTTTTAACCTCTCTTTTCACCGCTGAACAATGATTACACTACATTTGTTGAACCAATTTTATTTACGATAACTTACGAACTTATTGACTTATCTGTATCCCATCCCATTTGTGAGAGTTGTTGAGTCCATGTTGAGTCTCCTCACACAATAACGAGGTTGAAGGCCTTAGTCCACCACGCTGGCATAATAATAGCTTATGCCTTTGAGAACATGATAGAGAACTCTGAGGTTTCCTCGTGATGTTTTCCATCACCGTTACAGTATGACATATAAGTTTATAAAGCCCATACAACTATAAAAATCACTGCAACGTGCCACTGGGGATGCGAACTCTAATCTCTTGAGTAAGGTACCGGATTCTTAGCTAAAAACCATATTGATTGGTTTGTTTATTCCCGTATTTTTTATTTACGGTATAACTGGTTGGATTTATTCCTTCCGATCCCTATCCCGTGAACAGACAAACGCCCGGGTCCGATTAGTCACGTACCCGGGCGACTCGCCGGCGCCACCAAACAATAACTTATCTGACCAGTGCAGCACCAACACCATACGCTCTTTTAACCAATAGTTCAGAAGTATCGTACATTTCAAACTGAATTTGGCGTCTGCCAATTGAACGGCCAAATTACTTGAATTTATTGTTTACCAATTGAAAATTTTAAAAAGCCTTTCATCGTCGCAATTAGATATTTTTCATGCTGTTATGTTATTAATGTGATCCAAATGTGAATAGAGATGAAGTGATAAACGGTGAAGCGGATTAATTTATCTCGCTAACAAACCGTTAAGTAAACTGCTTGTTAAATTAACTTTTTGTCTCTTTAAGATAATTATTATTACTGTCATCTTAATCTGTATGGTGTCTGTTATAGAATTCATACTCATCCCAGAAAAAAACTATTTTGGTAAACAAAAAACAAACGAACCACATCCGCATTCTGGGCGACCATCAGAAAAGACAACAAATTAAAAGCTCAATTTAAAAACAAAACGGGTACCATAGACAGCGTTATATTTTTAAACTGGTTCGCGGTACTGGAAGCTCGCAGGCGGTGTCCATTCAGCCATTCACACGACGTTAGATTTCTCGGAATTTTCGTGCGGGTTATCGATCCATCTGGACATGGTGTTCTCTTGTCCCACTGCCTAGGAATAGGTTATGGCTGTTTAGCCTCGGAAAATAAAAATAGCCTTATGCAGCGAAATAATGGGAATATTTTAGTGCCATATTTTTTTAACATATTTATCAAAAAAATCCTGTTAACCCACAACCAAATGTTACATTCATGCTTTTAATATGAAATGCATTATGATTTTTGCTAATTGTATGTCACCTTTAAGATTTAAATGCACAAATCCGCACAGGTAGGTATGCGCAAGACTCGTAAAACTAAATTAAATATGACCATGAAGATACTTTAAAATATGAGAAAAGTTGGTTAATAACACGCACTCTTGCAATATTAAGTTGTTTATTAAAGTTCCAAAAGTAGCACTAAAGATAATTATAATCATCATGCCTTACTCACATCCTTTTAACATGACATAATATTGTACTACACTTTTGTCCTGTCTGCAAGCTACAGTAGCGCATTGTTGCCAACTGTTCAAATGTTTAAACAATCGTGTTCAAACATGGCCGCCACTCGTTCTGCGGAGTCAAAATAATGCATTGTTCTACGTAGTCTCAACAACGTCTACGAGACATCTGGTGTCTGCTACCAGTGTCATGTTTAATTTATAACAATTTCGGTAATGTGTAATTTAACTTTCAAAAACATATCACCATTGGCAGTAGCTTTAGGTATTCATCGCCTGTTAATCTGCCGTAATTCATGTCTCTTGTTTTAGTTGGGAGGTGAAGATTTTGGCAGCCATCTTATTCCTCTAACGTTTACGCAACCTTTTGTAATCTGAGCGCTTTGGTTTATCTGAAATACATATAAGTAAGTACTTATTGTCTACAGACTACAGTGACCAAATTAACATCCTGTGGCTTTTTCTAGTACCTAAAATAGGAGCAGACGAGTGTAAAGGCCACTTGATGTTAAGTGGTCACAACCCTGGACACCCACGTTAAACCCCAAGTAGGCTAGAAATCCTTTGTGAGGTCGTGTGTGGGTGCGCGGCTCATAAGGACTAAGATGTTCGCCTCAGTTTTCTTAAAAGGCAGCCGAAGATTGGTACCTACTTATGTATCTGACGCTCGTACGCTACTTCTATATTTTAAAAAAATCCAAAAAAGGAAAGCATAGACAAGAAACACATACTGCCGTTCTGAAAATTAGCAATTATAAACGTTCGCCGGTTTTTTGCACAGATACCCGAAACAATGTTTAATGGATAGAACCACCTGGCTAGACGAGATGGATTGCATCTCTGTGACACTTTGTCACCGGTCATTTGTTACAGATCTCCAGTAGCCCGCTTTTGAATAAAACCTATCGTCTGGAATCGATTTTAGAAAACATAAGCGCACATTATACTGGATTTGAATGCGCTAACGTACAGTTGGTGCGAAAAGCATCTACACTTTTAACAGCTGCAGCGCTTGATACGCGTAATATATGGAAAACGCATATGCTTAGTAAGCCGCGTTAGTAAATTTCTTATCTCAGCTGTACTGTACACCTGTAAACCCTACACCTAACACACGTTTTTGAACACCATCTGCTTCTGACGGTGACTGTACTCCACTACTTATGCAATCTCGGGGCAAACGTATGATAATCTTATCTATGTAATGATTTCGTAAAGAAATCATTAATTTACTACTTGTTTTGATTTTGACAGCACGTTTAAATATTTACCTTCAAGAGGTCTTCGGCTGAATAATTTTAGCATGCGCTTTATATTTATTGCATAGGCGCTATCTCTCGGTTTTATTCTCGAATATGTCAGTAAAATTGAAAAATAAATAGGTAGTAGGTAGGTAGATACCCATACATAGATACATTTGATTCGATGACAATATAATTGGTTAATTAAATAGGTACCTTCAATGCTATTTATTTAATGGGTTCCCCTCTTCTCTCAGCGTTAAAATAAACTAGGGTCTAAATTCTTTTCACTTTTGAGAGACATAGCAACCCAATTTTTAAATTACTAACACCAAAATTAGATAGATACTATAAATAAAATCTCAATATCACAGTACTGAGGTGAGACTTGTCACCGAATTATAATTATAAGCAAATTCACCAAGCAAAGGCCCACCACCTTTACACGTCTCAAGTTATATTAAAATTCAAGATTCGCTAGTCATTACAGAATCTTAACGCGTGATCTGTCCTTTCGAGTTTTTACCGGGCGTTTCACGGAATTTCGAGTCCACATCTGGGCAAATCCATTCGGCATTTTTTATGGCGGCAATTACAGCATCCGACTGACAATTGGCGCCAAACCAAAGGAACGACCTTGCTCGGTGCCTTCAAGTCGATAATAAAAATCACATACACCTATAAGAACCCAAAGATTTTTTTTATGACGAGGTGTCAGGAATTCATGATATAATCTAAAATTTAACACCTAATACAAATTGAATTTTGTTTTTAATTAAATTCGAAACAAATTGTGATGGAAGAAATGGTAAGAAGAACCCTTGTTGCTGTTCGCAAACGCTCTAATTGGCTTAAACCGAAATACCAAACGAAATGTAAATTTATGTAAAAATAACGACGAAAAATTTTAATCTAGGGATGATGATATTAAACAATTGAACTTTTAGATTTCGATTAACGTTTATCCTCAAATTACTGATGAAAATCAATGTGATGTGGAAATAAAAATTGGAGTATTATACTACTATCGGTATTCGTAACAATTCGAAACTAACAAAGTTCTTTTGCAGTGACTGTTGTTATTTTCTGATATTCGCAATGGTGTCCCCAGATGGCGGAACCCGGTGTTCCACTAACATCTGGCCGCACTGTTTTCATTGATCGTTGTATGTAATAAGGGGTTAGATGCACGCCTGGAGCATATTAACTGAAAAGCAGATGTTCTGTGGTTTCTAATAACTTTATAGAATTTATTTTCACAGACGCTAACAACCACAATAGTTAGGTGGTTAAGCCACATAATCATAGATAGCCTGGAAAGGCGACTTATCTTACCCTCTTAAACCGTAGTAGCAGCTAGTGTTTTGGTTGGGGAAGTGTGGTTCCCAGAAATAATTTATTTGAGGCGACCAACACAGTCATCGTGAATAGTGCGGTAGCAACGCATCCACAAAAACGGGGATTTTGTCCAATTTGAGGTTGCATGTAAATGTTCATAGATTCCAGTGGCGTGAATGCCCATTTAGATACTTCTCATTTCATTTCTCATTTCTCACAGAAACTAAGACGTCAGGGAATAGACCGCAGATCCTTTATTAAATGTCATGGTCGCTTTATTAAAGAAAGTGGTGGATTTAATAATTCGCTTATTTTAACGAAATTCTCAAATCAACATCAGATTTATGATAAATCCATACATAATGAGAATCATTCTTTGTAGTTTCCCGGATGTTGTTAAGAAATAAAAAAGACAACATAGCGCCGGGCGCCATTTAAATTAGGCGGCAATTTATCATACAGATAGAGAATGGAATTTTATATAGGACTGTTATAAGATACAGATTATAAATTAATGCAAATGCCCGATTCGGCGCGCGAAGAATCCGATGACGCGTGACCACAGAGTAAACAAGGCTTATTTATAAACATAAACATTTTTCTGTACACTCACTTGAGTACATTGTATACTGAATGTATCAAGATATTTTATTTTTCAATGAGACACTTCAATCGAAATATACTTTAATACACGATAAAAGAACCAACATCTGGTTAATTAAAATAGGCACGAATTAAACTGATTTTACGCTTTATTACTTACCTATTGGTATATTTCTATATTAAAACATTATATTTTTAAATATGCATTTAAAACCTTAAAATATTATTTTTCATGTATCATGTTGCATAATCTTTTTGAAATCGAATTATTTTTTATTGAAATTTAAAAGGATTCATTTTATATTCAGAATAAAATGGTTTCTATTAATCGCCGTCAATATCCGGATTGTAAGCTGATATGGAATGCATGCTGCGCCGATCTTTTAAATAAATTAATAATTCTAGTCTATTTTTAAAAATTCAGATTGTTCCTACGTTGCCTTCTATATCACTAATGAGGCTAAGTGACCAGTGTATTATGTTTCATAAAACCTTGTGTAACCGAGTACCAGTATATTATAGCTACCCGTCTGAAAGTATAATATATTCAACATTGTGTTCACCTTTCCAAAACCGTTTTTCCCATGAAATTATTGACCTTTACGGGTCTTTTTATAATTTATAGGTTACAAAAGTACACCGAACAGCTAAGCTGTCATTTATACGCTCGATGTATTGTGGGTTGCTGGCTGCAAAGCACTCGGGTGTGAAATGTAAATAAACGAGATCAGACGACCTAACAAGGCCATAGTGTGTCATTCACGCGTGTAATAGGTATGCGTGGCTATACGTTCATTTTATAATAATACATAATTATTTACCATTGGTTATGGGTTTTGGAAACCCTTATCACGTTTTGTTGAAAGAATTCGCTCACATATGTAATTCTGCTCATTCAAGGATCATTTTCGAAACGCATCTACTTTCTTGAAGCTTTCTTCGCAAGCAGACACATAAACTTATTATACCCTATTAGATCTATCATACAATTATCATCATTCTGTTGATTTTTCTCGATTTGATGATGATTACTAAATAGTAAAAAGTACACATGGACAGTAAAAATTTTATATTCGCGATCTTCGACTTGTAAGTTTTAATTTAACAGTAAAAAGATAATTTCCTGCGGATATTGCTGAATCAAAGTTTGAAACTCTATATTGTCTACAAGTATTAGTATTACAAGACCACTCCGCGAGGCTGCGCCTACGCAGATCGGTACGTTTTACGAGTGTCATTTACAAAGGGGTATGGCGCCAAGAAATTTGCAATACTTTATGTGTCTGTTGGAAGAAATTGTTCCAGAAGAAAGATTGGGGAGAATGATGACAGGAAAGCTAGTGGAAAACACGAATCGGATTTTCTTAAATTGCTCAAGAATCTACCGGTAAATAGACTGAAGTCCCTGTTTCTGGTCTGGGTGTGTGTGTCTAGTGTGTGTCCATTGCACTATGAGGCACTATACAATCTGGTTATGAGTGTTAACTGCCACTCATAAAGTAGGCACAGACCATGCCTGGCGTTACTGAACCTTTTCAGTCACGCGCAATCCACTAGAGTTATGAAGACTTTTCGCGCTTCATCGAGGAATCAGTACAAAGTTCGTTAAAGCATGAACAGCGAGTTTTAGTATCACATAATTCGCTCAAGTGTACTGAGCGTGGCGTATCCTTTACCAACTACTTCACGCGCTTTTAAGGCTTCTACTAAAGCTACATTTTTTATCTGTACAAAACTTTTTCTATAATATCCGTATTGCAAGGGAAGCAATCCTACGTTTTTGTCTCTGGCCACCCGATAGCTTCCTCCCTTTGTCTTTTTCGAAGAATTTTAGGCTTCCCCGCGTCACCCCTTCAATATTAATGAATGTATGCAAAAGTCAATAGGATTTAACCCTGCATTCGTGCATAACCGATCAGTTCAGCCGGATAAATGTTTCCCTTTTTGTAATCGAAATTTATTTTAGTAATTGCATTTTATTTTAGATGGACTTGAAGATATAAGAATATTGGTTTCAAATTTCCAAAAATCATTCCATTAGAGTGCCATTTATTGTTCTTACGCCTGTAAACATGTACATCTCCCACATCTCAATTGTTATCGTAAATATCGATTTACTGCCCAATAATAACATTTAAATAAATTCTGCCACTAGTTACATAGGTACATCTGGCGTGAATACGACCTTCACATGTTCAAAACGATTGTTCGTGCAACTCGTTCCATCTGTGTACCTCATGTCATAACCGATTGTTTTATGGGGCTTTATTGCAATCGATTTTGACATCTGTTACAGTTGGAAAACCGATTGTTGAGCCGAAACCGGTCAACCGCGCAGCCCGCTCCTATTCGGATTTGACAAGTGAAAACTGACAAATAATTTGGCGCCTAAATAAGAATACCTAACTGTCATATCTATTGAAAATATTACGATTTTTCTATTAAGATAGAAATATGTATTGACATATATAAAATTAGTGTGTCTATTTGATTTTACACAACACGACAAGCACACAAAGCACAAAAAGGCAATATTTTACAGAAATTTAAAATGTTTGCTGCAACCTTTTTTTACGTTCCACTGCTTGCTGTGAGTCAGTTCTCAAAGCGAGGCAAAGCCTGCACTGCACTGCACTAAAATTTAAATCGTTCGAAAACAAGGTGAACACATTAATAGTCGAATTGGTCTTCACGTCTTCACTGTAAACCTAGTATGAATTTCTAAATGATAATAATTTCATTTTAAAATTTTTAAATTAGGATTTATTGATACTTATGTATGGTCAATTCTTTGTGGGGTTATTTTGTAATGTTGAATCATTTGACATTGTACCTTTGGCTCGTATTTAGATTGAAATTAATTCTGATATCTCTACGCTTATTTAGGCATAATTATCGTGATCCTACTTTACCATCTTAATGTCAAACATATTAGTGCGAATAAATGAAATAATTCGCGAATGAAATGCAAACTCCTGTCGCATGGTTTTTTTTATAAGTAGAGCAAGTAAACAGACAGACGGATGGTATCTGTATGCTATTAAAAAGTGTCCAATTTTTAAAACATTCCTCGTAACAGTGTTGCAAGGCTTCTTAAATCTTTTCGTACGTACGCGCCAGCAGAAAGCCAACGTGACATTTCCCACATTGCATTTCAATTTTTACGAGTGGCAATATTTAGAAACACCGTCACGTGACGGCGTGACACGTGCCTTTTATGGTTTGTTTGTGCAACAGGGTCCGTAGATAAGGTTCTGCTACTTACAACGGAAAGAAACCATAAAGAAAAATTTTTACAACCTTTTTTTTTCCGGTAAATTAAATTTCGGCGAATTATTGAATTATTTAAATGCCAACAAATGAAGCAAACGACGACCTAATGGCACAGTGGTTAAGTAAGACGCCTGTGCGCTTCGCGATTGGGTTCGATTCCCAGCGGTGCAGAAATTTTGAATACGTTTTAACTTATGTTTTTATAATTTCTGTTACCGGTCAGGACGTGTGTTTTTGTCTTGTGGCACCAACGATACAGGAAACCTTAGTGTGAGGTGTCAAGCCTAAAAAATATTAAAATTTGTCCTGCCGTTATATTACAAAAATACAAGCCTTTATTACATTAAAGAATGTTAATTACATTCAGAAATGCTTTTTTGCAAAAGAAATCTGAACTTAAGAAACCTTATCAGCTAGGTAAAGTAACTTAATACACGTAAGTAATGTACCTAGATATACGGTCACATTTTTTCGCGAGCGCCTTACTAGCCCAAGAGCTGTCAGACTTTTTTCGAGAAGTATTTGAGGCATCATAAAAGCATGTTGAATAGCTTATTCATCCGATATCCGAACACAAAAATGCAGACCTGGCTGGCGGGTAATGGAATTTAGCCAAGCTCTAAGTGATGAAAGAACGAGGCTTTTTGAAATCTTAACAACATTAAATAACGTATTTGTGAAATTTAAAAAAAGAAGCCAGTTACGCGTTGTAACATAAATATTAGTAAATATAAATAACTTTTTACAATAAGGGCCATTGAGCGAGATTTAAAGTAAAAGTTTCAAGACGCCTCAAATACTTTTTTAGAGTTTGGCTTAATTTCACTAATCGCCAATCAGGTTTCCATTTTTTTTGTTCGAATATTACAAATAATCTTTTCCACGTGATTTTATGATGCCTCAAACACTCGTCGAAAAATTTCTGCCAGCTCGCTAGCTATAAAGTTACGACATTGGAAATACCCAAGAATTTTGCAAATTATCATAAACAACATCCTGATATTTTTTATTCTTGTGTAACACCAGTGAACCAATGTTTAGGTAAGAACATTAATTTGTTTCGAATTTTTCCACTGCTTAAAGGCTTATAAATTACTAGCTTTTGTCCGCGACTTTCGTTACTATAGACTTTTTTTTAGATAAATTGCCAACCTTGAAAAGACCCTATGAAATCCAGGTTATTAACTATATTTGTACCACATCTCAATCCTTTCAGCCATTTTTGCGTAATCGTAACAATTATCCTGTTAACTTTTCACAAAAAAAACTCTTTTTCTCTTTGATGATGGAAGGTTTCTTTCGATGTCTTCCTCCCTACCTCGGTATGTAGCCACGGTTACTTGTCCAATTCAAGAGTCTTAATCATTCATGGCAGCGGTGATAGCCCAGTGGCTAAGAATTCGGAATCCGGGTTCGAATCCCAATAGCACGCACTTTAAAAGAGTTATGTGCGCTGTATAAAATTAAATATCACTCACTGTAACGGTGAAAGAAAACATGCAACAAGAAAAATGTTCTCAAAGGCACGGAAGTTCACCGACCCGCATTAGGACAGCGTGGTGGACTAAGCTTACATCGTTCTCAATCTGAGAAGCAATCCGACCCTGTAGTGGGTCTTTAATGAGAGTTACAGGCTTACAGCCAATCATTCGTGTAATAATCTGAATCGAGTCAAGATGGGCCATTCTCAACAGTACAAGCAATACAAAAAGCATGTTGGAAACAATAACTGCCATCGACTGTTCTGTCGCCACATGTCAAGTGACGTCACCGCCTGGCCCCCAGATGTACGACCAGATGTGGTACAAATGGGACAATGGTTGTAATAATGTCATAATGTGCACTGTTTGACATCTGTATCTAGAGGTGAGGACTAATCGTCCGATTAGGACGGCTTGGACGCAATTGGGTGGGTACGATTTAAATAAGGCATAGAAAAAGATTTTTTAGTTAATCGATATTGGTTTGGGAGCTTCCTTTTTTAAAGTGGGGGATTAAGATTGAAATAAAAACATTGTAAGACATGCACAGTTTTGGACCGTTTGTTTTAATAATATGACGACCTAAGTGGCGCAGTGCTTAAGACACTGCTAGTAGTGTCCTAGGTTTGATTACCTACTAGCGAGCCGAGATTTGTTTTTTTTTTGTTTCAGTCTTAAGTGTATGTTCAAATCTTACGTGTATCCATGGTAACTATTCTATAATGATACATTACCATTGTCTGAGGTTGTAAGTGTTTTGCTATATCACGCCTCTAGTTTTGGGATCGACAATTTTGTACTACGAAAAGTAGGACTTAGCTTGTTTTCCGGAAAAACTATGTAAGTTACAGTGATACCTACTCCCTGGCGAAATATATAGTTTTAAATATGTTTTTATGTAATTTAGAGATCACGAGGAAAATTGTAGAACAATGTGAAACTAATTTATAGTTACGGGAAATCCTCCTTAAGCTGTTAATTACCTACTCTTATCGGCGTTTTTAGTCTATGGCCATCAAATATTTAGTAAAGACAGACCTAAGTACCAACAACTTTAATACTGCAGAATTATGATGACGTTTTGATAACTACTATCATGTCATATCAGATAAGTTTCCTCTCGATCACGATGAGTTTCAATTTTTTTTTCGATTTGCATAATGAAAAGGAAAAATTTACTTTTATCAAATTGACGTGACTATAACAAATGCATGTGTGAAATAAAAAATGCAGGAAAATGTCAAACGAATTTTACGTAAGAAAGATAGACATTTCTTCAAAATATAATTCCTAACAATCTACAATTCCTATAACACATAATCTAAAAATTATGCTTAGTGATTTATCCAAAATTAACAGGTCGGTTGTTTTATACTGCCGCTACCTAAGGTAAACTTTTTTATAAGTTACGATCCCAAAACAGATTAAAAATTCGTTTCCACAGTTGTACACAAACGAGTAACAGTTGGTAGCCCTGACGACCCAATTCCGAAAAAAAATAAACAGAACTGTCTTTAAATCTCACGCGACCCCCGCCTCGTGACATGTGAACAAACAAACAAAGATATTCGCTAACTCTATTAGACAAACGAGCCGTATTGTAAGCAAGTAAGGTTCGTATTTGTGTGGCAACACGGCAAATTTAAATTGGTATAGGGCACACTTGTCTCACAGCAGGGTTTGCACCCTCAGGGCCTCAGCTAGTAACATGTGCAGTTAGCCGTTTTTACTATGACCCCTTTTATTTTGTTTAGAGTGATTAGGGGATAGTATTGATTGATTTCGTAATTAGTTATTTTAATGTTAGTAACGAGGTTCTGAAACGTGTGAAGCCGTAAGCAAAGGATTATAATGGAACGCAAAGGGTTTCTATGGGATAATGAGAGTAAAACAATGGACATGATGTATCTAGTTATAAGTTAAGAAATATTCTTTAAAAATCTATGTTGATTCGAAATTATATTAGTTACAAGAGAAACCTATAAATACCTCTATAGTTCTGTATTAAATAATTTATATAATATTTACTGCCTAAAATTTAGACAACCAAAGTATTAAATAATAACCTCATGTTTTCACATAATATCGTCTTTGAACTTTAATCTGATACGATAATCTAAAAGTACGTATCTCAATTCAATGATTAGCATCAAATATCTCAAACTTGGTAGTACGTACATATAAAATAAAATGAGGCACTTCTTACTTTTTAATCGGTTTAAAATTAGAATACGCATGTGGTCTAACCCGCTATGGCTATTATTCGGAATAAATAGCTTATTGTATAGTGTTTACGCATAAACCTACACTGTAGGTACTGTTTAGAACTACTACTAAGTACATATTTGTTTTATCTTATTTTATCTTTATTAAAGTTAATCAAAATATAAATATAGTAAATGCGAAGGTGTAGTTATATGTCTTGTTATAGTTACAGTTTTATACTTGTTTATACCAATCATAAATACTGCAAAAGTGATTTTTGACGAAACATAGTGTTTTGAGTTGAGTTCCATATCTAATTCCAGAAAAATCTAATTCTATGGACAAAAGGGTCAAAACTAGTGAAATATTAACAATGGAGACAAAAATTACTAGATTTCTTATTTTGATATTTGATTAGAATCCTCTAAAGTCCTTTAAACTTACTCGAAAGTATTTTAGGGTTGTCTTCGTGATATTTTATTGTCCGATGTAAGCCTTTGTGTAATAAAACTCGATAAAAAAATCTTAAACGATTTCCAAGAACGTAAGTAAATGACATTTTACATACATGCAATTGTAAATATTACAGTGACTCAGACACCGTGGGTGTTAGGTCAAATCGAAGGATATTTATTAGGCAAGTTCTTCTCTTTAGGCTGTGTCATGCTCACGTAAGGATGTCAGGTTTTCAGGTTATGTGTAAAAATTCTTAATCGAATCAGTGCTGACCTGACAACATGTAATAATAAAAAAAATAACTGTAGAACACAGACCACCGCGACTAGGTATGACGAGGTGACGCGACCGAGATTGGTTGCTCCAGCTCCTACCGTACACAATACATAGGGATTATGATGTCTTTAAAAAATTTAAAACATCAACATTGATTCTGGGAACGTTCTGACAAGGAGTTTAATATAGAATCATAATTTCTATATTTTTGAAGAAAACTTCACGGCCCTACTTAGTACTTAGGTACATTATAGAGACCTACTCATTTACTTTTTACGGGCGGATGTACCCATAGATGCCATAATCGAATACGTGGTTCTTTCCCTTTGTGGTTCAAAGCAAAAATACTTAATTTAGTCTTACCTTACTGAATAACAAAAAGAAAGTAAATTCTTCGGCATTCCTTCACGTGTTTAAATCAAGATTGTTCTGAATACGTGTCTTTTTAAACAGTTTAAATCAGGAGGTGATTGGGTTGGTTTTGTGGTAAACGTAGCCACTTTTAATCTAATTAGGTAAGTAAAAAAAGATAAAGGTGCATAGAACAAATTTGGCTTAAATAATTGAACCATATTGGATAACCATTTATGTATCATCAGTATGGTTTAACAATATCTGATGTTCTCAGTTCCTAGGGGGGCTCCAAAGTTGCATTAAACCAACTAGAAGGACTTAAAACTTAATAAGCTATATTTACATAATACGTGAAAATATCCGCGTAAAACAAAAATATGAAAATAATATTTTTTTCTGTTATAGGAAAATAATTTTTCCTATTTTTGAGAACAAAAATGAAACAGAAAGAGACCCGTTTTCGTTGGCTTCTTCTTTTTAATTTTTGTTCCTCCTTAATGTTTCATGATATTCGTTCCGTGATACCTAGTTGTAATATTTTTTTTTCCACGGATTTATAATGGGACGGAACGGGTTTAATTTCCACAAACTGGGATCCTGTTGGTATCTATGATTCCTTAAATTATCATTCTTTGTTTTTATCGAATCCATGGATAAATAACGGATCCATCGATGTTCAGGTTACCGAAGTTTATGAGACTAACCTTAAATACATCGTTCCGGGTTCAAATCCGGCAGCCAAATATTTATGCACCAGATAAAAGCAAAAATGGGTACCAATTTTGAATCTCGGATTTAGAAGAAAGTGACGTTTAGAAGAAAACGTTGTGACGTTTGACTTCAATCATTTCCTCATAAGTCCCCAACACTGGTACTGGAACTGAGCGTTGATAGCTTTAGTTGATAGTAAGGTTCGAATAACAGTGACACGTAACAGTGACACGTATAAAATTAAAATCAATTGCTGTAGCCGTGAAGGAAAACATCGTGAGGAAAGCTGCATGCCTGAGAATTCTTCATAATTTTCATAAATGCATGTGAATTCCACCAAATCGCAGTAGGCCAGCGTGGATGACTAAGACCTACTCCATCTCATTGTGAGAGGTCACAAATAAGTTACAAACAGACTGGAACTTGAATATGTCAACTTTTGCATATGTTTCTTTTATAAATCCTCTGTTTGCACTGTTCATAATCATAATCGCAACATTACATGTAGCTTAAAAATCTTATAAACGGAAGTTTTGGGTTTCAGGTTAAACAACGAGCATCTTATCTATGTTATCTATTATTTTTATATACATAATTACTTTATATAGATTATATAGGACCTCACCTTTGACTTCAGCCGGCGTCGAATCTCCAGAAGTGGAAATAAACGCACTTGACATTTTCCCGTACTTCGGAGCGCATTCAAATCCAAAAAACGTCGAAAAAAAAACTCAAACTTATCAATCCCCACATAAACAACAATATTTGGCACGATTTAAGACACAGTTTTTTATTGTTACCAACTAACTAGCACTATTAAAATGTCATCGTATTGTTTCGTAAGTTCGCGAACGCTTTTTACGACAGCGACAAACACAACCTTCTCTTACTACGTGTCGAGCTCGACTGAGCATTTGAGCAAGAGCGAGGCAGTCACAGAACTCACAGACAGAGCCACAGAATGTTGGCTTGCGAGCGGGGTAAAAAAGCCCGGCGCCAACCCAGTCTCGCCCTTAGGGATGCGCCCACATGATAAATTGGATAGCGATATTATTTATCAAACGTATTGTCGATTTTTAGTGTCGGAATTATGAATTTAGAGAGCGGGATTTGGACGATGTTATGAGATAGAGATGAAGGGAAATTTGTTTGCTTTTCTTTTGTCATATAAATTATTGCACTGTTATATTTATGTCTTTTTTGCGCACTTGATGATTTATCCGTCTTTAAAGTATACATTAACATAGAAATGTGACATCAAAATTTAGTGTGTAATTTAAATTTTACTCTACCATAATATTTTCCCTTTGCAATCTTTACTATTTCATTTATATTTTAATTGCAATCAAATTAATTTATAAGTTACTACATACATTTATTCTAGTGGCGGTTAGTGAATTGAAATATACAATGACCAGCCTCTTTTATAATCCGCAGAATAGAGATTGGGACTCATTACATTTACTTATCATATTTTTAGAGCTTGTTTAACTTTGGATAAGTACTTACCTATATTAATTACCAAATACACATACGGAAATATAATTCCTGAATGAATGTGATTAGCACACAAAAAATTGTATTTCTGAATAAAATAAATGATATGGAGAAGCTTTGCTCAGTGAATTGAAACTGAAGACAAAATCAATGCTATCTTCGTTCCCCGCACTGGCGCGGCCGGTTGCATTCCCTCTCGGATTCAACAACTCAAATCTTCTCTTCACATGTTATGTACACCTAGTAGTTTTGCAAAGGGACAGATAATTTATCGAATCGACCAAACGACTTCAAAAGATGTTTCTTAGAAAGTAAGTTGAATAGATAGAACCTAGATAGTAGAAAAGGTGCTGTCTTTTAAAAGAATTCCATTAACGGTTTATAAAGTAATGTTTCAGTTTTTTTGTTAACATCTATTCATATTATGTAGATGGCAATGTATATGTACCACCTAGTTTTTTCCTAGTAGTTTAGTCCTTGCCTAGTAGTAGTCACCTAGTAGTTTTCTAACACACATTTCTAACCTGACCGGTATTGTATTCGTTTTAAAGGAAAATAGGACCAATCAGAATTCAGAATCAAAAGTTTTCGATAATTTTGGTCGGCAAAAGGTACGTTCTGTTTACTATGTTCAATAATGAACCTTCAAAAAAATATTATTTTGCAAAATCATTAAGTTGAGAGTATCGCAAAGCCAATTTTAAGATTCTTGAGTAATGAAAAGCAATAAACTGATTGATTTTTCCATGCTTTGTTCTTCCTTTCTAAATAAAAGGTGTTAAATAAAAAAGCATAATCTTCCCTTTTTAATAAATTTATCGAAAAACCTTCACCACTACAAAAACAAACCTCAGTCACCATAAACTGTAAAACATTTAACGGTTTCACAAAATCGGAAATCCGGACATGGTAACCGATACTGGACAATCCAGCCCAGCCGAACCATCTGGCGATCCTACGTCCACATGTGCGCTGACTCACGCGACTCACGCATACGACGTTGTCGGCACTTCAGTACTCACACACGGTTGATCGCAACCGACCAATGCAGTTGCATTTAGATCGATTGGAATTGCATAATCGAACTTAATTAACACGTACACCAGATTGCGAAGATAAGAATCTTGATAACTTCGCAAAACTACCTGTGAGAAGTATTTTGCTCAGTAAATATAAAGAGATTATACGCCACTTAAAATATGTATGCCTGTTTTGAAACAAAATAGCTAAGCATAGATTTTAAAGCGATAATTAATGTACTCGTCCTAATTTTACAATAATGACATAATATTATTTATGCAAATTTTTTTACGAATGCAATTTTACATATGAAATTGTATTTCGTGAATGGTAATTTTGTGTAACTTGTGTAACTTTGTGAGATGTTGTCGAAGTCATGATCTTAGACATAGACATTCAAGCTTCTCCTAGATAAAGATACGAGTAGTCTTATTATGCAACTCATTTATCTACCGTGATGAAAGGTATTCAGGAAATTGTGCTCGATCACTATGACGAGTCTCTTGACAGGTAGTTAAAACAGATACGTTAAGATATAAATTAATTGTGTAGGTGCGACGTTCTCACCTAAAAGGCGGGCGGTGTGACCGTATCCTCTTTTAAGGTGTTTGGAGGAATCACAGCAAGATAACAAAACCTACGAGTTTTTGTTATCTTGCTGTGATTCCTCCAGCGCCAGTTTGCGGCCAGTCTTGGAGGCGGCGTCTCCTTTATCATCTCTTAACGCATCCAGATTTGGCAACGTCGATACGAAATCCTGTTCCGTCGGCTTTTTGCTTGAACATTTCCTCAGTTTCGAGGAACGTCTGGCAAAAAAAGCAAAGTTTCGCCTCCAGCCGTTTATACAGGTTTTGTCATGAATTTTTATGGGCTCAAACACGAGTATGGGCAAAACAACATTAATTTCAGTCATGAGCGTAACAAAAATACATTTTCATAAAGTAAAAGTCTCGGCAACGATTTCGAGCATCAGAAATGATTAAATGATACCCATACGTTTGAGATTTTTATTCCTTTTATGCAACGAATGTCTTACCTTTTGTGATGATCGTGATGTGTAACAAACGTATTTCCTCGAAATCATTAGGTCAATCGTACGTGTCATTTCCGAAGTATGGTTTTACAATATTTGGACAATAATTTGAGTAGCAGCCTCAATGCATGGGTGTGAAGGGATAACTCCCGAACAAATAGAATGGGCCTGAGATAGTAAATATTCGACCCAGTATAAACTTGTCCTGTGTAGGCGTAAAACGGTCAGGTAAGGCTTTTGACACCTAGCCATGACCGCAGGGAATGGCGTGAATATCGTCGCGTTTTGTTTAACGTACAGTTTTTGTCTGTTTGATGAGTCTCAAAAAAGCTTGACCTGCGAAGTGTGATTTTTAAAATTTTATATTTGTCTTTAAACCTAATTTGCAGTTTGTATTGATACGTACAAACCTTTTAAGTTACTATTTAATTTAAGCCCCCGCCTCAACGCTGTTACAAAGTAATAATAAAATGATGTCTTTAATTTTAAACAAAATAAAATAAAGCGATCGCCTGATAGCCTGTCAATCAAGGTTCCAGATTTAATTGCCTCGCTGGCACAACACTGCGCATTCTCATTCGTATCATTTAATACGATTTACCGGTAACATGGCACCGCGACGCGACCACCTGGCGACACGATTGGCGCCAAATGTAACTGTGCAAGAATCTTATTTATACATGCATTGATTACTTTGATCTTTCCACAATAAAAGCCATATAAGCCATTTAATTACCATAATCAACACACAGTTAGTTATGCTGCAATCAGCTATCGTGATCTAAGATGCAATGCTTTCTAAAATATAATAAAATATGCATTCGTCGGTCATTATATAAGAGCTAAATTAATGTAACACTAAAACATTACCACGCTTCCTAAAAAATAGCTTTCTTTTGCTTGGCGTTCGGAATTCAAAATCAAGGAACGAATTCAATGCTGTATTTACTGCTGTTAACAAAAACCGACCTTATTTTATCGAATGTGAAGTGAAATATAGAATGGCTTAAGAAATCGCAGTGAATGAGGTGATGCTAACGTAATTTTGTGTTTAAATGTGTAGGTTGTAAGGTTGAATATTGCTTGTAGATGTAAAAATATGGTTGGCAGGATAGAAGGCGCCGCGGTTGCCGCCGTGGCGCCGGCGGGCCGCCGACACCTCGTGTATTATGAACTAGCCTTGTGACCTGGCGTCGATCAACTGGTATTTGACTCAGCAAATGAACTAATACCAGCAAGTCATTTCTAAGCAAATTAGATTTATAGCGAACTATTTAAAATATTTACATGATCCAGCGAAACGTTACACTAAATCTCATCGGAGATAGTGCAAACAGACAAGATGTAAGTCGGCACTTGCTAACGAATACTCAATTAATTTAATACGTATGGTTAGAATGCGTATCATATGGCACTGGGAAGTTTATGTGAATCTTGCATTGTTTATTTAAATTTTAAAGCGCCTAAGTAATTTTGTTATTATAATCCTTAATTTAAAGTAATAAACTGTTTGTTCGTCATTAAAATTCTTATCAGTGTGTGATGACCAACATTAGTTCCCAAACCAAAAATGTACAGTCAAGAAAACCTGAATTTATAACATGCGAATCCATATAGGAACAGTTTAACGATCACAGATTCACGAGAGATTCGCTCGGGAAACCTCGCCACTTGTCCGTCCACACATTATAATATCATGCACCAACAAAAACAAGTGTTTAGAAAGGGACGACCATATTCGACGTCCGCGATTCGGAACGAAACATCGATAATTTATGCGAACATCCCCAACAGGGAGGAATGCAGCGTCGTCGGCGTATTCCGATTCAGTTTCTAATTTTGAAGAGATAGAATACAAAATAGATTGACATGGATGTTAAATAAACGGCGCGGTTGAAACAGGTGTTCGCGGCTTTGGGTGTCGGTGTCTACTGCAAGCTAAAATGAGTCTTATCAACATGAGATAGAGTTGATTTGCGCTTGTGTAGGATGTGATTATAGGTTGTTTGGATTGTGTTATGTCCTTCATTGCTCCCAGATGTGCATTCTGTACTGAGGCGTATTTCTGTAGGCGGAGGGAGGGAGTCGTTATAATGGGATCGCGGTCGCTCACAATTAACGGTGTTTATAAAATCAACCACTTGGTAATTTCGCGTAATAAATATCTTCACGGTATACACGGAACGGTATTGTAGGACATAATTATTACTTATACATGTATATTTGATGAAAAATTTTAACGATATCCTTGATGTGTTTTGAATGTCGTCGTACTTAGTCATTCCAAGTATAGTGGATAGGAGATGCTACGTTAGTTTTTACCGACTTCATTTGTAATTTCGTTCGCTAGCCTACTGTAATTTGTATCAATTTGTTTCATAGTCTCAACAGATAAATAGATAAAGGATAAGTAGATAGATAAAGATAAAATATTTTTAAATAATTTTTTAAAATAATTATTGTGTATTTCAAATAATTTCAATTATATAAAAATAAATAAATTGTTATTATTGTTGTATTCTAGTTAAAATATTGCGATAAATGTTTATTCATCAATACCTTATTTTTACTGTAATTTTTTGACCTACCTACTACGTATTAAAATAATAACACTTATTAATAATATGACTACAAAATTATACTTAGGTCTTTGGCGGTACAAAATAAACTTTAGTCATAAAAAATGAATGGATATTCGATGAAACGCGGTCTTTCAATGTTGCAAAAGATAAAAGATATAAAAGATATACAAAAATGGAAACATTCTCATAAAGATTGCTAATTGCTATCGATTCGATAGGCTAAGTGGTAATAACTTTAACCGTTCTCAACAGTATGGTAAATAAACCAATTTAACTTAAAACTTACTGAGAAGGGAACTTACAATTACAATATACCTACCACCTACTAATCTTAAATACTTACATGATGACGATAATAAGTACCTATACCTTTGAATATTAAGTAGGTTTAGTTAGGAAATGGGATGAAAAATGAAACCCAAATAGCCCCACTGTTAGTAGGTAGGTACTAGGTAGGTATACCTACTACTGTGTTCTTCTTCTTCTTTGTCTGCGTGGCCAGTGTTAGGTCAATTGACCATGAAGGCCTTAACTTCAGCCATCTGCAGTAACGAGCTTACGCAGCAGCTTACGAGCTCCAAACTCCGTCTTACAGTACTTACCAATTACCATCTTCAACCACAAAAGCTCTCCAAAAATCAACATTCAAGCGAAGACATTGGCTCTAATACCTACTCTACCTTAGCTATACCTTCTTATATCAGTAACTCAGTAATGACCCACTACAGGGTCGGGTCTCCTATCACAATGACAGGGATGTAGGCCGCCGTCCACCACGCTGGCCCACTGCGGATTGGTGGACTTCACATACATTTGAGAACTTATTTTCTCTCTCTCAGGCATACAGGTTTCCTCACGATGTTTTCCTTCACCGTACCAGCAGGTGATATTTAATTTTATAAAGCGCACATAATTTTTTTACAAAGTCATTGATGCGCGCCACTGGGATTCGAACCCGGACCCCTCTATTCGAGGTCGAATTCTAAGCCACTGGGCTATCACCATATACACAAACTCCGTTTTACAGAATATCTCAATCAACTACAAAAGCTCTCCAAAAATTCAACATTTAAGCGAATATCATTGGCTCTATCATCTACGCTACCTTAGCTACCTACGTTCTTATATATATCTACCTATTTCTTATTTCGATTTGGATTTATTTATTTCTTTTTCTCCCATTGTTCCCCGCTACCTGTTTGTCGACACTTGACTGACAGGGTGACAAGGGTTTGATGCGCCGGCGCCGACGCGCGCCCATTTGGGCTCAACTCGTCCGAAGACTCCAAACCCGTTATTGATATCTGATTTCTTTTAGTAAGGCCAGATTACACATCTCATCTGATTTTTGTGGTCATTTCATGTGATACAAAATCCGTGATCCCAGGTCAAATGATGTTAAGTAATTTATATTCGGCAACGATACAAACGAAACACATGAAATAAAAATCCTGCTATTTTACGGCGGGTAAAAAGTATAATTGGTCCCCGCACGTGCTATAATGGCTACAAAACCGCCTAAACTACCTAACACTAAACTAGCAAACATTACATAACAATTTAGGTGTTTTCATCCCACTGCCAAACCCGTTATCAATCCAGACTATACTCCATACCGATCTAGTTCAATGACAGCCGACATCCACCTCTCGTGAGCCATCTGAGCGGCCATAAATCTTTTATTATCTGTAATTCGACTGAAACCGAACGGTTATCTTGTGCCCAATTCTGTGTTTGTTTCCTCCCACGCCAATATAAATTGGCAAAGGTAAAGGATTGATAATGCTGGCCGTGGCCGGAAAACGTGACCTTCATTTTCAAGAGAAATGTGTTAAACTGGAGCATACTCCTCCACACTGTTCCTTTGAACTGAAAGTGGTTATCCTATACCGCTTTTCAGCGCGTGGAGGCAGTAATAACAAACGTCTGAAATTTCCTTCAGTAGGACGACGTTATTCGTCCCATGAATGCAGGGATTACAGGAGTCGAGAATTTCCTCAATGCCTGAGCAGAATGCTCGAAGGATCCACTGTCCTAGGTTCGTCTGCCCCCAGTTTGTAGGTGAGGCTTTAGCATGTAGTCTTGAAACTGCAGTCTGAAACCGATGCCTGCATACCAGCGGTATGAACCAACTTAAACCAAGTGTTGACCGCACCCCATGTCCTATATTCTGTTTGATTTCTGCGATCAACACAAGCTGCATCTAAGCCTTTAAGCCGTCACAATAATATCCAATTACTTATATCCAATAAGCCAAGATCCTATAATTAGCAACCATCCCTTCCCTAATGTAGGGGTGGTTTACCCCTGACGGTAATTAATTATATCATTATGGCATATCTCCCTCCCGCCTACGTCATCCTAAGCCCTAGCCCCTAATAAATCAGCACTTCGGCACCTGATACTGCACCTGCGAACCCTTTCGTTTTTTCAAGATTTTCATAACTAGTTACTCAGAAACGGGTGGTAATATTTATGACATATTTTGTGTTAGATATAGGAGAAGAGTGCGGCCCGTTTAATGTGTACATTGCAGTGATAATTGAACCTAAAGTGTTGCGATGCTTACAGAAATATGAAACATAGGAATGCTGACCATGTAAGTATAACGATATCGACAATCATAAATGAATGTTATAAACAAGACTCCAGGAGAATTGGCAAGCTTGCTTATCGGAAGCAGTTCGAGTCCCTCCTCATCATCCTAATACCATAAAATGTATACCATACCATAAAATATACCATAATCCTCATGGTAGGCCTTAGTCCACCACGCTGGCGTAATGCGGGTCGGTGGACTTCGCATGCCTTTGAGAATGCCATGTTTTTTTGGTAAACTCTCAGGCATGCAGGTTTCCTCACGATGTTTTCCTTTACCACCGTTATAGCAAGTGATATTTAATTTTTATAAAACGCAAAGACGTAAGGCCGAATTCTTAGCCACTGAGCTATCACCGCTGTTATTACCACATTACATTACATTGTTGTTACCACCACTAAATAAACGAAAATTCTAATGACTAATGTCTAATACTTATTAATTGACGGTGCTCCCATTCCGTGGTGCACTGCTAACCCAAATCCCGGCACCTGATCCCGCACCTGCGGCGAATCCTTTCGTTTTTTTGTGCGCGCACCTGCGCCTGCGCCGATCCTGCGCTATTGTGCAATGTAGACTTATAACTGTTAGAGAGAACGGTGTTAGAAATTTGATAAAAAGTTTTTGATTAAAAATATATATGTAGTAATAATAAACTTAATTTCCAAAAACCGTTTAACTAACAATCACTTAAAATATAATGCAAATATGAAAGTGAAATTGTTAAAGTCCAGTGCCCATTTTAAGGTTGGCCACAACCGTTTTATGCCCCATTGTTAGGCACGGAGCAATCCCCACAAAAGGGAGAGGCCTGGATGTGATCCATCTATAATTCTATAGTATAGGAGTATGAACTCTACCACGCTGTTCCAATGCGGATTGAGTGAGAAACAGGCTAGTGGCCAACCCGTGTCGCATATTTTTAAACCGCCCATAGTTTTAACGAGTGCTATCGTATCAATAACAACCGGGACCGACGGCTTAACATACCCTCCGAAGCAAACATGCATTTTATTCGCCACTAGCGCCAGCCCACTAGCCCATCCAGGCACATACTGACCGCGCTCGTGCGCTTCTCTGTCGAAACGTTAATTTTAAGTTTCTTGTGTTAAAAATATGTAATCCACTGCCTTGTCTATTACTTCTGAATTCTATATGGCCATTCTATCGTGTGAAGGTCGATACTTTAATTTTTTATATCAAAGGTGTGATCCCGAAGGCGATTAAGTAACTTTTTTATTTTAGAAATTGCTAGGATCGGGCCCGCAGCGTAAAAAATATTGTCTCTGTTACCTTATCCGATTACTCTTACACACAAATCAAATAAAAAGCGAACGATGAGTTATTTTTGGAAAAATGTGTTTATACTTTTAAAATGTAATTTGATGTCAAATACTGAACATGAATGAGTGAATGATTACTATTTCTTTATTTTTAACGCTTTTACGTCCCAAATGAAAAAATATTTTACGAGTAATTTTTATTGAATGTATCTACTTGTTTTTATGGATCAGTACCTATGTGGCCTGCATAAAAAATACAAGTTCCATAAAAAATATTTACCACGATTGGCTACTTCCGTTAAAGTCCGACTCTACAATTCATCAAAAGACCTCAAAAGCCTCAAGAGGCTTAAAGACCTCCCAAAAGACAAAATAGTCAAGGACTTATTTTGATCCAGTGACCCCACGCTGGCCATCAACAAGTAACTCCAAAAAAAAGTCACCGCACTATTTAAATCGTCTGTGGGGTCCAAGCTAAGACGAATGACAAAAACTCCCACTTCATAAATGACTAATGATCTCATCAATTTCTCGGCAAATTCCTTCCGAGGCTGGCAACACATGGGACGAGCAGACACATGTCATCGACAAATGCATCGCGTTTCCGGTTCGAATGTTGCCACTGTGGGCTTAATGGTGATGTTCCGGGGTAATTATTGTCTTTAATTAAGGTAACATCTAATTTAATTTTGGGGCTGCATCTTTTTGGTTTGGTAATTATTGTTTATTGCATTTTAAGTTCAGTAATGTTTCACACATTATATAGTTAACAAAAAATTGGGATAATTATTTTATTGTGGAGTTAGTTTATAGAACTCTGTTTTAGGCAATGATTTTAAAATTGATTACGTGGGTACCTACATTTTTTTCTTATTTTGTAAACTTGCATCTGTAACCGATCAGGAAAATTCAATGAATGTACAACCGAAATTTATTCATTCATGTAAATTTTATGTCATATCTTTGAAGAACTACTGTGTTTTTTTCAAGAGGTGTTACAGAAAAGAAATGAAATAAAACGAAGTGTTCACTGACATTTTGATCACTATACATTTACCTTTTTAGGTATGAAAAACTGCTGTTAATATAATATAGTATACCATTCTTATTTAATTTTCTAGTTCGCATCCATAATACGACAACGGCAGGCGACTACGGCGTTGCGTTCTCACTAAACTGTAACATATCTGTTTACAGCGAGGAGCAAAAACCAGCGATCTCACTGCCAATGAGCCGGATGCTTCATTTAATTACTTCAAAATTGGTCACACGTTGCCTTATTGCTAGACGCCGACACAAGAGAGAAATAGTTTGTTAATATTAAGGCTAATTATACAGAGTAAGGATAAGTTCAAATTGTTTCAGATTCAAAAATTGTTTTGTTTTATAATGGAAGACCAGGCAAAGATAGGCAGACGGGCTACCTGATGGTAAGTGGTCACCGTCGGCTATTAACACGGACACCATAGGAGTCAAATAGAGCATTGCCGGCTTTGAAGGAAAGGTTTTTTAAACCCCTTTTGAAGAACTCTATGTCATAGTCCTGCAGACATACATTGACCGGAATTTATCCTCTGTTCCAATTTTATTATATCTACTGAATTTAGACAAGATTAGAAAGAAATTTACGATAACATTATGTATATTATGATGTCTTCTCCCAGTTTGATCACTAGATAATGCAAACCAACTAGAATAAATTGCTTTCTGATTTCAATAAAAAATAACATAACAAATATTAGGTAGGTACTAACTCAATCAAGTATTACTTACTCAACATTATGTAACTTTATTTTATATATTTTTTAGAGTTAAAGGGTGTGTTAAAGGTGATTTACTTAACAAAATGCTTAATCAATAACATAAGTAATTGTGGTAACCAATTTCATCGTCATAGATATTATTAGTGACATTCGTTTTGCCGTAAATTGTGTTGTTGACATATGTGAAACGTGTCCCACGGGACGACAGGAAGCGGCGGGTATATTTAGTGGCTATACCTAACCATTTTGGAACATTTTTTTAACTCACTCAAACTAAACTGTGATTAGGCGGTCAAGGACCTGTACCGTATTTAAAAAAGCAATATTTTAAAAATGTAGTGCTTTAAACCCAATTTCAGTAACACACCGCATTTGCTTCGCTTGCTACTTTAAAAAAAATATTAATTTTTTTCTACTGCCTAAGTGTCAAGGAGAGAAATATTTATAATGAACGTCTTTGTACGTGGACCAAATATTGGAAATATTGGACCAAATATAGTTACTTTGTCAACAATGGTTTTAATAACTTTAAAAGAACTATTATGTGATTTACTGATTCGATCCGATTATACAATAATCTACGAAAACAACTTCCGAAAGTCATTGATCCCTCAAACAATACATCTTTCAACTCCTTCGAGATGCGTAACGTCAAAGCTTTAGTATAACACGAGACACTTTTCAAGAGAATTTCAACCTTATTGTTTTGGTGATAAGAGTGACGTGCCGTGACGTGGTGAGTTGAAACAGTACAAATAAAGCTTGAGACATGAAGGCGCGTTTTATTGACGCGTTATTTTTAACGTAAACAAGCGTCGTCGCTCATTGTCTAAACTCAACAGTTGTTTCGGAAACTCACATCCTGAACGCGAGAGGGAATGATAACCTTTTGGTATTTTTATTGTTTTTTTGAAAAAAAATTATTTTATTAACTTTATCATAAGGTAAACCTAAATATTTACAAAAAATAAAAACCATCTTAAATTCTTTCTATGGAATTGTGCCCGAAACACATTCCCAATCAAACTAGAAATATACTTTTTTTCCTGCAGATTATGAGGGCGATGATAAAGGTTCCTTTCCGGACGAGGTACCATATATGTAGTTTAAAAGTACCTTCTTGTAAGCTGGTTCATCTTACAGGTGAGCTTATAAACTCTGAGCAAGTATATTTCAAAAGCAGTTAGTTTAGTTGCAGCCTAGTCTGAAAAGGTAGAGTGGAAACACAAAATTAGACAAACATGCGGTGAATCATGTATATAGATACCTTCCCGGGTTAATTCTAATTATTATACCACCGATCACCTAATCCGTAAAGGTGAGGAAACCCTGCCCCGTGTAGCAACAGGCAGCAGAGGCCACGGAAGCCACACGCGCGAGCTCCAAATTTGTTCGTAATTGTAAAGACGCGTTCTATTCATTCTTGTGATAAATTTAAAAAAGTTATTTTTCATTTTTAACATGCTGTCGTTGACTTTATCTCTAACTATGTATTTTACTTATTTAATTACATTTTTAAAAACAAAAACACGTCTCTTTTTCTCGTCCTCACGATAAGATCAGTCAGATGTTACCCGAAAACGTTATCTTAGACTGATTATGCGAATTCTGCGGTGTTAGACATTTAAAAAAATAATTCAGATATCTTGACTTTCGGGACACTGACGTTTTTGTGACAATTTGCAGGGGTATTCGGTCCTAGCTAAATTTCATATGCTAACTCTTACGCCGGAAATTAATAACTGATCTTCATAACAATATTATGTATTGCCTAAATAACATTTGGTTGCCAGGCAACATTTGTTATTACGAAGAAATTATACGGTGTAGGTGTACATATTTGATCTTATATACATACATATATGTAGGTGTATCTTGGAAATCAAACAGTATCAATCCCAATCATAATAATTATGTAGATCGATTATTAAGTTTGGGCGTTAATAAGTAATTTAAAACGCTATTTATATTATTTTATTATATTGGTACAGGTCCTACCATTATAACACCGGCTTACTTCTCTGTGTATGTTGCGGCACTTACCAGTGTGAAGTCGCTCAGGATATCCTCGGCATCTGGAGCGTCTTCAGACCAGCATTATTTATAGCCGCCGATCGCGTATACAACTTATTCTAATACGTTTCTTACAGAGGGCCCGATGGGCAGGGCTGCCATCTATCAAAAAAACAAATGCAAGAAGATTTTTACAAATAGGAAAAATGATTGAAGATAGGAGAAAACTCTCTAAATTTATATTTAAGGATATAACAGATAATATTTGGTTATTCCGAAAAATATTTATTACTAGGACAACATATCTCTCTCTTTAAATGTAGAGTGGTTAACCCTATAAATATATTATTTTATACAAGCATTTTAGTTGGAGAAGAAGTCTTGATTCAACTCTCAAATGGCTTATTCATACTTAATGACTCTATTGATCGATAAATATTCGTTATACTGACTGGCTCGACATACATTTATATCATAATAGGTATCAATTTCTTCTATCTCTATAACTCTTCCGTCTTTTGAAGTGCTCTAAAAATTAATGGCGCAAAAAATCTTACTGTCTACATGAACATTGAATGCTGGCATACATTTTAATATCGTACATGCACCAAGAGGGGCAGCCTATCAGTTCCGTCCCGTCTTACGCCTACAATGCGCGTTTCTCCCCCTCAATCCCATCTCAAGTACATTCAAAGAAAAATAATGAGAATCAAACACAATAGATGGTGCCACGTGCTCGCCACGCGTCCGCCACACGTCAATCGTTACCGTCAGTCTTAGTGGTTTGCACCGGAGAAAAATATTGCCTCCGGTATTTTTTCACCGGTTTTGACAAATAACCGGAGATTCTCCGGAGATTTTACCACCTAATTTAATTTCAATAAAAATCAATTGATTGTTGTTATTAAAAATGTTTAATAAAAGATAATAAGTTACAATAGGTAACTAATGTAACTATGTATCCATATATCGCATCGTAACGGTATCGAGTACGTTTGAATCGAGACTCGATTTGCGATAATTTAACTCTTCTTCTTGTATCAACATAATATATCGTATCGTAACTAACGTTAATCATATTTGACGGCAACGCAAAGTCCAGAGATCCAAAGCGCAGTGATATCTCTCATCACCAACAGCAATAAATTCAATGTTAATTAATAACAAATTTGTTATGTTGCATGTAATATAAATTTGGAAATTATATAAAAATGTTGATAAAGTTTGATACTATACATTAATGCGATATTTTTATGTTAATATTTTGTATTGAAGCGTATCCTATAAATTATAATCAATAAAATATCGTATTAAATATTGATACATCGATATTTCGTAATGTAATAATAAGTAACTAACGGTCTGACGTCCCTAGCAATACCACAGGCAATATAATGTAAAATGTTGCCATTTTGCATAGAAAACTTGCATGAGACATGACGTAACTGGACTATTTAATGTACTCTTAATTTTTAAATAAAATGATTAAATTTTCGGTAGGTACTATTCGGAAAAATACTGCAATTTTTTCTCCGGTGATTTTAATAAAAACCGGAATTCACCGGTTTTGCCAATCTCCGGTTTTTCTCCGGTGATTTCGGCTCCGGAGCAAAGCACTAGACTCAGTCTCACGCCGACCCCCGGAGGGCCCACACGCTTTATTGTAGACACGCTCGCGAACGGTTTAAAGCTACGGGGTAAGGTTTTCAAGTCCCCTTCTTTAAAGAACTGCAAGCTAACGAAGTTATTAATTGTTAATGACGCTAGTTTTTCAATTCTACTTAAAAATCTTAAGAGATTGTTTAGTAAAACATGTTGAACGGTAAAGAACTCCATTCATATCATTTATTTTTAAATGGTAGAAGAAATTGTACGAGTGTAATGCCCACATTAATATTACTAAGAATCTCTGAAAAGTAGAGATTTGATCATCATTGAGATCGCAGCTTACTTATCGTTCTGTTCTTGATCGACGTGGGCATTACCAATCTTACAATAATAATAATAAACGCGTAAGTTTGTAAATATGGCTGAATTTGGATGAAATTTGGGAAAACTTTTAGATACTTTTACTTGGCTATACAACAAATTCTCCAAGAGACCAGACCCGACCCTTCTGTGGGATACTTAGGCGTTGCAGACGTCAACTCTTTCTAGAGTCCTCCAGTCCAAAGCAACGCTCGAAATTGAACGCGAAAAATATTATATCGTAGAATGGGCAGCCAACGAGTCACACCTAATCAATGCAAGAAACAGGTACAATAACATAAATTAGCATTGATCTAGACTTCTTCGCGACCGACGCCTCTCCGGAACCCATCTTGGCAACACGTGTAAGCCTAACCTACTTGTTTGCGCCAAAAAAACAAATTATTCCACTTTACTCATTCAGATCGGACATAAATTGCATTTGGCAACACTGGACATCTATCAGGTGAATGTCGTTACGTAAATCGTCTTGTTTTTGTAGGCTTAAGTGTGCTATTTGAATCGACAGAGGGGGTGTCAAAATGCTTTCAGTACAAACAATAAATGCTGGATTTTTCTTCTGAAGAACTCTTCACTGATACAGACTCCACTTTATTCAACGGCTGAACGGGAGTATATATATGATTAGTGTTTCATTAGAATATTAATGGATTTTAATTTGCAAGGTATAGTAGTCTACGTATAAAAAACAAATCATGAAACATACTTGTTCAAGTTTTGTGTTTCGGTTGGGGACGTAATTGCTGAAGAAACTAATTTGGTATGTCAAAGCATTGTACTCGTATACCTTTTATAAAATTAAAGGTCTGTGCTGTAACGGTAAGGGAAAAAATATTGGAAAAAATACCTAGTGTGTATGTCAGAGTTCTCCGTAATTTTCTCATGTGAAGTCAACCAATGCGCATCGAGCCAGCGCGATGGATTAAGGCATGCATCCCTTTCATTGTGAGAGGAGACCCGATCCAGTAGTGGGTCATTAATGGGTTATAGACAAGCTATCATTGATCGTCCGCTGGTTATACTCGTAGGATAATATGTGACGTCATGTTAATTCGATCGCTAGGGACAGGGGCTGCTCGAGCTTGATTATTTAAATTAGGAACAGGTTGAAGATAACAGACGTCAATGCCATATTATACAGATTTGGGAGTCGCTTAGCGATTGAGGTTGGATGGTACATACATAAATGCAAACTTAGGTAAACGGTACCATAAGCTTCTTATTATACGATACAGGTGTTTTGCGTATTGTTTGTGCCAAAAACTGAATCTTCAAAAAGTTAGATGTATTCATGATATATTTATTCGATACCTTAGTTACTTGATTACGAACTGCAGCCGTCGCAGGAAGCTATCTTCATAATCCGCCATGACGTAGGAAGTTCTCACAATTTCTTGCTGAAAAAGCGATTAAGAGGCTGCCATCTTAGCTTTCGGGAGTGTAACCTCAGTTATTTTAAAATTGAATGTTTCTTAATTACTCCTGAGTAGAAACGGCTTAATCATTATAATTAAAAATCTACAACACAAGCAACTGCTCATAAAATTCTTAGGTAATGGTATTTAAAACCAAACTGTAATTCCAAATTTAAATGATGCTCAAAAACCGGCTTGGGCCTACGGCTCTTTTCGCGGCGGCAAGGCTCTTAAGTCTAATCTTACCGAAAGCACAATACCCCAATGATATTTGAAATAGAATTCACATTTCAAACCATGCTCTTGTACGCGTGTCGCACTCGACGCCGATAAGATGCAAGACAAACAGAAGTCGATGACGCACACACACTGCCAGATGTTTCTCTGTGTCTTATCTACGCGCGTCTGACTCGTCTCCACTGCACAGTACCTTGCGATGCTTCTTTGCTGATTCCCTGCTGATATGATTTTTTAACACTTTTGCCGACCAATAAGCAGAAACAATAGTTAAACAATGAGCATGTCTCACATGTGACTCTCGGGACGGCAAAGTGGTTAAGGTACCAGATAACTGAACGGTATCTTGGTAGATGTTTGCACGACCTTCCTAATGCCACCTTCATAATGCATCGCGAAGCTAGCAATTTTCGCAATATCCTGTGTTTCAGGCGGTGAGTTGTGGTGAAAAATCCATTTGCATCCATTCGCAAGCATGTAGTCCGAATTGTACGAATATCGCAGTCAGCATTCATCGTTTGACATCAGATGGCTTGCTCGGTGCCTCGGTTGTGGCTTCGCTAAAAAGCAACTACAAGAGTAATAGCTGGCTGTCAAAAATCAAAATCAAATTACAATTTTAAACGATGCGGTCTCGCTGCTATCGGATAGAGGGTATCTATTGGTTCGTTAAAATGTATGTTCGCTAGTAACTGCCCGTCTGCTACTTCTATTTAAAAAAAAACAGCGTCAATGGAAACAGCTTCAAGTAATTTCACTGCAAGCTGTGACTATAAACTTAAAAATAGAAACAATTGAAAGCAGCCTCGATCGTTCGCACAAATATATGGTGCACTTAAACCTTCTTTCGGGAAATAAATGTACTTTTGTGCGAATAAGAATTACCACCGAAATATAAGTGCGAAAAACGAACCAAGTTCTACGCAAATACAAAGAACTTTCAGTGTTCTCAACGGCTCTTAAAAAAAGATGATAGGAAGTAGAATAATTTCAAGATAAAATGTTTAAAGTTTTATGAATACAGTAATAATTTATTTTTGAATTTTAATGGTAGATATTACGTGGGTAACAGCAGAAAATTTTATACCAGAATTTTTAATAAATAATGGAATTTAGTGTATAGTGTAAGCATGTATGCTCATATTTAACGTATTTGCCTTTTATACTCATAAATTATTGCCTAACCAACATACCAAACTATAAAGACACGTGTTTGCCAATTAGGTAACATTATAACGTTTCATACACATAGATAAATTCAGTACTAACATTTCATTTTTTGCATGTTTTTCTTGCTAACTTGGCGCATACACCACCGTGTCTCCAGATTCTTTGAGTCCTTCTTTCACCTACATAATATATGTTGCGGTTTTTGCTAATTGCAGTTGCAAAATTGTGGGCAGCTGGAGTCTTGTGGCTAGTTTTTTAAGACCACGTTGCGTTCAATATTATAATGATAATTATGCATTCATAGTTGACTGCTAAGTAGCTATAAAAATACGCTTAAAGGGTTTAGTTTTGAAGTGTGGGAAGGAATACTAAATTAGTACCAAATACATTTTCAATGAGAAACTTGGAAACATTACAAAGGACGTAGGTACAGTAAATTAATAATTGTAGGTAATAATATAATACAATACAGTGATAGCCCTTTAGAAGCCCTAGGCTTAGAATTCGACCTAGAATCGAGGGGTCCGGGTTCGAATCCCAGTGACTTTGTAAATAAGTTATGTGCGCTTTATAAAATTAAATATCACGTGCTGTTACGCTGAAGGAAAACATCATGATGATTATTGAAAATTTTGGGTTAATGACTGAATAGTCCATTCCAATTTCTATGGACTCCTATCAAAGTAGTGAAACAGCAATTGAGTTATACATTATATCCCGTCTCGTAGCTAACATAGTACACGAGTATGCAAATTGTGTGTTTAAAAAGGGATGCAAAGAATTTATTAGACGAACACGTACACTTTGCACCGACTTTGAATGCAATAGGTATACTTAGTATGTACAATGTATATTATTATGTATAGAGAGAAATTAATTTGTTGCGCGCAGCTTTATGTCATTATGCTCCAATATTTATTCATTCGTAATAGGTAGTTATCTTTTTTAAATTGCGAACTTTTTAATTACTAGTCAACTTTATAGGTTCAGGTTGTAGGTATCCGTTAAAAGGTGAAAAGCGCCCAGAAGTAGCCTACTCCGCGCTTCTAATCAGTCCGTTTTTTTCACTCTTGTCACATTGGGTTAATAATCTAATTGGAAAAACAGTTTTACATTGCTTAAAAAAAATTATAGTTACTAGAAATCTGTTTCAGCATTAAATGACAATTTGTTTTTTAAATCTTTATAATTTAGTATCTGCGTTATTTTTAAATCGCAAATTAAAGTAAAAAGACATGCTAAGATTTTTTACCAAATTTGACAAGTGTAAAAGATGGACTATAAAATGATGCAGCATTTTTTCATAGAAAAAAAACCAAGCAAACAGGAAGACGTTCCACCTCATGTAAGTTTGCCTATTCCAGCAAAATCAGATTAGTCGCCATTGCCGAAGTCAATGTCGCCAAGAGCACTTTTCTACACCCTTTTTGAAGAGTCCCATGTCATAGTCCCGTGACAATACAACAGCCCAATGAATGATCTAAATTTTGCAGGTACGAGATAACGAGACAGAAAAATTCGAAAAAAACGGACTTATAATTTTTTGCGAATATTTTCAGTAAAGAAATAAAGATTGTTTGCTAACCGTTCCTCAGTTATTAAATTGTAGATAAATACTAAGCAATTAGGACCATAAGTGACCTACAGAAAACCCACATTCTTGTTTACTGATATAAATAACGGAAGTTGTAGTCTTAAATAACTAGTAGATAAAGACATACGTTTAAAAACATGTCCTTTTAAGCCCACGTATCTACACTTTCGTAATTTATCTTTAAGTTTTCAGTGCACTTTTAAATTCGTTGCACATTTTTACATACTAGCTCTTATCTTATTTATTGATCTATCAATTAAAGTTATCTACGAGCCGATTGTATTGAGATATCTTGAAAATCAGTCGACCGTAGAGTAAAGACGCATAGACTTGTAAACGAATAGAAATTCCTCTTTGAATTTTCATCAAATAATTTTAATTAGTTAAGTTGATCAAAGGAACAAATCTGTCTACCTTTCTGTCAGTCACTTACGCTATCTAAACTTTTAGCTGATAGAAGTCAGCTGAGCTGATTCATATTGAAATGTAAGGAATAATAGATTACCTAATGTGACTTTCTTTTCAAAAATCTCTGTAATGATAACGTAATAAATTTTCAGATCCTAATTACTGAGACCATTGGCTTTGAATTTAAAATGCAGTCAGTTAAGGACAGGACACACATATTTTTAAACATCTTTAACTCAAAATCTGTTAAAATTTTGAAATTCCACCGTCCCCGGATATAAGAATGCACTAAATACGAGTATATTGATATTTAAAAGATTTCCAAGTTGTCTGCAATGCATCAAATAAATCTTTTTATCAATGTCATTAAGCCGTTTACCTAATTTATAGCGACTTAAGTAAATAAATTCAGCAAATACTACGCAAAACCTCTTAATTACTCTACAATTATTTCTTTATTTCTAGATGAAGTTCTTAACGAGTTGGCGCGCTTGCTGCTGTAAATTAAGTTTATTTATCTGATGCTATCAATTACAAGCTGTTTAAATAACAGGTAATAGTGTAGAATTTTATTCAGGTAAGGTGTTTGGTGAATAAGCGGGGACAGTCCTTTGGAAAGTTCATGTCGCAGTCAAGATATTTTTTATGATTGTTATACTTTTGTGTTATGCACTAGCCTGATTATTTTCGGATTTATTACGATACAACTGGAAAGTAACTAAGTATTAGTCTGAGATGGTTAATTACCATTACTTTTGTTACTCTTTAAATATGAGGGTAAAGTTGAGATTTGTTCCGGTTTAATAACCGCCTCCACTAATATAAAACTTTAGTGTTTAGACTATATTTGGAGCTTCCGCAGTAAGAATACCCCTTAAATACAACCTTAAGAGCTTGCAGTTTACTTCTTTTTATAAGCATAGGTATTTTAATAAATTTGCTTCAAAGTTAATGTAAGTAATTGCATATGACAATAAGCATTGTCGCAGGAATCCTTGGTCCTATGGAATTGACAATAACGTTCGTTTGCGTGAATTTGTATTAATATAATATTCTGAACAATAAAACTTATTCTCCTATGTTATTTGTCATTACAGAAAACCACAGATTTCTCCGTATTCCAGCAACCATAGATATTTTCGGACACATCGGTGGCTTTGTAGGCGCACCTAGATAGCTCGCTTGTCGGCGATGCGTTATCTAAACACTGCCGCTAAATTTAATTGAAGAACAACACATGCCATCCTGCTTCTACTCTGGGTACTGTATTTTCATTGGCTATCCAAAGTGGATCTTGGCCACAATCACGAGAATTCGTCACTTTCCTCTTTTCTTCCTTCTTGCAATCCAATCCTGAATACTGGAAGTCTGTAATAGTAAGATGTAAATAGTAAGAATAGTGAGATCTGTGTCCAAAGATCAGTTTTTAATGCACCCATGATTGTACTCGTAAGTGTAGGACTAATGAAACATCACAAACAAATACTCTTATCTTCTTTAGTAGCGTGCAATAAAACGGAGAAACTTACTAAAATATGAACTCCATCTACTTCTTATTTTATACAAGTGATCGGTATTAATTAACATTTGTAATAGACACTAATTAGTTGGATATAAGTACTATTAAATACATTTGTATAGGCCTATAACGACTCTATATGCTTATCTTTATATCGTCAAAATACTTGACTAAAGTTAACTGAATAAAATATCAGTAGGTATTTTTGAGCTCAATGGTCTGCTACCCCTGTCAACAAACACCTTTGAATAGCACAGATACCAATCTATACGATATAAATAAGTAAAATAGTTTATCGTTGGTTTGTAATGACAAAATAACAGTTTTTACTTCATGCATGCATGTTCCCTTACCTACTCGCTTCACAGCGAGATCCAATTATAAGTTTGTCTTTTTGATTCTGTTTCGGACAATCTCTAAATCATAAAAACACCGATTTTAACAGGACTTTCACAAATGGATTGTATAAAATAATGTTTAATAAGTTATAAAATATTTTAATGTAATCTGTAGACACTGATAATTATATTACTCTGTAATTAGTTATGATATGTTTTATTTGTCTATAGATATTAGATGTTAAAGGAACTATAGTCTGAATAAAATTTTCTTTCGTTGCGCGTTGCTCGTGGACTCATGTTTTATTTAAAACTGAAAATTACAATTATTGTAACAAATGGCTCGTGTTATTATTTTCGAAAATAATTAAGTCTCGTGTCAATTAAACAATACATAGCACATCCAAATACGCAGATTACACGCATTGTCCCCTAGAACATGGACTCTACCTTACTTTAATTTTCTTTAGATACATAATATATAATTTTGAATTCTACGCAAAACCGTGGACAAATGTAGTCCACAGTCCACGCAGATATCTGATATGCATATTTTCCGAGCCGATCGGCGTCTGACAATAATCGGCGTAATCGCAACGACGGCACAAATTGGTATCGACAAAAAGAAATAAAAGGGCGATTGGTCGGCGGAATGACAATATTTGTGCCAAATGAACCCTTGCGTCGCGCGCACTCGTTATGCGTATAACGTAATCCGCATTATGGCTCACGTGACCATAATTCATGCTCTGAACGATACTGTCCCGCCTTTTTTATGGAAATACCCAACAGACATTCTCAAGCACCACCTTCTGTTAGGTGGTTATCGTAGCCTATAGACACGAGCAACACCAGTGCGTTGTCAACTGTGAAGGAGAGCTTTCTTTACGATATTTTTTAAAAACCCCATGTCTAAAGCCTTGTCCTAATTGGCTGTCGCAATCCGACACGACCGATCGACCAACCAAGGTAACAAAATTCAAACACAGGAATGGAGCTGTCCTAACTGTCAATACCTACTAACATGCGACAAGTGTACGCATTCAATGCCGTTGTCGTACGACCACCTCGTGAGCTAAATCTAGTCAAAGTCAAGTCGGTGTTATCGTCCCAATTTGTCCCGTTTTACGGTTAAAAAATGGTCAGTTCAATTATAGCCGAATAGCCGCTCAGCTGCTAACGCACAGATGTCCCGCGCAAATTAATTGGAAATGTCAAGTGCACGAGAGCCGACGCCATCTTGTCCCCCTCATTCTTTATTTTTTTCGCGCGCACGTGGCTCTTGTTGGCAGACAGCTGGACGAAACGCGTGTTCGATTTTTTAACGTCCGATCGGCTCGCACTAACCGTAATATCGTAACTGTTTGACATTTGACATTCGTGGGGAAGTGCAGGATGGATGAACGTTTGGATGTGTGTAGTTTTTGTAGTAGGTACATGTGTAGAACAATGGGGTGCGACAAGTGGTCACTTATCACCACAGTTGACATCCAATTTTTTTTCATGAAATCCATCATGGATACACGCCAGATCAAGACTGACAGCGGTCATACCATACTTACCAGCTAAAACCCCACGCTGTCTTTTTCACAGCTCAACCCTTCGAGACTTTCGCATTATTTCGCAGGCCCAATAGTATTGTTCCCATGTTCCCATCCTGGGGATGATAGGGTTCTTTCATCCCAATCGAAGTCATTGACATCTACATACAACCCCAAGTAAGAAATCCTAGCTGAGGTCAGATGCGACACAGTGAGGCTGAGCGCAGCGCGCTCGTCGCCCTCTATCTGAGAAACTTAGTCGCACGAAGAAGTGTTTTGAACAAAATTGTATGCTCTACTATTTTTTATAGACGTAAACATCATTGGTGCTACGGAATCCGACATAAAAATCCAAAATCAAATCCTGAATAACTCATGATGCCCACATCGGATTTCATGTGACTTTTGAGACAACTCTTAGAACACCAAAATGAAGGTGTATAAGTCTTGTACGAGTTCAAATACCCGATCATTCCGAGGTGAAACTCTTATTTCACTGGACTTTGTGCATAGTGGAAAGTAAAAACATCCCCTTAATATGTAGGTATTACCTTTCGAGAAATTATAAAATTAAAGGCACCACCATTGTGTTTTGACATTTGACATTCGCGCGGTAAGGTGTACGATAGATGAGCGTTTGGATAATGCAAAAATAATGGGTTGACCTATTTAATATGTAATTAAACATCGCAGGCGGTTTCCGGCAATTAGATCGGCCGCGATCACTGGAAATTTCATTCTTAAGGTGGGTACTCACGATCACGCCTTTGGAGTGATGCCAAACGGCTTAGACACGGACTGACGTCGAACAATGGCCAAATCTGTCACAGTCAATTTGTATCAATAATAAGTGGGGCCCAAAATGAAGGCGGAATGCAAAAAGAATAAAGGAGGAAGTATGTCGCGATAGCATGACATAGGTAGTAGTTGACCCCGTAGTTGAGTGAATTGTGAATTAGATGTTTTATTTGAGAGGTTGAAACTATTTCAAATCCAACAGAAAACACCAATAACTTCGTAAAAGTCTCGTGCATTTTACAAATTATTGGTGCTTTCGTGAGGAAAACTTTACTTATAAAAGTTCTCCGTAAGGTTCACAAAGGCACATAAAATCTACCAAAACGCAATTGAAAAGCGCGGTGAACTAAAGACAATATACACCTACTTCTCATTCTGAAAGAGACTCAATCCTGCATTGGATCACTAACTTCACACTTAAAATCCAAACTCTGTTCGATAGAAGTGATCTATTCTAATTGGTTGTAGACATCACAATCCTTTGGCGGTATATCACGCCATACACACAACGGCGCGGTCATGAATGGCCCTTTACACAAATTTCATTTAGCCCGGGCCACCTTTCCACCAATCGAATTTCGAGCACCTGAGGTCCGCAGCTGATGATAGGCCTGGCCACGACGCACCTTGTATTTCGTTACGGAGTTTCCTTTCCTTAATTACACACTATTTTAAACGGTCAGCTTTTAGTAATTATGGCGGCCGTAACTGGTCGCATTCTGTGACTGACTGACTCATCCCGTCGTCATATCTTTGTCTTATTTGTTTCTTTCTTACGTATATAAGATAAAGAGTCGTTTTTCTAACTAGTTATTCGAATAAAAACCAACAATGCAGAGCTTTGCTTGTGCATTTTTTTTGGATTGTCTGCTATTGGTAAGGCTTCCTTGGAATTTCTTATGATTCACCAATATGCAAGTGCTTTAAATACTGCACGAGCGCTAAATTTCTCTGTGCCTACAACAGTTGGGTCTACGGCTTGATTTTCTTTATTTTTAAATAAGCTTCGCTTGTATTTATCGATGTAGCTAAATCTTTGAATGGTTGTATTGATTATATTATTGTCACCATCTGTATCACTGGTATGATGATGGAGAAATGCAAACAACGCATCCTTTACCTACATTGAAGTTTTTTTTAATACTTGGAGACATTACAACCTTATACATTGAACACAAATTATCACGTTTACGATCACCATACCTTACAAATGCAAAAATATTGCTCACCAATTCCAAACATTATTCCAAACTTAAGCACAAAGAAGACTAAGTGTTGCCAGTTCTTATAACCCAATTTGCGAGCTATCTGAAATAATGAGCTGTAAATTGGCAACACCAACAAGGGAACAAGGCGGGCATTCAGGGCTTACGTAAGTGCCAATTGAAAGTTCTACTTCGGGTGCAAGACACGGATTCTGTTAGTCATTGAGTTGTCTTTTTATATACATGGTCAATGGTCATGCAGTCAAGGACCTGAATGCAAACAAGCTTCAAACAACCTGAGGTAGACGACGTCGACTTTTTTATTGAAAAAGTATTTTTCATCGGTGGTAGAGCCATCACAGTTCCCTATCACCCTCATCACCCTCAGGTTCCTTATCACTCTCATGTTTTTAAGTCTTGAGTTTAGGTTGCAAGGCGTGGTAGCCGGAGATAACACATGCGCTTTGCTTCTCAATTCCAATAGAAAACTGGCAAGCGTGTAGCGTATAGCTATTACTGTAAACCATGAACAAATAACTATAAACAAAATCTGCACTCTCTCACGAATAGGTCACTCGGCAATGAACTGACAGCCGGACGAAGGAATGGCTCCCTAAAAATCAGAATTTTTCAGATTTAGATTCGTGTAACATAGGATTAGTTTAAGGGATAAATTTGAGGCAATTATTTATATACTCGTACTAAAAAGTGACTTTTAAGCGACCATTCTAGCCCTCTGTAGCAACAACGCAACCACTTACAACCTTAATGATGTGGCTGTAATCAATTCATACAGTATTTCACTACGAATAGGTAAATGTACTTAGAATATTCTCAAATTCGTCAATAAAAGTGAATCAACGAGCGGAAGCTGTACAAATTATGAGCTCGCTACAATTTCCTTCCGACTGCGGCACGGGTGCTAATTTGATTGTCTCTACTCTCAACGTACAAAGAGCCATTGATTCTGGCCGGTTAGCCAACGGAAGTCAATATACAGGTGATGTGGATGAACTGTGAGCTAAGAGTATGGACGGATGGGATTCTTGTTATAAAAGATGGCAAGTACTCGTATACTCGCCAGTTCTTAGCCAGTTCTTAGAACGGGTACTAGTGTATTATTTTTTTAATTTTTCACGTTTTGACTTAAGTGATAGACGCAATATTTTCATGTGTGATGCCATCAGTGATGTTTGTTCATGATGTATGATATCATCAGTGATGTTTGTTCATGTTCTAAAATGATAATCCACCAATATCACAATCAGTTAGCTTGGACATTTTTGTGAATGTGTGGCCCATTGTTACTCACACATTATTCGTAATAAGCCGACTAGTTTCGAACCTATTCAAGATCCGAAATCTTGGACTCCATCAGTAGTTATATTGCCGCGGAGACTTATGATGAACCGATTAATTCGATTTCGTTTAACGATACTCAAAAACTTTGCCTCATCTTCTTGCGTTGTAACTTAAATTAATACAATATACTTATTTAAATTTAAAGAAAAGATCTTCTTAATCTTCGATGTCAAAGCAACTTAAACCATGTCGCACTGTACTAACTGACTTATAGAGATGTAGTCAGAATGTTTGCGAGCAGGTAGCAACCGTTCAATCACGGTTCAGAAAACAATAGCTCATTCGGAGATGCGCAAGCGCAGGCGCCTTCTGCGACAGGGCTGGCGACGAACATTGTTTGAAGTTTTGGATTTCAATTCCTTTTATAGTCCGATTGTAGTACTTGGAAACCTGGCCATGTTGCGGAAACTCTTTTTACTGGCAGCTTGCAAAAAACCTTGACAGTTCCATGTCGTAAGATACGATCTCCCGAACTGATCCCGCCTACACACTGGTCTCAAGATAGCTGCGCGCAATTCCCTTGACGCACATATCAATAAGTGGCGGTACTGAATCACATGTTGATCCACTTACCGTGACAAAGAGTGCATTATTCTGTGCGTTTGTTTACTTAGGGCCGCGCCAGCCCTGAGGTGCATTCCTCTCGTCTCGTGCGGTCGACCGACAAGATCGTTATGACTTGATACTTCTGATAAAATAAATTAACTGATTGATTCTGTAAATTTAATTGATTTTGATTCTAACTAATGGTGATTCTTTAACTTTAATTTTATTAACTCTATCTTTTAACTCTATCCATAGAAATTCATGAATATTGCCTATTGTAGAAATAATAACACAATTATTATGATGACATGTGGGTGAAATGAGTCTTGGAAGGCTATAAAAATTAAAAAAAAAATAGGGTAGCTAGTATCAATTGTCAGGTCGTAGAACTCTCGATATTTCGATAAAATATCAAGTATCGAACTCTCTGAAGTGAGGTATCAGTGAATCTTTTCTCGGCTCAGCGCAAGCGTTGCGGCGTCGGCACCATCGTTTGTGACTTCACACACGTATTGACTCAGAATACTCAGATCGAGAGATTTGAAACAGAAACGATTCCTATACCCTATCCTTACAAGGACCTTTGTTTGTAATGGTGTTGGACGACTAGGTTCTAGGTTTATAAGCTCGATAAGAATCGATAGTACGAGTATCTAAACGTGGTAGAACAAAAATCGTTCTTCTAGGGACGTACGTCACCACCAAACTGCTTTACTTGGCGCTGAAGGTGGTTAATTATCTATCTTACACATATTTTACAAATGCTATGTCCTGTCTTTAAAAATGAAGTCAGTCCATCAGACATATAGGGGTTGATTTTTAGGATTGTCTTATCTATTTACTTAGGTAAGAAATCGGAAAGTCTGTTAATCCGCTTGCCTATTACGTGTGTGAGTCCGACTCGTACTTGACCACTTATTAAAAATGAGCACATAAAAACGTAGGTAAATCTAGCTCAGACTCACTATGACTTGCAGTATGTACCAGGCAACTAGGACTCACAAGGAGTGTAATCAAAATTCAATCTTACTATACAGTTCCATTTCTTTGGAAAAAATATGTAATCCTTCCAACGGTGCTAACGTCATGCTTGTTAGTTTCGCATTAAACTGTCGTAAAAGGATTAGAAAGCAGGTACTTAACCAAAAGTTAACATGAAAAAAATGTGACTACCGTTAGAGTTAAATAAATGTTTTAATATTTTTGATTTCTCTTTAGCTATCAACAAATTGATTCTGAAAATGTTTTCGCACATATCGTACTAATAGAACCTATAAAAAAAAATTAGTTTAATTTTCTTTTAATTCGTTTCGAAAGCAATGAATTCGATAAATTTCATAATGATCCTAATATCCATAACAAAATTATTATTTTTAATTAAATTATAAATCATCCAGGCCGGGAAAAGGCCTTTAAAAACTCCTTATTGAAATACACAATACCACTAATAGTTATTGCATTACGGCGTGAATTCCTCGGAAAATCACAAAAGGTGTCATGCTCAGTTCATTGGCAGTTCATTTGCAATAATCGTGTAAGTCACAAAGGGCCCGCTGTCAAAACACAGGTATTGAGGCTTTTGAGGCTCTCCAGGTTTTTACACAACTTCGCAGGTGCAAAATGTATAAAAAAACATTTTATGACGGCGCTATGGCTTCGCCGCAGAAATATCCGCTTTTGGGAGCACCAAGCTGGTTATGGTTAGTGGGACATTTTCAAGTCGTGATTTAGATTTGAAAGAATTTAAAGTAAAAAACTCCGAGACATATAAAAACTGTTTTAAAAATTTACAGTGGGTTATTTAAAACCAAAATTTTCTGTTATCAATTTGTATATGGACAATTTTGAGGAATTATACGAATAAAGAAAATGAAGAAGAAGATTTCTAAAGAAAAGTGATACCCCAAAGAACCTTTTTTAAAATATTCCTTTAAAATTAACCTTTTAGTGTGAACAGATGTTAATGCAGAGAGAAAAGAAGAAAGGAGAAAGGCTAGTGTGTTTGTAAAAGCCTTAAAATGTCTCATTACCATCACCTCAACAGGGGACGATAAGAGTAACTTTAGGATCAGTGGCGAAATTTTATAAAAAAAAAACAATGTCAGTCCAATCAAATAGAGAAACTTGCGAAAATGTTCGAACTTGTGGTCAACCTACCAGACTGTGACTGAGTGGGCATTAATAATTCTGCTTTTTGCTTTTTCGCTCGCCTGCCTGGTAAGCTTTGTACACCGCAACCTTACAAGATTTCAAGCGATAAGTGTTAAGTTGGCAGTAACGCGATTCGGATTTATTTGCTAATTACAAACATATAATTGTACCTTTTAATGACTTGAAATATGATTTTGCACGAATACGGGTTTGGGTCTTAGTGTTGGTTTGTGACCACGCACGTTTTGGTTTATGTGTGTATAGTACTTATTTTCTTGCTTTGTGTGTGATCATGTATTTTGTGTTATTGTGTGCGTGGCCGTGAAGGGCTAATGTGTGAGCTAAAGCACTATGTGGATGTGTGTGGCATGTGAGTTGAACTGCAGTGACGACTTAACATTAAGAGGCATGCATACCGGATAGCGACCCAATTGTAATAAAAGAAAAAAAACTTTGCACTGCATCTGTAGCTCTAAGCTAGTAGTATAAAAACGTGTCGAATTTTATTATGTAGATATCATTAATTGACAATTACCATACAATGTTGCACGCTATAAAAATTATAATTACTTATTTTAAAGACAACTAATAAAGTTGAAGATCTAATAGCAATCTAATCTAAGTTGCATTTAATACTTTAGCGTATACAGGGCCGTCTTTAACTTATTGGAGGCTCTGGGCAATACTGGGCATATTAGAATAATGGGGCCCCTATTGTAGTCAGTAATTAAGGTTCGATTGCTTCGAACTATATAAGTTTTTTGGTAATAAATATTGATTATCATTTGGTGATCTGACAGGAACTAGGGACTTTGTATTTGATCTCAGGGGGGCCCCTATCGATTGCGGGGCCCTGGGCACTTGCCCAAAGTGCCCACTGGGAAAGCGGGCTCTCAGCGTATACGTAACTATTATAACTTTGCTACGCTAGAAATGTGACTATTGAGCTACGTTAGATTTTTAATGAACCATAAACAGTATCTTTATAGATCTAGCAGAACATTATCAACCAAACAATAAGCCTATTAGTACATAGTTGTAGGCATAGCACGTTATTTAAACGAACTGTTAATTCATTATCTTTATAGATCAAGTAATATTTAGCTTACCAATAGCATGACTTTATCTAATAGTAAACATTAGTAGTTCATTAGTAGGTAAATTACATTATTTTTTGTAAACCCAGGCATGCAGGGTTCCTTACGATGTTTTTCTTCACCGTAACAGCAGTTGATAGGTATTTAATTTTAAAAAGTGCATTGTAACTTTGAGATTTGATTTGAGGTCGAATTCTTAACCACTGGGCTATCACCGCTTCACAAGCATTACCTTAGCTTAGACCGGCCACCACCATCCACGAGGTAACAATAAAACAATGGTCTTATGTCGGCTTGTAAGGACAGGCGTAGGCCACCCAGCAAACGGTAATGATTCTACCACTCTGCCGCTAAACTGAGATGGTATTTCGCCATTTTTTAAATCGTGATAATGTGCGGGCCACAATGACTTTCGGCCGGCAATCATCTAAATTGTGAATTTCGCATCACGAGTCACGACCTGCGCTAATCGTCTCCGCTTTCACACGAGCGAAAAGGTGTAGGTAGTGTCAGCTGTTAGTATACCTACAGTTATGATTTAATAAAACTTAGTTATGATTTTCAAATAAGAAAGAAAGAAAACGTTTGCATTACAATCTAATTAATTAAAGTTCGGCTACAGTCTCCGAAAACAGCAATAATTAGGATGTCAACACAACTTACAAATAAATGCCAAAATGTTATTCCCATAAGAGAGTGCTTTCAGAAAATTTCAAACTCAGCCGAGTTTTCAGACGTTTCTGGAAGATTTTAAAATAAATAAGATAAGAAAACGTTCGTTTTCTTACAGCCTTTAGAGCCTCCTAAGTGATTTTTGAAAGTAATTGAATAGTAAACGGGCTGATGTCAAATGCTCACTGCAGTCCATGGACACCCACGTCCAACCTCAAATAGTGAAGAAGTCTATCTAAGGTTATCGTGCATTGCTACTCGTGAGATTTAAGATGAGTTCCTCCGTCAACTACCCGGTAATCGGAGTCGACTTTCTATCACTCGGTAACAATTTTATAAAGGTTTGTCATAATAAATAAGTAATAACTAATAACGTATTTGTAAAGACCCATCTAAACATAAAAATAAACGGTTTAACGAATTGCATTGCCGTAACTCTGGACATACAAGTGACAAGCAAGTACCGAGTAGTCAATTAAACGGTATTATGATAATAAACGTTTAATTATTTCTGCACCTTCACCAACTATTCCTTAAGTACCTTACAAAAAGACATTTATACTAATGAGAAACTGGTAGTAGGGACGTGGTTGATTTTAATTAAGTGCTTAACCTGCAATATGTCATTAGGTGTGAATTATTCATTATAATTGCCGGAGAGTATTTTAAATAGAGCGTGGAGGATGTTTTAAAAAGAATAAGAATTTAAATTCGCTCGAGCTACGGAAATGGCCACATATCAAGCATAGATACTCGTATGTGGCTGAAGGATATAATTTAGAACGAAGAAACTACGTAGAAAAAGTTACATTAACTACAAAAACAATCGTGTAATTGCATAAGCTCCAAAACCACATTTGTTCGTTTATAAAGAAAATAGTATTTAATACCAAAATCTTTGACATTGCTTCAAAGCTAGTTAATTGAAGTGGCAATGAGCTGGTCAACATTAAAGAAATGACTCCAAGAGTGGAGACCGTAGGATAATGCCCTCTTGCTTGTCCGTACAGCGTTTTGCACGGGGCGGCTGGAAGTAACTGGAGAACACAGGAACAAGTGGATCACTGGTCTGTGTCCAACACATGACAATTGTTGACTGAAGGAAGGAAGAAATAGCATCCGTATTTATAGCTAAGCTTTATAGCTAAACAAATGATGTTCGTTCCAAAAAGATTTCATAATTTGTAACAACGATAGCTACTAACAACGAATATGTATCCAAAAATAAGAACAAAGACACGACTTTTTTAGCTCGCAATAGCATCTACGCATACTTACTTCAAACATTACTGTAACCCTTGAAATAAATTTTATACCGAACGACGTTATCGATAATCTTAACTCTCATGAATAATTCATGAAGTTATACTTAAACAGCAAATTAAAGGATAAAAATTTTAATAAACACTTACAATGTCCTAAGATCGGCTTACTTTTTCAAAGAACTGCCTATTTGTCTGCGCTTTGAATACGTGCATAAACTCAAATGGCGTTTACGGTATTTTAATGAAACATTTCAAGCTACAGATGTGGATTTAATATTCGAATTAAAAGAAAAAAAACTATGATATACAACATAGTATTTGTAAATAAATGGCAACATTGTCACTCTTTTAAGTTTTTGATGGGCTAAGACTTTGTTATTAACCTTAATATGGTCATATAGCTTATAGCATCTATAGTTTCAAATAAAATTAAATGGTTCATAATATTTATTTCTGGGACAAGTCATATTTAGTCATTCTTTGACTGCCATAAAATGTTAGCAGGACTAAATTTCCTTAAATGTTGTAGAACTATTTGCTAATGTAGGTTCTCGCATCTTTTTCTTTTATTCAAAGAAACAAGCTTTAAAACAGACTTGTCAGTATGTCAGTAACCCATTAATGTCCCACTATAAGGTCGGGTCTCTCACAATGAGAGGGATGTAGGTAAGCCTTAGTCCACCACGCTGGCCTGTGGGTAAGACCCGTCCAACAATGGGCCATAAAAGGATTACAGCCTGAGCCCTTCATGTCTACCATTTACCAAAGACTAAATTCTGTTTACGCCTGACGTTGAAAGACTTTATGATTGCTTGGGATTTTCACAAGCAGAAAGGCTAAGCATGCTTCCGTTCTTCTCTCTTCCTTTCTTCCTTTTCAGGTAGGTATGAAAAAATTTTACTTCAGGTATGTAAAAGGTATCTAAGTATGGTTTGATCAAATGCTTGGTAAGACCAAATTCAAATTCAAATTCAAAAGCTTTTATTCATTATTAGGTACAATTTATGCACACTTAATGAACGTCATACATTTAACATTATACAAACATCCTTAAACAATATTCGTGCAAATAAACGTATTTGTCTTACTGCCGTACTCAGAGACGTTCATTAACGTTAATGGTTCATTATGAAAATAACGATGACACTTATATCAATACGAATAAAGACGATTTTATTTGTTTGCTAATGAACATTACGTTAAATGACGTCTCTGAGTGTTAGTTAGTCTTTTCTTTTAATTACTATTTACAACATACCGTAAACCTACTGAGATTGGTATGTGCTTTCGTTTATCATAATCCTTGCGAAAACGGCGGGAACCACCAAACAAATTGTTTCGGTAGCCATTATTACTTCGGAATTCGAATAATCGGCAATGCTAACACGCAATCGTTCCAATTTTGAATGAGCGTTCGTTTTTCGAATTCTAATTTGTTCGGAATGCAGCTGCCGATCAGTAGCTATCATTAGGATCATTGCCCTTTATGGTTTTTAATGCTGCCAGTTTAATAAATCTTATTAAGATTTTATTTGAATTTGAAGAATAATTGTGTAACCTAAGGTGTTTATTTAATTTTTTATTAGAACTTGGATAAGAAAAATTTAAGTATTTCTGTTAATGATTCAGTTGTAAACTAAATGAATCTTGAATCGCGTTAATAATGTTATTTAATTAATACAGAAGAAATACAAAAGAATAGAATCCTATTTGAAGAATCTTTGCATCATATGCACGCATCTTTGATAATTCGCAGTAAATGACAACATTCAACATTCGTCTAATAAATTAAAATAAGATACTTTTTATTTTAATAACAGTTTCTTTGTTTCTATGCCAGTAACGTTTGTTGCCACAAAAAAATACTTTAGGGGCATCAAATGTCAAGTCACCTGTTACATTTCCTGCGTATTTTATTGCTTCCCCTCCTTATTCTAATTATTTCTAAGCATTACTTCAAACGGTATGATTGTAACTAATGTAAATGTAAGTATCTGACTTACATATAATTGAAAATTTCCAAAAATAATATCCTACTACTATTAATGAGCGCGAAAGTTTGTAAAGATGGATAAATCAATGTTCGTTACTCTTTCACGCAAAACGGTTGAACTTTAGATGAAATTTAGTATGTACAAAGACAAAGACAAACCGTTTATTTTCACATATATAGGTATAAATTTGTTACAAATTATTTAGATCAATCTATATTTACCATTTTTAGGTATGCAAACATAAAGTAAATAAAACTAACAAATTAAAAATGTACGTACTGGATACTCAAGTTCTAAATTCGCTGCCGACGATGCCGCGAACAAAGTCTAAAACTGCTATAACTTAGCACACCCTAACCAATATACGTAACCAATATAGCCTAATAAAGCAATATGGCTTAGCTTACTCACATAGGCATTTGTTATATCTTGCCGTTTAGTAAGGGATCATAATTATGTAATTAAATCGTCTCGTTGATGCATTTATTCGTATGACCTCAACAGAAACAAATCATAATTATAATTATATACCATGTCCGTCACCTACTGGGAGCAATTAGGTTTCTCAGAACACGAAACCTCAATCATTTTCCATCACGCTGCCGAGTTAATCAACATAACATAACTCGTTTTCACCAAAGAATGCTTCGATATTTAAATCGATCGGTATCTCAAAGAACTTAAACAATTCTTCCCATTAGGATTGTTTGCGTGAAGAGAGCTCCCACTCACGAGGAATGCTCAGCCCTAGGGTGTTCACACGGACAGCTGCCCGAGGATAGCGTGCCATCAGATAATGATGATAGGAGTTCAGACAGTGATAATGAGAGTTCAGTAATGGTGTGCTGTGCTGGAAATTGATGCCCGAAACTCGACAATGACACGATAATGGTCATCAAGAATGCGATTAATTAAACCTTATATTTGAAATATTATAATCTGTGGATTGGATCGTAATTGATTTACAAGGTATTGATGGGGGCTATATGTTGATATCTAATTTTTTTACCCACTGCGTTAATACTATATGTTTTGTGACAAAATACCGAAATACTGAAATACTCCTTGCAATCTTCAAATATTTTACGTTATTATGGAACAAATTAAACACTAGTATCCAATAATTTTATATAGGTACATTTGAAATAGATACAACAAATACCGGTGTTATCTTACAATCCACCGTTAGATGAATTGGCATCTACTCGTAATTATTGATATTTGTCATACTCATCTATCATATCTATCAAAGCCGTTTTTCTTTATGTCTCAAAGCTACTTGAAACATCGCCTCTGGCAATACCGATTTTATTTCACTAATTGCAACACCGATATACGTAATGACGGTAGCAACACCAGTAGCGGAAGCACAAATCATAATGTGTTCATTATTTATTAGTGTTATCGATCGCATATTGGTCATCATTTTTTGTAGCTTGAAATATAATCGTTAGGTTTATTTATCTGCGCGATGCAACGATGAGTGATTAGTACAATAACGGCCGGCGATATAAATCGAATAGGCTCTACCGATAGGTTGATCGATCTGCTATCACAATGTTATTGGTGCAATTCACTTTTTAATTCACTTTTTAATTTCGTCATTTAAATTGAAGTAAAGAAGAATGATTCTTTTAGTTTAAATAACTTCCCTGCATTGTGCCCAGCCATTTTAGGTACAATACCTAAAATGGCTGTGACGATAAATACCTGCATTGACTACACGTCAAAGAAAAACCACAATTTGTTTTATTTATTCACGAATTACGAACATGCTTGCAGTATCTAACTTATGATTTACATTCAATTTGCAATGATTTATCATTTCTTTTAAAATTTTCGTCGCGAGACTTCCCCAAATTCAGTGCTAAAAAAAGTAAACAAACAAATGACTGAGGCTATTATCCAAACAGAAAGCTAATCTTCATTTGCGTGGCGATCCACCATCGTTGCGCTCCCATTCCACTTCCCATATGGTCACGTAGTTACTATGACCTTTCGCCGTGATTGCCAAGGAAATTAACAAAAAAACTATTTAAGTACCGCCTTCAACTCGACTGAATGTCGCCAACGGGTCTTTCTCACGATCGGTCCCGCACTGTGAGACGATAAGCGTAATGTGAACTCATTGTCCATTGCTACACTAATAAGAACATGTTACTTTTTTTTTAAGGAAAAGCAGCAATGGACGGCTAAATATAAAAAGTGATTGTTGAAAAATCATGACCATCGGTACGTTGATTACAGATCAGTTTGGACAATATTTTAGACGTTAATATTGATTCCTCTGAAGCTAATTCGGGGTATCAACCCGCCCCGAAGGCATGAAGGCATTAGAAAGGACCCATTATCGATAAATGTGTGAATGTATGAAAAGTTAACGGTTGTTTGAAAACAATTAGCATTTCTGATAGATTCGGAATAGATTATTTATGAAGTAATTAAAATATTATAGCGGTTTGTAATACTCGTAAAGTAAAGGCGATTTATGGATTTAATATAGTAAAGTCATTATTATATCTACACAGTCATTTTATGCTTGGTACTACAGGTCGAACAACCAAATGCCAAGGGACTTGTGGACTTGAAATATGCGCTCATGCTCATTTTTATCATCAATATCAGTGCCGTAAGTATGCATACTATCGTCAAAGTATTCGTATAGTCAACGTCAGTCATCAGCATATATGTCAGTATGTCTGAAATCTGACGTTTACCTTACGAATAGTCTTTGGCTCATGGCATTGGTGATTTCTTTTCAAAGGTATGAGCATCGCTGGCACTATCTTCAGTCCTAGAGCCGCCCAGGAGCCCTTTGACACAAGTGTTCATGCTCACGGCACTGGTAATTTCTTTTCTGCTCAATGCTCATATTGCTGGCACTATCTTAGGCCCTCCCGCCAGGAGGCCTCCGACATGGTGTACCGACTATTTACTCATAATTCAACCAGAACCTGCGGGTTAACATGCGCTCCTAAGCATACATTCCAATCAGCTATTCAGATACTGACCGTACATGACGTTGATTAACTTTTGGATTACTGGACCTAATCAAAGAACTAAAAAGGGGGTTATTCCCGCGGCTTTTAATCACAGTGCTATGCGCACCTCAAAAGTACAGTAGAGTTCAGTACTCAACATGCGAAGGGTTGCAGTGGAGGCAAAGGCAATCAATACAGTCGGCAGTTACTGACAGATCCGAGGTCATTCCTGCATCGCCTGCATCTATGTGGAGCGAGGGTCTGCTCACGAATGCAGTACGGTGTGCAGAAAAATTAATACAAATCAAAACTTTTAATTCTTTAACTTTTAAGTAAACCATTTTTACGCTTATAATAAGTTACGTAAATAAAAAATTTAAAACATTCAATTTAATGTTTAAATTGTTATAAATAAATAAAATGAATTATCATAACTTGCTTCTGCATTTTATCATGTATTTTTGACTATTTTCAGGGGAACCTGAAATAATGAAATGAAATTATGCAACTTACGATTTTTTTCTATACTACGATACGTCCATTACAATAATTACAGGTCTTATTTTTAATATCTTGTTCTTCTTTTTCTTCCTCTGTAGTGCAGAGGACTTGCTCTTGAGTTGACAGTGAAGGCAGTAGTTTCAGCCATCTTCAGCAATCGCATTTGAAACCCAAACTACTTGTTACACTGTATGTATTTAATTTTCTAAGATTTACGAGTAGGTATCTATAAACAGACTATTTATGAACAGACAGGACACCTACCTAATTAATTTCCAGTTTTTTAATTACGATATAACCTTGTCTTTGGCAATAAATCATATTTTTATCAACTCACTTTTTCTTGTCTATCGGGTTAATAAAATAGACCGTGTTTGCTATCGGTACCGAGGCGTGTCGGCTCCACTGTGGGAATGTCCGTTCGTGAATCGCCCGTGGCTTATGACAATTTGCATTTTTTTGCCGCCCGTACCAACTGATCGCTAGTCATGACTTCAAACTCGGGCGTTTTAGCTTGAAGTATAAGGAATGAGGATAAAATGCTAAGGTATAGTAATATGATCACAATATTAACAACACAAGGCAAGCGCAAATAAGAAGCAATAAGTAAAGAAATAAACAAATCATTGTTAGCAGGTTGCTAACAATGATTTGTTTATTTGCATGCCCGAGAGTTCAAAAAATGTTCTCAAAGGCATGTGAAGTCCACCAACCTGCTTTAGGCCAGCGTGGTGGACTATGGCCTACATGTCTCTCATTGTGACCCAACCCTATATTGGGTCATTAATAGGTTATTGAAAAGTAAAGAAATAAAACAAAACAAAAACTAATAACAAAAAATTACCCAATTGCTTAATCGTCGTTCCTGGGACATAAAAAGTGTTGTAGCCAGCTAGATGTGAAAGAGCGTTTGTTAAATTTAATGAAATCTTATCATTAAGGCCCGTTAATACGTTATTCATGTTTTCTCAACTTGCGCCATACCCCAGCCTCCGGGCTGACCGCAGTAAATCCCGCCTTTCTCCGCACCGTGCCCTGTGTAGGTACTGTACACTAATTGTGTTTGATACTTTGATGACGTACCTGTGTGCTCTATTAGGTTGACATTTCGATTAGCTATCCGAACTCCTGGCCACGTCGTTCGCGTGACTGACAACCGACGGGGAAGAAAGGTCCTCGAATGGCTACCACGTTTTACAAATGGAACACAGGCCGCCCACCTACCAAATGAACTGACGACCTAAAGAAGGCAGCGGGAAACGTTGGATTCAGAGGGCCAGGACCAGGTGGAGTGGCGATTAGCGGGGACCATCCAGCAGTGGGCTAACAGGGCTGAAAGGAAAGAAGGAAGGATCCAAACTCCCGAATGTGAAGATTAGTTGGCGCTGAAATTCAAAGACTGGAATCCTCCGACTAACAATAGGCTGGCTGGGTGACTGCGGCTTCGGCAGGTCTGTTCCGAGACCACGCACTGCAACCCGCCTTAAAAGTGGGAACGGACGCTCCTCGGGCAGTGTACCTTAAAAGATGCTTAAAGAGGGAATCCTCGAGGCCTCTACCTCGTCTAACGTTGGCGTTGTATTACTGCCAAAGTTAAGTACAAAAATAACACAATTTCGCTAGACCCTTGATGATTTTAAAGGGGAATGGATGGATGGATGGATTGATGTTTGTTACTCTTTCACGCAAAAGGGAAGTTTGGTACACACGTAAATTGTAACCTGTATGAACATATTAAATATCTATGGACTACTTTTTATCCAGCTCTAGGCAAATTCTTAGGATTACGTGGACGAAGTCGCGGGTGGAAGCTGTTATGTATCTAATATTTCATTCTGTCGCCCGTACGTCATATATGTAAACAAAAAGTCAGTAGGTGGTACTTTTTACCTACCTGCAATCCTACCATCAATTCTACGAATATAATAATAATGAGGCTATTAAGCTATTAAACTGCTAATCAAACAAAACAGGATATAGTTTTTCAACAAAATAGCCTGCAGCGTAACCACATTACTGACACATCGGTATGATACGCGCACAGATTTAAAATAAATTAGAAGTGCATAAACAAACATAACTATGTAGGTATTTTGGTCAGAATTAGTCGCATTAATCTCTTCACTATCTAACATTATAACGATTACATCAAATTTTTTGGATTCAAGGATAAGGCTGCTCTTTTGATTTTACTATAATAAATCATAATCTTTCCCCAATAGTGCTTCACGGCGGAATATTAGGGTAGGACGGAATAGAGGGTATGGTATACGTCACCTACGACTACACGTAAACGAATGCCAACGAACTACAATGTCTTTACAAGTTGTACATACTTGATATAGGATAGAGATTAGACCAGGTACGTGATAGGATAGACGCAACAGGACTCGCTGAAACAGCGCCGTGACTACTCGTACCTCAGTGCAATGTGCTCAGAGAGTACCTGACCCTCTGGGCGCTATGACACATTGGAACAGTATGAGACATTTGCAAATTTTCGAAATAGGTTCATTTAGGAAAGGTCCCACTAGCTAAAATTCCTCGGAGATCTGATGAAGTGAGTTTTTTTCTTAAAAAATTGGTTGCCCATTTTTGCACATTACCCGTTATCGTGACACAAATGTCGATATATCGTGCTGGTAAATACATACAGCTTGTACCACTAATGACGCCAGTTTGTGAGACCATATCGCTCACCGTAAACTGCACTCTTCAACTTTCATCCGAGATAATCGTAAGAATCATTAGAAAGGCGGATTTTACAAAAATAAATGCCAAGTGTTGTTTGCTTATTTTTTGAGTTTGTTTTTATAGCGGTCTAAATAATGAGTGTCTGGTGAAAATTTTAAGTGTTTATTGTAAAGCTGTTCTATGCACAGTAAGGCCTGAGATAATGAATATAACAGTAGGGTCCCGTCGGCACCCTAACGGTACGGAGCCCTAAACTTTAGCCCCAAGAGTAGTGTTTTAAAATTTAAAATCGGTGGTAGAATCTGATTTTTATTTTGAGGAGCGTAAGTACTTGATAGCTTGTCTAACGGCGTCTTATGGTGGCTGTGATGAGAAACTTCCCGGGCGGATCACAGTGGTTACTACATGTTTAATCATCATTGATCCATTTAATTCTCAAGTTAAATATCATTGAACCACGGCAGCGTCTGAAAAGAAAAGAAAAGAAAAGAAAAGAAAAGAAAAGAAAAGAAAAGAAAAGAAAAGAATACGTTTATTGTTGACTGTTACATGAGAAAGACGTTACAAAAATTATAATAAGTTTAGAACAGTCTACCCTATGCGGGCATAGATACATAAATTATGTCTTACATAACTGAAAACTTAATTTTACATTTTATGATTTTATTGCTAAATTATTAATTTTGTTCAGCAGTCCAAATTATTTATTTATTTTAATATTTTACCTATTCGAACTCATCGGCTATGCAATGTGCATCCATTACTGGGCATAGAGAGAAAAAAGCCGGAGGAAAAAACTCTCGACACAGTTTTAATTAATTTATTTAGTTATTTATACGCGCGTTACTACATTCCTTTTTATAATTGTTTAAATCTTCTTATTTAAAAATGTAAAGGATGTAGGCCTTACACTCCTTACACAGGATTACCAATTGCGGGATATGGAGTTGGCATGTACTTAAGTACAAAAACCTCTAAATAAATAATGAATAAAAAAAAGTAAAAAAATCAATTGCAGGTTGGTAAACTCTACATGCATCCGAGAATATTATGGAAAAGTTTTAAGCTACCTCCACGATTTCTTCCTGGACTGTGAAGATTTCAATGTATAATTTATATTAAACATACTTAACTTACGAAAGAATAAAATATTCGAGAGCTACGACCTGTCGATTTATGAGACCTTATTCTTAGCTGATAGCCCATCACCGCCTCTTTGTGTGATATGTTTTGTGCTATACGATTATGCTGTAGTCGACAACATTAACTACTGTTGTGAGCCTACTCTTATATGGAACGACAGATTGGCACATCGACAATGATGTGCAACAGCGGGCGGTCTTAGAAGGGCCTGCAGTAATTGACGAGATGTCCTCGTAATTTGGACATCCTGCATCAGGAAGCGGCTCTTTCACTCGGATGTTGGTATGCTGTAGCTTACAGTAAAATGAAACAGTAAATAGCTAGTTTTTTTAGTGTTTCATATTACGTATTTATATTTATTATTTTCGGCCTTTTTATTCTAGTTTTTTGGCTGTTATTGTGATTTGCCGCGTATGCAACTATTCGTATGTTTCGTTTGGTTAGGGAAGTATTGTTACCCAAGAACGAAAAAAGTGACTTTAGTCGTCACGAGTAACAGTTATTTCTACTTTCAGGCTTTGCTAAAACACAAATATCTATGAATCTCAAGAAAATGAGTACCTAACTTACAGTCCAATGACTAAGTCATATTATGCTGCAAATGGCTGGTGAAAAAATCTCGATGTAAACGATAAATAGTAAACAATAGTAAACGAGCAAGCCAGCTGATATCAAGTGAAATTTACGTGTGGACAGTGGATACCCACATTGGTATAGGATGTACCAATATGCTACCATAGTTCTGTGGCATTTGAGGTCCTATAAAATTAAAGTTTTACGATATATATGAACCATTGTTGCCTCAAATAAAATACCCCCAGCATCCACACTTCCCTAGCTAAAAACCAGCTCATGATGAATACAACCGGGCAGGCTACAACGACTCTACCATCTAGAAAATTTATCTCTATCGTTAAATGCTTTTTCAGAAGACTTACTCTTACTAGCTAGCTTTTACATAACATTACCATGAAGCCATAAGCAGGAAGCGGTGATATAAAGACAAACGTTCTAATTAATACTAATGACTTAATGACCGCCACACACTAGATCATGAGTTTCGTCTAACTTGACCTCTTGAACTCTATATAGAGCGAGTGTGATTTATTGTTTACATAACAGTATACCGCTATTTCGCGGTAAAAGGAAATTAATGTTTAATTTATACTTCTAATGCAATATCAATGTTCTGATTTATTATGTCATTTATGTAAGTATCGATTATTTAAAAAATGCCGACCTCCAAACTAAAAATTCAGAACTGATTTCATAAAAATTCAATATCAAGATTCTTTTGACAGTCTGTGCTAATAGGTTTCCAAAATTACCGTCGTTGATACGCCTGCTACTTTTCAGGGGTAAAAGGATCACTTACGTCACGAGTTCACACGTCACGTCACGACGTCTACAATATAAGACCGGAGCAAGAACCTCCCCGAAAAAACTGCAATAGATTGAATAATCCCACAACATATGTACGATGTATACGTGAGGTGAGCTGTAAATCCATTAAAATGGTACCCGATACTGGGTTACTCATGGCTACGGATCCCTAAAAAGCTAGCCTACTCAATAATCTCATTTCGGAAGTTCCCAGGGCTATTTGAGTGAGTATTTGATGGCAAACATCGTAGGTGTCGATGCGTAACCCACTCCTTCGGGAATAATACCCAACAAATAATGTTGGTACATATTGTCGAGCATTGGCCCTTTATTAAGGGCGGGAAATGTCAACAGTGCGAGCAGGTATGGGGTCGTAGGTTTACTTGGTATGTTTTTATTGGTATTTTTGGGCGTTAGGGTCGATTAGGAACTTAGGTAGTAGATCTGGAATAGAATATGAGCTGCTTGTTGTAAGAGGCGATAAAAGGCTTGAACGCGTTTTCGTACGAATTTAACTTAAAAAGAACCATTGAAACGTTCGACTGCGATTCGAGCCCGGATCTCGAGTTAGATACTGAATTCTTAGTATCTCACCGCATGATCACCGCTTACAAACGCCTATAGTAGTCAGCTCGAGTCGTGAGCACAAGCTTTATTGGTCAGTATGACGTTGACTGCACTGTAAGTTCATGCGATTCGTTCGTCAGTCATTGTACATCGTTGGACTAGACTAGCGTCTTCTAGCGTGTATTCTAGGCTTCTACTAAGTCGAAAGTGTAAAATATCCCAAACACTAATCATAAATAATCTCACGACATGACGTTTACTGTACAAAATATGTACTAAGTATCCTATACTATCTTTATAACCAAACCTGGATTTTAACATATAGATAGGATACTTTTATCCCTCTCGACTAAGTTACTATTTACTAAACTAGACTTTGCCCGCGTTATAATATGTAGGTTTTAATCTACATGTACGATAGATACCAAATTTCATACAAATTTCTTCAATGATTTTTGCGTGAAAGAGTAACAAACGTCCATCCATCCATCGTCACAAACGTTGGCATTTATTATAGTAGTAGAATGTTTAAAAGTATCTTTGTCTGGGCACATAAAAGATAAAAAAGTTAAACGTATAATGACAGCGCAGCGCGAGGCCTCGGTCCAGGCCTCTAATTGAGAACCCCGGCGCCGATTGATTCCGCCGCTGTCGTTTCAACTTATGTATTGGTGTGGAGACTTTTTTAACGTTAATGTTGTGTGGATAGTCTTATCTTGTGTTCTTGTCTTGTGTTTGTTCATGGCGCACACGAGACGGAGAATCATTTCTCAGATTTATTTTAAGTGCAACATAATTGTAGAGAATTGATAATTATAATGTTTAACTCGTAAGTTTATGTTCTATAACTTAAACGGATCGAATTTAATTATGTTTTTTGCTTAATGTGATCGAAAAGCTATGTTCAATCAATGATCAATGATCAAGATTGTTCTAAACTAATTATATTTAATTAGGTAATTAATAATTTATTTCACGTTTATTTTAGTCCATTACCTAATTTAATATACGTATACCAGTAGGAATATTTAGAAGTTGAAAATATTTCATTCGAGGCCTTGCAGAATATAAAAAAATATAATTTCATACGTAATGAAATCTACTAACCGTTAAAGCAACTGTACAATAAAATGTTGATTAATTTATTAAATTACACAACAAATTAGATATTTATTTATTTAAAATAAGCCGTATCCTTCCTACTCCGTCGTGTGGACGGGTACGTTGTGGTTTTGACAGATGATTTAGTGACCCAAACCAGAGGTGCCCAAACGCTGATCAGCTTTATTTTTTAAACCCAAAAAACCCACAAACATCACCTGTTTGCTGCTCGCCGGGGCCACTTGGGAATTAACGTAATAATATCACCTGTGATGGAGAGCAATGAAATAAAAGCGACGACTAAACATTTTTTACGGTAAAAGAATCTTTATTCCTCAATATATTACAATAATGACTTATTGAGAAACAAACTTAGTGAGCTTAAGGTGGGTAGATTGAATCGGAATTCTTAACTACGTACCTACGTTGCGGGCGCGGCAAGTAACACTAGTCTTTTTAACTATTTTAACTTATTCGATCTGCACGCTTATTTGCTACTCATTAAAAAGTACTCATAATGAAGATAGAAAAGATTTAAAACCCTGAAAGCTGTAATAAACATCTGTTTGCCGCGTGTGCCGTAAAACCCAAAAAAAACTTATTTTTTTTAAAGTGAAACAAATACCGTTACAGGGCTTGGCATCAAGAGTAACAAACGTTAAAATATAAATTTTACCTATAAGCTGTTGGAACCACAACTACAAATTCGCTCTCTATTAGCACGCGTTACCCTAACGTGCCGTCTTTTTTCTTATCTACTATTTTATGGCAATTGTAATTTGTGATGAACATAATTGGAACTGCCCATATTTGCTAAATTGACTTTATATATGGTCATCCAGGTTGTTATTTGATGCAAAAAACGCTTCAAAACCGCTATATTGTTATACGAAATTTTATAAGGCAATAAAGACAGCTGCACGTCCTATCTCGCTCGTTTGTACTTCCGGGGTTGTTTTTACGAATTTCGATATTTAAATATAATATTTGCCATCAGGTGCAAATATCGTGTTTATCGAACCAAGTTGAACCAACCCTCCCCTCTCATCCCCGCTCCGAAATCGCGTAGGTTGAAAAATTAAATATCAGTATTATGTAAAGTTAATAAATTGATACATAAGTAGGTAATCAGAAAATTGAAATAGTAACAGTGACTAAAAATGACTATGTGCAAGTCAATTGCATCAATTTTATTTAGCGTAGCGAGTAGCCCGCCATCACTCGCCGCCACCCGCCCTCACCCGCCCTCACCCGCCCTCACTCGCCAAAGACAAGCCACGTGCGCGAACAGCTGATTCCACGCATTTATACTTTACCTTTGCCTTTCTCTACATCGATATCTATTTAATGTAAACATATATTTTTATACATAACTTTTATTGATACTTATATTGGTAATTGGCGTGAATTTGTTCCATATTGCGTTGCTACATTTGTTTTGAGCTAAAGGTCAACCCTTTAATATATTTTAATAAAAACCTGCAGATGTTCACCTAAAATAACATAAATTTTGTTTTTTCCTTCCAAAAATATTGGAAATATTTTGAAGAATCCTCGTATTTTTAGTTTCATTTTAGGTTCAACATTCAGGTACTTTATGTACTTATTCAATAAGTACTTTGATAAGTCCTGTTTTAGTAAGTCAAGTTATTTAACAGCATATATGAGTAATTAAATGGTAAGCACAGCACTTCGAGACTTCTTATTTGTCTGAAATTAGGGCGACAAATGCCTACCATAGCCTATAAGTAAGCAAATAAAGTCGCTTGTTACCTTGACATCCACACTATATGTAATAGCTGTTCCTGCTATCTGACTACAATTCTACTTATTTTAAAGTTGACTACTATCAAGTAAGGTATCTAGTTTCTTCTTCATTATAGGTAATTTGAATTAAATGACGTGTACCTTCACTTTATTATTTAATTAAACTGGACTGTTTACGTCCATTATTAATACAATTATTTTTATCGACTAGCCGATATTTTAGTGAAATTTATGCCTTTTTATCAAGCGTAGGCACCATTCTTATTCAGTTAACGAACGGTACATCAATCGACTAGGACTTTTTACAATCATATTTTGTACTTAATAGATCGTGGTATATAGAGTCATATTTTCAAATTAAGCCCACTGTTTTAATAGAGTTATTTTTATACGCAGGTCCGTTAAATTATTTATTATAATGATTGGCTGCCTAGCAATCATTTAGTTATTCTTTCGTTTTAAAAATAATTGCGCCTTTTGTTCTTTTATTTTTAAAGATATTATTTTTTTATTTGGTAAATTAAAAGGAAATTGTGTTTTATGGGATGCATGCATTCCACTCACTGAGAACTACTTCTGAGAACTTATTATCATGAAAATTTTAATTATTAGAATTATTTAATTTTTACGAATAAATATTTAAGGAAAAATAAATTTTTGTGTTCAATATTTGTGTAGTTAATACGGTAAAAAATTGTGTAGCAGAAAATTTCCATATTCAATCCCATTATTAATATAAACTAATGGTTACATACGTATAAACAATTGCAATTTAGAAAAAATGTAGCAACACCAATTCATATAAAATATTTTTAAGCATTATACAATTTAATCGTCATGATTTATCGAATTCCAAGTCGCGGTATATTTAAACGATATCGGTATCGAATATAGATTCATTTATTATCGATATATCGGTGCGCATGCATAGCTAATTTGTTCTCTGAGATGTGGCTACATGGGGCTGACTACATCTTTACGCCGTGATTCGTAAGCTTATGTTGGTCAGTTTGTATTTAAAAACGTTTGAGTAATTAATTTAGGTAAGTAGGCACTATATGATAAGGGAACTCTGAAAGTCTTGTGTTTCGGTTGGGAGGCTTGGTTCCTGTAGATACTTTTTTAAGGCCAACATCTTAGTCCTCACGACCAACACATGGACATACGACCTCAGATATGTTTTCTAGTAATTTTTACCCTATTTAAGGTTAAAAAAACGTAAGCGAACTACAAAGGATTAAAACACACCTAACAAAACGCATCCACAGGCTGCTGTAACCAATCGATATCCAGGTGAAACGAACAAACAAACGCTTGTTTATAACTACTTACCAAAACGTAATTAAAAAGCTGAACGAAAAAAGCGATCAAAGGTGCAATCATTCCCGCAATTGTCATGCGAAATTCATCCGATCTACATGTGTACGGTCGCCTTATTGATTAAAAGGTTATAAAAGCGATAATTATTTAAATAATGAAACGCACATGCTCACCAACCGTCTGTGGCGAATGTTCGTTGCGGTGCACACGGTGAATCGTGGCGAAATATATCTTAAGATACTCGTAGATAGGGTAAGAGAGTATTAATAAATAAGAAAGGATTGAGGCCCCACATTTACGTAATTTATTCCAGGTGTCATGAATAAAAATAGTTTTAGCACCATTTTCAGCATTCAATATTTTTGTAAAGTAGTCTTACGTTTTCTGTTAAATAGTCACCACTGCCTATGAACAGTTGTGACTACTTGACAGAAAACGTATTACGCTTTTCTAAAAAGGAAAAGCTACGCTACGTAGGAACCATGACGGTACAAAATAAATGTAGAGCAGTCCATTTTCGCAAATTAAAACAATTGATTATTTTGAAACACTATTTGACAATTAAAAATTAATTTTCGTGTCTGTCTGACTAATTTCTGCTTTCAGCATCTAGTTTTTTTATTTGACTTTACATTGAATACTTGAAATTAAAAAAACAAGCATGGATTTTGAACTAACAATAATAGCTCGATTTTTAACTTCCAACGTGAATCTTTTTACATATTCACCATTGGTATCGTGAGACGTATCCCGCCTCGCTATCTCGTGTGCTTAGCCAGTAATTGCCACCTGTTTGCTGATCAGGTGTCGAGCACACCCCATAGACTGTAGAGCACTTGCCTCGAGAAGCGTCGTTAGTGGACGTTTTACATTGCTCCCTTTGCAAATCAGAGTTTTTCTTATTAAAGATATTGTATCCGATAACATTTTTTCAGTCCATTAGTTTAAAAGTAATGCAAACATACTGCTATGAAGATCACATTTTTTTCAGTCAATTAGTTTACCGCAGCACGTCTTGAACCGCTTCTGTTATGTTAAAAAGGCGACGTCGTTAGATCGGAGCGCTCAAAAGAAGATCATCTAGCTAGATATACGTCTGCTGCTTCTATGTTATAAAAATATTTAAAAAATAACTGACAACTAGACAGAAGGATGCCATGAATGAATATACCAGAGAATGTATAGAAATCACAGCACAGTATTATAACAATGACTATTGTAAGGCATAAAACAATAAATAATACTTCAATCCGTTTTGCCTTTAACTGGCAATCTATCAGTCAGTTAATAAACCAGCAATGTAAAGCGTCTAACACAAACCACTTACACCCACCCCTCAGTACACTTCAGAGTCCCACAGGCATTCATTGATAGTTTAAGTGTGACACTCTGGCTTCACTGCCCCCGTTACAATTACTTGGCTTATTATTTTCTTTTATCTTTAACGAGGCGTGCTAAGCGGTTACAGCCTTGTGTGAGTGTGTGCGAGAGAGTCGGAGTGTGTGAGTGTGCATGACGAATTGCTCATTATCATTAACGATCGCTTTTCTAACTGTAAATTAGTGTTAACTGTTTTAGTACTTTTGAAGAAGCAAGAGCACATCTTGTTTTTCCCTATCGGGTGACCCGTTTTTTAGGCGATTAATCATCATCCATGCGCGTTCATGCAGATGCATTTTCTGTGTGTTGGACTGTGTTTGTTTTCTATACAAATGGAAATACAAACATCGCTAGTTCACGCATTCCCGCGAATCATTCTATCTCAGGCCTTTAGCGAATGTAATAGATGTCGGTTTTGAATCTTCGGATCGCACGGCTCCTTAAAAATGAAAAACATTAAAAACAAACTAGAAATAGCAAGCCAGCAACAAGTCAGCTAAACACGTCTAGTACAAACAAGAGTTAAGAGTTACTAACTCGCATGCAAATGTCCAATTAAATGAACATATTTTTATTTATTAATAGCTAATATGCCAGTTTTTCAATGAACGTGTGAATGTTAGCCTGAGTTGATTATCTGCGTATGAGGTTTTTTTCTTATCTGTATACGGTTCTAACATAGGCGTTGAGAGGTGCACGTTTTGCATACGTACGAGTACATCTGGGTTGCTAGGGTTGACAAATTATGGTTTAGTTACCTATATTTCATCTGTGTTCTCTCAGCTTTATCATTATTACAAGCTGGAAAGCCAGAGAAATGTGTCTATCTAAGTAGGTACTTCTTAGTAACCAAGTATCAAGTTTATAACAATAAAATAAAATTTCCGAGATTTCTTTTTGCTATATGGTGGTTTTCCACAGATAATTCACGTATTTTTTGTGTTACATACGTCTTCCTGGGATGTTTTCTTAGGGCTACGACATAAGGTTCTTCAAAAGGTGCGTACCAAACTTCTTCTTCAATAAAAGCTATCCGCAAAGGTATCCGCGAATTCTGTCGTAGTTCATACGTATAACCAACAATCAGTTGACTAGGCACAAGCCACAAACATACCATTGTAGTTTTGGACTTGTTTCCATAAGGCCGAATTTACATCTCAAATCATACGAATTTACTCCTCATAGGTATATAAATTGTTTATAAGTCTAATCTGACCAAAACGCGAGTGTTTTAACTTTTAAATCTATAAAATTAGCCAGACTCTATTTCAGTGAATCGACAACCCTTACACTCCACACACATCTGGCGAAAAAATACAACCTAATATAGTTTAGTAATATTAGTGGCTCATATTTTATAAACGCAGTTAGTTACATCTGTTTTTTTAATTTAATTTTAGAACCATAGATATCGTACATAATAGATGTGTCAGTATCCACGGCGGATGTAAGTGTCTCAATGTTACTTTACATAATTATTTTATTCTCTTCCTTTTTGTATTCTAGAAATAGCCAATGAGCTTGCAAGATGCAGTCTTCATGATGTAAAGTGATTATTATCAACAAATCGATATCCATCAAACGCTAAATGACTGGATCCTGTACGGAATGGAAAAAAGGGCCAAAAGCGTATCTTGCTGGCATAAACTTTCTTCATATATAGTACATGGCTGCTACGGTCGTAACTTTAAATAAAAAGAATATTTTTTTTATCTTATACATGCAGACGTTGATTCGACTGTTGAACAGCTGCAGTTGTTAGCAATATATTATATTATATATATTATTATATAAGTAAGTACCCTGTGATAAACCGTCAGTCTGTCTTCAATGTGAAGTATCAAAATGTCCAAGTCTTTACCAATTACGGGTTATCCGAGTAAAGAAGGTACCTACTTATAATATGATCTTTAATTTTGTTAATATTTATCTACATTGTATTTTAACGGAACTAACTATAACCTCTTAATAATCATAGTCAAATACTATATGGATTTAAGATTTTCATTATTAATTTTGATATAATAAGCCTATCGTTCGATCGCTTAAATTTATTTAGCGGTTTTATGGCTGTACGATATTTTAACTAGTTAAGTTGTAATTCTTCCGTTCTTCGTCTAATTTAACAAAAAACCAAGTATCTTAAAAAAGATCCGACGACGTCTTCGAACATAACGAGCTCAAACTACACATTTAAATACCGAAACAATTATATTATAGTACGTAATAATTATAGAAATAACCGCTAATTGACTTCCACAATAGGAGGACAAACGAACCTATTTTTTGACAGAGTTACGTAAAAATAATAGTACCTAGTAAAAAGAACTGAAACAGGTGTCAATAAATACTATTAGCAGGACGGATATAAAAAGAAAAATCTGCGGAATTTATACCTGTTTATAGATTGTAGGTAATAATTTGAACACTGGATGTGATGTGGACACTGATGGCTTGATGGATGTAAGAACAGAATGTGTACTTATCGACATTATATGGATAAGGTTGAATAAAATGATAGTAACTAAAACATAAAGCAACTGACAGCAACTCTGTTATTAAATAAAGTTTTACTTGTATATTTTATTGTAATTGAACAGTAGACGAGTTTACAGATCACCTCTTGCTAATTGGTCACTGCAGCCCATGGATGTATGCATTCAACTTCAAATATGATTAGGAAGATGGTGGCCACCTCAAGTAAATGATGTTCGGCACACCCCAACCGAATGAATACTCGAAGAACATTATGACGTCGTGTTTTGAGAACGATGGCAGATGCCTACCTTACCTACCTAGACGAGAAAACTCTAAATGAAACGACGACGACAATGTAACGATAAGCTAACCTTATCATTATCATCAGTTTTCTGTCTTTTTGCAAGGATATTGTAGCCGGCGTAACCAAATCTCTATTCCTTCAGAAACGCAACACGCGAACTTGCTAACTTCACTGCAGATTATGAAGACGAAAATAGGAACCTTTTTTTTAATGTCTATCTTTCAGACCGATGGTAAGTGGTTTGTAGTTTAATGGCAAAAGCAACACCAGGATCGCCAGTGGGTTGCCGACTTTGAAAGAACCATGAAAGAACCATCCTAACCCAACCCTATAAGTACACATAGAGTCGTTAAGCTTTAAACATACGCCATTTGTACCCTTAACAGTCTACCCGACATCATTATCATAACTCAAGCGGTGTCATTCATCAAGCCGCAAACGAAATGAAATAAACTAGTCGCAAATATATTCCAATGGGTGTAATTAGCATTCTAAACGTATCTAACAGCGGCTAAGCCGGGTATAGATCTAGAATTGTGTCAGTTGATCACCTGGCGCAAGGTGCGACGCATCTGGGCGACCGCCGAAACGACGCGCGCGGGAATGCAGGGTTGACACAAGGTTGCAACCCTTTTAGGTCCCACTGCTGGGCATAGATCTTTCCTGTGGGGATTGGAGAACCCGCCCGTATATTTTCAAACCGCCCATTGGATCAACAAGAATCTCGTAGCATCGAGAGCTTTAAACGTCCATCTGGCAATGTATCGAAGACTAATGACATAAATAACACAAATTGTGTTATGTATATAGTATGTCATTGTATTACACAATACTACTATACACCCTAAACGTATGAGTCTCTGTGCTTAGGAATGTCACGAGTGTTTTAGTGAAATTTCACAAACCCCGACATTGCTCGCACTAATTCGAGTACCTTTTGAAGGATTCCCCCATGTCACAAAAGGGTCCTCCAGGAAGGTTTAACGATTTATTACCATCCTGGAGGAGGAAGGTTTAACGTGCCCTCCGAAGCACGGACACGCTAACATAATTCAGCAGCTCGCAACGCCAATAGGCAACGGCTATCCATCTAAATGTTCACCATGACCAACGTTGATTAAGTTTTTCCATGAAATGACGATGAATGATTCCATGAAAATCAACCATGCTTGAAGATAAAGCTACGTTAATAGGTCCAAATTTAACAAAGGTAAATGTTGTTACAAGAACAAAATTTATTACCGCCAAGAGAAGAGACAACACCAGGGGCAAACGCCTAGTATTGCATAATACGAGTTACTTTCATTGCGATGAAATGACCTTAAGATAAAATTGTGGCGAATGTTTGAAAAGGTGTTCCGTGTGTAGACAAAGGTGGAGAAACCGATATACGTTTACACATCTGCCATTGCAAAATGTGCCTTATTGCGATCATAATAAGGCGAGGGTTGGGTTTTTCGTTTGCTGGTGGAGTGTTTAGGGTGTATCCACCTGACAGACCACCTGTAACGCCAGTTGCGTCACACCTTGACGCAGCGTTAGGCGTTATTGCATCGGAAGGTCACTTTTTTGTTACACATTTCCTACCATTTGTACTATTAGATGTTAAGGGTGGATTGTGTAAGTTTCAGTTATTGTAATTATTGTTAATAAGTTGTAAAGTGTAGTCTATTTATCCGACTATAAGCCACTGGAAACCATTTGCTTGATATACGATACAGCTCTAAAGGGTCACAGAAATGGGAAAAGATAAGGAGAATGGGGTGGTAACTTGAAGTGAACAATAGAAAACCGTTGAGCCCAGAATGTCCAGAATTAAGCTACCCCAGACCCTACTCCAGGTTGAGTCGCCTAGGCTTTTACGAAACGAGGCTACTTCGCCCGATGTAGGACCTGAATCCAATTGCTTCACTGTCCCATTTCTGTTTTCGTTCTACCAAGACGTGGTAACCGATGGGGAAGAAAGGTCCTCTTCCTTTCTTCCCTATCGGTTGCGGTCTTATGTCCAATAATGTAACCACCCCCTGCAGTCTGACAATAATGCGAGCTTGTTCGATTGATTTTGTTCTTCTACTGCGTACATAACTTCAAACCGGATTGACCTGACAGTAAATGTTACATCTGTTAAGGCTCCATTAGCAAGTCGTAAAGCAGGCATACTTTATTTCAGGCCTACCCAATGAGTAGCAACGCACCTACAGTTAACATACATATTTTATTTGAGGTTTGAAGTGGTAACATAAACCCATGCGCCTGACTGTCAATCTCTTCTACTAAAATTATTACAATTATAAAATATTGTAAGTACATACCTACTAAGTTTTTGGGAAATCATAAACATGCGAAATTACGTTTTTAAAATACCGTTTACAGGCCAGAATGGACGACGTCCCGGGCGTAAGTTAGTACCTACAATGAATAAATAATTATTAAAAATTACATCTATTATACTCGACTAGATGAGACAAATCTCATCATTGTGTTATAGTGATGTAATGATAAGCATACATGTGTCTAAGTTTTACGTAGGCTGTGAGTGATTCTCAATCTATGGATTGTGATATTGCGATCCTTGGGGTCAGAAAAAAGTACAGACACGGTCAAAGTTGTTTAGTGAGTAGCCAACACAAGCAAGCAAAGATAAATGAAAATGTGGTTATTAGTAGAATGACAATAGATATAATTTTTAGAATGCTTTTCATTATTCGGATATGTACATATTTTAATAACTAATAGTAATTAAAGGAGAAATCTATCAGATCACGGGTATCGTCAATTTTATAGCTTGTTAGTCTTTGGCGGTTAGGGGATCGCGTAGTCAAAATGGTTGAGAAACACTGTTTTCAAGAGGATTATGTGATTATACCCGTCCCACCATTATCCTGAGGGACAGTATGTAAATGTCAGGATTATTGCCTATTCATTTGAAATTAATGGGCTTTATTAATAATATTAAGTATGTACCCAGATTAGATCTTTTTTATGCAAAGGTAGCAAACAAGCATCCAGGCCACCTGAAGCTAATGGATATGGCATAACATATGGAACCTTTATTAAAACTGAAAGATTGCCTGAGGTAACAACATAGAAAACTTCGATAGCGTGATTCAGGATACCCGTGGCGCCATCTCTTGCCAAATGGCGAACATCACCACAAATATATATCCGCTACTTGTAAAATTTAATTATCTACTAGAATTACACATACATTTTAAAAGTTATTATAATAAACTAGACTGTGCCCGCGGCTTCGCCCGCGTGGATTTTAGAAATTAGTGCAGAGGAGGTTAAAATTATCCTATATGTTAATCCAGGTTATGACCTATCTGTGTACCAAATTTCATCCAAATCTATTCAGCTGTTTTTGCGTGAAAGAGTAACAAACATCCATCCATACTCACTAAAATTCACATTTATAATAGTAAAATATTTATAATTTATAATAGTAAATATAGCAGGATAGGCACGAAGAATAGGTGCTATTTAATATAAAAATTAAAATAGTTTCAAAAAGTACGCAGTCTGTTATTATAATGCGAATGGCGTAATATTTTTTCTTAAAGGACGCGATTAATTTAAAAAGCGTACTCTCATAACATTTAATTTTAATATATTTTTACGCATTCCATTATCACACAACTATCTCCCAACAGTTGACGGAACAAAACAGGTGCGTCATAAATATTTTAAGAAATACAGTACTACACTTTTTAAATTACCCTTTTGCCTACGAAAGCTGCTTTATCTATATTCATTTTTTCTTTTTAATTACTCCGGCGGACAACACGAAGGCACATTCTTCCAGCGGCCGGCTGTCTGGCATCGATCTCGTAATAAAGGTGTTAGGGCTAGGCAGAACGGCCAGGTGTCAAGGCGAATGGATGTTTCACGAAAAAAGTAAAAAACACAAAGATACTCGGCTAAAAATCTGTGCAGGTGCGTAGCAAGACTACGGACTTGGTCAGGCGAAAACTCAGCTGTCCAAAAACAACTGTCTAAATTAAGGAAAACATTAGAATTCGATTTATTTTAATGCGCCATAAAATTGGCATACGCGCTTCCTTTTTGAGTTTTTTTCCGATCACAAAAAAATTTAATTGCGTGTAAAATTAACCAAGAATCAATTATTTTTAAAAAAGTTTTATTTATGTGTTTACTTCATGTTTGACGCGACTAGTGGATATAAATAGCCTCTAAAAGAGAAGCTTTTTCACTGAGCAGAAAGATAATGGGAGAGACGGTTAACATGCAAAATGTTCATGTTAAAATTTTAATAAGCGGGTAATTGAACGCAGAGGGATAATTAAAGAAACACCCACTTAGTGCATCCGTACGAAAGAATTTATTAATCCCTTGTAATGTTGAAAATTATAATTGTACGAGTTATTAATTAATGGGCTTCTGAACAAGGATTTGACATTGGATATATTTATCAGGTTAAAGATAAGTTAATCTTTCAGAGAAGTAATAGTTTCGTTGGTTTGAGCTGGAGCCTGTTTGAGCCTGAGTTCGACACCCGGCGAAGCATACCTTTGAATTATTGAGTTTATATTTACAGAATTTAATAGGTATAGGTATGTACCAAAAATAAAACTCGCCTTTGTTGGAATTCTGCATCAAAAAAACATTAAAAATATTATTTTTAATAAAAATAATGTATCAACAACTGTTAAAGGTGGTTCAAAGTTACCAAAATTAGTATTTTTACACAACCAATAAACCAAAATCTATAAAATGCTTACCTATAAGCTACCTACATGACAGGACGCAGTGTTTATCATTTATTCCATTAATTAGGTAATATTCTATTCATCTATTAATTTCTGTTTCGAAACCAATATTTTTCAAACGTAATTTTAATGCCCGATAGGCACTTACGTGTTGATACAAGACATTATGACAGGATTACCATAATTACCTACCATCATATTTGACGGCTGCAGCTTATCCAATAAAATCCATATTTAATTAAACTTAGCGATTAAAAATAATGCTAATAACTTTATAAGATAGTATCCATTTCATTTATATAATCATAAGGTGTTACGTTTTATGAAGGGCTGGTGTCCAATTTGCAGGTCATTGCAAACACTTTTAGCTAATTATTACGAAACACGATTGAACACTGATAAAACGTATGTCAATAATTTTATTATATTAGTTGGTGAACATGAAGGACACATGTTGAAAAATTGAAACAGATATTTTTTTAATATTTGTAGCAAACGGGCATACAGGCCACCAGATGTGCGGTCTAATCACATCGAAACCGAAAAAGAAGAAATCTACGGTTGTATGCGACCTACTCATGTGGAACCATATCTCCCCAATCGAACACAAGATTACGAAAGACATGAGTTTTACGGCGGATAATGAGGCTGACTGCAAGTTAGGTAGGTGCAAGTTAGATATAGTAACCTTCGTGAGCACAGATTATCGGTGGTAAGGGTATTGTATACTTTCGGCCAATGTACAGCAGCCGAAAAAACGTGCTGGACCAATAGGCGATGCACACTGACGAACTGACGTTTGTCGAACCAATCGTGTGCACCGCAGCGCAGCAATGTCAAACCCACCAATGAAAGTTCTGCTCACCACTCATGACGGCAACCATACCTTCTTGGACGAGCTACTATTGTCTCTACCACATAATTATAACAAATATAAATAAACGCTTACATGGGCCTTACCTACCATATAACCATCGTTAACTTTATACATCTTTTCCAAATAACAAAATAGCCGTTACAAACTGCCCCCGCGTTTGGCTGTATGTAATTTTACTTTTGCCCTATTTGCTGGAACAAAAAGCGCGAGTCCCTATATGTCAGAGTAAGGTGCGAACTCAGCTGGCCGTGCCACTTTAATTTAGAGCTCGTTCCAAAGCTATTTGTCAATTCCCGCCAATTTATTTGTCTCTTAAATATCTAGGAGTATTCAGGACTGTTCTTATTCACTATGAATGGATATTAGCGAATTAAAAGATCTATCTTCTTTGAGTAACTCCGATCTCATTGGTTGCCTGGAAGAAATCGCTTTTTAGTGATAAGGCTGCCAATTGTACATTTTTATTGTATCTGTTACTGAGTTCTTTTAATTCTCATGTGGTGAAAAATAAAACGTAAAATAATAATAATAGGTAATATCTATACGCTTTTTAAAATATCTGTTTAATAAAAGTGCTCGCATGATGCACATATTATTAGCATCTTTTTTTATGAACTATATTAAACGTTCTATATTATATTTCTCTTTTATGAAGAATTTTGTTTGGTTACTTATTCTATACAATATAAGGGCGTCTTAATCGCTTTACGACAAAGCCCTTTTCTATTGCGTTGTATGAGTGCATGCATTGTACGAGTATTTACGTAGAGTCCTTGAGACATGATATAGAAGTACCTACCTATACATTTTGAGTGGCACGTGTATAATAACCTCATTATCGGTCTTGATTCTTGCCCACTAGAAAAGTATCTGCTGTAGCGATATCGCTTATAACTTATCGCTTAAACTGAGACAGATACCTTCAGTAGATAAGAGACCCTCATTCTTATTCATTACTTCATCGATCGAGGGTAATGTTGCAACGAAAATACAATGTACGCAAAAACGAAAACACCCAATCAATAAACATGCGCACAAAAAATTGCGTTGAAAATGTTTTAAGAAAGTTGAAAACCGACCTCACGTTTTATTTTAGACATGTTTCGAAAAAATAGTCCTCTTTCGCAAATTTGTAGCGGAATAAACAGTTTTATTTTATTTTACACCGTCTTGACGTATAGTGGAGTGTTGCTAATTAAATCGAAGTAAAATATGTTCTTCACTAGATATATTTTTTACATATGATCTAAAAATTATATGTCTAAAGATGATATGTCTTTGTGGTTTCAGTTAATATAATAGATGTAATTAAAATTATCAATCATTCGTTCAGTTGATACCAGTATAACGGCATTTATTTGTTTTTGCTACTTTAATGCAGACCCTAAAAGTCAAAAAACATAATTTCATAAGTCAACGCGATCATTAACTTTTTCTGATATCCAATTATTTCCTTGACTCAAACTTCAAAGTTAATTAGTACCTACCGTAGCCATCTGCTCGCTTAATTGTTCTAAAGGCAAATCTATTTGGGAAAAACAACGTGTCAACTAAATCGTCTCCTTAGTAATAAACGTTGACATTTCACCAAATAAACCCATAGACAAATAGTCGTTGGGTCAGAGGCTACACGCGGTTTTATCTACTGATTTTTGAACACCATTCAGAGCAATGAAAATCTTAATACCATGCAACAGAACCCACTTTAACTACTTACTTTAAGATAGAGCGATTTATGTCACACCAACAACATTTGTGTAGCCCTAATGACGTGAAATATTTAGGTAGAATTTACAACTTTGTACGCCAAAAAAATTAAACTCATCATGACACGAATACTTCTACACGATATCTTCGCCGCTATTTCAATCGACATATCACTCAAAGTTCTGACAGTGAGATCTCCACGTTTTCGAGTTTTGAGGCGAAGGAACACACGTGTGCAGCCTCCTGTAGGTCGTTACTTATATTTTTTATCTGTCCGTTCCTTCGCACTGTCAACATTGCCACAGATGGTATAAATTTACAAGCTATTATTGGAAACTGGCTGCTTAATTTGGAAAAGTTTTTAAGTGTGAGCAAATAAGATTCGTTTACTGATTAAAATTCAATTGTTTCTGCATTTTGAGCTATTTTCTGACAATTAAACGAATAAGCTAGGTACTTACATTTTAAAAACCAGACTGCCGATACGGTGAATGATTTATCATATTAAACTGAGAAGAAACAGAAAAATAACTGGAAATTTCTTAAAAAAACCTTTCAAAAACGACGAATCAAAAACTCTTGATTTTTCTTGAATTCTTTCAAAATACTCCAGGGCATTCGTTTACATCAATACATCTTGTTATATAATAATGATACTGTAAGCACTAAATGAAATACATAGATTATGTGATTGGTGGTACAGCCATTGGAGTTTTCCAACCAAACCATATAATATTATTGTGGGTTAAGAAAATAAAACAAAAGAAAGCTGGAAGTGATTTATCTATGGAGTGCAATGAACACAAAAAATCAAGCGGAATGCTCGTTTTTACTGCGTCAATATTGCAACTAAATTTTAATATTAAAAGTAAAAAATAAATGTATGCCCATCTTTGCATCTGTGACGAAAAATGCTTGATAATAGTTTCCACCAGTTCCGACCAGTTGTGGATAATTCGGAATGCTCATTCGCAGATAATTGCTGTAATTTTTAAGTTCGCAATTATGAATTAAGTACACACCTTCGCGGAAAGAATACGTGGACGCTAATTATTACGACTGTCCATTTTTGGGAATGCGACAACAACATGCCGCACGGTTTAGCTAATTTTTCAAAAGTAACTCTGTAACTTTCTTTTTTTATTAATTGTAGCCCGGCCAGGAATATTTTTGTCATTTTGTGTCGCAGAAAATGTATGAACTAATTTGTTACACTGGGTATAAATTATGAACAATGTCAACTTTTGATGTGTTTGAATTAGCTTGTAAGTAGTCCGAACGGAATTTTTGCAGACTTCGCCATGTTGTAGAAAAATTATGAACTAAATTCTTTTTAATTGTTAGTCGTGTGGATGATGACAATGTCATGCTTTTGAGCCAATGAGCTTGTATGAGCTTGACAACGACAGCGTTATAGAAGACAGATATTGTAGTGGCCATGTCAAAGATGAATATGGCGCTGCCAACGAGTGCAAAAAATTAGCTTCTCCAAAAAGCAAGCCAATCATTCATTTACATCAAGGCCGTTACAGGCACGTTGCCATTGCAAACGTCCATGCGGTGATCATACCATTAAATAACCGGTTCACTTGTTATCATCTAATTGGCATACGACGATGGTTCTACGACCTGTCTCAAGACAATAGTAACGGATAAGTCCAGACCGGTGATCAAAAAAGCATGTAACGTACATCGACATATCCCTCCGCGGTGGCCACCACATGGCGCTACTCTGAGGGAGATGCGTGGTGCAGGTCATAAGCGATCTGCGGCACTTATCGCGATAACGCCAATATTTGGGCTACCGTATAGGTACATATTAGTAGAAGTAGAAACCAACATATTAAAAAAACATGTAATGTACATCGGCACATCGCTCCGCCACGGGCTCCGCGGTGGCCATCGCCACATGGCGCAACTCTGAGGCCGACGCGTGGTGGAAGTCATAAGCGGTCTGCGTTATATGTCTAGGCCGCACTTATCGCTATAATAATAACATTCGAGCTACCGTGTAGACATCACTCCGCGGTACCCTTCGCCTCATGGCGCAACACTGCCGATTTCATGAGAAATTCGCCATTTCATGTATCGTCGGTTTTGAATTTTTCATAATGTAAACAAAAGTCCACTGTTCAACATCTCCATTAATATCAACATCGTAGAAAGAATAGGACTTCTACGATGACGGACTTCCCCGTATTGACTATACCACTTTTTAGGCTGAGCGTAACACTCCTGGCGGGGGCGCGTCCTCATAATCAGCCTAGAGCGGTCAGAGCTCTTAATCAGCCCCTGACTGTAATCATATCGATAACAACGGCGACCAACAACTTAACGTGCCCTCCGAACCACGGAGGCGCGCATGTATGTAATTCGCTAACAGTCACCCATCCAGGTTCTGACCGTTGCTTAACTTTTTCGATCGCTTGCGGCCTAATTAAGCAGCAGAGCTATGCGCGCTAAATCCAGGTCTATTACAAGCTGCACTTGTACCACGCAAGGGCCGAGGTGCAGCTAGTCGCGACGAGCCAATTTCACAGATTCGTCACCGATTAGCACGCGCCGCTCGCTGTACACGCCGAGGATTGGCTCCTTGGCTCAACTGACTCAACAATTTACTCCCAAATACCCACAAGAACCTACTGAGTAGGACCGACAGAATTTCATTATGGACATTATAATAACAATAATCAAAAAAATGAATTTACTTGAAATAAAATTTGATTAAATAAACCAAGTTAAGTAATTTATTTTAGTTATTTTGAAGCACATTTAAGGACACCAGGCTTCGATCAACATTTTTGATCGAAGACACCAGGACATCCCGTAGTGGGCACAGCCCATCCGTCCATTCCTCCTCTCTCCTCTTTACGTATCTAAAGGCTGACAAAAATTTCAGCTTTTCAGCAATTTCATTTCATTTTCATTTCAGTTCCACCCTGCCAATCCAACCCGCAATCAGTATAGAAATGCGAATGGCGCCACGTCGGCGCCGCAGCCGCACTGCCGGAGAGCGCATTATATACTCGTAACATACACTGGGTGCATAAGACGACACATCTCTATGTATTGTACTGTGTACTGTGTACAATACGTGCGTAAGGGATTTACTATACTTTTTAGTTTTATTCGCGAATTGTTGGACGATTTTCTGCTGACAAGCTTTATTGTAAGTTTGGCTGGAGATAATATATTATATTTAATACCAATTATAATATAGTTGTATACACTTCTACGACGTGTTTAATGTTGTTTGTGGCAGAATGTCTATGTACACATTTACATTGTATAGTAACTAGACATTAGTACCATTTACTTTTCTGCTTAATTCGAGCCAAGTAAAATATACCTAATCAGTTTCTTCAGTGTTAGGCGTGGACAGATGTGTGCCAAAGAAACGATCAATTGCTTGACTAGTTATGTAATACATACCTAATTAATACTTGGATTGAGTATTAAAAACTCTGCACACTCAGCAAGGGCCGATGAAAATACAATAGCCTAATACTTATCATCAAACTTGCTTCATACTGTGGGTATGGAAGTGAAAGATTGATAAAGGAACTCCGTAACTTAGATATTAATGCCTAACCGGACTAGTGACGATAACTTTATGGTTAACAAAACTGTAGTGTAAAAAATGTAGTGTGTCTCTAAAGACAGCACGGAGCAGTCTTGTTAGTGGTACATAATAGTAAAATATGGCTGTTGCGGTACGAGTAAGTATTGACTAAGCATCTGAGTAATGGCTTATTCGTTTAAACTTTGGCTCGCCACTTGTGTGGGTCAGTGCTCGAAATTAATTGTTATAAGTGTTATAACTGAAAAATATTTGTTTGATAAACAAACAAATATTTCCGAAGCATCTACCTATGTAGTATGAGAGTTATATTAATTTACTGATGACACATATTTATTTAACTAGGAGTGGACATTTTAGAAAACTATTCTGAGTACCTATTTTAAAGGTTTATAATGTACACTAAATTAAATATTCATTACAATAATTTATTCTTCATATTTAAAATTAAGTATCGACTCAAATATATCATCGAATAATTTCAATAAAGCTTTGTTACCCAGAACTGCCTAGAAGTAACAACAGTCAGAAGACAAGATGGCGCATGAAAATTCGACATTCTTAATTAAAGTACAAGAACCAAAAAGGCAGATGAGTACCAGTGCTATCAGAAAGTAGGACATTAATATGATACCTACTGCAGATACCTAGTGTTGTTAAAGAAATATAGTCACTACAAAGCAGGTTTAAACCTCCAATACGTCCCCTAAAACAAGCAATGATAACAAAACGACCCGCAGCTGATAAACATAAAACAAGGGTCTCAGCCTGTTCACAGATAAAAAAATATCGTTACTTAAATAGAATTACGCCAAAAATATCAATAAACCGTAATACGTCGTCAACGTCCACACCACCTGATGCGTGTTTTCGATACAGGTGGGCTGCGAAATGGCTCCATTCGTAGACCAAGAATAAGTGTCGCGGCAGAAAGGGCAGAATGATTACTGTTGGCCGACAGAAAAGTATCCTTTGGAATTCTTTTGGAAGAAATGAAAACGCATATTACTAAAATTTGCCGTTTCCGTTCGTTGATGACAAAAAAGCGATGTTATTTAGAGTGAGTTAACCTTGAAATTTCTAATTCTTTACATTAAAAATTCTCGTCAATAAATTTGAAATTTTCTAAACCTACTACCTCCACGTCAATCAGACCACAACCGGTCTTCTAACGGGAGTTCACTATAAAATTCAAAAACTGGAATTCAGTTTTTCTAAATACTTATATCAGAACTTCGGTACAAATTGCACATTTTGCACATCTAAAACTGTACCTATTATTACTATCTAATAAAAGCAGAGTAAAGGAATGGAAACAGACTAAATAAACAATTGTGCCTACATCAATTAAGACATTCTGTACGTTTATATAGTTTGTGCATGTGGCACGCGCTACTGGCAGCTTGCGGCGCGACAGGTGAGAAGCAATTCGGAAACGGCAGATCCGCGTGTCGTCTGCGCTATGCCAATTGCGACTAATTTGAACACAAGCGATAGCAATCCTTATTCATTTAAGGCTTTTCTTTTTTGGAAGTATGTACTTACCTACAACGTTCTGTACTTTATTACTATTGCATATTTGAAGTAGGTGGAGAGCAACTCTATAAGTAATTCACACCGTACATTTCTTCCCTTCTACCGCGAAACAGCAAGTTCTATTATGTTTTGGTAGGCAGCTGTGGTTTCTGGATAAACTAAAATAATTTGACACTAAGATTTGCAAACAAAGGTCCAATTTAGTATTTGGAAAGAATAAATAATTAATTGTCTTGGCGTCTATTATCCCTGCATAAATTTAAAAAGAAATGAAAAACGTTTTAAAAGAGTGCTGGGAGTTTTTTTCCGCCCACTTTTTTCTCCTGGTCTACGATAGCCTGAGGGGCACCGAAAGCGGATGTTAGATGTAAGATAATATTCTACCACGTATGACGTTCATTAAGTGTAGGTACACAACTCATACCTGACAATGAATAAAAGAGTAATTTGAAAAATTTAATTCTGACTGTAATCTATGTAGACTACCTGTATGACTGTATGGCACGCGCTACTGGCAGCTTGCGGACAGGTGAGGCGCAATTCGGAAACGGCAGTTCCGCGTGTCGTCTGCGCTATGCCAATTGCGACTTATTTCAACTGAGATATTTAAGATGGGCGGTGATACTTTGATGGAGGATCTTATTCAATCAATTTGTTTAGTTTCAGGAACTTTGTACACTTTTATACAGTTTGTTACAACACTTTAATAAGAATATTATTCTGAGGTACATTTATCATGTTGCGATAAATATTAAACAAGGTATCTAAATAGTTCGTAGGTTATCAGAAAATATTAATATGTGTTCATGTATATTGGCGGCATTTTCCAAGAAAAGCCCTTTTTCCGCTAAGCGCCCACTTTACCCATAGGGAAGTAGGTTGCTTTAATATGTAAATACGCTTGATGGAATTCTTGGAAGTTTTGTGAAATTGCAGTGTTTTTATGGTTTATTTTTTATTTTAATTAATAATTTTATTTTAAAGCCACAAGTCTACATGTCTACATACGTCTACAACATGGCCCTACAAAAGAAGGAGGAATGGAACATACTTCACCACGATGTTCAATCAATATCGTAGGTAAAGGTGCACCTGCACTAATCCGTTGATTGGTAGTAGTATGCCTGTACGACATACGTGCAAAAAACCTTAAATTATCCGTTGATGGGTGCTTAAACCGGACTTAAAGCTCCTTGTATCTGTCAAACAAAAGAGAGAAAAGAAAAACGATTGGCGAACAAATTAAGCAAAAAGGACTGAAGTATTTTATTTATGTTTGGCTACTTACAGTTAAAATTTCAGTAAATATCTACATAAACATCATAGATTTGCAACAATTTCGTGCAAGCTGGGGTCTTCCGGCCGGCGACACCCAGGCGCCTCCCGCGGTCGATACAACCTTCGAACAGCCTCACGGTTCCACGGTGTTCCTTTCCTCAACTGCACTTACAATAACGACGTAAAATAATGAGTACGTATTCCATAGAGATTCGTGATACATTTATAATAACTATTTATCATAGATAACGGAAACGTGAGAAAACCTAAATTTTTACAGTAATTGAGTAGCAAACGGTAGGCCACCTGATGTTAAGTAATTGCTGCAACCTATAGAGACCCATTCAACCTCAAATAGAGAAGAAATCCTATCTGAGGTTGTATGCGGGTGCTTTGCTACATAAGGATTACGATGTTCGCCTTGAATAAAGTATCCCCGGCATGTCTGCATACCTGTGTATGTTCCATAATGTTCTGAAAAAATATTTGAAATCGTCTAACCATCATTAGGCCAGCGTGGTGGACTAAGGCCTTTCTCATTGTGGGAGAAGACTCAACCCTGCAGTAGGTGAGTAACGCAGTATTAGGTTGACTGTCTTTGAGTCCAAATCAAGTATCCAATCAGAATTAGTAATCGTTAACTACAACTAGATTTCATCAATCTCATACCGATTGTTTATGGCAATTAATAGTATCTAACGCATTTTCCATAAGGCAGAAAGTCACAGTTATTAACTGTTATCTCTTGGGCGTGAGAGCCCACCAAATAACGTTATTTTATGCATTTGCACTGCTTTGTAAGTAATCAACGTAAAGACCCACATCTTGGTAAAGGTGATATTTTTACACCAACACGACATCACACATGCTTCTTATTTAACGTAAACATGTTCCTACTGGATAGTTGTTTCGACTCTTACCTATCTTTTTCATCATTCGCGTGTGATAAATTTTACCTTCAAATAATTAAATTTCATTTATTTTGTAACCTTTAAACAAGATGTTAGTGTATAAATGGCGATAGCATCTTTAAATTAAGAACATTTATAATTGGAACGATACCAAAACCAATTTAAATTTACTAAGGACTTCCATACATTTTGCATTCCAGTGTCGAAAACCAAACGGCGCTTAAAAATCGAAGATGATTCTTATAATGTCATTCGAATAACGGACGACGGTAAATAATTTCATGGAAATAAATATCTGATCCTGACACGCAACGACTCAATACTTAGTAATTTAATATATAACGTAGGTAATAATTAATATTGATAAAAGGAAACACGTAGTTTTTGGGTTTTTATTAAATGAATTTTTATTTTATATTCATAAATTTTGATTAAGTAGGTGTAGGTACCTATCGCTTTTTTGGTAGTATCGCTTTCGTGGTAGGTAGAAATTTCAATACCAATTTTAAGGTTCTGCACATATTAGTTATAAACGGACGAATTGACTATTAGAGTCTCTATGGTGGCATTTAATTATGTGTTTTAAACCTTTGCATGTTGTACTTACGGTGAGCAAGGTGTCTGAAACCCAATGAGAATAATATAGAATAATACGGGATGCTAGACTTCACATGCCTTTGAGAACATTATGGAGAGCTCTTAGGCATGTAGGTTTCCTTACGATATTTTTCTTCACCGTTACAGCAAGTGGTATATAACTTTTATGAAACTTATTGGTGTCTGCCACTGGGATACGAACCCAGTCTCCTCGATTAAGAGGCCTTAACATCACTAAATTCGTATAGACTCTTAACGCATCCTGGCGCACGGTGCTATGTGTAAGTGTGCTTGCAAAAAGCGATAGGAACACACGTTGTGATAAGAACGACGTCTCTGCTACACAATGCAACACTCTATACTTTCAATGTCTTCACTCAGTGTTCACAACCTGAAGCCAGGCAGCTATCGTAGCAGGGCCGTAAAATTATCGTATTTAATCGTATATGGATCAAAATTATCGTATCCACTAGGAAAATGACCAAAATCATAAGATTGCTTTAAAATCATATGAAAACTTAGGATTTTTTTTTATTAACGTACATGTACGATAATTATCGTACGGTTGTGAACGCTGTCTTCACACAAAGCACTCACACATAGCGCCACGCGTCAAAATGAATAAAGGCATAAATAAATAATAATCTATCGTTCCTGTCAAAAAAACTAGTTTTTATCTATGGGCGAAAAACTTGGCATCATTTATAAATTATAAAACAATGAAACAAAGTTTGGTCAGCAGTTGCGCCGCGCTGCCAACATCTGGAGCACCCAGTCGGCACTCGGCAGCCAGACGCCTCGACTGCTGCAGTGTAATCGCTGCGTATATCTCTCATTTCTTTTATTTTATTTCTACCACAAGATTGGGTATCATGTAGACTCTCTCATCTAACTAAAATACTAGAACCTATTTTACTTTAGGTTTTAAGGATACCGCTAAAGTTCTTCCTTCCTTACAATGTACTACATACGTACCTACTACGTACATTGTGCACTTGAATGTCCAAAAATCTTGCACAAAGCTTTTAATTTAAATATGAACTTTTATGCGCTTCTTTCAAGACATAAATGCAATCCTGAAAGAACTCTTTAGTTAAATTATGTTGGCACGGATACGCTGCAATAGTTTTCGACTTGATACTATGCCAGATTGTATACATCTGGACGCACCATAGACTTGTCTACTAGATCGTTTGTATAATTATATTGGTTTTGTCCAAATACACTATTTACTTAAAAAGGATAATAAATAATTAGGTACGTTTCTTTTGATATGTAAAAATAGAATTAACATCATACAATGTAAAAATAGAATTAACATCATACAATGACTATTGCATATAAATCAAGGAGTTCGATCACAGTATTTTTCCACGCTGAAATTATAATAATGCTGTTATCAAAATTAAATTCTGAAAAAACAATTTTCGCCTATAAGTTCCCTGCATCAAGTTTTCCCGCGTAAGTTTCAATTTATTCCAGTGCCATTGTAACCGCCATCTTTCGTCATTTTTGTTAAACTTGTTTTGCAATTCGTTCTGCTATTCCCCGATAGATGGAGCTTCTTTTCGTCAATATAAATGCTACTACTCAATAGATGTCTCTACCCTTAAATATAAGATAAAAAATTTTCGCGTTTTCGCGGTACATTTTGAATGAATGAATTATTACGCAATCTACAAAATCCATACGCAATTACGTTAGCCACTAGAGTGAAGTGAGCCACAGTCAATCTATTTGTATACGTAAAGAGTGAGATACGATACCTATACAAATACAAATATTAAGCATAGGCACAGAATACAATATACATAGTGAAGAACTTAGAAAGAGTAGAGACGTTCGAAAACCTCACAGTATTATATCAAGAGCAGTCAGTGCTTGTACGCTATTGTTATTTTAGGCATTTAGTGTCTCTGTGAAACTAAGTGAAGTGCGTAAATGTAATACAGCCAATTATAAGCGCCGCGCATAAAATAACTTTTAGGAATAAAAAAGGATTGTTTGTTTTCGAGTTTTAAGCAGAGATGTCTCTGAAACGGGTATTAGTTGTCAACAAAACATATCCTACAGTTGGCTTAGACATACTGAAGACTAAGTAAGTACTTACTCCCAAATATTTATAGGTAGGTGGTACAGAAATTGACCGGCAAGTATCAAATCGGCATGCTGGCCGACTGAGGTAAAATGGTTACTGCAACCCACGTCCGCCACCAAAAAGGATAAATACCTATCCTTTATGGGAATGTAAGTAGGTGTGCGTACATCTATTAATGAAAAAAGTGACCAACACATAAACGATAGCATGTATTTCATATTAATTTTCCTATGTGTCGCGTATTTTCTATTAGAACAGATCCAGAAGTAATACCATACTTCGACCACGATGATGAAAGTTTGCCTGAAATCAAAAACAACGTGAAGGGATGTGCCGGCATTGTTTGGAATACGAAGCATCGATTAACTAGGGAGATTATCGATTTGGCTGGTAAGTCAATCAAAAATACCGTTTTAAGGGATACAAAGACAGAACCGTAGCAACTATAGGATTACATGTGCCACCTATCAGATGAGGTTAATTTGAATTACGGGTCCACGTAATATCCTCATTAACGTAGCGTTTAGGTAAATTAATCGTGCCTGTTAGCAGTAGATACATTTATCTGGTATTTGTGTAACAGCCGTGAAGCACAATGTTTGTTCCAATCTTGTGTTTTTTTATAAGAAGAGCAAACAGGCAGACGAGCCAACTAATGGTCAGTGGTCGCCAGCAGATACGAGCAACACCATGGTAGTCACCACAGTGAGCGGTGGTTGATTAAATGGGATCGCCGAAGATAATTTATTTAGAGCGACCATCTAAGGCCGCCGTCAGTTTGGACGCGATTTCGTACGAATCCAACTCGTGCGTATACGTGCGTTCCACGAATAATCGCAACCTTTGAAACACTAAGCTCTCATGAGTAGCAATACAGCGTTCGATGACTTGGTCATAGTCACGCGAGTTACCATGCGTTGCAGCGACCTCTTAACATGATGTGTTCTACTTAGCCATTTGCTACTGAATTCTAATAATTAATAAAAAAGTTGAAGAATTATCTGTATCCACAGGGCCGCAGTTAAAAGCAGTGACCACAATGTCATCCGGCCTTGACCACGTAGACGTCAACGAACTTGCCAAACGAGGCATTCGTCTCGGGAATTCTCCAGACGTCCTCAACGATGCCGTCGCTGACATCACTGTAGGGCTCCTGATCGCGGCTGCGAGATGTTTCAAACAGGGAGTCCAGGAGATAGAGAGGTAAGGAGTGAGGTGAGGTGAGATGAGACGAGACGAGGTTAAACAAGACGAAACAATATGAGACGTGATAAAATTAAATCTTCTAACATCGACCTTTCCTTTTAAAATCTCAGGTCTCAGAGTCATAGAATGTTAAAAAAAACTTTAGATAGATACTCTATGCTCTTTAGTAAATTATGGTATTCCTGTTATCAATTCTTGTCGACAGTCAACGATAAGCGATCATGATAATTGTACAGATATTTTCTTTGATCTCCTTACTTGTTTATCGATATGTCCAATAACGTATGAATGCGACAGTATCTACTCAAAGGATGCCAGCGGGATCCTATTACATATTTACTTCATATTATTTACATAGTTATGTATTTATTTTTATTATTATTTACATATTTAGATACTTCACAAGTTCACGTCAGATACACTAAGTCGGAAGGAAGCCTATACTCGTGAAATCTAAAGTTTTAAATAATGAAATTTATGAGATTTGTTGACGTCTTAGCTTTCATATCCACCTTTTCCCATATTCTGTCTGATATCTCTTCAAATTGCCCGGCATGCTACTCGTATAATATTTGCAACGCAGAATTAAAGTTCTATGCTCTTTCCTATTTTCTCAATCATCAACATCTCTTCAAGCGAGTTCAATTTTCCAGTGGAGAATGGAAGTTCGGTGTGCAATGGACCCTGGGTCAGGACATCGCCGGCAGCACCGTGGGCGTCGCGGGCTTCGGGGGCATCGGGCAGGCGGTCGTGAAGCGGCTCAGAGGCTTCGATGTAGCTAGGTTCGTCTACTGTGGGAGGAGTGATAAACCTGAAGGTAATTAACACACAATTATAGAATAATATAATGTGTCTCATAAAAATGTTTGGGATGGAGAAAATGGGTAGGTACATACATGGTCTTCAGAAATCAAGAAATTCCTGGGCAGCCCGTGGTTATTCGCAAGCGATTATCACGTAGTTTGGAAGAGGCTTCATATATTTTCAGTGCCGTGTTGGTCGCTCACCCACGGAAGTGTAGGTACACCGTATATTGTCGCCAATAAATTTTTGCTAAGTTTTTATGGCTGATAGAACAATTCGCGGTGTGAAAACTTTAAAACATCATGTTTCTAATGCTTAACTATCGCCACTGTAGGTCCTACTTGAACCATTGAATTAGTCCATAATATGCACACATTGGTGATAGCCCAGTGGATTAGAATTCGACCTCGAATCGAGGGGTCCGGGTTCGAATCCCAGTGGCACGCACCAATGACTGTAAAAAAGTTATGTGCGCTTTATAAAATTAAATATCACCTGCTGTTACGGTGAAGGAAAACATCGTGAGGAAACCTGCATGCCTGAGAGTTCACAAAAAAAATGTTCTCAAAGGCATGTGAAGTCCACCAACCCGCAGTAGGCCAGCGTGGTGGACGGCGGCCTACATCCCTCTCATTGTGAGAGGAGACCCGACCCTGTAGTGGGTCATTATTTCTTCGTAGCTTCCAATAATTGAAAATGATTTTCGTATTCCAGCCAAAGCTATGAACGTGCAGAGAGTATCTCAGGAACAGTTGCTGAGAGAAAGCGACTTCGTGGTGCTGTGCTGTCCTCTAACAGATGACACCAGGAAAATGATCAACGCTGATACTTTGAAGATGATGAAGAATTCCTCTGTGCTGGTGAACATTGGACGAGGAGGTATTTTCTAAACCTAAATCATATACTGGTAACACAAGTCACAACATACCAACCTAGAACTTTTGTCTGTCGAAAATTGAACACTTCCAGTGAACTAAGACTGAAATATCCCGGCATAGAGTTATCAGTATGAAATAAGGACAGAAAATATTGATTTAAAGAAGTGCTTTTATTAACCACAGTTAAGTTTAGTATTTCCAAATTTACTAGTATATAAGTAATATAGTTACAAATAGAATTCATTTAAAATTAATGCTAATACACTACAATAAATACTCACTAAACAATAAAAATCTATTTTTAACCGACTTCAAAAAAAGGAGGAGGTTCTCAATTCGTCTGTATGTTTTTTATTTTTATTTTTTTTCTCAGGACTCGTAGACCAGGAAGCCTTGTACTCAGCGCTGAAAGAAGGCCACATCTTCGCAGCGGGCTTGGACGTGGTGGACCCGGAACCGCTACCAAAGGACCACCCACTCCTTACTCTATCTAACTGCTGTAAGTATCCTACACATATTTTGATAGAAACCAATCGCTTCAGAGCAATCTCCGGACGCAATCCGTATTAGGTCTTGTGCTAATTGGCTGACCTAACCGACCGAGCAACCAACACGAGAATATTTCAATACCAATAATTTCATTCACGATTTGTTTGAATTTATGATTCGATCAACAATACACACATTTATGTGCAATGATAGTGTATAAAAAAGAGGTAGATATGGTATCTTCTAACGCGCGGCGATTAGAATTTGATCCGCCAATCTACACATTCAAACTATTTCAAACGTATTCTTACGTCTAAAGCTATACATGTGATTGCGACATGTGAATGCGAAAGAAATATACGAAACATAACACTACACGAAAGAGATAGCTAGAGCCCGCGCCACGACTCATATCCTCTTATTATATAAAGGATTTTGGTCCATGAAAGAAGCATAAAGATCTATCTATCTATCCCTATCGCACTACAACTGCGAACATATTCGCTATCCTTTTTTGCGATGGTTTAGAAATTTAGTAAAAATTTTGAAATAATGTAAATTATTGATGTACTTACGTGTGATAAGACACTCCATAGTCCTTTTTTACTTTAGTAACGTAGTTTTTACACTTTCGAAACACACAATTCGGCATTTTGATTATTTTTAGTGTGCAATACCCACGTGCTTCACCAACCGCTGATATTATGCGACTAAGTTGCATTGTGTCAATTGACACAATACAAGCGGTGCATTTTCCGCGCGCTAGTGCGGTATCTACCTCTTTTTAATACACTATAATTGTTTATGTGCATCCTTTTACATCACTAGGCAGAACCGAAACAATACGACTTTATAGAGTTCACAGTACAATTTAAGGTAGTGTTGTTTTAAGAATAAAAGGGGTTCATAATTATAATTCATTTATTTGCATTGAACATGGTGAGTAGGTAATACAGGGTCATATGGGTGAATGCCCTTGTGACCAATTATTTAATTTCATAAAGCGCAATACTTTTTTACAAAGTCATTGGTGCGTGCCACTGGGATTCGAACCCGGACCCCTCGATTAAGAGGTCGAATTCTAAGCCACTAACACCGCTCCACATTCGCACTTCTGTGTAACTGATTTTGATTACTTTAAAATAAGTTGCAGTTAGTACTAGTTCAGTTTGTTTTCGTCTTTTCTCAGTTATAGTACCGCACGTCGGCAGTGCAACGATCGCAACGAGGAACGCAATGGCCACCATCGCAGCCAACAACATCGTCCTCGCGCTAGACGACCAACCGATGCAGTACCCAGTTTGCTGACTGTACCTACAATTGTATAGGCACCATTATCTACCTCGATTGTATTTGCAGTATATTAATTAATCAATAAAATACCTACGTAATCCTGAAGTGTTTCTCTTGTTTTTCTTCGTTTTCTTTACTCATCCATAGATCCATTTGTAGTGCATTTCTGAACGTAGGGTTCCTCTTATCAACGCTATTCAACTCGAACCCTGAATCTTGAATAAATTATAAACCCCCGCTGTCTTCTTCATCTTAATACTAATAAAATATAAATGCGAAAGTCTGTGAGGATGAATGTTTCGTTGCTTAAATTCAAAAGTACCACAAATCAAAACTCTTCTTATTTAAAGGAGAGCGAATCAAAAGGAAAATATACTGTTTTTTCCCCAAGCTTTCTAATTTTATATCAATATTTGTGTATCGTTAATATATGTATACACATAAATATTAATTATAAAATACTTAAGGTAGCTAATATAATAGCTCAGTAAGATAATCATAAACCACGGTTCTTCTACATTGAATAAGGTATGCAGTACCTATGAAAAATAACTGGCAATGTCCTCAATTCTCAAATATCACCATTTAACCATATAAATATGCAAAAAGAGATCGTAGCTTTGACTATCGGTAGTTTATTACTGTTCCTTACAATTTAATCACGAATTTTATGACGTTCTCAACTGGCGTTCAAGATAACGAAAAACCGCGTACCTACAATATAAGTATTCTATTTATAGCGGACAAATTAAGTTCAAATCCCGTTAGCCACCAGGCAACTAGACGACATAACTTGTCGGCCTTGTCAACAGTATCTGAGATATTGCTTGGATATTTCATGAAAAGTAGTATCAATTGAAGTGTTGACTAATCTGATAACATTGTGTACTGTTACGTAAATACTAAACAATGCTTAGTTATACCGTGTTAGTAGCGGCATTATCGTGCGCCTTTTTGAGAGTGAACGACGCATCTTCAACTAAAATGACGAAAAATCTAAAAGTGCTCGTATCTTCAAATGACCTTCCTGAAAGTGCATTAAGTATTTTGGAGGAGAAGTGAGTTGTTTATAATTAACTACTTATATTGCTTTGATTTTGATTCATTTTATGGGATATATTGTTAATTTGTAAGCGGTGTTTGTAGAGGTTAGTATCTACTACCATTGACATTTATTTACGGCATGTTGTAATACAATAGATATGTAGGTTGTAGACACATTGTAAGTAATATTCTGAAGATTGTATGTAATACACAGAAGTGTAAACTGCATAATTATAACATCTGTGTTTGTACGTATACAATGTGTTAGATAAATACATAGGAACGTTACATGATTTAACAAATTCTATTGACTTTGATCCTGTACTCGTAAGTGGCATAAGACGCTGGATTAGCTAGAGAGCTGGCGAGTATATAATTTTACTCGTACTCCGTCATTCAGCTACTATTATACGCTAATAATAAAATTTCAATGTACTCCGTATTGATAGGCATTAAAGTTGAGATCAATACGACAAAATTTTCTTAATGAATTAAGGTCGTTGGTACGTTGCTGCGTTTTTTAGTTAGGTACAGGGCTTTTTTAAATCTGTACTTATCTGTCTTACGTGTCTGCCTCTGGGGTTCATGGTCAATACCATGGGAATGTCCATAAGTTCAATGAGTTGCCATGAGCATCTAGATTTCAAGTAGATCCTATAATCATTCTAGCTTGCAGAATCATTCTGGTTTGCAAGGCCTGGTTTGAAATAAAAAATAATCAGTTAACATAAATGAATAATTTTTATCCTATTAGTTTCACGGTGCTGAAGTCAAGATACTCCAACTTCGGCGAGGAAGGGCTGAAAGAAAACAAGGAAGAACTGATGAAACTCATCCCTGGGTGCTCGGCTCTTGTGTGGATATCGCATCACCCTATCACTAAGGAATTGTTAGACAAGGCTGGTAAGGAACATTTATAGTTTCGCCGAAACACATGTACTTACCATGTGGTAAAATGATTGTTTTTACACGGTTGTTGCTATTATTCCCGATAATGAATATCTTTTCCATCGATTCGTTTAAGCTCTCCGAGTCTGCAGGTGATTTCCGTTCCATAGAATTTTATACAACTCTCATCCATCTGATTCACTTTATTCTAAACTTCAAAAATGAGGTACATTGTTATCAATGTACCTATTCTTTATGTTTAGCGAGCGAAACATGACCGTTATCGGGAACATGCCAGCCACAGCGTCACGGCAACGATAACTAGTTATTTTATCTCTTAATGATACGAAAGCAGAAACGCGTGATGGCCATGTCAAGTGGTCATGGACCTCATATAATCTCAAACACAAATAATGTCCGAGGTAAAATTGCTACTTCTGAAAACTCGCTCCACAGTCCTCTTTCCACGCACGTTTTTGCCGCGAATATGCAAACATGGCAGTCTTCTGTCTGACATGTTTTCGCGGGACTATATAATATGACATGATTTTCTTCAAACAGGGCGTAAAAACATCTCCTTCAAAGCCGGCAAAACGCTGTCGATTGGCGATGCCCATTTCCGTGGCCAACTGTGACCGCTGCTTATCCATCATGGATTTTTGCAATGGATTTTTGGGACATCGCCCTTTGCCCGCTTGATTGCTCTTTTTGTTAGAACAAAAAACGATCGTCGCCACTGCAAGAACCGAAATAAGTAACTTGCTTTAACTTTCGGATGTGTGGAAGTTCGGCCATTCTTGATCTTCATCATTGGTTGCTACTTCGAGCCTACATTCACATCAGATTTTTTTCTGTCTCTTTCTACGAGCGGCGTTGCATGCCTACGTTTAGACTTCTTGGTACGGGAACGCGTTAGCTCGTAGCTCAAATTCAATATCTCATTTCGGCGTGCGTCATATACCTAGGTATGATCTAAACACAAAAAGAAAGAAAGATGTCCTATCGAAAAGCGCAATCCCCCGATCGATCTTCTTCCATAGTTTGTTTTCTGTATGGTTTCTCAGATCTTCATATTCAAAATGGCGTCAGCGCCAATTTTCGCCAAGATACCGCTGATTAGGAGGTCAAAATACGTTGACCTCCTCCTCCTCAATGATATGATTATGACAAATTTATTATTTAAATCATTAATATAACTCCACGTCATGGAACGTCATTCCAGGTCCCCAGCTGAAGATCGTGGCGACAGCATCAGCGGGGTACAACCACTGCAACGTTCCCGAGCTGACGGCGCGTGGCATCAAGTTGTCCAACACTCCCAATGTCCTGAGCCCCGCAGTCGCTGAGATAGCGGTCACCCTCATGCTTGGCGCGGCGAGGCGGTTCACTGAGAACTTGGAACAAGTTCACAAGTAAGTAGGCTTTACACTCATGGTCCAGGACTACGATTCCCAGCCTCATGGATGCCACGGACACACACGACAACCATCCAAACTTCACAATAAACCGCTCCCACTTCGCCTGATAATGCTTTGGGGCGAAACACGTGTGGTGGCGTCATCTATTAGTATCTATGATGGTATATACTTTGACTAGATTCAAAAGATTGACGTGGGTCTACTGTAGACCCACGTGTCTGTGTTACGGTGTAGACCGTCTACACCGTAACACAAACACCCAGAGTTAGACAAACAACTGAATACAGAAGGAACGGATATATAATGCGTTCCTTCTGTACCAAGTATCGTAAAGTTACCTTTCTTACAGAGTGTTGTTAGTCATCCATTTATTATTATTTCTTAAAATTAATAAACAATAAACGAACACAAAAATGGGCTAATCTGATAAAAAAGAAACATCGTGACACTTGATAAGAAACACATCTTGAAATCTAAAATGTAAAATTATTGTGCAATCGTGACGTAATAAATGTTACTCAATAGATACGAGTAAATTTGGCATTATTTTAATGGACTTCTTTCATGATAAAAGTTGCAACAATGGTCTAACATGATCCAGAGATTGTGCGTTAATTTAGATAGGTAGGTACTTACATAGACACAGAAAAGTAATAAACCTTATTTGTATACTCCTAAATCCATGAAACGTCGCCAGTTCTTTCTTTCACTACTGCGACCCTACAGTCACATTATCATCATCATTCATAGAAAACAGAATAGTACCTACCTAATATTCTTTTTTCTATGAATTTATCTATTTTCAGTCTCTGTTCAGATTGGTGTCAGTACAGAAAAACTTTAGCTCGTACCTCAAACTCAATATCTTATTCCGAAACTCATCAAATATGTATGAATTTAAAACTCCAATAAAAAAACAACATCTATTTCACAGTGGCGTATGGGAAATGGGCTTCCAGAAAGTTCTAGGGCAGGATATCCGCGGCAGCACTGTAGGCATCGTCGGCCTGGGGGGCATCGGGCAGGCGGTGGTCAAACGCCTCGCTGGGTTCGAAGTCGGGAGATTCCTGTACAGCGGTCACAGGGAGAAACCAGAAGGTAAACTTTTCACTTATAAAAGAAGCTTTTTTCTAATTCATGAGTATCGATTACTGCCTGCGTCGTATTTTATGAAACAGTATCTAGATTGGTGATATTTAACACGCAGTTCATTTTTGCTTTACAACTGCAAAATATGGAAAAATCTTCCGTTCGAAACCTCAGGAACGTCCTCAGGAACAGAAATATGCCGTATAATGAATGCACTTAGAAAATGCTTCTTCTTTCACCTTAAATGGTGGCAGCGTGGTGCCTTCTGCCACCGTTGAAAAAATGTGGTTTTTGCAGAACCATGTTTGAGGTACTTAGTACTTATAAATAAATAAATAACGCTTCACACTCATAGCCTTCCCTGTGTCGTGGGCACGCACAAGATAAGAACACAGCACCCAGACCAGACCAGAAACAGAAATTCAAATTCATCATTCAAATCTCTGCTCTGCTGGGAATCGAACCCAGGACGCGCTGCGCACCGGTGTCTTAACCACTGCGCCACTCACCTGAGTGTCGTCGTCAAACTCATAACTTCAGATAAGACATCTATCCTATTTGAGATGGGGCAACAACCGATCCATCCAATGTATGGGTTCCAGTGCAGTGACGCCGGAACATACAGCAACCTGCATTCTGATTTACTACTCATTTACAATACTAAAAAATAATGTAATCAGTCTATTGTACGACCCGAGTGGCGCAGTGGTTAAGATACCGGTGCGCTATGCGGAGGGTCCTGGGTTCGATTCCCAGCAGAGCAGAGGTTCGAATGATGAATTTGAATTTCTGTTTCTGTTCTGGGTGTGTTGTGTTGTCGTCTTGTGTGTGTCCATGGCACCCACGACACAGGGAATCCCAGTGTGGGGCTATGAGTGTGAAGCGTTATTTATTTATTTATTTAGTTATTATTTATTGTTACAGCGAAGGCTCTAAACGCCCAGTTTGTGTCTCAGGACGAGCTGCTTTCCCAAAGTGACTTCGTCCTCCTCGCCGTGCCGCTCACGGACGAGACCAAACACATGATAAACGACACCACACTTGCCAAGATGAAGAAGAATGCAATCTTGGTCAATGTTGGACGAGGAGGTACGAGTGTGATACCATCATAGTAAAGTACCTAATTCAATGTTTGCTAAAACTAACGTGCTATGGGTAGGTTAAATTTGTTAATTGTCTGTTACCCATTAGTGACCCACTACAGAGTTGGATCTCCTCTCACAACAAGGAAGATAAATAAATAAATAAATCTCTGCTCTGCTGAGAATCGAACACAGGACTGTCCGCGCAGCGCACCGATGTGTTAACCACTGCGCCACTAAGGTCGTCAGAAGTGGCCTTAGTCCACCATGCTGGCCTAATGGCGATAGGTGGACTTAAGATGCCTTTGAGAACTGAGGAAGGTTTGATTTTTAGAGAAAATGTATGGTATTCCCGTGAACATTAAATATTAAAAATGCATAAAAAGAAAATGAGCTAAAAAATTAACTAACTTTGAATCTTTTTCATTACAGATCTTATAGAACAAGAGGCTTTATACAAAGCGCTGAAGAACGGGACAATCTACAGCGCAGGACTTGATGTCACCACCCCAGAACCATTGCCCAAGGACCACAAACTACTGACACTGCCAAATATTTGTAAGTATTCACCTGTTTTAGACTTTCAAATATCACGGAATTGCCTATTTGAATTGGCTATTAGACTTTCAAGGACTCAAACATTGGACACTGTTGAACCCTCCAGTTTGGTTTGTCTCACGAGTTGAGTTTGAGGCAAGTATTTTAGTCCTGAGTAGCAACACACCCACATTCAACCTCAGATAAGAATTCTAATTGAATTTTGCTGAGGGAATAAGTCACAGCAATAATCTAAAACATCACAATAATAACATTAATTAAATACATTAAAAACACTTATTATTAAATACATATTAATAATTAATTTCCAGTCATCCTGCCCCACATCGGTAGTGCCACAGTAAGAACACGCAGCGACATGGCAGTCCTAGCCGCAAACAATGTTGTCAACGCGCTAAATGGGAAACCCCTGATTACACCAGTGTTGCCATAACTGGCTTTTTTTCTACTGAATGTTAGTGAAATATCAAAACAAAGAAATTAAAAAAATTATGTACCTACTCAAAATAAATTTCACATGCAAGATTGTCTCTGAATTTAAATCGAATTTATATTGTAAATTGTATTTAACTCTCTAAAGTTAATAATAAATGTATTAAATAAATTTCATAAACATATTTGGCTTTTATTTAAATTGACTTTGAACAAGAAATTTGAAATTGAATTTAACAAAAATACCTATGTAGTTAATAATAAAATTTATTAAATATAAACAAAGCTATAATAATTTACAAATTGTTTTATAAACTTTCATATATAGGAGTAAAGAAACATTATTTCTCTTACATAACACCATGTAATATAAACATGTTTTATAGCTTCACCTGACAATAAGATTCATTTTATTTATGTAATAGAAGTGAATGATGAATTTAATACAAATGAAATCTCTTGGCTTGCTGATAAATTTTATGTCAACAGTACCTATGACACAATTCTACGCAGAATATGAGAATAGTTTTAATGAGGATATTCAAAACCAGATATAACCACATTTGTTAACCAACCAGACTATTTGTTGTCCAAACCATAATTATAAAAAGGAGGAAGTAAATAGTGGCAACATGTTGAGGAAAATGATAGGAGGACATAATAATTATGCAATCAGTTAAACAAAATGTGCACTGCCCACAAAACCATTCGATCTGTTTCCTCACTATATTTTCCTTCACTATAACAGCAGGTAATATTTAATTTTATAAAGTGCACATAACTTTTTTACAAACTCATTGGTGCATGCCACTGGGATTCAAACCTGGACCCCTCAATTAAGAGGTTGAATTCTTAGCCACTGGGTTATCACCAATGTATTGCTTATCTACCCAAAAGCTATTATATACTTCAAACTATGATTGGTTGTCACATCGAAAATCAATTGAATCCATGATTGCCGAGATTGTAAACTTTAGTGTTTTGGCTTACCCTACCATCCATTCAATGTTGTTATATCTGGTTTTCATTTGACCTAGTTAGGAAATTCTTATACATACATTATAGTTCTTCCATTTACATAAATCATTCATCATAAACTCATGGTGCATCTGCGACTATGGCAGCTAAGTCTTTTAAGAATGGCTCAATCTGGCTTTCCAGAGACAATATGTGGCCAGTATTGCAATTGTCACTTCCGATAAATGTAATCACTAGAGGCAGCTTGTTCATCTGTATCACCTGGAATTAGAATTAAATTATATTGTCATTTTTATTCATTGAATGGAAAAAATTACTAATGGTTAAAGAGCCAGCCTCAAACAGATAACCCTTATATTAACAAACCTTAAACTTTTTCCATTAAGTCTGTTATACCCACTGAACAAGGAATGGGGGCTAGTTAAACCTGTTTGTGGTGGATTCGCCGTTACTCAGAAGTAAATGTGGTGGACATATTCCATAAATAGTGAATCAAAGTATAATTCACATAATAATAAGTTCGTTTTGCACATGAGCTGCAACTCCAGCGCATATTATTATGTGATCTGAGTATTTGAACTGGCTCACAACTTAGGTTATAAAAAATAAACAAAAAAAATGTGTGACAATACAGCTTGTTTCCATATTTGATGTGAGCCTGTGATACGGTAACCAGACGGTTGATATACATACAACATACATGTTTTTAAAAAGATAAATTACAGGACACAGAACAAACACTTGTGATCATCACACAAATGTTTGTCCTGGGTATCAAATCAAACTGACTACATCAGGCATAGCAGATAGCAACCAATAGGCAATACCAATAGGTTACTTTTGTGTAGTCAAATATATAAAGATCTGACACACAGTATGTTTTACTTTATTTACCTGATAGCTTGAATACATTGATATAATGGTTTTGTTCCTGCCCAGTCCAAGTTTGCTTGCTTGATCGGTCGCCATACCAAATGTGGATATAAAATTAGGGCGAAGGGCCAGTTGCGGAGCCCTTTCAGTAACAGACCTCACCACGGGAACGCCATCTCGGTCCGTAATAAGTATACAGTGCAAACCATTTACTCTAAAGAAAATAAACAAATGAAAAGTCTGTTTTCGGAGTATGTATTTAAAACTAAATGAAAAAATACATAGTCAAGTACTTCTCTAGAAGATGGTTTAAATATTTTCGTAAGTCGTCGACCATTTTCTAACGTTTAAAAGTTAGATATTTTTCTTTTAAATCTTTTCCACTTTTAGAAAAACAACAATGATGAAAATAAAATGTCACCACCACCAGTCCACCCATCCATAGGGACCGTGCACAAACGACAAAACGCCACCTAGCGGATTAAAAAGGAACAAACTGTCATAAAGTGCAATATTGTCCCTTTGTTTTTCATATGTTTTCATAATGTCGCTTAACGAGGAATAACTCAGTATTTCACTATAAATTACGGATTAAATTACGTAAAATGTATAAAATGCGATTTTAGTGATATCAAGAATAGTGTGTGTCGAGCGAACGTTGATATTTTTCAAATTCTAAAAGTATTTGGTCAAAGTGTTTTTCAATAGAAAATTTGTTGGTGTATTAAAAGGGTGTAGAGGATTTTCAGATAACATTGTTTAACCCTAGACAACTAACCTTCCTCTATACCCCTTTAAAGCTAACCATTCGTCGTATCGACGAGCAATATTTAAAGTATATAAATTTATCGATCGATACATATATCTGTATATTTTAATGTATAATTACGTTAAACAGTTATTATTCTATGAAATAAAACAGTATCTCTCATAATTTTAACAAAAATATTTATTTTAATCCTTATAATCTAATATACACTAGTTTTTTGCGATCAAATTAAACACTTACTTGAAAAAAAATATTAAAAATAAGCAAAAAAAAGTAGCCATTTTTCCTTGGCAAACATAAATTATTACAGTCTCATTTTTTTAGAAAAATTATAAAACCTAAAATTTTTAAGCGAATTTTTGGCAAAAAATCAACTTTGTGTTCACCACAAATTGCAGTGTTGCATTTTGAGCAATATGTCTTAGTCATGCGCCTTTTTGTATAGGAACACAATATGCCACATATTTTTTAAGAAGGAGAAGAACGATTTTGTTATTCTGGAGAACTTTCTTCGTTATCAGAAGGCTCATTTTGAGTATCGCTTTCTACGTCATCCACCTCCACATTATCTTCAGTTTCGCTTTCACCATCCTCTCTAGTATCAATCCCTGTTGACTCCTCCGAAGTTTCGATATATTCCTCTTCTAATAACAACCTCTCAATAACTTTATCGGCCAGGAATCGTTGAGAAGCCATGGTAAAAGCTGAAAAAAGTAAAGACTTTAGTTACAATAAATATACACAGATCCTAACCATTCGTCGAAAGGACGACTATTTTCGTAATATAATATGTAAAAGTCATGTACTTACCCGCGGAACGCTGTCGCCATCTGCGAGCACTCGGCAAGCACTAAGTTGACCAGCGACGGCGAAGTGATCAGCGCGCGCGAACAAAAGAGAAAAAGATATTTCTGTTTCGTGTTCGTCGATTCGACGAAGGTTAGGTGTCTAGGGTTAAATAAAGTGAGCAACGCATAAAGCAGTATCTATTTTAAGATGAATGCCAGGTATTTTGATATTGTGTGATAAATAAAAATGTTTAAATAGAACAAATTTCTCCTTTTCATTGAAAATAAAAATAACTTGAATTTTAAATTAATCTCAAAACAAATTATATATTAGTTTCATTTAAAAAACCTTGATAGTTCTTTTTTACCGTTTGAATTCATGTCACGTGTATTTTTAACTGCATTTATCCAACTTTTCGTATAGTTTTTAGCCAGAGCATGTCGGTACTATCAGTGGAAAATTACGAGAATTTACACTAATATACTTATATATTTTATTCTTGGAAGTATTGGAGCATCCATCAATACAAGAATACACTTTTAATTAGCCTTTTAATATACAAAATTATTTGTGATACACTTTTCAAAAAGTTAACATACGGTAGTAATCCTACCCATGCAGTTCCGATAAATGACACTAGATGGCATAGGTGTCGCCGTGCACGGTCCCTATACCATCCACTTCACTTGACATTTGATGTCAAATTGTCAACATGACAACAAGCGCTATAGATAATTAAAATATATAAAAAATTAGATGTTGTTTGTGTAATTTTAATTTCAAAGCGCTAAAAACAATATTTCCATAAAAATATAAGCAAGCAAATTGCCAAAGTACTACAAATTACAATTAAATAATGAAAAGCTCCTGTTATTGGAAAGTATTGGTACCGCATCTTTGAAAAGTGAAAAAAAAAAGCGATCTATATTCTGTAGTAGGCACAAAGTCACAGACCGACAAGACAAGCAAGACAGGCAGCAAGCAAATGGCAAAATGGAAGAATCGGATTGACAAGTTTGCGACTTTCGTAATTTTATTTTTGGGTTCGTAATGTAAATGTTAGTGTCTTTGTGCTTATTAATTGATCGTGGTAATAATAGAGCAATAATATAACAAGTAAAGTGTCCGATTAAATTAACAAAATATATCCCAAGTGAATGTTGCATTGCAACAGATCGAAAAATAGCTTTGGTATGATGATAACAAAAGATATAAAAATTCAGCCTTGTCTCGTTATATGCTCTTTTTCGTCACATATGTACAGTCGGGATTAACAAGTCATGAACGTTCACGAGCGCATGAGCCGGGGGATGTATACGTAACTGTGTGAGAAAGTGATTTTAAGGATTGTGACGTCACTAGAGAGAAAAGACAATAAAATTGCGGTGCGAATAGAAGATGTTTGGTAATAGTTGAGGGTGAGTGGGAGTGTGGACCGAGCGGCGGAGCGGGGGGCACAGTTCGCGGCGCAGGGTGGGCCTCCGCGAGGATGGGCGGCGATGTCTGCCCCCTCCGAGAGCACCGCGAACCCCTCCCCGTGTGCATGCACTAACATATCCCTTATGCAATTGTTCCACGAACTGAAACAGAAGTTTCCCGGTGTCGCCGATCATGTTGTGTCTAATACGATCGAGCTCTACTGTCACGACAAGCAAGCTTGCGAGAAACATTTGCATAGCGAAGTCAAGGCCTCCCTAACGCACGCCTACCATGCGTCCTCCTCGGCGGCAGCCCGTCAGCTGCACGAGCTCAAGCTCAACCCGCCGGTCAAGTGCCGCAACCAGCCCATAGTGAAGCACGAGGTGGTCAAATCCTCTGCTGTTAAGGCTGTCACTTGCCAAGGCCCCCAGACGGCCGTAGTGAGCTCCATTGGCTCCATTGATGACAACGAAAAGCCTCAAGTTAACACTGATGCCAATCAAAATGTTGTTGACCCTAAAAATGATAAAGAGGCACCCGACCCAACATCTCCAGTTGCCGTTATAAATATTGATAATTGTTATGCAAAATATAATGCGGAATCACCTAGCGATTTGGAGTTGACCAATGAGAATAGGAAGGAAGATCAACCTACACCAAAAGAGACCATTACAGAGGATTCTACGCCAACTGTAAATGATCCTAAAGCTCAACCTGAGAACACAAATTACAAAATTATTAAGAGCAACAAGGTGAAAAGTAACTTGAATGAAAAATTAGAATCTGTCAAAGAAAAGAAAACCATCAAGAAGGAGACTCCACAGCCTAAGCCAGCTCCCGCTGAGAAGCCCGAGAGGCCCAAGACTCTGAACTTTATAAAGCCAAATCCAGATATTGCATTTAAAGAGACTCTCAAGGAGCCACTTGTGGACGATAGCCGGACTGTGTCCCCGGCCCCCGCAGCAAACAAACCAGAGCCTCAATGTAAGGACCCCAAATCGGGAGCATTCAGACCAGGCTATCCCTTAAACTTGTCTGTGAACGTCAATTGTCATATGGACGTTAGTCGTGGGTACGATCATTGGTTAGAAGACTACGATAGTCCAAGGACGATTACTTCAGTGAATTTAACAGTTTGTACTCCAACATCCAATATGGCGAGTCCGGTCAGAGAGACCCGTGATGATGATCCAGGGTTCGAGGGTCACGTGACTGTGACCGTCAGCCCGAGCACGACGCGACCGACGCGGCGTAGAGCGCCGCCACCACCGCCCCAACACCCACAGTCGCGGATAGAGTCTCCGAGGCCAACTAGAACAGCTCCAGAACCGCCAGGATACGGTCAGTATCAACGTTTAATATTTTTTATTAATAGAATTAACAAAGAAGAGTGCAGGCCCTAATCAAACTGGACCAAAATATGGTCTAAGGTTTGGTAACTAAATCAACTGATACTAAGAAGTATAAACTCATTCTCATTGTGTTTTTAAGCATTAAGGTATTAAAGAAGTACCTATAACAATTATTAAAAACTAAGTAGTACTTGTTTAGTCCAATCTGAAATACACCTACTGTTAGAACATAATTATGAGCAAAACCTTTGCTTGTCCTAGCTAGATGGGATTTTACCCGAAAAATACCCGAATTTGGGAAAATACCTTGGAAAATACCCAGGAAAATACCAAATTGGGGATTTTAAATTAGCTTCCTGAAATATTTTGGCAGTTATAGATTCAGAAAACTTCTGTGTTGAAACGTTTTTAATAATTGACGCATCAACGTGTACTGCGACAGTACAGTATAGAGGTGAGTGATAAATAACTTCACAGTGAAAATAACGTTGTTATCTGCCATCTAAAAGTATCACTGTGATCTGCCACGAAATATCTACGTTCCAATGTAACGTAGGCTGTTCCTTCGTTACAATCGCGCTGTGCGTAGCCCGCGTGACCGCCGCGATCGGCCGATCGGGATTATTCGGGATTACTCGTCATGTTCCGTCCCACTCGGTGGTTATGGTGCAAGAACTGAGTTGCAATTGCGAGACTTGGGTTTTTTTACAAGTTATGTTTTTGATGGCATCTATTTTGTATTGATTGATGAGTTTTAATGAACGGATGAATAAGTATCATAATTCAATGTGACAGTCCTAAGCCTGTAAAAGTGTGAAGGTTATGTTGAATTAACTGTATTTTTACTAGGTTTCTAACAAATCACATAATATTTAAAAGGAATGAAAACCTTAATAGTTAATTACTCAGATAATAACCCCATTGATAACAGTGACTAAGAAAAAACATATTATAGTGTACTAGTGATCCTGATGTTAGTGATCGATGTGACCTAATACGGACGAAGCCGTATACCGATTACCGCGATATAAGTGATCGACGTGACAAAGTCACGAGTATTTTTGACATTGATATTTTCGGAACTGGAACGACAGTCACGGTGATTTAAAAATAACGACTTTCTCCATGTCTAGTACAGTACAGAGCGTACCGAGTCTGAAGCTACCGATAGGCCCGATAGCACCTTTGGCGGGCGCCGACACTTCTTTTCACGGTTTCCAGTTCCAGCGTCGCCTTGTCAAAGCACGCAAACTATTTCAATAATAAAGAAATAAAGGCTAGTTGCCGCCAAAGTCCGCCAAACACACTGCCGCCTTTGCCGGCACGCGCCTTTACTAAAAGCAAGCCCCCCGTAAATCTCCATTGTCGTATTCGGTCAGACGTTGTTTACGTTTCGTACAGTGTGCACTGCTTTTAGTTTTTCTCTATATTGAGGACCGACGACGACAAAACGAAATCGTTTTGTAGACTTCCGATTGCCTAGTGATTAAATATAATTGATTTTTATTGGATTGACAACTACTACTTTTCATCCGAACTTCGATACCTACGATACATTGCGCTATCAATAAAGGATTGAGAGGTAAGTTTAAACTTAAATGTTTATTATATGAAACGAAGATGATTTATTCCTTTTTTGAATGTATTTTACACATATGTATATTCATTTTTTTACATTAGTTAAAAGTAGGTAGGTATGACGTGTAGATATTTATTCTATGACGTGCGTATTTCCACACAATTCTTGATTTTGTTTTCTTTTAGATCACATCATGCCCAGACAGAAGAAGAATGATGTATGGGAAAACTATTTGCATTCAGCAACCAGTAAAACCGTTAAGTGTAAACACTGTGGTAAAGTCTATAAATTTGGTAATGTCAACAAGATGACTAGCCATCTGTTAAAATGTTTCAAATGTCCAACAGTCATCAAGAATAAACTGAATAAAACATCTGACACTGATGCAAGTGCGACAAGTGCTACCAATATTCCTCTGCAAGACATTTCAATGGAGGAATCGTTGCAAGATAACATTTTAACAGAAAACAGTTTGAATTCATTTGCAACACAGATATCTGCAGAAAAGAAACTTTATCTAGATCAGCTTTTGTCGAAGGCAATATTTGTTACTGGTTCACCGTTTTCGATCGTTGGTCATCCTCTGTGGATAACATTTTTTAATGAGATGCAACCATCTTATAAATTACCAACTAGAAAAGCAATCTCAACTACTCATTTGGAGGTTATTTACTATGAGATGGTAAAAGAAATTACAGAGGAACTGAAATCTACAAATGATTTGCATTTACAGTGTGACGGTTGGAGCAATAAGTGCAATGAAGGTATCATTAATTTTATTATTGCAAAACCTGAACCGGTCTTTGTTAAAAGCCTAAATACTCTTACTAACTGCCACACAAGCCAAAATCTTTCTCAAGAGATAATTAAAATTATGAAGATGTATGGAGGCGATAAATTTGTAACCCTTATTGGAGATAACACTAATAACATTCAAAAGGCATTCCAAATGGTAAAAAATACGTACACACACGTGTTGCCTCTTAGATGTGTAGCACATACATTAAATTTATTGTGCGAAGACTGTTTAAAACCAGAACCTGTCAAAGCATTTATATTGATTGCCATAGAGACCATAAAAGCAATTAAACGGACTCAAGCAATGAGTGCTTTGTTAGCCCAAATCACAAAAAATAAGGGTTCAGGAGAAACATTGAAGTTGCCAGTAAAAACCCGCTGGGGCAGTTACTGCACCGCATTAAAAAGCCTGAAGAATTCAAAAGTTGCATTACAGACCTTAGCAGTGCATGAAGATGCTACCATTTCTGAAGAAATCAAATCAAATATATTGGACCTCAATTTTTGGTCAATGACCGAACATTGTATCAAGTTATTAGAACCAATAACTGAGAAAATTTTTAAACTGGAAGGTAATGGATTACATATAAATGAAGTATATGTGGCTTTCAAAGAAATTAAATCCAGGCTCAATTTTGTGTTCCCAGAAATATACATTTTAGATGAACAACATAAACAAGACATAATAAATAATGTTATCAAACACACAGATAATTGTATGAGGCCAATTCATTATGCTGCATATATGTTGGATCCAAAATGCCAAGGTATGGAACTGGATGAAGAACATGAAGTGGATGCCATGGAATATATTCATGATGTGAGCCGATCACTGAATATCGACGTTGCTCTAGATTTAGCTAATTATAGAGCTAAAGAGGGTTTATGGGGTAACCTGTTTATTTGGAAAAATGTCGCAGAAATCGACCCAGTGGTTTGGTGGAAAGGACTTTGTGGATCAAAATTACTAAGTAGAGTTGCTGTAAGAATTTTGACTGCTCCTTGCACTTCGGCTGCCACTGAAAGATCATTCAGCACACATGCACACATACATAGCCATAAAAGAAATAGATTGACGACGGACATGGCAGCAAAACTAGCATATATATCTTATAATTGGAATCTTCTACATAAAGATGAAGACAATGATGAAGATTACGAACTCTTATCTTCTCCTAAACAATCATTGAGTCCAACAACAACTAGTCCAATTCATGAAGAACAACCTTCTAAATCAAGTGGAAACCAAAAGGAAATTGAATTCTGTGACGTGCCAGATTATGATAATGAAAGTGATGACAGTGATTAAAATGTTACATTAAATATTGAAAAACGTAAATGTCTATTGTTTAATGAATAATAATATGTATGTAAACTATATCTGCTTTGTTTTATTTCCTCTCTTTTGTCTCATTTTTTACACATTTTTTAAATCAAAACCTCTGTTTATTCATTCCTCGTAAAATAATAAAGGCATAATTGAATGTGTATTTAAACATAAATTAAAGAGTTTTTATTGCATTTGTTCATAAGAATGAAAAAAATTTAAAAAGGTGTGGCATTTACTAAACGAAAACGAAAATACCCGTCATTTGGGTTTTCCCCACATAAATACCGGGTTTTTACCCATTTAGTAAAATACCTGGGCGAAGGAAAAATCCTTTTGGGTATTTTCCCTTCGCCCATCTCTACTTGTAAACATTTGATAAGTAAAATGTTTGTTTTCCTATAAGAGGAGTCCAAAACCTGTCTTGAATATTCACTAGGTTATTAAGACAAATATTTCATAAAGAATTGAGGGAAAAACCTATAGTAATGAAAACAACTGATTAAAATTCTGCTTGTTTGTTGTTAAATACCTATTATGCTAATAAGAAACATATATAAAGCTAGTTAAGGTATGAAATCATAATTATTGTCATTTTGCACTTTTGCACATTCAATGGTTGAACATTTTATTTTCCTTGAGGAAATTTTTGCAAATAAACATTTTGCAAACAAACAAAAACTTCCTTAGCTTATATATAAAATTCTCGTATCACAATGTTAGTTACCATACTCCTCCGAAACGGCTTGACCGATTTTTATCAAATTTTTATATGCATAATTAGTAGGTCTGAATCCCTAAGGGTTGTCCTAACATTTATGTTTTATTTTTTGGACAATTTTTTTATTTTTATTTTTTAATAATGTGGCATTAAAAATACATACAACACTAAATTTTTACCCTTCCATCACCAACCCCTATTTTTTAAATGTAAAATAATTTTTCATCCCCCTTGATGACATGTAACATGTAGCAATTTATCATGACCTTTCAGACTGCTTGCTAATAGGGAATCAGAAAGAGCACTAACTTTATCAACACAATTATGTATTGTAACTTTTCAGACCGCTCGCTAATAGAGCGTCAGAAGGAGCGCTTGTCACGTCTCGCCACCGCCCTGGCGCAGGAGAAGGGCCGCTTGGCGCAGCTGACCAAGGAGACTCAGATACTGGCCGCCCCGCCGCCCACGCCGCTGGCCGCACAGAGACTAAAGATTGACGTGGAGCGGTTGAGAGATGAATGCGATACGCTCGCAAAGAGACTCGAAATGGCTGGAAATGGTAAGGCTTTTTTGTATTTAAATCTGTTACTTAATAAATAAATAATATCACATGTTATAAAGCTCTTCAAGGAAGACAATTAGGATTGTGCTTCACTTACAGGCTTGGTTATTTGATCTTTCAAAAAAGTGTTAGTGGGACTTATTTACTTGACATGCTGCTTCTAAACTTACTTTTCACCTGAAGTACTATAAAAAAGCGCTTGCTATAATCATAATTATTATAATCAAAGCACATCTAGTATTACACACAAGTAAACATGTCATTGTATTAACTTTGTTTTTTATTATTGCGATCCAAGGTGAGATCAATGTTATGTTTCCTTTTGTGGATGAAATATTTCAACCAGATTACATTTAATTTATAATGTTATAAGTCCCTTCACTCGCCTATGTAGTATGTTACATAAGATATTCTTTTTCTCTTTACTTGCTAAAGGATTTTATCACATTGCGTAGAATTAACAAATAATATAAAATTACATATCGTTAATTTACTAATACATTAATTTATTTTTAGATAATATCATTTCATTTTCACAATGTTCTGAAACAAAGGAAATGAGTCATAACTAGATGAGAAACCCTGTATAAAGCACAAATAAACCATTTGACAACTGCCAGTTATCAGTGTGATCATGTAATACTTAACTGATATTCTTCAGAGAACAATTTTGTATAAAACTTGTTACCTTTTGAAAGCAAACCATTACATCAACAAGTGCTTTTACAGTGAACAAAAATGTAGCCTTGCAACCTTCGACACTTTAAGAAATTCTTATTCCTATTCTTATTGACAAGTGACAACTCAAGCAAAAATCATAAATCCCTCTAAAACATTCCAGAGAGAGACGAGTCGAACAACTTCTACAGCAACATCTACACCGGGCAGCGGCCGCCGTCGTCCTGGCAGTGTCACATGTGCACGTTCAGGAACCACCCGCTGCTGGACAAGTGCGAGGAGTGCGACATGCCCCGGATATTCGTAGGTACGTCCCCCGCGACCACGCACGACTCGGGCTTCGGCTCCTTTAGGGACAGGAACCGACGAGGCCTCAGAAATGACAACACAGACGTCGGCGTTGTACCGAACGTGGTCGGTGACTGCCGCGCTGTTAACGTCTAAAGTTACATCAATCAGGGGTCGAGACTTACAGACTAGCGTAACCAGTCTTCCTTCAAAAGAGAGGATTTGAGACAGTTGAGTTAAAGTAATCGGTACTGTGTAGTGGTGGAGTTTTAAAGTGGCTTAATTTTACCAAGGCCTTAAAACTTTGGGCCAAATGCCATATATTATACTTTAATAAACATGAAGTGACTTATTGTGTAAAATTGTGCAGAGTGCGTTAGCGTTGAGAAACTTTAACAATTGGATGTTCCAATTATCTTTTGAGGCTTTTCGTTGGACTTGAATTTTAGTGTTGTGCTTTCAAAGACTTAACCCTGGCATGTTACTGTCGGCATGCGTTTATTAACGTTTTAATATTTTTAAAGAATATTCCAACTTTAATGTAATTTTATGAAGTGTTGTGTTGGAGTTTTCTTCCTTTGTAATTTTTGTACATGTTCCTGTTTGAAAAAAGGATCGTTTGTATTTCGAACTTGATCCGTGCATGTGTGTTCGTTTTTATATCGTACAATAGGTTATAATTAACCACTTATTCTTTGATGAATACAGGAGCTAGGTATCTTAGAGTGTCCTATGATTTTAAGTATTAAAATGCAGAATATGCTTGAACATACAATATGTCAAAAAAAATAATTAAAGATTTAAGACTAATTATTTTGATCAGAACTAAAAACTACAGTAGGTAGGTACTTGATATTAAAATCGGACGCTCTATGCTATGAATATTCCTATGTTACCTACAAAGTACTGGTATATTTTGGATAATGGTTCAGGAGGTTACTGATTTAAAAATTATGTAAATTATTCTTTAATTAGGTTACAATTTATGACGTTAGTTAAGTCAAATGATAGTGAAGTTAATTATACGTCATTCAATTAAATTCTAATTCGCAACATTACGTTAATTTTTATTGTTGAAATTATTATTTTTAGGCACTTTGTAAAGTAAAATAATTTATTGTTATTATTGTGTAAATTCTAGCTGAGTTTAGTTTAATGCATCACTTGTTGACTGGTCATACTATGAGACATCACAAGATCTCTTAAAAGACTATACAAAACGCGCCTTGCCAAAAATGATTCCATTGAAATATATTTTACCACTTTGGAAGTGCTAGCCCGCAAAATTTGTTGCTCAAAATATTGATTGCTCATTTTAATCTTATTATATTGAATTGAATTTACACGAGTATATGTGCAACTACCTGGCAACAAGTCCTGGGTTGTTAATTATTAAAATTATTAATTAAATTATTTAACATGTATAAAAGCATTAAAAGAATATCAGCAATCGTAATACAAGTATAGTCAATATTTATATCCAAAGAGGATAGGAATTTGTCTACTAAAATATATCAATTGTAATATCATAATAACGAGTGATATTTTTAATAATTAGATAAAAAATTATTTCTTTTATAAATTACTTAACTTAATGGAGAAGAGGTACCCGAAATTGTTTAAGGATATCGAATTTAACTGTGATAGGAAAAGCGTCCTTAATTAAAGAATTCTTTTAAGATTTATTTAGCTGTATATTTGTGATTCCATCCCTTTATTTATAGAATCAACTATTAAATACAGGAACAGTTAAATAAGGGTACTTAATACATATTTAGATATGTATCATATCATTAGATAAGTTATTTAAGACAGCTCACATTCAATTGTTATAAGAATTTAATATTTGCAATAATAAGATGAGATTAGGAAACTAGTACTTACTATAATTATACCATATAATATTTTTACATTTCAACTTTTTGCACAAATTTATTAAGCAGGTGCATTCACGAAGTAGGTCTTTAAGAAATCAGTAATTAAAATGTGATCATGAGTTTTTATGTATACTTTTAAATGGAAATAAAGCGTTAATTAAAAAAATAAAACATAGTCGTTTTTCTGTCATATTCATTTTTCCCTTACGTTAGGATATTAAATTTAATAGTTTTAGGATATTAAATTTAATAGTTTTTAATATTAGAACTGACATATTATATTATAATCATTTTTAATTTGTCAGCAATTGTTTTTTTTTTTAATTTAAGAAAATTACAATAAATATCATTGTTTACTTTAAAAAAAAAGTAGATGCCTAGTTAATGTATAGTGATACTTTTTTGATAGCCTTATGTAAATATTTTAATAGACTTAAATATTCCTGCTGTTTTACGGTGAGTACTTTCAAACTACTAATGTACCCTTGTGTTGTCGTTGAATGCTGTTTTATATGGACTTACCTAATATTATTAAATTTTTTTCTATTGCACTAAAACCTTTAATAATTCGGCCAGTGAGCTGCTTACACCGTCATTCAACCGTTGTGATGAGAGCTTTATGTATTATGGTTGGAAAGATTCTATAGCCGAAGCGACCAATAAAAAGCAATAACCCTGATCGTCATGGGTCACATCCAGTTCCAACATACCTACATACTTTGTTTCTGTTTGAGGTTGGCGGATGTATGTGGCCTATGGGGACCAATAGACATCAAGCTGCAAGCTCTCTTGCTACTTATGTTTTATAAAAACCTTTGTACCTATTAATATGTTTCGTTATTTTACACAGTTCGATCACCAGATGGAATAACGGTCCGCCTAATGCCAGGTCGTCGGAGTAAGTATATAAACATTAGTTAAACAAAAGTTATATTATTAATTGGCATCCAATTGGCATGTTTCAATTCTAAATTTTTCATTTGCAGAAATTGTGCGGTCGTGGGTTTTATGAGATGGGATTGGTGTTTCGGTGAAAGATTTAAGGTATTTTTAAGTAGATAAATCTATCTTAAGTGCAGTAGTGTGATACTACAATGACGTATCTGTGATATTCGCATTTGGTAGTTAGTTTTGTTTTAAAAGTTTGTATGAATTTAGTTGAAGTTAATTTTTTATTTAACACATTCCAAAAATAGGGGTTAGGGTATAGATTCTCTTGTTTGCAATTATTTTTGATTTTAGTTTTATTATGATATTATTGTGATGATAATCAAATTGATGCTGATAAATAAGATTATTCCAGATGATAGAATCGATACTGGCAGCCCCATTAGTATATTATCTGTAACGTTATTTCGTCTTTCCTATTCTCTGTGAGTGCTGTTGTACCAAGTGCGAATAACGGACTGTTATTTTCATTTCAACACTGCTGCACTTAAGGTGGATAGGGAAGAATATGCTAGAAGTATACTCTACGAAATCATTGTAAACTGTAAATTTAATATTAAGAACCCATACTTATCACATAATTATTATGCATAATTCAATTATTAAATTCAGTACCTATAGAAGAAAAACCTACATATTGCTTCGCAAAATTTTTACAAAATTTAAAAACACCCATTATTATTTGGCTATTAACAAGTATGCATGACTACACACAGTGTATATTAAATAATAATATTGTATGTGTAAATTTTAATTCAAAAAATAGGGAGAGTGGTTACCTGCTTTAAGTCAAATAATTTAACTGGAAACACAATCCCCCTAATTATCTGGAGTTAAACACTTCAATAAAAAAAATAACTGTAAAAGTCACCCTTTTTGTTTTACGAAAAATTTATCTTACAAGTACACTGTTAGTTGCTGTATAAAATGTATTATTGAAATAAAATAAAGAATGAAAAACTAATTGGACCTACGGGTGCCTAGCAACATTTAAACACAAACCAATTGCAAAACAAATTTCGTATAAATCAATTATGAAAAACGGTTTCTACTTTTAACATTACTTTTAAATGAAGAAGTTCTGTATTTTTATCACTAATATACGAATGTATGAAGTTCAATACCTACCCAAGTAATTTTAATGAGTAAGATAACCTTCTTTTTTTTTTAAATCTGTAATTAGTAAATAAAGTTTCTGGAAAAACACAAAAAAAACATAGTGGTAGACGAGACCTACAATTTATCATAACTTACCGTAAGAGGTTCTTATCGCCTGAATCTATTAGCCTTGTTTAGACTTCTGCCATACTCAGTCTTGGCTTGCGTCCCTGGGTCTCCTAAATAAAAAAAAATACTTTATATTCTGTTTTGTGTTTGATTTCTCCAAAAGAATCTGGCCTTACCTTTTGGATTTACCTTATAAAAAGGTCTAATGAACGGTTTATTTTGTCGTAACATAAGTCAAGTCAAGAGATCCCTAATTTACTCGAATTACCTACTTGAAAAGAAAGTTCGTCACAGATTTTGACATTAAATTATAATTAAAATCAGTCTGCTCCTTACCTTACATACATATACTTTTTTGATTGTGAAACAGAAACCATGAAAACCGATCAGCCATCTCTTATTTTGTTGCATAAGCATCAATTATCATCATACCTAATTAATTAGAAGTGTGTTTTGGGTGACATAAACAGTGATTAAAGAATCAGTTTATCAATATTGTAAGTGTTAGTGTGTAATGTGCTTAAAACCAAAAAAATCATAAAATAGTGCTTCTGTGTTTAATGGACATTGAATATTGGATAAACATACCTATTACCTATTTGAATGGCATATAATTTATCTTGTTATGACAATATTAATAACACATTATCATAAGATATTAGATTTCAAAGAAAAGCGATAAGCATCTTCCTTTGATAAGGAACACGCTTGACGCCTACTAGATATAACTACAAATACTTACCTACAAAAGAAAAATAAAGTACCTAAACTAAGAAAGTCACACGTCTATTTAAGGCACATGTTGATGTGCTGGACTCTTTAATTAATGTCTATTAATCAAAACAACTTTATAAATGTTATAAGTTCAACTGCACTGCAAGTAAATTTAAATATGTAAGTTATTATGCATTTTATACAACTTACTTTCTCTACGAGTCAGTCACCACCCCCACACTTAAGTGTCATACCTTCTCTTTCTGGAAAAGTATACCTAATAATATAAATTTTAGTAAAAATATGAGTTGTTGCCTTTTGGTAGAAAGTTTCATTATATCTGCCTGCTCCTGAGCAGTGATCTTTGCTACTGAAATTGTCTGAAATAAACTTTCAAAGTAAAACGTTTAAAGGTTTATGAATAGCATTTTAATGTTAAATATTTGTCTATGGTGAGTTCAAAACCATAAATCTTTTATTTATTTATTAACATTGATATTAATTATTAGTATGATATGATAATACCATATCATGTAAAATAAACATACGACGACATAAAAATTAGGCAGCTTTTTGTTGTAAGCTTTTTAAAAGGAAAAGTTGAATGAAGTATTTTGTAATACTTTTCTATGAAAATATCGAACAAAATTTTATACATAAGTAAGTGTAATTCTTTCGTCGGTATAATAAAGCTGCACCTATGCGTTGGATCCCCTTGGAATTTCTTGAAAATTGAGCTGGACTCAAAATAATTTATATAATTATTTCTATTGTATTGATAACTTTTAATTACCTACAAAACTATCGGTACTTTCGATGAGCTATTATATTGAACAAACATAAGAATAGACAAAGTTCGGGTTGCACATGGTTCAGTTTGACGCCAGGTCAGATATCTAAGTATTAAATTTAAAATACAATTCTTTGAGAAAGAGTGGGGACCGTGGCGATTTGAGAAGCTACATAATTATGTTTTTCAAGAAAACATTTTCGATGTGGATATGGAAGGCAAAAGGCACCCGGAAATGTCTATTCTTTTGTTTTTATTTGAGTCTCGACTTTTTAATTTTTGTATGCAATGGGTTTAAATGGAAAAAATGTATGGGAAATTGTTATTGATCTTTATTAATAATATTCCTAGGTGCTCATGAAACTAGGTTTAGTCTAGCTTGTTACTAAAATTTTAAAATAATTTTATCCTTATATTTCACACAACAAAATAAATGTACCATTGCATACACCTTTTTAAAAACTACTCTCAATTTCTTACCACCGTTTCTATTTTCGCATGGGTTTGATATTGTAGCTATTGAAGGAAATACAATGCAAAACGAACACTGTGATTTCTAGTCGATGCACCAAACTTCTGATTGTAGGTATGTATAATGAAATAAGCATTTCTATTTGTATAAAAATAAAATTGTGCTCATTTAATGTATATTATGTATGACTTAGCCATTCTTGTTTGAAATAATATAATTCTTCAAATATTACATATTTCTGTGCAAGTTCTAAAAATAGCTCAAATAGGTACGGTCAGCAGCATACAAAAATGTACCACTATCAAAAATATTAAATGGCTGTCCAATCCCTATACTTGCGCAGGAGTCTTGGTATATTTTTAATGATTCTAGTGCTTTATAGATTACTTTAGTCTGTATGTATCTATGTACTTATTTTTATCAGCACATATTATATCGAAATAAACTTGTTATTGAAATTTGTTTACGTTATTTGGTTTTTACTACAACAAAAAAATAAAGATTTACATTTATTTAAAATATCATTATTATTTTTACATTTACATTATTTTACACACATATCTACTAGTAGGTACACACACACACACAATTATTCACAATTTTAAGTTATCATCTATTTACATGTTACAAGTTAAAGGTAGAAATTTTACAAAGTAAAAATACAATTGTGGTATTCGATAAAACATGTTCTGTTTACTGTTACAGTTTCTACTGTTGGCCAGGATTTGGCATAAAAAGTCAAACTAACAAATAAAAACTTAATTTACTGTTTCATATAAATGTTTCATATTACAGCAATAAATGTTAAAAACACAAAATATGTTACTGTATGAAATACAAAAGGAGCGCTAATTTAATGCTTTGCTTGGGCGCCTGACTCAATGAGGCTGACCATGATTAAAGTTACAAAGTAGTTAATTATAAATCTTATTATTAAACGACTCCACCTATATAGCAGTACCCCTTTCCAGATTCTGTTTGATTTCCGCCGTGTGCTCTCCATAGAACCTCTCCAACTTCTTGTTGAACTTGGCATTCCTTTCATTAATGTAGTCAATGTCTGCGTCGTCGTTGTGAATGCGCCTGCGAGAGTATTTCGCTCGCTTAGCAATCTGTCCCTCTAAATCATCCACCATCCTGTCCACTGCGTCCTTCCGATCCTCGTGCATACCATGAATAATGACATTTGGTCCGCCATAGAACGCGTCACCGTACTTTTGCTTCTGTTTCTCGTACTGTTCCATGTCTGCAGTGGGTATGTTCTTTACTAACCTGTTGTACTGGCGGACGGTGGCTTGCTCGTACGTAGAGAACCCTTGGTCGGGATTTTTCTTTTTTTTCTTTCGTTCCAGTCTCTCCGCCTCGGCCGCGGATATGTTCAAAAGTTTCACTCTGTCATAATCTTTGCCCTGTTCCTTCGCTTCTTCGCGTTTCTTTTGATCGTCCAGCAGCCACTCGGCTTGGCGTCGCTTCGCTTCGTAATTAGTCGGCAACTTGTTCCTGGCTTCCTCGGCCACGACTTCCTGATGGTTGTGGGTCCTCGCCTCGTTCCTTGCGGAATGCAAAGAACGTAGTCTCTTCATACGTTCAGCTTGTTTTTCCGCAAACGTCATCTCTTTAGGCGCTGATGAAGATGAAGACGCCTCTGGCTTTTCTTGCACTTCCGTTGAATTCATTTTTATAATTTGTTTTATTTAATTATGCTACTGTAAAAATGGAAAAATAAACAGAGAATACTATTTTCGACTTTTTAGCGATATGCAATTAAAAGTTTGACGTTTGACGTTTGACTTTGACGTTGATGACACACACAGTGATGGATGACAGACAAATAATGCAAATGCACCACAAACAATTCTAACTTTTCTTTGCGTTCCACTAACTAAAACGCTTGCTATGATTGTAACTGCTGAAAATTTCGTATTCTAACTAGTGCTCTCTAGTCTGCCGTCTGATCATATTTTTGCCTTATATTGTAACGGTCTTGCAAATGTATGGTGGGATATGAAAAACCTATTAATTCATCAATTAATTTTCCTGTCTTTTTGAAATCATTTTTGTGAGCGTTTTCTTCTTTAACATGTTATTTTGCCTGTGGAGCGTAATCACAACCTGTTGCTATGCACAGATAATAAAAAAAGTAGAAAAAAATACATTTGACGGATAATTATTTTTCCTCTACTGTCTGAAGTTAGCCACACTCGAGCAACACGCGTTTGCACTGAACTGAGCTGAAGTGCGTCAGTCAGTCGGTGTTTATGAACAGTGTTGGTAGTGTGAAATCGTGCCAAATAGTATTTTTGTAAATCCGAGTGTTTTTGGAGTTCACGATGTCGGATGAAATCGCGGAGAATGGAACGGCGAACGGCGACGTTCCAGAGATCGAGCTGATTATTAAGGTAGTTATGATCCACGTGTAATTTATCTGCGGGCATAACACTGCGCTACAACTCCGCCTTCGCGGATTTTGAAGAGTTGGCAAATGCAACGAACATGTTGTTCTGTGTTTCATACATATTTATGATGTTCCATGAGTTAAGTTTGTGGGCTATTGAGGTATTTGTGAATAGAAGTGTCGTGCGAGCCGTGTTCATCTCGTACACATGAAAGTGTATTATTACTGCAGTTGCACTTATTGCACGTTATTTGGGTCAGCACCGACTCTGTTTTGTTGTCCGTTGCATGCTCACACTCCATGGTGTTCTCTGTAGAAGTCAGAATGAGGTCATCAGCTAAGTTATGTAAAATTCAAATGCAGATTATATATACTTACCCAGGGTAAGTATGTATAGTATAGCATGACTAACCTCTGTGAATGTTTCTCACGATTTTTATCTACATTGTGTCAATAATAGCTGTTTATTCACTCAGTCACATACAATATTACGTTATCATTTTCGTAACTATGGATAATTTAACCATTTGGCCTATTATTTCTTGAAACTGTTTTATTCCTTACTACATAGTACAGAGTTACAGTTTCAGACAAATTATCACTGAAGAAGGAAAAATATAATAATATACTAATTGATCATTTTGCTATTTACATAGCTTACACTACGTAAAAGGAACTCATAATTATACAACCGCTATTTAAAGCTTCATCAACACACTTAGTATTCAAGACCTCACTATGCAATTTGCCATGGACTACCACTGAGTAATCACAATCTTACTCAGTGACAGGCATACATCCAAAGGTCGAGACAATATGAATAAATTATTCATCTACATAAGTATAGTACTTTATGTAATTTTAAAAGCTTTCATTTTCTTATTGAGAGAATGTCATTTGCCTTTGAATTTTCTATTTCAAAAATGAAATTTCCAAATTTATATGGGACTAAGAATGTGGCATTGTTTGCAAAGTGAGTTCTGGTCAATTTGACTGTTGTTACTATAGAATCCAGCCATGGGCTTTTAGGCACGGGAGGAGGGGAGAAGATAGGGATTAACCCCCATACACTATTGCTGCAAAATCATATACTTACTGAGATATTCATAATAAAAATTTGATGTTTTGTCACAAAAAAAACGAACATTTTAGAATAAAATAATGTCAAATTATTTAGCTGGGTAGGTAAGTAAGACACTTCCATGTTACACCCCTTCTGTCACTGCTCAGTTTTGCTATGCCCAGGAAAATAAAAATTTGACTAAACTAACTCATCAAAGGGATTTCTTAAGTCAACCTCTCAGCCAGCACGGTAGACTGTACCCGAGACTGTTATATTTGAACACTCATTTCCAAAACCATTTTAATTTCTCGCTGAGTAAAACCTACACAAACAATTCATTCAACTTGCTTGCATTGGATAGTTGGATACTAGCCAATTCACACTGTATGTAATGGTTATTTGTGATCACGATGATAATTATTGTGGAAATGTGTTTGTATGTTGCTAAGTCAATGGCAAGTAGGTATTGATATTAAATAGAGGTTTGTATTGCATATGTATTCCATCAAATTTATGCTAGTGCTATACCATAACACAGACATACTCAAAGTGTGCTCTGTGAAAGAGGTCTAAAAGGTGCATACTGCTATTTATGCTATATGCTACTATATTTTCATGTTCAAAACTGATTATTCCTTTCATTTTTATTTTGTTAACTACATGAAACTATGCAGACAAGAGAATATTATACCTTAAACGGAGTACTATTTCAACTTCATAATTATGTTGAAGTTGTAGAGTGAAGAGTCCCTACTGGACCCTTGAGATGATTTCATTATGTTCACGTTGGTCAAGACAAAATCAGTTCGTATAACATTCTTACTATTACTACTTGCTTGCTTCATAGATTCACATCATAAGGACAACTAGTACATACTTCCCTGGGTTAACTAGAATAATTTTAATAATCATTAATGTCTGGAATAAGGTGTTATTTAGGTTTTACTACAAGATCCCTCTTTTCTTTGTTATCAAAATATTCATTGCAGCTTTATTTGGTTTCCCATGTGTGTCTATTGAATAATAATATCAATGAAGGTTCAGACTTTATCAGTAGAAAGGATCCATGACATCCTGCCTCATACAACATAGAAATATGTTATCGACAAACAACTTACTAGTGCGCGTTTGCTATTTTACATACACCCGCCGAAAGCTACAGCTATTAACCGAAGTCGCGCTCGTTAGCTGAAACAATACTTATATGTGCGAACATCTGCTTGTTGTTGATATTATTCAATTACACCCTTATAAAGACACAAAATTTATTCACGAAGATAAGACTGTTATTATGTTTGTGCGTATAGAATTGAACCGGACCCAATATTGCGCCTTGCGAACTCCACACTTCGTGTTCGCCGATCATAAAATGTGCACCACTTTGTTTTGGTCATTCATCAAGTAGTTGCTTAACTGGCGCTGACTGAATTATATAATTTTAATTGGCATACGGACAACGAGCACATGGACGCACTCCGAGATCTAGGCGCGAGTGTGTTCTCTTTACTAGCAAATGTTTTCTTGAAACGCAACCGTCCACGGAAGCGGTCATTGGTGCGTTAACAGCAGCAAAGAAAATATGTCGGTAAACATTAATGTGTAGTTTAAATTAAGTATAATATTTGTAACTCCGAAACCTTTGATAAACATGTAAAGAGGAAAAGAGGAGTGGGCCATCATGAATAATTTTAACCGTAAAGGTTTTGTACCGTTAAGATGGTTGCTCTATGCTTCTTGCCTACGCGTAGTACCTTTTCATCAAGTAGTGAATGTATTGGGTGAAGCTACGTCAGCAATGATTTCGACTTGGTTTTATGACTTTTATGTGTATTCCTTGGGAGTTATTAGTGTTTCTGAAATAAATAGTATTTAGGTTATTCTTGTCTAGAATTCAAACCTCGGAAAAATCACACATTCTCACCAATTTTAAGAAATTGTTCTCGTGCGTTTTGGATATCAATTTCTTTACCGTAGTTCGACTGTCGAAAGAATCCTGCGCGGAAAACCCCCAAAAAATATTCTATCAGACCTTTCCACCAAACATATTATCCCTTACACTGCGAATATGTAAAAGGCAGTCAACTAAACGCCTTCACCGGATCAACTGAGAATAGCGTCACCTAAATAGGACTCGGAAAATTTCCTGGCTCAATTAAATGCATCCTCAGGCGAGCATTCCGTGCGAGAGAGAGCGCGCGCCTTCGAAACAGAAACCAACGGCGCCCGGGGAAAGTGACACGGCACGCGACACGCCGGGGCCTGAGTGACAACGATTAGCATGTCCATCGGGCATACTGGCGTTTATGTTCATTAATAATAACTGCACGCTGCGATACGATTGTTTCGATTAAAATGCGATTTGCGAAGAAAGTGAGGTTTGCATTTCCATAAAAATAGAAGGTCAATAAAAACAGAGGGGCGATGGTCATTGAGGCCTACGAATTGCCGTCTTCGAAGGAAAGCTTATACTATTAAACACTTATGAAATGTTATTGTTATCGGCCTAAGAAGCATCGTGCCCGTGTGCTCTATGCCAAAGTCCGACTCCTCGGACTCAGAAATTTTATAATATTATGTATCATATTGAAATTTTGATTCTAATCTGAGTGTGTGTTAACGATGACATTGTAGACAATAATGAATATGAACTTGGAAATAATTGATTCATGGATACAGATAGAACAAAACAATAAAAGACAACATAAAAGCACATCACATAAACAACGGTACTTTGTTATGCGTTTAAAGTACAATTTTTATATTATTTATTAATGAACATAATAAGCGACAAGAGAAATACAAATCAATTGATCATTTGCAGAAAATAGCGCAAATGAATGCAGAATAAAAACATGTCCGCCCACTATTCTGACTCTTTGTTAATTGAAATTAAACTTTATGGCTTTAGTAATACAGTGTGAAATACAATACAGTTATGAAGAGGCCTTGACACTGGTCTTAGATCATTGGATGAGTGACCTTACATCAGATGTCGTACGACGTGTATTGTTCTGTTGAGGAAAAGCATTAATGCCGCAGTAAGTAATGACTATGAAGACTATATTAATAAGCGTAAAAAGATCGTAACACACGATTCAATTTAAAAAATCGTTTTAGGCATTATGTTAGTAAAGTTCTTCTATTTTATTATAATCATGCAGATACAGGAGGCTAGAAGCTTTTTTTGTAATTAATTTGACGTTTGAATCCATAAATTTTATATTTATAAATGATTCTAAGCGTTTCGTTGTCGCTAAATGCTAGTCAATTATTATTCAAACACACATTTATACCTCTCCAAATCCCAGTCAAATCGCTCAACCGTTTGAATAACTTCCAAATTTCTAATGTCTTCGTGTGTAATATTCCATAGGTTTACAACTTCCAATCATGGTTATAACACCATTTTCGACATAAACAGTAGTTTCTTTAATACCTTTGCAGCTGGTATTAGCGGTTTATGGCAGGTAATCATTCTTGGCTCTATTTTATTTACGACTACTCTAATGAGACACTGAATACTTAGCAGGCATGATGGACGCGCATCGCCGTCAGTTTTTATTTAACGACCAGCATCGAAGTTTCCATGGGAATACAATTTCAAACTTCACGTATTCTGTGGTGCAATGATTTTGAGAATAAAACCAATATAGACGGCCGGAGGGATGTTTACCGTCATAACCAGCCTCCGTGAAACTAGAAAAATTGATTTCTTTGAAAAGAAGAAATGTATTTTCATCATTAATCTATTATTAACTATCCTCACGTTAACAGACTCGTAAATTGGGCAATGAGAATGTGTAGAATTTACTGGAAATATTCACTAACATAATAACATTATCTTGTTTGACCAATAGCGGCTGGTAATACAAATACAAAAAATTTGGTAATTGGATTAATTGGAATCACTTACGATTTCGCAGGAATAATCTTAACGCTCGTTAATTATAAAATTACATTACCTACAAGAGAGCATTTCGTTTTCGATTAGCGTTGTGAAGTGAAGCAAGTGAAGAATTCGTTAACTATTGTTTCCATTCATCTTCCAAACTTGTGAAGCGCACCGCTGAACAAACGCATTGCCAAATTGCCGCTACTCTGTCTACACAAATCATCAGGCCACTTGGCGGGATGATTCCTTCTCCACGGTTTCATGTCAGGTCTGAATTCACTGTCGTTAGTGGCAGCTATTCTATTATCTATTTTGTCTCTATGAATAACAGTTTTGCTATATCCTCTTCAAGGTTTTGACGTAAAGATGTTATTGCGCTATTGTTACTGTATTTAAGTTTTAAATTTGATTTAAGATTTAAATTGTTTAATATTTCCTTCAACTGATTCCTCCTTACGGCATTAATGATGGAATAATATTTCTTCGACCTCGAATAGAGGGGTCCGGGTTCGAATCCCAGTGGCACGCACCAATGAGTTTGTAAAAAAAAGTTATGTGCGCTTTATAAAATTAAATATCACCTGCTGTTACGGTGAAGGAAAATATCGTGAGGAAACCTGCATGCCTGAGAGTTCAAAAAAAAATGTTCTCAAAGGCATGTGAAGTCCACCAACCCGCATTAGGCCAGCGTGATGGAGTAAGGCCTACATCCCTCTCATTGTGAGACCCGACCCTGTAGTGGGTCATTAATGGGTTACTGACATGACATGACAATATTTCTTTAGGCATTGAATTGGATACATAAATAAGACGTCGCATACATTTCTTCTTGCAACCCATCAGTTCCTAACTTCTCACTACATTGTCGTGATGTTTCAGAATGAGAAATATTAAAAGAAATATTAGAACTCTTAGACCACCACGCTGGTTGATGGTGTAATTTCATGCAATTACAAACGTAAATGTATTCTTCATGATGCGATCGTAAAAGTAAATGTTTGATTTTAAAATTTTCGACGACCAAGAATTGATGTCGAATGATTTGTGAAGCAAATGTCGATCTAATTTTTGGTCATGTCATAAACTAGTTTGTGATGTAAATCGAGCCAAATTTGGTCACAGATTCTTACATAACGAGAAGTTTCGCTCGGAGTTTGTATTTCTTGAATGTCTCATATTGCCAACATTATAATAGATTCGAGTTGACAGTATTCACAAGTTCTTGCCACATTATCGATGTATTGTGTTCATACACAGTGTCCGCAAGGTCAATGTAGATAGCAATATTACGCCAAATTTATCACGTCGTTAATAATTCTTTATTGAATACTTTCTTGATAATTCTAATATCACGTGCTCACGATGTTTTTCCACTATTTTAGATTGCATTTTATAAGTTTCCTATGAAGATAACTTATACTTTGCATTTAACGTATTAAATCGTTTATTGAAAAGCTTGAGAATTTGAGAAAAATTTGAGATAAATTCGCCAGCCAGTATTTAAATGGAATATGTATGGGAGAAGTGGCATGAAGAGCCAGTTTACTAAAAAAAGCAAAAAATATACAGTAAATGAAAGATATTATGTTTTTTTTGTCTCAAATTATTATTTTTTGTTAAAGTTGGTATTGAATTTATATAAATATTTCAGGAAATGAAAGCAAGAGGAGCGTATTAAAGCGATTGCTCACGATTATCGAATCGATGTTCACGGTCATCTAATAAATCGAATCGTGTTGGATCGGGTGAGCTGCGATGTTGTTTCGAAATACGATGAGATCACGGAAACGAATTAATTCAGGAACTAGTTTAGATTTATCGACACCGTTGAAGCCGATGCAATCGTTACATAACGGTTTTTGTGCAAGTTGTAATTTGAATTTATGAGCTTTTTCAAAATAACGTATTCATTTTCGTCATAGCGTTATAATTCCTTAGAGTTTTTGAAGAACAGAAGCCACCAAAAAAGGCCCCAATAGTAGCAAACTGAAACGATAATTGGTTTAACAAATCGTTTGATTTCAGTACATCGATGTTATCAATATAACAGGAGTACAAAGGGAAGTACTTAATAGCTAAAGTAAAGGTTCTAAGTAAATTTGTTTTTATATTCATGAATGAAATCTTGGAATCTTTTTCCAATCGCAACTACACTCCACTTTGAGTGATTGTTATTTTTTGTATTTCTGTTGTGTAGCATAATATGCTTTTGTACCTATACCAGCTGTTGGACCGACGGCGGGGAGCGAATAGTTGCATGAACACGATCATTAGCATCGTGTGCGCATTATTCTAATTTTATGTTACTTTCACGGGTTTCATCATTCCCCTTCAGATACACGAATTTCTCTTCGGTTTTGTTCTTTGTTGTGGTCGGGTCTGTTGTTTTGGTTGGAGAAGTGTTATGTGGCAATCAAATTGTTTCCCCGTACTCTGACGTAGCTTCGAAACCACTTACAACATTAAGCTCGCTCCGGTTGATGTTGAAAATATTTGCCGGTTCTGCAGACTGACATATACTTGGTGGACTGCACGGCCTTTTGCTAACTAAAAAACTTAATAAGTTTTTTACAATATAGAGTATTCTAAGCCGACAATTCACACACCTCATGTCAGAAGCTGGTATTTTTAATAATATTCACAAGCTAACCGTTTCCAAGTCCTAGTCCTTCTTTACGTCAATAATACCTACTTAAACATTTTTCTATCAACTTATCTATTGTAATGTAACCGCTTCAAGGCCTATCTTTCTTCTGTCATTTGATGGACCAACGCTAAGTTGTATGGTTATAGATTCGCTACTAAGTGCATTTATGCATTGCGTCAATTATCTTGCTCGTAAGTTTTAAAGTTCGTAATTCTAAAGGTGAGGACAGGTGCAGCTTTTGTGGGGTAGCGCGTGCGCTCGGAGGGATAGCTTTAGTGCCAGGTACTTGTCCGTTTTATGCTTGTGTTTTGTTATTAAGATCGAAAGGAGGTTCATAAGTAAGTGCTTAGTGGATATTGAGAATTATCATTTCGATTATGTATATGAAAATTATTTAACTGTTCTTAAACACTGTTCAATAATTATCATAAGTACCTATTTTCAATTTTCAAAAGTCAATGTTATGTCTCTCTGTCTCTGTTGAGTATTAGCGTTTGAAGTAATTCGATTAATATCTGTCTGCTTTGAAACTTGAGAAAATTATAAAATAAAATTTCTCATTAATGATTTCTTCTTTTTACTTAGGCAGTTGTGTCTTGGTTTTGCTTCGATCGTGGATCAAACCTATGCACAACTGACAAAATCTGATGAATATTCCCAGCGTAGGTCGGCGGTCTGCATATCTACATCAAACATTACGAATGTACAATTTTTAACCTTATGTTCGATAATTGGGGATATTTTAAATCAGATGCAGAACTTTCAGAATATCCTTCCTACACCAACGCTTCTTTTTTTAATATTAGGAGAAATTATATTTATGTTAGTAGGCACATTCAATGGCAAAGCACTTATTACTTTTAACATTTTCATCGGCCTGTCTTAATCTAAATGGTTAGTGTCTATCCAACTGTGACCAAATAATAACGTATGCAACTCGCTCCCCATCAGCCTTGGGCAGGGCCAGGGCGGCCACATATGGCGTTAGTCGTCAGCTGCCGTCCGTTACGACGGGCCCACATTCAAATTTGACGCCTCGCGAGGTCCGTCTTATAAAATGTCACGGGAGCGAACCAGTCTCCTGTCAACTTCTTTATGAGAGTTCTCCCAATAACATCTTAGTCTCAAGTAACTTAGTGAAAATCTTAAGCATTGGTTTGGTTTAGCTTGATTCTACAAAATTCTACTTAGCACAGAATTCACTTGTTACGAGTCTTCGAATAAAGTGCTTAATTTCCAAATTTTTGAATAATGCACCGGAAGTAAACTATTAGATCTTACGTAATCATTGTATCTATATTAAACCGTATTGTGCCTATAAATTTAATTTTCCCTGAAAACAAGTGGTATTTTTCCCTTTTTTACGTAGCAGTCAATATAAACTAGTACTTAAACGTGTTTACCTACCATATCAAACTGACCATCCTCACAATGTAAGTACTGCATTTGTAATACTATTCACGTGCAAACCGCAAACATACTCGTAGCATCCATGTGCAAAATGATAAAATCTCATTACTTATCGAATCATGGAATCATTTCTCTCCACAACGTAATTACAGGCATGTTTAGCTTTAGCTCTGGCAACACCTTTTCTGTGTCGTTTTTATGTTTTCATTAAATTTGCGTGACAGTCTTACCACGCCCCCGTCTGGTATCTTTTTCTTTTGCATCAATTCCTTAGCGCTTGGTTATATTTCTTTAAGACTAGGCCGTTTGTCAATAAAAGGTTTTTGTGTTTTCTTTATTGACTCGTGACATTATTCTTTGTATTATGTATTTTGGTATATATTTGCCATGTTTTTGCCATGTTAAAGATAAGAATAACCAATTGTAGATTTACCCGTACGATATATAATAAAGAAGCTTCTTATTTTTATTCATTTTCAAAATGAAGGAATTACTTACTATTTTAACCTTTCTTGTCCTTAAACTGCATCCCTGCCAATTTTTTTATTCATAGATCAAGTAGTTTCTCAGATGTTCTGATTATTTGTCACTAAGTATCCTTTATCTTTCGCATGCATAGTGTGTAAACTAAACCAAAACAAACATTATTTGAGAACCTTCAGTAATGTTGTAAAATTAACTGAAGATGATTCTAAATTTTAAATAATACACAATACAATAACAATGCATGACGGAGAAGAGTAAAATAATGCAAGAATCGAGAACGTAAATATTCCACACAATAGTATAACATCACGATTTACGAATAGCTTTCCCGTTACAATGAGTTTCTACATATTTTATCTTAACAATACTCAATCAGTTTTTATACTTATATCTTTTTTTATTATTAGTGTCAGTACTTTCAGTTCATCTACACTTTAAATTTTATAATATTAAATTGCCTACTTTTCATGTAGTAAAACAATTTACACTTTAAATAATGTCGCCATATTGTATTTAAACTTCAAAATATTTGTATCTCCTTATATTGATGTTCATTTAAATCACGTCTCTTTCTAAAGTTGTAGAATTCTCAACATCGTAAGTCGTAACGAAATTGAAGTTTTGAAGTTCCCTATAGATAGAATCAAAATATGTACGTATTATATATTTAACATCATGATTTCTACATCATCATCAAGATAGATGTCTAAATCAGTCTTTTCTTTTTATCTATCACCATTTTTAAGTCCACTGCTGGACATGGGCCTAAGCAAATCGGTGCCACCTGGCCCTGGCCCCGGCATCTGAATCCAAATATCCAAATTATACAAACATGTTTCGCAACATTATATTAAAATTATGACATCTGGTTCAGATGGTCCTAAAATATGCAAAGTTTGCCGATGCACTATTGATATCAAATTGCATTATTCGGTTTTCGTAACGTCTGTGAAGAGGACATTTGGAGTATCGGGAGGTCGCATTGAGGTCGCCGGTGAGTCACCGCAGAACCGGATTTGCGACCAACCAGACTCCGCTCCGGCTAGGCGACTTTGTGCCGAGTACCACGTTAGAAAATGTTTAGCGCTAACTTTATAACGGTCCACGTTTAAGCACAATTTAATGTACTTATTATGACTTAGATTCTACCAATTGAATAGACGGTAGATGGGTTTTCAGTTGAGGTCGAGGAACTTTAAGATACATAAATCCTCATCTATTATTTAAAGTACCTTGATGTCTTAAAAACGCTTTTAAATTTTTGAAGAACTCATTGTGACAACACATATATTCTGACTTTCAATTTATAGCAATACGTACACATTTTAATTCACTGGAATTGTACCTTGCGTCTTAAACGCTTTTCAAGAATTTTGAAGAATTATGACATCAAATACTCGTATATTCTGACTTTTAATTTATAGCAATACAATGATAATGATATTATATCCAATGGACAATCATGTCTGCTACATTTACAAGATCACGGCTACAAACTTCTTGTTATCTGCTCTATTTATATGGCTCCAGCTTTGATACGACACCGGTGATATTATGATTATACCTGCATAATTTATGCTTCAGTCAAATAAATGCAAATGCCTTCCTTTATCTTATGCGCTCTTCCCTGTCCGGACTGTTTACCGCGGAATAGAAATAACTTAAGGTTTTTATGAGCTTCTCTTTCGAATTTAATTTAATTTGTTACGTTGCATTGCACTAAATTTCTCAATTCTCAATATGAGGTTTTGGCTGGTTCTTTTGAAGAGGTTCCTAATATTTGAGCTGAGATTTTATTGTTAAAAAAAAAAGATTTTATATGTAAATCCATACCGCTTATTATAAGAACGCATACAATAAAATTTTTAGAATACGCGGACCAAAAAATTATTTTAGCGATAAGCGTTTTTCATACAATTCAGATAAGCAACTTAACGCCGATAACAATACTTATCTACCGCCTTACTTATTTCATGTTTTATTGAAATTAAACGTCATGTTGCGCCGTTTTCAGTGCCTCTCCCGTAGATAAGGGAGATAACAGCTTGGCCGATTAGATTAGCCCTGTTTGCATATTATGAGTCGGCTTCGCCTTACCGTCTAGCTACATTTTAATAAAAGGTTGGCTATACCTTGAAGAACCACTAAGAGGCAACATATGCTATTATTTTGCACATGGCATAATAAAAACTAACCATTTCTATTTTTAAGTTTTCCGTATACTTTTCTTTGGGTTAAAACTGAAACGTTTACTATAATATTATCTTTTGCTCTGAACTCTCTGAATACATGCTCATGCTTCTATTACTTATAGTCACAGGCTTTTGGTTAATATACTGATAAGACGGCTGGTAGCTATTTAAAAACTCAACAACGGTTGTAATGCAAAGTATTTGTATTTAAATTTAAGTAAATCTAACGAATTAAGTCTATAAATGTCGTTAAAACACATCTAATGCAATTTAATATTAATAACGTTGAGTTATTAAATATTCCTGTGCGTTTTAATCTTGAATCTTTATCAGTCTTCATCAGTTTATCAAGAATTGTAATGATTATACGTATCGAGACACGTAATACGGACTGATGTGTGTAACAAGGTAATGAGTACGTTGAACGTGAACATTCTTCAACGCAAAATTAAATATAAATAAGTTTCAACTCTTAACTCCATAATCGTCTTGATGGTAATATAAAAATTCTTGTGCAATGGCCACAGCGAATTAATGGTGCCCATAGCATTTTGGTTAATTTAGTTAACTTACATTCTCCCGCGTCATTTGCCGTCTTTGTGTTGCACTGTCGTTCACAGGGTTAATAGCACATGCACTTACGCGTTTTTGTTTGTCGTTTATTGCGATAATAACTTGAGCAATTCTGCCCCTAATAGCAGTCGTTGTGTTTTTGACTTTTTTTGTCTTTTCTATTGGTAACATTTCATTGGCAAACTTCTCAGCTGCTTAGGACATCCATCTGTTATAATACGTTATGTTCTGTTTTGGTGATTTCATGACGTATTAAATCCGTGTGCTCTATTTTGCAACTTACTATTGTAAATGCGTAAGTTTGTAAGAATGGATGTTTGTTACTCTTTCACGCAATAACTGATAAACAAATTTGGATAAAATTGGTATCCAGGTAGATTATAACCTGGATATAGGATACGTTTTATCCCTCTCTGGTTCAAATTCTTAGGCCAATGTGGACGAAGTTGCGGGTGGAAGCTAGTGATCTATAATCTTACCTTTGTCATGCTTCAAGATGCTTTTCTATATTAATGTAATTTTCATTCCTTTCATTTCATTTATTACCGTTACTGATGACCAGAGTGCGGTGGCATCGTCTCGACCGCAAATCGCTACCATTTCCACAGCTGCGGTTGGACACCAACAACTAACCGTAAGATTGTTGGCTTTCCATCCATATTTAAAAGTTGTAATATCTTCGTCATTGTTATTTTTGTCTCTTAGTACTTGTCTTAGATATTCGTCTTTTTCTTTGATATTTATTCTAGAACTTAGTGTTGTTATGCGTGATTATTCATCAGATTCGTGAAATTGTTCCTTGATATAAACCTAACCTAATTTATTATGTTATCAGCATCTATATATTCTGTAAACTCTACTTATTACTTGCAGTAATCCTTCTTTGAAATGTAAGTTTTTTAAAACTATGACTTATCTTTACAATCTATCTTTCTTTACAATACTGTGCAGTTAATAATATCATGTATTGTAAATTATTTATTGTAGTGTGAGATTTACTAACATTGAAACACAGGTTGTGTAGGTCAAGCAATATTTATCACACTTGTATTTCCAAGATTTAAATGAAATGAGTAACATTAAAAGACATCGGAATTCCTTCATTCTTTTTCATGTACAACTTTCATGTACCTCAATTCAATAAACAGGTTATATAATTTAGCATCGTTAAAGGCGTGGCCTAAAAGATGTTAGACTAAGAATTTAAAAGCCTTGAAAATAGTAAAGGCGTCATGTATGTTATTACGTATGTCGCAATCCCAAGGTCTTCTTGATTATCGTCACTTCGAAACCTACTGTTAACTCGACTCGTGCATGGCTAATGAAACATGTCACATACAACAGTGATACAACCTTCTTTAAGTGGTCGTTTATAGTTTTAAGTAGTTATTTTTCGTTCATAAGCTTCAAAACTGTAATGTGTATTGATTTTGTTTTGGTTTTGATTTTAAATGTTTCAGATATCATTGTTTTTTATTGTTGTGGTATAATGTTGAATATTTTTGATATGTTCGTGGTTGCTATAAATATAACAAGTTTAAAAATATAACGAACAGCATCTATCAAGGCCATGAGCAAACTTTAGTCTATTATTACGTTCGTTTAATTCAAGATCAAGGTTGAGGTGTCGTCTAGTAAGAAAAATCGGAAAAAGGTTTTTTATTAATTTACGTTAAAGTTGTAGGGACCTGATTTAGTTTGGCCATTTTGTCAGTTCAAAAATATTCAACGGCTTATCAAGCCCATTGGTTTGTATGACCTCAACTATATGTGTTGCTCGTTCGAAAACGGTCTCTGTAGATAACGAGTTCGAACTACATATTTAAAATAACTGTCACTTAAACTGAATACAACATTTTGTCTTCATTATCCGTTTAACGCTGTCCGGCTCGAAGGACCGGTTGCAGGCAGCAATTATACCTTATCTACCCTCATTTATATAAATTTGGAATAGTACAAATTGACATGAACCGCATGAACGTCTTTTTCTTTTTCTCTGTTTTTGTAAATTGTTTTCGTATGTACAATTATTGGCGAAAGTGACGCTAAATGAACCAACATCACTTTTTAAAGGGGAAAGCGGTCAAATTGGATACGCACGCTAAATTATTACTGACCGTCGAACAATGACTTTGTCTGTTGTTAATGTAAAAGTGTTGACGTGAAACGCAAAATAGGTATTGAGATCAATGTGTAACACGTTTATTTCTCGTTGCAGGTAAAATGATGCAACAAATGACAAGCGCGGCGGTTTTTCTAGAGAAATCCACTAGCGTTCAAGGTACGATACAGCTACGCCGAAACGGTCATACGGTGAATTAATTCCTATATCCTTGTATTATTTATAGCTGCAAACTACCCTGTTACTTCATATTCCACCATGCTTTATAATTATTAATTAATCTCTTATTGTCATGACTGAAATTTTGAATGCTATTAAAATAAAGCCATATATCTTCCGGCCATCAAGGTTCAATTTTATGGATGAAAAATACTGGCACGTAATAAATTAAAAAGTTAAAAAAACTCAATTTTGTATTTCACTTATTCCACGAAGAATAATACGGTGATTAACATAATTACTGAACCGCGTGTGGTACCTTATTTATTATGAATGAATAATAATCATTTTAACCATTTTTAACATTTATAATAATTTTTAGTAATTAACTGCACTAGTGATCGTCCTTGAAGATTGCTCATAAATTAATAATGTAGAGACGTATAGATTGCAAAAATTTATGAAAATTCAGAACTATAATTTGAATTGAACTAATTTATGATTACTTTATCTACCGCCTATTCTGTTGTCTTATTTTTCAAAACTATTTGCACGAAGTATGAAATCATTTGAAAAGAGTCGTCAAGATTGGTAGCACATCCTACACCGGTGTCCCCATGACAATCGTACCAATGCATGATTGCAATCATTATAGTAATTGCGCATGCCGTGTTATTGTTGCACACTGCGACATAGCTGTTTTATTCTCGGAACATGTAGAAATTTTAACATCACTTGCTCCCATGGAATTTTATTATGTTCGTAATGTGTAACTCTCTATAAATTATATCTTTAAACGAGCAATTCTTGTATATATATATATGTATATATATAATCTGGATCTCGGAAACGGCTCCAACGATTTCCACGAAATTTGGTATTTAAGGAGTTTCGGGGGCAATAAATTTATCTAGCTAGGTTTCATTTTTAAAAACCTTTGAGAACCTGTTTTTATTCGTGTTTTCGAACATTTGAACAATATAAATATGCACCATCTAACGCCATCTATGCATACAACAATATAACTAAATTATGATTTACCGACGCAGCAACACTACAGCTACTTGACATAAGTAGATGGCGTTGTTATTCAGCACTAAATATGTAAATATTTTTCCCAATAATCATCATTTACAAAATTAAAATACCGAGTAAAGCTCGGTCATCCAGGTACTAAATGTTTTATTGTTATTCTTGAAGTGCGCATTGGTCAGGGCTTGTATATCGCTGAAGTTAGCTGAAGTCGGTTTTGGACTGTACTTGGATGGATGGTTGTACCTGTCGCTCATCCCAATACTCTGTAACAAGTACATTTTATACGTTTCCATCCTTCACAGGGTATGTTAGGCCTGCCGCCCTTTTAGGTATCGATAGTGTTTGGAAAGAATTGACATAGATTTTCTACTAACCCATATTAGCACGAATGTGATCAAGAGCAGCGTAGTGTAAGCGTAGGAGTAAGCGCCACCTGCGGTAGTGGGGAAAACCCATGGCCAATAGTGGGGCGATGCAGGGATGCATATTTTTAAGCATTTTTCTGTTACTGAGTCGGTAATGTAATAATATAACCCACTCTAGCGTAATTATCTTGCGAATTATCGCAGCATAACAGGATACTTTTATGACCTGTCGTGTACTTAATAAAAGAAACACTTTTAATCCACAAACATTTAAAAATATAACCATATCTCTGGATTTCCATATCTGAAATGAAGCTGTCACTTTCATTAACATTAAAAGTTCAGTGAAAACAATTTATACTTTCATTTTATTAAATTAAACACAGAACAATCGTGGTATCGCGGTAATAAAATATTTTTTATTGTCGGATTACGAGTTTGCAATTTCTGAACGAAGTCTGACAGCTGTCAATTTACCTGTAACAGTTATTGATGATAATAAAAAATTAACGACAGGTACAGCTGATTTACATGGTCTAGTGCTTAGCAAAATGTTAAACCATTCGACTTTGAAATTGGCAAGAGACCGTAAAAGATCAATTTTTGTGTAATACATATTAATTTAGATAACAACGTTAATCAATAAAATTATTAAGAAACAATATTCACCTCACGATGTAATTTTAAATTCAACGACATAAAAAAAATTGTACTCTAATGACCTGCTTTTAAATACTTGAAGCAATTACGCTAAAAGGAGTCTGAACGCAAATCGATGGCAGCTTCTAATAAAATTTCCGAGTGAACCGATCATAATCAATATGCAATTATGCAATTTTCTTTTTAACGACATGGTATCCTTAAAATCTACTTCGAAAACGATTAAACACTCTGTAAGGTAATTAAATACCGGCACCAACTAGTGCATGTTGATGGTAATTGGCAATAATTATTTCGCGGTATTCTATCGAAGGAAAGCCATCTTTATAGTTATCGGGTGCAACCCATCAACCCTCGCATCGAATTACTTTTCTTCGATACATATAATTATCGGGACGTTAATCCCTCTAACGCATCTGCCGCATTCATATAATTTGTTGTTGAACGCCTCCGACTAGTAATCTATCGTAGATAAAGGTGCAAATACACGCGATTATGTACGACCAAATGTATGGCGAATATCCTTAGAAGACGCGACGAAATTGCATACTTCCTCCGGAAAATTGTCACCGGCATCCGGCTGGCTTAGCGCTCATAAATAGCTTTTGCCTTTCCTACGGGTTAATGTGTGCTCTTTTTGCTCGTGACTAGTCGAAAATGTCAACCGTACAAACAATGCGGTCAAACCTTCATAGATTTTTTTAACTCGCGACCTTTATGGCAATATAGAGCTACGTGTCGCAAATGTACGAGAGATTCTTGGAACGATACATGCTCTGCTGGAATGGTTATTAAAGAAATTGTTTTCAAACTATTTCCAAGATAGCTTCTTTAGATGTCGTATATGATTTTGCTCAATCCATTGTCACGGCATCAGATCCTATCTCTGAGCACACAACGGAGGAGTGAGAGCTAATAAGCTTAGTAACCCATAAGTCCATAACCAGTCAGCGTTCAATCGTTAAATGATTACACATTACACAACTTGTATGCTGGCCTTTCGAGTGCTAGATGTCAAGGTTCTAACTATAGTTCCTTTCCATTTTACCAAACTTGGTGCTTTTGAATTACTATAGGGTCAGTATAGCAAAGAGATTCTAAATAGCAAGAATAAAAACATAATAGTAAATAACAAGAAGTAAGCTTATCATCTTCTATGCCTCAGTCAGTTCCGTCCTCCTTGAATGAATTTATGATGTTACTTGAAAAATTATAGATTCATTTAAACAACTTTATGTGATGTGAAATTGTGGGGTCTAGGTCCAGTGATTTTCGTCTTCTTTGAATGATTTTATGATGTTACTTATAATTATAGATGCTTTTAAACTTTTGGTTATGTGGTGTTGTGGGGTTCTTAATTTTGCAGTAGTTATAAATAAATACTGAATCTTGTATAAATCTTGTCATTTGGTTCATGGGTTATTTTAGGTATTCCCTTCTGTATTTTGAAGCTATGGTTATAACCTATTAAATTCGTTGATGTGCCATAAAATTACAAGTTTATACCGTTACTCATGAATTAGGTTACCAGTTCAGAGCAACGACGTTGTTAAAATTCTTAAAAGGATAACCGAAACGGTCGTCATCTTTGAACAGCTCACTTGTTTAAATCATTTCACGTATAAAATCCTTCGTGAGGCAAGGTTGTGATGTCATTGTCGTCACTAACGCATGACTATAATTGTACGGGCTGAGATCATCACAATTTAATATATGAGCGGGAAATATTATAAAGTAAACACATTGTGTTAGGCAGCTGCAGGATGGTAGGGATTTTCGAGAATGTGTGCGTCATCTTTTTTAAAAGGATCTTATTCATAAATCTTATAATTTGGTGCTCACATGTTACGCACAACTTGAAACTTAATCACATTTTAATACATCTATCACTAATGGTTAAAGAATTTTGCTATCGTTTTATTGCTGTTTCTACAAATATTCATTGAACCCTTCATTGTTGATTTAATCTCAAACTTCAACCTTTCATTCACTAAAATTCCAGTTGATTTCGTTTCCACCCTTTACAAGTCTCTATTTGATATAAATAATTTATTTAATAGATCTGTTTTTTTAAAGTATTGATGTTATCGACTTAAATGGTAAAACATTAATTAGCAGGATGAATTCAATAGCGAGGAAGCTTAATACATTTTGTGATAAACTTTGCCCTTCTAATTTGTATTTTGTCCTGCTGTAATCTGTTCCGGCTAGATCGACCAGTGTTTTGCGTAAGTGCGTAACTCTGTATTTACACAAGGCTTTTGAAGATTGGTCACGTCGTTCGGAAACAGAACATGTAGCAGTTTTGTAACAATGTCGCCGTACTAAGCAACGCTTTTAAGGGCAGTAGTACTCCATTATGTCTATGCGACACTATATTTGGATCCGCCCAACATGTGGATGGGTTAATTTACACAGAAATTGACTCACATTTTATGGGACATGATGCTTCGTAAATTTTATTAATAGCTTGTGTTTGTTTGAATTACTTTGAATTGATCATTGCTCTATTGTTCCTTGTTAACAAAGGGGCCTTTTAGGCTTTATCCTGTTATAAATGTATGTCGATGTCTCATAAAGCATTATCACATAAGTTCCTCTAACTTGATTGCTATCTGAACTCTTGTATTGTGTGCTCTGATACTTTATACAACATTCAACTATCTCGTTAAGTTCGGTTTCCTTTTGCATATTCTTGTTCATGGGCGAATTTGATTCTTAGTTCTCTGAAGAGGTAACGTATTCGTTTGCGTCTTAAGATAATGCCTTGATCAGATTTCAACGCTGCACGCTTTGCTATTTCTACTTATAGTATGTTGAAAAGTGCAAAAAATACGGATGTTCAGCTTGTGCTTTTTACTCCTTCTGTATTAGGGTACAATGTGGATTTATGACTTTTAATGTCTTTCGTATGATTATGTGGACTAATAGCTCGTCATTCTTGCATACCATGACACAAATAAGGCGGCATAAATTAACCATTTCTATTCGCCGGCACCTTACTTAATTAGATGGTTCTTCTCCTTAAACGCGTCTGCTGTTTTTATTTCTTTCGTTTTTTGAATGTTGTTTTAAGTACCTACATATTGTAATATTTTGTAAGAAGAGTAATTTTCTTTCCTTATTTAATACATTACCCTTATGAAGTGCTGTGTTTTTAGGTAAGTTGAGAAGGATCGAACATTCTGCTTGCTCCAGTTGTCATTGTTTTGCAGCCAAACAGAAATGTCGTATTTCGAGTTAGCCAAAACGGGCGTTTATTATTGTCCTCTTTAATTAACAGACGAACAATATTAGAGAGCAAAAAGTGCTCCCAATCGATCACCATTGTGAATTTGTTAAACAAACGAGGATATATGTATATTAATTCGACATATTCGTGTAATTACAATAGTAAGGAAAAATTCGTATAACTTACGCCTGTAACGATTATTATAATTGTGGATTTAATGATATTAAAAACTCAATAACGGATAGGTATAGGTGAAGGTAACGTATACGGTGAAGGAAATCATCGTGAGGAAACCTGCATGCCTGAGAGTTCAAAAAAGTGTTCTCAAAGGCATGTGAAGTCCACCAACCCGCAGTAGGCCAGCGTGATGGATTAAGGCCTACATCCCTCTCATTGTGAGAGGAGACCCGACTCTGTAGTGGGTCATTAATATTTGCTTCTATTAATCCTCTTATTCCCTTCCATCTTTCGTCATGCAGCTTGCAAACGCTACATTCAGCGGTATGACATGTCAAACTTGTATGACATAGACCACCGGAATGCACCGGACGATGTTGGGTTTTGCAATCAGCCGCACCTGTGCACTTCCGGAGGTGCAGCAGGCAATCGCCACCTGTCAGCGATAGCGACCATTTGACACTTCGCTATATAAAACGCTAATAGAATAAAGAAGAGACGAAGAATCGATAAAATAAACCTTTAGTATGGCTAAATGTACTCTAAATCTGTATTAAAATGGATTCATTTGTTCAGTTCAAATGATATTTGGAAATGTTATGCATGTTGCTTGAAATTCCGCACTTAAAATTGCGACTATCGCAGTTATTATTGCACAAACTCGTCTTTTGACCTTCCTTTGCTGGGGGCTTGTACTCAACACTGGTTCAAAATGAAAAAAAATTGTCAGTCATTACTATCCTAAGTGATGATGTTTCTTATGTTTCATTTATCCTATCTGTCACCTGCCCACAAATCAGTTGCTTGTAAGCCGCTCTTTGTTACAAGTTAGGTCTATTTTCGTCATCATTATCAACGAGATGAAAGAGCAACCACTGTCAATTGCCTCGAAGCACGCGGAAGCGTCCGAATCATTGCAATGGCATCGCGAAATTTCACTTGACATCGCGGCATCGTAGACACGCGATAGTTTAACAAGCGATTTGTTCAGGGCTTTCATTCTTTACTGGGCTTTCATTCTTTCATTATCAGTGGAAACAACGTATGAAATACTGACATATCTTACTCATATCATACTGAGGTATTGATTCTTTTAGTGCATAAAATCAAACTATATAGACAGATACACTTCTCTATCAAGTGTTACTTGTCACAACGATAGCACATGGTTGTTGTATCTACCAGAGTTTTGAAATTTGATGCTGGACTTAAGCATCCCCTAGATACCATTGTAATTGATAGACAATGCAAAAAATTGGTGAATTGCCAAATAATTTAGATAAACTGAAGGTGGATACGGATGGGAGAAATGATGAGAAAATGTGCTGAAAGTGAATTCTTAATCATTATTTTCCAATCATTTGTTCAAGAGTTCATTCCACATTTTTATTCTGGACTCCTGGACCTTATACGCGTCACAGAATTCATAGGCAACATCCAAAATTAAATTAAATTACAATTTGTTGACAATAAATAAATCTCACACATTAGTGCATTAAAGACTAACGTATCGCTGAAGACAGATTTGTTAATTCTATTATAAACGATCTTCGCTCATATTTATCTTAGTTTGATACTTTCGGCTTCTAATTGTGATCCAAGCAATTTGTTAATCAACTTGTCTGGAATAATATATCTCGTGTTTTAATAATTGCCTCTTTTAGAGAGAGATTAATGTACGAAAATATAAACTAAGTGACTTTCTACGCCTGAAGCATCAAATGCAAATACAAACATCAGTTACAATTTAAAACAAAGGCTGTCTTGTAAATGCGATCTTTCGATGCAAACAAACACTACATTATGTGAATGAGCCATAGCATTCCACTTCTTCGCACTATAATAGAAAGTGAACTTTGATTACTTTAATAAATTGCATAAAATTAATAGAATTTTTTTATCTTTCTTAATTACAAATTTCCTGCAGCTAAAAACGAAACATAAACTGTGGTCGTGGTCATAGGTGACGAAGGCCATAAAATGTTGTAAAGTGGAGGTATAATCGATATTTTTAAAACTGCAAGTGATTTACGGCCGCGGTTACTTTCAAATATTATTTCTAATAACGAGTGGCAATTAAAGACGAGTTTCACTGGTTGGCCGTTGGCTTTTTATCGGATTACGAAGATCGAAGAAATTCAAACCGAGTAAGGCCAGTAATTAGAGAGGTAGGCACACTTTCACGGTCGACGGCTGGACGCTGGTCAGGTGCTGGTTTCACTGTCGTGGGTCACTGCACTTCTAGCTTTGATATATATTTCCATGGGTTTCTCCTTTTTGCTAGAACTAGTCCTAGAATAGGCCATGGGCCATAGGCCTGAAATGCAGTCTTTTTTCTGTTTTGAGTCATTAAGAAGACATTCTGTATAAATGAAGAATACTCCCAGTACCCTATGGAATTATTCACATACTTAAATTTACTTAAAAAACTATCTAGGCTACTCGTTGCCATCATTGTGTACTAACTAAATGAATGTCTAAAAAATGTAACTATCATTAACAGACTGTAATGTTAACGAAATTGATAACAAACAGAGTCATACACACAAACTGCAATTTATATTTTCCTCATCGCCGATATAATGATAAAGATTTCACAATGAAACAACATTGGTAATCCAGTCACTTTCAATTGTTCGGTTTAAAATGTAACTTGTAGGCGGAACGTAAAAACAAACCCAGTGCATTTGACAAATTGGTGGACGGTGGATGCGCCTGCGCATGCCGCCGTGACGGATTATCAAGTTTTTTCGCCGCCATCTTGGCAAAAATGGCGCGTCTTGCGATGTGTGGGAGATGTATGTGCCGCTTTCGTTTTCATGAAACTGAAAGTGGATGGATGTTCGGTGGTGTCTTTGACTCCGATGTTTGTTTGCCACGCCTGGTTGGATCTGTGCCTCGAGCCTTATCCTCTCGTGTTAAGTGGCAATGTTGTAATTTGGCGCCGCGATTTATATTGTTTTCAGTCCGTCTTCGCTGCGGTGACGCGTCGCGCTCGACTGCGCCCCATACAATGTTTCTCTATCGCTCGGCGTGCTAGCTCTTGTTTAACACTGCATAAATATGGATTCCATTTACACATATTGTTTTTCTTTACGTCTTAATACGCTATGATAAAATCGTAATTGTAGCCGCTATCTACCTGTATCTAATTGCTAAGAAATATTTAATTACCTATTTCAACTTTATTCGCGGTATTTCTTCTGCTTTAAATAGTTTATATGTGAGGTTTAGTTATCATTCACGTTAAAAATATTGTTACGAGGGAAATCAATCTAATTTCTCGAAACATTATCTTCTTACACCTCATCTATCTCATCTATCGTTAATTCTCTATCAATAAGTTATTCTAATTCACACCAAGGTTCACTAACCGTTTAATACTCAACCAGACGGATCGATGTTGAAGCTCTACGCTGTATTAAACGATATTTTTGTTATCTAGTTTGTTAAACGGATTGTTGCTAATATAATTTACCTCTTTACAAAGGTGATTAGTAATATGGCATTATGATGAAAGCCGAGTGGTTTCGCTTCTACATGCTTTTTAATACCATTCAGGCTTAATTAAGTTGTAATTTGATTCATTATGACTATAATGACTGGCAGATGACAGACTTATGTCTAAAATAATTCATCATCAACAAATCATCTACTTTTACTCTATACAATCAATTTTTCACAGGCTTTCGACGCAACTAAGTATCGGTTTACGGTTTTCTAATTGTGTTCAAATTGTATGTCCGCTCAGTATGGACTCGTCATGTTTGATGTCGATGTGGTGGTGTCACGCACCATTGCTCCGTCAGGTTTCTATTCCATTCCGTCATCGTTTTTAGGGGTTCCATGATTGTAGAAGAGTCATGGATAACACATTTCTTAAATGTGCTTTAAGTTGAGACCACGTCTCGGCAAACGTAGTGCATAAACATGGTGCGATGACCTGGGCCAAGTAGCGGAAGGAACTGGATGAGGAGAGCCGAAGACCGGGCTCAGTGGTGGACTTTAAGAGAAACATTTGTCCAGCTGCAGTGGACTAACGTCGCCTGGAGATGTAGATTTTGATGATATTTAAGTTGTATTTATATTTCTTTGCAACAATCCGCACACGTGGAACTTGTTTTGGTATGGACCCACCACCCTCCCTTATCTCTCTGAGTAGGTATATACCATAACAACTTATTCCTATAGTACACGACACGTGTTTCGCCCCAAAACGGAGCATCATCAGGTGATGTGGACTCTACAACGGTTGGTTGCTGAGTGAGGTCGCCGTTCGAGTGAGCTGCTTATATACCTTTTCTCCCTGCCATTATGACACATCGAGTGTAATCAAAAATCGAATAAAACGTCACTTGTCAGTGTTTTGACGTTTGATATTAGTGACTTATGTCTTTTTTACGTCACATGTGATTTTGGTGGAAAAATATGCAGCAAAGGAGAATTAGATACGTCTATTTGTTCATTCAGCAATGTAACACTATTGTTTTTACTATATTGAATAATTTGTAGCTGTTCTAGCAAACTGAGCCTAATTCCTTTATCGCATCTATTTAAAATGTTATACGTATGGCCAGTAGGTACCGAATGGCCTGATTCTATCAAATGTTTTGCGAAATTGGACCTGTCTGCGCGACCATTTCTATACGCTGCTAGGTGTTCTCGATACCTTGTGTCAAAATTTCTACCAGTCTGACCCACATATATACCGTTACATTCTGGACAAGCGATACTATAAACTCCTGATTGTTTACGTTTGTCCATTTTTTCTTTGCCATTACAGATAGATCCTATGTTATTATCCGTTCTGAATGCAACATTGATATTGTGACGACGTAGGATTTTAGCGATTCGCTCCGAAATCGGTCCTATATAGGTCAAACTAGATTTACATCTGACTATAGTTTCATTTGATGGCCCCGCATACAGTTGATTCCGCATAATTAATTTTTGTTTATTACGAATAAGACAGTCAATCATCCTCCTGCTATATCCGTTCGTAACTGCTATTTTATATATGGTGTTCATTTCCTCTTTATAATTCGAAGGTGATAATGGAATTGATAGTAATCTATGAATATAACAACGAAATGCTGCCATTTTATGTTGCCAAGGATGACAGGAGGAAGCCGGAATGACTGTATCCGTATACGTAGGCTTACGGTAGATAGAAAAGGAATGTTTGTTTTTTACTCTTGTGATGGTGAGATCTAAAAAGTGTAGTGAATAATTTTCCTCCAATTCTAATTTAAATTTAATTTTTGGATGGAGTTGTTATGGTATATACCTACTCAGAGAGATAAGGGAGGGTGGTGGGTCCATACCAAAACAAGTTCCACGTGTGGGGATTGTTGCAAAGAAATATAAATACAACTTAAATAACAATGGATTTCCGCAAAGTAACGCCTGATACAATATATTAGATTTTGATGATCTTTTTCCCTAAAGATGACAGACGGAAAAAAATCCTTCATCGTCAGTTGTGTAAAGTTTTTGAACTACATGCACAAAACCACGCCAAAACCTCAGATGTAGGTTAAAAAATGTTATAGAGATAGATTTGATCTCGAACATCATCAACAATACTAAACAGAAATAATAGCACGACCTACGAATAAGTAACATTAATAAGAAACTTAAAAGTGATTAAGCATGTTCCAAGATCATATTGTAAAGCAGTGTTACGTAACAGCCACGAACGGTATCGGAATCCGTAATCGGTTACGATTTTATCAAAAGACAATTTGTAATACCATCGGCAATCGATTACACTTCTCTATAAATAACTTCACATACTGAATATTTCAGACGACGTGGAACCTTCCACGTAGTGCGTTACCATTCTTCTTTCCTACCTTCCTTTAGCCAATATTCATCCACTGCTGGACATAGGCCTATTCCAAGGCGCGCCACCGAGCACAATCTTACGCTTTAGGAGTTATCAATTTTAAAGATCTTACCTAAAAATACACTTATGGGTTACCTTAGTTTTCATACTAAATCAATCCCATTTCCCACGGAGTTTCTGCAGCATGGTCACCTCACGTTCCGTTGTCCAATGTGGCATGCAAATGAAAACAATATTCACGATAGATAATCACACAATTCCATCCTCCTGCGTCATTTAAGCCCATAGTCAGTCACAGTAGATTACAAAACCTTGTCTACAGACAGAACCAATATCTATGTAGATACATATAGGTGGTAGAATCGTCGCTGTTCGTCTGAAGGTATACCATAACTTCAGCACCATGCAGCTCGCCCTGGAATAGGAAGAGGAAAAAGGAAGAAGGTATCTATGCATATGAATTTGACATAAATACATTCACCTTTATATCCATCCAAAACACATGTTCTTCATGCATGTCTTGTGTTTCGATTGTGGGGGTTTGGTCGGGGACACTATTTGAACTGACTGTCTTAGTCCTCATAAGAAGCAACGCATCCAGTGTCCACGTGCGGCCTCAGATACGGTTTCTAATCTTTTGGGGGTTGGTTGTTTTCGTAACTCGAAGTAATCATCAAGTGGCCTTCATGTTCCTATTTGCTTCAATTTTTTTTTAAAAGAACTGGTAATAAGAGATAAGGGTTGATATCCTCTGACCGTAGTGACCATCAGTACCCCGACCGTGAAATTAAGCAGTTTCGTATAAGAATCGTATCGAGCTGCTATTCGTATGGGAAGGTGTCTAGATAGACTGACATTATGTATGACTGACGTTTACTATACGAATACTTTGACGATAGTGTTCATGCCCACGGCGCAGGTCTTTGACTACTGCGACCTTGACATCTAGTGCCCAACTACCCACATCAAACTCCCCTTTTTCTCTTTTTTGCGCCGAGGGTGAAAAAGGCGGCTGCCACGCTTGTCAATTACAATGGAATACAAGAAAAATGTCAACTGGACGAGGCTCGACAAGCGTTGTTTATGTGATTATGCAGCGTGGCCATTTGACCATAACCATGTTGCAAGGCGGGGAGAATTATTTACAATTCCGATTAGAAAATGTTGCCTCCTCCACTCTGTATCGGATCGTTTCTACGTTTCATGGAAAGCAACTTTCGATTCAGTTTTTTTAAATAATATAGATTAAGCAAATTACGATCTGTAGTGCAGTTTAGCCACTGCAGCATATGAGGCAATATTGTCGGATGTACACGTTTCTTCAGTCACTCCTTTTACGTAAACGCATTACATGGAGACTTTGATGTGTCACGACTTAGCTATAGCTAAAATGGCTCTACCACGATTACAATTCCAGCATAACCCGCCAAGGAAGAACTATAAAAAAATATGAGGAAATTTTCATATTCAAGTGACAGGCAAGCTACACGGTACAGTAACAATGAATTGATATCAGCTTCGTCCTATTTAAGGTTCAATGTTGCTGAACGTGGGCTGTAATGACTACTTATCATTAAGCTGGTCGTTTGTTACTTCTAAGTCGCTCTGCCCTTATTTTTTATCTTCCCTAGATCCTATTCATCCCTGTCGCCTCCAGATATTCTGTCTCCTCTGGATACATTATTGTTTGAGGTCATAATTACACCACCTATTCCTTTTTAACACAGGTATTAGGATAGAAAAGCATTTGCTAGACGTCAATACATTTGTTGAAAAGATAATTCACGTTAATTGTTGTATCACTCGCCACTTTACACCTGAAGTTTTTCTGAAGGAAGTTACCGTTAAATCAAGACGCGATAATTACGTGTTATTAATTTCGGTGTGAATATTTCCGACTGCAATACATTTCAATTAGTAATTGACTGGTGCATGTTATGTTTATTTGGACGTTCATTTACGGACATATTACTAGGCATTAGACACTAATTGGCACCAAAAGGAAGTCATCGACTGGTCAAATTAAAAAATATTTAGTTATAATTTTGTTTTTTATCCGTTGTCAAACAAAAAAAAAGCGTTCGGAAATGAAAAATTAGTCGTAAATCAGTTTAGATTTTCTTTCTTGTGTAATTTAGAGCCCTTAGTCCCAAACCCAACCTGATTTTAATATCAACGTTACGGCTATTTTCAGACATTTCTAATAGTCTCAGTGTCTTTCCAAAGTAAGTAATGAGCATATTTCATTTCACAAGACGTAGAAAGTTGTAAGCGCGTTGTTGCATGCATGATGCATGTAAGCCCTTTGGCCTCGAAACAAGCCACTGACTCATAGGCATCGTGTTAACAAAGAACCGTTTTGGTGAAATCAAGCGCAAAGAAATTTTGTAGTAGCAATGCAACATGAGCAAAGTGCCACATTTTGACAGCTGTTGTTTTCTTAAGTAATTCAGTAGCAAACGTGCTTGAAGGCCACCTGATGTAAAGCGGTTACTGCAGCCCGTGGAAACAGCCAACCCCAAAAGGAGAAGAAATCCTATCTGAGGTAGTATGCGGGTGCTTTGCTACTCATAAGGACTAAGATGGTATTAATAAAGTACATCCAACAACAATACCTCCCCAGCGGGAACACAAGGCATGGAGAAGATGCTGCTTTACGACGGTTAGAAGGCTGGCGGTAGGGTACCTCCCGGGCGAATTATTATGGCTCTATCCCCTTAAAGGTAGTTTTTAGGTTAGTCAATAAGTTGTTATAGACTATTGAACGAATCACATAGTACTCGGTGAACCGTTGAGAATGACATTGGCTGGGCAAGATCAATAGTCCGCCGCCCATGACATGCAACGTAACGACAGCAGATCAAGAACAAAAGTGTATGTACGATATGTAGTAAAATATTGTAATAAATATTTTTGCTTATGTTAAAACTATCGGTGATAGGGAGTCTCTGATCGTATTCATGGTCAAGATCTCTACTTTCTCGTCTTGTCGTCTTGGCTGTATAAAATTACGCTTATAATCATTTGGATCAAGCTCCATGGGTGCTATGTCTATGTTCGGGGTATTTTCGTCTATGGATTTTATTGTTTAGGATTTTTGCGACCAAAATACCCACATTTCCATTGCTTTCTGAGCGACTGAGCTCACAAGTCAATTATAAGGATTATGTTTGACTCTGTAGATCAATGGTACTGCACGTTTCTAATCTCTTATTAATATTCAGTTGGTACAAAGTAAAAGCTATACTTCAGCCTGCTTCAGCAAATACAGTAAGTCATTCACCGCAAACCCTATGTTTACGAACAGTTTGCCACAAACAACCATAATATCGGTTGTCGCGAGCGGTTTCATGTCGAACACAAGCAAGACGTCGGCGGCTGTACCTAGTACCTCATGCGGTCATGCCTGCCAATAGGGCTGAGATAATTTCTATTTTATTTTACAATTCATAGGAAAACTTACAGCTTCATCATCTCAGCACATCGTATTCCACTGCTGGAAATGGTCATCCCCTAATCTTGCCACTCCGACAGGTCATGGGCCCTTTAAATCCAACGGCTTCCCGCTGTCTTCTTTAGGTAATGAGTCCACCAAGTCGGAGGGCGGCTAGTTCTGCTTTTGCCGAGCCGTGGTCACCATAAAGGTGGTCATTTGAACACCTTTATGCCGAAACGCTTACAGTTTAATTTTTTGACAAATGAAGATCTTCGCTCACGCGCGGTGATCGTGCCAGGGTAGCGGCCGTGTCTAGAGTTTTGTGCATGTACCAGTGTTGTAGATAACTTCGATAGCGTGACTCACAATACCCGTGCTACCATCTTTGGACCAGTGGTTGAACCCATAAGTTATTTTCCTATCTCTAATGTAATTATATTTATCGAGTCTCTCTTATACTTAGCAACCAAGCTATACATAATTTCAAAACTTAACTTTTTTATCTTTAGCTTACGATGTTGGTACGGCAGCCCTACTCGTGCCTGTCAGGTAACAATGACTTATAAATATTTAGCCTCGAGTTTCCATTTTGCCTACTATTTGCATTCATCTTTTGTAATTTATACAGATGACAAAATTGTCCTTTTATGTAAATTTTCATTAATGCTACCTAATTATAATTCCGGTTATAAAAATAAATGGTAATTGGTTTGAAAATTTATGGAATACTTACCTACGAGTAGTAATATTTATTCTTCCGTTGTATGTTAAAATTTTGTTCGCGATTACATACAGGCACTATTAACTAGATTTACTACTCATTATTTAAATTATTAGGTATTTCAATGGTTTTTAAAAATTCAATTATAAGAGTACTATTAGAAAGTAACTAACTAAAAAAATACGGACAATTGGAAGGAATAGAGGCAAGCAACTGAATAACATTCTAAAACATTTAGGGTAGAACATAAAATTTTACATATTTTCTATTGCCTGTTCATATAAAACGAAGTCTGGTGCAAAATATCAATACTCACGTTTTATTGAATCAGAAACTTGTAAAAGCATCGCTAATAGTGCACGAACCAACTAGTGGTATTTTTTCGTTCTTTAGTACTGTTCGTTATCAACATTGTTGCTGTAACGGTGATAGTCCATTGGCTAAGAACTCGAGAACTTTTGGTTTGAATCGTAGTGTCTACGCAATAAACACGCAGTGTTTACGCCTATCGTCTCTGAAGGCTTAACTTTATAAACACATCGTTTGGGATCTTCGATTCTTCGATCGATTCTTTCTAAAACCTGTCGTAAACAAGTTTCAGGAAGAACCGTTTCATTCACTAGGTAAAAGACTTCCACTTAGCCATCTTATCGAAATAAAAAACATATTCAAATGCATAGAAAAAAAGGAAGCGGATTTGTTCTTGTATTTTGTCAACATAAAAAATAATTGATCCAAGCAATTTAGCTACAACGTAGTTTGCGACAAGATTTTGATATCGCAAAATTTAAAAGGTGCAGTCTTTATAATAAAAGTTAAAAGTGAATCTTGCACTGCGGATATTTGGAGGCGATCTCAAAAACGTCTGACCCACTCAGCTAGCATTCATTTTTGTAGAACCGTATTTTTGCAATCGTTTATGTAACATAAAAGCATCTAAGCTGATTGAGGCAACAATCACATTAAATTAATCAGAACATCGTTAGTGGTTTTGGGTGGTTGGTGGTAATAAAAAGATACTAAGTACAACAACTAATGACAGAATATCTTCATGTTAAAAGATTGTTTTTTTTATTGGAATTTATTATGAGAGAGCGCTTATTCTTACATTCCGTTGTGAAATGTAACCTAAAGATATAGGAAGTACTTGGGAAGCCAAATTTTGACTATCGACGACGATTTTTGACTATCAAAAGTTTTTTGTCCCAACAAGTCTTCGAGTAGTAGTGACCATTTCATTCAGCAACTTCTAGATTTGTTCTTTTTGTATGATAGTTAAATAAAAACATAATCATGCTAGAGAATACAATCGATTGTCAATATAAATCTTTGCTATTTAACCTGTAAGAACTTTCCTACTAGAGTTATGAAGTGAAAGGAAAACTGAGTGATAGTCGCTCTATTCCCGATGGGCAGGTATTACTTACTTAAAAGGTATTGATTGAAAGTGCAATACAGATAGTAATCATTCTTAGAAGTTTTATCGGACCTATGGGTGACGTAACATTGTTACAAGAATAGGTTTAAAAAGGTATAAACGTAGAAAGGGACGACGGAACGACGACATTAAATTATATTAAATGGTGTCTGATATTTGTGATATTTTAATATCTATATTAAAATATTAACAGCAACAATAAAGTTTAAAAAAGGCGAAAAATAATAATTTAAGTTGAAGTTAAGTAGCTTTTGCAGAGACAATAGTTGTCGAAAACTACTACCTTTGGTAGTAGATCCATGAAAATGTTGAAAAATCGTAATTATGACAAAAATAATATTGCTTTAACGAACAGCATGCAAATGCTTGCATCATTGAAGCTGTAAACATAATTGAAGTTAAAATACCGCGTTCGTAAAATCTAAACGAATGTCTTAATTCTTACGAAGTTGAAACACTTCGAGAAATAAATTGGATATGTCCACATGATTAATATGAACATAATACAGCCAGAAGTTATGTGTGTAGAACTGTAGATATGTCAGAAGAGTAATTATTACTGTTAGTACGCTACGGCGCCCTACAGTAGCACTATTAATGTAATTGGTGTGTATGAATTGAATAAAATAATTAAAAATACAGCATTCGACAAGCAATCAATAGCTGCCTTTTTAGGGTCTAATGAAGTGGCACAGTATTTAATACAGTCATAAGTTTATTTTTTATTATATAAAAAAGAAAAGAAGCGTGCAAGCCACCTGATGTTGATAAGTCACTGCCTCTTTTTGCTTATAAGGGAAATCCATAAATGGGCTTAAATTATTCACTCTATCATCTGGAAACTAACAGTAGCTTATGGCGAATTCCTAAGCCTCATGGAACTCCTTTCAATGACAGTTCCACAAATGTAGGTACTTTCCTTCTTTCTGCAGCCACAGTGTTGGTCTACTATGGGACCCGCTCCGACATGAAGCTGTCCATCCTGAATACTTTAAGGAATACTCCACGCGCTTCCTTGAGTTTATCCAATAGATGTCTCTGGAAATCCCACTTATAGGAATGGAGCAGGGCGTTGCAATATACCGCTGCAACAGAACTGCAATGGTACGACCGCTTACGAAACTTATGGAGTCGCTGTCGTGTAAATATTTGATGTGTCGAATAAGTTGACGACTTAATTGTCAGGTGGATTACGCGCCCATTGCAGATTTCTGAGTGAACAAAGGGTTAATTTAGTTTACAAATCCGTCCTTCATTCATTTGTAACCAAAAATATGCAAGATTTAAACATAACAGATATTATGATTGAATTATGTAACTAATGCACTTTTTTCTAATTTCAGGCCTCGACCATCGACGGGAGGCGGAAAGGCGCATGCCTCTTCTGCCAGGAGTACTTCATGGACCTGTACCTCTTAGCAGAGCTCAAAACTATCAGCTTAAAAGTGAGTACACCCTTCTATATGAAGGATAAAATAATTTTCAAAATTGCTTTTAAATTTTAAAAACATAATGAGAAAATGCAGTGACGTGTATATATACTCTGGCGGGACTTCATAATAAACCTGTTCATCTTTAACTCAGAGCTATGTAAAACAGATACGCGTAACTTATTATCCGATATTTAAATACACTTGACACCAAAATCAGCCAACCGGTTAAATAATGTTATGCAACACTAAGTCGGAAGACGTTTCTAGAAATCATACGGCACTATTTACAAATAAACATTAAAAAGTATTTAGTTTGCTGGTTGATGGTAATTATATCTATAGAGTTTTTAGATAAATAAAACATTTGCAAGTATCTATACTTGTTTAAAATTAAATTCCACGACTGTGGATTGGGTGGTATTTTATTTTTTGTATACGGCTAGGACGTGAACGCCAAATAAATAATGATCATTCGAACGCATTCAACGAATTGCAAATATTGCATTAAAACGAGAGACTTATGACACATAATATATTATAAAACATGTTTTACAGTTTTGCTTCAATATGGATGGCAGATGATGCGTAAGAACATACAAGTCATGGGATGAATTTTACTGAGAAGAAGGAAGACTAAGTTTGTGTGGAGGGATGGATGATATAGAAATAGAATCGCTTCTAGTACGGTCAGGAAGAGTACTAGTGTGCACGCTCATTTGTCAAAATACATATATGAAAATGTCACTTATGTTTGTGATACTTTTTGTGGCACCACCAAAATCCTCACCACACTTTCGACAGCTTTGAGGCAATACTTCGGACCTATTTAAGATTGGTTGTCGTACTGGCATGATAAACGCCCATTGACTAAATGATCACGTATCTACTAATGTCCTCAGATGGATTCCTTCTTCTCCAATATAAACTTCTATGGCTATACCGGATGAATTATAAACCTTCAATGGCGGAGGCATATTCGTCTTTGATGTGGCACCATCAATATTATTATCTGTTTTCTATGACGTTGTTGGTGTCAAATTCTTGTACGCTCCTTGGCTCATGAACATGACATTGATGTCATTCGCATTATTGCCAGTAGTGAAATAGTTCATAGTTTTTCCGCAACATGGCGAGGTATCCAAAAACTCCTATATTTGTATCATCGTCACTAACAAAAGCTCCAATTCTTCCAGGTTACAACGGTGGACATGCAGAAGCCGCCTCCAGACTTCCGCACCAACTTCGAGGCGACACACCCCCCGATCCTGATCGACAACGGGCTCGCAATACTCGAGAACGAGAAGATCGAACGGCACATCATGAAGTCGGTGCCCGGCGGACACAATCTCTTCGTTCAGGTAGGCTTTTGTTACATTGTTACTCGCCTAGCTTAAATGTGGCAATTTCCACTACTTGGCATGAGATGGCGCCACTAGTATCCTGAATCATGCTATGGAAGTTTTCAAAATATCTGGTAAACAAACTCTTATTTGAAATAATCAGAATAGCCAGCCAGACACAGCTCAGAGATGTTGCTTTGCCAAAAAAGTGCTTATCGCTTGAAGTACCATGAAGAAGTTGTTGGAAAGATATAAACCCAGTTATTCATAAGTATGGGTTTTATCAAAACCCGAAGCTGTCTGATAAGCGTTCTAGTTATCTGCTGTTAAGCAATCGTTGGGGAGTCAGAGAGTTGCACAAATTGATCTAAAAATAATGAATTAGAAAAAACTTTGTCTTTTACAAAATAATGTTTAATGCAGTCGGTTAAAAAGTGGTGATGCAAAACGTAAGTTCCAAAAAACAGAATAAAGAAAAATAGAATGCCTTTAAAACCAAATTAAAATGCGATTTCCTATATTTCGTACAATCTTTGTAGGAACTGTTTTTGCAGTCTTCACGCCAAGCTCTAGAGTGGCTTTAAATCACTTTCACTATTTTGTTGCAAACTGTTCGGCAGCACATCATCACGCAACCAGTAAAAATAAAAAGAAAAACGTTGAAGTTTACCCGCTTAGACAGTTAAAAGGATTTTGTAGGTATTTCTGATGTGATCCAGATAGTATTAGAAGCGACAATTTGGATAATACAACTTTGTCACTGCCTATTGACTGAGACCATTAGTAGAAGTTGCTTCCTTACTTCATGCCGGTGCAACCGGAGGCTTTATAAGTGGTACAAAAACATCTTGCACAGTTTAGTCACTAGCTTCTTCACCGCTGTAAAAACTGCCGGCTGGATTATAACTTCAGGCTTCCCCACGTTGCATAGTATGAGAAAACTAGCAGTCACTCACTAGCAGTCAGTCATGATCCCCAAGCCCAGTGGGAGTTCTCTCTGTGCCACGGGTTATTTAAACTGCAATCTCATTAATTAAACCTGTTTCAGGACAAAGAGGTGGCGTCGCTGATCGAAAACCTGTACTCCAAACTGAAGCTGGTGTTGGTGCGCAAAGATGAGCAGAAATCAGCGGCGTTGCGCGCGCATCTCGGCCGTATTGACGCCCTACTGGAGCGCAGAGGAACCAGGTGCGAGACCTCAAATTATACAAATGCACGAGTGAATTTCTATGATACACGCACGTCACGGAAATTAGTGCCATAAGAGTTACCTTTCTGCCAGCTTCCTAACCCGTCGTAAAGCAGCATGTTCTTCATGTGTTGTGTTTCGGCTTTATTTGAGGTGACAATCTTCGTCCACATAAGTACCAAAGCACTCGCATACAATCTCAGATAGAATTTTTTCTCTATTTGAGTTTGAATGCGGGAGTCAATAGGCTGCAGAGACCCCTTAACATCCTGATGTTACGCCTGTGTCCTGCACGCCCATTGGCTACTCAATTATCCTTTAAAAAAAGATATCTCTTATGAGGTTGAGTTTGGACCGCGTAAGCGGTTGCCGCAGATGGCCGAAGCTCCGGCTTCACGGTATCTATTCATGAGCTAGAGCTGGCTGCGGCTGAGGAAGAAAAAGACGAATACAGATATTGAAAATTTGAACTGTCATTACTATAATAGACGTAATGTGTATCGCCAGGTTCCTAACGGGAGACACGATGTGCTGCTTCGACTGCGAGCTGATGCCGCGCCTGCAGCACATCCGCGTCGCCGGCAAGTACTTCGTCGACTTCGAAATACCGGTACGTACACCAGTCCAATTCTTCAACATATTACGAATGAAGATGCACAAGAAAATCTGGATTGTTTTTCAACATGAGGAATGAAGATGAATTGTGTACAGTGTCAAGTTTTACCCTACCAATCCAGATTTTTCAAAATCTTACGAATGAAGATAAATTGTGTAAGTCGCATGATTGACATTATGCCAATTAGATGTAACTTTTTTTTTTGGATTATTGCTGTGCTGGACTTCCTTAATACTAGAAGGCAACTGAAGAGCGTAAAGCTACTAGCGTATATGGCAAGCGATCGAAAAAGAAGCAACGTCTGGCGCGGTCAGTGCCCGAATGGGTGACCGCTGCCGCTGGTGGCGAATTAAATGCGCGCTTCCGGCGCGTCCAGTCTTCGGTCCCGGTTGTTATAGCTACTATAGATACTATAGCAGTCGTTAAACCTTGTCGGAGGCCCTGTGAGGTGGTTTGATAACATCCGACACGGGTTGGCCACTATTCCGTCTCTCCACCAATCCGCACTGGCGCAGCGTGGTGCAGTATGCTGGACCTCCCCCTGTTGTCGGGAGAGACAGCCAATATTTATAAATTGTCTTATATTTTGTTCGTTACTGTCAGACGAGTTTCCGCGCGCTCTGGCGCTACATGTACCACATGTACCAGCTGGACGCCTTCACGCAGAGCTGCCCCGCCGACCAGGACATCATCAACCACTACAAACTGCAACAGGTAACAAACACTGCACACTACACACTACACACTACACTTAGCACTACACACTGGTATTATAAGCTAATGTTAGGTATACACATAGAAATTGGAAGCAGATAGAACGGCTATGTGGATGGGACAGGCGTACCCCTTAATTTTGCTAAGTGAGCGTATATTAAGCTCATTCCGTCAGTCTCATTGCGTCTGTGATAGTGGTAAAATGAGTTTGGGGCTTGAGTGTCGCTAGATGGGCAAACTACAGATATGAAAAAAATATTTATTGTTGTTCTATTTACTTCCTCTTTCTATGGGTATGGATGGGTTGTGCAAAGACAAAGACCAGGTATGTTTCAGTAATGGAAACTTAGTTGTTAATTATGTTACCTTTTGCTATGGACTGTTGTGAAAAACTGTTGCGCACTAGATAATTACATAATTATTATGTATAAAATCTTTTCATTTTAACTTGTTTGTGAAGAGACATCTTTGCATAATACTATCCAATCAGTAATCAATTCTAGTTCTAATGAAGTAAGGAATATTGAAATATTTATTTTATTTGTGGGTTGCTCAGATTTTACCTTTTTACCTAGGTTACAATACCGAAAAATATTAATTGTAGTTTTAACCTATATTATAAAAAGTTATTTATATTACTTCTATATCTTATTGTTTAGCTGTAATCTATTTATGTACCTAGTACTATTGATCTATTCTATTCGAAATTTATGTTTGATTTTTATGGCTTTATTTATGTACTATGTACCTACTTTTCCGATACTCTGGGAACCTTCCTATACCTTCTGGCCTGTACTTGCGTGTAGTCTTCTGGTGTCAGTCAAACCCGGCTATGACAAAGTTCTATGCACAACATAAGTAAGGTCCTTAAATTTCATATACATATTAAGTATTACCTTGTAATTTAAAGCGTAATTATGTTCTGTTTCATAGTTCTTAAATGTGTATGACGATGACCAGTTGTAAAAATTATTAGAAATTCCGTTGTAATCCATACAATACAAAAATGTTGCTTTGACTATTGGTTGAAAAGTAATACAAGTAATAAAAAAAATTGTAAATGTACCTAAAAAGCGTCATCATAGCCGGTTTGGACTGTACACGTATATTTTGACCGCAGTTGTCGAAAGGTTTGATGTTGTCGCCGACGCTGCCCCGCGGCCGCCCCGCCGCGTCCCCCGCGCCCCTCGCGCCCCCCGCGCCCGCGCCGGTACTGTCTCTACACTTGTGCTCTCACGGTTCACGGCTCACGTCATGTCATAACAATCTGTGGCTCTGTGCTCTGTGCTCTTCCGGTCCCTAGTGTTGTACCGTTGTACGTGTGGTAACGGCTCGAGTGGGGTTCATGTTTGGATGACATTGATATAACATTAAAGATTTTTATGTACTGCATAGGAAATGTAGGTATTCAACCCATACTATGCTGTTGGCTTCTAAATTTGATTTATTTGATGATTTTATCATAAATTTCAGTGAATCACAATATTTAATGGTATATAATGTGTTTTCGAAATATCATGATTAGTTGAAAATGCTCTGTTAAAATTGTCAAAATATGATGACGAAATTTATAGGTATTCCTCCTCTTATGTATATTAAAATTTAGTAAAATTATTGTACCTATATTTATTAAACGAAAATAGACTAAGTATACAAAAAAGAAGTTAACTTTTATTTTCACAATATAGGTGAAGAGTAAAAAAACTATTTTATACAATTGCAACACTCACATTAAACTTCAGTGACATGTACTTGCAATCTGCTTAACTATTACATGTTACTGACATGCTGATTTAAAGCAAATCACACAATACAATATTAGTAAAAATTAATTTCATTAATTTCCAAAATTGTTATAATTTGAATAGCACAGTAGTTTTAAGGTCCCAAAAAGTTTATAATGAATAATTATATCAATGTCATATTACAATAATTTACTTGAGTCTGTGCATCACACACACAGCTCACTGGATTATTCACAAAACTCTTTGGACGTCTAGCCTTAGCTTGTTAATCACATGAGCATAATCCATCTGAACTATCATTAGGTACAACAGACTTGTTAGTGCAATAGACACTCATCGCACTATATGCATATGTTTTTCATAAATTCCACCTCAAAATGTTGTGTATTGTTGAGTTAAATAACGTTGTATTGGGTTTTTACAGATAGACTTAAAAATATGTAAATGTTGCCAGTATACATGTTCAATAAGAATATTGAAACAGTACAATTCATATTGAGCTTATTATTTTTCTGCATTTAATTTTGCTTTAAAAACTTAAAATCAAAGAGCAGCCAGCTATCAAGCCAGCTTGAGCTTTCAAATCAGTAGTTTATGTTGCTGTCTATCATATTAAAAACTCAGAAATTTCGTATTTTGCTTGTCATAAAACTGTGCATTGTGTGATTTTTACATGGGTTGTGGTTATCTATACGGCCCTTAATTGTGTAACTAATGATGCTTCCTTTTCCAGTCTCTTCTAATTACTTAACTCTTGTTTTACACCTGACCCTATACCAACTGAAATTAAGACTTCAAAACTTAAAAATATATTTTCAATTTCTCACAACGGTTATTTGTACAGTCTGCAGTGATTATTCTTTTCTAAATCTGTATCTTACATTGTTTTAAAACAAAATTTGTATATGTATATAAAGTAGCATGATAATTATTGTTTTAAGTTCATAGTATATTTTAACTCTATTCTAATGATATTAATAACATGTTATGTATTATTAATGTACTCAAAAAGGTAATGGTCATCAATTTATTAGAGTTTAACGTGAATTATCTAATTAAAATATTTGATTTTCAGGCGCTCAAAATGAAGAAACATGAAGAACTGGAAACCCCGACGTTCACGACGTCCATTCCTGTCGACGTGAACGATATGAGCAGCGCCGAATGACGCCATTGACACCACGTTGAGCGAAACCGAACCTTGGTACTATAGGCATTAAGCTGATTCATCGATCACTCGGGATAATGCCCCTTCACAATAAACCCGCCTATGTTTTACTACTTGTGTACCAAGGATCCTAGTTCTAGGTATTAGCTCTGCATTTCCTTCTAACCCTTGCCCATTTGAGCAACGGCTGGAGTATTCTTTTTATAATTTTGTATAAATTTTATTTGTTTCCAGTTCGTGACTTATTAGCGTTAGCACAGGAGTACAGTTGAAATCTTTGAGATTGTGTATGGTTCGGTGCAAGCGAAATTCTTAACGTGAAACGTGTAATTTTTAACCTGTTGTACACTGTGTACACAGAGGAGTTTTGTAGACTCATGAGACTTAACATGTTTTACTATCAGTTTCCTTTTTTTGACAGTTGAATGTGGCCATTATTTGTTATGTTTGAGAACTTATTTATCAGAATGACAGATAATTGTTTGTTAACAGGCAGAGGTGCTGAAGGAATAATTGACTTGAGCACTTCCAGATTTGATAAATATGCTTCATTATAGATGTGTTTAGTTAGAATAAGTTCAGCGTTCAAACACAACGAATAGGCGTCCATAAATATATTTGTATTATATTCACAATAGTTTTAGGATCAGTTTACAGTATTTGATTTGTTTTATTTGGATTCCCATCTTAATTTAGTTCTTAGGTTAGAAATTTCACAGCCATTTTTTTAGTTTACCTCTGCCTTTTGGAAATTACATTATTGTATTTAATTTTTTTCTTTATTTTTGAAACAGTTGTATGAGCGCTCTTGCCTGCCTCGAAGTTACCTTTTTATTGAAGGTAGTATGTCATAAGTATTTGTACTTATAAATTAAGTGATGTGAATTATTGAAATTGATTTCCTAAAATACAATACTATTGAAGGCTTAATGTTGGACCTCTTCTTTTTATTGAGAACTGACCAAGCAAGGTATCTTTAAGGAATTGTTGCATGGAGTAATAAAATTCTGTGGAATAATTTCTATGCATACTTAGCATGCCACATCACTATTTTTTTTTTATTTAGGCAACTGATATTCAGTTGTGGATTAATATGTTTTGAGTAATTTGGATGGTTCTAGTAGCTTTGATGTGACTGTATTTTTTATTACAAACATGGCTCCATGGTAATTATAATAGACAATAGAACAGACAGGGCGAGTGACCAACATGTCAATTGGAGAATGTATAAAAATAAATAATAATACTAGATTATAATGTAAATGTTAAGGAATAAACCTGGATAAATATTATTATTTTTTTATTTGCGTTTTATTTTTATTTCCTTCCTTTTGATTTTTTTTGCTTCAATTTTTATAATAAAACTCATTTAGCTGTTTGGAATAATTACTTTAAATATTAATTATCAAATGCTTTGTGCCTTGCTTGTCAGTAACCCATTAATGACCCACTAAAGGGTCGGGTCTTCCCTCACAATGAGGGATGTAGGCCGCCGTCCACCACGCTGGCCTACTGCAGGTTGGTAGCGGGCTGGGTGGTGCCTTGCTTAAATACTACTTATTTATCATTCATAAGATTTAAGATTCTAAATGTCTTATTGATTTTTTTCTTATACCTATATCGAGAAAGTGTGTAGTCATATAAATAAATGTGTCATATTATGTAGCTTTTGTACTTTTAATAAAAGCTTTTTAAAAAAACAAAGGTTTCATGTTTTATTACCGTTTATGTCAATAAATATTTTTGGCTGGTATACAATAAGTAGATTTTAAAGCTTTTTCTTTAAAAAATGGATATAAAAAATATTGACCTATACTATTCCTCTAATATTCTTAATCATGTATGGTAATTTTCTTCTTCATCCATTCATTTTTGTAAACACCCTTTGGAAGCAAGGAACTCAGAAATATGTGTGTTATGTATGCAGTAATTCCCCAGATCTTATACTCATCTGCAACAAATACTGGTAAAATGAACCCATTTTTAAACTGGGTGTAGAACTGATTTCTTGAATCACACAATATCTCCAGTGGTACTGTAAAAACTTCCATAACTTCATTTATATTTATACGTAAATCTTGTTCCCTTAAATCCGCAACGCATCCTACTACCGGAGTTATCATGATTTTATAATCTCTGCCGGGAACACTAGGGCCTTGGCCCCAAATATCGATTTTAGAAGGGGAAAGCCCTATTTCTTCCTCAGTTTCTCGTAGAGCTGTCTGAATTGGTGTTTCATGCTCGTCTGTTTTCCCGCCCGGGAAAGCGACCTGGCCGCTATTGGTCCGCAGGCTCGATGATCTCACAGTGTACAGAAGGGATGTTACCTCGTTCACGCGCACCAATGGCACGAGCACGGCTGCCGTTGTTGGAGGAACCTTCGCCGGCTTCGGCACGCGAATGTTTTTAAAGTTTGTCATACATCTTTCGCGGCAAGCGAGCGAAAGTAAATTTTGTAAACCGAACACTGAACTGCCCATTTCACTTTGAATTTTAATATAATTTACGCCAATGCTTACATTGTCAGCAGTAGTGAGTGATGTGACATTATGTAAAGTTAACAAACAAATGAGTGTTAATATCTTTGTTTGTAAACTGATAAAAATGTTACAGAAAAGAAAATTATATGAATTTTAAAAATCAGCTGAGTGACATTGAAACGGAATTTGAACTTTATCATTAACACAATAGGTATTACAGTTTTATAGAAGTGACATACTTTTACACCGGTTATACTTAAATTTAATAAAAACTATTTACCTACACAATTTATTTCGACAGAAAGGAAAGGATTCTAATTTGTAATTAATAATTTTATATTAAAAATTAAATATAGCTACAAGTTTAGATTCGTAGGTACCATAGGTACTAGGTAGGTATGGAGTTTTGTTTGACAGCTACTTTACTTTTGACAATGACAAATAGTATTGATTTGAAAGTCAACCATAAAGATATTATAGTAGAGTAGAGCAGGGAAGCCAGCGGCATCCAACTGTTTTTCGGTTAAAAAGAGAGAGAAGATTCTTTCGTACCTTCTCATCAAATAGCGAGAAACAATTTTAGGTATTGAAGTGTTTGTTTATCATTTATGCGCATTATGCGTGAAGCGCGCGCGAATGCACTATAAACTGCGCACTTTAAATGCGCATTAAGAACTTATAAGTTCTTAATGCGCACGCGTTAGGAGAGAGACAGATAGGGTACCATAATCTAATATCTCTTTCTGTCTTAATTTACTTACTTGTCGGATATTTCCACTCAGCCGTATAATTTTATATCCTATATTAATGCCAATTTAAACAAAAATAGGTACCAAGTTGACAGTTGTCATTACTGTCATACTGTCAATGTCATGGTTTGAATGTCTCCATCCAATATAATTTCTAATATTTTTGTGCATAAATATTATTATTGTAATGTAATTTATGTGTTACAAACTGGAAAGTTGTTTCAAAAGTTGATATCAGTTCTCAGTGTTCTCACGGCACTCAGTCAAGGAGACTGGAGACATATATAAGATGTGGTTGTAATAATGGTAAAAATGTGAACTTTAAACCTTACTATCAATCAGTTTCAATTCATGATAAAGACATTCATAAGACAAAAACATGTCTCTATCACCTCAAGTTTTACTATCAAAAGTGTTTCGTGAAAGGTGTGTAGCGAATATCAAGGATATGCCAAATTTCGCTGTACCACCACAGAATACTAATAATTTGCAATATGCTTCAGTACTTATACCAATGTGCGTGCGGGACGGCGAACTGCATATCTTGTACACGCTTCGATCTTCGAATTTAAAAAACCATAGCAGGCAAGTGTCATTTCCAGGCGGGAAAATGGATGGGAATGAGAGCCTTATTGAGACAGCCCTGCGGGAAACTGAAGAAGAAATCGGCGTGCCCAAGGAGTCCGTGGACGTTTGGACTACAATGTCGAACTTTGCGGGTTTGAACAAGGACTTGATTATTACTCCCGTTGTTGGGGTGATAAAAAACTTTGACTTTCACAAGCTGGTGCCCAATGAAGAGGAAGTGGAAGAAGTTTTTACAGTACCCATAAAATGCCTTTGCAATGTAAATACCCATGGCGTTTTCATGTACACAAAGAACCCCTTGCCAATTTTCTTGTATGAAAAGTACAAGATTTGGGGAATCACAGGGTTCATCACTCATATGTTTCTTATGAACTTTCTGCCGAGTGAATTGTACAAATTCAACTTTAATGGACCAAAGTTTGAAATAGAAGATTTAACACACTCTAAACTGTAAGTAGCCAATGCTGGTTCTAGCCCGGTACTGTTATTTCTCACCAGAATCGTGAATAGATAGTGCCACACAAGTATATGGCTGAACTCGTCAAGATTGTACCTGCACTCACCCACCATGTACGGTACAGGCTGTACCACAAGTAATACCATTATGTCTAAGGGCAGCTTCTCATTATTTAGCGAGCTCTACCCTTACAGCCATTACTGTCCCGGGACTTCCATGAACCTTGTGACCTAATGAGAAGGTGCCCTGTTTGATTAACAAGCTTTTTGATTGTCGTGTGTCGACCACTGTCCTGTGCTCTATTAAAGAACCTGGATATTTAGAGCTAATTTTAGATGAATGTGTTTCAATGTTCCATGTGTGTAAATGTTGTGATGTAAAAAAGTGATGTTTTCTTAAGCTGTAAGCTTGACGAAAATCTTTTATATTCATTTTAAATGCAGAGCTACTCCAAAGGAGTACTGCTGTGGACTGTTAAACTGTACCAAAAGTGCAAAAAAGCATTAATGTTACTTTAAAATGTAGTTCTATGTGATCTTAGATGTTTAAGTTCATTTTAAAGAGTTACACTAGAAGTTAACTGGAGTATTAACAACCTCAATGGTATTGTTTTTGTTTTAATATTTCTTGGTGTTTTTATAATTAGAAAATGTATTAGAAAATTTTATTGTTATGTTTAAATGTTGTGTTATATGAAAGGTGGAGGGAAGTGTCTTATGAAAATTTCATATCAATTTTTTGTTGACAATATCAAATAGCTAAAATGGTTAAAATACTTTTTAACTAACATGATTTGATTTAAATATAAATGCTAATTATTCTTTAGGACCAACCTACTAGTGGCCTGGGGTGATGAACTAAGGCCTATATCCTTCTTATTTTAAGAGGAGTTCCCACACTACAATTTGCAAGTAAACAGTGTAAGCATTAGTTAGCCAGTCCTTTAAATTTTGCACTGAATACATTGTAATCCCTGGGAAACCAGATAATAGAAAATTGTTAGGTTAGCTAGGTAAAGGCACAAGTATTCTTGCTGCCTATTTCCTTGTGTTTATAAAGTTAAACTTTACAAAATAATAATATCAAAGATTAATAAAATAATATAAAATTGATTATGTGCAGTTTCATTTTAACTTTATTTTCTTACGCACAAATAACACAGCAAACATGTAATAGATCAGTATCCAGGTGAAACTTTTCTTTGATTACTACTATAATTTTAATATAACATTGCAAAAACAATATGTTTATCTTATAATTTTATAACATCTTACCTAATTTGTGAGCACATAACAATCTTGGTCATACATTATTCATGTAAATAAATTAGTTTTTAGGTTTTGTCTTAGAAACCGCAACTAACAGAAGTTTACAGGCCACACCTCTTATTTGCCTCTGTTTTCTTAGAGCCAAGTCATCGTTTTTGCAGTCGAAAGTACACTGGTTCCTGTATCTTCTCGAATCTGAGGCGCAAATAGGATCATACTGATAAGTGCAATTGCAGTCCTTTTCCACCCAACCGTCCCACGGGCGTTGTGGTACCGGTGAGGCCAAATTACATAAAATGACTAATACGAAAACTGAAATAAATGAAATTCGTAGTGTTTTAATAAAATACACAAGTTACGCACGTAATGATTAATTAATTCTGTCAGTATTAAATAGCCAAGTATGTATAGTGACAGGTGCATTAAGCAATCACACTAAATAGTGGTCCAATTTTGAAGCGAACACCATAACCAGGGCGATTTTAGCGAGCCGCGCTATCGTATGCATTTTATTGCAGTCTCTTATTCCGGCTTGAAGGACCATCTATATCGAATATGTAAACGTACTTAATATAAAATAATTGCGGATAAGATAATATAGGTGTTATTACCTAAATTGTGGTGTTAAGTTATTCGATCCTTAGCATCGGTCGTCCCTTACGACAAACATTTCAACGCCGGTAAGTTTTCTAACATGCCTGGCCTGACAGGTGAACTCGCACATATTGTTGTAGGTGCGGTCATCGGAAGCGCATAATGGGAGATAAATTTTGGGGCATGCGCAACTCGGCGCGCCACCGACGCTGGCAATGACATTCGGCTGCGCGTACGGCGAGCTTAGACCCGACGCGATCATTAAGGCCAAAACAAACACTGTGGATCAAGAGAAAGTAATATGTTTACTATTGAATGAAATCAGCTAAAATATTTAGCGCTACAAATAATTTCCTATTTTAATCTTTAGCAAATTGTAAATGCGTCGCATTACGTTGCGCGATTTATTCAGTGCGCTAACTTTGCCAGAACAGTCTGAGCATACCGTTAGATTTACTATACTTATTTATAACTGACTATTTGCCCAGAAAATGTTTTAGAATTAGCTCGCAGTTTGAACTGCTTTACCAGCAATAGGTTGGTAGTGTTGGTACACAAACCTCATCAAGATAATTTGAGGGGTTCTTAAAAATTAACCGTTAGTTACATAATTACATTTGTTATCTGTGCCAAAATTAAAGCTCATTATAGAGGGCAATCCCTTTACTTAGGGACGTTATATTAAAAAAAACAACTTTTAACTAGTGAATGTACTATTATGTATTCTGTGCTAGTGGGTAGCATAACACAAATAAAATAAAATCAAATATATTTTTATAAATTCACTTACCAACTTTGTAATCCATGACGGAAAATTGATTTTCTCCTAACCAGAAAGGGGGTAACCAAACGATCTAACGAAGGTTAGCGCCGCGACGGAATACTTTCGCTGAGGCGGTGTTAAGTGTTTTATACAAGGTGTTAGTTTCTTTATCTGAGAGTTTCCGCTTGATAATCCAGCGGGATAATTAAAGTAAACGATGTACGACCTTATTCTTCGAGTGGTAATTCGCAATAAACGCCAAGTGCGCACTTAACATTGGCAATGTTGTGTCGTTACGAACTCGATATAATCTTTTGTTTAACAGAACTGTGTGTCCGCGATACGCATACATTAAATCAGCGATTCGTACTCTATGCGTTCCCGTTGACGCATCGTTGTCCAATTATTGTTCATAATAAGGTATAGACGTCAGAACTATTACAGTGAACCACGCCCGGGGAAGTACCTACCGCTATCCTCAGCAGGCATAAGCCGCCTTGAAGAACTTTTATACGATAATAAAGGGGAGTTACCTACCTTACATCCAAACGGTAAACAGGGTATCCCGTCGTGTAAAAGACTCAAAGAACATCGCAGGATGTTTTCTGTTGCGGTTGGTGATGGGGAGGCATGGCATAGTTACCGGGATGCTTTATTTGAGGCAAAATTTCATAGTCCTCATGAGGTTGGATGTTATGCGTGTCCATGGGAGTTCAGTGCCAATAAATAGTATCACGTCTCCCACCGAAACACAAAAGACGAAAGACGGCGGGTTATAAGAGACACGGCAAGGTACTACTAGTGCGAGTTACGGTAGCTTAATATTACCGTGGCTTTACCAGCTACAAATTCAAATAGAAAAAAAATCCTTTATGATAACCCATTAATGACTCACTACAGGGTCGGGTCTCCTCTCACAGTGAGAGGGATGTAGGCCTTAGTCCACCACGCTGGCCTAATGCGAGTTGGTGGACTTCACATGCCTTTGAGAATTTTTTTGTGAACTCTCAGGCATGCAGGTTTCCTCACGATGTTTTCCTTCACCGTAACAGCAGGTGATATTTAATTTTATAAAACGCACATAACTTTTTTACAAAGTCATTGGTGCGTCCCACTGGGATTCGAACCCGGACCCCTTGATTTAGAGGTCGAATTCTGAGCCCTTGGGCTATCACCGCTGTTTCAAGTGTGAACAGCAAAGCTAAATCGTGACCTCAGTAATATGCCTTGCAATATCTTCCAAGAAACTTCTTTACATATCAATTTACGGTAATTTATTTGAGAACGTCGGATCAATCATCATCAAATAGATTACCACCCGGTAAAATATATTATTATGTATATGATGATTAATGAAGCATGTTTGTAGTGCCACGTTATTCATTCATGTTACTAACTACTGGAAGATACTACCTACCTGCATATACCTACTATTATAAAACATTGTCTTATGTTTTTGCTAAATGCTATCTAAGGTTGTATGCGGATGCTTTGCTACTCAGAAGGACTAAGATGTTCGCCACAAAAAAGTATAGGTATAGTATATGTATGTATATCCGGCAAACATATCTCTACGGGCAAGCTACTATGACTAACACCTAAAGAGGCTGGCGGTAAGGTACCAAACAATTTGATATTGTCAGTAACCCATTAATGACCCACTACAGGGTCGGGTCTCCTCTAACAATGAGAATGATGTAGGCCTTAATCCACCATGCAGGCCTAATGCGGGTTGGACTTCACATGCTTTTAAAAACTTTTCTGTGAACTCTTAGGTATGCAGGTTTCCTCAAGATGTTTACCTTCACCGTAACAGCAGGTGACAGATATTTAATTTTATAAAGCGCACATAACTTTTAAATAAAAAGTCATGCCACTGGGATTCGAACCCTGGCCCTTTGATTATGAGGTCGAATTCTAAGCCGCTGGGCTATCATCACAGCCTTAATTTATTTATTGCATATTATTTACTTATTAGTTTATTAGACACAGTTCTGCAAACAGTATCACACGACATACGAGTATTGTTTACTCTTCGTTCGGTTTCAAGAAAGCTGTTTTCCTTCTAGCCATACGTTTTCCCTACGGAGAAGCCATTGTTTATATTTGTTTGGTATTGTCAATACAATATCGTTGGAATCAAATAAAAACATTTAATTTCTTGTTTTTCTGTGTACCGCGCTTAAACTATTACAATAAATTAGACTTGTCTTTATTTTGTGATCCGTCAAAGAAGAACTGCTATTATAATTGCTGCGTGGTCGGACTCATAACCTACTAACACGGGTTGGGGTTCGTTCTAGGAGTAACCTATCCTACGAGTATGGTAACCACAATGTCAACAACTGGTCGACCAGTTATTTAACTAATTATTCATTTAACACTATTGAAATACCAAACAATGGATCCATAAACAGAATCTTGTTCAAATAATTATACTCGTAAGTGTTATGTTTATTGATTCCACCGCAATTCCAATAGGATACAAGATTCAGTTTAAATCTATGTATTATACCTATCACCGGGTCCACCAACCCGCACTAGGCCAGCGTGGTGGACTAAGGCCTACATCCTTCTCATTGTGAGAGGAGACCCGACCCTGTAGTGGGTCCTTAATGGGTTACTGACATTATACCTATACCATAAGTAGTATACTTACGTATAATGCGTGTACCTTATCGATCTAGAATCTGGATTTATCATCCAGATTGTATTTCTTTACTAAAATGGAAGTACCGAAGGGTCATTATTTTATTAAGTAATGGGTTACTGAGAACTTAAGGCTAAACTTATTAGGACGAAAAGTCGTAATTACGTAAAGACTTTAGATCTTTAGCTTTCTAGCTTAAACTGTGAAATAGAATGTTATTAAAGCAAATCCGTGCGCAACAGTTGATACATAACAACCAAATAAGTACGTTGTATGTGAAGTCAAATAAACCCACATTAAGTACATTGCATTCGAAAGCAAATAAACCAGGCAAACGATGGCGTCAGCACTGCCGTGTTGGGCAACCTTCGGTCAATCCCAACGACTTCGATCCACGGTCTGCAGGACGGCTGTATTGGCCGTAATCACCTCGCAAGTGAAAAGTAAAAATATCTACCTATACAGTAGGTTCACATCTGCAAGGGTCTCCTCACACACTGCTGACTGCACCTACTTTCTGTCCTAATATTATAAATTCGCCTTGGCCGCCTTTTATTCATTCATCAGACTAGTTGTGACCCCCTTAGTACCCCTAGTTACGAGTACCCCCGTGCATGTTGCACGGAAGAGTTGCCCGTACGACACATTTTGTCGCATGTCAGTGCGCATTTCCAGACAGATCCATACAGCAGCAGTGTTTAAATTTTGTCGTGTCAGCCAATTAGGACAACAAGGCCTTAGATATAGATAAAGAACAGGCTAAGTTCACAGATGACTAAATAGTTACCTGTTGATCAGGTTGTGGAGTTCGTTCACTATCTTGTCCACTGAACAAACCACTGTGTCCAAGCAACTGTGCACTAAATAACCAAATAGAATAAAATATAATAACATTTCCGACCATAAATGTTCACGAAAGCAGAGCCTTAATTCTTTTCATAGTGCTGCAATTGTTAACAACAAAAGGCAAAACCCATGTCGCATTGTACTTATTATTTCATCATTTTCCGGTGTGAAAACTGAAGGCAATTAACTATTCGTCACGAACGTTGCTACGAGGAGATAAACCGACTCAGCGACCGATTAACAAATATGATTATACCCTTAGATTATATCGTATACAAATATTATGGATTTCCCGGAGAACCAAGATAGATATAATCCTGAAATAAGTGTTTCAAGCACACATATTCCCGCTGATTGAGTAGATCGCAGGCGATGGTAAGTTTAGTAACGTGCGTCGGGCGCTAGTGGCGAATTTATACGCGCTTCCGTGCTTCGGAGGGCATGATGAGCCGTCGGTCCCGGTTGTTATCAATAAGATAGCAGTCGTCAAACCTTGTCGGAGAGGGGTTTGAAATCATCCGACACGTTCCTCCACCAATCCGCATTGAAGCAGCGTGGTAGAGTATGCTCCTGCTCTGTTGTGGGGAGAGAGAGAGAGAGACCCTATGAGAGACCCATGTTAAACAGTGGGGCGTAAAAAGGAGTAGCAACAAGAAAGCAAGTATCCTAAGACAAGATCCTGTCCTATACAATCCTGTGAGATTGTATAGGACAGGTAAAAGGTGACTACTTATAAAATCATTTTGTAGGTAGGTAGGTAGGTACCTATATTGTACCATTTCAGAAAACCCAACTTTGTCTTGCACTGCAAATACAAACGGTTAAATGGAACCACTATCTCCGTACCAAGAACTGTTATTATGTCGACGTATTCCAGTATTATGTATACGGCCTGTAAACAAACATGATTAATTAAAATGAAGAAATATCTCAGTAACAAAACGAAAACTATGTTCTGACCTATCACTGTGCTGGTCTGGGTTATTTATTTCATTTCAGAAGATACTAACGATTGTCAAGAAAGTTTCGACTTAGTACCTTCTTTGTAAGACTTAGTAACTACTTTTAAAGTTTTGTGCAACGATACGAGACGACGAGATAACAAGCTACCTAATGATAAAAGGTGAACGCGCTCTCCGCTGCGCGGTGGGTCGTGAGTCCGGGGTTCGATTCCCAACAGGCAAATTTAGGGTGTTTCTGTGATTGTCTTGTGTGTGTGCATGACACCCATGACAGGAAGTTCTGGGAGGCAACAAAAGCCTGATGACAATGTAGTGTACGTGCGCTGCTGCACGTGAGAATGCGTCTTTGATGGTAGCTTCAAAAACTTCTCCAGTACCCAGTAGGACAGCAACTGGCACTGGAAAGTGAAATATTCAGGAAATATCGGGTAACAGAGATGCCTTATGCAGTGGATCCTTGAGGAAGATCAGATCCTGTGTGGAGCATTTCATTGGCCATTAAAACATGATTAATAAAGCAATCTGAGTTTTGCAGGTTTCTTCACGGTGCATTCACCATTGCCTTTTTTTGCAAATAACTTTGAAGTCATGAAATTATTGCGTGCTGCTGGGATTTGGCTATCATCGCTATACATAGATATATTTAGCATTGATCACTGATATCACCCGATGTCACCAGAAGCAAACAGTCACAGTCAAACATGTCAGAAACAAACAGCCACTGTAGTAGTTTAGTACCTAACATACTAATAGTGTGAATTCCGTTGTTTGCCTTTGCGCATGGCTCGGGGATTTACGGACTTCGCTCCGAGCTTATTTCCTTGCACCTTGGGAAATTGTTTAATTATATATAAACAGACGTCGGCCGCGTTTGTCCGCATTCAGTGCCGTGGTCTCTCACAGTGATCTCGGAACAAGTGCATCTTCCGATAACCTTTCGTATTTAATAAACAATTCAAGGCCAACAATAAAACATGATTCGTGCATTAGGTAAGCCTTTTTTCTTATTGTTTGTTTCTACACCTTTTAATTTTGTATAAGTAACGGATAATATTAAAAATTAATAAAAAATAATGTAATAGTTCAGCTTTCTGAAAGGTTAATACAATTTTATTTGGAATTGGGTACGGTGTTGTAATACTTATTTTATTCGCTCCACATTCTGGGAATGATCGAATTTAAATTTAATGTAATAAAATAAATCTTGTTCCTCCGTAATTTCGAAATATGTAGTACAGTACCGACTACTTATAAATCATGGAATATTTATATATAGTAGATAAACTTGTACGCGCTTATTTTATCAGATTCAGATAGATGAATTAATTTAATGAGTAATTTTAATCATGTAAAGGAATTGCATATAAAATTGTACCTAATTAAACTTTTCATCCCCTTTTCAGGTGTTTTGTGCCTTCTCGGCTCGCTGTCGTTGTCATCAGCGCTGCCGCCGTGCGTCTGCACCAGGAACCTGAAGCCCGTGTGCGGCTCCGACGGCAAGACATACAACAATGAGTGCCTACTGCGCTGCGCGAAGCTGTCCGACCAGGAACTCGTCGTGGAGAGAAACGGGAGGTGCGACGACGCTAAGCTCCAACCGGACGACTGCATCTGCACGTTTGATTTCCGGCCCGTGTGCGGCACGGACGGCAAGACCTACCCGAATCAGTGTTCCTTGACTTGCGCTCAGAGGTCCGCGCCGATCGAAACGGCGCACCAAGGAGAATGCAGGAGCAAGCGCGAGAGCGTCCAGATAGCGGAACTGCCGCTGCCGTCCTGCGCCTGCACCTTCGAGCTGAGCCCCGTTTGTGGCTCCGACGGCCTGACGTACGATAACCCCTGCATGTTGAAATGCGCGAGGGAAACCGACGGCGATTTGAAGCTGAGTCACATGGGCGCTTGCGAGGATAAGGTCAAGGTGGTCGACTCTGCTCCCGCGTCCTGCATTTGCACGAAGAACGCGAAACCGGTTTGCGGGACGGACGGCAACACGTACAGTAACCCATGCAACCTGAATTGTGCGCGTGAGGTCGACGAAAGTCTTCACATCGACCACGACGGTCCGTGTGGAGAGAGGGTGAACGTGGTGGAGAGCACGACAAGGCCAGATTGCGCTTGCACGAGGAACCTGCGGCCGGTGTGCGCGTCCAATGGAGTCACTTACAGCAACGCGTGCCTCATGCGATGCGCCGGAACCCACCTCACAATAGTTAAGGATGAGCCTTGCGAAACATAATCTTGTCTATACCTCTCTACTGTTATATAAATTGTTAATTGTTAAATAATCAGATACTAGTTTTCAAACAGACGCCATATTTACACTTTTTTAATTAATAAAGATACAAAAGTACCTGCTGTATTTTTCTTTTAAGTATTCTGTTGTACATTTCGATATCGATGTGTCGAATGATCTATAGTTATCATACTTGCAGAACAAATCCCATAGTGTACCTGGACATATATAACAATTAACCACAACTCTGCAGCACATGGACATCATAGAGTCTATCTCCTGAGTAATAGATGACTATTTGGTCATATTTGGTTCGCTTAATAGATGTCGCGACATTTACGTTAAAATAAAACAGCACCTAACCACATCAAATTCATTTAAATTTACTGTGTTAATTTCGTGCAATAACAAAACAGATACCTATTGAGGAATGATTTTAATCTTTATATTTTTTCTTTACGTTTATTTTGTCCTTAATGCCAAGCCAATCCGTCTTTTTAAAATATTTTTCTTGTAGGTACAGGCACATAACGATTTTCAACGATTTTATTATACGAGTATGTAGCGGACACACATTAAATATTATATATTTACTGTTTCTTTGTAGGTTTTATTTGTTGTTTATATGAAATGATTTTTTAATTATTATTATACTGTATGAAATCTAATATGTTTGTGTTAGATGCACGATTTGCGAGATCCGTTGGATTTGTTTTCTAAGGAAACAAAGAAATCTGGAAAAAATCACTTACACCGTGAGAAATTGTTAAATTATTATTTAATTAAAATTAATAAATAGTCAGAATAAATAGTCTTCGATCGTATTTGTTCGTCATTTATTGCCGTTTTTTCTCCGAGGGATTTCTGAAAAAGTGCAAAGACGACAAATATAAAATGATTCGTGTATTAGGTAAGCATATTTTTGCATAATATAATAGTTGTTTTGGTATGGGGTTATTGATATAAGATAAGGTGAAGTTTTCGGATCTATTGAACACAAATGAACAAGGAATCACATTACTCCTCTTAAATTTATTACAATAGGTACACATTACAGGGTGAATTTTGTAAGTGTGCGAGCGATGGGGAAACGTCAAACCCAGCTATGAATTGGGAACAATTTTGAATATTACCATCATCATAATTATTATATTGTATACTAGCTGACCCCGCAAACGTTATTATGCGATATAAGTTATCGAGCGTTAAAATCGACTATTTAAAAATAGGGGTTGGTGATAGAAGGGTGAAAATTTAGGGTTGTATGTGTTTTTTAATGCCACATTATTAAAAATAAAAAAAATTGTCCAAAAAATAAAATAAAAATGTTAGCTGTGGACAACCCTTATCACGGGGTATAAAAAATAGACAGTAGCCGATTCTCAGACCTACTGAATATGCATCCATAATATAAAATTTCATAAAAATCGGTCAAGCCGTTTTGGAGGAGTATGGTAACTAAAACTGTAACATGAGAATTTTATAATATATAAGATTAATAAGAGAAGCGAATCAGTTCAGAATAATTTACTCTTCGTTTCTCAACCGATTTCCCTTATTTTTGTTTTGTTTGGTAGATATTGTCTAGTTTTATTGCACACTATCAATAAATTTAATCAAAATGCATTAGAAATACAGGATACATTAAGGAAAAAACACAGCAAGCACACGACCGTAAAAGAAGAAAAAGATAAGAATAAAAATAGATAAGCAATAAAGGTTTTAAACTGAACATAAATAAGGAAAACTTGATATACCATAGAACGTTTTGTTTTTAAAAATATTGTTGTAGAAATTGTTGTTGGTTCATATGAATCATTTTAAATACTGTTAAAGTAATAACCCAATAATGCAGTTTTAGTTTTCATCAAAATCGGGCCCCAGACTCCTTTCAGTATTTCCTCATAACGAATTTCCCCATCCACGCACACTTGAAAAGTTCTCTCTGCATAAATATGTACCTATAGGTATAGGTGTGAGTAATAATGACTTGTTTTGATTTATACTAGTATACCTACTGTATCTAGTAGGCACTAATAAACAAGTATACAGGTCATTTAATAGAATGAATAGGGCAGATAGAAGTCACATTTTACATATTAGATAAGTAAAATCAAAATCATTTATTTGCACGAATATGGGTTAGTTATTGGTTTTACAGGCTATTTTGATCAACCCATATTCACCTTTTAGGTATGCAAATATAAAAAAAGTAAAACAAACAGGTAAAACTAATGTTAGTCATGGGTACAAATTAAAACTTATAAAATATTAAAACTTATTATTAACACACATAATTTATTTTTAAATTTGGCCAAGTATATTCTTTATTTTGATATTTAGTTATGATTTTACCTAATCGGACTCATCGGCTGCCTATGTGCTACCCACCGTTGGGTAAAGAGAGAAAAAGCCGGAGGAAAAAACTCTCAGCACAGTTTTGGTTGTACTTTATTTATTAGACGCGCGTTTCCACATTCATTTTAATAAAATGATTTTTGTGTGGCTCAAACGTTTTAATTTTTTTCGTTAATGAATTCTGCAACCGAATCATATGCTTTTACGGTTAGAAATTTTTTTAATTTTCGTTTAAAATTAAATGTATTATTGTTACTTTTTAGTTAGGCAAGTTATTATATATTTTTGACCCCATACAGAACACGCTTTTTCTATATTGCTTTGTTTTGGAGGGTATTGCACATAACTTATTAATTAATTATGTCTTTTTGTTTTGTATAGATGTACAGAGTGTATACAAATAACATAAGTATGAAAAGTCTAATGAAATCAACTTCCTTCCAGGGGTTCTGTGCCTTCTCTTCTCGTTGTCGATGTCGCCATCGGCACAGGCTGAATCCTGCATTTGCACCTTAATTTGGCAACCAGTTTGCGGGACGGACCGCGTCACGTACTCCAACGACTGCCAGTTTAAGTGCGCGAGCAAATCCAACCCCCAATTACAAGTAGATCACATGGGCGTTTGCGAGGAACTAGTCAATGTCTGAGACGTATCTATATCAAGAAGTCACGAGCGCCGGCAGCCTATCGGAGGGGCGCAAACTAGCATAAAAATAAATTTGAAAATATATTCATCAGGCCCGTCTTTAACCTATTGGAGGCCCTGGGCAATACTGGGCATATTACGATCATGGGTAGTCAGTAATTAAGGTTCGAATTATATAAGTTTTTTGGTACCTAATAAAATTTATTGGTTATCTGACAGGAACTAGGGACTTTGTATTTGATCTGAGGGGCCCCTATCGATTGCGGGCAAAAAGTGCCCACTGGGAAAGAGGGTCTGATATTCATTTGTGTACACTTCACAATACGATTGTTGGAAATTTCAAACTGTTCATGGCAAATGAAAAAAAAATTAAGATTATTTTAGATGTGTACACTAGAACAATTACAAGGTATGTTTGATCGCAAATAATAATAATTAAATTTGAATATTGGGCAATGCACACGTCAATATAATTATAAAATTAAATATCACCTGCTGTCACGGTGAAGGAAAACATCGTGAGGAAACCTGCATGCCTGAGAGTTCACAAAAAAGAAAGTTCTCAAAGGTATATGAAGTCCACCAACCCTCACTAGGCCAGCGTGGTGGACTGGGGCCTACATCTCTCTCATTGTGAGAGGAGACCCGACCCTGTATAGACCAGGGTAGAAGCCTTTAAAAATAATAAAAAGTGAAAAAAAATAATAGTAGGATGAAACCCATTAGAAAAGGAGGGGAATATTATAAAAATGAAAGGAAAAATAATTTACGGGCGATCTGAGGTCGGGAAGGGGATGAGGGTGAGTTTTTAAGGGTAAAAAACGGTTTTTCTCGATTTCCGGCAAAACTAAAAGTCCTATCGAAAAAAGTCAAATGGCAAAGTTGTAGGTAATAAAAAGATCTAAAACTTTTGTAATTACACTTTTTTCACATAACCTCAAAATTTATGTGAAAAATTCAAAAAACCAAGTTTTTGGTTTTTTATTTTTATCTTTTACAAAATTTTTGATTTTTTAACGAAATTTAGTGAAAACTTACCTTTTTATGTCCCAAATACGCTGTAATTTATTTGATTAAAAATATTTATTTTTTCACCCTATTTTGAATTAATATCGAAAAAACACCCTAATTTTCAATCGAAAACTCACCCGTCAAAATATCAGCTTTTTTCAAAAAGTTGGTATGTTTTCTGTTCGTTGAAATCTCTACTTTCCGATGGTGAAAAAAAAAATATATGTTACTGGTTTTTTGAATTTTTCACATAAATTTTGAGGTTATTTAAAAAAAGTGTAATTACAAAAGTTTTAGATCATTTTATTACCTACAACTTTACCATTTGACTTTTTTCGATAGGACTTTTAGTTTTGCCGGAAATCGAGAAAAACCGTTTTTTACCCTTAAAAACTCACCCCCATCCCCTTCCCGACCTCAGATCGCCCGTAAATTGATTTCCTTTCATTTTTATAATATTCCCCTCCTTTTCTAATGGGTTTCATCCTACTATTATTTTTTTTGGTTTTAAAAATTATCGACCCTGGTCTAGTAGTGGGTCATTAATGGGTTACTGACGACACGTCAATAAACTGTAAACAATGTTTTAGTAAAATTAATCCGAAACTTCCTTCCTTCTTTCCTTTACGGATTTCAATGGGTGCAACCCTTTTAGCCCATGCCCACTGCTGGGCACTTACACAACAGGGGAAGACCTTTGGCCTATCCACCTAGGCCTATCCAGGAAGGACCTATCCACCACGCTGCTCCAATGCGGATCGGTGTAGAAACGGGCTATTGGCCAACCCGTGTTCGATGTTGAAAACCGCCCATGGCCTCCGACAAGGTTTAACGACTGCTATCGTTTCAATAACAAACAGCTGTTTACTAAATGTATATGTATGTACGTATACAAGGTACATAAAATACCAGTGTAACATTTTCTACAATCTTTTGTCTATCTGTCTGTCGAGTAGCGATCGATTAAATTTTTTCAAAAATTATTAATTTGGTGTATATTATACAATATCTAAGTATGAATGTTTAGGGCTTGCCAGCGTAATAAGGTAACACGTCCCAGAAGAAAAGGAACAATGAACTGTGCAATCTCTAGAGTATATTTCCTTTAATCATTTCCTGTTGCAATGCGGAATATTCATTTATACTCTTAGACAAAGACACGGTAAACATCTCGGCCCGAGATAAAACTAAACATTTTCTACAGTGCAATAAAAAAATTATAAAACAAACAACATTTTAAACCTTTTTTTCCAATAAACAAGTTTTTTCAATTAATAATTCAATTTAATTGGCAGAACAAATAAATTAACGTTTGGAAATTAAGTTATTAAATTGATAAGAACGCAAGTTGATTAAGAAATACTTTGATCACAAGTGTAGGTAACAATTATTTGAAGTTGTAATAACAAAAAATACAATAACATATAAATTATATCACTTGCGCATTCCTATGTAGTATTCAAAACTATTTTTACATATGCTGAATGCACTTTGGAATGAAATTCTAACTAACAACCTGTCACTATGTGCTTGACTGGTAGCTGTAGAACACTGTACCCATTAGCTTAAAAAAAGAATTATTGCAGCATTATCAAATGCGGTTTTTGATAGAGTGCATAAAAAGCTGCCAATACTCAGAGACATAGGGAGTTCCAATTTAGTATCGTTCACATTTTAGTATATGTACCCTATATGTTATCCCTATGTTGTGTGAACAGGTGACATTTACCAATGTCAGTTGTATCGCACATGCCTATTTGATAAGTTTTTGGCAAAGAAAGATCTCCCAGCAATCGAGGTTATCATGACGGAGTTTCGTATACATGCCAGCGGTAGAAAACTTCTATAGCGTGAGTCAGGATCGTGTGGCGCCACCTTTTGACGTGTGGCAAAAGTCGCCACTAAACCTATAGCTGTAGTTCAGTCTCATACTTCAGATCTAAATGAATCTCTCGTACTGTAGATCTACTCGTATGAGATGTATCGATCTCCATATTGTTCTCAGAGACATGTTAAATCCACCAACCAAAGGCAGCGTGGTGAACCTATGGTGTATCTTTCTCGTTGCGAGGCCCCGTGGGTCACTAATGCCTCACCGACAGACTACAGATCGATATTAGCCAGCAGTTCGTCTCCTTCTTCGTCTTCTAAAAAGGACTTTTCTTCGCTAACACTCTTAGAACATTCTCCGTTCATTTCGTCATCATCCATGAAACAATTTTGTATGTCTTCTATTTCAGTATGTATGTGTTCTAGTGGTTCCCTGTCAGAGGGCGCGCCGGCACTGCTCCGTGACGTGTTCCCGTCACATTTTCTGATATTCGTCCCCGGGATGTAGTCGTTTTTATTTTTTGCTCGGGGTGATAGGTATTGTGTTATTTTGTTGTTGCTTTCCTGAAATTCAAATACTTAATATCAAATTCAATTATCAAAATAATAGTTGATGCCTGCAGCTATACGCATACCTACAAACTAATTATGTAACTAATTCTGAATTTTAACGGTTTTTATTTACAGTATGTTGCCTCACCTGATGTTTCGTAGCAGCATTTTCAAATGTATCGTGACTTAGACCTACACCGTTCAATACCTGGAAAGAATGAATTTTAGAATGAAAACTCATTTTTGCTTTAAATCATTAATGAAACAACAATATTCAAACACGAAAAATAGTTCGACCGGAGGCATTGCACGCTTCGTGTCACGCGTCGTGTAGCGAAAAAAAATTTCTTTACTTTTAATACTTCGTAGTTCGCAGCCCTCTGAATACAATGCTTTCTCACCGTCTTCTTCAGGTTATCAGTCTACCTGGTCGTCAACCTGTGATACTTTTGCCAAGAGGTGTTCACTATTTGAGACTCCTTCGACTGACATCCTATTGCCACTTTCATTTGTACACTTGGAAAATAGGTAATACCAAAACATAGGCTATCATATAAAGCTACATGTTAAGCGCTGATGTAAGATGTATAGAAAAAACGATTGATTTACGTATCTATGTGTAGTAGCGGCATTGCTAAAACTCAGACTAAAGTAGGTTTCAGACGACGCTATAATATAATAGCATATAGTCCATAGCTCATTGTTACGGACACGTTCACATTGTACTGTACTAGTATATTGTATATTATTGGCTCACTATTCGCTATAAGTTGGTGCGATGCGCAGAGTTCATGCTGTGCTATATCGCGCGCGATATGCCAGTGACTTAGAACTCGACCTCGAATCGAGGGGTCCGGGTTCGAATCCCAGTGGCACGTACCAATGACTTTGTAAAAGAAAGTTATGTGCGCTTTATAAAAATTAAATATCACCTGCTGTTACGCTGAAGGAAAACATCGTGAGGAAACCTGCATGCCTGAGAGTTCAGAAAAAAAAGGCATGTGAAGTCCACCAACCCGCAGTAGGCCAGCGTGGTGGACGGCGGCCTACATCCCTCTCATTGTGAGAGGAGACCCGACCCTGTAGTGGGTCATTAATGGGTTACTGACATATCGCGCGCCGCCCTCTCCCTCCTCCTCACCCCGGCCGTCCCGCAAACTCTTCAAAGATCGCGGTCCACCGAGCTCGATATACGATATATATACTATAAACGCTTGCGACAATATCGCGTATGTGAACGTCACGCTACAAAGTATAGCGTAGGTCCTTCTCGTCGTGTGCAGTCCCCTTGAGGGCGAGGGTACCGAGGTGGGCGTGTCAGCGTACGTTGAGCTTGTCCTGCAGCAGCGGCCACATGTGGTCGTCGGCCGTGCCGCGCGCCAGCAGGTAGCGCACGCGCACGCGGCCCGCGCGGCCCAGCCGGTGCGCGCGCGACTCCGCTTGCGTCAACATCTGCAACACACCCTTTTATGTACTCCAGCTTGTAGCAAGTAAATATTCTATTCTATAAGATAGGATTCTTCGAGCGGGTTAGCTGGGGCCGAGTTTCGCTCCTTACTTGGGATCCAGGGGCCTGATTCTGTATGACCCAAAAGATTTCGTGCCGATATCGTGCTGTGTGACATCAAACCGTACATATAATTTAAAAAAATTGAATAATTCGATTTTATTCCGAATTATTCGCAAATTTTGGAATATTTTGAATTCGGACTTTATTCGGAATTATGAAAATAATAATTTAAAAAACTATCCTAAGTTTTTCTGTTACTGACAAAGTTGAAATTGTTTTCTCCGGGTAGGTAATTGATCTTTAATAAAAAAGTATATTATTATTCGTGAGTAGAATATTTTGATATACGATGTACTGGAATTTAAATTGGAAACAATAGAAAATCCAGTAATATTTCGATAATTCGCAATTGCTCGAATTATTCGGAAATTTCGTAATTATTCGAAATTTTTCGTGTAATTGGAAAATTCGAATAATTCGATTAGATTCGAACGATATTCGCACACCCCTAGGTCGTAACGTTTCAAAGATGAACTCACGCCAGGGTTCCAGTGCAGCTCGGCGAATACGACGAGGCCGGCCGCCGTGAGCGTGAGCCCCGTGCCCGCCGCCGTCACCGACAGCACGGCGCAGCGGCACGACGGCAGCAGTTGAAACCTCTCCACCAGCTCCTGATTCAATTACAATAAATGGAAATAAATACATTGCAAAAAAATGTTATAAAACCAAACGATATACACTGGAGAGGAATTGAGTAGAGTTAATGAACATATACATATAAGCGGTAAAGCGGTGATAGCCCAGTGGCTTAGAATTCGACCTCGAATCGAGGGGTCCGGGTTCGAATCCCAGTGGCACGCACCAATGACTTTGTAAAAAAGTTATGTGCGATTTATAAAATTAAATATCACCTGCTGTTACGGTGAAGGAAAACAACGTGAGGAAACCTGCATGCATGAGAGTTCACAAAAAAAAATGTTCTCAAAGGCATGTGAAGTCCACCAACCCGCAGTAGGCCAGCGTGGTGGATGGCGGCCTACATCCCTCTCATTGTGAGAGGAGGACCCGACCCTGTAGTGGGTCATTAATGGGTTACTGACATGACAATGAACATATGGTATGCCAGTGAAAGCCCAATGGCACTGCGGATTGGAGAAGGAGGACCAAGGGGGTAACGGGGGTGTATAAGTATCAAAAGAGACTCACGGCTCGAATCCCCGAGGGCGTGGAGCCGTCGATGCAGATGTAGCTGACGTTCGCCTCGTCGAGTGTCTCGCTGACGGCGTCCAGCACCGCGCGGTGGTGCGCGAACACCAGGAACTTGCCCTCGTACTCCGCCACCAGCTGCCGGATGTACTTGCTGGCAGACAAATGTCTTTTGTATCAAACAAAGTTGCACCTTCTAAAAGCAACGCTGGAGTCGCACCTCGTGATCGCCCTTTAGTGAAAATTCGATAATAGGGCATTTCGCACCATGCAAGGAAAAATCCAAAATTATATAATATTGATAGATTTTGTTAAAAGCAAGTGAAAAATGGTGATTTCTGTTCTAAAAAATGTAGTATACATTTATTATTTCAATTTTAAGGTTCAGGTTTTTTAATCTGTTTTTCAAATGTCAAAAACGCTATACGCCATGCAAGCTATCGGCGTGACGTCATTAGTAGTGTAAATAAACAATGGAGTATAACTTTCCTCCTTTACTGACATGTAGTGTTTACACTGCGAGTGACGTCACAAGCATGACGGCAGCGCCGAGTCGGCCGAGACCGTGTTTTCGCGGGGATTTTTGAAATTTAAATTGGTCTTTTTTTACATATTTCTTAGAAAAAAAAATTTTTCCAATTTTTTATGGGTTTTTATGACTTACGAATTCATTTAAAAAGCTTTTTGACATAGGCCGTTATACCCTATAGTTTATTGAAAACTAGCTGTGCCCGCGACTTCGTCCGCGTGGTATTTTAATATTTTATTTTAGAATTCCACAGACAAAAATCGTAAAATATGTTTGAGTCTGTCTATTGTCTGTTTGTTCCGGCTACTCACCGGAACGGCTGGACCGATTTTGACGGGACTTTCCATGCCAGATAGCTGAGGTAATAAGGAGTAACTTGGGCTACTTTGATTTTAACTGAACGTTAAAGTTACGCGACGCTAAGAAGCCAGAGGGTAGAGTAAAGGTAAGCACTGCCTAGATACCATATGGCTGGTATTTTGACCCGCGCAGACTCGCTGAACAAGGCGACGAGCGCGGCGCGGCGCTCCGCCCCCCGCACGCTGCGGTAGGCCTCCGCCATCTGCGACAGCCCGCTCCTGTCCTCCGCGCTGAACTGCAGCAGACTCTCGTCCAGAATCACGGACTCCCTGAAAACAAAACTAAGATTCAACTCTTGCAATGCAAAAAGGCCATACATAAATTTATGGGAGAAGTGTAGAGTAATGTTGATAAGGATTCCTCATCTTCTTAATGAGGAAGATACGCATTTTGGTACTTTCACATCCTCTTCCGCTTCCTTTTAGGGAAAGTTGAAAATTTCCTCATTCTCATCCGCTTCCTCTTAAATTAAGAGGAATTTAAATTATGAGGAATTTTGTGTGTCCATTTTTCACACGTCAAAGGGTTCCCTAGGATTCCCTAGCCAGCCTATTTATTTATTTATATAGTTTTTACTCTTTTTCCCTTACTCAAACCGTTCCTCTTCCACTTCCTCATCCCCTTCCTCATAAATATCTCCTCATCCTCATCCTCTTACTTTGTGCTCGATATTTCCTCTTCCTCATTCCTCAGCCCTAGTGCAGAGTACATAGCCAGGTGTCATGTGAACGTGAACGTGACCGAGTGGTAACGACCAACAGAGCGGGTAACCACGCTACACCATGTTGTTCACCTGGTCTTCTCCTCCAGCGTGTCGAGCACCTGCTCCTTGGTGCGCCTGATGAGGAACCGCCGCCGCAGCAGCACCCGCAGCTCCGCCAGGTGCGACTGCCCCGACATGTCCCACCCGAAGCTCGTCTGTCTACCCGCGCAGTATCTCTTGCCTGGAATGCATACGATACTCGTTTAAACTTGTGTTTAATAATAATAACACAGAAGCGGGAAACGAAGGCGATGTTTACTGGGCGGAAATTTTCAAATTAAGCATACAAACAGTGGTCAGTCCTTAACTACTATAATTCTTCACCTAGCTTCACAGCATTTTATTCTGAAATTAAAGACCATGATAAAAATGTGAGTCAATGTTTCAAACTACACGCCGTTTTACGGTTTAAAAATCGCGCGTTTGGAAAAATAGTGAAAAAATAAAATACATAATATCTTACTACACCCCCCTCCCCCTTGAGACATTTCGTGATTCTTTCCAAAACCCCTCTCCCCTTTCGAGCCTCACGTGATTAATGGACGGCCCCTTACTCGTGTAACAGTCAACAATAAACGCATTCTTTTCTTTCCTTCTTTTCTTAGAAACATCGATAGCGCGATTCATGTCACTAGTAGCGCCATCTCCTGGCGAGCGGCCAAGTGGCTTTGGCACAGATATTTCTCGATATTCACGGACGTTTACAAGGCACTACTTCGGACAAAGCTCACCGTATTCCATGTAAGAAGTGAAGAGGCGGGGCTCGATGAGCGCCAGCTGCGTGTAGAGCTCGGCGGGGCGGCTGAGCGCGGGCGTGCCGCTCAGCAGCACTACGCGGGCCGCCTGGCGCGCGATGCCCCCCAGCGCCACCGTGCACTGCGCCTTGTGCGACTTCAGGTAGTGGGACTCGTCCTGGAAGATACGCATTTCAGACACCAGGGCCAAGCCTTACGACGACAACAAAAATAGTCTTTACTGTTCACCATATCACTTTCACAGACTCTTACACTCCTTCTGCCTTTAGCTATTCCTTCTATTTACCCCTATACAGTTTTCTCCCTTGATGTTCACTGTCCCTATTCTTATTCCGTCATTTTGTACTATGCACTATTCCTGTATTCAATTCTCTCTATTTTGTCATTTCGTGCACCCTACCTACAACTTTATCTCTTCATGCTTTAACTCCTTACCTAGATGGTTGTCTGGAAGAGATCGCTCGTAGCGATAACACCACCAATTGTGTTTTTTTCTCTCATGTTTATTGTTAATCTGATTTTGTATGTATGTGCACAATAAAAAGTATTGTATTGTATTGCATATCAATAGGAAAGAAACACAACTTATCAAAACTTTAGTACAACAGGTGTACATTACCCGTGTAATATAAAGCAACATCAGCAGAATAGAAGCGCCTTATCATTATGCTATCTATCGGCACTGGGACAGAAACGCTGGTGTAATTTTGAGCTCCACTCTCACAAGACAAAAAGAAACGCAGCCGCGCTGTCGCTTATGCGCCTCCTAGAGCTTACCCTAATTTGCGATAATAAGACACAACTTTTGGTGGCCGACCAACCACAAGCCTCGACATGACGTTATTTCGTAACGATTACATATAAACCCAAAAAATAAACTAAACAAATAGCCGATTTTGTAAGTTACCAGCTCAGATGGTTCGGAATCAGGCTGAGTAGCGTTGATTAGGAGCGGTCCATGTCCAGCTGGGTTGAAAAGAAGGAAGAGAGACAATAAAATGATTAGCTTTACACACTTACAATAATAATAGCACCAAACTTCTTACTCTTCAGCACATCTGTGTACAAGGCGGTGATCTTGTAACTGACGATTACTATTTCAGTCTGGAAATTAAAAAAAAATAATAATAATCTAAGTTTACGTGTAGATAAGCGGCAGTAGCGGTATCAGTGGCTGAGAGTTTGATTTCTTTTTCAAGAGCTAAAAGGTTTAAATCAAATTGCAACAATGGCATCAACAAACTTTAGTGTCACCTACTGTTATGGTGCAGGAAAACATTGGAGGGAAAACTGCACACTCGTTACTACTATCATCGAAAGTGTACCTGTGCTTCGGCTACCAACTCAGCGTCCTTCTTAGACGAAAGCGTGACTATGTTCATTAGAGGTACTGAAGGCATCAGCTCGTTAATTTTATTTTGCCATGTTTCTCTGTGAAAAGGAAAAACTTATACATTTTCTAATTCAAGCTAGACATTGCCCGCGGCTTCATCCGCATGGATATTAGAACTTGGTCCAGAGGGGATAAAAAGTATCCTATATGTTAATCCAGGTTACAAACTATGTGCATACCAAATTTCGTCCCTATCTGTTCAGCCGTTTTTATGTAAGAGAGTAAGAAACATCCATCCCTCCATCCTTACAAACTTCACGTTTTCTACTATAATAAACTTTATCAGTTGATAGGCAGACAGGTCTAGCTTAAAATCTAACACATTTTTTATTTTTTTATTGCATATGAGCAGAAAACGGGCACACAGTCCCAATGTTAAGTGGTCAACGGGCCATAGACACCCACTTCCATCTGAGATTGTATGTAATTGTGTTGCCACTCTTGCGAACCAAAATGACTGTCTCAAACAGTCTCCCTGGCAACCACACCTCACCAGCCAAAGCACAAGACATGAAGAACATGCTACTCTACAACAGGATGACAGTATGATACAATCCTGGACAAGCTTCGATGGCTCTATGTTTCGTTATGATGTAACAAATAACATGACCGTACCTCATGGAGGATGTAGTGACGATGAGCAGCGGCCAGTCATGTCTGTAGTAACTGGCGATCGCGAGCGCTTGGAACGTCTTTCCCAGCCCCATGTCGTCCGCGATCATACAGCGACCCCGGTGCGCTATCCCGAATCTGGATAGATATTTAAAATTTTTAATACTTTCTAATTGGAAAACGATTTATGATTAATAAAGGATGGATAGAGGATACTGCTATGAAGTTACACAATCGATATAAGTACCTAATATATTGTACAAATTCCTCTTTAAGTTGAGTTTAACAACGATTGGAGGAACAAAATTAGGGGAAAAGGCCTAGCCCTTTACAAAACATATCCTAAAAAATGTTGTTTGACTTAAAAAATATTGTTGAACTCTATTACCTGACCCCTTCTTGCTGAAAGGGCATCAATTTTTCCCTCAGAGTACATTCAATCGGTGATAGGTCCAGTTGGTTTGGATCTATCGTTTTTTCTTTTAAAACCTGGGTGATTACAGAAATTACAAATTTAGATAGTGGAGGAGGTGTTTATCTTAAGACATTGTTTAAATAAATAAAATTAAAATACTCAGAATCAGGAGGTGTGAGCATCTAAATTAGCCTTGACAATTTGTACCTTGAAAATATATGGAGGCAAAGGCCCCAACACCACGTAGGGGGCAAGGGGAGCCACTTTGGACATCAGCTCTTGGTAGTGATCTATTGAGAAATTCCACAAATTTGATTTGCTATCTGAAAACAAATGAAAATATGTAGTGTGTACTGTAATATGAGCACGCACCTCACATGAAATGCTGACCACGCACGACGACGCAGGCAGCAAATGTTGTAAACAATAGAACACATCATACCGAACTGGCCAAAAAAGTTGTATCCTCAAACACGCTATCAAAGTTCCACAGAATCTGAGCATTTATACAAATGGTCCGAAGTTAACATTCGGCAGAGCTGAGACTGCTCATCATCATGCCTATGCCTAGGCCACTGGCCTACACAATGCAATACCTACATTAATAACCAAGAGTAATACTAACCATAACATTTAGATGGTATTGTTTTGAATATTTCAATCAGTGGTGTACAAAACTCTGAAGGGTTCACTTCAAATCTGGTATCTGATATCAGATAGGTAGTTCCACTAACAACCTTAGTCACTGGCACGGCAGTTTCAACTGTTTTAGTACTTTTTATAGTTTTTGAGTATGGGTGAAAGTTTCTTTGAGATTCCTTAACATGCACCTTCGTGGGTCCAGGTGACTGGGGTAAATGCTTTGGAGGTATAACCGGTCTTAGAGGAGACCTCGGTAATGATGTGTTTTGATTCGTTACTCTAGCTTGTTGCTTTTGGATTGCCGCTAAACGTTTTCGTTCAATTTCTTCTTTTGTACACGCCATCTTGAAGTGGTAGTTTTAAATAAATTTGGCCTTACTAAGTTACTAAATGTTACTGTACCACTTTTTGTAATAAAATACCTTCACATTTATAAAAAATTCAAAATAAACGATACGCGAGATATAAATTAACACAAATAAAAATCAATCACAATGAATTTGACAGTTGACTTGACATTTTATGACATTCCTGACAGTAAAACTGACAGAATAGAAAAAGTTTATAAACGTTTTCAAATTTAAAAACGTTTTCAAGTCACCTGACTTATATCAATTTAAAATAGGTAAATATCAATTTAAAAACATTTATTTGAATTTAAACTATTAGAAAATTATTTAACATTAAGATTATATATTTCAATATTCAAATTATGCTATTAATGTTATACTTTTGTAAATTTTGGAGACTATTTGTTCATTTGCAATATAACATGACTTGTTTATCGACGAACCTCCCACTGTCAAGAGGGTGGTTGTTGGATTGGACTTTGACATTTACATAGTTTTAAAAATTTGTGATTTGTACCTTTTATAAGTAAAGTTGTAGACCTTCTACCTTTCTCTTTATTATTCCTTAAATAACAATGTCGGAAAAAAGCAGCCCCGTCAAATACTTCCTGAGTGGAGGTTTTGGGGGCGTGTGTACCGTTTTAGCGGGCCATCCTATGGACACGATAAAAGTGAGATTACAGACTATGCCAATCCCTCAGGCTGGCGAAACTGCATTGTACGCTGGCACCTGGGACTGCTTCAAGAAGACTATTAACCGAGAAGGCTTTCGAGGACTGTACAGGGGAATGTCAGCGCCTTTGACAGGGGTTGCACCTATTTTTGCGATAAGTTTTTTCGGGTTCGGGCTGGGTAAAAAGTTAATTAAATCTGACGAAGATCAAGTGCTTACGAAGCCGGAATTATTCGCTGCGGGGGCCTTCTCCGGAATATTCACAACGTCCATCATGGCGCCAGGTGAGAGAATCAAATGCTTGCTCCAAATCCAGCAAGGTGGGAACGCGCCACAGAAATACAACGGCATGGTCGACTGCGCCAGGCAGTTATACGCAGAGGGCGGCATGAGAAGCATATACAAAGGCAGCGTGGCCACCATCCTCAGAGACGTGCCGGCTAGCGGCATGTACTTTATGACCTATGAATGGGTCAAGGAAGTCTTAGTACCGCAGGACGCCTCCGCAAAGATGAAGGTGTTGGCGACAATTGTGGCCGGAGGCTGCGCTGGGATAGCTAACTGGCTGGTGGGCATGCCCGCTGACGTGTTGAAGAGCAGGCTGCAGACTGCACCTGAAGGCACATACCCAAATGGAATGCGGGATGTGTTCAAGCAGCTGATGGAGAGAGAAGGCCCCACAGCTCTGTACAAGGGAGTCACGCCCGTCATGATAAGAGCCTTCCCTGCAAATGCTGCCTGTTTCATGGGATTTGAACTGGCTATAAAGTTCCTCGACTGGATTGCACCTAACATTTGATTAACTTTGCCTTTTTTTGTTTAAAATACACTGTATAGTCCATTAGCAAATAAGTGAAAGTGAAATATAAATCTGTAATATAATTAGTGTATTTTCTAGAGCTCAATTTTATAGATTTAATGTAATAATATAAACCTTGTTGATCCTATAAGGTTGTTGCCACTATACATGACAATTGCATGTGTCAAGCTTTAAGATACACAAATATATTTGTATTAAAATATATTTTTTGTTATTAAAGAGCTATATTTTACCCATGATAATTCTTTTTCTCAGGAAAATATATGCACAATTATAATATCAAGGTTTTATGTTCTTGTTTTGTTGACTATTATATAATATCACTCTTGATATTTTATGTTAAATTGATCAAATTAATTATAGCACTGCTTTATGTTATGTATTTTTTATTTGAAATAATTTATATGCATAAAGCTTAAGCTATAAAAATTAGTTCCTAACAGACCTTCAGTTCTTCAGGAAAATGTATGTAACATTCATTTTCCCATGTTACCTTTTACATAAGTCTATCTAGTACCTTAAGGTAAATACCTCAGTTTTATGTAGCCTATTTCAAGTTTGTTATGACATAATATGATTCATTTATTATGACGATATTAACATTGTTCATTTAAAACTCAAAACAAATATGTAGTAGAGCGAAGAATAGTAGGATTATTTAACGTGTGGTGCTAGATAGATCATCATTTTTGTGATAAATAAATTGATCTTATCTAAGAGATTATACATAATTATTTATAAGAGGGACCATATACCCAGTTGATCCTAACTGACCCACACCTATGAGAATTCTTATTTAGGTAGTATACAAACATTATGAAAATGAAATAACATCAGTATTGGAAATAGAAAATAGTTATGAATGAAATGCAGAATAAATGTATAAAATTATATGTCATATTTATCTCCATTTCCCTAAGTTTATGAGTGGCAATGATGAAATCAGTGGTATGAAAGGTTTATGGCACACTGAGCTATAAAATATACAAACAAGAATAAATAACTAATCTTTATTGTATTTCAGTAAAATTCTCTTCTAAAATTCATTTCAAATCTTCTATTTTCATAATAATCTCTTTTAATTTTCTTTTTATTCAGATTTTTGATGCTCTGTTCTTCTTTTGGTATTTCAGATTTCTTATTTTCTAAACCTAGGCCTTTTCTATCAAGTTTCTGGACTGCCTTCACTGGGTATATCTTACCACACCCATCTCTGCCCAGACCAGATTCCTTGTCCCACCCAACTTTCAACATAATTTGATATCCTCTATTTGATTCAGGAATCATATAGCTTGCTGGGATTTTTTTTCCTTTACTTGCATTGATATTATGCACTGTAGATGATAAATGTTCTTCTTTGTCTGGGAAAGTTTTGTTATTACATATTTCACACACATATTCTTCTTTTAACTTCACTTTGTGTGTTTTTTTACTTGTTTTAGGTTCACAATTGTTGATATTTAGGAGAATGTCTGCAAGTACAAGATTCTTATTCTTAATAACTAACGTCCGGGCTGAATTGCCAGCCTTATCTCTAATAGATGTATCAATACCTCTCTTTATGAGCTCCTCAACAGTTTCTACTGAGTTCGCTTGACACGCTATCATAAGCAAGCTCCATCCAAATTCATCAACAACATTAATCTTTTCAGGCATAGTGTCTAAAACATCCTTGAGTGTGTCAACATCATTATTTTGTACGGTCATAAACAAATTTGTATTTGATGTGTCAATATCATTAGGTTTTCGTTTGCGACGGATGCTACTATCGTTTTCTTGAATTATAGGTGAACTTGATGTTGAAATTGGTGATGACTCACAGATTTTCACATCCTTTACTTCTTCTAAGTATAATTTTTTTGCTTGTTCGCCGTTTAGGATTACATTACGCCTGAACGTTGAATCAACATGCGATTGTAACTTGTTTGGCCTTACGAAATTATTATAATTCTTATGATACATTATTTGATATTTAAAGTATACAAATAAATTGTTTAACAACACGAAAGAAGAAAATAAGTACCAAGTACCAACAAACAAAATTCTAGTAGATTAAAATTAAATGAAAATACTTTGACAATTTTGACATTGACAAAATGACAGAACTCGTCATCTGTTTTATCTGTTTGTCAAAAATGACTACAGACAAAATCTACGCAAGCCACAGAATATATTTTTTTCATACTGCGGCCCAGAAATTGTGGAGGGTACCTAAAGGGGTAAAATAAGGAGTATCATCTGTGTAACATGAAATTTAAAAAAATATAAAAAGAACTAAGAGCGGGACGATCAATGAACTAGTTCGCATAGTTCACCTAAAGGAGCACTCTTTATACCTAGTTCGTTCTCGAACTACCATCCCATACCCGGAGCGCGCGCACAGGTGTGCACGCGCCTGTAATGTAATTATAGTGTTAGTCAAAATATTGTCAAATGTGACAGTCATTCACGTTCACGCCATCACGCGCATCATCGCGCATAGCCTCCAGCGCGCCCTATATGACGCGGACGGTATGCTTCAAGGTCACTATTCCGATAATTTTCATTTCGTTTTTCCTACATTTTCTTTCAGTTTTTCGTTTCCAATTGAATCGAATCTTTCTTATGTAATTCTTTTACAGTAATAGCATGTCTGCGTTGTCCTTTCTAAAGTCCACAAAGGGCAGGATAATCCTGGGAACAGTAGCAGCTTTACACTTGACCATATATTTCGCAAAGCCGTCGTTTTTTAAAGAAGGAGACAAAAAAGTTCACGAAGCGCCGCCGAAATATTTACCGTAGACCTTGAATCAAACAATAGAATAAGGAAATTGGTTTTAACATCACAAAAACGCTAATAGGCTGTACCTGATTCATGATTTATAAAGCATTTGTTGCAATGCCTAACTTAGTTCGTAGAGAAATATCCAGACACTTAGGAATCATGAGCGGAAGATTACAAGTTTACGTGACGCGGTCTGATATGCCGGAATGTGGAGTTGAAATCCTCAAGAAACAGTGAGTGACAAAGTTATAAATATTATTCTTCCAGCTGGTCAGTGATGTGGCAAATAGCCATTTTGCCGCTCTGGACAAAATTAATATTTTCTACATTTGCCACCCTTAAAATTAGGCATGTTTGTTACCTTGTTCCCAGTGTCATCCATTTTGCTACTCCTCATTATTTACTCTCTGTGTAGTTTATAAATAGCAGACATTATACTTCCAGCTGTAATGTCAAGTTATGGGACAAACCATCACCAGTCCCAAGACCAGAATTTCTGAAAGCAGTGTCTGGTGCTCATGGGATCTACTGTTCCCTTACTGATAAGATAGACAAGGAACTATTGGATGCTGCTGGTCCAGAGCTAAAGGTTGTGGCAACCATCTCAGTGGGCCATGACCACATCGATGTGGCCGAGTGTAAGAAAAGAGGCATCAGGATTGGCTACACTCCTGATGTCCTGACAGATGCTACTGCTGAGCTTACAGTAAGTAATGTGAACAGATTTATAATTTTATTTGGTGGCAAATTAAAGGGCTAAATTGTTTTGAAGTCTTATCATCATTATCTTTGGTTATTCTTCTGCTTTCCTCTCTCAAATACTCTCAATGCACGCCACTGAGCCTCATCTTTTTCTCTTCTCAATTTATTCCCAATGTTAATGTTTATCCAGCAGATATCTGGGTGATAACCCAGGTAATAATAACTGATAGGAAATTTGACGGACAAATTTAGGTAGGCTGGGCAGCATTAAGGAAGCCTTATTATATCTTTTCATTGCCCATACCATAGATATTGTAATGCATTATCATCAATTAATAAATATTTAAATAATTGCAGATGGCTCTTCTCCTGTCCACTTCTCGCCGTCTTCCAGAAGCCATACATGAAGCCAAAACTGGAGGTTGGGTGTCCTGGGCGCCAACCTGGATGACTGGACCAGGTCTGGCCGGTGCAACCGTTGGCATTGTTGGCTTCGGAAGAATAGGACAGGCAGTTGCCAGAAGAGTTAAATCATTCAACACTGCTAAGATCCTCTACTCAAACCGCAGTGACCGGCCAGAAGCAAAGGAAACTGGTGCTATTAAAGTCAGCTTTGACGAGCTAGTCACACAAAGTGACTTTGTCATATGTTGTGCAGCACTAGTACCAGAGATGAAAGAAATATTCAACAAGAGTACTTTTGAAAAAATGAAACCTACTGCCATATTCATAAACACAAGCAGGGGAGGTACTGTTGATCAGGACGCCCTTATTGAGGCTTTGCAAAATAACACCATTAGAGCTGCAGGCCTGGATGTAACTACACCAGAGCCTCTACCTCTTGATAGTCCATTGTTTAAGTTGAAAAACTGTGTTGTTTTGCCACACATAGGCAGTGCGTCGATAGAAGCAAGGAACACAATGAGCGAGTTGACAGCTAACAATATTTTAGCTGCACTGAATGGCACTGCAATGCCCGCAGAGCTCAAGTGATTTTTATAACGACAACTTCAATGTACATAATAAAATTATGTAACTGGGATTTTGTTATATTATGAATCAAATATAATATATTTGTACAGACACAAATTATTCTAGTTTAATTAATCATCTTTAGGTTTATCATACAATATGATAATTATGAAGCCAACACCATGGAATCAAATTAATGTTAGAATTTTTAAACAGTAGGTATTGTGTTCTGATAAAAAAAATGATACTCATTCAAAGTTCTTAGTTATTTTGTTAATTACGGCAACTTATCATTGTTTTTATAACAAGTTCTTGACCATAATTACATAACATTAAGATTTATCAATTTCAAGTGTTATCTCTTTGGTAATTAGTATTTTTTGCAAGTTTGGATAACATTCAGTGCTATAACAACCTCAGCCTGCTGTGAAAGCAAGCATTGTGCAACATGATGTTCTCTATAGTATAAAGTTCTATAGTGTACAGTCTCTTTAAGTTCCAAAGCATAGTGTCATCTAACATGTCATGAACTAAGGACTAAATATGTCCTTCTCATTGTGTGTGGAGATCAGACTGTAGTGGGTCACCAACAGGGCACAATTATTATAATGAACATTTTCTAATAAAAATTCAACACTAGATAACAAAAACCAATTTAATAAACACTTAATCCTAGACCCAAAAATTAATTACAAGCAAAATTATTAAAATCTAATCATTGTGCTCATGCTGAGCTTCAGATTCTCGCCAGTTGTTTTGGACCATCTCGACTATCATCTTCCACCACTTTGACTGCATGAAGTAGTACACAGAACACACTATGATGAACAGCCACGAAAGTATCAATAAGTAGTCTAAATCTTTCTCTGGCATGCTCGGCACTGGCCCACTGAAATCCTTGGACAACACCAGCAAGCTTACTGGATTTAAACCAGTTATTGCATGCACAAATTTACTAAATGAGTGGATATTATACTCTGTTCCATTAAATTTTCCAACTGGTCTGCCACTGTGAAACATTTTTAACGTGGGAACCCCTACGATGCCATATTGGGCATTGATCCCGTGATACTTCAACGCATCCAGTGCTACCATTCTTATATTAGGATAGGACCTCGCTAAAGCGTTGAAATGGGGGGCAGCGTGGGCACTAAAGGGGCAAGCTTTTGCAAAGAATAAAACTAAGACACAGTCAGACTCGGTGTCCCGACTGGTGACCTCGTGCTTCACCTGTAACAGCTTTCCCAAGCTAGTTGCATTTATAATTTCCACAGATGGCTCTGTTTCACCTTCATAGATAATTTCTTTACACTTCACAAGCTTTTTCGTTTCGTTAAATACAAGTGTGCTGTTCTCGGCTGTAACGTTTGCTGAGGTGACATGGTTATAGAGGCTCGTCAATGTTTTGTTCACATCTGACACTACGTTGGATAGAAGAGATTCGGATTCGTCGACATTGGGTATGTCGTTGTCGTCGTCTTTTTGCGATTCTATAGAGGCTAGAGTTTCCAATACTTCCTCAACGTCGACATCGTACTGTTTTGAAACCGTAGTAAAACCTGAAAACCAAAAAGGTTGGTTAAGAATGGTTAACTGTTACAGTGGTTATTAAAAAGTGTACTGTGCATTCAATGAAAGAATAATCTTTGCTGCGTAACTTACCTATTAAAATTAAGATAATGAAATATATTCTCGTACTACGAAAACTCATAATAAATTCCAAAAAATACTTTTAATATAATATTATTTTAATTATATTATAACTTAACTAATTATTATTGATTGAAAACAAATACAATAAATGAATAAAATGTCAATGTCATATGATTGTGACATTGATTGACACATTGCCTATGGATTGACATGACGTCATTACTCTTTTTTTCTGTTACTATACTATGGCATCACGGCCATTTTGCCAATTACAGTTGATTTGAGTTTAATCCTTACACGTTACTCAGTACTCACACTTATCTTACGAGTTATGTGTGTATTTACACAATGAAATATCATCTGCTGTATGTATATAAAGCTGAAATAACATTGTGTTACCAAAAATAATGATACGATCATACGATGAAAAGGATAGAAGGCTGTGATTGAAGGGCTTCAAATTGAAGCAATAAACAACAAAAAAATATATTTAAATAGATTTTATTAGGACATGTTATGATGCCATGACATAGGACATGATATTATTACACGATTTATGAAAACATTGCTCATCTCACAATACGTTTTTGGAGTAGCTTGATTATTTCAGATATTATGATTAGCTACCATCACAAGGTTTGAAACTTGTAGCTATTGCAAATACAAATCAAAGTGAGGTAATGTTTTTTTTTTAATTTATCCAGACATTGATCTCATAGGTTTGATGTCCAAAATTTAAGTAACTATTAAGCAGGGCAATCTTTAAACTACTATTTACAATAATTGACAATCAAGATTTTATAAAAAAAATAGAAACAATGTAATTGATAAAACGATGTTATCCATCCATTGTATACAACAAAGTAGCTCATCTGTAAACTTGGATCTTTTTAACTACACAATCATATTTGTGAAGAGATATTTGACTGGCTAGACAATATGAAGCTACACTTTAAGCCTTATTATATAAGTATAGATAAGTTTGAGTATGTTACAATGGAATAAACATTTCAACTATCTAAAGTCCATTGCACTGTGAAAGTTCCTTTGCTATACTAGTTAACGCCTCAGTCTGTGTCTTCAACAGTTTTAACTTCTGTCTCAAGTAGTCCTTTTTGAAATTCAAATAATCTTCTTTCATCTTAGTTTTTCTTTGTTCCTGAAGTGCCAGGAAATTGATACTAAAGTAACACTTATGTTTAGAACTGCATTTTGGGATATCATACTTGTTTTGTGAATGTGAAGAGTTGAACACTTTATTTTCCGGAGGCTGTTCTGATTCACTCAAACAAGCAGACAGCTCATCTTCGAAATTGTCCGGTAAGCTTTCCTCTAAAGGTACAAATTCTGTGTTATCTTGGTGTTCAGATTCTGCTAATGTCTTTATCCCTAAGGCCTCCTGTTCTGCGGCTGTCAGTGCCACCGCTGACACTGGGAGTTCTCCATTGGATTCAGCTTGGCGTTTCTTTGTCTTTGAGCGCAAGTCGTGCCATGTCTGAAACATTAAATTATTTTATATAACTAAATCAAGCAGATAACTAAACTAAATGTATGCCTAGAGAACTAGTATTAGAACTTTATAATATTTTACTTTGTTATCTCGAGATATTTTATGTAGATACACTGTTCTACATAAAAATATGTATACCTACCTAGAATATCAATGCACACATTAGAGGCAACATCAGATCAGTATCATAGAGAAAACAAGCACTGTTAATATCTGAACTGATCAATGTAAAGATATTTCTTTACATGGATTTACAACAGAAAAGCACCATAACTACTGCTGAGCACTTAACCAAGTCCTAGTTCAACAATACCCACTTTTCGCCACTGTCTCCAAGTTTTTTTTGCTCCTTGTATAGAATTACATTCATTTGCTATGTTCTGCCATAATTTTTGCGAATCTTTATAGTTGAAGTCGTTAGTTACTTTGCAGGAAATTAATTCAGGGTGTTTTGACATTAATTCTATAAGTTTCTTCTTTTGACGAGCAGTCACATAAATACACCTTTTTCTTTTCCTTACTTCCATTGTCTTCAAGAAAAAGGGTAACCTAGGTAAAACTGTAAAAGAACAAATACCTAAACAGGTGTAATATTAACAATTTACTATTGTAATTGTAATTTTTTAAGTAAAAAATAAATAAACAATTTAACAATTTTATTAACAAAATGTCATAGCATATAAGCATAGAACAATAATATAATAATAAAATATAATATATAATAATCTCAGGTAACAGGTTGTATATATTATCCACAGAGTATGTACCACTGTAACTGTATTTCTTAAAAACTACTAGTGCCACAGACATTTATGTAATACCCGACTTGCATGATCGTGGTACGCAAATCGAATGTGTGCGCCCAGATTATAATAACTCAATACTTCTTTGAGTTTCTTCTTTTCAACCTTTCCCAAATTCTTCGAATAAGCCATTAACTAAAGTAGCACGAATTTTAATTCTCACACAATGTACAATGCACAACGTGTCAGAAGTACACAGAATCAGAACTTGACGAGGTGAGAAAAAACTCAAGTTGTAAGACAATACTAGATTTCATTGAATGGCTTTCTATTAAGTGTAATATTAAAGGAGATGTTTCATATCTGGCCTGCACATAGTACATACTTTACAAAATCGAGTAAAAATCTAAAATTAATATTAAAAATACAAAAATTATTATATTTTCAATATTTTAATTGTAATTTAATTTTAAAAGCAATATTTTATTGTAACAGGAAACAAAATATTCCACTAAGTCCGTTCAGTAACTTAGTTCGAAGTGTACGGTTAAATGTCAAGTCCAAATGAAATATATTATATTGCTACTATGAGTTATGCTGTTAACAAAATAATCTTTGAAAAATTCATAATTTGGTATAAATGCAAGAAAATACACTTCATTACAATAAAATCATAGCTTTTTTATTTTCTATTTTCCATTTTTGTGATTTCTGAACCTGAGTTCTGCGCACCTCTAGGCTCTTTGAAACGTCAAAACCGTGAAATGTCAACATGACGTCCTCGGTGTCGGAGGAGTTCATTTCGCACTTTCGCAGCTTGAGCATATAGATTTGATTTTTTCACACTCAATTTCCACTGTAGTCTGTTTGTTTTTGTACACAGTTCATTTCATCTAATATTTTTGAGTTTTTAACCTTTTTAATTTTATCAAAAATGTCACTGTCATGTCAAATCAAATGTCAGTGGCGATGATAATGGCGAGTTGCCCGCGTTAAATGTTTTTAATGTTTTTTTTACTAATTATTTAAGCTATATTGGTCGAAATTGTTAGTTAAAACACCTTAATTTAATCACGTAGATTCTAAATTAAATATGTACAATGTCCAGGCCGGGGCTCCATACATTCGTGAAACGTCTCCTTTACTTTAGTACGTAACGCGGCACTATTCGCTTCCGATAACACGCTGCCATTACCAGCCATTACAACACTACTAGACATGAATCACTGACAGTTGACATTTTTGCTCTTTGGAATAAAGCTGTCTGTTAGTCTATTCCAGTGTACCGTACGGGAGGTGGAGTGCGCAGAAAAATTTCAAGATATTTCCGTGTCGACTCCATTTGCTAATCGTTGTTTGTTGTGTGGTTTAAATATGATATGACAAAACGGGAACTTTAGATTATTCGTTATTAAGTAAAGTTAGTGAATATGGCTCGTGTCGAGGGAAGATGCCTACAGCGTTTTCTACCACCCCTCCTCGGATATCTATTTGTAATATATGTAGCGGAAAACGTAAGTGGCTATGATTTCATTTTATTGTTTTGTGCTAAACGCTACATCAAGAATATAGATAAGTAAATTTCCGGGGTTTAAAAGAGTTTCTATGTGTTTTATGGTGGTGTCGTAGCACTACACTTCACCGTAATTTTACTATTATACATTTACCCACATTCATTCACCTTGCAAAATGAATATACCAAGGCGATTGCGCATTCGTGCGGAAAACAAAACCACCTTATGAGGTTTTTATTCTCGAATCATCTTCCATGTAAGCATGAAAATAACATACAAGCTATAACTTCATGATTTGACATTATTACTCCTTTCTTTGTTTGTTCATAATCAGGCAATGTGTAAACTATCATTTTATCATTATAACTATCATCTTATCATTATAATTTGAAGCGTGTTGATACATTTTTACACACTTAGTAATATCTACAATGCAATTAGCCAAAATAGGAAGTTTTCGAAATTATGATATATTAATCATATTAAAATCAGAGATAGGACATGTCAGATAAAAAAGGATGTACACAAATTTTGTGTTTTTTACTCAGTTGTTAAGGGCTTGATCCAAACAAACAGATGGACATGTTCAGTGTTTTTAGGGTGGGCAAAAAAAAATTTTTTCTTTATTATTATGTCTTCTAATAGTAAAATTATATTGCCGTACTGACACACAAGGCTATTTAAGAAATTAAAACAGTTGATAAAGACTGTAATAAGCTGATGCATGCAAGACTACACCCACTATTAATCTTAACTAGTTCTTATATAATAATTACCTGTACTCAGAAATTTGTAATGGCTAAACTTATACAAAAAGTACAAATTGTACTCATACAAATTTAGCCATTACAAATTTTTATTATTTTTTGAAAACTAGCACTTCTAATAAAATCTTTGCTATGAATGTTTATGGTTTAATCTTGATTATCTCAACATTCACCTATCAGTATTACTATAACTACTAATACTTTAATAATGATTTTGATATGAGTTTGATATGTTAACAAAAAAAGGTCTGCAGGAAAGTGCAGTCAACTAATGCAATCCAAAAAGTTAATGGGCTATATTACATTTTATTACTACTATGATTATATTACAATTGACAACAATTTTTATATCAGATAACACTGCTTCAAATTATAAACATTTATTACTTTTATTTAATCAAATTTTGTATTGACTGATAAGTTTTCTGTTGTTTGCATACCTTAAATAACAAGGAACAATCAGATAAGACTATAACAGTTGTTTCTTTGTTATAATTTAAGTAGTAAGTAGAGTCATTCTTAAAATTAGCAATAAATATATTATGTATAGAAATGTCATGTAAAATGTAGATCCATTGCTAATCATAAACTCAAGTCATGTATAATATTTGAGGTATCCAATTATTTACTGTATTGTATTATGTACTTATTGTATGTTCCATAACCTTTTTAAGAACAAAAATGGCCAACTATTTAGTTGAAAAATGATAACAATTGCTATGATTTGTTTTCTTTTAATAACCAAAACTCACTCTAAACTGTAATTAAACTTTATCAAAATTAAAGGTTTAGAATTATATTAATAACATTAGTCATTATATTTTGTAACAACATTAATACTGCAATAATACTCATCTTATCCTATTAATAGTATAGTATAAGTAGATGAAATTATTTGATGATTCTACATCATTGTGTTATGTAACAGTTGTCAATCATGGTATGTATGGAGCAATTAAGATTAATCTGCCTCATTAAACACAAGTGTTTGCTACATGGAAGCATGCAGGGGGATCTTTATTGAGTCAATTGGCTTGAGTATTTCAGGATGAATGATGCATTAATATTGATTGAGTTCTCGAATTTTTTTTGTTTGAACAATTTGTGTTGATAATAATAAATAGTGCATTACAATTAGTATGCCTTAAGATTACTTAAGCCAGACAGACAGACAAATAGTTACATCAACCATTCCAACCACCAGAACCACACGGCGGGTTATAATAGCGGCAGTATGAATCCCTAATTGTAGTCTGCAATGGTCCTACTACTTTTAATATGTATGTATTCGTTTTTAACGGTTAATAGTTTCGCATACCTTAGCTACATACTCGTAACTTGTCTAACTAGTTTATGGTTTCACGTATGTTGTGAAATCATGAATGTTTTAAAGAAGCGTCATAAATACATTAGATATAAGAATACTGGATTGGTAAATGTTTCACTCGCTATGTCTTCCTACTTAACTATTTATGTTTTTGTGTTTATTTATTTTTATTATGGTTCGAAAATTAAGGGTTTCTTATGTCTAAAATAATTGATGTGAACCATAACTATTCTGGATTTGGCTGAAATCTGCAAAAATCTCTTATCTCTTATCTATCTTATAAATCTGAGGTAGCTTTACTAGTTATATTTTGTTTGCTTGAATTTTGAATGCTCGATTTGTTCAAAATTGATTTGCAATACTAGGTCAATAAAGTTTATTTATATGATTTATCACGCTTCATACTTTTGTAAGAAAATAGTGATCTTGGGAGATTAAATTAATAATGTCAACCTGTTGCAATAATGGCAATATTGATCATCAGTGGATCCATTCAAACAAAAAGTAAACAATTCTATGATTTCGTGATTTAGCCCTTCAGCTTAATTCTTTTAACTGACTTGCTATATAAAATGAAAATACAACTAGGAACAGAATTTTATCCTAATACCTTCCACTCTAAAAAAAAGGACCAAATAGTCTTTTCATCTGAAAGCAGAACATTTTCAACTAAACATGAAGTAGTCTGCAGCAGTCTAAGTGCATGGACAATACCATAGACTTGTTACTTGAAAAGGAAACACACTTTTTACCGGTGTTGACACCCCCTTCAACATACCCTACAGTTGCGCTACTCTTATGCACACTCATTGAGTCCTGGTTTTCAGGTTCTGGCTTCAAGTGATAACCATTATTATCGGAATGTGGGGCTCATTCAAAAATTTAAATAGAGCCTTACAAGAGCCTAGCCATTACCAGAGCCTAGCCATTACCAGAGCTTTCACACTCTTGGATTGGGCCCTGGCTAAACTTCGCTGATTAAAGTTTATGGGTAGTCTTAACTAATCATTTAACGAGACTGTTTAAAGTCTCTTACCATTTCTTCTGCCTTATGGTACACAATCTTTATATGTATTTTAAAAACACTTCCCCTATTTTTATTAATCTATGGCTAAGGGTTATCTTGGATGACTAAGAATAATATATTACTGTTCTTGTTTCTTGGTTACGATTCGGCAAAAAGTTACGCCAATTTGTATCCCTTAATAAATTTTTTCACTCTGCTTTCAAACGAAATGGAAACAACCCTTAGTATGTTCATATCATATACCTACCTCATGTTGTCACGACCCCATGTACTCGATTGCTGATTACAACAAAAGGGTAGAGGTCAATGAGCTTGCGAGCGTTGTTCGCTGGAGGTTCATAGTTTCAGGTGGTATAATGTTTTGTGGATTTGTACTTTTATTGGAATCCTGTTATCCATAAACTTTATTGTTTTCAATATACATTGGGAAGTGCAGCGAGTAAAAGTGCTCTTCAAATTCTTCAAAAAAAAAGACGATGCAGATTATCTATTTTTAATGAATGCGAGAGTTTGTGAGTATGAATGTTTGTTGTGGATGACTCTTTCACGCTAAAAAAGCTGAAGAGATTTGGATGAAATTTGGCATGCACGTACCTGGATTAACATAGAATATTTTTCGTCACTCGCTGCTCCAAGTCTACGCTCGAAGCCGCGGGTCTAGTTTTAAATAAATATGTATCACTTATCTAGATTATTTCAAGTGGACTTGTTACCAAAAGGTTATGGTCGTTTCGAGTGCCCATGTCTTGTTAATGCAAATGCGGTGCGTAACAGCGAATAGCCAACTGAGTCCAAGGGTAGCCGAAACATTGTGCACTGTGTCTCTCGTGTTCAGGGTCTTTGTGCTTGGTTTTCCTCGTGTCGTGTCATAAAACCATCGCATAAGGCACGATTGCGAAATATTTTTTATTTATGATTTTTTATCACTGTTAACATTATTAGGTTTGTATTTTATATTCATCCATCTTCAGTGCTGATTTTTAGTTTTTTTTTTACAGCCATTAGTAGATTGAGTGTTGTTGTTAATATTGTGACACGTGATGTTTTACAAATCGGTGGTTTTAGGGGAATCTGAAATAATAAAACGAAATAATAAAACTAATGAATCTTTTGTATTTTACGCCCATTATAATAATGACAGTTGTCATTTTCAACATCCGTGTTGTTTATTTTTGTTCCTCTGCGCCAGCCAGTCCTCGCTCTTCAAATGCTGTAGGTCGTAGCTTCAGCCATCAGTAGCAACCACTTACGAACTCCCTACTTCGTTTTACAGTAGATATTAATATAATAATTACTTAATAAAATGGATCTTAAGGGCTGTCTGTTGAGTATGTCAGAAGTATGTCATTAAAAGTCTGTATTATCTCTTATTACAGTTAGTCCAAGATTTTTAGATGTCCGCTCTGCATAAAATCCTTCTACGTGATTTTTCGATTGGATTATGTCAGAGGGTGCCCCCTAAGTATAAAACCGAGTTTCTGTCGCCTGAAACCGCGAGCGTTAGCCGCCATCTTGGAAACCGTTTTTTTGCATATATCTCGGAAACGGTAAGTTTTACGTTAAAAACCGAAGAGATCTTTTTTGCAGAGAACAAAATTTCCCATCTTTTTTGTCCCAAACTTTTCCCCCTATTGTTGATATTTTCCGATATATTTGAGTAAAAAAACCAAATTTTTTGTTTTTGTAAAGTATCTCAATAATTTTCAGAGATACGAAAAAAATGTTGAAATTAAAGTTGGAGAGCATGAAATTTTCTACAAATTTTGTATAAAACTTTTTCTCGCAAAATTATTAGTTGCTGAGTTCTAGCGCAATAAAAGATCATGAAAATCAGCGGTAAGTGGTAATACGTTACTCTCGCATGCAAACAAAAAGTATTAGTAAATTCGATGTCTCCGCGGAAAGTATTGTTTTTCAGAAGGTAAGTAATTTAAGTCAGAACGTCGTTAAAATGAGTACGTGTTTTATATGTGAGAAATTTATAAGTGATAAAGACGTACAAGTGGTGAAAGAAAAAGGTGTGCAAAGACTGATACAATCAAGCATAAAAAGAGAGCAAAAAGAACACGGAGTTTTATTGAAGAATTTAAAAAGTGTAAGCGTGCACAAATTGTGTTACACGAATTATACGGATGAGAGGAGAATAACAGCGTTCATACGGAGAAGATGGTCAGACCCATCATCGTCGGAACCACCGTCGCAATCGTCTACGCTACCGCCTACGCCTTCGCCATTACGCTCACCAACGGAGCCACCTCAGGTTGGGACATTCGATTTTGCGAACAAATGCTTTCTCTGTACTGAAGTGATACCGGCTGATTTTGAAGCACAGAATCGAAAAAAGCCTGCACACTTGCGAATACGCATTCGCAACGTGAAAGACTTTTCCGTTATTCAAAAGTTATTCCGGTTGTAAACAGCGAAAAATGTTATAAATCTAACATCGACGAATAAAATTTATCAAATACAATTTATTAAATTAATATTCTGCGATCCTGATTTGTACAGAGCGACTTATATCGCGCAAATGATAATGAATTTGGATACATGAATAAATTTTCATTCCTTTTTCCAATAATTCGTTAAAATATTTTTATTGTGCAAAATTTCCTTTTTAATCTTTCATTTCCCTCCTTTTCACGATAAATATAATCGTTACCGTCGCCATGATAAAATTTTTCGATTATACTTTTTTGTTTGCATGCCAGAGTAACGTATTACCGCTCATCGCTGATTTTCGATTCCAGGTGACAATTTTTATTCAGCTAGAACTCAGCAACTAATCATTTTACAAGAAAAAGTTTTATACAAAATTTGTAGAAAATTTTATGCTCTCCAACTTTAATTTCAACATTTTTTTCGTATCTCTGAAAATTATTGAGATACTTTACAAAAACAAAAAATTTGGTTTTTTTACTCAAATATATCGGAAAATATCAACAATAGGGGGAAAAGTTTGGGACAAAAAAGATGGGAAATTTTGTTCTCTGCAAAAAAGATCTCTTCGGTTTTTAACGTAAAACTTACCGTTTCCGAGATATATGCAAAAAAACGGTTTCCAAGATGGCGGCTAACGCTCGCGGTTTCGGGCGACAGAAACTCGGTTTTATACTTAGGGGGCACCCTCTGACATAATCCAATCGAAAAATCACGTAGAAGGATTTTATGCAGAGCGGACCGATTTTTGGTGCTAAAATTCCTGGACTAAGTAGAAACATATATTTTCCGTATGCAGACAGGAAATTACGACAGTAAATGTCGATGTTAAGCAGATTTTGAAAATTAATTGGCCGTTTTATTAAAGGAGGATCAAACTTAAATATCTTCACAATCTTCACACTAACTTAATGTAGTTTGAAATGTGCGCATTATAATCGTAATAGCTGTTATGCTCTTCTCGCATTACTGTTTTTTATGAAAATTTTAATACTAATCCTATAAAAAATGTTAAAATTGCTATGAGTTTCTTCTCTTTTGAAGTATTCAACACCGGCTTTGTTTCTACTTGTGACTTGTGTTTGGACCCTATTTTTCCTTAATAAAACTATGGCGATGTATCTCGTCCGCTGAATTTCATTGCAAAAATTCAGTTAAAAATGTCTTAAAAATAAACACACGGGTCACAAGTATTTCGTATCACGTATCTGTTCAATATCTCGCTTGGTACTTCCAGTATAAAATAATTCACTCTTCGCTGAGAAATTTATCTTAACTAAGTTATGTAACTGAGACAAAATGTAGGTAAATGGTTCTTTACGTAACGTAACACTTATCATTGGTCCAAAAAGCAAGCCTGGCCCATTTGGCAACATCAGTAAGAACCATCTCGATGGGGTTGGGACCTACATTTGAGTGAGGACTTCAACATTTAGATCACTAAAGGGACGAGTTGGAATTTGTTTCCTTCTTGTGTTTGTCTCATTTTCCTTTGTTGAACTAAAGCAAAACTGGTGTCCAAAATGGAAGATGATTTAATTCACTGACGAAAAATTCTATTTCGGACAAAAACAAAACAACCTATTTTTACTAGTTAGTCTTAAATTACGAGTAGTTCCACCTCATGTATGTTAGCATGTAATATGTTTGAACGTAATTTTCACCCCCTCGAAAACAACAGAGTAAGCTGACATTTGGCACACTTAAGGACCAATGACAATACATAATTTTAGTACTATAGAGCTGGTCTGATGCTGGAGACGAAAGGTAGAGAATGGAACACGGTAGCAGACCAACGTAGTCTAACCGTCTTCAGATGCATTTTCGAGCGTCCGATTGGTCTGATTGGGAAATAAGGTAAACGAGGCGTGTTTTAGTATAAAAAATCTTTAAATATTTTAAAACTAAATTGTTGTTGACGTCTGCCTGGGTCGGCGCTTTACGAGTCAAAGTTTTTTTTGGTTTTGTCTGATCCCCCCTTTCCTCAGGGTAGAGAATTACAAAAAATAGAGAAAACCGTCAAATTTATTTAGCACGTTTTGGTGCCTCATAGCGGTTTGTGTTTTTTTCCTTACTTTTGGTTTTTAATTAGCAATTCAGTTATTATCATGGTCAATTCGCGGTAATTAGCTCCCCTCGTTGTGTACGAGTTTGGAGTTGGTTGAAGTTCATCCTTTACGTACTGAAGGCATAGAGCTATAAAGTTTATATTTTTTTGTTTGAATGCGTAATTTTACGCAACTTAATAAAATCTCTTGAAGACCATTATAGCATCTACCTTGCATTACATTTTGCCTTGAAATTGCACGCAATTCCTATGTATATTATAATATAATTTATTCAATTTAAACGAAATCGGAGATGCGGGCAAACAATTAATCCTTTCATAACTAATATGTTTTTGTTTTCGAAGCGTGAAATTATCTTCAATCATTTCCCGTTTTAGTTGGCCTGTTTGAATAATTTAAGTTAATGAAAGCAATACAAACCCGGATAAAATTACGGAATATGTTTCTGACCAATATGTTTGTGACATAATTATATTGCGGCTTTAGACTGCTTGTTACTGGTAAATAAATAAATGCTAAAAGCTTTCAATGTGTGAAACTGTATTAGGTAATTACAGATGACGAACTATGCCTAATCAAACAAATTGGAAATCGGTCTAATTTGAATTTCAATGGCACGCACTATATTTTACAATGTAGTGTAATCCGCGACTTTGTAGTATTTGTCTGTGATAAATAAAAAGAGAGAAAAAAACATATTGTTACATATACCGATTTTTACAAAATTTCATCCAAATTGTTTCAGCTATTCTTTCATCTGTCCATTCATTCACCCTAACACTGTCGCTATTATTGGTTAGATTAGATTGTCCTTGGCAAATCGAAGTATGCATTTACCAGAAACATGCAGGAAATCGGCATTTCTATACTAATACTTACTGGTTTTCATTGAAGGAGTTCGTTGCTATATTTTTTTATCACGTGCAATGTCAATTGACCTTTCTAAGTAACTTCTCAGGAAGTATTTCGCGCACGCTATGAGAATCTTGACATTGGGTGATGCTTGTGTAGATAAATGATACCGGTTCTTGTATTATCGTCTTAGTCTTAGGTAGCAGCGCATCCACGTTGTACTTTAGTTAGGATTACTTTCCTTTTTGAGGTGTCTCCTGGTTGCAGTGGATGTTATTTTCAGTAAATGGTCGGATATCCTTATTTTGTTGTTTAGTCATAACTGGTATTTTGGCATGTAACTTATTTTAGGAGGATAATTGCCTAGGTATTTTATATTGTTTAACTGTTTTGTTTGAATCCATAGTACTTTGTTATTATTTATCATTGTTCTGATTCCAGCCGGGTTTTACTCAGTCGTTCTGACGCCAATCGCCACTAGGACCGCTGAGTCATCCGTAAGACCGGAAAGACCTGATTTAAGTCCCGGCGCCCCAAGCGAAACGCTACAAAAACGCTAACTGGATCTTATGGTCAAGTCTTTAAAGACTATTTTGCTACAGCTATGTCAATTCTCGAGTGGAAGCCCTTTAACTTAATTAAAACTCACTTCCGTCTGTGCTAGGTTCAATTTCCTATAAACGGATGCAAGGGAAATTGATCCCCGTTATGTAGACAAGTTGGCAATACTGATTGATCGCGTCTTTCCCGTCCTTGGCTTCGTGCATATGTTACCGCACCCGCGACAGGCGACGCGACGGGGGACTTTGCGACCCTATGTACAAAGCCTACAATCATGTAATTATGTAAACATGTAATTTCACAAACTGGCGTTCGCGTACCTCCAGCGTACACCAGTTGATTTGGGCATAAGCTGTAGTCCTACGCGGTCAGGACAAGAAATAAATTATAAAACGACAGCACTAAATTTTGAGTTGACTCCCTCTAGCAAATTGTTCCAAAATTTACTCAATTTTCAACATGAAGTAAGTGTGTTCTGTAGTTAATACTGCTATATGTGGCCATTTTTAGATTTGAATAAAAAAATCACCATTCAAATCATTACTGATTTTAGCAAAAACTCGGTTAAAAATATAACGGTGGAGTTGCTCGTATATGTTTGAGAAACGCTGCCTATAATACTTCCTGTGTTAGGTCCTTTCCTTGTTATCGAATTGGCATATTGCCCACAATGTGCAGTAATGATTTTAAACGAACGTTTAAACCATATGGCCGTTATAATTTCGCGAGGTTTATATTGTAGAATGAATTTTTGCTCCTTGTTTTTAACCCCCGTCTAATTTCAGTTCTCAGTCGCTAAAAATCGCTGAAGATAGGGCAATTCCATGGCGATCTACATTGATAACTGACATATGACATTGATCTGTGTGTATGATCAAAATTCGGAAAATTTTGAATTCTCCGTCGCAGAATTCTCCCAGAATTTCCCATCGATTTGTTTCTGCAATATATGACATCCTCATAGGAATCTGCACTTATTTTTCAATGACTTGGCATCTAATGTAATACTACAATGCCGGGTGGACGCTATGAGAATTAAAATAATTATGAAAGTTAATTATCGCAATGCCCGTTTGCAACTTATTGATCTTCTGTTATGTTACAATTAAGATGTCAATACTTATCTAAAGAAAAGGTGATCTTGTGTGACCTGCAAGTTCTACTTCTGAAAAAAAAGAACACAGAAATGGATATTACAGCATGCGCTGCTGCTGAGATGTTTATTTGATAGGCGTCAAAACGTTGACGCAAATGTTACTAAAATAATTTTGAGTAAATTCACGCCGCGGTAGGTAGTACGTAAGACGTATGCACACTGGTTTCTGTGGTACCTAGTCGTTATTACGAAGACAGTCTAAGGAGAAGAAATATGAACCGGCTTGGTAATTTTACTGACAATTGATGTACATTATGTAATTCGATTGTGCCTTGTAAAGATAGGGAGGAAAGCTTCTTTGGGTAGAAAATCTTTAGAGGAGTCATTCATTCCTAACTGATTTCTACTGAGACTACACCAGTGAACCAGTCGAGCCGTCGTCTCTTCTTTCTAATGTTCTGAGTTGTTTACAATTATAAGCAAACACGCTTGCAGACTTTCTAGCTTAAGGTACTGAATTCTCATTCTAAACCACCTACGCCCCCTAAAACCCTCTTGTATCTGTCTTATCCGACCCACATTCTAGGCCGAACACTTGTAGTTATTGCTACAACTGTTTATGTTGAACGCCAACTTCTAAATCTTTGATCTCATATTACAGCTTCTAAGATGAGTGGCGTAGACTTCTCACTATGTAATTTTTTACTGCAAATTGATTACTCACTTCGTCTGATCAAAGTTTAAATCGAGATAAAAATTGTAGGTATAACAGTTCGATTGTTATGATAATTCTCAGATATTTTTCCTTTCATCCATTATTGTTTGCGTAGGTATTTATCGTTCTAAGTAGGTATACTAGAACTGAACTGCGTGTTGAATCTGAAGAGAAGGAAACTCAAAGAAAATTTTTATGACAATTCAATATTTTTTTTGTATTCAAGCGGTTTACTTATAAATAGTTTGACGTAAAAAACTGTAATGGCAATTCTTTATAGTCTTGTATTTTCTGCTGAATTGTAAATCTCTCTAACACTCTTGAAAAACTTAACTGAGACCAACAGGCGTACGTTTTTGTTTCCTCGCTAAAACTGGTTGATTTTCCTGTGGAATAATGTGTTTTGGTTCTATGAACTCGTTAAACATTATAGTTGGAAGTAGCGAAGGCCGTAAATACATTTGGGTTTTATCGTTACGTCTAGCTCGCATCGCGATAATATTCGTTAACTTAAACACACACCTGTAAGAATTGAATATTTAAAAATATGATTCTTTTAACTGTTTACTTTTAAAATTGTGTATATAAAGATAAAAACAAAAGATATAGAAGTCAGATATTAGATAAGATTTGAATTCTTTCGTAATATAATTTCTCAGGAAAAATATGACTGATCAGTGATCAAATTTTACCCTAACATTTTTCGACTAATAAGGAATTCATGGAATTAAAATTTAGTTGGTGCTAAAATGTATTATTATTTTCATGGGTCGGATTGTCACAGCCAATAGGACAGCTCCATACAAAAGCTGTGTTCGAATTTTGTCGCGTTGGTTTATGGGTCGGTTGGGTCGGATTGTCACAGCCAATTTGAGTCATTTGGCAGAGCGAAGCCTGCCGCATCAGCTAGATAAGTTTTATAAACTAACTTTTAACTAAAGTTAAGTTTATAAGGAGTCGCACGTCTTCGTTATTTTCCACTAGTTGGGTGAACATTAAATCGCATTAACCACGGTTCAGTGCAATGACGTGTCTTCCGTGCTGTGGTGCGATATAGCGCGTTTTATTTACATGCTGATAAGCTTTTATGGATCCTTTTGTCAATGACAATGTTTTAGTACCTCCGTTACAACGCTCTAGGTCGCTAGTTGAAGAACGACGATAATAAGCTGTTCTGAGTAAATACTTATTAATCCGCCATTCAATAAATCAATCAATTTTTGTGCTGCTTAAAATTATGCCTTCCAAAAACAATGAAAAACGTTTATTTTCCCACTTTGGCCAATATTGGGCTTTGATTACATATACGGCTAAGTTGCATATAAATATTAAACAGTTAATTGAGAATGAGCTCGAATTGGCCAGCCAAAACCTACATCCCACTGGGGGCCTACCCATAGACACCAGCTGGCGCAGCGAAATCAAAAATCGTATATTTGCACTAATATTGGTTATTTTAAGGTTTTACAGCGCATTTTGATAATCGTGTACGCTTCTCCAGTGCGGACTGGCGCTAATTTATCCTTCACCTTCCCCAAATACTTCAGCTACAATGTAGTCTTAATCAATAGGCGAATCCGTGCCTTTGTATTTCAATAGTTTAGAGCTGTATATTATAACGCTGGAAGGCTTGGCCTGAGGCCAATTCTATGTTAATGCACTGATGCACTTAGCAGCTCGTATTGCGTTTTGGAAACCTTTTGTTTACAATTTAATGTCGATCGTGACTGTACTAAATAAGTGCGCTTTGAATATCGCATGACGGGAGAAATAGCGAAAGGGCATGCAAGCGACTGGATGTCACATGATCACGACTGCTGATTCCTACCCCAAACATAACAGGAGCTGTTCTACCTTAATATACCTGCCCGAATGATTTCAGAGGACTAAGATTGTGGCGCTAAATATTATACCTTATCCACATACACATTAGATTAACACTACAAAAACTCCAACGTCAAAGGTTTTTCACTTTTTTGGAGGTGAACCACCAGATCATTAGTATGATTGATATTTGATGACAGACCTTTAAATGCTAAATAGCGGGCAAACGAGTGGGCGACCCGATAGTAAACGGTCATCGCCGCCCATGGGCATCTGCAACACTAGAGGTGTCGTTGACGCGTTGCCGGCCAAGGAGATGATAGTGGAGTCCACTTCATTATCCACTTAGTTAACTTCTTGAACGACCCCAAGCCATAATTTTGTGGGTAGACCGCTGATGGTAAAAGCTATGACACCTAAAGCTATAGTTATAGCAACGCGTGTGAATCTGCCGGCATAATGCTAGTGGAACATACAGTATGAGAACTAACGTCCGCATGAATCAGTACTCGCACCTGCTTATTGGAATCCAGATTGCAAGTACATAAATCTACTTTACTTTGTTTGTACTTACATGAATCATACCAGATTAGTCGGAACAGTTGAAAACAGGTAAAATTTAATAATATTCAATTAATGATACATAGACAGTACATGGCACATGGACAGCACCAGCTGTGATATCCTCCTGTGATGTCCTCAAAGTGGAATAGTTGCTAGTATCTATTTAATATTTTTGGCTATTCTAGAACTTTCTGCAGCGTCACCAACTCGTACATATAAATATTATATAGGTACGTTAAAAATACGGGACAAACTAAAGAACTTCTGAACGTCTGATGATTTGTAATTAGGAACAAAACTAGAGCTAAAGACTTCGTCTCCTTTACTTCTTAAATAACTGACACTAGAAACTAGCGTAGATCTTCAGTTCTTCATGTCTTTGTGTTTTGGTTGTGACAGTATCTCAGTATCTGTTGGATGCAAGAATTATCTAGGCTTATTAGAAAGTTCTTCGGAACTATCTGACATGCGTTTCATTGGTGACCCACTCAAGTGACTCAAGTGAGGGTGAAAGTGTTCTCAATCAATAAATAATAATTGGACGATTAAACTGTTGTTCTTCAACTGAAGACTGTGTAATTGTTACTAAGAAGTTTCGTAAAGTACAATGTATTAGTTAATATAAGATGCGTAAATTAATGATTCGCACTCATGTGTTTCTTAAGATCCTTCTTTTAATGACGTATTAAACGGGATACGGCCCAGGCCCAGGACCCGGACCAGGACCGGGTGGAGTGGTGTCGATTAGGGGAGGACATGTCCAGCAATTGACTACCAAGGGTTGAAAGGAAGGAATGACGTATTGTGTGACAGCATTCATTCAGGGCATTATTTACGTTCCAAAAGTCTACGCATCCCATAACAGTTGCATGCAAAAAGGCTTTGCTAGGCTAGTATATCCTTATAATAACAAGTCTAGAAACTTAACCAAATAACAGGTTTGAAATTTTAAAACAGCACCAGAAACCTTATTTTTGTGTTGACATTGATCGCAGTGACGTCACATGCACATAAACAAGATAAGTAGTAGAATAAGCCGGTACTTAGTTCGCCTCTTGCCAAGCGTGTTAAAGGTGTGTTCCCACTGAAATTATTGGCAACTCCTGTGTTTCCAACACGTGTTGACAACACAAAACATGGCTATTTTTTCACGGTGAAGAATGTGGAGACCCAGCTAAACACTAAAATACGTAGACAGGCAGTAGGTAAATTTTTTATGATGTTAATAAGTCTACAGGCGATAGCAGACTACAGTTTCAGTGAAATTGCTGATGAAAAATTTAAAAGACGTTGGGTAAATAAACTTTATGAATATAATATTTCAGGCGTTTGATGGATGGAACATGGGAACGAAACGTGAATTATGGTAATGAAAGCCTCTAAGGGTCAACGTCCGCGAAACAAAATTGAAAACATTCAACCTAAAGCCGTATAATGGATTTTGTACCTTGATACCTTGTCATGCAAAAATAAAAGACTAGAGACAAGCTTAAGAAAGATAAAATAAAAAAACATACTAAACCCACAAAAACAAGCTCACCTTTCGTCCTCAACATAATAGGTACTCGTAGGAAAAGCCAGACGGTACCAAAGTAATTAAAGTCAGAATGAATTTTAAGACACACTTCAGCCATATCCGCTAAGGTTTCGTAGAGCAGTTTCGGATTTCTTCTGCCTTCAGCATCAGATCAGTTCCACGACTAATTTTTAAATGGTAGTGTATTAAAACTCGATCAGGCGTCTGGAAGTCGATGAAAATCATAAAAGTTAAGCAAATAAGAGTCTGGGTCTTGACTTGAAGTGTTCTAAAAACTTATTTGGATTTCCCAAGACACTGGAGGCGTCCAAGACAAAGTTTGACTACTAGGAGAACCTTCTATAATTCTCTCTTCTGACGCTCAAGAACTTAAAATTTCTGTTCATAAGACGAACTACAGAATTCAGTAGAGGCTTAGCTTATTGATATCGTTATCACAGTACAAGTTACATGAATCCTTCGCGAAATCATCACAGATGATGTGTTGCAACTCTCGTTGTGGACATAAGCATCTGTATTAGCGAGTGACGCTGACGCAACAGTGGACGCAGAGATAAGGTTACATGATAATCTTCATGTACATGGACGTCTCCCCGCGTCACGTAAGCGGATTTTAATCAGCCTCTTATCCCCGAGTGCCGAGTTTGCATGCGCCTGTGCTGAAGTTTAAATATGTTTTGAGATCACGACCGCGCCGTTTAGAAATACCCGGGTGATTTAATGTTAAGAGGGGGGGAGGGAATGGGGAGGGGTTTGTATGAAGATTGAAGTTACAAATTTGGTATCGGGAGTAAGTTGTAGACGTTTAAGTATCATATCACATGTAATGTCTTGTTTAAGTTGGTTGGATTACTTTGGATTTTCACATTTAGAAGGAAACTGCATGAAGTTTATGAAGATTTATGATTGTGATTGCGGTCACAGATGTTAAATTACAAATAAATGTAAGATACTAAAATAACAAGTTTGAAAAATCTCTAAGAGATTAAGTTGGACGTCATAACTCTAATTGATCTTATTAATACATAAAGTGATGTGTTAAATAAAACAATGAAAAGTTTTTTTATTTTTATTACGTAATATAAAGTGATAAAGAAAAATTATAAATTAACGGTTATTATTTTAAAATCCCCTCAAAAAAGTTTATTCTTCATCACAATCGAATTGAATGAAATAAAATGTGGAACACAGCAATGGAAACAAAACGTGCTTTTAAAATCGATTTAACAATCACGAATGTCGTTAATACATAATATATAAAAAATACTGTTTTCTATGGTCGTTAACGATGTACATAAAACAAAAATTCAGTACTGCGCTGGTGATGTTTGTGCTCATGTAAATGGTAAAAATTATGATAATGGTGTTGAATTCAATGTGACACACTTGGCTGATACATATGAAAACTGTTTGATATGCAGAATTTGTGAACAGTAGGCGGGCTGGTAACCATGAATAAGATTAAATGTAGGAAGTTCAATTTTGCCGCGTGAATTATTGAATATTGAGTCTCCTAAGTTGTGGGTCACTGTCGCTGTAGAAACAAAATGTGTTTTTAAAAAGAGTTTTGATTTTTATAAGGTATAAAATTTTGACATTTATTTATTTACATTTCCTCGGTCAAATATTATAACCGTTACGTCATCAGCGCTATGCTATGAAAAATACATTAGGATCATCTAATATCGCTAAGCAAAATTTTATTTAGAGAGATTTAAAATTAGAATTTCAGAGCGTTTCCGAGTCGCTAACATATTTCCATGTATTTGGTTTACCAAAGTCAGAGTTGTTTACAACTCTGAGACCCCATTCGCTACTCAAACGTCTCTGAACATCGGTGTAACGGGTTCCTGTCCCCTGTTATTTGTTTGTCCTATATGCGTGATCACCACCATTCCCAAATAATATAGACTGCAACCATAAATCTTTTGAATATAAATTGATTTGATTTTTGAATACCAATATACGGTATGCATAATTTTGTACAGAATAATCGGTGGATACTGGATATGCCAAGACAATGCCTTATGCGCTTCAATTTTATGCGTCTGACGTCAGTATCCGTTTTTACACAGAATCTTGTTTTTGCTGTGCATGGATATAAAAAATATTAAATGTATGTATTGTAATAGTAAACGAGTAGAAAACGTGCATGCAAGCAAACTGATGTGAAATGGCAACAACGGACAATGGACATTCCCGTTTGAGGTTGTTGTTTTGTATATTGCGTTGATAGGGTGTTAAGAAATTAGTGCAAAATGGCGTAGTGAGTAAAAACTCCCATCGGACGGGTATACATATCCGTAATAGTATTAATCCTAAAAAATCATAAATAATTCTAAAGGATTGACACGCTAGTTTTGTTTGATGGGTTACAAGATTTTTTTTCCCAGTAGTGTATGCCTGGCTGTGTGCGACGGCCTGCGCTATGTAACTTTATTGATTTCAATTAACGAAACCAAAATAAATTTGACCTCCAATCAGACGAGGTACAAGTTTATTTGTGTCAATATTTGTTTCAATAATTGGATAATGTTTACGTTTTGATAAAAAAAATTATCTTTGTTCATTCAATTGGCATAATTTTGATATCAAAATAATTATGTAGGTATATCTTATACTTACTTTGTATTGGTTTGTTATTAAATATCTATAAATTTTTGTGATAGTGTTTTGACCGTGTCAACATATTGTGAAAGAAAGTCCAATGCAAGAATATGATTTTTTATCTTTATCTTTACCTACATATTATTAAACAAAATATAACAAAGGTTACAAATTAAGGTCGTTTTAGCAGCTTTACAATACTTTTTTGAATCTGCCAAATACGAGTACCTAGACCTTATTTCCAAAACATATCACAAGATAGACTGAAAATAATGTCCTCCTGTCATGTGTGTCTTGCCAAATAACTAATTAATTATATTAAAAAAAATGCCAATAACTTGTTACGAGCGACAAATTTTGTCAACTAAAACAAGGGTAATTATGCAAGCAACGACCTTGAACTGTTTCTAATTTTCTGTTAACTTTTTTGTGTTAAATAAACAAATGAAAATAAATAAATTACTCCATTTGTTACAGGTTCCAGTGGCGTCTGCGGAGGGTCATTGCATCTGGTATGGCGTGTGCAAGAACGCTTCGGACTCCTACACCAAGAACTGCGTATACAATGGCCCACCGAAGCCGATCACAGCCGCTGCTAAGGTAGGCTTACCTTCATACGTTCCTTAATATTACTGACGTTACCGTGCTTTGGGTCAGATTTGACCCAGCATAATAGAATCTCACTAAAATGTAAGTGAACAAAAACAACAGCATTTTTTCTATTTCAAAATTAACATTTTCACTTTATGCAACTGTTATAATATATAACTTATAAAATTGCAGTCATCACGTCGTTTTAGGTCATAACTTTCATTTTTTATAATAGGTATCTAAACTAGGTAAAATTTTCCTATTGATCAAATCAGATTTTTTTTATTCGATTCATAAATTACTTTTTGCAACTTCAATTCAATAGGTAATTTCGGTAAGTTAGATTTTTTACAAAACTGGACCACTGTATGGAGTGTTTCTATACAATCTTTATCTTTATTTTAATCTTCAATTTCAGAAACTTGTCGACTGTGCAATCTGATGCAAGTCATGCAGTTTTATCACTCACACAATCCAAAATACTATGCGATTTGAAATGGATTACTATCTGATACATCTTTTGTATTAAATTTGACTTCACTTCCTCGCATTTTTTACACACCATTTTTTTCTCACTCGGGAACCTCTGGTGTACTTACGCTACATAGAACTCATGTTATACTAATGCTTGTAACATTGGAAGGAATGATAATAACAAATATGTCTCTAAGAAAAGGTCATATGATCCATAAACAATTGGGACAATAACAACTATCCTATGGGTTTGTTTATTACTTATGGTCAAATCTGACCCGAAGAACGTTAGAGTAAAAAAGCTTATGCTAAATATTATGAATATTTCAAAAAAAATAAACCAAAAATAAAGATATTATCATAATAACCAATTAAATAAAAGTCATAAAATATCAGACTCTAAAACGCATAGTCTTTGAGACAATTAAACTTTTATCCGAAAATGGGTCCAATTTGACCCGAAGACCGTATGAAGGTTAAGTTTTATATAATACTAGCTGACCCAGCAGGCTTCGCTCTGCCAATAAATTTTTTTTATTTTTTATTTTAATTTAATAGCCTATGTTACTCAGGCTGAATGTAGCTTTCCAATGGTGAAAGAATTTTTGAAATCGGCCCAGTAGTTTTTGAGTTTATTCGTTACAAACATACAAAAATACAAATGTTACCTCTTTATAATATTAGTATAGATTATTATCGATTTCATATGATTTTAATCAAATTTAATTATAGTCGAGTGACAACTCTGCCAATAAATTTTTTTTATTTTTTATTTTAATTTAATAGCCTATGTTACTCAGGCTGAATGTAGCTTTCCAATGGTGAAAGAATTTTTGAAATCGGCCCAGTAGTTTTTGAGTTTATTCGTTACAAACATACAAAAATACAAATGTTACCTCTTTATAATATTAGTATAGATTATTATCGATTTCATATGATTTTAATCAAATTTAATTATAGTCGAGTGACAACGATTAGGGGAAGCCTCAGCAGTGGAGTTCCAAAGGCTGATAGATCCATCTAATGGTTAAATGCGCAGATAAACAATGATTTTAAATATTGCACCTTCGGTAAAGCGACTGCGAGAATTAAATATTTAGATTTTCAAATAAAAAGTCGAGGAGCGAAATATACACATCTTTTAGTGACAATTATTTAAGGGTTCGGCTATGAGAGGGCCGATTTCGATATTCGGACAAATATCTAAAAGTTAGTACTATACTAAGTCAGTTTTAATTACATTTTTAATCCTGTATTTTTAGTGAAGTAATATTGTACGTTTTGTTAATCCCTACGGTAACTCTTCGTATCAGTCGTATCGCATTCAAAAACAACGTTTTGTCTTTATAGCTGTCTTTATCTAGCCCGATATTAGATAAGGGCAACCTTAGTAATGATCACGTCACTGTCGAATGCAATTTTATCTATAACAGGAATATACTGGCCGCTATGAGTCAGGTGATATCGGACATCGTTAGTTTAGAATTAGAAAGGTTATACGTCATGCGTGCAACAAATGCCGAATCCAAATATTTGTTGAACGTGTCAATAAAATTATACTTTGCTCTGAAATTAGACTTTTAATTAGGCTTCGCCCGTGTTGCTAAATATTATCAGACCGTATTAACACACATGACGCGAACTTAATAATGTCTACAGCCCGTTAATGACCGACGGCATACTCGTAACATTTCTGATTTCAGTCTGTTAGTAGGTACTTCGTATAACATTTTGACTTTCCACAGGTGTTCCTTTTTTCTTATCTATTTCGCTTCTTTCCTTTCTTCCTTTTTTTCTGTTTCTTTGTTGTTTGTTTTCCATGGGCCTCCCTCCCCCTATGTGTTCTTTGGGCTACACGTACGCCACTTTGAGAAAGCTCGCATAGTTACGTATCAGTGACGTTGATGAGGCATGTCTGAAATGGGTCAAGTTATTAGATGTTTAGCACGCGCGTACAAGGCTCCATCGTTGTCACCCGCTCCAGAACTTGGCCTGAACTTGGACAGCCTGGTGCTAACGGCATGCCATCGCATTGTTCGCGTTTCTAATGTCATCGAGAAATTTATTGGAAAGACGTTTCTTTACGCGGCTTACAGCAGAGTGAACTAGCAGAAATCGTCACATAAGGAAAAAGCGTTACATCCAGGCGACCTTTCCCTCTCTTCGTCTATCATGTCTTGTGTGTTCTTTAGGCTACATGTATGTAGTTTGAAAAGGCAAAGTGTATACGAATGGTGATCAGTCGTGTTGATGGCATGGCAGCCGCGTCAAGGGCGCGTCTGAAGTGGGTCAAGTTATTAGGCGTTTAGCATGCGCGTGCAAAACTCCATCGATGCCACCCGCTCGAGAACTTGACCTGAACTTGGACAGCACCAGGCTGACGGCAAGCTATCGTGCAGTGCATGAAATTATGAATCTATTTTTGAACTACCGTATTTTTAAGATTGAATGAAATGAAACCCATTTTTTATTCAAAGTTAAGTGTTGAGGTTTTTAATGATATAAACTTGGCGCCAAAAATGGTAGTCTTCTTTCGATGCTTGTTCAGAAAATTGACATGGTAACTTAAACATCAGTCCATCCGCTTCGGCTCATATCTTTTATTTGGGGAAACCCGATTTGTTTTTGAATCTGTTCGAGGTCCTTAATCATGAACTCCGGTCGCAGCTAAGTCGCGGGCAAGGCAGTAACTCCTCTTTTTGTTCGGGGTTTAAAAATGAGTTATTAAAGGACTAGGCGGTGGTGCCCGTGGTATTAACCTTAATCTTCAGAGATAATATCTATATAATATATAGTTTACTTGACCCGACTTGGGAAAGTGGGGCGACGCAATATCGTCATTTCCCCGGAGAAATGCCAAGGCGTCGATTGAACTCTTATCACTATCATTAGCAGAAATGAAGCTATCTTTAGAACTCTCGTATGTATTACTTGGAATCTAATTGAGTGATATTATTTTGGCTATTATTAGGACTAGAGTTTCGTTAGTTTAATTTACACCTAAATAATAAAATTGAATTGGAAAACTACTTGGCAATCAATGTTTAACACAAATAGGTATAATGCTGCAATTCGGTAATTACCGTCATTTTCCCTGAGTTTAGAGCTAAGTAGGCACTTAGGCAGTTTAGGTGAGTTGTACGATGACTTGATGATGACTCATTAAATTTATAATTTATTTTGATGACATAATGCCTCAGGCAGCGCTGGTTATATGATACTATGTATTTATTACTAATCGGTACGAAATTCTTCGTGTGCAAAGCGAGGCTTACTTCGAGGCTCATTATGGATTTTTACTCGCACTAGAAAACTACATTGTTTGTAAGTATCACAAATAGTCGAGCGGAAATGACAAAAACAAGACAAAACCCTTTATTGGTGTAAATGTATTTTTTTAAATTGTCAAAATGAGCCACTTTCTAGTCTGTCGTGTCATCCATTGTAAACCAGGCCTTTGATGTCGTTTTTGCTTACAATCTACTTAAAGATAGTATCCAGCCCTCTGGACTGATCTAACAAACACCAAACCAAAATACATTGGATTGGTCTGGGAGAAAAACAGCTATGTTTCTTTGAACTTTACCTACATAAAGCCTACCTTCGGGGCGGAATGTTTTCCATGGATAGATTACGATCAGACCTTCGCACCCCCATTAGCAAGAGACTAGGCCGAGGACGAATTAGTTTTTGTTTTAAATTACTTTCGCGATCTAATTAAGTGCAATTGTAGTTAAGTTAGAAATTGAACTGCATTAAGAAGAAAATAAGTAGTCATATAAAATTATAAATCTCGTATTATAAATGCTGCCTCATGGTGATATTTCATGAGATTTTCATAAAATGACTGTCAGTTTTTCTTGACACTTTCGGTGGCAGACATGTATTTTTTACGTGGTGTTGTCAAGATCCCTCCCTTCCCCCACGTGAGATTGGGTGGTTCATCTTGATCCCTCCTCCTGACTCAAAACAATAAACGCTTTATTCGTGGAAACCCGCTTATAAACTGGATCAATATATTTTATAGCGTAGGCTGGAGCAAGTCTTTTATAAACTCATCACGAAAACCATGGACTGCTTTACGATCAAATCAATCATCAGTCATCACTCCGCGCGTTGCCGCACGTGCGCACGCATTCTCCCCGGACGTGGCCTGTAGGTACTGTATAAAACAAATATATGAAACAATGCGTAAACAAATCGCTATGTGTTTACTGCACTCCGTTCCTCTTAAGGCACTTCTTAAGATAGCACAGAAGGTTATTTTTCTTGCATAGCAACATCTGTATAATTTTCATTCTCTACTCAACAGCGAATGAGTGTCGCTTTCGGAGTCATTTTTCCGTTAAGTTGATTTATATTTCGGTGTCGTGTACCTATCCGTGATTGTCCAGGTTGATGGACTAAGGCTATTCTTTTCATTCCGAGATGAGACTAAACCTACAATGGTGATCACTAATCGGTTGCGAAGATGATTTTGGGTACAATCGCGATAATTTTGAGCATCCTTCCCTGGAGGAAATATTGATGATTTGCGTTTTTAAGATATGCAACCTAGAGCTCGTTTAATACTCATAAGAATTATTATCTATCATCAATGTTACAACCTCGTTAGTTAAATTGATCATTTACGAGTATATTCCTAACGCTGAAATGCGACGTGAAGAACTTCCATCATAACATTAATCTGCTCTTGAAAAACATTTGGAGGACTATGCTGAGACAGCTGATTTTCGTCCTTTTTTTTCTCTAGTCCAGAGATTCTTGAGGAAATAGACGAAGAAAATAAAGCTAACATCTCATTTTCATCAGCCAGTCAATTGTTGATTCAACTGTCTTAAATCAACGGATTTGCTTTTTGTTTATATTGTTGATGTTTTGGTGTTCATTCAGCAAGTTGGGCGGGTTGCCAGCGATGCCTATACGACTTTCTACACAACATAGCGTGGCAGTAGCAACATAGTCATTTAATTTCATGTTGCGAAGATGTGAAATAAATTTAATTCAGCATTTAAATGTTGAGTATGCCAAATTTAAATGTTTTAGTACCAGAAAGGGCATGGGTATAACAAATAACGTCATTTTAGAATATTCGCTTAGTCAAGATTAATCGATTACAAAATTTCGATAACTCGAACAGGTTAAACCTAAAGTGAGAGAAGAAATTTTACAAAATGTGTAACAAAACATATTCGTTATGTCTTGTAGGTCGATTGGGAGGCGTGCTCCACATCTTGTTGTATGGAGCGACCCATGTTCAGTGCAGTGGGACATAAAAGGAAACCCGAATAAGTAACCTAGTCCAGAAATCGATACATATTAAATTATGTAATATTGTCACTTAGCAAATAGAAGTATCACGTTGGAAGTTATCGAGAACAAGCAATATATAGGTATAATAGGTACTGTCGTCAATCGATACTAAGATGAACGTAATTGATTTCAATTGCGTCAATAAATAAATGTTAGTTGCTATGTGATTTACAATATGCTCGTGAAACGATCCAGTTGTCGGTAGTAAATGATAAATTCATTAAGATAGTTCAACAACATTGTAACACTTCGTAGGTACGGACCAAAATTTCTAGTTTTAACTTTTTTTAATTGGAAAAGTAAATTTCATTATTTAATCATTTTGAAGGTGGGTTGTTTTTTAGAGTTAATGTTCTGATTTGTGTCTCTTATTCGGCCACCACACCTCAAATCGAAACACATTGCTGCGATGGTAATGAGTAGGTCTCTCTCAATGGTATAATCCAAGTGTGCTATGCTTGTACCCTGAACAATACACCTACCTAGGCCACCTATATGGCACCATGCTATAATGGCTAATAGCGTTTCCATTTCAAATTAATTTAGAACGTCAATAACCTTTATCGCTAGCTTTCTAACACCATGTTTATTTTATATTACACTTTATTTAGCTTTGTATTTCATCATGACCTCGCTTAACTGGTTTTCAAAAAGTACATAAACTACAGTTCAAAGTTCTCACGGTAACTGATTTTTAATTGTAACATCAACACGAAACGCTCGTTTGTGCTGGTAAAAATCGTAATTTTCCGTATAGTAACATGATTATGATTATATTTTTTTGTTATTCAGGTACTTTTTATGGCTTTTTTGGAGCTATAATCGCCTTTGCATTTTACTCCACCGCTAGTGACCGTGAAGCTGGGATTATTACCGAGATGAATATCATTTTGCGATTATTATCTCGTTTAGCTAACTGATTTCCCGAAGTTTCATTTGCAAACAATAACTGTTAGGTATCCTCAACATTGGAACCATGATGAATTCAAATTTGTGATGACAATTAAGTTACTTACAAATTGATTACATGCAGTGGCCTGCAATAATAATACATAACTAAAAACCAATGTTATTGATAGTTACAAATTAAATGATTTTTGTCGGAAATTTTGCCTGCCGTCCGCATTTTTAAGTTGTTGAACCATTTTTGAAGCTTGACAAACTTGAAACCGAAAAGGACCTTTGTGAACGTGGCATAGTTTAGACATCTACTTATATTAAAATTTACGAGACGTAATTTCTAGAGGCATTGCATTGCATCAAACACGCATTCTTGTCCTCACCTCGATTTACGAGTATATGGTGTCGTGGAGGTCGCCACGTAGCGCGGACGACTCGTAACTAGCCGAGGACATCCCCTTAGGGAAGAGACTCATGTATGAAGTATACAGATACAAGATGCCGTCCGCGACGTCGTCCACGTTGACCAAAGAATTTTATCCAGAAAGAGATAAAAAGTATCCTATATGTTAACCGAGGTTTAAATCTAACTGTGTACTGAATTTAATCCAAATGTTTTTGCGTGCGGGAGTAATAAACATCCATCTTTCAATACTTTTTCACAAACTTTGCCACGTGACGATCTTCGACAACATACCTAAGCCGATACAAATTGCGGACTTACCTTGTCATCTAATCTACTTAAAGTGTAGATGATATTATATGCCTTGAACTTTCCTTGAAAAAGTACACTAGCCGATTTTCTCCGCCGCATAGGCGGATATTTTTTTAATGATATTTTTGATATTTTTTATTTTAGGGAAGTATTTGTTTTTATTTTATTTTAATTTTAAGTTGGGTGTTAAGTACCTATTACAAGTTAAAAAGCACCAGTCACTGTATGGGATGGTGGATGAATGGTGTGCTATTAGTACTTATGGAAAGACGTCAGACAGACTGACATTTTCATACTAATGACTGACGTTTACCGTACGAATACTTCGATAGCATGGTACAAATAAATAACTATACTTAAGGTTGACCGTTATATCAGAAATTCGAACTCGCTACTGAACTATGAATCAAATTCCGCACAAAATAATGCAATAAGCAACAAAATCTTATATTTCAGCGGAGGCTAGAAGTACAAAAGGGCATTTAGTTAATGAATCCCCACATAGCGACGGTCACGTGCCAGTCTGGACGGCAGCAGACGGAATCGATGAAATTACTCCAGTGGTCACGTTAACTGTATTGTGGGAATGGTAAATGAACTTGCTAAAATTGTTTGAAAGAAGGCCGCAATTTTTCTTCTTTTTTCAAAACCAGGAGAAACCATTACGCCATAATATTTAAAAATTACATAGCCTTGTATAGCACTCCCACGACTAATTCCAATGTAAATTTTAGTATACATGCGAAAACAATCATTAAGTCAGTTTACTTGAAATAGAATTATAATTATTATTATGTTTTCATATAATTCTATTACGTCATTTTGCACGTATTCTGTCTGTAGAGTGTAAAGAGTAAAAAAAGAAATGGAAGTCCATTGCCTTCCCGCGGTCGAACAATAGATGTCTACTTAAATGTATACCGACGTAATGTATCGATAGGTACTATTTATCTCAAAAATGTTTTTTCACCCGAGTCAGCAACACGTGCAGCCATTTTTATGGCATAAAATGTTTCGATATCTTATCGCATCACAAGTTCAAAACACGCTTGATTGTGAACGATATAGGAACTCAATAATACACATTATTATGTATGTATGTGCTAGTAGAAAACGATGCGGGTTGGTATGGCGTGATATCGTACATTGCCGGTACAATCGAAGGTTAATCGAACTTCCATTATGGTCCGGTCCCCGGGGCCCTAATGCGAGGTCATTGTGTATGTGTAGACGGGCATGCGGGCTGCTTACAAAAGAAATGACAATATGAAAATTTGGCAGGTAATTTCATTAACTAGGTATGAATTTATCAATAGCTATACCAGAAAAATTAAGAATCTTCAAAGGAGGCGCCACGTTATACTATACTGCTACAGTAATATCTGGTAAACTTGACGTTATTTGCATTTTAAGACAGAAAAAGAAATTAGTTTTTAGAAAAAAATAACGGTTAGTCTTATCATGGATGTATTTTATACCAAGTAAACTTTTGCGGAAGATGCGTTATTTGAGCCAAACATCTTAGTCCACATGAGTGGCAAAGCACCCGCATACAACTACAGATAGGCTGTCTTCTCTATTTGAGGTTGGGTGGGGTTTCAATGGGCTGCAGTGATCACTTAACATCAGATGACCTGCATACCCGGTAGCTGCTCAATTACTATTTAAAAAAAAAACCACTCATGAGTAGCAACGCACTCATAAGATCTCAGATTTCCCTTAGAACAACTGGTTATTTTTAACGATATTTTTGTCCTATACTTCAGATAAATCCCATTGACTATTAGTCAATCCCCTGATTGTGTACCCGATAAGAGACAAGTCGTGTTTGTTTCGTACATTGCGACATTCTCAATCTGCCCGATAACCTCGGACAACCTCGGGCAACCTCGGCTACCTCGCTAAGATTTCCGACAGAACAAAGATCCTCTGTGATCTCCGCAAGTTGAGATAACGCTGACGCTGCCGTCTTGTGATTCATGCATTGTAATTATATTCGATGTGAATCATAAGGTTATTCGTGTTATCTCGTACAATAAAAAATAATTATTGTCATACGCTTGTATAATGACTTTTGGTTTTGGTAAAGATTTTTGTATGATTTAGGATGTATCAATTAGTATCCATTAAAAGGATATGATCAGTAAGGTTCTTTATAATAGCGATGTCTCCACCATTCATAATATCCAACGAACTCCAAGATAATGTATTCAGGAACATTTAGAGTTATCTCCAAGTCTAAACAGCGAACTCCTTGCGATAACAATAAAAATTTACCCATTTGACGTAATGTCGTCCGTTTGCCATACAAATTGTATGAAAGGGTTGCATTTTCACCGTTCTTTATAATTATCTTAATTGACTTTATTCCAAACCAAAACGATAGCATATCGATAATATTCTATTTGTGGTGTTCCAGCCGATCGCCAAACATAGCCCTTAAATTTTTTTTAAGGTTATTAATTATTCAATTTTGTATGTCCCAGCCGATCCTGGAGAAGTACTGCCCCAGCCTACTGGCCGGCGGCCTCACTTGCTGCGACGACGAGCAGCTGCAGAACCTCGACAAGAGCGTCAGTATCGCGGTGAACATCCTCGCGCGTTGCCCGACATGCTTCGACAACTTCCTGGGGCACATCTGCGGCATGACCTGCTCGCCGCACCAGAGCGACTTTCTGAAGGCCGCAGCCGTCGAACAGTTCAACAGTGAGTAGATTAGTCCACAGTAGGGAAGAATTGTCCGAAATGGCGACCACGTATCGGGAAAAAGGGTGCAGGCTGCCCTCCGAATAGGTGCTGAGGACCCGGAGAAGACAGCGGGAAACCGTTGGATTCAAAGGGCCTTAGCCCCAAGCGGAGTGGCGTTGATTAGGAGAAGCCCATGCCCAGCAATAGACTTTGAAGGGTTGTAAAGAAGAAGAAGAAAATGAAGGCGGCAGCCATCGAATAGTTTAACAGTAAGTCCACTATTCTCTAGGAACATTACAAATGAGTAGCAAAAGCCACCTGTACAAAATTTAAATAATTATTAAAATTGTCCAGAAATAAAAATATATTCTTATGCGATATATTTTTCAGGCACGCACGAACGGATAACAGAACTAGATTACCATCTCAGCCCACATTACAAGGAAGCCACATTCAACTCATGTGCGCAGGTAATTCTATTATGTTCTATATTATGCATAAGTGAACCACTGCGGAGTGAACCGGACTCGGCAAACGGTCTGCACTCTATGGTCCTCTGACAGGGAGAGCGATGAAGGCCTAATAATTATCCACCCCGCTGGCTTAATGTCTGCTAGTACCACGCCGGGATTTTATATGGCTATTAGAATATTCCGGGATTCATTAAGGCATGCAGGTTAAATCAAGATTTTTTCCTTCCCTGTAAGGCTGCGTTTCCACCGGAGATGTGCGAGGATGCGTAGCGAGGGATGCGTTTTTGAAGAACAAATAGAATTGCTTCATTTAACTAGCCTCGCTCCGCTTAGCAGTTTCCACCAGAGCTGTGCTAAGCGAGGATAGGTAAATGAAGCAGCGGGTAAATATTTTGAAAAACGCATTATACAAATCATATCACTAGTGTGTGCCACTTAAATTCAAACTAGAACCTCTGTTTGACAGACCGAATTCAACCGAATTAATATCGCATTTATAAAATAAATGAGCCCGTAAGTTGTGCACATGTAATCTAATTAACGTAATCTTTTATGCACAGGTGCAAATGCCGTCCACTAACCAAGTGGCGCTGGACCTGATGTGCGGCGAGTACGGCTCCACGGACTGCACGCCGAAGCGCTGGTTTGACTACCTCGGCAACAAGAACACGCCCTACGTGCCCTTCCAGATCAACTACATAGAGGACGTCACCCCCTCGGATGTGTTCACGCCTTACGATCCGCCCACGAGACCCTGCAACGAAGGATCCAATGTGAGTCGATTGGTTTTATCGATTGTTCGACACGCTAATTCGATTTTACGCGTTACCAAAAACGGTCCTTAGGTTGGTTTCTGATAATTTAGGTCAGCTACTTTATTGAATACGGTACTCTCATCGATGGCTTCACATCCTACAATCCAATATTAATACGCATTGTAAAGTTTTATGTAAGTCAGTCGTATTGATCAATCATAGCCCGAGTGGGTTAGCACCGTTTGAACCATCAACACTATGCAAAGAAGGCATACTCCCCTCCCCTTTTCGTCCAAAATCCGGACACCAAAAAATGCAGATCTGGCCGCTGCTGTATTACCATTATGCGCCTCAAACACTTCGCGAAAAATGTCTGTCAGTTCTTGGACTATGTCAGTAACCCATTAATGACCCACTACAGGGTCGGATCTCCTCTCACAATGAGAGAGATGTAGGTCCGAGTCCACCACGCCGGCCCAATGCGGGTTGGTGGACACGCCTTTGAGAACATTCTTCGTTTTGTCGTGGACTATGATCTTCGATAAATACTTGTTCACGGCTCGGAACGGTCACGGTCACTACTCACAACTAACCCTTCGTGTGCGTGGTATGTGCACAGGGTCTGCCGGGGTGCTCGTGCCTGGACTGCTCGGCGGCGTGCCCCGCGCCGCCCGCGCTGCCGCCCGCGCCGCGCCCCTTCAGCATCAACGGCGCGGACGGGTACGCCGTCGTCATGGCCATCGTGTTCCTCATCTTCACCACGCTCTTCCTCGGCGGCGTCTTCTGCTGCCACCAGCCCGACAACGCCGTCGGTGAGTCGACCACCCGCCCGACCACACGCACACTGACACACAGAGTCATACACACACACACACACACTTTGTCTCTTACACACACAAATCTTTTGCAAGATGTATAGCAGAAGTTTATGACCTATGACTTCTATCTAACTACTATTATAAATTTGACATACACACAAACACACATATACATACGCATAGACAGACACTCTGTTACACACACAAATCTTTTGCAAGATGTATGCCATAAGCTACGGCTTATGACTTATATTTTACTACTATTATAAATGTGAAAGTTATTAGTATCGATGGATTGTTAGTTACTATTTCACGCAAAAGTGACTGAATAGATTTGGATGAAATTTGGTTATAACTAAGATTAACATAAAGGATACTTTTTATCCCTCTTTGGACTGATTTATAAAATCCACGCGGACAAAGTCCCGGTTAAAGTCTAGTTAAATTATAACTAAGAAAATATGTGAGGATGGATGAATGAACAGACAACGTTTTCCATATCCCACTACACTATGCACTATAAGAGTTGTATACAAAAATATATGTATACCAAACACGCACATAGACATTTAAAGGTACACTACTCTATTTATATACTACTTATTTTATTTAAGTGTTAATTTTAATTAAAATATAAATATGATTTAAGTGTATAACTATATTTAAGTGTTGATAAACTAATAAGTACATACTCGTAATTATAAGGCATTTTAACTAACATTCACCCAAATTACCAATTAAAATGGTTCATAAGATCTGTCAGTAAATTTGTGATTTGGGTAAACAATACAATATGGGTATATAAAAGTATGCCTCCATTTGTTAAATGTTTTGCCCTACCTATAATTTCCTGTTTAATGATGTTTTTATTTTTATCATTTAATTTTGCGATATTTTATAAAACGTTATTTTATTATCTTGCATCACTAATATCTTTTATACCATTATCAATACAAATATTTCTGTGGTCCCAGCCTTTTCTCAAGGGGATACTTGTGTGAATAATCCAGTAAAATAGTCAATAGGTCACAGCTCAAAAACATTAAATTATTGATATTTTAAAGGGCAATTCACAGTTACTTAAAAAATGAACAATATTTATTTTAAAATAACATAATTATGAATCGAATCGAATCGAAAATATTTTTATAATATATCCCTTTGAACAAAGGCAAATAAGGTTAAGTTTTATGATTGAATGCAGTGTGTTTCGTAAATATAGAATAGTCGCCAATACAATTATTTAATTAACAATTTATTTCGTTGTGATAATTCAGTATTTCATTGATACAAGTGAGCTTTTGAAAAAAGAACTTCCAATATCTACGAAATGCAATGACCTATCTTTTGTCATCGCTCGCACGGTAAGCGTAGTTTATAGTAAAATTTCAACACTAATACATCTGAAGGTCAGAAGCTTTTTGACCGAGAATTTTAACTGAACTTGTTACGTTACTAAATGAACGTGTAATGATCGTGCAAGCGTGGCAAGGGTCGGATGCAGTGAGCATTGAGTAATTAACTCAGGAGGAATTGCTGAGAAGAGGTTGCTTGGTCACCAAACGTGTTTGGTGAGCGGGAATATTACATTTTTTTATAAGCAGAGTAAGCAAACAGACAGACGGGCCACCTGATTATAATAAGACAAATAGCGCCTTTATCTTATCTTTATTTAATTATTGAAGTAAAGGTGGCTAGTATACGCAAGGGTTAATTCCTCAACGCAACAATTAGCAGTAAATAGGGTGCGTATGCGGTTGTCGGTTGTCGGTATCGGTCTAACACGGTGGTCGGTGGTCGGTTGTGGTCGGACAGACGGCTGGGCGCGCGGCGCGGACGCCCGCCGCGGCGGCGGCCCCGAGACCAGCCCGCTGCACTCGCACCGCTCCAGTATGTATACACCATACACATTCACCCTACCACACACCACACACCATACACCACACCACTCACCTATAGATCTATCTATAATTCATCACTTCAATATGCACCATTATAAGACTCATCCGATATCATTCCGCACTGGACGAAATGTAGTTTCACGAAAGTACCACACACCATCATACACCTTACACTACACATGTGCACCATTAGATGACATTCAGTATCATTCTGCATCATCTCACACCATTTCTAGCATACTTTGTATGTCAAAGTTCCGCATATGTTCCATTATGTATACACTACTCACTTAAAGACACTTGCTCTAACTCATGCCAGTAGATCAAAATCAAAATCAAAAATCATTTATTTGCACGAATATGGGTTAGTTATTGGTTTTACAGGGCATTTTGATCAATCCATATTCACCTTCTCAGGTATGCAAATTAAAAAATAAAAATAAAACTAATGTTAGTAATACAAATTAAATAAAATATTAAAACTAATTACTAATACACAATTTGTTTGACATGTTTTGCACAATTTAGATGTCAGTATAACCTAAGACACAATCCCAACTCATGGGTTCTAATATCATTCATTCACTAAACACCATCTGCTATAGCCTCACGAGACAAGTTCCAGTTTGTATATGCCATTGTACCATTCTACTCAAGATGGCACCGTCCAATACCATTATGCACCTATGCAGTACGTATACACCGTACACCTATAGAGTGCTCCAATATCCACCATTAGACGCCACCCTATACCATTCTGCACCACACAGCGTCTCTTCTAGCATACTTTGTACATTCTGCACTAGATGACCTTCACCATTTTACCTTAGCTACTCCATCTCCTGTATCATACTTATTTACCTAGTTCGAACGTATTGTATATGTGACACATTTTCTATTGATAATATTGTTTTGAATATTACTAAGGAAAATTTATGCATGTGTTATATGAGTATGATGTGTTTGCATGTGGTGCGCTTAATGTTGTTAGGTTTATTTATTAACAAAATAGTATTAGTTTGTACTTATGTATTTATTTATGTATGTTTCTGTTATGGCTCAGCTTTTAACAGCACTATTCAACAATGGAATAAAACACCCTATAAACGGGTAAATAAATGCTTGTTACGGAATGACAACAATAGATTAAATAAATAATATGGGTAAATTAGTATGGTGTTAATCGTTGAATGCAGTGTGTGTAATCAAAATGTGCCGTTCAAGTACTGTCTATTTGTTCTGGACACGTAAGTGATAGGATCATAATAATATAGACACCTTTATAGTAATGTGACACTGTTTTCTGGGCAAACCACAATTAGTTTAGAACTAAATAATGGTAGTTTCTTGATTGTGTGTCTCATGTAATGAGGCAATGAAGATGTCTAAGTTATGTCGTTGCGTGCGTGCTTCCTGTTTGTCTCGCTGTCAGGTTCAAATGCTATTGTGACATTCCATTATCTTATGGAAAATATGTTAAAATTGTCATGTGATTCACGGTGGTTTTCAATAACCGATCTCCGGATATGGATAGATATTTTTTGGTTGCCAAAATACACATTTTAATGTCGCCTGGCAACCAAACGTCATTTGGGCTATCTGTATCCGATGATTGATTTATTGTAATCAGCCATTACTGTAGTGTCACAACCACTATCACTATAATAGCATTTGGACCAGTTAACACATAAGAAAATCTATATTCTACATCATTGCTATCTGCGTTCAGGTGTAGCCTCAGACACGAATGCCGAGTTGCCGACCAATGCATCCGGAGCGGGCTGGGCCATCGACCAGCCGGACGGGGCCGGCGAGCCCACGTTCTTCGAGAAGCTGGGGGCTGCCACCGAGACCAAGATGGAGGACTTCTTCCACTGGTGGGGCGTCATCATGGCTTCGAGGCCCTGGCTCATTCTGTTCTTAGGTGAGTGATTCATCTGTGATTGTGACACAACTCGTTTTAGACAAGATCGTTTAGTATAAAGAAGCAATTCTTCTAAGTCGCTACACTCTTGACAGAGTCGTCGTGGTCGTCTGTTGAAGGTTTCCTTCAAGACGACTTTCATGGGAAAATATTATGGTGGTTTCCCCTTGCCTTCCACACCGCAGTGATATAATACAAAGTTCGTAGTTGGAAAAAGGAGAGAGCGCTGCTGTCCACTCTCTCATCGGGTCCCTTAGTCCGCCTATTCTAATCTAACGCCCACGGCACATAACGAAGCAATGTATGACTTCAATTGGTTGGTTGAAGAATCATTGTTAGGGACCCCAATTAATAATAAATAAATAGCATTGAATATAATCTTGAATAAATAAATAAAATCTGTTATCCAAATGGACTAAAACAATTAAATCTGTATCCATCAGGTCTCTGCGTGGTGGTGGGGCTCGGGTCGGGCGTGCGCCAGATGCACGTCACCACCAACCCCGTGGAGCTGTGGGCGTCGCCCACCTCCCGCTCGCGCATGGAGCGCGAGTACTTCGACTCGCACTTCGAGCCCTTCTACCGCACCGAGATGCTCATCATCTCCGCCAAGGGCCTGCCCAGCATCGAGTTCACGACGGACACCGGCTCCACTGTGCAGTTCGGACCGGTCTTCAACTTCACCTTCATGCTGGAAGTGCTCCGCTTGCAGAACAGGATTATGGGTGGGTGGAACTGCTTTGTTTACAGGCCCCACTTATATAAAGAACCGACCCTGTAGTGGGTCATTAATGGGTTACTGACATTTATTTCGAAAGGTATATTATACAATACAGGACTATTTCAATGATAAGAAAGCCTGGGATTGAATAGGCTTCGCTTGGCTGTTTCTATACCCCATGTATAATTTAAGAAATTGCGAGCAGATGACAGTAGACTGATACTGACACACGCGATTGCTGTCACGCGTGCTAATTTTTCGGTCGAAAATCATACTGCTATATAATTAGTTCATAATTGATTTCAAAAGAGTGCTGGGAGTTTTTTCGTCCGCTTTTTGTCTCCTGGTCGACGATAGCCTGAGGGGCACCGAAAGCGGATGTTAGATGTAAGATAATATTATTCTATCATGTATGACGTTCATTAAGTGTACACAACTCGTACCTGACAATGAATAAAAGACTTTGATTTTGATGAATGGATTGCTTCCAGCGCTCGAGGGCAACGGCACCAAGCTGGAGGACATCTGCCTGGCGCCGCTCAACTCGCAGTTCCAGGGGCCCGTGAGCAACGCGCAGTGCATGGTGCAGTCGCCCCTGGGCTGGTGGCCCGACGAGGCCGCCTTCCTCGACGCGCAGGAGGACGACGCCTATCTGCAGGACGTGCTCACCTGTACCAAGTTAGTGTTTGTTCTAAGTTATAACTTATTATGGGAGGGTAGACCGGTTCGTAACGTAATGCGTTACGGCGCCACTACGGTAACTATGGAAACTGTCAAAAGGAAACATTCATAAATACAGTGTATTATGTTATAGAAATAAAGCTAAATATTATAATTATTGTGATTATTAGATAGACTGCGAAGAGATGTGGCCAGGTACGCAACGACAACCGTGATATAACCGTATATAAATGGCCGTCATGTAGACGATATTTTATTTAAAAAACAAGTGAACGAAATACCAGCGGCCAAATTTTGTGAGGCAACTTGGTAGATATATGTATATTCTCCTAATTATAAATATGTATACATAAAAAAATAGTTTTAAGCAAAAACAGATGAGCGCACTAATCCTACAGCCGGATCTTAGACATTAGGTATCCGCGAGCGAGTGGCTAGACCTGTACCACCTCGGCACCTATCCATCAATGAATGTGTTACTGATGTGGCCAGGAACCCGTTCTCGTGCATATCGTCGTCGCCGAGCGGGCTGCCGATGTTCCCCGCGGTGGCGCTGGGCGGGTTCCTCTCGCCGGGCGAGCCGCTCAGCAAGTCGTCGCGCTTCAACGAGGCCAACGCGCTCATCGTCACCTTCATCGTCAACAACCGCCACGACAAGGAACAGGTGTGTGTACAGTGTACGACGAGGCCACGGAACACGGCCCTGATTCACAGGTCATCAAGTGACATCAAACCGTACGTTTCATGGCCTCGGTACGACAAGGAACCTTAATGTCTATTCTATGTGTGTGCCTTACACAATAGAGTGTCACGATATTTGTATTTTAAGCCTTTTTTGCCTTTTTATCATGAGTAAGGCACGACATTGCCGCGATACGAGTGTGTTGTGTGTGTTTGAAACGAGATAAGGTCAGTTTTCATGCTTTTAGAATTTGGTCAAAATGGTCCTAATTGTGCATGTGTATGTGTATGAAAACGCTGAAAGTCATTCCAAGAATCAAGAACACATTAAAGAAACATGAATAATCGTTTGTATACAATTCAATTAGTATACTATCAATTAAAGTTCCCAGTATAACAATTGTATTAATTTCTATCACAGCTTAAACCCGCCCTGCAATGGGAGAAGGCGTTCATCGCGTTCATGAAGAACTACACGGAGAACGAGATGCCCCCGTACATGGACATCGCTTACACCTCCGAGCGGTCCATCGAAGACGAGCTGGAACGCGAGAGCCAGTCGGACGTGTCCACGATCCTCGTGTCCTACTTCATCATGTTCGCCTACATCGCCATCTCGCTGGGTCGCTTCACCACGTGCGCTAGGATGCTGATCGACAGTAAAGTCACTTTGGGGCTCGGTGGTGAGTGATCCTACAATCCTATAGTGGAACACTACTTACATGACTTTACTAAGTCTAGTGTTTTGTTAAGCGCACATAACTGTTTTTTACAAAGTCATTGGTGCGTGCCACTGGGATTCAAACCCGGACCCCGACCCGGACGAGTCGAATTCTAATCTAAACGATCTAAATGCATCACTGCAATATCACTATTACTTTATAAAATTAAATACCACCTGCTGTAACGATGAAGGAAACATCGTGAGTAAACCTGCATGCCTGAGAGTTCACAAAAAATGTTCTCAAAGGTATGTGAAGTCCACCAACCCGCAGTAGGACAGCGTGGAGGACTAAGGGCTACATCCCTCTCATTCTGAGAGGAGACCTGACCCTGTAGTGGGTCATTGATGGGTCACTGATACTAAGTCTAGTACATTTTACATAATTAAACCTAGCATGTTGTAAAGCGTGAGAGTTTTCCGTAACATTCTCAAGGCAAATGAAGTTCAGTAACTAAGACTAAGTCTTGCCTATATCTCCAATGTATCCTTGTGTGAATCCGAGACCCCCCAACTCAGCAGTGGGTCACTAATGGGTCCCTGAAAGATGGATAGGGAAAATACATCATACATCCCATATACCCTAGAATCAGGGCCGTCTTTAACCTATTAGAAGCTCTGGGCAATACTGGGCATATTAGAATAATAATTTCTTCGAATTATAATTATAATTATGGAAGTTTTTTGGTAATAAATATTGGTTATCGTCTGAGGAGGCCCCTATCGGTGCCCACTGGAAAAGAGGGGTTTGCCTGAAATGGTTTAGATTTTACATATTTGTGTATTTTCTTTGGTGCACAAGAAAGCATATCGTTTAATAGTTTTTAAGATAACCGAGATTGATATAGAGTGTTTGATGTATGATGTATGGTGTATGGTGTATGTTGTATGGTGCGGCAGGAGTGGCGATCGTGCTGGCGTCGGTGGTGTGCTCCATCGGCGTGTTCGGGTACGCGCGCGTGGCGGCCACCATGATCATCGTGGAGGTGATCCCGTTCCTGGTGCTGGCCGTGGGCGTGGACAACATCTTCATCCTCGTGCAGACCGCGCAGCGCGAGCCGCGCCGCCCCGACGAGACCGTCGCCGACCACATCGGCAGGACGTCAGTATTATGTAGTCTCTTTACCGAGTCACCTGTAGGGCCACACAGAAGTGCCAAGACAAAAAACTTTAGGCCTGCTATCGGTTAAATTTTTTTTAATAATTTTTTTTTTCGTAATTTTTAGTTTTAAGTCCAAGTAAAAAGCAACGCGCGCTACCTCATGCATTATTAGAATAATGAATGCTGACAGCGATATTGATTCACGCGGCCGTCGCACGGCTACGTGCGCCTGTGGCGTGACGTGAAGCTTGCGATATAGTGCGACGGCCGAGTTTATAATATGGACAAACAAGGACGTCCTTTTAACACGTTTTTATTAGCTTCACTTGTATATTTATGAGTTTCTATGTCAACTCTCCTTAGTCTAAACGCCGTATTACTATTCCGTAAAATTTTGAAGTCGATGTACGAAATATGATTATTATATTACCTCGCGGCACCGTACGTTCTACGAAGACTTAAATGAAGCTGTAGTCGACACCGCGCAATCAAGTGAACTGGGTCTAATGTGCTCAGTATCATTTGAAGTTCGCCAGCCCGCACTAGGTGGGGTTCCTATTCCTACATCGAATAAATAAAAGCAAAACGATATAATTATGATCAGCATTTAAATGGTACCTGTAACTGTAATTTTTAATTGCATTTAATAACGAATGTTCACCTTTCAGGCTGGGTCAAGTGGGTCCGTCGATGTTCCTGACGTCCGTGTCGGAGTCGGTGTGCTTCTTCCTGGGCGCGCTGAGCGACATGCCGGCGGTGCGCGCCTTCGCGCTGTACGCGGGGCTGGCGCTGCTCGTGGACTTCCTGCTGCAGGTCACGTGCTTCGTGGCGCTGCTGGCCATCGACACGCACCGCCAGAACGCTAACAGGTAACAAACAGGCCACCGTTGTACGTTAACTAGACTGTAGACTAACTGCGCTGTGGACCAAGTTCTACTTGGTGCAGAGAAGGGTGAAAAGTGATAGCGGTTATGACTAAACTATGATAGTTAGATATGTGCTCTCGCGGACTTTTTTGTAGATCTTAATAAGACCTACAAAGCCGTAGTACATCATTTTGTTTGATTGTCAATAGTTTTTGCAGCGCAAACATAAATAGGTTTACGATTCAATTTTCTTACGGATCCCTAATTTTTTGAAAATAAAATATAGCCTATAACATTCCTCTATAAATGGACTATCCAACACTGAAAGAATTTTTGAAATCGATCCAGTAATTCCTGAGATTAGCGCGTTCAAACAAACAAAAACTCATCAGCTTTATAATATTAAAAAAATAGTATATATGAATAACGCTTCACACTCATAGCCCCACACTAGGATTCCCTGTGTCGTGGGTAGACACATACAAGACAAGAACTCAAAGGCTCGGAATTAATACAAGTAAGAGTAGGATAGATTACCCATCTGCATAAATGCTAAAAATAGCAAGACAGAGCGGCATTATATCACTCATCGCGATTGTGAGTGAGAATGATAGAAGTTTGGGATGTCAGTACTAGCTGAACAAACTAGTAGGTTTGGAGGAACGTTTATGTTATCTTTGTCGGTTTTTTACTTCCTTTTATGGTCGGACGTCCGCCTCCTTCGACATTTCAACCAGTATAGCTGATTGATTAGTTTTTCATCTAATTTAAATGGACGCGTTTGAAGATTTTCCAAAAATGATATGCAAGTTTGTATGGGGAACCAAATACGAGATATGACTTCTTAAGAGTTTTTGGATATGGTTGTCTTTTTCGAGATACTTTGTGATGAGCATGTAAAAAAATTACATTTTTTTTATTTTTCTTTGGATCTAATTCTAATTTTTCCGCGGACGAAGTCGCGAGAGAAAGATAGTAAAAGATATATAAGAAGGAGAAAGGGCGTGATTTTTGTCCATCAGTACTAACCAAAGAAACGTTCCCTACGTGCAGATTCGACGTGCTGTGCTGCGTGACGGGCTCGAAGTCGGAGGCGAGCGCGGGCCCGGAGGGCGCGCTGGCCAACCTGTTCCGCTGCGTGTACGTGCGCTTCCTCATGAAGCGCGAGGTGCGCGCCTCCGTCATGATCGTGTTCTTCGCCTGGCTCTGCTCGTCGGTCGCGGTCAGTACACGATACCACTGGCCCTTTGTAACGCGTCACACTCGGCCCCACACCGGGATTCCCTGTGTCGTGGGTGCCATGGAACACACACAAGACAAGAGCACACGCACCCAGACCAGAAACAGAAATTCAACTTATCATTCAAATCTCTGCTCTGCTGGGAATCGAACCCAGGACCCTCCGCGCAGCGCATCGGCGTCTTAACCGCTGCGCCACTCAGGTCATCTTAGTGTCCCTCTCCTAGTGACCCATCCCCTCTCCTGATGAGACACGCTGGCCTTATGTGGATCGGTGGACTTCACACGCCTTCGAGAACTTGATCGGTCCAAATAAAAATGTCCGCGCGGACACTCTTCGCGTAGTTTTGATGTGAATATTATAATAAACTTTGTCTGCCACAGCACGTGTTACACTCACTCACAGTAGATATGAAAATAGCTTAAAACGAACATAAGCGCGCACTTGCAACACCTTCAAAGAAGCACAAATAAATTTCAACAACATCTGAACTGAACCAATCTTTTAGGAATTCGACCACTTATGTGTATAGCCATACATATTTAAAAACAAATTATTTGTTCCAGGTGGCACCTCACATAGAAGTTGGCTTAGACCAAGAGCTCTCGATGCCTCACGACAGCTTCCAACTGAAATACTTCCAACACCTCAACAAATACCTGAACATAGGGCCACCGGTATACTTCGTGGTGACTGAAGGACTGGACTACTCGGACGAGACCACTCAGAACATGATGTGCGGTACAAGATTCTGCAGGAACGACAGTCTTGCGAATCAATTGTACGCCGGTGAGTTTCATTGTGCTTATGGATCTTATTCTTACCAGGTCTTGAGGCAGCACCTGTGTGGTTCTCATACCAGGTTTATTGAAAATCTTCATACAAATTAGGTGCCTGCATATCGGTTACCTGGTTTATGTCTGCGGTTTGGGAGTAGAATGCGAACTGAGGTATCGGCTACCTCGAGAGGCTATTGTAAGGGGCCTTAGGTGTCGCAGGCGGCTAGAGTGAGTCGTTCATGATGTGCATTTATGACGGCATGCATGGCCGAGTTCCTTCATAAATACCATAGGAAGGGATCCATCACGGGCGACATCACATTGATGGCAAAGGTACATTCCGTTAGAGATCCCCGAATTAGAAATTATACATACAACTAATATATAACTCTCATTGTTACGGGTACTTATAGAAGGTGGATCCCTTCAGTAAGCACTTGTAACGTCTTACGGAGGAAACTATATTATAATATTGTATTTTTATTTGCAGCCTCCCGGGCGCCAAACGAGACGTACATGGCGCAGTTGCCCAACATGTGGCTGGACGACTACCTGGACTGGACCGCGTCCGGCTGCTGCCGCTACTTCCCCTCCAACAACAGCTTCTGTCCTAACGACGGTCGGTAACTCAGTACTACCGCAGAGTTAATAAGAGTAAAGTTTGACCTAATAATGAATAAAGTTTTATATTGGAAACTGCTGGAGTAATGTACCTGCAAAAAATTTAAATAATTTACAATGTTATAGGAGACAGATGTATTGAACCATATCAAGTTGAATGTGGAGCCACCTTCGATGGTGTGCTAAAGTATAATGTGAGTCACCCCATGCTGTAGTAGTTGCTACCAACCTGAGGGATACATACCGTGTCTAACCCATTACTGACCAGTGCAGGGATGGATCCCCTCGCACAAAGAGAAGGATGAAAGCCTAGTACACTTTGTTGGCCTAATATGAGTGGGTGGAAATCACATGCATTTGAGAACATTGTGGAGAACTATTTGGCATGCAGATTTCCTCCATATGATTTTCATTACCGTGCAGGACACTACGCTGTTGGAATCTCTGGTGTAATTCAATAACTGTATTGTTGTAATAAATTCCTGATACTTCGACGTTCGCAGGCCAAGACCGCAAGTGCGCCGAGTGCGAGATCCCCCTCCTCGGGCCCGAGCAGCGTCCCTCGGCCGCGGACTTCCAGCGCTTCGTGCCGTACTTCCTGCAGGACAACCCCACGCCCACGTGCGCCAAGGCCGGCCACGCCGCCTACGGGACCGCCGTCAACTACGTGCTCAACAAGACGCAGGCCAAGGTCGGCGCCACCTACTACCAGGGTGAGTGCCGTACTTCCTGCAGGACGACCCACGGATCTATCCAAGAAATGGCATACTCCACCATGCTAATCCAGTGCGGACAAGGATAAATAACTGTTCTTCGATAACAATTACTAGAAAGTGTTATGCGCTCGACAGCTCGCCTGTTTTACTTTATGCGCAGGATGTCAGTTTTAATATTACAGTACAGAGACGATAATTTAAACACCACGTTAAACTGGGGTCTGATTCTGTATGACCATTCACACTCGTGTCGCGGCAATGTCGTCCGTGATAAAGTAAAAAAAGGCTTGAAAGTCATATATCGTGACAATCTATTATCTAGTGTGCCTTATAGAATAGAAATCAAGGTTCCTTGTGGTGCCGAGTTCATGAAATGACATACGGTTTGATGTCACACGATATCGGCACGATCTCTTTTGGGCCTTACAGAATCAGGGCCCTGAATTGTGCCCTGAACACTAAAACATATTGTTTGTCACAGGTTACCACACAGTGCTGAAGACGAGCCACGACTACTACTCCGCGATGCGCGCCGCCAGGACCGTAGCCGCCAACATTACGGAGACCCTCAATAGGTTTGTCTTTTCATAGAAGTTTCAACAGTTTATAGTTAACTATTATATCAGTACAAAAGTCATACTGCTATATGGATGGTTTTGGGTATGTGGGGGTTGGTTGTAATTTTTTGTGATTCACTCGGTTCACTGAGGGGCGCGGAAAGCGGATGACTATATTATAAGATATATTTTATAATATTGTATCATGTAAGACGTTCATTAAATGTACACAACTCGTACCTGACAATGAATAAAAGACTTTGATTATGATTTTGATTTTAAAGAGCTGAGTCAGTAACATATTGTACCATGTTGCTCATATAGTTGGTTACCTGTCAACATCAGTTTTATATCAAAGCAATTCATTAAAATATTTTGGCAGCCAAAATGAAGTATTATCCATAATAAATTGACAATGTGTTACTGAAACCAACCTTTGGTTTTTATGATATACTATACTATGACGACCTCAGTGGCGCAGTGGTTAAGACGCTGATGCTCTGCGCGCAGTGTTCTGGGTTCGATTCCCAGCGGAGCAGAGATTTGAATGATGAGTTTAAATTTTTGTTTCTGGTCTGGGTGTGTTGTGTTCTTGTCGTGTGCCATGTGTCCATGGCGCCCACGACACAGGGAATCCTAGTGAGGGATATGAGTGTGAAGCGTTATTTATTAAATTATTATTATTATTAATATATCTATAAATGAATATTGACCCGTTTGTTAACAGAAACCTGCGGGAAGCCGGCAAGAACAACACAGTGAACGTGTTCCCGTACTCGGTGTTCTACGTGTTCTACGAGCAGTACCTCACCATGTGGCCCGACACGCTCAAGTCCATGGGCATATCCGTGCTCTCCATATTCATCGTCACCTTCCTCTTGATGGGCTTCGACCTGTTCTCGGCGCTGGTGAGTGATGTCTTCGTCAAATGTACACGACTCGTCACAAGATGGCGCCGCGGTTATCCTGAATCACGGTATCGAAGTTTTGTTCATCGCTGGCATATACATAATAATACATTACATATGTATACAAAACTCCGACATGATGTAATGTATCGACGGCCGCTGCGCAGGCGTGACCACTGGTCTCCACAAACAAAGTATTTCCAGAAATCAAACCTTCCTAGTCGCCTCAAATAAGTATCTCTGGCAACTACACCTCTTCAATTGAAAGAGGAACATGCTGCTTCAGGCAAATGAGGGCAGAGGGAGAAGAGGACTCCAATAGACTGATATTAATAAAATGTGAAAGGAATCTAAGTAGGAATGAATTTGACTGTTTATTGTTTTTTCCATAAAAAAACTATTTACCATATTTTTCAATTTGATGCTTTCTTCAACTAAATTGTTTTCGTTTGCAGGTGGTAGTGGTGACCATCACCATGATCGTGGTGAACTTGGGCGGTCTCATGTACTGGTGGGGCATCAGTCTCAATGCCGTTTCACTCGTCAACTTGGTGAGCAATTGTGATTTGAACATTTTTTATGCGAAAAAGATCCAAAATGCTTGAACTCAATTGTATTAATGTAAAATAAAAAAAACTTCTGAGCAATGAATAAATCACATTTCACAAATGATAATGGTTTGGTGAAGGAAAGCATTGTAAGGAAACCTGCATGTGTGAGTCTGGAAACCTGCATATTGGTGGACTAAGACCTATATCATTGTAAGACGAGATCCCACTTAGTGGGTAAATAACAAGCTGTAGACGCTTGTTACCGCCCCAGTAAGTCGGGTACAAGAAAAATGCAAGCCTTTTGATATTAAATAAATAATAATAATAAATAACGCTTCACACTCATAGCCCCACACTAGGATTCCCTGTGTCGTGGGTGCATGGACACACACAAGACGACAACACAACACACCCAGAACAGAAACAGAAATTCAAATTCGTCATTCAAATCACCGCTCTGCTGGGAATCGAACCCAGGAGCTACCGCGCAGCGCACCGGTGTCTTAACCACTGCGCCACTCATGTCGCCGAAACAGTACTGGTTAGTTAACAGTTAATCATACATTTTTCGTTAACACTTACTCGTCGTCGTCCAGGTGATGGCTGTGGGCATCGCGGTGGAGTTCTGCTCGCACCTGGTGCACAGCTTCAGCGTGTCGGAGGGCGCGGACCGGGTGGCGCGCGCGTCGGCGGCCCTCACGCGCATCGGGCCCTCCGTGTTGTCGGGCATCACGCTCACCAAGTTCGGCGGCATCGTGGTGCTGGCGACCGCTAAGAGTCAGATCTTCCAGGTACGGCAATCATGTACGAATTCGAAAAAGGCTCGTATGAGGACAAAGAAAGGACCACAAAGTGTTACATCTTCCTGGGGGGTTACTACAAACTCCTAAAACCGTCACAAAGCAATGATGTTTTGTTTGCATTTAAAACAAAACTCCTAAAAACATCTTTGTTTTATGATGGTTTTAGGAGTTTCTAGTAACCCCCCTGGTATGCAATAAATAATGTGATACTAGTACTATGATCAATAATACTAAAGTGCAAGATCGGCTCGTAAAGGCACAAAAAGGGCTGTAGAAGCGCTTATTGGGCTAAGACCATCATTATTAATTAATTTCTTCAACGGCCAAACCTCAACCCAAAGGCAAGATCTAAAAATCATTGCGTTATAAAAAGACGGAAGAATTCTAATGACTACCACATAATAACGTGCGTTTTTTGCCAGCCGGCTTTGTCCATTCAAGTGAAGATGCCGATAAATCTTGTCTGACCATTTAGTAACAACCCCGGCTATAAGATTAATCGCACCAAATCTTTTATAACACTGAAATGGAACAATGTCGGCCCGCAGGTGTTCTACTTCCGCATGTACCTCGGCATCGTGTTGTTCGGCGCCGCGCACGGGCTCATCTTCCTGCCCGTCATGCTCAGCTATATCGGTGAGTTATCACCCCCCTCCCCCCTGCACACTCCCCCCTGCACACTCCACACTCCGCACTCCACACCACTCCATTCTACTCGACCAACACACACAAGCTCGTAGACACATACACATGTAATATATTAAGTGTAGAGTTTCTTTAGACATTAAAGAGACTAGCGGTGGGTTCCAATAACCGACCTTCAGATATCGATGGAGTTGGAAAAGAAAAGAATGGGTTTATTGTTGACTGTCACACAAGAAAGATGTTACAAAAGTTTTAATAAGTTAAGAACAGTCTACCCTTTGCAATTATGTCTTAAATAACTAGTTCTTAATTTTATATTTTTATATGATAAAGGATTTTTATAGGATACTATTTACTCTTGATGCTTATGCAGATGTTGCCCGGCAATCATTAGGCCTATCCATTGTATACAAATCATACGATTGGTTGAAACCGTCCGTTAGAAAATGAGTGGGGAGCTTGTTTGAAATAAAGCTATAATCTGTAACTGAATGTCATAATGATTTAACTTTATTGATGCAGCCTATACAACACAAAAAGGAAGCTAAAGTTTAGAATTATATACAGTAATCTTATTGTATTTCAAGTAACAAGAGTGTGTCTCTTGAACATAAAAATATTCATGAATGTCTTCTTATTTTAAATTAACCAAAACGGTTAGGAACTGTTCCCTGTTCATACTGTATAATGAAGATTTGTCAGGCTGCATCTCAATAGCATGGGGCGGAAAAATGTATAAAGTAAAAATGGTGGGGGTATATTTTTTATTTTGAACGTTTTTTTTTACTCTGAATCACCTCCATACAAAATATGTCTTTTCATACACATTCATTCATACATTTCGTTTTATGCACTATACTTTTTAAAATCGTATATTCAGTTTGGACAATTGTCTGCATGCGTTTATTTTTTTTTTCGTTTCGTTTCGTTTCGTACAATGTTCCTTTTATTACTTGCACTCGTTTTTTTCGTTTCGTTTTTTTTCGTCTTTTGTATATTGGACCATTTATGATAAAATTTACTGTTTATTCCAAAAATAACTAGCAATTAAGCCTTCGTTGAGGATATCATTTATAGCGTAGTTTGTTGCGATCATTTTGTATTTTTTAGCGTTTTAGTTTAATTTTTAACACGTCGACAATCGTAATCGAAATTCTGAATTTTTATAAGTTTAGAAGTATTATCACGTTAAGTCCTAAGTACCTACTAGTAAATGGCCATGTAATGCACGGCTACCAAATGTCTATTCTAAGATTCTAACGCTGGGAGTTAAAGGCGATCCACAAGCAAATAAACCTTATTTACAGTTTTTTACTCTCGTTTAAATTAGTAAACAATGTCGGTACTATTTTTATTGAAACAAGCTTAAAATTGCTTTAAAAATAAATAATGATGAAAAGAAATTAGTTTAAGCATTAAATTCCTATTTATTTGTAGGTATAATTTTGTTAATAAATTTTTTGGTAAATATAATTTTTAAGTTATAATTTTGTGTCTGTCTCAATTGATAATGAACAAATAAAATAAACATTACGAGATATGGACCTGGAATTCCAATTACGATTGTATTATTTGCATGAATGTTGTTTTGAGTGGTGAGGGTTATTAAATGGTTATTAACCAGTGTAACCGTTGAGTGTCTCGTCATACTAACCATCATAACCGTGTTATGCTACTAACTTTAATAAGGTAAGAATCCTAATTATTTACTTTTTTATTCCTTTATAATGCAAATAGCACTTAAATAGCTCGACATTATACTATTAATATTTTCGTTTTCGTGTTTTTTTATATAAGTATATTTTTATTTATAAGTGGTTATTTTGAGTGATTTGTATCGTTAAATTCAGTGTTGTATCTTTTACTTTTAACTGTAATAAAAATATAAAAAGAACAATGATTACAGTTATTTATATTTGCGTTGAAAAAATTGACACAAATAATACGAAAAAATATTTTTTTGTTTAAAAAAAATTATAGCTAAATAATCTTCACTATTGCAAGTATGGCTTTTGCTGTTCTTACATTTTAAAATTTATAATTGTTATTTTCATTTGAATACTATCTATCAAAGGACTTCTCGTATAGCGCGATGTTTTGCAACCGGCCGATTATAGATAAGTTATAAACCCTATTTTCACGTTCTGCGTAGTGTTATGCTCACGTTTTGCTGTGATATCCCCCACCTTCTAATTAGCTTATTTGGCTTATATTTATGTGTTTTTCTTTAGAACAAACATTTGTGGAATAATTAGTTTATTATATCGTGTTTTATTTATATTAGTATTGATTTATAAACATGTTTTCGATTATAAAATAGTTTTATAGTATAACTATTTGTGATTTAAGAAAAAATAGCAGTTTGTAGTTTTTTAGGCTGAGAAAAATGCAAGGCATTTGTGGAAAACTTGTTTGTAAGATTGCATTTTTAGATATGATTTAGGTATAACTTCATTTTTTGTATGTTTTACTATGTAAAAAGTTTTACATAATAAAACTGAATGAATGTGTAAATTTGCATTTGAATAACTGAAACTCTTCGGAATTCGCTCTCGTTTAGGTAGGTATTTATTAAAAATACTCGTATTGCCTACATAATATTATACAAGTCCACTTTAATAAAATTTTAGGACTTTATTATATTTTCTGCAACCAATGAATGACCCACTTGGTGTGGGTCGAGTCTCCTCTCACAATGAGGAGGATGTAGGCCTTTCTAGCATAGTGTGGGTTGGAAGACTTCACCTGCCTTTGAGAACGTTAAATTACGATATAATTAATAAATAACAACGACATTTACCTTCACTATTACAGCAGCTGACATAATTATGTAAAACGCAAATACCTATGCGTGTGGCGTCTGGCTTACCATTTCAAAAGAGCTACACGTCCGAAGGTAGAAAGACATATGACATAAAATTGGTCTTCTTGGAAAAGACTTCTATATGTCAAGACGGAGTGTCAAAATTCTAAAATTGGGACCAAAAATCATAATTAGAGGACTTTTTAATTTACTTTTATTTGGGCGGGAACTGTCGTTATATTATTTTTCTAAAGGCAACTTCAAACGAGAGTGAGTGGTCGGCAGCGACGCGGCGAGAAAGTTGAGCACACTTTTATTCTTGCTCTAGTATGGCACCACTCCGTCTGGTCATAAAAAGTCTTTTAATATTTGTATACAGGGTTAATTGTAATGACTTATAATTTACAAATGTCACAGTGCAACAAAAACTTGTTTAATTTTTTTTTATGTATTGAGTTATGTTCGAACTCGTGGAACAAAAGTTGTTGCTTATGATGTTAGCTACCTAGTGCTGCGAGGTTGCTGGTGTTTTACAATTAACCCTGTATACATATCGTTCATTTATTGGTTTTTTTTTTTGGTATCGTTGTGTGGTGAGCGCGTGAATCGCGAGGTGGGAGGCATACCGCACAGGCAGGTGGTGTGATGTGAGCGCGTGTGGTGTTGCGTGTTGCAGGCTCGCCCATGAACCGGCAGAAGGCGGCGGCGCGGCTGCGCGGCAAGGAGGTGCGCGTGGCGGAGACGTCGCTCACCAGAGTAAGAGACGAAAAGATATTACGCCAGTATAACTTTGACACGCTGCTCGCGTGAGCTTGCCGAGACTGGACTATGTTCGCGACCGCGGGCCCTTCGTTCTCCTTTTGAGATTGTGTACCGATTCGTGGTTTTTCTTTTGTTTTTTTGTTTTTGTATTATTTGCTCCGGCGCCGGCCTATCGAACTGGTCTGTCGCCGTCGATTGGGGGACGTTGGTTTCGAACATAGAAGCGGGAAGCAGATGAAACGGATATGTGGGCGGAGCCGTACCGTAGTTCTGCTCATTTTAGCTCATTCTATCACTCTCATCTCGGCTGTGAGTGACGGTGGTAGAATGGGCAGAGCTAGCTACAATGAATTCGGAACAAATATGTTATTACTGGCTTCCTTTTTCTATATCTAAATTTTTTTTTAAAGCTTAGATTTTTGTATTTGTAGATAATTCGGAATGTGTAATCGATGTCCCGATATCGATGGCGCCAGGCGACGTTTAAATGAAAGTGCATTGTTCAATCTCGTTTCGATTACTAATCTAACGGTTTATGGTAGTGGCGTGGTTCTTGGTTCTTCTATGCGAAGACTTTCTATGTGCTTAACACTAGGACTGCAACGCAATATGCCATCTAACAGTCTAATACTTGTATGCATATTGATTTACTTTGGATATACATACTTACAATAAATATCAAAAATTTTGATATGTTTTAACTATTACCTATACTATACCAACCTCCAAGACGAGGAGTTTAGTAATAATAGTATGAAACGATAAAAGTTTGTCTAATATGCTATATGTTTTAATTTTAAATCGATTTAATTTACAATATCTTTACCAATCGATTTACCTTCCATATTTCGCCAACACTATCATAATTAAACTATATATTTTTTTGTAATTCATTGTGTAAATCAATTCAAAAATTTGTGATAGCCTTCTCTAAGAGGAAACGATAAAAGTATCTACAGACCTAACCAGTCATATTTCTGTCATAAAATGATTTAGATATACTGCGCTTTTTAGACATTAGATCGCATATATAGCGTTGCACACAGCTGAACAATCTCGAATATCTGTTAACCGAGTGTTAATGTGAGCGCTTGCCAGTTCGATAGTCGCTGGGAGCCTGGGAGGCCTACTGCGGAATGTGGTTCACGATTACATCTTCGTGTGAAGGGAGTTTGTATTATGTGACATTTCTACTTCGGCCATTGAGGATCAGTTTTTGAAGTGGATTGTAGTGTGTCATTAACGATTAGCCAATTTTATTTATATAGGGAAAAGTAAACACTTATTTATTATAAGTTAATTTATTAAATAGAATAGATTTGAGACTTCGCGATAAAATGATTTTCCAAGAAACACAAACTAGTATTATTGCACGGAAATGTGGGTAGGCGATGAAACAACGTCAGCGCGTTAATGGGTTTAATTCACAGCGGAGTAGAAATTTGAATGATGTGTATAAATATCTAATTATGCTCCGAGTATGTGTTTTCTTGTCATGTGTTTGTTTGTATGTGTATTATTGTCTATGGCACGTTACTACACTGAAACCTAGTGAGTGAGTCATTCGTTAGAGTGACCTGCGCCGAAGTCCTATATGTCACATCACACAATTCCCTTGAAGGGATCGGTTTTAACCACTATGCGGTTAAGGGTAACCCCACGAGTGGCGATCACTAGTCACTCGCGACCTCTCTTATTGCCTTCTTATGCATGTTTAACCGTCGTACTGTGTATAGATAGATGACGTGTTATTGACTGTGGTCATTCCTATTTCGTTCGAATTTAAAGTTTTATTTAATTTATGTCCCGGGCGTGCTGTCTTGACATAAAATAGCAGTCTCCAATTGTTGATATTAGTTGTTTTTTTTACACTTAGCACTTTACAGGCAGCTTGTAGGCTGTCGTTTGGGAAGGTGGTAAATTCTCATCTTTCTTACCACCAACATCGCCCTTATAACTCGTCGTGAAGCAAGAAACTAAGTGATTCTTCTCTTTCCGTTTTATTTGCTACTTTGAAGTATTTTTTTGTGTATTTACTGGAAGTTACCGCTAAAAGTAGCTAGTTAGTGATGGCTATACAATGTCGAGACTGCACGCCCCGTTTTAGTTTTTATATTATCCTATTTAACGTGTAACGTGCGCGTGTATATTGAAACACTGCCTTCAATGTTTGTGCATTCACTTTAACGCAATCTTTATGTACTTAGCGTGGATATAAACCAGTACTTAATTCACGATCGAGTACTTACTATTATTTTAGTTAAATTGTTACTTTACACTTATTTTAAAGTTATTCTTAAGGGCTCAATATACATATTCAGCTGGGATGCGCTAAATAATTCATGTTACACATAGCCAAGTTTGAGTGAGACGTCATAGCACTCTCTTGACTGAAATGCTTTAATTTATCATCTATTTTTTACTTTAAATAACAAGTCACAAGTTATTATGGGTTTATATTTAGTACATTAGTAAAATTACTCAAATTTATTTTTCTTTTCCGAAGGAATTCCTCAGAGATTTTTTTTAATTCCTTGTCAGGATGTAAGATGTGTTAGATGGTGATACGATATCAACTCCAACAGTAATAATTTGAGGCGCTTACTGAATAAAATAATACAAATTGTGCAATTTAAAAAGTTGAACGTGGCGAAACAGCGCTGAACGCTATCCAGTTTTTTTATCACCTGTTTTTTATAAACAGAAGTTTTTATGAAGTGAATCGAGCTGAATCATGTAATTGATCCCTGAGGCGGTGCATTATTATATAGCTGACGGCAGGTGTTAGATACGCGTTTTATATTAAACGCTTAGGTTCTGGTAAGAGGACGCGCAGTCACGGTAGCTATGCAGCCTAGTTATATTAACGCGTTTTTAATGCATTAACAATAATAGAAACAAGAGTAAAACCAGAAGAAAGATTTAACTCTAGTAGCATTTAAAACATTGTATGTAATAAGTGTTTTTATTGCTAACAAGGCGTTGCTACCGCGTGTGATAGCGTTCGCTCAGCTAGGACCTTACTTATAGCACAAGGCTTCGGTTCCAATGATAAATTTTTATTTAACACTATTTGTTTTCGTGAGTCGACTCACGGTGCGCAGGCGCATGATATCAGTGTAGTATTCCTTCGTTCGAATTAAATTTTAAACAAATTAATATTTTATTTCGATTATAACAATGGTATACTTGCGGGCTTTATGTGAAAATGATATATTTTTTAAGTTATGGTTAATGAATGTCGTCGTGAATGACTTATTTTTTTTTGCAACGAAGAAATTGACTTATTGCGTACAAATTTCCTCATTGAATTCGTAATTTTTGTAGAAGGCATTTAACAAATCGACGTGTAGTGTAGATATGTTTAGATTTATTATTCTTATATTGAATAGTATTCATATTGTAAAAACGATTAGATATTTTATATTGAAGTTTATGAAAACTAGTTTGATATCCTTTTATCTGTCGAATTACCTACTTTTTATAAGAATATATTCAATTTAGGTGCGGTTAAGTCAATTTCTTTGTGTCGGTCTTATGTTTTAGTATCACGCTAATTATCTGGAAATATATTTTACAGCTGTAAATGTGATTATTGCTTTATCGGAATCTATAATTATCAAATTTACTATGACTGAAGTATTAAGCCTATATTGTAGGGAAGGGACCAGGCTCTAACTCAAATGTTCAAAGTGCAACGATGCTTCACACACATCACATTTGAATCACAAAAAATATTTTTTAGTCTTGTCAAAATGTCAACGTACAAAATTTTTATAAACACATTACAGAATGTGATGTATGACATTGCTTTTCATTTTTAGGTGTAATTTCAAGTTCTTTTTAAATTCAAATTGATTTTGTTGAACAATGTTTACATTTCCGGCTGTAAATATAATTTTGTACGCTGTGTAGGACTAGAAATGCACATTGTATTATTATTATTATTTTTTATAAGTTCGTTCTCCTAATTCTAATTTACTATTTGCTACTAACAAAATGGGTACACTATAGAAAAGTCGAAACGGGCTACTAATTCCGGTGTCGGTAAATATATCTCCCGATTGGTTTTTTAAATAAAATTATATTGTATTAAGGGGAATGATATTTTTACAGGTACGCCTGTAAAGCCTATGGAAATTAAGAACAATTATCTGTCTATTTATTATTATTAGTATTTCTACTAGATTCGGACAAATTATTCCTTGTGAATTTCAACTAGGTATTATTTTACTTGTGATCTTGTATTTTTATAGAGATTTCCATTATTTTATTAAGTGCCCCTCTATGTTCCTATTACAATTAAATTATGTTAAAATTGATTTATAATTTGAATAATTGTTAATGAATTCATAATGATTTGTAATAAATTTTAATAAAACAAATTCCGGAATCTCCTGCTTAAATAGTACTTAATTAGAGGGAAATTAAAATATGAAATTAATCAAAGGTTTAGGGTCAAATGTATGTACCAAATTACTGCTTATATTATGATAGAAATAAATTACGTTTTTTAATTATTTATTTTTGTTTTATTTTTAGTTGTAGAGCACCTGTGCATGGTATGGGCGCACGTCAGTGTTGCCAGGTACGCATCTTATTGCTGCATGGTTGGCCTGCCAGTTCGGAAGTGTATAATGTTGCCAGTAACTATGTTCTTGCTTTCTACGGCTGGATTTTGCCATTTTTGAACACTGCATGTCGCACTTTTAAGTCGATAAAGAATTAAGCACTATTTAACATCGCCATGTTTTAACTAAACTGAGGGTTGTTTACGAGAATGCTAATTTACATGTAAGATTTGAAGAAACTTTAATTCAAAGTTTTTTGTCCTACTCATTTACAAAGATAACAAAAAACTTGTTATAAATTCCATAACTATCATATTTTTTATGGAAATCGTCTTAAAGTAAGTATATCAGGTACTTAATTTTAAAATATGTTAATCGCTCAAGTTGTCTGATGAGTTATTTTAATAATGAATACTTGAATATTTGAATTCTTTCTAAATGGATTTATAAGAAATTGTTATGGAGTTCTAAAATAATTTAGTTAGATTAAGAATCGTACGTTAACAAGTACCTAAATAGGTAGGTACTTGTGATATCCACAAAATTTTATGCAATGGTCCAATATACATTATAATCGTATAACATTTTAAAATGAGAATATTTTTTTCTTTTGCCTGTAAAGGAGCTTCTGACAGCCAGTTTTAACGATGTAAGGATAAAATATTTTATACAAAGGTACCTTCATAGATTTAGTGGCATAACAACAATAGACTTATAAGTTAGTGGGCAGTATTATTTTTACAGTTCACCTAGTAGTATTTAATTGGCTAGAGGAGACTCGCACGTGGTTCACTTTATGAGAAAATGAGGATAAATAATATAGGATGTGCTTGTTTAGTTTAAAGTTATCCAAATTGTAGCGCTTGAACGCAACAAATACCGCTAAGTTTTCCATGTTTTCTTTTTGGGTAAGAAGAAGATTCCTATTGAAGATTTTAATTGTTCAAAGTCTTGTACGAATTGAATGTATGAAGCCTACATCTTGGAAATTGCACTAGGATTCCATACTTTTACGCTCATCATTTGCTAACAAGAAAAAATATCATTTCTGTGGTAAGCAGAAAATTAGGCAATGAAAGATAATATAAGTTAACACAAAAATACACAATGATTCACAACAAAAAATAATGGTAATACTTAATAAAAAATCTACACTACACTATAAAAGTGAAGACGCACACATATAATCGTACATAGCTTTATCGAACTGAACAAGTATTCAGCTGAATTAATTATGTAATTAGTCTCAAAATCACGAGGAGAAAGTGTAGGTATGTATGCCCATACTTCTTTTGGATATAAGAAAGCACGAAAGCTTTGATAGAATTTTCTTTGCTACCCATTCTTTCATTATGTTATTAACAATGAATTATTTATTTCTATAAATAAACACTACGTGTTCTAACTTTATGCTTGATAACTAATTTCACCATGTCTTTCATGAATCACTTTTCTCTTTACTTTCTGATTGATTTGTCACAATTTAGATTTGTTTGCTTTTCTTTTTTGACTGTCAGTGTATCTCTAAGCATCATATCTTTATCATTCCATATCATAGTCCTCCTAACTATGTATGGCTAATGTATATAAGTACCTTCATAAGAAGGAGAATATATGATACTGCATGACACTCAATTTACATAGCCACAAAATGGAACGGCAATGTAAAAATGTAAAGATCTTCGTCAATCTGTAACAGTGACAGAGAAGGAGCCATCAGGTAACTAAATAAGGTGTGGTTGCCGAATGATCAATTAAAGGCAAGCATATTAGGTCTCAATAATAGAAAAGAATCCACGTAAGACAGTGAGTATGGTAACTTAAGTAAATTTTACATGGCAATATTAACTTAGTCACTTGTATAAAATACAAAGCTAAAATAGTAAGCTATCTACGCGTCAAAACCTAGTAGAAATCTTGATGCGCAAGGATTTCCTTAAAAGATGTATAAAATAATTAGTTTGTATGCTATACAAATGACAAAAGTGCACGGTGCTATATAAAATTTTCTCGCAATAAATCTCTTCCATTCTCTTGTATTATAGCCATTTAAATTGAGCTTTAACGCTCCATATATAAGGCTTTCATTGGGTACCTACGTAACTGAACTACGTGTCTCGTAAGATATTCTCATAGTGTAACAAAGTGCGAATCCACGACATGTTGCTAGCATGTTTGTTCTTAGTAGTGTACACGTGCACTGTCTGCAGGCATAACCCGACGACGGGGACGCTGGCGAGTGGAGTCGGGACGCGTGCACACCTACGGCAGTCTAGACTCCGCGCCAGGGCCCCAGCCCCAGCCCCAGCCGCCCCAGCCCTCCGGGTTCACCAACGAAATGTGAACCGCTGGACTGATTTCTTAGCTTCGATCGTCATTTGTGAATGTGCATACGATTAACACGAGTAGCGCCGTCGATCAGTGTTGGAACGAAGGTCCCGTTGCTGTGTAGTAATTAACGGGCACAACGTATTAGTTAACAACGTTTGAGTGTAGGTATACCTAGTCTGTACACTCAATTTATCTACGTATTGGGATTCACAAAGCGAACACGTTCTTTGTCTTTAATTGGTCACATGTGGGGGCCGTAAAATATTTTGCAGCGAACATCAATGTCCTCAAACAGCAACACATCTACTTACAACCGCTGAAAGTGCTTTCGAAGTAGTTGAAACTCGACACGGTCTGTAAGCTTGCGTGTTGTTCACTTGTTCAACAATTTTATTATATTTTTGGTCTGTGGTTGCTTATAGCAAAGTACTTAGAACACAATTAAATTTAATTAACTATCAACAAATAATTGTAGTATGTATTGGTTAAAATATTACACTTCTGCGACGTGTGAAAAGGAACTTCGTTCCAATAAAAGTGTTCGGCCGCAATCATTTTCACGACCCATCCCTGGGCATATATATGCAGCTTCTAAGATCATTTCACGAATCGACCTCCCAAATAAGAAAATACTCGCAGCTCATTGGTGAGTAATAGCAGCGGTTAGAGATAAGTGAACCAATAAGCGGCTAATGAATAAGGCAGTGGCTATTAGGGTCACGCGTATTAACCAATGGGCGTTCACAGATAATTTTCTTTGGGAGCTCGTTTCGTGGAATGGATTGTAGAGCCGCTGCCCCAAAGCGTATTAATGAGTACATTCGTATCTAGTATGTTTATAGGTAAGTAGGTGAATTGATATTGTTATATTAGATCATGTAAATAGTATCGAGGTTTGCAAACTTGATGTTCGATTCCATTGGTGTAAGAACAGGTTCGATAGTGTTGTTAAGCAATGACCATTTGTACAAAAATCGAACTTAAAATTGGGTTTTAACTGTATCATATTACGATAATACCATGGTAGATAAGTAGGTAGTTTTTCTATACCTTATGAATCAATAGTATCATATCAAAATTGTATAATAATACAAATGCAACTAAATTCGGCCTAACATTTACCCCTATTGGTCATGTCAGGGATTGCAAATCTTGAATTTAGTATTACCGAATCTTTTAATATTTAACTTATAAAGATTTTTATTGGATTGCGTAGATATTATATCAAAATTGATATTATTGATAGGTTTTTATTACTGCGTACTTATGTTACTCGTGTGATTTATTTAAATAGATCCATATTAAATAGAAAATCCATAATAAACATGATTTAAAAATGTATAAAATTATATTTAATTTGTTGGATATAGAAAAAAAATTGGGTGAATTTGATCCCTTAAAAGGAGTTTGATAAGTACATTATATGACATGTAAACTAAAGAAGTCTGTCGATTCTCTGTGTTACCATCGTGATATTTAATGTTTTCTATCAGAACGGTGTATATTTTACATGTCTCGAATAGGATAGAAGGTTGTTGTATATCAGTAAAATTGAACCAATAGACCAAACGATATTTGTTTAAATAGAATAATTGCTGTTTCGATCTTTATCAGGTACCTACCAATTTTCTTCCTATTGTGTTAATCAAACGGCTTGGTGACAAGTCACAAGAGCTTGAGCGATTTATAGATAACTATGTTGTATCATGCGGCTATGAAATATCCGCATAAAAAGCTATTTTATAAAATTAGATAAAATTTCGTAGGGTGTCCAATGTAATACATATTTATCTATGGATATTTAAAAATATTGTGTCAGATAGATAAAATCGATGGTGTGAGAACATCTTCCAATACCACCACGGCTGAAAATTTTGTTTAGAACAAAATTACTTTGCGGTTTTTATTTAGATACTATAGTGCCACTTATATTGGTGTACATTTTCTTCCTTATTGTAGAACTCTGTTTAAGAAATATTAAGTATATATGGTTTTTTTGGTAGGCAAGCTACTAACTAAATATAGGTATGTTTTAGTTTTATTATAGCAATATCAACTAATATAATGTAGCTTCAGAATATGACTGCAAGGAGTTATAATTGTATTTTAAGATGGTTTCAATTCCATTTTATATGTATGTAGCATTTTATAAAAAATGGGCCCACAATAATCTTTATTTTTGTAAAAACGCTATTTCAGAACTGCACAGAGTACTTCCTATTAAGGTATGTTTTTTACAATTTTACAACTGTGTGATATTTTTTAATTTTGGGTTAGTTTCTTTCCTTTTTTATACTAATAGTAAATGCTATAAAAGTGTCCGATGAAATGCATAGCTTGACCATGAATATAGGAAAACGTCTGTGCTGTATAAATTGGACAATATACCATATACTTTATTATAAATAAGTAACCACTTGTAAGTTCTGTTAAGGCAGACATTTTTATTGTTACCAGTAAAAACAGTTCTTGCCTGGTAGTGTTGCGGGATAGATATGTTCTGGTCAGGCTAATATAAGTTTACTTATTTGGGCTGAAATTCAAGTTTTTGTTGCATGACTGTGCCTTCACAGCGTCAATTTGTCGATAGACATCTAGATGTAGAGTAGTTAAAGTACGTGATCTAGAAATCATTCCTCTTTTACCGTGAAAATTTTTATTTTCTCCAAGATTTTCTAAAAATTATTTTTCTATTAATTATAAAATCTATTACGAAACTGTGTTTCAGAATTGCGCGGCTTTATTTGTGAGTAATGGCCACTACTAGCGAGCTTTTTCGGATTTTCGAAAATTGCCGTTTTTTTCTCATATTTTACCAACATTGATTAAAAACCATTATCATCATTATTAATAAACTGAGTTCGTGTAGCATTATTTACTTTTTGAGTTTAACACACATGGTAGAGTTAATTGAAGTTATTTTTTTTATAAAAATTGGATAGATGCAATGTGCTAGATGTCTTGTATCGAAATAGCCTTAAGAACTTATTCCAAAGTGTTACTGTAAATAAAAGTATATTTAACCAAAAGTGTTTTAATATTGCAATTTGTAAACTTGCATAATTTATGTAAATGTTTGTGTCGATTCTATATTAATATGGTGTAATAGTGTTTTAATAAAATTGTGAAAAAATTCATGTTGTAATTTTATTTTGAAAAACCTGCGTTGACATACTGAAATTTGGTTTGGTTGAGGGTTTAAAAAATGAAAAATAAGATGGGTTTTGAATATTTTTAATTAAATTAATTTAACGATATTCCGTTGACGATGGAATATGTATTTTGTATAAATAGCGATATCGATTAGCGATGACTAGATTCATTTTGTATGATTGAGCATAACATCAGCATTGCCCGTACATATTCCCCACTTAGTTTAGATCTCGTACACAAACAGTTCGTAAAATAATTTTCAATTTCGTTCGTTTTGGGTAATTATAATGATACCATAAACAATAGAAACGGTAAGGTGGATAGCAACATTCCAGTTAAAACAATTTCACACAATTACAACGAAAAATCTTATAGACTAAAATTAATTCAATTACAGAGAGAATGTTCAAACAACAAACATAATTATCGTAATTCTTAAACTTAAAGGACGGGAAACGGAAGTATAAGAAACGATTAATCTAGCGAAAACTTAGAAAGTTATATACTCATAATCTTATAAAAATAAACACACTTTAAAAATACATTTCAAACAATTCAGAGCGCATCGTAGTTATTATTGTGATATTCTATTTTCAAATGATGTTCGATGCGACGATGGAATATTTTTGGCGGCATTTTCTGTGAAGCTTTTTATTACATACCTACGATTATAGGATCGATGGCTCACTGTGACGTTAGATTGGTTGTAAGGATGTACATTGAGGATGGTTAGTTCTTCTTGAATATCCACAGATAACAATAGCAGTGCTGGCTGAATTGCGTGGTCGTGAGAGGTCGACGGTTGTTTAAAAACAAACGAATAGATAGGTGTTAATGTTCGGCCGAATTGCGTGTTTTTGCATGAAGCCAGTTACAAGCGATGGGGCTCTGTCCTGACAGTGCAACAGATGAATAATAGAGGTGTATTGAATCATAATAAAGATCACTACATTTTGAAATAATACTTTAGAATTGTGAGTCCAACAAGAAGCGATTGGTTAATCTATCATGCGACTTTGTACTATAGTCGCATGATAAAAGAACACCACATTGACATTCAATAAAATAATCTACATACAAGTATCTATTATATATACAGGTAACGTAGCGGCCTAACTAGCCGATCTAGCTAACAAGCTAACTATAATATCTGAGTCGGCTATTGACGGGTCGATACAGCTGCTGTCATTAAGCCCCGGCTGGCGCTGGCTGGGTGCGTTGGTCTTAGAGCGCCAAGGGCCCGAACAGGTACTTGGCGGGGCAGTTCTCGCTGGTGTCGCTGAGGAACTGCGCGAATAGCTCCTGGTATCTCGACATGGTGATGCCGCCCTTTTTCCGGTCGTCGTCCTGGGAACCAATACAAGATTTTCTCATAAAGCTGGCGTTGTAGTAGTAATATAAAATACAAGATTTGCGTTAGGCTTTGAAAACTAAGAAGAGAAAATAAGAGCTTTCCCTAATCGACGCTACTCTGCCCGGTCCTGGGCCCTTTGAATCCAACGGTTTCCCGCTGTCAGGTCATCAGTCAACCTGGCAGAAGAGCGGCCTGTACTCCTTTTGTCGACTCGTGGTCGCCATTCGAGGCGTTTCTTCCCCATTTGTTCTCAGTTCTGCGACCGTTGAGTCCTCTGTAGTTTGCAAATTCAATATTTCTAGTTAAATATTATTCTTACTGGCAATAAATAACCAAAATGTCTAGAAGTGGGGGCAAAACCGTAAAACAGTATGGGAGCATAAAATGATGCAATCAGCCGATAAACCGTTAATGAGCTTTCTCCTGGCGCGCGCCCAACTGGGCCTACACGACAATGGTCGCCCGTCTCAGACGTGCATTAGTTTATTGACGATAACATCGCACAATCGTCCACAATCTAGATTTCATATCAGAGATGGCTAATGTGCGTTCCGTAAGGGTTCGAGCTTATGAGAGTGGAGAACATAAGCGGTTATTAGTGGCACAAAGATCATGTTTCTTTTGTAAGCAGAAGGTCATTGGCGATAACATCACATGATTGACTAGAATCGAGATAGTTGATCATAGATTTTGACAGTTGCTACTGTGCAACGGATCGAGCTTAAAGAATACGTAACATAAGCAAGATACCTATAGAGAGGTCGCATAAAGATCTGTTTTCTAACGCACGCAGAAGTTTATGGGTGATAATCACGCGATTATCTTCTTTGCGCGCGATATATTACGACTACTAACGTAGGTCATACACTTTTAAAGTGCATTCCGTACAAGGGTTCGAGTGTGGTTCGAGTCGAGCTTAACATAAGAGAGTTTATTAGTGGCGGCACAAAGATCGTATTTTTCTTTAGTAAGCAGAAGTTCTAGAATCTAGATTCTAGATGATAGATTTTGAAAGTGGGTTCGGTGCAAGAGGTTCAGCTTAGAGAATAGATAGCATAAGCCGACACACCTTAAGATGCATTTTCACAATGTCTGCGTGACAACAACATAAACTAGAGGTCGACTGTCGTCGATGGGTTCGGGAAGGGAATGAAACTGACCAATAAGCTAATTCCCGCTGACATATAACAAAACAAAATACGTAAGTTCCTATTTCAAAACTATCTGTCAGCGGCCAGCAGGAGACTATTTTATTGGTCAGATTCGTTCCCCTCCCGCAACCCGCACACAAGGGGACAGTCGCACGCAGTGACCTAAACTTAAACTTGATAACGAGCACCTAATCATCTAGCACGTGGTCTCGCGCGTGGGTGGTATCGACACCAGAGATCCAGACTAGAATATCTGCTTCCCACTCGCCTGTCCTGCGGCGGACACCTGCCGCGGGCAATGTCACTGCCACTACTAGTATACACTACATTGCGGCCACGTCGTCGCTTCAGATTAACTAGCGGATACTGGATGGGGTGCTTCGTTTTATCGTAAGATCCAATTTATTTTTCAATTGTATACATATAAGTATTTCATCACACATCACAGTACATCCTACCTGAAATAGAGGATATTCTCTTTAAGATCGTACGTGGGGGGTTTGATGGACTAAGACGATCGCCTTAAATAAAGTATCTCCGACAGCCACGCTTCCTCAATCTAGCTAAGTGATACTACTACTGGCAAGAAATTAAATGTTTGTTAATTAAAAGAAATTAAATGTCTGTTAAACTATAGTACACTCAGTTCCTACCTACATTGTTCGAATGTACTACGATGTAAAAGAAAATGTCTCGAGGAAGCCTGAGCATTTCCCAAAGAAAGTCGAATGGCGACTACGTCTTAGCAAAAGGAGTAGGGCGCCTTCCGACAAGGGTTGATGACCTAATGAGGACAGTGGGAGACCGTAATGATTCAAAGGGCCCAAGACCGGGTGGAGTGGCGTCGATTAAGGAAGGTGTCCGTGTAAGGTAGCAGTGAATTGCGGACTAAAAAGAAGTTATAAAAAGCTGAAGATCTAACAAGCGTGATTTGGGAGATGTCTATGTCCAATAGTTGTAAGTACCTGTAAAGTATGATTGCAGACTAAACTGACAGAATTAAAACTCAGCTCGCTGTATTTTTATATTGAAAATGAAATATTAACGATGAAGAACATAAATCCGTATAAGTGCACTTATTGGAAGCAGTTAAAACTGATTGATTGCTCCAAACATCTGTAATGTGTTCCCCATTACCTATTACCAATATTCCAATTATACCAGAATTAATGGACGAATCCAATTGACTTGACTTACAAACAATACGTCCACTATCTGCGTCTAATACCTTCCTCATTAATGTTAATATTTGGTTCGACATTGACATGAATCGAATGGGTTGGTTTGCCAAATCCCGGGGTATTCCGAGAGGCTGAGTAATACTAGATCTATTGCTGTAGTTGTAATACATCCGTGTGGTTTATATCGGTATGATATACATTTTAAACATAATTTGCTTTAGATAGGCCAGTACATTGGCCACTTAACTTCAAACGTTATTCGAGAAAGCTTTGATACACGATACTGTAATCGATTTTGTAGTTTCGATTGTCAGAATGATGTAGTCTTCATTAATAAACAAAAACAATCAGGGTTTTACCAATTGCTAAAGAGATACAAAAAGATTGTCAAACATATCTGAGAATGCTTTTTATAACTGTGTAGAGCGTAATTAATTTTGCCGGGTCGATTCAAGTTTAAATTGTTTAGTGTAAACAGCTTTTAGAGGATGTATCAGGTTTCATATATAGATAGATCACGCCTAGTTTAACTCACATACCTAGTAATTTTAAAACTGGAAACAATAGGGGTTTAGTACTAATTTTATCATATACGATCATCTTGAAATATCATTCCGGAAATTACGGCAGGTTATTATCTACTCTTGATTCATAACACAGCAGTTTACCGTTCAATATATAGATATTAGGCATGAGTGTACACACGGCAGAGAATCTTGGTATTCTGGATACCAAGTCGATTTAGATACTTTCAACAAAATCTATCCGATTAGAAATTGTACGATTATTGAAGAAATTTCCTTTATCGGTGACAATTACACTGCAGGCCTCCTTCCAACTAGGACTGTCGACCTGAAGAAGACTTTGGATAACCGCTGAATGCAGAATTGGCACCAGATTGGTCCGAGTAGAATGGACGCAGAAGCAGAAGACTTAAAAAAGGATTATTAAGGATGAGATGCAGCGGTGATAGCCCAGTGGCTTAGAATTCGACCTCGAATCGAGGGGTCCGGGTTCGAATCCCAGTGGCACGCACCAATGACTTTGTAAAAAAAGTTATGTGCGAAAATTAAATATCACCTGCTGTTACGGTGAAGGAAAACATCGTGAGGAAACCTGCATGCCTGAGAGTTCACAAAAAAAAATGTTTTCAAAGGCATGTGAAGTCCACCAACCCGCAGTAGGCCAGCGTGGTGGACTAAGGCCTACATCCCTCTCATTGTGAGAAGAGACCCGACCCTGTAGTGGGTCATTAATGGGTTAAAACAACAACAAGGATGAGATTCCCTTAGAACATCTATTAGCAACATATACCAATAGAGCAATAATAACAATTGGAGTGCCCTCTGCCATATATCAAAACTATAAAGTAAAGTGGACGCCAGTACTGTCGCCATTAGTCTGGTCTAACTCTGGGTAATTTATGCGCCAGAGACACCTCCATTCGTTGTTACTGCCAAAATTTGTCAATTTGTAAACAAGTACCGGCTAGTGTACAATTAGCAGCGCATAAGGGAGGAGAGAGATTGCTCAATTTAAAGTTTTTGATGTGAAAGTTTTACTTACTGGCGCGATTGGGGAATCCTACTTAATACTTTATAAATGTGTATTCACGCCTGTTGGTTAGCGACCCTAACTACTACGCCGGAGGTCGTGGGTTCGATTCCCACCCAGGAAAAATATTTGTGTGATGAGCACAAGTGTTTGTTCTGTGTCTGGGTGTAAATTATTTATAAAGTAATTATATAAAAATATTTATGTATGTTTATCAGCTATCTTGTTACCACAGCACAAGGTCACAGCCTGTTGTGGGATCAGAAAGCCGTGTGAGACTTGTCCCACAATATTTATAATTATTTATTTATAAAGTTTGTTCGTTATCTACTCTTTGACGCAAAACGGCTTAACAAATTTGGATGAAATTTGGTAGCTTCGAGGCCTTGGGCACAGACTAGTTGTTATTAAATTTTACGGAAAGTCCCTATTCCAACATAGCCGCCAAGCGCCGATTATTATAAATAAAATGGAAATCTTATCCTTATAAAATTATCCTCTCCTTGTCTCGATTACACACTATTTATATTTGTAGTCCACAAACTGAAGTGACCTCCGCTTCTCCTAAATCGGTCGCGGCATCTACCCCATCTGCGTTTTGTCTCAATAGGACAAATTTTCCGATGTAAACAACATAAGTATGTCGGTACGTATCACTTGGGAGAACCACCAGAGCCCTAACAGGTTTGTGTCTATGAGATGTCGGATAAAGTACAAATAAAAATCTTATTTTATTTATTTGTTAACCCGTTTATTGTTTAGGACTTAATTCTTAGCGGCATTCTCCACTAGTCAATATTTAGCGATAGTGAAAATAAATGGTAGGCGTCATTTAAAATAAAGCATCAAAATATGTTTTTTGTTGGTAGGTATAGCTATCACAAAAATTTTGAAAAAAAAATCAAAAATACCTAATAGGTACCTAAATTTTCTGACTTGCTCATTACTTTACCTAGCTTAATTTTTGAAAAGTTTTGTTGTAACCTTAGCTTAGATATATCTTATTTGATCAAGACGAAGTATTTTAATGTACGATGTTTCGTTAAACAGCTGTAAAACAACATTTGACTTACATTCAACAGCGAGTTGTACGCCTCATCGATAACCTTGATATCCTCCACGACCATCCGCTGCACGCAGTCGTATCTGTACTCCTCAATGCCCATCACGCCGTCATTGTTGATGTCCGTCATCTTGAAGTTGGACTCGATGAACGCCTTCAGAGCCTGAGGGAACTCATTGTACTTCTTCCCCACGCAGCTGTTCTTCACTGCCGTCTTGAACTCCTCCACTGACACCATGCCGTCCTATAAGAGGGGGATTGTCAACAAAATGGCGGCGTACGACAGTGAAACAAAATGGCGGCAAGCGTGGGCTACAGCTGCGGCGTGCTCTTTAAGTTTCCAGCCAGCTATAACTATTGTTAGTGCCGTATACGAGTAATTTGTTGAAAATAAGACTTGTTTTGTGTTACACTTTCTTGTTTCTCTCGTGTAAGGTTAGCTTTATAGTGTCTTAATTGAGGTGTACCTAATTGTTAGATTTAAAACTTATTTTTTATAGTGTGTTATTATAACTGTTAAATGGTATTGAACTATGTGTCTTGGTCACTTAAAGGTAGATAGAGTTTCATAATTCTACGCATAGTTGCAATAAAAATAAGATTGTATTTTTCGTATTTGATTTGGTTGTCTCTGTCTTAGGTAACGTAACCTTTTATAGTGTGTTGAAACTACTTGTTAAATTTAAAATAACTATTGTTAATTGAGTTATTCTAACTGATTTTGCCTTACTGCACACATGTGTCGTACCTTCTAGGTACGTTGAAAAAAAACGAATTTCAACACCGAACATACTGATTCCTTTGCTCCCTACTTGTTAACAAGCAGTACTACGAAGCCCAACTGCTTGACAAGCCAGCTCGCTAGCGCTCCATCATCGTTACCTTGCGTTGTTAGCTACGCGTTATTTGCGTTGCGTGCTACTGGCATTGCTATGTAGCGTGTAATGTGAACGTGTAACCGACATAGTCTAGAACCTTGTCGAAGTCCGCGAGCCGCGTGATCTCCTCCCAGAGGCTGAGCATGATGTGCTCATACTTCTGAAGGCGCTCGGCGCTGCAGTCTCCCTTGCCCTCCAACACGCAGGACCGCAGCGCGAGGCACTGGAAGTCGTGGGCGTCCAGGAAGCCATTGTTGTCGATATCTGGAAGCCAAATGGGAGTTTGGTTGAGTTTGCGACGATTAAGAACTTGAACTTATTGTAAAGGAGAAGAGCTCTCCTTCAAAGCCGGCAACGCACTGGCGACTCTTTTGGGGTTGCTCGTGTCAATAAGCTAAGGTAACTATGTATTTACCATCAGGTGGCTAGTATGCTTGTTTGCTGGTTTAACACATAAAATGTCTGAGTAAAAACCGTCTGACAAATTATTTTATATTTCGATGTTGATATCAAAAAAATACTTAAGTGTCCTATCCTATTAAGGTTGGCGGGGATTATCTGATAGCGTGATTATAGTTAATATTTTTTGGGATAGACCTGGCCTCAAGATGTGATGAAGCTGATTTAATTGTAATCATCATTATGGAGGATTACGTACATAGATTTTTCTGACTAAAATGAAGATTTTACAAACAAACGGTCTTTAAAATTCAAAAATATACCTATACGAAAATGGATAGGAGTCAGTTAGGAGAAATTACGTACTACCGATGTGCTTAAATTTTTATCATCCTCATACGAATACTTTAAATTAATTGCAAATAATCTAATTAGATAGCTGTTAACTAAAAATAGGGGACGTATTCTAATAGCTGTAGACTATTAAAAACCCTAATCCGATCTATTTCGGTCGCGCGGCCATCAATCGGAGCCACGCAAGTTTGTCAATTACCGAAAATCAAATTTAACGTATGTATAATAATTGTTCTTTTCAAGACCGTTAGCCGAAGCTAATACTAATTTTTATAACACTGAAATTCGGACGTAATAATAGAGTTGAGCCTTAAATGCTCTATGTTCATTAATAGTATCACCAATAGTTCGCTCATCATTTTCATCTATGTTCTTCCGACCTTTGTTGAATTTAGATAGTTCACAGATCTCTAGATACTAACAAAACTATTTTCGTATAAGTACCTAGAGTTTTCAAGACTCCATGTATTATCTTCTTCAAGTAGAATAATTTTGAGTTATTCTCGTTTCTTTTCATGGTGTATCATGTATAGTTTTATAAGTTTCGTTACGTGCTTGTTTGTTACGTCGTAGCTCGCCCTCATGTTGGGACATCATTATTTGTGTATGACAACGAACAGTTTAAGCATTTCTAGCCAGGTCAAGATCCCCTATTACCTTTGTCTATATTTACATTGTCTAGTACATACAAGCTTTTGCCTAGGTTTTAGGTAAAGTGAAGACAAGCATAACGAATTAGCGCCTTGTTTTTATGATTTTTCAAACTAAACATTTCTGTTTTACAATTAATCTATCAAGTGAGCTTTCTGAGTCAACAAATAAATTGTTTGGTGGATTCTTTTTGTTTTTGGTCTTAGTTTTATTAATTTATCATCCATTGTAAGAGACGTTGCATCTTTTATGATTGATTTCAATCTTAATCCTGAATCATGTAGTACAAGCATTAAAAATTTGGCGTACTCGATAGCAATTAGTAATCGCGGCATTGCCGCTGAAAAATCGTAGCAATGTGAGCGCCCGTGTCGCAACAGACAAATTAGAACATTGGTTCTTGGCTGCCGGTAAACAATAGCCAGAAGCAACGCCAAGCCCTGCCTTTCGCAAGCTATCAGCTCCCAACCACAGCCCACAGATAATTAACGCGCAAACAACCGCACAAATGCTGCGACAAGGATTTATAACGATCGGTATCGACTCTGCCAATCAGACGCGCTTCAATGTCAACAACCATCTAAACTAAACTGTACTGCTAGAGTAGTCCAATTGTCTATGACGGCGCTTTAAAAATAGAACTCGAATTTTAAATATTTAAAGAAGAAAGAAAGGAAGGGAGATTTATTGCGACGTTACACTGCAACACCGAAATTCAAAGTCAATGCATGCTTCTATGTAAGCATCCCGATCGGAAAAGCAAAATTTACAATGCTTTAAATTTATCATTGTACTTTTGATTTTCACAAAAGGTGTACCTACAAAGTTTTATTGATCTTCAACAACTTCTTATATTAATTTTCTTTAAATAAGTAATTCATGTAGGGTTGGAATTCAGGCAGTGTTATACTCGTAACGTGTATGCAAATATGTCTGAGATTTTAATATCCACATTATTTTCACAGAATTTATTTTAGTACCATTCATTAATCAACGAATTGTTGTATGCTCCTGAGTGACTTGATGCTATAAATTCGTCAAACTTTTAATAAGTATGTTGCCAGTCGATATTGTTGCTAGTGACCAAATTAAAAACTGTTGTACCTGATGGATACAAATAGATTAATTACGGAAGCTATTATGCTACCATGCCAAAAATGTTTGTTATTTCGTTTATTACCGCGTCTAGGTAGTACGATACTCAACATTAGGTAGTTAATTATTTGCACGAATTATCCCGAGCTGCAGCTATCAATGGACTAATGGATAAAACCGATTTTCACGTGGGTTTGTAATTTTAAAAGAATATCTCTACTCTTGTTAACGACTCATTTCTTTCGCGCTTAATATTATTAGCTGATAGGCCAAAGAATTTGATAAAAATATCAGGGTTGTAAACCTCAAAATATCTGATTTAAAGACCGACCAAGCCGAAATGACAGCTAAAATGCAAAAATAATAATTAAAGTAAAGAATTGGCGCGTAAAACTAAAGATCGCCAGGCAATTATAAAACTAAATTTAGATAACGTTTAAATACGTAGTGACAATGGCCTGTGATTGATTACAGTAATGAAGAAACTGTCCGACGCATTCCCACCGGCTGATGAAGACTTCTGGCCACCGCATCACATCGTAACAATAAATAAACTTACTAATAAACATCACATTGTAAACGTCGAGTCAATAAAACCACTTTGCTGATTAAAAGATAAAAAGAAAATGAAATAAAAAACCACTACTACTTTTTACGAGGTTTTAAATGGATTCTTAAATAATTTTTCCTTCTTTAACACTAAAAAATAATTGTTAGTGTTAATGAAGCTTCGTTTCCACAAAATCCGTTTGAAAACCTAAGTTCTTGACGGTGAAAAGTTCAAGATGTAGGAGAGGCTTTGCCAAAACGAGGATGTCAACTTCAAATCAGAAGATGAAGTGTTCAGACACCGAAAGTTGTTAGATTTAGAAGTCTCGAGCTCCAGTAACTCTCAAAGATCTGAAGAATCGATGGAAAGAGCCTTGATAAATAAGCACAGTGGTTATTCGGATTATATACGAGACGAACCATCATAAGCATCATCTAAGCGCTTTAATTTTAATTCCAAATTTCAACCTGCTACTTATTCCACTCCTACTACGGAGTTTACGGCATCAGCTGCAAAATTAGTCTCTGTTTTCTTTGACGTTTTTACTCCGTTGTAAAGTTGGACATTTACATAGTCGTTACAATACGCAATCAATAAATGTAAGTATTCGAATATCAAAAGATCGTTACCCGCACGCAGCGCTGACAGATGTACTGCTTTGGTATAAATAACTGCGTTGGTTCAAGTCCAATGGTGCAACCGCAGACTGTAGACCTAATGCCCCAATAACCATCGAATAGCTGCACTGAAATAATGCTTATAACAATCAGCGTACATCACTGATCAAGGGTTCTGATCTTGATCAGATACGTGATTGAAACAAACGTGTTCTGAAGAGTGCGCGACCACAAGAGGAAGTTATTGATTACCGAATTCACTGCTTAGTCGATATCTTCACGATAAGGAAAAATAAGTTTCGGAGCTTTTCAGTCCCATATTTCTGCGATTATTAAACGTCTTGATTTTGATGAGATAGTAACTGATGAGCCGAGGTCAACCTGCAAACAGTTTAGAGGTTCGGAAGCAGTATTTGCTACTCCCGAGAACTAAGATTGTCACCTCAAATTAATTTTTGCTTCCCTGTTTCCGATCTAAATATTTAAGGGTGTCTCGGTTTTAACAATAAAAGTTTTACAGCCAAATAACACATATAAATAACACACAACAATAATGTTTTCGGGAAAGAAATCTACCAGAGTAAACATTAATAATATTTGAAGATATACATTACCTAAATGGGAGCTGGGAAGTGGGTTTCTAAGACCACTAAACAAGGATCAAAAGCTGGTAATCTAATTCAACGATGGCCATTCTCCATTGATAACCATTTTTTGGATGATTCAATAAGGAAATCAATAATTAATCTAAGTTGGGCAGTAAGATTTTAATTATTTGATAAAATAAACCTATAAACTAAAATGAAATTGCAAACTTAAATTTCAGTATACGCGTATAATTCAAGATTCTCTTAGTTCCTGCATCTTTGTCGTTTTTCGACCAAAGGTTTAAGCCTACGAATTTATGAATCAGAAGCACTCCATCTATTTATTTTGTTCCATGTATATTAAATTGGACCAATATATTTAGGCTAAATGCTTACTTCGAATCGGAATCCGCAAGGAGCAATATTGGGACCCCAATTTAAAAATATTCATAAAACTATTTAATCAAAACTATGCTGTATATATAAATGAAGTAGCAATTTGAAATCTTTTTTATTTAAAACTAAAATATATATCATTCCATAGATAATACTTCCCTACACCTAATTCCTTTCCCTTTCTGAGAATCCCCAAACGGCGACATGCCTTGTTAAAGTGGTGGCCTAAATAAAAATGTCTCACTTATTCCTAGTGGTCTGCTAAATGTCACGGCCAAGGCTGGAGATCCAATTTTTATTTAGTTCACTATGAATTTCAAATTAATTTGCATCAGTATTGTGCTTCACTGTTATACAATTAACGACAAGAGGGCACGAGCTTTGAAATAATTTGGACTTTCAAAGCTAGTATCAAAATCTAAATTGAAAATGGTACAAGTTGATACTTTGGGATAAAGTAGTCGAATATTGTACTAAATAAAAAAAATAAAGAAAGCTGAATTAAATGTCTATGTTGATGGTATAAGCATTAAAAAATAAAGTTTAATTGTACAATTAGATTAGAAAGATTACTTGAAGGTTTTGAGAGAGTATTTTGCTCAATCCATATTCACATTTCAAGTATGCAAAGCTTTTGAAGTGTCTGATCTCTGAATGTATAAGCAAAATTAAATAAAAAATGCTTAATAGAAGGAGCTTATGATCAATGATCAGCAGGAGTAGCAGGATGTTTCTATGACTTTTGGTTAATTTGAAAAATCATCCAGAAAATTTTGAAAAACTGCCAAATTACAACTCACCATACAGATATCTGACAACGAAGGCAACTCTGTTGTCCCAAGAGTAAGCCATGTTGACTTGGAGTGGAATGACAAGCGCGTCAGCGCGGCGGAAGCCTGGACTAGCTACGGTGGTAGCAGAGGTGTTAACGCGGCGGCGGTCGGCCTACAACTGCCGCAGTCGGCCGCCGCGCGCGCCACTCCGCCTCGAATAAACGATAACGCGATACGAGATGCGTGCTACGTCACCAATGACATATTACATTCCAAATAAACACGCCATAAAGTGGATGATCGTTTGTAAGGGTACGTGTATGAAATACAGCTGATTATTGGGAACGGAGAAAAGTACCGTTATGCTTAACGGACGAAATTTTTTTTAAAAATTTGGAAATTGTATTTGGTTAAAATTATAGTGAAGTTTTGGCAATAATATAATGCCGGAGCTTCTTCGGAAAAATTGTTACCAATTCCTGTTTAACTCTGGCCTTTCTAGATCCTCTTTCTTAATTAAGGTTGTTTACGATTGTACAATTTACAAAATTGGAACAAACATTTCTTAACTATTGCTTTCAAACTATGATTTTTGTAGAAATGTTGCGTACTGCACCCATGCAACTCCCCAAAAAAATTCTGTCGAATATAGCTTAAATATGCATAGAACATCAATATTTTAAATAAAAATTACCCTTGGCTTTACCCTTACAAAATAAAAGCATAGGTGAAATAATACGTATTTAGCTAAACTACTGATTATCGCTTAACGGTATCCGAAACTAATCGTTTGGCCACGTGGCCCGTTGTAACACGCCTTATGACGCTTTAAACGTATTTGAGGGAGCATTTCTTAGCAAAATTGCCCCCATAATAGACAAATGGTCGCTAATTTATATCAGCTGAGCGGGAAAACGTGCAGATATCTTTATTACAGTATATTAGGATATATCAATGAAAATGGTCGCAATATTAGCATAGCAAGACTCATGAAACGCATGATGACTGTTTTAACCATATTAACGACAGCTATTTGTTGGCTGCAGTGGGCATGAAATATACCTATTTCTAATTTGGCTTTTCAGGGGATCAAAATTGTTAGATTTTAAAATACAAGAATAGCTTAACTTTACTAGCTTAACTACTATATTTTGTCAAAAAAACTATTGCATAATTTAAAAATTAAATAAAATCTGCTATGTAAGGAAGAGGCAGAAGTTATGAAGAAAAACACTTAATTTGCACCAGAAACAAGCAATTGGTTAGAAAGAAAAAGCTAATTAAATACCACTCAAGTCTTAACAAAATGAGAAAGGCTTCTGGATAACTAGTGTTACGATATGAGCAAAACACCTGGAAACCATTAGGGCAAAAGAAGCTGCATTACCTGACATCCATTCACCTCAAAGCACTTAATTTGAACATGGAATTAAAGAAAATGGGTAAATCCTTGATTTTAACTGAATTAGCCTTTTTTTCATGAATTCCAACCTACCTACAATTCATCTGTTTCAAGAAGTGAGCTTTGCTAATCCTGATACAAGACCCTATGTAATAAAGTAGGTTTTACTTTATTAGGATTTTATTTTTTTCTATTACTTTATTTTCAATAGATCCTGTCTTTTTCTGTATATAATTTTTACTTGCCAAATGTTCTAAACCTCTAATGTTACTAAATAAATCTTCAGCATCTTTTAACTTATTTCTATCAATTTTTTCGGTAATATAATTTGGTAATCCCACAGTAATTAAATCAATAAGAGTAACTTTATCCATTGATTTATTCAGCTCCAATAAAAGTCTTTCCTTCTTTAAGGCATATTCCAATAATGATCCTTGTCTGTATTTGAATAAAATTGCATGTTTGACTGGTGACCACCCTCTATTGTCGAAAGTTTCGCACATGCTTTCTTTCCATGCTTCCCATTCTGAGTTTATTGTATGTTTTATAAGCATAGATCCATACCAGTCCAAAGATGAGTCATTTAAAAATAATCTGAGGACTTCAATTTTTTTAGTATCTTCTTCGATTCCGATTCGCTTGCATTCAGATTCAAAAATAGCAATCCATTGCGATACATTTGAGGTTTTATTATTAAATTTTTCAATTACAAATTTATCAGATAGCTGTTTCATAGTATAGGAAATAGATGTTTCGTTCTTAATTTTAGTAAAATTTTCTAATATTTTTGTTAAAACCGTTTCTGAAATACCTGTAGCAGACATCTCCTGTTCTTTTTCTTTCTTAACTTCTTCTAGTAAATACTCCTTAAATTGCATGTTTCCATCTTTATCTATATAAGTGTCTGCTATCTCTGGTGTTAAAGAAATCCACACTTGTCTCTTTTCATGTCTCTTTTGTAGTGTATTCTTTACTTTTAAAAAACCTTGAGTTTTTTTAATTGTATCATGTAGTTTCATTGATTGTAAATGTTCTGGCATAATAAATGTATTGTCTTCAGTGTCAGTAATCGAAGTTATGCATATAACATTTGTTTTTGGGTCTTCGCCCGACTTAACAACAAATTCAAATTTTAATTTTTCCATTGTAGAGTATTTAAGCTATAAAAATGTTGTTTTATAATGTGTTTTTTAAAACACTTATTATAATTTAGAAATAATAACACAATTGTGTTGATCTGTAAAAGATATATTTTTAATTAACATTTCTCATAAAAATTTAGATTAAATTATTACCCAAAACTACTTAACTTACCTGTAAAAGATAAACAACATTTAGAGCTATTATTTCATTAAGTTTTCACTGCATAACATTTAAATTAATATCTCCATATCTTATTGTTTAACAAAATTATAATAGAAATTAAAATGTCTTCTATGTCATAAACATCAAAACGAAAAAAATAAAATCCTAATAAAGTAAAACCTACTTTATTACACCTATAAAATAAATTCTCAAAACCACACCTGTTAAGCAAGGTTATATAGGACTTTTAACGTCCGAAGAAAGACAAACAAGTGCACCTAAGATCCCCATGTATTAACATAGTGCATAATTGCATAAAATAGTACAAATCAACAAGGATCACAGTTAAGTGGCCACAACAGTGCCTCCTCAACACTATTGTCAAAGTATTCATATGATAAACATATAGAGGTATTATACTAGAGTACACATAGTAGTGCACATAGACATATTATAGCTGCCTGTAAGTGGAAATGTCCAACACTTAGAAAGAGATATAACATTATGGTACCCTATTTGTCTCTCTGTACTAATGCATGCACATTAAACAACTTCGCGCATGCGCATTAAGCTTTGCGAATGTGCATTAAACAATTTCAATACCTAAAATTATTTCTTGCTTACTGCACATGCGCGAGTAGCGATATGTAGAGAAGGTGCCGCAACCTTCTCTCTCTTTTTAACCAAAGGACAGTTGGAAGCCTGGCTTCCCTGCTCCATGTATAATACCTCTATGGGTAAACATCAGTTATTATTATGCCATGGTTAGGTACATGACAAGAACAGACACACTCAGACCAGAAACAGGAAAAAGTGCTGATGGCCAACTTGTGTTAGGTCGTTAAATCATAACATGACTTGAATTTATAATGTTGATACCTCTTTTTCTTAAGCAATTGGTTCACTGCTTAGCTTGGTGCCAACCTCATTGTTGTTCCACTGTCAAAGGTCTCGCAGAACAAAACTATGTATTTCTCAATATTACTCCATTTAGGATTGGTTGTTATACCAGCGAAGGGATTGTTATTTTGCCATGTCAGATATTCTTTAAACCACTCAGAGGGTATTTAATAAGATAGGACTTCTGTCAGAATATCAACATCCAAAGTAAAGAAGCGTACTTGTGGTTCACCACTAGTCGTCACCTATTTATTCATTTGATTAAAAACTAAATCAGGTAACAGATTGCAGTTATTTGATATACCTTTGTATGATTCACTGATTTACTTATGTTTTTATTCCTAGAGCTTGAGTAATCTATATACATACTATACATTTTTTGAGCTGCCATTTGCGTAATGCGTTTGTGCATGCTTATCTCTTTAATGTTTTAGTTTAATCACTGCATCCAGAAAAACTTACTCCTTTGGCGCAGTGATCCAAAGTGGATCTTGCTTGGCTTCTGTCCCTTGCTGTCTCCTGCCACTTGCTGAAAAAGTACTGTAATACATTTAAATATTTTACCACTTCTTTTATTTGTTTTATGGGGTGGTAGATATATTATGTTTTAAGTTTTTTTTACAAATCTTCATACTAGATTGCTGTGGGATTTAAAATTTTAAAATTTAAATATATTTTGACGTTGACAGCCGTTAACTGACATTGACATAAACCACTGACCGTAGAGGCATAGAGTAATTAAACATAGTACGTTTTTCCACTGACAGTAACAGCCGATGTTCCACTCACAGAGAATAACGGCGTTAATACTACCGCTAACAATGTTGGATTTCAATCGTTTTTATTTGCTTCACATACGCTGCACTGACAATCATCATGGTAAAATATTTTGTTATATATTTAAATTCCTGAATGCTGTGCAGCCGTTTTTATGTTATATATTATTAACTTAGTTTATTTTATTGAAAGTACCTAATGAAAAACAGATATATTATACGTTAATTATAAGTTATTTTTATTTACATCCATAAACTACAATGGTACTACATTTGCATGTAAAACAGTGTTTAATAATGGTCCATACATGTTTAGTGTCCAATTAATGTATTTCGAGTTTTTGGTAAAATAACAAAATGTCAATGCGAATTTAATAATAAAAAACTACATTTCGATAGTTCCCATATCTACATCTATATTTTTATTTTATCGAAGAATTTTCGCAAAGTTTCTAAATTTAGTAAGTCCACCTCTGAGGTGCTATATGGGGTTCTAATCATAAGGACGATTATCACTCCGAACATCATTAACACTCAGAACTCACTCATTAGATGACGACGGTGGCTCTATCATGTTGTAAATGCAATTTTATTAAATAATTAAAAGCCACACTTTAAGTCGCGATTTACTTTTATTTCTTCGAATATCTACCTAATTGTGTTTATTGACGGTGGTGGTTACATAGATTTATTACCGCGCTTAACTACATCAAAAAACAGTTTTTTACTAATTAGTGGACGTCTCTCGCATACAAACATAGGCATATTAGTGTAATTATTTTCGCCACGAAAATTTAATTAGCAAAATGTGTCGTTCACCGGACTTTCTTCTGGAAACTAAAGTAAAAAGTTATTCTCGTGTATCTGTCCGTAAGGAATGCAAGCGGTATTCATTTAAAGTGTGATCGGACTTTCATCTCGTTAGTGCAGTATCTAAACGCAACTTATTAATAACGTAAAACATTGCAATGCACAAAATTCATGCCGCCACCGCTCTGAGCCCGATTCGTTTGCTGAAAAAAATACGCAGACTTTCTACCGAGCAATTATAAGATTCACACACGAAAGTGCAGTAAAGTTATTTAGCAGCGCGACAAGGCGACGCGCGGGAAATGTAAGATTAATGTCCGAGTAAACGCGAAACCGCGAATCTCGAACGGAACGCTTTAACTTTTTAATTTACACTTTGTTTCGGCGCGGTATTTAACGATACATAATTATAATAGCCCACCGTACGTGGCTAATCTAATAGTGAAATCGAAAAAAGTATTAAATGGTCTCTGTTTGTTTGATGCGCTACGTTAATTAAACACATAACATAAACTCGTAATTAGCATCGTTTCAGTACACTTATAAAATGCAAACGATATGTTTTTAATGAATGCGTAGAGAAAATACAGAGACAGCATGTATTGCAGGCAGTAATTATTGCGCACTATCTATTATAACTGACTCAGATTAATTATGATAGGAACAAATGGCAATATTAACAAGATTACAACGGGGATCTCTTATGTGCATTGAGAATAAGATAAAAAAGTAAAAACCTCTGCAAAAGAATCAAATGTTTACTTTAATGGACTAATCTGTGCGTGGTATGTATCACACCGATTATGTGGAGAAATAATAAGCTTCTAGCTCCTATTATTACCGGTTATTAATGCTCTACTTCGGTTTTCAATCGCTTTTTTGTATGTACATAATTGATTTTACACCTTATCTCATACTATCGAATCATGACATCTAATACAAAGGTGAATAAAGTGCTTTAAAAAAACAGGCATCTTAAACGAGTTTTAGTTAGAGCAAAAATGTGGGTGTGTCTGTCTGATGTAATAAGAGCCTTGGAGTCAGGTTCTATACCTAAATGAATTGCTTAGGTATTTTTATATAGGCTTGCGTACGCGTACCAATCTAATCGTACCTACAATGAGTTTCAAAATATGAAATGATAAAATGACTGAATATTACATATTTCGAAGAATTCATTCAATTTCCTGAAAAAAAGATGCTTGCTTGCTTTATGGTATGTTGCTCTATGGTTATATGGGTTATGGAAGTAGATATTTTTTCCGCGTTAACTGTTTAAATTCTAGCTCTAATAAAGATACCTAAGTACTTTTACGCCTTTTACGTGGATAGGATAGCCATTCGAATTGACGTCCTAACGATCCTGAAGGTTTCTTCTGACGGACTTGTCTCACGTCAACTCTTCCGGCCTTCATCCAAGGCCCTGACGTCATTACCTATACCGACTACTTTACACGGAAATGAGGAAAATAATCTTTGTTACACACAGAAACATACAATGTAGTGAAAAATGTCTTGGGAAAGTGGGTAAGAGGTCTTAGGTCTAGTAGATACTGTTAAGGACATGTTAATACTATTATTAATTTTGTGTTTTAGGGTAGGTAATACCGTGGGATTTTAGACAGAACATAATAGGTAAATTATATCTACAACATAACCCCTTTTAGTCCCGAAATGGCTTTAGGATGACATGATGGATTTCCCCACGGAGAAAATGGGCTTTAGTTTCCAGTTAATAGAGCATGCTCGTTTGCTACACCCACTTTGAATAAAATATACGTACTTATCCAGTCGACCCAGGCATTGCTCAGATGCCATAGAAGACAGAATTCTGTCTTCTATGTGTCAGATCTACGCGTACCACGGGAAGCGACTTTGTTTTTTGTGTTGAAGAGATTTAAAAAAACATTTCTATTTCCTGTTTTCAAAGGCATTTGAAGCATCCACCATCCCGCATTAGGCCAGCATGGTGGACTAAGACCTATATCCTTCTCAATGTGAGAGGAGATTTGACCCCGCAGTCACTAATGAGTAACAGACAGACATTTCTATTTTTACATAATTTATCATTCTGGAAAAATAGAATTGTGTAAGTACTTGTACTTACAAATGCTAGATATTATTATCTTGTATACTTTTTACCCGGTTCCCACGTACTGCTGCCCCGCCCCGGTCCGATTCACGCAGTGTAAAGCAAGAAACAAATTACAGAAGCATTTCGATTCGAATATGATTGTTACAACTGTATCGTCTTTTCTGTATTATTTAGGTCAAGATTGCAAAGTGATCCGATAGGGCTACTTTGCAATATTTCCCTGTTAAGACGCATAAAAATGAGCGCTGTTGAAAAATGTTGAAAAAAGAATTACTTCTGGCCTCCTCAAGGCGTACATGAGATGACTAAGAATCAGTAATGTGAGTCGTGTCAAACATGTAGTGACCACTTATCATCAAGCGGCTTGCATGTCCGTTTCCTTTTCATATTATGTATAATAAAAATAAATACACACAATGGTTTGCGTCTAGCTTCACAAACTAGCAGTTAATAGTAACGGTGCGGCTACTGTTACATCAATTGTTTGTTGGAGTGTTCGACAATCAATCAATTTTAGCTTTAATTGCATCACTATAGAGATCAGATGATGCGCCTTCTTCAAGACGGTAACTGTCTACCAGAGATAGCACATCACTTTTAGTCTTATTTTCATCACCAGAGGAATCATGGGACGCGCCTCCGTAAATTGAAAAACTGACGTAGTGACGGACTTTATAAAGGGGGTTTATTAGGGGCAGCGGAACTAGTCTGTTACACTATTTTACGGATTGCGTAATTAATAAATTTGATATACAGTTTGGGTTCGCATTTTACCAATTTTCAAAATAAGAAAATACATAACATTTAATTTAGGTATTCTTTGATTATTTCTTCAGTACTGGTTATGTAAACATAACGAGTTTCTATTGTAAAATGGATGACTTTAACAAATTCGGGTCAAAAGTCGTTTGAACAGTCGGTCGGTTCAACAGTCAATAATTGGGTGTATCTAGTAGTTAAGGCAACAGTCAAGTATCGATTCACCCGACGAGAAGACCAGTCGAGTCAAGAGTTGAGTCAAAAACAGTCGAAACAACAGGTTAGTCAACAGCCGGGTCAACAGTTGTGTCAACAACAACAACAGTCCGGTCCACGGTTGGATTGTAATTGGTATCATCAGACGTGTCAAATCAAAAGACTAGTCAACTTTCAGATTAAATTCGGAGAGGATAGCCTTTGCCGGATTCGCTAGTTTGTAACAAAGTTTGTCAGTTGCATTTGTATAGCTGCGTGAGTGCACTCGTGCGTGTTTCCCGCAGAAGGTCTATACCAAGGCTGTATATTGTACAGAATTATGAATACATTGTGAAGCTTACACTGCTTAAAGACTCGGCCTTCTAGAAGTTCTAGCTCCTGTGGTTGAAAATTGGTGACTACGAAGCGCATTGGTTAAAACATAAGCAAAGGATTTGATTTCCGACGGAGCAAGGACTCGAATATTTAGTTGTGTTGCAGGCAGGGAAGAGTTTATGATTCTGTATTTAGTCTGAGTGTGTGTATTTTGATTTTGTGTATATCTATGATGTCCACGCGTCAGTAAAATTGCAATAATTTAAGCCATGGCCGTAACATTTTGATAAGAATATCAACTTAAATAAATCAAGATAATCTGAGATTAGGCTTGGATGATGAAATTGTGTAATTGGTGAAAGAAGAAGAAATTTCTTAGCCACAAATGAGTCTAGCCACTCCAGGTAGTAATCTTGCTTAAGCTGCTTTAAATTCCGCAATAATTTGTTATTTACCAGACTCAATTCTTACATAACCTAGCTTTATTTCCGAGGTTATAACAAGGTAAATAATTAAGTTTGTTGACTTGAAATATTGATGACATAAAAGTCTAGCTATATCTATATAAGCCGCAACCTTATCTAAAAGGGATTTATAGGGAGTATTTAAAGAGGGGGCTTAAAAATATTAAATAAAACGTCACCAGGAGAAGCTATACATGCTGGGTCTAATTAAGAAAGTTGTCCCATTGAGCGGATGAATTGCAGATGCGTTCGAGAAATCGCGTCAGACGACTTAACGACACTTGTGCCGAAGGAAAGTCTGTCAACGCGCGTTTTTCTGGTGATTTACAACTGGTTATTACTGTACACGTGTAACAAGCTTCATAGCTTTTGGTGAAATCTTGTCGAGTTCCAGTGTTTTGTACAGACCGGTACGTCTCACATGACATGCTTAATCGTTTCATACGTCCTAACGTCCTCAATCAAAATCTAGGTACTCTGTCCGCATACAATTTGGTTTATGAATAAGTATCTGCAACCGAAATTGCCAAGTGCAAGGCCTCCATTACTATAGTTGTTACGGATGATTTCGGTAATAAATTTTGAATCGATCTTTGAATTTTGAGGTTTCGTTGCCAGGCAACATGTATTTTCCCCTCAATACGAAGATCGGTTATTGAAATCCACCGTTAGTCCACCACTCCTATAGCGGTTTGTAAATTCCCCTAGGATTCTTAAGTGTTTCTAAATCTTGGCCTACATTCTATTTTCGAGTTCGTTTCTTCATTCAAATTTTCGAATATTCAAATTTTCTGCTTTACTCATGACAGGCGTAATCAGCAATAAGTCGATTTTTAAAATTTTACACGTACTCTTACATAATAAACCTTGGGTTTTATTCGCTTGCCTTAGAATTTCAGTGCCGTAGATAAGACTTTTCGAGAAGAAGGTTAAAGATAACACCTAGAAGCCCTTATCTACGCAAATCTTGTCAAGATTAGGTACTCTCAGTAACCACGTGAAAGCGAACATTTGAATTTTGAAGCACATAAAATCTATTGTATTTCTTATAAAATGTAACGAAAGGAATATGAACACTTTCTTTGACGCGATAATCTTAGTATGCAACCACATATGACTTGTAGATTGGACTTTTGAAGTTCTTATTTAAAAAATTGGGAAGAACTACTGCCACCCTCATAAACCGCCGTGAAATAGCGTATTTTTTTAAATAAGAACTTCACGTCTTATGTTCTGGTTGGGGAGGAGATTTTTTTGAAAAGACAGTTTATTTGATTCTCTTAGTTTTAAAATAACAATCATCACAATACATGCACCTTTAGATAGCACTTTTGTCCCATTTAAGGTTTGACGTCAATATTTAGCAGCTGCAGTGACCGTAACTTAGTGACCTGCGTGTTTGCAGGAGTGCAGTACTAGTTCGGTATGCTTATTAATGATTTAAAAAACAAGATGAACGACTTCACACCAAAACCGGAAACCGAGATTGATAAGTGGGCAATAAAAAAAAGTAATAATTCGCTAAGAACCGGACGGTCCGCGCGGTGTGCGATTTTGGAGAGAAACGTGACGTAATACGGATCATCTGCATAGTTTAAGATCACAGGGCTGCTTGACATTTTGGAAAAAATTACAATATTTACCGAAATAAGCATACGTTACCCAGTTGGGTAGGAACTAAATATTTAGAAAATCACTTAAACGCTGCAGGAAAATACGAGTCTCAAAACATCAAGCACCCATTTGTACGAGTATATGGCTAGATAATTAGGGGACTTTTAATGGGGGACAGACTGTCCAACGCTGGGACTTTTGTATCCCATCGCCTTTTTCAGATCGTGCTTAGGTAGGTAATTCCATGTTCCAATTCAAGGACAATCATCCCTCATTGTTTTTAGTTTACCACTCTAAGATAATAATTATAAAAGAAGATTTCTGTGATACTCCAAAAGCAAACTGAAAAATAAAAGAAAATCTATGATTACAACACCCATTTCGTAGATAATATTATTCCATTATTCACCATTAACTGTAATCCGCTGTATCGTATATGATTGTTATGCAAATGATTGAAACAAGATTGAAACAAGATAATGTATTCTAAATTTTCAAGCATTTCTCTTAGTTATGTTAATATCAGGTCATATAAAATGTATGTTACATGATATAATTAATTTAAAGAATAGAGATGGATAAGATATTTAAATTATATATCAGTAAAAATATATTAAACCGGCATGTTTTTGATGTTTTTTTTTTTTTTTTGTAAGGATGGTGAGAATACCATACCAAAATAATATAAGAATGTCGGAGACATTTTATTTGAAACGACGATCGAGAAAGAACCTAGATACTACAATTACTACAGCAGGTACCACCAATTATGAGACAAGATCAACCACATGATTGTTAGACTATTGTCATACACAACAATAGATTGTCATTGGCCTATCCTTCCTACCCGTGTTAAGATTATTTTAATAATATTATACTGACAGCCCTATGCAGATTGGAGCAGTGAGGCGTGCACCCAGCTTAATTGGAATAGCTATTATGTTTCAGAACAGTGTTATTAAGTTGTTACCACGCGCTCGCTTCCGGTCGCCTTTGACAGATCGCGCCATATTTGATTTTTAATCTGTGCCACCATCATTTATCTGAGTGCAATTTATTCGGTCATTGATGTCGCTGTTGTAATAAAAGTTATTTATGCTTTTGTTAATGTTAATTGTAAAACATTTTATTATCTTTAAATCTTGTATGCAGGCCACCTAATGACATGTAGGTAGTCATCAGGACCTCCAGTGCATCCCGTAGATATAAAAATAGAGAATGTGTATGCATTTGTATTCATTCCTATTCTTGTGAATTAAGAGGTGACGTACTGCAATGCAAGGTACCCACGCGATTCCAACCGAAACTGTAGGTACCTAGTGTATCTACGCTGACAGATATCTACTATACCTGCCTATTAAATAAAATAATTATCATAAATACTGTAACTATCAAATAAAATATCTTAAAGCATTTCTTTAGAATTTTTTGGACAATGAACACGGTGTGTCGTTCGAAATTTTCTTATTTACATAATTATGACCACTTCGCCTTCGTCACAAAATTATAAATGTATAGTATGATCCATGGGAGACTCATCTGCATACAATTCTTCCCGGATATCGCGCAGGCCCTGAACGGATTATAAATTACCTTATTACGGATCCTGTCAATCTGTGTGTCTGTGCAGTTATTTAACAATCGGTGGTTGTCAGAAATTTGTTGGTTATAGATTCTATATCTCTTCTATATCACCTGTAACGAAAAAAAATTGTACGGGCCCTTTGATTGTTTCCTCTCCTTCAGGTCATCGGTTAACCTCGTCGAAGGCCTCCTTTTGGCTAGACATGGTTGCTATTCGTGGATTTGCGAACGATGTGGCCAGCCTATTGCCACTAAAATCTGGAAACTTTGAGAGCTATGTCAGGTTACCTTCGTTTTTCTATGGATTTTTTACGGATTTTATCCATCGAATAGTCTTGTTTTAAAATTAACAACGATGATGTGGTCTTATGTATTCGTTATAATTGTAGCAGTAATTTAAAGAGATATCCATCATTATTTGTCTTCTGTCTAGATAACTATCATAATATTTTTAATCTAATGAGTTATAGTTAATACCGTAGAGAGGCAATTTTTCACTCGTTGCAAATATCACACCAGCGTTGCCCAAATTATTGTAATCGGAACGGTTTGAAAATATCCGACACGGGTTGACTCGTTTATCCTCCCCCTGTTGTGTGGAGAGAGACCAGTGCCCAACAGTGGGCCATGAAAGGGTTGCTGCTAACCAGCTAGCCAAGAAGATCTGGAAATGCAGGTTTGAAGATTCTTAATTTGACTTTATGCGATACTATTGGCTTAGTCAAACTTCAAATAGGACTATAATTCTATTTGTTACTAAGTTGATCGTGAGTGTTTATGCAGTTAACACTTAAATACGTATAAAATAGCAACATACTTTTGGGAACCATTTTGGGAACCATTTAGTTTGGGAACCACTGGTCTATACTATTTAATTATGTACGCTAGAAATGTGCCTGTTTTAATTACCTTTGTTTTTGAGATAACTTTTAAGTTTTGCGTGCAATTTTCCTCATACTGTTTGCGATTAATTGCACTCATTATATATAAACTCAATGCTTATTATTTACACAAAAAGTGTAAGGAAAAGGGAGAGGGGGGGAATAACCCTTCTACAATATATAAAAGCATTACTTATTAAAATTAGCCTGGCTAATGTCTTTCATTTGTCTAAATTTATTATTCTTTATTATTATAGTTTTTATTTTTGTTTTACTTAGTTTTAAATTACCTACTCAAATGTGCAACATTTAAACAGATTTAACAAACTACATTGATTGACCCCGATACCATTTAAATAAATAGTCCGACGGTGAACTGACGCCGATTTCCATATAATTGCCGCTCAAATTAGCAATGAGACTATTAAAGCAATCTTGGAGTGGATCCCGTGACATCAATTGCCTGCAAAGGAGTTCTACATAATAATACAACGAGGATCGTAAGATCACATGACTCGTCTAGTCGTCACGCGACTGATAAAGAGAATGATTTTTATACCTAGGAGTCACAAATTAGTGAAATTTTAAATCATTAAATAATAAAAAAATCGTCGATCAAAACTTTCATATGTAAGTAGTAGAACACCACGGAATTTACTCAGCGCCTGTTGTCGGTGTCACTATGGCTCTATGGCTATGACTATGGCTATGACTATGGCTTTCTTTCAAACAGCTTTTGTTTTCTACCAGTTGGACATCTAGATTTAAACTCGACCAAATCGAAAATCTCTGTCTTTGGTGTTTACTTTGGTCTGTTTAGATACATCCGTTGTTTTTTCCTCATAAGACATTTTTCAGGCACCATTAAATACAAGGTATTACTGAATTTACTTCGAAGGGTTAATGCTACGACGATAATGTTCCTTTCACAGGTGGATGAGATCTTTCCTAGAGCGGTGCAGAGGCATTTTCGTATTTTACAAGTTTTAAAAGGCCGCAAAATGATGCAAAATTTATGCGCGCGTATCTAAAGGCGTCATCGCGTTAAAAACAAAAGGAAAGCAGTAACAAATCTCGCAGACTCTAGTCAGATGCTTATCTCACAAGCAGCGAACAAATTGAAAGCCCAAAGCTGGTGCAAGAAGTGCACTGAGGCTTCGAGACTGCATTGTGTGCAGCGAAAGTGTTGCGTCACTACATACCACTAATTACTCTAAGTTATAGCTGCTTCGTCTTAACGCTTGCTGCGTTCGATAGTTAATACATTATAAGTTTTGGGTAAGTAATAGCCTACCGGGCTAAGAATTCGGCCTCTTTGTCGAGGGGTCCGGGTTCGAATTCCGTGGCAGCTACCAATGACTTTCATAAAAGTTATGTGCGCTTTATAAAATTAAATATCAACTGTTGCAACGGTTGGTCAGATCAGATCCGCACCGCACTTGGTACCCAGATGCACGAAGCTCTCCACATCGCCACAGATCGCACGATATGTAGGACAAATTAAGATCTGTCCAATCTAACACAATTGACACATCCTAGACCAGAGGTCACGACCCTCAGCATTGAGGAAACGACGCGAGGAGGAGGAGGAGGTTGCAACGGTGAAGGAAAACATCGTGAGGATACCTGCATGCCAGAGAGATCTCCATAGTGTTCGAAGGTATGCGAAGTCCACCAATCCGCACTGGGCTAGCATGGTGGACAAATGCCTGCATTATTCTCACTGTGAGAGGAGACCCGACCCTGCAGTGGGTCTTTAATAGGTTACAGACAAGTTTTGTGTTTCACGGCAATTATTTATCTAAAAAAGAGATGTGCCCTGAGCCAAGAGCAACTTTTATCAATCATTTCCTCCAGGCTGAGAACTCACAGAATGCAGAATTGCAGAGAGTGAAACTCCTGGTGATTATCAGCAACGGCTCTATGAGAACTGACTATGAGATACACAAAAAGTCTCGCATTTATCTGTCCCTCCTGATCCCTATCGCGATGGAGCTATGTCGCTGTCGACATAGCAGCTTAATCGGGGCTGTTTCCATTTTAGCATATAACGTTATCTATTCAAATACATATCAATATTGCCAATATAGTCTTCTTTATTTATTGATATTGTTAATAGACCCGAATTGAAGAGCGACTGCACATAAATTGATCTATTATTTACTATAGAGTCTAGAACGTTATGTAAGAAATAGACGCGAGACGTGATGAACAATAAATCACAATGTTTCTAACTCTACGCGCATCGTAAAGATTACGTATTTACTTTTTTATGTATTGACTATTGAGTTATAATTCGAACTCATAGAACAAATGTTGTTGCTCATGGTGTTAGTCACCTAGTGTTGCGAGGTTGCTCGTGTTTAACAGGTAACCATGCAAATTCACAGTTCATTAGATTACAATAACTTCAAACTATCCTACTTACTATTATAAAGCGTGAAAGTTTTTGAGGATGGGTGGACGTTTTTTGTTACTCTTTCACACAAAAACGGCTTAACAGATTTGGATGAAATTTCGTACACAGGTCGATTATTAACCTGGTTTAACATATAGAGTACTTTTTAGCCAAGTCTACGTCAAATTCTCGATGGCGTCGCACGTGCAAAAGATGACAAAGATAGCAAAGTTGAAATTCGGAAAAAGCATAGGTATTATCAAAATCTATAAAGTACTCATTTTCAAAGCTCAGGTAAAACTTAAAAGGTTAGTTTAACCGCTTTTATTTCCATTCGGATAAAACAATTATGTGATGGGTATCTCGCTGAAGCCGTTAGGTAAAGCGGGAAAGTTCTTATAATTGCTTAACACTAATTATTTTGCGAATGTCTGTAACACCTGTGACGGAACATTTCGTAACAACGTTCCAGAGATAATTGCTGAAAAAATCATCATTTGAATTTTAATTGGTACTTAATTCTGTTAAATTTCATTATGCTTTGAGTTATGTTTAAATAGATATTTGTATTATAAGTGTGTTAAAAGAAAGTAGTATTGGTTTATTTAAATATTAAATTGATCTACTTAATTTTTATTTTCATTTTCATATTTTTGGGTTGCTCTATATGGTTGGTCGTAGTTTTCGTGTCTTGTGTTAAGGTTGAGTTCAGGACGTGTGGGTACTGAAAACATCATTGATAAATAAATTCAATAAATAGAAAGTACTTGTAGCAATGCACCCAGTTAAAACTTTAGATTTAGAGACTTACATTTAAGTCTCAAGTCTAAGGTTTTAACTGGGTGCTTTTAATGGGTTTAATGCTTATCACCACGTTTTACGACTGCTATTATAAGTTGGTAACAATTGAACCAAACTAGGGTTTAGTTTGAAATATGTCCGTCTGATCCACAACAATTTTCAATCGTCAGTAACTCGCGCCTGAAGACACTGCAAACACTTGTTTAACTTTTAATAATAATTTGTTTAACAACATCTACACTATTCGCGAGGCAATGTGCGCTTCAAACAAATCACTATTATGTAATATGTCGTAAGAAGAACGCAATTCATCAGATACAACACTGACATATAACAGAAAGTGACCAAAATTACAAAAAATAAGAACAGAGTCAGAAGTCAAGCTTCATACAATGTGAATAAACAAGATAAAAATTGTTTAAAACGCACTTTTCTCGGAGGTGATAGCCCAGTAGCTAAGAATAACAAATAGCTTTGAATGTGTTTAAAACAGTGTAACTGTCACTGTAGTATGTGTGAAAAACAAATTATATCGCCTTTTTAAAAACAATAATCACATGATATATTATTTATTAAATAATGTGATTTTTCAGGTCTCCCACAGATGTCTAGAGCATCCACCACGCTGCTGCAATGCGGACTGGTGGAGAAACGGGCTAGTGGCAAACTCGTGTCAGATGTTTCAATGTACCGTATGTTTAACAGAGTGCGCCTAGAAACTCAACGTCTGCGCTATCCGTGTTTTGTGGTAAAAGTCAAAACGTGCGATGACCCCGCATGTTCGATCAACTGTTGGCTGTTAGGGCCACGCGTCCAGCGGGTATTACTTCTAAGAAACGAATTAATAATGCAACAATTAAATAATAAAAAGTAATCTAGAAATTGTGGATATCTTGGAATGCCTTATATGAAATTAAATAATATATAGACTTTTGGAACCTTAACTCTGAAGGTACGGGTTCTTTTTTGACTTATAAAACATGGTTATATTGGGTGCATAGCCAAAGGGAGAGTGTTTGGATTGTGTTTATGTTTAGTTATCAATTTATAGACAGGATAAGTTTAAGTGTAATTAATTTTAATTCAATCCACTTATTGTGAATTGTTGTGAAATATCAATTAAATTAACTTAAATTAAAATTGTTGCAAGTCCGCAAAACTTCGCGGTTAGTGTTTATGTGAGGCAGACTGGTAGAAATCGAGCGCTATCTTTCTATTTACATTATATTATAGTGAGAAATGGCATAGATGCCCACGATAGGCATTACGCAATATGACTTAGCTCAGTTGCTAGGTTGCTTTTGCAGTGTAGCCGAAATTATATTAAATTTAAAAGTGTCTACTTAATTATTTTTATTCAGCACTTATCAACAATATTAAGTAGGTAACGCGTGTAACACCTTTAAAAATTTAAATGTTATCATTTAATTTTTGCAATCATTCTTATTTTATTAACGTTAGGTAAGTAGGTAAGTTTCATTCGCATTTTCGTCCATGGTGAGGTGTTGTCAGATTTTGCTAGCTCGACCCTCCCCTAAAATGCACTTAAATTAATACCCATTTAACTGTAATGGTGATACATATATGTCAAGACGTGAGGTGGTCGTGTTCAATTAGGTACTATTTGAGGCCACACGCATCGAATCCGTCAACGTCAGCGGTGACCGACATTGTGATCAATTAACATCATCAGCAGATATATCACTTGTGTGAAACTTGTGGAATTAGAATATGTAAACACTTGTGAACTGTAAAACAAGTTCAAAAATCGTTGACTTTTTAGTTATTTTTCAATGGTTTTAGCGCTCTCCCTAATCGGAGATAGCAAAGCCATTCTGCTGCATTTATTGTTCAATAATAGCTTCTTTAAGTAGAATTTATTAGTGAACGCAGGTATGCTATGAAAAGATAACTGAAAAAATGAAAAGATTAGAAAAAAACGGAAAAATGATTGTCTTCAGGGAGGTATTGGAGGTAAAAATTATTGTATTAAGGTCTCGGAGGTTAACAAATTTATTTTATTTATGTATAATATTACATATAATATTACATCTGTTACCGTTTTCTATGGCACTGCTTTTCCCGGGACTTGTAACAGTAGATATTATTTGAAAATACAAAAAAGTACTTATGACCCAATGAAAATAATAACGGTTTTAGGTTACGCCAGTCGGTTACCCGCATCCCGCATTATAGGAACTGTTCAAAGTTCAAAGGAACAAAAATAATTGAATTTTAAGAACCTCTATTGTTGCTGCGGGCTATTGTTCTTGTCAAAGGTTTTTATACGAAACAAAAGGTTAAAGTGTAAAAAACTTTTACAAAACAAAACAATCTTTAGTGAAGTGACTTAATAAAGGAGACAATTGTAACACAACTTTGATTGTGACACCTCCAGTGTTGCAAATGTCCATAGGCGGTGGTGACAACTCAAGCCTTGTCCTAATTGGCTGACATAATCACATAACCGACCGACCAACCAACACGACAAAGCACAGGGCTGTTCGAATGGGGCTTGAAATACACACTGACATGCGACAAATGTACGAAATGACGTCGTACAAGCAACTTTTGCGTGAGACGTGGCAAATAGGACTGTTTTGTTAACTTTTTTGTTTGTCCTCACAGACTTAAGTAAATAATTACCCGAGCCTGAATTGCATTTTTATTACTTTAGAAGAAAAAGTCCATTCCGCATTGTTATAATAAAAAAACTTTGATAATTAAGATTTAACTAATAAATTAACAGTTTAGAAATATGAAGCTCAACATAAGCATTAAATATACCTACCTAATGGAACTAAAAATCATGAAGTTTTAAAAAATACCATTTCCGTGGCCCCGCGTTATTTGGCATTACTTACTTATTTAGAAACCGGATTGTTCATCTCTTATAGTATGCTATAAGTATTGACGCATAAGTATTGACGAGTGACATGTAGAAAGTGCCAAACCAGAGGCAGACCACAATGTTGTGTCGTTACATTCATAGATAGATCACTCATGTAGGTGTCGAACTATGAAGAGCGACTTCGTTTAATCATAAGGGTGTTCCGTCGATTCTAAGTACACAGTACATAATAATATACAGTATCTATACATTACGTTTTCCTGCACTTGTCTTTTATGGACAACGATCTTAAATTTAATTGAAAAATGATTTGAAAATAAAAGCTGGAGGAATATGGCTGTTCTGAAATTTCGTAGGAGTAGAGTACCTCTACGTTGAGTGCTCCGGCGTGTTATTGACTTTAAAATAATAAAAGACAATAGAAATTATGTATACTTACCTAAAATACATATTTTTACGTTTCATCTTTATACCTTGTGCTTGCCTTTTAAAATTAAAAGAAATATTCAGATTGGTTACTAAATAGAGCTCGTAAAAAGAAACTATGCCTCTACGCACAAGTATCAAATTAGTTCATAGGCTGTAAAAAATTCATACAATTTGCGAAAAAGATAACTTACTTTTTATATAGATACTTATCCTTTTACTTTGCTAGATAAAAGGATGAAAGAACAGTGCAGTTTTACAAACGGGTTTCGTTACCATTCTTTGGTCTCGGAACCCTAATAATCATTTAATTTGAGGCAATAAAGTCTATAATTGCGCCATAGTTACAACTTTCTGAGTTCACACGTCTACAACCGCAATTAGAACTAAAGGTTGAATAACCTTTGTTACATTATTGTATATAACATGTACATAAACAGATATGTACGAGTGTACATACAGTTAAATTTGTAATAATGTTTTCTAATTATAACATTTCTAAATACATTCGATTTTTAATTATTTTACACCTGCACACATACCCACTAAGATGAATTTCAGCGCAATATCTACGAATTCAGAGTATACTTTATATTGTACTCGGATGGGATTTTTTTCTCTGCTTGAGGTTGGATGGCTTGGGCTGATATGCATGTATACCTGCATGCCAGCACTTGTACTATTCTAGTACTTCTACCGTAAAAGTTTTAAGTGTAGTTTTTGTAGGAATTCCCAGTTTTTTTTAAATAATATGTAGCCTACATGTTGTTCAGAGTTTTCCTATACGACAGAGAAAATTGCATTCAAATCGGTTTAGCCTATTATTATAGGTTATATTATAAATACGAGTTTCGAATTTATCCTTCGGATTCGAATCCCAGTGGCCAATAAACTGTTCTTGAAGGTACGTGCAGTGCTTAATGCAGGTTGGTTTACTACCAACCTGCATTAAGCCAGCGCGGCAGCGTGATGGACCTATATCCTTCTTTTTGTGAGAGGAGAACCAACCTTGTAGTGAGTCATTAATTAACTATTAATTAGGTATTACGCACAGATCGCTTACTCAAGCCATGTGCCTATGATAGCACAGGAAGACAGCACAGGAACTTCAAAACCCAAAGCAATTCTGATCTAAAGAAAGATAATAAATTATACTTCAAAAATAAAATGGAAAATCTTAGACAGGAAGTAACATACTAAGTACCTACGCACGTTAATGAACTTACTATGTCTACGACTTTCACTATCGCCGCAGGACCCGCTGTGCTCTATCGTAACTGATGTAATTTACTAGACAAACACATTTCAGAACTTAAATGTATATTATAGCGGCTGCAATAAAATTATTATTATTATTTTAAAGTTCAACAGCTTTTTTATACTATTACTATTTAATTTATTATATACCTAATACACATCACGAACTTTGTGGCTTTTTTTCACTGTTTCATTTTTTAATTTCCGCTTTTTTTTAGAAAGCACCTACTTTTATTCAGTTTAAAGGTACATGTGTGTTTGTTGTTGGTCAGTTGCTATATTTAAATATGTATACCCATACCCAAATGCATCGTTATTACAATTTTATATGTTTCTATTGCAGTTGCGGGCTAAATTGATAGCCTGCATTTATAGGTGCAATGTTACGACGCCAAACATACCATAAAAGTTTATAGATTTAGACTCACCCGATGGTTAGGGCTGCGGACGCAAAAATTAAACCGACATCAAAAAAGCACGAAATAAAATTTGTTACATATATTAGGCTTACTATATTTTGAGGTTGGTAAATGGTATCTTTCTACCTATTATGCAAATAATAATAGGACAAAAAATGAGCGATCTCTGCAAAACTGTTGTAAGTTGACTATTGAGGCATGGAATACTTATTGCTATGTCTAAAAAGTTTAAAAAATAAAATAAGGTTAAAAATCCATATTGGGTAATTTTGTGTGGGGATTCATTATTTCATATTTATATTGTTGGTAACCCTAAACATAATAAAGCAGTTTAAGCAGTAAACATGAAAGTACGGCGATAGATGGTACGGTTTTCTGTGCGTGTGAAATTATTTAATTTACATTCAATTATTTAAATTTTCGTCTTGTTACTTTAAGCGTGATAGAAAGAAATTATTCTGTACGTTATTTTATATTTTTTATGAAAAATAATGTTTTTTCCACTTATTAAATTGAAATGTAAGGTAGATAAAAATTTCATTCTACTCTCGTTTTTAAAATGAGTTTCCAAAAATCTAGACAATAACTATGCATTGTAGAACTTTCTAAAAATTAAAAAAAATAGCGAAATCATTTTCTCCGATGTCATCGACTTTCTCTATCCGTAGTGCAAATTGCAAAAATATGAATTTTTGACGGAAGGATATTTACGTATAGATGTTTAAAGCGACATCAACCGATTTCTAAAGTACGTGTAGTAGTTAGGAGACTGCGAAAGTAAAGATAGGCCTAATCCCCTTAGATATCAAAGTATCCAAACGGAGATAGGTAAGGTAAGTATTTTTCCGGTGTTCGTGGTTAGCAAATTACAACACTGAAGGCTCACTGAAGGACAATTTTTTCTAATTTGACAAAAACGCAATTAAAGATTTAGAAGATGGGATTACAACTACTAGACCGTAGGTAGAAGTTCCTGTCATGCTAAAGTTCCAATTTAGTTTTACCTGTCAGCCGCAATTTTTTTTTCCCGGGAGCTGCAGACTAGTGCAGAGACAGTTCTACAGATATGTCACGAACACTAAAAATTTGACTAGAAAGCGATTGTTTCCTCCACAATGTAATGTTTATCTCAAACAAAGAATGCTCGGCAGGCGCATAACGTACGCAAGTATTATTCAGTGTGCGCATTCTCTTATTCCAGGCAGTCAGTCAGTTGTGCGAGAGCGCGCAGTAGCAATACTCGTGGCGCGCGCTTTTTTAAACACGTTTTAAATTACGAACATTACTTTTATTTATTAAAAAGCAAACGTTCTGAATTGGAACACTAACGCTTTTCAGAACGGCGATCTGTGCAGTGTAGTGTTTTGTGGATAGACGCTGCCAGGATTTGGGGGGTTTTTTTCTTCAGTTAAAAACAGTGAGTACATTTTCTATTCTGTTCTTTTTGTTTTATTATGATCTTCGAATTTTGAATTGAGTAATAAAAATCAAATTTAATTGTAAATCACAGTAGATCAAGCGTTTCACATTCGACATGCCGAATTTAACATTTTCTTCCGCGACCAAGTTTTTGCGCTCAGTAATTTCGCTCACGCAAGCTAAATATTTGGTTAATTGATATTTATGAATGGTCACCTGGCCTATTATTCACTGTCATAATTTATTTTTTGGCAGGCAAAGGAGAAATTATTGGGATTGTTTTTATGGACACCTAATGGACACACATCATAACTCGTTTAACGATTTATTTTTGCACTTTGATGTTTCTACCCACCTTTCACGTAAAATTGTGTTGACATTAGTAATATGTCTTTTGTTTTTGTAAAGATCAACTGTAAAACTAGCTCACTAGTACATTCTTACCTCGTTTTTACTATTTAAATAATCTAAGTATTATCTAAATATTTGCTTGTCTGTCAGTGGGCCAAGCGCAAATCTTGGCTGCGTATTTTGCGGTCAGATTTAACAAAAGATATTTTGTTTAAATAACTCTTTGGTCTAGACTTACTTATCGTTTATTTGTATTGCGAGATTATAACAATAGAATAATATTTACTTTAAAATATTATTTATTGTAAAATGATGTTGATTTGTTTTTGCCTACGCTCCTTAGAATGCCGCATGAGTTACTTGTTATATTCTAACGCGTTTAAAGTGATGGTTTAGCTTACAATTTTTTTGTACTTCGTATTCCATTAATTGGATCCGCTGAAGATTGATGAAGACTGACAAAATGATATGTAGCCACTGCGCAATATAGTTAATGACATACTAAACAGAAAAATCCATAAAATATCCTAAAATTTACAATCTAACACCCAGCAACTGAAAAAATCCGTATTGAAATATCCAGATATTTGCGTAATGTCCGTGAACTATACTATTAACTAACGGCTGGTACAATAGGCTATTTGACAATGAGAAAAATAAAGTGTCAATTACTGTAATCAGTATGTATTATGAGTTTAAAAATGATTATTTATCATCGGAAGTTGATAATAATAATTAATTTATGTAAAAATCCGTAAATAAAAATGCATTTTTTTTGACGTTTGTCACGTGACTCAAAACGCTCCTGATTGGTCGGGTTTATGTGACGTCACTTGCCAGTAAACCTTGTTCACCTACTTGTGCTGATAGATTTCGAAACTGTTTTAATAATATTTTCCTGTGTTCTCCATTGTTTTTGTGTAATTTATTTGCAATATTCTGTCAGTTCTTTTACTATGGACAGCAATTTTGTAAAAGCAGACAGCAGTAACTTGCCTCAACTCGACGCAATCATAATTATATTCGGTCGGATTATTTTTCAAAAATAATACAGATTTTTATGCTTCAGAGTTAAAAAATGTGAAAACAGCTAAGTAAGTATATTAACACTTTAGTGGTAACTTATATCATATCATAAGAAAGTGCGATAATGATGAATTTCCACAGCAAGCAAGAACTTTTATAGGTTACAAATGATAGATGTTAATTTGGCGCAGATCGTGAACACAAACGATAATTTGTTTACTTTTGCAGGTCTGCAAGGGATTCGTATGGGGATGATGCCATTGGATATGTGCAACTGCGTCGTGAGTCAGGTCTTTGCACAATCAAGTGTAAAATTTGTCCTGAGCACAAGGTGAGGAGCAGCTCTTACAACGTTACGATGGTGATAGACGAGAATAAGGGGGAAATTGTTAGCTGTAATTGCTTGGACTGTACAGCATCAGCTGGTGGCTTAAAATCTGGCTGATATTTCAAAAGTTCACAGTTTGTAAGTTTCCTTTTTTTTTGCCTCATGAACAAACTCTGTGAAGAGACTAGTATTAGTTTTACATTGTGGAGCTTGCTTGCACAACTGTTCCACAGTCACATATTTCAAGGTTGTACCTACTCTGGAGAGCCTTGGTTTCTTCCAGAAACATTTCACCTCAGTGCACGAACATTCCTCTGTGTCGCACAGATGGATCCACATGAGGAATGCCACTGTGTTTACAGCATTCAAATATGTAATAAAATCTATCCAGTCTTATCTCAGTCAAGTCAAAATTTAAATTAAAATTATAAAAATGAAATATGTCAGCACCATTTATAATTTTATTATGGAAATCATCAATATTGTAAAAGCATTCAGTTATTCTAAAGTATTCAGTTATTGTATAATGTAATTGCCATAAAGAAGACATTTTGGATGAATAAAAATAAAATTTACGAAAGGGTTTCAAATGTTTTATTTCATAAATTATATAAATCTCCAAATATAAATAGAATGCGCAATTAAGTGATTGGGTACCTCTTTATACATAATATATAACAGTCCAGAATGGCAGGGCAAAATTACAGTTCAGATGCATTGAATGCAGTTTGAACAACGTTAATAACTACATGCTATTTTGCAGTTGGATTAGTTATAATGCCAGTCTAGAGTCCTATTTGTAAAAGTTATATAATAATAGCATATCCTAATCCTAACTAATGTTATAATAAAAATAAAAGTAAGTATGTGCAACCAGTGTACAACAGTGACATCGCTCGCTCTGCCCCCAAATCCAGGAGAAATATAATTGATGAGACCGTTAGGTGTACATGATATCAAGTATTTCACAGTATTACCTTCTTATAATCAGACCAAGTCAACTGGACTGATTTTTCAACTGTTATAACAGATTCTGTTAATGTTATTTTGTCACATTTTTGGGATAAATCTGAAAAAAAAAGGTTTATTATTTTAGGAATAATATAAATCTATACTGATATTATAAAGCTGAAGAGTTTGTTTGCTTGAATGCGCTAATCTCAAGAACTATTGGACCAATTTTAAAAATTCTTTCACCATTGGATAGCTGTTATCCCTGAGTGCTATAGGGCTTATAGTATAGGCTATGTATGTACCACGTGCGAAGCCGAGGAGGACCGCTAGTTATATGATATTACTGTCTTAGTTAACTGGTATAAGTGGAGTGTAGAAATAATTTCAGTACAATTTAGAAACTAAGTTTGCATACCTTCTGAACAAGCTTCAACTACAGTAGCAGTAGGCTCATCATTGGTTATTATAGGTTGTTGAATGTCTTCATTTTTGAGACATTGTTCAACAAGTTCCATTCTTTGCCGTTTGACAAATGCAGATCAAGAAGTACCAGTATCACACATTCTTTAATTGCGATCTGGCTAGCAATGAAATTTAGAAGGCAAAGCTTTATCTTTCAAAATTATTTTCTTGCTGTAATCCATTTTATACTGATAGTAATTTGTCATGTCATTTTCCATCTGTAACAAACAAACAAGTTAGTCAATATCTAAGTATAAATAATGTTTATTGAAATTATAACACTGTAGATACAATTTCTAACTAATATTTGGGAAAACAGCGGAATTATTCGAAGTGAGTTGCAAGAGACATTCTATTAAAAACATTAGGGAACATTTTCTGTTAATAACCTCAAATTTATAACAAAATATTTACATTGTGAATGTAATAAATTATTAAAAAATATAAATATTATGTTTACTTACATCGAAATGGTCTTCACAGAAGAAAATATTTGAACTATTCGCTATGTCATTATGATCCCTACGAGAAAGTTGCAACCACTTTCGGCGCACTTCGACTTTCTTTGGAACACTTACAAATAGTTTTTCCGGAGTTTTTAACGACGTATTTGTACATTTTGGAACTGCACACCATTTGTAACTCATTTTGTTACATAAATCGCTGTTATAATTATAACGTAGTGTGTATTCTATGTTATAATGAAAATTCAATCGCACTTTCGTTTTTCGGTCGGTGCCACTGATCATATTATATTTACTGGCAGGTGACGTCACCGACGCCATTGCAGCGCGATGTTGTCAAAGTAGCGTTTTGGAGCGCTATTTAAATATTAAATTTTTATTTTGATATTTTTCAGTAAATATGTACCAGAATTAAAAAATATAACTTTTACTGGGTTCCTTAAATTCTACTTAATAATATAAAATGGATTTTGAAAACCAGTCAAATAGCCTATTAGGGCGGCACTGCAGTACAAATTTGTCATGCGATACCAGCTGAAACAATATAGCATGTAATTATATCATATCGGTTTAATCTTGTAACCGAATAACTTAATTAAGTATTTCTGTCATTCATAAGTATCTAATGATTCACAGCTAATCTTGTAGAATAGAATTAGGAATCGGACAGGAGTGTGACAAAAAAAGGACTTATAAAACCGAATGGCCTTGCTTGAATAAAGATAGATCAGACTCAGTCTGACTCTACTTAAATTACCTAAAAGTATCTCACGACTTAAAAGAAAAAAGAAAGAATTTTTAATAAAAGTTTACTCTGAAACAATCAGATAGAAATGCACAAGAAGAAGAGTATTCGAAGAATTTATTTTTTGACAGGAAAATAATAAACCCAGGACGAACGTTTTAATTTATATTACTCTGTATTTTACTATTATCTCGATTACCTAATTTTGTTCTTGTTATAGTAACATAATAGAAAGCTTACACCCAGCAGTATATGAATAGAAGTTGAAGGAAGAAGTAAAAAATAGTCTCGATTTAAATTTTTAAAAGGTTTTCAGGTTAAAATTGAAACACATTAATAGAAGTGGTACTTAATCTAAGAAGGTGCTCGCTCATTCTATTTCATATAAGAGTGGAATGAATGAATGAATGAATGAATGAATATCGTGAAATGAACAAAGCATAGGTCATGTAGGTATATGTAATATAAGTATAGCTTCTCTTCCAACGCCATTTTCTTCTTTTTTTCATTTCTCCAACTTCCATTTTTGCTTCATCTGTTTGAAAAATTTTAGGCTTTACTTTTAAAAGATAAACAAGTGAGACGGTTAAGGGGTGTGTTAGTAAACATTGCCAGACGCCAAGTCATAATTCACTTGGCAGGAAGAGTTAATGTTTGCTCAAACGTTGTTTGTCATCGACCTTCCCACAACGTGACTCAACTTGCAACTCACAAGGGGGGACTGATCAACGACATGATATAATCTGTGTGATATTCAGGATAAAGAGGTTTTAAATAAATTATGTAGAATGGCGGGATTATCATTTGCCGTTACCCCGTGTTGCATGTCAGAGCGTATTTCTATTTGGATAATTCCATACAGAGATCTGTGTTTAAATTTTGTCGTGTTAGTTGGTCGGTTTGTTATGTAGGCCAAATCCTTACTATAAAATAGTTACAAGAAAACGTTAAGGATGTTTTTTAATCATAAGTCATAATTAGGTTCAAAATGTAATTCCCATAACATCAAAAATGTCTGAAAACTCGGCTGAGCTTCCATATTGAAAGCTTTAAAAAAATATTTTACTATGTGCGAATAATGGTTCATCTATCTAACACAATAATTTAAGATTTTGGGTTTTACACAGTTTAATAAAACTATCGCAATAAAATACTCATGCCATTTCATCCTTAAGGATAAAACGAAAGAAAAAGATTGGCAAAAGTCTTGTCAATTTTGGTTAGTTTGATAATCTTATTGCGTCTTCAAATGATTCTAATGTATTTTTATTGTAAACAAATTGGAAAATTAAATTCATCCAAACACGGCAATTAGATCTTATCGGTCTATGTCATAGCCCGAATTGAACATTACCTACCCGCTTATTCATTTATCAACCGCGTCGCGCCAAAAACAACCTCCTATCAGCTCTAAGAAAAGTAGATGGAAATGATTCATTACTAATAACTTAAGTAAGTATTAAAAAAGGTGTAAACAAACTTCATTGTAAACAAGGGTCGACATAGATTACTCGAACTGACATGTATCGGAGATAAGATAGCCTGACAGACAAATACGACTAAACCCAATAGCTTACTGATAAGTATAGTGTAATGACGGGAGATTATAGAAATTTTGTTTGGTTGTGAAACCCACGCCTTTAAATTAAAAAAATAACTTTTTATGTGTTAAAGGTTACCAACAAATATGTAAGGTCCTTCTTGGCACCTGATGGTAGTTTACCAATACTCACACCATCACCTATTGACACGAGCGATATATTTTCTCATACTAATAACACACGATAACTATACGGATACTTTGACGATAGTATTCATGATCAGACTTCAGAGCATAGCATTGGTGTCGCCATTGTGTTACCCGATTCGAAAAAAGGATTTTTAGGCCCTTCTTTAAAGATTAAAGGAGTAAAGAGTATAGATTATTGAATACAGTCACTATTTTTGCTTTTTTAAAGCCTGCTAAATGCTAATAAACCCACAGAAAATAATCATAAACACCAAGGGGTTTATATTACACTTAGTTTAGGGACAAAAATATTGGAAGTGAAAAGTATGTCATTTGTATATCATTACGTTATTTGTATATCTTGTATTATGTCATACCGTTCTCATCATTTCACACTTTTTCATTCGGATCTAATACAGCTAGCTGCTACGAAAGCAACTGGTATTTTACATAATAAAACAACTGATTTAAAAACTAGAATAATTTGTTGCTGCTTGAATGACCATTACGTTGTATCGCGTAATGTTAAGTTTAGGAGTCGAAGCCGGTTATCTGATATATCGGTGCTTAAAATAAAAAAATAAGTCTTGGTTGACATAATCGTAACGGATTCGTGCTAAAATCGATAGATTCTAAAATTTTAAGTCACCAGAAAAATGTTCTTTTACTTGTTTGACATCTAATTTTCAATTTGCACGTGGGTTATGAAATATTTTATGAACGTATGAAGAAATTCCTAAGAATCTCTAATATAAACAGCAAACGACAGCTAATACTAGTAGTCTAGTAGGCATACCGTAAGATCATAAGTTAACATAACTTAGTAACTTAGTTACTTAGAGGTTAGGGTAGGTACAATAATGTTGACACTAGCAAATTAGACGACTCTAATAGTTTAGGATTTTCTTTCCTAAATTTAGCTTTCAGATTTCGAAATCGAAATTGTACAACTTGATTTTCAGACCCAGGCCAAGGTCTCATTATAGGCACCTCGCTAAGCGTTCCTAATCGTACTAACTTTCATTTTCAAACAAACATTCCTTTGTCTTAGGTTCAAGGCTAGCTCCTTGCTAATAAAGACAGTCTCTCAAAACCCCATGCAATTTTGAACCATATTCCCTTCGGAGTACAGTTGAAAGCTATATGACATGTGGTACCTAGATGCTGGGCCTGACCAGTTTTTGCAACGATAATATTCAAGGATTTTGTTCCTGGGGTCTGTAGAATTAACTTTGTGTCATGTTAAGACTATGTTATTTGAGAAACGCATAGAAATGTCTGATTTTGTCAATCAAAATGTCTTAAAAATTCGATTTTGAAAAATTTTATTGTAAGTAGGTACTGACATAAAAAAATATAAAACACCTGGATAAAAAAAATGAGAAATATCTTTTAAGTATCAATTACTTCGATCAACAAAATTAGCAAAAGCTCCATTGTTATTTCATTGATTGTATTGATTTTTAAATTTTTTTATATTATAAACTGATTCTAAATAAGTACCTATACGCGAAGAAAATGTTAATTTTTAATTGGAAAAATGTCTCACTATCGGCTTCCCCTAATTACATCGAATGACAACACAAATTCAAAAATAGCCTATTAATTATTAAACTTATCGTACACTCTATCAGCTCTAGCTGAACTTGTTTTTCGTCTGCAAACGTCGATAAGACGTTATTCGACGATTATTTGTCGAATGATTTTTGGGATTCCCACAATTTTGAAAAAATTTAATAAGTACTAAAAGGAATCTTTTTTTAAATATAATAATCCACTTATCTGAAGTTAACATAATTTATTGCTCTTTATCGCAATCATATTTGCGAATGTGTCACGCAACTTTGTGATATGTATGGAGCCAATCTTCGGGACAATTCGTATTGTCAACTTAATACAAAGTCACAGATACTTAATATTAAGTTAACTTGTACGATACGATACAATGCCAATATTTAGAAGCTTCTGAGTAAGTTTTTCACCGAAGACTTGAATGATTTGGTCATGTCGATTTAGGGTTTGATTAAGTTAATAAAATAAATAATAATTATTTTCACTTAATACGTAACTATACACTACAATAAAAAAATAGGAGAATAATGCCCATGAGACCAGCACGCGAGTGAAAAGAAAATCATAAAAAAGTAATTGGATTAAGCATAAGGCCGGTTGATTTTGTCGGTTTTTGGGACGGCTAGCTATCCTTTTCAAAAGCCTACTGGATAGATACCTTGAGCTTGATTCTTTAAGGACAAAAAGTAAGCGTCCCGTCTCTCAAGAAAAGACTGGCAACACTAATAACTGCGGTTTTTCAGCTATCATGAATGCGTACAATACATGTAACCTGTCACTGTCAGTTGTATTGTCAACGAGCGCACGATACGCTTTCGCGGGAATTTGTGTAAATTTTACTTATTGTTATTCGTGTTACCTAATTATGATAATGGAAAGTGTGTTACCAACTAGCTTTTCGGAGATAGGTGGACGTTTGAGGGCTTTGTTTCGATAGTTTGGAAGGGATGAATTATTCCCCCACGGTATTCTAAAGCAAAACGATAAGCGAAAATTTGACGTCATAATGAGTGTAATCAATACAAAAAAAAAGTAAAATCCCTCATCAGATTGTTCAACTGTTGGCAGTTCGATATTTCATTTTATGAAATTGTTCCCCGTCCTAGTCGAGTATAAGGTGAACATGGTGAATTAACCCTTAATTCACCATGTTCTTAGAATTTCTTGTTACGTTGTAGACCTAGGCACTAGTTACGTTTAACACAGTTTCTACCTGTCAAGTGCTTTCTACATGTTAAAATAACAAAAACATTTACATTGAGTTTTCATTCACGTCCCTTCCTACTACACGATGGCAATGATAAGTCTTGTAGTTCGGAAGTGTTGATGCGTTAACTTTAACGCAAGGTAACTATTACTTCATGGTTGCGCCACACGACGCGCCGCGGATGTCAACTAGTGTTGTAACAACTTTTCGCGAATTGTTTATTAATTTGAAAAGTGTACGCAAGTAGGTACTTTATCAGCAATACAGGTAGTAATTGTTAAGTATACGAAGTGTGTATCAAGTGTGATGGCATAATAGCAAAAATAGATAAGTCTTAAATAAACACATTTGTTATTTTGTGGAAACGTTGCAGCTTACTCGCGGTGACATTAAACGATACTCTGTTTTAGTGCAGGGCCTAGTTCTGTCAGTTAACGGGGAAAACCCGTAGTAGCATTTTCAATTTTATATTGTTTCAGTCATAATACTGCTTATTTTTACGTGACCTGCAAAAACGAAAAAAAAACGAAATCAGGTGACCAGCACACTCTTTTACTATTTTTTGATAATAAAAAAATAATGAAATATTTTTTTGATGAAAAATATGAAATCACAGCGACATCTTTCATAATACTTTCCCCGGGACTCGTGGTCATAATAATATGAACTCGACCTAATGCAAAAATTCTAAGTAGGTAATAGATAAACTGCAGAGCGGCTGTCAACAGTTTTCATTCAACAATCGTTCCTTTTCGTTCACGATCGAGATTTCTCAGCGATAAACAAAACTAGGCGGCTAATAGCAGCTATAGCAGCTATAGCGTGATTGTACTGTTATGGCAGCGATTATTTTCCATTTCTGCTCCAAATACGACCAACAAAGGTCCGCTTATCGTCTGGTGCGCACGCGCATACTCGTTGTATCCGTAATTGCGTAGGTCGTTATTGTTACTGACAACCGTCATCGCATTATTCGTTTTTATCAGGAGGATGATAATTGTTACTATTTTGTACTATGCTGTCTTTTTTGTCTCTACTATTGGGCAGAGTGATTAGCTCAAATCATTCCCTTATTAAAGATATGTAGGTATATTCAGTCATATTTTTAAAAGTTTGCAAATTGATGATACTTTCGTTTTTACAAGGAGGATGATTTTATTGTTACGTAATAAGGTATTTTTTGTCTCGCTTTTTTACATCACTATTATGAGATTTGCTGAAATCTTTCCCTTTTTAAAGAGCTGTATGTATGTATTTCTAAAGATTTGCAAATTGATTATATTATGTTGCTTTGGCTTCCGGGACAGCAGTAGACACAAGTTCTTAAAGACATTTACCCGTACGTTTATTTATTAGCTACTTGTTTAAAGTACCTAAAAAACAATCGTCTGTATATCATCACAGATCTCACCTTGATTGTAGATAAGATCTAATTTGAATATGCTCAAATCATTCTCTTGTCGATTGACTTGGGAACAAAAGCGTTAATAATCGCTGGGGATTCGTACAATATATTTGCATACAGGCAGTGCAATAAATCGTAATGCCATTAGCTATGGTATGCTGATCAATAAAAGGCAAGGCAGCCTTTATCAGGGCTGTGGCTTTTACGACTTTAAGCAAAGATTTGATTAGGAATTGCAACGTCTTATCATTGCAAACTGATGATAACTTAAATGAAGTTAAAGATTAAAAAACCCTCGACTCCTTTATAAAATAGTTGCTTATTACCATCTTCGCACATCAAAAACCTCAAAATTTAAATGCTTGGTGTAGGTAAATTACCAGGAGAAGCAAAATAAGAACTTGGAAAATAGTTCTTTACTTTACGTAAGGGTAGGTATACTGCTTAAAATCATTGCGAAAGAAGTGCACGCCCGTCCCCATAAAGGAGCATTTGTTCTTGTTCTATAACATAAAGAATATACTGCATCAAAATCGGCTTATTATTTTAACAGTTACCATTACTATGATGACATCCGCTCCGATATCTTCCAAAGGTAGACTGGCACTGCCTTTGCACTAAGCAAGTCCATAAAATACAACTCTTGCATGGAGACGCGTATGCGACCTCTTAGGTGAAAGAGTATAAAATTATAATGAGCCCTTAATATAACATTCCACGTCAGGTCAGCCCTTGTTCATAGGTACCAGGTAACCGGCCCCACCCTGTTGTGTAATCGCATTATGCATTTGCTGGGCTTTGTACTCAATTCTGCAGTTTATGTGGTTTGATGTATTCGGTTACCAAACCCGTTTTTAGATGACACTCGTATGTATACTTTATTCAGGCTTTAGAACTTAGGTTTTTAGTATAATACCTACTATCCGATTTTAAAGTGCTGTTCTTCTATGATTGGACATCTGACGATGGCAAACGATAGTTAGTGAAACTTGGAAGTTAATAAGTTTCGTGTTAAATTCACAGAATTTGGTCTTATTGAGAACGCGCACGGTTCTTTATACTAAAATTCTCCTATACCTCTCCTATTATACGAGTACTTGCAATATTCTGGCGGGTATGGCTCATAAGTACAACCACCTTTGTACTACTTGCTTTATAATCACATTATTTTCCGCAATTGCTCAGCTTCGATTACTCCTTCTGTCGAACTACTTAAAGTTTGACAGGTGCTTCAACCTGCCACCTACATAATAATTACACAATCGGCGCTGGTTCGAACAGCCCCATTTCGTAGATAAGTACGATGACCAGATGACCAGGTTCATACTTGCTGTGTAATCGCATTACTTTCAGCACTTGCTCGGCTTTGTACTGGAATGTTAGTACACGAGGTAGATGGCATTCTGTGTCCTGGGAGATTGACACTTTAATGGATTATGTGTTTGTATGTCATGTTCCCTCTCTCGTAATGACTGCTGGTACAAGTGTATAAACTTCAGAGGAGCCTTCAAACTCTTTGTAATTACTCAAAAAGCTATATTCTTGTTTGCAAATAAACGTTTTTCTTATCTTTTCTTTTTCTTTCTTGTTAGTCCTTGGTAATGTATCGTCTCGCCTTTATTTTCCATTCCGTCGTTGCAAGTAAGTAACCACTTGAGTTACCAGATGTTATGAGTGGCACTCTTAATTCGTTAAAAATCGTTTAATAACGCAATTTATATTCGTCAGTCGTCTTGTCATCTAACCAATTAAAAGTAAAGATGTTGTTTTCAGGTTTCATGCGTCCAATAATTGAAACACAAAGGATTAGGATACGCTTTATCCCTTACCCAAAACCTTAAGCTTGTGTAAACATAAAAAGTTTTGGTAAATTATTACGTGCACATGTTGTTTTAAATGTTATGCGTCCAAACATGTGGTTAGCAGATGTGGCGATTTTCTCGCGTGACCGGTGCGATGTGCAAAATCATGGCAAAATGGAATGTGATGGAAAAGAATGCTTTGGAGAACCTGAGAAATCAATATAATATAAAGTCGATAGGCTATGGGAATCACTTACCATCAGGTGTCCTGCCTGTTTACTTGATCTTCTGATAAAAAATAAAAGTTGTAGATGATATTGATATATGTTATACAAAAGGAATTACACAAATGCCGTACAGTAATAAATGACCTATAATAATAGGACCTATAGAACATTAGGAGCTATAGGACCTATAGGTCATTTATTACTGTACGGCATTTGTGTAATTCCTTTTGTATACATATACAGATACTTTATCCATGAACGCCGTACATATTTCCAAGGCAGGGGTCGAAATCCAAGGGTCGCAACCCTTATCTCTGACATCAGGGTACAGGTGTTCTGCTCAGAAATGACGGCATAGTGTTCAGAGTTATTTTCTGATATATTAGTAACAGCCTTCTAAGCGTTATTCACGTTGGTTCATTTCACAGGTAACTTTTTTCTATGGGTTTGTAGTCTATGACTTAAAGTAGTTAGACCTAGCAGCAGAGCAGAGATTTGAATAATTTGAATGATGAATTTCTGTTTCTGGTGTGGGTGTATTGCTTTCTTGTCTTGTGTGTATCCATGGCACGCAAGACGCGGGAAATCCTAGAGTGTGAAAGGTTCTGTGTGTTGTGGATGCGATTAACATAATAAATACAAGAACAGACACACACAAGCAGGTCAAAAGTATACATTTGAACCTACTATTATTCAGTTGGGAATATGTATAACCCAGGATTCACCAGCATCACACATCTCTCCTACGCCGGTCATCAATTTCATCCATAAATTAACTTGTTACCTACTTACCTTGTTAAAATAAAGTGTATTTACCATCCCACCTGAGATTTTATTTCGTCATAAACTTTTATTATTACGACACAAATACACGGACCGGAAGGCGTTTTTATTGTTTATTGCACCGATAAGTTGAGTTATTGCCGATAACTTATCATTACCAGCAGTCACTGAGGCGATTCCAATCCTGATGTGACCGGGTTTTGCGTTATCAGAATTACCTCCGACTTCATGATTAAGGTCATACAAATAACAACAATAGTTTATTCTTCTCGATAACACAAATAATGGATCTGGGCGAAAAAACAAAGAAGTGTCCTTTCGTTTATTAAAACTCCCATCACTCATCAAGAGGTGGCGGTAGAGGCGTCCTGAATCACGCTAATGAAGTTTTTTGCAACGCTAGCGTATGTACAAAACTTTGAAATGACGTAATCGGAGCACGGCAAGGCATGATCTATTATTATTGTATTAATAGTTAAATTTATCGAAAACATTTGCATTAAAATTATTACGTTTTATCTACGTAGTAGTTTTTTTTTTTTAGTTTCTGTAATACCCTGCCCTATTTATCGTAACATTCAATTGTATGTCTTAAACTTACCTCATTATTTTAATCAAAATAGTCATTTTATCTATGTATTGCATTATTCGATTAAATCTAATCGATCCTTGTTTCGTAGTATTAATTAGGAAACGCGTTTGTTTTTCTTTACATTTCCAATTAATCAATCTTTCAAATCAATCAATGTCCTGTCACTTTGATAATTTATTAAAAACCCACCCAAGCTATGAAAACGTGGATTTTTGATAAAGAACATTCTGGTTTACGACGGGATAAGATGCTCTACCTTTACTTATGATGAATTTTAAAAAAATGGGTTGCAATGGTCATCTTACATTAGATGACTGATGAATGATGGTAAATAAAAACTTGCTGATAAATAAAAAATAAAAACTTGAACTGTTGAGGTATACCTACGCACTACGCAGTGCGAGCATGATTGTAATAGAGCAGGCACCTTCTTCCGCACAGATGTTATCTTATTTGAAGCGCTATTTCCTCATTTCCCGAGATCATAATCATATTAAACAAGTAAAACATATAGTGTAAGATCCCGGTAGGTATACAACGACCTTCACCGAGATGTTTATTTGATGAAACATATTTTATATTCAAATTAATATGTCAATAAATATATTGCATATGGGTTGCCTAACAAATTTCAGCCCAGAATACGATTAATTAATAATTAAAAATTTTTTTTTTAAATTTCACCGGTTTGATTGTTAAACAAATTCTATACCAATCGAAGGTATGATGCCCATAGAATATGCAAACATTAGGTTGTCTATTTTTTTTCGGTCACAACCCTCGGTTGCCAGGTATAAACAGGTAAATCGATACTAATAGCATTTTGCACCGGTCTGATTATTGAATGAAAATAAAGATCAGTTTATTATGAACACGGTGGTATAGAGTTGCCTGCGAAAAATCAGTCCCGAATTATTTTAAATTAAATTTAAAGTCCCGAGTTGTCGAATGTAGAAAATTGAAATATTGCTGCGAGTGATGTGGTATATGTGCGAGTGAGAGGTCCCAAACAACCATCCCATGCGATAGAAGAGAGAAAGATTAAAAAATAAAATTAATTTTAGGTTCTATTGCTATTTTATACTTAATTAATTTTTGGTTCTATTTGTAAGTTAGATCTATTGGTAATCTAGCCGTTTATTCTTATAAATTAGTATATCTGGCGTCGGTTTTATCAATGTTAGGTACACAACACTAATAACGCAAGTAAAAAGTTATATTGTAACGAATCTCGGAAATGCTTCCGAAGACTATAATGAGTGGACACAAAAAGCTGAAAACGGTAGATTTTTTAATGAAACACCGTATTTTATCACCATTACGAAAGAGAGAGGTGTTACGTGAACATTAAGTATCTGTAAAAAGTGCACAGGTAATAAATAGTGAAATTAGGTGATTCTTTCGCTGTTGAAAGCCAAATTGAAATCGGTACTTGACTTTACTATTTGTGTGCTCTGACTTTAGTGTGTTACGTGTTGAAGAATTTCATAAGAAAAATTATCTTAGATGGCTTTTCCGCGATTTATCTTCCAACTTCATCGCGTATTTAGATAAATTTGTCAACAAAGTACTCTTCATATCATTTGTTTTTTTGTGTAACTATTGAGGAAAATTTAAACAAAATACTTAAACATGGGAAAAACATTACTTAATTTTATGTGCATTACCTTACTTCTTCAGGAGCTTTGGAAAGCAGATATTTTAAATTATACCTGGGGTACCCGTAATCCAGGCACAATTTAAAATCTCTTACTCGTACATTCTTGGAGGTGTTCGTTATTCGAAGTAGGTATGCTCCTTTAAAAATTCTATAATGTAAGAGGCAAAGCAAAGTTCAGCGCTAGCTCGAAGCAATATACGCACAAGTGTACGAGTAGCAGCAATGATCTATGTTCGAGAGAAAGTTACTGGAATATCAGACGGTAAAGTCGAGAGTACATAGGTTTATTTACAGTTGCTAGATTCTGTGAAATATCCATAATTGTGGATAATTTTGGCAATGTTTTTATTGGTACATATTGTCGATGTGAATATTTATTTGTTAACTCTTATTTGTTCGCTCGTTCGATCAAATAGTATTTTCGATATTCAAAGGAGTTTGTGTCTTTTCCTGTGGCCTAGTATATTTTGTTAAATGAGTTTTGGTACAGTCACCTCTCTAACCAAAGCTACTTGTACTATTATGTATTCTGTGCGGCTGGGCCAAAGCACAAGATATGAAGGACATTGTACAGCAAATAAGTTCTTAATATAATTTGTTTGGGTAGGAAGGTGGTCGAACTACGTAATTATAGTATAATTACTAGTTAATTAGTTAATTACACAACTTTTTCATAGAAATAGGAAACGTGACATCATCATTTGATTGACTCCAGGAGACATTGATTCGCAGAATATTTTTTCGCACTATTGTTGTCGAACGGAAAAATGTCAATTGTATCAATTAGCTATCGTCTACTCGTCTACCTATCTTTGTATTGAAATCGTAACGTGGCCACATGCATCTGTCATACAGGCATGCAGGTGTAGGGACACCCTACTATAATAATGTAACGATCAGCATAAACGACTGGCTGCGCCAGTCGCTCCCCTTCTCTCTTGACGAACGCTATACGCTAGGCGCTAGCAATATAACTAGAGTGATAATATATGTATTATGTTTATTATAATATGGACTTTCATTTCCAAACCTCCTGATAGACATTAACATAATACTACCCATCCTCTAAATTGGTGACCCCGCGTTAAACTTTTTTGGACAATAAGTGACTTGGTTTGGAAATTTTGGGAGCGACTCATTAAAATAGCGTCTTTAGTGTTCGTCACGCTAGCGTTCGTCCCGCGTTTCGCGTTTAACTCGTTATAGTGCTTATCGGACATTATAGTGCAATTGGACAGTAAAACAACACATAATTATGGAGCCTACAACTGCAGTGAAAGTGGAAGACACTGGCTTAGCTGCTATTTCGCTATCTTCCCGAATTCCTGAATTTTGGACCGATCAACCTAGAGCCTGGTTTATTCAATTGGAAGCAACGCTTGCTCCACAAAAGCTTGGAGACCATGCCAAGTACGATCTCACAGTATCAAAACTTAGCAAAGAAGTAATTCTACAGATTACCGACATCCTCGTCAGTCCACCGGAAGAAGGAAAATATATTGCTCTAAAATCGAGATTGCTGTCAATATTTGAAGAATCTGAGAATAGGCAGATACAGAAGTTGATTGGAGAAATGGAGCTTGGCGACCAGCGACCATCCCAATTATTGAGACGTATGCGAGACTTAGCGCGTAATAAAATCAGTGACGACACGTTAATGGTTCTATGGCAAAATTTATTACCAACTTCGGCTAGAGGAGTTTTGGCAGTCATCGAAACTAAGGACCTTGACAAACTGGCAACCGTAGCAGACAAAGTCCTAGAAAATTCTAGAAGCAGTCATATTTCGGAAGTCTCACCGAGTACATCAGCTAATAACATGGAGGCAGAGATATTAAAATTAACGCAACGGATAGCAAATTTAGAAAGAGGACGATCTACATCACGCTTCAGAAATAATTTTCGCAATCGTTCCCGTTCTCGTTCGCAAGATCCTCAACATCGGCGGAAGCACAAACTCTGTTACTATCACTATCGTTACAAAGTGAAAGCACATAAATGTATCCAGCCCTGCGCGTGGAAAAATCCTTCAGATGCTGCTCCGGAAAACTGAAGCAGTTGCAATCTCATTCGGCGGATGATTGCAACCATAAATTTAATCGCCGTTTATGTATTTTCGATTCCAATAACAGACTTCGTTTTCTTATAGATACAGGTGCTAATATATCAGTTTTGCCGTATAATTGTAAGTTAATTGGTAAGGATATTTGTAAACCCTGTAGTTATACATTATTTGCTGCAAATGGCACACCTATAAAAACTTTTGGTTTAAAAACAATTGAACTTAATCTTAACTTAAGACGAAATTTCACTTGGACATTTATCGTTGCAGATGTTTCACAACCTATTATAGGTGCAGATTTTTTGTACAACTTTAAATTATTAGTCGATTTACACTCTAGGAAATTAATTGATCAATCCACGAATTTATCAGTTTCGGCTAACGTAATTTATAGTAAGGAGATTACAGTAAAAACTATTGATGAATCGCATCCTTATTTTGAAATTTTAAAGCAATATCCTGACTTAACTAAACCAATTTCTTTCAAGGAACCTCCTAGTCACACAGTATTTCACTATATAGAGACTACAGGTCCTCCGGTTCACGCCAGAGCCAGACCTCTACCTCCAGATCGTTATCAAAAGGTACGTAAAGAATTTCAATTAATGCAACATCTTGGTATTTGTCGCCCATCTAACAGTGCTTGGTCTAGCCCATTACATGTAGTTCCTAAGAAAGACGGTAAAATACGACCCTGTGGCGATTACCGTGCTTTGAACGCAGTTACCAAGCCTGATAGATACCCTATTCCTCATTTACGAAATTTTACTTATATTTTGGCGAATAAAACAATATTTTCTCGTATTGATATAAATAGAGCTTATCATTATATTCCAGTAGCTCCACAGGACGTAGAGAAAACAGCAATTACTACTCCGTTTGGGTTATTCGAATTTCCTTGCATGTCTTTCGGACTCCGAAACGCCGCTCAAACTTTTCAACGTTTTATGGATAATACTGTATTAAAAGATTTTATAATCGAATCCGAGATTTCAGACGGATCAAATTTTATATTTGCTTATTTAGATGACATTCTAGTAGCTAGTTCTAACGAACTCGAGCATAAAATACATTTAAACTCTCTTTTTGAACGATTAAATAAATTCGGTATTACCATAAATTTATCTAAAAGTAATTTTGGTCAGAAAAATGTAGAATTTCTAGGTTACGAATTTTCTACTGAAGGTTTAAAGCCTCTGCCAAGTAAGGTACAGAGTATATTAGATTTTCCTAGGCCTGAAACAATATCACAACTTCGTAGATTTTTAGGAATGCTAAATTTTTATCGACCGCATTTACCTAATGCTGTTTTAATTCAATCAGAGTTAAATGATTATTTGCGTAATTCGAAGAAAAATGATAAAACTGTTATTCAGTGGTCCGAAAGTGCTATTCAAGCATTCAACGAATGCAAAACTAGCCTCGCCAACGCAGCTACGCTCGCGTATCCATTACCGGATATTCCATTAGCGATTATGTGCGATGCATCTAATAATTGTATAGGAGCTGTATTGCAACAGTATGTTAACAACAAATTTATTCCTTTAGGCTATTTTTCTAAGCGAATGTCAGAATCGCAACAAAAATATAGCACATATGATAAGGAATTGTTAGCGATATACCTTTCCGTTCAATATTTTAGAAATATGTTTGAGGGAAGAGAACTCATTATTTTTACGGATCACAAGCCGTTAACCTTTGCTTTTTTAAAACTTAATTCTGATAAGGAAACACCTAGACGAACTAGACAACTTTTATATATTAGTGAATTTACCACGGACATTAGGCATGTAACAGGCAGCAACAATATTGTTGCTGACGCGCTATCGCGCGTTGAAACCATACACTGCCCAGGTGCGCTCGATTTCGAAGAAATCGGACTCGCACAGGATACTGACTCAGAATTAAAACAATTGTTAGATAGTAATAACAAAACATTTATTTTAAAACAAATGTCATTTTTAGATAATAAAAAAACTTTGTATTGCGAAACATCTACTGGTCATATAAGAGTATACTTACCAAAAAATTTTAGATTCTTAGCTTTTCAGACTATACATAATTTGAGCCATCCAGGCATACGAAGTACTAAGAAAATAATTAGTCAAAAATTTTTTTGGCCGGCAATGAACAAAGACATCGGCATTTGGTCAAAATCATGTATACCGTGTCAGAAATCAAAGATACAAAGACATACTATGTCTGAATTAGGTCATTACGAACCTGTAGAACGTTTTGAACACATTAACATAGATATAGTAGGACCATTACCTACTTCGGTAGATGGTTATAAATATTGCTTAACCCTTATTGATAGAACTACTGGTTGGGTAGAAGCTTTTCCCATGCGTGATATTTGTGCATTAACAGTAGCTAAATTAGTCTATGAAAACTGGATTACACGTTATGGCTGTCCTAATAAACTGACAAGCGATCAGGGCAGACAATTTGAAAGTAATCTATTTGCACATTTAATGAAATTTTTGGGGATTAATAAGAAACATACTACCCCTTATCACCCACAGTGTAACGGTGCAATTGAAAGATGGCACCGATCTCTTAAAGCCGCTTTAATGGCAAGGTTAAACTGTAGTTCTTGGGTAGACGAGCTACCGACGGTATTGTTAGGTTTACGTGCAGCACCACGATCCGACACCGGCGTCACTGCTGCAGAGTTAACCTTTGGCAAGACATTGAGATTGCCTGGTGAATTTTTCGAGCCATCTAATAAACATTTTTACGTCGACGAAGAATACGTTAATAATTTACGCAGTACTATAAGTAAATTAAAGGCTAAATCTGTAGAGCACAGAGATTCACGAACTTTATTTGTACATCGCGATTTGCGCTCTTGCGATAAAGTTTTTGTTAGAGTGGATGCCGTGCGAAAATCATTACAACCGCCCTATGAAGGCCCTTACAGCGTCATAGAGCGTCATGAAAAATATTTTATTATACAATTTCCTAATAGAAAAGTTTCTATTTCAATAGACAGATTAAAACCTGCCTATATATTAAATGATTATAGTTCTTTAAGTCAAAATACGACTTCGCGTACATCGGAAGTAAATCCTACTTTAGATACTAAATTAAATGATAATTTAAATAATTTCCCTAAATCTAGTTTAAAAACTACTTCCTCGGGTCGTGTAATACGAAAACCCGTACGTTTTATGTAGTTAACTTTTAATGTTTATTAAGCACTAACACAATTTTAGGTCAACTTAGTATCAATATAAACACTTAACCATTAATATTACATACAAACTTCATTTAACATTACAACAGGTATAACATTTTATAATAAATTCACTATTTAATGATAATCACTATGGGCAAATCTCAAAGTAAGGAAGTTGTCATCGCCCAGACAGCAACCACTGGAAGTCAAGGAATGGAATCCCATATCCAGCAGTTGCATATTGTTACTATTGGTATTATAACATTGCTATCAATCTTCGCATGCTATTTCCTTTGGAGAAAATGTAACTCGCGTGCTAAGAAGTGGATTGACCAACGAATTTCGGTACGTTATCCTGTACAACCCTTATCTTCTGTAACAACAGTTCCCGTGCAACCTGCACAAACACCAAAACCTGTTATTTTTACTTCTTAATGTTATTTTCATTTTCTTTTTTATTGCTATTTTTAGCCAAATGTATAATTTTTTTATTAACTTGTAACTTGTAAAGTAAATATGTGTATAATTAACATTTAAAACTTTTTTTTACAACATTGTAAAGTAATTTACAGCATTCATTGTAATTGAATTAATTTCAATTTTAAAGGTCGTAGGTAAAAATAAACTAATAAAATAATATCATAATTTCGTCATAACATAATTTGATACTTTTGTTTTTGTAAACATTCAATGCATACCTTTCGTTTAATTGTAATGCGATATTTGATGATGTGTCGTAAAGTTCTTACAGCTTAAGGCTTATTATAAGCGATAAACTATAAGCGATACTTAAGTTTAATTTGTTTGCTTTGTATAACTTCATTTTTTTCAAAAGAGGGAACCTGTGTAGGGACACCCTACTATAATAATGTAACGATCAGCATAAACGACTGGCTGCGCCAGTCGCTCCCCTTCTCTCTTGACGAACGCTATACGCTAGGCGCTAGCAATATAACTAGAGTGATAATATATGTATTATGTTTATTATAATATGGACTTTCATTTCCAAACCTCCTGATAGACATTAACATAATACTACCCATCCTCTAAACAGGTTTCCGTACGATGTTTTCCTTCACCATTACAGCGGTTTTTAATTTTTAAAGCGCAAAAACCTTTTAGTAAGTCATTGACGATTGCCAGAAAACCTGCCAGTTTTAAGTTTTTGTGCTTTGTAGTGGTAGCCGAACGTTCATCGGAGATACTTTATTTGAAAAGACCATTTTAATCCTCATCGGTCAGTAACCCTCATGGGTAGCAATCCACAATCCTTACGACCTCAAAATGATATTATTTAATTTGGAATACGATACAGGTGTGGCTAATAACACAACATGGTGGCTTTCGTGCTCATTTGCTATTCATTAACAATTAAAAAAGCGTGCATAAGCTGATAATTTTATGATGTCCATGTAGGAACACTAATGGAAGATGGCAATTACATACACCTACATGGGAACCCTGCAATAGAACGCCTGACACCAATGTGTTCTATTAACATTCTAGATCGACTCTATTAGAAACTAAATGCGTCCTAAAGAGAACACGGTGATTTTCACTCATTGACCGAGAAAAAAGGAAAATAACTAGGTACAGCTTTCGTTAATGATAAAAATATAATATGTAGAGAAAGGTTCAAGATGAAAGAACCATTTTAGTTGTCTGGATGGTGTTTACAGCCGCTCTTCTAACCCGGCGTAAAGCAAACAATTAAATTGTTCCAGACCCAAAAAATATGTGTAAAATGCTGGAACAAAAAAATAGGGGCGACCATCTTAGCCCTTAACCAAAAATTGTGTTATTGATTGCTTAATACTTATACTTAAAAATAAGTAGTATCCATCCAATTAAAATTCACGGAAAAGTTGTCTGAGTTATTTAAAATGAAATGAATTTGCTTTTTGATAAAACCAATAGGTAAAACAAAGAAAGTATCAAAGAGTTTACTTGCATTTGAGTACGAATTCATTGTTATATCTATCCAAAATAGAAATAGAAAGAAAACAAAAACAATATTATTTTCTCATGGTCTCAATTCGCGCTTTTACTTTAGATCGCCTTTATTTAGTTTCAAGACCTAATTCTGAACGCAGCGCGAACGCCCGCAGAGGGGCATTGACCGCGTTGTGCCGCCATTTTTAAATGGCGAATGTCACAATGCCCGCGAAATCATAATTTTTTTTAGTGATGGCACCACGCAATTTTAAATCATAATTTTATTATTATTATACCATCACTTTTTGTTTTTAAAAGTTTGCTTTATTGGTATAGAGAAAATACAGCCTAAAACACTAAATGTATTTCATCCTATAATTTGTGATTATCGTATTGATTCTCAATATTATTTCTACATTCTATAACAGCTAGACACTAGGTACCTTCTACTATTTGTAAGATTAAATCAAAAAGTACCCCTTTTGATTTAATCTATGGTACCTACTGTACACTTATTGTCATATTATATTAATTTGTTATTGTTGATTTTATACTAAGTAGCATTCAAAAATATGGTGTGCTTAGGACAACAATAAAAAAAATAACGTTTCAGGAATGGAAAATTCCCAACAACAGAAAATTACAAAAAATATAACAAAATATATTTTCTAATTCACCTACTTATTTATCTAATATAATTTTTCAATCTATTTACATAAAAATTATGATAATGCATTGAATAATAATTGCCAATAGTATTTTTGTAATCTTATTTTCAGTCAAAAATTTTTCGTATTAAATTTGCACGGAAGACTTCTTTGACCGACTGCTTAATAAAGAATAAAGTTGTAGGCTGTGACGAATGACGCATACAGCCATAAAAACAAACAGCCATTACGAACCCGGTGTAGAAAATTATTCAGGTTATGTTACTAACGGTTACCACTGTTATGTTATAAAAACGCAACTTATATCATTGAATACTAACATAAGTTAAAGACGTGCTGATTGACAGATATTTCTTTTTTATTTTCGTTGTAACATGAATTCATGACCTGTGGGTACCATTTAAATAATATACCATTTATAGATAATATTATGTCACGAGAGTGACAAGAATTAAACCAATTTAATTTTAACCCAAATTAAACCATAATCCTACAGGCAACTTGACAATTGGTGATGTGCGCCTATAATGATACTAAACAATAATGTCAGAACTAGTGTTTTACATTGAATTGGGAAATTATCTAGAATTAGATCTATGAAGTAAATTATAGGAATTTCTCAGTTGCTAGGCTCATTTACCTATTAGAACAAATATGGATAAATAATGATTTTGTCAGTTCCTTACCCATTGGTAAGTCACCAAAACGTTTCTAATTTATCACTAGTGAGACACTTGAATACAAAACGGTGACGATTGCCCAACTTGGCAACATTTTTCACAGCATACTGTGTTAAGTTTTGGGTCAACTCTGATAAATGACAGGATATTTCCTAACCATATCGCAATGCTGCTACATACGAGTACATTTAGAATTTTAAGGACTGGACTATAAAAAACCAATGTTAAACCGAAGGCACAGAATATCTTAGTCGATACGGTACCTAGGTAAATAAATATCTTGGCAGCAGCTCTATGACAACTATTTATTATTTGAGATCATTATGCCACAAATAAATTATTGGCTTAGCAAGGCTGTTTCGTACTGTGTTTTGATCACTTACACACACTGCACACACCTAGAATATCTACGATTAAATGATTATCCTCAGCTTTATGATAACTATCTTTATTTTACATAATTGATTAGCTCCTACTTCTGCTTTCTTAAAAATCAGTTAACCATCTTCATTATGATGACCAAATAAATTTTCTTTTCAAATACATAATTATAACAATATTATGATTATAACTAACGTTTTGTATTTTAAGTACCTTTATATATCGCTTGAAGAGCCTGAGTCGATTAGGTACAAAATGTCGTTGCATCGTAAAAGGTCAATGCCAACAAGACGGTGAGTAGGTCTGTGGAACTCGAATTAATGTTCGCGTACTTAAATACCTCTTAAAATTTTAATGCATTATAAAATAAATACATCTGTAAGTAAATCAAGTAGGTAGTGAGGCTGTCAATTATTTTGCAATATTATAAAAATATTTGTTAAAAGCCATAATTCTGGGCTAAACATGACCCAATGCTACTCATACGGAAATGCTACTCAAACGGAAATCATAGTAAAAGATGTTTTATGGCAGCAGTTAATAAAATTATTTCTATTTATTGAAATAATAATTTTTTGGTGTTTTATGTGTATGAAATATTCTATATTCTAAAGTATTTCTTATTGTCAAACTTTGAATTAATTTGAACCATCTTCCATGGTCTTCCTTGGCTGCCAGCCTTAACAGTCTGTTTTCTTTATTTGTGCGACCTACTTTCAAAGGCTCCTTTTGTTTCCCGCGCTGTCACTGAAAATTCAACTTACGTTTAGAAATTGCGACACAATGCATCTTCTTCTTAAATATTCTTGAAATATGCAAACGAATTTCACTGTACCAGTTACCGCAAGGATGTTTTTTATTCTCTTCGCAAAATATGTTGGCCAAGGCGTATAATGCAAGGCCATTTAGTGAAATAGGTAGATTTATTACAGACGTATGGAAATTCACCTCTATTATGTTTGTATAACGGGAATTTAACTTTACGACGAAAAATCGCAGTCATTTCTCGTTCTAAATTTGAACATCTTTGTGCAAAATTGTTTTTTATCTGTGCCGCACGGTTTGTAGGTTACTAAGGGGCGTACTACACGGTGTTTTTGAGTTCTCAGTACCTGATTAATTGTTGTAGGTAACTAAACCGTAACAAAAAGGAAATAATTTTCCGGTCGTTTCGTGCAAAAAGCAGGGCAGCCTACATTCTTATGAATTGTGTTTATATCCAAATACTGAACGGGATCGGAAAAGTATGCCAATCAGTGTCAGTGAACTGTGGTGAAAATAGTTTACCACTATCATCATCGGTGTTGTACTTTACTTCTAGCTATTAGGACGTTACGTCAAAATCTATGTTTTTTCATAGGTCTATATCATTAGATCTTGCATGTTTTCTTTTATTTTTAAAACTTTTTATTTCTTCCTCCTGTAAATCGTATGTTGTCGCATGTAGAAAAATCTACATACATTAGATGTAAATAACCAAAAAACCATAAACAAGTATGTGTTAAAAATCTAAACCCATTGAATACGTTATTGAATAATATTAGAACTTATGCTCATTCCACGACGGTGTCCAATACAAAATAATAGTCAATAATACGCCGAACAAATATGGACGGAATATTAGCATCTATATTGTATGTAAAAAGAACGATAATTGCGTGCATTGTGTGTTGTGACAAAGCAAATTAATGCTTTCATCCTCAGCCATAGTCGTGCTTAGCACACAATGGCTGAACGAAATGAAGGCCCATATTCATGCCCATACAAATTGTTAGGCACACTTCATATACGCTATTGACATCCGACTTTAAAATCATCTATCAAAATAGGTTCCTATTGACGTCATAACAGCAAGACCTGCGTAAAACAGAACTTAAACCTACCTAGTTTTGAAAATAAATAGAATAGGTAGTTGCTGTTTTTTGACATTATATTGGAATTGGATTCTGGTACAATTTATCTTGAATTTATGGATTACTTTACTAATATATGTAATTTAATTTATCAGGCAGACATAATTATTGTATGCCCGCATAGGGTAGACTGTTCTAAACTTATTATAATTTTTGTAACATCTTTCTCATGTAACAGTCAACAATAAACGTATTGTTTTCATTTCTTCTTTTCTTTTCTATTACTTTGCGGAAATCCAAACAAACCGTCATAGCTTCCTCATTACCTGATGATTGGGACGAAAAATGTGTCGCTGTGTTATTGGAACGTGTGATGGTATATCTATATCAAGGGTCTACAGCTATACCATCAGTCCATTACGCATGACGCAGCGCTTTGCTATACGATTGCAGCGTTAGAAAAGCGTATTTAAAAAGTTAGTGTAATGCAGCCCTTACATTTCAATATTTTCAATAGAAGGTACGTTCGCCCTTGACTTATGTTAAACCCCATCCCACACATGCAGGGTACGGTTTCACAGCTTTCTTCATTTAAAAGGATCCAATCAAAACGCAGGATGTAATAATTAAAGCAACATTTACGAGCAGATATATTGTGTAAGGTTTAATACGGAGGTGACTTGGCTTTATAAAAAATTATAATAAAGTTTTGTAGTAATTCTAAACAAAGCCTCAACTAAAGTCGGAATAAACCAGCATAGGCCGGGGCTCCGCCATTTTCACGTTTACTTTTAAGCCATTGTATGTGTTAGTAGTCCGAGCAACCAGGGCTGCTACGGTTTGATGCGGACTTAACTGTGTCAATTAATTCGTCGTATATTAAAAAATAAAGTACCTTAACGGTACTTCGAATTGAAGTGTTTCCTACTTTTTTAGTTCTTGGCTTATGTGGAAACGGTATTACAGCCGTTCAAAATTTCTTGTAGTCTGTCTATGAATATATGTATGTATGAATATACTTATATTGCAAAATTTATGTGTAGTTAAATGATGTAATAAATTTTACTAATCGGTATTGGAATGGAAATAAAAATAAATTAACTTCATTTTTGCAATGAGATTATTTCATTTTCAACGCTTACTGAAATTGCTCACTTCATCATTTTAATGCGATTGGTATCGTCATTATGTTTTCTTGGCGTGTAAACTAGAAATCGTTTTTTTTATTTTATATCAGGCTATAGAGACGTTTGAATGCGATCTCATTGTTTAAAAAACAAAGATGAAGTGTTCCGACTTACCGTCGCGTGATGCGTATGCCGATATGATTGATGGGGCACGCGATTAGAACAACATAAATAAGTACTTAATGTTAATTGATATTTCTCCTAAAATATGTTTATTTGCACTACTTATTGTAGTAGGTATTAAATAGATAAAAGTGCTTTGATAGTCTGTCTATAGTAGTCTATATAAAGTTAATTTCATAGCTTTTCTTTATGAAAATGCAAAATGAGCTGGGTAGTTTAAGTTTAAGTTAAAATACTACTATTGACCTAAGTATGTACCCAAGTATGCAATAAAAATAAGGCCTAGGTAATACCTTCAAGATTTTTAACTTTTGCGTTGCTTTTAAAGTTAGAATTTACTTATTAATTAGAAATAAGATTTATTTGGGTGTAAAAATAATGATTTCTAATAACGTTCTCAAATGGAACTAGTCCATTGTTAACCCTAGTGCCTCAAAGCTACAATGTAAGTTATAATTCGTCACGACTTTTCATTGTAGTTGTTTTATTTGAATACGCTGCTTATTATATACAAGTTATCGTCACTAGAGCTTTGGAGGCTATTGTTCTGGTCCGTTTTCCTTTATTTTGAGTAATAATACCTATTTGTAGTACACAAAGGAACTACGAGTATTTGCCTAATTATTTCTCTACTACACGGTCAAAACTGATTTCGTGCAAACATAATTATGGATTTGGTATTAAAAAGTATCGTCTCTATCTCTCTATCACTCTCTATCTTAAAAAGTATCAACTCATCCTCTGAAATTTTTGCATTTTATAATATTTGTAAGAGTGTTTTACGACGACCAGAGTGGCGCTGGGTTCGATTCCCAGCGGAGCACAGATTTGAATGATTAATTTGAAATTCTGTTTTTGGTCTGGTTGTATTGTGTCTTTGTCTTGTGTGTGTGTCCATGGTACCCACGACACAGGAAAATTCAGGAAATCCTTAAATGGGGCTATGAGTGTGAAGCGTTATATGGATTTGGCACAAAAAGTATCACCCATTAATCCTGGCAAATTTTGGCATTTGTGATTTTAGTAAGAGTGTAGTGAATATCGTATTACATAACAAAAGATTCCTTTGAATAAATATGAATTAAATTGGGTTTGACATATATTCAACTAGGTATTATTTTAAATTGTTCTTTAATTTGTTCATCAAAGTCCTCAACGATTAGTAACACAATCCCCGTGCGAGCGATGCCATTGTTATACACTGAAAGTATTTCAAAACACCCGCCTCCATTGTTGATAATACTTTCCCGTGTTTCTTTTAACTGTTTAAAGTTTGCGTTAACATTTCTTTTATGTTTTAACTGGAGCATACTTCGATATGTTGGTGGAAACGGATAAAGATTGTCTGCTATTCTAGTGGATAAACGCAAACAATACAATACGCAGTAATTTTCAATTCAATTTTAAAACATTTCGCTAGGTACGTATAATAAGACCCACTGCAGAGACGGGTCTCCTCTCACAATGAAAACGATATCTAGTCCATTAAGGGCTCTTTTGCGTACTTTTGGAGTTTATATGGGAGACTTATATTATGAATTACTTGGGAAATTAATAATTAGAGAACTCTCAGGAAAGAGATTTTTCAAGATATTTTTTTATAGCTTAGGGTATAGTAGGCATTCTTAAAAATGAAAATTTATCAATTTAATCGGTGGTAAGGTTGTTGTTTGACCTCATAGGGTTAGTACCACCCTCACTCAATACTCATTCTTCAGAAAACAAGTCGTTTTGAAACGTTAAATTAGAACTGATTTGGTTTTTGGTCTTAAAGTCGATTTTGGCGATTGTTTATTTAAGATCATCACCAAAAGAGCAGACAACCAAAATTAGTACTCTGTTGTCGTTTAGATGGCTGCGCTTTTCTTTGTACTTCTATCTACATCTAAAGGTGTATTAACAAGAAAACTTTATGTACCTAGTTTAAACAAAAGGTTCTCGGAATGTCGGCGGTGCTTTGCCGCCAATTCTCAGTAGTCGCACAGCCTTGCAATGTAACAGACGCGCGCACGCATTGCATACAAATTGATTTTACCTGCCAAATGTATTTGCATGCGAATTGCGAACCTGCCGGATCCAGATTCAAATTAGCGTGTTTTCTGTGGTCTATGGTCGCTCGCCAGATAACATTATAATTATTGTTCATGGTGAATGGCTGTTTTTTGTTTTTTTTTGTCCATGGCATGCATTTGTTATGGTCACGGTTATGTTTTTTGTTAAATGATGATTATAATGGGAGCTACAAATAGCCAATTGCAATTGAACAGCTTTGTACGAGCTGTAAAAAATCTTAATGAATAGATACGCTTGGATGGAAAAATGAATATTTCTAAACAAGATACACTAAGAAAAAACACGGAATAAACGACAGACCTTATGTAGACTGTAGATTAGCTCCGGACAGACTGAAATCCATCATAACACATGGTTATATGGTATTGGTATGTGTCACAGAACAGATAAAGAGGTTAGAAGGGCCTTGTGGGCGGGGCAGGCGTGCCGCTCATTTGAGCAGACGCGTAAAGGGCAACCGAAATGTGAATTACCGGTCAACAGTCGCGCTCTTGTTGTAACAGAGTTCGAAACTCCGCAAAAAAAAATAATTATGCCGTCTTGCGCGATTATAACGTGTCGGAAAAGAAGTCAGGAGTCTAATGTGGCCCGAGGAGGGATTTCTTTTCACCGGTAAGTCCAAAAACCTTAAAATACGAGTGATATTTGTAATTATTTAAAAGTTTTATGAAGTTTGTAGACAAAAACGATAAAATCGCATTCAGATGCAAAATTATACATTGCTTGCAATACATGGGTACGATTTTGTACGACTTGAGCGGTTGCGCAATGTATTACGTTCACTGCGAACATCGCGTACGTCGAGCCAAAGCTAAACGTGGGTAAACTGTGCGGGTCTATAGTGTTGTACCAAATTGTAAACGATGTCGATATTAAGTATGTGTATACGATGAAAAATATATTTATAGTTAATAAATATATTTATTTAATATCACAGAGTAATTCACAATAAATTAATTAGATTATATTATTATGTTAATTTGACTTAGCATTCGATAAGGCCGTGAAATTTAAAATTCCTTTTAGTTTTTTGCAAATTGTAGCTTTGTTTTACGTTTTATGTTATTCAAAATGCTTTTTTCTCTCTTTCTATTATTATGACGTAAAACAGAGCTGCAACGAGCATAAAACGAAAGAAAATTTAAATTTCGCGGCAGTATCGGATGTTCCCCCTTAGTTTGACTTTGCTTGAATTTTATTCATATGTAATTAGGAAGTTCAAATTATTCGTACCGTACCCGCAACTTAACTATTTCCTTTCTAATCTCTTTTACCTGTTCTGTGGTTCAGCCTTCCTTTCCAATCTATCGATAATGACAATATTTTGTGTCACCGCACTGGCTGAGTAGCGGTAAAAATGATATTTTAAGGAAATGTCAACCTTATTTCGAGATCTATATAGTTCAAAGTTATTTTCTTACTGTGTTCTTACTGCTGCCTGCCATCTGTTGTGGAGTAGCTGAACTTCTTAGTAAATCGAAGCTGGTAGGTTCAAAATATGAAACGTTGTAAATGCTTTTTTTATCTATAGCAAAATGAACTCTGTTTAACAGGCTGAAGGGCTGTTTTGTTTTGCAGTTTGTATAATTTAGGCTAATTTGGGATAGGAGATATGCGACAAATCAAAACTATTGTTCATTAGTAGTGCAATGTACAATTTACCGTTTGTATGTGTGAGTTTGGCGACAGCGGTTCTGGTATTAAACTTGCCATATGGCCCTTCCATCCTTTTTTATCTATTCCGTGGTATGTGTGGTAAGGTCGACAACTTACCATAGTTTCCGTTTTGACATGTTTCACATTCTCGACCACTGAACACATAATAACAAACAAACACTGTTTATAATATGAATGCTTTTTGATTGTGGTTGACTGTGCAGTTAAATCATTATGATATATCGTTGCCGTGTGTATCGGCCTTAACGTTAACGGCAAAGATTAAATTAATCCTAGTGTCGTGGTAAATGTAGACACACCCAACAACAACACACACCCAGACCAGAAACAAATTTAAACTCATCATTCAAATCTCTGCTCCGCTGGAAATCGAACCCAGAGAATATAAATAGTCACAGTACTTTCTGGTTCAAATTCTTAGGTCAAAGTGGACGAAATCGCGTTTTCTTTATTTAATAACCTACTACGTATATTATTGTTACACCCATAATAATCATTACCGTTCAGCGGAGAAACATCAAGGCGAGTGAAAGTGGCACTAAGCACAAACAAATCATTATGTACCGTATCATCGTGAGCCCGTGAGGCATCGTGGCTCGCGATGACCTCGCTACAATTACCCGGCTTCCGTGTACGTCTGATGACAGATACCAAGTACACATAAACGCACTATTAGTAGGTACACACTTTCGCTTACAAATCGTAATCACACTTCTGTGGATTGGCGCTGAAACTGTGCGCGACTGAGTTGACGTACGACTAACTCGCACGCTGTGTGCTCTCATAGAAGTCAGGATTGTTCCTACGCAAGTGTATGCACGAGTTAAATTCGAGGTCCAAACTGCGCGCGTCCTTACCGCCATTAGAGGAAACAGGACTGAATGCACGACCGTCCGAGGCGCCAAAAGGAAGGGGTCCGAGGTCTGGGGTTCAGCTCTTTCTCTGGACTCAGCTGCGCTGGGCGCTACGTTGTTGATAAGGATTAAGGATGAAATTGTAAAAATAAATTGGTTCCTCAAAAAATTATCACCGAAAAATTAATTTCCTTAAGCAGCCACAATACTCTTGCTCGGGGTACCAGTAGTCCTAACACCGGTACTGGCGCCATCTAAACCTAGGAGAACATAAAAGAGACTGCAGTTGCAATATATGACGTAATGATATCTGCCTCAAACACTTGACGGAAGCTAGTATCAGCATCGACATAAAACAGGGTCGCTAACGGGTTTGATACGGTCGGCGTTTACAATGCAACGCGAGATGAATTATGTATGTAACCTACGTTAATAGCCAGTGTGTGGAAAATAACCATATCTAGACCATTTCGTACGTCCTGATAACTTGGACATTATCGCTGTCTATTTCCAGAGGATTCTGATAACTGACAGGCTACAGTTTGAACAAATAGGGCCACAGTGTCTTGCTTCTGGGTAATGGTTGAAGAGATTGTTTGAAAAGCCAACCTAACTGTCTATTAGCCCTTAAAAGACCACTGGCTACACCTTCCCTAACCGATGCCATGCCACTCAGCCCTACGCTCTCTGAATCCAACGGTTTCCCGCTGTCCTCTTCACAACGCCAGCCCACTAACTCGGAGGACGACCTGCACTCCTTTTGACAAGATGTGGACATCATCCGAGAACCTTATTCCTTAAGTCCTTCGAATTATGAGACCAGCCTACTGCCACTTTAATTTGCTTACTTTCAGATCTATGTCGGTTACTTTCGATTTCATTATTGCTGCAAGCTGATTTAACATTAAGGATGCTTTTAATATTGCCGCTGTGATCGTGCTCATAAATTAAAGTCGCAGGGTGGCTTGCCTTTCGTAGTCTCTGTGTTTTGTGCGAATGATTGATAGGCTACGAACCTATTCGTTCCTACACTTAGGCTTTTCTAAGAAATAGCACTTACAAGAATAGTACAGACAGGACAGTCAGATAGGACATGTTATCTTGAGTTGGAGTCAATAACCTCATAAATATCATATCATGATTTTAGCAGGCTAGGTACATTTATTCTATATTTAAAATGCTATTAACATAACAAGACTACCGGTATAGATTCAATTACTTTTGTGATGGATATATTTAACGATTTGGTAGACGTACAACTAATAACGGGAAATAATTTTCTAGTAATAGTTTTCAAGGCGATATATGCATTATGCCTACTTATTTATTATATTTTATACATCCTGTTGGTTAAAATATATATTTAAATATTTAGTAATACGTCGATTTGCTGTAAATCGACGTGTTTTAATTTTTTAAATCATTTATACCTGCTTTAAGCCTTGTTTCAATATTAGGTGGTCGACAAATACAAAAATTAAAGACAAAGATTACGAAATAAATTTTTTGCTTGTAACTTTTCATTTTATTAAGATATTGAAAGAAAACAGTTAAGATTACAGTTGTAATACTTAAATTAAAACTTGCTATAGTAGGTACTAACGAACTATCTTTACAGTCAAAAAACTTTGATGCTATCACCACACTGACTATTCCACAGTCTTCTCTCTTATAGTCTTCTATTTAATACATAGAAATGGTATTGGAGTGGTAGTATTGGTATTATTAAATAAGTTTCATAGTTCTTCGTTTAGTTCAGTCCTTGGCAGTCCACTGCTGGACATGGCCTCCCCTAATCGACGCCACTCCGTCCGGTCCTGGGCCCTCTGAATCCAACGGTTTCCCGATGTCTTCTTCAGGTCGTCAGTCCACCTGGTAGCAGGGGGGCCTGTGCTCCTTTTGCCTAAACGTGGTCGCCATTCGAGGACCTTTCTTCCCCATCGGTTGTCAGTCTTTCGAACGCTATTTTAGGTATGTGTGTATAAATGTATTTACTCCGTCATCCTAATTGTCCTGTTCCGTTTGTCCCAGAGCCGGCGCCATGCTGCAGCAGATCCTGCGCGACATGTGGGTGGACCCAGAGATCCTCGCGGAGCTGGACGAAACCCAGAAGCAGACGCTGTTCTGCAAGATGCGGGAGGAACAGGTAACCTTTTTACCTTTTTTTAAGTAGAACAAGCAAACAGACAGACGGGCCACCTGATGGTAAGTGGTCACCATCGCCTACTGACACGTGTAGCACCAGGGGGGTTGCCAGTGCGTTGCCGGCTACGAACGAGAGCTTTATGCCCTTCTTGAAGAACCCTATGTCATAGTCCTGTGGGAGTACATCAGCCGGAAGACCGTTCCAAAGTTTGCATGTACGAGGCAAAAACGTACGTGAAAAACGGACTACGCCGTACGGACCTCCTTCTTCTTAACTTTTTGGTAAAATAAAATAAATAAATAACGCTTCACACTCATAGCCCCACACTAGGATTCCCTGTGTCGTGGGCGCCATGGACACACACAAGACAAGAACAAAACACACCCAGACCAGAAACAGAAATTCAAATTTATCATTCAAACCTCTGCTCTGCTGGGAATTGAATCCAACTCATCTCTACTTTTCTTCGTAATCATTTATCTACCTTCCTATTTTTATGGGTTTTGGATGGTAGAAAATCCTGTATCATTCCCATTTTCTACTAAAATTCACGCGGATCAAGGGATCGAAAGGTAGATGCAGCTATAAAATTAGTGATCCAAATCAATCTTGCTATACCAATAGTGTTCACAACATGGGTTAAAGATCCGGTTTGCATAGCATGAGCATGAGCTCAAGGTTTCCTATCAAACAATCGATGTGGCCTTGTTCACCACTCACTCGTATCACCAATAGGTATCACGACCGGTTGTAAGTGGTGTAATAAGTCTATCAATAGGACTAATGGGAGAGGATAATTTTAGGTTGTTTAGGGTAAAGGCAGTAGTTGTGTTTGTAAATGAAGCCTGTGTATAACCATTGAATAATCAAACTTGAACATTCAATTATGACATTTAACAGTCAATGAATTCTAAAGCAAGCTATCTCACCTCGTGGGGAGATTAGACCATTGATTTAATTTCTTTTATTTCTACTGTGGAACTGCGATTATCGAATTGATATCGGTTAATATATATTAATATATAGCAAATGTTCCCAAAAAAATATCAGGAATAGATTTCATGGATACACAACTGGTCGGGAGCACGATATGGCCATTTTAAAATTTGACACTGAAATCACTTACCAGACCAGTTAAGGCTTCGATGTAAATAAACGCGGATAATGCATAGGAACTAATGGATTTAAAGTTATCAAGAACTTATGTCCGTAAACAAATTGCTATTGCACGACTCGATGTGAAATCGAAGATGATATTAATAGGACTACATGAAGCAATTGTATCGTGGTGGTATTGTGGTTTATTGGGGCTATATCTAATGCAATTATTGACTGAATTCAACCTATTTCAACCTTAACGTCCCGTACTGGGCCTAAATCTCTCTCTGAATCAAACCGTACGTCATTTCATGAGCTCGGTACCACAACGAACCTTATGTCTATTTTATAAGGCACACAATAGATTGGCACGTTATTTGACTTTTAAGCATTTATTGACTTTTTATCACGAGCAAGACACGAAATTGCCGCGATACGAGTGTGAATGAATGGTCATACAGTATCAGGGCCCTGGGCAAGGGGGAAAACATATTTCACCGTGCGGGCTGTCTTTTGTGCAATGCGAAGGATGTAGAATCCACCACGCTGGCCGAATGAGGGTTGGTGGACTTCACATACTTTTGAGATCGTTGGGTATGTAGGTTCCCTCACCATGACTTCCTCCACCGTTGTAGCAAGTGATATTCGATTTTACAATAGGTTATTCAAAGATGTTTAATGTTTTGATTTTAATAGATATCTGCTCGTTTGTTAGTCTAGGATTTTCAACCCTTTACAATCAATAAGGGTTAATGTTATACGTTTTAGTCGTAGATATTTTTTACCGTAGGTATATAGAGTCTTCGACGATGTTTAACGTTATGACACCCGAAGCGACTGCTATTGATATTAAAAACTCTATGCTAGGTATAGATTTCATAGCGTTATAGCCTGTGAATAACAATTTACAGCCCACTGTCAGTATACAATGTTGTCATAATGTTATCATCTATTTACGGAGAAACGGCTTTTGTCAATATCTCTGTGTAGGGATTACCTCTACACTGTGCACATGACTTTGTCCACATGATAAAATTAATTTATGCTGTTCAAAAATAGATGAGATACTACTGTAACAGGAAAAGTACACCTAAGTCAAACTCGCCTATTCCACCGTTAAAAAATAATTTCGTAAGGGGTAAAGAAACATTTGAATCAATTCGACGAATTTCGATTTTCCCGTTCACTTTTGTTGTTTATTTGACATGCTCACGCTCGTGTGCAGTGGAATCAGTCTGTATGTTTAGTAAAAAGTTTTCTGTTTTTATTGTCATTTAGGAAGAAAAGGCCTATTATTTATTATATTACTTTGGAGTTGCGAATTTCGGAAATAATTTTGGAAACAAACACTCAAACAGACCTTTCCTCTACTCTACATAATATGTAGATACCTATATTATATAGATATGAAGGCGGTCTATAAAACTATAGATTACGAGGCGCATCGCTGATTCACGTGTTACTCACTAACACATAATACGGTGTCGTACGCTTAGCTTATCTTGAACTGTACCACAGATATAGATCTAAATAGATCTCGCAAATGTCAGCATTTCCCTTGTCGAAATTTTGAAGATTCTTCAATGCGCACTCCAACGTTGTTTACATATTATTATGTTAGATTTGTCATTCCTCCAATCCAATAACTCAAATAAATGCGACATGTTTGAAAATCGTCATTATTATTTCGTTATAATTGACTTGATAACATATTATGCCTATACGATGGTATAGGAAGAGTGAATGTACTGACTGAAAAATAAAATATTAAAATTGGTATGCCTTGGTTATTTTTTATTGGTGGGTAAAAATTTTATTGGTGGATGAATTTGCGTTATTCATTTAGATCTATATCTGTGAACTACACCGCAATAGACATCGCCAATTAGACTGTAATGTATAGTTGTGTAATCTGCATTCGTAATGAAGTGTTGTTATCATATGGGTGTAGCTGTAGGTAGTGTTATTTAAATGTTAGATAACTTTCTATTGTTTCTTGTATTGCATTTGCCCCTTGTTCCGGAGTTCTTTCTTGCATATCTCCTTTACATGATGTAAAATGCCTTCTTTATAATACGGATTTTTAGTATCTTTTATTTGTTCTTTTTTATTATTTTATGAGCGAAACGGCTGAACGGATCACGAAATTTAATACGCAAATAGTTTATGACCTGTTTAACCATAATATAGGAATAAATAATTAGGATACTTTTCTCTCACTCTAAAGTCTACGTAGAATACGCCGGCAGACGTTACTTTAATAATAAATTTTATAATAGAATCTTTAAAACTTTCAACACGATCAAAAAGCGTTACCTAATGTTTTCAAGGTGGTTTTTTGCTAGAACTCTACGTGATCTATTGTTGGCATTAAAACTTTTCAGTTCCTTGTTGTTTCCATTGAAGCGGAATGTAGGTATTTATTTTAAGTATTTATAGAAAAAAGGTGAAACTTTAAACAAAAAATCCATCATGATTTATTAAAAGTTGTTAGAAAATTTTAGATTATGAATTGAACGGTCCAGCTTCAAACGGGAACTAAAATATTTAGAAAAGGTTCTCATGTGGTAAGATACCCACTGAGACAGTCTGGAAGTTTATTGTACCTATTTGCGATATGAAAATCATACTTAATTCTATGTTTAGAAGTTGATATAATAATTATGTAAAGTTCCCACCCAATATGATTGTCGTATTATTTAATAGTTTGTCATTATCTTGTTGATTTCAGGTGCGAAGATGGCAGCTGTGGGATCAGAAAGTGAGCAAGGAAGAAGATGACCGCCCCAAATTCACCTCAAACAAGAAACAGGTGCAGTTTCTCAAAGGAGAAGACGGGGAGCCATGGGTAATTTTTGCAAATCACGTTTTTAACAAGTTTATTAGATAATTATGTAATCTCGATAATATTCAGCATGGTTTTTCCCGCGATAAGATAAAAAACATTCACATGATTTAACTTTCCATAGAAGATTGAGAATTGCGTGTATCAAAGTTGTTAAAAATGAATATAATAGTAGATACAAATACGATGACAAAGTCACTATAATAATGCATTAAAGAATGCGCAATTGTGTTTATTAGCTACGATATATTTAATTGTACTTCAGGAATTCTTTAATGGGTCAATGTTACACGTTTCACGAGTTATTATTTACTCCACGCGATTAATATTAAAATGTTTAAATACTTATTATAATCAGAGATTAAGTAATAGTCTGGCTTTAAATAATTTGAAAATCTTTGACATATTTATTTTTATATATTTTTAAATACATACTTTTATAGATAATATACACCCAGATACAGAACAAAGACTTGTCCCAGAACCCACGACCTGCGCTATAAACTAACTATTAGTTAGGATCACTTCCCAGCAGACCAACAACAGGCCAATCATTAAAACATTGCACCAAAAATCACTTTTCATCTAGTAATGCTGACGGTAACATCAAATGTCTCCAGGTGTGGGTGATGGGCGAGCACCCCGAGGACCAGTCGATCGAGAGCATCCTGGCGGAGGAGGCGCGGCAGCGCGCGCTGGCCCAGGCGCGGCAGGAGGCCCATCAGCTCCGAAAGTCTGTTGAGAAGGAGCTAACCCACCTCATCGACTATAAGCCTATGGATAGCTTGGAACAGGTAAGAACGATGGATCTATTTAATGACTAAATAAGAGAATCGGGAATCCGTTGGATTCAAAGTTTGCAGGACACAACCAATGGGGAAGAATGGTCCTCGAATGGCGACCGCGTTTAGGCAAAAGGAGCACAGACCGCCCTGGACTGACGATCTGAACAAGACAGCGGAAAACCGAAAACCGTAGTGGCGTCGATTAGGGGGAGGCGACAAGGGCTGAAAGGAAGGAGAAAGGATTCGGATAACTATGAGTTTAAAACGAAGAAAAAATATTCCAACACTCTAATTTACAGCTTCAATAAGCAAAGTTACTTTTCAGCAATTATAAGCAAAGTTCCTTTTCAGAAGTTCGACCTATCGCCCAAAAACGTAGATACCCTGGAAGACACCCTGGACCTGTACTGCTCGGTGGACGAGCTCCGGCAGCGGATCGAGGCCCTGGAGCCCGAGGTGAAGATCGACAAGGCGGAGCTGGACGCCCTGGACAAGGAGTACTGCGAGGAGCATCTGAAGCTGGACATCACTAAGAACACGCTGCACTTCAACTTTATTGAGGGGAAGAAGGATTTGCAGGTGAGTTGTTAACATTTTATTATCTAGACGAACATTTCAACGTGAATTTGACGATCAGGTCTACGAGTAGAACCGCCACTTCTCGTAGTGGTTTAATTTAATGGATTTTGTTTTATCGGTCAATCACAACACACTAGATTTTATAGTGTTATGTGTGATCGCGAACGTTGGCCTCATAGCTTTCGATCCATAAAAGTCTACGATTACTTGAGGCAATTAAATAACTATACTGGAATTGAAGGCACCTTTCCAGAGATAGGAACAGAGCTTGGTCACAGGCCTTTCAATTCAATGCAGGACGGTTTATGCATCGGCGGCGGCGACTTTAGGTGTTAAGCAGGGTGATCGAAATTTCAGTAATCCGTGCCTTTCTGACAGGCAGGCTGTTTAGATTCAGCCCCTGTGTGGAGTTTCAAATGTCTTGTTAGTTGTTAAATTACAAAAGTGATTAATTGTTCCAGGACACTGGTCTCTGCAACGGCGGTGGCGATGGCGTATCTCTACGAGTGGCGGCGTGGGAGCGTCGTGTGGCGGCGGCGCGGGCTGGCGACATTCTGCGCGGACTGAGGGCAAGGCGGGCACGCTCCTTGAGGGACGCACAGCTCCGAGCGCGCGACGAGGACGCTCTCTGGCGGGAACAGGGTAAGATGAGAGGAAGATAATTATCCTGATTTAGCACTCTCAGAGGCAAAATTCGTGCTGCTGGATGCACATTGTGGGCGCGTTGTTGAGACAGCATGTACAGAAAAGATAACTCGACAGTGCTCTGCTGAGAGGAGGCAAGATACGGAGGGATGTAAGAGCTGGCACATTCCTTGCGGGACGCACAGCTCCGAGCTCGCGATGATTGTATATGAAGGGGGCGTACAAATTATTGTACATTAAATAAAGGTCAGTAAAACCTGACTTCGATAAACCGGAGGATCATTCAGCATCATCACAGCCACACTGACGGAAAATATTCCGTAGTATCTAGGCTCTTCCTCTATTAGGAGGCACAAGTGCAGAGCTGAAGAATTTGTTGCAACCGCACATGGTACTCTAACTTTGCTTAAATGTTTGTACAAATATTGCCTATTGAACAGCGTATGGTTTCCACTATGTACGAATTCTGTTTTTGTTCACAGAGCGCAAAGCAAAGGAAGCTGAGGCGGCTATGCGTGAGATTGCTCGCGCGGCCCGCGAGGCGCACCGCCGAAGCACCGACGACGCTCCGGCATGCCCGCAAGGTAACACTTACCGAAACATTGTTCAATTAACTTAATTTAACACACAAAAGTCCGAAAAATTGTCCAGCTGCTTAGGATTTTTTTTGGTTTGCAGGTTTTTCTGTTTATTCTTCTATTTTTTTACTTTGACGTTTAATTTGGCGCCAAAAAAATCGTACCACAGAAAACACAAAAAAACTAGTGATTGAAGAGCTGGCGTTGCACTGGTTAATTTGTACGCCGTTTCTAGCAACGTAATGGTGTAAAAATATATGAGGTAAAAACAGGACTTTAAAATAATAATTTAAACTATTTTAAACCGATTACTAGGGTTGTAAACATTTGGTACTCATAAGGAAATCTTAGTTCCAGTAGTCATAACTCCCAAAGATATACATTTAATTTTTTTATTTGTTATGGTCTTATGGTTATCTACCTTTTTATTTTCAGCCCTAAACAAGGAAGCAGTGGTTGAATGGTTCAGGACACAAGAGTTGAATAAGGGAGTTGGCTTGGATGAGAACAACAAGCCCGTTGATTGGTTCCATGGTAAGGCCACTTTTAATGTAAGAAAATATGATTAACCTGTAATAGCTTGATTTGAGTTTAATCGTTACAATTTAACGGTAGTTCGGAATAGTAGGCAAACATTCTTGATGTTATAAAACGGCGCAGTTAAGAAAAAAAGATCAAACGATTGTCTATTAAAGTATTCTATTGGTCGTTGACGAAATTTTGGGCTAGGATTGAGTTTTTTTCGCCGAATGTCGACGCTGTGGCTTTCTTATAGGACTTGGCCATGCATTGGGTATGAAAAATTAGTGCTTCGACCCAAAGAAGCACGGATGTAGTTTTAATTCTACGTTGTCAATTCCAGGACTAATTAGCCGGCAAGAGGCCGAGCGCGCGCTATCCGCATGCGTGGCGGGCAGCTTCCTGGTGCGCGTGTCGGAGCGCGTTCGCGGCTACGCGCTGTCGTACCGCGCGGCGGCGCGCGTGCAGCACTACCTCGTGGAGGCCACGCGCGGGTACCGCCTGCTGGGGACGGGCCAGATCACGCATGAGACGCTCGGTGAGTTTTATCTTCCAATTGACCTTGTCTGGCTGAAATTTACAGTTACATACAATTTTACATTTGCCGACCTATACGACAAAACGAACACAGGGTGTATGGTGTATGTGTTATATGGAGATGTTCCAATTGAAGTACGCACTGGCATGCAACAAAATGTACGAAATGACGTTGTTGTACTAGCAACTTTTGCGTGCGACATGACAATCAGACCATGCAAATAGCTGTAGACATTTGACATTCTAAAAATAATTTTTCACCGTTGCACCAGACTACGATAGGCCAAAAGGAAGGAAGGAAGGATTTAAATACGGTTTAGTTGCCAAGATATTTTCATAAACAGATGTTGCCTGGTAGCTATCTTAATGCAACAGTCACTTTAGGCTTCTTAGCCGTAATATTGCATTTTTCTTGTTTGCAGCCGATCTGATCAACTACCACCGGACGGTGGCGATCACGGAGAGCGGCGGCGAGTGCCTGCTGACGCCGGTGCCGCCCGCGCGCACGCCCGTCGTGTGACCGCGCCCTTATGTCTTCCAATACTCAACGTTATGAGCGTGTCTAGACGGATTATTTTGTAGCTTTGTCATACACACATTTGAATGATTTTACACTTTTCTACATTTACATACAAGTATTGTACACTTTTACATTTACATCATCATCAAAAACGTTCTCTTAAAAAATGAAAAATCTCTGATATTATGAAAAAGTGTATGAATAAGTAATGAACAACATTTAAAACATCCTTCTAGATACCCATAACCCTTTACCCTAAAATTATGGGACCATATTTTATAAAAATCAGTCAACGTATTATTAGTCATTAAGCTGTATTCCACTCTTAGCGTATAATTTTAAACTTGACTATAAGTTACTTAGGTTATTTTAATTTACTTTTACTGTTTTAATTACAAATAGTACCTACTTCAAAAATGGCGGAGCTTACATAAAGTGGCAGGTAATCTTTAGCATAGGAATCTCGTGAGTTGTTTTTCTTTTCACTAGAAGCGCTAATTTTGGAGTAACTACTTGTGCATTTTATAAAAAAATGTGCTACATACATTTATTTTTTCGAAATTAATTTAGGTATCAAAATAGAGTTGCAAGTTATAACATCAGGTTGAGTAAGTCACAAACGTCCAGAATACCTTTTTCACTTGTGGAAGCTCCGCCAATGGACATCAAAAGGTAACAATATAGAAAACCTGACATCTAAAAAATACCGCACTGACAAATAGAAAGGATTCATTAATTTAATGTGCCTTTGTTCTAAAGGCAATATTTAAATGGTGCTTATTGGTATAAATGCCTTTCAATAAAGTGTTAAGGGTGATCTCGATTATATGCAAATTGTATCTACACATCTCAGTTGTAATGCATTTTTAGGCTATATTTATTTTTAGGTACACTTACTGCCTTCTGTAGAAGTAATACAATATTGTTTATACGTGTATCCGACTTGGTTTAAAGAATTACAAAATCTGGAGCTTTGAAGCAAGTAAGGCAAGCCCATCTTATAAAAACTGAAATTAAATAAAAGGAAAGTTTTGATAGATAAATAAAAAAACAAAATTCAATCATAACATCAAAATGTTTCGAATTTAGTTTTTGCATTATTCTATGATTACTTTTGTATGCCATTTAATATCTCGTTTAATGTAGGTCTATTGTATACTTTATTTTAGTCATAAACTGCCAACTAGTTTAATAAAATATACTTACTAAAATTATTTGCGTGTTTTATTTTATCGTCCTGGTTTTAAATCTCCCTTTTAGAGTATGAGATAAATTATTGTGAAGTATTGGATAAATAAAACATGTACAAAGTGTTCAAAATGTCGCGTGTAATAAATTTAACACTATACATATATACAAACATTACCGCCATTTATTTTATAGTCAGAAAAACCACATTCATAAAACTTGTCCAAACTCTACTTAGTCTCTACCATTAATTTTCTTTTAAAATCTTTTGGCAATTTCAAACCGAGTAGCAACAAATGTATCTATAAACACTAACAAACAATATTTTCTTAATTTTTATAACATTACATGGCTCGAATGTTTAATAATTTAATGCATATTATAATAAATGACAAATAATTTAATATAAATATAATACGTAAGTAGAACAATAATCGCACAAGTGATAGATAATATTCAAATTTTAAAAACAGTTTTTTAAAATTTGTACTTCTATACTTACTAAATAATAAAACTATCACAAACTCACTAATAATTTTTTCGTCCAGTGGAACGTCCGCTTTCGCGCCATCGAAATGTCAACACTTTTTAATTAGCAGTTTTAATCGAGTCACAGATAACACACATTTTAATGCCGATAAAAAAATTTAAACGGTTTTGTTTTTGTTTATTGTTCAAAATACTAATAGTAAGCGGCTTTCCAGAAGCCATGCTCGTACAGTCACATGTAGGGAAGATTCGTCGGCGTTCTGGCAATTGAAGCGAGGTCAGCAGCCGTACGCTAGAAAAAGAATAAAATTGGTTTGAATATTGGAAAAGGTGAAATCCAATTAAATAATATTATTAGCCAACAAGTAACTTACATTGGTTTCCCAGTGGTCATAAGACTTTGATGTCGCTTGCTGTGGTTTCTTTGCCTTTTTAATTGGACTGTTTGTTGCTGTAAAGCAAGAATAAAAATATTAAACTAAATACAAATTTTAATAATTTCATTTACAGCTGTGCCAGCTATACCAAAAATAAAAAAACCTTTAAAGGCAAATCTGATGTGCCAACGTCTTGATACGTTATCAATGACTAAGCAAGCCCATTGGCTCTGTAAGATGACATTTCCAGTGAAAGAAATTAATTCATTCCAGTGAAAGAAATTTATTTAAGCTATAAGTAACTTACGGCATACCATAGAATAAAATAGGTCAAAAATAGGTACATACCTCCAGGCACATACGGCAACGAGAAGTCGGGCTGATTCTTCTTGCTATTCTTCTTGGCAGCGATTCTGCCTCGAAGCAACTCCTCGTCCATTACCAATTTGTTGTTAACTCTGGAAGTAAGCGAAAGCAGGGCTAAGAATAATACTTACACGCAAGATAAGACGATTGGAAGGAACCGCTAATTGAGAGGTTTACAAAAGCATGTTTTGAAAAGTGAGTTGGAAATATGATATGTGAATTAAATATGAACTTAGTTTTCACGGTAAGCTACAAAACAGTAACCCTTAATCTAAAGGAAAGGTTACCCAAGTTAACTTACTTCTTGATGTAAGGCGTGCGAGGGTAGCTGTTGACGGGCACCGGGAACGATTGGAAGGTGTCGTGTATGGCGCGCGCGAGCGACCGCGGACCCATCGGTGCTGGCTTCGTGCCGGACGGTACGTTCTGCGAAGCAAAATATTGTCTGTGACCAGGCTTGAAGCAGGTTCGGTATTTTAGCGCTGTGTTCGGTATACCAAAAATACCGAAGTATGGGCGGTTCGGTATTTTTTTCTGATAAATTTTTCTCCCTAATAAACGATTCAACTGTCAGATTTTACGCAATTGACGCTCATTGTATTTCGATTTTTTGCTTGCTAAAAAATGTTTTCGACAACGCTTGAAATTACCTCTTCGGACACATCTTGAGCAGTGGGACAGACGACCAGCTGAGACGACTTCTTTTCCGTCGGAGCAGTTTCCATTTGACCCTCTGGACCTGAAACATCAAGATTAAGTACAAGAATAAATTATTGACTCAATGTTATTGGCATATTAATGTTATATTTATTTAATAGGCAAGGAGTGTCCGTATAGCACCTCAGTAGTCATCACGGTATCAGTGATGTGGCGGCCTATTTGTCACAGGGACACAGGCAGCACAGGGAAATCGTACTTTTTCGTTTTTTTTTATTGGAATGCAAAATATTTTACGTGTTTAGGGTTTTGTGGTAAACTTTTTTAATAGTTTATTTTGTTTTCAATTTCATTGTTTTTTGGTATTTATCCTTTAGACCATTTTAATTGTAAAAGATATGACCTTACCTGGCGTGTAATTATAATCAATGAGCGATTCTCCAGCCGTGCTGCTCGTTCGAGATCTGCCGTGATCCTGAAAAATAAAACTATTTTTACCATTCAACAAAAATTTGTAATCATAAGTTGCAGATTCTAAATATAACGCGTTTAAAGTAATTGAAAATAAGTATATGTCTTTCTTACAGGTATAATATTTAAAGTCCATTGCTGTCGCGGTTTGCTGGGAGCTCTTGCCGCGGCTGGTTGTGGGGTTGGACTCTGCAATCAACAGACATTTAGGTAGCAGTGATAATACAGTAGCTAAGAAATCGGCCTAAGAGTTCCGGGTTCAAATCCCATGGCATGCACCAGTGAATATCCTGCTAAATGAATTTAGGTAATAAAAGAAAATAAATGGCACGAGAGTTCTCTATTATTTTCTTAGGGTGTGTGAAGTCTACCAACCGCAATAGGCAAGCGTGGGGAAGTTTAGATTTGCTTCTCATTTCGAGACGAGACCTGACATTGTGGAGGAGGGATTACGAGTCCTATGCGCCCAAGAGTTCTCTATTATCTTCTTAGAGCATGTGAAGTCCACCAACCCGTAACGCCAGCAGCATGGGTAAGACTTCATTTCCGTCTCATTTTGAGGCTCCTCCTGTCCTGCCCTGCCAAGGTTGGGTTGCGATAATATTCGACTGAATTTATGATAGACTATAATGTTGTAGATAACCTATTTAACAAATACTGAGTAGTGTAAGTTCCACCAACCTCCATTCCTTTACCAAGCTTCTTTCTAAGCTCGGCATTGAAGTTTTCCGCGAATCCGTCAGTTGCGAAATACCTGAAATTAAATAGAAAGCTCTGCGTTCAGTTTTCATGAGGATCAGGATAAAATTCCACGCATGGTTATTAGCGCTAGGAACTGCGCTCGTCATTTTTTTTTAAATTCAGTTGCAAGATTTTACGCGAATTATAAACCCCCGCATTTCAAGTCGTCATGCCGAAAACTTCGATAGCGTGATTGAGGATCCTGTGTTTCAACAAGTAGGTAACAAAGTTCCAACGCATAAGCAATTTGCAGGGGTGCGGCTAGCTCTGTCGACAACTCACTTGTGCCTCAGCAACGCAAGTCCCGCGCGAGGCCGGCGCGGGGAAGCGCGCTGTTCATCCCCACTAGTTTCCACTAGTTTCCAGTTAGCAATTTGCGGGGGTTATAGTTAGCTTCGTCCCAACTCACTTATGCCTCAGTAGGGCAGCGGCGGTGGGCCTGGCACGCGGCTCGGTGCGTAGGCAGGCCGCGAGCAGGTCACGCGCGAGGCCGGCGCCGGGCAGCGCGCTCTTCGTCCCCCCAACGCCCGCCGTGCTAAGCGCCGCGCCGCCCGCCAGCCGGGACACCACTTGCTGGTGGCGGGGGGCTAGCTTACCTGGATTTGCAAATAGATATGTATTAGATATGTACTTTCTACTTTCAGTATAGATAGTAAGTCCCCAGGATGACACCAAATAGTTCTACCGTACATAATCTAATAGTTCTACGGCATGCTCGTCCTGTATACCGTTTTATCATTAGTTTTCCTCAGGTTATGACTTGGGGTCCCTCAAGAACCGAATCCATCATTTCTTCCTTGGGCAGATGCAGACATTTCTATAATAACCGATAGAAGCGGCGGTTACAATGGCTAAATTTCTGCTAAGGGTTTCCAAAGGGTTCTACGATATAAACGAATAAGGTAAACTGGCATAGCGTTAGCGGAATTTCGAAATATGGAGCTTACCAACAATCTTTATGATCAGAGCGAGCTGGTCAATGTCCGAGTCACCAGGGAACAGCGGGTCTCCCGTGAGCATCTCCGAGAAAAGGCATCCCATAGCCCAAATGTCCACCTCTGGACCATACCTACGGACAACATAGGATGGAATTACATATAAATGGCACACTTAGCCTGACCAGAGTTTTTGTGCATCTTCAAAGGCGGCGTCACATTCACCTTTGTTATAGTCACATCAAAACCTATTGTTATCCGTTAAGATAGCAGGCATTAAACCTTTTCGGAGGCCCTATGGGCGGTTTGGAAACATCCGACACGGGTTGGCCTTTAGCCCGTTTCTCCACCAATCCGCATTAGAGCAGCGTGGTGGAGTATGCGTACGCAAAACTTCGGTCAAGCTGTAGAGCTGTCATTAATTCACCTATGCTCAGCGACCAGCAACTCTGGAGCCCTGTACCAACGAGTGGCGACATACTCCGTGTACGGTTCACCGGGGGCGGCCAGGGCTCTGGCGAAGCCCAGATCACAGAGCTTCACGATGCCATTGTTGGAGACGAGCACGTTCTCTGGTTTCACGTCACGATGAATTATCTGAGAATGGAGAGCGTCAAAATTTTAGGCAATAGTTTCAAACTCACGTTTAATAATAGAAAATGCATAACTAAAAGCATTTTTTTAGAAATTGGTAAAATTATCTTGTTGGCCTGCAACGTGTCAGGAATATCTCGAGTATTGCAGATGTCCATGGGAAGTGTTGACCACTTATCATCAGATGGCCCTTCTACTCGTTTTCCGGGCATTTGGCATAAAAAATACGAGGTTCTGAATCTGAACCTCGAATCTGAGAATCTGAATGTTAACCTAGAACCGAACATCCGATTTTCCCTGCTGAGAACTAATCACAGCCTACTCGTATAGGTATAGGCCTCTTTCTGATGGGATATTGAGCTTGATCCTTGGCTCACCTCCGCCATTCGAATCACTGTTTGTCGTGTTTGTTTCATCATGCCAGTTCTTGTCACCCTTCAAATGTCAAGTCAAAACCTACAGAATGAAAAATCATCGAGTCTCACGGAGTTCTGGTGACAATAGTCGATGCCCTTCAACAGCTGGTAGAGGTGTTTCTTGGCGGTGTCCTCGCCCAGGCCTCCAGGAGAGGCCTCCAGCTCGTCCAGCAGCGTGTGGTCCAGGTACTCGAACACGAGGTAGAAGCGACGCTTGCGCCGGAACACCTCGATCATGTTCACCAGGTGGTCGTGGCGGAGTTTCTGAGACAGAAGTGAGAAGAAGAGTGCAAGAAGATATAAGAGAAAGGGATTGTTGTTTTAAAACAAGGCAGGCAGTGTGTGAAGCCAAACTCTCGCCAAGGAGTCAGTTCAAGGTGATTAATATTTCCTCTCTGGTACCTTCATTTTGGTGTTCGAAAAGTTGTCTCAAAGTAAAATCTTGTCTCGGCGTCCTGAGTCACAAAACAGTTTTTCGCGATTATCTCGGATTCAATAGCTCGAATGATAGTAACATCCTATAAAAGAATTGACTGATTTGACTGGACTACAAAATAGATCCACGCCAAAATATACGAGTATGGTTTTCCTTGTGAATCTAGATATTCTAGATCAAAAGCGTACCTTCAACATTCTAATCTCCCGTAGTGCCATCTTTTTGACGGCTGCGTCGTCCTCAGTCTCCAGGAATTTCTTGATGGCGACCAGCTGGCCAGTGTCGCGGCGACGGCATTTCAGCACCACACCGTAGGAACCTTCGCCTACCTACAACAAAATAATAAAAAAAATTGCCTGATAATGACAGACCAGCGAATCAAGGTGCGACTCTACATAAACGGCTAAACAGATTTGGATGAAATTTGGTATACAGATACATCATAACCTGGATTAACATATATATTATGATACTTATTTTCCTTCTCTGCACCAAGTTCTAAAATTCACGCGGGCGAAGCCGCGGTCACGGTCTAGTTTATTAAGAACAAAATACAAAGAAACAAACTACAAAAACTAATAAGCCAACAAATTTTATTTCATACTTTTTTGAAGTCAGTCTTTATATTTTTTTAATCAAAAATACTAACGACAGCCAACTGCTCGTATTTGTCCATAGCGCGGCCGCTAGGCGTCAGAGATAACGTGGAACGGCAGTCCATGGTAGGTGACAGTCAACGACATCTTCAGCGAATACAATTGAACCTGTAACAGAAACAGTATTTACATAGAAACCTTTTTAATATAAATGCCTTGATAACTTATTACACGCTTTTTCCGTGTTGAGCTCCCATACAACAGATGTGATTTTTTTGGCGTTTGTATAAATGAAACCCTTCGTGCGGGAGTCCGACTCGTACTTGGCCAATTCTTAGTTTTTGATTGTTTAGTTTTTAGTTTTGATTATTATTGATGTTGAATGGCAAGTGCGCGGCAGTGGAAACGCACCCTACTATTTTCTTTTTTGTTTTGTCATTTTGTCTTATTTCGTTCCGTAGTCTTACGGCTTTCGGTGATAGGTACCTATCTGGGCCTACTATACAATTCGATCACCTATTAAATAATGTCACCTACAAAACTGCAGCTCAATTAATAAACCTATTGACATTATTGAAGGATACTGTATTATATAGAATATAGACAATAAATAATCACAGAATGTTGCAAGTAATAACACCCTGCGTACAATTATGTGCCTCATGAACGAAATATAGTTTACAAAATTACAGGTTTCGTTTAATTTTAATATCCCTACTGCGGTTTAAGTCATAAGATTATGCCCAATTTTTCTATATAAATTTCTATTATCCTACATTTGTTTCGCAGGCCACGGGTGTCTCCTAATAGGAAGAGGCCACTGCCCCGAGCAGGAACACTATTGTCAAAGTGTTCGTATAGTTAACGTGTGCCATTAGTATGAGAAGATGTCAGATAAACCAACATAATTATGATATTCTAATGACCGTTGTTTATCGTACGAATAATTTAACGATAACTAGTTTTCGTAATCATGGTACCTACGAAAGAATATCCCAACACATAGCCTCACTACTAATTCAGTACATTTGTATTTCTTATACCAAAAAGCTTACAAAAAGGCGTAAGAAAGATAAATCCCAATACTTATATAATTTTAACATCTGAAAATTGTTTATCAATAAAGAACCACACTACGTCTAAGTTTGAATAGTTATTAAAACGCGTTTCGCTTATCAAACAAATTCCACGATTTGTCACCAATCACCTGCACGTTCTCACGGCTGAGGCATTTATAATCAGCTTTCATAATTCATAATACCTATTAAAGTAAAAATTGATAAAATACCAGGTACTATATATGTCATTAGCTGGGGTTTGTATAATCTGCAGTTGGGCAACGTTGAGTCTTAAACAGGGGAAAAGTGCTGTTTGAGGCTGTAACCAGCGTTGCTACTTCAGAGGACTACGGTATACCCGACTGACCACCCAACGTGACAAAATTTAAACACAGGGCTCTAATTATGTCTAGATCTCTGTCCTAATTGAAATACACAGGGACATGTGACAAATATTGTATGCAAAGACGTTATCGTATAAGTAACTTTTGCGTGCGACATGGCAATTGCCAATTAGTACACGGTGTATGAGATCGAATAATCATGGAAAATTAAACGCGGTGACGTGTAAATGGTTTACCGTTGTATTTTGATATTTGTATTGTAATCGATCTTTAACTTAAGCTATTAGCTTAACAAACGGCACTCGAGCGTGACATGTGGTCAATAATTGTGACAAATGAGACACAAAGTCCACCTGACGTGGGTCACGGTCACTGGTGGTACTAAATTGAAGACCCACCAATTACAATGACGCAAACGTTTTTTCATAGTAATAAATTATGATGTGGTGTTATTGGTTTCCAGGCATAGCTTGAGTAGATTGCGAGCGGTCGAAAAAGTTAAGCAATGTCGGGCGCGGTCAGTACCTGGATGGGTGACCGCTAGGGGCGAAATAAATGCGCGCTTCTGTGCTTTCATGATTTTTGTGCAAACGATCACGAGACATGCCGACTACTATAACTATACGAACGAGTTAAATTCGTACGAAAACGCGTTCAAACTGACCGCGGCCTAATATAACTGTACTCTCAATAGTCGTGCATAGTCCAATTTTATCTACACTAATAGATGACTAAAAACAAGTGTCACAATATTCACAGGTTTATTTCATTGTGAAATTACATAAAAAAACAACAAACCTAGAATTGCGTCCTCACTCCATCAACTTTAATGTAGTTTTCATCGAACGGGACATAATGAAACATAATGAAAGGAACGGCGCACGTGTAGATAATGACCGTTGAAGTCAATGTCAACCCCAGCTAATATTGGTATTGGTTCAACCATTACGGAATAGACTTGTGAATGACGTCGAACAAATTATCATTTATGTCGGTAAAAAAATAAATCTATCGATACCTTCAGTAGGCACTTGAAAATCCTATGTCCGACCAACTCACATGAACTCAAATGTGACCAAAAATGACATAAACCCCGCAAATTGATAATGTGCTGGAATTTGGAACTTTGCTGAAAATATTTGAAAATATTTGATTTCGGCAATACACAAATTAATTATAATGATTATTATGATAAAGTATAGATAAACAGACGGCGTCATAGAGACGAAATAACAGCCAGGCTGGATTACTTACCATTTTATATCCTTCTACTATATACTGATGGATGTTTGTTCCTTTCCCGTAAAAAGGGCTGAACTTATTTGGACCAAATTTGCGATGCATGAAATTTATACCTCTCTGGACCAAATTCTACAATCTACAAGATACGTGGATGATTTGTAATGAATTTCAAAGCAAGAGACAATTGTTGTTACACAAAATTGTTCATTTTCAAGTTCGTCAACTACTGATTCGAGTTGTTCGTACAATTTTTCAAAATAGATGGAGGTAGTCATGCGATTAGCTGATTCATGGCTTTCATGAAGGACGCCGGTTACCAATTCTATGGAAAATGAGTTATTTTAGGCGACATTGTTGTCTTTTGTTTGATACCAGCGACTCTATAGATATAGAGATGAAAATAAACATATCGATTTGATTTTTTATAATGACTTTGTATTTCTATTGCAGTCCAATATACTTCTGAATGGAAAGGGATTGGATAGATGGATGAAAGATGTAATCGGATGTGAACATCTGAATCGAACTCAATGGCCGGACTTGAGAAAGGCCTGTGTCCTGTTGACTGAAAGAAGGAAGGATATGCTTCTGAAAGTCATTCTTATCATATTTGCAACAAAACCACGACGCTCCAGTGCAGTTTAAACATCGATCTCAGACATGTCTTATGGATCTTTCTCTGGTGATTCCTCTTCCGACAAGTGCCGTGAGTATGATCACTGTCATCAAAGTATTCGTACGGTAAACTTCAGGTCTGATATCTTCCCCTACTAATGGCACACGTTAATCATACCCAATACTTTGACGATTGCATTCATGCGAAGATTTAAAGTATGCCGTCTTACAATTGGGATATTTTATTTCTACATTATTTATACACAAAAAAGAAAGTTCACCGCTATTAAAAAGTAAACAAATAAATAAAATATTTATGTATTTTATTCCTTATTGCAGGATTGTTATATATGTTATACCTATGTGTTATATATTGTTATATAAATCAAGTTCAAAACGAGGGTAAGGAGTGTAATAACTGCGTTATCCATCATATAAATCACTAAAGCTGTAATTTGGCCGAACGGGTATGGGAATACCTATCTATAAAGCGATTCCCGGAAAAACGGGGATAGGCAAAATGTAGAGAATGCCGTGATCGCCGTGCGTGCTGGCTCCAATCTTTATAAAATATCGAGTTGGCTAACTTTGCCGGCGGTTGCCGCAGAGCTAGGGCCGCTTTTTCCAGTGTCGGCTAGAAAGCGAGAGATGAAAAGTGAATGAGATGAGAGAGAAAAGAGAAAGAAAGAGATCTTTAGCATAAGGTCTCCCTTATCACCTGCCACCAGGCGAGGTGATCATGCCTGGGGAGTGGCCGTGCCAATTATGTCACGTCGCAGTTTTGTATATACGCTAGCGATGTAGAAAACTTCTATAGCGTGATTCAGGATCGTGTGGCGCCATCTATTGGCGAGTGACGGAAATCGCCACAGACCTATTTGAAAACAATCCGTACAATAGCTTAAAATTATTAATTCGTGTCTTTTCTAGAAACAATCCTGCAATCTTGCTGGTGTGAATAATTCTTCTGAAATAAGGATATAAAGATACTTTTGAATATTCTTTGCGAATACAATTATTTTACAAAGGTAGAAAGTTCTCGACCAGGCCTGCATTCTCCAGATAGTTTCGCTCTTCTACGGATTCCATTGGATCGGTGGGAACGCCCTTCATAATTTCATAATACTTATTCAAAATTAATGAATCTAATGCATTGCTTCAAAACCACAAACAATTCATTGCCTTAACAGTTAATACATTTGAAATTTTAATCGTTTCTCGCTGCAAATAAGACATACTTACTAAACTGGCAATTGCCGTCAGATTCGCTGGTAATAACAAAAAGACTAGTACGAGTAAATACACAGCAGACAAGAGTTCAACTTTAAGCAGGAAACAGCGGCGAGACGGCCGTAATTTATAGCAACACTACCTATATCAGAACCACGAAATTTTGTAGCTTTTTTGCGAACGCGAAATTTTCAAAAATTGTAGCGCAGAAAGACGGCTTTCTGAACAGCGATGAATTTTAGGCAGTGGCAGACAACCCACCGAAGAACCAACACGACAAAATTCTGTTTTTTATTTCAATTCTTTTTCCGGAACAATGCTGAAGAAAGAAGAAGTAGGTAAATCTTTCATACACAAAAATTCACAACTCAGGGTCGGGTTTTCCTCATAATGAGATGGATGCAGGCCTCAGTCCACCACGCTGGCCTAATGCGGGTTTGTGGATTTCACATGCCTTTGAGATTACGTTGAACTCTCAGGCATGCAGGTTTCCTCACATTGTTTTGCTTCACCGTTACAGCAGGTGATACTTAATTTTATAAAGTGCACATAACTTATAAGAAAGTCATTGGTACGCACCACTGGGATTCGACCCTGGACTTCTCAAATCAAAGCCCGAATTCTTAAAAAATCACAGCGGTCAAGGCACTCGCTCGAGTCAAACTATAGACAAAACATGGACAAAACCAAGAGCAAAGTTCAAGGTTCGATCCCAAAACACACCTACTCGTATCTCCTGATCGCAACGAAGCCACGGACGGCACTGTTGCGTGTCGTCAGCAATTTGTGCCACGATTACTAATCAATAAAAATGTTCAGTCACAATATTTGAACTTTTTCAGCCATGTCGCGTAATGTTACTGGGGCGCTTCTCAAACTTTGGACCGTACTGATGACAGAACAAATTGTTTCCAATGGTCACCAATCATAGGGGCCAGTCGTGAAGCTATTGTTTTTGTATTTAGAAATAACGTTTATTTCGTCACTGACTTACATGATACAACACTAAAATAAAATAAAAACAAGTAAAACAAACTGAAAACTAAAATAATATTCATGCAAAAATAAAAAATGAATGAATAAAGTCTCCGAAGGGAAATTTCATTCCGAAAAACAAATTTAAGGCCTTGTTCTTATGAGCAGTCGCAATACAACACAGCCGACCAACCAACACGAAAAAATTCAAAAAGGTGGCACAAATTCTTTAAATAAATTATCCTTTCGTTATGTAGCGGAATCATGACATTTGTTCATCAAGATGTGATTCAATGCTGAAGACGGGAGATTGGTAGTTATTGGTACATAATAGAACTCTATGATGATATGATCAATATAGCGTATAGAGTCTATATTTTGGCTAGTTGTACTTGCTCTGATGCTCTTTATCGATAACTGATTTTAGGAAGGCAAATAAGGTGATTTTAGGTTATTCGGACCATAGACAATTATTTTGAAGTCTTTTTATAAGTTGAGAAACGATGAGCTCCAGAGTTCTTCATTCGTGCGCCTCTACACCGGGGTACCTACGTCAGCTGTTAGTTTTGAAGTCGGCTTATTACGTAATAGTTTGGATACTGTAACAGTACTACTGTAATAGTTTAAATATAATTTGTCCTGTCATTTATTTTCAAAGAAATGAAATGAAATGAAATAACTTTATTCAGTTTTTTACATCGGATAACTTATTAAATCTAGATTAACCTAGAGAAATACATGTAAGCAGGTTATTTAAATTTAACTACATATGGTGATTTGTATTTAAAACTTACCATAATATAAAGAATTTATTTTATAGCAAAAAAACAATTTATAGGTGTTTTACATTTTGGAAATCCGTATACGTGTACCGCCAGGACTTTTTTGGGTGTTTTTAATTTTTAATGTTCTCAAAGGCATGTGAAGTCCGCCAACCCTCAGAGGCTAGCGTGGTGGACTAAGGCCTACATCCTTCTCATTCTGAGAGGTGATAGACCCTGCAGTGGCTCACTTATGGGTTACCGACAATAATAAAAATGATAGCATCTATCGGAGTCTATTAATCACTGCTGTGGCATGTTGATTGTTTCAAACGTGCGATAAGCCGATATCAGTATGGCTTAGTGTACAATTAAGTAGGACATGTGTTTTATTTATTTTAATTTTTATACCATGGGAAAAGTTCTAGAGGTGATCGAAAAATTATAATCCAGGTAGAGCCATCCTCATAACCCGTTATAAGGCAAGTGATAGTGTTATGAAGCCTACTATTGAAATTTCAAGTTTACGTTTTTTGAGGATGGGATGAAAGGGATGTATAAAATCAAATATTAGTGATTTGATTGATTGATTGATTCGCGTAAATATTTGAATTAGATTACAAATAGGTATCCATGTTATTCATTAATTAGATAAATGCATTAGTAATTAGTCGTCGTAATGACTATTTCCTCCCATTAGCTTATTTTTATACAAAAAACCATCGTGTATTTTATTCAAATATTCCTTAAAAAAGTGCATTAAGCATACTTAAAATTCAGAGAACTTCGAAATTGCAATCGCAAACACGCGACATTCGCAAGCACAGCGACTAATTAGGGCAACCAACCGAACAATGAAATAACCATTCAATAAATTCATTTCACAAAACAAAACAACCAAATCGAACCACAACCTTATTAGTGCCGCGACCATAAACCTTTCGACGGCGCCGTAAAAAATGAACATTATTTATACTCACCGAAATCCGTTACATTTCCGATGCGAATAAAACTCGATAAACAACATCATCTATGCTGTTACGTAATAAACATAAACATCAATATTAACAGAGGTAACAAAAAGCACGGAAAAAGTTTTGTAAACGTAAACAGTCACTAATTTTCAGGCACGTGTTTCGTAGAGCTGCTACGGCGTAGCGCGGCTACGACGTTCGGTCGCGAGCTCTCGGAGACGACTGCCATCAAAATATGACACCGGGCGGCGTAGTCTTGTGTCACAAAGGAAAGGTAGAAAATGGAAAACTAAATAAAATTTCCATTCCTATTTCTTTTTCTGGGTTACCGTAACGTTTTCATCCTTTAACCAGTTGTCAAGAAGATATTGATAATATTGTTGAAATAATAATAATTATGGTTTAACTTGTTTGTTTTTCGCTTTATATGGTTTTAGTTCATTCTCTTGTCAATAAGTGGAAGAATCTCGTCAATAAGTGAAAGAATCCGGCCTCCATTTTGAGGGGTGCGAGTTCGAATCCCAGCAGTTGGCAGTTCTCAAAGAGTTATGAGTGCTTTATAAAAATATCACCTCCTGAGAGTTCCCCATAATCCAAGGTCTCGTGAAGTCCACCAACCGGCACTGGGCCAGCGTGGCGGACTATGGTTTACATCCTTCTCATTGTGAAAAGAGACTCGACTCGCAGTGGGTCAATAATAGGTTTTGGGTGCCACCAAAACCACACTACCAAGAATCACAACACCACGGTGCCCAGTCCACACGTGCAATTAAAAATTCATTCCACACGTGGCGATTTCCCAACTGTGCCCTACTTCATCCCCGCCTTTAATAACTTGCTAGGTTTATTGGTTGTCTGTCGAATCACTAATTTGTTTGTATATTTTATAGCAAAACGAGCATGTTCTAGTTTTAAACTTTTGATAAATACTAGCAACGCCATGTTCACTTAGGAATAAAACCCAGAAAAGATATTAAGTATCCTATATGTTAATCTAGTTTACGAGTATAATCGTCCTGTGTTCAAAGTTTCATCCAAAACTGTTCCCGTGGACGTGTACCAAACATCCATCCTCACAAACTTTCGCATTTATCATAGTAGCTGGATTAGAATAAAAAATTAACAATTTCACTGACCTCTTCACAAGACGAGTGGATCGTAAATTCTTCGTTGCCGAAGCGAATTGCGAACTCCCGCTCCCGTTACGTAAGCCTGTGAGCGAATCGTAAAACCATAATTATTACGTAGCCAGAGTCGTTAAATTGCCTTCAAAAGGCTTTAATACACGTAACCGCTGAAGTTCTAAGGGCGCAGCCATATAAGGACGTTATGTGCTTATGTATAACCGGTATCTTCCGGATTAATTACATTAATGTTGAGTTAATCTGAATGAAATGATGCATGCAAAGGGAGATCAGCTTAGGCATGCAAGCGGAGTGGATTAACTTAACATACTCTATCGTGCCACAATTTAAGAAAACTACGACAGCGTGATTCAGGACATGCGTAACGCTAATCTCTCGGGGAATAGCGCAAGTCGCCACAAAACTACATTTCGACCAAGTCTAGTATGGCCGAAACTCTTTCATAGCCCACCGTTGGGCACGGGTCTCTCCACAACAGAGGGAGGCCTCCACCACGCTGCTCCAATGCGGATCGGTGGAGAAACGGGCTAGTGGCCAACCCGTGTCGTTCGTTTTCAAACCGACCATACAGCCTCCGTCAAGGACCTCGTCAACGACTGCTATCGTATCGGATAACAACCGGGACCGTAGCGTGCCCTCCGCAGCACGGAAGCGCGCATGTAATTTACTGCTAACTAATGTAACTAGCGATCGCCCTGCTTAACTTTTCGATCGATTGCGATCTACTCTTGCGAACTACTTCAAGTCAGTCTAGTATGGCAGCACCCTACATCACGAAGACGGCGCGGTCGCGAGCCGACGGCGACAGTTCAACGACCCTTCGCGTGCACCGGCGGTCAAGGGGGTGACCAAAACGACCACCGAACTCATGACTACGTAATGTAAAAAAGATCAAACTATGCGTAACTGCAGCAAGATAATGTTTACGAAACATAGAAGTGCTTAGAAGCCTACTATCCTACGCTAAGAAAGATATTGCAGAAAGACGAAGTGGATGACGTAGCGGATAATAGTTGGCTTTATTGGTAGAGCCATAGACACTCGTCCGGGATGGAAACTTACCGCCAGCCTCTTAACCCGTCGTAAAGCATCATGTTCTTCATGCCTTGTGTTTTCTGGGGAGGCACTCGTATGGTTGTCGGGGTTGCTTTATTTCAGGCTAACATCTAAGTCCTTATGAGTAGCAAAGCATCCACACACAACTTCATAGGACTTCTTCTTTACCTGAAGTTGGTTGTGGGTGTTCATAGGTGGCACAATTTAACATCTAGTGGCCAGCATACCCGTTTGCTACTATGTAGTAGTAGTATAATAATTAATAAAAGACACAAGACCTGGCGGCGACGATTCCTGGCAGATCAGAAATTTATTCGGCTGATTTTGGCGCGTAGAAACACACTTTGATAAAAGCATATTTATGGGATGGGTGGGATGGGATTAGATTTATAAATTATAATCAAGAAGCGATTCACAGTCAGAATAAAATAATAGTTTCTTCACTCGCTCCACTCTACAGTCTTGTAAGCATCCAAGACATTCCAAGACCTACTCAGTAAAAATTTCTGGAACTACGAGTACGTTATCACACTAGCGTCACTCATACTTAATCACACTCTTCACGTCGTTTGTTGTAATCTTGGTACGAATACATTAAGGGCAAACGAACGCAATCACCGCGACGCAATCTGCCCCCGGCGACCTATTGAACGCCGTTATAAAAAATTACCCCGAATTGGAGTAACGACATCGGCAAAGTTTGTCCAAAGCAAATGAAATCAAGGATTTCGTTAAGTTAGCCGTGATTTGTATATTATATAGACTACAAGCCCATGAACAAAATTTAGGTACCTGATGACGGCATAGTGCTCAGAGTTATTTTCTGATATAGTAACAGCCTTCTAAGCTTTATTCACGTTGGTTCATTTCACAGGTAAATTTTGTTCATGGTTTTGTAGTCTAATAGTAAATATCCTGTATTTTAACGGTGTTTTTTAAATAATTCATTTCTTTGCGTATTTGAGTTAGGACAGCTCCATACAGGGCCCTGTGTTTGAACTTTGTCGTGTTGGTTGGACGGTCGGTTATGTCAGATAAAATGTACAAGGCCTTATTCTTGAATGTCGCTTCTCATGCATAAGTTTTTTTACCCTCGTCCCAGTTTACGCAAACTTATTAGGACTTGAGGCTATAAGGCTAGAAAAGAATTCCATTACTTACAGTAGGGTCACACAATCATACTCTATATTTGTTGTAATCTTGGTAAGGGTACATTAAGGGCGTTGGTACGTGATCACCGCGACGCGATCACCCGCGCGGCGACCTACTGAGCGCCGATATACAAAATTACACCGAAATGCAGTAACGACATCGGGAGAAGTTTTTCCAACGCAAGCGTAGCAAGAATTTCGTTAGGTGACCGTAGATTTTAATAGAAAACTGTAGTGTAACAGGATAATGGAGTAATGGATAGATATCACGTGATTATTGGACCTGCAAACTTAATTAATAAGGTGGCCTCACCGCGAGCATACATTTAATGATACAAAAGCAGTATGTTACAATGGCATCTTGGATGCACATAAGGCTAATAGTACTAGAACTAGTAGTAAAATGGCCAATCCCAATAAAACTGATCTCCAACAAGCGCACTATTCGAAAGAGCGAAGTTAGCCTCAAAATAAATGACCATTATTGAAAATAGGTGGTAGAGCCGTAGTAGCTAGTATAGGGAGGAGCCCAATAGCTATATTTTAAACCATCCGTTGGTGTGGTTGAAGGAAATACCTACTTCATTAATTTAACACTACTAGACTAGTCCTCAGAAAAAAATCTACTTATTCTTCTTTTTTTACGGTAATATTTTCGCGCGAGTTTTATGTTTTAATAGCTAACGTCAAAATGTTGTTAATAAATGAGTAGTAATAAATAAGTGCACTCACACACTACACTCACATAAACCATAAGCGACGTGAAACGCCTCGAGATTGTGTGCCGTGTACGGCAAACGCAAATTACGGCAACTATTATGGATGGTGGATGGCGATAACTAACCACCTTGAATTGCGGTGCAACGACCGGCGAGCGTAATAAATTAAACCCTTGCACGCTTGAATGGAAAATAATATTTAGGCTTTGACATAATGGAGTATTAAAATACCAATATTGACTTATCATCTGCGATTTCTATATTAGGCCTTAGGATTGTCCGAATCAATAAAGGCAGAAATAACACGTCCCTAAATATTATGTATCTAAAGTAACATAGGTACCCTAATAGTTCCTTAAAATTTGATCTAAGGTAGGTACTTATTTTTCTTAAATTTATTGGGAGCCCGCTTTATTAAGAATTCAAAAAATCCATGAAATCTTTCCTCGGTGGACGGTGATTCAAAAAGTCTATGGAATGTAATGGAAGCAAAACATACCTACTCTGTACCTATTTTGATGATAATTTGCATTTGCACAAACATAGGAAGCTTATAAGGCGCCTGTTTATTTATATAAGCAATAATACATCTAAGTGCTTTTGCACTTAGACGTGCCACTTTAACAACACTTTGTTAAAAGGGCATTATAATTAATATTAAGTTCGCAGTTTCAAAAACAAATACTTACTCTTACTAGGCACTATACCTACAAACTGTGACATACAGTTATGTATGTGTAGGTAACATGCTCAGAACAATGAACAGTCGAATTCTAGGTATTTCTACAAAGTGCAAGCTCGACAGAGTATCAATCGGTAAATGTCACATGGATGAAGAATAGCAAGGAAAGATTCAAGTAGAAAAAATGAACGTCTTTTTATAACAAATCCCACTGAATCTACCCGAATGTTAAGAATAGCAGTCATAGCAAAGGGATAAGGGAATATTGTCAATTTAATTATTTTAATTTTACTAAAGTAAGATTTTAACGGTGCTTGTAACATAGGTATTAGTGGCCCATTGCAGGTTGAGTATCATCTCACAATGAGACGGATATAGGCCTTAGTCAATCACGCTGGCCTAATGCGTGCCGCTGGACTACATATGCCTTTGAGAACAGTATGAAGAACTCTCGGTTTATAGGTAATGAAGCAAAATAAAGGAGTTAAATTTATCTTATCTATAGAGAGAGCCAAGGGTGCTTCTTTAAGTGTCTAGTTAAGTAGCCCTTTAAACAATACCATTCAAAACGCTAGCTAATTTTTCATATTAATTATCACTCTATTTTGATCACAAAACTCGCCAGTAGTTTTATCGTCGGTGGTGGTAAAGGTGCTTTCATCTCGTGAAGGTAGACCCAACAGAGCATTCTAGGAACTAGAGCCATACAAGCCATACAAACTACAAACACAAACTCTGTTCACTGAATGCTGTATCAACGTTCTGGAGAGCTGATAGCGTATTGGAAAGTTTTCTGTTAGCCTATTGAAAATTATGTACGTGTTAAAAGTAGTGGTGCGATGCAATGGTAGGTATAGGAAATTATACCCTAAGGAAATGCGTTAGAAAAACAAACATGACGTGTACCGGTCTACATTCCGTTACGTTTCAAATTCAAATTTCAATAAACTATAGTCCAATTTCGAATACTTGGCGATCTGTAATAATAAAAGTACACTTGAACAAAACACCCCTTTTTTGCTAAATAACGTCCATATGTAAAACGTGGCACACTGACCTGGAAGCGGAAGAGCCAGGAGGAAACACCGACTTCCGGACGCCAACACTATAATATATCACTATAATATTTTATAAAAAGTTACAAGTTACAAATAAAGCGGTGATAGCCCAGTGGCTAAGAATTCGGCCGCTTACTCGAGGGGTCCGGGTTCGAATCCCAGTGGCACGCACCAATAATTTTCTTAAAAATTATGTGCGCTTTATATCACTTGTTGTAACGGTGAAGGAAAACATCGTGAGGATACATGCGTGTCTGAGAGTTCACAAAAAATGTTTTCAAAGGCATGTGAAGTCTAGCTCGCACTATGCCAGCGTGATGGGCTGAGGCCTACATCCTTCTCATTGTGAGAGGAGACCCGACCCTGTCTGTAGTGGGTCATTAATGGGAAACGTTACAAATGTGCCACTATACGTGTCTGTGTTGATCGTCTGTGATTGAAGGTTGGGATCTTTTCTCACAATTGTCAGAAGAGAAAAGAGAAGAGAAAAAAGAGAGAAAGGTGTAGGCGTCGACCTCTCACAATGAGAAGGGTGTAGGCCGTCGTTCACCACGCTAGCCTAATGCAGGTTGGTGGACTTCACGCCTTTCAGAACATTATGGATAATTCTCAGGCACGCAGGGTGCGTCATGATGATTTCATCTGTGCTCACGACTCTTGACTGTTAGTTTATGTGTTTTAAAATCAATAATTTACAAAACTTCACATGATCCTTTCTTTTTTATGAGTGTTCTTTTCATAGAAATGTCCCTATCTGTCCCATTTGAGTTGGACATGAGTGTTTATGGGTTGCAGTAACCACTTAACGTCATGTGGCCTGCATACATCCATCCTGCATACCCGTTTCCTACTATAACAATAAAAAATTAAATGGGAACATGGTAAAAATTTGTTATTACCTATATGTATTTGTTTGTAGTTATTCCTGAGGTCTAAACGTAAATTGAAGCAACAAATTGAAAAAGTCATAGGTTTATATTAGATGTCATACTTACCGAAGCAAAAACTTCGATCAAAACTTTTCGACTTTTATTTTGTGCCACTTTATATCAAAAAGGTATTTTTACTTCTCAAGTTTAGTACAAACACAAATTACCAGTTAAATATAACACAAATAGGTTTAGAAAAATTAAATCCTTGTAAGTCAAACAAGCACTGTCAATTTTGGAATGTTATTCATTTTTATGACAAACTTAATTTTCCAAAATTATTTTTGATCTTTAATTCAAGAAGGATTTTATAATAATCAAAGAAATTGAGGCGGTTCGTTAATATAATATTTAATAATATTTTATCAAATATGATAAAATAAATGAATTTTATTAATGTTATTTTTTTGTGGTTTAGCAGGACCGCGCGCAAATTTGTGATTGGGCAAAGATTTGGCTAAATTGCACTATGCATAACTATTACATACTTTATATACTATTATTTATTACATTACATACTTTATATACTATTATTTATTTATTTGCTTAAATGTTGAAAGCCAAGACAGATGTTAACATAGGAACAATAACCTTGTAAATGACCAAAACGGAGTTCAAACAAAGGTAAGAACACACCCATCTATGGCCCGAGAGCCCGAACACATGTTACGTTCTAAATAGATTTTACAAGCGCATTTTTGAGAGAAAGTATCAACTAACAAAGTAAATTTTTATGTGTGATAAAAAATGATGAAGCTATGTCCAAGATGTTCTACTCGTTCATTTATAAACAAAGCAAATTAGTGGCTTATTGATAGTAAACAAAACATCACTCTCTAAGCATTCTCCAAAGCGCTTCTCAATTCAAGGCTGGGTGGATACGAAGAGTGTGATCAAACAGAAAAGTCAATGGTATATAGTGCTCGAAATTATTTGTGTATATCTGACCGAGCAAGATGGCACACACGAGCTTACTATCAAATAAACAATCAAGCGAACATAACAGTGTCCTAACATAAAAAGAGGCAGTCACGATAGCTAGCAACTTCATCTTTACCACAATAACAAAACATATAACATCTTCATCGCATACAAAAGGTGTTTGGATTTATCCCTTACAAGTGGCTTCCTTTTTATCCTGCTTCATTGAGGGATAAGAGGGTGGTGGTAAAGCGTCTACGACTAAGATATTAACCACCTATATCTATCTATAGTTAGGTACTATTTTTATAAACTTCTAAGGGCAGAAGGATGTATGTAAATTAACTTTAGCCTCATTTATCCCAGGATTGCCTGTGTCGTGGGTGTCATTTAATATACAAAACAAAACACATATTGTGTATACACACTACACAGATATAGATCTAAATAGATATTTAAGACAAATATTATACCCATACCAGTAACTCATTCAATTTTTTTCCCGCTGGTAATCGAACCCAGGACCGGGCGCGCAGCACACGTATTAACCACTGTGCCACTCAGGTCAAGCAGATCGTGCAAAAATGCCAGTTCTGCGCGCGCTCAGCTCTCTGGTAGTAAATAAACCGTTACATCACGCTAGTAATAAAGTCAATTGGTGCGCTCGACGCTTTTTAATTGAGAACAATATACACTGCGCACGACCGAACGGTCAAATCACTATACCCGCTATTGTGAACACCGAATAGTGAACTTTTTTTTTATTTTAGTTTAAATTTAGTAAATAAAATGAAAAATTGTATATCCCCGCTCGCGCTGTTTGAGTAGATCGCAAGTTGAGTAACGTCAGCGCAGTCAGTACTCCGTGCTTCAGAGGGCACGTGAAGCCCTCGGTCGCGGTCGTTTTCGATAAAATTAAGATCTTAAGAGTCGATAAACCTTGTCGGAGGCCCTGTGGATTGTTTGAATACACCCGGGTTGGCCACGAGCCCCGTTTCTGACACTACGTCGAGGTGGCTTTGTAGTCATGTCCCTACCCCATTATCAAAATAGCTGACTTCTATTTTAGTAGGTATAAACGGTCCGATCGCTGTAGTTTTATAGCATTTCTATTGGTTAATCGTTTTAATTCGGTTTACGAGTTGTCGACACCCGGCTATGTGCCGTTCACCTTATAGGGAGCTGTTTTACTTCAAGTATTTTATAGCTTGCGGCTCACGGATATAGGTCTAAATAGATAACGCAAGTTCGCTTATCACTATGAAGACCAAGCGTGTCGCTTTTTGTTACCGACTAGACAGAGCAATAGCGATATAGTAATCGATTCATTATTCATCATCATTTGAAACGATTAAAAATCGACATTATAATGACGAGTTTCAAACAAATTGCTTTTCTTCGAGTTATTGGATTGGATGGATGATAAATCTGATGTCCCATGTAAACAACTAAATGAAACAGCGACGATATTTGTGCATTGCACCATCTGTTCAAATATTTTGACACGGGAAGTAAATACATACATACATGTGTGATCTATTTAGCTCTATATCTGTGTTTCAGCTATTTTGGCCCTCTGTGCCCACGTGTAAAACGAGAGGACGGTTGTGGTGATATTCGGTGTTCGAAAATGAATAATACCATGAAAATCTCAGTGTTATTGACCTTTTATGGGACTTTTTCACTTCGAGTATTACAGCTTTCACATTTGGCCTATAAAAAGAGGACAAAGAAGAACCTTTTATACAAAATTAACTCTTTTCCGATTTCACTCCTTTCTTAACAGATGCTTACGTTATAAAATAAAACTAATTCAAATGCTACTCCAATACACACAACGCCTATGCCTTTATATTTTATAAAAACAATTTAGAGACGTCGAAGCGATAAGTGTTCAAAATATTTCAATAAGCCTTTCATGTTTCACTACCCAAGGTTATTTATAATATTTATTTAAAGTTATCGACACCTACTTGTAAGATTTATTTGACTTTCTCGAGTATCGTTCGGGCATAAGAGCGAAAATTACTGCAGTGACTAAGATGACCACTTGAAATTTTTTCACAGGTCGTAAGTTATGAAAAATGTCACATCAATAACGGTATGTTAAAGAGTTTTCAAACGTGTTTTTCATATAATACGCACTTGTTTCACTGTTAAAAGTAAACGATGAAGCGACCAAGACGACCTAGATCATTAAACGTTAATGATTAAAATTTCTTTGTTGTAGGTTGTATTTCATAAATCGTTCACGAGTTATGTGAACGTGCCTTACGGATTGCGTCATATGAAATAATTATAAATTCAAATTCAAATTCAAAAGCTTTTATTCATTATCAGGTACAATTTATGCACACTTAATGAACGTCATACATTTAACATTATACAAACATCCGCTTTGATCGCCCCTCAGGCAAAACGTAGACTAGGAGAAAAAAGCGGGCGGAAAAACTCCTAAAAATAATTTAATTAATGAACAATTTAGGTCAAAGAAGCAAATGAAGACGCAAACTACATTGTATTAAGTAGCTACTGAAGTCACGGAACTACATTGTATTAAGTAGCTACTGAAGTCACGGACTTGAACAATGGCGCAAGAACCAAAGCAATGAAAGATTGTAAAGTGTTAACGCCATGCGCCAAGAGTAAAAATTTCTAAACTTGGGAACTCATGAAAATCCCCCTTAAAAATCCCCCTTGAAAAATACTTGAGAATAACTACTTGTTATTCTCTTGTAAAAATACTTGTTTACCCTAAAGCTTGCTGTATGACGAGATTATTTGAATAACCTCATAAAATAATAGTTATTCTTATCTCCAATGATAGTAAAACCGTAACCTAAACCTCTGTGAAAGTAAGTTACTTCAATCTCGTCGTTTAATATGAAAAAGGTGTTGACAAATTATTTTGGTACTACATAATACTTTAACGAGGAAGAAAGTTTAATGAACTCTACGTATGGTATGATAATAAGAAGTCGCAGTGTGTGGAAGTAATTTCCGCCGCCCCCATATCCGAATCCGACCTGGTTTTTTTATACTATAGAAGAGTGTGTTTTTTTAAATTGCAGATTTAGTCCTTGGCCTACCACCTACATTAGGGGTGCCCTACCCCATGCAACACGTGACGGGCTACCGTGACATCAAAACTTAGCAATCATGTCAATAATCGATATTACCTATCAATAATTATATTGCGTTGCATAAAATAACCTAAATCTTTTTGCACCTAAATAAATTTCTTTGTTTACACTCTCGTCTCCATCATCAGGGCTCTGATTCTTTATGACCATTCGGATTTCGTGCCGATGTCGTGTGACATCAAACCGAACGTCATTTCATGAACTCGGCAAGACAAGGAACCTTAATGTCTATTCTATAAAGCACACAATAGATTGTCACGATATTTGACTTTCAAGCCTTTTTTGACTTTTTATCACGGGTAAGACACGTCATTGTCGCGATACGAGTGTGAATGGTCATACAGAACTAGGGTCCGGGCTAGTCAGCAATCCCGAATTAAGCCTCCAACCTCCAATCAAAGGCTTCTTAGAAAAAATCCTGATGCAACGATCCGTGAGGTGTAAATATTTTGCCACTATTCAGACGTTTCAGCCATTTCATTGTACTAGCGCGGTTGCCATGAGCTATGGAGAAAATACCAGGATACACACTAGCATAACCAACCGCCGAATGTAAGAAGAAAATGTGGAATCAAATTTATTTAAGTGAACGAAAAATAAAGACAATACATAGCCCAAAAATAATGACAATATATAGCCCACCTATTGTAGGTATGAGTAGGTACCGATCATTATTTCTATTTTATGTATTAAGTAATAACTAGACTTTGACCGCGGCTCCGTCCGCGTGGTCAAAGAACTTAGCCCAGAAAGGGATAAAATTATCCTATATTATGTTATCCAGGTCAAACTACAGTTCATTTTTATTCTCTTGTCTTATTTGGTAAACAATCTCGGCACTACTTTTTATTGAAAAAAAGTTTAAAATTGCTTTAAAAAAATAAATTATTAGTTTCTAGAAATCTGTTTCAGTATTAAATAACAATTTGTTTTTAAATTTTTATAATTTTTGTGTCTGGTTTTTTTTTAATCGTAAATTAAAATAAAAAGACATGCTAAGATTGTTTACCAAATAAGACAAGAGAATAAAAAACGTGCATACGCCCTTCAGCCTTTTTTGCGTGAAAGATTCGTAGATGAAAGAGTAATTCATCCATCCGTCCTTTCAAACTTTCACATTTATAATAGTATTGTTCATGTTTTACAAATTGGCTCGTCGTCCTAAAAAGGTCACATAAAAAGACAATTCGTTTGGGCACGTCTTGTAAACGTCTTCCAACGGCCCATAAGATCAAGACAAAAGGACTTCCTACAATTAAGAAAACATCTGGTGGCAATAGCTGGTGTACCGAGTTAGCGATAAATCGTCGTAGATTTAGCCGGCCGCGGTAGGGGGCCGAACGAAAATATTGCTACTCGGCTTCTACTCGGAGTCCCCGAGTCGGGTGCGCCCACATGTGCTCTAGGGATGTGTGGCGATATCGATATCGGTATCGATAGTTGAAACGATGAACTAAAACAAATTGTCGGTGAACAATGTCATCTATTTTATTAAGAGTAAAAACAGTATTTGCTTTTCATAAAATAGATGACATACCCTAGTCTAGATTATATTGAACGATTTGTATTTTCATTTCAAACCTCTCCTTTTACCCTTATAGATTTTTCAGCCTATTTGTCTAATGGGTTACAAACATTGATCAGACCAGAAACAAATTTCAGATCATTAATAAAAGTGGAAGGATTACCCGCCTTACTTATAGCGCAGTAACATTTTAACCACTCCGTTCATGCTCGTCAAGTTTTATAGTTAAAATAAATAGGTACTGCAGTTATCGACACTACCGCTTAACAGCATGCAACGTACAAACAAAAACATTTGCATTTGCTATTATAGAACGTACGTACGTAAAACCACGGAACGTACAAACTCCCTTCTTTTGCATAGAAATAAAAAAATGAACATCTTAATAAAATTTTCTATTTTTTAATCTGTAAAAAAATTACCGGCATAATTACTAATTTAAAAATAAACAGCTTCTGATTAATATCGATTTGAATTGATAAATAAATTAAAATCGATTCCACGCCAGCACTACACGTCCCTATTCCCTCTTCCCAGCGTCCCGTCTTGAGGAGCGGCCGCGTAGTCACCTCGCAGCCGGCGCGCGCGCATCCCGCCCAACGAACGAAGCGCGATCCAAAAATACCAGCCGACCCGGCCGGACCAAACCAAACCACGCGTGAAACAAACCAAACAGCCAAAACGACCCAAATTCCCTCAAAACACTCCAAAATCGCGTGAAACACCATTATAGTTCAAGTAAAAGTGTTGAATAGTGGTTGTTTGAATAAGTGAAGTGTTGGAGTGAAGCGTTTTCCACTGATGGTGCGATGTCGCCCACCGCCATCGGCGCCGACCTGCCGCAGTGGTGCGGAAAGACGGAGACCTGCCCGCAGGCCCTGCTAGGTTGGCTCTACCTCGCCCATGACCAGAACGACCAGGTAACGTAGACTCCTCCTAACGTCCTCCGGGATTTATCTATTGTAGTATCAAGTCTTCTAAGACTGGTTTTACCTCGCATATGACCAGAACGACCAGGTAACGTAGACACCTCCTAACGTCCTTCGGGATTTATCCACTGTACGAGTAGTATCAGGTCTTCTAAGACTGGTTTTACCTCGCACATGACCAGAATGACCAGGTAACGTAGACACACTACCATACTCCAGAGTTTGTCCATTGTAGATTCAGGTCTTTTCAGGTTGGTTTTACGTAGTTCATGATCAGAAAAACTAGGTAACGTAGACACCTCCTACCATCCAGGGTTTATATGTGTTATATCCATTGAAGTTTCAGGCCTTGGTATGCTGGCTCTACCTTGCTCATTATATGAACGCCAATTTAACGTAGACACCTACTAGCATTCAGAGCTTAAATGTAGAAAACGATTGAAGTTCCTGGCCTGGTTAGGGTGGCTGTACCTTGCTTATGACCAGAACGACCAGGTACCGTAGACCTCATAACGTCCTTCGGGGTTTATCCACTGTAGTTTCAGGCCTTTTAAGGCTTGCTTTACGTAATTCTGATCAGAACGACCAGGTAACGTAGACACTTATCCCTTGTGCTAAGTGAAAAATAGGTTGGTGATACGACAATGTCATTTGATCCGTTCGTCGCATGTCCGTGCTAATTGTCAGTTAGGACAGTTCTGTGTTTCGGATTAGGAAAGGGCCTGAGACGTCCTATCAACCTTTGGTGTTTATAGACGATGGAATAATTTTAGTTCGTCTAAGAATCTACAAACGCCCTCATAAAATGCCGTAAAAGGTGGATTCTTCATATTTTATGTCAGAATTCGGTAATCACGAGTACACTATAAAAGACGAGCGGATTCGGCACCCACAACCAAAAAAGACCAATTTTGTTTAAGTGTTGATAAAATTCAGTGGTGGTTGTTTGAATGAGTCAAGTGTTGGAGAATCAGATGGCCCGTTTGTGCGCTAATTTACGTATAAAAAACACTTTTTTGAGTTGTCGTAAATATAACATAGAATTGAATTTGAAAACAGCTATAAAATGTTTTAACACAAATTAAAATGGTTGTTTTAACACAAAACGATCTTGTACTAAAGACATTTTACTCCACTTTTGACGTTATTTATAATAGCGACGTTTTAGTGCTAGCATAAAACCGAACGCCAAACATTTATTCAGTAATTCTCACACTCTTGAATGAGTTTCATCCATTTAATATATAGGCACGGCAAAATACAGCTATTATTAGGTAGACTAATATTTCCGCAAGTTTAGATTGAAAATATCTTTTGCCTACGATTTTGTTCTTGCTGTGTTTAAATTTTATAAATAGCTAAAATAACGCTTCACACTCATAGCCCCACACTAGGATTCCCTGTGTCGTGGGCGCCATGGACACACACAAGATAACAACACAACACACCCAGACCAGAAACAGAAATTTAAACTCATCATTCAAATCTCTGCTCTGCTGGGAATCGAACCCAGGACCCTCCGCGTAGCGCACTAGCGTCTTTACCAACTGAGCCACTCGGGTCGTCACTCAATTTTGGTGTCGAGATAAGTAAAACATAGGTACCCTTATAGTAAAATAAACATCCATTTTCCTTTTACTTTAATCAACAACTATAGGATTTGTTAGATAGCAAGAATTTATTTACCCAAACTGCTATATTTGCTTTTTTAAGTACTTACCTACCCTTTGTGTGTGGAGGCGTAGAGAGAAAGGTATCAAACAATGTATATTTGTATCAAATTTCAGCTAAAGCTATTTATTATGTTTTTCATAACACATTACAATCAAGCGCCTTACCGATCTATATTTTTCCTTTTGCTTTGACCCCACTTAAATATTGCAAATACATACTTTGCTTAAATTAAAGAATGTGTAAACATCTCTTTACTAGGAAATCTATGAATTGTTTAGCTAGTATTTCTCTCACAACTTCATGCTAGGGTAACCACACGTACTTATGTTCGGTTTAAAGTTGTCTTTGGGCTGCGGTGACTCTAACATTAGATGGTAGAGCATGAAGCTCGATAGGGATTTAGATATTATAGAGAAAATATCCGAATTCCTAGTCACAATTAAAACCAGTTATGTCCCGAACAGCGTTTTAAGTTTTAACACAATCCACACAGTATTCGTACGGTAAACGTCAGTCATTAGTATGTCATATCGGTAAGTCGGTGTCATCTCATCATCATGTCATCTTCCCATACGAACACTTAAGACAGTACCTATACATGCTTGGGGCACTGGTATGGTCGCCCTACTCTACGCCCAGGATTGAATTTCGCTTTTTCTACGAAAGGGGATCTAGAGCCGGGAACAGTCACGTAGCGGATTGTTCTAATTCCAACCCAGGCTAATGTTATCAAGAATTTACAATTATACTATTTATAGTTATGAATAGGCGGTAATTATGCATGTGGGTGGTTTGGATAAGTAATCGATCTAAGCTTATATTATTATGCTGTGTAACGATTTTCTACATTCAGTTTTGACCACTGAGAGCGAGTCCATCTTTGGACACGAATTTCTCTATATCTCATCATATTTTATCATACTATTTATACAGCTGCTAACGAAAAGGTAATTTGGTTCAAATATCAAATGGATTTCATAATAACTCATGAGTTAATGCTTAGATTCTAGAGTGTTAATGCTAGTGCTAGTTAGTGTTGAATTGAAATATACCTTCTCGGAAGAAAGAATATTCCATTTTAATTATAATATTGTGTTGGGTCATTAAGATGAAGTGAGGTTTAAAAAAATCTCTACTAACTGTAACTCTTATAATAATAAAATATGTACAATTGTACATACTAGGACTGTTTTTGTTAATCATAAAATTTATAAATTAAAATTAAAATTTAATTACAATGTAAATCATTTATTTGCACGATTTTGGGTTAGTTTTAAGTTTTACATGGCATTTACATACAATCCATATTCACCTTTTCAGAATTAACTTAAAACAAAATTAAAGAAAGTAGTTTTGTTTAGGCAATTTATAATGTAGGAATCCATATTAAGTATTTTCATAAACTAAAAAATAAACAAAACAAAGGCATATTTCAACCAAGAACCTACGACGCTTTATCAATTGGCCACGTTAGATGATCATTAGTATCAATTTAAAACACTATAGCACCAATCATTGAAATGCTTCGTGATGCATATTGTTAGTAACCGATTCTAGGAACGATTGTCACTCATTGAATGCCAATACAAGCACATCAACACTAGCTTCCGTCAGCGACATTGTCCGCGGGGACTTAAAGCTTAGTCCAGAGAAAGAAGTGTACAGAAAAATAGGAAAGTATCCTTTATGTTTATTCCTTTTTACTTTTATAGTTGCCTGAAAGACATTGCTTTTCACGCAATAAGGCATCCTGAACAAAATGCCTTGTGTTAGATTCTGTTTGCTAAAAATTCTATTGTATTATGCAAAAAATCCATGTTGTTTTTTATTTCAATGTATCGAAATACTATTTTTTAAATATGCTATTAAATAAATTCATAATTCGAAGAATGTAATTCAATGAGTTTTCTTTCGAACACTCACAGAGGACAAAGACCACTTAAATGTAGGAGTATTCTTAATTCTCTGTTTACGCGTCACTTCCATCGGTTAAATGTTCCAATTAAGTAACTGCGTGCAATCAACGTAAATAGCATTCTGTTTCAGACAATTTGTTTATCACTTTCAGTGAAATGAGAGTAGTTTTAAACTTAGTAGATAGTAAAGACGGCTTGTGTAAAATAAAATAAAAAGTTAACAAAAAATTAAGACCGACTACTAATAATAGACCAAAACGTATTAAATAAGAACATATTCTCATGAGACAGTTTATTATGTATGTTGTAATATATTTAATATAATACATACATAGTCCTAGTTATATTGGCAGTCGTGGTCATATGCCACCTTGCACTAAACCTTATAATCGCTTACTATACCTATTGTTTAAGGCGGCTTCCATAATAAAAAAGTAGCGCGTAACACAATGAGAAGCCGCCCTAAGTAAGGCCTATCTTTCTCATTGTGAGATGATACCCGAACGCAATAGGTTGCATTGAGTATTCCCGGCACTGCCCGGCCCGGCGACACTAGCTTCTGATGAAGGGTTGCATGAAAGCTGAGTGTGTATGAAGTTGCATGCCGTAAGTCCGGGGAACCCGAGCGTGGCTCTATATTTAGAGCGCCCACACCTGCACGCCACAGCGCTACTGGGGATCGCCGCGGTCTCTGAACCCGGGTTTGTTTTGGAAATACCTTTTAACTGCAAATACCTGAAATTTTTCAAATATGTATATCTTTTTGCCTCCGTTATAAAATGAGGAACAGGATTTATCTCAAAGGAATAAGTACTTATAACCTGTACAGTGTACACACTACACATACCTAGTTTGTTGCGAGTGTCCTAAAACGAGTTAGTGGACAGTTCGGAGATTAGATCATCAAAGATTAGATCGTTTTTCATCAAAGGGGTTAGGCCTACGGGGGAAACTACAATAAAAATGCGCCACTTGTTCTACCTCAAGATACTGTGAAAATAAGATTTTTAATTTTTTACCCAAAAGCACGTCGGAGTATTTTTTGCTGCGCTTGAACGCCAAAACTAGTGATTTTACAAAATAGGAAATTTTCTTAAGTTTCATTTGTCGATATTTGATTTATCGTAAAATGAGTAAGAAAGGAGATATTGTCGAAAAACTGGTATTAGGCGCCATTTTAACAATATGGCGGCACACGTGCCAAAGATACAAAGGTGGCAAAATTGAAATTCGGAAAGAGCACTCAACGAATAACCTGGAGTCTGTCTAAACTCAAAATATTCATAAATACCACGTTGGTGGTATTAATCTAATATTATTTATTGAATTATTTGCTGCTGCAGTCACAAAGAGAGTTTAATTAGTACTTAAATAAAACGACTAAATACCGAAAAATGGCACATAGTAATATGTTCCAAGAATCCCATCGTCTGAAGCGTTGAGAGACATCAAACTTTATCCTAACAGCTCGTCAGGTGTCGCCCTTCAAAGCCCACGAGGGCCGGCGGATGGACGAGCGACGGTTCTTTGAAACAAAACACGTCGAACAGTCGACACCATTCATTAGTCGACGCAATTCTGTTATGAGATTAGCCGATCACTACTCTAATGCTGTGGGTACCTTATCTCAGGATAAACGCAACGAAGATATTTGTCAGGTTAAAACGTATCATTATCACCCAGTGTTTTGAAAATCAGTGCTATTGAGTAAATTTATAGTATGTAAGTAAAGTAATGTAAAGGAAACTTTGAACATGATTTTGACGTAGATTAAAACGTCGAATCAATTTGAAACTGCATACTTATCAAGGACTCGATAAGTAGGTACAAACGAATCCAAATGGTTCTATAGAAATAAAATTTAACCCTATTACATTTATGGTCCGTAAACGATTTAAACAAATATAATTTTAAATGGTTCAGCAGGAGCGCCCACATCTCAAAACATAAATAATATCGGGAACGTCTAATAGTCGAGTGACCTTTTAATATCTGGACCGTCAGACATCCGCCTGATTATAATCAATTATGCTACAAGTATCTATGATGGCAGCGGCATCGATTAGGAATATCGATACAAGAATTACAAGATGAATAATAATTGGAAAAAGGTTTTTATCGAAATTTCTATCTTAAATAATGAAGAATGAAAATGAAGACTTGGATTCGGTAACAAAATTTATGTATGGATCGAGATTTATCATCAAAATTATCGATAATTATAGAGAATAACACAAGTATAAGTCTAAGATTTTTGTTCCTCAGAAATCACGTTATCGAAGTTTAATCAATTTAATTAATAGTCGTTAAGCTTCATGTTTTGTTCATTGTTTATTGAAAGAAATTAATAAAGGAAAACGTTTATTCGCCTTATCTATACATATAAATAAAATTACGTAAACTAAGTAGAACTAAGTTTTTTATGCGTATATCCCGTAGGGGAACCTGATAAGCTTTTGCTGGAATCCCGAAAACAAACCAGCGCTGGGCTTCCGCATGTTCCATTTGGTGTTATCATTTGGTGTTCCACAAGTTTATCGAAAAAAAAGTTAGTCTACATCCCTATAATGGCATAGACAAATAAATAGCGTTCAATACAAGCAACGTCGCCGCGCATCTGCTGCACGAATTAGCGTTCGTTCCAATTTCAAATGTGCGTTGACGTTGCCTTGAAGTGGCAGTCTGGTTTATCATTCAACAGATTATAAAAAGATGTGTTATCCGTCACAAAATGTTATTGGGTTATGAAGATGTGTGGAACTTGTACTCGGGAAGCCTATGTTGAAAGCATTAAGAGAAAACTTAACTTTATTAGTAAGGACGAACGTAAGGAGAGAAGATTAAATTACACCAACGTGGATAAATTGATTTAATAATTTACGATTTAATATAATTGAGGCATACTATTTTTAAGTCAGTCAAAAATTTAATTATTGAGGCTTACTATTTTTAAGTCAGTGAAAGATGTAAATCGAATAGTTAAAAATGTATTCTATTGTAAATTCTTTAACTTTTTAAATTCTACAGTTGATCACATTGTGACACATCACAAAATGCTATAAAATATTCGGAAAAGTAGCTTAATTTTGACACATTTAACCATTCTCAACATTAAGTTCACCAACCCGCAGTAGGCCAGCGTGGTGGACTAAGGCCTACATCCCTCTCATTGCGAGAGGAGACCCGAACCTGTAGTGGGTCATTAATGGGTTACTGATATAATCAACCATTCCCGTCTTACCAGGAATCATGAAACTATGTTGCATCGATAAAATTAGACCGGGCTTCTGGAAAAATGTCAGATAAGCAAAAATAACGGACGCGATGCATCACAGATATAAGACTTACGCTACTTTATTCACCTACTTTAGAACACTTTTTAAATTTAATGATGTGTAAAATTGTTTTTTCGTAATCTACGAAATTCGTAATTTTGTCGATTTTGTTCTATGTTTTTTCGGTATCTATTGTCTGTAACTTATTAAAGACCTACTGTGGTGTCAATCTCAAAATGAGAGCCTTGCAAGCCTTAATCCACCACGCTGACCAAATGCGTGTTGGTGAACTACAAGACACTGAGAACATTGAGCTATCACCGCCTAAGATGAAAGTTAAAACCCGAAATTAATACCAATGCGAAAACTACTGATAAGGATGTTGATTCGAGGAACTTTCAAATTCTTGAATTTTAACCTCTTCGACAAACAAGACTGAATCGATAAACCGCGCACATAATCAACTTTAAATAAAAAACATGTTCTATTCCAGTGGGTGCCGGGGTCAGTATGGGGCCCGCTGCCGACGGCCGCGCCGGGCTCCGCCCCGCCTCAAGACGACACCAGCTCCCTGGCAGAACAGCTAGCGGCCCTCTCCCTCCGCCGCGCGCCACGGCCTCCGCCCCCGACGTACATGTGTCACTTGTGCTTCAAGAAAGGACATTATATTGGAGACTGTCCACAGGTATACGTTTATGTATTTGGGTAGAAAATGGGCATTCAGGTGTTGGTTTTTAAGTGGTGTAGTGGTAGGTATAGTTCACCTCGGAGGTAGCGCACCGCCGCCTCTCTCTTCGTAAAGCAGCAAGTTCTTCATAATAGATATGGACATAACTTCAGATATGGTTATGACTTATGTTATTAGTAATAAAGCTCCCGCACCGCATAGAATCTCAGATAGAATTTCTTTTGGATGTCCATGGACTGCATCGACCACTTAATGTCAGATGGCAAACGTGCCGTTTGCTACTCAATTACTATTAAAATACAGGCCTCGGTGTTATGTGTTCACTGCAGTCCACGGACTTAATAATTCCTGTCTAAAGTCATAATATACTCGTTTTAAAGACGTTAAAATGTTGATCCTACCTTTACTTTACTTCTCGTCTAGTATCAATCACTCCATCTATAGAAGTGTTTGGTTTAAATTACTACTAAACTTTTATATTGTGCAATTACGCTGAGCGTGGAAGAATTTGAATCTATTCGTGTATTTCCCCTAAAAATTAAATTAACCATTGCGCGTTTCCATCAAGTGGTCAGTAATAGTGCTACATTTATATTTTAAAAACAAAAGGATAAAAACAATAGAGCATGTATCATAACGTTTTACTTTTATTTTATCTGTCCGCAAATTAAAGTAAGATACGTTCTACACCTACCTACCGCTGTATGCAAAGACAATCGCGAGTAGTTATTCTCACTTCACGGTTCAGTCTGGAGCTTATTTGGGCGATCTGCCAGGTCCGTAAAAATTAGTTTTGTAGGTACTTTAATTTCTATCTATTTAATGTGACATTTAACAAAATTTTGTCGAGAATTTGGCTTGCTGTATACCAAGATACTCATATCAACACAACCGACCGAAGATGGCAGTGGTAACTCAAAGATGAATTACCTACATAGGTTCTACCAGCTTTCAAACTCCAGAAGATACTCACCCAATCTTACCACTGAAAATTTCGAACAACATTATACTTTTTCACGTTTATTAAAATGTCAAATAATGTTACTTTACCTATTATCGTATATCAATAGATTATATATTATTATTTACAAATTAAAGGATGCTGATTTTGGAATAAAAAATTTAAACTTAGTTTTCTTTTTTTGGTCCCGAAACTTATTATTTAATATTCTGCCATATTTACATGCATATATCAAGCTTCTGCGTATGTGTTATCATGTTGTATAATTATGTATAATACAGTCCCTGGTAATTACTACATAATTATGGAATGGATTCAAAGTGCGCAAACTACACAATCAATTCAGAATGGTTAAATTTTCCTACCAGTAAAAAAACTCTTATTTTTAATAAACATTCATCTAATAAAGGACTCTTGTTTTAAAAATGTTATCTATGATTTATAGCGCGGCGGCGCAAAAAAACAAAATGTCTACAAAGAACTCTGTGTTATTTCTTCTCGTGTTATTTGACCTTTGAGTTATAAAGTGGCTAGTGGGTATATGACGATTTCGTTTCAATGAACCTCAGAAGTCCACTTTTTGTTTTGAATAATAAAGAAAATATTCTTTGAAAAAGGAGCACTCCTACAAAGCTGTGCCTTCCCTGATGTTGCCAGGGAAGGCAACGGTGTTGTTTTGTCTAAGATTAATATAACAATAAGAATCTTGCCTGGCGTCAGTAGTTACCAGCACATCAACGCAAACACAAACAACTACTATATCATCATCATCAACATCATCATCAGCCCATATCCCTCCCCCAAGGCATGCCACCACACACGGTCCGCCCTTCACATCCAGCCGCTTCCCGCCACCTTCTTCCGGTCTGTCCACCGAGCCTGAGAACAAACAGCGCTACGTTTGTTACGTACTATAAATATGTCCTCTTCCTTCCTTCCTTCCTTTCAGCCTTTGTTAGTTCAGTGCTGGACATAGGCCTCCCCTAATCGACGCCACTCCGCCTGGTTCTGGGCCCTCTGAATCCAACGGTTTCCCGCTGTCTTCTTCAGGTCGTCACATGGTAGCAGGGCGGACTGTGCTCCTTTTGCCTAAACGTGGTCGCCATTCGAGGACCTTTTTCCCCATCGGTTGTCAGTCCTGCGAACTGCGATCTCTAACATGATCCATTGTATATTCCAGGCCCGTCCCAAAGGCGAAGGGCTGACGCCGTACCAGGGCAAGAAGCGTTGCTTCGGCGAGTACAAATGCCCGAAGTGCAAACGCAAGTGGATGAGCGGCAACTCGTGGGCCAACAACGGCCAGGACTGCATCAAGTGCAGGATCAACGTGTTCCCTCATAAACAGGTGAGAGGAGAATGGTACTCGTGCGCAGAGTAGAGCAAGAAGACGATTGAAGCATGACATTTTGTGGTAATCTAGTAAAATGGAGGTTGGCAACCAAACGAAGTTGGATGTTCTTTAGGATAATACGAAGACAAGAAAGGCTTCAGAAGGAACATGTGACAGTAGTACAAATACACATATAACAAAGTACATAATATCAAAGTCCCAGTACTAAAAGGGGTAAAGAGATCACAGCAGCCGAGAAAAAGAGAAACAATTTAGAACTGAACATCTTAGTCATCCATGGAGAAACGTATAAATAGTCAATTTCTGACCTCAGGATAGTACTTAGGTGCTTGCTCATAGGTCAACCATGAAAATCGTTACACATTAATACGACAAAATGATTCCTACATTATCTGCTGTATGATAAGGTATTCCATATGTATATTTTATTCCTTTGCATTGGAAACCAGATAATTATGTGAATGATTTCATATTCTTTTTTGATCTCTTGGTGGTTCTTAAAAAATGTTAATAACGTCACGTAATTCTGATATTTTTCAGAGGCCGCTAGAGAAGCCAGACGGACTGGACGTGAGCGACCAATCGAAGATCCATCCCCAGCATCTCTGCCAGAAGTGTCGCAGCCTCGGATATTACTGCCGGCGAGAATATTAGTCTCATACTCTCAACGAAAACGAGCGAGGTAGCCAGTGAGTTTCCTTTTAAAAAAGATATAAGTGTGTGCCAATTTGAAATTGTTTAAATACTTTTTTTGAGGGGAGTGTGTATTCGATAAAATCTCGCCGACTTAATTGTGTTAAAAATTGGTAAAAAAGTATTTACTTAATTTTAGATACATCAATGTATTGTTATTTTATGCCATGAATACACGCCATTGACTTCAAACCCTTGTTGAAATAAAATAATAGAAATACAACATTTACATACAACCCTACAGGTACAAAACTATTTTGTTACCTACATCTCGATGCCAAAGTGACTTAAACCTAAAAAAAATTAAGCATGCATGTTTATATTATTACCTACAGGCATTTTAAATGTTTCTTAACCTTTTTTTTAATTTTATAGTCATATTATTATGTTATACAGTTAGTATTTCTTAAAAAGTGTTTTAACATAACCAATCGATTTGATACATTAAATCGATATCGGGTATGTATGAGATTGATAAAATTATTACTAGCTTAGTTTGTAAGAAATTATAGTATTTTAAATTTTAAAGAAATGTATATTTCGCAAAATATTAATGACAGATTTTATTAACGTTTGATTTAGATTATGTGTGGATAAGGATTTGATGTAATAGTCTAACTGGAGACATGTGGTATGGGAGCGCCAGCGTTCTATAAATTTAATGTCGGAAGCTAACGTTTACGTCCTTCTGAAATAATATCATTGTTGTACATTGCAAAAGCTCATTGGTATTTTTTAAGGTACCAAATAAAACGGTCAGGGCAAGGTTATGGTATTTCAAAGATTAAATTTAACAATTTGAGAAAGGCGAATGCCTTCTGAAATCACTGACGAAATTTTAAAGAGCAATTAACTTGCTGAGGAAAGATTGAAGCACATTTAATAATAGGTATTTTTGTATTAATTTTATAGGAACATTTTTTTGCAAAACAATAATTGATATTATTGCATGATTCATGACTACTTATTGCCCACAGAATTTTGATAAGATTCATGATGCTGGTTTCAAATGCAGGCTATATTTATGTGAAAACTGAATAAAAAAATCAAACCCACTACTGGTAGTTCTTTCAGCTGCTGTACATTGGCCGAAAGTATACAATATCCCTACCACTGATAAATAATCTGTGCTCACGACTCATGACGGTTACTATAAGTAACTATATTAAGAGTCCTAAAATATATACTCCAAATGGCATTACAGTTACTTATAAAATCGTATATGTATATTTAGATGTTAAAATATAATTATTTTATATAGTCATTTTAACATTTGTTATATCATTACACTACATTACGTTTAATACTTTTTTGATAACACATGAATATATTGTATATATTTGTTATTTTACTAGTATTTTTGTTAACAATATTTCATTCATCACGCTTGTTTCTAAATACGAGTATAAAAAGCAATTTTGTCAAAGGTAAACATCTCACAAATTGCAATTGTATGTATACCTATGTGTATAAAATGCATAAACATAACCCATTTGAAAATAACATATTTATAGTCTGTGGTGTTAAAATAAGTTACTAACCAATAACTAACCAAACTAATGTTGCTATAAGTACCATTCATACTTAACCCAAAGAAGCAGTGAATTCTCAAAGTGCCAAATATTTAGTTTGTAATTGCATATACCTTTTAGTATTTTATATTATTTTATTGTGGTTCACTAAAGTCTAATGAACATAAGAAACAGTGGGGAGGTATTGACCAATCGTAAAAATAGCAAATAATATCAATGTCTTTAGTGTATTAAGGCCCCTAAGGTACCTATTACGTTTTACGTTTTTTTTAATAGTTCCTACGGAAAAAATGTTTTATTTTAATCATCTTACTTTTTTACATTTTATGAAAAAACCCGATTCATTAAAAAAATAAGTTTTAAGTATTTAGTATACAAGTAAAATCTGCTACATGTAAAAACCAATGCAACTTTGAATCGTTGTCATTATTTTAATTGAATATTGGTTAGTATTTAATGACTTTTCATTTATTTTTTAAGACCTACTGCTGAATCTATGGTGCTTATTGAAATTAGAAAAAATGTTTAATAAAGATACGTTATTACCGTATTTAAACTGTACTACTTAAAACAAAACTCGGAAGGATTTAAAGATCAAGCATTCTTTTTTGAAAATTGTACTTGAATCGTTTTCGGTAATGTTATCTTTATAATTAGTTTATAGGTAATCTGATTTCATGGATATTTTTATAAAACCTACTTTTATATTCATTAAGAGGTTTTGTTTACATTGAAATATTGTGTATGCCAAGTTTTTGGATATTTTTGAGATTTTGAATTATTATTGATGAACATAATTATTGTAATCTGATTTTATAAGTTGTATCTGAGATTTTTAAATTTTTAAATAAAGTATATTTGAAAATATTTGTTTCATTTATAAAATCGTATCATTTTATAATATGAGACTGGTAGGTACCTACTTACCTACTTAATATGTTGTTTGATTGTTATTTGTTATAAAAATATAAAAGAAATAAAAAACAAATAAATATTGCTTAAGCCCTGTATTAAACAAACTTACATAAAATAAAAAACATTGCACGAGTCCCGGGTCAGATCAATATCCATAATCTTGGTCTTTTTCAATGGAGGAATCCCGGCATAACCCTTATTCTGTGGGGTCTCTCGAACGCGTTTTCGTAGGCAGGTCCATAGAAGTCACCGTCATCGCCATCTTGGTGGTCGATGGAGCGTTTCTCGATATGGCGGAAATTCTGGGGTCTCTGCGGTTCGCCCTGGCCCCGAGGCTGGCCGTGGTCACGGCGATCCGCCTTCTGACTCTGAGCACTTCCAACCACGACACAAACCAGCAAAACGAGAGCTGTCAACTTCAAAATCGCGGCCATCTTGGATTTTAGAAACTTCTATTCGATATTCAAAATTCGATTGTTGTATTCGAATCAAATCAACGCTGTTTAGTGAGTTCAATATTCAAAATTTGATTGTTGTGTTCGACTCGACGCCGACGGTGGAACTTTATATAGTTACAATCTTTGTTTTCATTTCCAATTGCCATTGTATCGTGAACAGAGGCGTGATGAGATTATTACAATTGTATTAACTTGTGATTTAAAAATGTGTGCATTTTCAATGTTATTATTTAGCTCGGACTCTCTAATACGACGCATAATGTGGAATATAAAGGTATTATAGACTTCCGATAGATGTGTTTTGCTTTTGTAGTGCGTCAATGCTCATTATTACAATGTTTGTTGTATCAATACCAACTTGGCACAACAGTTAGGGTTGCCCGATAAGAAGTGTAGTCTTTCTAATTAAGAAAATTGTGATCTGTGGCAACTATTCCGATGTTCTTTGCCGCCTGGTGACCACAACGCAGGTTTTTTTGACTGTAGTTGAGTGAAAAATATTTCTATGCTGCTTTACGGCGGGTTATAAAGGCGTTTGTATGCTCTACAGCCATGTCTCAGTTGGTGAATTGTTGTTGCATGGAATAGTTATGAGAGACAGACTACACTTACAGACAATACAATACAATACAATTAGGTATTTATGAGTGGGTCCTACATCTGCATACGTGTGTGCATATAAGAATAAAAATAATTACTGGCATTAAAATTTTGCTTCACCGGAATTTTTTTATGTAATTTCATGCATGAAGTTTCAATTATTTTTAACCGATCCGACTCAAGCAAGATAAAATACTCTTTGTACGCACGGATTAAATTCGCCATTTAACTAACTAACTTACCTAATACTACCCTGAGCGGTAATAGCCGAGTGCCTAATAATTCAGCCTTTTACTCCTTCTCATTGTGAGAGGAGACCCGACTCTATACTCAGTGAAGGGTTAAAGAGAAAGAAAACCATTTATTTATAAATTTTGCGACCTGAAAATGGCAACCCTATTTCCATGAATACTAAGGAAAGAGACTATTTTCCTCAACAAGGACGCATACTGCATAGCCATCACCGTACTGTTGTTAAATTATTCCGTACCTTTATCAAATTAAATTTAAACCATAAAATTTCAATATGCCTTGTTTAAAAGTTAAATCTAAATATTTTAATTTAAATTTGAAACATTATTAGACGTTTCTAAAACCACAATGAAGAAAGCGGTCGGGTTTATATTATTAGGTAAGTTCCAATAACTTTTTATGTGCTACTTTGCAAATAAATACATAGATATACCTATGGAAGGCCCGACTTTGTAGTCACTAATGAGGACATAATAATATAAGTAGCCTGTATCATGTTTTGTGTTTGAGATACACACTATATATTTGAGGCGAATAATAGTCCTCATGACTAGCAAAGCATCCGCATGCAGACTTTCATCTCTATTTGAGGTGGCCTGCATGCTGTATACAATAACAGCTTCAAACGTTATTAATGCAATTTCTTGGAATTCAGATTTATACATTGTAAAATACAAACAATATGTTAGCTTATAAATTTGATTATTTTATTCTTGTTATCAGAATATTTACGTGCTACGTGTATTAGATTACCTATTAGTTTTGAAAACAAGGATCGAGAGATATCTTGAAGAAATTCAGATTCTGGTCTCATGTTTATATTAGAACATCACGAAAAACTTCGGTGAATGCGTGTGTACTGTTTTACACTTTACGTTTAGCAATTTAAAATTTTCAACAGTTTTGTCGATATTGGATTTCAGTTCCCATTCTCTTGTGTTTGGCAAATACGTCACATAAACAACCGGGCCACGAAACAAAAAGGTTAACTAAACGAAACCCTCAAAACTGCCACTGCCCAAAAGAGTATACCCCTGTTTGTGGGAACGACGGGGTAACTTACCCGCATCCAGGATGTGTATTGTTATGTGCTGGCCACGACGTCCCTATTGTCAAACAAGGCCCATGTCACGAAACAGAAGCAAAACCAAACTATCAAGATCCTAATAAATGCCACTGCCCAAATAGTCCAGTCAGTTTGAACATTTAATTCACAATAATTCCAAAAGTTTTCAAACTTCGGTCAAGTGAATGGTACATTGGGACGACAATAAATCTCATTTTGCAACCTTGTCCGCAGTCCGGAACATTGCTAAAATTGAAATTAAATTAATTTTTGCTATATGGTCGTGAAAAAAATTCCAAAAGTTCTGCAAACTTGGAGTGGTGTTAAATATATTATTTTACATCACGTGTCAAATTTGCAACCAATTTAAGTGTACGGAACATTTTTTTTTATTAAAAATTAATGTTTTTCTTTATTAAACTGAAGGAAAACGTTCCAAAAGTTCTGCAAATTTGACAGATATATCGGAAAAATATACCGAACGATTGTATAAATTTGCAACCTTTTACGTTGACCGGAACATATTTATTTATAATTCTTTTTAATTCGTGGTCATTTTTTCGAGTAAGGTGGTCTCGGAATAATTACAAAAGTTTTGAAACTTGGTTGCAAACTTCGAAAACATCTATTCTGATGCATTTGCAAATTTGCAACCTCATACGCGATCCGGAACTTTATGCAATTTGCAAAAATGTAATAAGGTGATAAAATAAAAAAATTACATTTTTGCAAATTGCATAAAGTTCCGGATCGCGTATGAGGGATTGCAAATGCATCAGAATAGATGTTTTCGAAGTTTGCAACCAAGTTTCAAAACTTTTGTAATTATTCCGAGACCACCCTACTCGAAAAAATGACCACGAATTAAAAAGAATTATAAATAAATATGTTCCGGTCAACGTAAAAGGTTGCAAATTTATACAATCGTTCGGTATATTTTTCCGATATATCTGTCAAATTTGCAGAACTTTTGGAAGGTTTTCCTTCAGTTTAATAAAGAAAAACATTAATTTTTAATAAAAAAAAATGTTCCGTACACTTAAATTGGTTGCAAATTTGACACGTGATGTAAAATAATATATTTAACACCACTCCAAGTTTGCAGAACTTTTGGAATTTTTTTCACGACCATATAGCAAAAATTAATTTAATTGCAATTTTAGCAATGTTCCGGACTGCGGACAAGGTTGCAAAATGAGATTTATTGTCGTCCCAATGTACCATTCACTTGACCGAAGTTTGAAAACTTTTGGAATTATTGTTAAATTTTCGATTTTGAATGTTCAAAATGACTGGACTAAAAAGAGTATACCCCTGTTTGTGGGAACGACGGGGTAACTTACCCGCACCCGGGCTGTGTATTATTATGTGCCGGTCGTGATGTCCCTATCGTCAAACAAGGCCCGTGTAATGAGTAACAGAAAGTGTAATAAATTTATGTTAAAACATAAAAAAGGCTATTTTTGTTATTAAAGTGTCCGCAGCAATTTTCTTTGAAAAGTCCTTATCTGATAGCCATATCAATTAAGTAGCAAAAGGGTATGCAGGCCGCCTAATACTTATCTGAGGATATCTGAGGTTGTATACGGGTGCTTTGCTGCTCAATAGGATTAAGATTTTCGCCTTAAATAAAGTATCCCCGACAACCAGACCTCCCCAGAAAACACAAGACATGAAGAACATGCTGCTTTATGACGGGTTAAGAGGCTGGCGGTAAGGTAATAATTTCTGGTAAAATCCTTCTCATTTACTGATGTTCCCATAGCCCTCCTGTGGTACCTGGTATACCTGGTGGACGGCCAGAGTACACCGGCGGCATGCGACTGTCCGGACCTAGACTCTCCAGTGTGCGGCTCCGATGGAAACACCTACAAGAACAAGATCTGTTTCTTCAAATGCGCCAGCTCCGACTACGTCATCACCAAGTCAAGCGCGTGTTGAATACAAACAAATTGTGGCTAAATCTGAAAAATAAAAAGCCTTCAGTAGCGGAATAACACTCATTATTTATTGTACCTATTTAAGAACGGGATTGGTTTAATGTGTCCGTGTGCTAAGTTTTACGACAAAATTTAAACACAGGCCTCTGTATAAAATACGTGTTAAAATAGGCGTTGACACGCGACGAATGTATGCAATGACATTGTCGTATGACCAACCTGTTGCGAGCGTCATGGGAATTATGACAACGGGTAAGAATTGTGTATAGGAGGATATACAATCAGACCAATATCTTCCTTCTATTTGTCAAGTTTTTCCAAGCTCATTGGCTCAAAAAGATGACAGTTTTAATCGTTCGCACTAAAAGAAATTAGTTCATAAGTTTTCCACATTTTGTCGCCATGGCCATGTATGTAAAAAGGACAAGCTATAGAATAATTGATTTTGGTTTTCTTTTTAATAAAGTTTTCCACTGTTCGTTTTTTTTAATCCTGCCAAATGTTCCATCCTTCGCCCCTTCGAATTTGTCCATTTCAATGTGATTTCAATAGATCGTTTAATCGTTAAACACACCTAGGTATTCCATTTTTAATTATGTCATATCTATTTTCTTTAGTGAGTATACTAATTATTCATTTGTCCATATTTTCTATACAAAATATATAAAAATGTACCATTAATTTACTTGACCGTTTTCGATTTAAAGACATTTATTTCTCATAAAAACATCAGTTACTTACATGAGAACATTAAAAAGAATTACAATAGGTACTTTGATTTCGAAACGAAGCGTTCGTCATTGCAAATCAAAGGGTACTTACTTGGTTTTGAATGCATTAAATTAGTGTATGCATATTTATATTTTACTGCCGACAAGATCGTAATTCACTGCATAGAAACTATACTGGTTTTAAAATAAATAATTTATGTAATATTTAGCAACCTTGTGGTACGTTAGCTAACACTTAAAAGATCATTGGATGCCAGTCTCCGCTCTAGATAAGCAAGTGGAGATTAAAAACAATTACAGACCTACACATAATATTATTATACAAAATAAATATAGTAAAACAATATTTAGCTATACGTGATAGCTAATAGACCATAGATGCCTATTCACAAATAAAGATTAAACAAATTATTATGTTGTTACCTAACTTTTTTTCAATAAAAAGTATTGTCGAGACTATTAACCAAATAGGATAGGACAAGAGAATGAAAACGGTTATAGTCCGCTTGATGGTAAAACACTATCGTCAAATTAAATTACTTATTCGAGTACGATAAACGTCGTTCATTAGTATGTCATATGTTACTGTCTGACATCTTCCATTCTTCCCATACTAATGGCACATGTTAACTATACGAATACTTTGATGATTCATGGGGCACTGATGTTGGCCGTCGGGCGACATAGGTAAAGAACCACTTTCCATTGTGACCCCATTGAGGTTTTATGTACTATCTACTAATAACTCAATGCAGTCTTATTGCATGATTGTGACAAAAAACCTTTATTGCCAACCGTTAAACATGTCACACCGACCTTTGACCGTTAAAATACTTATTATATGTTACAGTTTTTAAATTAAGTTTAAATCAGTCAACACTAAGCATACAATAATTTTGTTTATACTACTAATAATAATAATTAATTTATTAAGCTGAGAGTAGAATTCTCTAGAATTTTTCGAACTCCCTCATACTTCCACCCACTTACGGGAAGAGGTTTAACTTCTAACCTTTAGGCTATCACGTCTTAGATGTAGATAGGAAGTATTTACTGTATCGTTCTTACTACATACACAGAAGTACAGAATAAAGCCACGTGCAACCCACTACACGCATGTAAGGTTCCGTAAGTAAGTTGTAATTTATATTAACGATTCATAAATTAAAAATATTTAAATCCACACTTAATTACGCAACGGCTTTTCGTGAGTAAAATTGCACTTTAAGTCCAAGCGAATTAGAATTTCACATCGAAAAAATTATAAGTACTTAGAATTTTTCCTTTGGGAGTCCTTAGAGGGGGGTCACTGGCAGTTATTTATTATTTATTGTGGCATTTATTTATTAAGGGCTCCCAAAACAGGTTACACAAAAACATTACATTTACACAGATAAAAGTTCTTAAAAATAATGAGTGTAGGTCTGTAGGTACCCATAATTATCAGTTCTCGTACAGTAGTACTTTTCTCTAGACGAACGGAGTTATCTACTTCTTTTATCTGCAACGACCATGATCATGTATTGATCTTAATATTATTATTATTATTAGATAATCGTTAAAAATAATTTTAATAATTTATGTTTAATTAGTGTAATCGATTGTACCGTTTTAATTAAAGTAATTTAAACGAATAAATTACAACAAACTATGCTTAATTAGCGGTGCTAACTTACTTACTTACGTAGCGGTGATAGCCCAGTGGCTTAGAATTCGACCTCGAATCGAGGGGTCCGGGTTCGACTCCAAGTGGCACGCACTGTAAAAAAGGTATGTGCGCTTTATAAAATTAAATATCACCTGCTGTTACGGTGAAGGAAAACATAGTGAGGAAACCTGCATGCCTGCGAGTTCACAAAAAAAATGTTCTCAAAGGTATGTGAAGTCCACCAACCCGCAGTAGGCCAGCGTGGTGGACTAAGGCCTACATCCCTCTCATTACGAGAAGGAGACCCGACCCTGTAGTGGGTCATTAATGGGTTACTGGCATGCTTACTTAACAGTGAGTTCCACTGTTCCCTTATACATAGCCTCGGACCCCTAAAACGGATATCTGTATCAGAGCAGTTAGTCATTCGCAATTACTGGCTAGATATTCCAATTACGCCTATTCCAATCACTGCCTGGACGGTGGACAGTGCACGGTCAGGGCTTAAGGAAGTCAGTGCAAGTGCAATGTCACTGCGGTTGTATTATTGTGTGTGTGCAGAAATATTTTAAAGTCTCGTGCGAAGTTTCTTACTGAACATGTTATTAGATGATTTGTAAGTATTGCATAAATTGCAAATCTTTTCTTGGAAACCCCTGTTTTAAATATCAAAGTCAAAGACAAAAATGTTTATTTGCACAATATTACATATATAATATTTATCATTTTTAAAAGAATGTTTATGAATAACTTAATTAAATAACATCATTTTTTATTTGATTTTTCTTATACTCTACTTTTTATGTAGTGTTTAGAATTTATTAATTCATTTATGGATTTAGTTGTTTAACCTAACCGGACTCATCGGTTCAGTTGGTCCCACCCAACAATGGGTCGAGGGAAAATAACCCGAGAAACACTTAATTTTATTAATTTAAATTCCTGCATATTTCCAACAGATAATCTGGCATTACTTCTGGAAATTCTTCGCTGATTCTTTACTGTCTTGTACCCTCTCGTTCTGTTTGAAAACAATGGTGTTTTACAGAATAGGTACGTAATAGCCTTTTGTTTAAAATATTTCATTTCAAATTATGACATCCCTAGTTTTAAGCGTTGCGAGTTGCGATCATAATTGGGTAGAGTTTAAAATATTATCTGTTCTGTGCTATGCGAACCGAGTGTGTGCGATCTGAAACAAAAAATGTATGTATAGAAGCGAGTGACAAAACATATATTTTTTTGGTATTTGCGATAATTTATGAGCAATCAATACACTGGACACTTGTAAACATCATTCGTAAATTCAGACACACATGCACGCACGCACGCACGCACACATGCACGCACGCACGCACACAGACACACAAACGCACACACACACGCGCGCGTTTAATTTCTTGTTAACGAAATAACCTTTTTTATTTATTCATTCGTATTTCAGTGTTGATTGGCCTCTCCCTCTACGTCATCAGCACTGTCATGGCGGACATATGCCTGTGTCCCCTAGAATACGTCCCCATCTGCGGCTCCGACGGGAACACCTACAGGAACGAGGGCTGCATGAAGTGCCGGAACCCAGAGTTAGAATTCGTCAAATACGGGGAGTGTTACGTCGAACATACTGTTTCTTAGTGACATACCTATTTTGAAACTAAAGTATGACCTGGCCAGTGCGGCAGGGGCACTTTTTAGGGGGCGGCAAATTTAACAATAAAAATATTTTGTTAATATTTGTACCATTTTATACTGTTTTTGTAACTACAAATTCGAACCCAATTGAAAGGAGCACGGAATTTTGATGGTAAAACTTAAATAAACTCTTTTATTTAAAATCTTACCTGTACAATACTAATCACGTTACTGGGGACCCAAGAGCTGGATCCTTCTTTGGACAAAGGATATGTATTGCTATCCAAAGTGGTTTGGACTCATTATTTTATTTGTAAAATTTTATTTTTATTTATTTTTATTCTATTCCGTTTTTTGTTACAAGTTATGTAAATAGTTGTATAAATAAAGTAGATGGCGGTTTAAAATAACCCTGTACAATGCAAAACAATGATGACTGTTCTTGTCGAAAAGTTGTCTATAATTAATGTATGTATGGCAAAGCTTTTACCTTCTACCATATGACGAAAGTACTTTACTGCCTCATAAATCGCCAGCAGTTCACGGTCGAATGGACTGTACTTTCTTTGAGCCGTGTTTAACTTTTTTGAGAAAGTAAAGTACTTTCGTCATATGGTAGAAGGTAAAAGCTTTGCCATATTTATCGACCAACAGTCTCTTTTAATGTTCGGCCATACGTAATTTTGTGTCACTAACTTGACGGTAGCTTTGACGCCAGGATGACTTAATCCATGGAGGGAGTCGAAAGCTAGTCGGCGAAACTGGGGAGGCAGGTAGGGACGAGGTGACGGGCCAGACATGTCGCAGATAATTGTCTTCTTGGAACCAGGGACGTTACATTCCCGGAGGTCCAACGAAGAACCGCTCTGCACTAGCTGCTTCAGTTCGTCATCCGCAATTTGCGAGGATGACAAAGAATCGAGATCTATCTCGCTAGCGATTGCCTCTACACATATTTACCGACCATAAGCCGATAGTGTCGGCATTTCGAAAAGCATCGGAAAATTGTTCGCCTCGTCAATTCCGATATTTTGATTTTGTGTCACAGTTCACTACTAACGTACGACAGTCTTGTGATTTCACAGAAATAACTCTCATCCACTATATACAAATATTTATTTATATAAACTATAATAAAACAATATAACAAAATTATCTTGAATCGAAGTAAGTGAGAATGAATGACAGGAAGAAAAAACCAAAAGAAAAACTTTGAAATAAATTCGAAATTAAAAAGTAAACAAATCATAAAAACTTCTTGTTGCTACATATGTAATGGATAGAATACATTGAATTGAAATACCTAAATAAGAGGGCGGCAAAATTTTCTCCCACCCCGGGCAGTCGACAGTAGGACCTAATTACTTCTAATTACTTAGGTACCTACTAAAACCACCTCTTAGCACATTAATCTCCGAATTAACACGACTTTATTTTAGCTACTTAAAATCGTATTTATTGTAAAGAACCTTGTAGTTGTAAAGTACCTTACTTGTAGCGTAGTACTTATGGTACCTATATTGTGTATATAAGGTGTATATAATTAAATGTAGTATTTTCTTACACATTGTCATTTATCCCCTCCATATAAACGTCGATAGGTACTTAGTAGAAAAATTTACTATTTTTAAATAAGGAAGATTCACAAATTTTAATTCAGTACAATTAAAATCGTAAAGTGCAAAAGCCTAGTACCTAACAACAAACAGAAGTACCTATACTTTGTTAATTGAATGTAAAGGCTATAGTAAGTAGATAGATAGTAGATTAAGTTAAAAGAATTAACTCCTAATCGGTTTTATTACCACTCATTTAAACGTCTAGATAAGACACAAAGAGGAATAAAACATCAAATAAAAAACGATAAACTTATAGAATAAATATTTGAAAAGTAGAAAAATAACTTTTAAACCAAATAGCGCCAATTATATAGGTACTCGTGACACTCATCGAATAAAATATTTATGATGAAAAATAAATAATTTATCATTATATAACCCTTCAACATTATATTAAAATAATTAGCTGGAAGAAAATCATGGTACCTACCAGTAGGAACTTCATCCACCAACCCGCAGTAGTGGTGCGTGGTGGACGGCGGCCTACATCCCGCTCATTGTGAGAGGAGACCCGGCCCTGTAGTGGGCCATTGGGTTACTGACATGACATGCAAAAGTAGCTTGTATGATTTCGTATGTGCGTATTTGAATTGGAAAGCGCCTTACAGAGGTCTATGTTAAAATTTTGTCGTGTTGGTTTGTCGGTCGGTTATGTTAGCGAATTGGATCAAGGCCTTGTAGCGAGTGACCATATTTAGGATTAATACGTGCCATCAGAATTCGAACCTGGATCTCTCTAGGAGACGTTAGTTTATTAGCGATATTTAGCGATGAGACGAGTCTTTGTAATAGTCAGGAAATGTTCCAACCATTTTCTTCATAAACTAAGGAAACCCCGATATGAAAAAGTGAGTATGGCAATAAAGATAACCAACCTAGTATGTACCTACGTATCTACAAATACTTATTTTTCATCTACTTAAATAATGATAATAGGTATATGCTCATAATTACACGTACAAATACATTAATCTACTTAAACAATGATATACGTTAACATAACTATACTTTTACAACTGTTGTCGCCAGCTAGGTATTTTGAGATGTGCATTGTGCAGATTTATAACAGAGATCAAAATATTAGTGGCAAACAACATGATATTATGTTATCAGTACCTCTAGAAACAATATTGCCACATGTCACTCGAGCATTCACTATCATCTCAGTAATACTCTATCTTAGTTTTAGTTTAAAAGAAATTGTGTTGTACCTATTTGGAACTAAAATAACAGTGGTTTTGAAAAAAGCTATTTACAATTTGACAAAATAAAGCCTATATTATGTTAAACTGTGTTTAAGAACAGTAAGTTTACAAAACTTTATTAGTGACGGTGATTCTCGGTATGAGCAAAAAATATTACCTACTGCTGAGTGCCTACTGCTTTTGAAAACCAATGAAAAGGAAATAGTCCAGTCATTTAAGCTTAAATTAGGTAAGAATCTCGGAATTCGAGATACCCAGCTGTAAGTCTGTAAATACTTGTATATTGACACCCTAAAAGTTATCTCAAAACACGGTTGAAATGTTGATGAGCAGCTGCACTTGTTGGTGGAATATTTGAAAGCTGCACAGGTTTATTAAGTTTTGTAGACTTGACGTAATGCATATAACGAATAAATAAATAAATAAATAATAAAATTTACAGATTTTAAAGAGGCACTAAATTATTTTCTATTTAAAATGTCATTAGTGTAAATGGGAATATAATTATATTATGATTTAAGTTTTTCTCTTAATTATTTTTTAATTTTAGTAAACGGTTATCAGTATTATTGAATTGACATAGATTTAATGCATGAAGAAAATGATAAAATATAATATTATAATAGTTAATAAAAATTGACAAATATTTATAATCATTGATTTATCGATAGTTCATCAACTAATATATGGCGCGTTTTCGACCGGAGGCACCGGTTGACCTGAAGTGATGCTGTGACCGCGCGCTCTCCGCCCTCTATCTCGAAAACGGTTCACCGTATAAAAAATTTTTTAAACAAAATTTGTAGAGAATTTTGTATTCTACAATATTGATAATAAATACAAATAGCAAAAAACCCATAGGAAATGAGATATTTCCAAAAAAAGCGCAAAAAAACCTGTACTGTAACGTACTGTACTGTAACGAATCAAAATCCGTTACAAACCGATTTTTGTGACCTTTGACCTTGAAATTTAATAGTTGCTTACACCTTACCATATGTAGGTTTTGAGACAACTTTTAGGGTGTCAATATACAAGTATTTACAGACTTACAGCTGGGTATCTCGAATTCCGAGGTGAACTTACTATAATGACTGGACTAAATGGACTAACTATATTGTATATAAACTCTGGTTACGACAGAAATAATAATTAGCACGCAAAGCTTTGGTGTCGATAATAAAAATAAAATTAAATAAAACTAATCTAAACTCTTATCAAACTTAAATAAATTGATTGAAACTCTAATTATTTTAATATAGAGGAGGTGACTGAGAATACTTGTATAAAATAAATTAATATTATATTATATTAATGAAACTTTCTCGATAAATTGCATCGAAACAAACTTTGTGCGGCAATTACAAAGTGATGCAATTAAATTAAAACAATTAGATAACTATTAAAACAAATATAAAAAGGAAAAGTTATTCAATAAACATGTTAAAGAAGAGTAAGAGTAATAAATCTGGAAAGGAGGCAACGGAAATGGTGGAGATTTCAAATATTTTGGAAAAATTGGGAAAATACCAGATACTGCAATACTTATATTGTTGTGTGTCGGTCCTTTTCGTCACATTCATCGCAATAAACTATATTTTTGTGGCTGGTGATGTAAATTATCGGTGAGTTTGACTTTTCACGATTTTCTATCTTTTACAAGTTTTTAACAGTAACCCCTTAATTACCTAGAGTCCGTTTTTTAAAATTGTCATATTTGGTGAACAATCTTGGCACTATGTTTTATTTAGAAAAAGTTTTAAAAATTTCTTTAAAAAAGTTATAGGTAGTTAGGGTATTACTAGAAATCTGTTTGTATTAAATGACATTTATTGAAAATGACATTTATCCATATAGGATGAATGGTTGGATGGACAGATGTTTGTTACTCTTTCATGCAAAAACGGCGGAACAGATTTCCATGAAATTTGGTATGCACGTAGTTTATAATCTGAATTAATATATAGGACACTTTTTAACACTCTCTGGACAAAGTTCTCATCCGCATGGGATGAAGCTGCGAGCAAAGTATAGTATAATCTAATAAATTCGAAGTGTAGTAGCCAATAAAAAATAAGGGACAAAATGCAATATCTAGGTATCGAAACTAAGATAAATGGAACATTACCTATTTAGTAGCAAATTGATCAATTGCTATCCATAGATATCAGTTATAAACATCGAAGGTCGATAAGTTGACCTCAAAACCCCATTCTATCAAATCAACTTTATCTTCTACGTTTCTACGTGGAGATGTTTTTTCTGACTGAAAAACGGTTCTCCGTCTTCAATAGCGTAATCGTTGGTGGGAACGGTATCGGGTTATGTTAGATTTCTACATACTTAAAATCCATTCGAGGCCTATACTTCTCATTGCATAAAGTACCTACTCGATCCTGCAGTGGGTCAATACTGGGTTACAAGTAAAGGGAATTTAAACTTTGCGTAGTCAATTTACGTGAATTAAACATTGACTTAAAACGTTAGCTCGTAGCTCTAACTCAATATACAACTCTAGTATGTGACATGTTCTTCGAAGATTGACCGTATTTTTCACTTCACAGATGTAGAGTACCAGCATGTGAGGACGCTGAACCTGTGTTTTTCCCAGCATGGTGGCCCAATAATACAATAGACAGGTGCCACAAGCCTGTTCTGAATGAAACCTTTGAGGCCAACACTTGCACCAACCACAGCTTCACCAACCGTTTTGAGGCTTGTTCCTCGTGGGTGTATGAAAGCAATGATACGATCATCGCAGAAGTAAGTTTGAGTAATAGTGTGATTAGTCATTGTATTGTGTGTGTTAGTTACCCATTGATGACCCACTACACTATATCTACTTATTGTAAGACATCTATACTTTCCCATTTCGTGCACCCTACCTACAACTTTCTGTCTTCTTGCTTTAACTCGCTTATCTTGATGGTTGTCTGAAAGAGATTGCTCGTAGCGATAACACCGCCAATTGTATTTTTCTCTCTCGTGTTTTATTGTTAACTGATTTTGTATTTATGTGCACAATAAAGAGTATTGTATTGTATTGTAAGACAGCTACGGAATAATACGTTTCATTTTTCAGTTGGACCTGGCATGCCAACCCTGGAAGGTGAATCTAGTGGGGACTGTCCACAACCTGGGCATGCTGCTATCCTTGCCCATTATAGGATGGTTAACAGATAAGTGAGTATAAATTATTAACGCTTCAAACTCATAGCTCACAGTAGGGCATGTATCGTGACTATCGCGGGTGCCATTAGAATCACACAAGAAAAGAACACACAAACTCACTTAGATCAGAAAAGAGAAACTTCAACTTATATAAAATTAAAATCTCTGCTCCGCTGGGACTGGATCCCGGTAACTTAGGTCTTAAACCACTGCACCATTCAGATTGTCAAATTTTTCTTCATTATAATGGTTGTTTTTATTTTGGTTGAAACCCTTCTAAATAATAACTACTAAAGACTCTCCCCACGTTCGTGTATCCAAAATATATGTAAAGAGACCAGAAAAATTTACCAGAAAAATGTATTGAATTGTGTTATTACAACTAACATACTGTAATTATATGTAAAACCGTCATCCAATCTTTTCCTCTAATCATCTATTTTAGGTAAATTGTATTCCTTTACTATAAATGAATTGCAGGTTTGTATAAATGAATTGCAGGTTTGGTCGAAAACCAACGACAGTTGTCTGCGCTGTAGGAGGCTTCGTCGGTCTCCTGAAGTTGGTCACAAATAGCTACTACCCGTACATCGTCATTGAACTACTAGAAGCTGCGATATCTGGTGGGGTTTATATGACAACGATGGTTTTGAGTAAGTATAATCAAAAACGTAATAAAATTGAAGTGGTAATGGGGATGCCGAAGTTTGAAAGACTGATAACCGATGTGAAACAAAGATGCGAACTCAAATTGCAACCACGCCTCAGCTCTCTGACTGAAACTGATGACTCGAAGAAGACAGCGTTGGATTCAAAGCGCAAACATTCAGAACGAAGAAAGATCTCGAATGGCAACCACGTCCTGTCAAAAGGAATACCTACATGCCGCCTTCTGACTGGAGTTATGATTTGAAGGAGACAACGTTGATTTCAAACAGTCTAAGAATCGTATGGAGTGGTACTGTCTATTAGAGGAAGGTCATATCCACTGTCCAGAACATCCAGCAGTGGATTGCCATCCTAGACAGACGAAAGGACATTCAAAAACTTTTAAAAAGCACTTAAATGTTTACAATGTATGTTTCAGTGGTGGAAATTACCGGTACCAGGTCGAGGATTATACCCGGCGTTGCGTGCGCCTACTCGGTGTACCTGGGAGAAGCTCTCTACGCTTGCATAGCCATGTTTGTGCCATACTGGAAGAACCTGGTTCTTATCATATACTTCCCAAACATCATCTTCCTCGCTTTCATATACATCCTCAAAGAAAGCCCTAGATGGCTCATCATTAATGGAAGACTCGACGAAGCTAAGAAAACGTTACTCGCTATAGCAACAACGAATAAGATTAACGTTGATAGAGAATTCATAGAAAAAGCGAGCGCTGAATCGCTGAAGAAAACATTTAACATCGACAACAACGGGAAGAGAGCAGAGTTCAAGGATATTATCAGATCCAGAGAAATAGTCAAACGGGTGGCTGTGGCCTTTTTCGCGAAGTTCGGAACTAATTTCATTTACTACGGCCTAGTTGTGAACTCTGTAGCGTTGCCAGGGAACAAGTATTCCAACTTCTTCCTCACTGCTCTGGTGTCGTTTCCAGGGGAACTGATTGCCATGTATTTGATGAATAAGATTGGACGAAAGAAGCCTTTAATGTTTGGATTTTGGGCGTGCGGATTGTTTTGTTTGCTGTGCGCTGTTATACCTGACGGTAAGCAATAATCGATATTGTTTCTTAATAATTTTAGAAATATATCTCCTATTAGCATAAGTAAAAGAAATCCGCCGTGACTTAGCTGCGACGGGAGCTCATGATTAACGACCTCGGATAGGTCCGACACTATTCGGGCTATCTGAGAGTTCACAAAAAAAATGTTCTCAAAGGCATGTGAAGGCCACCACCCGCAGTAGGCTAGCGTGGTGGACTAAGCTCTACATCCCTCTCAATGTGAGACGAGACCCGACCCTATAGTGGGTTACTGACATTACTGACACTAAAAAAATAATGGTTGCTTACTCATCTACTAATCTTGTACCATTATCGAGAAACACATCAAATGTCGCAGAGTACACGTGGCTGAAGCTGTCCGCCTTCTTGCTGGCGAAGCTGGTGATATCCGCGTGCTTCACCGGCCTCCTGACTTACTGCATGGAGCTGTTCCCCACCAGCATCCGAGGGCAGCTGTGCGGGTTCTGCACTCTCGCCTCGGGCGTGGGCAGCACTTTGGCACCAATGACACCGATATTGGTAAGGATAATAATATAATTTCACACCTCGTGGGCAGCACTTTGGCACCAATGACACCGATACTGGTAAGGATACTGTACCTACCGTTTAATCTGCAATAATCGAATATCGAAACGTGTGTGTGATAAAAATTGTACAGTTTTACGATGTTTCAACGTTTATGGTCTGTAGGGACGTACGACTTATCCGTAGATACAGTCGACTGCACAGTTTTATCGTAGGTACAGATGAAACTGAACGTGTGTGCTTTAAAGTGACTGAACTCAAAATTCCTGTATACTCGATTTCACCATAAACTGATCTTATAAAGCATAATATATAATACTAGCTGACCCAGCAGGCTTCGCTCTGCCAATGAATTTTTTTTATTTTATTTTTATTTAATAGCCTATGTTACTCAGGCTGAATGTAGCTTTCCAATGGTGAAAGAATTTTTGAAATCGGCCCAGTAGTTTTTGAGTTTATTCGTTACAAACATACAAAAATACAAATGTTTCCTCTTTATAATATTAGTATAGATATAGAAGTATAGATATAGAAGGAATAAGTGACCTATCTCTAAGTATAACAGGGACAGCGCATTCTTCGGTCTCTTTCACTGGTTCCGCTATTCATTCATGCATGCATGTTGCTCATTTACCAATTTATCACAAATTGCACTTTTAGGATTCGGTCACTTTCATTCTCGATATTTTATGTCTATGTGCCCTAAACATTTCAATCTGTCGTGAGTGCCACAGACACATACAAGACAAGAAACGCACAATGATCTAGAAATTTCTGTTCCAATTAAAATTCGTCACTCAAGTCTCTGCGTTGGGAATCCCCGCGAAAAACAGGCTGAATTCCTAGCCACTTTACCGTGATCGGCAAAGATCTTCATCTCACGATGTTTTCCTTCACCGTAACAGCACGTGATATTTGATTTTATAAAGCGCACATAACTTTTTTTTTAACAAAGTCATTGCTGCGTGCCGCTGGGATTCGAACCCTCCCCTCGATTAAGAAGTCGAATTCTTAGCCACTGGGCTATCACCGCTTCGCCACTTAGTTGATTTAACTTGATTTTCAGGCCACAGTATCAGCCCCTCTGCCATTCATATTCTTCTGCTGCTTCTCGTCGATAACTGGTTTCCTGCTGATGCTGACCCCGGAGACGAAGGGCAAGCCGCTGCTGGACACGCTGGACCAGCTCAACGAGACCTCCGGGAGGAGGCCTACGACAGAACATGATAATACTGCTTTTGAAAGTGAGAAGGAAAATAAAGTATGATTATGTAGGAAACCAAAAAAAAGCGTTTTTTACTAAAATATAGCCTTTCTTTTTAACGACCAGTGATTCTACACGTACTGTAGAAAGAGTGGGCTAATATTTTTTGACTTTTCAAAAATTCGAAGAGAAGGGAGATGGAACGATAATTCTGCTTTTGAAAGTAACTCGCGCGATAAGGAAAGTAAAGTATACTATGTAATTCCAAATAAATAATCCCTTATGATTATCAGTATCCATGGTCCAGTCCATAAAAGGATGAAAATAGAACGGCAGTAAATGCTTATTTGTTGTAACTAGATAGATAGGCAATGATGCTAGATTAATAGTGCATGCGAAGACCCGATTTCAACGCGCCCCTCCGATCCTCGCGCCCTAGGCTGCCTAATTAGCCTAAACCCTGTACTTCGTATGTCTCCGGTCGGTAAAGCGGTAGGAACAAAACTTCTTCGTTTCTTCTACACGTTACGTTAACGTTAGCGTTTTCGTTATGTTTTAGGTAAGCAAATCCAATATCAAGGGGTTCATAAGTTATAAGTTAAGAACTTTAAAAAAAAAACTTTTATTTTTTCGAGTTACTCTTAGCAAACCCGTTCATTTGATGCTCATATTGTAGAAATGCATAACAACCGAACAAACATACTTACACACATTGCAAGTTACCTAAATAAATACTTTTAAAAACTATACATTTTACCATATTTTATTAACAATCACTTAAAAGTCGTTTTTAGGCGCCTTGTTTAAGTAGGCCTTGATTTTGGGAATGGAGGCCACGTTCTCGTATATCCGCTTCAAGTTGGGGTACTGCTCGTACAGGTCCGGCATCATGAATATCCGTTTGTGGTTGTCGTGCATCCCCGCGAATATGAAGTCGCCCCATGTCAACTGGAATAGATAAAGATATAGAGCTTAGTGATATCAATGTAAAAGAAATTAAAAGAAAGACGTTTAATGGTAAGGTAACCCTACCATTTCAGCTTTATAATCAACCATTTTTACAAGACGGCCGACGGCTTCTTGCTCGTGGATTTTAGAACTTGGTCCAGGGAGAGATTAAAAGTAGATCCTATAGGTAAATCAAGATTATCAACTACTTGCATATCAAATTAATGTCGTCGAAATATTTTGAGCCGTTTTTGCCGTAACGATTCGAACATCCAATCAGCCATCAATCCTCGCAAACTTTCACATTTATGACAGTATTTCATTAAATGAATATACATAGGTAATATTCATTTAATGTTAGGTACTTTATTTATAGGGTCGCAGGGCAATTCAATTCAATTCAGAGTTATAACTGTGCAGGGTAATTTTCCTAACAAAAATCAGTGATTTGATCAGATTGCAAAAGTGTTTTAGTGACAAAAAAATAATGTCTGAGATTTCAAAATTTAGATCAATATCCCGTGGCTGCCACACGTCACGTCACGTATTTTCTGACGAACAAAACGTGATCGATTGAGTAGTTTTAGTAGGTAATGTACTAAGATCGGATGGTACCAGCTAGCTTGCTTAGGCGGCCAATTTCCAGGTCTGACGTCACGTATTTTCTTATAGCTGATTTTCACGTATATTGTAGACAATATCGTTAAAAATAAATCGTCAATACTCCAAGACACTTTCTGTCGGCCGTTTTGTCAAAACAGCCACTTCTAAGGTCAATTGTATATAAACGCCTGGACCATAGTTTATAGCTATTTATAGTTAGGAATATTATTGCTATAAACTATAGTACAGGCGTGTATATACCAAAGTATTATATACCAAATTTATCAATCAGTTAATTGGTATTGTTTCTTACTTTAAATGTCTTAGGTGCAAGCAAGTTTAATGTAGACTCATATCAGAGAGCGCCTTCCTAATATAAAAATCTTACTTTTCCCAAAGCAATATGTCCGTTATTCTTAGCAACGATTTCATCAAGTTTCTTCAGCACATCTGGGTAGAAGTTCTTCTCCATTTCTGCTTGTTTCGTCGCCCTCAGCGCCTGATCCGGCTCGTAGAAGACAAGGCCAGCCTCTGTAAATGCAAGTGAAAATATATAAGTGAGAATACGTTAAGTGTGGATAAACCTTTACCAGTGAACTGGAACAGTTTGCTACTCGTTTACTAAAAAAACTTTTTTTTACTGGACTTGAGTGGAAAGTTTTTAAGTTTTAGTTTTGAGATGTTTGAGATGTTTTGGTACCCCAACCGTAGCTTGTATCAATACATCAGGCCGTTACACTTTTTAGTCCATATCACGAACAGTGCTGAACCGATTAAACTTTTACCATTCCCTTAGTTGAAAAATTGCAAGCAAACAATAAAAGAACGATTACGATCCGTCAATTAGTTTCGGAGTTGTGCGAGGGCAAACATTAATGTACCATACACCTGTAAAATTTTTGCATACTTATTTGGACGCTTTAAAAGACTAACACATGTGAATATTGGGCAGTTCTGTTTATATTACACACACGTCGAATTGACAACCTCCTTTTTTGAAATCGGCTAAATAATATACAGCCCGTTTCTCTGCTCTTGACCACTTTGGTAAACAATCTTGACACTACTTTTTATTAAAAAAAAAGTTATTTTTTAATCTTTACAATTAGGTGTCTGTGTCATTTTTAAATAAATAAATAAATATAAATAGTGTGGGACAACTGACACATGGCTTTCACTTTTTTAGTAAGCTGTGAGCTAAATTGTAAAAGGCAAATTGAAATAAAAAGACACGCTCTTTCTCACTCACTCGACCAAATGTCCTTATAGAAGTCCATGTTCTGGTCGATCTCCAGCTCGTCCTCCGCACTGTCGCCCGCCAGGCCGTACTTCCGTCCCAGGTACCGGCAGATGGCGTATACTTGCGCATACTGCCTCCCATCTATCTCCAGCACTGGCACCTTGCCGAACGGGGTTTCTGGAAGGCAACATCGGAATGTTAAATGTTAAATTATAAGCTTTTATTTTTTCGAGTTACTCTTAACAAACCCTTTCATTTGATACCCATATTGTAGAAATGCTTTAAAAATAACTATTCCGCTATCTGATCTATTGTAGAAATGCTTTAAAAATAATTATTCCGCTATCTTGGATGGTCCGCCATATTGAATTTAGAATGACGTCACAAACCATATCGTGCATTGTCATCCAAACTAAACGTGATTGATACAAAATTTCAGCTCAATCGGTTGGAGATATCTACTTCAAAATTGAGTTCAATGATTCCACCCGAACAAACATACCAACCCGAACATTATTTACACCGCACATTATGTAGGTACATTGCTTTTAAAAATGTTAAAACTGTGTGAAGAGAGATCTCCTGTCAGAAGGAGCGGCGATGCTCCGATTAGGTCATCTCGGGGTTTAAAGGCGGAGTTTAAAATTAAAATCTTTATTTTATATAAATTAATATGCAGTGTCAGGATTTTTGAAGTGAAAATTTCTTTAGCCGGCGTTGCCGTTGTACACTTCTCGTCAGGACACGTGATCGAAAATTCCTAAGACTGAGTGTTTAAAATATGGAAATAGAACAATAGATTTTTTCTCTATCTGAGGTTGGATGCGGCCGTCCATGGGCTGCACTGGGCCCTGATTCTGTGTACGACCATTCACACTCGTATCGCGGCAATGTCGTGTCTTATCCATGGTAAAAAGTCAAAAAAGGCTTCAAAGTCAAATATCGTGACAATCTATTGTGTGCCTTATAGAATAGACAGTAAGGTTCCTTGTCGTGTCGAGTTCACGTTTGATGTCACACGATATCGGCATGAAATCTTTTGAGTCAGAGAATCAGGCCCCTGACCTCTTAACACCTAGCCTGCATGGTCTTTTGCTTACGTACTTGGTTTAAAAGAAGGCCATTCAGTGTCCATTCTAATGCGGTTGTCTTCAAACTCTTGGTCTCCATACGCCATCAGCATCCGGGGTCCGTCACCGAGACCTTTGAAGGTGAAATAGTGAAGCACGTACTTCGGCATTGTCCTGAAAACATTTTAGTGGTTAATTAATAATTTTAATACATTTAATAGCATAAACAATTCCACGAAACGAGCTCTCAAAGAAAATTATTTATGTGCGCCCATTGGTTAACGAGTGTGACTACTTTGTGTTTCCATTTAGTTTTGTGATTGTAAATATACTTTTTTATACATATAACAAATAAAATACTTTGTGAATTGAATAGGAATGCGTGTTTGTTTTTTGATTAGTAAGTAGTTAGATTGCTAGATTTAATTATGTGTTTATGTTTGAATAACAAATCGGTCTTATTTTGAGACCGAAAAATATTTGCGCCTCGACTGAGATGTACATTGTACAAAATGCTTTAATTATTAAATTTGAAAATATAAAAAATCCGCATTCTAATATAAAATAAAATATTTAATAAAAAATTGTAAACCCACTTTTTCCGACCAAATGATATTGATAAAATTTGGTAAACAATCTTAGCATGTCTTTTTATTTTAATTTGCGATTAAATAATAACGCAGACACAAAATTATAAAAATTTAAAAACAAATTGTCATTTAATACTGAAACAGATTTTTAGAAACTATAATTATTTTTTAACGCAATTTAACCTTTTTTTTCAATAAAAAGTAGTGCCGAGATTGTTTACCAAATAAGACAAGAGAATAAAAATGAACTTTACACTCATACATGATAGAATATTATCGCTTTCGGTGCCCCTCAGGGGCTCAGGCTATCGTAGACCCAGGAGAAAAAAGCAGGCACAAGTTTAAAATAGTTCTGTCAAAAATTTATCGATAAGAAAAAAAATTTATTTAAAAATGAACATGTTTACTTACGAAAACGAATGTGTAACGTGCGTTGCTATTGAATATTGTTATCGAACTGAGTTAGCCGACTGTGTGTGCGGCTGAGCCCGATTTTGTGAATTGCTGCGAATATATTATTTACATACCCACACCGATACTACTCAGTACGCAGTGACCAATGGCGGTGCGGTTGTATTTGCGTGATGGCCTTGACGGAACTAGACTCGACAGACAATCGACAACGCAAACAAATAGGTATCTAACATTATTATAGGCAGGCATAGGCAGGTACAGTTTATGTACTTATATCAAGTGTTGATTCAACTCACATCATCTTCATAGGTACCCCACAGTAACTGTAGGTACCATTAAGTATGTAAATATATTCCCGAGATCTACCAATCAATAATTTTAATCACTTTGCATTATATTAGTTGCATTCTAAACATGTACCTAAGTACCTCATACTCAATATTCTGTTTTCTATGCTAATACTACTCGTAAGTACTTACTCCAGGTTACGTTGAAGTATATTTAATAAACAATGAACGCTTTCTTTTCTTTCCTTTACAATATTTTAACACTGGATTACTTTAGGTACTTTTGGGTTGCTTTATGATTTAAATATTTGATTTTTTTTAAAACCTTACAAATACTGTTCGTTTCAAATACATACTAGGTTTCAGTCAGACAATTTTGTAAATGAATAAAACAACGAATACTTATTAAAATATTTTAATCAGCATACAAAAATATACTGTTTCTCATAGAACAGACAAGAAATTGAGTAGGTATATTTAATACTTAGAACTATGCATTATAACGTTACACAAAATACATTTTATTAGCTTAGGTTAATTGCACGTAATATTACTAAATTACATTCAAAATGCAATTGTTCAATCATCTGTTAATCTTACAAGTCTGAAGTATAGAATCTGTTATATATAAACTAACATCCAGAATATATTTTGATATAACACGTACATACAATCACGTATTTTATACGACTGCAAAATCTTATTTTAAGGTTGTGTAGCAGCCAAGTGACTGGACTTCACGACATGGGTTTAGAACTCTGTTTTGGGTGCGGCATCAGCGTAGGCCTTCACCTTAGGGATGGAGTAGACCGCGTCGATGACTCGCTTGACGCCGGGGTACTTCAGCTCCAGGTCGGGCATTCTCAGCATCACCTTCAGATAGTCGAAATAGCCGGCGAAGAAGAAGTCAGCCCAGGTCAACTGGAAAAAATAACAGTGCTAAGAGATTTCTCTTCCATTATGTTAAAGATTTTCGATATTTCAGTTCTCATTGTAAAGGGGGGACGCAACACTGGGAGTTTTTATCCGCCCGCTTTTTTCTCCTAGTCTACGTTCTGCCTGAGGGGCGATCAAAGCGGATGTTTGTATAATGTTAAATGTATGACGGTCATTAAGTGTGCATAAATTGTACCTAATAATGAATAAAAGCTTTTGAATTTGAATTTGAACTGCATTTGGTGATAATGTCAGGCGTGACCCACTCCCCGTGTAGGTACGGCACGTATCAAAAATCCACCTACGCACAGCGGCCTATCCGAGTGGGCTAGTCCGTGGGGGAAAGGAAAGTGGAATAGGTAACACTTACGCGCTAGAAAGAGACGCAACATGTACTCGTAGCGTAGTGATTAAACGCTGCGCGATCTGAATTGAACTTAATCGTATCGTAGCTAGAGTGTATATTTCTTTAAATGTCTTTTCGAAGTGGGCCTTCTGTACTTGTATAACACTATTATGTATTCTGTGGTAATGTGTAATAGCCATAATACTCGTAGATACAATACCTTTCCAGCAGCGATATGGCCATTGTTCTTCTTGATCATCTCATCAACCCGCTTCAGCATGTCTGGGAACACCTCCTTGGACAATTCGACGAACTTCTTTTCCTTCACCTGCTCATCAGTCTCGTAATGGACGGACGCTGCCTCTGAACATAGAAAGATAATGTTAACAAAATGTCATGAGAAAAGTTAGGTATCTAGTCAGTCGTCATTTGTGATTAATTAGGCAGACAGCAGGCGCTGCTGTTTGTACTTTTTTTAATGCAAATACCAGGCAAACAGGTGACATGCCATCTGATTCTGATGGTATTGGGTCACCGACGCCTACTGACACTAGCAACACCAGGAGGTGGTGTTGCAGACTTTATAGGAGAGCTCTTTGTATGCGTAGGGACGTGGGAGTAGTGGGAGTACTTACCCTACACACCATATACGATGAGCTGCCGGGAAGCGGGAATGAGGCGCGCCACGTGGTTCGGGCGTGGTCGCGCGGGTATGTCTTGAGCCGGCGAATTTGCTGTGTCGCACGTAACTCACGACTGTCACTGCACTCCACATACACAAACGACGAGTCTAGAATGTTCTTAACACTAATAGGAATAACTAAGGGCTAAAGGTTTCTCCGCGAGGTACCTGCGGGTGCGCGCGCACGGACGGTGTCGTGCGTCTCGGGCGGACTCTCAGAGCAGACTACTCATTCACTCGTACGGTCTTGCGTGCGCGCACGGCGAATGAAAGAATGAGATGAACGAACGTCGCGCTATTGGCGCGAACACTCTTTTTACGCCCTTTTTGAAATACCCACGTTGTACGCTTGCGAAAATACATCGGCCTTTCGGCCTACTTACCGCGGTACCAGTACTTGGACGAGAAAATACCTTTAGTAAGGCAACTAGACGTTGTATTCGTCAGTCGTTCAACCGTTCCGGAGGCCTATGACTCGAAACACAAATTCAAAAGCTTCTATTCATTATTGTGCACACTTAATGAATGTCATACATTTAACATTATATATATACAGACTCTGAAGAAATAAAGGAACACCATGAACAAATAGATCCAACCTCAAAAAGGAATGTCCGCCGACAGACCCGTTCTGTCTACATGTTATTTCTACGTTTAATAACATCAGTTACGTTTATTCTACGTTTTACGTTATTTCTACGTTTAATAGGACTCACTCGCGCGGACATCGTTGAGGAAGTCCACGTTCTGGTCGATCTCCAGGTCCTGTTCGAGGGAGTCACCGGCGAGGCCGTACTTCTTGCCGAGGTACCGGCTAATGGCGATGCTCTGGGCGTACTTCTTGCCGTCGAACTCCAACACCGGCATCTGCCCGAAGGGCGTGTCTGGAGAGGGAAATATCAGCATCATCATAACAATAAATATCACTTGCTGCTCACGGTGAAGGAAATCGCGAGGAAAGTTGCCTGAGAATCCACAAAACGATGTTCTCAGACATGTGAAGAACCCGTACTAGGCCAGCGTGGCAGAACTATAATATGAGAACCCATCCCTATAGTGGCGTGCTCCATTGTAGGCCGTATCTAGCTTTCCATCGAGAGAGATTACTGCCAAACACAAGCCAGACTAGCCTATTTCTATATATAAAAAAACATGAATGAAAAAACATGAACAAAATGGTAAATATAGATTGATTTAAACAATGTGTAACAACTGTATACCTATATTTGTGCAAATAAACGTTTTGTCTTTGTCTTTAACACACGCCTTATTGCCTTGGGCGAGAATCGATGTTTTCCTACCTCGATCGGTACAACTAGAGCGTAATGTGTGGTAATGTTTTCAAACCAGCCGGCAGTGTAACGACAGCTATCAATATTTATTGATAACATCCTGAGAAAAGTGGTCCCAAAAACCTGCCACGCTCTCTGAAGCAAAGAAGTGCTAATTTGACCAATAGTGGCCTTATCCATGGATACAACAAGTTGATAGATAGCGCCCGATAAATTTATCAACCGATTTGATGCAGTTTCCAATTCAGGTACCTATCTATTCGATGGTTTTAGGTACTTTCTCGTAATAGGCATGTAGTTATGTAGAAAAACTACAAAACATACCTATAAAAAGGCAATATTTGATAGTGCAACACCGAGGCGGACAGCTAGTAAAACAATATTATTTTCTCGTAGTATTCCCAGACTCTCCTACTACATACCGTTAATATGTCTGAGACATCCGCCGAAAACACCAAGTCACGATTCGTATACTTAGTTTGGGTTTGTCCTTGAGTTCAACCGTCAAATGATTGAGGTATTTTTACTTAGATTAGTAAAAAGTGTGCGTTTATCTATCGTTTAAAGCAGTGGGCGTTTATCTATAGGTACCTACCGAAAATTCGCAAGTCATTCTGTAGTTTGTAATCTGTCGAGTATTTATGAACATCTGTTATCAAGACACAAACTACACAATAAGTACGCAACACACATCCTATAGTTGCCGTCACGAGTGGTGAGCAGAACTTTCATTGGTCGGTTTGACATTGACTGCGCTGCTGTGCACACGATTGGTTCGACAAACGTCAGTTCGTCAGTGTGCGTCGTCTATTGGTCCAGCACGTTTTTTCGGCTGCTGTACATTGGCCGAAAGTATACAATATCCCTACCACTGATAATAATCTGTGCTCACGACTCATGACGGTTACTATACTAACATTATAAAATGTGAATGTAAGTTTGTTTGTCGCTTTCACGCGAAAACGACTCAACCGATCATCATGAAACTTTGTACACATATTCTTGGAGGTATTAGAAGTAGCATAGGATACTTTTTATTAAAAAAAATATTTTTTACGAAAAATAAAAAAAATTGTTTATCAAAAAATCTAAGATACTTTTATTTTAGAAATCCACGCAGACGAAGTCGCGGACACAGCTAGTAGACCATAAACAGAAATTCAAATTCATCATTCAAATCTCTGCGCTACCAGGAATCGAACACAACTGTACCTACTATAAAATAGTTATGGGTTTTGGTTATTCTTGTACCTACTGATCCTATTGGTGTATCCATGGCACCTACGACCGAGTGTCAACCCTTATGTATTTATTGGCGCCTAAGGAAAACTACTAAAGTTTATCAACAAAAGCCTATTGAGAAGATATCCCATAAGTAGTCCGTTGTCTTATCTGTTGAGTGATTCCGACGAAAACAAGTTGTGGTCTCCTGTATCCTCCATTGCCAATGAAATTATCTTATCGTTATAAACTAAATGTCCTATTGATTCTTAACAATGAAACTGAAGTCTAGTTAGTACATTAATGAAAAAGATTATATTATATTTTTACGAGTATATAAAACAAACCGTATTTAATACTACATCAACATTACTTAGATTCGTACAATGCACACAATTAAACTCTATAAACTAATATTATTTTATTATAGTGATGTAAAATGAATCATAATCTATTCGCTATAAATTTTGTTTTTTAAAGTAGGCAATCATAAAGTAAAATAACGTTTTTTACCGCTATTGAACATCCGAATAGTAACGCGTTCCTGTAAAACATATTTCTGTCGTCTTTTTTTGTTCTATAATTTATTACTTAAAAAAAAGTTAGTATCGGTTTTATTTACCTATACTATTTTTAGTTATCATCTCTAAGGAAAATCAAATAGTTAATACATTATTGTGGGAGTAGTATGCTTATCACAGTGTGAAGTTACCCAGGGTAACAGTAATCAGTCTGATAACAAAATCATGATTTCACAAATCTTTGTACACATTGTGATTAACCGAAATTGCACAATATTACATTATATTTTTTTATTTTCCGTATAATTATGATGTCGGTTTTTTGCATGAAATTCAGAAATCAGGGTTGCACAACATTTTATTATTGTTTTTCCTCCTATTCCTTACGATTTTTGTCTCTTTAAATACTGCTTTTCCTTTTTAAAGCATAGAATAGTTCTAAAAAGTTTGACAATACATTACAAGGAAAATAACACACATATTAATTGCAATTTTCGCGACGGAAAATCAGTTAATACCGTTTTTGGGAGTTGTATCTTTATCTGCATCTATTGTGCATTTATTGTACGTAGACCACAAGCAGTTTCAATTCGTTTACATAAAGTAAAATAACATAGGTAGAAAATAAGTACGCAACGGGCTGTACTAGGCCAGCATTGTGGACTAAGGCCTACATCCCTCTCATTGGGAGATGTGACTTGACCCTGAAGTGGGTCGCAAATGGGTTAAAGGAAGTATCACTTACTTGGTTTGAATTCTGGCCAGGCCTCTGAAGGGATACGCTTGTCTTCGAAGTCTTCACCACTGTAAGCCAGCAGCAGACGGACGGGCTCACCCAGAGCCTTCACAGGGAAATAGGAGAACACGTATTTCGGCATACTGCATACAAACAGAAAATATTTTCAATTTTAGACAACTATTTTTTGGACATGCAATTATACAAAAATGTGGCTCACTCCTTCCTTTTTGCACTTGGTTCTTAACTTCTTAAGTTAAATATATTCTGCTTAACGGTGAAGGAAACAAAGGTGTTCAAAACTTTACTTGTACACAAAAGTTGTTCTTTCTCAAGAGTTTTAGCAAATTTTTTTAACGTTTTTATAAAATCTAAAACACATAGTAGGTTATATAGGTTTTAGTAAGAAATTTTGATAACTTGTTGCAATAATTATATTATAATTACCATAAAATCTATCTTCTAGCAGAGTAAAAATCTATGTTTACCCTATGGTTTACCCTTGAATCAACACCCAAATTTCCCAGTGGGCACTTTGGGCAAGTGCCCAGGGCCCCGTGATCGATAGGGGCCCCCTTCAGATCAAATACAAAGTCCCTAGTTCCTGTCAAATCACCAAACAATAACCAATATTTATCACCAAAAAACTTATATAATTCGAAGAAATCGAACCTTAATTACTGACTACAATAGGGGCCCCATTAATCTAATATGCCCAGTATTGCCCAGGGCCTCCAATACGTTGGATGGCCCTGACTGCATGTTATGTCTCTGTAACACGTGAATAAATTATTGTTTTACCTTTTCGTGAGCTCACGCAAACTCTTAGTCTCTTACAGAATAACAGATAACAGAACACGCAACAGGCGTATATGCATAGTTCACATTAGGGACCTACTAAAGTTTTAAGCGTATTCCACGTAAATCCCTAATGAAGACAACCGGTTAACGTTCAAATTCAAAATAACAAAGGATTTTAGCATAGCAGGTTGCTTAACGCGTTCACGTGTTGGTGGCGCTAACTAACTTTCTATGTAATGTGGACGTATCCTATAATAATTCTTACTGTGTTCCTCAATTTAGTAATTATTATAAAGAAAAAATCATATTTATTCAGTTTCTAACGTTTTTTAAAAGAGTAAAAAGATTCGTAAATTAGTATGTAGGTAGGTAGTAAAGTGTCTAAGTAATAAAACGGTTTGACCGGCCCCCGCCGGCCTACCGGCGGCGCTCCCAGACCGCATTATTTAAATTTATAGCAGGTTTATGAACACTTTCATACTACACTACAATTTCAAGAAAGATCAAAAAACTATCAAAGATTGTATTCGTTAAAAGTACAACGTATTCCAATATTTCCAATTAGGTAGGTACTTACATGTTAATTTGAAGAATTTACTTGTTTCGAGAACTTTGTGACGGCTGGCGCAACTACCGCTTGCCAAGACGCTCCTGTCAATAATAAATTAATAAATAAAATTAAATAGGTTTTGGTAAAAATATCGATACATCAAAATATCGATATTTTAAAAAAACCGATATATTATATATTCGATATTTTAAATCTCGATATATCAATAATAGATATTTTTTTCTGGCTATCAAGTTCGATATTTTTTTTATGATTTCCCATAAATAGTGATCTACTAGTGATCAGATTTTGCTTTTTTTATTTATTAAGGAGAGACGAAGTCAGGAAACTAAGCACACAGCCATCTTGTGAATAGAAAAAAATCGAATGTCGATTCACTGAATCATACTACAGTTCATTTTTATGCTATTGTGTTATTTAGTAAACGATCTTGGCACTACTTTTTATTTTTATTCCACAAAAAAAAAGTTTAAAATTGCTTTAAAAAAAGTAAATTATACTTTATAGAAATATATTTCTGTATTAAATAACAATTCGTTTTTAAATTTTATAATTTTGTGTGCATTATTTTTTAATCGCAAATTAAAATAAAGACATGCTAAGATTGTTTACCAAATATGACAAGAGAATAAAAATGGACTATACGCGTAACGTGGTTACTTTACTTGCTCATTATTTTTCGCCGATGCGATCCATGCGTAAAAGTAAAAAATATACGCGTGCGAGTGATGAAAAGTTGAAAGCAATATCAGGAAAAATCAGTAAACAGATGATGCAACAAAAAAATATCATTCAGAAAACATTTTTTAAATTAACGCTGAATCGATGTTTACTGGACAGCGTATTAGCATAGCTGTCCAGAGAGGCAATGCAGTATCTTGGGCACTCTTTCGCATCGCAGCCATGTGTTTCATTTGTCATAGTTTTAGTTTATTTTAGTTTAACAGGTTTTTAACTTGATGTTATAATTTTGTAAAGTTTAGTTTAGGTAAAAATATTTCAAAAATTAAACACAATGTTTTCTTGAATTCAATATCGATGTTAAAATAATTTGAGTTTGCAACCCTATCATTCAAAGTATCAAAATCTCTACTGTCATACAAACTGTCAGTGTCAACTATCTCTGAAATCTGTCAGGCAAGTGTCAGTGCAGTGCGATGAAGTACGTACGATCGGTACGATCAGTGATGTCATCACAATCACAAATCGGATTTATTTCTTTTTTCGAGTAAAAAATCCGATATTTAATGAAAATTAAAGTAAAATATGAAATTATGTTGTAATAACAGTGTGTTACAGATTTTGTGTTTAAGTGAATTTTGTGAACCTAACGGGTTTTCGTACCTTCGATATGGAATTTTGCAATCCCGCCAAAACTGTTTAAATTAATAAAATAATTGAACTTCACATAATATTAGGTATTCTCCCTATTTAAAATTACTTGAAAAGTGTAGGTATTGGTAGTAAGATGTCACAACGTCACTCACGTTCTATTTTAAGTTCACAACCACAAGTGAGTGCCGGTGCTGTGAACGAGTGTGTTAGGTTTATTCTGTACAGAGAAGGAAGCAAGCTCCCAATCCAACGAGCTGAAATCAAGAGGCACCTCTGCTCCGCCTGTGGAACGCAGGCGAATGAAGTTTCCGCTGTCATCTCTGCAGCTGAAGATGTCTTGAAAAATGTAAATATTGCAAGCACTACTGTTCTTTATTATTATTCTTTATTTCTAGCACCAACTTGTCCAAATGAGCTTTATAATATTGAGAGAGTCATAAAGAGTATGCTATATGTTAATCCAGTTTATAAACTACCTGTATACCAAATTTGATAGCAATAAACAAAGTTGTCCACCAACCCGCATTAGGCCAGCGTGGTGGACTAAGGCCTACATCCTTCTCATTGTGAGAGGAGACCCGACCCTGTAGTGGGTCATTAATGGGTTACTGACAAACAAAGTTACAAGGGAATGCCAAAAAATTTTTTTGTTTATTTGATTGGAGGAATGATAAATCTGATGCTCCTGTTAACAAATGTGTAGTGTGGTCTAAATGAAACAGTGACAATGGTTGCATGTTGTGCAAACTTTTCAAATATTTGACAGTTGAAGTACATACATTTACGTCATCTATTTAGACCTATATTTGTGATCAGGGCTGTACACACTACATTTTGTATAATTTGTATCACAAAATAATCATGCTAATTAATTACTTTCAGGTATATGGCTACAAATTAATCAAAGACGACAACAAGGGTGTATTTCAGTACATAGTTGTCTTGCAGGAGCCCTGTGACTCCATGCCATCTGCATTGACAGAGAAACATGAACAGCTGTTGTTGAATACTGCACTGGCTCATATCTTCATGTCTGGTGGATCTGTCAAAGATGGTTTGTGGCTCTTTAACTCTGTAATTATATCTTAAGATGGTAGAACTTTTGATAACAAAATGGATTAACCCTTTTCCCTGTATTTTGCTTGAGAGATCCTGGTTTGAATCCCAGTGGTATGCACAAACTACATTATGATATTACCAAATACACATATTCTATGTTGCCAGTTTTTAGCCATTCATTGCGCTATGACAGGTTACTTGCTGGTTCTTATCCATAGTTCACTTCATTCCATAAACTATGTCATCTAATTAATAGGATGGTGAAGGCCATTTGGAGGAAACCTGCACCACCACCAAACCGCAAAAGACATGTGGTAGACTAAGTCCCATATCTCAACCCTGAAATGTGTTTCTTGTGTGAAAGAGTAACAAAGATCCATCCAAATATGAAAATATTTTGTTTTATTATAATTATTTTCTTTTTAACATGAAATTAAACTGTTTGCAGAAGACATGTGGACGTTCCTAAAAGAAGCGGGACTGATAAAGAACGGGGATGATGACATGGTCAGAAAACTATTCACCAAAAAATTTCCCAAGCAACTGTATCTATCATGTGTACCGGTAACTTGACTCTTCATATTACTTTCATCTTATCGGCCAATCTGCTTGTCTTAAAGTTTGTGTGGCTTTCCTTTTCTGTATTGGTTTAAACGTCAACCTGACCCAAATTTTAGCACATTAATTATGCAGTATGCTGCCCATGTGCTGTGAAAGAAAGGGAGGTCTACAGAACATTATAGGGCCTCTAAATGTTATTATTTCCCTAAACAAACTTGCTTATAATCCTGGGGACTGATTACAAAAAGTTATACATCAAAAAGAAAAATTTAAATAATTGGGTGGAAAGGCACGATGATCCTTCTTGCTTCTGAACCCCCCTTGGGTTAGTTTAAGTAATGGAGAATCAATTCGTAATGTTTAGATTTTTGTTATGTACAAATAGTAAAAATATTAAAATTAATTAATGTTGTTTTTAGTGACAACCCTACTATTACTACCATAGATATAGTAGAGTAGTTATAGATTCACCACCAATTTATTACAATGTAGCACAAGCATGCAAGCTATTCGATATTAAGTGGTCACCCAAATCCAACCTCAAATATAGAAATCATATCTGAGGTGTATGATGGTAGTGGTGTATGTAGGTGCTTTGTTACACATGACTAAAATGTTTGCCTCCTATAATACTTAGATATTAAAATTGAATTTGAAACGAATTTTCAGACTGGAGAGTCAAGAATCAAGTTTGAATGGGGTTCGCGGGCGAACAAGGAGACCACAAAAATGTTTATACTAGAAAAAGTAGCACAGGTGCATGTAGTCTATACTCAAAATTTTCTATGAAATATAATTTTGGTAGTGTGTGTGTGGTGTTTTTTGTCGAATTTTACGTATTTCTATGGCATTTTATTTAAAAATATAATATTAGAATTTATGTATTATCCTCCATATAAACGTTTATTGTACCCAATTTCAAACTGCATCTCAAATTCTGGTACTCAAAATTGTACCCAAAATTTTCGCTTCATATATTAATATAAGATTTCACTTGTTTCAGAGCTTAGGCAAAAATCCGGAACACTGGAGCGAACAGTACAAAATCGCATCTCAAGAATCGACAGCGTCTAGGCAGTTGGAAACAAATGGACGTCACTCGACGTGATGGCTGTCTAGTTCTAGAACGAATGCCCCATCATTAATTTTTATGGTCTCAATAATAGGTTTCGTTGGATGTTCTATCAGTGTGAGAATGATTACTTGATTAGTATCACGTTTTTAAATTTAACATACGAGGGTATTTGTATTAATGTGTATGTTGTATTATTATGTGTCATATTTAGTTTATCAACCTACCTATACCTATTATGTAAAAAATGTGTAAGTATGTAAATAAACAAATAACATATTTTTAATTTTCATTTTATTAAGTGATAGTAAGTACAACTTCCTTAGCTTCAACCAAATACTTTTTTATTTGCCCATTTAGCCCCATTTAGGCTAAAATATTGGTACAGTCAGACAATAAAAATATTTGAAAAAGCTTTGTTGCTGTTAAATTACAACATAATTATTCACCCCTGATGTAAAGAGGGGTTTACAAGTTTAAGGAGTTTAGTTGAAAGCCTATATGATGTGGTTCATTCTTAGCTGTTATACAGATTGTACTAAGAAATATTAGTAGTTATTCTTTTTTCTCTGTTCTTGTTTTATTTCTTTTATCTTGTCTTTTTCCTGATTAGTAATACAGGAACACACATCGCCAGTGTCCAACACATCAATAATCAGTCGTCCTATATTAAAAGGCACATCAGGATCGTGTACACTGTAAAAAAAAGTGTAAATAATAATAATTAATAATGTTTCACGCTCATAGCCCAACACTAGCATGTCCTGTTTCGTGGATGCCATGGACACACCAGACCAGAAACAGAAATTCAAATATGTCATTCAAATCTCTGATCGACTGGGAAACAAACCCAGGACCCTCTGACCAGCGCACTGGTCTATCCCAGTTAACACTGCCACTCGGGTCATCAAAACATATTTATATTTTATCGCATACTACAACTACATAAATAATGAATATCTTATGAATTTTAATGGGGAAAATTAAAGGGGTTTGGGGTGGTATTATTGCCTCTAACCCATTAGTGACCCACTGTAGGGTCAGATCTCCTTTCACAAAGAGAAAGATGTAGGCTGCAGTCCACATACTGGGGGGCTTCAGATGCCTTTGAGAGCATCATGGGGCACTCGCAATGTTTTCCTTCACTGTAATAGCATAGTGATATTTAAAAAAAATGTCTGTCTCTTAAAAAAAACAGCTGGAGTAAGCCTAATTCACTTGCAGTTTTATAAGTTCTGGAAAAATATGAGGCGAGTCTACCACCTATTAAACCTATTAAATAAGATTAATATAATAATTATGTAAAAGAATACATACAAACAAGGCAATGCAATTTCCACTCCACATTTCACAGGCATACAAGCAGCAACATGTATAGTGTTATGAAGAAATTTTGCATTAACATTGTTTTGACTAGATTTCTTTATTCTTTTGGCAAATGGGAAAATGCCATAGATTAAAGATCCACCCAATGAATTATAATTCAGATATTGTATTGGTTGGCAATATAAAACAATATGAATCATTATCCTGGCTAGAGCTCTTATCGCCAGATGTCTTTTTTTATATGAATCAGGAAAAAACGATGGTATATCTTCTAAACACAATATTATTGAGGCACAGAAAAAAATCTCTTTATACATCCTGCCATAGATGAATGGCCGGTTGTCTTTTATGTTTAAAACAGCAAATTTGCCATCTCGTTCAAAAATATCTGCCTTTTGTGATGCATTAGTCTCCATTTTGTTGGAAGCTTCTATTAATTCGTCCCAAGTGTTGGATAAAACAAGCTTGATAATTGATTTTATTGCCAAGTTTTCGGATATAGTCAATTCTTGGAAAATTGCCAATTTTAATAAGCCACATTCTATTTTGTGGTACTCTGTCATGCACTTAGCTTTACACACATCGTTGCAGAATAGAGCGTGACAACAACCATCACAGGGAATGAGGTTGAACGACTGCTCTTTACAAAAGTAACAGCTAATATCTACTACATTATCAGCCTTTTTGAAAGCCTTACATGTAACATAGGGTTGTTCTTGGATAACTACAGTTCCTACTCCAATATCATTTGTTGCAATAATTTTTGGCGCATTGGACTCTATGATCATATCAATATCATTAGTAATACATTTGTGATCACAAGTTTCATGTTTTATTTTACTTTGCAAAGGATCAGTATCCAAAGACATTATAGCAACTGCTCTGCAAACTTCTGCCTTTCTTTTAAGAAGCTTCTCAATACTTTCTTTTGGATAACTAAGAGAAAGGCATCTATCAATATCATTTTTGCTTTCTTGATAAAGCTGTAATTTAAGAAGAACCGCAGACCTATTTCCGTATGCCAATGACAGGGCTGTTGACCCTTCTGGAGCAAATTGTAAAGCTGTGTTATACAAGCTAAGCGCTTGTTCATATCTACCAAGCCTAAACTGAGCATTACCAGCATTTCTGAACATAACTGAGCGTTCTATAGATTTTACTGATTCTCCTACATTGTATTTAGTATGTAAATGTCTATAAATTCTCCTCGCTACCATAACTGCTTCAGACATATCCTTGTTATTCATTGCTTTATATATATCGCATATTGCTCCGGTTCCGCTTAGGAACTCGTGAAATTCTTTAGTAGACATTTTGGACTTGAAAATACTTCTTGACTTTTGATGCTGTACTGTGAGATTGACTATCAGAATATTTCTGTTATTAGACTCACACGACAGCAGTATGTATACTTATTATGAATTAACTCTTAATAACTTCCTTCTTGCTTATTGTAATTAAATTTTGAATCATTACAACAATTTCTCTTATGGCATGTGAGCCAACTAGGGCAACTTCGTCTTCTGTTCTGCTATCTGGCTGCTGGAAACAATAAAATAGAGATGTTACTTAAAACTCAACCTAATTTTCAGGGTAACTTATATCTAAGCCATTCTAGGACCTTTTCCTCCATCTGTTAATGGTCCTTTGTGAATAGCTTGGCACTTCAGTGCTCTGAGTTTGAACACTATCATCAAAATATTTGTAGTTATCATTGGTTCATTAGGATGGGGAAAAAATAGCATCTGTACATATTCCCACATTTCCACAGCAGTGATAGCCCAATGGCTAAGAATTCGACCTCTTAATCGAGGGGTCCGGGTTGGAATCCCTGTGGCACACACCAATGACTGTAAAAAAAGTTATGTGCACTTTATAAAATTAAATATCACCTGCTGTTACAGTGAAGGAAAACGCAAGGAAACCTGCATGCCTGAGAGTTAAAAAAATGTTCTCAAAGGTGTGGTGGACTAAGGCCTACATCCCTCTCATTGTGAGAGGAGACCCGACCCTATAGTGAATTTAATGGGTTATTGACATGACACAATCATATTCCCATACTAATAACTCACGTTACTATAAATACTTTGATGATAGTGTTCATGAGCTGGGCACAGTTTGCTAACTTTGGAATTGAACCTGCGACCTTCTGATTTTCCGGGAAATTCTACGGCGTTGTCGCTGGCGGCTTCGGCGTTCGAACTATTGCACCACAGGCGCGCACGGCGGTGACGTCATACTTAAAAGTTTTGTTTCAGGAATTGTACACTAAAATAAAATGACGGTCTAGATAAATGAGGGAACTGAGTGTATGTGGTGGAGTTTCTACTAATCTATGTGTTTTATGTACTAGGTATAAACATTACTAAGATAAAGGTTCCTATGACTAGTAGTCACAGTCAGCAAACACATCGCAAACAAAAAGATATTATTTATTTGAAACAATTTGAAAATAGTTATTAGTTTTCGAAACTATTCGGAACCTCAAATAACTTATTTTACCCGGTTCAGCTTTCTTATCTGCGATATATCAACGTTTTTCCATTCGCAAATTGAATCGTTGCGCAAAAACAAGAAGAAAAGCAAATTCGGCTAAATTCGAAATTCACAATTTCGCAGTAAACAAAATAATGAATAATGATGTCAAATAAATTGACATTTAATTTTGTTAAATCAACGTCAGTCGGTCAGTCTAACCTTTTCAAGACCATGGTTCAAGACAGCTGCAACATAAAATATCAACAACAAAATAAATGTTCTCATGTCGTGGAAAAAATTTATGAACTATAAATATTATAGGGACCGTGCAGAAACTACAAAACGTCACCCAGCGGATTAAAACGAAACAGCCACAACTAAAGTGCAATATTGATTGTCCCTTTGTTTTTCATATGTTTTCATAATGTCGCTTAACGAGGAATAACTCAATATTTCACTATAAATTACGGATTAAATTACGTAAAATGTAGAAAATGCGATTTTAGTGATATCAAGAATAGTGTATGTCGTGCAAACGTTGATATTTTTCAAATTCTAAAAGTATTTGGTCCAAGTGTTTTTCAATAGAAAATTTGTTGGTATATTAAAAGGATGTAGAGGATTTTCAGATAACATTGTTTAAATAAAGTGAGCAAAGCATAAAGCAGTATCTATTTTAAGATGAATGCCAGGTATTTTGATATTGTGTAAATAAAAATGTTTAAATAGAACAAATTCCTCCTTTTCATAGAAAATAAAAATAACTTGAATTTTAAATAAATCTCAAAACAAATTATATATTAGTTTCATTTAAAAAACCTTGATAGTTCTTTTTAACCGTTTGAATTCATGTCACGTGTATTTTTAACTGCATTTATCCAACTTTTCGTATAGTTTTTAGCCAGAGCATGTTGGTACTATCAGTGAAAAATTACGAGAATTTACACTAATATATTTATATATTTTATTCTTGGAAGTATTGGAGCATCCATCAGTACAAGAATACACTTTTAATGAGCCTTTTAATGTACAAAATTATTTGTGATACACTTTTCAAAAAGTTAACATACGGTGTAATCCTACCCATAAAGCAATATGCAGTTCCGATAAATGACACTAGATGGCATAGGTGTCGCCACGCACGGTCCTAAACTATACACACAACATTTGTGCATGACACATCGTGTTTTGTAAAAAAATACAAATTAAATTTAATGTGTTTGCACCTTTAATTGTTTTATCTATGCCACAAACAAAAATGTGGCATAGTGGCAAAAATTATAAAAAATAAATACCGAACGAAACGTCAAATGGCCATTTGTCAATTAAATGTGACTTACGCAACTTACGTTACGTTGTACGGGGATGGTCCGGTCGGTGATATTATTATCGGTCAACTTTGAACTTGAAGTTTGAACAACTATTTGAACATAAATGTCTTCTGTCGACTCGATAAAGATTCAAAAGATTGCTCTTGCTCGCTCTCCCCCCTCCAGTTTTAGATAGGTTCTCGTAGCGTATAGTGTTGCGTGATGAAGGGTTATGGAGTAATCTGAAAATTTCAGTGAATTCCATAATCCATTCAGTTAGTGTACGTATAGTTATCGCTTGATTATACTTATTGTTGTGGAAGTTACAGTGTGGGTAAGAGGCTGCTGTGTTTTTAAGTAACGATATTATTAAAGGATTTACACAATGGCTCAAACAACGTCAGTTGTTAAGGAACGATATATTCCTAATGGACTGAAATTCGCCTTTGGTGGACTTGCCGGGTATACGATTTTTATTTATTTTATACCTTTATTCACTGTAATAAACCAATACCTTTAGCTTTATAAATATGATCATTCTCACTTCATTTGTGTTTGTTCTATACTTGCTTTATTTTTTAAATACATAGTTGCTTTATAAGCCTATTTAACACTTTTTATAAAAATTTCATTGCCTTTAAAACATTGCGATTATGTAATCTGTTGCCACAACTTTGTCATGTTTTTCTTGTGAGCAAGAATAAAGATTTGCTCATGTTTTTGTTGTTGTTAATTATAGTAAATAATGTAGGTTTGGATATTACACAAACGTAAAAATAAAAATATTTGAATTATTTGTTGTCAGCAACAAAAAATATACAGAATACACATTGATGTAATCATTCTAGTTTCAATATAGTTGTACATAACTGTGACCTTATACTATGTTGAGGTCACAACAAACTTTCACTGAACTCAATTTATATAACTATGTGAAGGTAAATATAGACTGATAATTTTATATTTTTATTCAGTTTTTCATTTTAGTTTATTTAGCATCTTTTTTGATACTGCATGGTACAGGTTAGCACAGCCACCAGTCAATAAATAAATATGAATAACACCTGAAATTTGTAGGTGTTTAAGTATGCTCCACTCCACACTAGGATGCCCTGTGTCACACAGACATACTCAGACTAGATCAGAAATTAGAACTCATTCAAATTTCTTCTTTGCCGGCACTTGTGCTATAAAATAGTGTACAATGTGTATAGTGATGTCTGAAGTTAGCCATTTATAGCCATCATTATGCACTTTTGATCAGCTTGGGCGCCAACTTAACACCATGCAGAATGTAGCCTACATTAAAAAATATAATCATCTAGTTATTGAGTAGCAAAAGGGTATGCAGGCTACCTGATGTTAAGTGATCACTGCTGCCGAGAGAACAAAATCCTATCTGAGATTGTATGCGGCTGTAATTTAAATTAATTTAATTAATTAATTAATTAATTAGAGCTTTTAAAGCTTTTAAGCTTTTAAAGCTTTTTTTTAAATTAATGAATTAATTAAAAGCTCTTGCAGTAAAAAGTAAATCCGTTTTTGGCTCTAGGAATTAGATGTGAGTATTGCTGTAAGTTAGTCTGTAAGCTGTGGATTTTGTTTTAAAAAATTAATAAATAAATGCTTTGCTACTCATGAGGACTAAGATGTTCGCTACAAATAGAGTATCTCCTTCAACCATAGCTCCCCAGCCGAAATACAAGACATGAAGAACATCATGCTTTGCAATGGGTTAATAGGCTGGTGGTAAGGTACCTCTCTTGACGAGCTACTGTGTATCTACCACCTAAAAACATAAGCTACATATGTCAGTAACCCATTAGTGACCCACTACAAGGTCCTCTCACAATGAGAAGGATGTAGGCCGCCGTCCACCACGCTGGCCTACTGGGGGTTGGTGGACTTCACATGCCTTTGAGAACATTTTTTTTGTGTGCTCTCAGGCATGCATGTTTCCTTACGATGTTTTCCTTCACTGTAACAGGAGGCGATATTTAATTTTATAAAGCGCACATAACTATTTTTACAGTCATTGGTGCATGCCACTGGGATTTGAACCCGGACCCCTCGATTAGCGGTCGAAGTCTAAGCCACTAGGCTATCACCGCCTTTAGCCAACTAACATAAAGAGTAATGAATTATTTTGTTTTTAAGCATGGCAGCAACATGTGTAGTTCAGCCATTGGACTTGATAAAGACGAGAATGCAGTTAAGTGGCGGGGGACGAACATCCTTTGCAGTGGCCAGTGAGATAGTAGCTCGGGAGGGCTTCTTCTCCTTATACACCGGCCTCTCAGCAGGACTGCTCCGTCAGGCCACCTACACCACTACCCGACTCGGGGTTTACAACTGGTTGTTTGACGCATATAAGGAGTAAGTAAATTTTTTTCTTAAAAATACAATAATTAATTTTTTTGTTGTGCAATGTAAGGTTGTCTTGTCAACCATCTTATTGGCAATTTTGCTAATATTTTTGCTTTCTAGAACCTTCAATTTTCTTTTCTTGCCATCGATTGCTAATATTTGTTGATATGAAATAACTATAACTGTAGTGTAATAGTTAGGATACTTCATAGAAAAGATGTGTTTAAATTTTGTCGTGTTAGATGGTCAGTCGGTTATGTCATATTGTCACATTCAATTAGGATAAAGCATTAGAATAATGTAGGAAGGCAGAAGAAAAGATGGGCCAGATGACATCATAAACACAGCTGGAAAAAGCTCCAGCTTAGGGCCAAACATAGGGAAAACTGGAAAAGCATGGAAGAGGCTTTTACCCATGATACATGACAGAGAAGCATACAAAAATAACCTTAAACAATAAATAAGTTAATGTTTTAATACATAATGTTGAGTGGAAATAAATCTATGTACATATAATAAAAATTAGAATAATGAGAAATAGGTACTAGTGAAATTAATTATGTGTTCATAGTGCTTCCTAAGTTGCTATTCTCATTTCTCCGACAAGTTTTCCATGATCCGCAGATGACGTCATCACTAATGTCAACGCGACGAACGAATCAATCATCAAAACCTTTTTATGGTCTCTCTGAAGTCGTAGAAGCAATTTATCTCAATAAGTTTTTGAATTTAACTTTCATGTCTTATAATAGCTTCTCCTGTGTATGTGTGTAACAGATCTTTGAACGTTGTTTTATCCACTTCCAAACATCAGATTAAGCTGAAATTAAGCTGACTTATCAAGAACCGATGACCATTTATTAAGGGTTCAATAAGATAGGACAAACACACAGAAGTCTCTAGAACTAAACGAAAACGTTTCTTTAGAATTGTTCTCTTGTTGCAGTCAGAGGGTTACTATACTATATGTAAAAAGGAGGCGTAGAAATTCAATTCTCATGACTATATAATCGCGATTGCCTAAGGTCAATATCAAACATAGTGTGTTTACTTTAGCTTATGAATACATTCCACATATTGTCTCAGCATTATCACACAATGGCGTTATCATCGAACGGACGGGTGAAGGGTCATCGCGTCTGCCTGTCAACCGACACTCTAGGGCTGGGGACACAACTTCGATGATCATTAGCCTCTAATCAACAATTTTGTGGTCACTGCAGCCCAAAGCTAACCGCAGTCAGTAACCCATTAATGACCCACTACAGGGTCGGGTCTCCTTCTCGTAATGAGAGGGATGTAGGCCTTAGTCCACCACGCTGGCCCACTGCGGGTTGGTGGACTTCACATACCTTTGAGAACATTTTTTTTGTGAACTCTCAGGCATGCAGGTTTCCTCACGATGTTTTCCTTCACCGTAACAGCAGGTGATATTTAATTTTATAAAGCGCACATAACTTTTTCACAAAGTCATTGGTGCGTGCCACTGGGATTCGAACGCGGACCCCTCGATTCGAGGTCGAATTCTAAGCCACTGGGCTATCACCGCTCTAACCTAGCTCTAAGCTAACCGCATAAAACCTTAAATATAGAAAAAAATTCTATCTGAGCCTGTACGTGGGTGCTTTTCTATGATGACTCATGAGGACTAAGAAGTTCACCAGCCCCTCAAAGTATCCCCGACAACTACCGCCCCAGCCGAAACACAATACATGAAGGATATGCTGCTTTAAGTTGGCTTAAAAGGCTGGTGGGAAGGTGGGAAGGAACCTCCCCGGACGAGCTGCTCGTACTATGACTTCCACCCACCTTGGCGCAGTGATCCGATGTGAATTCATAGCCACTGACATAATAACTCGCTTTTCTCTATCCTGTGCAGTCTCCTGTTAGTTGCTAGCTTGGAGACCGTGCAAGTCTGCCTCTACTCTGCTTCTCCAGCGATGTGTCAAACGATCAACTAGGCGACGTCCAACCAATCGTCCCAAATGCTCATTTAACGTAAAAGTGTCTAAAAATATGGAACATGGTATAGGTAATATAGATAAATTTTCAGAAATAATAAAAAAGCAAATTGGATTAGGTAATCGAGTAGTTTGCAGATAACGATATCGATAAACATTATTTCGTCATCTAAAATTACAGCCTAAGAGGTAACAAAAATATCACTAGGGTACCCAGTGTAACCTGGAACCCGACGATAAAAAACAATTATTATTAAAGCAAGTAGCATAATAATATTTTTATCTTGTTTATAGCCAACTAACTACAAACTCTCGGAGCCCAATATACGACACCGGGTATAATGTTACTTTTTTAAATAATTTTGTGAGTTGAAAAATTTTTGGAATACATTTTTGAAGCATTTTTCCGAACCGAATGAGCTATTGCCCTTATATTTGGGGCTTACCTCTGTTTTAAAACTTTTTGAACTAGTTGATTTGACGTCGAGATACATACATTGATTGTATGCTATAAATACAAGTCTGTTGCCTCGCGACTTACATTGTAGCGATAATATATAATACGTAATAATAATATCCATATCACGATACAAACGTCGAGTGTAAAGTTCATTAGTTTCATTTAGAGCATCACACCCATCCATAAAATAACTTTATGTGGATGCGAATATTTTCTATTAAAGGGGATTCCATGAATTGCATGGTATATTATAGAGTTTGCGATTGTATTGCGATGTAACCCACGCGATAGGTAGGTACTCGCCCACTTTATGATTTTTTGGCGCAACCGAGTAACAAATAGCAAAAAGTATTCGCGGATTTCGCGGATTTATTTTTACTCTTCAAACAATATTCGGCATGGAGAAGAATGTCTTGCGCATTAGCGCATTAGAGCATTAACTCAGTGCATTATTTTGATAATTTTATGTAAAAAAAAATTCTTCGGTCTATGGTTATCTATAGTTGGTTTATGAGTTGTAGAATTTCAATATTTTTTTTTAATATGGATAAAGCGAGACGTTTTAGGATGAGCTTTTAAAGTCTAAAAAATTGATTGATATAAATTTCGATTCTCAACTTTTTTACTACCTACTGTGTTTCTTAAAAACATAGATGAAGAATATTCAAATCATGATATTATATGTATCGTACCTGGTTTATTACCTTTTTGTAAAGGAACGTTACGTAAAATTAACGTACAACCACATAATATTATAGCGTGTGACGTCAGCTTTGATGACATGGAGAATTAACGCAATCTAGTTAAATGATGTTATCAGCTAGTCACGTACTGTGAAACTTATGGCGCAATTTCACTAGTCGATAGGGTCCGCATGCGGCGTGCGGGAGATTTCTGGAACGCATGCCACAGGGCCCGCATTCGGGGAACCGTTTTCATTCGTCGATAGGGTCCGCATGCGGAGTGCGAGAGATTTCTGGAACGCGTGCCACTGGGCCTGTTCTAATCCAACAAGCACACGTATGAAATATTTGACTCTAGACCCGCAAGCAAGCTGTATATCGACTGATGAATTTCATTGGTCGATAGCACGGTCGGTATAATGCATGCGGGGAATCCCCGCAGGCGTTGTACCGAACGCGTATCGACTTTGCAACTTTCATTGGTCGTTATCTCGCATGCGGGGAGTCCCCGCATGCTGTATACCGACTAATGGGAGTTATCGACTAATGAAAATGCGCCATTATTGATTACTAAACGTACTTAAACGAACTTTAGTACTTAAACGAGAAATTTTACTTTCTATACTATGAAGGCATAGTTTAATTAAAGCCAAACTTTATAGTTAGAGAACTTTAAAGTCGGTCTGTGTCCTTCAAATCAATTGAGATACTTTTATGGCACTGTCAAAAATGCAACCAATTCATGCATTTTGTGATGTAAACGCACGGGATGACGTCATCATTTTTTCAATGCTACTGACAATTTTTATTTGTTAAAAAAAATCATTTTTAAGACAAATATTGGATCCTTTTATAAAAATTACAAATTTTGAAAATAACGGATAATGGTGCCATATTTATGTATCTGCTAAAGTGGGACTTTTAAAAAGAGTACCTGTTAGTAGGCTAGGTACAGAGTATTCACTCTTTTTCCTCGCGAGTTTTACGAGTATCCTTTTCGGGTTGGCCTGACTATTTCATACCCGATTGAGGTAAATCTTAACGAAAGTACAAGGGCTTAAACCATGAGTTTCCGCCGAACGCTGTGACGTCACGACGGAGTAATCCATAATCATGGGCTAAGGCATGGTGGTACTTGCTATGAACTGTCACTGACCTCGTCTCCTAATACTCATGTCGCTTGCAAAAGTTGCACGCACGACAACGTCATTTCGTACATTCTGTCGCATTTCAGTGCGTATTTCAAAGCTCCATACAGAGCCCTGTGTTTAAATTTTGTCGTTGTGGTTGTCGTGTTGGTTGGTCGGTCGACAACGTCATTTCGTACATTCTGTCGCATTTCAGTACATATTTCAAAGCTCCATACAGAGCCCTGTGTTTAAATTTTGTCGTTGTGGTTGTCGTGTTGGTTGGTCGGTCGACAACGTCATTTCGTACATTCTGTCGCATTTCAGTACATATTTCAAAGCTCCATACAGAGCCCTGTGTTTGAATTTTGTCGTTGTGGTTGTCGTGTTGGTTGGTCGGTCGACAACGTCATTTCGTACATTCTGTCGCATTTCAGTACATATTTCAAAGCTCCATACAGAGCCCTGTGTTTAAATTTTGTCGTTGTGGTTGTCGTGTTGGTTGGTCGGTCGGCAACGTCATTTCGTACATTCTGTCGCATTTCAGTACCTATTTCAAAGCTCCATACAGAGCCCTGTGTTTAAATTTTGTCGTTGTGGTTGTCGTGTTGGTTGGTCGGTCGACAACGTAATTTTGTACATTCTGTCGCATTTCAGTGCGTATTTCAATTAGCACTGCCACGGAGCTCTGTGTCTGTAAATTTCGTCGTGTTTGTTGGTCGGTCGGTTATGTGAGCCAATAAGGACGAGGCCTAACGAGAGGCTCATAATAGTCCTGCTGGACTGGTCTGGCAATTAGCAACCGTTTGTTAGCGACGCAGACAATAGGCATGATGACAGTAATCAAGTATCGCTAAAATATTCATCTGATCTAATGAAATAGGATTCAAAGATTTTGGAACATGTATTTATTCCCTTATTAATGTCGAGATTAAAAATTTATTTGTTAAAATAAATCTACAAAATACAACAATCCGCCATGACAGCTTAAACACCCATCAGATCGAATTACGTCAATTTACGTCATGTCTCAGTTAACGTCATTTTTTTCGTAAGCATATTATACGCGATCTGGCATTTTTTACCGAGCCGTGACGCAATGACTGACGCCATGACACGGGCGAGCGTTTTGGAATGAATTTGAAACTTAAAATTTAAATGTACTTTTATTGCACAAAAACCTTAATTTTCTACAGAAATATGATATATTTTAGACATAATAGAAACTTCTGAATATCATAGAAGAGTTTTTGAAAATTAGTCATCATGCCTATTATGTATACATAGTATATTTGTCACAATGTTACATCTATTCGCTCGTACATTTTATATCCGGTCGCCCTTCAATCTATCCAGACAGTAAAAATAGACTCGACTTTGCATTCGAGATCGAACTGTTGTTTTGAATGCCATTGTGGTCAGACAGACTTTACTCGCGTAGTCATAATAATATGTAACATTGTCAATTTGATTCGAATTTCGCCGGATTAGATTCTCGTTTACGATAAGATAAGATATGGAAACACTCACCTATAACACCCATAATCACCTAGCTATCTCGCGTTAAGGTATTTATCCCTTGTTAGGTACTTCGAAGCATTAAAATTAATCGTAGTTTTGAGTAATGAGATTCGTTTGTTTGTACACAGGCGCAACGCAGGTGCGACTCCAGGGTTCGGGACCAAGACCTTGCTGGGCGTGGCGGCCGGCTCCATTGGTGCCTTCGTAGGGACACCCGCTGAGGTACACACTAACTATATATCTACTATACTTTCACGTCCTCGCCCGCGTGGGTCTTCGAACTTGGTCCGAGGAGGGATGAAAAGTATCCGATATGTTAATCCGGGTAATAATGTACCTGTGTATCAAATTTCATTTAAATCTGTTCAGCTTTTTTTGTGTGAAAGAGTAACAAACATTCATCGATCCTCATAAACTTTCACAATTATAAGAGACAAAAACAAAAACATTGATTTGCACGGATATGGGTTAATTAAAGATAGTGGTAGGATGTAGGTATTTATTATTTAAATAAAATAAAATTATCACAGTACTAACCAGTTAGACGTTAGTTAAATTATCTACCTGTTATATATTTTTACAACAATTAAAACTGTGCAAGGCAATTACTATTAATATTCATTAAATAATAACAATATCATAATTTCCAAGTTATGTGCGGTTCTTCTGCGGTGTGTGGGATTCTTCTCATTGTGAGAGGAGACCCGACCCTGTAATATCAGTACCTTCACCATACTTGCTAAAAATAGTAATTTAATACAACTTCTTTTGTCATTTAGGTAGCACTCATCCGGATGACAGCTGATGGAAGACTACCGAAGGAACAAAGGAGGAACTATAAGAACGTTGCCGATGCGCTGATTAGGTAAGACGTTTTACTTCTTCCACTGTACAGGTCGCCCTTCGATTCGGCGGATTGACGACCTAAGGACAGAACTGCCCTATTCGATGCCACTCCCCCGGTCCTGGCCCTCTGTATCCAAGGTTTCCCGCTGTCTTCAGGGCCCCAGTTCACCTGGTTGGAGGGCGGTTTGCTCAGTGGCGATACTGTACCACCTGAGCACCGTGGCTAACGACCCATGCACCCCCGTAAAATCGTCATGTTTTAATTTTATTTTAATAAAATTTAATAGCATACAAATTTTAGTCAAATCCATATCCTTGCAAACGTAAATAAGTATTTATCCTTAATAGGCATGATGACTAATTTTCAAAAACTCTTCTGAACTATGATATTCAGAAGTTTCTATTATGTCTAAAATATATCATATTTTTGTAGAAAATTAAGGTTTTTGTGCAATAAAAGTACATTTAAATTTTAAGTTTCAAATTCATTCCAAAACGCTCGCCCGTGTCACGGCGTCTGTCATTGCGTCACGGCTCAGTAAAAAATGCAGAGATCGCGTATAATATGCTTACGAAAAAAATGACGTTTACTGAGACGTGATGTAAATTGACGTGATTCCATCTGATGGGTGCAAAAATCCACCATGATAGCTTAAACTATCATGGTGGATTTTTGTATTTTGTAGATTTATTTTAACAAATAAATTATTAATCTCGACATTAATAAGAGAATAAATACATGTTTCAAAATCTTTCAATCCTATTTCATTAGATCAGATAAATATTTTGGCGATACTTGATTAGTGTCATTATGCCTATTGGCGGCAAAACGGAGTTTCGTGACTTCTCTCTTAGGCTGGGGCCCCATTGAGGAGGTTTTGCCTAAACGTGGTTCCGTTTGAGTGGCGTTTTCATTCATTTATCTACTATCCAGATATCTATTCATTTTTGAAGTGAAAACTTCTTCACCCTGATCGTACGCGAAAATGCGCAAGGGAAAATGCGTAAGACGGTAACTATGGAAACTGTCAAAAGGAAACATTCATAAATGATGCGTATAAAAGCTAAATATTATAATCATTGTGATTTTGGATTCGACATTGCGATTATTAGTATTAAATGTCGTTTCTTTTCTTACAGAGGAACTCAATTGTGTTTTAATTGAACTGTCGTGCAAATCACCAAGAACACACATCTTATAAGTTTCTACCGACACTCCCGGAGTGTTTTTTTACAAGCCGTTGTTTTTTTTACTTTCATTCATTTCATGTTTAATAAATTACAGGATAATAAAGGAGGAGGGCGTTCTGAAGCTGTGGCGCGGGGCGACGCCCACGGTCAGTCGCGCGATGGTGGTCAACGCGGCCCAGCTTAGCACATATTCACAGGTATGCATTTCTCTTTGAGGAATGTCGAAAGCAAAGCACATATTCAAAGGTACCTGGGGACACGGTAGTGCCCCGCCAAGTCGAGCAAAAAAGGATACCACCAAAAACAATACTTGAAAAAAAAAACGCAACTCAGTTCTTGCACTATAAAAAGTTGTGAGATCCATGTATGTATCCATAGATTACAGAAAGCCCACTTCGAATACATTTAAAGAAATATAGACTCTAGCTACGATACGATTAAGTTCAATTCAGATCGCGCAGCGCTTAATCACCTACGCTCATAGGGTATCTACATCTTGCATCTCTTTCTAGCGCGTGAATGTTACTTTTTCTGACGAAAAACAGGGTTGTGTTCTTTAAAAAATAAATGAATCTAAATCGCTATCTTTGTTAAGACAATTATACACTGCACAGTATCTTTTTCTCCATGTTTTAAACAATGCAACGAACAAATGAAGTACATACATAATCAAAGCAAAAACGGAACAAACCTTACGCGTACCTACGTCACTCACAGCTCGCGCGTGAGGCCCCACTGACTAGCCGTTTCGGAACGGTCGCTGTGCGTAGGTACATTTTTGATACCTACACGGGGAGTGGGCCAGGCCTGCTAACAGGTAGGACTAATAGTAGTATAGGAGCAACACATACAGGGCCACGTTTAGGCAAAAGGAGCACAGCCCTCCGACCAGGTGGACTGACGACCAGAAGAAGACAGCGGGAAACCGTTGGATTCAGAGGGCCCAGGACCGGGCGGAGTGACGGCGATTAGGGGAGGCCCATGTCCAGCTGTGGACTGCCAAGGGCCGAAAGGAAGGAAGCAATAGGAGTAGGATGTTTCTGACGCACGGTTGTGGGCTAACAGGTAGGATTAATAGTAGTATAGGAGCAACACATATAGGGCCACGTTTAGGCAAAAGGAGCACAGCCCTCCGACCAGGTGGACTGACGACCAGAAGAAGACAGCGGGAAACCGTTGGATTCAGAGCGCCCAGGAGCGGGCGGAGTGGCGTCGATTAGGAGAGGCCTGTGTCCAGCAGTGGACTGCCAAGGGCTGAAAGGAAGGAAGCAATAGGAGTAGGATGTTTCTGACGCACGGTTGTGGTTGTGGTTGTGGCGGCAGGCTCGCGAGGTGTTCGCGGCGTACGTGTCGGAGGGCGTCGCGCTGCACTTCTGCGCGTCGATGGTGTCCGGCCTCATCACCACCATCGCCTCCATGCCCGTCGACATCATCAAGACCAGGTGAGCCTCACGCCGTGTGACACTGATCCATTAGTGACCCACTGCAGGGTGTGGGATGGAGGCTGCCGTCCACCACGCTGGCCTTGCGGGTCGGTGGACGAACGTGCCTTTGAGAACTTTTTTTTGTGAACTCTCAGGTAGGCAGGTTTCCTCACGATGTTTTCCTTCGCCGTAACAGCAGGTGGTATTTTATTTTATAAAGTGCACTTAACTTTTTACAAAGTCATTGGTACGCCACTGGCATTCGAACCCGGACCTATCGATTCGAAGTCAAATTTTACGCCACTGGGCTATCACCGCACCAATGACGCACCAATGACTTTGTAAAAAAGTTAAGTGCATATAAAATTAAATATCACCTGCTGTTACGGTGATTGAAAACATCGTGAGGAAACCTGCATACCTACCTGAGAGTTCACAAAAAGTTCTCAAAGGCATGTGAAGTCCACCAACCCGCAGTAGGCCAGCGTGGTGGACCTACATCCCTCTCACAAGGAGATCCGACCTTGTAGTGGGTCATTAATGGGTTCCTGACTGAGTAAAATCCAAATCATTTATTTGCACGAATATGGGTTAGTTATTGGTTTTACAGGCTATATTGATCAACCCATATTCACCTTTCAGGTATGCAAATATAAGAAAAGTAACGTACTGAGTACCGAGTAAAAATTAATTATTTAATTATTTATTTAAAACAAACACAGAATGTAAGCAGTAGAAATATGCAGCGTTAGTCCCACACTAGGATCCCCTGTGTTGTGGCAACCGACTCCTTCCTTCATAGCTTAGATAACAATAACAATATAATCTACATCTTTCACTTTCTAACGTATCGCTTTGTCTCATTACACACATAACGGTCAATAAGAAAAATAATGGATAGGTTTACTTGTCACATAATATATCGCTGTATGATGCGGTAATAAGTTGACAACTCGATTTGTACTACTGAACACGCAAATTTGGGTAACGTGATTAATTGAATATCTCGAGTTATTTTGTTAGTTTCATTATATAAATGGCAGGCTTAACTTTACACATTAAGTTATTCAATTATTCATCAAATAAATTTTTGATATCTTCAGATGTCATATTATTACTCATTAGTAGAGAGTTGTTCAAAAATTTACAAGTTGGGTGTGAGTGTTAAAAGCGGACCTGTCGACTTAGTCATTTATTCACCATATAAAGCAAGTGATCCAGATGCCACTTTTCAATTAAAAAATAATTCATACAAGTCGAGTTATCAACCTATTCACGCCTTGTACGGATATAATATCCGTACATGGCGTGAATAGGTTGACAAGTCGAAAATGCAAACTTTTCAGGGCAGCCTTTTAAAGTTTACTTTTTTATTGGTAAATCCATCTATGTATCTATGTAATAATTTGAAAAGTCGATTCTTATAAAATATAATGCAATAAAAAAAACAAAAATAAAAAAAAATGGATTTACCAATAAAAAAGTAAACTTTAAAAAGCTGCCCTGAAAAGTTTGCATTTTCGACTTGTCAACCTATTCACGCCATGTACGGATATTAGAGTATATAATTATAATAATAGACGCACGTCACATTCCGTCCCCGTGACGTGACGAACACCCGTCGCTCCTCGTTGCAGGATCCAGAACGCGGCGAAGGGCGCCAGCCAGGTGGCGGTGGTGACGAGCCTCCTGAAGCACGAGGGCGTGCTGTCGCTGTGGAAGGGCTTCCTGCCGTACTACGCGCGCCTCGGGCCGCACACCGTGCTCACCTTCGTCTTCCTCGAGCAGATGAACGCCGCCTACTTCAAGTACACGTAGATACGTAGATACGAGTGCCTGTATCGTACGTGTGAGAGGGAGGGAGATACGAGTGCCTACTATACGTGTGAGAGGGAGGGAGATACGAGTGCCTACTATACGTGTGAGAGGGAGGGATCGCGACGGAACCGCCTCGGTGTGAGGGTTCGGCAGTCGGTTTTAATTGTGGGATGTAGGCCTTAGTCCACCGCGCTGGCCTACTGCGGGTTGGTGGACTTCGCATGCCTTTTGAGAACATTTTTTTGTGAACTCTCAGGCATGCAGGTTTCCTCACGATGTTTTCCTTCACCGTAACAGCGGGTGATATTTAATTTTCATAAATCGCGCATAACTTTTATTACAAAGTTATTGGTGCGTGCCACTGGGATTCGAACCCGGACCCCTCGATTCGAGGTCGAATTCTAAGCCACTGGGCTATCACCGCTGCAGTTCACCGTTAGGCATTTGAACATGCTTGTATGACGCACAGAATGACCCTTTAAACTATAGATTGGTTACGTTCGTAGTGATTTGCGTTTTGAATCTGTTCCGAGCGATCCAAAGTTGCACACAATGAGTTTTACTGATGAGCACAACAAAAGATATGAAATAACACTAAATTGAAAGGGATAGCTATAATTTTATTGGTTGCACTTCTTCGTCCGCAGCGCACGTATCCTTGTCGCTGTAGCGTTACAACTAGTTACGAGACAATAGGCATGATGACAGTAACGAAGTATCGCCAAAATATTTATCTGATCTAATGAAATAGGATTCAAAGATTTTGAAACATGTATTTATTCTCTTATTAATGTCGAGATTAATTATTTATTTGTTAAAATAAATCTACAAAATACAACAATCCGCCATGATAGCTTAAACACACATCAGATCGAATTACGTCACGTCTTAGTAAAAGTCATTTTTTCGTAAGCATATTATACGCGATCTGGCATTTTTTACTGAGCCGTGACGTAATGACAGACGCCATGACACGGGCGAGCGTTTTGGAATGAATTTGAAACTTAAAATTTAAATGTATTTTTATTGCACAAAAACCTTAATTTTCTACAAAAATATGATATATTTTAGACATAATAGAAACTTCTGAATATCATAGAAGAGTTTTTGAAAATTAGTCATCATGCCAATTGGGGCGTATTTGAATCTTCACAACGGGCGCGCCATTTATCTGCTTTTGTTTTATACAATATTGTACATATAGTACATTGGACGCACATGAAATTTTTATACGACTTTACGTTGAAGAATTCACGATTCGCACTCGGCGAAATGATTGTTATCAGAGTTACATTACTTCATCTTAATTTAAACCAATGGGTATTTACTCATATCATTGTGTGTGTTGCTTTTTTGCGCCGAAAGTGCCAAAATTGTTATGTATGTTGTAGTGTATAAATATGTATGTGTAGTGTAGCTTATGCAGGAATATCACGCACCCCGCCATATTGTGCACAGATTATGAACTAATACGAAGGGAATTTATTGTTATTTGCTGTTTTAATGTTATAGGTGTAAATTTGCAAAATATGGAAGCATGATGACTAACTACGAGTATATCGAATGGCGCCGCCATGGATGTTTGTGATTTAGCTTTATGCACGTAAATTAAACAAAATGTTGCTTACATTTTGTTTGGAGGGGCAGGGGAGATCTCCCGCCAGGCGATGTCGCTGCCTGGGGACCGCGGTCCGTGTGTTAACTGCGGACCGTTTGTATATATGCAGAGATTCTATGGAATTTTGATAGCGCGTTTGAGGATACGTGTTCCGATTGGCCAGTTCGGTATGACGCGTGTGACGTGTTCTATTGTTTACTACATTCGCTGCTTGCGTCGTGACGCGTGGTCAGCATTTCATGTGAGCTGCGCACTCTCATATTACTATACGTATCATGTATAGTACACATGTATAGTGAGAACATAATATTGCAGCATAGGTATGCATTCTTAGATGTTCCTAATTAAAAAAATTTAATTTTTAATTATGTTCTGTATGTACAATACCTTGAGTAAAGGCTTATTATTTACCTTATTTATATTATACCTTAAATATTTTTGGAGATATTATTTTTTGTTTTTTTTTTCGATAAATTTTATTAGCGTTATGAGTTTGTGTTACAAAATTTGAAGTAAGTACCTAACGAACTACCTAATGAACTGGTGGAATTCAAAATTTTTAGAAGTAAAATTTTCATGTTTCGAACTGATTGAAACAAGAATAAAAGTAGTTTTTGATATCTTATACCTTTTTATGTCGTTTCCATAAGTCCTTTTGAAATGGAAAGAGGGATTAAAAACTTAACCAATTCATCGGTGTGAATGATGTCGACGTCTCGTTATTATACAATGAGCTTGCAAGAATTTAACATCAATAAGGTTAAAGAATGAAGATATAGGTATAGGCTCATAGAGGTATCATAGTAGAGTAGGGGAGACATACGGCTGCCTGTAAGTGGAAATGTCCGGCACTTAGAAAGAGACATACGATTATGGTGCCCTATCTGTCTCTCTACTAACGCGTGCACATTAAAGAACTTAGTGTATTCGCGCGCTTCACGCTTGCGCATTAAACAATTTCGATACCTAAAATTGTTTCTCGCTAATTGCATATACGCAAGATGAGATGGAAAAGGTACCGTAATCTTCTCTCTCTTTTTAACCGAAGGTTCACTGTTCTAGTATAATATCTCTATGTATGGGCTACATGACCGTAGAATGTTACCTACATCCTAATTTAAGGTTTCCATTTTCTGTTTGCCTTATAACACTTTTCACATGTAAGTTTTAACACGCTTTTTTTCATTTATTTACTGCCAGTTTTCGAATATATAGGCTCTCGAAGCAATGAATGAACTTCATATTGTGAAACATACTATATTTAGTTTGCATTTTAATTTATCTATATTTAAGGGCTAGCATTTTTTTACATTGTTCATAAGGCCCCATTCACATGGTAGCGTACTTTAGCTTATGTGGAATGTACCTTAATCAGTTTCCATTACAGTAAGTGACCCATGTGATATATGTATACTTAAATTTAATATAGTAACGAAAACACATGTATATTTTTATATATGAAATTTTTATTTGTGACTAACCTAAATGAGATGTACAACGTTTGTTAATAAACTATTGTTTGTTAAATTTGACTTTTAATTTTACTATTCCTTCTTGAATATGGGGATTAAGATGGAAATAAAATGAGACTAAAAAGAGTTACATTGGATGTTTTTTTTTATTTTATTTAAAACAGTTATCCTCAATATTACACTTTGAGGGCCTTAGATAATATATTATAAATTATTAAAAAATTTCTAAGAAATTCAAACAAAGGACAATAATATCATAATAACAAATAATAACAACTACTAACGTACTTATTTAGTTGTGCAACTGCTTGCATGACACCACACACACACAGAAGTCAGAGAACTTAATTCCTGAACGATCCCCAGCCAGGATGATTGGATGTTGTTGTCAGACTGACTGGGATGCGAGGAGTCTGAAGGTCGGATGCTTCCCATGAACTTATAAAAACTGTAATAGAACAGTCTTGTTTCAGTATTACAACACGATTTAGAATGAACTCTATGGCTGTAACCCTTTTATGGCCCACTGTTGGGCAAGTGTATCACTACAACCGTGTGTTGCAGTCGTGTCTTACCCGTGATAAAAAGTCAAAAAAGGCTTCAAAGTCAAATATCGTGACATTCTATTGCGTGCCTTATAGAATAAACATTAAGGTTCTTTGTCGTGCCGAGTTCGTGAAATGACGTACGGTTTGATGTCACACGGTGTCGGCACTGAATCTTTTGGGTCATAAATGGAGGAACGGGCTAGTGGCCAACCCGTGTCGGGTGTTCTCAAACCGCCCTTAGGGCCTCCGACAAGGTTTAACGATTGCTATCGTGTCGATTACAACCGGGGCCGACGGCTTAACGTGCCCTCCGAAGCACGGAACTGTCATTGCTTAATCTTTTCAATCGCTTGCGATCTACTCAAGCAGCGAACTGCAAGAGAAGGAATTCTATAAAATAGGTAATATTATTGGTTTATTCTACATATTACTATATTATTAGTTCAGAATTACTGCCCAGGCTCTATTTTATATTATAGGTACTTAGACCAGGCACCTATAATGTAAACCTTCGTAATTAACCTAGGTCTTTTATTTTCATCATTATTCACGAGTTTTGATCTCGCATGTCACAAGTTCATCTTGACACCTTCATGTCAAACAATGTCAATTAAATCTTTTTGTGTAAGTGTAAAGTAGGATACAAAATTTATAGTAGAAAGGAAAACGGAATGTTGATACGAAAATGCGGAGTCGACTAAAGTTCGAATTCGAACGGTGATGACGGCTGCGCAGGAACCCACATTGCCGTGGACCGCAAAAGTGGCTTTTGGAACATTTGCCGGGTAAGTGAAGTGAACGCAAGTAAACACCGCTTCACGTTAGCTCAAGGAGAAAGACCTCTGTTTATGCGTGAACTGGGGATGGGTACAAGGCTTTACAATGACTACTAGCTTCCGACGGCCACTTCGTCCATTTTAACCTAAGAATTTGACTCAGAGTACGATATAAAGTCTCCTATATGTTACCTAATCCAGATTGGAATCTACCTGTGCACCAAATTTCAATTCTGTTCAACCATTTTTGCGTTCCTTAAACTTTCGCATTTATAATAGCAGTAGGTAGATAAGATAACAATCAACTGCTCTGACATTGAAGGAAATCATCGAGAGAAAACAGTACCTATGCTTGAAAGTTCTCATGTTCTTAAAAATATGAGAAGTCAATAAACCCGCAACTTGCATGCTGATTTTCTCGCGATATTCTTCACCGTTTCACATGCACGTTCTATAATGAAAATCTTTTTACTATAAACAAACACGCATAAACTTAGTAAAGATATTGGTGCGTGCCTCTGGGAGTCGAGCTGTAATATGAGGTCAAATTCATAGCTGACCTTTCGCTCTTTTTATGGACGTTTACTACTCCTCAAGTGTTCATTGCAGCATGGTCGCCACGACCGCCGTCCACCCCCTGGACGTTATAAAAGTCCGCATGCAGATCTTCCCCAGCTCGTGCACGACGCTGAGCATCGGCTCGCAGCTCGTGCGGTGCAAGGGCGCCGGCTCGCTGTACGCCGGCCTGACCGCGGGCCTCATGCGCCAAGCCACCAACACCACTACAAGACTCGGCGTCTACAACTGCATCTACGACACGCACTACAGGTGGGTACTTAACAGACCACCAGAATTAATTCAGAGTAAGGGCTACCAACGTAGCGGTGATAGCCCAGTGGCTTAGAATTCGACCTCGAATCGAGGGGTCCGGGTTCGAATCCCAGTGGCACGCACCAATGACTTTGTAAAAAAAAGTTATGTGCGCTTTATAAAAATTAAATATCACCTGCTCTTACGGTGAAGGAAAACATCGTGAGGAAACCTGCATGCCTGAGAGTTCAGAAAAAAAAAGTTCTCAAAGGCATGTGAAGTCCACCAACCCGCACTAGGCCAGCGTGGTGGACTAAGGCCTACATCCTTCTCATTGTGAGAGGAGACCCGACCCTGTAGTGGGTCATTAATGGGTTACTGACAAGGGCTACCAACATCACAACGAGACTCGGCGACTGCAATCGGATACGGAAGGCACTATAGGTGGGTGCTTAAAAGACCACCAGAATTCGCGGGTTTGTTGTTCGCGGGTAATAGGTAAATGATTGCTTCAATAGGTAAATGAGTGCTGCGAACATACACAAATACACACAATACAACCCTTAGTCAAAAACTCTTTTGAAGAGAGCTATTAGATTAAATGACCCTGAACGAAAAAAATCTATATGAAGTATATACAATACATGTTTCGTCATTAAGACCACCTTATAGGCATTATAGGTGTTGCTTAAACTTATTTTTAAACGCAAACGTTCATTGCGTGTAACTAAATAAGAAGATAATATTATTACGTACGGCCTATGAAGAAATGTTTATAAACCTTGCAAAATGTATGTATGTACGAGTAGTACAATACTAGGTAACAATGTTGCAAAGTAGGCTGTAGAGTTTCACACGACGACGTGTCTGTGTAGGCTTAAGAAGTACTCGTAAGTCTAAAAGTGTTTCATATAATATGCTCAAGAATGTATTGTGATGGAATTTCTGCATTTAAAGGCCTTTTTCTAACTTTCTTAGGCCGTGTCCTAATTGGCTGACATAACCGACCGAGCAACCAATACGACAATAATTAAACACAGGGCTCTGTATTGAACCAAAGATTCTGAGGGCGGAGTGGCAAAGGCGTAACTAATCCATCCGAGGCCCGTGGCAAATTCATTGGATGGGGCCCCAGTAGGTACTTTCTTAATTTCTTTTAGTTTTTAACTTTTGACCCCTCAGTCCGGGGCCCCTTCAGCCCCGGGGCCCGTGGCATTTTGCCAGCCACTCTATTGTTACGTCACTGCCGGGGTGGCGTCGATTAGGGGAGACTCATGTCCAGCACTGGACTACGAAGGGCTGAAAGCGGGATACCAAAGGAAATTCTATCTCTTTCTAGAAACCACGGCATCAAACCAACGCTGGAAGAGAAGGTGCTGATTGGTATCATAGCCGGCCTGGCGGGGGGCTTCGCCGGGATCCCCTCGGAAGTGGCCCTCGTGCGAATGATGGCGGACGGGCCGATATCGCCCTGCTTGCCCTGCGTCTGTCCCAAGAAATATAACGGGGCAATACATGCCATTTGCAAGTAAATATAGCTACAGTCGAAACCGTTTATAACGACCTATCGGTTATTACAGCCAGATTCTAAGGTCCCGGCCGAATCTCTAGTAAACTATTCACTAAACATACTGGGTATAACGACATCGGATATAGCGGACATATCGCTTACGACAAAACTTGAATGAAATGAATATCGATTATTCATCAACTATAACGACCAACCGCTTTTTGTCCCAGCAAAACAAAACAATCGAACGATTTTAGATGTTATTGATAAGCCCTGAAGGAATATTTACCTACGCACTTTCTCCCACCTTACCCGAACCTCTTCCCGGCCATTTGACCTTGCATATTTTACGGACATAATTGGACTGTCCCGTCATTACTCTTCAGTTCATTACAACGTAAAAGGAACGGAAATAATACGTTCATACAATACATATCAGGTGGGTACTGGAAGAAAATCAGTTTTACGACATTAAATTAGCAAATCGCAATTAATATTTCCAGGATACATTAAAATATGTTTTATAGGAGATATTTGTGATAATGGCTTAATTTATTGACAGGATATGCAAGGAGGAAGGCGTGGGAACTCTCTGGCGCGGTGGATCGCTCACCTTGAGCCGATCTGTCTTCGTCAGTGCGATATACCTAGGGACTAATGCTAAGGTGAAAATTTTGACATAGATAATACTTTTTAAATAAAACAGACAAACAGGCAGACGGGCCACCTGAAGTGGTCACCGTAGCCTTCTGATACGAGCAACACCAAGGGAGTCGCCAGTGCGTTGCCGGTTTGCAGAGGGAGATCCTTTTACACTCTTTTTGATATCGCGTGTTAGAAAGTGTCGCTAAACTGGAAACCTTAAAAATTTTATTATTGTCTGCAACCTTGCTCTAAAGACCATCTTTTATCAATTTTTATCTTTGTATCAAAGACCAATTGTAGGAAAATGTGGCTTAACTCGCACAACTGCCCAGGCTGAGGAGATGATCCGTGAACACCGGGTGGTGGACGGTCGAGCGCTGCACATGTACACCTCGCTCGTCACCAGTTTCTTCACCGCCGTACTCACGCTGCCCATCGATCTCGTCAAAACTAGGTTCGTTGAAAACAGAGTTTTTAAGACAGGTTAATTATAGTACTTTGCACGGGAATATAATATCTATGGTTATCCTCATAATCTGTGAAGAGAGCAAGACTAAATCTAGGCAATCTAGGTATCTTGGTTGGGGAGATCATCGGGAGATGCGATTTGCACTCAGGGGGGCCCGTGCTATGTCCACTTGCATCTACAGAGTTTAATGTAGCTTTATACGCTACGGATAAAGGTAAAAGTTTACCCGTTGCGCAACTAGTGCTCAGAAAAACACAGATCTTAGCCAGTAGGAGTTAAGTTCGGATTGACAGAACACAGAAGAAGATGGATTTTGACATTGTTCTGCGCCCTTTAGCTGACTTGATGACAGTAGTAAAAGATTCAAGATGGTATATGAACTGATCACTTTTGTAATAATAAGCTCCTCTGACAACGAAAACATGGATATGTTTTTTGTTTTTCAGATACCAGGTTCGACAGTATGTAACACAGAAGGAAATCTTCTCAGATATCCTGAAACATAAGGGTATTCGGTACTTCTGGAAGGGTTTCGTACCGTACTTCATCCGAATGGCCATACATACCATCACGACGTTCCTTATCGTAGAAGAACTTAACGAATTGTACCTGAAGAATATGTAGATGGTGGTGATTTTGTGTACCAGTGTAAGACAATAAACCACCACGCTGTTTCAAAGGAACAGTACCATGAAAATGGGAAGTGATTATGCTAGTGAGTGTATTAAGTCTCCGAAAATCGTTAAATAGGTTACACCAGGATTTGGATTAGAGATTATCCCATTAATATTCGTTATGTACACGTATTCATACCACGTGTGTCTGCTTCGTACAATCAATACCAAATTTAAGGGATTCTCTTAATTTAAATCAGTGCTACTGACGGTTCAGTGATTCGCAAAACGGATTAAATATGTGATTGTATCCGACAATAGTCAGACAAAGCATAAAATGTAATGTACAAGCCCATGTAGGCGTGGCCAACGGCCAGCTAATGCCTCGCTTGTGGGTCTTCAATTAGTTACTATTGACATATTCCGCCGGCGCTCTCGAGGAAAGTATGTCGTTTCTACGTCTACATGACAGATTTGTCGTTAACTAACCCGCAACGTCACTAAGCCTGCGAATCTGTAATGCCATTAACGGATTACAAAATCGGCATATCGTCAAACATAATCAAGGAATGCTGTGCGTACGATATCCGTCGATGAGCGGCAAAGGGTGCACCTAGTTTTGGGGTGAGGTTTGTGGAGAATGCGTGTTTGAGTCGGATCTGGGTAGGTGTCGGAATCGGTGACGATGTTCAACATTTACAAGCACATGAAGGCGAACAGTGAGGGCAAGGAGGCCGGGGAGTCTTTGACGACGGGCCACGACCGGTTCTACCAGGAGCGGCCGAGGACCAGCTACAGGAAGAAGACGCGCCGCGGAGCCTGCAGGCGAGCGCAGTCTGCCGCTGAGCTCAACCATGAATCCATCGACGCTGCTAACAAACGGAACACGTTTCGGATGCGTTCTGTGTCCACTGACAGAGAAGATAGCGAAGGTATGTCGTATGTGAGCGTTCAGAATCCACATTTAAAACTCGGTACATTTCTCACTTAAGTTGTGATCGACATAATAGTCCTTGATTAAATACGATAGTTGCGATTAGTTTACTGCATAAAATAACTTTAAAGAGAAATTATGGTTCAAAAACGAAACGAACGTTGTGAATTACTCATAGTAATTATTGACTGTCTCGCACAGTATGTATCTACCAATGGCTAATTTGGAAATTGCTTAATTTGAACACCAAGTAAAATTTACATACATACATACATTACATACATTTTACAATCTGCCCCTAAATAGCCATTTGGTGATCTCCATCTGATGTCATTAAAATATTTAAACATTTACACAATAGTAATTGCGCTTCTATTTAAGGGTTTAGTGTTCTTAAAAAATTGAATAAGATTGTGTCTGTTGTCAAATCGTATAATAGTATAATTAAGTACTATCCAATTATTTAAGGTATGCACTATCTACCAAGAACGCCCACTTGCCCCACTCCTCAAAACAAACTTTGAAATAATCAAGTGATCCCACACGATCCTACACAACACCCACGACCACACAATACTCCTAGCGTACACTCCTACAAAGTTTGACTAACAAAATTATTAGTTTCGTGTTTTTTCTTTTTCTGCCCATTGGAAGAATCTGGAAAACAAGACGAGGCAGACGGAACATCGTGCAATCGTGCATCAAGTATCTTGGATTTCATTTTGCCTTTTGCGCGCGGCTTCGCTAGAATGGATTTCTCTTTACTGCTCGGCTTTTTAGGTAACGCCTTCGACATTGATGTGGCAGCCCTCATGTATCGGTCTGATTGGTTCTTTAATGACATCATTCGCACTTACATTACATACTCGTAGGGTGTTCCAGCAAGATGGATAGATGTCAAATGTTAATCACGCCTAATCTTCTTATATTAATATGTGAAGCGAAAATTGTAGGTACCAGCTCACTACGTGAACGGAGCACTTTGAAATTTCCCACGAAGAAGGCACGAATTCTGATATTTTTAAATAAAATGCATAAGAAGTACATGAAATTCATCAAAAAAACACGCACCCACCAAAAACAACATATGTTTGAGTACTTTGACATGCACAAAGAGACAAACATGACGTGTACGTAATATACCGTTATGTGTCAAATTCCAATTTCAGCTAATTGCAGTCGAATTTCGACTACTTTGCGATGTCTAGTTGTTAAATTAAATTAATAAACATACGGTGCTGAGAGTTTTTTTCTCTCTCGACCCAATAGTGGGTGGCACCAATTGAACCGATGAGTCCGATTAAGTAAAACAACGAAATAAACGAATTCTAAACACTACATGCCAAGTAGTGTATATGAAGTAATCAAATTTAAATAAAAACAAATGATCGTTTCTATTTCAGACATGGTTTTAGTTTGAGATTAGTAGGTTGTTTGAGATTGTCAGTAACCCATTAATGACCCACTACAGGGTCGGGTCTCCTCTCACAATGAGAGGGATGTAGGCCTTAGTCCACCACGCTGGCCTACTGCGGCTTGGTGGACTTCACATGCCTTTGAGAACATTTTTTTTTTGTGAACTCAGGCATGCATGTTTCCTCACGATGTTTTCCTTCACCGTAACAGCAGGTGATATTTAATTTTATAAATCGCACATAACTTTATTTACAAAGTCATTGGTACGTGCCACTGGGATTCGAACCCGGACCCCTCGATTCGAGGTCGAATTCTAAGCCACTGGGCTATCACCGCATCCGATTAAGTAAAACAACGAAATAAACGAATTCTAAACACTACATGTCAAGTAGTGTATAATAATATGAAGTAATCAAATTTAGATTAAAAGAAATGATCGTTACGATTTCAGACATGGTTTTAGTTTGAGATTAGTAGGTTGTTTGAGATTACATGGTTTAAATTTAGATTTCATGTTTGAGATGTACTTTATGGAAAATAATAGCATTATTTCAAGCTTATTTGCTACTGTCATATTTTATTGAATAATATCAAAGAATACGAGAGGTTCATGAATCATTTATTTTCAAATATTAACATTCTAATGTCTGAAATAAAATGAACGTCGATCAACAATTCAAGCTTCATTTCCGATAAACTTCTATGCTTCTTGTTAGAACACCTAACATACTGTACCTACACCAAAATAGCCATGAATAACGTTACCGCCACATGCAGATCACACATTGGATTTGATTATCACCGTCACAACACATACATACACAGCTTCATAATTACTTTTTTAATTGTCTATTAATTTGTTTAAGAGATAAAGTGATGCAATTTACATTTTAGAGGAGAATTCGGAGCGTACACCACTCGTGGCGCAGAAAATTGATTCTTTGGCCAAGTTGTTGTTTAATAAGTCGTTCATGGGCTCAACTTCTGGTAAATCTTCGCCGTCAGAACCCACGCCGTCTCCGAAGTAAGTTACAATTGATTTAATTTCTTACAATGACGGAAAATAGACCCCAGGGTCAAACAAAAATTGGTTAATTTTCAAAGGATTTTTTTTTAGCTTTGCCAATGTTAATAAATTGGTGCCAACATTAACAAGTACTGAAACATGTTTGCAATTTTGTTTTGGTTTGTTGGTTTTTATTTTGTGATTTGTTTTTATCAGGGTTTCGGAAACGTCGATGGAAAACACAGTAGCCTTAGCAATATGCACAGAATACTTAACACAAACGACAAGGTACGTACGTTTTATTCCTATTGTTCCTAGTGTTCAAGGGTTTGAAGTAAATTATCACCTTTGATCGGTGGTATAGAGGAGTGTTCTGCAAGGCTCCGGTTTGGGGTCATTTTTAACTTAAAAGACTTCAGACGTGATTCTGCATTGCACAGAAGTGACAAAATACCTATCATGAGGCCCCTACGGTCATTCGTTTACTACTATTATAATAAATGCGAAAGATGTTAGTTAATATTTCCCGCAAAAAGCTCTAGAGCTAGTTTCATATTAAATAATGTATAAAAGTATCACACGTAAGATTATTACTACACCTGCATGGTTTTAAGGTACGACATGATATCGCCCCTGTGCTCCATCGGGCTCCGTTCCACGAAGCATTGGTTTGCTGTCCACGACAACTCCATCAAAACGGACAGATTACTAACATTGGTAAGGTAGTTGGTATTTTTTAATTTATTGTCCTACCCTTCATTTGTCTTGCTTCTCAAACCTTGTTTGAAGAATCGTTGCCGATTGAAAGAGCTTTCAACTCTCCATGTAACTTTGCTTTCGGCTTACCTCTGAGCAGTGATAAAGCAATGATTGGTAGAAATTAGAATTTTGCCATTCATATGAAAGAAATGTTTATAAGATTATTAATTTTGCAAATCTTAAAGGCAATGAGCACTTTAGACAAGATGGATTGAAAAATCTATATTTTTTACTCAACGTAGAATTACGATTAATCAGTAGAGACGCTATTAATAGAAGTAACTATTATACATGCATAATACGTCACATTGGAGATTGTAATCGGTCTACAGAAACCCTTAAAAGAACAGAAGAATAATACATTAGTTAACGAACTGATTTTAATATTACGACTTGTTTATTTAATTTTGGAATGGGCAATCTTATACGTCTTAATTATAAGATAGATAGATTAATATATCGATTGATATCGATAAAATTGAATTCAGGTGGACTGATGTCTTAAGGATGGCAGCGGGAAATCGTTGAATTCAAAGGGAACAAAACCGGGTGAAGTCGCGTCCATTAGGAGGATTTCTTCACCAATCCACCAAGTGGTCATTGATTTTTTTTACATTCAGTGTAATCCCTCTTCTTCCAGATGCCGTTGCCCACGAAGTGTCCGATAGAGCCCAACGAAAGCACCCGGGGGCTGGTGATGGAGATGTTCCGTGCTCTGCACCACCCCTACATATACCCTGTGTTGGATCTGGAACTACGTAATGGGCACGCGCTGGCAGTGCTGCCTTTCAACGCAAGAGGCAGCTTGAAGGACCTCCTCTATAAGGTAAGGATGATGAATATGATGATGAAGTCCAGTCCAGTCCAAAAAGAAGTCAGAGACGTGATTGTGATTTTCTATTTTGAAGTAGGTACGTAAGTACGCAAATTTTGAGCCTAAATATCTTCGTTACATATATGTGTTTGCTACTCATGAGGATAGGATGGTCGCCTAAAAGAAAAAAGTGTCTCAGGCAACCTGACTTTATATGAAGACCACGCCGGTTCACGGCGGTTTATACTTAAGGGTGCGTGTTAGAGCTACTTTACTACCACCTAAAATCATACACGAGAGCTCTTTCATCATTATGTTGGACCCTTTACCATTTTGGATTGGCTTCTGCTGAACCAATTGGAGTTAGGAGAAATTGCTATTCTCTTTCATATCTTTCTCTTCTCTCTCATCACTTTTTTGTCATCACTCCTGATCCTATGCCAAAGTATGTCTCCATATTTGCCCCTAATTTCATCATTTCAGAGCACCTGGAGCGATGAGTACTCCCGCAAATACGGTTCCGCCGGCACCGGGCTGCCCGCGTGGCAGGTCGCGAGGTTCGGACGTCAGATACTGGAGGGGCTACTCTTCCTCAAGGACAAAGGATTCCCGCCTTTCAGGCACTTGCATTCTGGCAACATTATGGTGCAGAATGGCGTGGCGAGGTAGGGTTCAGTTCTTTTTCTTCTTTTCTTCTTTTTACTCGCTATTAAAGGAGTCTGTAGAGATCGTGAGATACTTAGAAAGGGGATTTATCACGGTGTCTTGTCTTGACTTCAAAGTAACCAATTTCAATGAGCTTGCCCTCAGTAGTACGTCTCGAGAAAGCGATAATCCCCCTGTAATTCCGTATTACACGTGTTAGAATACGGATATCTATACTGCCTACGTGTCTGTTATGGCATCCTCGGTAGACTGGTATCACGACTATTGCGTGTTACTTTTCACTGAAATAAATAAGAACATCAAGTAGCCTCGGTCTGACTACGTTTTTATATTATATATTTATGTGTGACTGTTCAAGATTTTTATTCATTTTGTTGTTTGTTTACTTCCAGGATATGTGGCTTGGAGAACACGCTGATCGGCGCTCGGCCCCGGAGCTACATGGGCTCGGTGCCGCTGCAGCACGCGGAGGCCATAGCCCTGGGCCACGTGCTGTTCGAAATGTGTGCCGGCACCGAAACTGACCTCTCGTTGCTGCCCGACCTGCTTCCGAATTATCAGAATGTGAGTTGACACTGTGACAGCTTTTAATGACAATTATTTTGGATACTCCGTCGCGTCAGTTAGCTTGACAATGCGTTTAACGGATTCTTAACAATCAAACCCTACTACTATAGTTGCCGTCACGAGTAGTGAGCAGAACGTTCATTAGTCGGTTTGACATTGACTGCGCTGCGGTGTACACGATTGGTTGGAACCAATCGTCAGTTTTGGTCCAGCCATTGGTCCAGCACGTTTTTTCGGCTGCTGTACATTGGCCGAAAGTATACAATATCCCTACCACCGATAATCTGTGCTCACGACTCATGACGGTTACTATTACTACTACTAGTCTTAGAATAGGCCGCCGTCAGACCTGGTGACCCGATGGAACGATAAACCGAAGAAGACAGCGGTAAACCGTTGGATTCAAAAGGCCAGGGAACGGGAGGAGTTTCGACGATTTGGGGCAGTCTATGTTCAACAATTAAGGACTGAAGCACTCTCAAGTTGTGAAAATCGAGAATTTATTGTCAGGGCAGTAGATATCACATGTTTTGTGAATTTCTGTTCAGTCAATAAAACAGAAAATTAATTTAAAATGAAGACAGTATCACCAACATTAAATTTTTAGGTGGTAGAAGAATATTAGCTAAGTACCATAATCTGTGAGTTATCTAATTGCAGGTAGTGGAAATAATCGAGCTAATATTCGGTCCGCGCACGCCAAGTCTGCATGAGCTACTCATAAGCGAGCTGTTCCGAAAAATTGACCTCCGGGAGATGAAGGGGTCCTGCTTACCGGTGAGTGGACGTTTTTTTTTTTTTGGAAATTTATAACTATAAATAACCAGTAACTAGAAAAATTGTAGGCCACTCCTAATAGACTGAATTATTTTATGTTAATTAATAACATACGCTATATTTAAATAGATTTTGCATCGATTTGCATTGAGCTAAATAATTTGTAATAACTCTATATCTATATTTGTGCAAATAAACGTTTTGTCTTTGTCTTTGTGTTTGTCTTAGTCACCCTATTTGTGTATCATTATCATGACGTCATGTCACCCGTTCCAGAACTTCAGCCAGCGTCTATCGCGGTCGTGTCTCGCGCTGCTGGGCGACGTCGCGCGCCGCCAAGCGGGTGCTCCGCCCCGCCGCGCCACCCTCGCGCCCCTCGTCCCCCTCGCCCCCCTCGCGCCGCCCGCGCTGCGGGACCAGGACCTCTCCGAGCCCTCCGAACGATGGTCGTATACTTTGTTTAATTTTTTTTCTTTTTTTAAGACTTCATACTTGTTACCCCCACACTAGGATGTCCTGTGCTGTGGGTGCCTGGATACTCACAAAAAGAACACGTATACCAGGCCAGAAACAAATTAAAATTGAACTCCGCTGGGAATCGTACCTAGGACCCTTCGGGTATCTTTACAACCACTACGCCGCTCGAGTCGTCATTATTTTGACAATATAATATTGCTCAATGAGGCGTTCTACTCGAACAAACGAAAAGTAAGGGTTTTCATAAGAAAATACGGTCATATAAATATTTATGTACTTTATTAATGCTTCCGCTACCGTAGATTGACATGTTCTGTTAGCTGCTTCTACTTTATCTAGTAGTAGTATTAGCAATTATTACTGGTACTTACCTTATTTCAACGAAACCTTAACGCCTATTAAAAGGGAGCGTGTATAAAAAAGAAGTATGACTTGTTCATTGTATTTTCTCTGTTGGTCTTCCACTGGGAGATATTCTAGGTCCGATTTGCTTTATTTTTAATAACTATGCGGTTTACTCTTCATATTTTTTTTCTTGGAGTCCTACTAAATTTTCCTTTCCGTCTTTCAAAATTATATAACATAAAGGTTTTTCTTTTTCAGGAGACGTTTTCCATCAAATCAGGACCTAAAGGAAGAATGGCAGTGGTGATGTGTTAATGAAACGTGAAATTTTATTTGTACTCTGTCTTATAGAAGTAAACCTTATGAATTTACATTGTCTTTTATTTAGTAACTAGCTTTTGCCCGCGACTGCGTCCACGTAAACTTCAGGATTTGGTCAAGAGCGAAGTAAAAAGTATTCCATATCACAATCCAGATTTAAATTTTTTTATTAAAAAATCCCAATCTATTTTACGCGATGATGATGATGATGATTTTACGCGAAAGCATAATAAATATCTGCATCACTAAATCCGCCATTTTGTTGCAGCGGCCATCTTGGATTTTCATTTTTTTCATGATGAGCTCTATTCTACCAATAAATCCCTTTCATTTGATACCCATATTGAGGCAGTTGTGGAAACTATGGATCCGCCATTTTGTTGCGGCGGCCATTTTGGATTTTCATTTTTTTCATAGTGAGGTCTATTCTACTAATCAAGCCCTTTCATTTGATACCCATATTGAGGTTGTTGTGAAGTAATAATAAGAATAAGAAGTAATCCGCCATTTTGTATCGGCGACCAACTTGGATTTACAATCATAAAGAATGTATTTTATTGTATTGTCATCAAGTGTGTACCAAATATCAGATCAATCTGTCACCAGGAAGGGGGTCAAATTCCAATTTACTAATTTTGACCCAAATAAACAACTAAACAGGGCAAGCTAAATAAAACCGCTTAAAAAAGTCGTATCCTCCATCTTGAATTTAGAAATATAGTTTATTTCTCGTTCCAAAATACTCTATTAAACTGTCATGTCATCAATAATTTAAAAAAACTGAATTCATGATCTTGAATTTAATAGTAATTTTATTATAATTACATATTTTAATATTTTAAATAATAACACATGATAATTCAATAAATTATTTATTATATTTTTAATTCATTAAAAAATGTTCCGACATCTTGGATTTATTCATGGTATTTCCACATTATTTTATTTACCATAATAGTTATTTCAAAAAAAATCATCGAGCTTTCCGTAAGGCATGATGCCACGTCTGTCTTTATATTCGAAAAATTAAAAAAAAAACATCTCTAGTTGTCATTGTTACTCACTATAAAGGTCAGTGACCTAAGTGGACCTACATAATTGCGTGAAAAATGGAAAAAAATATTTGTTAAATAATAAAATAAAATATAGCCTATGTGTTACCGACGGTTTTTCTCTATACAACAATCCAAATTTCATTCAAATCCGTTCAGCCGTTCGAGAGATGTTCGCGCACAAACAAACAGACAAACAGACTAACAGACAAACAGACAAACAGACTAACAGACAAACAGACTAACAGACAAACAGACAAAAGTTGTAAAAAGTATATTTTTGGGCTCAGAAGCGTGTCCTGATTTGGAAAAACTTAATTTCACAAAAAAATATTACATGTACAGAATTCACAGCTCAAGAATTTTATTATATGTATAGATTGTCGTTATATCTAATTAAGTATTCCTGATACCTGAAACCTTGGTACCTGATATCTGATTGGATAAAATTTAATAATCAAGCTCCTAGTTATAAGTGTCATAGTTAGGTTATTACGTGATCATGAAGGTAATCTTGACCAGGTTTTTTTTGGAATTGGCTAGTGCACGAATTTTGTTAATGTTATTTTTTGAGCCAATTAGCTTATAAAAAATTGATATAGACAACGTTATGAAAGACAGATATTGGTGTGGACATCAAAGGTGAATGTCGCGCCGCCGTTGAAGGTGTAAAAAAAGGTTTTTTATAGGCCAGAATATATTTATAGATAATAAAACATATCAATAACATTGACAAAATAAATATAAGGTTTAAAACAATAGACATTTAAAGACAGGAAAATGACAGCCTGCAATTCTTTGATTTTCGTCAAAAAAACATACGTGACAGCCTTCGCAAAATGCCTTAGAAATTTTCAGTTCAATATTAAAAAGTTAAGATCAATATAAAAAAATAACAGCGTGTAAGACAATCAAAATGGGTGATAAAAAAGAAGTGAAACCGATACCTCCAATGCTCAACTTTGCTATTGGTGGAATGAGCGGGTAAACTAATTTTCCTAAAGTTTATGGTACGCAGTAGTACGCACATAGCGGTGATAGCCTATTGGCTAAGAATTCATCCTCTTACACAAGGGGTCCGGGTTCGAATTCCGGTGACTTTCTCAAAAGTTATTAAATTTAATATCACCTGCTGCAACGGTGAACGAAAACATCTTGAATTAACCTGCTTGCCTGAGAGTTATCAAATATCAATAATTCAACCTTACGTTATCAAAAGCATGTGAAGTTTACTGATCCGTATTAGGCAAATTTGGCGGACTAAAGCCGGCATGCTTCGTAGTGAGACGAGACCCAACCCTGCAGTGGGTCACTAATGGATATTCAAACATCAATACTTCGCTCTACTAAGAATCTAAAGTTATGGGTGTTTTGAATTTCCAAAATGTTATGTTGGATGTCTGTGTAAACAAAAATTTGTAACTTGGAACAAAATTGAAACTATTGCTAATCTGTGTAGGTACCTAATAGAAAAGATAGTTAAAAAATATGTTACATGAACATAAATTTGTAATTTTTCCGAAAATTTATAAAATGGAAAAGACACCTTTACATTCTTCTCTCGTGTTAAGTAGATCCTGTGTGTCAATAAACCGCACACTCGCTACAGACCTATAAAATACTGACAACTTCTTACTCTTACCCTCTAAAGCATGTTGGCCATATGTGTGGTGCAACCGGCTGATCTGGTCAAAACCAGGATGCAACTAGCCTCAGGCAAGAGCTCAGTGATGACTGTGATCGGGGATATTCTGAAGAAGGAGGGCGTTGGAGGATTCTATACGGGGATCTCGGCAGCACTGTTCCGCCAGGCTACGTACACTACGGGCAGGCTTGGATGCTTCAATGTCATCTTTGATTTTTACAAAAGGTTTATTTATTTAATTTTATTTCTCTGTAACTTGATAATATTTACAAATGTAGACTTGCTAACACGCATTTTCTGCCAGTCAACCTTAAGGTTTTTTATATTTTTGTAACATCTTACTCGTGTAACAGTCAACAATAAACGCATTCTTTTCTTTTCCTTTACAGTACGTACGGCACACCGCAATTCATGACAAAGATAATAATTGGGATGGTATCAGGGGGTGTCGGAGCGTTTGTTGGAACGCCTGCTGAAGTGGCACTCATTCGGATGACAGCCGATGGTCGCTTACCACCGGACCAGCGAAGGAACTACAAAAACGTTGTTGATGCTCTATCGAGGTAGGACAACCCCATTGCTTTGTCTGTGACCCCAATGTAGGGTGTGCTATGAAACCCCTTCAGGGTTCATAAAATTCGTCAATAAATTTTATCGTGAACTTTTTTGATTATATTTATAAATGTGATATTAGAAAGTATACTATTAAAACGTATATAATTTTTTTTGTTCCATCATCAATTGTTTCTACGGCGTACGCGATGTAAGGAATTTATAGGTCATTTTCTACACCTTGGATTACACTAATGAAGTTAAAGTTGAGGATGAGAGTCCACTGTCGGTTGTGCGGAGGGCGGCCTGTATTCCTTTTTTTCTTGTCTAGTTTTGGAGCCTATCCCTAGTATCCCCAACAAACATAAAAAATCTAATGTTTCTTCTTTATAATATTTTCTAGTATAGACAGAAACAATGTTCTAGGATAGTCCGGGAAGAAGGTGTGACGAAGTGCTGGCGGGGCGCAACCGCTACTATCACGAGAGCGATGGTCGTCAACGGAGCTCAATTGTCCACGTATGCTCAAGTATGTCGTAACTGGAAACCAAATTACGTTCATGATGCTCTCTGTTCGGGAGCGGGGACCGAAGCCCTTCGAAGCATGGAAGCGCCGCAATGCACTATTAGAGATCCGGCTTTTTCATTCGCTTAAGCAGCTATATTCAAGCAGCAAATTCTACGATACGATATACGATACATTACTAATCTATTCTTTCTCTGCATTTAAATTATGAGAAATAATATTAATAATTAATAGGTTTAATAAAGTAAAGTTTAAGTAATCTTACAAAATTGCAGGCACGTGAGGTTCTTTTGCCTACGTTTGGAGAAGGAATCTTGCTTCACTTCGTAGCGTCCATGATATCGGGTTTCGTCACAACTATAGCTTCTCTGCCAGTTGACATCGTTAAGACTAGGTAAGAAATAGCAGGTTGCTATTTATTAATTGTTTAGGCTGGTTCTGGTGCTGGTGCTGTTCTCACTATAAAATACACAACTTCTAGATGTGTCGGTGCGATTTTCGACTGTCGATTTTTTATAAGAACTCCTCATTTTGAGATCTTAGGAAGTGATTGTATGCTGACCGACGTACTCTGATGATTCGGGTATGTATGTGTGTGTGTGTGCATGCCGACAAATTTTTTTCTTACTACGAGGAACGGCGTTAGAAATAATTCATCAAAACTTGAATATTTTAAGATTAGACTTGCGACACAATCTGTGAAGCTATTTTGAAGATATTTGAAGAAAAAATCACATTTTTTAGTTAGCTTTGAGTTAACAAACGGATCATAACTTTTAATTGCCCCAATACAAGGTTTTATTTAAACGTATTATGATGACAGACAAACGCAGGGATGGATCTGCTTCGGATGAGCTCCGAAAATAACTGGCGTTCGTGCTTACGAACGCCGCTTGGCCACACCTACAAAGACGGGGACTTCTAAGCGGCCATAAAATTAATTTATAGCACAGTGTGACCTAAACCCGCAGTTTACGCACGCTTTTCGTGACCTAAGTTGCCTATTTCTAATTCCGTCCGCTCCAGTCCGTGGCGGGTTTATGTCACACTTGCTATAAAATAGTATACGATACTTGTGACCAAAGATGTCTTTTATTGCACGGCGTTTAGCATAGGATACTTAAGTCACGCGTATTGTACTATTGCGTTTTCTTTTCTATTTTTCAGGGTCCAAAACTCAGCAAAGCAAACTAGCCAGCTGAGTGTCGTCGGCAATATCATCAAGAACGAAGGAGTGCTGGCCCTCTGGAGTGGTCTCATACCAACGTACGCCAAACTTGGGCCCCACACTGTATTGACGTTCATATTCATGGAACAGTTGAATTCCTTGTACTATAGAATGGCGTAGGTAATAAATCTATACAAACATAACCTGACTGGAGTTTTTACGCGCCTCGGATTGTGAAAAATCTTGCCTTAAAAGTTGTGAGCCTATTTCTTTTACGGCTAACTTTGTGAATATAATAACGCTTCCAACTCATAGCCCCACACTAGGATTCCCTGTGAGTTTGGCGCCATGGATACACACAAGACAAGAACACACACACCCAGACCAGAAACAGAAATTTAACCTCTGCTGGGAATCGAACCCAGGACCCTCCGTGCAGCGAATCGGTGTCTAAACCACTGCGATATTTCTGTGTGAATATCAAACGATACTGGCATTTATTCGAGCCTGACAAGCCTGACAAGGTAATAGTAAAAGATTCGAAAAGTTAAATCCATAATACTTTATTAACACAGCCCTGTGGTGTACACAATTCAAACCACTGAAATACAACTAAATTAATAAACATTTGGACGTTAATATACTAAAAAGTATAACAGTTCCATCATATCATGTTATAGTGCCTAATGTCATTAAACAACAATAAACTTTACAATTTTTTATAGTAATCGAGTAGCAAATGGGCCACCTGGGGGGTTACTACAAATTCCTAAAACCATCATAAAGCAAAAACAAAACAAAATTGCTTTATGATGGTTTTAGGACTTTAAGTTCAAAAACCTAAGTTCCTAAAGCCATCATAAAGCAAAAACAAAACAAAATTGCTTTATGATGGTTTTAGAAGTTTATAGTAACCTCCCAGGTCTAAACGGTTTACGCAACATGAACAGCAATGATGTTTTGTTTTAAATTAAAACAAAACAGGAAAGTTATCAGGAAATATCCGTTGTCTTATAACATAAACTAAAGTCGCGCTATCCATAACCAACGATGGGTTATTGAGACGCATAAAGGTTATTGAAGGAAATCGAGTCTCCCTGGAGACTGCATAGTTTATTATGAGACATTTTATGAATAAGTTTTGGAATAATAATCCGTAACCAATTTATACAGTACAGTGGCCGGTTTCAATAACCTATCTTCGGATATGGAGATCCATACTGTAGTTTGGCTACCAGACAAAATTGTTATTTAAAAGCAATTAATAAGAATATTTTGGCAACTACACTCTAGTAGGGTTATCCATATCCGACGATTGGTTTTTGAAACCCACGGTACATCAAATTATATTCAAACAACCGTTATTATTATTATCAATGTTACAGAAATACCGACCCTTTTATTTTATCCAAAAATAACACCTAAAATGCAATAACAAATAATGAGCACAGCACTTTATATATGTATTATAATACTATTATATTATAGTATTACAGTTGTTAGCTACTAAGATTTCTACTTTCCTTTTGAAGTACTTAGTTTTAAATTAAAATTTACAACTCCGTTACATAAGAGATCTCTGAATCAATTTTATTTGCTGATTTTAATATTTAAATAACATGATCTTCTTATAAGAGTTTTCAGTTGATATTAAAAAAATCAAATATCAAATCAGCAAAAATATAATCAAATTAAGAAAACAAAATGCAATATTGAATTTTATTACTGTTTTAATGATTCAATTCGTTCTGCTACTAAATCTATATTAGTTTTATTGAGTAGCCATATCATTTGGTGCAATAAAATAATGTGAGTGCAATCCTATAAAGTAATCAGCTTAATTTAGTTGTATACCATTTAAAGATAATAAAAGTCTTGGCAATTACAAGGCCAATTATGACAGATTTTATTGAGCAATTTTCTTTCGATCATCCTATGTTTCTTGCACTGATAAATAATAATGGTATATATATATAAATTGACAGGAAGCAATATAATTCAAAGATCCTTCTAATATTTCTGTATCCCTATTGTACGCTGGAATTTTATTAATATGTGTAGATAATCTTAATGAGTCTTTAAAAAATTCTGATCAACTGTCAAAATTTTAAAAAGTATATTTTTTTGAAATTTATTTTCCGAGTGTTTTTCAAAATCCTGAACGCAATGATACTATTAGTGTAATTTTCCGTGTTTATATCAAAATCTAAATGTCTTTTTCATATTTTATTGTAAATTTATAAAAAGTATAATTTTGTGCACTATATTTTCAGTGAAATATCCTGTTAACTAAGAAATACATTTTTTCTGAATAGGCTTAAAAAGATTTAGGCACTGTAGATGAGAACTTTGAATACTAAAGTTTGTCTGCAACTTGACTTAATGAATTTTATTACTTGACTTGAAAAACTTAATGAATATTACAAAATAAGTGAATACTTTAATTATTAATATTTTGACATTAATATTTATAATTTTATTTTTAATAAATTACGGTTGTTTTTGTATTTTTTGTCGATATGTCAATAATTAGATCACTATAGTCCACTTTATTACACTTGTCCCATTTGGTAAACAATATTAGTGTGTCTTATTATAATTTGCAATTTAAAAATAACACAGATACCTATGTAATTATAAAGATTTAAAAACAAATTATCATTTAATTCTGGAACAAATTTCTAGTTACTTATTTCCTATGTACCTGTGCGATTATAATTTTTTTAATTATAATTTAATTACTTTTTTCAACAAAAAGTAGTCGCAAAATTGTTCGCCAAATTGTACAAGAGAAGAAAAATAGACTGTAGACATTACTAAGCTCTGCAGTCAAGTCGCGATCAAACTATAGGCACTTCAACAATATGATTTTGATATCAAGACTAGGGATGTTAGGGAGCTCCGTAACCGAAACTATCGGATATCCGTTAAAAAAATATTCGTAACCGTAACCGAATCCGAAATAAAAGTTTCAGATAATATCAGATAAGACAGACTGATTTAATTCCTACCAAATGTTGACATAATATAAATAGATTTTATTTTTTGGTTTTATTTAATAAAACCATTTTGTTAGCTATTTGTATTTTACTTTTGTAATTCCTTAAAAAATTAATATCCGTAACCGAAATTATCACTAACGGATGATCCGAAATAATTTCATATCCGCATCCGTATCCGTATTCAGTAATCATTCCTATATCCGAAACCTATCCGTATCCGAAATTTCATATCCATAACATCCCTGATCAAGACCGTAGCTCGAACGCGGTGTGTGGTAGGGAAGGCAGCAAGTGTCACCCATATGCCACCTCCTCAACGATCGTCTCCCAGGAGTCGGTGGACTCCGTCTCCCAGGAATCGTCGTCTTGATCATCGTCCTCGTCGTAGTAACCCAGCTGCGAAACATACATTGGGCATTGACACTTTCCTTTTGTGCGGGTAGTCTCAGAAACTATATAACATAGATTCTGAGACTACCCACTATTTACGAGGAAAACATCACACTGGCTAATGGCTTCTTCCAACAAAAGCCTTCCTTCAAAAAATTTAAATCATTAAAATTTCTGCTCAGCTAGGAATCGAAAACACTGTTATCTTAACTACCACGCCAAGCAGGTCGGCGAAACTATTTGTAGAACACATAAAAACTTATAAGTACAAAATTAAAAAAATGACTGCCATATCAACCAGCAACAGGGAGTCTTGTCGATGAAATTAGATTTGTTTTATGCCCTTGAATTATCGCCAGTTGGTTACCGGACACAGTGTATAGCTAAAGTATTAAGTGTCGATGCACGGGATGAAAATTGACCGAACATTTCGATGCAAGAGGGCGCCGCCGACTGGCCATACATGGACCGCATGTTGCAGTCAAGACCGACAGCTCTAGAGCGGTCGCGTTAAACTCGTCACGAACTGCAACACGACCGCATGATAGAGTCGACTACGACTGCTTGGAGCAGATATGTTCGACCGCAAAATAATACTGATGCGAGTTCATTTACTAGATGGATTTCGATGCAGAAACACTGCTTCTTGTACTGCTATTACGCAAGCGGAGGCGTAGAAGCTTGCAGCGGTCCGTGTATGGGTCCGGCAGCTCTAAGCAGTCGACCGCACGGCGAAACTCGACCGCAGAGCGACTGCTCCGACCGCTCAGGTACTGCTCGAGCCGTCGGTCCGTGTATTGGAGATATGAATTTATTATGGAAACTGCAGATCGCCGTGCGGCGGTCCGCCTGTCATGTCAGTACCCATTGATGACCCACTACAGGGTCGGGTCTCCTCTCACAATAAGAGGGATGTAGGCCTTAGGTTGGTGGACTTCACATGCCTTTGAGAACATTTTTTTTTGTGAACTCTCAAGCATGAAGGTTTCCTCACGATGTTTTCCTTCACTGTAACAGCAGGTGATATTTAATTTCATAAATTGCACATAACTTATATTACAAAGTCATTGGTGCGTGCCACCGGGAGTCGAACCCGGACCCCTCGATTCGAGGTCGAATTCTAAGCCACTGGGGTATCACCGCTGCAGCGGCACTTAATTGCACCAGGGCGCTTCATGGGCTGGACCCTGGGGTATACCTCGTTCTCGTGCAGCCTGTGGACGGTGTGCACGCGGATCTGGAACATCCAAGCCTGGCCCAGCGCGGCCACGCTGCCCGAGAGCAGCAGCGGCATGCTGTAGCGGAACTGCCACGCCAGGTTCATCAGGAACAGGAACATGCTCTTGCGACCCGCCGTCATCCTCTGGGAATTGATCAATTTTCGCTGGAAACAAAGATTTTTATGTCATGATATCGAAAATGGGAACGTTATAGTTAGAGGGCTTTTATTTTTAGGTCAATTAGGTCACGCAAGTCACAATGGAGTGTCAAGATTCAAAGATGGGGGACTTAAAATTAGGGGACTTTTATTTTTAGGTAATTTTTATTTTCGCGGGCAGTTGTGTCCGATACCCCATACATAACCTGAATAAGAAGGAGTACCTGTGTACAGAGTTTCCTAATCCTGTATCTTGTCCAATTTATCGTTTACGTAGCACATGTATAACATGTATTTTTCCCAAGTTTTAGGGTAGTTTATTACTGTGGTGTTCCGACTTCCGCGTTCCCGCAAAAGAATTGAGTCTTTTTACATTTGCTCCAGTATTGTATCGCTGTCTGGTATTTGGTCTGATCATTGCTTCTATTAGTAGCGATAGTAGTTCCCTAACCAGACGACCAGCGACGTTTACGAGAGTTAATGTTGTAGGTGGGGAGGTCTATGCGTGTGGATCGAACCATTTCAGGGTAATATGGTGCCACTACAGTGACATTAACCATGGCGGTCTGTAATAGCGTCTTTGAATGAGTCGCCAGTGCATTGCCCATTGAGTAATGTGAAGGCAATACATTCCTGGCGTTCTGCAGCTGTTAGATTCTCGTCTTACTTTTTGATTGAACTTCAAACCTAACTCGTGTAAGCTGTGAAAAGATTTTCACCTGATTTCCCCCTAGACGGCTAGATCCCCCTAGGGTCCATTTTCTTCTTTGCAATGCACCACTGATATCCCAAGTATTGCAAATAACCATAGGTCGGAGACCACTAACCATTAAGATGCCTGTCTGCTTGTTGTGTGAGTTGTAAAAAAACATACTGATTTATGGTTACAGTGACCAGTGCTCCATGCTGACATGAATAGCACTTAAACACAGCCTCAGCTATTGTAATAGAGACGCTCGCAATCATTTTCATTTTGTCTAATAGAGCACAGTGCATTATAGAGTGAATTGAATTCTCAATAGATCAGAAGCTCAAATGATGAATTTAAATGTCTGTTTCTGGTTTGTGTGCAGTATCGTCTTGTCAGTAATAGTCAGTATAGTGTAGTAGTAATGTCAGTGTAGACTCAGAGAATGTGTGGGGCACTGAGTGGAAAATATCGTTTAATTATACACAATTATAATTTCATAGTAACACCTTACTTGGTGCTACTATAAAATTTACAGTACAAAATTTACAGTAATTCCCCCAACCAAAACGCAACCTTTGCCTGTATGTGACAGGTTGGGTTGGGTTATAAAGGTAATAATAGGTAGCTCTGTCCTAAAGGAACCAACTATACTGATTCTACCACTAAATACCTTGAACATTTCTAAATAAACCCGAAACATTCTAGGGTAAGAGAAAAAGTATAAAAACTAAAATTTCTCACGATAAGCACCACATTGTGAATTAAGGTAACACTATCTACACAAAGACAGTACATAAGGTAACCCATTATTTTTTTTGCTTTACTAGGTATTGAACCAGGACTTGCAGTTGACTGACCAACATAATAGCCACTATACCTCAGTGGACAACACAACAAAACTATAAAAATTAAAAACTAAAAATCTATAATCATACTGTTATGAATGTAACTCATATTAACTTAAATAGAAAAGAAATCAAAAGAAAAAACAATACCAATTCATCACAGGGTACAAGATTGAAAGACAGAAAAAATTTCAAGCGTTTATTTATAATATGAATTGCATTCATAATAATAAATATTGAGTATATCATAGGATAAGTGTCTATATATAAATGGAATGTTTAATCTTGTAAAATTTTGTTTCTTGATTAGATAAACTTGCATAATTTTGTAACATTGAACATTAATTTCGCGAGAATTCAATGAAGCTAACATGAGATTCATTTAATAATTGTTATTATTTAATAGATCAAAAACATACTATAATCACATTCATAATTATTGTTATTAATTATCAAACTATGAAAAAATTTTAACAATCAAATTTAATATCAATTACTTCTGGTTGAGCAATCTAATTAAGAAACAAGTTACTTTTGTAAAACTTTTAAATTGCTATATAATCTGGAAGATAAACAAGAGTATATTTGAGATAGAAAACTACATTTAAGATTGGACATCGTCAAAGTAATCCACGTGCTCTCCGGGAGAGAAACTGCCCGAAAGTAGTACTTTCAAGCACTTTTTAGCTGTCATGTCTGGCTTCAATAGCGTCCCCTGGCTCTTGAAGGAGTGGAAGACGTCTTTGAGGTTGTCATTAACAGCTTCGGCGATTACATAGTCAATCATAGCAGTCTCAACGGGCCCGGGGGAATAGTTGAGCACTCTGACATGTTTCTTTTCCTCTGCAAGAACCTTGAAGTACAATTCCCTGGCTGCCTTGCCACTGCAGTAGTAGGCCATCCCGCTCATAGGTTTGATCGCACACAGTGATGTTATGTTGACTATCACAACTCTCTCTTCCACCTCCTCAAATATCTTCAGGAACTGTGTGTTCAAAGCGATAACATTGAAGACGTTAAGATCATAGTATTGTCGCAGTTCATCCACATTCTCCATTCGAGATGTTTCAACTGCCAGGTTGCCCAGAGATCCTACATTATGGAAGATGATGCTCGTTTCAAAGTCGGCTGCTTTTCTCCCTTCCAAGGCCTGGTTGAGGACTGCTAACATCTCCTCATTAGACGCTTTCGATAAGTCTATTGAGTTGTACAGCACCTTTACATTATTGTTCTTGCATAGATCTGCTGTTTTAGCGAGTTCCTCCTTATTGCGGGCTAAGAGCAGCATTACCGACAGGGGGCCCAGGTGCTTTGATACCTCCACAGCAAGGGCTCTGCCGATCCCTTGTGAGGCACCAGACAACACGCAGAATGTTGGCCCTGAGAGGTTGGTTTGAGAAGATGATGAAGATGCCATGGTTACTTACAAGGTGTGGTGTGGTTATTCTTGGAGCAGCTTCTCAGATTCAGTGTCGCCAATCACGGGGTCCAAATCACAGCCCTCTCGCATCAAACGGTCGAGGCAATCAGCTCTGTATGCTGCCAAGTTCTCTACAACTTTGTTCTTCTTCCGGAGCGCCTGAAGTTTTCGCTCTGGAAACAAATTAAATACTATTTAAAGAGAGTGCCAAGCAAACGTGAGCTCGCGTTGGAATTACAGTGACTAGTAACCGCAAATCAATACCTATATCACATCACTGACTGATACATAGTTGTGAAATACGACCCACGATAACCTTTATATCTCTACGACATTATAAAACAATTAAACGCAACAATAAGCTAATTATCAGCCAGTTAGGTACCCAAAATAGCGAGGTATACGGCCGAGTCGTCGAGCTTGGTGCAATGTTGCGAAGGCTTGAAATTGTCCTCGAATTCGGGCACGACCGCTGCTTCTACAGCTTTACAGCCCCAAGGATCCATCAAACCCTGGAAAACACCATCAGATTATCGCTTATCTTCCGTTTATTTACTCACATAGATATACGATTATATATCATAATTTCACACGTATTTGCGTGAAATTAGATTTGTGAAGGTTACTAACCTAATCTAAATACTCACTTGAAGGCTTTGAGCCGAATCAGGCCAACCAAATGCAATTGTAATTTTCCTTGTGGAAGGGGATTAGAAAAACTGGTTACCTACCTACCTACTGCAATTGATTGAAGGAATCATTGTAATCCATAACCATTTGACTTTGACATTCATGACAGTACGAGACCATAATAGTCATAGACAATCCATTTTACAACGCGTTGCAGTTCGTTTCATAAATCCAAAACTTAGTAAATGTCATAATTTTGTTTTGAATCACTTTATATATAAACGAAAATTATTTGTGCTCAATGAAAAAGTTACCTATGTAATTAATATTAACTTATGACTTTCCAATGTTACAAGTCTTTCGATAAGTACGATTATCCGATTATTAAGATAATAATTAGTCTATGGTTTCACAGCGGCGGGAGTTTAAAAAATGTTTGCTTTTCAATTTGATTTCGATCTTTGTGGCCTCCTCCTCCTTACTCTACCTACTCAGTACAAGGCAATCTGCTATTTAAAGTCTTTGCAAGAGATCATCTGCTGAAGACACTTGAAGCAACCATCTTAGATTAGACCTTAAAACTAGCAATACGTTTCCCACACATTACTAGTGTTTATATTGTGTTTAAAAAACAAACGGCTACCCCAGAAAGCCCGAGTCCTAATTACGAGTATGTCCATTCAAAACTTTCTGTAAAGCAACCTTCAAAAAATTATCCCTAAAACATGTCTCGTATGTAAATAAATAAATTCAAATAATGTAAAGCAGATGTTAGTTTTCTGTGGTATATTATTGTATGACGTGTATGCACGTACATGACATATTGTGTAGAGTTCTGTATCTCACATGAAGTTATAGGTATCTCACCTGTATGTTTTTTTAATCTTTTCTTTTCATTTCTTTTAAAAAGATACAAAATCCTAAACAAAACATATTTTTAAGGATCTCAATGTAAAATAATGGTGATCTTACTTTAATTGTCATTCTGAAATAATACCACGATTTTACTGTGAGTTAATAAGTTAATATGAACTTAGTAATAGTATAAGTACCTATAAGTACTAAACTTTTCATTTTAATAGAACTAATATACAATGATTCCATTTTTGATTAAAATAAATCCGTCAATTCGAACTAAACGAAAAAGAAGATTTACTAGCAGTAAAACAATGCAAGGCAATCCCTTACAAGCCGTTAGCCGAACTCTACAATACGTATCTATGTCGACAAAATCGATAGAAATAATAAAATTGAAGATGAAGACAAAAAATAATCAATTGTTACAATACAAAGTTAAGTAGTAGGTATTGTTACTACTACTTAACTCTATGGCTCTACAATACATTCTTTACATTTATGAGAATGATGGCGATCAAAGAAATTTCTTGATGAAATGAAATTGGCATTTGGTTTTACGGCAGATACCTTATTAAATGGTTGTTATTTATGATATTTCTATCATTTCTACTAGTTTTTATAATTTATAGAACTTTATATAATATTTCAAACAAAATGAAAATTTGCTTTGCAATTTCTTTACATTTTTGTGTTATTTAATCTTTACACTGTTTTTTTTACTTTAAATCATTAAAGCTTTTTTAAACAAGTGCCTATAAATCCTCAATTTAGGTACATAATTATCAGAATATGTGAGGCGCAATATGCTCTTCGAATTTTTTATTTGTTAAGCTTATTTGTTTATTAATAATAAGTACGTTTTCATGATTAACATAATTTACCTACTAATGATTCATTGTTTGATAACAATGTCTGTTGCGTGTAATGACTGTAGAATAATATAGACAGATAAATATATTTTCCTACTCCTATCTAGGTACAAAATAATAGGTAACGAAATGCGATAGTTTGTGAGTTCTTCATCAATTTCAAAATCCGTACGGAAGGAATTTATTAAATATACTTAAGAGATTCTATATTTAATAAATACTAAGTAAGAGATTCTTATTGGAACATCATCAACTGTAGTAGGTAGTCGCAAACGATAGTTGTATGTATTGGTACTAAATCTGTTTTCAAGAGCTTCGTAGCACTGCAAGCACGTTGCAATGCAATAACATTTTTAATATGCTTATCACTCCATAACTATCATTATAACATTTTCGTTTCAAGACCCGACAAAAATATTACCAGCGGCGTATGACGTAACGATGTGGCTCTGTCAGCAAAGTATTGCTACGCACGCACTGATGTATAGTACTGTATAGATGGGCACTCAGCAGCAGCGCAATTACAAAATGCTTTGTTTCGTCGACATATCTAAAACTAACCCTATTTACTCGTCAATAAGGTCGACTTTCCGTCAACTGAACTTGGGTACTCATTGTGAGTGGTAACTCAATGTAAATTTATCTGTGTGCGGTGGTAGCAAGGTGTGTTTTGGTTTGCGGTGGTGTGAGCGATAAAAGCAGTTTTCACGGAGCTGCGAGCGATCGCACTAGACGCAGCTGCCTGCCCCCGCGCCCGCAGCCCTCCCCCCGCGTCCCGCGGATACCCCGCGCGTGTCGCGAACCCACAGATTAGACAAGCCACCGCTCAGGTGTTGGTTACCTTTGTTGCCTTTCGAGCTCACACCTCTTAGAGGACGTATATTGTATTGTAGAGACGAGGGATGAAGGGCCCTCGAATGCTGACCGCATCTTGGTAAAAGGAGATCCGTTCGCGCTATGAGCACGTGGACTATAGATCTGAAAAAGTTACATAGCGAGGATAAATTAGAATATTTTTTTAAAATTGAACATCTAGAAAAGAGTCAACAATTTGAACACACAAGTTTCAATAATAGTCTTTCTCTCTTTAGACTTTAGTTCTTTCTAGATTTGGGACACTGAAAAGGTAGAGAATAATCTGTAAAATCAAAATTATGTAAAGTAAATAAGAAAAATGTAGAGAAAAATATTTAAAAAAAGCAATATTTATCCATAAGTTTTTTTGTTTTATACATCGAGCTGAGCAAGTTTTAATAAAATGAAATATAGAGACGAAATACAATACAATTTAATACATGTACGAGGTAAGATAAGAAAGATAAAGATAAGAAAGAAGCAATAATTAGTATAAAAATGTAGAGCTGTATTAATGATAGATGGAATACGTGAAGAGGTAAAATGTAGAGACTTTTTACTTCAATGTAGAGACATACTTTTCTGTTGCAAAACAAACGTTTTGTGTTTTAATAATCCGCATAATATGCTAGAAATGTAGAGTACTATAAAGAGATAAGAGTAATATATAGAGATATCATTACTCCTTAAAGCTGTTCTTTATACATATCCTAAATTATTCTAGAAATTATGAGTTAAATACACATAACATTTTAAAATTTTCTATTTTAAAGCAAGCGAGAAACTTTTGAGTTTTGTTAAATTGTGTGTTGGTAAATAGTAGCAGGTTGAGTTTCTAGCGCACTCGGTGAGCTATGGCAGGCGGAGCGCCATTCTGGATATTTTGACGGGAAGGTCGGTCACGTGACGCGGCGCGCGGGGCGAGGCGCGCGGGGCGCCGGCTAGACTCTCCAGTAGCCGAGCCATCCGTCTGCTGCTTTGACTGCGGCCGCTCGCCGGAATCCACGCCCCCGTCTCGCGCCCGCATCCACTACGTGCGCCTCTAACGCGACCCGCGTCGCCTTTCCAATCGGAATTTTTCTTCGAGCCTCCGGATCCGTGGACCGACGCGAAAGGCCGCCCGGGACGGCCGGACGGGAGATCCGACCGGGTGATGAGAAGGAATCGGCGAGTATTTTTGCACGGTTCCGTGTGCGGCGACGGGGCGGGGACGCCGGCGCGGCGCGCTCGGCCGGGCCGTCGCGGCGGCTCGCCTCGCCTCGCTCGGCGCTCTCGGCGCTCTCGACAGACATGTTCGGATCGCGGCCGGAGCGCGTCGTGTGGTCGCGTACCCGCACGCGATAATCGGGTGTAGGCCGTGACATGCGCCCCTCGCGCGCACGCGGCGAGCGACGGGAGCTACCATGGATGTAGTGACGCCGCACATCACGTCCGTGCTGAAGACGTACCAAGCGAGCGCGCCGCGGAGCCTGCAGGGCCCGGGCCGCGGGCGCGCTGGGCCGGGCGCCGGAGTGCCGCCGCCGCCGCCGCCACCGCCCGCCGCGCCGCCGCTGCTGCTGGCCGCCGACCCGGTGCTGGGCGAGCGCGGCGAGACGGCGCTCGAGGGCGAGCCGATTTCGTGCTTCAGCGTCGGCGGCGAGCGGCGCCTGTGCCTGCCGCAGATCCTCACCTCGGTGCTGACGGACTTCACGTTGGAGCAGATAAACCGCGTGTGCGACGAGCTGCAGATCTACTGCTCGCGGTGCACGCCCGAGCAGCTGCACGAGCTGAAGTCGACGGGCGTGCTGCCGCGATCGGCGCCGTCGTGCGGGCTCATCACGCAGACGGACGCGGAGCGGCTGTGCGCGGCGCTGCTGCACGCGCCAGCTACGGCGGCGCGCAAGCTGCCCGGCTTCCGCGTGTACCACGAGTGCTTCGGGGGCGCACGCGGCGTGTGCTCGCCGGAGCTGGGGCTAGTGCAGTGCGTGGAGTGTCGCGCGGTGTATGCCCCGCGCCGGTTCGTTTGCCACTCGCACGCCACGGAGCACCGCACGTGCCACTGGGGCTTCGACTCGGCACGCTGGCGGCGCTTCCTGCTGGTGGCGGACGAGGAGCTGGACCCGGACAAGTGCGCCGCCCTGCTGGACGACGTGGCGGAGCGCGAGGCCGCCCCCGCGCTCTCCATCGCCAAGCAACTCCCTACCAAGAGGAAACAGGTATGTGCACTGAACCGTTGAACCTTTGCTATTGAAGATATTGTATGGTTACCGTGATTCCCCTGAGTGATCCAGAGCGGCTCTTAATAAAATGACCATCACGTTTAAATTCTACATTGTAAACAATATTATTCAAAACTATCATGGATACCATAAAATTTAATTTCTTATAAGAATCTCATTAAATTTTGTGGCGCTATGGGATTATATTCCAATAAGACTCAACCATCTCTACATTTAAAAAGTACGGGTACAGTATTGTAGAGTTGCAAATGTATTACGTAGCGAATACTTTTAGTTTTGAATTATGGAATAAATTAAATAATAGTCTCAGACCAATAAACGAGATAATAGTCGGGTATCATATTGCTTATGTTCAAATGTAGTCTATACTATTTACGTAAAAAAATATTCTCCGCCAACAACCTTGCTTGAAAAATATAAGTAGTCTGACATAACTTTGTTTACTACAAACCTAATGAGCATTTCATTTATAAACTTTATATCTAATCTTTCTGCTATCTGCCACTACCTATCTCAAGCTAATGTCATTTAATTTCAGAATCAGACACGGTAGTTATCAAGGCAAGACTCGAGAGATATTCAAATAATATAAATATTTACAGCGAAAGAGCGCTTGTAGACGTCCGTTTTTTTCACCGGATAACGGACCGTCAATAAACGGATATCCTTGTATACATATAATTTTTTTTACTATGCACTAGGCGGCACTGAATTTACAGAAAACCGGCAGTTAGTCCGGCAGCGTCAACACGCACCAATACACTGTCGTGGATGACAGCTCTTCTTACGCCGGACCGGTGTCAGTCGCGCCGAGGGGATGCGGTGGTGCATCCAGCGTAAATTATTCGCCGGACAGATGTCCGGTGCATGTACACACCTTCATTATAAGCCATACACCACCGCGAGTCCGGCGAAAAAAACGGTCCTTTGTCCGGTGAAAACACGGACGTATACAAGCGCTCTTATAGAATGTAGAGTCGTCATTCTTGTACATTACGGCTACTTATGCTTTCGTTCTGTCCTTCAACATGTTAGGATTGATAATGAAATGCTACATTTACGCTATGACTATGGTGACTGCTTCGATGTAGTTTAAGCTTAAACTAGATGAATGAGATCAATAATCCAGAATATTAGTATCAGAACATCAAACGAATTGCATGCTCGATTGCAACTTTTGCATTGTAAAAAAAGCAATTGAAATAGCCCTGTTTATACGAAAATTATAAATGAACGTCAATGTTTGTAGCGACTCTACATTACTCCATGTACATTTTCTCTGACTTTTTAATTATCCATCTCGTGTGACATTTTGTCACGAATGTGTGTACAACTACACCATTTGATGTTAAGTTTTACATGGACAACGTATCTTGAAGATGAACCAAAACGGACAAGACTGATTGTCAATGACTGCAAGAAAAAGTATTAATACTCGAATCAGTAAGATGATCGCTACAAATGTCTATTTTCGGCAAATACTAAACAAAAGGCTAAAAACTAACTTCTCGGTCACTACAACATGATAAAACCGTGCCTATAAATTGTATTGTACCCACACCATCACCTATCACAAGCTAATTAACTGTCTAATTTCCATTACCGCTTCGTGAAACCGTACAAATCAGTACTCTACCGACGCGTCGCCTTGCTTTACATCTGTCACGATTCCGCCTTGATTATTTCTTGTTTGGATCCCATGAATTAACCATTTATTAAACATAGAGATGCTTATATATTTAAGTTTCTAACCAGACAAAAATACAGAAACAATACAATGCAAAAATAAATTATTCTATTATATATATAACACAATGTACTGTAGAGACATTTTTCTTTGTATATAATCTGCTTTGGGAATATTAGATAGTATGCATTGTGTATTCTAGAGTCATCCTACTCTTCACATATATCTGCTATATTTACATTAAATTAACGTATTAAGAGATAGGAAATAATTTCCTATTGCAATGCAATCAATATTTTTGTATCAGTCGTTACTATCAGTGTCTTCCTATCTCTACAATAATTCAACTGCTAATTAATTTTTAATTTACTGTTATTGTTATGTTAAATTATTGTTATATTTAACTACTTCGTTCTGCCAAATATTGAAATTTATACTTTTCCTCGCATTCTTTTCACATTTTCTCACCATATAAATAAATCTTCCTCGTACTTGCGAACGTATCAAACTATCAATACTAAAAAGAGCCAAATCGGTCCAGCCGTCCTCGAGTTTTAGCGAGACTATAGAACAGCGATTCATTTTGTTATGTTAAATGGATTTTCATATTGTATATATATTCGCATATATCGCACTCCTAGATCAAAACTGTAACAACTCAAAGAGGGTCATTATTCAGGAAACGAAAAAAACTTATAACTGCGTTTTTGTTTCGAAAAGTAATACAAATTAATTGAATTCTACATATTAATTAGCTTGTGAAATCGTACTTTCGAAAAGTAGGGGCTATAGTACGATGATTTTTATCAAAAATCGCTGTTTTTGAATTGTTACACTTTAGGGTGATGACTATGTAAAAAAAAGAAACACCATTTTGACCTGAATCAGTTTTATTGAATCAGTTTGAGTTATACTTATGTACTACAAGAAAAATAAAAACGGTTATTCAAACGAAAGAGTTCTAAAAGAGTGGACATATTTCTCAAACATGCAAACTATTAATAAACTCCACTTATAAATTCATTAGGAGTTACCACTAATTAATAAAGAAACATTCAAAATTAAAAGTTAACAAGAATTGAGATATTAGCCTCTCATAATTAAAAACATCTAATCCTAACATTAATTATAAATCTTCCAATGTAATAAAACTTATTATAAATCACAAAAATCAGTCTAAAAAACAAATAAGGCTAAAATCTAACGTAAGCCTCGTAATATTAAAAAATGACACATCTTACAAATGCAAATAATTGAAATAACAAAGAACTTTAGAAAAATTTGCTTTCCATGTCGATTCTCTTCTTAACTTCTTATTTCTTTATTTTACCTCTTCATTTGGCTGATCATTGCTCAATTCATTTACAACGTGACACTGTGGTGGTACAGTAGTATTATTAACATCCCTGAACTCAGTATCAACATCATTTTGAGTATGAAGCTGTCCAACGGTACCAATTACAGCCATAGATTCAATTGGAACAACAACAATTTGGCTTCTAGACTGAGCTAGAGTATCAGTGGTTTCAGTTTCAGAATCACTACTGCTACTAGAACTGTCGCTACTAGATAGAAGTCTCACTTTTCATTTCATTTCATTTCATCTCACTTGAAGATGAACAAGATGATGGGATTATTTTACGCGGAAGATTCTTCTTCTTTTTCCGAATATAAGTTGGATCTGTATCAGTCTTCAATAAAACTTTCTTCACTTGGAGATATAGCTAAATCGTTTTCAATTTGTCTACTATGGGCTTGATTAGTCATTATAATAGTGTTTAATGGAATATTTTCTTTGTTTATTTGTGCTTCTTTATCTAAATTTGTAGTTAAATCTTCATCGTTAGCTGAGACCAGGTTTTCTTTATATTTTTCATTGACAATATTGACGAGAAATCTGCCTCTCTTCATGTTTATCTGAAATAGGTAAAAGTAAATTATTGTAAATTATACCGATCCAGCAATAGTGAGTTAACTCAAAAAATCTTTTAATACAACGGAATGAAGAGTTTTATCAAGAAAAATTCAATAGAAATCAACAATATTTATGATTACGTTCACGATTTTAATTCGATGCATGAAGAATATTTCATTTTATATAGAAAAAATATCAATTTAAATTAGTTTCAACAATACTAAGACAACTAGAAATTTACATGTTGATCCATCAAAACTAAGTTAAATCTAAATAGGAATTAAATATTTACGTACCTTTTCAAACAAAACTGGAACAAGTCAAAATATCCTTAAGACGTATTGTACACCGATTCACCAATACCGTAACAATTCTAATTAACTTACTCTAATTGACTTATTCAATTCAACAAAACTGTAACAATTTGAAATGTCCGTGTTTTCGATTTTCTTAATACGTGCTCTCGTGGTGACTAGTGAAGGTCAACTAACAATAAACTTGTTTAGGTGGGGGGGACACGGGCATTATGATTCAACAATAGAAAGTCAACGCCATCTAGGTATTTTTTTTGAAGCAATATTGTTCCGGTTATGTCGGGATAGTTGCGTGTGATCACCAGGCCTTCGAATACAAGAATAACTCTAAATAAACGAATTTTGAGTTGTTACAGTTTTGATCTAGGAGTGCGATATTGGCATTCTAATTCTCATTATCGTTTTGTGTAACCTTAGTAAATGAGTGCCGTGTGGTAGAGAATAGAGATCTGCCTCATTGTGACGCTGCCGGCGCTTCATTGCCTTACATCTATCACGATTCCTTGTTCCTCTTTGTAAGGAACCCATTAATTAACCACAATTTACCTTTAACACAGAGTTTTATCCGATGAGCGAAAACTACAAAAGTCACTCTTCTCGTTTCCTCTTCCTCGCTTATGGATGGATGAATACAAGTGCTGTTGATACACAATTGCAGTGTAATCCATACACATTTCAATTTAGAATTGTATTTTGATATACATGTTGGCAAAATTTCGGAAAAATGTAGAATCTCTTAAAAGAATACACAAAACAAAAAATACTATTTTTCTTTCAGTTATGTAGGTATATGCCGTCACATTCCGACTCTACTATATTATTAACGAACAAAAACAACTTTAAATTCTTATTTCAATTTTAAATCTTTAAAAATGGAATTCCATCGCGCGCACGCATTGCGCGTTACATTACAGGCGTATCAGTTATTTATTTACGTATCGAGGTTTTATCTAGCGGCGTAATTACATGTCTGAGTTCATGTCTACGGCGTTAAACCATAGATATAGATTGAAACAAATAATGCAAGTTAGCTCATCAGTGTACAGACCAAGCGCGCGTTTTTGTGAGACAAAAGGAAAATGTTTTAGTGATGGAAATCCTACATCAACGTGAAACAGAATTAAAAACGCCACTATGAATAATATATTATGAATTATTCGATTAATTCTTCAACATCGTTTTAATCACAATAACGAGTAGAGTTTATTCGAGAGATTTTATTGGAGATTATTGTATTGGAGGAATGAAAAAAACTGACGTGTGGATAACGATGGAGTGCAGACGAAAAGAAACAGCGTCGATGGTTGCGCATTACGCAACTTTTCCAATATTTTGACACTGGCAACATTTGCGTCATCTGTTTAGGTCTATATCCGTGGGTACAACATACTTTAGTCATCGGATACGCACCATCAGATCTCGCAGCCGATTATTACTGGAATTTCACATTCTTAACGTTACTCGTATTTACGATCGGTGTTAAGAGCAAAAATGTGATTATTATATTTTATTGCTAGGTAATTGAAGATACGATATTGTGAAAATACAATATCTTATCTTTGTAGTTTGAAGATACGATTTAAAGTACTCGTTCTTCAAATGAAGACTCAAAGTTCTTAGCTATTATATTTAATTTAATATAACTCACGATGTAAGCCTCTCATGTTACTTTTGCAACATTTCAGCAAATACATACAGATAATATTAGTAACAGTACAAATAGTACAAAATATGTTCCAAAATACAACGATAAGCCGGCACCGGTGGAAGGTGGCCCTCCCCATGACTACTCAAGAAAGAAAAAATGACAATTATTTTTAAGTTACTAAAAAGAATACAAAAATCTCTGTAAATTATTCCCTCTCAAGATATTTTAACAACCATAACCAAAAATTTTAGAGTATTGCAATTTTCTTTTACTTTCACTCATCGTGGTGAAAAGTAACGAATAAACTTTGATTCGACATGAAACGGTTTGTTTCGAGGTGAATAATAATAATAATACATAATCTTATCAGACAGACCTTCAGACTGAATTTGCGAAAAAGCGTGACGACAGTATAGACTTAGCGAAAGCCTGAGTGTTTTTCTCCGAACCTTATCTTATCTACCTATAGTAAAACAGAGGGGTGGTTGGTATGTTTGTCGATTGAATTCATAATGTGATTTTAAAAGATTAATTTTGTAAACAAAACGTTCTGACTGATATCAGTCATCGGGTCATGTCCTTGAATTCGTTAAAAAATACTTGTAAAGCTAAACATTTTCTATCGAAAAGTTGTAGTAATCTTATAGGTGCCTGTGTTCGAATGAATTTATTTTCATTGAAGATTCCACAGGAACCACGAGAACCCCGGCCTATGACGGCGACCTATTTTAATGCGTTGCACTCATATTTTATTTCCTTCCTTCCTTTCGGCCCTTTTTTAGTCCACTGCTGGACATGAGCCCCTTATCGACGCCACTTCGCCCGGCCCTGTGCTTGTGCTTCGCTTGCCTAAACGTGGTCGCCATTCGAGGACCTTTCTTCCCCATCGGTTGTCAGCCTAGTCAAATCTTTTTTTCAGGTGAAATGGCGGGCGAAAGGTTAGTTTACGCATAAAAATATTATATAGAACTTAAGTCATTATTATGTCTACCGGCGGGATATCGCTATCATAATGATTTGCGACATTGCAAAAACAACTTTATCGCGTTGGTGTGGACTATCAACGAATGTTTTACGAGTACGAGCATCTTATCTTCCGAAGGTCTTGCGACGAATATGGTTATCGATAGCCAGTACAGTTTTGGCTGTCTGTCTCTACGGCTCTGGACTCACGTAAGACGTAAGACACAGTCGGGGCGCGGATATTTGTCTCTACCGCGTCCCTTTCATACAAAATGTATAGAAGCGTCGCGACGCAAAACATGTAGAAGATACGGGGTGCGCCTGTCCGCTACGCGTCCTCGTCATTCATACGTCTCTTCTGTCTGGCGCCTAACCCATCAATGATCACGTCCTGACAGGTGAGGAGGCGCACTGGAGGGTCGCGTGTCCCAACCATTGTGACCCTCTGTTCGTCTGACGAGTCTTCAATGTCGGATCACTTCCCACAGTGAGAAAGATGTGGATAGTAGTCCACTACGCAGACGCGGACAGGTTTTCTGACGAGTCTCGATCTTTTCCTTCAACGTTACCAAAAGTGACATTTTGTTTTATAAGGCGCACATATCTTTAGGACACCACTGGGGTTCAATCCCGGACGTCCCGATTAATAGACCGAATTCTCAGCTACTGGGCTATCACCGCGACTTTTCTTAATTCCTAGTGATTCTTGTAACATCTAAAAAATACTTACCCTCCCTCGAGTACCAGTCAAAACTGCCCACACATTTCGGTTAAAGAAATGTTGATTTTGAACGTGTGGTGCTTAACTCTGAAAGCTTTTAACGTCCAAAGCTTTCAGATCTAAGTCCTCGGGGAACACTTTTGTTTGCGATCTTTAAACGTCCGTGTATATTTAATTTCACCGATTTCCGCGTTACAAGATTCTGTAACCCAGAAATGGTGAGCTTTTTTTTGTGGTAGAGCCATAATAGATCGCCCGGGGAGGTACGTTACCACTACCCTTATTACCCGTCGTAAAGCAGCATGTTCTTTATTGTTTATGTTTCGGTTGGGGACGTGCGATTGCCAGAGATACTTTATTTGAGGCGAACATTTTAATCTTCATGAATAGCCAATGTAGATATACATCCACGACCTCACAGAGGATGTCTACTGTTTGAGGTTGAATGTGGGTGTCGATGTGTTGCGGTGGCCGTTTAATATCAGTATTCAGAACCCAGATAAATCAATGCAATACTAGCAAGAGCACACACTCAATTACAATATGAGTTGTATTGTATTATTAAAACATTCCGAGCCAAACATGCAATGATACCGTAATTACATGTTGCACTAAATGTCAAAACGTGCAGCCGAATTGCATCTATATTCCAAATGGCAAGGGGTATACAATTGTGTACAGTTTTCGCGGTACAGTTAAATAATGGTTGACAATAAAATGAGTGGGTTGATCTGATTGAAGACCGAAGGTTGTAGTGGGACGGACGGAAACCGTTTGATGTTCCGCGGCTCTATCATTATTATATCTGAGGCTATTTCGAATTTTATTTGAATGTAAAATGTTATTAGCTTCGTCTACGCCTTCGCTCGCAAGGAATTTGTATGTGGTATCACAGAAATCTTCCTGTTTCTATGTTTTAGTAATCGTAAAAGATGCTGAAATATCCCGTTATATTGCTGTAGGTACTATAGTTTGAAAATTTATGAACTATAGTTCGATCGTAGTTATTTTATTCCTCGCTATGTTAGGGAAAAATATTTAACTGTCGGATATCATGCGAATGACGACTATAACTACCTATATCTAAGATGAATGTGGGTGCCGCTGATGTCAATTATTCAGTACAGCAATAATTAATAACAACAATTTATCCCTTATCTATTGCCACGCAAGCAACGCCAAAGGACTGGCCAGTGAGTTAAATTGTCGGGTTTGAAGAAGAGCTATTTCTTTGCCCTTTTAAAATAGCCAGCTTCAGGTCATAGGCCATCTAGAATACAGAAGAAAGATACAAATCTTGCTCGTACAAAGCAGAAACGTGTGTGAATAAACCATTGTGTTAAATGATTGTTATGAGCTTTTCACGTATAAATGACCTTTTGAACCTGCATCCAAACACATAGAAGCAGGTATATCCTCAACCTACAAATAGTAGTGACATTAAAAACCAAACCCTTCCCTTGGCACCAAACAGTCTCGAGTTGGTGCCAATTGGGTCGTCAATTTGGCCTAGCCCAGTCTAGTTCTCGCAAATTAACATGGGCATTCTTAATAGTTCAATAGACAGGCCAAATGCCGTTTCGGTAGGTTATACCCCAGGTCGCCACACGATCGTCTAAATATGATTAGAGGTTAGGATACCTCGTAAATTACCTACGGAATTCCTGAATTCCTGAAATTACTAGTAAATTTATTCAAAAAGTAATATCTGGAAGTCTAGAGGTTGAACAATTCCCCCGTCTCTTTACCGTCCATGATGCAAATTTTTTTACACTAACAAATTTTTCAAGCGGCGAAATCCTAAACTATGAGAAATTTAATATGAATAAAAAAAAAAGTAAAACTGCATGATTGGTTTCGATCGACTTCTGGAAAGTAATGGTTTCGATCGAATTCTGGAAAGTAATGACATACGGCAAACTTAAGGGTAAAAGCTAATAATTATTAACGTAATACCTACGTTCTATAAATCTAAGCGGACGAATCCGCGGGCAAAACCATGTTGAGAAATATAAGCTATAAAGCTTTTATATGCACATTACCATAGCTTTAGTTTATAACTGAAAAGAATACAGAGTAGAAACAGTATCCGTTCGCAATAAAAGCGCAATGGTAATAAGATTCCATGTTTATACGCAAACGCAAACCTGTTTGGCGCAGACATGTTTACTATCGAGGTGTCTGTGGGCTTCCATTAGTTTGAATGTTTATAAAAACTAGCTTTAGATTGCTGGTAGAACGATTGTAAATGCAATCTTACCGTCACCCTCGTTTCCCGCCGCGAAAATGTAAAGTTCTAGGTTTATGTCTTGTTATTCGGGGGCTTGGAAAGGAATGATTGTTCCATTAGTAGAAATAGGTACTAATGGAGCCTTCTATTATTATAAATGTGAAAGTTTTTGAGGATAAGTATAGTTCATTTTTTCTTTTAGCGTCTTGTCCTACCGTGTCTTTTTTGTGAAAGTAAGGCCGACACAACATTAAAAGGATTTAGGAATCCATTAACAGTGCTAGATTCTGTTTAGGTTAGATAGATTAGTCGTTTAAACTATTTATGTAGCTATAAAGAGATGCCGAGATTGTTGACTAAATAGCACATCTAGATAAACAAAAAATAAGGTTAGTTAGGTTTAAGATACGTTACTACACGGCGGTTTAATAGAACGACGGTAAATACCAACACGGTGGGGTGGGCCTACACCTATTGTCTGGTTTTAAGGTCTGTAAAAGTAAATCTACTTAATTTAGTTATTATCGCACAGGTTTCTTTTTATTGAAAGTCGTAGAGACGTAAGTTTCACTCAGATCTAAGATTTACACGCGAAATTTTAGGTAATAATACATTAGGCAGACGAATCTTAAACCAAACCTGTTTTCTAGGATATTGAAATCCGTAGATTTCAATTTGTTATGAAAACCCGTTTTATGATTATCTAGGTGTTTGAATGTATCTCTACAGTTACAAAGAGCATTTAAAATGTATCTTTTTGAATCGCGTTAACCTAAAGAAAATTAAGATTATTCTTGAATGTCTTGTTAGAAATAAAGAATCGAGTCCAGTGTACCAGTCACGTCTCTAACAGACGAGGCGTCATGACAAAACGGTGTTCCTACAATCCGGGGTCAACGGCGCGATTTGCAACGCTTCAAAATAAGTCGAATTTAAAAATAGACCCTAGTTAGTATGCTGACAGCACCCGAGCCTGCAATTCGCATGCAAAAACATCAATGTGTGTCTGCGCTCACATTGAGCAAGCGGCCAATTTGAATTCCCATCGCGCCGCTCTCACCGCCACTCACTCTCGGCGTTTTCATTTTTGTCGCGTAGCATTCACACTGTGTGGTACTGGTATAGCGCGACCGAATTGAAGAGGCACTTTAAAGCGGAGCAAACATTTTGCGCTTTGTTTACACACACCTCGGGCGGCGCACGTAGCTCGCCTAGCAACAGCCTAGCTGAATAGGTGCCTACTCCTACTCGTATTACTTGTTTGTAGACGAGAGGGCGACAAGCACGCCAGTGATTTTAGTTTTAGTGCAAATACTTCACGGAATAAATGTTATTGTTCAAAGAAAATGATGTCATGCCTCGACTAGACTATGTACGGTATTAAGTATCAGTAAAGTTGATTGAGTTTTCTCGACTGTAGAGAACCGGATAGGTAGTCGACTATAATATTATCTTTACTGTTTATTGAAATTATAGGTAATACTAAAATGGAGAGAGAAATTAAAATAAGTCTGTCATGCGCAGTTGAGGTTTGCATAAGGCTTTGTGGCTTACAACCACCTTAAAGGTAGTAGGTAGGGTAGGGAAGTAGGTAGGCGTAGGTAATTTTTTTCGCTTTATTTGAAAGAAAGAACTTTCAAATAAAACCAGAAAACTTATTGCGTAGTTGTAACTTGAATTGGATGTCGTGAAAAATTGCCGTTGATAAGAGATGAATGTCCCGTCGACAATGTAGGATGTAAATTTGTTACGGAAACGAAAACACGGCATTCATAAAATTTGATCGAATCTAAAAAGATAATAGGATCCGTTGGTCTTCGACCTCCGTAGAATCAAAACAACACGGGCCGATCCATCGTAGGAATTGGAAATTGGAATTAATTTTCAAATCAAGTTTAATAATGCAACATGAGCAAGAATGAACTAAAATGAACTTAAAAATATCGCTCCGGTCGACGTAAAGGCTTGACCATACTGCGCGTTCTTGTATGGTACATCGAAACCTAATACAACCATAATTATACTGTTTGCCTTTTATATATATACATATATATGTGCATATTGTTTTTTTAAATTCATAGCGTGTATAGATCGATAGCTTACATAATCATAGGTGGCAATCATTTGAATGAAATGAATGTTTAATATTAAAATGTGTACTCACAAAAAATATACCTGGGGGCACGGGAAGCTATGGATTCAAGCATGGATCTCACAACTTTTTACCTACGGTGCAAGAACTGAGTTGCGAGACTTGTGTTTTTTTACAAGTATTGTTTTTGATGGTATAGTATTATCGATTACCATGCTACTAAGGTTCCGAGTAGGCATAAAATTAATAAAGATAAGGCCACCACATTTAATTAATTATTACGCACGAAAATAGAAATATACAACCTTCAGACCGCATCATAGCCAAAAATAGACATGACATACTTTGTACATATATAACAAAAACTTTCTCACCTTACTTTGTAAATTTTCATTCACATCATTATGTAACAGACGCCTTATCGCTTTAATAACGTGTCTGAGCACATAATGTTTATATGACGATGTTATTTATAGCCCGTATCATAACAATAACAGTCAAATTATAGCGAAACATACATACAGTTACATACATACTTTGTTGAGAAACTCAAGCACTAGGTGACTAAACCACCAGACACAATAACACTTTTATCTTCTTATTTAGACTTATAATTTGTGTAGGTAGGTACCTATCATTTGTAAGGTTTACAAATATATAAATATTTAGCCCGCGAATACACACGCGGGTAAATTAAAAGTGTCTTTTATTTTCATCCCGCTCATAGACTATACGCATGCTAAATTTCATTCAAATGTGTTCAGCCGTTTTTGCGCGATGCCGTTACAAATTTCATGCATCCGTCCGTTTTCTAGCTATCCTCGGAAACTTTCACATTTTTTATAGAATAGGATAGTACACTATTACGAAACTACACTAACCCATTTTATCTACCCTTCATATTAGACCCTTTAGACCCTGATAAGAAATAAATTTATAATAATACTTATTTACATCTAATTTAACTTTTTGTCACTTTTTGCAACCGAAATAATTGAATAATGAAAAAATAAAGTGCTTACTTAGCCGATGTCTACGTCAGTTGCTGTATTACCTCCAAAAGAACATTAAAAGTTATTATAATAATAACGTAGGCAATTATTGTTGTCAAATAGCCTAATTTAATAAAATTAATTTAGTTTGCACAATCAACGTTTCTTGTTACATTTCGACTAAAAATAACCGTGCCGCAAAAAAAGTAGTAGGTATGATGTAAAGTTACAACTTAAACTTAAAGTATGATGACCATTAATTTTTCACTTGTCCTATTGGTAAACAATCGTAGCGTGTCTAACTTTATATTTTCTTTTGCGCTTTAAAAATTACGCAGACAAATAATTATAAAGATTTAAAATCGAATTGTCATATTTGATGCTAAATCAAATAATACCTAGTAACTATATATGTATTTTAAAAAAAATTTACAACAGTATGAACACTATAGTCAAATTATTCGTATATTAAACGTCAGTCATTAATATTCTTGTCTTGACATCTTCCCATACTAATAGCAACTCGATAACTGGACGAAACTGCGTAAGTTCATGTTCGTCTGAGAAGACCAAGTAAATTATACGAATAAGTACTTCGACGTTCCATGCTCGGGGCACCGGTACACGAGCATCGTCTGTAGAACCGCTGACGTCTGTCGAAGCCGTACTTGCAAACACGTGTCGTTCATTATCAAGTTCGTTCCACCCGCACTTCCATACTCGCGCCGGGTTTTCAGCCTCAACCGTGTAGGTTATTATGTAATGTAACACACAATATTTTTTGTACTGCAACCCAAGAACGCTCATTTTCTTATCGTGGGGAAAACATGGATACCCTGTGCCAGTATGGCAGCGGGTTATGCCACTCTCATTGCGGCTAAAACCTCACGACGTTCAATTCCTCGCCAATCATTTTACTACCAGCATAGTTTTCAGACTGCTTTGTATAACGACATCTTCTACTGAAGACTGATCTACGACACGTGTCGTTTTCATTATCAAGTTCGTTCCACCCGAGGCGTTCGATGGCTTTTTTTAATTAAAAAATACCATTAATCATGTCCGTGTTTAACACACACATTGAGGAAGTCGAGCTAATTCAAAAAATCTAATTTTTTTTCTTTACGTGAATCAATATGTTCCTCAAGGTTTCGGTTGTAGGAGGTGTGATTGTGTGATTCCAATCCGGCGATTGGAACTTATTTGAGCGAACACATTAGTTCTCTTTAGTAGCACCCAAAAACGATGTGTCTGTCCATGTGTTACATCGGGTATACATAAATAACAAAATTAACTCATAACCGCAGCTAAAACCCTATCACCAGCTGGCAATGCTTAGAATGAATTATATGTGAATTGTAAACACCTAATTTATTGTTTCAGTGGCTGTAAAACCTACAAACTTCTGAAATGTGTGGGAAGTGAAATACGTCTAAATACAGAGAACGTCGTCCGTGACCAATTTAGTCATTTGTGTTTGTGTAGGAGGCAACGTTGTGAAAGTGATAATTTGAGGTGCTTCACATTCAAGAATATACGGGATTTTTAAATAAAATGCATGCAAAGTTTGCACTTCACTATGTTGCGGAAAACTTTTGAGCTTATTTTCTATTACTGACATTCTTGCGAATGATGTGTGATAGTGTCATGTTTAGCGAATGAGCGTTAGTTCAGAAACGGGATAGTGGCCAACCCGTGTCGGTTGTATTCAAACCACCCATAGGGCCTTCCACTAGGTTTAACAACTGCTATCGTATCGATAACAACCGGGATCGACTGCTTAGCGTGGCCTCCAAAGCACGGAAATGCGCATTTAATGTGCCAATAGCGGTCACCCAACCAGGTACTTACCGCGGCCGATGTTGATCTTTTTCAATCGCTTGCGGTCTAGTCAAGCAGCGGGGCTATGCGTACTTCACACGCTTTATTGTCGATGCATAAAATTCTGAAACCACCAGGCTATCCTCGCTGGATGAAAACTTCAAAATACGCAGTTAAACTGTCGGAGTAAGAGGAGAAGAGGTCAGAGTATCGGTGACCAGTATTAACAGACGAAACCCGTTTTCACGCAGGTGAAAAATGTTCCCGACGCGACGGGATCGGGCGACGGGCGACGGGCGCGCTGATGACATTTTTCATTTCCATGTCGCTCTAGGGTTGATATGCTTTCAGATTATAAATTAATTGCTTTTACGATATTTTCGTTACTATTATAGTACTATACGGCTATTACGAGGCTGGTATTGACAGAGGAGAGTCGTTTCCTCTCTAAAGTCGGGCAGTCTTGGCAGAGTGGTCGTGGCATTATGTAGTAGGTATGCTATGGATACGACATTAGGACAGTAGGACTGCAACATTAGAACATAAGGAAAGGACTGATTGTCAGTTTAGATTGCGTCTAATCGCAGCCACAAAAACTAAAAGTCCAGACTATTTTCCCATATTTCTGACTAGATTTGACCCCGTGCTATATTGATACAAAATTACAAATACTGCGTTTTTGCACTTCAATACAAGTAGGTATCTCGTAAGGCACTATAAACCAAGCTGAATATTTTTTTAAAGTATCATTTTACTCGACGAACCTTTTCCACTTATAAATCTATTAAAAATAAGTATACCCGGTTTAAAAGTACATCGTCCGGTTTTTATATCGGAGCCTGGCAACCTTACACCCAGCTAAAGTTATTATTCCCCACCCTACAGGAGGATGGGTGAGGGAAAGCTGAGAGCTATATACGTGCGTTATGTATTTTAAGTCGGTGGTACATAGAAAAGAAATAGTTACTAGGGTTTCGTTTACAATACATGCCCAGGCACGGACTTTTCATCGATTTCAGACATAAACTAGACTGACCCATTAATGACTACTGTTGAATCCCTCAAACAATGAGAAGGATGTACCCTTAGTCCACCACGCTGGCCTTAAATAAGTTAGTGGACTTCACAGGCCTCACCGAAGTCACCACATAACCAACGTACTGTCCATAGTAAATCTAAGATTAGGCCTTTTGTTCCACCAACCACAACAAAACCGATTCTGTGAAATATGAATAGCAGTGCGAGTGCCCTCGTATCGTGAAATAAGAATGTTTTCTATGAAGCTCATTCAGCTCTATTCTTCTGGAAACGACCTTTTAATACCCTCATTCATGTAGACTTCCTTCCTGAAGTTTTTTCTTTTTAAATAATAGCAAAGGTTAATTCAGTCATTCTGCTGAACAAAGAGGCGGTACAAAAAGGTACCTCTACAAAAAGGTAAAAAAAGATGTACCATCCATTATCTTTATAAGATGGTAGAGCCATTATAGATTCTACCGGTGATGGTAACCGATGGTACCTTAACGTCGCCTTCATAATCCACCGTGAAGCACTATAGATACTTGTAACTTATGTCCTCTGCTTTAGTTGGGAGGGGTTGACTAGTGTTATACTCGTAAAATCTACAACCAATCTCTTTGACATTATGTTGAACCAACCATTGACTGAACCTTTTGTGCGGCAAAGGTTAATTGTGGCCTACAGCCGTTTAAATGGTTTAATATGAGTAGTAATGAATAAACCCCTTGAAAGGACGACGGTTTGTGAAGCAGTTCCCGTATATAACTTGAGAAATCGTAAGCACGTGATAGTAGAACGATATTGACACTTTCTCGTGCCTATTTATCGATCATACTGCAGTATATTTCGTACTGGATTTTAAAAGAGTCCTGGGAAATTTTTCCACTCGCTTTTTTTCCGGTCTATGTATAGGTAATCTAAACATAGACTGTAAAATTAGACCATTTAAATAACCTTATAAAAGTAGATTTTATCAACGTTTTACTTAAAATCCCATAATAATTATCAACTTGTTGTAAATTTATTTGCCACATAATTGTGTTGAAAAATGTTACTTAATTAAGTATGTTTTTACATTATCGTGTTATCAGACGGGACAAGGTATATAGGCATAACTCCCGTTTAGAACAATGCCAAATTAACTTATACCTTACCATAGTTACCATACTATCTTACCATAGACCTTACCTTAACTTATTAGTAGTTTGAGACGTTCAACAGTGCGAATACAATAAGATCCTCATCTACACGCTTCATGAAATACTGAAGTTTAGTTTTATTTTATTCCACAATAGAGACAGGTTTTGCGGATAAAGATTTGAACAAAAAATATTTAAATGTGTAAAAATATGCATAGGAATTTCGTGCTGTAGGTAGCATAATAGAATAATTTTCTATGAAAAATTATCGTGTGTTAATTTTTTTAACTAATATAAATATTATAAAGGAAGTCGGATGTGCATCATATAGGAACGATGATAGCCCAGTGGTAAAAATTCGGACCCTAATTCGAGAGGTCCGGCTTCGAATTCCAGGACTAAGGCCTACATCCCTCACATTGTGATCGGAGACCCGACCCTGTAGTGGATCATTAATGGGTTACTGATACGTATTTATGTCGGTCTCCAATATAATTCAGGCGAAATTCAATAGTCTCCTGTCAAATTATGATGCTGAATTTTGTTGAAATGTAATTTGTGTGATCAAATTTTCGTTGCGCAACTCAATCAGGCAGCTGGAATATGTTCAGAGCAAGTGGAATTTGACATCTAATTATACATTTTGGCGGCGTGACAATCCGCGCGAGCGCGTAAATACGATGAAATGAAATGACAATTTATGTTGTTGGTGAGAATTCAGTAAAAAAAAACATGAAAAATCTCGAATTTCGCTCGATTTAGCCTAACACAATAATATAAGAGATGAGAGTTTAGTAAATTATAAAACTAAAATAGAAATTGTAAGAGATGGTTATAATTTACCTACGAAGTGTCTATCTGTTCGTATAAAACTCGTTTAACTAAGAACAAATTTTCTAAATATCGCAAAGGACTGCAAAGCGATATTGCGCTCTATCAAGTTATTCCATCATTCCATCCTTCTTTTTTTCATTGACTCTATGTAGAGCCAAATTTCTATTAGATAATAAATCTCTATATATTAAAATCAACGTTGACTGTCATCTAATTTTTTAAACAATACATCTATACATCTTGTATTACATACATAAATTATACGTAAGTACATACATTACTATAGAATAAAAACGATAAATACAGATGTACCTATTAACAAAGACTAAAAACATAATTATAGAGTAATTTGGAACGTTAAAGAGTTGTAGTAAGTCCTTAATAGGTTTTAAGAACCCAAGTAAGTATTACAATTTATTAAACCTTCCCACGCAGTGAAAAATCCCTTTAAGACCTATTTATATTTCCAGAGAAAAGCTCGAGGCATTTTCTTAGTAAATTTAACCAAGTTAATGAAGTTAATTTTTTGGTTTTCTTATAATAAGTAATGCTGTTGAGAAAATTAACATTGACATTTTGTACAGCCTATCTTAATTTGAGTTAATATCTGGGCCTCAAGAAAATTGCAGGCTTAGTTAATTTTTACAACTCTTTTGATTCGTTTATAAATGATTATAGTCGCACAATATTAATAAGGACTTTCCAATTCAACAACAACAGCAACACTTAATCATATTCATACAGGAAATATAGTTAAAGAATGTTTCCATATCTAATTTACATTACTTCAGAACTTAAAAAAATATGACTTATCATTGTGCATAAATCATTTAAAAAGCCACACGCTCCACCTGTTTCGTTCCCTTTCAACATAATAGGGCATCAATCTCGCGAACAAAACACACGTAAGCCATTACAAGACTACAAGCGTGGCTGTCCGGCTATTTACCTTTTTAATTAATTCACATGTGAAGTAAGTTGCAATGCGTGCATCCAGTTTTCTTACGCATCGGAGGTTAGCATGACCCGGTGTGACGTCACGCGCCGCCATTACCGTCTGCGCGCGCGCCCCTCCCGCGCCCCGCTGTCTGAGAGAACGGCTGACCAGTGACCTTGTGCGCTGTCTCGCTCACACGCGCTGCATCAGACCCGCGCGACCAGGACGCCCGAACCGGTGTAGAAATAAGTTGTTTGCGCTCGAAAGGTTCTCTTCTCTTATTTATTTAAATGTTTTTAAAATTCGCATTGTAATACGCGGTCAAGTTAAGTTTCGTTTGTCAGGGGTAACGACCTTGAGCGCGCTTGGTAACCGCGCAGCCTTAATTGTTACGTCAAAACAACGATGATAATATAGCTTCGTTTTAGTTTTGTACCTACAAAAAATGTGCACGAAAGTTGCGACTTTTTGTCGTTGAGCCGCAAAATTTTGCTCGTTTTTTGTATGTTTAAGAATAAAATTTGTATTTTTCTTTCGAGGTTTTTTCGTTCGACTTTGAACATTCAAAAAATTCCATCGGTTTGATATAAAATTAGAGTTCTTGTCTCTACATCTCTAGGTAGAGACAGGAATTATAATTCTATTACTCTAAATATCTATGTAGTGACAAGAATTATAATTCTAGGCTCTATATTTCCTTGCTAAAAATTGCATTATTGAGTGCTCTCCGTGCTTTAGCAGTACACTTTTTGTACCGTCTGCTTATAGGTATTTCAGTGCCATGCGTTTCATACGCCATTTCAGTGTTTTGTTGGCCAATTATCAGGCTGCTGTTAATTTATAACAGCTTTTTTTGCCTCGTCTCCGACCAGACATGATTCACACCACACGACCACTTTACCACGTATTATGATGTCTTTGAAAAAATAAAATGAAACTCCTTTTATTACAATGACACTTAATTTTACATTTTTATTTACTCAATTCTGATAAGAATACACCAAAATCACGTACGTTTTTATTTTTAAAATCTCAATAGGAAGTCTGCGAAAATATTATAATTCGTAATTTATTTTGACAGCACGAAACCGTATAAAAATTCCAATTTGTTCCATCGATTTGACTTTAAAAAATCTACTTAAATTCGTCTGGCTGTTTTACTGTCTATTTATCTTGCTGTTCCTACTAAAAAAATCTTAGGCTCACTTTTTAGGCCTTGCAAAAACAGTCGTTGCAAAAAAGCACCCAAACAAAAGTCTAGTCTAGTGTTTATCTGTGGTCCGCAGATAAATATCTGATAAACGGGTTCGTTGCCCTTGGGCGTCTCCTGTCAGCTGTTCAGAGGACATCGACCCGCGGGGAGAGACCCCTATATACTCTATGCCAGTGGTTCTTAACCTTTTTTAATGCGCTACCACTTCGCAAGCTAATAACTGGAATGATGACATCTCTCCTTTTAACTCATCAAGAGTATGATAAAAATAATTATATTTTTTGTAAAATTAGATTTTAATCGCTGGTTTCAATAATCAATCTTCGCATACGGAAAACCTTCAGTTTACCAAACTTCAGTTTGGTCATATCTGAAAATCGATTATTGAAACGACAGTATCACGACATTTCATCTTAATACTAAACTTATTGGTAGATAATTACCCTATTCATGCAAATGGACAAAATTTCATACACAGTTCTGATGAATGATAAAAGCAGTAAGTTGACTTACTATATTGTGGTCATTATTCATATTTTCCAAACAAAATTTGCATTTTTGAGTTTATTAAAATCAATTGGTTAATAGTCTTCCTGCGTAATTAAATTTATTGAATGACGACCTCCGAAAAAGGGAGAAAATGAGGAACTCTCATTTTTATTGTATTTAAATTACATTTTTAAAGCTGGATTTCGTTACCTTTGCCCAGCTTGAGTTGGCGACTTAAAAAATTACCCAACGTGAGAGGGTTGGCTACAGGTTGAGAATTACTGCTTTCTGGATATAATACTGTTTTATAGTACTTTATACTAAGCTTTTACCAAGCTCGCTAATAGAAAAGGTTTTAGGAAATATAGGAGCTTTTATGTGGAATACCTTTTTATACACCCAGAGCTATAGATGTCTTTCTGAGACTTAAGTGTTACGAGCTTCACGTTTCTGCGTTTACATTTTTGTGCATATTTTTACTCTTTCTTTTATCACAAAGATTTTTCTTTGTGATAAAAAAATGTGAAGAACACACATACAAAATCAAAAAGATTTAAAAACAAATTGTCATTTAATTCTAAAACAAATTTTTAGAAACTATAATTTAGTTATTTTTTTAAAAATCTGGTAAACTAAAATAATAAAATAAACTAAAACTATGACAAATGAAACACATCGCTGCGATGCATTAAAAAAATTAATAAATTAAAAAAAATTTTAAACAGCTGACAGGAGACGCCCAAAGGCAACGAACCCGTTTATCAGATATTTTATCTAGTAAATTTTTAAAAAAATTAATAGTTTTTTAAAGCAATTATTAAATTTATTTCAATTAAAAGTAGTGCCAAGATTGTTTACCAAATATGACAAGAGAAACGAACTGTATTTGTTTTGATGAGAGCAGTGAGGAAGAAAAAATCTACAAACGGGCTCCAGATGTCTCTTAATGTGATGAAAACCCTATTGTGTGCTCGCATATGTTGTAACATTTCCATTCTTACATCACTTATATACATATACATATATGTACATATATATAGAGAAATAGCACAACAATAGCGTTTTCTATTATACTCTTGTGGACTTCCTATATGCTTTATTGTTATGAAAATTTCTAGGCACTTCGTGATCTGAGCCATCTAAGAGGACGTATACAACAAAAATAAATAAAGAAAGATAAAAATCTTGTCGTTCTAATATTATATAAATGTAAATGTGTGATAATGAACGAATCGTTGTTTGTTAGTGATGTAAGCGATAGCTGAAAGTATTTGGATGAGATTTGGTACATAGATAAGAAATAGTAATGTAAAATCTGAAGCAACTTATGGGATAATTTTAATAATATTTATACAATACATGAATTTGTAAGGATTCAATTAACCTAGATAAACATAGATGATTAATTATTTATTTTCCCTTTTCTTAGGACCAAATAAATTTCAGTTAGTATAAAAAGTAGTAGTGGTAGGTATGTATACATACGATGAGATAAAATTAGTTGAGAAAGATAATGTAAATACGTAAATACAAAAGGAAACACTTCACGTATAACGTGCAATATGTGTCAGAAGCCAGTTGCATCCAGCATGTATGCATATCATAATATGCATGAGTAATAGCTAATGAGGCAAAATGACCATTTACGCGCGATATAATCACACCGCAACTCCTACGACGCGTACAGTTTTACTGAATAATAATCGCATCGTATCGTATAAGTGCACCGTGTTGCTCGAACGACATAGTTACGACATGCACCTTACGGTATAGCCCCTAGAAATTATAGAAATTAATAATTATAAAGTCAAAACAAAAGTAAATATAAAACAAAGACTTAAAAAATAAATAACTTACAGACTTAAATGTAATCAAATATCCTTAATTTGATTTCATATTGCAAAATAAACTATAGGTTCGTGTGAAAATAAATTAGCAAAAAATAAGGAGTCGAATAATTAAACCGAAATATTTAATGTCTAAAATCGATTAATAATAAAAACTTATTTGCGCTTTTTCATATTAAATGTATATACTATTATCTACTCTGAATGAAGGAAAACATCGCGAGGAAACCTGTATGTCTGAGGAAAATGTTCTCAAAGGCATGTGAAATCCTTTAACCCGCATTAAGCCGGCGTGGTGGACTAAGGCCTTTATCTAGCGAGAGGAGCCAGGACCCTGTAGTGGTTCATTTAAGTTATTTATGAATTTTCATTGCGTTTGTTAGTTTTATCTCCTTAATATTTGCATACCTAAAAATGGTAAATATAGATTGATCTAAACAACTTGTAACAACTCTATACCTACCTATATTTGTGCAAATATACGTTTTGTCTTAGTCTTTGTCAAATTGTTACGCCATCCTCATCAAACACATACTTCAGAAAAGTTCCTAAAGAAGCTTTCTGTTTACGAAAAAGGTCAGATTACTTTTGTAGGGTTTTTTAAAGGGTAGAGAACAATAACCTTTCTTCGTAACACCACAGAAATATTCGTATTTTTAACTTCTTGCCGGTTGTATGGAGCTGTAAATTTCACTTTTCTTTTGTACTTTTTAAAAAGCATTCTCAAACTTTTACGACCTTCTTGTCGGGAATTAAAAGTTTATGACCACTCTCTTGTCGCGATATGTACCGAAATAAAAAAAAACGATTTTTATATCGCCGCAAAATCTTTTGCCCGAAATAAACTTTATAGAATTTTTATTTTTATTTTTTACACCAGATTTTGCCCGCGGGTTCGTTCGAGTAGATTTTAGAACATGGTCCAGAGGGGGATAAAGATATCCTATAGCATAATCTAGGTTATAAACTACGTGCATTCCAAATTTCACCCAAATCTGTTCTGCTGTTTTTCCGTGAGAGTAATCCATCTATCCCACCACTCTTACAAACTTTAACATTTATAGTAGTAGGATTGTAGAATAGTATATATTCTACAATCCTACTACTATAAATGTTAGTATTATGTATATATATGACTTTATCATGGCATTTTTATCCTTAGAGAAATTATAATATTATCATTTTAATTAACTATTTCATGTCTGTCATTAATCATTTTAAGTATCATGTGCTGCGAGGTTGCTCATGTTTTACGGGTAACCCACTCGTTTAACCATTTACTTTTTATGTATTGAGTTATGTTCGAACTCATAGAACAAAAGTTGTTGCTTATGGTGTTAGCTACCTAGTGCTGCGAGGTTGCTCATGTTTTACGGGTAACCTGTATACAATATATTTATCCATCCTGCACTTTTTCAGAACATAAGGTTTAGTGAACGACTTGGCTTACGGTGACTTTTACAACATTCAGAACTTCACTCCTGTCTGTTAAAGATATAAAATTATCAGTATCATTTTCAGTAAATAAATTCAGTGTTTGAGTCAATTGAGGTTAAAACTGATCGAGATGGCCTAAAGTCACGTTTTGGTTCCGCATGAGTTGAGGCTAAGTAAGTAAGACTGTGAAAATGGCAAAAACAGACTTTTTGTCATTGTTAAGTTTGGATGAGTAAAATAAATTGCACAGGAAATATTTGCAGTAAATAACTTGACACTTGAGGTATCCATAAAAGTTATTCTTGGTTAATCTTTTACTGCATTCTTTAGGAAAAGGCGAGGCGATATGCGTGCCATTAATATTTTTAAAGTGTAGGTTCCTATTATGATTGCACATAAGTTATCAGCCAATTCAACCTCAAATAGATGTGAGATTGTACGTCTATTGTGTTACTGGAGGATAAAGATGTCTTCAAATAAAGTACCTACCATAGGCAACCACATCCAAAACTGAAACAAGCCATAAAGAACATCGACTCTCAGGAATGCAATCTTCCTGAAGATTTTTTCTTTTTACTTTAGAAAAGTCAGTGCGTGCCATTTAGATTTGAACCCGAACCCCTCGAGAGATCGAATCTTCAGCCACTGAGGCACTGAGCAATCAACGCAATACATTAACAGATACACTGCTTCAATGGGGATTGTTGGTAACACAGCCTCCTGTCAAACTGTGTGTGTTATTTTTTTACGATGCTATGGAAATGAGACATTAAGTCCAGTTCTTCCTAGAAAGCATTAATTTCCCTACCCATCAGTCCTGCTAAGAATCCACTCAATTAAGACAAGAAAACCAACTCCCCAATTCCACAAAGTGATGTGCAAACGTATACTTAAGTTTTGCATCGTGTGTTTATGCAAATTGCACAAAAACAATGCACCCGATGAGTGAAGCGAGTGCTCGACGAACAAGCGGTAAACCGGTGGTCTGAAAGCGGTCTTCCGTGCCGTCAATGTGAAAAAAATCGTAGAAAAAAATTAAGAAACCATAGAGAGTAGAGTAACGGAGCGAGAACACAGAGATTAAAAAACCATAGATAAACTTTATGATGATTTCTCCCTGGTTTTTTAATTTCTCTACACCAGAGAGAGCTAGTGGTTTTAGAATTATTTTTAGATGGTAAAAACCTATGGCTTTAATTCAGCGTTAATGATAGCCATAATCCTAAATCAGCGTGTTCTTCAAAATAAAACATTGTTTGATCAGGAAGGCAAGGTGATACATTAGTCATTCGAGGACACCATCTTAGTCCTGTGTGGCATGTGGCAACCACGTAGAACCTCAAAAAGGATTTTTATCCTATTAGAGAATACACAGTTACACAAAGCATTTTATAATTTGCATTTGAACTGTTATCACCGGTACTGCCTGTTATTGCCTGTTTCTTTAAAAGAAATATATGAATAATACCATCTGGAAACAATTACAATGAAAGTTAGTGGATAGTGCTAAGTGCTAAGACTTTAAATTATTTTCTAACAGTTAAGAACTTCAATATTCATGGAATGCAAATAACAAACTGTAGTGCGGAGTGACTTGATGCGTTGTTAGACGATTGTTAGAACTAACGACGTTTGACGTTTAAATCGACGTTTCTAGAAACGTTTAATTGCAAAGTTTAGATTGTTGTTAATAAGATTTTTATATTTTTAAATTACAAAATTACGACACAACTCTCGTGTGATCTCGGGGTAGCTCAAATAGTTTCAAAAGTAATCGAAAATCATGAGCTCTCGTGGCAGCCAAGTTGCGTCAGAGACTAGGCCGAAACTAGTCGGGCTACCACAGAGTACATAATACATACAAACGGAGACGGGCAACCCAAAAACGTAAGTTGAGCAGCGATTAAAAACATTAGATTTCGTTTTATCGCAACTGAATTGAAGTTGTGAACTCGAGTAAACAATGATAAATTTTGCAGAGGCATTTAATGTGTATATTTGACAATTGCGTTTAAGTGTATAAGGGCTCGCAATTCTCATTTTTTTTTTCGGACTCTTGATTCTTCCAGCAAATTCTAAAAGAACATCTAGCTAGATGAATGCGAAGAGGTTTAACAATAATGTTCATCCAAATTAGTCAGTCGTTTTGAAGTGATTATATGACAAAATCCAAACTTACATTTTTATAATAGTACAACAAAACGTAGCAACATTTTTTTCTATAGACCTACACATACCTACATCCATCTCAAAAGCCACGCCACCCCTTCTACTTACGGCTTGTTTGATGCGTTGCCCTCACCATATGCTGTAGGTGTAAGTACTGGAATGTGTTTCCTCTCGTGATTTCATACATGGTTATTATTTCGCAGTACATTGCTGCTTCCGAGTAGTTCCACGTCACCCTTTCCCCAACTAGCGGAGCATTCTAGTGTCTTTACGTAAATTGCTCCCTCCCTAACCTATCCTACGCACCCCATGTACCTACTTGGTACTCAGGTCCCCATTAAAAAGGGGAACCTAGTACATAGCGCTTTGTGTTATGCCTTGCGATATGTTTAGAATATAGGTTGAGGGCTTCAACTATGAACTGCAATGCTCTCGTAAAAGTACGGAAAGCCTATATGACTCCTAATTTAGCAGCAACGACTACCATGTTTGTGACTGTTGTTTGCATGGTTCGGATGTCATGTCAGCCTTCTATGTGACAATTAACAATTCTGGACACTCGTTGGTAGATGACTTCTTTCTTCGGGAAAATACCGTCACAAAATCGCTATGAAATGGAAGTTATTTGAGGAAATAATATTTGAGATCTTCATGAGGAGCAACACTGGGTGTGTATACGAACACAGCAAGGATTCCAATCCTATTTGAGGTTGAACGATCCTTGTATTGCAGTGAACTCTTAATATCAGGTGGTTGCCGGCGTGCTGAATATTTGAATTTGAACCCAGAAAAGTAACAGCAGTGTAAATCCAGGTTATAGCAACTTCGTAATTCCGCGTCACAGATGTAATATCACAAATCTAGCACAAACTCTTTGATTCATGTGGAAACAGAGCAGAGGAGAGCGTGGCTATTTCTTCATAACGAAGCCAATGTTTCTGCGTTCCCGCCAAAAATAAGCGACCATTATTTTCAAGTCGCGTATGACAGAACTGGACCGGTGCGACGTTTGGCACGCACCGCGGTTACGTCCCAATTTTTAATTTTCTGAAATGAAATGCAAATGAAATTAATTATTTTTATTTGTTAAAATGTGGTTACCTACAGAGATGGTGTTTGAAAGGTCTAACATTTGCCGTATTCTGGCGTGCAAATACAATAATAAAATGTAGGTACCTACTTACTGCTAAATTGACGTGTAGATAGATTTAAAAAAATATTTTGATTATTAAGCCTTTGTACTTTCAAGTTGTTGACTATTTTGCTGGTAGCAATGACATTTAATTACTTTTTGCAATGTGTCTAATGTGTTATTTTTATCTCGTTGCAGGTAATAATTTGCGGTTACCGGTCACGATTAAGGTAACTATTTTTACCGAAACAGTAAAAAAAGTTTCAAAACAAATCATACATAACAATGGATTCTTTATAACAACGGTGTTGTATGGTTATGTGAATGGCAATCGAAATAAGGTTGTCGTAGATTATGGTTTTGATACTGTATGGAGTGACTGTATAACAATATACTGACAGGGGATGTTGGGTAAAATAGCCCTCGAATGGTGACCAAGTTTTTAAAAACAAGATGAACTGATGTCCTTAGGAAAAACAGCGGCAAACCGTTACATTCGAAAGACATAAGACTGGGTGAAGTGAAATAGGGAAACATCGGTCGACTAGGGTACTAGGCCTCAGCAGTAGATCTCGCACCTAACAGAAGGAAGAAAGATGAACTGTATAATTAGAGACTAAACTTGATTAAAATAATAAACTTTGGTCAATCGATTCTGACGTCATAGTTTAGTTCTCGGTTGCAATTGACTTGACAGTTCCCATTAAACCCAGAAATTCGATCGTCAAAGGTTTTCAACGACCTCGACGCGAATAGCATGTCATTTCATGCATAGTTGAGAATCGATTCTGCGTTCACGAATTGAATTGGAGACATATCGCATTGCGCTAATATCGATTTCCACTGGTATCGATACGTGGGAGGACAAGCTTCGTAATTTGAATGAATGTGGAGCTTTAAGGCTGGAAAGTTTCATTAAATAATAAGAAGGAACGACACTGAAATTGAAGGTAAACATAATATTTTACACTAGCTGACCCGACACACTTCGTTCTGCCAAAAGCTTTAGAAATTTCAACTATTTTCCTTGTATTCTTTTCAGATTTACACCAAAAAACCTTCCGTAAACTTATACTATCGTATCAAAACTAAAATGAGCCAAAACGGTCTAGCCGTTCTGGAGTTTTAGCGAGACCAACGAACAGCGATTCATTTTTATTACATAGAGAATATTACAAGAACAGATTCACATCTGTCTATATATATGAACGGAATCCGTTCATTTCCCTAAAACGTTGCATAGACAGACGATGAATCGAATCGATTTTATTTCCAGTGTACCAATCGCAGATCATGAAAACATCTGAAAAACTTACCTGTTACTTACCACATGCTTTTGCAAAAAGGAGTTTGAACCGAATGAAGTAACGTGAAAACTCATAAATAAGAATATTGAACCAAGTACCAAATATTATAGTAACTACTCGTAGCTATCTCAGACGTGGCTGCGCGGTAGTCTATCGAATTTTCCGTCGCAGCGTTTAACGTGGCGTCAGTCTGCCGCCTACGGCCCGCTCTGGGACAAAAAGTGGTTAGGCGTTAGGCGGCTTACACACGATCCGTCTGAAGCTGACGGAATATAAGTCGGACATTTATTTATTTATGTGTTTTATTTGTCATTTCGTAATTTTACCTGAAAAGATTTTCGGCACTTTTGAAAATTGTTACTTTTAAACGAATTTTACCAACTTTTGCACGAGCGCTGCCATATGAGAAACCCCTATTTTTGAGACCAAATGACTGGGCTTGAGGAAACGGACAACTGCTTATTAAATAACAGAAATCATAAGTTAAGTTTTCTCTAATTACTAATATCTACATCCATACATTGACTGAAAATACCCACAATAGCGGGAGGCCTGGCACATACCCCACCACGCTGCTCCTGTGAAGTCCGTTGTTACACCCATTACGTACGTACAAGAAATAAATTGCTCACTACAATGTTACATGCTCAATTAAACAAAAGTAGAAACATTAAAACAGACCAATACAATAATTTAAAGTAATTTTACAATATTAGATGCTTTCCCTCACTATCCCAAACGGCTATACTGTAATGACTTAAAGCTATAAAGTCTGCTGTGCTTTTCCAGACACATAATGCTGAAAGTTTTTCAGTAATTTGATTCAAGTTTCAACGAACAATCGAGGATACATGTCATTGAACCCACTAATGAAACTGAGGGCATAAGAATGTGTATTGCGCTTCAAATGAGAAAATTGAACCACCCGAAGAGGTCATACAGGTTCAAATCTGTGCTCTTAGTTTGATTAAACGTACAACTACTTTTACATTTAATACGAAAATATGTTTATCTTTGTGACTTAATGAATATTTAAAAAATAAAACAAAGGTTCAACTTGAGCATATTTTTCGGGTCAGTCCGGGTTCGAACTAGACAGTTTCGAGTTAGCTCCTGCCGGTTACGACGAAATGTATGTTTTATACAGCAATACCTATGTTTTTTAATGTAAACCTGTTGCAAACTCATAAATGGGAGCTTATGAGCATCAACGAAGTATCTATGGTTTCCTAAAACATTAAAGAAATACTACATAACCCACGTAGATGTTTGAAAGTATAACCTTTTTACTTAAGCCCTAAGGCTAAGGACTCACGAAGGCAGGCGCGGCGGGTGAAAACCGCTTCGTGTGTCCTTAGCCTAAGACAGAGAACTGTGCAAAAATATTCGTTTAGTTAACATCAGTCATTAGTATGTCATATGTCAGTCTGTCTGACATCTTCCCATACAGCACAGCTTCAGCTTCCCATGGCAGCTCGATACGATTACTATCCGAAACTGTGTCATGCTCGAGGCACGAGACTGTCCGTTGTCCACTGTCCGTTTTAAGTCTACTTTACCATCAAACCGGATCGCTTCGACTCAGCTTACGGCCTTAGTTCATGTTCCGTGTCGGCGTGTGTCGGTGTCGGTGTAGCGATTGCGTCACGCAGTGGAATCAATGGCGGCGCAACCCAGTTGTAAAGTTGACCTTGGCCAGTACCACTTGCACAAAAACGATCCTAATTATTACTGTCCCATGTTTGTGCCTAAATCGAATTGGGATTGTTAGACCTACTATGTATTATCTGTGGTATATCAGTTGTTGTTATCTGTGCTGTTCCTCTGAGTGACTAATGGCATGACAGCTTTTGGCGTCATTATTCAAGTTTATGTTCTGAAACCTATCAACGTTCACGAAAATGTTTAAGCGTCGCCATAGCAACATTACCAACCAAAATACCTATGTTATACAAAAATATTATTACATGTCGTGCCGGAATACAATTCATCCAATGTATCAAACATTTTATGGCCACGCCGAACACACTATAATAAGATAAATTGGAACAGAATTCAATGTTGCCAACGAAAAAAACGCCCAAAGAAGACATAAATTTTGATTGATGATTATTTATTTTGGATTTGCTGATTTATGAAAGCCATTTCGTTTTTGTGGTCAGCGCGTGGAGGCAAGTGTTTGATTGCGCACTGGTATCAATTAGGTGTTGCTTACGGCGAAACGTGGTTTTTTTCGTTGGTGTTGCCACAAATTTACGTTTGATGATAGTTATTTAGATGATTTATGTGTCTAATTTAAACCAAATATTAAAATGTGTGTTAAGACTACATATTGGATATAAGGATACAAATCTAGTAAATGTTATTTATAAGAAATTCTAAACGACTGCTCGAGACTATTTTCCGCTTTTCTCCACTAAGATAAGCCTAGTCTAAAGTTTTTTCATGTGGTCAGCGTTTCCCACTTCAATTTGCTAATTTTAAGACATAATATGTCGTGTTTGTTCTTCTACGGATTTCGTTATTTCGAACTCTGTCAAATAGAGAAATATCGAGCAAGCAACAAAAATGGAGAGGTCCATTGCGCGCTCATTAATATTTTTATTTAGTGTGTAAGAATACAAGATCTATAAAAAAGCTCTTAGTAACTGTAGATACAGTTGGCAGGTGATATTTTCACAAGATAATGATCGCTGTTCTGATATGACAAGATTTGTCGATCTGCGAGTCGTGGTGATGTGGTGATGTGGTGGTGAACACGCGATATTACCAATACCAACGGAGTGGTACGGAAATAGTGCGGCGGCGATTCTGCGCTAGCTACGTAGCTAAAAGCGGTCTGAGTTAAGTTCTCTTTTGTACCGATTTATAACATTTGTCATTGAGGACGTAAGGAATAAAAATTAAAGAGACAATTTGTTGACGCTACGGTCATCGGTTAATAATATAAATACAAATACATACATACAATATAATATAAATACATACATACAATAGTATGTTGGATGTTGACGCTATCGGCATTAGCTAATAATATCAATTTATTGGAAGGAAGGGTGAAGGAAAACATCAAGAGCCTGCATAATGCCTGGGAGTTCACAACATATCAAAGGCACCACCAACCCGCAAGTGGGTAACCCCGCCTGCAACGCAACCCGCAAGACCCTGTGGTGGGTCATTAATAGGTTAAAGTGTGTTTAATGCTAGAATATTCTATTTTCAAGACACTATGAAAGTGTCAACAAGAACTATTAGCCATTCAACTTAAATACTTTCCTATAGAGAACAGCTTTATTTTGAAAGAGTAAATAAATCCCAAACTTGAGTTCCGTGATTTTAGCAGTAGAATGGGAACATAGCTACAGTTCTAGATCGCGTCTGTAGGCGAGGATGACAACAGCTCAACTTTCCAACATCGGCCTCATCTCGTTTGGGAGCGATCCATACACGAGCTCGTAAAGAAACAATATTCAAAACGGATGCGATGCGACCTCGCCTCGGATCGTAAACACGAAAAAAAGTGTAAACCGAAAACAATAAACGTGTCTGCGACGAAATCAAAGTATAAAAATTGTACAGTAATCTTACATACAAACGGTCGGAACGCGAGTCATGCCTACGCGCGTCGCGATCGAGTCACAAACTCGAATGCGCCACAGTGGCGAACGAATTTGATTAAACTTTTTATCCGAATGGGGATTTTTTGTACTGTTAAATTTAAGTAAAGCTATTTGCACTTCTCAGTCGACGCGTTCGTTAGCAAATTTATAGGGATGTTTTTTTTTTAACGAAAATTACCAATGGAATTATACAACATGTACTTGTATTGAACACTTCCTTACAACTAATTAAAAAAAAATCTAGTTAATATAAAATAATAATATTTACAAACCACATAACTAGAAACATGCTCAAGTAGATAATGAATAGGTAGATGAATTTTAAATATTGTAAGTAGCCCTATCGCGTATCAACACCGCGCGGCTGTAAAAATTTTCAAGGACAGTACCAAGTCACATCTGTATAATCTTCATACTGTGACGCCGTCCAGCACGAGTCTGGTCGAGTAATACGCAACCGCGTCGCGGAGCGCCTTTATCGCCACTCCATTTATGTTATTGAGTTGTAAATAAACTTGGCCGGGTAAAACGTGACCGTGGGCGGTCAACGTATTAATATGTGCGCGCGGTCACGGGGTCGCCGCACCGCTTCTGAACGCACGCCGCGTAGACTACAGGATTCAAAATGGCGACCGCCGACGCACGCAGAGAGATATTATAGTAGAGCAGGGAAGCCAGCAAGCCAACAGTCCTTCAGTTAAAAAGACTAGAAATTGAAATTAAAACTTATGCAAATCTCTGCTCCGCTGACAAAAATATTAAATTAAAATTAAATATGTATCAATTGCTGTTAGAAAGCTCTATTAACAGTCGCTATATACTTAGTCTTTTCACAAAACAGGAATTTAAGCGACCCAAACTAATAAATAATTGTTCTCGTTACACCGTAACAGAAGAGCAGAAAACGGGATAGTCCCGTTAAAAAAGACGGTCTACGGCTACGCCTCCAAGAGAGCGACCCGTACCTTGAGAGCTTATAAGAGTCAACAGAATAAAAAATAGTTTAAAGGCTACACCCATGTCTGTAATAGGCATGATGACAGTAATCAAGTATCGCCAAAATATTTATCTGATCTAATGAAATAGGATTCAAAGATTTTGAAACATGTATTTATTCTCTTATTAATGTCGAGATTGATAATTTATTTGTTAAAATAAATCTACAAAATACAACAATCCGCCATGATAGCTTAAACACCCATCAGATCGAATTACGTCAAATTACGTCACGTCTTAGTCAACGTCATTTTTTTCGTAAGCATATTATACGCGATCTGACATTTTTTACTGAGCCGTGGCGCAATGACAGACGCCATGACACGAGCGAGCGTTTTGGAACGAATTTGAAACTTAAAATTTAAATGTACTTTTATTGCACAAAAACCTTAATTTTCTACAAAAATATGATATATTTTAGACATAATAGAAACTTCTGAATATCATAGAAGAGTTTTTGAAAATTAGTCATCATGCCTATTAAACCCATTAATGATCCACTATAGGGTCGGGTCTCCTCCCACAATGAGAGGGATGGAGACCTTAGTCCGCCACGCTGGCCTAGTGCGGGTTGGTGGACTTTGAGAACATTTTTTTATGAACTCTCAGAAATACAGGTTTTCTCGATGTTGTCCTTCACCGTATGGTTGTTTTCAATTTCATAAAGCGCACATGACCTTTTTACAAAGTCATTGGTTGCCACTAGGATTCAAACCCGGACCCCTCTAATTCTAAGCCACTGGGCTATCACCGCATTATCGCGTATACTATAATTTTGTGTAATTTATATTCGTTGCGCCGGCGGCTGGTGACCAGTCTATTGATGTGCGGCCGCGGTGTCCGGTGGAATATTGATCGGCGGCCAGGATGCGTTCGTATTCTGCATAATGCATCGCCTATGGGTGTCATTGTTATTCAAACTTTAATCTCTAGCCTATATACTTCCGAGAAACTAGTCTCGACTAGTCTTGTCGCACCGATCGAGGCAGATTAAATTCGCTTATGTTTTGCGTTAGTTCCCTTTACAGGGCGATGTATAATCCTGACTTGTCTTCTGTAACTGGATACTGCTACTCAGACATGACAGCTCTATGTCTCCTATCGTTACAGACGGATCACAAGAGATTCCGTCCAAAAGATGTTTCGTTTGCTATCAGCACTTCCGTGTATTTAGATTGTTACATTTACTGAGAATTACTTAATCGTTACAATAAAGTCCGTAGTTATTTAATATCCGTAGAAAATTGCCTTTTAATAAATTCGCATAACAGTTATCACAAGGACAAAATAATATTATTTAGGTATTTAATTTGTAAACATCCCAATGGAGAAGCGTATGTAATTCATTGATAAAATAATAACACTATACCACTTCCTCGTTTGAAATTTTAACATAATATTACTCGACCAGTAACTGTAGAGCAGAGATCTAGCTAGAGATGATTAATAGATTTGAAGCGACGCCTATTTAGGTATTTAATTTGTAAACATCCTAATGGATAAGCGTATGTAATTCATTGATAAAATAATAATACTATACCACTTCCTCGTTTGAAATTTCAACATAATATTACTCGACCAGTAACTGTAGAGCAGAGATCTAGCTAGAGATGATTAATAGATTTGAAGCGACGCCACGAGATGGCGCCACAAGTATCCTGAATCATGCTATCAAAGTTTTCTACACAGCTAAAGATGATCGTCTTGTCTGGCCGGGAAGTTTCCCCTTGCCAGACATTTTTATTGTTGTCAGTAAGTTTAAACTTATATATTTACTATACGTACATAAACTAACCAATCAGACAGAGGTTTCGTTAACGTAGACGTCCGTTTGATGCGTTTTTAAGAACCGTTCAATATAAGAAGCACCTAATTTCTGCAAACCAAACATACCATAATATGTGATAGGAAGAATATTCCACACATTAAATCAAACAAAATTGAAAGCAAAACAAGTTCGCTATGTTTACGTCAGAATGTTTGTTTGTACCGATAACCGCAACCTATTTTATCTAACTGTATTCTGTTTTATCTAACTGTCATTGTCATAATGAACCCAGAAGTGCCCGCTGGTAGCTAATAATTTGTAATTGGCAATTATAATTATTGTTATTGCTCTTTCTTTGTAAAATAATATAGTATGTTACTTTGTTCGATTGATTATAATTATGTAGATATACATGACAGCGCTTATTTACGTCGGTACTTTACATGAATTTGTGAACATTACGGAACATTCTTTACGTCACGATGTTTATCGTCAATGCAGCTGGTGACATTTAATTTACAAAACGCACGTAAATTCTCGTGTCATTGCACCTACGTAGCTACCACAGCAGGGTCGGCTGTCTTCACACAATGAGAAGGATGTAGGCCTTGTCCACCACGCTAGCCTAATGCGGGATGGTGGACTTCACATGCCTTTGAGACCATTATGCAGAATTTCTCTCATTGTTAGGCATCTCTCTAAATTATATGGTTGTGTGCTACTGGGATTCGAACTGTATCCTGTTTAATGAGAGACATTTTTTGGAATTATACCGAATCATGGGGATCTCTCCTTCACTGGGATATTACCGCTTCCTTACTATTTATCCTTTTTCATCCCATTTTATGTATCAGATCGCATCATTAACCGCAGTCTATATTATCAAGCTGCATAGAACTGGGGTCGTTGACCGATGCACGCGTGCCCTCCGACCTCTGATAGTGCGACCCAGTAATGATTAGGCTTTATCATTCCTAGTGCAAATAATGTGCTAGATTGCCTCAACGTTTCGTATAAAAATGGTTAATAATGTTTATTCAAAACATTTAAATGTAAATTATATAAATAATAGTTGACAAAAAATAAACAAACACGCTTTTATAATTTTTAATTTTTAGTTTGGATTTTAGAAAAGCGTTCTATTTTTTTAACTATTATTTATTTTTCACTTTTCATTCCATTTTTTTATATTATTGCATTATTATTGGTCCTTGATAAGAATGTAAAATTTCATATTGATTCGTGTCAACGTGGTGGACTAAGGCCTACATCCTTTTCATTGTGAGAGGAGACCCGACCCTGTAAGTCAGTAATGGCTTACAGACTACTGATAAATACTAAGACGGCTGCCTTAATTAATGTACTCGTATCTCTGGTATATTAAATTTAAAAAGCGGTTACTTTAATGGTTACTTTAAATTATTTAATGGTAAAATCAACTTTCAAGTGGCAAGCTTACGGTATATTAAAATTGTGAAGTAGTTCAAACTCTAAATCGTCCGTAACGTTATGGAGAGAACTGTAAAAAGCGCGATTATTTTGACCATCAAATCTCAAGGGTGGTCGAAAGTAATAAATCGCCGCACTATTTGCATATCTGGATCTTTGGTTAGTGCGTGAGGTGATTCCGAGGCCTATCTCCGAAATAAATCAAACTATACCATCGGACCACTGAATAAATACAAATTATTAACGTATAGTACAGATAAGAAAATTATAAATTATAATTATCGAACGGACTGTCTTCTATGAAAGGAACCTTAGAGAAATTACAGAATTTTGTTTATGAGTGTCCTACCTACAGTAAAAGTAAACTTTTTAAATTTTTGTAGTCTCTATTAAACATCTTAAACCAATACTCAACTTTGTGATTTAATACTAAAGTCAGTAATCCATTACTGATTCACTACAGGGTAAGGTCTCCTCTCACAATGAAAGGGATGTTTAGTAAACGATCATTATTTTATAATATTCAGTTATTTGCAGAGCGCAATGTAAAAAATGTAGTCTAAGTCTACCAAAGAAACTCGACGCTTAAGCTTGTGTACCCACGATTTATAAAACCCAAGTTAGCAGTCCGCCCCGCCCGCCATAATACCACTATAAAAGCGAGCTCTTTTCGTCGTCGAGCTTACGTACAATGTAATCTCGACGAAAGATTCTCGTCAGCGTTCGTTGCTTAAATCACAAATTGAGTTATAAAGCACAAAAAACGGGATAACCTCACGAAGAGCGTCTGGTTAGCCTTTTGGAAAAGAATTGATGTTTTAAATGCAAATAGACTTCATTTGCATACGTACGACCTTACACAAAAACTCCGATTTGAGTGCCGCGCGACTTTGCCCCGTATCGCGAAGTGTTGGCGTCTGTTCTCCATGGAAGCATGCACATCGTGTGTCACTGACCTATCCTTTGTGATCATTGCGAAGTTGGACGCTTTAGGTTTAGGGATCCCTCGTTTTCTTCTTTTTTCTTGTATCTGGGTGCAGTAACCTCTTAATGTATGTGTATGTTTTTCTCGTTTGGTACCTACCAGGCGCTTGCATACCATAATCGTAAAGGTAGGCAGGCTACCTTTACGCTAGCCTCTGCCTTCTAGCCTCGCTTTACATATTATTTTTCTATTATTATTTGACAAGACATTCACTACCAATCGCTATCATAGGTCAAATGAAAATTTAGATGTACCTAAGACTAGCTAGATCTTCAGTGCCTACCTCCAATGCACGCCACTGGTACCTGTCATATTAATTACAAAAAAGGGATTTAGTAAAAATCATGTAAAAATATATTCTTCTGTATTCATCTAGTACATAAGTATGGAAACTGATCTGCGATCTACCATATTTAATTTTTGAGTTTCATCAGACAACATGTATTCTCTTGAGTTCTGCACATTAAACCTATTAAACCTTACCAGGTAGAATAATTATAAAAATAGTATTCGTAGGCTATATTCTCCTATCATTTAGATAAATAACGAAAATAGCAACCATTACTGGACTAAATAGTCTTCTACAATTATTTAACATATTTTCATTTTTACAATAACACTTTGTTTTTCAAGATCGAAACGTGGACTCAAGATTATGTTTTTACCGTCCATTTTAGCACAGGCTCGTTAAATGCTTCAAATCATTCCTCTCCTATTGCCCTCCGACTGAAAGGAAAAGCTCGCCGCGGGGCTAGCTAATTAGAACCACCCTTGGTAACAACGCCGCATTAGTCTGGATTGTAAAGTTGAGATTTAAAATGTGGATTAAAATCCTCGTGATATTTTAAATATAAAATAACGGCTACACTCCCGAATATTTTCAGAGTGGCTCGACTAGTTTCGGTTCTATCCGTGGTCCTTAAACTCGCCTTCATTTTCGGGGTGACCCGACTAGCTACGGAACATTTATACCATTAAAAGACGTGATACATAAAATTGCAAGGAAAATTGTTGGTCATAAAACGTTTTTCTTATTAATTTACTTCGATATGTGATGCATGTGTGATGTGTTGTAGACTTAGAGGTAATAGAACTACTGGCGACATGGTGGTCGTCAAGCGTTACGTCATTTTTTATGTTATGAAGTCTATAAATGTCGAAGCTAAAATAATCATATTTTCGAATAAGAATATTTTCCAAGCTTCGAATAAGAAGTTTTCTCTGTGAGATTAATGAGAGAAAAAATCCGCCTGGAACCTCTTTTTTGTTTCGCTGCTGAATTGGACTTTCCTTTAATTGTCTATTCTTTCCAGCCAATTTCGCAACTAGTACTACAAAATGTCAGTAAACTGGAGATAATCCTAAAATATTTCGACATAATGATACTGGAATAACGAAGTCTTGGAGTTCGACGAAATATAAAAATACTAAGATGTTTGCCAGATTATAAATAAAGTACGGAATAATTAAGTACGGAAACCAATGAGAACCCTGTTATAGTCCACCGTTGGGCAAAGATCTCTTCCCAAACAGAGGGGGCCTGAATACTAAACTACCCTGAGAGAGTGGACGGAACCCAATACTAAACAGTAACTCTCGCTTGTCAAAAGCAGTTGCCAAGGCAACCTAAAAACTAATGGAAATGTGGTTCACGAGTCACGATCCGGCAAGCTACCAAGAAGAAATAAAAATTAAATTTTATTAATATCACTGCTATCTTGTCCATCTGAGGAAAGATGGAAAGATTATTTCATGAATATTCTTGTAGCTTTTATCTTCAATCTCATTATCTTTATTTAAAGTTAATGACCATGGTATGACCACGACTAAATGAAACGTTAGATACTTACAATGTTAATGCAGAAGTATCTACTGATACCTACAATCATATGAGTAAATCGTTTAGAAGCGTCATACAGTAGCACAATCAAACGAAGTTAAGCGATTAACCTACCGAAAACAATTGGTTTTTCAGTATTGTAAAGTCAGGATTGTAAGGTTTAAAGTTAAGATGATTTCAAACACACAAAATGAGGCAAAAATAATAAAGGCCGCCCTCAAATGAAATGGACATTGGGAAAAGATTCAGCAGATCGGATCCGTTGATTTGGGGACGCCCATGTGTAGCAGGGATCTACGAAGAGCTCAAAGAACGGAAGGGATAGGAGGCAGAAAGTTAGGACGTTTTCCATGTCTTTGATACGATAGAATCTTACTACTGTAGTAAAAGCGACAGTTTGTGATGATGGAGAGAAGGATGTTTGTTACTCTGTTTCGTGAAACTTTGCAGTAATATTGCTTATAACATCAGAATACCGCGTGAAGGCCTACCAGGATCAAATGCTGAAGTCCTTGCCGATGAAATCGCGGGGAAAAGCCAGTTGTAAATTGATTAATTCAAATAACAACGCACTCAAGTGGACTTTTTTTAAATCAATCTTTTACTATTTTACTCTTTTACTTTTTTTAAATCAATCTTTTACTATTTGCTTAGGTTACTTTTCTCAAATCAACTCCTGCCCCTAACGTTATTTAACGTCTCGATAGAAAGGATTATCTTGAGTAAGGATGGGAGCGTTACTGTAGATCATTGACTCTGGTCTGCTGGCAGCTAAATCCGCACGCGCACTTGCTTTTGTTGCGATCCTGCTTGACATTTCTGCTATCCTAGGGCTCCCATAACTCATTAAGAGAACTACTTTAATGATGACCAAAGATTTTAATCGATTCATTCTCTCTCCATATCCAAAGTTACTTTAATGATGATCATGGATTTAAATGTCATTTTATTGAATGTCAATACTGAAATAAACAAATTCACAGTAGGACTGACGGTTTTCTAATCATCAACTCATTAATTCAAGTTACACTACTGTCAGTTTCAGTCTTTGGGTGTGTTCTACGCCAACTCAGACCAGCTTTTCTGTTTAATAGGATGAGGTCCAAAGCTCTCCATTACACAGAAAAGCCAAAGCAAACGTTCCAGGACCAGTATGTGTTGGTCGAGAGTTTGCAAGTACCAAGTATACCATGTCTAGAGCCGTTGAAAATATTTTACCAATGCATGAAGCCTTTAAGCCCTTTGACGCACCAAAGCGTGCAATACGTAGCTAACGGTATCACCCAAGATTAACTCACCACAACTAACGACGTTTATTCTAGTTGGTCTCCTGAGAAATTATATCTACACTTCATCTATTAGGATTCATTTGAATATAAAACTGCACTCTTTTTGCGCTACTTACACACACCCATCCCATACGGTCCCTCACATACCATGGTTGCCATAGGTTATCCGAGGGTGTTGCTATAGAAATAAACTCCCCATTGAAATTTCTGAGCTACATTCATTTTAACTAAATCAGTACACATGTACGAGTAGAAATCGATCATTTCTTTTGGCGTCAAAACGATATCACGGAAAAGATCAACACAATTATAATTCTTCTACTTGAATATGCTAATGTTTCTCTTCGCCTAAAGAGCACGTCCTTATGTAAATGTGTCACTTCAACGGACTTACACTGAATTTAGCTAAATTAATCCTACTACTACCAAATGTACTATTATGTATTCTGTGCCACTCCCTATTATAAATATGAATGTTTGCGTGGATGGATGGATGAATGACTCGTTAATGCGAAAACGGCTGAACAGATTTCGATGAATTTAACATTATCCCTCTCTGGACTAAGTTCTAAAATCTCGGACAAGCCGCGTAAAGTCTAGTCTAATTAAACGACGGTTTTCTCCTCCGAAAACACAAGAACCTGCTTATTTCATGGCAAGTTTATGACGGGTAATATCTTGTGCTATAATGAGTAGTTCATTGTATCCATTCTGCAAGGTAGCAGCCCTGTATTCTGCTCCGCCAGTTATTTCTGAACGCTTCTAGTTTTGTTTGACGTCGACTCGAGACAAGGCACTCGGCAGCGTAATGAAATATGAACAGTTGTCATTGTAATGAGTGACCTGTCGCTCTTGCTCTGCCGTATTAATCCTCACTTCTACAGAATTACCCGGCTATTTTGGTGGGCCGCGTAATATGTGCTTAGGTGGTCGAACCTCTGTGGGGTTCGATAAACGTCACATCTATTTTCTGCGTTGCGATTTTCATAACGACTAATTAATGCTGCTTTAGACTTTGAAACACTGAAGGTTTCTTATGACCTATGCTCATTAAAAATGTAATCAAGAGGCTTACAAATGCAGCTTAAAAACCACTGTATTGTCTACGAGTAAGCTTTAGAAACATGAACTTTTATTTAAATTGAAATGACATACAAGGTTTAAATCACGGCATGTTTCCTTCGCCTGTTCTGTTAGTTTGCTTTCCATGTTTTCCAGTAAATCCAATCCATCTAATATTTACTGCAATCCAATAGTTTTTAATTCAATAGCTTTTAATCCAATAGTTTTTATTCCAATAGTTTATTCTATACAGTAAAAACTATTGGATGGAAAAATGATTAAATAGCAACTATTTAAGAGGTAACGGATAGCAATGATTCACGAATGAAATATTCTGTTGAGAAGAATCCTACAATTTGATTATGTTTTCAAATTGAGCAATTGTTACGACTTTACCTACTTTCTTTCCTCATGAACACACGTATTTAAGTGTCTCTCGGGGTCGGTGTACACTGCTGGCAAGCTTCCAGCTTTATAGCTATTATTGCAAATCCCTGCATAACCAAACCTGTAGGCTACACCCTTATGCTCATGGCACAAGGGTTATTTTAGCCTAACTGGTAATGATCGATAAGTCCCAGGTGTTAGGAATTAGCTTTAGGAATTGGAAGCGTGCGCAAATGGTAATCAATTGTTGGAATAATTAATTTATGCTGCTGTTGCTTTTTAAGGCGTTTGAGTCTTGAATCAGCATACCAACTGGAAGGATACATACATTAGGAAGTAAAATGTGTGCCTTTTTCTACCCAGAAAGTTGGTACAGCGAACAGACCAAAAATTATCCAAAGATCGGCACTAAATAGTCGGAAATGCTTGAAATATGGACTATGGATATGAAATATGGATGGTTCTGGACTTCGTAAAGGTTTTGTTTCTGCTATAAAAACTGGGACAAGCTGGTTCGAAGAGCTCTCCATTCCAGATTCCCAGCATGGGAGTGCGCGTGAAATTTTCCAAAGTTAGTCTCATTCAGAAGTTTGACCTACTTCTGCTATATCTGCTACTTCTGCCAAACACCTAATAATCCGCCTTAAATCCTGTATGACTTGTATTTCTGTGCCATTCTTGTCTACCATCACAACTATGTCGCTGAGTCTTATTCGTAAAGATTTCATCGTGACGTTTTCCCTCGCGAAGATTGGCCGTTAGATTGTTCAAGTTTTGCGTCTAACCCGACATTCTGCTGATAAGTCCAGCATTCAACCACGTCGGTACTTCTTGTAGCAATAAAATTGAATTGTCCCAGCCTCTACGCCTTAATAGGGCCGACTAATGTACGTTCGTTATATCTTAACTATTGCAGAACCGTATGTAGTTACCGACTTATCTGCGGGCTAGCAACGTGCCTGTGATCGACTGACAAGACGAGACGAGACAAGACGAGACTAGTCTTCATTTCAAGTCAGTAACCCATTAATGACCCACTACAGGGTCGGGTATCCTCTCAATGAAAGGGATCTAAGCCTTAGTCTACCGCGCTGGCCTAGTGCCGGTTGGTGGATTTCACATGCCTTTTAAGATTTTTTTTGCACTCTCAGGCATGCAGATTTTGTCACGATGTTTTTCTTCACCGTAACAGCAGGTGATATTTAATTTTGTTAAACGTACAGAATTTTTTTTTACAGTCATTGGTGCGTTCTACTGGGATCCGAACCCGGACCACTCGATTAAAAGGTCGAATTCTAAGCCACTGGATTATCACCGCTTACTGTTTCAAGTAGTCTGTGTTAATGAACTACCGAGGTCTGCCGAGAAGTGATCCGCCAGTCAATGCCAATGTGCCACTCGACTCGAGGAGTTAGAGGTAGTTTTTATTGCTATAAGTTTTTGAGTACGTCTTTCTTCTTGCTTAAGGTAGAAAATTATGAACGTATATCCAATACGTAACTAATGCAGTAGTCCTACCAAGCTAAACAGAAGACCCAGTGTTTCAAAGTAACATACTCGTATTCATGGATAATGGATCTTCGGTTTTGAAGGCGAAAAACTGGTAATGAATTTCCTTTTAAATATTTTAATAACCCTGCAACACGGCGATTAATTCCGATTAAAAAACAAAATACAAAAATATTTTTCATCCTCCATTAATTTTAGAACAGAAAAACTTTTACGTTCCTGTCAATGAAATGGCGCAAATTATTTGTTTTTATTTGTCTTGGCACACGCAACTGTGAGTCACTCTGCCACCTGAATTATCTTGAGTTTTAATGGGAGCGTTCCTATTTTACGATGTGCTTAATGACCCATGACTAATTATTGGCGATGAGTGATGAAACCAAGATCGATATAGGTACTAGGAACCACCTTAAATGTTTACTTCACGATCTGTAATCACTTGGTAATCTATATCTATACAAACAGATTGTACCTAACTACAGTCTCACCCTTTGTCCTAATTGCGACGACAAAATCGGTTACTTGCGTCAAGTTTGTCGTATGACAACGTCATTGCGTACATTTGTCGCATGTGTGTGTATTGCCATTAGGACAACTCCATTGATAGACCTGTGTTTGAATTTTGTCGCGTCGTCGGTCGGTTGTGCGAGATTGCGACAGCCAACAAGGACGCGACTTAAAAATAAATTTGTACCTTAATAACTATTGAACTTCATTGTTAACTCTATTCAGTTTAACAATAAGATTTTACAGATAGGTCGACACGTGTATGCGACCGATACCGAGATAGATACAACAATAATGAGCAATTGAGACTAAAGATAGAGCGATTGTGTGACCTTGACAACGGGTCGCTGTTGAGTAAGCTGCAGGCTTCGAGTATAACTACTCGTATTAAACCCTACTATATCCATTCCGAGAGATTTAGAATATCGACCATTTTAATCGACTTTAAAAAGTATAGTAACCGTCATGAGACGTGAGCACAGATTATCAGTGGTAGGGATATTCTATACTATCGGCCAATGTACAGCAGCCGAAAAAACGTGCTGGACCAATAGACGACGCACACTGACGAACTGTCGAACCAATCGTGTGCACCGCAGCGCAGTAATGTCAAATCGACCAATGAAAGTTCTGCTCACCACTCGTGACGGCAACTATACAAAATATTAATTATGTATGCCAAGGAAAAATCAATATTGTCTATGCCATTCCTTGTGCTGTTGTGCTCAAGGCCTTAAATAAGATAAAAATGTTTTCTTTTATGTTAACGAAGAATAACGAGAAAACAGTTTATAATAGAAACACTTAAATGAAATATCCTTTTAATTATGCTTAAGCATGGTCACAGAGAGGGAAGAAAGCTAGATGCACTAAAGTAGCATTCATTTGTGAGGTTCTTTTTATCACATAGGAACGTATCTTATTTATGTTTGATAAGAAATAACATGGGTAGTGACTGCCATTCATTTTAGATCCGCAGCTATTATACAACGTTTGACACCTGTCAACGTGACAGGTGACAGTCCATGAGTCACAATGGCGATGGCGGCGTCGCATGTTGTGATAAGCTATATTTCATAATAGGTGGGCGTTATGTAATCGTCCACACGTGTTATTTCGACATTGATACTGAGTGAACTAGACCTGCCGGCACGCTGGCAGTCTAGACGCTAAACTCAGGGAAAAATAATACCTATTAACGCGAAATATGTATGCAGAACAGCATTTATGCAGATAAGTAATGAATGAAACGTTCGAACAGAGTTTTTATTTTTATTTTGTCCCATCTCTGGCTCTCGGCATTAAACATCAATAAATAATCGTCGTTTTTATTAAAACACTAGAATAAGAAGCCATGTTTTATGTGGGTGTTAATTTTTTTATTCAGGCTAAAACAAGTGCCAAATACACTGCCAATATTCTGTCGTAAACATATCACATAAAATAACGTTAGCATACTACTCGTATATTTTGTCCTTCATGTATATTATCTTTAAATTAATCTGAATAAATAAATAAAATTAGTGTTCCGCTTTCACTTCAAAATATTGCCACCAATTTTTTGCATGGCCTGTCAAAAATATAATAAATTATCTATGAGCTTATTATTTCCTATCGCTCCCATGTTTTATTCTGTAAATTCAAAAAGTTAAGATGTTTCTAGAACGTTTTATTATTTAAAATAATAGTAAACTAGGATAATTAAACAATCATAGAAATTATCCAAAAACATCTTCATCTGAACTGTTGCGCGGGAATCTACGGGATCGAAATGGAATTCGAGATCGTTGGCAGCACTGCCAAGGTGACAATGAAACCTCTTCGAATATAGAAAAAAATATTTTTAAATTATGGCTGTGAACTGGGAGAGTTCACTGGCTAGTACATAAATTAATAGAAAATTATTTTGCATAAAAAATTGGTAAGTAAAGTTTTGTAGAAAATATGTAGCAACTAATCCTTTATAGATAGGAATAGCTAGAATAGGTAGTAAATAGTTATTCAGAACAGCTATTCAGAACGAGCATTTCAAAATTATTAAAAGACATGTTACTTTGATACGTATTGTTTTAAAAATCGCACGATAGTCCTTAAGGATAGCTGGTAAACTGGAATAATATATCGATATGAATATAAATAATAACGAAACAGAACTAAATAATTCCAACAGCTGAGGGATTATTTGCAAAAGAACCCTTTCATTTGAAAGGTCAAAATTGTATGCGAACGGAGCCGATAATTTTTAAGAAACTCATTGGTGCCAGTGGGATTTGAACGAATTAGCGGCCGAATTCTGAGCCACTGTGCTATCACCGCTAAGGGCTTTATTTAACTTTATTATATAGAAAACAGATATTGTACTGACAAACATAATATATTGTGTCCAAGCGTAGTACATTAGGGCACTACGCTTGGATAAATGGTAAGCACTAGCGAGTATCGGGTCATGACGAATGTGTGTTGTGGTATGCTGAAAATTTGGCGCCGAGGACAATTCGGGCCGCGGGATTTGCATGCCTTCAGCCTGATCCGACTGTGATTCGTGGAAATACTGTAAGTTGATAATTGTGTGTTGTTTTCGTTCGGAAATTTGTGGGGTAACGGAAAATTGAAAAGCGCATTGAAGCAGCGACTGTGAGCGATTACGCTCCAGGTTTACCCACAACAAATAATGCCGATATCACCAATTCAGGACTATACCACCTGCCGGAGACTGAAGGTTAAACCTCACCAGCTGGAGCTGTGGCGGTCTTCCACGGTCTGTTTTCACGCACGTTCTTGCCTCATATTTACGTGCAATTTTTGGACGGTCTTCCAGCCGATGTATTTTCGCAGGACTATGATGTGAGGTTCTTCAAAAAGGGCGTAAATACAGCGCATTGGATATAATATAGCAACTTTTGATCTCTAACCCGTCTGGAACCCAGATTTAAACGTCTTCTTGGGTGTTGCTGTTGCTTCTGGAGCCTGAGCTGACCTTCCACTACTTCTCATTCTAAGTCTTATTTCTTGCGTACCAAAAACATTCAAATCAGAATTTCCATAATATACTTAAGTCTATCCTTAACTTTAAATTCCTGGAGAATTGAAATACATGTCCAAAACGGTGAATTTGGTGCAGACGACTCTTTCGATTATAGCATCAATTTCGAGGCCAGGTTTCCGCTGCATAAGGAAAGATCTGATGCTTTCTCAATTCTAAATACAGACAGATACACACGTGAGTGAGATGTACTTCGGTTCATCGTGTATTCATCGACGGGTTATTCATCCACTGTCGAGGAATGTTCAGATAAAGTCCTTGACATTGGCGCTAATGAGGATGGGCGAGTTCCGATGTCGGTTCCGCTTGCGAGACAACTTCGCAGCATCCGATACCGTCATTACTGGGAAATGATGACATTGCACTGCATACTTTGGATTTTGGCACGTGGTACAGCTATGTAGTACACAATACGTACCTACTGTACTTCACAATTCTTACTACAGCAATACGATCCTTTATACTTATATTCCGCTTCTAAGCGTAAGTTTCTCTACAACTGCGGTAGACTACGTTTTCGGATATTCGAATGCTTGTAAGAGCTGGCCAACTTATCAGACTTTTTGATCCCGTTGTTTGACCCATTGTTTACTGAATAGGTAGTGAATATAACAATAGTGATCAATGGACAATTGATTGAGTTGAACCGGACAATTGAACCGGGAAACCGTATATGATAAGGATATTCATAATTGTAGTTTTGCCACTGAAAGTTTTAACACTCGGACCCTGTCAAGGCCACTGGCCACTCTGGACGTGGACTGGAAGAATCAAACTTTAGTCTTAAGAATTGTAAGAAGAAACGATGTTAATCATGAGTGCTGCATTGAGCTCCTCTGATTTCGTCTATCCGGCAAAAACACTTACTTAGATACGTGTAGGTATTCGGAAAAACAATATTAATTTCGCAAACTACAAAGTTCTATCATGCCTCATATATCACTAAACGTGTACTTTTTCCTAGTATTGCTTGGTATGACTAAGTCTTAAATTATTTTAGTAATCTAAAATTCTTCTCGACGCCAGCTCCAGAATTCTTAGACGATTACTTTTCTGCAAGCCTATTGACGATCGTAATTCAAAACGAACAGGAGTTTGGCAACGAAACGGTAAAAGTAAATTGCGTTACAATATTGTCAAATGAAACAATTTATAACATCGAAAAATATTAATATGACTTCCTGCGAAAATAAAATTATCAGTCAAAGTTATAGGCTACTCGCAGATAGTGGTGATATCACAATGATAGTCGCACATAGTCATGGTTGAAATATGAAACCATCTAGGCTAGGCCAGCATTACACAAAAAAATTACGCCCAAGACATCACAAGGGTTCACAAGGGTTACAAGTGTAGTAAGAATACACTACTACACTAAGTTCTTTATCAAACCGCACATTACATAACTTAGTTCGAAAACATTTTTTATTCTTTATCCGCATTATAGGACGTAGATCCGCTCGTCGGGAGCCGTAGGGATCGCTTTAGCATTTTTTACGAACATAAAAAACACAATTTGGCGACGCTATTCGAACGTAATGAGCCGACAAAGCTATGAATCGGCCGCGTCTAAAAGCTGAGCGTATTCTCAGAAACGTAAGGCTACGTATGTAGGTATAAAGCGTTATGTAGTAAGAGCCTACATTTAGTATAATATGCCTATATATTCGTACACGTGTATCGTCCCCCGAGCGGTTAATATTGTTTGATTGGACTAATGCCTACTTCGATGGCGAAGTTTACGTGAAGACATAACTTACACAATGTTTTTGTAATATACGTAAACGTCTTAATTGAGAACATCGGAAAATGAGCAGAGGATGTTAGCAGTCGATAATTATAATCGATTAGTAGTCGCTAAACCTTGTAAAGCTCTATGGTGATCTTCTGAAAATAGTCGACGATAACCAAGGACAACTATTTAAGAACATCAGTCCAAAATAAATAAATGAATAAATAAATAAATAAATAAATAACGCTTCACACTCATAGCCCCACACTAGGATTCCCTGTGTCGTGGGTGCCCTGGACACACAAGACAAGAACACACACACCCAGACCAGAAACAGAAATTTAAACTCATCATTCATATCTCTGCACTGCTGGGAATCGAACCCAGGATCCTCCGCGCAGCGCACCGGCCGGCGTCTTAACCACGACGCCACTCAGGTCGTCCATCAAACCGTTCTATCAAGGCGGAGGTCCTCCATTGTGGCGAAACACAGTAGATATCACTGTCGATACATAAACATGGCGCTAAATTAGCGGTTAAACCACTACTGTATTTGTAGACTTTGAAGCCAAAGGGTCCCAAAATTCCACTGATGTGTTTCAACCGTCTATATTTATCTTTGGATTGTTGGCTTACGCTAGAACGTTCTAGGAGGTAATTTAAAACCTAGATTAGGCTGATATTGCTTTTATCGCTACAATAATATGTCGTGTTGTCTTTTATTCACCTCTAACGCAATTCCCATAGAAAATTATTAGAAGAAGAAAGAAGAAAATATATTTATTAAAACGTTACACAGGAACGCACTGTAACACAGGAGACAAAATACAATATACATGAACAGTAAAAAATTATACTTAGTAGTGAACGAAAAGCTTTGTTGTTGAGTATACAAGTTTTCTTTATTTAATTATAATTTGCCAGTTCCCTTCGGATGAAAATCCCCGAAATCCTCAGGTAAACTCGTCAATTAAACCAACCAATTAATAACTTAAGTATTCCGCCGATTGTTAATATTGTTATATTATCAATGCCAGTTCCTTTAGTCACCGATGACCCACAAAGTGAAACTGCTCGAATGATAAATGTCGCTTTCCGATTTTCCTCCGAGCGTTAGTTTCAGTTAATTATGACATCCGGTGCGACAGATCTTCGCCACAATGACTCACACATCAAAGGGCTACCACATAGCTGATAATACGATATGTTTTGTGTAAGGTTGATATCTATTTAGATATTACTCAGCGCGAAATATTCGTTGGTGACATTCAAAGTACTACTACAAGCAACGATTTTTTAAACTTTTTTTTTATACAATATCCTTGACTGCAAGTATAAATAATATGAATGACGATCGATTTTATATTAAACTTTTTTTACAAATCATTGTTGTCTATTTAGGTACTATTTTCCAATTCAAAAATCAATATGCAACCACGCTCCGACGTATTATTCATAACTAATGAGATACGAATGGTTTATTAAACTGGGTGATGTTTTAAACTTCACTTCTGACTTCTGACTTCTGCCAATCGCCAAGAGATGGCGCTACGGGTATCCTGAATCACGGTATCGAAGTTTTTTACATCGCTGGCATATATACAAAACTCCGACATGACGTAATCGGAGCACGGCCGCTCCCCAGGCATCATCACCTCGCCTGGTGGGAGCCACCTTGCCAAAATAGGTTATTTCTATGTGACTATTGGACGCCCACCAAATGATCTCCATTAAAAAGCGGAAACGTTTGAATCAAATATTTTTCTAAAATTTTTATTTGCGCCGCGATTTATTAGTTCCCGGTATCGGTTGTTTTGTAGGACGGGTCGAGAGCAATCAGTAGGAAATTCCGAAATTCTCAGATTCATGGGATCGTAAATATTTTTTTATTTACCTGAAATTTAAAGTAGTTTTATGTCATATCGGCTTGGGTCTGACGTTGGTGATGTTTCAGTAGGTAGCAATGGTAATATTATAGTGCGTTTTTAACTCTTATCCAATTATTTGGTAAACAGACATTTTATTGAAAAAATGTTTAAAATTGCTTTAAAAAAATAAATTATAGTTAGGTACTATAAATTTGTTTCAAAGTTAAATTACAGTTGATTTTTACTCATAAATATATATAATTTTTGTCTGCGTTATTTTAAAATAGCAAATTAAATAAAAGATATGCTAAAATTATTTACCAACTAGGACAAGCGTAAAAAAATGGACTACAGTATAAAATAGAATAAAATTAACAAAATAAATCGCCTCATTACATTTACAGTGTTTTCGTAGTTGTAACGAGTAATACTAGTTTCGGATGTCATATTTTATTATGGTCAGTTTCAACAGTAATGTTCCCTGTAAGAACGAAGCTGTACTTGAGTTCGCCATTACTTTTTAGTGCTTTGTTTACCGTCCGGTCTGGTCTAGTGAGAAATGTTATTAGCTGCATTCATACTTGTTGGATGTTATGATGTAGTTTGGGTTATGATCGTCGCTGTTGTCTATGTCTTCATCAGCATTTTAAATTTAAATATTTACTTTTTTGGTGTGGGTAAATCCTTATGGATCAGTTCCCTCCAACGGCTACCGACAAAAAATCCGACGTCAAACGATTCGTATAGTAAACGTTAGTCATTAAAATGTCATATGTCATTCTGTCTTGACACCTTCCCATACTAATGGCAACTCGATACGATAACTATACGAAACTGCGTAACTTCATGGTCGAGGCAAATTACTCGAGGCATACTTTCATTCAACCCTGACGTCGTTGCTCCACAACCCAACCCCATGATGGGAGGGTCTTGGAGCCACCCGTCCTGTACCCTGTTCTTCTGCTTTTATGCATGGAACACCACGAGGCGTGCGTGGCGGTAGACGCGCTCTCTCAACCCTCAAGCAACCTTTGTTAAGCTATGTAACCTCTAACACCAGTCTAAACCTGTGAATGTGTTCCTACTTCAGAGGACTAAGAAAGGCGCCGTTTCTCAGGCATTCTTACGCAGTCATTCCCAGGCGAAACAGAAAAAACTTGCTTCTAGGTTATCAGAGTTAAGTCACTCCGCTACCGAAGAGCTTAAGCTCTACAACCAAACCAATCTGATTACTTGGCTACTGACTGGTGATTGGTTGTTTCACTAACGATGAACGACAAATAATACAGTGATTATGGATAGGTCTTCAGAGCTGAGGACGCTGCCCCGCTGTTGTGGTGGCCGCTGCCAATAGTTATAATTATCTGCCTTTGTTGTTCGTAGCATCCCACAGGGAAAATACGAGTACGAAAGCAGAAGATGAAATGTTTATTTCTTTTAACTAAGCTGTCCGCGAGTCATATGTGATTCAAACCCATTGTTTTTGATAACCAACTATTGTGGCAACGTATAGGATACGCAAAGTGATATATTAAAGATCCATCATGAAAGGTTTGTTAAATAGAAATCGCTAAATAGCCTCCTAATTTGCCACTCTAAGTACAATATAACTACTACAGTCTTTACTACTTGTATATTATATATGTACATACCTTTTAAATATTATATAATAAGCAAACCATTTAAAAACTAGTACATATATATACATCTCAATTTTATAACGCTTATTGGAGGTGCTAATTATACCTAACCTAGGTTTAATTAACCTACCTAAATTCCAACATGAACATAATATTAAGGAAAATAATTCGTAGAAATCATTCAATAACACCTATTATTTATTGAAGACTGAAATACAGTTCGTTTCTATCTGATTGGAAAGCAATGGAAAATCCAATATTTTAAGAGGAAACGCAAATCATATCAGGGTAAGGAAAATTTCATCTAACAAGTTTCAAAGAAGTTTCAGTTCTTTGAAAAGCTGCTTATTGTGTGAGAACTCAATCTTTGAATTATTGGTTTTATATTATACCGATATATACCTCAGTAATAGAATGTGGAAGTTAAATGTTCGACCATACCTTCCCGACATACCTTTGAGAACATTTTTTGTAAACTCTCAGGCATGCAGTTTTCCTCATTCATCGTAACAGCATGTGATATTTATTTTATAAAACGCACATAACTTTATTTACAAACACATTGGTGTGTGCCACTGGGATTCGGACCCGGACCCCTCGATTCTAGGTCGAATTCTAAGCGACTGGGCTATCACCCCTTGGGCCACATAATTGCTATAAAAAGAGCCTTTCTCTCTCTCATAATTCCGGGGAGAATCAAATTCAAAAACAACTCAGAGAAACTACTGAGCAACATGAGACGCTGGGACGAATATGAGTCGTGGAATTACCTCAAATGGGTCACCAGAGCTTGCGTCTGTCGTTGGAACATCTATATCGTGTCGTATATCTACATTCATGTACGACACGTGTAAAGTATCGTCAGCAAAAGATGTTCAAAAAAATTCTAATTCAAAATCTTTTTTTGTAAAAAAACTCTCACAAGGTAACCATCGAATACGCGATTATAATGTACAGGCGTACAGCCCCAACGAATTTAAATACCCAGGCCACTCAATTTTGAGCGATCACAGCAAGCCATGGAAACCTACGACCATCTCATAATAGAAGTCTTGGATAAAAAATCCGATCTGTGGTCGTATATTGGCTCTAAGGACAAAGATGTCGCCTCAAATAAAGTACATTATCTTACTTATTGGAGCACAAGGTACCTCCTCAAACAAGCAATGATTGTACCACCTATAAAATGACTGCATCTCTGATTGATTGGATTTCCTTTCACAATGAGAAGGATACAGGTCTTAGACTTTATCTGCTTTCAAAACCATTTTTGATAACTTAGCCGAGAAGTTTCCTTCACCCTTATACACACCATAGGTGCCACTGGGATTTGAACCCGAACCTCTCGAGTAAGAGGCCAAACCGCGACCAAGTTAAATGTTATGATTCCTTCATTGCGCAATTGTAAGTGCATCATTAAAATAGCACGCCATTGTTTACGCTGTACCTTTCTCCGATGCTTTTATCTAATGTCAGTGAGTTGTTTATCTTGGAATACCTTCAAAGTGCTGCTGGTCCTAATGGCGTGTGACAGCGCCGTCGCTGAAACTATGTCACGAGGATAGATAGGTTATGTCATAACAGTTCGTAGTAAAACACTTTACGTGAAACACACACCCAAATTTGACCTATTTTTTCACTGCGACCCGCTGCGCGGCGGGTCTCTTCTCACAATGAGAATGAGATATGAAGGGTTAGTTCACCACGCTGACCTAAGCGGACCTAAGCTAGACCTAAGCTAGACATGTAAGTTTCCTCACGATGTTTTCGTCACCGAAAATTGCAGTTAGGTACCTAACTATTACGGAAGTTAAGTACAGAGGGTACTTACCTTCACCGATCTATTTAAACCTGTAAACTAATCCTATTACTATCATAAATGCGGGAGATTGACAGTGGCTGGATGGGTGTTTGTTACTCTTTGACGTTAATCTTTAAAATGTCAAAGTATTTTAAATGTGTCTCTGCTAACTTCCTGGTTAGGTAGTTAGGTATTTGTTATTGTTACGTATTCGGCTATTTCAGTATTCTTATCATTTCATCGTTACACGTGTAAAATATGTTTACTGAATATAAGAATATTCTGAAGGATAAATAGAATAACATTTGAGCTCCCATTCATACCCAATACAAAGGAGGTCTAATCACTAGCGCCATATTTCAGATAATATTTCCGACGAGGGAAATAGTCCTAATAATAGGATACCTTCGTTATATATTATATATAATGGTGTTGATCCGAACAAAAGATAGAGTTCCGTATAATACGTTAGAATCAGAGCAAATTTTGAATATATTAACATAAATATCTACTACGTAGCTATGTTCAACAAACTTTCGTTGGCCTTTAAGAGTTTTGTTAAATTTATCTAGCGATACGTGGGAACTACAGGATTATTCCACCATTCAAAGATGAATGGATGGTATCTCTTTCGTATTTTACACACCGATATCTTACGTTATACTTAGCTAGTAAAAAAAGTAGTAACAATAATTTATTTTTATATAGCAATTTTAAAATTTAGTTAAAAAGTAGTGCCGAGATTGTTTAGCAAAAGTAAAATAAAACTTGACTTTTCGTGTTTTAGCAATATAGGTACTTTTGAACGTCGTTGTCGTCATATGAACCTACCGTTCTCATACGTCGTTTGATACGAGCAACATGGTGGAGTATGCTTCAGGTTTTCCCTTATTTACTATCTTCTACAGCCGATAACTGTTACCAATATGTGATATACGAGTACGATAGGCTGTGCGTAAAGGTACCTTTAACTTTTTTTAAAGTACCTATCGAATTTCGGCCCCACCACACCACACAACAGAAGGAGTAATTAAAATCTAAACCCGTGGCAAAAATCATCTCTATCCATAATCTTGACACCGTAATTGGTCAACTACCATTAACATTCTTTGCACTGTAAATCCGTGCATGAGCCAATTAGATCAATATCGAACTTATGGTCGATGACATTTAGCTGGGATCTGTGGGAACCATGGCATTTAGATGAATAAAGCGGTCTGCATGAAACCTAAGCGGATATTGCTTTAGTTTATTTATATTTTTAGTGTATATTTCTGATATAATTGTTCACGATTGAATGGATTGTTAGGCCTATGCCTTCTGATGCCAGAAAGATCCATCATAAAATAAGTAGTTTTGCATTTTTTAACATAGTTACCTTTGTACTTTCGCCATATTCCCAGTCAAAATTAATGGTTAAATTTGTGATTAGATAACGTTGTCAACGGGATGCAGTGATCAGTTAAGAAAATATTATGTTAATCTGTATCTACACAACTTATTACTATATATAGCATAATATTTTACGTAAACTTAATCAAAACTATGATAGAAGCAAATACGAAAAACTTCAGTCTTGAAATATCCATATCCTTCAAAACACCAAATTCTGGTTTGAATATGGATGAACTAATTGATTCTGAACAGATCTATCAATCCAACGGTAGAACAATAAAGTTTCCAGTTTCCAAAACATTATATAAAAACCTAGATACATTTTTATCATTCGTAAAAATTGCTGTCTATACTCGTAGAAACGAATATTGCCAAATGCAGCCTACATACAAAACACCTTGTTGAAACCAAAGTTCCCTAGATGGTCCGTTGAACAGACCCGTTACCACTCCTTTAGGACTGGCGTAGTGTCTGCAAAGATAGGGCTGTAACAATCGACTAATGTTCAAACATGATTATGGTTCAGTTCGAAACTTCCTTCTTAATCCCTTAGGTTTAAGGTGTCTGTCGTATCGTGTCGTATTAGGTTCTGCTTTGTAAACTCCGTTTCACGAATTGAACTCTCAAAGGAACGAAATACTCGCAGCTGATTGGTCAATGCGCGCGGCTAGAGATATGTGAAACACTAAGCGGCTAATGAAAGAGGCGGTGGCTAATGAGAGTCATACGCATTAACCAATGGGAGCACTCAGGTAGTTTTCTTTGGGAGCTCGTTTAGTGAAATGGTCTATAAGCTGGGTTGTAATTATATAAATTTGAACTTAACGTTGTATTAAGGTGTACAGGTGTTCTATCCCATACCTAGAATGTTAGCTGTTAGGTTCCGTCGCCATAATCTGGATACGGGGCAGTCTTCTACAATAAGATTCATAAGATTACATAAGTAACTTCCTGCTCGTGTAATCTACAATGTAGGTAAGTTGTTGGTATAAGCTCTGAAAAGATTTTCCACCTGCGTTTTTCCCGTGAGGTTATTAATTGGGGTCCTACACGAAGCGACTTCGTTCATCTATCATTTCCTCCTTTAGTGACGCCCACTCTCTGATGTTTCGCATTATGAATTGTGCTAATTTTGTCCTGAATGTGAATCAAATCTTGCGGAAATGTGATATCGAATTAATTTTAGTACCGTGAAATTTATATATTAAGCGTCTTGTGTTGAAAGTGAATCAAACTTAACGAAAATTAGATATAGTTTTTCTACTATCTATTTTATAGTAACAGCCATGAGCCGTGAATACGAATGATAAGTGGAGATATTGTCAATGCCAAACCGACCAATAAAGATTGTTCTAACGTCTCGTGCCGACTACCATACTTATAGCTGCTAGCCATTGTAGGAGATTTTAGTTTAAAACATCCTCGTCGACGTGTTGCCTCTCATACCAGCCCTAACCTCGCTAGCTATTCTCTGTAGAAATCATTCGAGCTATATCGATATACATTAGACGCCAGAGAAAGTTGGAGCTACTTGCTAATACACAAAGCCATAGACGATACGAATGGACATACGGATATGCGAGTTGATTACAGTGTCTGCCCGCTCAGTGTCTCTGCCACCGTGGGTAGCATTTATGTACCGAATCACAAAGTCAAATGCGCAATCCGTGTCTACAACCACACAATTCTAGACTTTAATTCAATCTTCATAAATACGAATTTGGTCTGCAACAAAACATAATACTCGGGGTAAAGGCTCGGGCACATGCGCAACACGCAATGCGTTGTAAAACTACTAACGAATTTCATACATTTACAATTCGCTAGTGTTGAAGGACGGAGTCATGGTCATGGACGATGTTTTTCAGTAATGAAAGGCACTACTTTGAATAAAGGCGATTTCTTTTTACTTTACAGACATATTTTACACGAAGATAAAGAATTTAATTCGAAGTGTGATTGTAGGACTTAAACAAATACATATCAGTGTAGTTGATGGTATAGTGTGTATTTGTTTCTAGTAATTAATTAAGTAATTCGGTATTTACAAATAAAACAGCACAAATGCAATACATCAGTCTGAAAAAAGACAGATGTACAGTATATTAAAGATTACAAAATGTAATAAATCTAAATATCACGACCTTCGCTGTTGCCACTTGGTTGCATTGAAAACCATTCTCAACAATCCCTCACTAACTTTACTATGATTTTGGTAAGTTTCATTTTTAACAAACATTCGGTTACAATCGTCAATTGTTAAACCCTTTTTACCTCATGTATAACAAACCCTACTACTGCTACGTGCATCACAGTCTCTTAAGAGTTAAGACCAAGATCGTTTCCAGAAAGCTATTACTGAGGTTGACTCTCGCATTAGGACGCTTCTGAGAAATCTGAATGCTTGAGAGCTAAGAACAGCGCTGTCCCCGATGTCGACTCGAAAAATAACAAATGAAGAATACGAGATAATATAAAATTAGTCTGGCATGAGAAACAAAAGACGAAAGCCGCTTGTAACATACTATGTGGTAAAATGCTGTTTAAATCCTTCATGACTTTATTTAAGTTTACAACTTCAAAAATGTCGTATAATTAAATCGCTGTTGCAAAAGGTGAGCAATTGGATGTCCTTCATTCAAACGGAATGATAAACGAAGATTTGGATACTTTGGATCATCGATCATTTACATCTTTCGCAGTCAGACCCCTCTTTCCCAGTGGGCACTTTGGGCAAGTGTCCAGGGCCCGCGACCGATAGGGGCCCCCCTCAGATCAAATACAAAGTCCCTAGTTCCTGTCAGACCACCAAAACGATAACCAATATTTATTACCAAAATACGTGTATAATTCGAACCTTAATTACTGACTACAATAGACCCCATTATCCTAATATGCCGAGTGTCGCCCAGGGCCTCCAATAGGTTAAAGACGGCCCTGTTCGCAGTAACGTTAGTTTTCATCATTAGGAAACTTCTATTACGTAATGAGCTGTAGTGATCTTGACATAGCCAATGTTGAGAACATTGGGAACATTAGGTACTAGGTAAAAGTTTGTAGAAATCTAGACTTAACCAATGTCGAGAAAATCCAACCGATCCAACATAAAGAAAAAAATAAAGAAAAAGGTTTGTTTTTATGATTTTTACTAAGAGTAAAGTGAGTACCAAGTTTCGAAAAGACACTGTATGTGAATTAAATCAAATATTTGAGATGTTTGGAGAGAATTTTGGCAATAAGTACCTACGGAATAAGCAATGAGTAAACCATAAAAGACAAGGAAGTATATGATGGGTGTTAGTAAACAATAAACATTAAAATAGTAATCGATGACTACAACTTGGCAAGGGGAAAAGAGAATGTATTCGCTTAATGATCAGTGAATCAGCTATGGGAGAAATGAAAGAGCAGATGAGTGTGATGCCAAATCTGTGTACGAGTACTACGCAGTTTCATATTTTACATTGCGGAGCTTTAAGCTGAACCTCCAAATCTAATAATCATGGGGAATTTTGCATAATCTATCTATTCAATAGAATTAAGAAAACCTATTCGATTACCAAATTTCATTTTGAATTGAATTTAAACACTAATTTACAGAAATCCGACGATGTGTAAGTTTTAGAAGGCAACTACTGGTTTTTTATGTAGAAAAATTGTTGTAAGTTCCCTATCGGATGCGCAATCGAAACAAAAAGTGTTTCACAGTCGTCCATAGAGTCTCACGCTAATTGTCCATGGTATCTCAACACTCATTAGCGCACTGAGCCAGATCACTGAAAAGGGCCCTGAGTGACACCCGTGACCAAATCCCTCCTCAACTAAGCCTCGCAGACACTGGTAATTAACTTAAAATTGTTTTTGTTTACTCGGCCCCTCAATGCTTACCGATTTTCTGCTAAATCGATGCGATATGCGAGCTCTTCCAGTTTTTTGTCGACCGTAATGATACCTTCTAAGAATCACGTCGAGCGAAAGGTGATGTCTGTCTCACCAATCACCGGTGCTAATAGTTTTTGCGCAAACAATGTGCATTTGGAGGAAAATACTGGGGAAATGGTGATGAAAGCAGTTGTCATTTGAAAAAAAGAATCATTTTTGTTTCTGGACATCATTATTACTCAATAAGTCAATGAAACGCCTAAATGCTTAAGGCTGCGTAGTGCGGATGGAACATAGAAAACAGAATAGTAATCTGTTTTCTATGGGATGGAATTTGCTCAAAGGTGCTGACGATTTTTTACGGGAAACTTAAAATTCTCTTAAGTTTTCACACTTAACATCAGAAGATTTGTAAGGAAACTGCTTTGTAAATGATTTCTGCAATGAATATCACGAAATTCACACATGACATGTGGTTTTAGAGGTACGACAACCTTTGCGTTATCTTTTCCATGACCAAAATGATTGTTAAATCAGCAGTTTCCTCAAAATCCTGATGAGCATACGCAACTCGTTGAAGCCTTTATCAAACAAACTAGGACATACGAACGTGACTCCACATGTTTGCCAATCACACAATGATATCGACAACACCCGACCAAAATAACAAAACTAAAATACGAGACGAACATAGTAAAAATCATGCTGATTTTAATGAACACCATTGTGTGATAAACGTTAGTCATGGAGCACTTGAACCGATATCTTTCGAACACGCGCAAGTCGCTGTCATGTAGCAGGAATACCTACGGTTAGAATAGAGCTTGTTTTCAAACACTCCGTATAACCAGCACGACATACATAATTCATACGACAAGGCTAGAACTCATTGATTGCCCAACAGGCGGTATACTACACGAAATACTACGGCCCTTAATGCTCCAAGCGAATTTTGCCTTTATATCATCGCAATAGAGCATAACGTTCCATGCATGTTGCATCCCACTGAAATTTGCACTGCACCTCACAAGGCTTTGAGTTCAATTTGGCTCGAAATCGCTAAAGTTGTAGGAAGTGACCTTGGTCGGTCCGGGGTGGTTTTGGGGTGTTGTCTGCCTCCTTTAAGAGGGTGCGATGCGTCGGCGGCTTACGTAATAGATATTTTTTATTCCCCGAGCCAAGTGGGATTTTGTTTCGTTGGACTGCCGAGAAATACTTGAATTTTACAAAATCTGGATTGCAATTTACGATCTGTTATAGAAAATCTTTCATTTTACGTAAGTTCTCGGTTCTTCAATCCAAGCTCAAATTGATTCACACTCAGAAATTATACTAATCGTGGACCTTGTAAGTCTTACCACATCATATCGTTTCGTTGTCATGTAAGTATAGTATAAATTGAACAAATAATGACGATTATACAAGAAAATATATGTTTGTATCATAACGAATAATTAATTCTGGAGAAAAGAGCTTTGTACCTTGTAGCTCTTTACCGTTTATTTTTGTCGAAGGTTACAAGTGGTTATACCCCAAGGATTAAAATGATAGCATTTAAGTTATTTCTATCACAGCTAACCAAAAGACAGTTCACGAGGGTAGCGAAGAGTACATCAGTAGAATAACAATAGCTGTTCCACCTAAGTATTCAGAATTTACGCGTCTTATGTCGGCCGTTATCTTTTGTCAAGTTTTGACGCCAAGACTTTCAAACTAATTTTCCTAGTAATAAATCTTGGTTGTGTTGGCATAATCTAATTTCACTTCTATGAATTTGTGAAACTAATTTCGTTTCTAACTTATTACTATTTGAGGAATTTGTCATCACAATGCCACGAGTTTTGGCGCATAGAATTATATCTATCCATCAACTTTAAATAAATTATCGGAATCTGGGATCCGATTCAGTTCCATCAGATGTCAGAGAGTCTTCTGAAAGTACTTTTTTTTATAGTAATTGAGTAGCAAATGGGCATTCAGGCCATCTGATGTTATCACTGCCCATGGACACTCACATCCAACCTCAAATAGAGAAATAATCCTATCTGAGGTTGCATGCGGTGCTTTACTACTTATTTAGCTAAGTAAGGTATTCGCCTCGAATAAAGTATCTCCGGCAAACACACTTCCCCAGCCGAGACAACACATGACATGAAGAACATGCTGCTTTACGACGGGTTAAGAGGCTGGCGGTATGGTACCGCCCCGGACGAGCTACAGTATGGCTCTACCACCTAAAAGTTTGTGCCCAAACGTTTCAAATACTTTGCGGTAATTACGTTATTTTTACTGAAAATTTGTTACAAGATTCCAGTGTATTCCGTTGCATATTTGGCTGCTTATTTTAGTTTTAGAATCTAGTGACATACTTTTGTCTCCGCCACTAAGTGGTTGCCCTTGTATGGTCGTATCTAAGCTTGATAAGTGTTTCCGGCAATGCAAATGATACGACAAGGCCAAAATTCCGTCACTGCAAATAATTTTGCAACATCTTGCTACGTCATGTGTCTACGTGATACCTCGTTCATGGATAGGAGCAAATTCAATAAGCTAACCATAAGTTAATTAACGATAGACCAGTGGAGGTAGAATTCAATTTCTCGAGAGGTCCGAGTGCGAATCCCAGTGGCACGCTCCAATGACATTCTTAAAAGTTATGTGCACATTATGAAATTAATTATCATCTGCTGTAACGGGAAGGTTTTTGCTGTGGAATATTTGTTTTTTTAATAATTATGTGTGGTTATGATATTGTACTAATATAAAAAAGTCACCTTGTAAATAATGTTTCCTTATCGACAGCTTTAAAAGAATTTATTCAATTCTAGCTAGTTGATGGAGTATAGACGAATTATTTACATACGACATAATTATTGTCGTCGGAGTGGTTGTGTACTGTATTTATTTTTACAGTCATTAGTTGATTAATATTGTTTTATATAGGTAATACACGTATGCGATTATAATTATTCTAATTCTATTATTCTCTCTTATCTTTCCCTTTTTTTTCTGTCTCGTTAAATTTATGGAATGTCAGTTCGCTATTTTATTAAACAAATATAAACATTTAATATCTGGTTGCTTTCTCTTCATTTCATTTTATAGGCGGGAACAAATTTATAAAGTGTTTACAAGATTACAACAATGTATTAAACTATCGCAATACTCTTACGATTAGAAATTTAATATTTAAAGTATATTTTGAACTCGTCGGACTGATAACTTTGCCCTACGTACCGGCCATTTATTAAATAATCATCAAACTAGGTACTTACTACATGCATCAAAGTATTATGTATACTCGTCTGTATCGATTGCTAGTGCAAAGTCGCGTGCAGAAAAACGAGACCATGGCTTATACATATTATGTACATACCTACATTTTTTATTAACCGGATAAATTATGTACCCTACATACCTGCTGAATCTTATCGCACAAGTGCATTAAATTCATTTGTGAATATCAGTACCTAAGTATAAAAATATCCGATGCCAGTAGACGTCGCGACTGCTATTAGTCCGGGAGCCAGGTGCATTTTCGGTCAATCATTTCCTCTCGAGAGAAACTTCGTAAAATACATAAGGAGCTTATACTATGAATACTAGTGGCCGTCAGCTGCCACTCCGTTGGTGGGTTGGGCAGTGGCACCCTCCCAAACATGCAGAAAAAAAAATTTTTTTCAGTCATTTCCTCTCATTTGAAAATACATTCAGATTATAGTTTATCTAGTACTTTAAAAGAAAAACATCGTCAGCTGACCATAACGCGGTGGATTATACGTCAGCTGGCTCCTTGAACATGAGAAAAAAAATTTTTTTTTCAGTGATTTCCTCTCAACTAAAAATTTACCTGGTGATAGTTTATATGCTACTATGAATGAAAATTAACGTCAGCTGGCTGTATCTCGGTGGAAAGTTCGTCAGCTGGTACCTTGAAAGGGGTAACGCAACAGCATCTATGACCTACTGAATCTTATCAGCTGACGACTTTTCCCTTTACTTACAGGTAGCTGATGTTTCTTATTATTTACTAGAGTATTTGAACAATTCTCATAACAATTTTCATCCGGGAGGATATAACGTTTTTTAAGTTATTACCGTCTTCAAAAAAGAAGGTTATCAATTCGACACGTTTGTATGTAATATTCTCAGAACCGCACAATTTTTACATATTATGTTGGTCTATTACGGCTTCCAAACAAGAATACCAAATTTCATAGGTGTATGTATGTATGTATGTATGTAGATATGTTTGTCCTCGCATATCTCCGAAACTAATTGACGGATCGTGTTCTTTCTTTGTTTTTTGTTTGTTTGTATTTTGTTCAACTTAGGGAATGGTAAAAGTTTCATCAAAATCGGTCCAGTAGTTATCGTGATATGGACTTTAAACTTTATCTTCGCTAAATAATTTTAACAGACCATTAGTTTTTTACAAAAGACACAAAAAGGTAATACGTTCGACATGTTTATCTTATACTGAACTGTTACTATATTAACACGCTCATAGAGTAATTAAACACTACAGTTAATTTTTATTCTCTTGTCTTATTTGGTAAACAATCTTGGCACTACTCATCACACAAATATTTGTCCTGGGTGGGAATCGAACCCACGACCTCTGGCGTAGTGGTTAGGGTCGCTAACCACTATCACTAACCAACAGGTCAGTCAAATAGCAGTGTTAACTAATCTTCGTCCCAATCAGAGTCGCTGTCGCTATAATTTAATAAATAGTTATCATTCGCGCGCGCTAAGTACTATTTATTGAGGTTGGTGTCTTTAGTATCAAGTATTTTGTTTCTATTGTTATATTTAGGCACCAACCTCAAAAATAGTAGGCCTAAACTATGTAACAAATTTTATTTTATACTTTTTTGATGTCGGTTTATTTTTTTTTAATTATTTTATTTCGTATTTTTTAGTTTAAAGTCCATATCACGATAACTACTGGACCGATTTTGATGAAATTTCTACCATTCCCTCAGTTGAACAAAATACAAACAAACAAAAAACAAAGAAAGAACACGATCCGTCAATTAGTTTCGGAGATATGCGAGGACAAACATATCTACATACATACATACATACATACACCTATGAAATTTGGTATTCTTGTTTGGAAGCCGTAATAGACCAACATAATATGTAAAAATTGTGCGGTTCTGAGAATATTACATACAAACGTGTCGAATTGATAACCTCCTTTTTTGAAGACGGTAATAACTTAAAAAACGTTATTTCCTCCCGGATGAAAATTGTTATGAGAATTGTTAAAATACTCTAGTAAATAATAAAAAACATCAGCTACCTGTAAGTAAAGGGAAAAGTCGTCAGCTGATAAGATTCAGTAGGTCATAGATGCTGTTGCGTTACCCCTTTCAAGGTACCAGCTGACGAACTTTCCACCGAGATACAGCCAGCTGACGTTAATTTTCATTCATAGTAGCATATAAACTATCGCCAGGTAAATTTTTAGTTGAGAGGAAATCACTGAAAAAAAAATTTTTTTTCTCATGTTCAAGGAGCCAGCTGACGTATAATCCACCGCGTTATGGTCAGCTGACGATGTTTTTCTTTTAAAGTACTAGATAAACTATAATCTGAATGTCGCACCTTGAAAATCAAAACGTCACTATGCCAAATTTTGGTATTTTGAGTTATCAACGCCATCTACCCATCCTTATTGTAAAGCTTGCGATGCAAAGACACCTGTCACTCTAATTCCACTAGAAGCGACAGAGAACGTTAATGTCATTTTGTCGAATGGCGGGAATCGACGAGTACGGCATTGGAACATCGACACATTTTCATTAGTGTCGGGGATGCCGAACATAATGCAGTGGTCTCTATGAAGAAGTCCGTCATATTTCGTTTAGGAACACTTTTCAATGAAATTTATCGGTTAGTACGATTATTTTTTATGGAATAATGTATCTATCAAAAATATGCCAGTTTTTATTTGAAAGATCTAGTACCATAATGAGATCTTAACTTAAAGCAATAGTGTTTTCTTTCGCTTAGTGTCAGTTTTCCTTAAGCACTCCTTATAATATTTTTGTGTAGAATAATGATCTATAATTAACGTGTCACTTTTCATTTATAATTCACGAACTCTTAACTTAAAACAATGGTGTTTTTTTGCGTTTAGAGTCAGTTTTGATTGTTTTCGTTAATACTTTCGTGTGGAATACTGTATCTATCATTCATCAAAATAAATACCTAATATTTGGTATCAATACCTAAGTAGTTGCAAAGTATTTGGCCGTTAAAAAAGGGGTATTGAATAAAATCATACTACAGCCGAAAACAAATCGTTTGCCATCCAAATCCAGTACAAGTCGTTCCTCTTAAACGTCATCGTTGTCATCTAGTTCATCCGACTCATCCAGCTCAAGCTCAGAATCTGATTGTTTGGACGAGGCCGCTGCAACACCAACAAAACAAAAATGTTTCAATACGCCGAACATACAAACCAAAATTGTAAATTCTCTTCAAAATAAGTTGTCCCCCAGCGTGGTAGCGTGGTTTCGTTGCAACAGCTAGGTACCTCTTGTTTACCCCTTCGTCGTTTAGCTCTTCGTCCTCCGATGAGAACGAAATGGACACTTCAGTGGTGTTTGACTATTCGCAAGAAGACAGGTTGGCAGCAAACTGTTCTCCTACATCTCCAGCTAAAGAAATCGACCAAGTTCAGGATACTTCGGGAAGTCCAAACATGCATGCATGCGTCCAGCATGTCAAGTGTTAGATGATTGTCAAGTCGCAGTGTTTACCGACAGTGATTTGACAAAATATTGCGAGAGGTGTGCAGTTTCGGAGTCATCTGGAAATCAAGGCCAAAATGGCGTCTAAGAAGCTTGGTGTCCTCAACAGAGCGAGGCGGTACTTCACTGAGGGGCAACTCTTTACGCTTTATAAAGCACAGGTAAGACCCCACATGGAGTACTGCTCGCACCTGTGGGCGGGGGCACCAACAAACCAGCTTAGTCCATTTGACTCCGTCCAGAAACGCGCTATCCGAATCGTCAATGACCCAAGATTGACCGATAGGTTAGAACCACTAAGCCTTCGCCGCGATGTCGGCTCTCTCTGTGTGTTCTACCGACTTTACTTTGTCGAGTGCTCCGCGGAGCTATACGGGATGATGCCGACATCGCCCTTTCTTCACTACACCACCCGCCGGAGACTGAAATTCCAACCTCATAATCTGGATTCAGTAGGCAACGGTGACCACTTACCGTCAGGTGGCCCGTCTGTCTGTTTGCTTGCTCTATTTATATTAAAAGCAAAATTTTATGTTTTAATGCTTTTAATTGAAATTTATGCGTGCTTACTGTAAGTTTTTGGTACGTATTGTGATAAAAACTCATAATTTCTTAGTCAATAGAGACTAGAAGTTCATTATTCTTTGTCAAGTTATTTCTTAAATTTAGTTATGATATTTTTTATAATTTGGAGTAATTTGTTCTTCCATATGTATAAGTATAAGACAATAAATGTTCTTTAAAATGATAGGTTTTATTTATTTACTTTTATTTGCATTTATTTACTAAAATAATAAGTTTTTTATTCAAAATGATCTAACTCAGTGTCACTATTACTTCAAAAGTAGCTAAATTACGAGTAGATACATAGTGGAAAAGTGGCGTTTAGGGAGAATAAGTCGAAAAATGACACTATATTTCTTTTCAAAGTGAAGTTATGAAGTAATTACTTAAAAAAGACAAAAAAATCTGCATTTGGTAGTAAGCTAGGGCATTCAAGTTGCCAAGTCAGCAAAAAAAACGAATACTTTCATCTTAAATAACCATTTTTTTGCCGTCATTTTAATTTGAGAATTTCAAACCCTCGTATTCAAAAACTGTGTTTTTCGTTTAGTGACGTTTTGATTTTCAAGGTGCGATGTATTTTCAAATGAGAGGAAATGACTGAAAAAAAATTTTTTTTCTGCATGTTTGGGAGGGTGCCACGGCCCAACCCACCATCGGAGTGGCAGCTGACGGCCACTAGTATTCATAGTATAAGTCCCTTATGCATCTCAGGAATTTTCGATCGGGAGGAACTTGGTCATGTAAATCTGTTACTGGCTCCCGGAATATATCTTGTTACTGAGGTTTACGATACTTAGTTGATAAAAGCAAATTATTGTACATAAAAATTATAAGGGTATTGTGAATTTGATAAAAAGTATTATCTGGCGAGACGATGATAATGAAAGTCTTTTATTATTCCATATTATCATGTTTATTCATAAAAAATTGTAAAGTTATAATTTATTACTAATTATTACTGTTCTATTTTTCAAATTATACGCATTGCATTAAACGCATTAGACGCGCTACAATACGTATCTGAATTTAACTCAACGAACATGGCGCCACTTTTAACAGTCAGCCACCTTCCTTGTCTCGTCTGCGTCTGGTTATAAACTCGTAAAGCATCCGTGATCTCGGAAATTATCTGCGTTTCTCACGAAACGTCCAGCTATAAAGCGCAGACACGTGTAACTTTATCAATTCGGTCGATTCACGAGGTGCGCTATAAAAGTGTAATGGCGGTCGGAATGGATGGCGCTCGGTTCTTCGTGCAGAGACCGAGACACGAAACAACCGATAGTATTCTCATTCAACAACGACTACATAAACATGTCTGGCGGCGTAATCGTGTAATGAACGCTAAATCAACACAGTTAATTAAATAACCGGTGATTCGTCAGTAGGCTGATGTAGAGCGCGAGAATTCGCGCCATTTCTTGTGCGCGCTGTCAAAACAAACGCACCGCACACATTCCCGCGCGTTAGTTGACGTTGACAGCTACCATAAATATTTAATGGCTTTTAATGAAAGGCAAAGGCATGTTTTAAATACTGCAAATTATAATAAACAAAATACTAGATGTAGCGTCTGATTTTAAACCATTTTAGTAAATGTGTGATTAAATTGAGGATGTGTTAATATTAATATGATTTAAATGCGATTTTTTCCTTTGCAGTTTTGTCTTGTTTTTATTAAAAGAATATTGATATTCAGACTTTACAAGCAAATTCACAGTCGATGATTGGCAATTGAGTGCCTACAATCAAATCAATATGTTATTGACGCACAAGTAACTACATAACAACATCAAACAATGGAATAATCAGGGGTTTTATTCAGCAAAAATATTTACGTGAATAACACAAAATTATACCCGGTGGTGGGTAGCGGCATGACGTCATCATCCCGGCGCCCGACAGAATTGCTTCTTTTCAGCGTCCCACACAGAAATTATATTAATAATTATCAAAAAGAATTCGAACAACAAAAACGCATACACGTGCCGGTACAAAAACAGTTGGTAAATTACTTGCAAGTAGGCCATTGTAGGCTGCCAGTTCAGGTTGACCCCTGCCAGCCCATTGACCGACGTCTCGCCACCCCGGAGGTTTCGACCGCGGAGGGCTGGGGGAGGTCTCAGGGGTGCGGTTGTTCTTACACGTGCAAGAGATGAGCACAGAACACGGTTCTCTCATTACGAACGTTGTTCACGCCATTGAATACCTACTGCTTCGCTCGTTATTTATTTTTGGATATTCGCGACTCGCTTGTCTTTACTGCCTTCTGAGGAGTACAAACAATAGGTGGTGTAACAGTTTATTATTGTAAATTGAGATACTTTATTGTTAAATTTGAACAACCTACGTGGGTGGTTATTGCTAGCGATATTAAACCTACCTTTAGATATAAGAGGTATCACCATAACGTAGTAACAGTGGAAGAAAACAGGCTATTTACATATAGGAGACTTTATTGCTCTTGGAAACTGTGCCCTTTAATTGGGTCAACTGGGGTAACTTTGAACATTTTTGGGTAACTTTGAACTACCTTCAAATGTTGTGAACGTTGAAACTCTCTTCTTGACGCGTCGGATACCAGGTTTTTCGCCGATTAATTGCCGCCTATTATTACCAATTTTTTTAGTAACAAAAGTATATTTTTTTTCTTTATGCTGTAGTTCAACCATAGAGATGCCTAAAGTTACCCGAAGTGACCCCACCAAAGTTTTTAAATTTATTTCACGATTTTGCTTCCAAAAAATTGCTACCGGCTAGTACCTATTTCTATTTCAGTGCTCAATTTAATTAATTCTCTGCTAATAGGATCACGGATCGGTAGTAATCATACTTTAATCCGGTACAGGCTCGGCTCTCAAAGGAGAATTAGAAACGACGTAGGTTCATTTTGTGACGTAATTCTTTTGCTAGCGAGATACTGCAAACTAAGATGTTCATTACTTACTATATATGTTCCTTTAATGTCGTCTGAATTTTATTACATATTGGAAATACGTTATTGTGATTTTACAATATATGTAACACTATTTTCCTGTTATTCTCACTCTTTAATAGTAGGCATCTAAACACATCACTATGAAAACGTATCGTTCCTTTGTGTCCTTTGTTTTCTCTTTTAACTGTCTCATATAATTTTCTTCTTATTGTTTTTATTTTTATACCTTAAAAGTAAATATCAATTGGAAATCACACTATGTAAAAATTTTAACCTATTATCATACCTCTGCTGACTACTGATGACTTCCTCGATAGAGCATATTTATAATGCTATATTAATTATATTCTACAAAGCTAATACATCCTCGCTTAGTACTTTACTTAGTTCCACTATAGGGTTCAGGTTTCTCCCTAAAAGGACAAGCCTAGAGAGCTAGTTCAACTGACTGTTCCACATCGACGTTTGCAAAAAAATCCCCCGTCGAGTCAAGTTCGCAGAGAATTGCTAACCTAATTAGGTCGCAAATTATGCGTTCTCGCGGTAATGATTACAGCGAAACGCATAGCATTTTTAACTTTAATTGGGTGCAGCTCGAGGCAGGGTGAGGCCGTCTGGGGGTCGTCTGGGCCCCGCGACCTACATCGCTGGTCCCGCCCCTCACCCCACCGCACCCCGCCCCAACGCGTGTCTGCCCCGGCCCCCGGGCCCCTCGTCTGCATTACGTAATGCGATTCATTCTGGCTGCTGGGTTTTTATAACATTGATGGCGACTTCGATAGTAGATGATAAGGTGGCTGGTGGTATATTTTTCAACAGAAAATAATAGTAGACATAGCTGTTGGAGGCCTAGCTGAATATATGTAGCTAGGTATACCTCAAGACTGTTACTGTAAGTGAAAAGTCCTATTGTAAGAGAATCAGAGTCAGAGTCAGATAGGTAATTTTTAAGCACAAAGTTGTCGTAAATTATTAAAGTTATGTGAATGTAACTTTATTTGGTTGTTGTGAATTGCTATCGCATCTACAGAGTCTACTGGCGACACGATAATCTTTGACACTTGCGCGGCCAAATGAAAAACAAGTCCGTATTTAGACCAAACATAATATTTATAGAATTGTTTTGATGAAAATCTTAATACCTAGTTCATTCTATTCCATAAAGATTTTAAATTGTCTTTAAAACCAACGGATGTTTTACAGACTTAATAACGCAACGTGAACAAATTATAAATACCTTACAAAATAGAATGCTCCATAAAATATTCCATCAAAACAAGTATAAAGAGGTTACCTAAATAAAGGCACTTAGGTGTCTTCAGAGTCAAAGCTCAGTCAGTTATTTATTTAGGTTCTAGAAATGCTGGTTACCGAAAAAAGTTTGAGGTCTGCCCGTTTCACTTCTCGTGACAATTTAGTATCAGGTGGCATACTCTTTTGCTTCTCCTTAATAGGTATGTCCAAAAAATTTAAGATAGAAACATATTTTTTTTTAATTATATAAAATTATAATTATATAATCCAAATGTTTTGAAAGTGTGATATTAATGAACTCTATCTCTCCATTTCAGGTTGAAACCGTGGTGTGCAAGCCCGAGCCGCCGGAGTCGCCGCCGAAGAAATTGCGGAACGAAGAGTACGGCTACGCGGTGTACATCGATCCCTACGTGTACCCGCCGTACAGGGCGGTGCCCACCTTCAGGCCGTGGGGCAAGCGCGAGCCTGTCCTTCAACACCCTGAACGAGTGGTGAGGGTCGCGGACTGCACGAGGTTCGAGCGGGACTTCCAGCCGAACGTGGCCCTCAAACCCCTCACTCCCCCGGTGGACGACGTGACGTCATCGACCTCGCCCCCTCCCCACACCGACCCCGAGCTCGCCGCGCGGCTGCTCGACGCCGAAGCGCGGCTCGCGGAGCGTTCCCGCCAACTGGACGAGAGAGAAGCGGAACTCGCGCGACGCGAAGCCAGGCTCGAGGAGAGAGAGAGGGAGATGGAGCGACTGGAGCGCGCCGCCGAGAAGGAGACGGAGGAGAGGCACGAACCGTCCCCCGAGCCGCCCGGAGAGGATCCGGCGCCGCCGTGTTGACCGCGTCGACGTCGCGACCGTATCTTCAGTGAATGCGATGAACGCTCAGTGACATTGCGTCTCCAGAGTACAAAAAGTTCGGTGCTGGACGACTTCACCTGAACATTTCGAAACGCGGCGTCGTGTTTAACGCCCCTAGATGGCGACATGCTGTTCTGTCTGTTGTGATTCTACTTTTGATATACAATTCGGCACCGAGAGCCGACGATCTAAACTGAATTTAATCAGTGAAAGCGTAGATTATACCGCAAAATATTATTAGGGTGATGCAGTTGAAACAGGTGTACATAATATAATCATATCAAGTACAGTTTTGTGAAATTATTACCTAGTTGTTTTCTACATAATTTACAGTTTTTCTTGTAGACTCTATGACGTGTGCCATTCTGACGGCACTGCTGTTACCTCTCCGTGTCACCTCAACCTGTGCTTTTCAATAAATAATTAACAAAATACTCACGTATATAGTAAATAGGGATAAACTACAACCGTAAGAATAATTTATACAGGGTTATTTTTAAGATTTTCGTACATGAATCCATATAAGCTTTATATTGTATCTGTGCCCCTCGTTTCCTCCCGCGTGACCTAGTTATGTACCGATAATGTCCTCGTATTATTTTTTAAATATCCAATTGTTGTAGTCAGTAGTTTTGCATTTCGTCTGGTTCCATATTAAATAACTCTGTATAAAACCTCAGCCATACCAAATATATAAACCATTCACCCATACTGTATGTTATACCTAGAACCTAGAATCAGTAATTCCGTTGTATCTATGTTATTAAAATTTGAATGAAAACCGGTTTATGTAATGAAGCTATCAGTACTATAATGGTACGTAATAATGTATGCCACGTACAAAACTGACTATAAATTTTATTTTGCTAGAACAAACACGCATACATACACGAAATTAATTCAGTATCTTTAAATTTTAAATGTATCACTTAAATTTCACTGGAAGATTCCTTTCATAACTCGTGAAAAACATGTTATATAAAATCTATCAACCCAATGAATTTATTAATCAAAGTATTTGGCCTAAATAATTAAGGAGCATGTCTTCTAGTGCATACTTTTATTGAAACAGGCTTCTTTTGAATAATAAAATATGTATAACTCTAATATTACCTACCTTACTATAATATTTAATAATAGCAATGCCTAGGCTGACAAAATTAAAATAAGGGTTCTATCCCAAGTTCTACCTCATTGTATATAAAATATTTGGCTAAATAAGGAAAAAAACATTAAATAAGCAAGTCTTCGTTAGAAACTACTTTCTGATTCTTTTTGAGTCTACTTTGGAGCAATAAATTAAAAGTTAACATCACTGCCTGAACGTAAACTAGGTATTTTGGTTTTCTGTCTATAAACTTTTTAAAACATTTAAATTGTATATTGATGTTTTGGTAATATTCGGTTGTATGGACAGTTGAAGTTAGTATTCAGTAGCCGTAGCCATTTTTTATCATCACAATTTGTGTATTAAAATTAATAGAGCGCTAATAAAGACGCACTCTGTAGCATTTTTACGAACTGCATAACGTAGGAGGCTGGTCATTGCTGCCAGTGACAGTGCATTTCAATTCATTGTACCGTGCGACTGAAAATTTGTTTAACCCTAGGGTCAACTCGGGTAACTTTGAACCATAATGTTTAATTGTTAAAACTTCTTTTTACTTGACTAGGATACTGGCTTTTTTGCCTAATAATTGTCGTGTTACCTTAGGGCTTTCACCACCATATTAAAAACTTTTCTTTATCCTGTGCCTCATAGTAAGTATCAAGATTCATTCAATGTTACTCGAATTGACTGAAGACGTAAAGTTTAATTTACCTGCAAATTTTCTGTCGACGCTTTGCGGTATGGTGAGCTTTGCTTGAATATATTTTTTTATTCAAAAAGCAAATGTCATCGTACCTTGAGGTTGATGTATTGTATTATAATATTATTTTGATATATTATGTATTTTCGATCACCAAAGTGATCATGTCGCTTGATTTACTAATTCCAAAATTATTGCTGCAATTTTAAAATAGGTCAAATAAATCTTATTAAAACAAAATTATTTTGATGATATTAATTTGCCGCCAAAATTGGACATTACGCGAGAACTTTTCAAGATAATTAGTGATTTGGATGAAGTACGTGAAATGAAATTTCACTTTTGGATGTGACTGTTTATATTTTGGCAAAGCTCAAACTTGTATAAAAAGTAATGTTTTTTCTTTTAATATTCTATTCCTTTTGAAGAGTGCTATGTTACTTTGTAGTTAGTTGTTATAAGATATTTTGGTTCTAGAATAGGTCGTATCTCTAGTCAGAGACTTTTCGAGAAAATAAAAAATACCATTTACTTTTTAATATATTATTCGATTAGTAGTTCCACAAGAGAGTTATTGAAAGTAACTTATTTTAAACAATAATCTAGTTTTATTACTAATGAATTGTACGTCAGTTTAAAATATGGCGTGTGCCTAATGAATTAATAAAGAACGGTGTAAGGGATGATTTGTATTTTTTATTGTATGTGAAGGTACTTAGAAATATTTAAATTTCGTTTTAAGAACGTTTTATACTTAGAATTTTGAATTTCGAATAGTGGTTATGAATACTATGTTTTATTTATTTATTGCGATTTGGAATGCATTATATTCGACGTGCACTTATAATAATTCATTGGGCACACAAAATTTTCTGAAAATCTTTAAATATGTAATGAAACTTTTCTGTCAGTACCGTATCGATCGTGTATTTTGGTGCTATGATGTTTTTGGCTTGGCTAAATTAGTGTTTAATTGTAGATACGTATGATAAAATTTTAGTATTTATTGGCAACTACTTTGGTTTCTGTAACAATTGGTTTGAAATGAATACATAGATTTATTGACGAGGAAACGTGGCTTAGCCATTTTACGATCTATCGATGGTATACAAATGCAACTAACGCCAGATATCTTAACCAGACTGAATATTAAGAGTCGATTGATGGTATGTTCCTGAATGTTGTCAATGTCAAGTTTTTGTAAGCACATTGGGTAACATGACATTTACATCATAAAGTCTTTTACGAATAAAACTAATCAGTTCTGGAATATGGCGAAGTATGTAATAATTTTGGTCAGGTTTTTATTTTAGGCATGAGTTTGTTAGATTTGTTTTCTTTTTAATTCAAAATTATGTTAATCTGATCTGGAGTTGTGTTTGTATATAAGGCTGTTATTAATTAACGTTTTAATTATTACGTAGGTGGTAACACAGAATTGTATCGATGGAAAAGTTTCAATAGATCCCTCTCACTGTCTGCGCAATGGTGCTAAATGTATAGCCACGTTTTAATGTAGGTATTATGATTTAACACTAACTTTTCCTATTACAAAAATAAATATGAAAACGAAAGCTTTTTTTAATCAATCAAAGTTTTACGTTTAACATTGCGCCATTTTAAGATAATATGTCACAATACCGATAAATTGACTTAACGATTTAAAAAATACTCTGCATTACCTACCCTTTTCACTTGCAACTTTTAAGTTTTATTAAAAGAAATAAAGTATGTATTTTTATTGTTTTTTAATATGGAAACTTATTTTTTTAAAAATTATTCACTCATTATTTTATCCTAATAATAGGACGTCTATAATTTTAATGTAAATATAAATCTTAACCTAATTCGTCTTTCCCTTTAGTAACTGTTTGCTTTCAGAAAATGGACACATAAACCTTAATATAAGTGTACCAGATACGTAGTGTAGATAATTATTTTCATTTGTTTTTGAAAGGACAGTGAGAGATAATTTTATTGTAATGTAAATATTATTAACGCAATACGTTATCGTGAGCGAATGCCAGGCTGTCGTAAACTCTAAATACTAAAACACATAACTACCTGTCTCATATTTTTCAATATTTTTATTTATGCAATTGATCGTTAGTAGTCTTATTTTCTCTTTTAATTTGTGAACTATATCTTTTACGATATCAATATCTTTGATGTCATACTTTTGTTAAATTTTAATTGTTTCTACGTATCGTATAGTTGCCGTCACGAGTGGTGAGCACAACTTTCATTGGTCGGTTTGACATTGACTGCGCTGCGGTGCACACGATTGGTTCGATGCGTCGTCCATTGGTCCAGCACGTTTTTACGGCTGCTAGACATTGGCCGAAAGTATACAATATCCCTACCACTGAAAATCTGTGCTCACGACTCATGACGGTTACTATATGGGACTTGATTAAGATTGTGTAAGAATTAATAAAAACTGAGGAGACACGGTGGACTTGTGGTTGGTGTTTTACCAGGGTATGACATACTCCTGTGATCTCAATGTATGATTGTATAGAACTGTACATTACGGAGAAATTTCTTACGTAGCAGTCGCAAAAATGTGGATTCATAACCCTCAGTATAATGGCTATCATAGCTAAGTTCTTATCACTTCAATATCCATTAATGAAACATAATTTGTCACAAAATATGTACTTACTGCCGCTGGAAACGATTGTAAAGATGGATAATTAGATTACTTACTTAAAACATTCAAATATTTACGACAAACTTTAAAAGTGTATTTCTGATTACTTCACTGATATCAAGACAAAATTTTACTTAAAAATAAATTACTTTACTATGCAGGTATTAAGCAAAATGTAGAACTTAATAATTATAAATAGATCTACCTAATCATTAAATGAATGCAGTCTTGTTATGTGCCAATAACATAAGAAGTGCCGTAAGATGTTATGAATGGCAGTAGGTATTGTAGGAAAGCAGTATCATATTATAGAGGACGCCACTGTTTCCTCCATACCATGGAGAATAGAGGTAACTCACAGGGCGCGTTCCACTGAACTATCAGAATACGCGGAATATCTCTCTGTTTAATGACGCTCTTATAACCCAGTGGAACGCAATAGCTGTATTTAAATACCATTTTGTATCTGAATAATTACCGTTTTATGTTCATTACGCTTCATATGCAGTAAGCAGTTGTTTAGGTTATAATATTCGTTTTTCGGAACTAAATCAAGTTTGTAAATATATGTTATCAAAACTATAATTAATGTACAACTTACAGATTGAACTTGCATCATTCGTAAGTCGAGAGTGTACTCGTATGTTTACTGTTAATAACTGTTATAACTTTTTCAATGCGTACTGTGAATTTCATAAGAAATTAATTATGTTTAGATTTTATCAATCACAAAATTCTAAAGAATCTTGCCATTTATAAATTCTTATGCGAGACTGAGAAAATCATATCCTATGCATTAATAAGATATTAAGAAATGAGAAAAATCTTGCCGTTTTATTTACAAAATTTAAAAATTACATAAGATCAAAGATATAATTTTGATAAATCCCGGAGAAACCACTTTAATTAAAAATGCGTAGGGATATCTTTAAAAGTACTTAGGTATTACCATAATTATATTTTTAGTTTAAGAGGAATCAATCAACTCAAACACGAATGATGCAAAATCAACTGGTACCTACAATTTATTTCGTCAGCTGACATAATAATGTGCGTTATTATAATTTTGTACATAAGGTATTAAACGTCATGTATTAATTATACATCAATATACAGTTACACAGTTGTATATTTATTATTTTATTTGCGACTGTATAATGTGCGTATACGCCCGGAGAAAACAGCTAAGTTATGAATTGTGTGTTTATATCAGAAAAACATGAGAAAAACGTTTAATTGAGACGCTTGGGATAGTTTAGTGTACTAGGTATGCTTGCGTTGTAGGTATATATGCATCGGCAAGAGCTATGCCAGAGACATTCATAATCCGGTGTTATTCGAGGTTGGGTGTAATCGTCTGCTTGCTGCTTCAAACACCATGAAAGTATTTAACTTTCATACTTTTAACTTAAGGATATTTTAATTATTTTATTTATTTTTATGTGGAAAACATACAATATGTTTTAAACATTAATATATTAAATCAAGATATTATTTTTCGCAGCTATTAATTATAAATTATGTTCTAGAAATGAATACGTATGTCGCATGCCTAGCACACTATAAAAATATCTAAAAACGATCTCAGTTAAACGCTAAACATTTTAATTTGCTGCTATTTTTCTGATCCAAGAAGACATTCCTCTTTATTGGACTCCCTTTAACATTTTCGATGCCAGCAGTAAACAGTTTGTATATTATAATGTACCTGATAGATTAGAGGGCTAAGGTATGGATAAATAAAACGGAAAATTCTGTTATGCACACACATGTTCGTAACGTGTGGTTTCGAATGTGTTTTTATTGAAATAAAAGCTTGATAAGTACCTTGTGGAGCAATAAAATGAAATGATTTCCATCATACTTGTTTTATTTGTACTTCCGACTGATCCTAAACGTGGAAAGGCATAAAATATAATTTAGAACTCAGTCAAACCACTGCGATTCAGATATCAAAATGCAAACGCAAATAAGCGTGATTTTCTAAAACAAGTCTTACAGGCAAACTGAACATCTCGGACAGGGCATGAGAATAATATTTTCAATCAGAAAAAACAATCCTTATTTTCCATCACACTAATCATAATATTTTTTGCAAGCATAGTCATGGTAAACGATACAAACAGCATAATATATATGTGTTACTCCCTGCCTATTACTGGTTGTATGATAAAATTTGTAATCATTAAAATTTTATAATTTCTCCAAGGGTAATCATGACAAGGGACGCCCTCTATACTCAAATGCGCAACTCTTTAGTTCTACTATTGAAAACTAGAGGGAGCTTTTTACAAATTGCATTAAATTATTTAGCAAGTTCGACTTTTGTTCATTAAAAACTTAGCGAAGATAGATAAAATACGTCTGTACTCTATACTTTTACACGTATCTACACTATAGTTCCGCTATTGCAAACTATCTGGCCTCTAATATCTTACAGACACAGAACAGATAAATGAGGTTTATCTATTCCGTGCTTACAGAACAGGGATGTATCGGATTCGGATATAGGAATTATTATTATACCGGATACGGATATGAAATTATTTCGGATTATCCGTTAGTTTCGGATAATTTCGGTTACAGATACTAAGTTCTTCATACTTATCACTGTGTGTTGTGATTTAAGATGAAGTTTTAACGCTGTAGTGCCACCTTCTTTCCGTGAAAAACTTTCTGTAATATTATTACCGTAGAAGAGGAGTTCGACCTTTGCATTTGCACAGTCGTGTAGAGATGTTACTGAATTGTTTCTTCGAATCCATTAATTATTATAAAATTTTCTCTTTATGACTGAATCGGAGTAATGAAAATAATATATTACTACTATATTATTTTATATAGTATTAACAATAATACTATATATATATTATTAACAACATTCTGAACAATAATCGTACTCTAAGATTATTCTACTAGTCCCCATTACTTAAGATTAAGTAGATAGTCTACCTATTCTACATTCAGTATATTATACATTCAGTACAGATATGGGCCAACCGACACTGCTCGTAATAGGTCCTAGTAAAACCCCAATATTTCCAAACATACGCCATGGTCGCTACCTTGATATTGTTTTAAGAAAAATGTAGGTAAGTCTCAATGCAATGCATTTCCAAAGTTCATACCGTAAACCATCTAGGTACGTAACCTTCAATATTTAATGTACCGTATGATTAAATGGATATAAAATAAAACTTGATTGCGCATTGTTTAATCCTTTTCTTTCAGAGTAGTATATACCTACCCATTTATTATTTTGGCTCTTGAAATAAATAAACTATTGTGGTATAAGGCTGAAGTAATACTAATAAATAACCGATGATGAAGAATAGTTTTTGAATGTCAGTATAAAGAGAAACGCGAGACCAATAAACCTTAGGATAGAGAGGGATAGTATAGGAAACATTGAAGTCGGCATATTCAGAGAATTCTTATTAGATCGGTAAAATTAATGTTCCGTACCATTTTGGTTATAAACAGGTTCTTTATACTACGTACTTACTACCGAGTTACATAACATTGAATACTACCAACTGCAACTCGAACTCAATTAGGTTCAATTACACTTGTAAGTAAGTTAAAAACCTTTAAACAGCCGTTTTCAATTTATTTGAGTAATAGTAATACCTATAATAATTCAGTCTTTGTCCATTATCTTATTAGTCGATAGGTCGACGTTCGCAGATATCAAACCAAAACAAGTACATTTGGTACATAACGTTATCAAGAATGTATTATAGTATAGATTGTTATTAATATACGTAAGACGATAAATAATACGTTATTTGTGCGACCATATGCAAGCGACGTAATATAAAGCGGTGATAGATCAGTGGTTTAATTCGGTCTTTTACTCCGGAGGTCCGTATTCGAAAACCAGTCGCAAGCACCAATCACTTCATTAAGTTACGTTTGTTTCCAAAAGCTAATGTCACCTGCTAGAGGAATGAAGCAAGATTGTAAGGAAACCAGGATATCTGAAAATTCAGCATAAGGTTTTCAAAACGATACGAGACCCGACTCTGCAGTGTGTCAATAATAAGTTTGTACAGTAAAACGCTTCATTCACCAGTCAAAATTCACAGGGATATTTATTAACTTACGTAAGCAGTCAATGATTACGTAAATGTTGTTTGTTTTTTGTCCTGTTATAAATCTCATGTCGACAATTTATTAAGGTAAATAAATTACTAGCTGTCTCTTCCTTCCTTGTAGACATGCATTGTATTCCTTATGGTCTATTATTTGTTTGTGGAAAACTACAGAGTTTTAAAAATATTCATTTATTATAATATAAAAATAATAAAATAACTATAGATTTATACCTATTTACAATTGGAATGATTTCATCATATACCAGAAAGTTGTAAATTTCAACAATAACGACATAATTCGTCTAAAAAATAAGAAGCTTAGAAAGAACTTTTTGATGTTTGATTGACGATCTTGCAAAACAAATTATTTTAGAGCCATTAAACATTCAAACACAAATGGCTGTTTAGGTACACTTCGAGTTTCGAATAAACAAAAAACTTTTTATTTTTTCTCATCCTTCATATCTATTGGTAAATTGGTAAAGTCTTTTACTCATTGTGTCTTGTGACATGCCTTATTAATTATCACTAACATAATTCCCCGCATCCTAAATCCCGTAACCAATATAAAACCAGATATTACCAGTTCCGTCTGGTTGTTTACAGTTTGGAGCGGATCGCCTCAATCCGTCCGGCGGCGGAGCGCTGCAGGTCGGTGAGCTTCATGGCGAGCCCCATGTTGCCCTGGATCTTGATCTTGCCCTGGAAGAAGGCCTTCTGCGGGTTGAGCTTGCCGGAGATGAGGTCGGCCACGTCCGCGTCGTCGACGGTGAAGGTGACGTCGGGCTTGGCGGCGCCCCCGTACGCCACGCGGCCCTTGCCCTCGCGCGCGTCCACCACCCAGTAGCCCTCCGCGCCGCCGGGCCCGTTGCGCACCTTGAACCCGTACACGCCGCGCACCTTCTCCACCAGCCCCTGCTCGTCCGTCTGCATCGCCTCCTCGAGGATCTGCATGTACTTGTGCACCTTGAAGCCCTCGGGGTTGTCCGCGATGGCGGCCACCTTGTTGGCGCTGGTGCCGTCGAAGCCTTTGCGGTACATCGTCAGCACGGCTGCGCCGCCGAGACCCAGGTTGTGCTGGAGCGCGATTCTAGCGCGAGGAACCTGAACAAAATAAATTTAAAATTAAAAAGAAAGTTATGTGTCTACATTCACAGTGTCTATACAAAGAAGTCATTTTTGCATCATCCTAAACTAAGAGGATACAATTAAACAAAACCTAAAGCGCTTCCATAATATTTAAAAATATTTTTTATCAATTTTGCTAAATACAGATTTCGCCTTTGAAGACTATTTAGGATTGCTGGTAGGTAAAATAGCTTGTGATAGCTGCAAATGGTAGAGAATTTATTTAAATTATTATGTAATCATTGAAAGCAAATGTTTAAAGTAATTGATGTTCAAAGTACAAATTGCAAATTTCACATTCATAATGATAAATATTATCTATATTTCAGAATTTAATGACAAGATCAATTACCTTAATAAATCCTATGATATAATGATTTATTTAGTGTGGAGACGCGAGAGACCAGGAATTATTCTGACATCAATTCCTGGAAATACATACCACTTTTGGTGTAGGACAGTGGTAAAATTGTGTTCTACACTTTATTCCCGATAAGACAAAATCAAACCTAGGTTGTTATTAATGAAAAAAGTGTTGCAGCAGAATAGACAACTTCCAAGCGTAGGACTAGGACAACCTTCCACTACATTTGTAGGACAATGTGGCTATTCATTTATACTAATATTTACTAAGTTGCATACAAAAAATCAGCTGGTTATTAATAAGTTTTGTGACCTCGTTATTTCGACATATTTGGCATGGAGGACGCACCAACTCAAACCATCGATTTTGTAGGACAATTGTTTTTCCGAGTTTATTGTCATATGATCTTAAAATTTCAATAAATAATTTACTGTTAGTCAGACAATATTTACACCCTAACAAATCGACATGTTTTATATCTGCGCAGTTCATTACCTACCTCTTTGAGAATTTGGAAATATGAAAAACTTGGGCGTCTTGTTCAACCGAACGAACTCACGAAGATTCAGCCTGTTATTAATCACTGAAAAAAAACAGTTGGTGGCCACCAGATTATAACTACTAGTCTACTAAACTGGAACTAGGAAGGACTTTACTTGGCTTGCTTACTCTAGTATACATTTTCTGTATGACTTAACCAGTAAAATGTTTAACTGAATAAGCTACCCATTGTCTACCCATACTCATAATTATGATAATGTTTGGCCCAGTCTGACTTGTCTTCTGACAGTATTCAGTTTATGTGTATTAGCCAACCCATAGTAACTGAGTGACATTACTCAAGCTAATGAAATTACTGGTTTATATGTTAAGAGGAAAACCTTTGGCAGGGATGATAATTTTAACATATTTGACCCATAATAAATATCTTTATTGCACAGCAAGACATAAGCGGTCACTTATGCTATGGTTTTCCATAATTAAAGTTCAATATTTTTTCCCCATCCATTTTTTATTATTTTATTTTAAAACTTTTAAATAAGCTTACATAAAAAATGTAAAAGGTTTTTTAATAAACATACCTGTCTATCACCAGCCTCTCCCCGCAGCTGCCACACCAGCTCAGCACACTGCGCCAGCCCCGTTGCTCCTAAGGGATGCCCCTTCGCAATGAGACCTCCACTAGGGTTCACCACCACCCGACCACCATATGTGTTGTCGCCAGCATCTATGAACTTCCCGGCCTCGCCCTCCCCACACAACTGCAACCCTTCATAGGTGATCATCTCATTGGCAGCAAAGCAGTCGTGCAGCTCAACTACATCCACCTGCTTTGGGGAGATTCCAGTCTTCTGGTACAGGTTTTTGGCCGCCAATGCTGTCATGTCATATCCAGCTATCTTCATCAGGCTGTTCTCGGTGAAAACCTCTGGAGTGTCAGTGGCCATCTCCATGCCAATGATCTCCACCGCCTTGTCCTGGAGCCCGTATTTAATCACTGCTTCCTCAGACATGAGGACCGCAGCACCTGCCCCGTCACTTGTAGGGCAGCATTCCAGTTTCGTTAGAGGCCCGTATATCTTTCTCGAGTTAAGAACCTCCTCAACAGTGTAGGACCTTGAGCTCTGAGCGCGAGGGTTCTTTGAGCCATGCCTGTGGTTCTTTGCTGCAATCTTAGCCAGATGTAGTTCAGTCGTCCCATACTTCTTCATGTGCTCCATGGCGGCGTTTCCGAAGAACTGCGGCGTCATTGGTGCCGCGGCGATGTCGGCCAGATCTGCCATCTTAAGTGTGAGTTTGTCCATCGGATTGGTTCTGTCGGTGAAGGCGCTGCCACCGAGAGCACCCGGCGCCATCTTCTCGAAGCCGACCGCGAGCGTCACGTCAGCTATCCCGCCCTCCACGAGTTGTTTGGCGATGAACAGAGCGGTGGAGCCCGTGGAGCAGTTGTTGTTGACGTTGTAGACGGGGATGCCGGTCATGCCCACCTGGTACAGCACGCGCTGCCCGCACGTGGAGTCGCCGAACACGTACCCGCACACCGCCTGCTGCACCGCCGAGTACTGGATGCGCGCATCCGCCAGCGCCGCCTCCACTGCCTCCTTGCCCAAGTCAGGGTAATCACGCCCCGAATTGGGCTTGACGAACTTTGTCATCCCCACACCGACAGCGAAAACTCTCTTCACCATATTGACGATAATAATTAGAAATCACTTGATAAAGTAAATGTAAAAATATTTTTTTGTTGACCTGTATCCGATAGAGACTAATCACAGTGCATTTACAGGTGATTGAGTCTTGCAACTCTTGCAGACAACTTTAATAACAGCACCCAAGTAAAACTACAATAAAATGATCAGTAGATATTATGTAGGCACTGCATTATATTTTGGAAATTCTTATTTATTTAAATTAAATGTCTATACGTATTTTCAACACAAAGAACAAACTTAAAATGACAAAATAAAATTGACAAATGATGACATGACGACATGACATTCACTTTCTACCGAGGGCACAGAGGGCAACGGAATTTGAACTTTGTCCACGCGTTCGAATACTCGTATCAACTGAACTAAATCAACGGAATATCAACTTTATTGTGTATTTGTTATTTCATAATATTTTGCATTCTATTTGCATATAAGAATTAAAAAGCCATGGGTTGTATTCATTTTAAATATTTTTCATTTGTCAGTCAAGTGCAAGTTCTATAATTTTTTTTTCTTTAATTATCTGTTCGTTAAGAAATCCGCGGGAACTTTTAAAACCTGAAACTCACTAGATTTTAAAACAAAACAGAGTTTTGGCTTTTGGCATGTAAAATGACATAATTTTTATTACATAACATGATAAATTTCGTTTGGTGAAGTAATTTGAAATTTATTTCATTTGGAAAATAGCTAAATTTTGAACGTAAAATTGAACAAAGCGATGGCTCTTGATAGGCAGAGGATATTAGGTGAACTGGGCAGTGTGATGAAACAGCTTCAAAGTGCTGATTGGTAAAATATTATTTAATATTTTTATATCTATATCTATGAGTAGTACATTGTATTATTATTTCTAACACAGATATAAATAATTTTAAAGATCACTTTTCTTACAGCGGATGCTTAGGAAAGATATTTGGCGGACCTCAACAATCAACTCCACAAATGGGCAATCCTCTTCCCACTTGTGGTGGATGCAGAAGATCATGTTGTCATGGTCACGGGTGTAGTTATAACAACACTCCAACGCCCGTGGATGCGTATCCTCAACAACCAATTTCTGGTAACACTTTTGGCTTTGGTCCTCAAATAGCCAATATGATGATTGGTGAGCAGAAGCCTCAGACTATGCCGGGGCAGGGAAGAGGTCCACTTTCCGCTCCTATGGTCATTGATGCACCACAGTCACCTCATGGAAAAGTTGGGCTTACACCTTTTGTACCCAATGCTACCCAGCATGGGCAATTTAAACCAGCTCCTATGAGTAATGGAGATGTTTCAGGACAGATGCAGCAGCAATTTATCCCGCATAATAATGCAATTCCTACAGGGAACGTGCCAATGTCTTCATGGCCAAATTATGCTCCGACTACACAAAATAATCCTCACGGTAAACACTCGCAAGGCATTGCAAAGTTTAACCAAATGTTTCCAGGTGTTAAGCAAGGATTGGGAAGTGACTTGGGATTCGATCCAATGGCTATAGCAATCCAAATGAATCCTGATAACCGAATGCAAGCTGCTATGGATACGATGCATCAAGTAATGAATGGTAATAAAGGCGGAATTGGAGGAACTTCGAGTGTTCCTCAAAACTATAATATATCACCTAATGCCATGCAACAAAACCAGCAAGCACTACAACAAGTCCCTACTCAGAATACTCAAAACAACATGAATCAAATATTGAATCCACTACCACCTACGAACCAAAATTTAACACATTCCAACCAATCTCCAGAAAATTTACAAAATGCAACGAATGTGTATGGACAACCAATACCACAACAAAATCAGCAGATATACACGGCGGTCAATGAGCCATCATCAGTAAATCAAGAAATGTTTAATACCCCAGGAACTAGACAAACGTTAGGTCAGCAACAACAATATGAACAGCAACAAGTAACGAGTTTCAATTCCGAAGCACCGAACTTACCAGTAGCATACGAAGAAGCGACAAAAGATTCGCAACCTTTGGATACACAAAGTGCTTATACTACTGAACCACAAACGCCGCAAGTGAGCAAGGAACCAATTCTTCCCGCAGATACTTCAAAAAAAGTATATTATGAGCTTCCCAAGCATCAAGGCAATTATGGATACAATACACTAGGTCAACCTGTCGAAATGCTCCCAGCTAAAATGTTCCACCCACCGGAACCAAGTCTTCCTCAGACGCTGTCACCGCAACCTGTACCCGTAAAACCTAAGGTCAACCTGTTTAAACCAAATGTAAAATCCACCATTAGCAAAACATCATTGATGGGAAACAAGCCCGTTGGGCGTATACCAAGTAGGAATCAGTTACAACACATTTACAATCAATATAAAGGATCGCAATCCTTCACACAGCAGAGCGTGAGACATCCTACCGAAGGGACGTATTCAGAAGGCAAATTGAATGTTCCGGCTAAATTAACCCCTCCTGTACCAGTGGAAAGAGTTGGAGGAGATACAGTCGTGAACAATTCTCCAAGGGAGCAAGTTCCGGTGACGAAGGAAGACCAGGGACAAATCGGTGACACTCCAAGAGTAAAACCGGGAGGAGACTCAAATCCCGTAAAGGTACATAAAGAAATATTTAATTAATTTAATAGGGTTCCAATATACAATAAAGGTACTCTCTTTTACACGATAAATTGGGAAAGTAAGTCACTTTATGTTTAGTCAGCGCCCATGTACAATCCAAAATAGGATAAAAACCCTATTCGAGATTGTGATTGTTTGAGATACATATATCACTAGTCAGTGGAATGGTCACCCACTAATAGAAGTTGCTTCCTATGAGGCCTGAGATTGTCGCCTCAAATAAGTATCTGACTGCCGTATTCAGAGACGTTCATTAACGTTAATGGTTCACTATGAAAATAATGATGACACTTATGACAATATGAATAAAGACGATTTTATTCGTTTGTTAATGAACATTACGTTAAATGACGTCTCTGAGTGCGGCCGTTAGTCACCCACACCTCGATAAAATCGCAAGTTGTGAGGAAAATTCTTTATGGCGGGCTATGGAGGTAAGGTGTAGGTACGGAGTAAACAATTAACAAAAATTACATTTGATTATTTACATTACATTACATTGACATGTCGCGGAAACACATCGTTCGACATTTACTTGAAGAGTGCAAACGGGGCTTTTATCTCAAGTGTTTTAATTTTCTACAGGAAGCTCCAGAGGCAGTAAAGAAATGCCGTAATGGTCTACAAGACATGGTTTTCTCTTCATATCCCACCTCTACTGCTTGGACTTTCCACGGACATGGACGCGCTTTGTTGCCTGACCGTTACCGCAGTCGACGTTATTGACCCCACTTTTGAAGTTTTGTTAAATTTGTTTGTTGTTTTGTTTATAATGTTATAAGCACGGTGTGACCTAAACCCGCAATTTACGCACGCTTTTTCGTGACCTAAGTTGCCTATCTCTCTTTCCGCCCGCTCCAGTCCAGGGCGGGTTTATGTCACACTTGCTATAATAATGTTTAAAAGTGATTTTGTGTAGCTATGATCAAATTTTGTTAGCGATTCGATGTAAGTTTTCAGTTGTGGTGTTATATATTTTTGCGTTTTATTTAATTGGAATGGAATTAAAAAAATCTGCAAGACAATATTTTTTAATTATATTCAATATTCATCCATATTATTATTAATTTTTAAACTGGTGAGATATAACGCAATTATTATTGTCGTCGTATGCTATATAATATATTATAGAATATAATTACATGCTTTATTGGTGTGCATTATATAGGTCCACTATAGAAGACACTGTGTTTAGAAGCAATGCTCAAATTAAATACCTACTGATAGCATTCTCAATAAAAAGACCTTCTTAATGGTAATGGCATTATAGTGCTAGTTATCTTTGCAGATGTCATTGCAATATTTCATAGATAGTTTTGCAACAGAATTCTATATACTGTAGAATTTAACGGAACTCTATGGTAGTTCGTGTGCTTTGCTTGTTGTGGAATCCATCATTTGCTAGAGATTTCGATTTTTCCTTGCGACCAAGTAAGCCAGTGCGGATTTTTTGTGTCTTTTGTAATTAAATACCCTGTGTTCATTCATTTATTTTATATATCGTTGCTCTCTAATCCAGATAAAGGGATAAAACCATGTCACTCTTTGGCTCTCTCATGGCCGACGTGGAAGACGATCCATTTTTCGGGTAAGAAATCAATTTTTACTACTAATATTATAACTAGCCGTAATAGTAAAATTAAAAACACCATCTGTCTGTATTTACGTAACCGTAATAGGTTAAAAAGTTATGACTTTTGCGCCATTGCGCTACACATTGTCTGTTTTCACCGTTTATTATTATATGACACGATATTATTATTCCTTCTAGTACTAATAAATTCGTCAAATCTATATAGTTTTTGTCTTACGTAGCTGCACAACAAATCAAAAGGTTAAAACATTTATTCCGTTCCTTAAAATCACCACAATAAAAATGCATCGGAAAAATACCGCATTGACAATATATTTTAACGATTTTAATTTCTTATACATTGTCAATAACCATGTAATTTTTTTTTTAATAAGATTATAATCCCGAATATTGGATTGTAGTACTTCGCTTCGGCTGTTTTCGTAAAGTAACCTTTCAAGTTCCTACTGAATGCTTACACAAGTACGAGAATTTTTTAAATTTTGATCATTCAATCAAGTGTCTGCCCCAGGGGTGTCACGTCCTTCGTACACTTTCGTCTATTTACGTGACGATAAGGGCATTCGCGTTTTGGACATTGCTTAGACAATACCAGTCTTATGAAGCCTTTTGTTTAAAAAAAGAATCCATCAATAGTCGCCAGCGTTTTGAATTTGTTATGGAATTTAGTGATTCCCTCTAAAAATCCTGATTCTACAGTGTAAATTTCATTTTGATTAGAAATTTAAATATAATCGACAATGTATAACATGAATTTCTTGTATGTAATGTATCCAGTACATACTGTGCAGTGTGCCTCATCGTAAGTAATTTGGAAATATTTTTGTCAAATAATTAATTATAAATTTCTTTTAAACGAAACTGCATGATTTTTAATAGGTAATTTGATAACTAATTGAAAAAAAAATGTTGCACCCTAAAGTGTTTTGAAAATCATATTCTTATTTATTCAGTGTTACATTTTGTTTTCAATTAACCCCCGATGCAAAAGGAGGGGTGTTATAAGTTTGATATGTGTCTGTCTTGTTTTATTCATTGGTAATCGACGAGTTTGATTCCTTACAACCAATGCACAACAAACAACACTTGGATGTACTTTCTGTACATTTTATTAATTGTAAGTATACACAAAAGCATCTAGCAGTTACGCATCTTTCATCAATAGTTAATAATAGTTTCTTGTCTGTTTCTGTCTTGTGTCTATGTAGAATCCTACTGTAGGGCTATAAGTGTGGAGCGTTATTTTATTTGTTATCTTTTGTTTCAGCTCCCACATGAGGCAAATGCGACAGATGCACAACATGATGAGCTCGCTGCTCGTGGACCCGTTCGGCATGATGGGCAGCCCGCTGGCCATCGGCGGGCCCAGACACAGCTCCTCCCTCATGCCGTTCATGCCCCAGATGCCTTCGCTCAACAGACTTTTCTCAGGTAGGATCATAACGCATCGTTACACACTGTGTACCACCTGCACTATGTTTTACAATACATACTCTGACCTGAACTTGTATAAATTAAATAATAACTCTATAACTGAATTTGTATAAATTTTCTTATTTTCTAATTATCTTATTTAATTTTTTATTTATCACTGGCATTACTTTTTATTGAAATAAAATTAGTTTGAAAATTGAAAAAAAAGAGCTTAAAACAATTTTACTATAGTTACTTTATTAGAAATTTGTTTCACCACTAAATGACAATTTGTTTGTATGTATATCTTTCTAATTTTAATTTTCAAATCAGGTTGAATTGTAGATGTTTTAAAAAATATATTCCCTAAGGCAGACATGCAATTTTTTACATGAGATTTCAAACAACACACAGCAAATTTTGCAAACAAAAAAATGTATAAAAATAATATATGTACCAGCTACACAATTAAAATTTTTAAGTATTGTGTTAAAGTATGGAAATTTTGAAATTTTGTGATTTTGATCGCAAATGGTCCATTTGGCCTGTCAATGGCTGTTACAAGTTGCCTATTGGTCTACTGCTTACCGATCACTCTTATATCTACAATAGGATAGGACAAATTGATTTAAGTCCTTAAAACTGAAAATAGATACAGAAAATAAAATGTATTTTCACCCTGGCATTCTCTCAATTTATTCGTATGCTATTTATAAACAGCAGTATTAAATTTAAATGGTGATTAGTAGTAATAACTATTCCTGGTTTATCAAATTTCTGGATGGCAGCCAGGGCAGGGTATGTTCAGATGACTGTTTCAATGATTAATGTCTAGGGAAGTATGAGAATGTGAAAAATTTACATCTATCTACTAATGTTATAATGTTTACAGCGGATCTGACCGACGGTGGGCACATGGGCGCGGGCAGCTCCTTCAGCAGCAGCACTGTTGTCATGTCCAGCGGACCCAATGGCAAGCCACAGGTAACAAATACTATTGATTTGCCTTTTTCTCGGAAGTCAAAGAAGTATGGTATCAAAATATAACAAGAGAATGAAAATGGACTTGATATATAGTCCATATATTGTTATCTGGTGTGTTTATGTTGAAACCACAGGTTTGATATGGCAAATGATAAAAAGTTGTACATGAGTACAAATGTAAACTAAAATTCAATTCCGATGTACAGACCATTAAATAAAATAAATAAATAGCGCTTCACACTCACCCCCACACTAGAATTCCCTGTGTCGTGGATGCCATGGACACACACAAGACAAGAACACACACACCCAGACGAGAAACAGAAATTTAAACTCATCATTCAAATCTCTGCACCGCTGGGAATCGAAACCAGGACCCTCAGCGCAGCGCACCGGCGTCTTAACCACTGCGCCACTCAGGTCGTCATACCATTGGAAGTTCACTGCTGGACACTACCTTTAAATCGAGGTTTCTTTCCCTAATTTTGAGCCTTATAGATCAAAATCTAATGGTGTTAGTTGTCCCTTAGAACACGTTAAAGGTCATAGAAGTTCTCCCGTAGAGGTAACTTACCTCCACCCTCTTAAGATACCTTACCCATTTGATAGTCATACCAGAAACCCTAAAGGGACCCCCCGGACAATCAAAGGAAACACCGGGCCGAAAGCGACAAAGAACTTTCTGGAGCATATACATAAGAAAAGTAGACAAGAAATATGATGCAAAAAAAGCACGGGCCTAGAGTCTGTGGACAGCAATCAAAGACAGAGAAAAAAACCCATTGTTAAGGAGCACGTTCTTCATGACGTGTGTTTTTGTTGGGGAGGCGTGGTTGCCAGAGATACTTTATCTGAAGTGAACATCTCAGTCCTCATGAGTAGTGCAGCAACTCATTTACATACCACCTCAGATAAGATTTATATCCTATTTAATGCCTACCCTTGTCATGTCAGTACCCATTAATGACCCACTACAGTGTCGGGTCTTCTCTCACAATGAGAAGGATGTAGGCCGCCGTCCACCACGCTGGCCTACTGCGGGTTGGTGGACTTCGCATGCCTTTGAGAACATTTTTTTTTGTGAACTCTCGGGCATGCAGGTTTCCTCACGATGTTTTCCTTCACCGTAACAGCAGGTGATATTTAATTTCATAAATCGCACATAACTTTTATTACAGTCATTGGTGTGTGCCACTGGGATTCGAACCCGGATCCCTCGATTCGAGGTCGAATTCTAAGCCACTGGGCTATCACCGCTGCCTACCCTTCCTTTGGACAATTTTTGGGTGTTTGTGCTGCACCGACCACTAAACACTAGGAAGGCTGTATGCTCATATGTTACTCATATAAATGTTGTATCTTTCTCATGTCTTTCTAAGCTAGATCGTATGCTACAAGATTCGTGTCTAGAATCGTGTGTAGTAGGATTTTTTTAAAAACATTACTTAATAACATGAAAATAATTTTATAAACACGAAATGTTGCAAAACGCTCACGATAAACCCATGATAATACAAATTTTCATTTCCAAATAAACAGTAATTAAACTTGTTGCTCGAAACACGCTTTTATCGCCAGATGAAACCTCACAAAACGAGCCAGTTACTAACTTTACAGAAGTCTATTTGTAAAGTCGAAATAAAAGGGGATCTCGAATCAAACGGCAAAAAATGCTTGTTTACTGTGTTTACTGAACGTTTTTGGGGATACGATAGGGTAACTCAGATGTACGACTTATACATCAGTGTGGCAGTCACATGCCACCATGCCATGGCCTAATTAAAAGTACTTTTGACGGACTACTGGACAGAGTTTGGTTCGCAAAAGGCAATTTTGCAAGACTAGTATGTTGTACTGCTAATGTATTTTTTTGTATATCTGTAACTTTGACTGGTATAATAGGCTGGTAGAATCTGTACATTTAGGCTTATATGCTATTATTTTTGTATTTGTTATTTGTTTGTTTGTTTATATAAATATAATGGAAGTTAAAATATATTTTTTTGATTTACTTTTGTTGCATCGTATCAGTTCATCCATTAAGTACCCACATGAAAGGTATATAAGGCCTTTTATGTGGGTAATTAATTCATATTAAATTCATAAGAATATTCAAAAAAAAAATTATACGAATGTCTCCAGAAAGTGGTACGTTTGTGTTATCTTTAAGGTATCTTTGCGACCTTATCCCAAACTCGGATGTAAAGCCTTTGAAAGTCTTCAAAGTTTGATTTTGTACAGACGACTATTCAAATGAAACGTGACAAATCGGAATAGTCCCCAGACTTTGTAGGGGTTGGTTTGCTGATTTTTGAGTAAGCACGTGCGAAGTTTGCAAAGTGTGACTTGATTTTTTTTGAGTTCGACCTCGGGTGATTTTGTCGATTTCAAATCGTTTTCGCAATAAGTCGCAATAATGGCACGTGGCATGATACACGTGGATAGATGTTTGATAAACAGTATCAATCTCAATCCATAATCCGTAGATCGGTTATTAATTTCGGGCGTAAGTGTAATCGTTTAGATTGTATATTACCTGCAAGTACCTACATACAAATGACTGCATGCATCTACATCATACATGCTAATCAACGACCACCAAACCTAAGAGACAGATAGTTTCTAGAAAGAAACAATTCAGTCAAAGCATTGAGGTGAGAGGGAGGGGTAAAGAAAAATAAAGCATCGTGATTGGTCAGTTCAAAATCGCGATATCCCATTTGTTTCGAACTAGTGATCTGACCACTGTAACATGAGCTTACAAATTTGACAACAGCCATGATCCTACAGACATATTCGATTGCGCGCCCGTTATCCTGTGGATGAGACTTTTAAGTCTAATGTGTTGTCTGAAAGCGTTCGCTTAGCACGAGGATACTCTTTGGATATGTGTGTAGTCGTCGATGCCAATAAATCACCTGACAACTTGATGGTGATTCAATTACATAGTTTAGTGTAGAGTACATCAAATATGATGCAATTACACATCATAACATATGCAACATGATAACAATTAACATTGCAATACTATGACATGTGTCTCTGTTTCAGGTGTACAGCTCTTCCAGCAGCACTAAGATTGGTCCGAACGGCGTGAAGGAAACCCGCAAGACCCTGCAGGACTCTCGCACTGGGACCAAGAAAATGTCCATTGGTAAATATATCTTATCTTATCCTATATATAAAATTCTCATGTCACAGTTTTAGTTACCATACATACTCCTCCGAAACGGCTTGAACGGTTTTTATGAAATTTTATATTATGCATATTCAGTAGATCTGAGAATCGGCTACTGTCTATTTTTCATATACCTAATTGATAAGGATTGTCCACCCCTAACATTTTTATTTTATTTTTTGGACAAACTTTTTATTTTTATTTTTTAATAATGTGGCATCACTAAATACATACAACCCTAAATTTTCACCCTTCTATCACCAACCCGTATTTTTTAATAATCATTTTAGTAATTGAATCCAGCTCAATAACTTACTTATATGGCAAAACAACGTTTGCGGGGTCACCTAGTCTTTATATACCAGAAACAATATTTCTTTTAAACGTTTGTATCTAGCTATCGCGCTGCAACCATTTTGGTTGTTGGGAATAGGTCTCACATCACGTTCGTTCAATCAATCAATCAACTTTATTTGCACTAATATGTGTTACATTAAGATGGTACATGCTAAAGTAATTAGGTTCTACATATTATGCCTAACTAGGCGTACAAATGTTATAATTAATTTCAATCTAAATTCAAGTCAGAGGTATATCGTTGCTCTGATGCGGCTGAGAAACCGGGGATAGTCCAAGCCGTGTTAGCCGTTTTCAATCTGTGTGCTGTGTTAGTTAGCGATAGCTTAGCGAGGTACTGACCGCGCCCGACGTTGCTTACTTTTTTGATCATTTGCGATCAATTCGACCAGCGGGGCTATGCGCTCTTGTATCTGTCTTCTTCTATCTATCGGTCCCGGTTGTTTAACGATGTATAGTAAAAATGCAGTGCCTTCATCTGAATGTTGAGAACGTTATTACGAATTTGCATTACCAGATTAATCTCAACAAATGATAACGTAAAATTTTCGACTAGCCTCAGATTGGGCAAAGTTTAAGGAGACGTAAACCTAATATCATAGCTACCTAATACTTGTTTGGTAACTCAAATACTAAGCCTGCTTTGTCTAGGACGTTCGCGAAACTTCGCTAATATACGTCTAATCACCTAGAGCGGTATGAGGTCATCTTTGCAAATATAATACCTACATACTGGCTTGGTAGTTGAGTGACACTTCACTTTTTATAGTTTTACATGACATCGAAATGGAATATTTGCATTAAATCATCCATCCATATCTGCGTTTTCTTTCGACGTTTTTGCCGCACAAATATAGTGTTATAGGTTCAAGTATCTTTACGTCTGAAGTATAACTATGGTGTTGCATACAGTATGCATAAATAATAATAATAGACAGGGTCAACTAGTGTTGCCTAGTTTTTGGAAGTTAATAGATTTCATAACAATGAAAGTTTTATTTACATTCTGGTCCTGAACTAATAATAAAATAGGGAAATATACATATGTTAAAAAAAATGAGATGTAGAGATAAAAAATTGACGTACTTAAATACTTCAAAATAAATTTGAAACGTTGCACACTTACAAAGGACCGATGACAATGCAATAGGTAGTATAAAAGAATCGTACTGTAACTAAAAAATGAAAAATAAATAATAGTTTAAAAAACGTGCTTTTTTAAAATGTAAATAAAAAATAAAGAACAAATTTTAAATTAAGAATAGTGTAAATAAGAAAAAATGTATTTCATTGTAAAAAAGCATGAGTTGCATGGCGTCAATAACTATAATATTATCACATCTATCATGGTGTCGATATCCTAAAAAGCACCCCACGCTATTGTTATAGAAAAAAGCTAAATAATTATTATAATTATTGTAATCTTGGATTATACATTGCGATTATTAGCATTAAATGTCGTTTCTTTTCTTACAGAGAAACTCAATTGTGTTTTAATTGAACTGTCGTCCAAATCATCAAGAAAATACATCTTATAAGTTTTCACTTCTGTCGGCACTCCCGGAGTGCAACCCGTTTTTTAAACTGTTATTAATTTAAAAGTTAATTTGCTAATGAAAAGAATACGTTTATTGTTAACTGTTACATGAGAAAGATGTTACAAAAATTATAAGTTTAGAACAGTCTGCCCACAGTCCACCCTATGTGGGCATACAATAATGTAGAAAATTAAGGTTTTTGTGCAATAAAAGTACATTTAAATTTTAGGTTTCAAATTCATTCCAAAACGCTCGCCCGTGTCATGGCGTCTGACATTACGTCACGGCTTAGTAAGAAATGCAGAGATCGCGTATAATATGCTTACGAAAAAAGTGACGTTTACTGAGACGTGACGTAAATTGACGTAATTCGCTCTGATGTGTGTTTAAGCTATCATGGCGGATTGTTATAATTTGTAGATTTATTTTAACAAATAAATTATTAATCTCGACATTAATAAGAGAATAAATACATGTTTCAAAATCTTTGAATCCGATTTCATTAGGTCAGATAAATATTTTGGCGATACTTGATTACTGTCATCATGCCTATTATGTCTTGTCATGTCATGTTAGTACCCATAAATGACCCACTACAGGGTCGGGTCTCCTCTCACAATGAGAAGGATGTAGGCCTTAGTCCACCACGCTGGCCTACTGCGGGTTGGTGGACTTCGCATGCCTTTGAGAACATTTTTTTTGTTAACTCTCAGGCATGCAGGTTTCCTCACGATGTTTTCCTTCACCGTAACGGCAGGTGATATTTAATTTCATAAATCGCACGTAACTTTTATTACAAAGTCATTGGTGCGTGCCACTGGGATTCGAACCCGGACCCCTCGATTCGAGGTCGAATTCTAAGCCACTGGGCTATCACCGCTGCATATTATGTCTTACATAACTAAAACTTAATTTTACGTTTTATGACAATTGCTACGTTATTAATTTTGCTCAGCAGTCCAAATTATTTATTTATTTTAATATTATTTTTACCTAATCGTATGTATCGTGTATGTTTTCGCGTAGGGCACCACATCGGCGAGCGCGCGCACGTGATCGAGCGCGAGCAGAACGTGTACTCGGGCGACGCGGAGGAGCGCCAGGAGTTCATCAACCTCGACGAGGACGAGGCCGAGGACTTCGACAGGTCGCTATTTAGACGCACGTCTTTACACGCAATAGTAGCTTCACCTGTATGTGTGTGTGTTTGTACCGACTGTATGACGCCTTTGGGCGCGATTTTGACCCACTTTAAACGGACAGATTTCGTTCAAGCTTTGTAGATTTATCGAGGAGGATAAAATTATTCCATTTTTCAAATTATAAATAATATTTTTTTTTAAGTTTATACAGGATTACCTGTAAAACATGAGCAACCTCGCAGCACTAGGTAGCTAACACCATAAGCAACAACTTTTGTTCTATGAGTTCGAACATAACTCAATACATAAAAAGTAAATGGTTTAACAAGTCTACGAAGTATGTTTCATTCATGAATGCTCGCATGACCGACGGTCGACTGGCGGGCGAATAGGTCAGGTAGCGGCGGTAGCGCTGCAAAGTTGATAGTTTTTGAGTAATAAATTTTTGAAAATAAAAAAGTTAAAAATGATTTTCAAAATAAAAATCAACGAAAAATACTGACTTGTATAGCTTCTGGTCCGGGCGCCCCTGGCAGCCAGCATACAGTATAAGCAATCGATGGTGTTTTCCAGGGAGTTCCAGCACAAAGCCGGCATGGCGTCGGCGCGCGCCGGCCGCGAGATCATGCCCGCGCCGCGCGCCGCCGCCCGCCTCGCGCTGCCCGCGCCGCCCGCGCCTTCGCACTCGCACTCGCACTCGCCCGCCGCTAAGTGAGTACCGCACTTGTCAATAACCCATTAATGACCCACTACAGGGTCGGGTCTCCTTCTCGTAATGAGAGGGACGTAGGCCGCCGTCCACCACGCTGGCCCACTGCGGGTTGGTGGACTTCACATGCCTTTGAGAACATTTGTTTTTTTTTTGTGAACTCTCAGGCATGCAGGTTTCCTCACGATGTTTTCCTTCACCGTAACAGCAGGTGATCTTTAATTTTATAAAGCGCACATAACTTTTTCACAAAGTCATTGGTGCGTGCCACTGGGATTCGAACCCGGACCCCTCGATTCGAGGTCGAATTCTAAACCACTGGGCTATCATCACCGCACATCAGTACCGCACTTATAACACACATATACATAACATACTAATGGATGGGAATAGCCGTATCTGAAGTATAGTAGGACCAGGGGCCCGCTTCTGTATGACCATTCACACTCGTATCGCGGCAATGTCGTGTCTTGCCCGTGATAAAAAGTCAAAAAAGGCTTAAAAGTCAAATATCGTGACAATCTATTGTGCGCCTTATAGAATAGACGTTGAGGTTCCTCGTCGTGCCGAGTTCATGAAATGACATACGGTTGGATGACACACGATATCGACACGAAATCCGAATGGTCATACAGAATAAGCCCCCAGGCCTGGCCCACTCCCCGTGTAGGTATCCAAAATGTACCTACGCACAGCGGCCTCTCCGAGTGGGCTAGTCGACGGGGGAAAGGAAAGTGGAATAGGTAAGACTTAGGCGCTAGAAAGAGACGCAACATGTAGCGGGAAAGAGGAAATGGTAAGGGTTACGCGCTAGAAAGAGACGCAACGTATATCGTAGGTGATTAAGCGTTGCGCGATCTGAATTTAACTTAAACGTATCGTAGCTAAAGTCTTTATTTCTTTAAATGACTTTTCGAAGTGGGCCTTCTGTACATGGTGTAGTTGCCGTCACGAGTGGTGAGCACAACTTTCATTGGTCGGTTTGACATTGACTGCGCTGCGGTGCACACGATTGGTTCGACAGGCGTCAGTTCGTCAGTGTGCGTCGTCTATTGGTCGTTCTTTCGGCTGCTGTACATTGGCCGAAAGTATACAATATCAAACAAGTCTCAAACTACTTCTAAATTATAGTCTATTTTATTCTATTTCCAAGTATTATCATAGTTTAGCAGTGTAATTTTCAGTCATTTGTAATTTTCGTATACAAAGCATGTGTAGATATTACTTTGCAATTCGTAGTTTTGCTTTCATATACATATATTTATTTTGGTTTGTGTATCATTTATTTTGCATATAGTTAAGTGTTTGGATGGAATAGCTACGAAGTGACATATTAATATAGATATGATGATGTTACAGGCTAATATAATCAAATATGTACGTTATTTAGATTTAAATTTTAAACAAGCTATCACTAGAGGCCGTACTGTGTTTTCATTTCTTTTATTGAACAGAATATCAAACAATTTTCAATTTGCCAATTCTTTGACTTCTAAAAGTACAATATTAGTAAAAATCTTATTTACTTAACAAACTGTTAATCGCGCCCAAAGGAGTAACAAACAAACAAACATAAAGGTGAAGCTAATAATTATAAAGCGTGTAAAAAATAAACAGTACACGCAACAAACACACTCCATCCAGGCACTTGGCGCTGTCGGTAGCAGCTATCGTAGCAACACTCGTAGCTATGTGCTAGCAGCATGTGTATGTGTACATTGCAGCTCGGCGGACGCCCGGCGCCGGCCCGCCGCCCGCCGCCCGCTGCGCACCGCCGCCAGCCCGCTCGCCACCGCCTCCAGGTAACACGCGCACACACACACACACACACACACACACACACACACACACACACACACACACACACACACACACACACACACACATCACTTGTGACATATAATATTGTAGTAAGCAAGCATACGAGTATATTGTATATAACAAACGTGAGAAATCCATTTTGACCCTTCCTTCCTTTCAGCCCTTAGTAGTCCACTGCTGGACACGGGCCTCCCCTAATCGACGCCACTCCGCCCGGTCCTGGGCCCTCTGAATCCAACGGTTTCCCGCTGTCTTCTTCAGGTCATCAGTCCACCTGGTCGGAGGGCGGCCTGTGCTCCTTTTGCCTAAACGTGGTCGCCATTCGAGGACCTTTTTTCCCCATCGGTTGTCAGTATATGAATATGTCATTTTGACCAATTACATCAATGGTAAAAATAAAAATTAAATTATAGTAAGTTAATAAAATTATAAAAAAACACGTTGACATCTATAGTCCATTTATTAACCGACTTTAAAGAGGCGGTAATCAATTCGACACGTTTTTCAATAAAAGTAGTGTCAAGGTTGTTTCCCAAATTGGACAAGGGTAAAAAAATGAAGTGTATGTATACTGTGATGAATACAAAATAGAATATTGACTACTACTCGTAGATGTGCGGTTCATAACCAGAATTCCCATTCATTCCGCTCGGTATGGCCTGGCTCCACCTAAGAAACACCTCTGTGTAAAATTTCCTAATAGTACACCGTCAGTCTACTAGGGTGTGTAGTATGAGGTAATTTTTCATGTTTATTTTGATAGTCATATCAATGTGTCTTTATATTTTGTGCCACTATAGCTTATTCGTTGATCATAATCGAACATAGAGATGGAGAAAGGTCTTTATATCAAAATTGATTTCTTACGTTACACCTACATTTGGAACTTACACATAAACATTTAAGAATAAACTAAATATGTATACAATTTACATAAATTGTATTGTAATATCTCTGATAGAATCTTTAAATCACCAAACATCTCTATAACACACGCACACTATGAAAAATATCTATTGTGATTAATATTACTGAAACTTTTATTTTAATACTCTAAATCTAATATTTTTTCAAGTAATATTAATACTCACAACATACAATATTCCCAATTCCAGATACAGCAGGCGGCGTTACTACTACTAATTGTAATATCGTAATACGTATTAATTTACTTTGATTATTGTTTTATTTGTTATTGATATTTATCTTTCGCTGTACATACGTTTCGCTATGGGCATTGTTTTTGAATATATTCTCCTTTATGCTTTTGGTAAGGGTGTTTTAGAGTCTAGTGGATTTTGTGACTGCTACATTTGTGTTCCATATTGTATTTTAACTTTACACATAATTTAAAGGAGAAAAGAAAAACAGTTTTGTTGCATGTTTTCTAGCGATATCAATCTTTCTTTTATTTCAAATCAGTGCACCAAGCATGAACACAATCGTGAATCGTGCCATTAGTATGGGAAGATGTTCGACAGACTGACAAATGCATACTAATGACTGAAGTTTACCATACCGATACTTTGTACGATTATTTCACGGCACTGTTCATTAATCATGCAACAATCAAATTAAGAAGTAATCGTTCAATTTGCTAATCGTAAATTATTAATATCATTCTTCATACAAATTAAATGTACCGGCTGAAACGGTGAAGGAAAACATTGTGAGGAAACCTGCATGTCTAAGTCACTATTCACTCTGTTAATACTGTTTGTTAAATCCATTCGATTCTGAAACCGCTCGCTGCATGAAATTATTAATATATTCTTATTCTGCTTGAAAATGGTTATCAGTGGTTGATTTTGTTATTTTATTTTTGAACGCTTAATATGGAAGTGTAAATATTTAAAAAAATTTGGCACTTTATAATAAATATCCAAAATAAGTACATAATTTTGTAATTTTATGAGCGATGTCTAATACATTAAAACTGCTATGCAAGTAAAAAGAACAGTACGATATTCCTTATACATACATAATTTAAAAGTGTGCCATTTCAAGCATAGACTAGGAAAGATTGAGAATAAGAAAAATAATATCTCGGTAACGTAGACGTAGTAGGATTATTTACAACAAACATTTGTTTATTGAGACCTGCTGTAACAGCTATGCAAACTTTTTAATTATTTTCTCCCGGCTAATAATTTGTAGAATGCTAATTATAATAATTTATAGAACTAAGACGCCGTCAGACAAATAAAACGGGTTGCACTCCGGGAGTGCCGACAGAAGTGAAAACTTATAAGATGTGTTTTCTTGGTGATTTGGACGACAGTTCAATTAAAACACAATTGAGTTTCTCTGTAAGAAAAGAAACGACATTTAATGCTAATAATCGCAATGTCGAATCCAAAATCACAATAATTATAATATTTAGCTTTTTCCTATAACAAAATACGCATCATTATTATGAATGTTTCCTTTTGACAGCTTCCATAGTTCCATCTAATTAGACGCACTGTGTCTATGAATGTTTCCTTTCGACAGTTTCCATAGTAACCAGACAGAGTGGCGCCGTAACGCGTTACGTTACGAAGCGGCTTACCCACCCATAAGAAGTCGTCACTTCAAAAAAATTTTTTACGTACCCACATGACAATAGTGAACCATTCCCGTTTGGTTTCCAGCACGAGTGTGCGCGAGGTGTACGCGGGCGCGCACCCGCAGCGCGCGCGCCACCGCCACGCCAAGCTGCCGCGCCACGCCGACAACTGAACCGCACGGAGCCACACGGATGACGGAACCGCCTGCAGCCACACGGAGCGGGAGGGGATAGCGACCGATTGTCATTTGTTTGCGGCCAGAGGTCGCCAAACTTTTCTTTCCTAACCTCACGAAAACAAAATCCAAAACGAGGTTTAAAATAACATATTAATGCTCCCGCCATTTCGAACTGTGCAGCGTTAAAAAATCTAAAATCTTTTCTAAGTTAAAACTATTTACCGCCGTGATATGCGATCTAATTAATTATTTTTGTTTATCTTTGAATGTCCGATATTTACAAATCTTTTTTACCAGTGTTAATGCAAAGTAAATTGTATTTTTTACTTTGTTTTTCTTTTTTTCTTTTTATTTTTTAAATATTTTTCCAGTAAATAAAGACTTTTAAAATAAAATAGTGCTTGATATTGCTAGTTATTTGAATTTGTGAGTTCATAAATGTGTAAATATGAATTGTTTTCATGAAAAGGCATATGGTATTGAGCTGGACTTGACAATGCTTGATGCAGCAAAACTCTGTTGTAATAAAAAGAAGAAAAATTAAAAGAGAAAATACAAAATTATTACGTATTATTATTACGTAAATAATGATGTACGTGCCTAATTTCTATAAACGGGGAAAAGTTTTATCATTTGTATGTAATTTAATCGTCAAAGAAAAATTAATTTGCAGCTAAATAATTTTGTAGTTTCTCAAACGGAACAAAATATTATATAGACCATAAGTGTTTATTGAGCAGTTATCAGTTTTAAGCAATGTGATACAATTTTCATTGTAACCATTATAAAGTTTTAAATTATTAGTCTAATTGACGCAATAACATCATCACATACTTGAATCACATGGCTTGAAAATATTTTCTTTAATTGTGCTGTACTTACTTACTTTTGTTACTTACTTTTGACTACACTCTTGATGTCAATGTTTAAAATTTGAAATGAAATTATTTTGTATAAATCTCTAAGGTTTGGACATCTTTAAACGGATATAGGGTCCACAATTAAAAATAAAAATCTTAATTTATCAATAAAATTAGAATTTTCATTTTTCCTTTTTTTCTATTTTTTTAGTCGATAATTTTAATTTTTGGTCTAGTTTCACCCTCTTTCGGGGTTGCACTTTATCCCGGGACACGCAAAAATTTGAGGTACATAAAGAAAGCAAATTTCCGTTAAAGGATGGCCAATAGTGCTGTGAGCTGGTCGGTCGCTATCTCTTCACACAACTGCGATATGTACGATGACAGCTGTTCTCTCAATAGTTGCTGTTTTAAGATATATGTTTGCGTCGAGTCTACAATAAATGTTTCACGAGATGTCCACGGATTTAGTCTTTTGGAGGTCCCGTAAACGTAATTTAGTTTTAATTTATTAGCACTAAGTCACAACTAATAGCGCGGAAATTCCTTAAGAATCCAGCTAGTGTTTATTTGCGAACCGATTTCCCTGAATTTATAATGAAATAAGTAGGTTTTGTAAGTAGGTAAGTGATTGATTGTCGCCAATGGATAAATTTAATCGAATGTTCCCGATGTCGACATAAATATACATAAAATGCAGTAACTTTTTGTATACAAGAGTAGTATCAGTATCAGTATCCAGGCAGGTGGTCTCGACATGATAAGACACATAGTGTGCTCACAATCTTGCTTAAAAATTCGTAATTAACTCTCTTTATCTGACATTTCCAGCGTTTCCTGACGTTTTAGCTTCAATTTACATTTGTAGGTAGCTCATAAGATGCGTCCTTCATTATTGCGAGTGGTTGCAAAACCTATATCGAGTACGTATAGAATGTGTTATCATTTTCATAAGTTAGTGACAATATTCTAAAGAAAGCAGAAAGCAGTTCTCATGTCATGTCAGGACCACACTCCTTTCGTGGGTGACCTTTTAAAAAGGTTCACAGACTAAACTTAAAGTAGTGGTAACGCTAGTGTAACATTAACAGACACAAAATACTAACTCTTCCATTGATGTCCCCTGAGGCCTTGCAATCTCGCCCACCTCCAATAAGAGTTCAATTAAGTAAGTATATTCTATTTAGTGATATGTCCGGTTAGTTTATATAGTTACAGTTTGGTTAAGAGTAAACTTTAAATGTATTAATTGGTGTAAAAACACTATATTGTTTTGTTCCGCTCTTGGTTTCTGAAGTGAATTGTTCAAAACGGAAGTGGCTATTGATATTTTCTATAAACATTACTATAATTAGATTTAGCTAAAATCGCTAGCTGTAATGAGATCGTTATGTGTTACAAATTATCGTATTTTTTATTTATTTGGATTAAAACGTTTCATACGTTTTCAGCTCTGTTCGATATTCAAGAACAGAATTAAAATTGATTTTTTTCTGCATTACAATATTGCCTTACAACAGATAAATAAGAAGTATATAAGATATAAACCCAATTAATGCCCCAAAATTTTTATAATAATTACAGTTCATTCTATTAGTTCACAAATAAGTACTTTAGATTAGTTATTCTGTATATAAGCGTAGAACAATAGTTAAGAAACGTGTAATCGACAATTTTGCAGCTGTAGGAATGCCGAAACAATATTATTTCCAATTTAGAAGATAAACACCATGTTTTAGTAACCATTTTAAACCATTAAGTAATTCTTTACAAAGTCTCTTAATCATTAATATTTTTCGGTGGGAAATAATCTCTGGAATTACTGTTTCTAAAAGTATGTAGGATTGGTAGACCATCCTGGGCTTAAGCCTTAATATAAGCCTATTGCATTGCAACAGTAGTGAGTAACTAATGGTCAGTTTCAATAATAAACTCATCTGATATGAATAGCTTATTTTGGTTACCAGGCTACATCACCTGATGTCCACATCACCCGATGACGCTCCGTTTTGGGGCGAAACATGTGTCGTGTACTATTGGAATAAGTTGTTATGGTATACACCTACTCAGAGAGATAAGGGAGGGTGGTGGGTCCATACCAAAACAAGTTCCACGTGTGCGGATTGTTGCAAACAAATATAAATACAACTTAAATAACAATGGATTTCCGCAAAGGAACGCCTGATATCATATAGGCTACATCTGTTATACCGAACTGATGACAAACCGGTTCTTCATATCCAGAAGGTATGTTATTGAAACATAATTGAGACCTCAATTAAAAGAAATAACCTCCGGATTTTCCCATACATTTTAATGCGTTCTTCATCAGACTCATCGCTTCCATCATCCATTCTTCCATGTCGCAGGAAAGCATCACTTTAGCACAAAATATGGGTGCTGGAGATATCCGATCATTCCTGTAGCTATCTACATTATACTATGGAGCTATATTATGATTTCGATATCGTCTCGTTATAATGATCTGTAACTCATATAGTTGGGTTGACATTAGTGAGAACATAGCAACTACAGAGTCGCTCGATAAAAGCTACAATTACCCAATTTTACGAGTTACCAATATTTCGGTAGCTACTGGTCGTTTTTTGATGTCGTCTTCACACCCTGAACTTTTACCCTTCTAAAGTAAGTAGTAATTTTACTTGGGTTCGGTGTAGTAAGATATAGGTTTGCTGGCTAAGACGAGTCTCGCGTAATTTATATATATTTTTAGAAGTTATATTGGATTTTGATGTAACTGAGTAGTTTGTACGTACCAACTACATATTCTTTTATCATTCGTGTGATCTTTAGAATAAACTAGTGAATATACATCAAACGTTTTTCATTTCTCCTCCCATTTTACTAATATGTATGTTACTAAACGTAGATAACAATGTATGTTACTCTTCATGCAAAGTACTTCAAGTAGATAAAACGTAGGTTAAAATAAAACGAGCACGTTAAAAAATAGTCATGTATTTGGTCAAAATAAGCACATTTATGAATAAGTAATTTAAAAGGGCATACAATAATTAATAATTCATAATAATAAGATTATACACTATCTACTAATAAGTCAAATTAGTAAAAATAATCAAGTATACCATACCCATAAAATAATCAATAATTAAAAATTGCAAAGAAATTGAAACATTGAATACAAAATGTAATTAAAAATAATAGTGCCTACGTAAAGTAATAACAATCAGAATATAAAAAATTAAGTAGGTAAAAGTAAAGTAAGGTACAGGGCGCTGTCTTATATATTATAAATTAAGATGTCGAAACGGTACAGTAGTCGCTGCGTAAACTCATTTGTGCCCAAACGATAGCTTATTACGTGCTACAGCAAGTTTTTCAAAAACAAAAAATGCCAAAAGTCGGCTAATACTTTAGCACGAGCCCCTAGGATCACCATGACTTTATTTGAAACTTCAACCCGTAAATGATTGTGGAGTTTTAGACACAATATAATGTGCAAAATGGTCATGTCTGCTGAAATGGCTTACGCTGCGTCTTCTATACTTAGACTATCAACCACGCCTTTCAGGAGACCAGGCGAGAGGGGTGAAGCTACCCGTTTTATTCCGTCATTTGGCAGTCATTTGTAGCGGCAACATTACATGCGATTTTGTGCTTCACAATTTAAATGCAACAATATTTTGAAATTCAAAAAGGACTAAAGTTGAGGTTGTTACTAGAAGTTTAGTTATTCAAGAACTAAGATGGTCACAAACCGATTCAAGAAGATACGTTTGTGCGTAACGCCTATGAAGAATTAGCATCTAATATTCCCGTGTAAACTATATTCGTATTAGCTCTATTCACAGACACGGAGCGTGTCAGACACGTACCGTGGCAGACAAAAAATAAGGTATTCTTTCATAATCACATCTATACGCAACATACGGGTCGACACCGGTTTTGTTTGGTTCACTTCATGGAGGATAGAGCTAAGGAGGAATATCTGTTCATACATGAAAAAGTGTCCGTCGAAATGTACTAAATTAGGGTGGCGCCACTTTAGAGTGAGGTATAAATTTTAAAGCTAGCGCCAAATTTTGAATATTTGAATATTTATGTAATTGTATTAATTGAATAATAACTCTAAGTTTATACTACTTATATTATTTTGTACTACGCAAGTAGTTGCAATTTTCAATGAGTAACTACTTTAGTTGACAATATTTTTTTTAACTCGGCGTAGGTACTTCAATTCGTTGCTACATTCATACCGTACCTATGTCTACACCAGCGCCATCTAATTCGTTTACAATTATTATTGCTAATAAACTGCTACATTCATACCATACCTCCGTCTACATCAGTACACGTCAGCGCCATTCTGGAAGGTTATTTATAGCTATAGCTTACAGCGGGACACTTTTTCAATTTTTTACTATATGAGATAACACTCCTCCTATCTATCCTCCATGGTTTGGTTCAATTAGCTTTCCTAGCATCGTCTGTCAAACTGTCAATACTAGACCAGACGGTGTCGATGACGTGAATGCTTTTGTCCATGAGGTGTAAGCCACGATACTTGATAGATATAGAGTTAGAATAGAGCTTCATTGTTATTCCCTCGGCTGTTCACCTAAAGCGTGGTACACGTTGTTGGGTCAGAGACAAAACCGACAGATGTCGTCGTTGATCTCCAGCATCTGGTCGATGAAGCGGCGGCAGTGCAGCACGCGCGCCAGCTTGCACAGGACGCTCAGCAGCTCACCCTCCGCGTAGTTCATCAGCTCGTTGCACAGAGCCACCTCCTCTAGCAAGGGCGTCGGTATCTGGAAGATTAAAGAATTAGTACCTGGATGACGGTATTTTAATTTTGTAAATGATGATTATTGGGAAAAATATTTACATATTAAGTGCTGAATAACAACTATGTCAAGTAGCTGTAGTGTTGCTGCGTCGGTAAATCATAATTTAGTTATATTGTTGTATGCATAGATGGCGTCAGATGGTGCATATTTATATTGTTCGAATGTTCGAAAACACGAATAAAAACAGGTTCTCAAAGGTTTTTTAAAAATGAAACCTAGCTAGATAAATTTATTGCCCCCGAAACTCCTTAAATACCAAATTTCATGGAAATCGTTGGAGCCGTTTCCGAGATCCAGATTATATATATACATATATATATATACAAGAATTGCTCGTTTAAAGATATAGATAAGATAGCTTGCAAGAGTTAATAATATTGTCCGAGAATCACAAGCATTGGAAGTGTGACAATCGTGAGCTTTGGAAGTTAAAAAAATAAGGCTGAGAGTGCAAGGTGGCTACAGAATTTTTTTTTGGTGGAGGCAACGGCGCATATACGTTCAGCCATAGACAAGTTGAAAAAATTAATTGAAATTGAAATTGAAAAAATTAAAACGTGTAAGAGCCTAAACAGGTAATAATTTCTACAACTACTTGATACATTTTCGGCCAAAGAAATATTAAAAAATATACTGAACTTATTAACAATAAAAAGTTAAAAACATCACCACATTTTAGATTCAGTTCATGTAACATTTTCAGGCTACGCAATAAGCGGTGACATCAACCTTCTCATTATCACTGCCGAATAAATTTCGCTAACACTGATGACTGATAATAACAACGCTCAAGGATTTCAGGAAGTCGCCTGATATCTAACATCATTGTAACGTTGTATTTTTGCCATCAATGACATATTGTTTAGCTTGCCAGTAACCCATTAATGACCCATTACAGGGTCGGGTCTCCTTCTCGTAATGAGAGGGATATAGGCCGCCGTCCACCACGCTGACCTACTGCGGGTTGGTGGACTTCACATGCCTTTGAGAACATTTTTTTTTGTGAACTCTCAGGCATGCAGGTTTCCTCACGATGTTTTCCTTCACCGTAACAGCAGGTGATATTTAATGTTATAAATCGCACATAACTTTTTTACAAAGTCATTGGTGCGTGCCACTGGGATTCGAACCCGGACCCCTCGATTCGAGGTCGAATTCTAAGCCACTGGGCTATCACCGCTATTACTACGAGAGTGGTAGATGCGATAAAGGGATACTCACTTGATCGGGCTCATTGAAGAGGGAGAACTTGTACTTGGTCTTCCTGTTCTCCGCCGGGGTGTCGAGGAACAGCGTGAACTGGGGCTCGGAGCGCGCGCCCACCGGGAAGTACAGCCCCGCCACCAGGTGGCCCTTCGCGTCACGGGCCAACAGACTCCTGGAAGGACCGTTTTGTATTCATAGGGCGACCCACGTAGCGCAGTGGTTGAGACACCGGTGCGCTGCGCGGAAGGTCCTGGGTTCGATTCCCAGCAGAGCAGAGATTTGAATGATGCATTTGAGTTCTGCTTCTGGTCTGGGTGTGTTGTGTTCTTGTCTTGTGTGTGTTCATGGCGCCCACGACACAGGGAATCCTAGTGTGGGGCTATGAGTGTGAAGCGTTATTTATTTATTATTTATAGGGATGTACAAATAGTGAATCTTAAACTTCTAATGGTACGAACGAAAGACTGAGTGTTCGCCCAAAAATGGTAGGTACCACGGATTTGGATAGGAGGACCCTGGACTCTAATGACGATGACAAGTGATGCGAAGGGACACTTCGTCTCATTGCAACACAAGCCGGAAGATTCCTGATGGGTGTAGGATTAGTAGTTGGGTTGCTGGTCTGTGCTCACCGCAGTACTAATGGATGAAGTACTCACTAGATTGGGTTCGATTTAGTGTAATTTAAGTACTAAAACGTCTCACGGTTTTTGTTTGTGGCAATTCGCTGAAAAATTTGCTGTTAGTGCTTCGCTCTTTATCTTCTCGGACTGAAAGAAGTCAAGCCCTCTCCGTTGCGAACGGCAACTTGACTGCAGATGTTTTTAAAATAACAAGCTACACCGGAATTTGCAACAGAATTTGCGTCTAGGTTTACGTAGATCGGATAATGTGACTGCAAATAGATTTCCAGATACCAAGATACATACCTGAAGTTATAGACCAGGTTCCGTCTCTCGGTAACATTGACGCCGTCCAGGTAAGGCCTGGCGACGTACACCAGCGAGGTTTTGGTCTTCACGCCGGTTCCCCTGGTCTCCCGTTCCTGCCATTCCACGTAGCTGCTGTTTAGCTGGTTGTAAGCATAGTGGTATTCCTTACGGCAGTGCGGCTCGTCCGATTGTACGAACCAACCTGGGGGAGAAAGGCTAGTTTATAACTTCGATAGTTAAGACAATACCACGACCAATACCATGTGGTCTTAGAAATGGGAAGTTTTGGGCGTATTCCAGCTACTACGTCGCTTTGTTTCATTCGAGATTCATTGACCGTCCATTAAAATAGGCAGCGATCTTTATCGAGGGTTACGACTTAAGGATCTCCTCCACGAGAGTGCTTTCAATTTAGCCGCATCTCATTTTGCCGCGCTCGGCAATTGCGCGGTTCTCCCGCCTCCCATGAGATCGGGCCATGAGATCTAAGAAAAACAACTTTAGAACACTCCGTGCATGACAAGAAGGATTTGCTGGCAAAGAGCGACATTGGATTGTTGTAATAATTCCTATCTCTTCCCTAGAGACTACATTGTCCGAGCTAAAAGGGAGACACAATAAGTACTAACCATATACTTAGGTAACCTGCTACGAGAATCAATCAATACTTGAGCTATGAGGACATTTTAGACGGAAAATTTTGATGCGTTTCCGTTTTAAGAACAAAACTGTCAGTTCGGGGATAGATATGATGATCTATGCCTAGTAAACTCCCACTTCAATTAGTTACTTTAGGAACGTCTTTCGTCTTCCGATGTTGGCTATTGAGCAAATCCTGGGAACGACAGAAAAGGAACTTAACTGATCTGACTTAGCTCATGGCTAGTTAGTATTTTAGTCCACGCTATCCCGATGATGACGAAGTTATGGCCAACAAATTTCTGTTTCTGGTCTGGGTGTTTGCGATTTTGTCTCATGTCTGTCCATGGTACCCACGACACGACACAGAGAATCCTGGGGCTATGAGTGTGAAGCGTTTATTATCGTTAATTTCTAACTTACCAGTATGAGGGTACGCGCGGTCCGCCATGACAGTCACGATTCTGGGCACATGGTATCCCGGGTCCGCTAACATGACGCCAGGTCTCCCGTCCACGCAGATCTGAACCCCGACCATCACATGTTCTTTCTCCGCCGTAGCCACAGCTTCTGGGCCGTCACCGCTAAGAACGTATTCGCGGACATTTTCCACGGCCTCCTCGCACGACTGCAACGCCGTCGCCGCGCCGAGCCCCGGGAACCGTTTGTTCAACACACGCCACCTAATTAGAAAAGACTAGAAGTAGAAAGTAGATAGAGAAACCGACACGAGTCGTGAGGACAGATCATTAGTGGTATGGATATCGTAAACTTTCGGCCAATGTACAACAGCAGGACACGCGTGAGACCAATAGACGATGTTCACTGACTGAAATAACAGCGCAGTCAACGTCATAGTGACCAATAAAGATTGTGCTCACAACTTATGCCAACTACCGGCAGGCGTACCTACTCTAGATTCTGCTCAACTGAGCGCATTTATTCCATCACTCTTATCGCGATCATATCACTGAGAGTGATATAATGAGTTCAGGGTGTACTAGTGTTATTACCTCCGCATCAGCTCGATCGCTAGCCCGACGCAGGTGTGCTTCTTCGGGCGTATCGGCGGCGCGTACTTCCTGAACACCTCGTAGAGCGACTCCGTGGAGCTCTCGAACGCATCGTACAGCGAGATGAAGTTGTTCACGGAGTCGTAGTTCTCCTCGAGGAGCAGGCGACGCAGGATCCCCTCGGCGGCGGTGGCGAGTTCCTCGTGGGCTGAGGGCGTCAGCTCCAGCGGGGCTCGGGGCCGCTCCCACCGCGCGGGCGGAAGCGGCCCGGTCAAATCGCCGACGCTCTCGCAGTCCGAGGCGTCCTGGACCGAAGCGAGTCAACTGGGCCACTCGGAGCCCCACCGGCCGACGGAGGGCGCGGCCGCCTCGGCCTCCGCCCGCTGGCTGTCCCGCTGCGCATCGTCCCTGCGACGCTCTGTCGCCACTTCGACGCTCTTCAAGAGCGCCTCACGCTGCGTCTCTAACACCACTAACGTAGGTTTTTCACGCTCTGCCGACAAAAAGATAAGCGTTGTTTATTAAAAATGATGACAAAGCCCTCTTAGTACACAAGTAGCGGTTACATCATCGTCACAGAATGAATCGCATGCTTGGGTTTACTGCAGCGGTATCTTGTGTTCCGGAAACGACTCCGTGAAAGCACGCAAAGCAATTCCCTACTATCTACTCGTACATCAACGACGACATTCAAAACAAATATCCAATTCTCTTTCGCTTTTGATTGCCTTACCTTACCTTACTGCTGTAAGGTAACTTCCCGTGACCGTAGTGGCTTTTGTAATAAATTATTAAGAATAAAAGGAAAGTAAGGTAAAGGTAACTGTAGTTTTTGAAACCATTCGGATATGGTTTGAGGTTGTTGCTCTTTGGTTGTTTTTCAATTACCTTGAAAAAAAGATGTTACATGGGAACCGAACGACAATTATAGGGCTTTCAAGTGTATTTATTTGTATGCCCATCAAATATTCCAGCATTATATGAGTCAGCATTATGCATGAACCGTAAATCACTCACCCCCATCCAACTGTTGGTTTTACGACCAATAAAACACGAGCAATGCACTCTCAAGAACATCTGAATGAGTTTTCACACTAAACGAGATCCATCACCATGCCAACTCACTTTGATACAAAGGCCACCAAATCTACTTCATATTCATCAAGGTGGAATATCACCAAGTCTTTCGTATTATCGCTATTCATATTCGACATTATCGCTTATCACTGATAAGCTCCATTATTATTATAGATCGTTCAATACAATGCCGGATTAAAAGTTATCAATGCAATTAAATTTTAGGAGGTTACCAAAGGAGAATAAGGTCTCGACCTAATTGGCTGACATAACGACCAAACAACCAACATGACAAAATTTAAACACAGGGCTGTGTACGAGTAACTTTTTCGAGCAACGGGGCAATTAGAACACAAGGTAAAGTTGCCTGTTAATAGTTTTTCCCCCTGCTTTGAACTGTGAGTGAAGATACCATAGAGGAAACCTAACCTAACCTAACCTTTAACCGAAACAATAATTATGCTAGCCTGCTGATTGCTAGTTTTACTTACGTTTACAACGTTTTTGCGTCTCTTTATAGTAGGTATAAGTAGATATCTTTCGAGGGTTCTACAAAATTAAGCAGGCGTTTAATGAAAAAATCTATAAGTTATGGGTTAGAAGTGATTTAAATTGTTACGTGAATACGTAAAATCACATGATTTGATCACAACGTGAAAATAAAATGAACGATACGGCATGATAAAATTGTAACATGCGTGGCCTTATAATGATAATCACGTTTACTAGTAGATCAAGTGATAAGCTGACAGCGACGATAAAACTTTATAACCGGAAACTTCTAAAATTAAAACCTCTGTTTGAGTAAGATAAGAAGAGGTGTTTCTATTATGGTTTTCGTAAAATTTTCAGTAACTTTGGTCTTCCAATCGAAAATTTCGGAGTAGGGTCATGCTTTCGTAACAATATTTGTCCAAATAAACGTTTTATCTTTGTCTTTGCCTAAAGTAAAATAAATTATAATATTTAAATTTTACTTAATAGTTATACTTAAGTAACAGTAAAAAAATTTAAAAAAAATCTTGAAATTTCTTTGTTAGATTTTAAAGAAAATTCTTTAGTGCAGTTTACTTTAATTGATGGGAACCCCATGAAATGGAACTTCATGTAAAATTCTAATTTATATACAGGTAAGTACCTACTTTGTCAGCATGAAATTGTTGATAGTTACAGGACCGTATTTTCTTATACATTTAGTTACTGTTCTTTCGTTTATATGTAATAATAATATGTATTTTTATACATACTGTACAATGCGGAATGCCGTGTAAATTACAGGTGCAAACCAACAATGAAATCAATTCAGATTAAACCACGATACACCGCCCATCGTCCATAACTCGCAACCGAGTTACTCAGTTAGCTGGCACGTGTTTCTAAATATACAAAGTTCTGCTGACGTCAGAGTTACTCACAGCAGTTCTGGAGATTCCTGGACAATACTTCATTTTACAGTCATCTTCCGGCCCATTTTGCAACACCTTTATCCTTTAGGTAAGTTTTAAGGTTTCGCTTCGCCGCGTTGGCTTCCCAACTTCGATAAAACTGTGTTTATTTTTTGGCCATCTTTTAGCCGTTAGTTTGGCCATAATTTATGGCATCTTTTGCCATCGTGTTATATAAATCTGAATATGGAACACTGCAGCAGCCCACGATGACCTACATTCAATATCCAATAGATTATAGTTTAAACAAGAAATACTGAGAAATCCCATTGTCTTTATGTGAGGTATTCGTGAATTTGTTGCTACTGAGTAATGAGGAATGCTTCATACAAAAACTGCAATGAGAAATCTCATTGCCTTATGTGAAGTAGTATTGCCGGCGTTATAGGAGAGCTCTTTTTACCCCTTTTTTCCACGTCATATTTCTACTTTAATACATCGACCCGTTCCAAAGTTTGTGCACGTTTGTGTATACGAAGCAACAACATGCGTAGTTAGCGGACTTTATTCTTGTGTAATATTATATCATTGTTTTTTTACCCATTTATATTATGACGTGCCTAAAATCGGTGTGTAATAATAGTATCATCACTATCGGCAACACTACTAATAACATCTGTGTAGGATCTCTAACCGATAACTTTACTGAAATCCTCCTCACGTTTCGTGACACGAGTTTCATGATTACCAAAACTTAGACCCACATACTCGTAAAACTAGATAAATTGTAAAACATTATTAATAATATAGAGGTAATTTAGATTAAACCATAAGTTATTAGAGTTTATTATCTTATCTTGCTTAAATTTGTTATGTTTGACGATCATGGATCTAGTATTATTGAAGGTATAAAGTATAAGAAGGTATTAAAAGTTACAATTAGATGTTTAACGTGCGAAAACAAGAGGGACCATAATTGTTGTTAATTGAATGGATGTTACTCTCCATGGACTCCAAACCAAATTCTATGAAGTTGTGCTTGGATTATTTCAAGGAAAAAGATCTCCAGTGGAAATTAAACAGGAAAAATTGTTGTTCATATTTTATGCAATAGCCATGCAATGCATATAAACGAGCTATCCGATGGAATAGGGTCACTGTTGCCTATCGACACAGGCAATACTAATAGAGATGTCATAAGTGCGTTGCTGGCTGTGAAGGAGTGCTCTTATTACGCTTTTTTGAAGAACCCCAGTCCCTCAGTAACATTCTCCATGTTCTCTTTGTAATATCCCCATTTATCTAGACTAAGAGTATGTCTTCTTCCTAATGCCTGAGTTACAAATCGCTTTATTAAATTCACCTGGAGTGTTTAGAACCCATTACCTTAAGTGATTAGCTTAACCTCGTTACAGACAAGTTGTTACAAATTGCTTGAATACTGAAAGTCGTTAAAGTAAGTGCCTAAGTACATGTAATTAAGTTTCTCTTTAAATAGGTCGTGCAGTGCTTGTTGCTACGCACGCTTGAGAAAGATTTCTCAGCAGGCTTGGTTATTATGTATGAAAGACGCCGAAAATATTTCAGAATCGAAGTTTTTATACATAATTGTTTAGAAAACTTTAACAGCGTGATTCAGGAATCAGGTTACCCTTTACCGATGGCGCCATCTTTTGTCGAGCGGTGAAATTCCACCATACAAGTAAATGCTTTGAAAAGTCTGTATATTTCATCAAGAGCGTTTTTTTTTAGTTTAGGTTTATTTTTTTGTTTTATTAGGTATTTGGTGTCTTTTTCTAAATTGCAGGTCTGTTGAAAGAAATTTCTTAGAAAAATATGAATAACTTGTCTTGTGATTGTCTCGTTAATTTTCGCTGTAAAAATGATAATTAAGATAAGAAATAACCCAAGCACTTCACACTTTACGATTTAACCCATATTTACTTGGATGTTGGATACGTTGGCTTGGTTTCCCAAACCATTATGCCATACTGGATGAAGTTATACAATAGACGACATTTGGCAACCGACACAGTTGCTGTGGATTTGCATTTCAACTATGTATATTAACTTCAAAAACGTTTAGGATAAAAAAAAAATTTGTGGAATCTAGGAATTGATGGCTTAAGTGTATCATGGTTCGTTCGCGTGGACTTGAGAATTTGGTTCAAAAGAAAATAAACAGTATTTTTCTTCATCTATGGTTCTATGTGTTTATTACTAGTAATTATAAATGTTGAATAATTATGTTGAATATAGATATTTACAATGAGTAGTCGGATTTTCCAGAACAGTAGGTAACGTTCAAACCTCGGTCACAGTTTAACTACTCATGATCTCTTGTTTCTGGGAAGAATGACGCAACCAGCAGCGATCGTAAATCGATGTGATCTCTCATCGCATTCACAGCCGGCCATAGGAATTCCCGTTAAACGTTTATTTTTAATGTAATGATCGCTTAGTCTACTCCTATTAAATCTTTCGATTCAAGTACTCTTAAGAATTACGTATTTATCTACTTTTTATGTATTTGATCTTTCTTGAATTGTTGGAAGTATACTGTCAAAATCGGTGCTCGCAAAAACATATCGATTAATAACTTGACGTAAACGCCAAACAAAACAAAGCGCGGTCCTTTTTAACGTATCCTTTTTCGTTTTACTCTGCGAATGGCTGTGATTTGTGAGTTCTCTTATGACTGTCAGTTTAAAAAGTAATTATCAGCTGCAAATTATAATCGTAGGAAGTAATTGGAGGCCGCGGCTTACATTCGTCGGCTTGGCACGTCTAGCAGCTATGTGGGGCATTGTGTCAGCGACCTTCCTGAGGTCACACGTGACTCAGTGAATGGTATTAGTTTAGTTAGAGGCTATACAACTTGTATGCACGTGTGCAAATTTCAAAGCAAACCGAGGCACCGGTTTATGAGTGTTGGTAGCTTGTTTGCATGCAAATGTATAGCGACTATAGCGGCTCGTTCGTTCTTACAGAACCGCATAATCATGTTCGATGTTTTGCATGAATAATGTATACGCATGCATTGGTGTATCAAGAGATTTGACTAAGCCTGGTAAACGCTAGTAATACATTTCAATAGCTTCAGCTGCCAGAAAGCCAGAAAAAATAAACTCATCGTTTCTGTTCATAGAGAAAATAAATTCTAATTAGCGTAAATCAAAATAATAAACTTTCCTTAGTTTCTTTGCAGACGAGCTGAAGACCTTGGATCATGCTCTCAGAATTCCTGGACCTTGGGTGCAACCCTCAATGTATACATATCTATAAATATCTATAAGAACATACACTTTCTAACTACCTTGAGTAGTATTACGTTGTATGTTGAAGGTGAAAGCGTTGTATGTTTGCCATAATAAAATGGAAAGTGGCATAAGACTCCCACTACATATGACTACTATATACAATATGTCAGGTGAAATACGCTAAATACGTTTACTAATTAATAACTGCATTGTTATTAAACCGATTTACAAATCAGAAACACGCTGTTATCAGTATCGATTTGTTCTTTAGTTGATATTATTGCCACATAAAAGAAAAAAGGCTCACGTCTTGGTTTTTTGATGTTGTTTATAATAATACAAATATTTATTATATTATTATTTTCCGCAGCAAGCCATTTCATAATTTTGAACCGGCCGCCATATTGGATTTAGAATGACATCACCAAGATAATCATGCATTGTCATCCAAATGGTTAAGCATCGGTAAAGGTTAACTACTTTACAAGTATTTTCAGAGCACAGATTATTGATCACACAAAAACAAACAACAACGTGATTTTAATCAAATTTTACTAAATTTCCTTCTTTACATTTAAATTTGACGTATTTGAATAAGTCCACAAAAAACCCAGCTCTTAAAACAAAGAACTTGACTGTAGCGTAAAAGAATCAAAGATAAGTTAATCTTTTGTTTAGGTAAATCTGTGAATCAGGTTTGACTCGCCTTACAGTGGCCTACAGTAGAGCCGAGGTAAACGATCTCGGCGATCTCATTACAATACATTGATCCCTGAACCTTGGTGTTCTTTCTTCAGAGGAAATGAGTAATCGGAATCCTACGACATGACTGGATCATTCTCCACGACGTAGAACAATTGAACATTTCACAAACGACGATAAATGCAAATCAAAACAAACATTTCTACAAATGGCGGAATCGGTGACTATTTGTTGTTTCAGTCAATTCCTTTATAATTAAAACAATACACGAACGTAAGAAGTACGTAAATTGAATTGTTTTGTTTATTTTTAAACACGTGTCATATTGTGATGTCAATTGTTTTATACAATACCCCTTGTATTTGATGAGTTTCTATTGAACAGACATTTATTTTATCGTATTAGTAATTCGATAAAAATATATTTAGAGATTGTTCAAAAAATTTTCATAATAGAATACAAAGCTCAAATTTATTCGAAATTCATATTATTATAATGAAAAAATTGAATAATCTTAGCAGAGTAGGAGACCAACTAATATACCTACTAAAATTAGGATATTGATTCGTATGAAATACAGATAAGAGTAAATATAGCACTTATGAGCTAGCTATTTAATCTTTAGACGGCTTCATTAAACGTTCAAAATGCCTGAAAACCGAATCAGCCTATAGGTTGCATATATGGAGCTATAAAGAAAGGATTTCAATAAGCTTTTCCCATAACCGTATATACTTAGAATACACTTCAAAGTCTAATTAAGCAGACTAGACAGACATCCGGGGGATATAGGGTGACGCCTCTGCATTGTAGGGAGGCAGACAGCGTGGGCTCCCCTGTAGTATACCTACAATAGGTAAGTATACTATCTACAGTAGTATTGCTATGTAGTACGTAATCTGACAAGTTAATATCACATAGACTGTAAGCAAATCGATACAGGCAGTGGATTTCGTGTAGGAACCGTTTGTAAAGTCATTCGACAGATTATAAACGGAACCTTCATTGTTGGACATTAAAAAGACATTTCTTAGATATATTATTTCTTAGGTATATATTTCTTTGAGCTGAATACAAAGAATGTAAGTACATGTTACTAATATTTGAAAAAATATCTTTTATCTTGTCAGTACGAGATTTATGATGTACTTGATTAAAGTAGGTAATCATAACAGTGTCTTTCTGCCAAATTGTAAATAAATAAATAAATATGAATGGATATCTTGCTTTCTTGAAGTAGGTATTTATATTTAAGTTTTGATAATGTGAATGTAATAAAAGGTTTAATAATGTAAAAAGGTGAAAATTTCATGTCAGGTACTTTTGATAGCTATACAGAGACAGCTATGAGAAGTAACTAACGAACGTAGAGTAAATGGGATAAGTCTCGTATGTAATGGAATTGAAAGCCAAACATTGATTCAATTTATAGCGTTTATTTCCACTGAAATTAACAAAATCCTCACGAATGTGGTGTAGGCGTTCCTGCGTGACCTTTACTGCCTACATTATAAACCTATCTATATTAGGTACTTATTACAATATTCCCCCTGACATTTGATAGCGAGAGAGGCGTAAATTCATACAAAAATATAGCCTTTCCAAGAGTGCGTGGGCGGTGTTGGATAGACATCATATTGATTACTTATTCGTCGAAGCGTACTTCAACAGATATTGTATTATTTTCACGAAAATTTTACCTTGAAGGTCGTTATAAAGATGAAACTACAGTTACTGTTGGATACACGAGATATTTTTTATCATTATTACAACAAAACACAAAAGTGCTTGTATTCAGAGAGCAAACTTTTATTATAACACACACTCTCGTCTTCCTATGACCAACAAACTTATGCCTATACTTAAATAAGGCTTCAACTAACCAACACGACAGAGTTTCAACACAGGGCTCTGTATGGATTTATGGAAGTATCCTACTTAGTTAAAATACGCACTGACAAGCGACACATGTATGCAATGACGTTATCGTAGGAGCAACTTACTTAGTTTAGTAACACGGGGTAACGATTTAGGTAATGTTGAAAATATCAATTACACAAAACAGTCTCTCAAATCAATAGCAATATTGTGTTTTACGTTTGACCAGCTGTCAATGGTTATGACGTATGTTGACGTGATGTTGTTCTGTTATTATGACGTCAATTGTCTTAGGCTCGCCTCGTATTTTGCGGTGTCGATTAATATCAAATGTTTTGTCGATCTTGGCTAGCAATGTGACCTTTGTCAGATTTAAATATTTATATTTGGCAGTCCGTGAAAGTGATTGGAACATACTGAATCCAAATATAACTAGACTGTGTCCGCGTGATTTTTAGAACTTGGTTCCATGAGGGATAAACAATACCTTTGTTATTCCAGGCATGTACCAGAATTCTAGACACTACTTATACTTCAGGTGTTTTTGGGTAATTTTTGGTTTAATTTTAATCTCAGTAAGAAATCCTCTTTAGTATTTAAACTAATGCCGTTTATCTAAAGATAATGCAAATGTATCTATCGTTTTATTAAACGTTAAGTAAAAAGGATCATTATATTAAGTCACGAGTTATATATTCAAGGATATTTAAAATATGACGCATAAATTTAATCTCAATATTTACGTAATTATTCAAATAAGCAATACGATAATGCGGGTTTTGCTAAAGAACGTTGAGTGATACATTCAGATATCATTTTAATTTATTGTCCTGTATTACTCAATCTTTAGTAATAAATATTGAGATTAATTGGTTATTGGAAATTACAGACAGGCAATACAAATGTATTTCTTTGGTTAAAGTTCTTTTTTATGACTTGTTTTACCCCGTGTCCGACTTGCTATGTCACACGCAAAAGTAGTTAAAGTGACTTACTACAAAATCTATGCACTGACTTTGCAATTATGTGTAGGACCACTCCATACAGAGCCCTGTGTTTAAATTTTGTCGTGCTTGTTGGTCGGTCGGGTTGGTTACATTAACCAATTAGGACAAGGCTGTGGAGACTAAAGCAATATTTTCAATGTATTTATCTCGAATTAGGTACCACTAACCTAGTTAATTAAATTTTCCATGTAGGTACCTAATTTATTTACCAATATTTTTATAAATTTTTGCTAATTTGACATTATCAGGCATAATGTTGAAAACAAAGTGTCGTCATTACATTCTCGGTAACACGTTTTGAAATATTGTGTAATTAGTACACTGACATACAGACTTATTTACGAAATACCTCACTCCAGTAATAATTTCATAATTGACAATATATTTAAATATGTTTCAATTGAACCAAACCCGATAAAAATAAATACTAAAAGCAATTAACCAATAAAATGAAAAGCAAAATAATATTTTAGTAACGTTGGTAAAATTCACTACTTTTATTCAAAATCAATAAATTATTAATAGAATACTTAAAAAAATACAAAATTTAATAAGAAAAATCTACTAATTCGCCGTTACCACCACCTAAAAAAAATCAAATTAGGTACCAGTACCAGGTATAGGTAAGCAATGAACGATGTGTATTCTAATTAAAAATAAATAATAACTAACCCCAACATCACATCGAAACGTTTCTGAAAAACCACGCTTTGTTTATGTCAGGAACCAAACAAATTATAATGCGGTGCAATACCCATCCGAGGATCGAGAGCGTTCTTTGTGCATTTCTCGATACTATCACTTAAAGATCGTTAAAAACGCTCTCAACTTATAAACAACAACAAGTTTAAAACAAACACTCACCCATACAACGGCTAGAAGCCAAATTAAAGGCGAAAAAAGGGCGCTCGTTTCGTCCGGCGCGTACTGTGCGATACGTCTCCCTCGCCGACAACAGACAAACTGATCGTTGAGGAATGTTTGGCTCGCGTTATTATAGTACGTTACTAGCCAGTGTAGGGTTGTGAAAATATCGTTATTGAATAACGGTTGCCATATCGTTATAATAAGATTGTTTAGGATTATGCATTTAAAGAAGAAAAAAATCGCTTAACGCCGTAGAAACGTATAACGAAATTGTAATGGAATAATATCTACGGTGAACTCTGTCACTGTATTACAAGATTAACAACAAGAAGAAGCTATCCTTTAGTTCAAATGAAGCTGGAATACCTAAAATAGGTAACTTTGAAAAAATATAAAATATTATTAATAATATTATAAAATATTAACAAATATATTCAGTTCACACATTTTAATTTTTAATGTAATTGCTACAAATCAACATACTTAAAACCATGAGTTAAGATAAACAAAGTTGTGTTATTTTTTTTTCTAATATAAAACACTCTTATTGTACTGTAAGTTGTAACATTTAATCAAAAAATAACATAAATTAAATATTACTTCAAATACCGTAAACCGTTATTCGTAATACCGTTGCGCAACGCACTTGTTGTGCTAAATTGGCAGCCATTACTGCGCATGACAGCTCCCCTCCGCTCAGCTGACTGGACCGACCACGCGTCTTGCCTTGCGTTCAAAACATTGAACCGACATGCTAGAATATTTAATGGGGCGTGCTAGCTATACTGTAGGGGATGAAATTCTGAGATAAATGTGAGGCATTGATCGATAACCTTAATTTTAAAACAGATTCTGTCGGTACTCGTCCAAAAGTTGAAAAGGGACTGTTCATTACATATTTTATTAAATTCGTATACAAGAACGTGACTTAATATAAGTAAGGACCGATAGGACTGCAATAAGACAATCATAAAAAACATTTTATTACTTTATTTCTAATATTAGAAATAAATTAGAAAAATAAAGTAAGGCGCGAATCACGTCAAGAAATGTAGACTTTGATAATATAAGCACGTGTTAAATACTTGCACGCGTCACATTTATTATCGCTCATATGCGCTCATAAATATAAATTGTTTATTTAAATCAATAAGAAGCGGTTAAGCACATTATTCTAATCAAGCGTTTACTAAATAGTTTCTATGATAAAAATTAAAATATTTTTATAGGCTTTCTTATCATTGCTTACTTACACCACAAAATATTACTTACACAAAGAAAATTAATCTATTTTCTTCTCTTGTTTGTATTTAAGTATTCGAATAGCGATGGTTGGGAAAACGGTGAAGATTTTAAATAGATTTTCATCTTACTACAAATATCTAAAGCTATTAAAATCAGAAGTATGAATGACTATTAGTCCCGTCTAAGGTCTATAAAATAGAAGAAGATTGACTCATGACTGATTCATAATGTAAACGTAAACGTAATAACAACACTAGTTTGCATTTATTTCTGACGTAGTGCCCGTAGTTAGAGACTCACTAAGAAATTGTTTTCGGAATTCAACGGGATAATAAAAACAAGGACACATTATTAAGTTCTACTAAAACCTAGTCTAAAACACAACCACATTTAAATGATCTACTAAAATCTAGCCTAAAAACAATCTGATTTAAATGATCGTAGTGATTGCAAGAAATGAAAAGAAAAACAAAAGAAAATTATTATAGTTTCTCTGGGAATCCTATTGAATCTTGCGATAGCAAAATCATAACATCAATTCAGCTTTGTAGAATGTAAACAATTGCATAAGAATAGTAATGGTAAATTGTCGGACACAATACATAATATATAATAGGCACATGCCGTCCGCAGTCCGATCACATCACCGAACATGACGTATTGCAATGTTATGCTTATCAAATAAACTGCTAAACTAATTTACATTATCGAAAAATCACGACTCGGTTTCATGACGAGGAAATTTATACACGTGTAATTGTACTAGTCTAACCTAATTTTCCGGTTTCCGTACTTAACTATCGTAATTAATGAATTACATATTTAAAAGTCTCTTATCAAGATGTTGGTTTATAATGATGACCTTCCAAAGATCATTCATCCAACTTTCAATCTTTTTTCGAAACTCGAAATTCTATCTCCGGTCTTTCAAAATATTACAATGCGCCGATTTTATAAAAAAGAGTAATAATCAGGCATGCAGGCCTGCAGGCCATATAGTAGAAATTTGACTATGATAGATACCTCATAATATAAAAATTGCTTCAGGTGCTGTTCTATTAAAATAAAATTAGGCGTAACCTACCTTGATTTTTAATTGTTTTCCATTTGTATATCCATAGAAAACATAATAGTCTGTTTTCTATGAGTGTATCATAAGCAGATAAAACTTTCATTCAAGGAATTCTACCCCTCGTAGCGGTCGTAGCCCTTCGTAGTACAACATTGCTACAACATGTAATAATATGAATAGTATTCTTTTAAACAGCCATATTGCCCACCAACCGCTTTCTGTTTTCAATACGAGTAAGATCTTCTATCCTTAAATAAATAAACAAATACTAATCTGTTTATTTGGTCCCAGTCCTCGTTAATCGAAAAGCTCGTCTAGTTTTTCATTTGTGACCAGCCTTATTTATATCAATTATTAGCCATTAATTATTATCAATATTTTTAATAATAGTGATTTTTAGGTAGATTATATTGTCACATTTTTCCAAACTTTTGTCGTACAAAAACTGTGTATTTGGCGCTTCGATAATTCAATATCAATTGGCAAACTTCGTTTTGCCAAACAGCATTATGTCACTAGTTATTTATTAAATTATTATTATTATTATTAAAAAGGGAGATCTCCTTCGACCCTCTCTCAACGAGTGGCGGAAGTTACCACAAAACAAATTATTATTTGAAATATTTAAATCATTGTGAAGAAACTGAATGTAGTAGTAATTTTTCCGTAAGGACAATGAAACAACAAAAATAATTTAAAATATTTATTAATCCCAAATGAGCCGATTTTCGCCTCTAGTCTCTAATTCTACAAAGTGAATTTAACTACGACTACTAAGTTTGACAATAATATAGGTAACTAAAAAAAATGAAATTAGTACAAGCACTAATCTGTCAACAACTCCTATGACGGTGTTATTTGCAGGACATTCTTGTCTTCATTCCTTCTTTCCCATCTTCTTTGCTTTCTTTTCTCTTCTTGCGTTTCTAGGTGTTTAATTACCGGCGGATAGTTCAACAATTTTAGCGTTGATTTCAAGGAGTTCTGTCATGTACTCTTCATCCGCCATGACGGTGGCTAGACGCTTCAAGGTGGACAGAAGCTCACCGTCCCTCAAGTTGAGCTGTTCGTTGCACTGTTCCACTTCAGACACCACCTCGTCCGGTATCTGAAAAGAAGAACAAATTATTTAGTAAATATATGAAATGATAGAGAGCAGAGCTAGTTCAAATAGATTACAAGCCCATGAACAAAATTTACCTGTGAAATCAACCAACGTGAATTACGCTTAGAAGGCTGTTACTATGTCAGAAAATAACTCTGACCTATAGGACATTAGGACCTAACGCAAACCTTATATCTGATCATGTACCAGGTGTACCGCTCAGAAATGACAGCTTAGTGCTCAGAGTTATTTTCTGATATAGTAACAGCCTTCTAAGCATTATTCACGTTGGTTCATTTCACAGGTACATTTTTTTATGGGCTTGCAGTCTGAAATATTGGGCAAGTCTTAAGAGTATAAGTTCTCTAATTGCATTTTTTGCTAATTTTTAATTGCAGCAATGAAATGAACATTAAAGAAAATCTCAATGCCTAAATACAGTTTAGAGGGTAAATACTGTAAACAGTTGTTAATTAGGGTAAAATTATATTACCAACTTTATTGAGGAAAACGTGTAAGTATATTATGGATTTTGGACGATAATTTTCCTGTTTGTTTAGATAATTACGGCACATTCTAGCCTTCATTTAGGAATGACGACCTGTTTGAGGTGGTGATACGTAGTTAATAATGATGACGGACATATATTGTGGTAGAATACTTTTTATGGAAACCACATCGTCCCAAACGAATAACATTAACATGGTTATTTCTAGTTACGTATTAATATCGAAACTAAAAGAACTTCAGCTCTAAAACAAGAAGTTACGAAAAAGCCATTTAGTTAAGCTTACCTTCTGCAATTCTAAGAAGGTCTCGAACTTGAGTTTGAGCCTCTGCTTGCCGGTGTTGCTGTCGAAGAACATGGTGAACTGCTGGTCCTTCAGCTTGACGGGGAAGTAGATACCGGCCGTGAGGCGACCCTTGGGATCCCTGGCTAGGAGACTCCTGGAATTGAACGAAAGAACATGTTTAGAGGAGGTTCATAATAGCTAGCTGATGGCAGTATGCAAAGATTTTTGGTTGTATAGGGGCTTGTATAGTTTGACGGTGAAGCTGACGATATTCCACCCTGACACCCTGATAGAAAAGTTATAAATTATGTATGATTGAAAAGCTAAGGCTTTTGGAACCTATTCCAGACCCCGTTTGCACAGATTGCAGTGGTCTGTAGTTTTATAGGTTGTGGAACCATTTTAATTAGCACAGGGTGGTACCATATCACATGGGGATGTGTGTGATGTAATCAAAATGTTGGTAAGCGCTGTATTTAAATTCAGATGTTGGTCGCCGGAAATAAAAAATAGGGACGACCAATCAATCATCTCGGTCCACGAGATTTCAACGCGTCCAATTGCAAACTCATATAATGCTCCTTAAAGGAGGATGTCGCTCACTTTAGCTATCTTTTTAAATTTAAAAACAAGTGACGATAAAAAATCTAAATAAGTATACACACCTCATATCCCAAACCAGGTTTCTCTTCTCGGTGACGTTGACGCCACTCAGATAGGGTTTGGCGACGTACATCAGAGAAAGTCGCTCCTTCACGTTGGCTCCCCTGGTCTCCCTCTCATGCCACTCCACATAGTTGGTGTTCTGCAGGTTGAACTGGTAGTTGTATTCCTTGCGGCAGTGGGGCTCGTCCGATTGGGTGAACCAGCCTGGAAAGAGGAAGAAGTTCTGGTGAGTTCTAATGATTTTTTAACTGGAAGGGGAGAATGTTACTAAGACTTTGAACAATGACCCTTAGCAATAGATGTTACAACTCAGATGTACGAGTACACGATTCTTCTAGAAGTACAAAGTCAGAAGTAGTTATCTCGTTTTTTAGGTTTGTAGCTAAGGTTAGAACAATCATTTTTTCTTAACCTTTTAAATTGGAAATTAGTATATAGAAGCCAGTGTCAGTGTACAAAAATTTGGGTCTATGTACTATGAAAAACAAATTATGATGTTAATTTTAATCAATTACCTGTATGTGGGTAGCAACGATCAACCATCACGGTGACAACGCGCGAGATGTGGTATCCCAAGTCAGAGAAGAAGACACCGGGTCTGCCGTCGATCCTGATGTGGAACGCCAGCAGAACGTGGTCCTTCTCAGTCTCGATGAGGAACCCTTGGGGCCCAGGGAAGGAGGTGGTGTAATCTTGCAGATCTTGGATGTTCTCGTCACAGGATACCAACATCATCGCCTTGGTGATACCGGGGAAATCGTTCTCTAACGTCTTGAGCTGTTTCATTCCTTCCATAGCTAGGCCCACGCAGGTGTGCTTGTGGGCGCGGATGGGCGGATTGTACTTAGGGAAGAACTCCTTTAAGGTTTCGGCCGGCGACGCCATGTAGGAGTCGTACAGCGTGAGGAAGTTGTTGACGGAGTCATAGTTCTCTAAGACGGCGAGACGGCTCAGCAGCACTTCGGCCTTGGCGACCAGATCCTCGTACTGTCGCAGGGAGAGGTGCAAGGCCGGGCGCTGGGTCCCCCACCGCGGAGGCGGCAGGGGATGGTCGGCGGGCCACTGGGGCCCCGAAGGCTTGTTAGCCGAGCCGAGTCAGCTCAACCACTCGGCGCCCCAGCGGCCCATGATGCGGCGGATGGCGCGCTCCTCGCTCGAGGTGGACGCGATCTCCATGGGGCCATGCTCGTGCGAGCCCACGACCCCAGTGGCCCCCACGCCTGAAGGCGCAGCCGGAGACCACTCTTTATCCTGACTTAACGGTTTTATATTTAACGTATCTGTAACAAAAAATATTAATCGTTAGCTAGCTACGTGTCTCTGTGATTCAAAAATGTCCGAAAGAACTTGAGAGTAATGAAGATAAATTAATAGTGTAGTTATGTTTTATTCCAAAGAATTTCATCCGAGACTGGAATATTATTTGGCGACGGCTCAAAATGCAAAAACCGAAAGATAAAATTAATGAGACCGCAATGACGTAGTGTATCTGAATAAAAATACCACGAAGGTATGTCAGTTAAGCACCGACAGACATTAAATAAATGTTAGCTATCAGCCTCATTACAGTATTACTTAATTGCCCCATTATTTGCTTGAACAAAACAATGGCTGACAAATGCATAAGTCACATTAAGTCAGTTATAAAACCCAAAGAATGTGCAATTGTTGAAACAGCATTAAATTGTAAGTAAAGCATTACGAGATATAGTAGACATAATATAATGTAATTAACATTTAACTTTAAGGCTTGCTAATACGCATCGCCAATGACGCCATGATATACCTATAGGCACTATGGCACCACAAGTATGGTGCAATACATCGTACACGTATGATAAACGATAATATGTAGGTTATTCAAATGCGTCACTCGCTAATTTTAGGGGAATTCAGTAACGAATTTTCGGACCAAGCAAAAGCTTTTGATTGACTAAATATGGCTTGAAGGAAATAATGTTTAAAAACATCGATAATGATTTTTAAAGTACTTAACGTGTTGTTTTAATCAATGTTGGTTTATAGTTTTATAAAAACGCCGACTAAGATTTGACTGGTTTTTAACGAATTCAGAACGATTTGAATTTATTTTAAGAATATAGAATGATATGGGATTTTTATTCGATTAAACATTACATTGGAATATACAGTAGATTTTATACCGGCTATCGATTTTATTGAAAGTAAAGAAAATATTAATTGACGTGTTGAAATAAATGTTTGATTGCAAATTCATCTTTGGCTCTGTATCGATTTAAGTGTGCCGGACATATAAATTTAAATCAAACTAATTTAGAGACAACGCGAAAAAGAAAAAAGAATATTAGATTAAGATGAAAATCTCTAATAGTTTAGGACTGAACAGTAACAGAAATGAATCCCTGATAAACAATGCTATTGAAGTCAGGAATTCTAAAGACGCAATAACGATTACAAATATTACAATACCCGTATCGCTGGTAGCAACAGGACTGATAGAACTGACCTTGCCTTCCAGGAGTCATTGATTTTATTTAGTAAAGTAAACAAATAACTTAATACTTATCGATCAAATCCACAATAAAAATGGCGTCGATCGATAAGGACAAGGTTATTGAACTGATAGTTTAAAATTCGAAACATACCCATTAGGTCTGACTTGCAGCCGGCAGATGTAACCGTTACGATCGGAGGAACTTTCTTTGTTTACTTCTAGAACTGAACTGGTTTGCTGGGCGCCCTCGCAGCTATATTAACCCTCCTTTCCGTTTATACTCCCCCCCTCTCAACCCGCCGGTCTGCGTCATTCACAGTGCTGTACGTGTGTGCGTATGTCTCAGTTCTATTTGTGTGCGTGAGCGTTAATGTCGTTTGACTGACCCGTTATTTTGTTCGCACAACTAACATCAACTTTGTGCTATTGGGATAAGGCTTAATTTTGCTTGATGTTGATATCCTGTAAACAATCGATGAGCGCGCGCTTATCTTTTATCCTAACAATGTAAAATCAGTCTTATTCCTCTAAATACTAGGTTTAAATTCCTATATAGTATTTAGTTGGCATTGAATAAAACCAAGCCCTCCTGGTGGCGTCAAAACATTACCCACACTAATCAAGGCTGTTTATAGTAACGCGCAAGCCACCAATGTGTGCGTACTGATGTTTTACAGTGTACATGAAATTGACGGAACACACACATAAACAAACACGTGTGCCCAAAGTGATTCCACGTGGTAAATTCTCGTAACCTACCGAGAAGTATGGCATTCAGTGGGCTTTATTGTATGCGTTAGGAATGTATTTGACAGGCTTCTTTTTCAAGCGAATATAGATTTTACACAATGAATGTAGTCCAGCAAAAAAGCAGGTAGAATTCCAACCATGGGCATGGGTTCGAATATCGATCACACGCTGCGAACAGTTTCATTTCATCCCACTTAAACTAAGGTATCTTATAGATAGATTTTTGTGGGTCTGCCCGTCAAAACAGCGCTAAAATTAATTTCGTATGGAGATAGTTGGAGAGCTACCATATTCTGTCTTCTATGAGAGCTACAGAGTATAATCATAAACTACGTTCTAAATACGATTTCTTTTTCAAGAAGTTGTACTTATGAATTGCTTATGAATCTTCTTTATTTGGTACCTTGGGTAAAGCCTGCCGGGTCCTAATAAAATACCTATACAATCGGATAATGACCTCCAGTTATTATGCTAAACGGTCTGTCCCTTGGGGCTCGTTCGCCTACCAAAATATTTTCCCTATTAGTCAGCACGAAAGAAGTTTCTAGGAACGCTTACTTTACTAAACAAAACGACTGCACAAGGTTTTCGGGGAACTATACAAAACCCTCTAGAAAATTGTTTATGTCAACGGAAAAAAAATCAATTAAAAAACGACCAAATATCTTTGGCTTACAGTTTCTTTTTGTTTGTTCGACAACTATAGGTGCGGTTTATCACCATTATTCAGGGGGTGGTATTAGTAGTGGTATGACGTCAATCTACATCGATTGGTAGTTTGCTGCTGACCTCGTTAAGGTGGTAGAACGACCGTTCGCTATCCTATCTTACTTTACTCACCTTAGTGTTAAGTTAGAGTTTGTCTTGAAAAGATTGCTTGCCTGGCTTTAGATAATAAACTCCAGAGAGTCCCCAGCCTAACATCTCCTTCAGGTCTGCTCCAAAACTGCACGCTGAGACCTCGCTCTAAAAATGGGTCAGACCCATCTAGGGCAGTGAACCCTACGCTAACATGCTCAGGTGAAGAGGAAATCCTCGAGACTTGCAGTTGTTTGTATGACCTATCTCCATGTTGCGAATAATGCCGCAAAATAACACGACTAATAACGACTTCCTCTTCGGTAGCTAACTTTGGTGATTCACTCTTCGCCAATGCAATTACCGTGTTCTCTGATGATGTCATTGTAAAACGTTATGCAACAAGCTTCCAGTAACAGACTCGGGTTTCTTAGTATCGTCCACTTATGCAATGTCACATAATGACAAAGAAAATAGTATAGGTATAGGTGTGTATGAGTGTTTCTGCGTCTCACAATTTGTCAATGACCTAGGTGACATATCTGCTACTTATCACTGTAGCTTTTTAAAATTAGACAAAGATAAATTTAGTTAATCTGGTATAAATTTAAATGATAAACAATAATTCCACAATTTCTTAGAAGAGGCTGAGATCATTAGCGTATTGTATTCGCTAATTACGTAATTAGGTCCTTGTTTCTTTCATGATAGTCATGCATGAATTATTTCCAATCAATTTTTAGTAAAAATTCGAGCAGGTACCGCACGTATGCTTCAACACTAGTTCTTACTGTGATTTCTTTAATCCTAATTTAAAAGATTAATAATATGTAGGCTACGAATAATATTCGTAGTATGTAGGTAATTATGTATCTAACGAATTTCGGGCTCAAATCCTTCAAGTACGTAGATTACGTTCCGTACTCCATTGATATGCGTAATACGTCGGTACACGAACGCTAGACTTCTTCGTTTCCAATCAAGAACCACCTTGCTTACTACATAATTCATTCTTACTTATAACTCTTACAAGCCCAAAACAGATTATAACTGTATTTCGAATATTTTCGAAAGAATATTCCCAACATCCTCGGCTATTGTTGACCAAAGGTCCACCATAATACAACCGGAAACATCATCTCCTTGCTCCATGTGTGCGTGTCTTTGTATGTGTGCTCGTGTGTTTGTGTGCCAAACGAATTATTCACCCTGATAACAGTGTGCTCGAGTAACACAGCTCCTATGCCCTTGAATTAAGGTTTAAAATAGCTTGACTTAACCGCAAACATGGAGCTGCGCTGACTATCTAGAATCATCTAGCATTGAACATTCGTAAACAGACCACGGTTTCGCTTTGGAAATATTCCAATCGCATTGTTGACATAATAACATAACATAATAACGGTTTGGTGACAACTTAATGAAAAGATTTATCAAAATTATCGATATATGTTGTGATAGTACTTAGAAAATACTTCAATGATGATAACACCGATTAAAAATAATAATAGGTAATAACCTGCATCGCCTATGTTATAGGTACTATTTTATTGCTGCTAAGTTTAATTTAGGCACTTATTAGTATTGTATTGTGCAGCACACCCTTGATACTTAAATGCTTTCGTCCATTTGTGAGAAATGAGGTACCTACATCCCTTATGCTATTTTATGAAGACAGCGGGAAACCATTGGATTGAAAGAGCCATCGAATTGGTGGAATTGGAATTGGTGAGTTCCATGTCCAGCAGTGGACTACGAAGGGATGAAAAAAGCTTTTGTTGTAGAGACAAACACCAGTCTGACAAAAATCTCAGTACTTTATCAAATCTGTTTACTTATTTATTTATTTAATATTTCTGTACACAACACACAAATTAATTAAAAATACATACAAGAGACATCGGTACACAGGTTCTGCTTATTTCAATTTGAAATTTCTTCCAGCAGCCCTGGGAAATAATACTTAAGAAAGGCAAATCTAGTGTGCACAAGATTATTATTGTTTTTTATTACGTTTTCAGTAAGAAAAGGTATATAACAAATCTATCCGTCGGGTAGGTTTCATGGTATTCCTAGGGATTTCACGTTATCCTTCAGTTTTTCAGTTCCCTACGACATACAGATAGTTTCAGATAGGTATACCAATAGGTACGTATAACAAAACGTGATATACACGCACAAATCACAAAAGGCTGAATTATTTCGTAAAAAATTAGTCAAGAGTCATGCTAATTTAAAACATAATTTTATAAAACACCGCACCACACGTGATGGCACAGACTGCCTAACTCATGAAGAGATAACAAATATTTTCATAATTCGTTTGTTAAACAAAGCATACGTATGTATGTAGGTAGTTATCTACAATAACCAAAAAAATTATAACCTTCCAGACTGCGATATAGATAACCATATCGCAGTTTTGCATACATTTTTTGGTCAGAGCTCTACACGAAAATTGAATGAGAGACGAAATATTATCTTGTTACTTGATTTTGTATGTCATGTGTTTAATAGTCTACATAAATGGATAAACATTTTTCTTTCTTTCTATTTATCATAGTAGAAGAGCTCTTAGGCATAGATATAGGAAGGTGATAGGACGGCTATGTGAGTACTGGGCTGGCGTACCCTAGATTCTGTGATGACGCACTGAGTAGCGCAGTGGTGCGCTGCGCGGAGGGACCTGGATTCGATTTCCAGCAGAGCAGAGTTTATGCTGATATATTTGTATTTCTGTTTCTGGTCTGGGTTGGGTCTATTGTGTTCTTGGCATGTGTTTATCTATAGCACCTACGACACTACGTTATATTTATTTAATTTCAAATTGAGCGCATTTTAGCTCATTCCAACTCTCTCATCGCAACATTCAGTGGGAAGAGAGTATGTTAATTGCCGTTCTATTTACATCTTCTTTTCTATCCTAGTAGACATTGTTGTCCACCAACCCGCATTAGGCCAGCGTGGTGGACTGAGACCTACATCCTTCTCATTGTGAGGAGAGATGCGACACAGAACAACCCAAACACAGAACCTGCCTAGTGGTTACCGGTAATAAAAAAAATATTTTTAGAAATAAATTAATTTATATACAAAATAACTTTTCGGGGTTGCGTAAATAAACTGTCCTTTGATATTCGCTGTTTTCGAAAGCAATGTGTTTACAAAAATAACAGGACGTCAGTCAACGGATATAAATTATAATATGCTCACATCTACCACATGGTGAAACTACCAAAATAACTTTATTTGAACCAGACATAATACTTACAAGTGTGTGTAAGTTCGTACTTATGTGTGTGTCGTTTCATTTGTGTGTGATTCTATTCATATACCTATGTGTGTGTGTAAATCAAAACAAGCAGAGGTACTTTACTACCTCGAGTTAGGGATTATAAGATTATGTCTAGAATCTAGCTAGGCAACCTATCCAGAGTAGCGTCGTCTGGAAAATTCCCTCTGATACGAGTATTTACAACGATGGTTATTGCGCAGTTGATAAGAACACATTTCAGATCAATACTGAACACTAAATGCTCTGTTTCTAGCACCTAACTAAATTATTATAAATGTGAACTCTACTACTCTTTTAAATGTGAAAGTTTGTGAGGATAGGATGGATCAAGGATGGATGCATGTTTGTTACTCTTTCACGCAAAAACGGTTGAACAGATTTCGATGAAATTTGGAATGCCCGTATAGGTTAAACTGTATTAACATATAGTATATTTTTTACCCCTCTGAACCATGTTCTGAAACCCACGCGAACGAAGCATAAATAAGAGGCAGGCTTAACAGTTTTTAAAATTGTTGTAAAAATTTCAAAGCGCCTCAAACCATAGAAAAGCAATGGCAAGACTCAAACGTTTGCGCAAAAAAAACGTTATTTATCATTTAGGGCTTGGCTAATGTGCAAATATACATAAATTAACTTTATAACTTTCGTAAGTTCATACTCCAATTAGCAGTTAGCCGATTTAAGGGGGGCGGTGCCTACAAGTCCCACAACCTTTACCATAGATTAGCATTTAGCTTTAAAGATGCCTGATTGAAGGCATTTGTCCGCGTCTGCCAGTTATAAGTGTAAAAGACTAAGTGGTCTATGCAACCAATGGACACCCACGTTCAAACTCATTAATATGAGTCACTCTTGAGGACTAAGGTCTAAGATGTCCTCAAAGAAAATATCTCCGGTAACGTAACCTCAGCAACCGAAACAATCAAAACGAAGAACACGTTGCTTCATGGCAGGTTACGATATAATCTAGAAAAATTACACAATTTGAAATTATTTTGTATAAGAAAGCATATAACCGAATTGAGAACCTTCTCCTTTTTTGAAGCCCGTTTAAAAAGAAGAAAAAGTTACCATCCAATTTAGATTTGTCAGGTGTGGGGTTCGAACCCACGCTCCCTCTCGGGAACCAGAGCTTAAATCTGGCGCCTTAGACCACTCGGCCAACCTGACTGCTGAACTTCGATTCAAAATTTGGCAATAGATTCAAAGTTTTATCGATATTGCTTATTTTAAATTAAGAAATTAGTTGTTAAAAAGATTAGCTAATGTTTTAATCCTTTGTTAAAAAAACTTGGCACCTAGTACGAAAACAAAAATAAGTTTGTGTTAAATAAAATTGAAATCAGTTCAATACATAACAAAATATAACACGTCATAAAAATTAAAAACCTATCTACCGATTATATAGGTCTATCTATGTTAAGAATATAATTCACTATTGGTTGACTACTGCTGCCATCTTTAGATAAATGACTAAACTAATACAACTACTAGGTACAAAGTTAGTTCCTAATAAAGCACTAGATGGCGTTATTTTACATTTCATCCGTCACGCTTAACGTTAGAAATTTACCGCGGTCTTCATAGCCCGCCACTAAGAAATTATTGTTTCAGCTATGAACACAGATTTATAATGTGGCTATGAAGTAATCATCAAGGATTTCGTTTTTCAGCTGGGAGGAAAATTGAATGCGACCAACTGACTCGCTGGAATCTTAATACTTGTCACGAAGAATCTCAGGGACTTATTTATTTACTGTGGAGCCAAGGAGCACTTTTAATTTCATTCTGTAGGTATTGTGTATGTACCTAGTAAATTACTGGGCACATACATATTGTGTATGTACCTAGTAAATTACTAGGCACATACACAATACCTACCTAGTGTATGTGTAGGTATGTAGTGTTTGTGTACCTAGTAATTTACTAGGCACATACACAATACCAGAATGAAATTAAAAGTGCTCCTGGGCTCCACTGTTGGGTTACTTCGATTGAAACAAAATGGCGTACCGGATGTGTTATCTCGTTTCAAACAGACGAGTACGTTTGTGGGCTGTGGACCATGGACAACCATGAATGTGAAGGTTTCACAGCCTTTGTGTTGGTAATGAGCGTGAATCAACATGACCTCTAATTTATAATAGCACTGTTTTATGTTATCGATTCTAGTTTGCTTTTTTGCTGAGTTGGCACTCAAACTTTTTAATATGTAATACGAGTAGGTAACTTAAAGAAAATGACCATGCAAGCCACCTCATGTTACTCGGACATCGAATGGGAGGCGAAAATAAATTCTCCACCTAGCCTATCTTTCCAGCCGAAACCTTCTAGTTGACGGCTGGTTATGAGAGTCTTATTACCCTTCCTGGGAGAGCTACAAATAATGGCTCTACCACCTGTAACTTTTTACATTAAAGATGATTTTCTCAGAAAGACCATTGTGTCGAGCTGAAGTTTACTGAGCGTTGTATTAAGCTGTCCAAGCTCGATAAAATGGCTTTTTTTTTTTTTTTTTTTTTTTTTTCTATGCTCTTCGTTTGTTGTCCACAGACTCTAGGTCCGTGCCTTTTTTTTGCATTAAGTTATTTATCTGCATTTCCTGTAGTATATTGCTCCAGAAAAATTCTTTGTCAATTTTGGCCCGGTGTCTCCTTGGATCGTCCCGGGCATTCTTTCAGAGTTTCTGCTATGACTTGGTAGTCTCTGTGGCTGATAGCAGTAGCCAGGTTGTACTCTTCAATAGCAGCTGTATTCGCCTCTATGGCCTGTTTTATGAAGATTGCGATGGCGTCCTCACTGACATCCGAGTAGTAAGTACAAGAGCCTGTGTGTCTGGTGATAGCGACGACTGCATGAGAGACGCTATCATGCACCTTTCCTTTTTGAGGCTTTGTATTCACAATTACTACATTTTCGTAAGTCAGTCCCTGGGCTTCGTGTATGGTGAGGATACGTGATCCCTCACCGGATCCACAGCCCGCGTTTCGAAGTGATGTTTTCTCTGCTTGGGTGTGGACCAGGAACAGGGTGTCTTGCGCGGATGATGGTATTTGCGTGCCCGTGTATCTTTTCATTTCCAGGGAGCGGGTTTTCTTGCTAGAGGAGTAGATGCCATCGTAAACTCCTTTAAGGGCGTAGGCCACGTCCTTGGGGTTTCTGTGCGTGCAGAGGAGTTCTTGACTTATTTTCGCGAGGAGGTGGGGACGTCTGTATTTGAGCTCGAAGAGGTTTTCTCGGTCGATGTAGGGTAGCTGGTTGATGTCGCCTATAAGAGTAATTTTATTGGTTCCAGATAGTCGAGCCGCCATGATGATGGCGCCAAAATGGTTCATTAAGGCTTCATCAACCACCAGTCGCATTGCTGGCTCCTTCACCCCGTTAACCAGTATCGAAGCCATGGTTCTTATTTGCTTCTTACAGTCGACTCCTTTTCGTTTCTCAAATTTTTCCCTCAGATCTTTTGCTCCTTCGCATGTGGTGGTCGCTATGAGGTCGCCTTCCTCCGGTTTGATGTTTTTTATAATCCACGTTGTCTTTCCGCAGCCAGGTACTCCATTTACCCACGTTATTTCGGGTACTGTCCATGGTCTGCCAGATCTGCTGTCCTCTTCTAACCCTTCAACTGCTTCGGCCATTTTTAGGATCTTACTACCTAGCATAATCTCAGTGCATTTAGCGGTGACAACTATGGGGTCATTTGGTGGGGTATCAAACTTCGGCGGTTCCTCTTTTGATTTGTTTTCGTCCCTCAAGACCACGAATCCACCAGTACTACTGAATGCTGCCATGTGGGTGCCCATTGTGCCATGAAGTATTTGGCCTGTCTCGTTGTTGTATATGGCAGCACCGGCTTCTTCCAGTAATACGTTCAGCAGTCCTCGATTGTCATTTTTAAAGGCTTGCATTATTTTCCCACACAACTCAAGATGTACCTGTTCTGTTGCCCTTGTTATGGCGAGGAACTCTTGAAGAGCATTGTACATGTGTTCGAGTGGTGTGGAAGCGGCTATCAGGTTTGGAGGGCATACTTGGCCCATATCTGCCCTTGTCCTCTCCTTTATCGACTCTCTTTTAGGGCGAGGACTGGTGTCTTTTAGGAATATTTTTACCGCCGCGCCTTTTCTGGCAGCGCTTTCGGGTTCCGTCCTTGGGCTTGATATCATTGCCTTTTTTATGGTGCCAAGTATTTTCTCCGCCGTGGAACGTGTTGCCGTGTCTTTTGCATGCCTTCTTTCTGCTCTTTCCTTCTCTTCTTCGACTTGCGCGGCTCGTTTTGCCTGCAGTTGTTCAGAGCCGGTTAAAGTGATTGAAGATGTATGTGCTTCAGATTGAGTAGGGTGATGTGGCACGGTTCGGGGCTTGAGGAAGTCAAGATTTTCTCCTCTGTTTTCATACACTACTACCTCATGATATTTTGACGCATTTAGACATCCAATGCGGTCTGCCAGTTCTCCTTTGCAATATTCTATCGCCATGGCATCTATGCTTATGGTGCGGGATGATTTATCCACGTTGTCTTTTGGCGCTCGAAGTTTGTGCAATATGTGGTTTGCCTTTGCGAATGGAGTGTCCTCGTCCCATTCGAGTAGTAGGATAATTTTGTTTTGGTGCCTTACTACTCGACATTTTTGTTCTTCTACTTTTATCGCTGGCATCGCGTTATACATTTTGCGTTTTATTGTGGATCTTTCTGTGCTCCCGTTTAGCAGCGCTGCTAGGCCTGGTGATATTGCCACTCTGTTTGGGGCTTGTGCATTGCTGAAACTGATTCCGAATCTCTCCTGGTTGTTGTCCATGAATAAAGTGGTCGGTTTCAGTCGTAGCCCCGGTTTCCCTTGTTCTGCACTCCTCATCAGATTATCAATTTGTATGTTGAGAGTGGTGGTGGTCTCTATCGCTGCCGCGCTTGTTGTTGTTTGTATGGCACTTCTGGGTTCTACAGCACGTTCTGTGTGGGTTATCGTGCTGTTCCTTTTTATTGCGATTTTGAAAATGTGTTCGATGAAGGTCAGGAGAACTGGTCTTAGTTTACTGTCCTCTATTATTTCCGGAAGTTTTGGTCTTGTTAGTTTCTGATCTAGTTGAAACTCTATTTGGTGGCGTGCGGAGTCGAAGCGTGGGCAGTCCAATATAATGTGCCAGATTGTCTCTGAAACATTCGGATCACATTCGCATCCCGGACTGTTTTTGATTCGAAACCTGTGGAGGTACTCGGCGAGTCCTCCGTGACCCGTCAAACATTGGACTTGTGTAGGTGTCCAGGGTTTGCTCCTGGTGACTTTGTAGGCTAGTTTGACGTCTGGTAGGAGTTCCTTCGTTACCTTGCCCGTTACTGATGTTTGATATCGGTCTTGCCACTTTTGGACCGATTCCTCGCGGATTTTCTTTTTGACGTGCGATAGGGGGATTTTGTTGTAGCTGTATAGTGTACCTCGCTGGGCCGCTGATTTTGCGAGTTCGTCGGCTCTTTCGTTGCCTGTTGTACCGACGTGAGCTTTAACCCAGTGCAGCTTAACTTCCCTTCCTTGCGCTCTGATGAATTTTATTGTATTTTTGATGTCCATTGCTAGTGGATGACTCGGCTTTGGGTGTCTCAAAAGTTCTAGAGAAGATCTAGAATCGCTTAATATGTGACATATATTTGCGTTGTTAGATTTAGCCATATGTGCTGCACCTCTTAACGCGAAGAGTTCCGCTTGGAATACTGAGCACGAGGGGTGTAGACTGAATGTGGCTTGGTTTGTCTCTTTCCCGTTTTCCCACCATGTTAGTGCAGCTCCGACTTTGTTGTCTATTTTGCTGCCGTCCGTGTATATGTGAGGTCCAGTGCTCAGAAGACTGTGTATGTCTTTTGGATTTTCTATCAGATCGTAGTTTGTTACTGCCCACGAAGTTGGATGTTGTAGGTCGGTGTGTCTCACGTCATTCTCCAGTTCCGCATTCGATGGTATGTAGTCCTGCGATAGGCCTTTTTTTACCTTGAAGAGGCTCGCTGCTTCTTGGATTCGCAGGTCTAGCGGTAGTAATCCAGCCAATGTGAGGCATGACGTGAGTGACACCGTCCTGTATGCTCTGCATATTTTTAGTGCGAAGCTTCGCTGAATGGTGTTGAGCTGGTTCTGCACCAATTGAAGTCTAGTTGCCTGTACCCAAGCGCTTGCTGCGTACGTCATGATAGGCTCAATTACAGCAACATAGATTGTCCTGGTTACTTCTGAGTTTAGGCCCCATGTGACTTTTGCGGCACGTGCTAGTTGCTTGTATATGTCTGCCGATTTCTTGCAGATTGCAGTCACGTGTGATTTAAAGGTCAGCTTGTGATCAATTATGAGGCCTAGTAACTTTATCTCTTTGACCAGGTTAAGTGCAACTCCATCCATATTGATAGTCGGGTTGGTGTATATGAGCTTCTTTGTAATTAGCATTGCATTGGTTTTGTGTGCAGCGAATTTCAGTTTATTCTTGTTTCCCCATTTTATTACCTCTTCTAGTGTGGTGTTTGCTGTGTGCTCGAGCTGTTGTGTAGTTTTCCCAGAGAATACCAGTACTACATCGTCTGCGAAGGCTTGGCAGTATGTTCCTTTATTTGTTAGCTGCTCTAGAAGTTGGTCCAGTATTAGGTTCCAGAATGTTGGTCCTCCGATGGAACCTTGAACACAACCTTTCGTAGTTTCTTTCTCGCTGGATGCCCTTGCATAATTCACCTTCACGTGCCGATCTTTTAGGTACGAGCTCACCATTTTGTAGAGGTTTCTTGGACAGTTTTTGGCCACTAACCGTTGTTTTAAGGCAGGCCACCACGCGTTGTCGAATGCCCCTTCTATATCCAGCGATATCATTAGGACCATGTTTTTGTTCGATATTTCTCTTTCATATGATTTAAAAAGTGTTCTAAAGTTATAAAATGGCTTTAGAACACTTTTTAAATCATAGCTCTCTTAATAATTGAGTCGGTAAAGAAGTTCGTAGCAGGATCAACGAAAAACTCAACTAGTTTACAATAGTTTATTATCTATACAAGCGCAGAGACAGCAAACGCGGCCAACAGGAGCGCGGCGGTGTGCTGGTGCGGGGCAGCGGCGTTGCAGTCGTCGGTGAAGCATTGGCAGACCGTCTCCAGGTGGTCCTCGTTGTCGGCCTTGTAGCAGGCGCGGTGGTGCTTCACCCAGCCGCAGCCGCGCGTCACGCGCACCTCGGGGTCATGCCCCTTGTGGAGTACTGGAACAATATTGCGTTTGTAAATAAATGGCCGGTGATAGCCCAGTGGCTTAGAATTCGACCTCGAATCGAGGGGTCCGGGTTCGACTACCAATGGCACGAAACAATTTTGTAGCCTGTGTAAAAAGTTATGTGCGCTTTATAAAATTGAATATCACCTGCTGTTACGGTGAAGGAAAACATCGTGAGGAAATCTGCATGCCTGAGAGTTCACAAAAATAATGTTCTCAAAGGCATGTGAAGTCCACCAACCCGCAGTAGGCCAGCGTGGTGGACTAAGGCCTATATCTATCTCAAGTGATCTATGAGAAAAATATTTTGGGAACCTCTGCTCTAAAGGCTAAATTAAATTACATGTGCTATTTAAACAGGGTCACGCTACTATAGTGGCCGAGATTTTGGATAAGGCTTGGAAGGAGAAGATGGACGAGTGGATGAACCGCACAAAAAGTAAGAGAACCGCGACGCTGCGCTGGTTCTATTGTGTGGCGCCCGACAGTGTACCCCACGACAAAGCATGTCTTCGCGGCATGGTCTTCCGTCTTGAGACCTAAAGCAAATCGGATTAATCAACTGATGACAACGGCAAAGCATCTTTGAAACGTTGGGAGTTTTTCTTATCTTGTCCATTGCTTTTATAGTACGTGAGCTGTAGCGTACTCTGCTGTAGTGGATAATAGCATAATTTGCCTTTAATTGGAGTGATGAGACCATTAGCCGTGATGAGAATGTGCCGTCAATGGAATTACACTACAAATCAATTGATTAATTGATTGGTCAGACTAGGCCTAGTTAGTTGCCTGTACATTACATTGGACTCATTGACATGTCTCTAAATTACAAAACGTACATGACCAATAAACGCAAAACTTGGCAGAAGGGCAGTAAAAGGTGAATTTGGGGTTAAACATTTTTTGCAACTCTCATGTTAAAAGATCGCTACAGCTGATTGTACCTAAACTCAAAGACGTAATACGATACTAGAGAAAAATTGAAAGTGGGCTCAACTTTCTTAAAATTAAAAAAAAACAGAGGTCAAAGCTTTTTGGAAACACCAATGTAAGAAGTAGTATGCTGGTACAGAAATATCACAAAAAGTTACTTTCAGCACCAGCCGACTAAATAAAAGTGGCCCAAAAATAAAAAGACTCCCATTTTAGGTGTCCCATTTTTGAAATCCTGCCACTCAATCTTGACATATAAAAATCTTTGCTTGACCAAACCAAACATATTATTATGATCGTGAACCCAGAGGTCAAGTGCATTTCCCTGTTCACAAATACTTGATAATAATGCTCATTAATAACAGAAACATGACCTATGGCCGAGTAATAATTAAATTATGCTCTTGTTATAACATGAACAGATATGATATCTAAAGATTGTTTTTATAATCAATTAATTTTTATATTACTACTTATAAGTAGGTACTTTATTTGTGAATTGTGAAACCAACAATTTACGTACTACTAGGTAGCTACACTTTGGGCTACAAAGTTGAGTTAATAGCTGTTAAACTTGTATTATTAGTTATCTGTTCCTGGTAAATAATTAACAATACACATTTATACACTTTATATAAAAGAAGTACAGAAGAATACAGCCCAAGTTATGTACACAACTTTAAAATTTTTTGCAGATCTTGGTTGCCTACGTCGTAGACGTCGGCGTCTACGAGAAGTTACGAGCTTATTTCTGCACAAGTTAATCGATACTTATTTGTCTGGACGGCTCATATTTGGCGGCGCATTTACATTAGCGATGGGAATGATTCAAATCTGACCACATCTAGGGACGGGTGTAGTTGCGAGTTTTAACCATTTAACCATTGACTGGAGACAGTGGCAGATCTACGATATTTTCAAACCGTGGCAAAAACTTGATAATTGCGTATGACGCCTTCCCACCAGCTTTTTGGATTATTGTGAGAAATTTCAGTGAAAATTAAAATAAAAACCGTTTAAAAACTGGGCACTTCATTCACTTTTCGTTCAATTCCTAGCGGTGCGAAAATTTGTATGATGTGTTCTTTCTGTTTCTGGTTTGGGTGTGTGTTGCTGTTGCCTTGTGTGTCCATGGCACCCACGACACAGAGAATTCAAGTATGGGGCCATGAGTGTGAAGCATTCATTTATTTGTTGTTTGTTAAGTGTTACTCATTAGAGTATTAGTTAATTTGTACTCGTAGGTATTTTCTGGTGAAGGTATTTTACTCTAGTAACGTGTGCGAAAGTGACTCACTAGTTTGCGCAACTAGTCGCACTGTTCGCAGGTACTTGTTGACACTCTCCACATCGTTGATGGCGGGGTCTAGGCATATGGAGTTTTTGGCACTCGCTAGTAACTACCTGATAAGAGCGAATCCTCGTAAGAACTATCTGATTAAAAGTTACTTACGAGCTTGGAAACATTAGTTCTCTCCAAATTTATCTGCAAAGCAGGAGCGCTAGCTCTTACATTTTGTAGATCTAACCTGGGAGTTGAGTGGTCAATAAAGCTGTAGAAAATGTCCTTCCTGTTTATCGAAGTGTTTCGTCGTATTTATGGACCCTTTTAATAAAGTTATCCCACCTAGCTTCAGACTCGAAAGTTCTTAATCATGAGCTCCCGTATTGCTACTCTATTAGTAAATTGTCAGTATGTCAGTAACCCATTAATGACCCACTACAGGGTCGGGTCTCCTCTCACAATGAGAGGGATGTAGACCGCCGTCCACCACGCTGGCCTACTGCGGGTTGGTGGACTTCACATGCCTTTGAGAATTTTTTTTTGTGAACAGGCATGTAGGTTTTGTGTTCAGGCATGCAGTTTTCCTCACGATGTTTTCCTTCACCGTAACAGCAGATGATATTTAATTTTATAAATCGCACATAACTTTTTTACAAAGTCATTGGTGCGTGCCACTGGGATTCGAACCCGGACCCCTCGATTCGAGGTCGAATTCTAAGCCACTGGGCTATCACCGCTTATTAGTAGATTATTGTCTAACAAAGGGCAAAGAGAGATATAATATTATAACGTTGCACAGTCGTCTTGCAAGATCGATTCGAACTTCGAAGGGACATACTGATTGATGTAGAGAGTTAATTAAGGGTGTTAGATGTTGCTGATAAACATATTTTCTTATACAAGTACGTAAATGACTCACTAGTTTGGACAATCTTCCTGCAGAACATTTGCGAGTTGGCGTGCTGTCCGGCAGCGGGTATACCCCGCTCGCACGTCACTGTTCGCAGGTACTTGTTGATGCTCTCCACGTCGTAGATGGCGGGGTCCAGGCACATGGAGTTGTTAGCGCTGTTGCAGTCGTAGCATCGGATTGACGCACCTGGAGATCAAGATATGTCTTAAATTACAAGACTTTTCCCGCAGGTGTGTCCGCGTAGAATTCAGAACTTGGTCTAGAGTGGGATAAAAAGTATCCCATATGTCACTCCAGGTTGTAATTGTCTGTTGAGCCGTTTTTGCATGACGAGTAACAAACATCCATCCATTCATCGACCCATCCACAATTTTCACAACACAAATTGTAGTAGAATGATCAAGTCTCATTACCTACCATTTTGAAATATTATGACCAGGCCTTACTACCAACCAGAAATAGCATTATTAAGCTAACTTAAAAATATATATAAACAAAAAGAAACAGACACGGGCTTATTCTTTTTTACCAATAGGTAAAATAAAATAGTAGTACCTACTGTAAAGTCTAAGATTAATGTAAAATCATTTCAAATAAAATTTGGCGCAACTCTAGATTACGGCGCCATAGAAACGAAGTGTAATAAGACTAGTAAACAAGTTTATCATTAACGACAAAAATAATAGTACAATGTCAATTATAATAATTTAAGTACTCGTTGATAAATATTTTTGTATAAGTCGTTTGCGATGTGGTTAATTAAAACTATCGATCTCTATACCATAAACTCTATCAAGTTCGATCGCGCTTTAAATTAAATTGTAAACAATCAACTGTATTTTAAACAATTAAATAAAAGTAAATATTTACCGAACCGTAGCAGCGTCGTAAAGAAAACTACGAGCGCGATCTTCGACATTTTCGTTTATCTGTCCGTTTTGTTTATTCGAATACTTTTATATTTTATCAGTTCCACGGTTCGAACAATTAAAACGTGCTCTATGTCGCGTGTGTACGGTCCAACTCGCACGCGACTGGTATCGCCGGCCATATTAACTTAACGTGTGGACAATAGCATCCCTATTCTGTGAAATTGTGTTGGACACAATTGTGTCAATTGCGAGCATTGAGCCCGAGTCAACGACCAGGACGGCCGGATTTGCACGGATAAGGGCACGCGACCATTTCTTGAGAAACACGTTACTATAGCTATCGCTGCTATAATACTTACACTGACTGTTGCAAATCTATGATACTCGAAAGGGATCCATTACTAATCTGTTAGATATTTGCAAAAAAATCACCACTCTAACGCCGAGAATCAAAAACTCGTCAAAAGCTACTACCAGTTTAATAATTATGATTGGAAATATTACCCTCATTATACATACGTATATATTATACCTACCTGTGTCATATGTCTGCAACCGATTAATGTCAAATCAATTTAAGTACCTAACGAAACAGCTGTATAGACTCTATATCATCCAATTCCAACGATATTAGTTATAGGTAGCGTCCATCTACATTAATTCTTACTAGCCTAGCAGGCATCGCTCCTTCTTTATTTTTAACTGTTTCGTCTGGGCACCTACTCCCTACCTCTATACTCTATAGTCTCTGTACAATACCTCCAATTCCATGGTGTTCACAAACAATACAACTTATTAAGAGCCAATATATTGTTACTTTAAAAACTTTATTTGTCAGAGTCAATTCCATTGGGTATCAACGCGATCATAGCTTTTTATGTGACATGGGATTTAAAGTAGGTACCTAAAAGGTGTGGTGCATCAGACCATTTTGATTACGCAAATAATAGTCTGTGATTTTGGCCGATATGCTATAGGTTCCACCCTGCGGTTTTGTTCGGAGTGGGTGAGCGACTCTATCAATACTACCTATTACTGTTTGTGAACAGCAGTACATTCTTCATAAAATAATGATGTATTTTGCATTCATTATTTACTAAACAAGTTGGTAGCAAACGACGATGTTACTCACGTTGCGGCTCGAGGATTGACATTTCGTACGAACTCAACTCAACTCGTGCGTATACGTGCGTTCACGCACGAACAATACCGTCCTTTGAAATACTTTGGGAGCACTCACACTCCGCGCGACTAAGTATAGACTTATACTTTATTTACTTATATTTTATTTACTTATAATTAATTATCGTGCAACTAATTGATACTAATTCTTCGCATGATTTTTACTAATATGTCTGCTAAACTGTACATTTCCATATATTTTTTCATTTATAGAACACAAAGGTACCAGAATACGTACATTTCCACGCACTGCTAATTTTGATTTGGTAGAGTGCGCTTACTCATGCAAATTAACTTATTAAGGTGACAAAAATTTAACAAGGCCTGTATCAAGTTTCATTCAAGTAACTTAACTAAATATTTGACCATATCTTCCTACAGTAACGTAGGTAGGGATTGGACTATACAAACACAAAAATACAGTTTCAGATATAATTTTATCCAGTAGGGTCAACTTGAATAAATTTGAATCCTCATTTGAAAACATTTTATGAACTTTCATGCATGCAGGTTTTAATTACATATAGAGAATAGAGTGAACGTAGGGAAAAATGTTCTGTTTCTTAATAAAGAGACACGAAAATTAGCGCACTGATCACAAGACAGTCTTTTTCTTATCACCATTATGATTTTATAGCGCCTACCACAAAAATATTGCAAAATCTTAAATTTTAATAATTGCTATATTAAGATGACTAGGAGATATTTTACGTATTTATTTTCCAGGTACGATAACAGTCTATACGAGTATTTTTTAATTAATATTTTTTATTCAAAGTTTCTATGAGACTGCCTGGCTTTGTCGTCTACGTGGTCGTATATGTCATGCATTGTGTACTAATTCGAATAGCACAAAGCGCCAAACTGGTTGAAGTTAGTTATTCAACCTCGGCCGAAAGGTACGCCCCTAAAGGAAACATTAATTAAGGTTTGCACGTGACATTGAATTCGAGCCATGCTTCGGAAACAGGTGAAATCCCGTTTTAGCAGATTAGAACCAGGATTAAGAAGCAGAGAGGCAGATCATTCCTAAGACAAACTAGGCACGTAGGGGCGTAAGGTTATAAGCGCGCTAAGTTCGTAGTAATTAAGCGCGCTAAGTTTGTAGTAAGCGCGCTAACTTAATAGTAAAAAAAAAATTGTAGTAAAAAAATAAAACCATCAAAATGTTCCTGTAGTCCTGACATTGGGTGGTGAGAGCAACACCGTAAGGCTTAAAGCAATAAGAATCTCCAGAAAAGTTTTAACTCACAAATTCACGATGGATTTTGCTACGTAAAAGTTAGCTAAATTTAACAATTTTACAAGAATTAAGTATTATCTATAGGTACTGTCTAAGTATACGTGTACACAGCGAATTTTTAAATACGGTCGGATGCCTAATGGTGCAGTTTTGGTTTCGTCAAAATCGACACCGAGATTCCTCTGAGTACCTACTTTTTGCATGATCATTACACCTCATGATTTCGGATTTCACCATCCAGTCGCACTTGAAAAATTCACTCAGTATAATACGTACCTTATTGTTTTTGGTAGTAATAATTTTGTGAAAACACATGTGAGATTAGTTAGTTGACGGGAAAGGGGTTGAACAACGACGTCTCACCGAAGCTAAGAGAGAAAAGAGAGAAAATGCAGGGCCAGCTAGTATCAACAATAAAAGTTAATAGTTTATTTCTTAGGAAGATGCTGGGATTTATATAATCGAACAATGACATCTGCACATCTAATGTAGTAATGTTCAATGATTGCATGATGACTGTGATATCCTTCAGACATCACTAAATTAAAGATAAAAATAGATTAGCTAATACAGGAATAATAGTTATAGTACCTACCCGTAGATATAAATAAATAGAGTGATGCTATTTTAGAACTGACGAATAAAAAAATCCTCTGTTTTACATTACGAATATTTAAATTATTCGTAGCGTGGCAAAAACTGATTATTAATGAGGCTTTGAACTTACCTAAACATTTAAGAAAGGTTTAAGTTTAAACCAAATATGTTAAAATTATCTGTTAATAAATGAATTGTACATTATACGAGCATAATATCTACTTTCCTAACGTAAGATCTAAAATTGCTAGATGGCATGGTTTCAATCGAAGATGAGAGAATCCTTAAAATATCGTTAAACTGCAATAAAAGACGACGCGACGTATAAAAAGACGCTTCAGTTAAAATTAAAAGAAAACTTACTATATACAATTATGTATTTACAAATTCAAACCTTTGCTGTTATACAAACAAGTTCTTGAAAGAAATGGAAAACAAGATTGTAAAAAAATCTTTGCACTTTGTGTTTGTGTTTCTTAAAATACTGTACTGTACGGAGACAGAATAGGGTATTACGGCCTATGTCAAAAAGCTTTTTATATGAATTCATAAAAACCCATAAAAAATTGTAAAAAAAATTTTTGCAAACAAATATTATGTAAAAAAAGACTTTTCAATTTAAATTTCAAAAATCCCCGCGAAAACACGGTCTCGGCCGTCTCGGCGCTGCCGCCGTGCTTGTGACGTCACTCGCAGTGTAAACAATACATGTCAGTAAAGGAAGAAAGTTATACTCCATTATTTATTTACACTGCTAATGACGTCACGCCGATAGCTTGCATGGCGTATAGCGTTTTTGACATTTGAAAAACAGATTAAAAAACCTGAATTTTAAAATTGAAATAATAAATGTATTACTACATTTTTTAGAACAGAAATCACCATTTTTCACTTGCTTTTAACAAAATCTATCAATATTACATAATTTTGGTTTTTTCCTTGCATGATGCGAAATACCCTATTAATGTTGTTGCAAACATGATGACTTTACTTAACTAATACTTTAATTACCTCACAATGTACTATATGTTTCGGGATAGGCCGACTAGTGTCGGACCATTTCCAGTTTCGAGGTAGTATTTAAAATTCATCTGTCCTTTTTTTGTCGTATTGTCGTTCACCATTCTTTAGATAAGTACCACATTTTCACCTGTCTACACATTGTTGTTTGTGTCCATATGCCAGGTACTAGAGCGGAGTAGATAACCACCACAATATTCTTGATCTGTCTATACGTTGTAGTGTGCATGTGCCAGGTACTAGGGCGGAGTAGATAACCACCACAATAGTCTTGATCTGTCTATACGTTGTTGTACGTATGTGCCAGGTACTAGGGCGGAGTAGATAACCACCACAGTATTCTTGATCTGTCTATACGTTGTAGTGTGCATGTGCCAGGTACTAGGGCGGAATACCAGAATAGTCGTGGCGGTGCGTGGCGGGAAGCGGCGCAATTGTCGCTGCCGGCAATCATGGCAGGCCGGCGTTATGTACCAACTAGATGACACGAGGGAACTGGGACAGCCATCGATAGCCGACAACCTACTTACATATAATCTCATTTATTACAAGTCCAAATTTTAAAAAGGTTGAGGGAACTGGGACAGCCTTCGATAGGTGACAACCTACTTAGATATATTATTCATAACAGGTCCAAATGTGAAACGGTACCCAGATGTATCCCAAGATAAAACTGTATTTGCGTGTCTTTTAGGGTCTTAAAGCGAGGCACCATGGATTGAAATGGAAGGTTCAGCTTAGTTAAACAGACAGGTAAAAGTACAAAAACATAATTAGAAATATAAAATTAGGCAAAAATGAGACGAGGACGAGGTAAAGTGTTTGGGAAGAATGGTTGGAGAAGACAAGATCTTAACACAATTTTTTAGGTTGACCTCATTGCGAATAGTATTATCTATTCATTAAGAAAATAACTTTTTTTAACAAAAGCAGGCGAACAGGCAAACTGACTGACCCAAGCAAAACCATAGGAAACTGTTGTAAATAGGTAGTAGCAGTGACAGCCCAGTGGCTTAGAATTCGACCTCTGATCGAGGGGTCCGGGTTCGAATCCCGGTGGCACGCACAATAACTTTGTAAAAAAAAGTTATGTGCGCTTTATAAAAAAAATTAAATATCACCTGCTGTTACGGTGAAGGAAAACATCGTGAGGAAACCTGCATGCCTGAGAGTTCAGAAAAAAATATCTCAAAGGCATGTGAAGTCCACCAACCCGCACTAGGCCAGCGTGGTGGACGGCGGCCTACATCCTTCTCATTGTGAGAGGAGACCCGACCCTGTAGTGGGTCATTAATGGGTTACTGACTGAGGTAGGTACAATCGAATTAAAAACATAAGCTACGCACCCCAAAACACTATTTGATATCAACGTTACCACGTTACCCACAAGCATCTTAACCATTGGAAAACTGACAAAGTATTCTGCCAGAAAGTATTTCATTCAACAGGTGGCACGGTGACGCTAAGACCGTCTGCACCACCTTACAAAGCATTGGAAAACTGACATGTTCCTGTCAGAATATCTTCTATTCAAATGGGACACGGTGACACCGAGGTCGTCCCGAATGTCCCGTGCGGATACGGATATGTCCTAATTCCAGGCAGTGAGCCAGTCACGAGGGCGCCCCAGGAGCCAACCGTTGGTCAAGGATGTCGCCGATTGTACCAACTTCCGCTGCCAACTACACTTTGCAGTACTAAAACTATACTTAAACTCCGGTTATATTAACAGATGAACAGACATTGTCCCTAAAAGACGAATTTCTCACAGATTTACCTGTGCTACCCTATTCGTGGGGTATACTTCTCTACTCTGCTGCCAGCGATCACCCATCCAGGTGCTGACCGCGCCCGACGCTTTTTAACTTTTCGATCGCTTGCGATCTACTCAAGCAGCGGGGCTCAGTGCTCTGTTGAAAGAACGATACTGGTTCTTTAGGTATCACCTTGGCCTGTGCATCATAAATAAATAAATATTGTGGGACAACTCACACCATGGCTTTCTGATCCCAAAGTAAGCTGTGAGCTTGTGTTATGGCGATCAGATAGCTGATAAACCTACGCATATATTTTTAAATACATACTTATATAGATAATTTACACCCAGACACAGAACAAACACTTGTGCTCCTCACACAAATATTTGTCCTGGGCGGGAAACGAACCCACGACCTCCGGCGTAGTAGTTAGGGTCGCTAACCACTAGACCAACAGGCCAGTCGATAAATACTAAACTGCATTGGCTAATAGTTCCGGGTTGTCACCACATTGTGTGCGTCTCGCGTCTCCGCAGCATCAGTTACATGCACTTGCGGATGACGTCATGCGGTCACGCAGACACTTCCTGGATAGGGATGGGTACCAGGTGTGGTATTTATTTTTTGCTTCAGGAGTTCAGTGGCAACTGAAGCCCAAATTACTTGATCATCCTATAGAAATCTAGATTAATTAGAAAGAAGAAGAAAACAGAACTGATCAAGAATCAGTTAGGTATATCTTTTTTGGATTCTGTTTCAGAATATCAGTGGTTGTTTAAGCCCAAGATACTCGACTATCCGATAGAAATCTAGATTAAAGAGAATTAAGAATTAAGATTGACCCTATATATCACGATGTGGTGCTAAACGGATACATTCACCCGATTTGATCCTCGCTATGTTTTCCATAACCGTTACAGCAGATGACTTAGAAAAGTCATGGTAAAAATGCAAATTGCAAATGCAAATCTAGATATTACCAATGATGTTGATTGCTGATGGTCCAGGTAGATTTATTACGTATTAAACTATAATAACAGTTAAGAGAAGCAAACAAACCTCCTAAATAAGATAGTAAGAGGTCACTGTAGCCCACTGTTATTCGTACCTCGTAACTCAAACAGGACTAAATACGTTTTAGGAGGCAAGTGTCATAATTTAAGGAAGTCCAGGATGGTCGCCTTATCTGTCTTCCCAAGATTCCCAATAGACCAAAGAAATATATGATTCTTGCCTAATTATAAGAGCGGGGTATTGGCAAGTCTTAGCAACGATACCCTTTCGTGGCAGCAATACCATGAAAATCGCCAGTTTTTTGAACAAAACACTTTAAATCCCTAAAGGGATGTAGACAATTACAACTAATCGAGTGCATCTGAAAGCTGCGGGCCAATCTCCTCGTCGCAACCCTACCGGTTATCTCTAGATTTTCCGGACCGGAGCAAATCTGGCGTGACAATGGGGCATTTTTCAAATTGTCGATACACGGATGGTATGTACGATATATCAGCTAATTTCCTTGAGTGTTACGGCAATTGAATAAGCACCGTCGATTCGGATCATAGATATAATATGTAAACGTGTGTAGCACCACCTAGTTGGAAGTCAGTCTCGTCGGGAATCTATCCGCGCGCGGTCCACAGCGGAGAGAACCGGTCCGTACCCGTATACCGATACCGAACGTACCCGTACCAACATGGCGCTTGTGACAATTTGCTTTTTGGCGGCAATATGTAGCTTGCTCCAGCAAGGTTTGTGTGTTTTCTTACTCAGCGATCGATTTCAGAGACGACCGGGGGATTTTCCGAACGTTTTAGCAACTGGATAGCTGGCTTTTACTTCAAAGTTTTCAATTAATCGCTCAGGCTTTGTACCTACGTGACTTTGAACCAATTTCGGTTAATGGACGCAACTTGACGGAAGGCATAGGCGGTTAACGCGTACGTCGTTAGTTCCAATTTGAAATCAACGGTCGTCGCAATGAGTATGTTTAATGTTTCCGTCAAAACTTTCACGGAACATTAGGATTTATTGGCATTTCAGATTATACTCGTAACTCAGCCATTGGTCCAAGGAGGTTAGCTATTTTCGTTTGATGTAGAGTTCTAATTCAAGACTGAATATAAAAATCCTTGGTACTGGTAACGGGCTGTTTTGGTAAAATATTTCCTTATAATATTTTATGATTTAGAATCTCTATAAAATCTGACCGTCATTTTGAATTATATTTCTGTATTAATAAACTCAACAAGTGTTCGGCTAAGCAAAGGAGTTTGTCCTTTGCTTAGCCGAACACTTGTTGAGTAACATTTTTTGGTTTCCTTTTAAGTAATGAAGAAGAATTTATTTATAATCTTTACAGAGAAGTAAGGACTTCAATAACTATAAGAGGAAAGTAACTTTTTGACCGAGCTTTCGTTATTAGAAAACTAAACCTCATTTTATTTCAGTTAATAATTAACAAAATGAACCTGTTAAAGCAAAATACATGAAACAAAAGGGTACATCAGCATTGCCTGCTTCTTTATAAAAATGTTATAAATACCACCTTCATAACTAGCATAAAAGCTTAATCAAGTCTATATAGCTAAGTACTGCACTTTGTAAACTAGTATTGGGTATCACAAAGTGACCTTTCAGGAGTGTCACTACTTCGCTAATTACTTACTTCTAATATACTACCTACGCTTCGCAGTTTCACTGTCAGTTCATTTCATTAGTAGAGAATATAGATATAGGTGGTAACGCGCTTAGCCCAGCTGCTTAATATCGCAAGGGATAGAAAAAGTTAAGCAAAGTCGGGCGCGGTCAGTTCCTGGATGGGTGACCGCTGGGTGGCGTACTAAACACGCTCTTCCGTGCTTCGGAGGGCAAGTTAAACCTTAAACCGTCGGTCCCTGTTGTTATCAACAGTCGTTAAACCCTGTAGGAGGCCTTTTTTACGGTATTCATAGGTATCCGAGAGTCACGGGAGCGACTCCGGGTTATGTGGGGTTCTTACCCACTAAACCTCCCTCGATGGCTTCTATGCCCCTTTAGGGCAGAGCGTGGTGGACTCAGTCACCCTTTTCATTGTGAGAGGAGACCCTGTGGATCACTAAAGGATTGCTGACATCTGAACTGAACCTCAAGTTGGCTATTAAATTTAATTTTAAGGGTCTTTTAGAGGCTTGACACTTCGAATTGGTAATGAAATCTACAGAAATCCTCAAGGTCTTCAGCTGTCTTGTAAGCTGATGACAGGTAGCAAACAATAAGTTGATCTTGACATCATTAACTAAGTAGGGATGTATAAAATTACTGAGGATATCATTTCAGCTTGCGGTTACATTGAACGAATCAATGCGAATTGTTATCTAGATTCAGTTCTGCGTAAATGTGGTTATATTTTTTAATTTAATAATTCATTACATTTACATTAGTTTGGTAAAGGAAAATCTCCCACCAGGCTTGGTGATGGTCCGCCGTTTACGTCATTTCGGAGTTTTGTAAATAAATGTGCCAGCGATGTAGAAACTTTGGTGACGTGATTTAGGGTACCCGTGGCGCTGTTTCTTGGCGATTGGTGGAAGTTACCACATCTTAATACCCACTCTCTGTGTGTTAATTAATAGCCCATGAGCGAACTATATGGATTAGGATGAGATTATATGGATTAAATCCATATAGACATCTATACATCTATATGGATTACTATATCTAGCAAGTGTACCGTACAAAGAGCGCCAGGTTTGATTAAGAGCTGGTAAATTCGATTGAGTACTTTACACTTATGTACCAGGTTTTATTTATCACTTTTTTTGTGTGTGCTCATGGCATCTATGATACGGGGATTCCTTTCATTTACTTTTGACCATCAAAGGTTATCTTATTTATTTCCTCATTCTTTTATTTCCATTCTTTTAATGGACACTGATGCTTCCTTTCAAATTTTGTCTTTGTATCAAAAATCCTAACAACAAAAACATTGAACTATCATCTTTCAACTTTTGGCTAGCAATCTCTGACTCTAGGCTCTAACGGGCTAGTACGAGCAACTATTGCTCAAGACATCCCTCTCAAATAGGAAATAAAAAAAACTAAAAGAAATCCTAAAGTTTACGTGAAATAAAGTACAATGCTCATATTCAATGAAAAGACTTTTGGCCTTAGTGAATAGGTATACGCCAACTATACGTAACCATTCCAGACGATTTTGGTGTATGATGTATGCGAAATATGTCTGGATTCATATTTCGCACTTTCGGTTTTATTTCGGGAATCGCGTACGCTGGCTCGGTTACGTCGAACTGTTAAATTTAATATCTAAATAATAACAGAATGTCTGCGAATACTTGGTATTAATCTTCTAAGAATGATCTGATTCTTATTCTGAGAGGATCGCAGACTACAATTACTCCGTAACAATAACTCACAAACTGATTTCTCTACCGCACCTGCAGACTTAGGCTTAGCTTAGACTTAGCGTAGAACGGGAATGCGATCTAGCGTTGTATGTAAGTATTTCCATTTGTATAGAAAACACGCACAGTCCAACACACAGAAAACGCATATGCATGAACGCGCATAGATGCGTTTTCTATACAAATGGACGCGCACCCCAGCACTACGCTGCGTGATGCGGGGCAGTGTGTTAATCGCTTTAAAATACATCTCTCAAGCGTAAACGGTTCCAATAGTGTCAACTACAAGCCGAGCCCTATGACCTAGGTTATTTTTAGCGAAACAGGTCACCTATTAGATACCAATGCCCAGCAAACTGAACTAATTCCCTGTATCGATCGGAATCGTCACACCCTGTGCATGGTGTTTGTGGAGATAAAATATGTTCATGGCCTGACTCTGCGGGTGATGGATCTCGCAAAATTAATTACCTTTTGATTCAGTAGCTTCTGTGTTTAAGAAATATCCATGCAGTATACCTACACTGCAGTTCACTAATAAGATAAGCAGCAAAGCACCCGTTGCCCAACAGAAACATGAGCAAATATTTCTCCTGGTGAGCTTTTATATCTCACTGCCCACAAAATCTTTTAGCTGTATTCAGATGACTACATTCCTTCCCTATCCCTTCCTTTCAGCCCTTTGTAGTCCGCTGCTGGACATGAGCCTCCCCTAATCGACGCCACTCCGCCCGGTCCTGAGCCCTGATGTCTATATTACTCCGCCAAAACTTACTATATTTTCGTCTCCAGGCCTGGCCATTACATGACTGTATCACTCCGTCCAAACTTACTTTACTTTCTTCTCCAGGCCTGGCCATCACCTGCTACCAGTGCAACAGCCACAACGACTCCCGGTGCTCGATGGAGAAAATTCCCGACGAGCTGCGACTGCCCTGCGGCCCCAAGGACACCATGTGCCGGAAAATTTCCCAGGTGGTGGAGTTCGAGATGAACGGCATGCCCCCCGACAGCAGAGTCATCCGTGGCTGCGGCTGGGACGAGAGCAGTTATAAGGTAGGCTTTCCAAAATAAGGCCTTGTCCTAATTGGCTGACATAACCCACAGAGCCACCGACACGACAAAATTTAAACAAGCTCTAAGTTTAAATTTTATCAGCTGAATACGAGCTGTTCTCATTGAACATGACGCTGACTTGCAAAGAATATGCATGCAACTTTTGCATGCCAAATGGCAATTAGGACACGGAGTAGGAGCCTATGGTTCTAAAGTACTTGGGCCTCTTTTTTACACTAAACTATTTCATAGTTTACTCGTAGTATCACGCCGTTCTTAGAAGTGTTTAGAATTTAAGAAATCATACTCTTACTTGGTCTAACTTTGAATCTCAGCGTAGTGGCCTGTAGCCAGCTGATTGTGAGATGAAACCCAATCTTCAGTACAGTGGTTTACTAATGAGTTAAAATAAAAAGGTGAAGATTGCTATCCTCATATAATTGAAGTTATTTGTTTTACATTTATTCATCGCATATAATGCAAATCTCCAACAATTTCTCTCCCAAACTCTCAGCTAGACAACAAGAATCCATTTTGAATCACACCTAAATCACAACTTGGGCTACAACCGTAACGGTACACTTGTTACTTCTAACAGCGTATCGCCCTTGCCAGAAGTGTTTGATTTGTGCCAAGTTCGTTGCTGGCCCGTAGTCATTGCGAAGGGCCTTGATCCATCCCTAGCTCAGTAACCAATAAACGTGGGCGGACAATGGAACACCTGTGGAGTCTTTTTGCGTATTTTACGACCTTAGGGCAAGCGAATTTCAGGTTCTGCTCTAAGCTGTACTAAATTGATTAATAGTTCAATTTACAGGTTTTATGCCAAGTTTGAATTAAAAATTGTACAAAATTCTTTCAAATGCTACAACACAGTGGGTCTGTTACTATATCACCCTAATGTTACCAGGGTCCAAAAGCAACAGTCAACAATTGCATCAGTTGGCCCATATGGCTGCTTTCATGTTTTTTGTTAAAAAATTACAATAACAACATTATAATTTTTTATCTCCTGTAAAATGTGTTATGGAAATAGATAATTAAATTTGTAAGTCGGAAGTAGTTTAGAGTTTGATTGTAACTCTTTAGTGCGTCCCATTTGTGGTTATAATGGAGACATCTCTTTTCGGTCCATTTTATAGATAGGTAAAAAGTATTTTAGCGGAATGTTACTCCGTAAGAAACTTGTTCCACCACGTTACCTATTGGGTAATTTGAACAAATATTCTTTAAATTGGGGCAGTTTGTGACTGCTTACGAAACAGGATGACGTTTTGTCTCGACCTTCCACCTTATATTGATCTAACCTCTGTCTACAGGGTCGTTGCTACCAGCGCTCAGGCTTCGGCGGCAGACAAGAGGTGTGCTCATGCTTAGAAGACGGTTGCAACTCCGCCACCATACCGGTTGGCGCCACCGCCCTCATGCTTCTCACATTCGCCTTACTAAGGTTCTAGATTATACAAATACTCATATCACTAATTCCTTAGAAGACAAAAATAACTCATATCAAAAATGTAAAGATAGATCTGAAAAACGAGACGTATCTCAATCAAGTACTTTACGACTGTTCAGAAGCACAAGATGTAATTGATGTTATTGCCATAATGGCTAAATTAGAGAATATAGATGTAAACTTACTCATTACTTATGTGAACGAAGTCCTACCTGTGTTCGATATTGTTATAGATGTGTTAGTGCGTAAGACACACGTTAAATGAGTTAGCGATACTTTGCAAATAGGTGATAATGTTGCTAAGTCTCGCTGAAATTGAGGACGTTATTATCTAGACTCCAGAGTCGCTAATAGCGTTTACAATTTCATCAACGATATATAGATTACCTCTGTACCTTTGTATGCTAGTAATGTTAATAGTCATGATCAGTGTAAATTATTCTAGTACCTATGCTTTGTTGTTGTGTTTGTAAAATGCGAGTGTATTTATTAAAAGTTTTTCATGATTTGCTATTTCATTTACATTTACCTCGATTGCCCCATGAATTATTACACTTGCAGCAATTTTCATTAATAGTTATATCATTTTTATCGTTACAGTAACAAAAATGGCTTTAACATATATCACTTCAGTTTTACTTTCAGAGTCTGTTGTGAAATCTAAGTTATCATGAACAGATTCATGCTTAGCTTTCTAGGTACGTTTATGACCGAATTCCTCCTAATCACAAATCCAGTCCATCATATCAAATCACCTAACAATCTCAATTGCACTCATCCGTTACACGGCGCTCAATGAGCCACATCCTCTCAATCTGATGACACAATAGGAAGGTAACGCTCTACATTACTAGTATGCTCTTGATGTCGAGTAATGTTACATTTGTAGAGATGTCTGTGCATTGAAGTTTATCTAATTCATTATGGTTATTGACTGTAACTCAATTGCGAAACTGTCTTTTAAATTCTGAGTTTCCATGTTTTATATGTTATGTGTAGTACCTATTTATAGTTAATTCTGGCTACTTAATCTTGGCTACTTTTATGAGCTTACTTTTATCAAGTTAAACGATAGATCTGTATGCATGCAACACAGGCTTTTTTACAGCACCGTCCATTGCTATAGGTATCTACGGTTAGTAAAATCATTTGAATAAGTAACCTGATAAAACATCTTTTTAATTTTGAAATGTTTATTAGATACAGGTACTCGTCTGTTTATTTGCGTTCCAATTTTACATGTGTTTTATTAATTAGACCGAGTTTCATTAGAAGACTCCCGAAGACTCCGAAAAAACACCCAAACAAACCCAAATCAAATAATAATATGCAATACTACTTACGAAATGTTCCAAGATACAACAGTACGTTAAGTAACCAAAAGCGGTAACTTTGACACATTCTCTTGGCCGTTAAAAGCATTTAATTATGTAAGTGACACCCCGTCCTGAGCTAGTATCCTGCAGTTCTGGCTTGTATAGGCATAAAGCATATAGGTGGTGACCGCTGCCTGCCCAATACCGACCTCAGTTGTCGTTTAGAAGCAGTGCAGTCATGAAGAGACTCCTTGCGCTTTGCGTGATCATCGGCGTCGTGGAATATGGTACGTGGGAGTTTTTTGCCTGGCCTTAAATATCTATAACTATATAAACTAATGGCCTGTTTCAATTATATGTAGTCGGGTATTGGTAGCCTTACTGTTATTTGGTAGCTACGTAACATCTGTTATTTCAGAGCAATTAATAATAAAATATGTTGGTAACCAAACTATGGTAGGGCTACCTATACCCACTGGTACCAATGGTAATGGAACCTTGCAATATTGAGGTCGTGTGAACGGTACTTAGTCAACTCGCTCGTTTGTGTGTGATTTTTTAAATCGATTTTAATAATTGCCTTACACAATAAGTTACATTATAATTTGCAAATAATATGCAATAATTTGTGTTTGCTTTTTGTTTGTAATAAATTTTGTGTTGACTTAAAAGTCAAGCTGAGTCGATAACTGAGTTCCATTAGCTAGAGATATTTGAGATCGCTTTGAGGGGATCCTCTCATCCTCATAACCCGCCGAGAAGCTGCATATTCTTAACTTTTATTATTTGGTTGCGATATAACAATGCGAATTACTTAAAATAGGTAATTAATAAAAATATGCAGTGATCGTCTTAGCCCCCATGGAATGAGCTCGTTTTACGAGTAAAGTCGATTTACTTTACGGTTAGTACCTAGTACTAGTAGTACTTACATAGTTAACGCAAACGCCAGCCATTAACTATTATAATGTAGTCAACATACAACATCCTTTATTACTAAAACTTATCAAAAACAAACTATAAGTCTGAAAAGCCAAACAATGGCTGAATAAGGAAGTCGAAAATCGAGCTATTAGATAAATGTCGTGAATTTATAGTTTATCATTAGTGAATATCATTAATGAGTAGAGTTTATCGTTAGTGAGTTTTCGTTTATAAGTTACCTTTTCAAAACCGGGCCTTCAATCATATTAGTTACGGGGGCAGTCGGAAAGGATTCATTGACTTCGTTGTTTCTAAATTAAGCTACGCCACAAGCTACGACACGTTTTCCATACTTTAAATCCTTTCCATCGGCACTTCCAGGCTACGCCATAATGTGCTACGAATGCAACAGCGCTACGAACTCCTACTGCTCGGAGGCGGTGCTACCGGACAGCCTCAAGCGCAACTGCTCGGAGCATGACCGCGGGCTGACGCACACGCTGTGCCGCAAGATAGTGCAGCACGTGGACTACGAGGTCAACGGCCGCCTGCCCAGCAGCCGCGTCATACGCAGCTGTGGCTGGGATGAGACCCGCTACAAGGTACTACTGACACTTTCAACCTTTTTCCCAAGAGGACCAAGGGAAACCTGCAGTAGCGGACACTGGGAGATTCTAGGATCATCGGAGGAAGAATTCTTGTGCGTCTTAGATTCCTTTTTATAGATGCATAAGCAAGCAGCATGCTGCTGGCCCTGGGAGAGTGAGGTGTACTGATCAAAACCCCCATTCTGACGATTGCTGAGCATTCTTGAGTTGCTGACTACAGCACCTTAATGTTCTAAAGTGTGGTTGTCCTTCACTCACTCGCTCAATGATCTCCCTGCAGCCATTGCCTTCCGAGGTGTCTTTCTGCAAGCATTTTCCTAATATTCTTCTCAACCTGGTCGACATTTTTTGTAAAGGGGGAAAACTTTGATACGACCTCTGACTACTCGGAGGCGGTACTACCGAACAGCCTCAAGCGCAACTGCTCAGAACTGCTCTGACGCATAGTGATTCACTACTATTATAAATTTAATGTGAAAGTTGGTGAGGATGGGTGGATGGATGGATGTTTGTTACTCTTTCATGCAAAAACGGCTGAACAGATTTGGTTAAAATTTGGTATCCACGTAGTTTATAACGTGGATTAAGATATAGAATACATTTTATCCCTCTCCAGACCAAGATTTTAGATCTCGACGCGGATGAAGCAGCGCGCAGTCCGTTAAGTGATAAAACGTTTTATTTTTAATTCCAGGGTGCGTGTTACCATCGCTCCGGGTACGGTGGACGGCAGGAGGTGTGTTCCTGCTCCTCCGACTACTGCAATGGCTCCCAGGACTTAGAGGCCTCTTTTGGCCTTCTCGTGACACTGTTCACAATCTTTCTAGGAAAAGAATGCTTAAAATAAATTTAGTGTTATATTTTACCCCTAATCTATTCATTCCTTTACACACAACATACTTTTATTATTAACCGATCACCAGACATTGGAATTCTCTACTGTTGATTGGAATTCGAAAAATATACTACATAAATTAAATAAGTTGTGATGTCAAATTATTAACTATATATGTATTAATAAATACATATACTCGTACATACTATTTATTATGTATTAGATTTTTACAGGGACGGGCAATCCAGTGGTGGTTTCGTGGTCATAATTTCAAATGGTAACTCTACTTATATTAATTTAATATGAATGCTCTCTGCTCCGAATTTATTATTTAAATTTTTTCTCAAGTTGCCTATAGAGTGTAAGATGAAAATGATGTGATATTAAACAATTAATAATACATATTTTGTTTTAATTGTATAGGTGCCTATTTTTCTGGTCTATATAATTATATACAGTACTACTACATATTATTCATTATGTAAGGAACATCAATATGAATAAGCCACTCGAGGTACACAAGACCCGAGATACACTAAAATAAGTTGAAATATCCTACTAAAGTTTTTGTTGTATTTTTTTTAATATTTCTGTGTGGGAGTAGGTTCTCGCTCCTTGCGTCATACGCGTATGATTATTCAATTTTATTACCATCAAAAAATCAATTACTGAAAAGCGCTCTACATTCGTAGAGGTCTACGAAGGAGTTTCGTAGACGCGACACAAGAGGCCAGTTTTCATCGAAAAGTAAAAATCGAATGACATCGTGTCAGAAAACAAATGAAAGAAATCATATGGTTGGTTTCAGTAATTTGGCAAGTCACCTAGTGTTCAGAACATCTGATTCTCAACTACTGAAAAAGAAAAAAGCAATGTTCTAAAGAAAGAAATTCATTTAGAAAATAAGACAGAAAACAGTGAAACACAAAATAATTACACTGGGGAACGTATATATCTCTTAAGAATAAAATATTTTTGAAGGATTGAATTTTTTGACAGACCAAGTAATTTTAAAGTAGGTGTTTTGTACAATTTCTGCTATGTTTTAAGATCATTAAGAGTATTCTCAAGCAACGAGAGGGGTTTAGCTGTTGGTAAGTCTATTTTCACCCCTCAAGTACACTTTTCTTGATAGTAGCTTTTTAGTCGCTTGTATAGGATAATACACGTTTTTATTAGTTACGTTACGTTAATTATCTAATTTTTACACCCCAATGTCACCCTTTCAAACAGATTTTTCGATATTTTTTCTTTTTTATCAGTTTCGTAGCCATAACGAAACTCATCGTTTTTAAAGTCCCCAAATGCGAGCTATTTACGAGTGATTACGAGTTATTTTGTACATACCTTAATGATATAATAAACATACCTTTAAGTAAGATATAACAAAATGATGGGTAACATGTCTAGGCAGGGACCAACTAGATCGAACTTGCTTATGTCAATTACTTTTTCAATAAGTTTCAAACAATACAAACCGTAACTTTTAATATAAAAACTCGATTCTCACGTATATTTTCGGGGCTCGACTACTTTCAAACCCACCCAAGGTCCTTAATCATGAGCTCCCGTCCGAAATTGATTCGCGAAGATTTCCGAAAGTGGCTCTTTCAAATTTTTTTACTATTGCAAGCAGAGAGTACAAAGAATTTTCCAAAATACTTAAAACTCCCATTGATATCGTCTGTAGGTGGTAAAGCCATCTTATCTTGCCCAGGGAGGTACCTAACCGCCACCCTCTTACCCGCCGTGAAGCTGCTTATTTTTCATGTCTTGTGTGTCCTTTAGGCAGGCATGATGAAGGTCTTAGTCCTCATGCGTAGCCAGAGCCGGATTTAGGGGAAGGCAACTGAGGCTACAGCCCCGGGGCCTCCACAAAAGAGGAAGCCCCACAATAGAGACTTCGGAAAAAAATTAAGACTACTAAACACTAGTTTTACCTTTACCTACAGTACTTTGTACAAACACGATTACATTAAATATTAACAGAAATCATCGATCTATATTTGTTCACTCCAATCAGGCAATCAGTAAAATATCAAAATCTCAAATGGCCCTGATAAGCACTTGCAATTTATTATTATTATTTATTCGAAAATCGACTGAAAAAATTGTTCATTTTATGGAAAATAATTTGGGACCAAGAGGCCTCTACTCCTTTGTTGCTTGCAGACTTCCAAATCCGGCCCTGTGCGTAGCACTCAACACACTTACAGTCTCAAAAAGGAATTCTGTCCTATATGAGGTCTGATGTGTGTGTCCGTGGGCTGCAGTGTGCATTTAACATCTGGATGCTTGAATGCCCGTCTGCTACAAAATTCTGATAAAATAAAAAAGAGACCTTTAAAAGTTTATCAATAAATTAAACAATTATAATTTTAGAGTTTTGTATAAATAGTAATAAATACAAAAAGAAATAAATTTATTTTAAATTGTATTTTTACTCACGTAGATATAAATTACCTAAGTACTTACAAAATGGATATCTGCGTTGTCTCATTAAACGAATTTGAACTTAAAGATCCCACGTTTGTAATTACCTGCCTATTACGCCTTCTGTCACAAAAACGTTTTTTTTTGTCTCCTCGTCCAAATTTTTGCACAATTGCAGAAACAGTTGAGATTAATCCTTCACTGTGTGCTCGTTTCCAGAACAATAGCATCCAAATGCAAGAATATGGCGGCGCGTCCAGCAAGCGTAGCGAGTTCCGCGACGACGCCCGCGACCGGCCGCACCAGGACGGCTACCCGAGCCAGCAGTACGCCGTGATCGCGCAGAAAAACTACGGTATTTTACTTTTATCACTTTATTTATTAGTATATTATATACTAGTTTCTACCCGCCACTTCGTCCGCGTGGAATCCAATATGGCGGCGCGTCCAGCAAGTGTAGCGAGTTCCGCGAGCCCACCCGCGACGACGTCTGCGACCGGGAACACCAGGGCGCTGATTCGCCCCAAAGATTTCGTGCCGATATCGTGTGACATCATGACATGTGACATCATGACATGACGTCATTTCATGAACTCGACACGACACGGAACCTTAATGTCGATTGTCGCGATTTTTGACTTTTAAGCCTTTTTTGAGTTTTTATCACGGGTAAGACACGACATTGCCGCGTTACGAGAGTGAATGGTCCTACAGAATCAGGCCTCAGGACGGCTACCAGAGCCAGCAGTATGCCGTGATCGCGTCGAAAATCTACGGTATTTTACTTTCATTCCATATTTTTTTACTTAGAAAAACGGTGGTAGCCCAATGACTAAGAATTAGGCCTTTTATTCGAAAGATTCCAATCCCAGTGGCACACATCAATGATGACTTTCATAAAAGTTAACTTTGACTTAAAAATATCAATCAAACCACCTTCATCTATTGCCATGGAAATGACTAGAGAGTCGTCAATGGGTTGCTAGCTTTAACTTTCAACGAGCTCTGTTTAAGCCCTTTTTGAAGTGTATACAAAAAACTGTCTGCCGTCAGTCAGTTACCCGATGATGGTAAAGATAGTAAAAGATGGTAAAAGACGTCAGTTACCACCCTAACACAACTTTTATGTCAGTAACCCATTAATGACCCACTATAGGGTCGGGTCTTCTCTCACAATGAGAGGGATGTAAGCCTTAGTCCGCCACGCTGGCCTATTGCGGGTTGGTGGTCTTCATATGCCTTTGAGAACCTTTGTTTTGTGAACTCTCAGACATGCAGGTTTCCTCACGATTTCCTTCACCGTAACAGTAGGTGATATTTATTTGATAAGCGCACATAACGTTTTTAAAAAAGTTATTAGTGCGTGCCACTGGGATTCGAACCCGGACCCCTCGATTAAGAGGTCGAATTCTAAGCCAGTCACCGCTACACACAGTCCATATTTATTTTTATGCTGAATGTTTATAAAAAATTCATAACGTCATTCAACATACCAGTGGCTTGAGCAATAAGTTCTTAACTTTGCTCATAATGATGTAAGTAATGTTTTGTTTTTCAGGTTGTTCCAACAAAGAAGTTTCCGATCAAAACGTAACGACCTATTGCAGAGTAACAACTGGTGTGTACGAATCTACATTGAGTCAACAGTACCAAAATACGAGGTAGAATCAAAGACAAATTCCTTGTTATATGTATAGATAAATTGAGTACTTACTATATAAATTATTTCAGATATAACAATCCATCTGCACCTACTTTCTGTTCGCCCCCGAATTCTCCCTTAGTGGGACTCGTATTTGATCCTTCTTCACCTAACTACAGCGGGCATGGCGTGATGGGTGACCGACTTGGCGCCGATAGGAGATCACAAAGTTCCTGGTCCATCCCGAATCAGGAACCGATCGGCTCAGGGGCCAGGAAGAAAATTGTCAAGAGCCACGACAAGCGGAATGCCTACAGCGCTGATCCTCGCTACCATGAGCGGTACAAAGATACCATGGAATCTGACCGCCAGAGAAAGCAAGACAGGAACCTCACCTCAGAATCCACTTCCAGCCTTGACTTCTTTGCTGAAGGCGAGAGAATGGTGTCCGAATTGTGTAACATATCAGAATCAAATCCAAGAAGCGATAATCACAAACAAATGCAGAACACCGGTAACATCGATGATGACAAAACTAAAGCATCCGGTTCGTCCGATCTTCTACTTACGGCTCTAGATAAAATTATAATCCACGATCAAATTCCAAACCAAATAGTTCAGCTGGCAATAGAAGCGTGTACAGACGCTGAGAACATAGCGATTGCACATCACAACAGGCCGTGCTTCAAAAATATACACTCGATTTGCGCAAAAACTAGATCTAATGTCCAAAAACCGGATAGCGCTGTTGCAAATTTACACTCGCAAGGCATACCCTGGGTGATAAAGAATTTCATATTCTCTTTTGTTAGAATTCTCGACGGATGGAAAGGTGTCAAGGAGCTGCTCAGTGAAAAACATGACACTTTCTCTAGAATCGAAAATAAGTATTACAGTCCCAATATAAGAGAGTGCTTTGTACAATGGCAAGCAGTGACAAAGGAAATGTTGACTCACATTTATAAAACATTTAAGTGCCTCGATCACGGTTTCACATTGGAGCAGAAAAGTTTCACTCACAACTATTATGCTACGAATCCGGCGGGGCCGCGTCATCAAAGTCAAAATAAGTTCCAACCTATAAAACCTCATATTGGAACTCCAAGATCTATCAATGCAACGCCACAGCCGTACAACGCTATCCAGCCCCCATGGGTCCAAAATCAAAGTCAAACTGTTTCGCAGTCATTCACTGAAGCTCCGTGGCCATCGAGAACTGGTATCACGTATAAAAAGTTCCCTGTGATCCCACCCTCGAACCCCCACAACTTTTATCCTCTCAGCGATCAAAGTGAAATAGACAGCTATCAGAAGGTTCCGTATAAATGCGAGCCGTGTAGTGTACGTGAAGCGAAACCTAGACAATCTTGGACCATTACCAACGTTCCAGATTTTCGAGCTTTAGAGAACATGTGTCATGCTGATCAAAGGGAGCTGTACAATCAATTAAAGCATAAAATGGACGCCGAACTTGGAAAGGCGCCCGGTCAGCCAGTGCTCGGAAGCATGCCCTGCGATTTACTGCAACGCAGAGAGATGGAATTGAAAGCAAAAATGATACCACTAAGTCATGTGGAAAAAGCTTTAATCCCTAGCATGGCTACAGCTGCTGAGATAAGAAGTTGCATGCAGAAAAATAATAGCTGCGGGGACACAAAAGAAGAGACGGATTTTTTTGCAACATGGGGTCAGGTTATCCAAAAAGAACCTAACGATTATTTAACTCATCACACTCACAACATTCAAGTTCCATCGAATGTTGTGACGATATCAAATATCTCTGGCCCCGTACAATTTATTGAAACTGAAAATGATGAGTTTCACGAGATTTCAAAGGTATATATGAAGCCCGGTAGCTATAAAGTACCAATTAAACCAACAGATCCAGTATCACCATTTTTACAAGCTTCTTCTCAAGAAATTGCTTATGATAATTCTACAGACGAAGGCACACATGTTAAAATAAAACCCCCTTTTCCTCAAGTAACACTGGCACCCCAACCAAAGTATAACATTGAATCGTGGCCGTGTCTCACGTCTCGACGATCTGAAGATTTATTAGGTGATAATCAGAAAATATTTTCTAGATCTGGCATGCAACAATTGGACATAAAATGTGTTGAATCTTTGGATATATTTGGTTCCTTACCGTCCGATAACGCATGGGAAGCTGCTAAACAGTCTGCACCAAAATTGATGGATTTCATCCATGAAGGATCAAAGTCTGACACAGCTCGTTTGTATGATGCTTTGTGTTTAAGCGCAGCGGAAGAAATTTCAGAAAGCATGAAAAATATGCAGCCTATTATTCAACATGATGATGTTTGGTCCCATTTAACCAATTTTACTACTAAGCAAACAAGTAATATGTGGCATGAACAAATGTCAGCTAAACATGATGCAAGTGAGGATATGGAAGTGCAAAATATCTCCGATGAACTATCAAAAGGAGACGATAGCCTTAATAAAACCATACCAACTGAAGACCAACCTCTTGACAGTAGACAAGAAGATTGTAAAGAAAGCACACGCTGCTATGATCAAACTGGCAGTTTGATCAAACTTGAACAAACAAAAAAGCCTAGCACAAAATCCAAAACTGTATCGGGTATGTGGTACCACCCTAAAAAGAAGAAACCTTTGCCAACAACTACAGTTAAAAAGTTTGAGGCTATTCTATCGAGTATGTATCAAATAAATGAAGCGAAGTTTATAATGGATGATATGGATATTAAGATGGTAATCCTTTTTCAATATTTATATGCATTGTCTCATCTTGATCTCCTCGATTTTAATGAAATTCTTAATATTTTACAGGCTCCAAGGTTCTACGAAGTAGTAAAACGCCCTATGTGCTTGCATGACATATCAACAAAGCTTAAAAACTCTGCGTACACTGAATATGAACAAGTTGTACAAGATTTTAGGCGCATTTTTAATAATGTTAGACTCTACCTCAAGGTTCAATATGAATTACTTCATGTTAAAAATCTATTTCTATAAAAAGGCAACTTTATTAAGTTAAAAATTGTCTTTTCAGACTTTTCCAGATGTTACAATGAAAAGGAACGTGAGTAAAATTTCTTCGGAGTTTGAAAAAATGTTACATGATGAATTTCAAAACAAATCGGAATCAAAGAATAAATCACATGACAGTGGAACGCAAGAAAATGCTACCAAAAAACATGACAAAGATAGTGAGAGACATAAGTCCGAAATGAAAAATGAAGACTTAACGAAAAAAGTTGATGCAAAACTTACCGACGACGGTAAGAAGTGAACTATTAGAATGGAATACATTTAATTTTAGCTGATCTCACCCAAAAATCTAACCTTAAATTTCGATTCTCCAAATTTAATTATTAAAAGGAAAGTCCTGAGATAAATTTTGGATCACTATATTTTTTATTGACACGTTTTATTTGTATGTTTATGTATTTCTTTTCTCATCTACAGAAACACTAGGAATATGTTACATTTTTAAAATTCTTATTTATCCTATCATTAATCGATAAATAGTTTTAGTTGAACATCTAGTCAATCAGATCAGTATTTTTAAAGCAAATGTCAGTGAAGTTATCAGAACTAGTGAAATATAAGATTATCGATTTAATATTAAGTGCTTGCCAACTTTTGGATTTGACTTTATCGCCACTTAATGTGGCAGATATTTTTCTTGTTATTTTCTTCTTTCATTGCTTAGCTTGTAGTTTCGTCTATTTTGAATACTAGTAATACTTTTCATTAATTTTGTGAAATAAAATCCTTTTTAATTTTCATACGCAGAAAAACAAATTTATGTTTTGATGCTTCGCGATTCTTGGCTTTTTTAATAACCCCTCAATTACCTTTTATGCTTCATTAATGAATATAATATAGTAATATACACGAATATAGTAATAGTTATTAAATTAGTTCCTATAAACTATTAAAATGTTTATTTGCTTTTTCTATTTCGATCTGTGATGTATGTTAAGATAAAAGGTAATAAATAGATTAAATCTTCACTAATTAAACAAATTTGGGATTAAGGGAAATAGCTACTTATTCAACGCCATTCAGCTCTGTTCGGATTCTGTCTTCATGGAAAGCCAGATTACATTTATTTTAGCTTTTATGGTTAACGGAATTTAAAATCATCGTGTGGATTTCAATGACCGATCTTCGGATTTGGATCGAGATAGATACTAATTGGTTGCCAAGATACCCTTTAAAATTGCTTTGAAGTAATAGATGTTCCGGGAAACCAACCATCAAAATTCAAAGATCGATCCAAAGATTATATTAATTACTGAAACCGGCCATGTGTTTTTGTTCCGTTCAGTGCTGAATAAGCAAAATATCATCCTGCGAAACGCGAATGGATACGAGGTGTATACGAGTAGATGTAGTAAATCCCTTAATACCCATCAATATGTATATAAAAGCATGTAATTTATACAAATTAAAAGCTTAAAAGTTTAAGTTATGAGCAATTGCTCGATGATGAGCAAATGTTCGATTGGCCTTTGAAGTCATATCTAGAGTTACTGAAAGGTTTTATATTGGTTTCTTGGTGCAATATTACTTACACTTTTTACGCTTTCCGTAACTCAGGGGTTGGGTACTTTGAGAAACAAAACACTATGATTAACTCATACGAATAATTACTTTTTAAATAACTTGTTCATGTACGTGACATTGGTATGTATTTTTTACTTTAATTTTTGAGATTCCGTTTTACCTGCCATAGGCAATAAGCGAATGAAGCCACGTCTATGTTCGATTTCGTTTGGGAAAAAGTTTCGTTGAATGTGTTTGGATTGCCAAAATTTAAAATTTTAATACGGTGACGTCGGAGTTAATTTTAAGTATTCATTAAGTTGTGATTTATTGTTTAACTTATTTACCTAAAATTATGGCAAGGAACCCTATGAATAATACAAGAGTTAATTCGTACCTCGTGTTTTATTGACTCTCACGTTCATCGGTTTATTGAACCCTTATTACGATTGATAGCGATCAAAGAAGCCGAACAAACTGTTGACGTGAACCGTTGAAGTTTTATAATATCTTTCACATTGCTAACTAAAAATAGATATCACTAAACTAACAACCGATATAAAATATCTCAAGGGTTATTGCGTTGTGTGAGGTGATTATATGTATTGATGAATGATGACAGTCAGTTAAATGTGTTTTTCGTTTAATTTTATCATGGTTATACTACTTTCATCCTTTACATTTTATTGATTGATAGGAGTCGTTAAATGTCATCGGAAGCTTCAAGGGCAATAACCGTCTCCTTCAGTTTCATGGAGCCTGTTACCTGCATGCAGAATGCAGAGTTGTCGTACATATTCATTATTTAAAAAAACGATTAAATACGCCTCTTCGTCATGCAGCTTTTATTTCTCCTTATCCGAGTCACATGGGTGAAAACTAGGTACGTTCAAATATTCTGGATTCGTAAGGCTAAAAGCGTTTTTTCTGATAACTATTGAAATTGATCGTGAAATTCCGCATGAGTGTTAACAACTTTATTGGCGTATATAAATATTATCTCTTCCGGCCAAAATAATGATGATGCCTACGAAGCTCATATCTACATCTAACATTGTGTTTTATTACCGTATCGAGTCATGTCAATAAACCTATTAGGCATTGGCTTTACCTGAAAATATTAAGGTGAATTACGCACTTATGAAAATACCTTGATTCGAGATTTGGTAAAGGCATTTTCACTAGCTTTTTACTTAGCTGCATATAACGGTAATATATATTGGAATCAATAAACCTAACTTTTACCAATTTTAAAACTTGACTAGTTTATCTGAAATCTGACACGATTCTGAGGAATTCAGTTTATCTGAAATCTGACACGATTCTGAGGAATTCTGTAGTAAACACCGATATTTTATGGAGGCTCTACATTCTTGTGTGCCCGTCTCGTTTCTTAGAGGATAGAGGCAAGACACACACACACACACAATGTACACACTCATTTGATGTCAGGACGTCCGGTGCTTTTTACGGTACCTACGCATACTTTTCAGTACGATTCTGTTCATGGTCGCGGCACAGTACACGCTGCCACTCGAAATGTCTTGTGGATTTTTCGCGTGTATGCACAGCCTCCATTATGATAAGCAATTTGGTATGTTGCATATAAACCCGTCTAGAATCGTATTATGTTGATACCGTTTTGCTTGCCAGCTCGTAAAAACAGTGTCAAAATCAATGGCAGGGTTATGGGAGCGATGCCTCATTGATGGTCAGATTCGACCAGATTGCCCTAAATGATCCTGATGGTTGTAGCCTAACCATAACCTCAGCTTAAATTAGGTACTTACCCGTGTTAAAACGGCATCGCTCTACTTTTACGTAACAAAAAATATAGCAATTTAGGGGTCCGCGACCGACACTAACCTAATGTCAAGTAAGCTGTTTTTTTTTTCAAACAGAATTATGTATATTGGTATCTTACTATATAATTGGATGCGTGGTGGAGATGCGTGGATGCTCTAGACGTCTCTGTAGAAAAGGGGTATAACAGTGGGAAATAAAAAGGGGCATTGTTGCATTGGTTAGTGGCACTGATCTAGAACATTCGTGAGGTAATTTTCAAATTCTAATAACCGGCTCCCGGTGGTTTCCGTAAAAAGCGTAAACCACGAAGATATGTGTCCTATAGGTAGATGAACGTATAGAGAAGGATGCGCTGGCCTAATGCCGATTGGTGGACTTCACATACCTTTGAAACATAATGGAGAACTCTCAATCTATATATCTTAATCTATTTAAATCAATGAATTTATCAATACACACCGCAATTGCATACAGAACCTTCATTGCGCTTGTCATACTTGGCTTTTTTTATAAACTCTCCAATTTAGGTGTCTTCGGTCACGGTGGTCATCCAATTGATTTCAGAGAAAGTAGCTCGATCATATTCTGTTAGAAAGGGCAACTCTGACCAAATCTGTTTTCACAGTGCCGAAGACTGCCCGATATTCGGCGGACGCGGGAATAAGTGTTGCAAAGAGAAAAAATATTTTTTTATTATTTAAAAAAAAATTGCGGGCGCGGAGATATATGTTGCAAACATCAAAAATATATATATTTTTTAATTTTATATGAAAATGCATATTGCTAGATAGAGTGCTATTTAAAGTTATTGCAAAAATTACACGCAAGAAATGTTGATTCATTATTTTAGAAATACAGTTTAGGGATGTGTTTATGACACCAAATCAGAAATAATTTAAACTCATTTTTTTATTATTTAATATTATTATCTATTTATAATGTTATTAAGTTAGTTCGTGTTGTGCAAGTTATGGACATGTAGACAGCAAGGCTGATACACGAGTAAGAAAGAAGCAGAATAGAGTATGTGAAACGCCACAGAACATATAAAAAGGTTAGAACGATAAAGTGGGCGGGGCCGGCGCGCCACTGATTTGAGCAAACGGGCATATGAACGTCAAATTGCTCAAACCTCCCGCGCAGTTTTTGCACAGTGTCATGGCGGTCTGAGCTCCGGTGCGAAATAGGAAAAAATGCCGAGTTGTGCAATTATTACGTGTCGTTTGCGTAGTGAAAATGTGAGCCTGGAAAAAGGAGGAATTTCATTTCATCGGTAAGTAATAATATTGGAAAAGTAACTGTATATCAAGGCATAATCACGAAATGTTTTATCGGCTATCAGTGTCCGGCTTAGACATAGTGCTTGCATGTTATCGATAATTTTATCGATACGTAGTTTTATTCGTTGTTACAGTAGTCTGTCTTTCAAGAATTGAATTCGGACACAATGTCAAAATCCAAAAGTTAGTAAAGTGAACGCAATGATCGATACCAAAAAATTCCGATTGTATGTCATATCAATATTGATTCTGTGGGGTCGATTATTTTTTTTTTGCATTATTATGAAATACAAATGGGAATTTGTTGATTTTATTTTAATTTTAATTTTAGCTTTAGCTTTAGCCTGATAGTGCATTCTCTCTGATTATACCCTGATATAAACACAAGGAAGCACTAGAAGTCGGCAGCTTTACAGGATTGTAAATGTAGCCTCTGCCCTCCCTGAGATAATTTGTTATTTCATTTTATCGTCAAATTATTTTACCGTATAGTAACCTTTCTTGACCAGCCACTGTTTTAAAGACTATTTGAATTTATTGATTGGTAATTTTTTTAGCTCTATAGGCAAATGATTATATATTCATATGGCAGATATCTGCACGTTGAGTTTGGGTCGCTAGTTTTACTTTCATCAGACTACATTTTTTGATTTAATCAAAAAATGCAGTCTGATCGAAAGTCAGCCACTGTTTTAAAGACTATTTGAATTTATTGATTGGTAATTTTTTTAGCTCTATAGGCAAATGATTATATATTCATATGGCAGATATCTGCACGTTGAGTTTGGGTCGCTAGTTTTACTTTCATCAGACTACATTTTTTGATTTAATCAAAAAATGCAGTCTGATCGAAAGTCAGCCACTGTTTTAAAGACTATTTGAATTTATTGATTGGTAATTTTTTTAGCTCTATAGGCAAATGATTATATATTCATATGGCAGATATCTGCACGTTGAGTTTGGGTCGCTAGTTTTACTTTCATCAGACTACATTTTTTGATTTAATCAAAAAATGCAGTCTGATCGAAAGTCAGACTGCATTTTTTGATTGCATTGCATTTTCTGACTCGAAAGTCAAATCTGGCAAAACGTCAATTGTTAAATAAATATATTATTTTCCAAGGTCAATAAAATATTTCTCTGCTGTTTTTTATTATTTTAGTTTATTACTCCACATGCCACTACACCTTATTCTACATAATGAGACAGGACAAAACTTGAAAACTGACAATGGGCAGTTTTCTAGTATTGTTTTTTTCTCGTTGCTAAGAGATGGCGCTTGCGAAACTTTAGGTAGTCGTATTATTTTTATTTAGGTATATAGATTTAACAACACTCTTCTTCAATTGCGAAATGGTATAAATAAATAAATAAAATAAATCATTTTAATATCTTAACCCAACAGTACAAACAAGTGACCTGACTATCGATATCAAATTGTGAACAACACAACACTATTCCAGTGATGCCAGGAGCGTAAATTTTTTGCACAGTAATTTGAAAAACTGTTTTAACGCAATTACGTGTTGCGATACAAAGATTTTTATACTGAAACATGTTTTTTAAATGTTTGCACACAAACGAACTTAATTTCTACGCTTAAAATGTCGTACTTAGAACTGACAAAATTTATTGTGCAAATTTTCATTACAGTTGGCAACACATGCTTGTGTATTACAGTGAAATTAACCGTATTATTAGGTCAGTATAGACTACTTTTGCTAGAACTTTTTTAGCCAATGATTGCATCACTCTCATTGTGTGCTGAATAGGTGACATTTTATGACTGTGTGAAAACCGGCACGCGCGGTCCTAGTACTAATGTCAGTACATTATCATTCTATCCTTATTATTTGTTCTGTGGTGAAACGCCATATAAATTTTGAAGTGTAAGTACTTATTTAACATTTAATTCGGAACGTTTTTGTTCTATTAGACCTATATGATAGATGTAAACATCCTATCTGATGGTACGTGGAAGCTGTACCACTAATGAGGAATACTCGTAAAATAATCACCGTAAATAATGTATTTTGGGGTATAGAGGAATAATGTTAAACTAATGTGGCGGTGATAGCCAAGTGGCTAAGATTTCGGCCTCTCTTAATCGAGGGGTCCGAGTTCGAACACAGTGGCACGCACCAATAACTTTCTTCAAAGTTATGTGCGCTTTATTATATTAAATATCACTTGCAGTAACGGTGAAGGAAACATCGTGAGGAAACCTGCATGCCTGAGAGTTTACAAAAAAAAATCTACAAAGCATGCGAAGTCCACCAATCCGCATTAGGTCAGCATGGTGGTCTAGAGGAGTGTGAGAATATACCCGACCCTGCAGTGGGTCATTAATGGGTTACCGGCAGACTTAGATAACCCACGAAGTATCGTGGTATTAACTGAAGTAACCCACGCCTTGTCGTCAAATAGGTTTAACCTCTTTCAATTTCAGGTAACTATAATCAAACCAGGGTAAAAAACCTTTAGCGAAGTTACAACCTTACATACAACCATCCGTCGTGGATACTATCTGGAAAAAACCTGGGTTACTAATAGTTCCGTATACCATCGAGCTTTGGAAATGCATTGTAAAGATAATTCACTTCATAGTACAATAAAACAAGATTAGATTACTATCAGATTTTCTTAGAAGCTATTTACATGAACTACCAATACCATATTTTTCCTTATGTATACTTTGCAAATTCCTTTAGCCTTTCCTTCTCATTTCTCATGTATGTAGGAACTCTTAGACCTATGGTTTTGGACAATTACTCATTAGAGGTTCCATCCTTATTAGATACAATAGAAAGCCAACCAGGGTATCCATCAATTTTCTTACTTTCCTGTAACATAAGAGTAAGATTCTGTGAAGAATAGATTTTCATTTGTAAAACTATTGTTACCGCTTACTCGTTTACCTACTCAGAAAGGTTTTATTTCTAAATTTGAGGTTGGATGCGGGCGTCCTTGGGCTGCAGTGACCACTTATCATCAGGTGACCTGCATGAGTCAATTACCTTAAAAAAAGAGTTGTATCTACTACTACAAACAAAACCTTTTTTTCTGCTGATTTGACCTCCCAAAGCGGGATGTTCAGGAAATGCTTTGATCCGATTATTATTGCTGAAATTAAACAATTGCGAACTATTATTACCTACTTATTAGTGTTTTGATTGCAATGATCAGCCGATAAGCGTTATCGATCGATATCACAGTATTGCTTGTATATATTGTCCGGAGTGGTCAACACATGCCATTAGTACTACTATAGTTACGGTATTGAGTTGATTACGTAAATATATTGTGTGTTATAATAGCTAATCGATTGAATAAAAGAAGAGGTATTGTATTAAAAAAAAAACATTTTGTTAGTACGTAAAATATACTTATTTTATTCTTGAGTTACAGTTGTAAGGTCCCATAGTTTTTTTAAATAAAACATGCCAGCTCTTGCTTTGTAACGCTTGTTTTAGTTGCCTTGCTTAGTAATAAACAAACACATACAATAATTAAACAAAAAAAAATGAATAAAATGGTTCGTATTATTGTTAATAAAAGATTTAAGTTAAATATTTTATTTATTTACTATTTTTATTAATATATTTAAACTTATGTTTCCTAAAAGGAGATATAATTTTTGACTATAAAAGCAAAGCGTACGTTTCAAAAACAAAACATGATAAATAAATAAAAATATCACTCGCTAAACATAAGTTTGCAAATATTTGTTCTAATATATATCCTTGTAAAATATACATAAAGATATCACATGTAACAATATGAAACTGAATGTACTTAGTTGTTTTATGTAGTTAAGCAAAACAGAACCACCTGTGGCCTTTGCCCACATTTTGTCAAGAATATAGGGGAGAATGGGGTATAAAGAGTCACTTTATATTACATGTTTATTTATTGCCAGAAGTAATGTTAAAAAGATCTTATATGTACTAAAAAAATATAGTGTCCATTTGAATTAGGGTAGGGCAATCTTTTTAATGATGTAGTATTTCTATTGCCGTAGTACATGATTCGACATCGATAGTACTACGGCAACTAAAACTGGCAAAAATGGAAAAAAATCTCCGATCAAGCCAAAAATCTAATTTCCGATTTTTCGATAAGCATAGACTTTTGTTAAGTGCTACGATTTGATGAAATTCCTAAGATTCACTGAACCCCCTCTTCCTCTAACAAAAATGAGTAATTTTTGGGCATTTTCAGCAGTTTCTTATAAATATTCTGTCTTTAGGTGAGGGCATTATATTGATCTGGTCTGCAGCTCACACATCTACAGGTATTGTTTCCATAAGGTGGCATAACTATTCCATCTACTTAAAAAAACTACTCGAACTAAGTGTAGATTTTTTAATGATGTCGTCAACCCTCGCAGGTTTCAGGGCAGGATGCGTTTCTAGTAGTTTCCAACGTGGACCTGAGTAGAGTAAAACACAGCTAACCCATTGGCCAATGACAATGTTTTCACAACAGGCTTCAAGGGTTTTTCCATTACCTTTTAAGATTCAGGTTTCTCTGCCCTAATCGTGTCTTGCTTTGCTCCAGATGCTGTGGCACGTTCTCTGTTTCGCAGCGGTTGTGGCCTCTGTAGCTGGCCACGGGAGAGTCCTCGAGCCCCCAGGCAGGTCCTCCTTGTGGAGGAAGGGCTTGTCTCGAACCCCCAACTATGATGACGATGCCCTCAACTGTGGAGGATTCTACCATCAACATGGAGTCAATGGCGGAAAGTGAGTGACTACTTTTCTAATAATCTACATTGGTGCAGCGTGGCTGGGAATGAGCCCAGGCCTCCCAGTTGTGGGATGACACTCGTGCACGCCTGGCAGTGGGATGCTCGCTAGAAGAGCCTGTTTAAGTAGGTAATAATAAAAAATGACGTGGAGTTTGGAATTCTCTAATAAAAAAATAGGAGACCCCATCTAGGAGTAGAATATTTAACGTATAGATCGTTCTGTTTTGTAGGAAACATATTAAATGTTTTGATTATCTATGAGGTGTGGTAAATACTTTAACTCAGGTGTCGTCATAAGTTCGCTGATGTTATTATTTCTTGTTTCCTTAGATGCGGCATTTGCGGCGATCCTTGGGACGCGCCTGAGCCCCGGCCCCACGAGATAGGAGGTGTGTGGGGCACCGGCACTATCGCCGCCGCCTACGACCAGGGCCAGGTGATCGACATCGTCCTGGAGTTGACCGCCTACCACAAAGGCTACTTTGAATTCAGAATCTGCACAGACCCTTTGAGCAACAAACAAGAATGCTTCGACGAGATCCTTCTGGAAATGGAAAACGGAGGAACCAAGTTCTACCCCTGGAAAGATGACATGTATTCGATGAGGTTCCGCCTTCCTTCCGACCTCGTCTGCGAACACTGCGTCCTCCAGTGGAAGTACACTTGCGGGAACAACTGGGGTGTCTGCACCAACGGCACCCAGGGTTTGGGCTGTGGAGACCAAGAGACCTTCTGGGCTTGCACCGACATCACCATCAATCCCATCGAGAGTCCCTCTGACATGCCTATCGAGCTGGAAGCAAACCCACTACCGATTGTCTCCAGCAATAGCATCGATGAAATTCAAGGTAAGAAGTAATGACTCCGAAGACATCTTTGCCTCAGCAGTATAGAATTGGGTTTTGGATGCAACTCTTGGAACTTTAATTGCACAGCATTGTAGAGCTTTGTGACACCAAATGTAACTTATTTCTAGTACTTAAGCTAATTTAAAATGTAAATAAACATATTAATAATATTATATCACAATGTCTTTGTGTTTTGTCACATTGTCAATGTGTTTTTACGAACTGCATAAAACTTTCGAAGTAAGCTGCCCAATCAATGCAAATTTTCAGCTATTTTATAATCAAAATGTAGTTAGTAGGCAGTACTTAATTTATTTTTTAATAACTGATCTCTTATGCATGTTTTCTTTTATTCTACTATGTATATACTAACGTAATTTATTTGTACATAAATAACTCTTCCTGGTCTAACGTTAAACTAACCCTTTTAGAAGTGAATTAAGTCACGAAGTCAAGAAAGTTGCATAGCATAACCATTTCATTTCGGCACATTTGATGTACTTATTTATTGCAATAACTAATAAACATTATTTATAATAAACAACATTGTCTTTGATTGCATCGTAAAATCTGTTTATAACCACTTAAATTGATTGAACCAGTGTGACGTGTTGTAAGGAGTGATAGGTACTCAGGTTTACTTAAGAACTTATCAGTAGTAAGCAGCCATGAAAAGAGACGAAAAATTTTAATCAATTCAAGCGTAGTTATCAGATAAACTACGATGAATACCGCTGAAACAAGTCACTTAATGCCAAGACAGTAGAGTAGTTTTGTTCATATCCAGACGTCGTAATTTAAATTTTATTATAATTGCTGGTTTCTCAGGTACATAGGTACATGAACCATTGCAAAGGGTTTGGCAGCAAGAGTTAATAATGACTAGGACCTACAAAATGTTATTAAATCAGATGAATAGCAATGTAATTGCACTAGATAAGTATACATTCACCCAAGCGCCTAACTGATAGGTAGCTCTGGAATTTATTAGGTAAACCACTTTAAAATGCATATGAAAATTAATGTAATTTCTAAGGGAAAACAGACTATAAATACTTACATTTTTTTTATCTACTGTTTACACAAACGATAAAAATTACGCTTAGCATGACTTAGCCTGGATTATAGGCTCAACATTGCAATCTGTGTGATTTTTACAATAGGCTTGAATGACGATAAAATATCAATAAAAACAACCCAACTATTACAAAAACCTTTTAACTATCCATGTTACCGTCCCCTTAACCATCCATTTAAGACTTTATAGAGGTCTTTTGAAGACCTCCCTTATTTAACGTCACTCCGTTCTTGGGCTTTACTGACTCCAGCAGCCTTCTTCAGATTTTCCCCCTCTCATCAATTATGGGTCCTTATCCTTATATACTCGTATGTCCGAGTTTAATGATTCCCAGTCTTTTGAGAGCGCATTTCCGTTGCAGACCCAGAAAGAACACTCGTCGTTCCTTTAACTCCATTTCTACCACTTACGGTGAATACTGTGATTACTTCAGGCCTGTCATCGAGATTGCAATATCTATGTGACAGCTTCCGCCACTCCTCAAGAGAGGCCGCCACACGATCCTGAATCACGCTATCGAAGTTTTCTACACCGCTGGCATATATACAAAATTCCGATATGACGTAATCGGAGCACGGCCGCTCCCAAGGCGTGATCACCTCGCCTGGAGGAAGATATCCCCTTGCCAATTTAAAGTAAACTGTTAAGGAGGCTCACGAGCAGATGGTCTAAAAGTGCAGTCATTTCGTTTTACTTTCAACGTTACAATGGCTCTATATTTCATACCTTCTAACGTAGGTACTCTGCCTATGCAGTGCCTAACAAATGGACTTACGTCTGAAATATACTACGTGTCATAAAATACCTAATCTTAATTTGCCAATCCGGAACCATGAAATTGTAAAATCATACAATCCGCTATATTGTTCATTAGATGATATTGAGTTAAATGGAAAGTATATGTGTTACGATGTTAAATGGAGCAGCTGGGTGGAGACTGCTCGCCGTTACAAAAAATATAGGTACAAGTCTAAGCGCTGATGTACATTTTAATGACGGTATTTAGAAAATGTAGGTTTGGCTGAAGAAATGGAAAGGAATTTAGACGAACTTTACATTTAAAAGTATTAAAGCAAAAAAATCTTCTTGAGGCATTTTCAAATTTCAAAAATAAGACTGTATATACAAAAAAAATGTCACGATCAGCAAACTTCATCTGCAGCCCCCACAAGCCCTATACTATGCAAATTGTAACTATTATCTTTTATTTCACAGGCCTTCTAGATCTTATAAGAAAAACTGTAGTAAGATCAAGACAAACGCCTGAAAGAAATACACCAGTCATATACCAACGCAAGAACCACCGAAGAAAACATAGGAGCAAGAAACCCAAGCCGCGTAAAAGAAAAAAAATTATGTGGAATTTTGTATCACGTAAAAAAACGTAGCAAATAGATATTTTAGCGTAACGTTGCATGTTAAATTGATTTTACCTCATAAATTATTTACAGTCTGTTATGTAAGTATTTATTTTGGTATCATTGTTACATTTAGTTCAAAGATTTTTTTGTCAAGATGCGAGTGTCATGACATAAAAAATGGGACACCTTTATTTTGGAAGAAACTGCTGTTATGTCACTTTTTAATTATGCATAACCTAAAGCAAATGAGCCAAAAAGCAATTGAGATTGAGTTGATTCTCATTTCTCACTCAACTAAAATTGTTTACTCGGTTTATATGAGTTTTTAATGTCATTCTATTTATTGTCGTTAGGATGAATGCTTATCTGTAAATTAAATTATTGGTATTGTAATCGTAAATGTAATAAAACTCAAATAACAGCTAATTCCCTTTATTTACATAGAACATCGAACATTGTTATCTATCTACAAATTAAAATATAACGAATATAAGAACAACGGAACAATTTGTTTTCAACAAACAATGTAGAACAAAGCAGAAAGTGGAAAATTTTCGTACAAATAAATAAATCAATTCGTTATATCACTTACATCATGTTCTAACCTTCACCCAAGCACATACAAGTCATTTTGATTTTGAATCATACGTTTGGCTTTAAGCAAATTAATAAAAAAATACAAAACACCCCAATTCCCTATTGGAGCAGCTTGGCGGAATATGCTCCAGGCCTCCTATTGTGAGGAGACACATCACTAGTGAGACATAAACAAATACAAAATATTCATATTAAGTCAAAGTGCCGTGAATACTTGGGATATTATACCAGTAACCTTAGTCTGAGAAACTGAATCAATGAGCTTGTCTCTTTTAAACATTCACATAATAGAATATTTTTTATTGTATATGAGTAGCCAACTGACATACTGCGTCCAAGTGGTCACTGTCGAAATGTCGCCAACCTTGCTAAGTGACGAAATTCTATCTGACGTTGTTTGTAGATGGACTCGTGAGGACTGAGATATTCGCCTCAAATGAAGCATCTCCAACAAGCACGCCGGGGGGCCGACGAACACAACACAAACGAGCTGCTTCCCAAGCGACTCGCTATGGCTCTCTCGTGCGAATGCCATTTCATTCCTTTCTTATTAATTTTTGAAATTAGACTTATTAGTAATATATAAAAGAGACAAAAACAGTATGATGTCAAACTCATTGGTACTGCTTTATAGTTAAAATGAAAACAAGACTCACTCGAAGCATGCATTAGGGGTTTATCGATTAGTTAATGTTCAGATATGTCCTATTATCCATTAATTATGTGAGGCGAATTTGGTGATTTTTAGTACCCTTGTATTAACACGATGTAACAATACGAGGTGAGTTGACACATATTTAATCATTTAAAATGTAATGATATCAACATACAGTATTATCCAGTAAGGATAAAACTAGGGACAGGGCTTTGCCGTTACATCCCTAACGCCAATTTCGGAATCACAGGGGTTAAAAACATTTATTGAACTCGACAATTACATATTTAACTTACCCACACACATATTATGTTATAGGCAAATTTTGAATTTAGCTAAATAAATGTAATTATTCCCACACGTTCACACAACCATTATTATACGATTTATAGCTTGCCATGCTCAAATTATATACAAAACAATCACATATGCATAATTATGTCACAGCACATTTTATTTACATTAAAAACCATAAAATGTTCAAAGTAGCAAAATGTAACTCATACAACGGTCCTCAAATATATTATTATATCAGATGATTTAGAAATGACTATGCAGCCAAGTTGTGGTCGGATATCAACAGAAGTAGAAGTAGAACGTAGAATGTATAATTTATCTGTATGACTTTCATTAAGTGTGCACAAATTGTACCTAATAATGAATAAAAGCTTTTGAGTTTGAGTTTGAGTAGGTACATATTTTAAGTAAAAAATACATTGATAAAATGCAACATATGAAATAATGACATAAAGCACAGATCATAATTACCTTTAGAATAGTAAAAAACGGATACAAAGGCTGGATCAAGTGGTCAATGCCGCCTCGAAAGGGACACACATCCAACATCAAAATATACCATACTCATACACTCCAAACGCATAAAAAATGTCTAAGGCGATTAGCGCACTGCCTCGCATCACGCAGCGTAGCGCGGTAATGCGTGATCTAGCGTTGTATGTAAGTATTTCCATTTGTATAGAAAACACGCACAGTCCAACACACAGAACACGCATCTGCATGTACGCGCGTGGATGCGTTTTCTATACAAATGGACGCGCACACCCGCACTACGCTGCGTGATATGGGGCCGTGTGCTAATCGCTTAACACTCGACCAATTATTACCAATACAAAACCAACTTTACATATTCAAATAGCATCCACGCGCATCCATTAAAACAATACCAACTACAATTATTATTGTATCCTTTGGATAGATTTAACACGTCTTACCATTATTAACCTTTAAGATTTTATTGCATCAAATTTTGTGCATAACTATAGCCTAGCTTTAAGCAATACGTTATAAGTAACAATTTCAAATTACCACTGTTTATAATCCTATACCGCAAATTTGCAAAACCTTTTAGACATCTTCAACATCTCACTATTAAATGATAAGAAGCAAAAAGCATAAAACACAAAGCAATTGGTAGAGGATGCATATCATGCGTAGCTTCAAAACGACACAATTTTATTGAATCAAATAAATAGAATTGATTATGTTAAAGGTTTACAAATTAATTACAATTAAATATTGCACACTTTGTTCTAGAGATTGTTTGGAACAAGATCTGATAAAATATTTATCTGAAAGTGAGTACAGAAAGTCTGAAAGTAAGTGTATTTTGAAAAAACATAAAGGTTCATTACTCATTATTGGTTTTTTAAATAAGTTAATCTGTCAACAGTTCTTACCAATTTGAAACTTATGGTAGGTTTAGATTACAGGGTTAGAGCACATATAAATTTAGTTTCTTTATTTTCAAATTGTAATTGAGATATTTCACACAATCTCTAATCATACAATATCAATAACTTTAATATCAACAACACCAATTTTTCATCAGAAAGTTACCTTAAAATTTTCCTACTTTAAATCTACAAATAGAGGTAAATAATCTATACACAGATTCAACAGACGATAAATATAACAATAATTTAAGAAGATATACTTTATCTGTGCGATGTAACTTCTTTTTCACCAAGACATAGACATTTAGTACACTGCACACCTACATATTTATAAAATCATTTTAAAGCCTCACAATTCAGGCAATACATATTTTTATTACTTTCGATATAATCCGAAACTCTATAGTATACTCTAAACATGAATAGGGAGCATTATAATAATATATCCTTTGGTTCAATGTTGATTTGAAAATGGTAACTTTGAATGACTGTACTGTAGTGAATAAATACATTAATACCAAAATAAATTGAGTCATACCATATCTCTGATAATGTGGGCCGAGTCTATTTTGTAAAGAGTAACATAATCGAATCTCTAAGTATTTCATGTTTCAATAAATTAGTCGGGAAAGCTCTTTTTTCCACTACTTGCCTATCTAAAGACAAGTTCAATAACATACCAACGATACCCAGCTGTGCCTGTAACCCATTACGCCCCGTTCACACGGAGAATGTCGAATCCGATTTTTTGTAGGAGTCAGTGGTAACAGTATTTCAATGACAGAGTTCACACGAGCATTGGGTTTAAAGATCCGACCAAAAACCGAATCTTACTGAAGTTGATATCCAATTGTGCGAGCAGAAACCGATCCGACCGTATTAGATCCGGTTTAGTGATTCAATACATTCGTTCATACGATACACGCAGGGTAGATTCGGTTATTTGTCGGATCTTGAAACCGAACGTCGGGTCGCACAAGCGGTGAGGAACTGTGCGCGCTCTTGCGTTCACATGGGATCTCGATACGAGGCCGTCGGATACGACAATTCAAGATGTGCCGTGTGAATACAACATTCGGTTTTTCCAGATCCGATTAAAATAAGATTCGGGAAAACGTGACTCCGTGTGAACCTAGAACCATAGCAGTGTTGAGTCTCCTCTCACGATGAGAAGGATGGAGTCCATACTCCACCACTCTGGCCTAATGACCGATACAAGTCAGTGGACTCTACATGCCTTTGAGAACTTTTTGTGAACTCTCTGGCATGCAGGTTTCCTTACAATGTTTTCCTTTACGGCTACAGCAACCAATATAACCTATAAATTCACCAATGGTATGTTATTGAAACTAGTCATAAGTCATAAATAATTACCTACAACACAAGCTATGGGCCTCGTACATAGTCCAACAAACATAATTATACAAATCTTTCGCATATCACTTATAACATACAGGAATCTCTGCAACCCATAGCCATGCAAACAATACCCAAAAGATTTAATATTTGTTATCACTAAATTGTTTCTAAAAAGCATTACAATCACAAGAAGTTATTTGATTCAATGTGTTGTGGAATAGGTTTTCTTATAGACTACAAGCTCATGAACAAAATGTACCTGTGAAATGAACCGACGTGAATAACACTTAGAAGGCTGTTACTATATCAGCTAAAATAACTGAGCACTATGCGGTCATTCCTGAGCGGTACACCTGTACCGTGATGAGAGATAAGGGTTGCGACCCTTGGCTTTCGAGCCCGGCCTTGGAAATATGGACGGCGTTCATGGATAAAGTATCTGTATATGTATACAAAAGGAATTACACAAATGTACGGCACTTATTGTATGGCATTTGTGACCTATGGGCTTGTAGTCTAATAGAGCATCAGTTCCTAGGGTTTCTCTGAATGAATTTTATGTCATATGGCAGGCAAATGGGCAGATGGACCACTGGTGGTAAGTGGTCATCTCCAACCATGGACATTTGCAACTCTTGAGGTGTCACTGACGTGTTGCCGGCCAAGGAGATAATGGTGGACTAGCGTCTTGGAGGATTGCACGTCATATTCTTATGGAAAGACTGCAGATGGTAAATCGTTCCGCAACATTTAGCTTAGCTTAGCTATGAAATCTTTAAAATTTACTTTCACAACACATTGAACAAAAAAACAACAGATTATACAAGATTTGCAGATCAAACCAAACCAAACCTAATCAAGTACGGGGGATGTTATGGAAGTCCAGTCATGGTCCAGTCATATTTGAACTTATCGGATATCCCAAAATGAAATGTGATGTTAGTGTGCACTTTGGACTGACATGCACTTGTGTTATCTACTATAGTCAGTAATAATTAAACACCAATCCTTCAAGACAGATGGGAAAACACAACTGCTCTGTCCTGTGTTTTGAGGGATGGCAATCTGAGATCGATTAATCGAAGAATCGATTATTCGGGCCAAATCAATTGATCTTTTAAATCGATACGTAACACTGAATCGATACTTCACCCTGGAGAATCGACATTCGATTTTTTCTGTTCACGAGATGGCTGTATGCTTGGTTTCCTGACTCCTTTTTTTCGCCTTCGCCTCTCTTTAATAAATAAAAAACAAGTTACGTTTGAAGTCTTTGACCTTTTTGAATCGATTTTCTAGAGATCGATCTTTAGACCTCGATTTTTTTATGAATCGATTCATCTAGTTACGATTCGAATCGATTTAAAATCTTTTTCTTTTTTCGGAAAGAATTACCATCCCTACCCTAGGTCCTAGTTAAATGTATAGAACTAGGCCTTTAGAATTAAGCCTGCTGATTAACTACATTATTGGAGTCAACATATTTTTTTAAAAAAACTTACATATCTGTATCCAGATCACGTTACATCCATAACACCCCTGGCTACCCGTAACACTGTCCCTACGGTCACATCACTATCCACCATCCACTATCCGTCCGTTGGAGCTCACTATCTCACTGACCCACTGATATAGCCGGGCGGTCTAGTCGAGCTCTATCCGCATGGAGGGCGCCAGGGAGCCGCACTGTATCTTGGACTCCTTGAGCTTGGCGAGCGACGCGCGCAGGTCCTCCATGGTGATGGGCCGCACCGCGTCCATGTACTCGTCGTCCGACGAGCCCGCCGTCGAGCTGTTGTCAGATTGCTGGAAGGGAGGAAAAAGTGATTAATTAACTGACTGGCCTGTTGCTCAGGTGGTTAGCGACCCTAACCATTACGCTGGAGGCCGTGGGTTCGATTCCCACCCAGGACATATATTCGTGTGATGAGCACAAGTGTTTGTTCTGTGTCTGGGTGTAACAGTATCTGTATAGGTATGTACGTATTTGAAAATATACATGTAGGTTTATCAGCTATCTGGTTACCATAACACAAGCTCACAGCTTACTTTGGGATCAGAAAGCCATGTGCGAGTTGTCCCACAATTTTTTTTATTATGCACCCATTGTTGGGCACACGACCACACGTCTCTCCCCACAACAGGGGGAGGTCTGGAGCATACTGCACCACGCTGCTCCAATGCGGATCCATGAAGAAACTAGTGACCGACCTGTGCCGAATGTTTGTGGGCCACCAACCATCCATAGGGCCTACGACGAGGTTTAACGACTGCTATGGTATCGATAACAACCGAGACAGGCTTAACGTCTGCTCCGAAGCACAGAAGCGCGCATTTAATTCGCCACTAACGCTTACCCATCCAGGTACTGACCGCACCCGACGTTGCTTAACTTTTTCGATCGCTCGCGATATACTCAAGCTATGGGCGCTTCAACTCGCTACTTGGCTGTACAAACAGTGATAATGATAGCAAAGAACTGTATCCTTCCTTCCTTTCAGCCCTTGGCAGTCCACTGCTGGACACAGGCCTCCCCTAATCGCCACCACTCCGCCCGGTCCTGGGCGCTCTGATTCCAACGGTTTCCCGCTGTCTCCTTCAGGTCATCGGTCCACCTGGTCGGAGGGCGCGCGGCCCGTGCTCCTTTTGCCTAAACTGTACTGAATAACTGTACAAAATACTTATCAAATCAGTCCTGTGCCGAAAGGCCTATTATGAAACTAAGGACTATTTAGACGATAAGAAAGCGTGGGATTGAATAACTTCACTGGGCTATTTCTATACACCATGTATCAATATTCATTTGTGAGCGGATGGCAATGGGGCGATATTGACACACACGATAGCTGTCACGTGTGTTCCTTTATTGGGCCTAGTCATACCGCACCATAGAATAATTCATACTTATTTTTAAAAGAGTGCTGGGAGTTTTTTTCCGCCCGCTTTTTTCTCCTAGTCTACGTTTTGCCTGAGGGGCGATCAAAGCGGATGTTTATGTTTGTGTTTGTATAATGTTAAATGTATGACGTTCATTAAGTGTGCACAAATTGTACCTAATAATGAATAAACCGCACGCCGAATAAACAGCGGTGATAGCCCAGTGGCTTAGAATTCGACCTCGAATCGAGGGGTCCGGGTTCGAATCCCAGTGGCACGCACCAATGACTTTGTAAAAAAGTTATGTGCGATTTATAAAATTAAATATCACCTGTTGTTACGGTGAAGGAAAACATCGTGAGGAAACCTGCATGCCTGAGAGTTCACAAAAAAAATGTTCTCAAAGGCATGTGAAGTCCACCAACCCGCAGTAGGCCAGCGTGGTGGACTAAGGCCTACATCCTTCTCATTGTGAGAGGAGACCCGACCCTGTAGTGGGTCATTAATGGGTACTGACACAATGAATAAAAGCTTTTGAATTTGAATTTGAAAAACACCTGTACAACCCACCCTATTATCTTGTCGGGCCATCTCCTCGCGCGCCAGGTCCCGCACGCGGTACACGGCGGCCTGGCGACACAGCTCGTGCAGGTCGGAGCCCGAGAAGCCCTCCGTGCACGCCGCCAGACGCTTGTACTCGATCTGCGAAAACGATACAATACATAACACGATACAATATATATTATAACACCATGGAACTATGACGTTACGACATTGAGCGCAGCTCTGGGGCCCGATTCTGTGTGACCATTCACACTCGTATCGCGGCAATGTCGTGTCTTACCCGTGATAAAAAGTCAACAAAGGCTTGAAAGTCAAATATCGTGACAATCTATTGTGTGCCTTATAGAACAGACATTAAGGTTCCTTGTCGTGCCGAGTTCATGAAATGACATACGGTTGGATGACACACGATATCGGCACGAAATCCGAATGGTCATACAGAATCAGCCCCCTGATAGGTAAGTGGTGACATCTAGCGTCGAATAGTATCAAACTGCAATACAACGTTAACCTCAAGGCACGTCGCTCACACACTCAAGAGTCGAGACGACGTCGAAGCTGGGGCGCACAAGCGGCGCGCCGCGTCTATGTTTTCTTTAGAAATCAATATCGGTGCGCTCATCATGTCATCATCAGTCGCGGCACGGGCGAGGTACTGGTGCGGCGCGACGTCGCCATTTTGTCATTACGTTTCGGACTTTGCTGCGTTTAAATTAAATTATTAAATTGAAATTAAAAGGAAGCATAGCCGGTCGCGCCTCGACTGCTGCATAAGACTACGTCTCGACCGTGCCGCGACGCCGCCTCGAATTAGCAGTGAGCGACGCGCCTAAGTATGCCTTTAAAAGTAAAAAGCTGTAGTATCATTCAAAATTGGGCTGCTTTGGAACCATTTCCAGTGGAGAACCAAACGCCTTCTGCACGGTGCTGTGCTAGACTAGTCTAGGCATGTAGGTTTCCTCGTGATATTTTCCTTCACCACACAGCAAGTGACATTTAATTTTATAAAGCGCACATAACTGTTATTTGTTCAGAAAGTGATTGGTGCGCGCCACCGGGATTCGAACCTGTAGCCTTCGAGTAAGAGGTCGAGTTCTTAGCTACTATCAGAATTCGACCTCGAATCGAGGGGTCCGGGTTCGAATCCCAGTGGCACGCAAAAAAGTTATGTGCGCTTTATAAAATTAAATATCACCTGCTGTGAGAAAACCTACATGTCTGAGAGTTCACAAAAAAAATGTTCCCAAAGGTATCTAAAGTCCACCAACCCGCAGTAGGCCATCGTGGTGGACAAGGCCTAGCCTTACATCCCTCTCACTGTGACAGGAGACCAGACCCTGTATTGGGTCATTAGCGGGGTCCTAGCCATACATCCCTCTCATTGTGAGAGGAGAACACGGGGGTTACTACAAACTCCTAAAACCATCATAAAGAAATCAATCAAAGAAAGAAATCATCATGAAACATATTGCCGATGTTGCGTAGACCGTTTAAACCTGGACGGGTTACTACAAATTCCTGAAACCATCAATTAAAGCAATTTTGTTTCAAATTAAAATAAAACATCATGTTTTAAATTAAAACAAAACATCATTGCTCTATGACGGTTTTAGAAGTGTTGTTTGTAGCAACGCCCCAGACCCTGTACTGGGGTACTGGGTGGCTAGACTGACTGGTGGTGACTCACGTCGGGGGCGACGGGCTCGGAGCGCAGGATGAGCTGCAGGATGCGCTCGCGCTGGTGCTCGCTGGGCATGGGCACGTGGAAGGTGGCGGGCATGCGCCGCTGGATGGCCTTGTCCAGGTCCTGGGGCCGGTTGGTGGCGCCTGGGAACCGCACGTGACTATAGATAACGCTTCACTCATATGTAGCCCCACGCCACGATCCCCTGTGGCGTGGGCGCAATGGACACACACATTTGTTTATTATACATATAAAAATATAAAATTAAGAACTAGTTACTTAAGGCATAATTAGTGTATGCCCGCATAGGGTAGACTGTTCTTAACTTATTATAATTTTGGTAACATTTAACATTTTAACATTTAACAGTAAATTTTTTAATTTTCCTCCTCCGGAATCCTAGTGTAGAGCTGTGTAGAGCTATGAGTGTGAAGCGTTATAATTTACATTTCATTTAATTTAACTTTCCAGAACGAGGGGCGCAAATTGGCCCACAGTTGGGCTTCAACTCACCCATAATGATGACAGTGCACCCCGGGTCGGTGATGAGCCCGTCCCAGAGCGACATGAACTGCGTCTTCATCATGGCCGTCGCCTCGTGGTCGTGCGCGTTACGCGTTCGCAGGAAGGATTCGATCTCGTCTGCGAATGAGGCGGATGCTTGATAATAGGCGTGTTTCCACTAAGAATAAATCGGCTGGCATAGGGTTTCTAATGATTAATCATGTGATTTCTAATGATTGGTCACTGTATACCAAATAAACACTTTTTTCATCAAAATAATTAAAGATTACCAATATTTACGGAAAATAAAATCCACAAAATTGGCCGTCTAATCACGTGACATTAAAATGATTGAACACAAATCAGAGAACAACATGACGTCACGCCTCGCTGTCAAATTAACTATTGTCGCTGGTCTCCAAGATCAGCCTGTACTTCTTTTGCGTTGTCGGCAGGCGATGGTGACAATGGGTGCATTATCACGTGTCCGGGTAACGGGTAGATAGTATTCACTGCAGTATTTAATATACAGTGTAAACTCTTTATAACGTTATCCTTTATAACGATAAACTCCCTATAATGTTGAAGTGAGCCCAACTTGGTTGGTTTGCGTTAAAACCCATATATTGAAACACTCTTTATAGCGATACACCATTCTCTATTACGAAGAAATGTGTTCATATTTTTAGACAGTAAATATTTATTATCGGTATTATTGTTTATGTTATTTTATCAGGTAACAAAAGACTTTCGAAGCTCTGAAACATCAGAGGTCGGTCTAGCTTTTGTTAGCTTTAATTGCCTTGAACACGTGCAGTATGACACATTGTTTTCTCGGAAGTGATGGTCTTCGACCAAGCATACTGGGTACCTATGGTATTATCAGTCGTAAACCTACTTTGAAACTGTTAACATGGCCAGTAAACGGAAAGCGATTAGTGTTGACGAAAAAGTTTGTGAGATACGTGCGATTGAAAACGTCATACAAAGTTATCAGACTATATGTGTAAACAATCATTTATAAGCATTTATTATCTAAGACACACATATTAAAAATTCTTGTTAATTTGGTTGTTTTTTTGTTCACTTCATATAACGATAACTCTCTATAACGACAAAAAATGCTCAGTCCCTTGAGATTCGTTATAAAGAGTTTACACTGTATTTTATACTAGCTGATCCGGCAGGCTTCGCTCTGCCAATTAAAACTTTGAAAAAAAAAACTTGAAAAACTTTATTTCATTCAAAAACATTACATGTACGAGGGGCGGCTGATAAGTTCGCGACCTAAGGTACTTATTGAAACAAAAGTAAACATTTATATTTTTTATTTTTCAATGTAGTCCCCCTCAAGTGAAATACACTTTTCACATCTTGAGTATAATGCTTTTAAACCACCGAAAAAATATTCTTTAGATTTCTCTTCAAAATGGTTTTTTACGGCCGCCTTCATCTCATTGTCGTCCGAATATCTTCGCCCCCGTAACTCTTTTTTTAAATTTGAAAAAAGGAAAAAGTCGCTGGGGGCGAGGTCTGGACTGTAGGGTGGGTGGTCAATTTCTGAGAATCCCGTAGCTTTTAAGGCAGCCCTCGCAACCTGAGCGGTGTCAACAGGCGCGTTGTCTTGCAGAAACAGCACTCCGCGCGCCAACTTGCCACGTCTCTTCTGTACTACTGCTTCACGTGCCTGACTCAGTAAATTAGCGTAATATTGACCATTCATTGTAGTTCCCGTAGGCAAGTAATCAATTAGTAAAATTCCCTCGCAATCCCAGAAAATGGTAGCCATAATCTTCGACGCCGACTTTTCGACTTTGAATTTCTTTGGTGGCCTTTCTCCCTTTTTTATCCACTGCATCGACTCTTGCTGGACTCAGGATCGTACTAACGAATCCAGGTTTAATCAACGGTCACAATGCGGTTACAAATTTCGTCCAAATCGGATTGACACAACTCCAAAAAATCTTTACAACTCTCTAGTCGTCGCTGCTTGTCGAGTGGTGTGAGCATTCGCGGTACCCAACGCGCACAAATTTTTTTCATGTGCAAATGTTCATGTAAAATCTCTCCAACTCGTTCCTTGCTAATCTGTAGTTCTTCTGCTATCTGCCATAATTTAATTCGTCGATCAGCTAGTACTAATTTATCGACTTTTTGGACGTTATCTTCCGTCACAACCGCCACTGGGCGGCCCGGGCGGGGGTCGTCTTCACAGGTCTCTCTTCCTTGTTGAAACAGCCGAGCCCATTTTTTTACCATCGTATACGAAGGTGCAGATTCCTGAAGAACCGATGACATCTCTTCAAAAATGTCTTTTGGTGTATTTCCTTTCTTAACTAGGAATTTGATCACGGCGCGGTGCTCCAAATTGCGAGAATGGCTAGTTTCCGTTGACATGGTGATGTTGCTTGTTCCAGAGATTAAGTGTTAATGAACTAAATAAACAAAATGAGTGTTATTTATACTCACAATGAGTGGCACAATTAGTGATATAGGTAACGAGGTGATTAGTCGTCGTTAAGAGCCTTAGGTCGCGAACTTATCAGCCGCCCCTCGTACCTACAGAATTCATAGCATTCATAGAAATGCGAATGTTTGTGAGTACGGATGGATGTTTGTTAGGCCGGCTTTAGAGCTGTGCGTACGTTCGTTGCGTATGTCGGTTGCGTTTGTTATTTGTACGGAAATTCAGCTCGACGGCCAGCTTCAAGGTGTAACAGCGGGCACAGTGTAGCAACTCGATACGGTATGGTACAGACCTATGAACACAATGCACGGTTGCAGCTTGACGGCCAGGCTGAACACGGCGGCGGCCAGCTTCTGCGTCTCGCCGTACCACTTGTCGGTGAGCAGCGACACGTCCAGGTTGATGAAGCTCATGTTCGCCTCCTTGGCCGTCGCCTTCGCTATCAGCGTCTTGCCGCAACCTGGCGGGGAGTGTGGGAATAACTGAATGAATAACGCTTCACACTCATAGTCCCACGCTAGGATTCCCTGTGGGTGCCATGGACACACACAAGACACAACACACCCAGAAACAGATATTCAAATGCATCATTCAAATCTCTGCTCTGCTGGGAATCGAGCCCAGGACCCTCCGCGCAGCGCACCGGTGTCTTAACCACTGCGCCATTCAGGTCGTCATGGATTGTTAGATGACAGATTCAGTGCAGTAACTAGGGCAGTGCTTTTGCACAGGTTGCTGAAATTACTAGATTATGACTAATAATAAATACTCAGAGTTAATGTCAAAGATTTTTACAGGTCACGTTAAAATGGAGTATCTTCGTAGAGGAGCAGTTTGATATCCAAACCAAAAATGGGAAAGACTAAAATGAAGGGATTTTTATATTTGACGACCTGAGTGTCACAGTGGTTAAGACACTGGTGCACTGCGCAAAGGGTCCTGGGTTTCATTCCCAGCAGAGCAGAAATTCGAATTTGAATGCTGAAGGTCCATTAGTGACCCACTGCAGGGTTGCAGAGACATGAGGTTGTGTGTGAGATGTGGGCATCCATGAGATGCAGAGACTAACATCCAGTGATAACCGCCATTAATGACCCACTACAGGGTTGGGTCTCCTCTATCACAATGAGAAGGATGTAGGCCTTAGTCCACCACGCTGCCCTTCTGCGGGTTGGCGAACTACACATGCAGTTGAGAATACTTTTTTTTTAACTCAAGCATGCAAGTTTCTTTTTTACATAGTCATTGGTGACTACCACTGGGATTCGAACTCGGACCCCTCGATTCGAGGTCGTATTCTAAGCCAGTAGGCTATCACCGCTACATACATTTGCAATCATTAAAGAAAAAAAAATTTGGGAAATCTTGGGGTATTACTGTAGAACCATACCTGGGGGCCCGTGCAGCAACACTCCTTTAGGCGGCTGCGTGAGGCGGCTGTCTGCGAAAAGCTCCCGTTTCTGTATAGGCAGGATGACGGTCTCCCTCAGCTCTTGTATCAGGTGGTCCAGGCCCGCGATGTCCTTCCAATTCACCTGGAAACCAGTGTTCACTTGCAGATATTGCGGGTGCACTTGCAGATAAAATAAGTTTGTGTGAATGAATGATTTCAATCTTAACCTATGTTTAACCCACCACAATGTTTGAAGTAGCAATGAAATAACTTATTGATCCTATTTGAGATTGATTGTGGACATTCATTGGCTGCAGTAACCATCAAACGTCTGGTTGAGTGCATGATCGCTTGTACTATGTATTATGTAAAAAAATTAAATACATATATACGAAATATATAGTCTTCACTTATGTATACCCCACTAATGGACTGCCCTTTATTGCCTTAATACCTGCAAGCACTGTTTTAATCACCATTTTCCAAAGTTTCCCACAATTAAGCTAACTAGTGATCACATATCCATTTTTAGGTAACACAGTTGTAACAACTCTCTCTTTAAATACTATACTATACCATACAATAATTGCACTCATGACATCATCATAAATTCTCTTTGTCATTAGGCTTTTGTTTCTTGTCTTTTGTTCAACAATACCTTTGTCATGCAATAAAGCAATAAATTTCTAACAGACTCTTGCAAATATATTTCAGTATCTGTCAAGGTTATGATAGAGTTTTAAGAACTAATTTTATGTAGATATTTCACCAAAATAACCACTAAGGTACATGCTTAGCCTGTCTTGAAACAATCTTGTGATTTGATTTGGCAAAATGTGATTGAGAGGAGACCTCAAAAATAGCATCTATAAACCTCAATGTCCAGAACTCCACAGCAACTTATTTGTGTACATTGTATATCTAGCTAGAGCACTTGAATAATATTTGCTGAATCATAAACATGGATTGATCACGAAATGAAATGATGAAGTGTTACAATGAAATTGCACTAGAAAGTAAGTGTTCCCAGAATATCACATCTATTTTAATCCATAATATTATTATCGTTAGTTCATGAAGTTTCGAAGTGCGCATTTGTATTTGCACATAGCCAACAAGGTGGACTGATCATCTCAAGACAGCGAGCAGCCATTGGATTCAAAGAGGCCAGGACCAAACAGGGTGGCCTCGATTAGAGGAGGCCCATGTCCAGCAGTGGACTATGAAGAGGATACAAGGAAGGAAGGAAGATTAGATAGTGGAACACAGAATTCAGATTCCATTTTACATGCTTTTTTAACATTTATCATATTTGTAGAACTAGTGGCATTATTTAGTGACTGTCACAAATAAAATGTAGTACAGTATGATAACAAATCTACTGGTGGTACATGAGATTGGATGATACATTTTAGAGAGTCTGCCTGAATCTGGTTTGTTAAATACTTTCTGGACAGATCAGGATTTTATCAACACCAGTGGGCCCAATTCGACAAGACTCATTGGCCGCAGGATAACCGTAATCAGTGAATTGCTGACCTTATTTATTAACAACCATTAATAACAATTGGAATAAATGCAACAATTTTGTATATTTTTTATGGATTTAGGAGTTTGGTTCAATAGGTTTAAAATTATTATAACATATTATTACAAAATTTTCTTTAGACAGATCACACACTAAGACAGGTTTAGAACAGGACTAATCTAAAGTCTTCCATGACGAACAGCATCAAAGATTTATTTGAAAGCTGAGATGACCCTTTAATTACTTTTTTCCAGCGAACCACGCCTCTAATAACTATTAAAAAACATGCTGTACCAATAATCATGAGCACAATTTAACAAATACATAGTACTACCATTCTTTAGATGCAGTACTCATATTTTAATATACAAAGTAGCTTAAAATTAAAGCATATTTTACTAATCTAAAGTAGGTACTGATCTGAGGATATTTTCCTCCAGTCTAACCACAAGTGTTCACTCAACTGGTCATCAATATCAATGAGTTTCAAGTAACAAAAGGCTAGTGAGAAGATTAACATGGTCTTTACATGTGTATTTTTAGTGACAATTTCAGTAGTCTGAATGAATAACAAAAGGCAAGCTATAAGCACAAATATAAATGAATATAATGTCAGCAGTCTTTTCAGAGATGTTGTCTAGTGATAAGATTTTGCCAAATAATGACTAATAATATAACCCTCGTAATTTGTATGATTTCAAGTAAAATATTTATAAAGTTTAATATGTAACCTACCAATAATATTAATGAACGAATTAAAATACTAATAAAATTCTTTTTCTAGCCCTACTTTTTGCTTCTGATGATGTCATAATAACTTCAAGGTGATAGTTAGAGTTTTTTGAATGTTAATTGACTTCAATTAACATTCAAAAAACCAAGAAATGCAATTTATTGGTTAAATTATATGCTTGGTTATTCAACACATAGTGAAGCAAAATATAACAGTAGATAAGTCTGCACCTGCTACCTCACATGGTTCTAGGAGCTTTTTTAATACTGCCTAGATTTAAATCAAGTAAAAGATAGAAGAGTGATTGTAGTCATAATAAATGGCTAATGTCACCACTAGACATTAGCCACTAAGCTAAATGTTGCCGCTTGCTAGGCTGACATCATAAACACAGCTGGAAAAAGCTGGATGCTTAGGGCCAAACACGGGGAAAACTGGAAAAGCTAAAACATGGAGGAGGCTCTTACCCATGATACCACATGACAGAGACATACATTACATACAATTAACCCTAAACAATACATAAGTTAATGTTGTAATACATAATGTTGGATGGAAATAAAGCTATAATAATTAATAAGGTGTGTGTAAGTCCTACACAGCAATTGCTCATTAAAACAATTTCAGTATACATCATTATACTCACATTAATCTCGTCCGGCACCACCAGCTGTGAAGCGATGATCATCTCGTGGTCAGTGAGCTTGTCCAGCGCCAGCGAGTGCTTGCCGCCCAGCCCCGCTCTGCAAGACACCCTTAACACATGCAAGAACTATACAGTCTGTTCGGGAGTACAGTACTTATTGGCAGCTATAGCATGGAAAGGAGTAACCACTTATGAAGACGGACATTGGTGAAAAAAAGTGTAAAAAAACAATTTGAAAAAAAATCAGAGGTACATGATTTAACTTTTTCTCTCTTATTTGACCTTGTAAAATGTAAGATGAAATGGCTGCAACCCTTTTATGGACCACTGTTGGGCAAAGGTTTCTCAACAGCAGTGGGAGGTCTGGAGCATACTCCACCACACTGCTCCAATGTGGATTGGTGGAGAAAATTGGTAAGATGATATATCAAAACATATTAATAATTCAATGTTACTTCACTGCACTTTTTTTAATTTAAATTTGAAAAGTATATGAGTCATATACTATAACTACATCGAGATTTTTGTGCTATGGGCTTAAACCAAATATCTTTGATCCATTGAGAGGTGCAGTTTAAAATTGAGTGTAGAGTTACTAGGCTAGTTGGTTTATATTTTTATCTTATAGTTTAATATCACATACTTCAATGTTCCAAGGGGGTATCCCCTTGTTAGGGGGAATCCCCAACTCAAGCAAACATCCAGTTTTAAACTGTAATGTTGGTAACACTAAAATTGAACCTCATCATCAAGAGCTACCATAACATGTAACATTAGTAAAATTTCATTCACATTGTAGTATCATCAAACTGAAAATCAAAATGAAATAGGTTTCTGTCTACCATATGTCAATCAGTGTCTGTAACACAAACACAGCATGATCTGATGATGTAACATGATGTATGATGTCAAGAAAACATGAACGCCGGGACTCATAACAGACAAAAAGCATGAGCCTTAACAATAAGATGTTGAAAAGCGGTTTCTGCGAAGCTCCACCGCGATCAATACTTGCATACATACTTGCGTAACTGTTCTCGCGCGCGCTCCTCCGCCTTCTTGCGGCTCTTGGACGTAGGGTCTATCTGGTTCACCAGCCACTTGATCGAAAAATACGTTACAGCGGACACGAAAGCCACACGTATTGCCATTTGGAACACATCGTTGCGCGTAAATGCCGAGCCTTCCACCATCATGCCGTACAAAAAAATAATAGGTTATCACAACAAAAACTGAGCACCTGGCTCTTAAATTAAACCCCCTCGATAAATATATCTACTATCAACTATTTAACGAATAGCATGAATTGATAAATCACTCGCCAACACTTCCGTAAATTTTGAGCTAAAGAAAGAATTCTTTCTTACAGACGAACTGACAAATTGAACAAATTCTGACAATGTGAATTTGTGAAAACTGAAAATTTTAGTTGGTTGGTGTTGCTTTCATAACTAATTAAATTAACATTATTTTGTCCACTCAATTTATTATTGTTTATTGGAGATTTAATATTATTATAAAAATGTTTTTTAGTATAAATAATATTTTATAAAAATATTAGGAATATTATTATAATAATAAAGCATTTATAAAATTATTACATTATTTTTATTATTGTTATGAGCTCTGAGTGAGCTAAGTTTCAGAACGAATGCTGTGAGTTTGGCAGTGTTTTTTTTGTTGTCAACAGTGTCAACGTCAGCTGTCAAATCAGCATGTATGATTTTATTCCATCCATATTCCATAATAACCAAAAAATATTCAACATTATTTTAAATATTTCTTAAGAACTTTAGAGAAACACTGCTAAATATGAAGAAAACCAAAACAGTACAACGACCGGCCTTTCCAAATACACGTAAAGCCCTCAGGAAGGAAAAGAGGCAGCAGAAAAAGAAACATCGCCAAGAACACTATTTGAAAAAGAAAGATGAACGCAAGAAGCCAGAATTTTTACCCGGGCAGTTTGTGAAACGACCGATGAACATTGAAGAAGGCAATGAAGGGCCTAAGGTACCAAAAACTCGATAACTGTGACGTAAATCAAGATAATGTTTTTATTTTTTATACAGTATTTCAACGATATCACAGGCTTTATCGAAGAAGTTAGACGTCTTATAGACTAACCACCTATAATATGAAGTCATTTAAGTAAGCTTGTCATATTGACAATTTAACCAAAGTAGAAAAGTCGAAATCATAAGATTGTACACATAAGAGAACAAATAGGTGTTTTTCAATACACATACAGATGACATCTCTGTGATGTTATCCAGTATCTTTATACACAGACAACACAGGGTGTTCTTGTGTTCCTGCATTGTACGTGTCAGAGTTAATTAACCAAAGCTTTTTTCATAGGCCAAAAAACCCAAAAAACAGCAGCCATCAGCCCAGGACATCCTGAGCAGACAGCAGCAGAAAGAGAAAAAAGAAGAACAACGCCTGAAATCCCAGATGGAGGAACAGAGAAGGAAGATCCTGGTCAAGGCGAACGAAGAAGAAGACAAGATCATCAAGAAACTGGAGAAACAGTTGGGCCTCAAGAAATCTAAGAATAAGAACAATTTCTTCGCTGATGATGGATTGGATTGTATCCTTTTAATACACACCTTAGATTATTTTTCCCTTTATGTGTATAATTTGTTTGTATGTACACAAATCTTTGTATGTGTACAAACCAAAATATACTGTCACTGTGCTTGTCTGATGCTTGAGACTTAAGATAGATAGATATATAGTAAAATATCTGTTACTGATCTGGGTTTGTGTGTTCTTGTCTTGTGTGTGTCCATGGCACCCCAGACATAGGATATCTTTGTGTGAAGCTATGAGTGTACGCCTTATAAAAATGTTTTTGTATGATGAGTACATTATAATTTACTTTTCATTTAATTTTCTTATCCACCTTCAGATCTCTTAGAAATATGTGATAGGTCAACAACAGAACAAATAGTAGCAGCTGAGAAACATCTAGCTGATGTGGAAGGGGACTCGGACTTTGAAGAGGATCTAGCAGCCGTAACTGGCAAAGAAGTTGACAGGAAAAAAGATAAAGACAAAAAGAAAAGCAAGAATGATCAAAATTCTAATAATGGAAGTGATTCTGAAGATGGTAAAGATATGGACGATGATAGTGGTAATGATGACCTTAGTGACAATGAAAGTGTGGAAGATTCAGATGATGATATAAGTGAAAATGAAAACAGCATTGAAGATGAAAATACTACTAAAGATATTGAAAGTGACAATAGTTTAAGTGACAGTGATGATGAACAAATGAGTGATGAGTCTGAAGTAGAAGAAAAACCAATAGTGAAAAACAATAAGAAACAAACAAGCAAAGAAACCTTGTTGGATGATCATGAGAATAATAGTAAAAATAGTAAGAAGAGTAAAACACCCAAAGCAAAAGATAAGGTTATAACTGAAGATGATTTAAGTAAAGTATTTAGTGATGATGAAGTGTCAAATTTGTCTGGTGATGATGATTTAGACGGATTCTCTGCTGATGAAGTGGATAATGATAGTGAGGAAGTAAAAGATACTAAACCAGATGTGTGGGAAGATATATATGGAAGGAAGAGAGACAAGGAAGGGAATATCATTAAGGTATGGGCAACAACTAATTTAATTATTTAAATATATAGCATAATCTTACAAATAATTTGAAATCTACGTCAAAAGCAATAATGTTGACAATATTTAAGTTTCCCTACAATCTGTACCATTTCTCATTTCAGGAAGAAAAAGGTGTATACATACCACCACATCTTAGGAATAAAGATTCTGGTTCAGAGAAGGAGCTAGCTCAAATAAAGAGGCAAATAAAAAGTGAGTTAAGCTCTTTTCCCAGTTAACTGTCCCTAATGCACGGGATATTTTTGCCTAAAACCCAAGTTGTGTCATATGAAATTAAATGTGTTACAATCTGAATGTACTTTGGTCCTCTTTGAGTATGTATTATCTGTTTAAATAGTGTACAATAAATAATGTTTGTATTGGTGAAATAATAAATTGTGAGGAAACCTGAAACATAACACGCCTGAGAGTTCTCCAAAATGTTCTCAAAGGCTTGCGAAGTCTAAGTTAATAAAACCTGTTTCACTAATTTTCAGGTGTGCTAAACAAGCTGGCAGGTACAAACCTGCACTGGGCTTGCACGTCCATCGAGAACCTATACTCCTCAAACAGCAGAAACGCAGTGAACACGGCTCTCACGCAGCTGTGGTTAGATGCCACTGTGGGGCCCTCGGCGACCCCGGACCGGATGGTGGCGGAGCATGCGGCCCTCGTGTCTGTACTCCACGCTAACGTGGGCTCGGAAATTGGTGATTATATTAAAAGTTATAGTTTTGACATTCAACCTTCTATTGCAAAAGGGCTATTCTTTTGCTGCTAGACAATATTTATTATTTCAAATCAATTAAAAAAGGATTTTGGCAACCAAACAGGATCTTTTTTTATCCAAATTTGGTTATTGAAAACCACCAATAGTCATCATTTGGTTTGCAACAAGTTTGGCCACTCCCCGTTTTGTGATACTGCGATAGTGAGCACTGTCCAGTCTGTCTTGCTAAGTAAAAAAGATTATTACAAACTAGATTGGAGTTAATTTTGGTGTTGCAATAGTTAAAATCTCAGGGCTAACTTTTTATACTATTATATGTAAACTAAAATTACTTATCTTTAAAGGCAATACATCTGGGCAATCATAGCATTTTATGTTTTATTTCCAGGAGCACATTTTCTTCAGGAATTATGCAAAAAGTTCGATGAAATGATGCAAACAACACAACCAGTTGAGGACAAAAGGCTTGACAATTTAGTTTCCTGTTTAGCGCATTTATACAGCTTTAAGGTAAAAAAAATATTATTTCAATACCAAGAATAATTATGTTCAATAATACATTTAAATGAAAAACTTAATCCACGATTTGTTTATGGTGTTTAACATAATTATAAGTCGACTTTATTTATTATATTAATAAAACCTGAATAAGGTTACTCTTGCTTAATGATCAAATGAAAATTAAACTTGAATAAAACTTTGCATCAACCTTATCCTACTATGTATATTCAAATGTGTGCATGTGTGTAATGTGTATAGAGATGTGCATACACTCATAAACTCTCATTTATTATACCGCAAGGCAAGACGTGTCAAAAGTATCCCCAATTCATTAAAATTAAAACATAATAATAAATTTCATTCTCCAGATCTACCACGCGACGCTACTCTACGACATCCTAGCGCGGCTGGTGGAGAATCTCTGCGAGAAGAACATCGACTGCGTTCTGACGGCACTGCGGTGCGTGGGCGGGGTGCTGAGGAAGGAGGAACCGGCGGCTCTGAAGACCTTCATCCACGACACTCAGGCCCGGACCGCCCGGCTCGCTGATAATGCTGATACGGGGTTCGCTGCTTTTCTTTGTTTCCAACCGATTAGTTGAAGTAGGTACCATGTGTGGTACCGTTGCTCGAGTCGATCGCAAGTGATCGAAATAGTTAAGCAGCGTCGGGCGCGGTCAGCACCTGGATGGGTGTACGCTAGTGGCGAATGGTTGCGCGCTTACGTGCTTCGGACGGCACGTTAAGCGGTCGGTGACGGGTGTTATCGGTAGGATACCAGTCGTTAAACCTTGTCGGTAAATCGAGGGGCGGATTGAAAACATCCGAAACACTCCAGCAATCCGCATTGAAGCAGCGCGGTGGAGTATGTACCAGGCGTTCCCTGTTATGAAAAGGGATTTTGGCCCAACAGTGGAACATAAGGATTGCAGTCAGCCCACTATTGACCCACTGCAGGGTGAGGTTTCCTCCCGTAACGAGAAGGTCACTAGTAGCTGTAAATCTTTTATCTTTGAAAGGTATGTATATTGTATTAGATGTGAGCTTTATTTGTACAAATAAATAGTTTTCCATTTCACATAATAGGGTATTTCGCACCATGCAAGGAAAAATCCAAAATTATGTAGATAGATTTTGATAGATTTTGTTAAAAGTAAGTGAAAAATGGTGATTTCTGTTTTAAAAAATGTAGTATACATTTATTATTTCAATTTTAAAATTCAGGTTTTTTAATCTGTTTTTCAAATGTCAACAGGCCGTCTGGGCCGGTCTGGGCCGTCTCGGCGGCAGCGCCGAGACGGCCCAGACCGTGATTTCGCGGCAATTTCTGAAATTTAAATTGAAAAGTCTTTTTTTTACATAATATTTGTTTGCAAAAATTTTTTTCCAATTTTTTATGGGTTTTTATGACTTACGAATTCATATAAAAAGCTTTTTGACATAGGCCGTAATACCCTATTTCAGGTCCCGAATAAAATTCTTGGTGGAGGTTCTCTTGGCGGTGAAGAATAACAACCTGAACAAGATACCCAACTACGAGCCCACGCACGTGGAGCAGCTCAAGAAGGCGTGTCGCGCCGTCGTCAGGAAAGGGAACTATGTCACGTCGCTGAACATACGGCTGGAGGACTTGTTGAAAGGTGATTTTTTAAGCTCTACAATGACGTTTATTCTTTTTTTTTCCTGGTTACGACGATGGCGCATACACGTTCAGCCTATGGCAAGTTGAAGTTATACGTGTATATTTTTAAAAAGAAGGAAAGGATAAGATTGGTTAACAAAGGTTTGACAGTAAGTTTGCAAAGGTTATGATCACGAAAGTATTGAAGAAAAATGTCCTCCACTTGCTTAGAGGTAATGTTATAAGAGGTCATTGAAATTCGCGCGTTGAGAGGAAGCTTACTCCCATTTCGATGACTTGTCGCTTAGCAGCGTGTTCTTTATTATTCTCCATATCAAAGGTTTGAGAATGTTTTTATCTCTATGAAAGAATCATCACTTTCTATTGTAGGCTTTTGTTTTAAAATGATCACAGCTTGAACCTTATCTTATCTTATCTCTTATATATTAAGTATTATAAAATTCTCATGTCACAGTGTTAGTTACCATACTCCTCCAAAACGGCTTGACCGATTTTTATGAAATTTTATATGCATATTCAGTAGGTCTGAGAATCGGCTACTGTCTATTTTTTTATGGAAAAAAAAATTTTTGTAAATATTTTTTGGAAAAAAAAAATTTTTTTTTCAATAATGTGGCATGAAAAAGTACACACAACCTTAAATTTTCACCCTTCTATCAACAACCCCTATTAAATTTTTAATAGTCATTTTAGTAATTTAATAATTTTTCATCGTGCTCGATAACTAAACGTATATAGCAAAACAACGTTTGCGAGGTCAACTAGTAAATTTATATATTTTCAGCCGACGAACGCGGCAAGTGGTGGGTGGTGGGGTCTGCGTGGGAGGGCAGCCGAGTGAGGACGGCAGAGAAGCTCGCCCAGCCGCCGCCCAGCACCGACCAGAAGCTTCTAGAACTTGCCAGAAAGCAGCGCATGAACACCGACATCAGACGTAGCATCTTCTGCGTTATAATGGCGGCCGAGGTTAGCTCCTTTAAATGCTAATCGTTAGTAACCATTAATGCCCCACTGGTGGGTGGGGTCTCCTCTCACAACGAGAGAGATGTAGGCCGCCGTCCACCACGCACCACTACCGCGGGTTGGTGGGGGAACATGCCTTTGAGAACATTTTTTTTGTGAACTCTTAGGCTTCCTTAGGATTCCTCACGATGTTTTCCTTCACCGTAACAGCGGATGATATTTAATTTTATAAAGCGCACATAACTTTTTTTACAAAGTCATTGGTGTGCCACTGGGATTTGAACCCGGACCCCTCGATTGTGAGGTCGAATTCTAAACCATTGAGCTATCACCGTTATAATAATATTTAGCAGGGAATATTGAAGTGCATGTAGCCTCGCTGCTTGAGTAGAACGCGAGCTATAGAAAAAGTTAAGCAAAGTAGGTATGCCACCTGATTTTAAGTGGTCAATAGTGGACACCCCAAATTGGACAGATCCTATCCGAGGCATGGATGTGTTGATACTCGGAAGAGAAGTTAAAGAAAGAAGAAAATAAAAGAAAGGTCCAAAGATTTTTTTACGAATGAATTCTTAAACTATTAATTTGCATCGAACCACTGGTGGTCTGACTGCTATTGTTTAACTATTGTGTCTGTTTACTGGACATTCAATAGGTTAATGACTATTCATGTTAGAAATGACTACTTGACAATGGCAATTGTATGCCCGCAAAGGGTAGACTGTTCTTAACTTATTATAATTTTTGTAACATCTTACTCGTGTAACAGACAACAATAAACGCGTTCTTTTCTTTTCTTTTCTTTAACTTGCAAAAATTAACTACTAGATACTAAGTTCAGTTCCTTACAAAACAGTGTTTTGTTAGCTAACTCACGTTGATTGAATGTTCCAGGACTACATGGATGCGTTCGAGAAACTCCAGCACCTGGGTCTCCGCGGGCAGCAGCAGAGGGAGGTGGTCCACGTGCTGCTGGCGTGCTGTCTGCAGGAGAACACCTACAACCCCTACTACGGCGTGCTCGGCCAGAAGCTATGCGACTTCGATCGCAAGTATCAGGTGAGAACGCACATAGTTCTTTAGTATGTGATGTGAAGTCCACGAACCCGCAGTAGGCCAGCGTGGTGGACTAAAGCCTACATCCTTCTCATTGTGAGAAGACCCTGTAGTGGGTCATTAACGGGTACATGACTTTAGTATAGTCCATTTTTATTCCCTTGTCATATTTGGTAAACAGTCTTAGCGTGTCTTTTTATTCTAATTTGCGAGGTCAGTTTGGTTTGAATTTTGACGTTAGTGTGTCGGTCGGTTCTGTCTTACTGCAGGCAGCAGGAAATTAGGACAGAACTTTCCCTAAACCAACAGGCTAATTTTATGTCTGTCTGAATAATATATTTGCTTGCGTCTATCTCAAAACTATTTCAATTATTTGGTTTTTGAACCCAACAACTATAGAAATTTTTTTGTTTCAGCTTTCCATCCAATATTCTGTGTGGGACAAAATTAAGGAGTTAGACTCGCTATCCAAACTGGCCATGACCAATCTGGCGCAATTTCTGATACACCTCATCATGGAAAAAGGACTACCGCTCTCTGTGTTAAAGGTAAACCAACATTCATCCAGCATTCAAAGATTCATTTAATTCCATAACCCAGAGGTAACCAAGGTAACCCACTGCAGGGTGGAATCTCCTCTCACGATGAGAAGGATGTAGACCTTAGTCCACCATGCTGGCCTGTTGGGGGTTGGTGGACTTTTCGTGTTGTGGAAAATGGCTACATTTATAATAATTTGCATGTAATCTCATTTGAAAAAAAATTTTGTGTAAAAAAATATCTATTTTTATCGCTATATAAAATAAAAAAATATCTATTTTTAGCTAACCCTGGCAGGCATCGCTCTGCCCTATATTATCTATCCATGATACTTCTGACATAATAATAAGTTCGATGGGAGTTTTCGTAGGGAACCTTAATCTTTAAAAGAGTAAAATATTGCCATAATAGAGTTTTCTTCTGTAGCAGTGAACATTACGTTAAAATTTATTCAGTCCTTACTGAGTTCACAAAATCAATCGGTAGCTCCATAATTTTATTTTTACGTAAAGATAAATAGATAACTTTAGAATAATATAAATTTTCTCTCCCAGATAATTTAATTAACTTTAGCGTAATATAAATTTTCTCTCCCAGATAATTCAATTCTCGGACCTCAACAAGAAGACAGTGCGTTTCATGCGCCAGATCCTGCTGGCAGTAATCATGAACGCAGACTTGCAGGCGTCTCTCGAAGTGTTCCTCAGGATCGCGAAGCCTCCCAAACTCCACATGTTTAGGGAAAGCCTCCGATTGTTCATACAACACTTCTTGATCAAGAACGCCGGCAAGAAGACATCGGTTCTAAGCGACGATGAGATGGCAACACTGAAAGAGAGGACCTTGGAAGTTGACAGAATTTTGACCGTGCATGAAACTAAGTTGCAACTGTAAATAAAAGTATTTTTGTAATGTCGGAATTTCTTTTATTTATAGCCTCATCAGACTATACTGTTATAATTATCGTGGGTAGAGATAATGTACGAACTATTTTTTATTTATTCCCAATAGCAATGAGAGCTTTGTTGACTTTGTTTCAGTTAATTAGCTTTAGTTATATTAGTATATATCACAAAATCATTATGATTAACAAGTTTTCTGATGACCACTGTGTCAAATTTTATATATTTTAGTGGGTAGGCTGAATGGACTTTAGTAATAGTAACCTATTATTAATTAAAATTGGAAAAAATGGCATCACGCGAATTTGCATTTGGCGATACCTACGCATATCAAAGTTTGGTAAAGGAGGGAGTGGTAAAGGATCATGGACCTACAAAAGGATATTTATAATTTTATTATGGTATCACTAAAACGTGACATGAGAGTAGTACCCCCAAAATAAAAGCGAGCTAAATATAAAAGTAGGTAGACTAATTTTAGGTGTCGCATTTTTGATATCCTGAAACTCCATCTTTACAAATATCTTCGATTTAAAAAAAGTCATTAGTGTGTAATATACCTTTTTCGTCGCAACCCATAGGTTTGCTGCTGTTTATTAAAATATCATTACCATACCAAAGATATAAAAAAGTTAAACAATTAACGTCCATGTTAAAAAGCAAAACAAAATACCAAACCACATAAACACTTCTAGGTTAAGTACTTTATGCTTCTAGGTAGGGCTGCCACAAATTCACATGAAATCACTATCAGCACTGGTGCTTGATAGCGATGATAAGGCCTAGCCTGATGGCAGACAACATAGATAAGATTATTGTCACCAACCGGCGAAGCTTGCAACGATGAACAAAAATTTAAATACTTAACATAAAGAAAATAAACACTACGTTATAATACTCAACCCCATCAACTAAGCTTATAGCACGAAGAAAGAAGCCTCTGAACATAATTGTTTTATGGTGAATTAGCGGGACTTTGTTGTTAGTATCGCCTTTTTAAAACTCAAATACAAGCATATATTTGAACTTAAAATCTAGAATTCTAATATTTGCTAGTGTAAATAAAGGATTAACGAATGACATGGCTGATCTTGCCCGCACATACTCATGTTGAGATTTAGAGTCAAATATTCATTTTGCACCAAAATTTAAATACAAATATACTTTAAACGTTAGCGAGTCGGCCGAAATAAATGTACATATTCGTTTTAATATTTATATTTGATTTTTTACAATTTCATACTTAGTTGGAACGTGACTTATAAATTAGTGGTAAGACGATTATGACAAATACTCACATAAAATCAGTAGAAAAAATTATATAATTATATAAATCCAAATTTTTTAGAAGACAACTGACGCAACCAGATTCAAAAGTTGTTTAAACCTTTACCCTGAGCCTTTACCAACCGCGACATGTGATGAAAGCATTAGACTTATTTTCAATACAAGGATCATAAAACAGATTTATGCAGCGGTGGTTTATTAATTGTAGATTTTATGCATAAGCCTCAGCCACTTAAAATGTTTAAAACCTTTATAAACTTAATAATCAAACGAGCGCACAGTTAAGTGGTCACTGCAGCCCATTGTCATTTACACCACTAGAGATAGTGTGTCGGACTACTAAGTTTAGTTAATCTCAATTAAGTATTAAAGATATTAGGCGTAATAACATAAGATTACTTTATATCACAAGCGTATAACTTTGGCCTATCATTATTATGCCGTCCGCGTCAGTCATCTAATGAGAAATCGATAAATTACCATTGCATCATAGATAATACTATAATATGTATTTCCAATTTTCCACTAAGATATCGTATGATTCTACTGTCACCAATCACCCTGCCCCCATACACTATTCAATTCAGTGCCAATAAAAAAGGCACATCACTGCACGTAGACGAGTAATGTAGGTATGTAGATTTTTCATATTTATAGGAATATGACTCATTACAGAAAGCGAAAAGGTACAGATTCGCATGTATAGGTATGTGATGGTTACGTATTGCGTCGTGCTATGTCGTCGTCCAGTTTTTAAATAAGTTGTTTGTTTATTGTTTAAGATTGTTGCTAATAATATTTATGTAACATGTTACCTAGCTAGCTTGAAATGGCAAGAGTACGATTTCCGAGGCGCCAAATTTTGATCATGCAGTCTTCATATTTAGTCCAAAATAAGATGTTTTTTAAGAGTAAAAAAAAATCGAAATTTTGCCTTTAAGGGGGTAAAACGGGGGTTTGAAATTTTTAAGTTTTTTATCATTTCTGAATAACTTTTACATCCGATTTGGCTCAAATTTGGCGGAGACCTTCTATTCGACGATACAAGCAAGTGTGCCAAAGGATTTCTGGCGCATCTCAATATTTTTCGAAAGGTTCCCCCCAAAAAAGGGGGTTAAGAAGGAGACCAAAAAAGAGATGCAACAATTTTTAATAATTGGATTTTTTTTGGATTGGAAAGAAAACAAAACGTCATACATCCTGTGATTTGAAGGTAGAGAGGAGAAAACGCCTACAATTCGGTTCTGGCGTTGTTTTAACTGTTCTAACCTGTTCAAACCTGTTCTAACCTAACCAATTTTAAAGCTTATGGTTACCCTATTTACATACAAATAGAAATATGAACTATTCTAGCTCCGCGCTTTACAAGGTAGGACAGACCTGACATAGCTGTGCGCGCTAAAAATCTAGTATGAATAGCCAAAAAAACACTTTTTTCCAAATTTAAATGGTCATAACTCCTTAAGGAAGCTGAATCAGCAAATATTTTATTCTTGAAATTCTTTTTATAATGGTCGAAATATGCCGAATCAATCGCCAAATCTTGGCGCCTCGGAAATCGTACTCTCCCCCTTGAAATAATAAGATACTATAAAATACTAGCTAACCCCGCAAACGTTGTTTTGCGATATAAGTTATCAAGCGTTAAAAATCGACTATTAAAAAATAAGGGTTGTTGATAGATGGGTGAAAATTTAGGGTTGTATGTATTTTTTGATGCCACATTATTGAAAAATAAAAATAATTGTCTTAAATATAAAATAAAAATGTTAGGTGCGCACAACCCATATCACTTAGGGGTATGAAAAATAGACGTTAGCCGATTCTCAGACCTACTGAATTTGCATATAAAATTTTATAAAAATCGGTCAAGCCGTTTTGGAGTAGTATGGTAACTAAAACTGTGACATGAGAATTTTTTATATAAGATAATACATGTAAAATATAATTTTCAGAAAAAGGTAAAATTTCATAAAATTTATCAATATGCCACAATGATTTGCTGCAGAGAACACCAGCTATCAGCCTTTTTAAAATTTCTACTTGTGACTAATTCTTATGGAGTGTCACACCTTACAGGTATTACTGTTAATATTACGTTCTTTATAAATATCTAGAATTGCATGAAATGACGGATTTGGCGAATAGCCCGCGACGCATGTCACACATGCGTTGGTCGGATGGCAACAAGCTGTCTACGCTATCCAATTATCTACTCCTGTATAATAGACACGCAAATTACTACCGATATTCATGAAGTGGGTGTGGTAATGTAATGTCAAATATTTGGAGCTCGAAATGCGTCAACGGGAACAAATGTAGGAAAATAATGATGTTTGAATAGGTAGTTTGGATACTTTAATATAAATGGTTTAGAAATGAGGATTATGGTTTGTAAAGATTTATAACAAAGTTCTGAATAAGAAGTTTTACTAGGTGAAATATAACAAAGCATGGAAGTGCGCCTAATATTGCTAGGTACACAATATTAGGTGCACTTCCATGCTTTGGAGCGTTAAACCATCGTTCTCGGTTGTTATCGATAAAAACAGTCGTTAAACCTTGTCGGAAGCCATATGAATGGTTAAAAAACTTCTGACAGTGGTTGAACACAAGCCTATCTCCATTCTCCACTAATCCGCATTGGAGCAGCCAGTATAGGGACTCCACCATAGCTCCAGGCTTTTTCATAAATTCTATAATTTACTCAATTGTTTAAATTTTAAAATGAAAATATCCATAACCATTTAAAACTTTTTTTGCCAACCCTAATATTCTTATATATATTACAGATGCTCGTCAATAGATGGCGTGCGTACAGGGCGGCACTTTACAGTGCATTTACTGTTAGAACTCAGAATAATTTAATAATATTAAAATAATTATAATCATCCTAGGTGTTATATTATTTAAAATAATTTTAATTATTTTTCTTAATTTGTAATATTATTAAAACATTTTTTTTAATAACACACTGAATCAAATTGTGTATCCGAACGCATGCTAACAAAGCGCCATCTATGTTTCTTACTTTCTTTAGAGAAGGATTGTCACCGAAGTTTCCTGTGAGTAATAAATCAGATTAAACATTTATTTTATGGTTTAATGAAGAAGTTTATTAATAAAATTGTTTGAGAGTTCCAAAACATAATTAATTTCCTATAATTGTTATTTGTTTATTTGGTATTAGAAATAAGATTTAAATGAACTTTTTAAATTTTACCGCTTAGCTATGCTTGCGCCACCTCGTGTGAACAATCGAAAACTTTAGTGAACAAAGAGAGCTAGCTAGCCACCACTAGAAAATTAAGGTTGTGTTTTATCTCTATCCGTCGAGTGCGTGCGGTCCGAGTGCGAATGGGACGCCGTTTATACTTTCGGCCATCAATTCAATTCATAACCATCTTTCTTTCTTGTGCAACTGTTTCTCATCGGCCGTGTTCTAGCTAGGATCTAGTGCGATCGCAGGATGGACGCCATTCGTGCGAGATAATTTTCGCCATCGCTCGGGTTGCGAGAGTGTAAATCAAGTGCCGGGCGTGGAGTATGCTATATGTGTGACTGGTGCGTTCGAAGATCGGTGCGGCGCGGAGAGCTCGAGTTGAGGCGGCGAGGGAAGCTCGGCGCGCGGTCGGAGGCATGGCGGGCGCGAGCTGATCGAGCAGCGGCGTCCGCTCGCGCTTCGCTGCCGGCCCGATGCGAGCGGCGGAGGGTTTATGGGTATTTGCGTGAGCTGCCGGCGCGGTGAACGTAAGGCACCCGAGAAACGCTGGGTGCCGGGCGCGGGCGGGTACGCTAAAGGCGCGGCGGCCGAGCTGCTGCCGCGGCCCGGACGCCTGCGAGCCATGGCCAACTCCATCTCCAACATCAAGATGACCAACCCCATCAAGAACATGGTCAGCAAGCGCCGGAAACGCTACACACAGGACGGCTTCAATTTGGACTTAGCTTGTATCCTTTTGTGCGTGATGAGAGAGGTGATCGTCGGAAGCCCTCCGAGGGCGAGCTGCGGTCGGGGCCCGCGTCCGCAGCCGGGCCCCCGCAACAGGGCCGCGGGACGCCCCGCTCGGGTAAGCTGCAAGCATATTTATATTTCCCAAGGGCACTCCATCCATAACTTGTCCGTCGCTCTCGTACCGCACCACGATTCCGCCTCTTTTTGAGGTTATAACGCGAGATAAGCGTCTAAATAATTAATTTACATTAAAATTTACGGTCGTAAATGTCCAAGCGAGCCATCTGACGAGTCGTATTTAGATTACAAGGTCTCGACGGGAGTATAGAGTTTTCGTTGTCAAAACGCTACTAAAAACGTATACAAAAAATTGTAGACTGTACAAGTGCACACAGATATAACGAAGCTGCTATCTTGCATAGCAACAAGCAATGTAACCTATATCTTTACGCGGATATAGTACAGTACATAGAAACTGTTTGATAATCATAGCAGAGAACTGTGATAACTATCATTCTGTCATTATAATGTTGTTACATGTTGGTAGGCTTTTAATATCAATGTCATCTGTGATACTTTCCCTGTCCTATGGGACTGATTTATGCATTGATACATAAATTACATTGTTTCCTGCGTTCTGAAACCTTGAATGTTGTTTAATATTCTAATCCAGTACATTATTAAGTTGTAAGTAACAATGATTGGTATTGAAAATGAATAGCTGTTAGGCAATTTTTATACTTACAAGACTTACAAGTAAGTTATTGGGTGATTAGATTAATATATTCTTTACTGCATTCATTCCCTTCACTGATTCAGTCACCTGTGTAATTTAGTATAAAAAATAAATTGAAGTTTGAATCAATTAAGTTCCTGTGTACAATTAGAATTAGTTGACACATAGAACCTTAATCAAGTGTGAATATTATTATATGAATGTGATGATTTTTTTATTAACGTTTTAATGTCAAGTTAATTGAACAGTAACTCTTTTTGATGGAAAGGGTCTGTAGATATGGTTAGCTTTCTAACACAGTTTTTCTTTACAATAATATACCTATTACCTTAAGTGGCTACTTTTAACTCAAAAGCAAATATTAATCTAAAAAAACATACAGATGAGTTGAGAACTTCTATAAGTCTATACACTACTTACACTAATAGCTTGCAATACGTTTTGGCTTAGCTGTAAGTGTTGTAAGCAACTGTTTATAAATAAATAAATAAATTCAAGAACTCTCCTTTGATATTCCTGATATCAGCTAACATTCCAGTGTATTATTTTTTCCTCTCATTACCTTTACAGGTATTCAGTATGTAAAAATAGTTATGAAAGTTACTTAAGTTTTCTTATGTATTATTGAGATGTTATTTAACAAATAGTGTGAAGTATGCAGTGTAATTTTAAAAGTCAGTACTCGGAAAAATACTTCCCTCAACACAGAAGCTGCCAACAATTTCAGTGGAAACACACTAACAGTTTTAGGCAGTAGAGTCATGGTACCTCACTGTCTTAGGACATACCATACTACCACTCTTTTAACCTGCAGTGAAGGTCCATCTTCCAGTATATATTTTGGGTGGGCTTGCCTTGCGAGCTTGCATATGATGCAGGCTGCATTTAACATCATTGATGTCCTTATATGAACTACCTAATTCATGAAAAAACATCAAAAATTTACCATCTATTTATTTACTGTTGATCACTAAAACTACATCAAAATGTACATAGAAATCTAATATTATATTAGCTTAATTAATCAGTTTATTTAACTAATCTTCAATTTAATTAACCAGACATGCATAATATAACAATTAATAACAAAACCTATGGTTATTAGTGGTGTAATGAGCATGTCTGCGATAATTAAAAAATATTAAACAAGAGAAGACTTCTATGATTGTGTATTTTAATGATAAATAATTATTTAAATAAGTCAGCATCAAGCTTGGATTGGATGATAAAATTGCAATTGATAAATATAAATTGGAACCTAATAGTATGTATGATGCTTTAATTGATTGGTTAGGATTTGCATGAGCCGGGTTATCATAGCAATTATATCAAAAGTGATATTCCTGTATGTATACATAATGATTGTGCCATTTCCTGGAAAGACTTGATAGGATGTCTAGATTTCTAATTGCGTGTAATGCAATAAAATGTCTATTTTATAGTCTCTCTAATTGTTCTCTTCCACTTGTAACTCTTGAGTGATTATATTGGAGTTGTTACAGTTGTGTATCTCATCAAATTGTTTAAATTTATACCCATCTCCATCCATATAGGACATACCATTCACCACTCCTTCAGATATAGCATGGTATCTGCTTTTATAACTCACATAGGGAGCGTGATTTACAATTGGTATAATAATATATAACCTTTGTCACCCAAGTCACCCAAGTGTCACCCAAGAACCAGCAGTGAAGTCAGTAATTACCTAAATCTTCTGTGTTTGCCAGAAACATTTTGTCTCAAATTATTTAACTAGTACTTTGCAATAACAACACGTCCACTTACATTCACAGTACTCAATGGCATGCACACCATCTGATGTTAAGTGGTAACTGTACCCACATGTAAACCCACATCCAACCTCAAATAGAAAAGAAATCCTCGGAGATTTTATGTGCATGCTATGCTACGTAAGAAATAAATTCAGACACAAGACATACTTCTTTACAACAGGTTAAGAGACTGGCTATAAAGTACCTCACCTGGCTAGCTACTATGGTTCTCCCAACTAAAATTTGAAATTTGAAGAACATACTTTGTTGTTTTCTTGTTTTTAGGCAAATTCAAAGTACTTTTACTTCCTGAGGCATCATTTAATGGTGCAACCAATAGTTATCAGTTAGAAACCAAGTATATTATATACATAAGTGATTTAGATACCATTAAGAAACCTGATTGATAAAAAACAATAGGCATTGTCATAATGGCTCTTTATCAGAACTTATCAGTTAGCTAAACAAGTTTCGGAAATAGATTATTAATTGTTATGGTCTGTTTCAGGCTTGGTTTTATAATATTTGCATAAAAATAAGATTATGTGACCAGTTTAAAGTAATGTAATCCGTTTGAAACATAAATTGTGTGCAAACTCTGCTTTTCAACTTACTAAATAACTCACTCTTACTCGAGACATCTGGCTTTGAATCCCAGTGAGACAACTTTCTTAAAGAAATTTTATTTAGTTGTAAAAATTCAGTAACATTTGCTGTTATGGTTATGAAAATTATCGTGAGGAAACCTGTATGAATCTCACCTTCTGTAAGGGGACAGAGAACACCTTAAGGAAACCTGCTTGTATGATTTCTTCATAATGTTCTCAATGGCACGTGCGGACTAAACACCAACTGGCATTAGGACAGCATAGGGGATCTACAACTGTGAGAGAGTTTCTCCGGCTTTTTCTCTCTCAACCCAATAGTGGGTGGCACCAATTGAACCGATGAGTCTGATTAGGTAAAACAACTAAACATTTTAAACTACAAATCAGAATTTTAAAATAGAATTTGGAAATTTCTCTTCTGTTGTCGCTGTTATCAGTCAGCTCCTCGAGTCACCGGTGACAATGCTGTTTTATCTGTGTAGATTATATTTTGATACACCCATAAATAATTTATCAGTATATTAGACCATTTCACACAAGCATAATTATTCTCATTATAATTTTGAATGTGTTCTTCACCTACTATCCTTTCAATAAGTATTTTATGGCTTGAATGCTTTTATCTTCATTACAAAATTAGTAACACTGTAGGCCACTTAAAGTTATATGATCACAGTAATCTAGGGATGGTCAGGAACACCCTCAAATAGTAAACAGCTAGTCGGAACACAAATCAAAGAACATGCTGCTTTAAGACAAGCTAGAAGGGCTACTATGGCTAAATCCTTGAGATTGATCTTTCTGAGGTAACTAACTAACTACTGCATATAAAATAAAACATCACGACTCAAGATAACTATTACATATTAGACGTTCTTTTACTATTTATACATATAAAGTAAAAGCTTTATGTTCTGGATTGACTGACTGAAAGACTGGTGTCTATACGGAAAAATTATAGTCTATACTATTCTGGCGCGTGTCGTGTTCTATCGTAGGAAAAGAATGGAGTTAGTTTAAACTGCCCAGTATTCAGGTGAAAAGATCGAACAGTTCGAATAAAAACAATGATTGATTACCTAAAAATTCATTAAATTTAATGTGGGTGGAGTCAAGGGCACAACTCATCTACCATCTAACATTAAGATACAAATGTTATACACATTTAAGTTCCAAATTGTTATTTCGCGATCGGTCGGTACTCACGAATGCATTGACGATTTATCAGTGGTTGCATGGGTCGTTCACCCTGCCACGTAGCTGAAATGGAATTAGGACTTATCATTTATCAATGTGATTGATTTTTTTATTTCGACAGTACTCAGTACGTTATGGTGTGGTGGCCCTCAAGCGCGACTGATTGAAGGTACGAGTATCGCCTTGATCGTGATATACTCGTAAAGGGGAGGTTTTATGATAATGCCCTTTTTAAACGGATAATAATGATATCTTGATGCCTTGCCTTCTTCTATGTCTGCAAGCTTTTTTGCGTACGGAAAATCGTTGAATTATTTACATGCTAAATGGGTACAGAGTTTCGGGTACCTACCTAAATACTTATTATTATTTTCTAATTGCCACAATTTCAAAGGAGCGAAATAAAATAAAAAGCTTTAGAATTATTTCATAAAATATTTTCTCTAACGGTTTGATTTTATCTGTGTGCAAGTCAGGTTCTTATAAAAGAATCATAATATTATTATTAAAAAAAAAGTACATTTTTTAAATACTGAAATGTTTCTGAAGCATATTAAGAAGCGTCGATTGTTTGCAAAGATTATAAAATTATCATAAAGAACACACAAGTACACTAAGAAAATGTCGGCGAGACTCCTACATTTAAAATTATAATTTAGAGACTATGTTCTAGATAATATTTTAATCCAAGGTGATTTAACTGTACAGTGATTTTAATTTTTCTTAAGCTGTGTTGTCACAGCGTAAAATTTTAAAGCCCTATAGTTCATCTGTAGGACCTTCCTAATCGCGAATTAACTACCTACTATAGTGGTTTCTACAACTTACATCGAACTACACAACGCTTCCTAATAGATCGTACGCATTAAGAATCACAATTGATTATATGTACATGATCAATTTGCACAACAAATAAAGCCTATATAAATCTCATAGAAAATCTACAATATTGCCTGTCCTTGACACCAATCAGCTGACTTCATGTAAACTGAGGCAGCAAATATGCTCTGTAAACAAATCTTAACTAACTTTGTAATCAGTGTTTGTGTGTAACACGACACTTATGTAATATGCATTACGGTATATGTAAATATTGTACGTATAGGGGAAAAATGATAGACGCCGTGGCCGCATCTGTCGTGATTGTTCGTTGTGTGATATAAAATAATAAATAATAGTAATAATAATAGGGGGAAAATACTATAGTTAATAGTGACTACTCGTGTCAACGTTGTGTACAGGACCTACAGTGATTGTAATTTAATATTTTACAATAGATATGCCTGAAGCAATCAGCCCGTTAAGAAACTGCATGTCAGTCTGCTTTATAAACTGGACATACCCTATGTCCTAATGCTATATTGCTCTCAAAAGTTGCTCGTACTTTGCGATTATTTGTCGCATGTCAGTGCGTATTTAGTGTCGTATTTCAGTTAGGAGAGCTCCGTACAGAGCCCTTTGTTTAAATTTCGTCGTGTTGGTTGGACGGTCGGCTATGCCAGCCAAATAGAACAAGGATATAATAGGACAGCAAAATGCACGACCTAAAAGTTAATACTATCCGCGCTCAAAGGTCAGAGGAGATGTCCTCGAATTATATTACGTAAATTATTACAGACAAGCTGATCCGGCAGGCTTCTCTACCAATTAATTTGACTAATATCGCGAAGATTTTTGTAGATATTGATTATGTTCTTTAATATTGTAGAACATACTTTTATTCTATCATCAATAGTTTCCGCAGCGCATGCTACGAAAGACGTTTTAGGGCACTTTTTTTTACACCTTGGGTTACGTTAGTTTTTGAGTTTATTCATTACAAACATACACATAAAAATACAAAATTTTCCTCTTTATAATAATATGAGTGTAGACTCTAAGTTTTCAGTACCTACCACAAGAAAGATAGATTTAAAAAGAAAAACTAATACGTAGGTAATTCTATTTCAGTCTCTTGCTGTCTACGTCCTATTGAAGTATATTGTTGTTTTAATGTTGTTTTTGGTATCTCTTATTTTTTAATCTATACTAATAATATTATAAAGCTGAAGAGTTTGTTTGTTTGAACGCGCTAATCTCAGGAACTACTGGATCGATTTCAAAAATTCTTTCATTGTTAGAAAGTCCATTTATAGAGGAAGGATATCGGCTATATTTTATTTTCAAAAAAATTGGGGATTCGTAAAAAATTGAATCGAAAACCTATTAATGCGTGCGCTGCAAAAACTATTGACAAGAGAACAAAATGATGTACTACGGGTTTGTAGGTCTTATTAAGATCTACAAAAAAGTCCGCGAGAGTACATAATATCTAACTATCATAGTTTAGTCACAATAACCGCAAGTACTAAAATCCACGCGGGCGAAGCCGTGCGCACAGTCTAGTTACTTATAAACAGTGCTAAATTAGTTTTCATTTTAATTGAACCTGAAAGTAAAACGCAAACATCCTGATTTCCATTCGTATCTGAATTTATAGCACTAAAGAAGTTTTCACTTCAATAAAAGCTTAAAATAAAACGCAAATATCCTGATTTCAGGAATTCGTTATTCGGCTGGCAATAAATTTCTACAGGGCTATTTAAAAAAAAATCCACAGTTAACACAAATTTTCTGTACACCGCGCCGCAATAGAAAATGGCACGACGTTTTATTGCACTAGTATATTTATGAGGTCATTGCCTCGACAACTGCTTAGCATGCAAATAAAAAATTGATCGGGTAAGTTAACAATTGCAACGAAGGTCTACATCAGTGGTTCCCAAACATTTTTCTAGTGTTTTTTTTTGGGTGTGGTTCGGGCGGACTTCTTCTCAACTAATATAACCAAGAGCAAGTCTTCGAAGATACGATCTAAATTGATTTAAAGTGATAAAGTTGGTTGATATAAAATAACGTGAGCTGTATATTTAGTAAAAAAGAATATAATTTTTAACTGTGCTACGCTTTCGCATTCAGATTTTTTCACTCTTATGTTAGTTGTTTAACATTTATTAAATACCTACTAGACTGCCCACGGTTTTGTCTGCGATTTTGTATTTGATTGATATTTAGAATTTGGTCCAATTTATAAACTACGTACATACATACGCAATTTCATCCCAATCTGTTTAGCCGTTGTTGAATGAAAGAGTAACGAACATTCATCCGTCTATCCAGCCTCACAATTCTCATTTATAGCATTGTGATTGGTAAATATTTTTTTATGAAACGGACATGCAGTTTTATTCTTTACCAAACGAACATTACTTCTACCTAATGTGCCTTTAAATCTATAAAATTATGTAGTAGGGTTTAATCCCATTGACCAACCCCGTCCACCCCAATTTTATTTCAATGGCATGGACCCCTCACCGTTCCAGGGGGTCACATGTACCAGTTTGGGAATCAATGGTTCACACAGTGAACAATGACCGTTCACAATGAAAACGGGTGCTCAAATGCTCGATTGTCTATAGTAATTTGTACTTGACATTATGGACTCATTGTAGCTCTCATGTGATGCATAATAAAAAATTTATCGCACCGACATGCGGCTGCGGCTCGCGGCCCCGGCTTGCGTCTTGTGTGTCGGCGTGATGGAAGAGTAACACGAAGTCTATCGGCGTATAAAGGTAATGCGTACGTAATGTCGCCATACTTTCTTTCAAAATGCTTTGGATATTTCATAAATATTTTTATCGAAATACCAATATCGGTCACCTTTTCAAGACGTTTTTTAACGATTCACACTCAGCGTACTCTAATATTCCCTGTGTTGCGGCTATTAGAAAAAGTGAAATTCTATTCTCTACAGTGGTCTTTGTGACTTTTGCCCTTAAGTGCATAGATTCCGAGATATCGTCCAAAAACGTTTTTTCAAGATGGCGCTTGAAGCTCCACCTGGATCTGTCAGCATTTTGTGATTTTATGCTCACTAAGTGATCCTAAACCTTATAAAAAATTGGATCGGAAAGACCTACATGTCATTTATCAAGTAATCAAACAATATAATCCTCCATTGTCCAGAGTGCTTTGGATCTTCTAAAAGGTCTTGTGTTGCGCTTACGACATTTTATGTTTTAAGCTGTATTACCAATAAATCTGTATCTATACCTATTATTAAGTTGTTATAATTATTTGAGAATTTGCTAAATTAGGAAAACAATCAAAGAACCCTAGTTATGGAAGTATGTAATCTCAAACGATGAATGTAATCTCAAATATGAATATGAATATGATGATGATATTTGAAATGATAAGGTCTATATTGTGTCAGACGCACAGGACGGACGCATCTGACGCAAGTTTTTCCCGTCTATAACGCCCCGCACGTTTTCTTCACCAGATTTTGCCACTAGGTACACGGTTGCTATGGGCCGTGGTGTGTGATCAGCTTCATTAATTATATCAATCGTAAGACAGTACATTAAACATTCATACCGATTCGACGAATCAATTTCGGGCTCGAGTAGAACAAAGGTTCGCCTCGTAACAGGCTTCAAAAAAGGAGAGGTTATAATAGTAAATAATAGCTTGGCGCAGTTTTCAGGATGGTTATAGTTACAAAATCCATTATCTTGTGTATTAAACCAATAAGGCGTCTTCGTTCATACTACGCACTCAGCCTCATACAAACTCCTTATTCTTTCAATACTTCGTTTGAATTTGGTAATTGCTACACTTACTATTTTTTTGAAACGAACAATAAAGTCGACGGGTGTGTCTTATATTAATAAATAACGTAAAGTAACCCTCGCTTAATAAACAATACGGTGGAATAAGACCACAAACTGTATTACAAATTCATATTAAAATATCCCAAATATTCTGTTCTGACTAGGCATATTACTTTTGGCTCCGTAGCTTCATATCATACCTTATTGCGACATATTAAGTTTGGTTGCAAATCCGTAATACGTTGGCAATAATCCACGTTGCTACTATGTACAAATTAAATACGCATGCTATGTACAAATCCTACTTTTGGCAATCTCTAATCTTAAATATCTTCTACATTTGAATTTATTAAAAAAATGCATTTAAATTCTCTCTCTACAGTGCTGCCAGATTTCCAAAAAGGAAAATCAAAATTTTATTACTTTTGGCCCTTATCGTGAATGAAATTTTTGCTGCATACTTCCATTATCACAAGCTTGCCGTAGTTTAAAAAATATAGAGGGGAAGTCTCACTCTTTGTAAAGTATGTAGTTTACATGCATGCATGCATGGACGTATGCATGTAAATGACTACCGCGGCGTGCATGTAACCGAAATGCAAATATCATCAGGCGTTGCCATCATGTAAGGTGCTACTTGGGAGTTTATCTCCTTTTTATTATTAAACTTGTACTCGTAGGTTCCTATAATTTTATATAAGGTAAAAACAAGAAATTGTACTTTAATCGTGGGTATAATCAAGGTTTACCAGGGGCGGTTGGGTACCTTACCGTCACCCTCTTAACCGCCGTGAACCGGCACGCATCTTTAATCTCTCGTGTTTCGGTTGGGGAGGTGTGGTTATCAAAGACAACCATTTGAGGAGATCACCTTAAGTTTTAATGAGCACCACCTCACAAAAAAGACCTTGAATATATGCGTGTTTCCGTAGGCCCCGAAAACTCTTGAGATGAAGGATTTCCAGCTTCGTCCCGGGATTGGTCCCTATAGTTACAGTTCGGGGCTGCGGAAGAATATAAGTGTTCCCGTGGTCGCGATAGTTTTAGGTTTTGTAGGTTTAGGACACCGTAGGGTTTTAGGAGTCCGGCATAACTCTCTTTTATGTTTAGACTAACAGGTGGGATCATGGTGGATTTCCATAAGAAACGGGACGCTGAGTCTCTGGCTTACAGTGACCACTAACATCATGCGGTCTACATGCTCGCATTACTATTCATTTGTAAGTATTATACAAGTCGACTCTGATGTAGAGTTAATCTGTTGAACCCGTTGTCCTAGGCGCGCCTAATAAAGGTCTTCCACGTCATTAATCAGTTGGGCTTAAACGCTTGTACTTATGACAATTTCTGTCCGTTTCCATAATAAATGGTGTGCTACATTGTGTAGGTACCAATGTGCGACTCGTGTCCTTATTGATTATGTTCTAATGTTACCTTGTATGAGGTGTCGTTGGCTTGGGCATAGTGTAGAAATGATTCGAGTATGCTAACTTGTAAACGGTGATAGCCCAGTGGCTTAGACTTCGAATCGACGGGCCCGGGTTCGAATCCGAGTGGCATGCACCAATGACTTTATAAAAAAGTTATGTGCGCTTTATAAAATGAAATATCACCTGCTATTACGGTGAAGGAAAACATCGCGAGGAAACCTTCATGCCTCAGAGTTCACAGATTCAATAGTTTCCTTCCTCCTTTACGGTTACCTACTATTTTATCATAGTAGTAGTAACTTTTGCTTGTGACTTTAACTACAAGGACTTTCGTATTTTGTCCACAAAGACAAAAAGTCGTTTATTACGTTGTCCAGGTCCAGGATATTTGATTCCAACGGCTTTCCGCTGTCTTCTTCAGATCTTGGCTCCAGTCAACTTTGTCGGGTGGAATGTACTCCTTTTATCTCCATTCGAGGACCTTTCTTCCCATTTGGTTATTGGTTCTTCGGTGAATAAGGCCAACCCACTTTTTGTTGCGTACTTAGAGGATCTTTAAAGAATTTCTTTTAAGACGAAATCTTACTCTACATAGCACATCTCAGTTGCGTAAAAACTGAAGTTTCAGGCTGTTCAGTTTCTGTTTATAGTTGCCGTCATGAGTGGTGAGCAGAACTTTCATTGGTCGGTTTGACATTGACTGCGCTGCGGTGCACACGATTGGTTCGACAAACGTCAGTTCGTCAGTGTGCGTCGTCTATTAGTCCAGGACGTTTTTTCGGCTGCTGTACATTGGCCGTAAGTACACAATATCTCTACCACCGATAATCTGTGCTCACGACTCATGACGGTTACTATATCAGACTATTCACTCCGTGTCTGTGCGCCTCTGTTTCATAGCTGCTCTACGCAAATATCCTAGGCGATTAAAATCGGAGGTCTACAACATCGTCAATCAATATCAAGTGTAAGTGTAAATGGATTTGATTCTATGTGCAAATGAATTTGCCCGGTATTACTATTTGGCACGGACGGTTTTATTGATTGCAGATAATTAATGAACCAGTGTGCACTTTTGACAGATATTTAACAGAAGTTCGCTTGATTGAAATAATATATACCTAAGTGTTATAGTGCGGTAGCTTGCAGTGTGATTTATTACTCATAAAGTTAGGTATGCTACCGATTGGCTCATTTCAATGTGGATAGCAGTAGGCGAATTTAGGTTTTGAGTAGTTGCATTATACTTTTGTCGGCAGTTGAATCCAATCACAACTCTTAAAGCAGTTCTTATAGCCACTAATCCGTCAAATTGTGATATGTTTCTGCACAACTAAATCAGTTCTCTCGAGGATATCCATCGGCCGCTATTTTCGTTACTTGTGAAAAGAAAAGAAAGTCGTGTGGTGTGTAAAACAAGTGTGTTTTGTTTGGCGATAACAGCTTCCCTGGGTTTTTGATTAGAGCCTTTTCTTAGTCGTTAGGTTAAACATGTCCTATGACAAACTGACGTATAAGTGAGATGCAGGGCCCGTTGTTTGGAGTAATTAACTGCCTTGAGCGAAAAAAATAAGAGCTAGAAAAATTGGAAGCGCCGGGCAGGTTAAGAATAAAAATCCCGGATTTTAACCGAAAGCAGGCTGTATGGGACCCTGGTAGGATGTGTTAGTCAATTGGCTGATAATAATATGATTACTTAACATCTAGCCTACACGCTCATAATGTTTGATCCTTACTCGATTCCATGAATAGGTATTCTTTTTACTAAACTTGGCAAGGAAGCATGAAACATAAAATAAGAATAAACAGTAGTCAGGTACCGGGTACCTCTAGATCTACAGATATCTCGGATCTGTGTAAGAACCGTACCTACTCGAAGCTAAGCTTAACGCGATCTCAAGGTCGTTATTTAATAGTGAAATTAAATCTGCATAGCAACAATGGGTAATTTACATAACTGGGCGCTCGGGCTTAATTAACTTTTGTACCGCGGGCCGATTGAAGCGCTAGGGATGCGCTAAGTCACGTAACTTGACTCGATTCAAATGCTACGTTCAGTCGCCTTAGATGGTCGCTCCAGATTGGTTCTTCCAGCAATCAAACCTTCAAAGCCGAAACAGAAATGAAACCCGTAACATTAACGCTTATGTAATTGTATAAGTAAGTGAACTCTACATGAACAGGCAAACTCTAACCCATTGGTTGTTACACGAATTAGAATAGGCACCGTGTAATCCAACAAATCCATAATAATTTGGCGATTTTGTTCTACAAAATGTATGGTAGTGGCGTGAATCTGTAACTGTTAAGATGTGTTGGATTACAGGGAGCGCTGTATTAGACGGTGGCTAAATAACCGGGGATCCAATGTACATACCGACTACATTTACAATACTAACTCGGGCGTTTGTCTGAAAGTACTCGAGTCGACATGACTCGGTACATCTCTAGCTCGGTGCTTGATTTAAATCCGATAAGGCCGCCCGTGGACGCGGCGCGCCGTGGCCGTGGGCGTCCACGCGTCGGAAGTCGGGCGTGACGCGGCACTCACGGCACCCCGGAAACTGCCTTGTCTTCGATCAGTGCGTGCCTCAAAAGATTAATTGTCCGATTTGCTCGAGTTTTTTGTAAATTTTAATGAGCAATTTTTTGTTTTGACAATTTTTAAGTGATGCGTACAGTTGAAACGGAGTTGTTAACTATTTTGTCCAATAGATTTCCTAGCTCTTTTTTGCTGACCACTCGTATTTACACAGGTGGTAACAAAATTAAATGTAAATTATTCTCTTAGTTAGAACGAAATTCTATGACGATTATTACATAATTTAACCGCTCTATGTGTGCACAGCTTAATTTAGTCATAAACTGAGGCTAAGTTTTTGCTATACGTAAAACGTATAATTTAAGCTATTTTTTATCTGGCTTTCGGCAACGATGGTGTGTACCTATTTAGATTCGAGATATTATTTTTATAATTCTACCTAACTATTTTTTCTAGTTTTATTACCTTACATTAATTTGAACCATTTCGAGGTTTTTGAAAATAATTTTGTATGTGGGACGAAACCGTAAAACGTTTTTAATTATCTCGCATGTAAATTTTGAGGAAAACAATTGAATTATTAATTGCATTTTAAAACTTTTTAAATTCTTTTTAAATTCTAAAGTATCGTGCCAAATTTACGCAGCATGCCCAAGTTAGTCATTATCTAATGTCAGTTTTACATGACTTATCACTCCAGGGAACATTGGAAACCCAGACGTATTCGCAATAGTCATAAACTTTGCACTATTGTGCCCAATGCATGTCATGAATCACCCCCTACTGCCCTACATGTCGCGACACGTTTTATGCACCAATGATTAATGCCCGGTTTCTGAGGTAGTTTTATCGGTCGTTTATATATTCGTTAGCGCTATTGGTTCGATAACTTACAAAAATGGGTTTCTGAACCACGCAGTGTAAGTTAAACTCCGTTTAAACTAAGTTTACCTTAACTGACCATTTTGTACCGATTATTGGTTCCATAACTTTATTTGATGTACGATTCGTGTCAAACATCAACTTTAAGGTTATTTCTTATTCTTAGTATTGTTTAGTATTTTGGAGAGTGTTGTATCTTTTGTTTGGGAGTGATTTAAGTACTAGTGAAACCTGAAAATAACGGATATCTTGCTAAACACGAAAATGCGCGAAAGAAAGCAATGGCAGTGACAACTGACAAGTATTGACAAGAGCATTGACCTTTTTTTTACCGGGAATTTTGACAATGATATCATTCACAAACAGCCGCAATTATTCAACAAATTCTTATTTTTTATAACAAAACCAGTGTTTTGTCATCTATTTACCTTAATTTAATAAATAGTACCATTTCATTTAGGAGAAATGTCTAATTTGATGGAAAAAATAAATTTTAGTTTTAATATCATAAAAAGCTCCATCTAGTGGCGCTCTAAAGAACTCGTTATCGGTTTCATAGTTATTGAACGATTCCTTACGTATTCAGAAACTCAGTGACAGATAACCGAAGTTTAACTTAGGCATAACTTTATTGAATCAATAGCCAGCGAGAGTTTAACTAGGGACCTCAGAAACCGGGCATAAGAGATGAGATTATTGATTTTAATATAAAAAAATCTAAATTTAAAAAGAAATTAAATTTTAAATTCGGAAATCAGAGTGTCATATAGGGTTCTTCAAAAGAAAGTAAAAAGAGGGTCCTTCAAAGCCAGTAAGGTACTGGCGACGACTTACCATCAGGGGCCTGATTCTGTATGACCCAAAAGATTTCGTGCCGATATCGTGTGACATCAAACCGTACGTCATTTCATGAACTCGGCACGACGAGGAACCTTAATGTCTATTCTATAAGGCACACAATAGATTATCACGATATTTGACTTTTGAGCCTTTTTTGACTTTAATCACGGGTAAGACACGACATTGCCGCGATACGAGTGTGAGTGGTCACACAGAATCAGGGCCCAGGTGGCCCGTCTGCCTGTCATATAAAAACAAAAACAAAAAAGCGATACCTATGCTGAAACCGCAGCAAATTGACGCGAAACGCTATCCTTTTTCATACGGTCTGCAATTTATCAATTATGTAGCGACCGGACGTAGCTTGCAAAAACCGCTGATGATTCACTGCGAATTGATTTATTGTCTATTATTGTGTCACTGCAGCTCACTTACCTACATTTATTTATGGACCTACATTTATATTATGAATTTGATGTAATTTTCCGCGACAATGATGTTGGTTTCATAGGTTACATAATTATTATCACACCAAAAAAGTGATCTAAATAATTCTTTTGCTTTTGAAGGTTACTTTTTCCATTTAAATATCTTCGTAAGTTTTATTCTTTGATACTTATTTTTTATTTATTTATGACCATTGTTAAGTGTCTAGAGACGTAGAGACCAATCAATAAACAATAGTACGGACGCGACCTCGTTACATTTTATCATAAAAGTTTTATTATATAAATAAAAGGATACAATAATCATCGAACCTTTCAATACAATATAGAGTAAATTACAGCATTGTACACTAATTTTAATAACTGACAATTCAAACGAGATCGAATTTCTAAGGTTCTAAGACTTCTTAGTTATTAGATGTCATGGTGTCTGCAATACATAAGAGACCCACTGCAGTGTCGGGTCTCTCACAATGAGAAGGATGTAGGTCTGTAGTCCACCACGCTAGCCTATTGCGGGTTAGCGGACACATTTTAAAACAATAATCAGAACTCTCGGGCATGCTTCTCTTTCTTTCATTGTGTTCAACCACAATTACCCACTTAAACTATATTGTTTGCAGGCGGAATATAAGAGCGGCGGCCTTTCCATACACACACACATTCTTGTCAATTTATGATTCAACTTGCACTCTATTAATCAGAATCCTGGCGCATTCTAGCGTCTTTACAAAAGCAAATACCGTAGTACCTATAATCGGTCTACGATCCGTTCCAACATACCGCATAGGTATATTATTCCGGATTGTGTATTTTCAGTCGCAATACAAAGTTGCATTCAAATAGAGTGCAAGTTCATTTGCAAACAGCCACACGGTTATTATTACCATGGCGAATAGATTAATAGGTTTCCGTACCAAGAGAGTACCCGGAATACATACATACATACATACATACATACATACATTGTAGACTTTTCTTTTCGTGATGAAACTGTCTACCGCTAAGAAACTACATAGTTACGTAACAACGGTAACCCACTGACGACTCTGGTGTTGGGTCGTCGGCGACAGTGACCACATATCATCAACTTTTCCGTCTGTTTTTATAAGAAGACATACTACTAGACTTTGCCCGCGGCTTCGTGCGTGTAGATTTAGATAAAGGTCTAGAGAAAAAAGTATCCTATATTATATTGTTAATCCAGGTTCTAAACTATGTACATACCAAATTTCATCCAAACTGTTCAGCCGTTTTTACGGGACAGAGTAACAAACATTTATCCATTCATTCATCCTCACAAACTTTCACATTTATAATAGCAGTAGGATTTCCTAGTCAAATTTTCTAACAAGATGTTACAGGAACACAAATTAACAGTACCTATATTATATCTGAAAAGTTCCATACAAGCTATTCAGACTGTAGAAACTGGTGGAACTGGCTCGTAAGTTTATTGCATTATATCAGAAGGTAATGTATTCGTGCATTAAGCATCACCCGATATTTAGGTCACCCGGGGTGAGTCATGATTATGCATCGAACGTCACCGTTGTAAGGCAAATCGGTGCGACGATTTTGTCATAGGTATAAGTATCGTGAAAATTCAGGTTTTTAAGTAACTACAAGCACTACACTTTGCCCGCGTTTTCGTTCTCGTGGATTTTAGAACTTGCTCTAGAGAGGGATGAAAAGTATCCTACATGTTATCCAAGGTATAAACTACGTGCATACCAAATTTACTTGAGAGTTGAGTGCAGATCAAGTCTTTATTTTTTAGTTTTCTTCTACTTCATCATTCTAGCACAAAAAACTTTTATTTCGATCATAAATCACAACCTCCAATCGTAATTAAAAACAACTTTTTTACGGCGGATCTTGACTATCATCGACTTCTACAATCTATAATGTAACAAAGCTCTCAGAACATATCAAACGGCTTTCGAAAGTCTAAAACGATTAGTGCTAAGCACTGAACCTAGCGCTAGATACGGTGGTGCCTAAGATAGCCCTAATTGAATTTAGCAGAAAGTGCGCGTCAATTCCTTGCATAACAAGAGTGGGTAGTGAAAACACGCAGGTGCTTCCGTAGGCGTAAGATAGTGCACAACGGTAATGCAGTCTTAGGCTCTATATGCACTGGAAGGTCGAAACGTCCAGTCTAGCAGAGGTATAACTTGGTACATGAATATTATTAAATAAATACATATCATATAATATTGTTCGCTGCTTCGACCACATTTGCATGAAAGAGACACGTGGTAGTTCGACAAGCCAAAATCAAAAAAGGAGCCGTCTGGTAAATAAATAAATACCATTTCCTCAATTGTCTGTTTTTCTCTCTCACTAAGAGGTTTTTCTTTTAGAACCGATAAAAATCGTTAACGAATCGCGTCTGTATCGATAACCTAATCAATCAAATAAAAAAAGGCTTCGATTAAGCTTCAACAATCAGTTTTTGATATTATACTTCAAAAAGTTTACCATGCAACTTTAAGAAGCACTAACGATACTAATTTAAATATTTTACTATATCGTTAGTAAATAAAATTAGAATCTAGACGTGAGGCGTAAAGTAAAATGCCAGTTCACTCCAACCCTAGCGCAGCGTTAAACTAGTCAGATAATCCGTTTTCGTGCTACATGACAAAGTGACTCAACGATCGTCTTTGTGTAATTGGATTGCACTGGGTTATTACACCTTTCATTGTTTAAACCATACGAGAGTGCAAATTCACTGCACCTGTAAAAACTTTACAATTAGAACCCTTAGGTAGGTACAAGTGCCACATATTATGCACGATACAAGATGCTACACGGGAGTGTTCAAAAAAAGGAAATCTACTTCCATATTATTAGAAGCGCAGTAGCCACCACTAGTATGTTTTCTCGCGGCATTGTTTATCGGAAAATCGTAAATTTACGTTTTTTTCGGACATTTGACGCTAATGGATTGTAAGTAGGTACCTATTGTAACAGCAGGAGATAACTAGTAACCCGCAGTAGGCCAGCGTGGTGGACGGCGGCCTACATCCCTCTCATTACGAGAAGGAGACCCGACCCTGTAGTGGGTCATTAATGGGTTACTGGCAGGCACTTAAAATGCACTCTCGGGACATACTTCCCACTCCCGCTCTACACCTTAGGGAGAGGAAGTGCCTGAAACACAGCGCTGCACGGAGTCGTGGTATGGCTTCGTGTCAGCCATGGCCGAGTCACTTCTTTTGCCAATGTTCTATTTTTTGTGAATTCATTTCTTGTGTGGCAATAAAACATATTTTTTTAAAATTAAAATGCATTATCTTCGGACGCACCGAATTGCAGCGGGTTGATGCAGCTGCACTGCAACTTGTCCGTACCATCAGCCGTTTCATTAATTCTTGGCTGAATTGCATTATGTGCCAGCTGCATATCGCAGGCAACGTTGTTTGTTTACGTGAATAAATATGGATCGAAAATGTTAAGGCGTTCCAACGATGCATGTGAAAGCTTATTAGCTCGCTAGCGTTGATAAATATTGATGATTAATCGTTATTAATGTTTTTTAATTTTAAAGCATCCTAGAGCATCCTTTTTATTGGGAAATACCGGGTGTCTAACTGCAGTTCGATTCCTATCGGAGTAATATCACAATGAAATAATCCTTGTCCTAATTGGCTGACACAACCGACCGAGCAACCAACACGATAAATTTTAAACACAGGTCTCTGTATTGAGCTGTCCTAATTGTACATGACACTTGATAAAATGTATGCAATGACGTTGTCGTCCGAGCGCATTTTGCGTGTGACATGACAATTAGAACATGGCGTTAGTCTTGATCTAGCGTTGTCAAGAAAAGAAAAGATAAAATATATACAAGAGTTTCCCAATTCCGCAATACGTCGTCGCCCTTTGACCGGACTCTTGTTCGACATGGTTGGAATAATTTATGAAATCTGTATAGTTATAGTCGTAGGAGCGGTTAGTTCTACGACGACATAAATAAACCAAGACAGTTATACGCTCTAAACTAATACCCCAATGAACCATAACCACGCTCTCCGTGAAGCGATGAAGAAATTATAATAATAATATGAACTACCACTGTCGCGTATATTTTTATATCGTTGCAATCTAAAAGTTTTTGTTATCTTTAAAAAAGACAAAATTTATGTTTATCACCCTAGTTCACCTAAAATCTATATCTTCTAATAAAAGGACATGTTTTACGGCGAGTTACAAAGGCGGCGGTACGCCTGATAAACACCAATTTTTCTACAACCCCGCATATATGATATGCCGACACCCGCATTAACTACATATATTTTGTTTCATTTACCATCCTAACTACAGCTACATAAATGTGTGTCCATATTTGAAATTTAATATTTGAGAATTTAGACTTTCAACCACCGTCTAGACAGAATCTGTAAAATACGACGGAACGGTTCGAGGAAAGGTTGTCTTGGTCTTGGCGATACTTCCGTCGGACAAATAATTAAGCACTGAGGTTTTGCTTACTGGCTGTTTTCGTTGAGGTTTAAATCTAATGCTATTGAAGTTTGAAAGTGTTGAGCTGTAACCGACTGATTTAAAGTCTGTCTGCGTGTGCTCAGACGCTCTAGTGTCGCAATCGTTGCGTTGTGGTTTCGACTGTTGCACCGTCAGCTGGGTTGCAGTCAGTGCGAATTATAATTTGATGGTACGTGTATTGAAGCGCGCATAGTCCCGCTGCTTGAGTAGGTCGCGAGCGGTTGAAAAAGTTAAGAAAAAGTTAACCACGGGCGCAGTCAGTACCTGGATGGGTGAGCGCTCGTGGCGAACTAAATGCGCGCTTCCGTGCTACGGAGGGCACGTGACTCCGGAAAGCGAGGGATTATGATCTGATTTTCAAAAGTTTAGGGTAGTTTTGGATCGAATAAGTCTTTCGTTTTCCTATTTTATGATGAGAACCGTCGCCAGTGATTGTACTTTTATTCGGGGGCATTTGTCAAGAAGGGTTTTAATTTAATTTTCATCTTATTCGCCTCGTTGAAGGAGCGATAATATCATTTTCATCAGTTTTGTGAAAGTTAAAAGATTTACTTCGAATACCATCCGTCAATTCAGCGCAGGAATACTGCAGTGGGTTCGTGAGTTGTACTAAACGTCACAAATCACGTTTAATATTTTCGCTGAAATTTCTTGTTTTACCGAAATTTGCCGAGCAATAAATTTATTTTCAAACACGAAACTCGAAATCCGGACGGTAAAATGACACGCAACCTTAAATCCGATGTCTCGCAGCGAGTGAGTGACAGACTGACATCGCACCGCGCTAGTACCGCGTTCGGTTCCCGGCAGGAACGGCCTGCTCGTGTGACTATTTTGTGACAGGATTACCGACAAAATATATAAAGTAACTCACTAAAATGTTACTATACTATGCGCTTGAGGGATAAGATCAGCCGATAGCCTCAGCCGATACACAAGGCTTCATTGTTTATTGATTTTTTTCAAGGCTTTTTAAAATATTATATTTAATTGGGGACAGATAGGAATAAAAACGTTCTATCTGTCTCCCAATCGCTGTTTGGGGGACAGATAGGGCAGAATTGGGTGACAGATAATAATATTGAATGGAATAATATTGAAGTACTGGCTGCTTTACGGCGTATTAAGGGGCTTTTAGAACCACACTTGACGGTGATATGGATACTTTGGATCTGTTGATGTCGGCCATATCACGTCCTGGTAGACGATGCCACGATATATGAATAGACTATACCGCGTTCGGTTCCCGGCAGGAGCGACGGGCACGCGAGACTACGCTTTAACAGGATTACCGACACAAAACCTACAACAAAGTAACTCCGAACTAAAAGTTACAATGTGCGCGAAGTGCACTGAAAACTGGCTTTGGAACTCGAGTTACGGAATTAGCTGAGTGTGACATTATTTGCGGGGCGCTGTTGGTATTTGTGTACATTTTTATACTACCACTAATTACCTGCAACACAGGCATTCCTAGCGCAGGGATTAGCGATTCTATCTTCTCAGTTTACCAACTCTTCTGGTCCTAAATAAATATTTTTTCATTTTTTTTTCGGTTTTGTAACTCAACTAGCGTGCGTTTCCGATTTCTAGCCGTCTAGTGTGCTATTTGGCTTCAACAAACTGGCTATTAGTGCTAGCTACACGGCAGTGGGTACTATAATGCGTTCATGATACATCATCATTAAATCATTACTGTCCTAGGGCACAGGTCATAAGAAGAAATCTTTAGGTCAAAACTCAGTATTAGGTAGGTACACTGAACAAGTGCAGGTTGACGTATCACACGCACCGTTGAGATACCTATGTAATAAGTACCTATGTAATGTTTAATAAAATTTACTCAGAAATTTGTATCGTAGGATGGCATGGGCACACAAGACAGACATTCAGGCTTTAAACGGAAGTTTAAACTTAACATAAAAAGTTACGCTACTGGGAATCGAACCCAGGACCGAAAGGTCAACATGACCGCTGCAAGGATAGCGCAGTAATCACTGCTGACCCTGACAGCGTTGGCGACAAATGCACTTCATCTTATAAGCCTTTACAGTTAGTTATGCCACCAAATAAAAAAAATGCGGGTAAAAAAATAGTCTCATGTGGCACGCAAAACAAACCTAACAAACTATGCTCTCTCTGCTCTAGCTAGTATGATTACAGTAATGAAAAAGATGCAAAGCCCACTGTCAAAACATGACCTAATTAACGCCCTACAGACAGGCCCCATTCACCGGGGCACATGACAGTTATTCGAGTTTTTAATTAACGACCAAAGAATGGTGGGACCACAGAGTAAGTGATAAATAGAGGCGTATTCCGTGAATATGTTACGATTTTTTACATTAGAGTTAGGCCGAATCCCAGTGGCATGCTGAATTTCGTGGGTGTAAATAAGAGGATTCAAAGCCGGCAATGTACTGCCGACTGTTTCGAATGTAGTTCAATAAATTAATGTTAGTTCCTAACACTCTTACCTCCGGTTTCTATGTTCTTCGGTAACCATCTAAGACACGCTTTTATGTTAACGATAACACCATCCGTTAAATGTTTGCATAATCATAATTTTTTTCAAAGACAAAGACAATTTATTTGCACAAATATAGGTATTAAGTTGTTACAAATTACTTAAATCAATCTATATTTACCATTTTAGGTAAGTAAGTATATAATTGCATATATAGTAAATAAAACTAACAAATTAAATTCATAAATAACTTAATTACATTAAATTAAACACTTTAAATACGATAATTTCTTTTTATTTAGATTTGATTACTTCAATTATACACAACTTGGCATGTAGTGTTAACAATTCATTTATTTAGTTGTTTTACCTAATCAGACTCATCGGTTCAATTGGTGCCACCCACTATTGGGTCGAGAGAGAAAAAACCGGAGAAAAAAACTCTCAGCACCTTTGTTTAATTTTTGGTGTAGCGCGCGGAACGCAAAAATTACAATCGGCAGAGCTTTGACGGATGACTACTTGACTACTATGGTTATCGAAGAATATAGAAATCAGGGGTAAAAATAAAATACATAAAAATCGATACAGCTATTTTCTAAGAGATGAAAATTGCAATATGTTCCCATTAGCATAATTTTAGTGTTGCTAATAGAATATAAACTATTCATAGTAGAAGCAATTTCGCAATGATTATTTCGTAGATAGGAAAATGTTAATACCGGATTGTTGAAAAGAGTTTTAATCTAGATTTAAAAATTAGATTTAGTAACACGGATGTACCTGAGCACCGTTGGCTTTAATATATTATTATTGCATTCAATTAACTGGATTTAGACTAAATTGATATAAATTGCCTGTTTTATTTCTAAAGCCACTCCTCGATTCGATCGTTTCATTTTTGATTACCGGTTAAACAATTGGATCTAATAAATTTCTGGGAATAGTGAAAATTTTAATTCTGAGGCACAAGGAATTCGCTAAACTGATTTCGAAAAGCATTTTTCAAACAAACTTCGTCAATCTTTACGAGATGGGATTTTAAAATGCCTTATTAAGTTCATTTATAGTTAGTAGTGTTATAATTTCTTAAAATAATATTAGATATAATATTCTTAAAATAATATATAGATTGTCTTATATTATTTTATAGTCGTAATGAGTGCAGTTTTACTATTGTCACTATAGCACTATCCATTTATTAAGTATGAAACATTGATTAAAAGTTACCCAAACAACACGAAGATTTTTTTTTATAAATATTGTATTTAATATATGTAAAAGGATTGTTTTTTAATAACATAATAATATGCGTCTCATAATATAATTCATAATATCTTATGAATTTTATTCATTTATTCAAAGGACGAATATAATATAATAATGTTCACATTATTTATACTCAATTTAGATTCAATTTATACTTATGCCGCGTAGTTTTGGCACAATTTGTGCAACATTTAATGGTCATTTTCTCGTTTGATTCGGTCGAATCGTTTTGTAATTCCTTGAAATGTGTTACAACACTTACAACTGCGGAAATAGATGCTGTCTTATATTTACGTATCTTTCACTTTATTTATTTAAGTAGAAATTTATTAAGTTTTAGAAAATTTATCCTCTTCCTTACTGTGATGTTGTCACGTTCGATCTTTTAATCTATTTCAATTTTAAATTGAAATGGGTTAATAAAAACATTTGTTTGTTTAAGTAATAGTTGCTTAAACAAATAAATTTCATTTATAAGTATTGTTGCGAAATAAGTTCATTTGTGTGACCCTTGCCTACCTGCCCCCGCTTTAAATTTTCAAGAGAAAATACAACCTCTTTCTTACTACATAATATTATGTGCACTGCCTCTGTTTTTATCTCCTACTATGCGCTTCCTGAGCGATAAGGAAGCCTTTTGCACTTTTCAATTTCTCGATGCAATAACATTATATAAGTCTATGATAAGAAAGTTATAAAGAGTTATTGTATTGTTAATTCATAAATTGTCATTAATTTTGCTATTTCTATTGTGTTCTTATCTTGTGTGTTTCCATGGCATCTACGACACGGAATTCTAGTGTGGGGCTATGAGTATAAAGCATTATTAAGTTCTTATTTTACATCGTTTTTGTTAACGCCTGAAGCATATTAGCCTAAAGTTGATGTGGGAACGCTGTGTGCACGGCGTTAACATCAGATTGGGATGTCGTAAAGAAAACGCAATTCATATTCGAGTCGAGTGTTTCGAGTGTCGTCGAAGTTACGTATGCCATGCGGTCTACTTGAACAAGACGACTCCTAGTTGTCACCAAGCTGTAAGACCAGCTGCACGAGTGAATCCGTCTCTTTTATGAGTCATCCGTGTCTCTATTAAAATACACTTAAACTTTAAAATACCTGAACTCCATGTTTCAACTTAACGTCGCGCGTCGAAGCTGAAGGGAGGAAGGGAAAAATTTTACCAGCTCTGAAAAGCCTATGCTTGTCTATGACAAGGGGTTAAAACTTCATGAAATATTTATGACGTTTATCGATAGCCCCTTAGTCGCCTTTTAGTTATTAAAAAAACTAAGAATAGCTCATTCAAGCTTAGCAGCATATTGACACATGTCTTATTGGCAAACACAACGGCTAAATTTACACCAAATTTTTATATAATCTCCATCAATTTCAGTCTAAAAATGTTCATCTAATTATTCAATCAATATCATGAAACATAACTATATATTGAGTTGCGGTTTAGCTCCGTTTCCTCGCAAATTCATTTCGTAATGTCACATCGTAGCCAAAAAGGTTATCGTCGTCTGTGCCTAGTGCTTACCTACAATATTATTATTTTTTTCAAGTTTGGTTCAGCCGGTACCACGTCTCCGCGAACAAGGCCATTGGCGACAGTGTCACCTGCCAACCGTCGAACGAACGAACCGAGGATAATAACTTAGTCGATTTTAATAATAACAATGCAGAAAATTTAATATTACCTAGTAATTTTTGGTACGATGTTTGTGTACAAGGTTCTAGGTCACGATCTAGATTGTAGAATAATAATTGTAAGTGTTATTATTTATAAAAGTAATTTTAATTTTGTATTTGGCGGTGTGCATTAAACCTTTAAGAATTAAAGCAATGTAATCAAATAAGTAAAAAGAAAATCTATATCTAAATGTCTCAAATGTTTACAAGGGCGCGTATGAACCCATCTATCTTCCCAGTGTGGTATGTCTAAAACGCCTTGGCCTGTTTTTATTTTTGAAATGTTAAAAGTTGAAAAAGTGGAGATAAATTTTACTTTTCCTATAGTATAGTATCAGTCCGTCTGATCATAGAAACAGTCTTTTATAGTATTAATTCGCTTTACAAAATTTTATTTATCGAAATGGAAGGTCGAATTTCAAATGAATTAGACGACAGTTGTTATCAAATTCTGCACGTTTGCATATTTTATCACTAATGCATTACTGTCTACGAGTTCTACATGTCGTTCTAGTTCCATGGCGTAACTCCATTATAGTTTTGTATGTAAATGACGTCTGGTCTGGTCTGGGTGGCTTGTGAAATTGGATAAGTGACCCCGAGATGGCTTCAGCCATCGTCAGATTTATTCAGATGTACTCGTACTGTAACCTAATTTGAACATGTCTTTCAATATAAGTGACTGACGGATGATTGCTCTGCGTGCCTTTTTAGACTTTCCTCCCCTATATTATTTATTTATTCACGTTTATTAGATAGATAACAGAGCTACCTCAATTGTCAGGTCCGGGTTCGAAACCCCGGTGTGTTATTGGCAGTTTGAAAACAACCGACATGGGTTCGCCACTCGCCCGTTTCTTCACCAATTGGAGCAGCGTGGTGGAGAAAACTCCAGGCCTCCGCTGTTGTGGGCAGAGACGCGAGCCCAGCAGTGGGCCATAAAAGGGTTGCAGCCAATGTTCACAATTTGAATTCAATACAGACTAAACACAGCTAGGATATGTGTAAAGAAAACAAAATGGCTAAATCTGAATTTCCAACAGTAACAATCTCCATTGTATTGATTAGAGGCCAATGACCTGCAGTTCTCACTAAACATCCCGTGTGCCAATAACAATAGCAGTAATTATGAGTGTAAAAGGTTTTTTTATAGTAATTGGGTAGCAAACGGGCATGCAGCCCATCTGATGTTAGGTGGCCACTGCAGCCCATCGACACCCACATCCAACCTCAAATAGAGAGGAAACCCTATCTGAGGTTGTATGCGGGTGATGCTTTGCTTCTCATAAGGACTAAGACATTCGTCTCAAATAAGTATTTTCCTAGCCGATAAGACAAAGAACACGCTGCTTTACGACGGATTAAGAGGCTGGCGGTAAGGTAGGCGTGTACTATGGCTCTAACACCAAAACTTTGTTTATTCTTTGCAATTTCTAGAATACTCGACTGTGCGCGCGGCTTCGCCCGCGTTGATTTTAGAACTGTGCAGAGAAGGGTAAAAACTAAAAGCGGTTATAGTGGATAGTTAGATATGTACTCTCGCGGGCTTTTTTGTAGATCTTAATAAGACCTACAAACCCGTAGTACATCATTTTGTTCTATTGTCATGTATCCCTATTTTTTTTGAAAATCAAATATAGCCTATAACCTTCCTCTAAAAATGGACTATCCAACACTGAAAGAATTTTTTAAATCGATCCAGTAGTTCCTGAGATTAGAGCGTTCAAACAAACAAACTCTTCAGCTTTATAATATTATATTATAATAATTATAGTATAGACTAACACTGAATAACGTTAGGATCTGACCGATTGCGCAACATGTAGACGGTTAATAGTTTTTGCAAAAATTTTGCACGTTGCGTAAGATACAGTCGGAATTAGACCGATATGTCTGGTGGCTTTCGTTCTAGCGAGTTTCTCTGTGACATATAATACATTATTATATACTGGTTAAACAGATATTATGGCTAGTACGTTAAGAGATTATTATTAATCCAAAAGTGGCCTTGGTGCGAACGAATAGTCTGAAGCCTTTATTACGATTACTGAAATGGAGCTGTTACTGTTTTATAGTTCCTTTCAAAGTGCCTCAGAAAGAGATACTGAGAATTGTATCGATTGGATTCGCAGCATCTATTCAATATTTTGTTTTAGGAATGAACACCTAGGAATCCTTAGTCACCATAGATTAAAGAAGAATAAAGCATTCTTACAGAGATATTTGCAGCGGTGATAGCCCAGTGGCTTGGAATTCGACCTCGAATCGAGGGATCCGGGTTCGAATCCCAGTGGCACGCACCAATGACTTTGTAATAAAAGTTATGTGCGATTTATGAAATTAAATATCACCTGCTGTTACGGTGAAGGAAAACATCGTGAGGAAACCTGCATGCCTGAGAGTTGACAAAAAAAATGTTCTCAAAGGCATGCGAAGTCCACCAACCCGCAGTAGGTCAGCGTGGTGGACTAGGGCCTACATCCTTCTCATTGTGAGAGGAGACCCGACCCTGTAGTGGGTCATTGGGTCATTAATGGGTACTGACATGACACAGAGATATTTCACGGAGCTCAAAGCGCTGAGACATTCCGCTTAATACACACGTAGTCTTGAATACTACACTTGAGTAAGTACTTGTGGTAATTCCACATGTATTGTATTGTATTTCTAAAGGGGGATGCGCGAGTGATCCTGGGTGTGGCGCGTGTGTGATCCGATGCCCTGCGGTCGGCCTCAAATAGCCAAGTAACCAAGTTACCCGCACTGCACGTAACTCAGCTAGGCAACATCAGGTTACCTACATGTGACCTTGTTATGTGACATAATAATACCATTATGTACTTCAATCTATCCTATTATTATGTCCTATTGAAAATGATGGCAAGCTTATGCAATTTATTGCTTGATAACTAGATTCATGGTCTATTATAAAACAATTTTTTACACAGAATCTTTTTACAATTTATGTAAGGACTGATGTCTAATCGCTGTGGCTTTTTTTTGAGTTAGCGGATTTAAGGTTGAGTGTGTGTACACGTATTTTTGAGTTTGCAATATATTATCTTTTTTCGAAAAGTATGCATAAGGTAAATGGAAATAATTTAAACCAACCCATTTTATTGCTCGAAAATAGCAAGTTAAATCATCTACATACAAACCTCAAACAGTATTTGGTCCTGTATTAGTTTAGATGTGACTTGACGTTGCATTTACTGCTTTACATAATGGGGCTTGCATGCTTGATAACCCCTGTGTAGTTAATAGAGATAATGATTTGATTAAGCATTGTGGCCTAATATCCCAACTAAAGTCTTATCTGTTCGAATGATGATAAAAGTGTAATTGTAATTAACATTATTTCCCCAAAATAACTGCGGCAATAAAAATTAAAAACATTTCCATTAGTATACCACCGGTCCACGAATAGAGCTCTTATATCTGGACACACGGCAGTGGGTCGAGCAAGTTCGGTAAAGACGAGGCTAGTACTCATAACTTACACAATTTGTAGTGCACGTACATCATTTGTAGTGCACGATGATTCAGAGCAACATGCTGTAATTGCTTTTCTCGTGGGTGCAATAGCCTCTCTCAAATTTCCCTAATATATTCTTCTGTAAATCACAACCGCACGGGCGTGGTACACACTACTACACACAACACCTAGATGGTCCCTATTTAACTTGGCAGAGAAGTCTTTTCTCAATTTAACTCTATTTTGTAAACTAAAGAAGAATTAAACATATCAACTGTTATAAGGATTCAATTCCAAGCAGTATTTTCGAAATATATTTTTAAAATTTGACCTCATCTTAACGTAGACGAAATACTGCTCGAAACGTCACGACTACCGAACTTGGCTCCTCTTTCACATTAACATATTCGACGACTACGCCTCTACCGTTAATAGTATTACTATCTAAATCAACGGATTGCTATAACGCTTTCAATTTATAGCATCCGGACTCGCACTTATTTATTGGTTGTATAAATAACACTCGTCTAATCTATGCAGTAATGTGTTTTACATAATTTTACGATTCGTTTGTTGTGTTTGATCTCATTGTGGGCGGCGTCGGTATCGAGACGCAGGTACGAGTATCGTTAGATCTGGCGAGGATTATAAATCAATCGGTTCGATTTGTCTGCAGTGAATTAAATCGATTTTTGTAAGCTCTCACGTGCAATGGTTATAGGTGTAGCTTCGATAGTGTTGTGATAATTTGTTCGAAGGATTTTCATGAGGTAGATAAAAGTAGCAATGATATAAAATTCGCGCTGCGGTTTTTATTGGCTATGTATGCTATGCACTACATTTTGTTAACCTATGTATAAGTATCTTTAAACTTTTACAATAAGTAGCAAGTACTCGTTAGTATGTTACTTATCACAATGTGACTCCACCATTCAATACTATTTTAAATTCTTATGCAAATTGACCATTCGAGTATAGTGGGTACTAGATACCTACCCGATATAGTCTGTATTTTGATTGCTGATTAGGGGTTATTACTTGTTAGTATTGCCGAAGATAAGAGACGTCAATTGTAGTTTATAGAAAATCTACTTACCAACTCGTACAATTCCTTGTCCATAATCTAACAACCAAGATCGGTTTGATGCCATTGTATGTTTTCGTTGTTTTTATTCTAATAATAAATCAATTATTGGCAATAAGCGTCATAAAACTGACTCTTCTAAATTTTACCGTACTACATTTCTCTGGAAAATAAAGCATTGAAATTTTTTGTATTACCTTCATTCATCATGCAATAAAAATGTGCATATCACGGATTCCTGCGTGTCAGCCGTGGGCGAGGGAAGAGTGACGTTGTCACGTCTGCCCGGAGCCCGGAGCAGTGACATTGCAAGGAAAGCGAACACACTTGCGCCTTATGCGATCGTCGGCAATAACGTCTGACCGTCGGGTCTCTCACAATAAGAAGGATGTAGACTTTAGTCCACGCTGGTGGCATGCAGGTTTTCTCATGATATTTCCCTTAACCGTTTCCGCAGGTCACATTCAATAAAGTAAAACGCACAAAACCTAGAAAAGTCGTTAGAGTGTGCCACTGAGATTGGAACTGGGATGTCTCGAGTAAAAGGCCGAATTCTTAGCCACTGGGCTATCATCGCATGCGATTGTAAATAAATTAAAATGAAACTCTTCATTCTCGTGGCCCCGCTAGTCTTTTGTCATAGTTTTCGTGGACCCAAACAAAACGAGCACACATTCCATCACTTTGGTTGCCGCTGCTCATCCCATCCATGGGTTAGTTCAACTATTTTAAGCATTCTACGAATATTTGCCGAGAGATGATGATCACAATTCTTGTCGCTGGCTTACGTACCATGTGTCCTTGCCCTTAGTGTATTTCGCACCATTTTCTATCAAATGCCTAGTTCTCGTCGCGTCGGTCGGATGGCCTGTGACGTCCGCGCCTAATACAAATTATACGTAAAACCTATGTTTTTGAGCGTTTTGGCATCACCAATTGGCACCACACTACATAGTTATAACATTTCAGAACGAATGTGTAACGACCAACCAACGAAATTGTAACGAACCGCAGCTGTTAGCGTTTTATTGCCTTTTTTAATTTTAAATAGGTCGCTTGAACATGTTGATGTATTCCAGAATGTATGTGAAATTTGTTTTAATATCATAATTCGTTTACTCAGTGAATATCAATCATATATAAATATATATTTTTATTCCAAATGACAAACTGATGAAATTAAACCGACTATCACTTTATCATTCATTCATTTCATAGTGTTGTGATATTTTGTTCGAGGGATTTTTGATGAGGTAAAAAAGTAGCAATGATATATCAATTTTTTAATTCCATTAGTAGTTAATTCCCAATTCCTTTTGTTGGTCTGTTCAATCCAATAAGTTTTGCAAAAAAATTAAGACAGTCTTATAACAAACAGTATTTAGTTAAGGTCTAAATACATATTTGTTTTAGTTCTTTGCCGTATTAATGAGTTCATCGGCCGTACACGCCATACATTTCGTGTCTACAGAGATCAGACTTAGAGCCCAATAAATGAATCCATCAAATATTACGCGATTTACACTTTGATTCCTCAGTTCAATGTCGGTGTAACACGTCGTGTGCGTATTTTAGCGGCTCAATAAAACCGAGTCGATTTCCACTTTGCGCCAATCGTTGGTGGTGTCAGATTCGCGATCAAACTGTAAGACCCCTCGCACACTGCGGGCTAGACGCCTATGCCGGTCGATAGGCTGAAACCTTACATTGTCGAATATCGGTTCTGCTTCGCCAATTGGAGAACTGTGAAGGAGTACTCTGTTTGGTACCTCTTATTGAGGAAAATTTGTGTGTCCAACAATGAGATATATAGTAGGTACAAAAGTTTCCAGCAGTCACTGAATCAAGAAACTTAATTGAAACTTAAACAGCGAATCAAGACTTGTTCAATATCGTATTGCTCGAGAAAGAATGTACAATATTCTTAGTTTTTTTTAATTTGAGCCTTAATATGGCGCTGTGTTTATCTTAACTTGATGTCATATATCCTATAATCAAGACGCTTCTAATGATATGTCACACATAGAATTGTAATAAATAGTTTAGAAGTTATGAGGGAATAGATGAACATATAAATACGTCGCGGTTAAACACATAACCCGTCCTTTTTGCTTCGCTGTAGTCGGCAAAAAATTGCTCACTTCCAATTTTTTTTTAACTTAGGTTACAAACTTTACAGTAGGTATGTTCTTTAAATACTGCACGTGCACTTCGCAACATTTGCACAAGCCGCGTTCAGCTAGCGACTATACACACCGGCGGCCTTGTTTCCATGTCAAATATTTGCGCGCGGTTTCGAAGGCGTCTCCCTAGCGGCGAGGCTCCGTCTTGTTGCCTGGCCGCCACTTGGAGACGACGGTTACCTAATTCCGGAAATTAATAACCGATCTCCAGATTATGGATCGCCTGAATGACGTTTGGTTGCCAGGTAACATTTGGTATTTCAAAGAAATTATATGGAGTCTATTGAGTGTCTTGGCAACCAAACTGTTCGGTTATTAATTTCGGGAATAAGTGTTATAATACTGGTTGTTGCCTAGCTGAGACTCGAGAACGGTGTTTTAGGGCTGATGTTGATGGACGAACTCAAAAGTTCAAAACTGAGCGCGTTCTTAAGTTTGATTATAACCTACATACCTGTGCACCAAATTTTCAGCCGTTTTTGCGTGAAAGTTGGTACATTTTAATATGTCGTTATAAGTAGCTATAACCCTATAGGTATGCAGTCTACAAAATTTAAATTAAAACTACAAAATTTCAGGTTTACTTGCATTTAGAGGCATTCGGTTATAAATTAAGTTGTGTGCTGCACCCATCCCAACTTTCAATGCGGTAACTCAAGTAACAGAAACGGCTAGTTACTACACTTTTACGTGTAAAAATTCAGACAACCGCAGCCGTTTCGAAGTTTCCAGTGAAATTCTACAATTGAAACTTGCTCGGCACAATGGAAGCTATTCGGTAACGAATTACTACTTCTGCATCAGAGAGCTTGAATAACTGCGCAGAGGGAGCGGGTAGCGGTGATGTAAGAATTTGAACGGACCATTTCATTAAAGTTGGACCATTTACCTAATAGTAAATTATTAAGTCGTGTGTGTGCGTGCCCTTGTTTATAGTAGGTACGTCTAACGTATTCAATAAGTTTTAAACTCGCGTTAAAGTTATAACAAGACTAAAGAATGTCCAATATGTGCTGTAGGTACCACTAAATTATAGACATGTTTGTAAGTGTAACCATGTGATTCAGTACAGTAGTTTTTTTAGAATTTAGTACGATTAAACGGCTCACTGAGGCTTGGCTGCGCTTTTATGTGAGATATAAATATAAAAATGACGATTCTACCGAACTAGATATTTTATTCCTATGCCCTGATTGTTTTGCTCTTCTAAAAAAATATGGTTGGCTTAGAATAGTTTAAAATGTTGTGTCCTTATTCATAACTTAGGCTATGTAGTAAGTAAAATCTTATCCAAGCTAATCGTTTAAAATGACAAAGCTCCTTGTGTTAGTGGGGTTTCACGGCGCGCCACGAGCTCGCGTCCTCGGAGACGGTGCAAGGAAGGGGCTAACTTCGACCCCAACTTCCGCGATTATGGCGTCGAAGTTGGGTAATTGAACAGCTCTGACGCCGCCCAAGTGTTATGGTTGGCACGCTTTGGGTTCAAGTTGCGAGTAAATTTCTGAAATTGAACGAACTTACCCTCCCTTACCTTACTTACTTATAAGTTACAGGCCTTATTTTAAAGCGTAGACTGTGTTTGCACTTATTAATATTATAATTTATTCTAAGGTCAATGTAAAAGTCAAAATTAGTTTTAGACGAATATAAAAATATGGAACCCTCTTATTTTCTTTAATGTAGTGAGGATTAAACAAAACTTATATTTTAACCAATTATATGAAGAATACTAAAGGATATACATTTTTTATACTTTTACTATGTATGTTTTACTACGTATGATGTTGACGAATACAGTTGCAGAGACAAAACATTGAAGCTAACTTTAAATTGGAGTGCCCTCAAATATGCTTGCATGTTACAGTTACATCAGAACGCCGCGAAAACACTTCTCAAACCTTTCTTTTAATGATCACTTTTTTTAAAGTTACGTAACTTTGGTACTACCTGGGACATATTTTTTTTTTATTCCATATTTTAGGTCCTCAAGAGGCCTACTATTACAGGTTTCGGGATTATCAATCTTTCTGGGACACCCTGTGTATTTATATTTCGTGTTTATTTATATTTCTTGCTTGTGTTGGTCACTTTCCTTAACCGAACCCCGCCAGATATCACAGACAGGCTAATAGCGATGGGCTTCCCCGCCGAGAAGCTGGAGGGGGTCTACCGGAACCACATCGAGGACGTGTACAGGTTCCTGGAGCAGAAGCACAAGGACCACTACAAGATATACAACCTGTGCTCCGAGAGGACCTACGACCCCGAGAAGTTTCACAAGAGGGTGAGTGCCCGTTGACCTTGTCAGTAACCCATTAACGACCCGCTACGGGCTCGGGTCTCCGCTCACAATGAGAGGGATGTAGGCCTTGGGCTACAACGCTGGCCTACTGCGGGTTGGTGGTCTTCACATACCTTTGAGAAGATTTTCTTTGAACTCAGGCTCGCAGGTTTCCTCACGATGTTTTCCTTCACCGCAACAGCAGGTGATATTTAATTTTATAAAGCGTACGTACCTTTTTTACGAAGTTATTGGCGTGCCACTGAGATTCGAACCCGGACCCCTCTATTAACAGGTCGAACTCTCGGCCAGACAGTTTCATACGCATTTTAATACGTGTACGATTACTCCATATCAGAAAAGTTACACTACAAAAGATGGCAGAACGCCAACATCCCTATAGACTCTTGTAACAAACGAAATGCTTTCAATTTCACCCTAACTGCGAATACCAGCGACATTCAAAGTCGGTGCAATCTTATTTTTTTCTTGCTATCTTAAATTAACTCTCAAGTCTCAAGCTCGCAACGGAGTCTTGCCGGATGGTGTTTTGAGAACGGGGGAAACGTTCCAATGTTCGCGGCGACACTTCAGACACACGCTCGACGGTGTCTGAAGTGTCGAGTGTCGATGTTTAGTGCGTGACGAGGAAGAGAGCACTTAGGCTCGGTTCACACCTGTGCAATCAGCCGGATAAAGCCAAGATTAGAAAAAGTACGCGATGCTTTATCAAATTTAAGAATTTTGAGTAAAAGGGTGTTTCATTCATCTTTCTTAGTAAAATGCTCTTAACACCTAGATACGAACTGCACCCAACGTGGTTTTGCAATATGCAATATGGGCGCATCGTAGGTATTGATAGATGGCTGAGCATGCTTTAACCCCATCAGATTATCTACAGATTGACATGGTTTAAGAACATTTGATATGCGATATCCATATTGACTAGAATGTTGCCTTAACAATTAATGTTATAGCACAGAATACATAATATTACAAGGTTATAGTAACAACTAATGAGATATAGGGTGTGGCTTCGAGCTCCACTCTATTATGCAGAGATATACCTCTGGTTTTCAGTTGAATGCCATATTATTATAACAGTTGGATCCAATAAAATGCTTTGCCTGTGAGACGCGCTATAAAATAATATTATTTTGCGGAAGATTTGTATCCTTAAAGTGATAATTTACAGAATTCACATACCGGTCAATAAAACAGAATTTAAACTACCCCAGACATCTGAAACATCTTGAACTATTCCTTATAAAAACCATATCAAAATCGGCCCACTAGAAATACATACCCCTGTACTAAACGCAGGTATAGCACCCCTCTTTTTGCGTCATTAATCGTCGTCATATTTGTGTGCATAGAGCGTAAGCTAAAGTCTATTTATTGTCCCTCTGAGACGTCACGTACTCACGTACAACAAGCCTGCATCTTCCTCGTATGCGGTGGAACTAATTTCCTCTAAATTTGAAGGATAATTACTGTACTTTTGTAGACTGATTGACGTTTATTGTCGACTGTGCGTTGGAGACTTGTGATGATGTTATTGAGAAGCAAGTTATCCGTTGAATAATTCATTTAACTCTGACGACAGAAATCTAACTTTGAATGAGATTTGACTACATTTGTCCCGTTTCGAACATGGACCTTCGACTGTAAAGCCCACAATATAGTCATCCACCCAGTTGGCTGACTTCAACCGTTTATTAATCCCATTCCTAGGCATCTATTACGACAATAAGGGCAGGCTCTTATCTCAGCCTTCCCTCCTCCTTCCTTTCAGCCCTTGGCAGTCCACTGCTGGACATGGGCCTCCCCTAATCGACGCCACTCCACCCGGTCCTGTGCCCTCTGAATCCAACGGTTTCCCGCTGTCTTCTTCAGGTCATCAGTCCACCTGATAGGCGGGCGGCCTGTGCTCCTTTTGCCTAAACGTGGCAGCCTTAGCATACAGAAACAGTCGTGTTACGACTTAAGAAGACTAAGTAGTAGATGTTGGCACAAATACAATTGAACTCAACAGGAGGGATAGCCTGGACAAAGGACATTTTTATAGATCGGATTCTGGTTATCCACAGGTTACAGTAACCGGTAATCTTTTCACCGTTAGAATCTAGTATATTGTCAAGAGGTTGACATTGTATCTGTAGTGGTTTCTATAAACAGAGCTGCCGCGATGCTCGGGATATAGTGAGGGTTTGCTTACGGCCAGTTTCAAAACCTATCATCGGTCATGGATAACCCTTCTATAGTGACTGTAGTTTGGTTACCGTGCAGTCTGACATCTCAAAGCAATTAATAAGAATATATCCGACGAAAGGTTATTGAAACCCGCAGTTACGTTTCAGATAGCGTCAGTTTGACTGCTTAAAGTATCTCGTAGGCCGCAGTCTATATAGTCGTTTATTGGTTTCACCTCTGTTTACCGCCTCGGTTGTTTGTCGTCCATTGTTTAGAAGTTGGACGCTCACCTGGATGTTTTATCACTTAGCTGAACCGCTCTGCTCTCTGAGTCACGGGTGGTACGTGATCGCGGTCTCGTTTCCTCAAACTATCAATTTTAGTGTAACGCTTTTCAGCCTTATCTGCATGCCTATTTATACAATCCGGTATTTATTGTACCTACCTACGTAAGCAAAGCAACAAATTCCTCTTTTATTTTGCCTTTTTATTTATTTTTTTTCGTCGGCCATTAATTTATTTAGGTATTTATCGGTTTCAAAGCGCAGCATTTCTCATCCTCTATTCGTATCGGTCTTGGATGAGTATTAAAAATCTATACTAATCACAATCTATACTATGTTTACTGTCTGTTCTTAACCCATTAGCATTAGTGGTCCACCATTCATTCATTGAGTTCTTCAGAAAGAGATGAATATAATATACCTTAGTCTACCACTTTGATGAATTGCAAAGTTGAAGAGCGTTTATTTCGTAACATGATCCCAGTATACATACATATAACACTCAAATTGATTCCTGGACTTTAAATACCTTTTAAAAACTTGATTTAACCCATATTGAAAATAGCGGTCCAAGCAAACCTCGTTCCATACGGGAGGTTTCTGACGAGCGGTGCGCTAAATGCAGTTGAAGCTTTAAGCCAATAACTGCTATCAAAGGGCAGATATCGTATCGTGCATCGGTGCGGTGTACATGCACCGGGCCGGTCTGAGTACACTGCGCTTGATGCACATGATACTGAGTGCTACATAATGAAAATGATAGAAATAATGTGGTGATTCATAAATTACAACTGCAAATTTTGGCAAAATGGAGTTCTACTAGCTAGTTAGCTAACGGTCTAGGTAATATCTGAGGAGCACATGTAATTTTACTAAATGTTTATAAAACTTCTATATCGTGATTCAGGACACCGGTGACGCACTTTTGATGAATTACAAAAATGCTAAAAAGACAGATGAGGTTCCATATCAAGTACAAGTAATCAAGTATCAGACATTGAAATCGAGACCTCTAAAATAATGTATGTGTCTATGTCTAACCCGGGCGAGCTACTCAACACTACCACTACCACCTATCTACCACATGTCGGCACAACTGTCGTCATAGGGTCAAGGCCGCATCACAGCGAGTTCTCGGTAATTATGACACGTTTACATTTGAATATGTCGTGTCTTCCTTATGTGTGTCCTTTGCGGACAACGCCGACGAGATTAAGATGCCGACGCGCACAGACAGACAATAATATCATAAAGTAATAAGTGACAAAAGCGGCGATAGCGTAGTGGTTGAGAATACGGTCTACTAAACCAGTCCGGGTTCCTCGAGACTTGCACGCCAGTGACTTTTCTAAATGATGCGCGTTTTACAACGAAGGAAAACATCGTGAGGAAACCTGCATGACTGAAAATTCCCCAGAATGTTATCCAATTCGGATTGGGCGTGTCCTGACTCCTCTAAAACTAACGGAATCCTCACTGCCTTACTTATTTAATTTAATGCACCTACATTTAGAGATTGCAAATTCGAGGCATTAAAATCGCTCTAAATAGTTACAAAGTCCAACGTATTTATGACCGTATTTCTGTTTCCAATGTCATTAAAGCGTTTACTGCGCATCTGGACCTCAGAACAATTGTACGGCGCGGAACGTATTTATCATCTCATTGACTTGCAACAAAGTAACAGCCACGGAACGCGGCTCAGATCGTTTACTCCTTCATTACAGTCCATATTATAGATTGATCTACAATTCTATTCTAACGAGCGCACCGCCTCGTACTCGTATTATGTGCTCATCACAAACCCATGGTACAACCTCCAACCTTGAATGGGGCCGGAGTACTATCTTAATTTTTTTTTAAGATTAGACCAAGCAAAGTGGCAGACAGACCACCGAATGATGGTTAGTGGTCATCGTCGCCAATTGACACGAGCAGGAGAGTTGCCAGTCTTTCCGAAGAACCCCGAGTCCTTCAAAAGAGGGTATACTATACCCCTACCTAACCGTTACCCTGCGAAAATACCTCGGACAGAAAGCTATTTTACGGGTACCTAAGTTTACTTCATGTACCTTCGGGATAGATTTTTTTTTAAAGAAGTTGTGTGACGACGTGAGTGGCGCAGTGGTTGAAACACCGGTTACATTCCCAGCAGAACAGAGATTTGAATGATGAATTTGAATTTGTATTTCTGGTCTGGGTGTGTTGTGTTCTTGTCTTGTGTGTGTCCATGGACACCTACGACACAGAGAATCCTAGCGTGGCGCTGTGGGTGAGTGTGAAGCGTCATTTTTTGATCAATTTCTTCGACTGATACATGTAAATATAAACTGAGGGCTGTGAGTGAGTGTGAAGCGTTTTTTTAAAAAAAAACATGAAATTTTGTAAGTCATTTTTTGATCAATTTCTTCGACTGATACATGTAGGTAAATAATAATTGTAAACCTTACGAACGATTACCATAAACGCGCCATATGAGTTGCCGCGGTGGGTGAACTCGACACACATTTTAGCAGGGCTTTTTACAGCGCACGACACAGGTGTTGGGGGTGGAAGTAATATGTTAATTAGCAAGTGTGTCGAGCGGTATCGTGTAGCGCGCGACACGGCCCTCCGCTCTTCAGCCTGAAGTGGTGTGGAGCCGCCGGGAAATAGGAACGAACTTTAGGGTTTAGGGCAGACTCCATATTGAGAAAGTACCTGCTATATCGAGATAGAATGGGAGTAGCGTATCACGAAACTTACTGCAATTCGCCTATTTCATACGTTTGAAATGTGCAATAAACATTAGTTGTGTTAAAAGAACGTAGTTTCGTAATTCTCCTTTTTCGTACCATGAAAGTAGAAAATGAGTACAATTATACCACATTATTTAATGAGCGGGTACAACCAACACTAAAGAAAGGAGATTTGCGAATCTCTGGTGCCGTTTTTTTATGTACCAGAAATCAGAAATAGTTACAGTAATAGTTATAAGCGTATCTGGCATACACATAACCCACCAAAAAAACTTGTTAAATTTTTGCTAAATAATAACGTGGAAATGACAAGTAGGTAATTCCCCAGGAAACTACTCATTATACTCCTATACCTATAAAATGATGTTACCATTAAAAAAATAGTCTCGAATGTATCACAGATTCCATAATTATCTTCAAAATATAGTGAAAATCACCAATTTTTGTTCAACAGACCATAATTATACGCTCGGTTGAATTTAGGTTACAAATGGCGTGTTAGGGTATCGCTCCCTATCGGTTCCCGCCCGGTTGTTTACCTTACCTTTAATCCTGTTCCTGAAACCTACACGGGAATAATTCAGTAGGCAGGCGTTCTGGAAAGTTCTATTCCTCGAATTCGCTCCCAGCGGAGGCGTCGAGCTGATTGAATGAGATTATACCCTGCGTACAGGAATTAGCTTTGTTTCCAATCTGAACTTATCTGGAACATCCCAGGTAAAGGTTATTCGTGTAGCTAATTTATATTGAAATTAGGTTTTCGCTTTGATTGAGATTAATCATAATTAGGGCCGAGTTCGCTCTTCCAAATGAAGGAGTTTTATGTAACTTTTTCACCCGAATTTTATAGCTTTAGGGGTTGAATTTTGCCAAATCTAATCGTAAATGCCGCCTTCGACTCATAAACTACGAGTATCTCCGTGCCAATTTTTATGTACATACTCAAGTCGTTTTTGATATTTTCCGATAAGTCAATGAGTGGGTTTTGACGAATTTTTGGCACTAAATGTACCTTATAGTTTGACTCCGCTGTGGGTGTTTTATATTTTGTATTTGCAAATAATTTTATATTTTGCAGGCGAAGCTACAGAGTCATTTAGTCTGAATGCTCCTGATCAAGTGTATGATGAAATAATGTGTGTTTTTGTATTTTTTTAATAAATTTATACACGAATGTAGGATATTATTAATGGATATTTGCATGATATAGTCATGGGTATGCAGGAATACAGTTAAATATTGATAGTCGCGGCTGGCTGGACAGACTAGATGTCGCCCCGCGAATGCTCTTCCTACAGCCGTCGATAACGTCCCCGATAGCGTTATCAACCGAGCGCGCCTGCAGATTCACACTTATCGGTCGAGCCACTATTTCCATATCTACTAGTCTTAGGTAGGCACGAGTCTACATCTATATGAATAGGTATTGTTAGGGTTTTGTTTCCTATTTCTAAGCAAAACTCTTAAGTAAAAAGGTCTTCGAATGGCGACCACGTTTAGGCAAAAGGTTCACAAGCCGCCTTCCGACCAGGTCTGCTGACGACCTGATAATGACAGAGGGACACCGTTGGATTCAGGGAGCCTTCCTAGGCTTCACGAGCGGAGTGGCGTCGATTAGGGGAGGCCAATGTCCAGCAGTGGACAACTAAGGGCTCAAAGGAAAGAAGGAAATTATTATTTAAAGCGATGGCATGGATGCATGTGGGCAGTATTGAGTAGCTATGAAAAGCTAGATTACAATTAGCATGCAGGATTAGATAAATTATTTCGATACTTACTGTCATTAATTTTAACAAAGAAAAGTCTGATTACCGCTCGCTCACAAACTTTTCCTCTTTATAATATAAGTATAGTATAAAGATAACATTAACTTGTATTGAGATATCTCAATTAATCACACCACCTTGTGTAAATTGATTAACGCTGAACAATAGGAACGTGTCCTATTGTTTATATTTAATAACCAGGTACTCATTTTTAATAAATAAAAGATAGGGTAATAAAATTAGTTAACAATGAATAAAAGATTGCTTCTGCAACAAGTAGAGTATACATTGTTTACTACTAATTGTTCCTTTAGCGGTGATAGCCCAGTGGCCTAGAATTCGACCTCGAATCGAGGGGTCCGGGTTCGAATCCCAGTGGCACGCACCCATGGCTTTGTAAAGAAAGTTACGTGCGCTTTATAAAAATTAAATATCACCTGCTGTTACGGTGAAGGAATACATCGTGAGGAAACCTGCATGCCTGAGAGTTCAGAAAAAAAGTTCTCAAAGTCATGTGAAGTCCACCAACCCGCACTAGGCCAGCGTGGTGGACTAAGGCCTACATCCTTCTCATTGTGAGAGGAGACCCGACCCTGTAGGGGGTCATTAATGGGTTACTGACAATTGTTAATTTTGTTTGTAGATTATGTTCATTACAATAATCACTAATCGTTTAAAGTATTTTCAGTATAAGAAAGTAAGGACAAATCTATTAGATAATACCCATTTGTAACGCTTTTTATCCTCACCAATGAATATTAATACTACAGTGGTCGTAGAGCTAAAATTTGGAAGTTAGTTTTATTTACTGAGCAGAAATAATTCACATTTTCAGATATTCTTAAGGAAAGTTAACTAGGGATGACTATAGGGGAACTATCAAACGACTGGCATTTTAGGCAGACTCTTTGTACAAATTCACACAACGATCACCCAATCAAATGTAGATAGGACTACGTCTACTGGTATTACTGGTAACCACAAACGTCTGCGTCCTATCCGTCACCGCGCTACACGGTAGCCGGAAAAAAACAGGTGTTTCCAGGAAACCGATGATACATTAGAAACGCGTAAAATTCGCACAAACCGATGACAATGCGCCGAGGTGCCTGAACCGAGGTTTTTATCGCCCCGTATCGGTGGCAGTTGACAGCCGACATGCGCTTCGATTCCGCGAAACTCTACCGCGATTCTTGCCATTGGGCGGGCGGAGGGAGGCGTCACACTCGAAATCAATAAATCATTAAGATTATTATGTGAGTAGCTTCCGCACGTGGACCTAAGAATTTACCCCGTACATGGATGGCGGAAAATATATGAATGTATAGGAATATTAGTGAAAGTCCTACCTCATATTCACTTGTAATATCGATTATAAACCTACAACATATTTAATTTCAGAAAAGGATAGGATAAAAATTCGCGAACATAGACCATGGTATAATATGTGGATATTGTTCCTGTGTTCATTTTATGAAGCAGAACTATATCAAAATTAGATATTATGCGTTAATTTTATGAAGCAGAATTATATCAAAATTAGATATGAACGATAGATGCGAACTGTCTATAAATTTGATTTTCCATCAAGTCTGTCGATTCCCTAACGATTGACACCTACGAAAATACTTATTTCGTTTTTTTTTCTTATCAGTTTACACGTGTACGCGTCCATGTGATCTGTTATAGCCGGATGAAATCTTTACGATAACATTAAGCACGAATTGTGTTTGTCTACGTCACGTAATCGTATGCTCTGCGGAGCTGGCTCCACGCGCCACTCGTGGTACGTGTATATGTACATACTTACAAATTTCGATGCAATTATTTACGATGGGATTCGCAATTATTGGTTGGAATTTCAGATTGAGGGCCATACCTCACCGGGACGCCGCGGCGACGTACCCGGCGACCGTATCCAAACAATTCATATTGATCTATAACTCACTAGGCGGCGCGGGCGGTTTGACAACTTGACTAGGTATTTCAACACAATTTGTTTGGATACGGAGCCAGCGACGTGCCCATGGCGTCCCGAGGAGGTATGTCTCATAACGACTTCTGAATTTATAAAAGTGTAATGTAATGTTAGTTGCTCAAATAAAAAAAAAAACACAGATTTTCCCCAAAAAGCAATCAAGACGTGCGGTCTATGGACAACAAAAAGCAATCAAGACGTGCGGTCTATGGACAACATTCTACATCAAATGGGTTGCATATACTTATTGAAGAAAAGATAGTTGTTCAAGGAGAAGAGATCGCGCAACGTCCAAATATCGCGATACAAATTGCTTTAGAGCGGTAGCCGCCCAATATGTTATGAAACAATACGGAAAATTGTTTCCTGTGAGCACTATTTCGCAAGCCCTCTGCGATCGTACGTAATAGTAACGTACACTAATATATTATGGACTAATGTCGAACAGCAATACATATATGTAATATATACGATATTTTAGTGAATGGTTTACTTGTTGCAACTTAGGGAACGATTCTTCCCCCGCTGATTTTCTCCGCGATGTTTTAATGTCAAATGTTGCTATCTTTATTGCACAAAGATTTCTTACGCTTTTTTAATGCTGCAACATATGTACGTAAACTCGATGTAGATGATGTGGATGGAGTTTCGACGGGTGATGTGAAAATGGAGAAAAGTGACTCGAGGTTCTTCAAGCGAGTTCACGCGCAAATGTCACCGGGCTGCTTTGACTGCTTTCTCGTATTCGGTAAAAGTGTAGTAGCTACAGTGCTTAAGTAAACAGGAATTGAAAAGTGTAGGCAACGTCGTCGCGTCGCTCAATGCAATTCTCCAAATTACCGACATTACATAACTGATTACGCGGCAATTATAATGTGTCGGCCAGTCTGCTCGCGCACGCCGATCGGAGAAATTTAAGGCAATATGTTGACTGGCTGTCTGTAAATATTTGTGTCTGAGTGGACGTTCGTCTAAAAGAAACCTTTAAAATATGTAAAATAATTCTTAGAATTTTCAAGTTACGTTACAAAAGTTACTTCGTAAAAGCAACTTGAAAACTCGCGCCAAACATACAGTAATTCGCACTTTTAAAGCGTTTAGAATGTTTAGATTGACTTTATTTTTCAACATTTTGAACCACGACCAGAGACGTAGAAAATGAAGCTATAACCACTATAATAAACAATAAAAAAATTAATTAGTATGCAGTTAGGACAGACTGCATAATAATTATTTTTTTCATATTTCGTTTTCCTTATGTGTATCTTTTTTCTATGTGCATATTTGCTACTCGTTTTTTTTTCTTCACAAATTTACCTGATAACGATGTCGCTCAGATAAAGCATTTAAGAAACTCATCGAAGAATCATAACTACTTTCATGTAATATCAAAGTTTAATCAAATTAAAAAATGAGGTTATCAATTCGACCACATATTTATGTTTTATAAGTTCTATTACAGAAATGCAAAAATGCACTTAATAAAGTCTCTTCCAAACAAATCTAATACACAAATTTTTATCCATCTTTTTCATTGTGTGAAAAGAATTGCAAGTTTAAGTCATTTCTCCAAAAGCAGTTCCCGCATTGTGATCATATTTCTTTTAATCGCTCGCGTTTAGGCATCCTTATATGTATCTTGTATTGATGTGCAACAAACGTCTCATTCTGATCGTATCGCGGCAATCTCGATAATTTCACCGATATCGATACCGTTCTGATAGTTTCTGGGAGCTCCCCAAATCGAATAATCATAATGTTACATAAGACAGCCGGAAGAATCGGGAAACACATAAGTAGGTACATAGCCGGCCATAAATCACACGACCGCCCGTCGCTGACAGCTATAAACATGACATGCCTTGCAATAGAATCTCAACCCTATGCCTAATAAGTTAAGGTTCAAAATAGCATGGTTAGTCTATAGTTGTTTACAACTTTATTACATTCTACCCTAGTCTATATAGTTCGGGATCGCTCCAGTAATTTCTAGTGTACCTGTAGTCGGGTATAAATAGATGCGTGACGGGCACTCGGGGAGTCATTCTTGGATCAGCGATCGGAGCGAACTATCCAGGCGATAACCAGCGATACTACTGCGACTAAGTGAGTGAGTTAATTAAGTGCGTTCAGTTAAAGTGTGTATACGTGTTTGGTGTATTTAAAGAGTGGTGATTTGTTGTGTGGACGTTCAATAAAGTACTTGCGGAACCAACTGGTGTTTTCACGAACCCCATTATCCTGACGACGCGACAATTGGTGACAGAAGCGGAATGCCAGTCGTACCGCAAAGTGAAGAAGGAGTGCGAACTCGACGTCAGACGGCTCTGGATGCAACGCGGATGGAGTCGCCTCAGCGAGAGCGCTTGACATCAGTGACGACCGCGGCACCTACACCGGCACTCGTGTCGACTGCGGCACCGTCAACCGCGCCGGCCGCTGCGACCGCACCCGTACCAGCAGGTACGATGAGTAATCCAGGCGGCTTCGATATACAGGCCTTGCTCGGTGCTATGCAGGCCATGCAAGAAAAATTGCAAGTAAGATTGCAAGAGAGTCAACGCGAAGCCACTGTCCAGTTGCAAGACAGCCAGCGCCAAGCTACTACCCTATTACAGGAGACAATCAACACGAAGCTCGAAGGATTCCAGGGAGTGTTGGAGCACGTGAAGGAAGACGTCGAGATCCTAAAGACGCAAACGCAAGATCATGCTGCAACCTTTAGCGCCTATGAGCGGAAATTTGAGGAAATAGACGAAAAGCTCCAGAAGTTCGAGGAACTGGAGGGGAAGCTGCGGAAGACCATAATTGTAGGCACCTCCGTTACACCTACAATTACTGCTGGAGGTCCAAAACTGAAAGTCCCCAGTTTCGACGGCTCTACATCGTGGGTTGCTTTCAAAGAGCAATTTGCAATGATTGCTAAAGGTAACGGGTGGGAAGAAGAGCAGAGCCTCATGGCGCTTACTCTTGCTCTTCGAGGAGATGCCGCACGCATTTTAGAAAACGTGCCAGCGAACAAGAGGACATTAGAATCGCTATTTGAGGCTCTCGATGCCCGTTACGGAGACGAGCACTTGGAGCATGTATACCGGGCGCAACTAAAAGACCGAGTGCAGAAGCCCAACGAAAATTTGCAACAGTGGGCGACGGAGATAGGACTGCTGGTACGCCGTGCCTACGCATCAAGCTCAACACCCGTTGAAGAGAAAATTCTGGAGGCGTTCACGAACGGGATAAGAGATCCAGAGGTGAGAGCTGCGGTGCGTTTGGGTCACCACACTACCATGAAGACCGCTCTTGCGCATGCACTCGAAGTGGAGGCAGTCCGCAATGACTATAGGACTAATAGAGTTCGAGAAGTAGTTGCTGCAATACAACCTCGTAGTGGACCCGTATGCTATGGGTGCGGTGAACGAGGTCATATACAAATCAGCTGCCGGGCTCAGAAAAGACAAAGGTTGGTGTCGACGGCTACCCAGGTCGACACTCAGGAACTAAATGGCGCCAAGGCCGCGTGGCGGGCACTGGCTGGACTTCGTCGAGCCCCAACATTCCAAGTATCACAGGCTTGTGATGGGAACAGCCTTGTTACCACAGAGGAAAAGACAAATTTTAATCGGGACCAAGATCGCGAGAGTGCGTTTACTCAGCTGGAGAAGCTTCTCTGTTCAGCTCCGATTTTGGGATACCCCAGAAGAGATGGGAGATTTGTAGTGGATACCGACACAAGTAATAAAGGGATCGGAGGGATATTGTCTCAAGAGCAAGATGGACGACAAGTAGTCATCGCGTATTTCAGCAAGTCTTTGTCGAAGCCGGAAAGAAATTACTGCGTTACTCGTCGTGAGCTGCTTGCTGTAGTAAAGACCTTACAGCACTTCAACAAGTACTTGCTGGGCAAAGAATTTACAATACGCACAGACCATGCAGCTCTTAGATGGCTTCTCCAATTGAAGAACCCTGAAGGACAAGTTGCGAGATGGATTGAACAGCTTCAAAAGTTCCACTTCACTATTGAACATCGCAGCGGAAAAGCTCATGCAAACGCAGATGCTCTGTCACGACGACCGTGCCCCGAGAACTGCAAGCACTGCTTGAAGCATGAATCGAAGGAAGTGGTAAAGATTATAAGGACGCAGGACTTGGACGAATCTTGGAGTAAGGAGCAAATGAGTCAGGATCAGAAACAAGACAAGGACCTTAGCCTGATCATGGACTGGAAAGCCAGGGGACAAAAACCACAGTGGAGTGACGTGTCGGCTTCGAGCCCTGTCACTAAGGCATACTGGGCCCAGTGGGACAGCCTTATGGTGGAAAATGGCGTGCTGTATAGAAAATGGGAGTCACCCCACGGAAAAAAACACATTCTGCAGATGGTTATTCCGAAGAGCAAGGTAGCCTCACTACTGAAGCTGGTACACGACGGTGCATCTGGTGGACATCTGGGCGTGAAGAAAACACTCGTAAAGGTACGAGAACGTTTTTACTGGGTACGCTGCCGTGAGGACATCGAAGAATGGTGTAGGAAGTGTACAGCATGCGCTTCAGTAAAAGGACCTCAAACAAGATCTAGAGGGAAGTTGCAGTTGTACAATGTAGGGGCTCCCTGGGAAAGAATAGCCATAGACGTGGCTGGGCCATTTCCTCAAACCGAAGACGGGAACCGATTCATCGTTGTGGTTCAGGATTATTTCACCAAATGGCCTGAGGTGTTTGCTACCCCGAACCAAGAAGCAAAGACTGTTGCCCAGAAGCTGGTTCAGGAAGTAGTGTGTCGTTTTGGCGTGCCTTTAGAACTGCACAGCGATCAGGGCAGAAACTTTGAGTCGACTTTATTCCAAGAAATGTGTAATCTTCTGGGAATAAACAAGACACGTACCACCCCAGCGCACCCGCAATCTGACGGCATGGTCGAGAGATTCAACCAAACGTTGGAAAACCACTTGGCCAAAGTCGTCGAGTCTCATCAACGAGATTGGGATCGGTACATACCACTGTTTCTGATGTCCTATCGCTCGGCGGTACATGAGTCTACCGGGTTTACCCCCGCCAAGGTCAATTTCGGAAGAGAGATACGTCTGCCGGTGGATTTGTTAACCGGCACTCCACCTGATGCCCCGAAAGCGACGGTTGAGTACGTAGCCGATTTGCAAAGGCGGATGGACGAAACCCATGACCTGGTGCGACAGAACAGCCTGGCGTCCAGCGCAAGGATGAAAACCCGCTATGACCGCAACGCAAAGACACATGGTTTTGAGGAAGGAGACTACGTCTGGCTACACAACCCCCTGAGGAAAAAGGGAAAATCGCCGAAGCTTCAAGCCCGATGGGAAGGCCCATATAAGGTGATCACGAAGATCAACGATGTCACCTATCGCATTAAGCAAGCAGACAGAAGGCAACCGAAGATTGTGCACATCGACAGATTGGCACCTTTTCATGGGTCGAATAATGCTCGGGACGAGCATGATTAAGAGGGGGGCAGTGTTACATAAGACAGCCGGAAGAATCGGGAAACACATAAGTAGGTACATAGCCGGCCATAAATCACACGACCGCCCGTCGCTGACAGCTATAAACATGACATGCCTTGCAATAGAATCTCAACCCTATGCCTAATAAGTTAAGGTTCAAAATAGCATGGTTAGTCTATAGTTGTTTACAACTTTATTACATTCTACCCTAGTCTATATAGTTCGGGATCGCTCCAGTAATTTCTAGTGTACCTGTAGTCGGGTATAAATAGATGCGTGACGGGCACTCGGGGAGTCATTCTTGGATCAGCGATCGGAGCGAACTATCCAGGCGATAACCAGCGATACTACTGCGACTAAGTGAGTGAGTTAATTAAGTGCGTTCAGTTAAAGTGTGTATACGTGTTTGGTGTATTTAAAGAGTGGTGATTTGTTGTGTGGACGTTCAATAAAGTACTTGCGGAACCAACTGGTGTTTTCACGAACCCCATTATCCTGACGACGCGACAATAATAATGCATCGCGATTCGCGATATAGTCGTATGGCGCGATTTCGCTCTTTTCAGCGATTGTTATCGACTGTTTTGTAGGCACCTTTATATCGAACAGAGTAGCCTAATCTTTGATTACCTTTTCTTTATTAGATAGTTGATAAATAAAAAGAAATTGTCGAAGCTACTGTTTTAATTAAGGACTTCTAAGGGAGCAATCATGAGTCTGAATCTTATGTACATAAGAAGCCCGTAATTAAAAAAACTATACCGTTGGCGAATGATGACATTTATTTATTGACAACATTTATCGTTTAATGTCTCAATATCAATGATGAGTTAGACACGTACCTTCGGACCGACCCCTTAGTCAGTCGATAAATGATGACATAAAATGAGTCTTCTACGAGTTCAGACAAACATGTGTCCAAACCTCCCAGAAGCCTTAGATTCATAGGCAGTTTCCTTTTTACATGATATGGATACTTTGCTAATGTTCATTTTACCACATAGACAAATTTCCAAATCTAAACAAAGAAATACTTACAAATAATGACGCATCTTATTTATCCTCAGCAACACCTTCCTTGCTGTCGCGAGGGCCCAAGTCTCTTCAAGTTAATTGATACCGCAATTCTAGCGTGTTGACAAAAGATTGTTCTTACTTCACGGCCGGTTATGATGAAGGGTATTATGAGTTTGAAGTGAATGTAGGAGAGATATTTCCTAAATACCTCTCCGGGCGAACTACAATGGTTGGTTCTATCATCTATAAAAATTGTACCGGAACACTGGCATTCGAGGCAATAAAAGAGGCTAAGAAAGGAAATTCCGACGGTGCAGCATTCCAGCTCGTGTCGGGTAATCTCGCCAAATTCGCATTTCGATGATGGAATTATCGGGGAAAACAGCGCTAGAACTGTTGGTTGTCGTTCGGCGTATCGTTCAATCGACAATCCGTTATTCGGTAGCTTCCGTCTTTCATGTACACTAACATCCTTGTCCTAATTGGTTGACATAACCGACCGACCGACCAACACCACAGGGATCATAGAGCTGTCCTAATTGAAATACGCGTTGACGTACGATAAAATGCAATACGACTGCAATGACGTTGTCGCACGAGCAACTTTTGCGTGCCACATGGCAATTAGCACACGGGGTTAGTGGCTATTGTATGGCAATATTTCTTTTAAATAATTGCCGTCCACCAACCCGCATTTGGGCAGCGTGGTGGACGGCGGCCTACATCCCTCTCATTGTGAGAGGAGACCCCACCCTGGTCTTCAAGGGGTTACGGAGGGGTTAAGTCTATGAGTCCTGTTCTATGGAGATTTAGCAAGGGAAGAACATGACACGACAAATCTACCTTCTGAATCATAATTTATTTATTATTTGTTGTTACTTTTCTTCTATTTCTATTTTGAAGGTTGTAGAACCGCTTTACTAATCACCCCGTTGTTCTTTCTTTCTTACTCTTACGCACCATCAGAAAGGATTTCGATCCCAATTGAGATTGGACAGAGGTATATAACACTAGGTGGCCTGTATAGCTGTTTGCTGCTCGATTTGTTTAAAAAAAGCCACACATTTCACGATGACCTTCAAGTTAGGCAATCGTCGAGAATCCCCGAACCCAATGTAATGTAATTATATCGGAATTCATTCGATCCCGCCGGCCAATAAGTGGACGAATGGCGTGGAAGGGAATCAATCACGGAAGCCGTGCGTGGCCCGCCGCCGCCGACGGGGGAGTACGTAAATGATGCTCATTATACCCAATACGTTAAATTTACCTTATTGCCGTCGATGTACAGGGTGGCCGAGGTATACAATAGAATTTACAATTTTTTACAATCATAATAAATGATTCCGGTAATGAAGCGAAGTCGGTAAAAATGGGGACCCTTACTAATCAGTGGTTGCATCCCAAAGGAAAGTGCAGTCGACTACAAGGGGTTACAATTAAGGGTGTGCCAAGGTTTGTTCGGCATTTCGAAACCCTTTTACCGTCCCTTCCAAGGCTGCATGAACCCTTCTCATCTTGGGGATCAAAGATGTAGATTGTAGATGCTCGTAAAGGCAATAAGGGAACAATATATATCGATAACTAAGTACATGTAATTGGATCCTTGGAGTTCCCGGTTCCCATGACTAAAGAGAAAACCCGGAAGCTTCACGCTCAGATCAAATCGTTCTAATCAAAATGGTGGTTTTAAGTGGTACAGCTATACGAGTAGGAGATCTGGGGAGGTACCCTACCGCCAGCCGTTTTAACCGTCAAAAGCAGCAAGTTCTTCATGTCTTGTGTTTCGGCTGTTGGGTTTGGGGTATGGTCGCCGGGGATACTTTATTTTAGGCGATCATCTCAGTTCCCATGTGTAGCAAAGCACCCGCATAAAACCACAAATAGGATTTCTCTCCACTTGAGGATGGATGAGGGTATCCATGGGCTGCAGTGACCACTCATCATCAGGTGGCGTGCATGCGCTATTGCTACTCAATTACCATAAAGAAGCTTTATTTATACACTCCAAGCAATTGATTATAATTAGGCATAGCCTTGTACTTATGTGTTTCGATCTGTGTGACGTGCACAGTACTCCCGCGGAGCAATCAGCGCATTCTTTCTATTGGCGTCACACATTCTTATTTCGTGACGCAAACGCATATACGAGTACATATATATACATCTTTGGACATATCTTTGGCTTGGGGCTGATGTCGATGACAGCTCGCGTCCGCGACTTTGTTTGCCTTCTAAATTTATTGCCAGCCTGTGGCCTGGTGTTTGTATTGTATTTATTCGTGATTCTGAGTGTGGTTATATTCTGAGTGTCTTTGTATTGTTAGATTAGTTCTGATCCGAAGTCTTCTTATGAAGTTTAAATGATCACTTTTCAATAACGAGAAATTTATAGAGAATAACTAGCGGAGCGGTGACAGTAATTAACATGAGTAATATAATTAATTCTATGGTAAATAGAAAACAGAATTCTGTTTTCTATTTACCATAGAAAACAGAATTCTGTTTTCATTAAGAATTCAGCCTCTTAACTCGAGGTTTCGAATCCCAGTGGCACGCACCAATGACTCTTAAAGAGTTATGTATTATTTAATATTATCTGCTGTAACGGCGAGGGAAACTAGGCCAGGGCTTGCACTCCACTGGGGTGTGTTTTTTACATCGCGCGAACACTGGACAATGAAACAGTCGGTAGTGGACTCGATAAGGTCTGTCCAGCGTGTTGGTGATCTCACCAGGGCCGTCTTAAACCTATTGGAGGCCCTGGGCAATACTGGGCATATTAGGATAATGGGGCCCCTATTGTAGTCAGTAATTAAGGTTCGATTTCTTCGAATTATATAAGTTTTTCGGTAATAAATATTGGTTGTCGTTTGTTGATCTGACAGGAACTAGGGACTTTGTAATTGATCTGAGGAGGGCCCCTATCGATTGCGGGGCCCTGGGCACTTGCCCAAAGTGCCCACTGGGAAAGAGGGGTCTGGATCTCACGCGCGCTCGAATTCCGTCCACGTGACCCTTAACCTCAAAATATGAAGTAGTAAACTGATGTAACGTATGCCATCCGCGTTCCAGGTGTCGACGTACGCGTTCGAGGACCACACGCCGCCCAACATCGAGCTGATCATGCCGTTCTGCGAGGACGTGCACCAGTGGCTCAGCGAGGACACCAGGAACGTGGCCGCCGTCCACTGCAAGGCGGGCAAGGGCCGGACCGGTCAGTTTGGACACCTCTATCTACGAGTGTTTGCACTTTTAGCCCCTTATTCGATTATCCAAGTAAATTCCTTTTTCTTTTTAATATTTTAAAATTTCTAAAAACTCGCACTTGTACAAAATGTTTTCGACCACTGACAATAGGCAAAAAGGTCATTGTACGAATTTTTTTGTGGGTCGCGTCCGCGGTTTAACAACTAAAGCGAAGAGTAAGCCCCTTCGTACACAAGGCGACGTAAGTCTCCGATACTAATGTTGTATACGACATTAGTATCGACGCCGACGACGAGTACGACGCGGGACTAATGTCGGCGACGCGACTAGTGCACAAACCTTCATGGATTTGTATGGCGGTAGTCGTATGGAGATTAAAGTCGTCGAGTATCGAAGACTTGCGTAGTCTTGTGTATGAAGGGGAGTCGTCGAGTAACGAAGACTTGCGTAGCCTTGTGTACGAAGGGGCTTACTTTTCGCTTTTGTTGTTAAACCGCGGACGCGATCCAGAAAGAAATTCGTACAATGACCGTTTTGCCTACCGTCAGTTGTCGAAAACATTTTGTACAAGTGCGAGTTTTTAGAAATTTTAAAATATTAAAAAGAAAACAGAAGTAGCTTAGATAATTGAATTATATTCTTTGATTATATGTATATCGTGTACTTGTCAAAACACTGAATAGTAATGGACAATGCTACCAACGTAAGGGCTGTGGAACAGGAAGATTAACAAGATTTACAGGGGTTATGACGGTCTTTTACCGGCTCAAAGCTCACGGTGTTCTCGATACTAAAACGATCGGAACCACTGGTACACTTTCGCTTGGTAGTCAGAGGAGGGCTTGACATATGGACATCCACGTCATTTCACGTCAAATATCGCTTGATGAAAGTAATATCATACTTACAGTATAGTTAAGTAATTTCTACACTCAGCGGTGTAAGTGTAAGTAGTAATAGTGCAATTATATCTAATCGATCTTTCGTTGAAGTACGTTCCTTGGAAATGTCATAGAATTAAGACTCAACAATTTTCAAGTATACTTACAGTTGGAAGTAGATAAATGTGTCTGTAACCCGTTAGTGACCCACTGCAGGGTCGGGTCTCCCCTCACAATGAGAAGGATGTAGGATTTAGTTTAGAGCCTTAGGGTAGAACTTATTTTATGGAAGTGTAAAAGTTAAAATTAGAATTTTTCACAAGTTTAATAAGTGTAAATTCAATCGTCCATCGAAATTTGCAAATATGGCCCAATAAAGGTAATTAATCGCAGCTAAAACCAATCGTTACACCCACCTGAAGTCAGTTCCCTTTCCCTCTGTTGATTTGAAAAAATTCGGAGCCTGCGTCACACAAAATCTATGAAGATATTGATTTTTTAACAATTCCATCAAAGTGACCAATTAACTTTATGGCCCGTTAAACGCAATTAATCCTAATCAAAGATAATAGTTACATAATAGTTACATACAGTCAGTTCCCTTTCTCGAATGTTCTCCACATTCTAGAAATTCCTTTCCGCGAAGGAAGTGTGAAGCCAAGGAAACTCGCCAATCGACCTCCAACCACTTCCGCCCTCGTTCGGGGATCAAAGGTGTCGGTTAGTGCCGTTAGTGGCATAAGGGCTGTTTCGCGATGCCATTCGACTGGTCTATAGTTTGCCCGCTCAATCACACGCTGTTACCTTTTATGAGCCCTGTGGTTTTGCTTTTGACGTTAAGAAGTTAGGAAGTAGAGACTAGAGATAGAGAATGTGAGAAGAAAAAATAAGGATGTTTCTGCCATTCTTTATTAATTTCAATTTCAATATAATTAATAAATGAGCGTAAAATATCTGTAAAAAATGAATTTTATATGATTCAGAATTATTAATAAATTTAGTCATTGACTTGAAAAAATTAAGGGCTTGCTTTATACATAATAATATATTGATTTTTAACAATTAAATAAGTGACTCTTTCAAATGAATTTGAGATTCTGAGGAAACTACGAAAAAAATGTTATTTAATAAATTACAAGTTTGCTAGACCACTAAATCGTAAGAGTAATAATGCATAGGCCTTGGAAACAATAACTAATAAATTACTTAAGTATGGTTTACTTTAGATATTGGAAAAATTAAAAATCACATCGAGTATAGTTTGCTCAAATCTTAAGTAGAATCCATTTGTAACTGAAGTATCTAGTTATCTTTAAGTTATTACACGTGTTACTGAACAAAACCTTTCATTCTTAATATAGTTACCAGGTTGTCAGCCCGATGCTATCAATGTCCACACATGTATGAGAATTCATTGTTCGAATAGATATAATAATTCACGATACCCTTAAAATTTCCATACGAAGAAAAGCTCTTCACGATAGCATTCACGTCGAAATCAATACAAAATCCGCGACCAACAATAGAACTCTAATTGCAGATTGAAATTTGTGTCGAAATGATAATTTTCACAGTAGCAGATAGATATGTATCAGTGGAAATTGTTCGCGACCGTAATAGTTTCCGAAACGCTCGCAACAAAGGTTAAGGCTACAAATTACACGTGCGTTTATTATAACGTACATAGAACCGCCGGGTGCCATTGTCATGCAAACAAAAATCACCCGAATGCCGTGCGGCGTAATTGCGAAATTCCCTCGCGTTCCTGCAATAATTGGCCGAATTACCACAGTCGCGACTCGGGCTCGGTGTCGTAAATTTGGGAAAAGGACCCTTTGAAACCCGCCTCCTTTTTTGTGGTCGGCCCTAAAGGAATATAAAAAAGTGGCGGCTTTGTCCCTCGGATATGAAAGGAACGCGATTCTCCACAAAAAGAGGGTGATCGTTACTCTTGCGTACGGTTATCTACGGGGCGGTCCCGCTCCGGCTCGGTCGTCTGAAAGAAACGCTCACGATTTACGATTGACGTTACGTTGGGGTAGGTCTGTGCGAATATTGGGTCGTTGGATCGCTGCGAATAAGTAAGGTTCCATGTAAAACGTTGGAGAGTATCGACGCTTTTTTCCCAAAGGGTAAGGTGAAGGCGTTTTACGAAAGTCAAAGTGGAGGCACGAAGTCTCTTGATGCTTTCTCTTTATAAATGTTAAGGCATTGACTTAAAATCAATGTTCTAAAATTAATTCGCGTAGAACCCTCCCAAGGTTTTACGACCGTGATTAAGAAAAACAGATGTTAATTTCCTTTAGATCTATTACACCATCTAAAACATAACATTAAAAGACACATAGATTGCAGCGATACAAATTACACATATTATATTATACATAAACACAAAAATATAAGAAGAGGAAAACAAAAGAAAATCAATTTATTCATATGTAACAATACATCGTATAATACACTAGATGTAAAATATGTAAAAATATGGAATGATATGAACATCCGATTTTGAACGCTTCCTGCTAAGCATATTATAAAAAAAATAGTACACCCAGAGCAGAAAAAAAATCCAAACAAATAATCGATTATTAGTGATCGATCATTATTGTTTACGGAATCGATTATGATAATAAATAATTAATCGATGCTCTCTGTAAATTGTATGGATCATCAATAAACGTCGTAGTTTAATTTTAATCTCAAAATCAATGCATACAACAATCGAATCAACATGCAGAATCAAATTTTTTACGATTATCCGCAGACGTTAGAATAAATTGTGGAAGCTTTCATGTTCGCGTTTTATTCCCGTTTTATTATAAAGTAAACGATTCCCGGATGTGCTCCAAAAACAATTTATTCTCTATTATAATAAATATATGTAGTGTTTTAATAGCATCGTGAAATAACAATTTGTCATGTCAAGGTTGTATTTTATGATTCTGTATTTAACAGTAAAATTTAATGTCATCAAAAACATAAGTTGTAAAAAAACCCAAGTCGCGCATCTCAGTTCTTGCAACGTAAAAAGTTGTAAGATCATGTATGTATCCATAGATTGACTTTACCATCGCATGAAAGCACAATGTACCTATATAACACGTAACACATATTAAATTAGATTATTTACTGCGATTGCAGTATATTACTTTCGGGCTTTAGTGTATTCGTATTGTATCTGAAACACGAACATTGAAGTGTGTAAGTTCAGTTCATAGAACGCGATATTATAGCAACGTATATAGATAGAACAATTTACCCTTAGTAACGCTTTACTCATTGCATATGAGTGGATCGCATTACACTTTTAGGTCTGTCAATTTTCATTGGAGCGAGACAGACAAGTTCTATTTATGTTGAAAGGATGATAAAAGGTCGCAAAGAGGACACTTGCTAACCACTTTTATATTTTTACAAGGCCGGTGTTCACCTAAAACCGGTTAGTATTAGAATTTAGGTTTAACTTTAGAATAAGTAAAATTTTTGTCTGAAACAACAAGGAAAGGATGTGTTGAACAGAAATGGAATAATTTAAGGATTCATTGAAAGAGTTTATTTAAATTAAATAAATAAGATAACAACTTAATATAACAAATAAAATCGCAAATTTAAATAAACAGACACGCTTAGATTGTTAACCAAACAGGACAAAGAAAATGAACTGTAAGTTCCGTTTTCGTTGTCCCATTGGATGATGTGACATCATTGATGTCTCATTAGATGAGAGCGTCATAAGTGTACATTAATCGGTGGTAAAACCGCGCTTACCTGGTGCGGAACTCATGATGGATCCTCGTTTCCAGGCACGATGGTGTGCTGCTACCTCCTGTTCAGCGGGCAGAAGGCGACCGCGGACGAAGCGCTCAAGTTCTACGGCAACAAGAGGACGCATGACGAGAAGGGTATGATATCATTAGTATGTCCACGAAACTGTCACGTATCTGACAGCCAGTCGGTAACCCATTAATGACCCACAGGGTCGGGCGGGGCTCCAGCGGTGATAGCCCAGTGGCTTAGAATTCGACCTCGAATCGAGGGGTCCGGGTTCGAATCCCAGTGGCACGCACCAATGACTTTGTAAAAAAAGTTATGTGCGCTTTATAAAATTAAATATCACCTGCTGTTACGGTGAAGGAAAACATCGTGAGGAAACCTGCATGCCTGAGAGTTCAAAAAAAAAAACGTTCTCAAAGGCATGTGAAGTCCACCAACCCGCACTAGGCCAGCGTGGCTAAGGCCTACATCCTTCTCATTGTGAGAGGAGTCCCGTAGACGCCTTAGTCCACCACGCTGGCCAAATGCGGTTGGTTGGTGGTTGGTGGTTCCCATGCCTTTGAGAGCCTTTTTTGTGAACTCTCAGGCATGCAGGTTTCCCCACGATGTTCCCTTCCGATCCCTCGATTAAGAGGTCGAATTCTAAGTAAGCCACTGGGCTATCATCGCTGTTCGCTAAAAGACTGTTTCTATAAAATGTTGAAAATTGTGGGCATAGATTGCAACCTTGGGGCACACCATCGTGTATATCGCTTTAAAAATGATTTCTGTGTACCTTTAGCCTCGTTAAGCTTTTTATATTATTAAAATATGACCATCAAAAGGCAAAAATTAGGCGGTGACCTGAACATTTTTTTTGTTACCATTTATTGTAACGTTTGCTCCGTGTTTAAAGCCTGAGTAAAATTAATGAAACTCGTCTTACATAAACTGTTATAGACAGGCGTTGTTGGTAGTTTTGTTGTTTCGTACCTATTCTATCGATCATCGATGACGAATTTTGCGTTGGGAATTGTGGCCATAAAAATTTGATAGGAAATTTAGTATTACGCATTCATAATGAGGAAAATAATTGTAAATTATAATTGAAATTATCCCGAAATTCCCATGTACGAATCGAATGTGTCACATCATCATATGGTATTTTAAATTACATTAACTACTTTTTGATATGGAAAATTAAATAACGACTAGGGTTTCCCATATTGCGACTATAAATTTAATATTAATCCAAGCAGCTTCGATAATATAATGGCATAGTTACACCTATAGCTGCTGTGATTTCAAATAAATAAATACCGCTTCACACTCATAGCCCCACTAGGATTCCCTGTGTCGTGGGTGCCATGGACACACACAAGACAAGAACACACGCACCCAGACCAGAAACAGAAATTTAAACTCATCATTCAAATCTCTGCACCGCTGGGAATCGAACCCAGGACCCTCCGCGCAGCGCACCGGCGTCTTAACCACTGCGCCACTCAGGTTGCCAAATCCTTTTTATTCATCCGTGAAAGACGATCCGTATTAGAGCAGTTCTGTTGAACATTAAAAGGAGTTGCAGCAAAACGTAATAAGTGTTTATTATTCCGTTGAACGTTAAAGTTGAAGTTATGACTACCTCGCATCCTAACGATAATATATGTCATATATCGTTAAAGTTAACTTCGGAATAGAACCGGCGACCATTGCCAAGACCGCTTCGCCGTACACAGGCGTACGATAAATCTCCGCTCCTGTCGACCGAACAGGCTTTTATTTGGCAACCGGCGGTATGGCTAAGTGTTTCGCATTGTACCCTCGTAAACTTGTCGCACTTCGACCTTGGCTAGTCACGTCGTCTAATTCTGCAAATATTTTCCGCAGTTAAATCTTTATACTCTCGCTGATAATGGACTTGTTACAGATTTTGATTATAACAAACGATACTTTTGTATGGAAACTCGTACTCTCGTCCTTCTATCTTGGAGCTAATTTTCTAGTTTTATCAATAAATTTTGTGTTTCCGTATCACTTGATTGATATTTCTAACTTAGAAGTCGATGTTGCATCGTTTTGTTGTTTTGTGCTTCGCTCGCATATAACCGCGCTTGTGTATCATCGGCCTTACAGCTCCTGGCAAATACAGCATTGGTTTCTGGTGTTTCACGTTTAGTCGCTCTGTCATTCGGTCGTATTTCACCGTTATGTATTTTCAAATCATTGCCAAGACCCATTTCTTCGGCAAACACGGGTCGTGCGATATATATCGCGTCCTGTCACCGTACAGGCAGCGCAGGCCTTTATTTGGCAACCGACAATACTTTTAAGTGTTTCGCTACCCTCGTAAACTTGTCAATGCCCGACCTTGTCTAGTCGTGTGTTCTACAAGCGTTTTAGAAGCCGCGTATTATATTTTATATCTTCTTCTTTATTTACACTCAGGTCACGTAATAAATCTTTCACGGTACAATCGGCAGACTCGGATTTGGTAGAGTGGATTATAAGTGTGTCGCAAAGTAATCTGATTTTTGAAGGCGAGGTCGACGTCGAATATTGAAACAGTTCTTTTATCCTTTTTAGTATTTTTAAACATACAACCTGATTTACAGTCCCAGATGGATATATCAATTTTGCCGGAGATATTCTATTTTTTTGGCAGCCAAAAGGCTTTTGTCACAAAATTATTGTTGTGTGCCTCTGGATCAAATTCGGACCTTTCAGGAGGCCGAATTCTTAGCCACTTGGCTATGAATTGCACCACCTGACATTCGTCCTTGAAATTTTTTTTCTCACATGGGATCGATGGTGGCATTTCTCATATCAGCAAGGGTCTAGTTGAGGCTATTAATGTACAATATCGGTATGTGTATGTGTGCGGAGCAGGCGTGACGATCCCGTCGCAGCGGCGCTACGTGGAGTACTTCGCGGCGCTGGTGCGCGCGGGGCTCGTGTACCGCTCCACCAAGCTGCACATCCGCGAGCTGCTCATGTCGCCGCCGCCGCAGCTCAACGGCGGCCAGTGCGCCCTCGAGCTCACCGTCGCGCAGGCCGACCCGCCCTTCAAGGTACGTAGTTACGTACACAACGGCAACTGCAGGTGATCATTATTTGTCTGAAACGATCTAGGAATTACCTCGAAGAACATTGAAGGTTCGAAGGACTATAATCCGGCTTGAAGGACCGCAATCCAGAACTAGGAACTGACATCCGGCTGAAAGTATCATAATCCGGCTCGAAGGACCATAATCTGGCTGAAAGGATCATAAACTGGCTCGAAGGATCACAATCCAGTACTATAAACTGACATTCAGCTTGAATAAATACAATTCGGCACTATAGTCCGATATCCGGCTCGAAGGATGGTTCGTTCCCAAAAATTTGCGATTAAATTCAATTATACGGTTCGAGGTAAAAGTGTACAATTCCAGATTAAGCGACTATTGACGTCGAAATCCTTATGTGTTAAATTTAGTAATGAGTAGTTCCCCTACAAAGTTGGCGAACTTTTTATTCCTATTTGTCACCCCTAGGGGACAAAATTGGGGGACAGATAGGAACAATCCAATAATAATAGTAACGTAAATGTAATGTATGCATTTGTTTGTGTGTGCAGGAGACGCTGGGCGCGCAGGAGCTGCGTCGCGGCGGGGGCGGCGGCGGCGGCGCGGGGGGCGGCGGCGGGGGCGGGGGCTGCGCGCGCGTGTGCCCGGTGCAGTGCACGCCGCTGCGGGGCGACGTGCGCGTGGACGTGTACTGCAAGCCCAAGATGATGCGCAAGGAGCGCCTCTTCCACTTCTGGTTCAACACATTCTTCGTGGCCGCCGGCGTCGGCTCGCAGCGGGTGCCGCCGCCGCCGGACAGTGAGTGCTCGTGTCGCTACTCCCATACACACACGAATATCACATAAGAACAGTCCATCCATGGGACATACGTAGATGAAACAAGAGTGCGCGCGCACACGCACACACACACACACACACACACACACACACAGACACACACACACATGCACACACACACACACAGGCGCGCTCGCGCACTTACCTATATGCGTAAACACACACGTACACTCGAAGGACCATCCCTCCTGAGTCCACCGAATCCAACGGTTTCCAGCTGTCTTCAGATTGTCTGTCCACTAAAACGTAAGGCGGCTTAGCCTTGGATGTTGGATGGAATGGCGATGCCAAGATGACATCGCCATTCCATGGTACATATTACTCTTCAATCCATATTGTCAATCATTAGAGACCCTCGGTAGGGTTATGTCTCCTTATTTGCCTCTGAATGCAATAGTGTCACGCACACCACTGTTTCCGTGTTGGTGAATGGCATGTACATCGTTTGCAAAGATGTAGTCGCCACTTTGCAGAAGACGTGGTGGTTTATTGTTTGTTTGTTGAGTGATTTAATTTATTTCGTTCCACAGGTCCAAATCTGGAGACGTTCAAGCTGACGCTAAACAAGTGGCAGCTGGACGACGCGCACAAGGACAAGCAGAACAAACTCTACAGTCCCGACTTTAAGGTACAAATTGCAACATCACCGCTTCCTGCATCGAGCGTCTCTGAGCAAAGTAGAGGGGACAGACCACGTCGCTCACGTTGCCCAACGGCAGCCGGTCCACCGTGCGAGCCTGAACGGTCAATAATGAATTTCAGTCGTACTGAGGCCCTTTAATGTGAGCCTCAGTCCAGCTGAAATTAATTTGCTCTGATATACAAAGTAGGGTCACAAATTTGTCTGGTATCGTTCTCCAGGTGGAGCTAGTGGTGCAGAAGCAGCCGGAGTCGTCCACGTTCAGCGGGCACTCGGCGCGCGCGCCCACGCCGCCCTCCTCGCCCTCCTCCTCCGGCTCCGAGCCCGACCACTCGCCCGACCGCTCGCCCCGCCGCTCGCCCGAGCCCGACGAGCACTGGGACTCGGGTACGTACCCCCACCCCCACTCCCACCGCTCACCCCATACCGACCCGCCCTTTCCGCCCTCTGAGCCCTCCGAGCGCTCGTCGTCCGGCTCCGAGCGTAAACCCGTCGACCACTGAGACTCGGGTATATACCCCCACCCCATACCCTCCCACCCTCGTGTATCGGTACCGCATCCGAGGTAACCTGTACCCTATCCGCCCTCCGAGCCTCGTTCGTCCAGCCCCGAAGTCACTTGTACCCTATACTTGCAAGCCCGCATCCAAGTACCTGTGTAACTCGTGCGGTCAAACCTTACTAGTACACTACACTCCCACGAGTCCCCTATCACTCCTGTCATATACCACACCACACCATATTTCCATACCACACTCCTACCAATCCCTTCATACTAGTCATTCAAATTTCTTCATGACTGAACCTCTAAGCTCGACGAGCACTGAGACCTCTTCATTGCATTCCAATTAATATCATGCATCATTCCCTTGACAAATTCCACTACCAATCCTGACACATCTCATCATTCATTCTTAGCACCTCGCCAATCAATATAATCCAGTAGTCCACGCCTGCAATGTTCTTTGCCTTAGTTATCCGTTACACTGCACTGTGACTGAAGGCCATATGACCCTCGCACAACTATCCTCTATTGAATCCCGATTACTTCTGTCTCACGCATCCCACCTAACATAATACGCCTATTTGTCTGTAAGTATGTTAACAGTGGCACGATAATGAATGGCAGTTAAAATGCGTCAGTATCGTGCCACCGTCAACGCTAGCGTATAATGAAACAATGCAACACTATAGGGTGTCAGGGAGGTGAACAATGTGATAGTCAGTTGTATCTTAGGCAGACGAAGACGCGATCATAGAAATAAGCAGTAGAAAGGCTATGTGGACAGGGTATGGGTACACCTGGTACAATAGGTTTTACACAGTTGAGCGCATGTAAGCTTATTCTATCACTCTTATCGCGATTGTGAGTAAGAGCTAGGCGAGCAGATTCGTAAGAAACATGTCTACATTGCCTTTCTACATCTTTTTTCTATGGGCACGATAATGAACGCACGCCGAAGTGCATCAGTATCGCGCCCGCGTCACCGCTAGCGCACAACGCGGCGTGTCACCGCAACGCATCAGCGCGCGAAACAGAGTGGTAAAGTCGGTTCAATCTCAGGCAGAGCGGTGAGTCGCACCCCGTACCGGCCGCTCCGCTGCGGCGCCGCTTGCAGGTGCCGCCGCCAGCCGCAGCGCTACCACTGCCAGGACAAGCGCTGCGGCTGCCTCGACGACGACAACGACGACGACGACGCCAGCGACGCGGCGGACAGGAGTAACGGCTGCGACGTCGCCTCCGACTACAACAGGGACGCCTACGACTATCCCGACGTGTGCAGCTGCCGTAGCGACGTGTACGAGTGTCGTGGCGATCTCGACGCGCAGAGCTACTACGACGGCCGCGCTTCCAAGGCGTCGTCGAAGAGCTGCAGCTACCCCGAGCGAGGCGTCCTGGCCGAGGCGAAGGTCGCCTACGAGGAGGACTCGGCCGCCCACGGGAGGGGGAAGGCGTCGAAGGGCGCGAGGGACCCGCGCGAGGGCAAAATCCCGAAGGTGTCCTCCGAGCACGCGCTGTCCGACGAGAAGGCGAAGGTCGACGAGCGCAGCCTCTCCAAGCCGCGGCTGTCCATCGGCGACGTGCGCGCCTCCTGGCGGGAGTTCAGCGGCAAGTTCGGGGAGAACAGGAAGAAGAAGAACAGAGATGACTGATGACTGACGACTGGCTAGTGGACGTGACGGGACGACGTGTCGATGTCGCTGCTCGTATGTGTTGTGCGTGTCGAGCGCTACGTAATAGTCGGTTACACATAAAAAACTTTGATGAACGTAAGCGAAACAGGTGTGATCATGAATAAACTTGATGGCTTTAAACTTTAAGCTTTTAATACCACGGTTAAGTAGGGAGGTGTACGCCGCAGTAGAATCGGACTCGATCGAGCGTGTTAGAAGACTTTCGTACTCTGAACTGTTTATATCCGCTTGTGTTGTTCTCGATCTTCCACACGGCAACGCTGTAGGATGTTATTTTTAACGTCATCATTCTGGCAACACGAGGTGTGCCGCTCGAATAGAGTAATGGTGTCCGTGGGCTGAGTGTACGTTTACGTTTCACGCGTGTGCTACTGTTCGACTGTGCGTTGTATGTGTCAAGTGAGTATCTAGATTTATTTATAATTGTACCAATGTCATTGTTATTAATTATTACTTCATTTATCTTGATAAGGAATATCTTTTACTATTATCATATCGTATATGTTAATTTTTAGCATTAAAGTTCACTCGAACTCGAGATATGATATAGTTGAATTACTACCGATTGTTTGATAAATTTAAAACTACCTTACATACATTTGATGCATACAACGACAGTCTTTATATTATTTTAAATAGATTGATTTATTAATGTTTATATTACGTAGTTAATTTTATTTTTAAGGAAGAAAACGCTATTTTCTTTAACGGAAGTCGAGTGTAATCACAATATGTTTGATCTCTTAAACCGATAACGAATATAGATTTATATTTAAATATATGGCGGTGAAAATAATAATTATATGCCATTTGTAAAATCCTAATTTTAGTATCGTTTGCAGATGATGATAACAATTTATTCAGTTAGAGGGTAGGTAGTTTTAAATAAATTTTATTGTTCTAACGAAACAAAAGGTCACTTTAAAAATTTGTCATTTTGCGAATGGAAAATCCGCAAAATTACACATACGACTCAAAATTAAATTGGCAAGATTTTACAAATAAACCTGCGTTTTTTATTTTTCATCATTATGTCTAATCTTTTAACGTTTTCAGCATATTTTATACACATGACTTAAAAAGGTTTTACGTCCGTGTGTCTTTACTGATGAAGTTTGCTTGATATTTTCAAATTCTGGATCTTTTCGAAATTGCAAAATAATTAATAGTATGTCCTGATCCCCGTTATATCAGTACACGGTAGCTTCTACCATGGAGGATAGAGCTAAGGAGGAACATCTGTATACATGAAAAAGTGTCCGTCGAAATGCACCAAACTAGGGTGGCGCCACTGTAGCGCGAGGTATACATTTTAAAGGTAGCGCCAAATTTTGAATATCTGAAAATTTATGTAATTGTATTAGTTGAATAATAACTCTAAGTTTATATTTACTACATATATGTACTACGCAAGTAGTTGAAATTTTCAATAACTCACTACTTTAGGGGACAATAATATTTTTTTTTAACTCGGCGTACTTCAATTCGTTGCTACATTCATACCATACCTAGGTCTACACCAGTGCCATCTAATTCGTTTACAATTCGTAATAAATTGCTACATTCATACCATACCTCCGATTACACCAGCGCCATTCTGGAAGGTTTTGGAACTATTTTCGTAGCTTACAGCCGGACACTTTTCAATTTTCTTATATATGAGATAGCACTCCTTCATCTATGCTCCATGGCTTCTACATAACATGGGCTCGGCATATCCGTTTATTCACTACATATTTGCTATTACATATTTGCATCTTGGTGCAGTTATCCATTTGGTTATTTCTAAGGAGTGGTGAATGTTTTGTAAACTGACTGGGTATTGTTAAGCTTTTGTAATGATGTTTTCTTGCTGTGGAATTTGGATCTCAGTTTGAGTAATAAAACCATTGTTATATGGTTTAAAACTATATGACTGAGAATGTTCAACAACCATTACAAGTTTTTTTACGTTGAAAATTTCCCTTTTTACGGACTTAACTATGATTTTGCCGACTAAAAATTTGAGTACCAAATTTTTAACAAAAATTCAATTTGATAGCTTAATCCCATTGTGTAAAGTCATGGTCGATATATTTAGTCAGTTTACAACTCGTTCAAAAAGCGATACACGGTCGCGCATTGAATATAACATTGTATATCATACCTAGTAAGCACGACTCGTGACGTGTACTGGGCCCAGATTCTGTAAGTCCCAAAAGATTTCGTGCCGATATCGTGTGACACCAAACCGTACGTCATTTCATGAACTCGGCACGACAGGGAATCTTAAATGTCTATTCTATAAGGCACACAATAGATTGTAACGATATTTCACTTTTAAGCCTTTTCGACTTTGAATCACGGGTAAGACACGACATTGCCGCGATACGAGTGGTCATACAGAATCAGGGCCCTGTTCGTCTCGACGTCGATCGTGGAGTAGTCGAGTAGTAGGGAGAAGGTAAGGTGTCGAGTGCTGGGCGTGTGGTATAAGGCTATAAGGTGTGTTGTACGGTGCAGGGCCGCTAGCCGACCGCCGCGAGCGCGTGGGCCTCTACCGCCCGCTGTCGCCCCACCGCAAGCCGCACACGTAAATATACACCCCCGCCCCCAACTACCCCCACCCCTATGCACTCACAACCCATAACTCACTCGCACTCACCCCCTATAACTCTCTCACCAAGCGTCACGCAGCCTCATTAGACACTGTCACTCCATTTCGTCACCCGCTCTCACACCCCGCTCACCCGACGTCACCCATGTCACTATTCGCACAAAACACAGAGAAAAGAAAGCACGTATTCTTATCCGTTGCACAAAAAATGTATCAACGTTATAAATACGTAAATATAAAACAGTGTACCCTATATGGGCATCTAATACAATATGTCTTATAAATCTACTCTATATACCTTATAAAAATGAATCGCCGTTCGTTGGTCTCGCTAAAACTCAAGAACGGCTGGACCGATTTGGCTCATTTTAGTTTTGATATGTTCGTATCAGTCCAAGGAAGGTTTATACGGTGAGAAAATTTGAAAAAAATACATAAATTTCGAAATTTCTATATTAGGCCGAACGAAGGGCGCCGGGTCAGCTACGATAGTGTCTTATAAAACGAATAGAGTACAGAAAGTCAGTTTCCTATAAAACGTGCTCGGTAACTCAAATACTTTAAACAGTTGTTGTAAAACGGGGACAGAATCATGGAGTCTGTGTTTTGTATAATGCTTCACCCATGCTCACACTCATCTATTCACACACATTTATATACGAGTACGCTTGTGACTCAAATCATATGAGATCAATATACCGTTTTCAAAGATCACTATTCGACTAACATTTTTTTTTAATTACTACATTATTTTATTATTTTATTTTTGTTGAATACATTAAATTGGGTGATGAATTTTGGTGAACATGACGTATTGTTGCGATTAGAATAATATAACATGTGTTATATTCATTTATACAGTTACAGCAAAGTTAGACAGTTCTAAAAAAGTTTTGTATGAGTCACAAACGTGTTCATATTTTGTTAATAATAATATTTACACATAACTGACACATCACCCTAATGTTTCGGCTTGGTTCCTTATAATCTTCCATCGCTTAGAACGAGTCCTACGTCGTTGTTTTTTTTTATATTTTTTCGCAGCTTTTTTCGTGACGTTTATAACCTCTAGGGTAGGTCTCCTGTAGGTCACCTGTACGGCGCTTGTTTTTAATATGCCCCCGTTGTCAGACGCGCACTAAAATTCACTATTTTGTTTTAATTACTTGTGACGTTATTTATGTTGTTTTTTCCTTTTTATGTGATTAAATTATTCTTGTTATGCCTAATTCCATGTGCATGCTTCTGGTGTAATAATACTGTCAATTTACTACATTTTAGCGTGTATTGTATAAAAACAGATGATAGATTTGTATTTTACACAAAATGTCAGCGTGATTCTTTTAACAGTATTGTTACACAATCTTAAACCTGATGAGAAAATTTGAAAGTTTTCTTTAAACCTTTCAGATTTTTTTTACTATTTCCTCCTTAGTACCTGTTTGTTGCTTTTATTAGAACAGCCATCACTTGTATATACCATGGTTGTTCTAAAGCCCCTGTGGAGTGTGTTATGTGTATATATGTTTTAATTTTTTATAAACTTTCTAATCGACATTGTTTGGTTGAGAAATAAACTATTTTATATATGCATACCATAATTAAATAAGATTTTATGGTGTTACTTGCATTTGCATAGAAATGTCTACAGTGACACGTTATAATGTGAATGATTGTATTTCATTCACTCTTCAATTGAAACACATATGTAATTTAAAAAATTACCTACATTAATAATTATTTTTTTAATCAGTTAAAAATAATTTTATTAAAGGTATTCTACGGGTGGTTATGACTTGTAGAAATATAATGTAAATAAAATGTATTTGCAAATGTTTAAATGAAAGGAGTTTGGAAGACAATGTCGATAGATTGATTCATTCGTTCATTCATTAACATTCCATTCGCTGCACATGCTCGCTTGCTGCCCCGAGCGCATCACACATGCCACGAACAGTGTTAGAACGCCTTCGAGCTTTCCGTGTTATCTAATGTATTATGTTTTGTTATAAAAATAATAATAATAATTGGTATTTAAAAATAATGAGTATCTAATTGGCTTCAACATTTAACTGAGGCTTTAAGGCGTTACGAACTACTGTCTTCTAAAATTGAATTCTTTTTGGTTGATTTTTCTGGGATGACGTCAAAATTGTTTTCTAATAAAATTGTTTTTTTTTTCTTTTGATATCAATGTGGTACAATTAGTTTAATTTCTAGTAATTTTAAATCAAGCTCTTTTCTGAACCGTTATTTTTATAAATTATTGTATTGTTTTACCGAATCGGTTGGTGTGTTATCGGAGCCCAAGGAGTCAACCAAACAAAGATTTATCCGTGGCATATGTGATCGTTCGGAGGCTTACATGGGTTTCTTACATTTTTCAGGTGAATCCACATACTTGTGAGGGTGGCACGTGGGATCAGTGACCTCTCCACTTCTATCGATAAATGCCCCGCTTAACCCCCACACTATCGGGAAAGGCTCGAATTTGAACTGTAACACGACGCCGTAAAGACTGTCTATCTCCCCTCCCCCGAAGCCTCTAACGTAGTGACGTTGTAACGAACAATTAGTGTTCTATGTGTGTCTAAAATGTGTAGATATTCGGAATATAAATAATTATGCGGGTTGTGCCATCGCCCTGTCGGATGTCGAAAGCGAAGGTTTGAACTCATTGAAAATACTGTTGTGATAAATAGAGTGCTGATGGACGATGATAAATTAATCGAAACGGAACGTTAGCGAGCGGCGCTTCTAGATACTCTCTATTCGTTGTCCCCGGGCACCGCACGCCGATGTGGACTCTGTGTCTGTGCGTTAAAGTGTTAAGTTGCTTGTAAGTAGGATAGAGTGTATGTAGTCGCGTCACAATCATTTGTTGGACATTTTCGAAGTGGTCTCAACGTATGCTCTACTCGAAGTGTTAGTTGCATCTTATGACTGAAATATAAGTACACTGGTTTTCTATTACGAATTTCCTCGCGTGTCGCCGTTCTATGTATGTATGCTGTATAAATACGAGGTTCCGTACTTGTTATTTATTATTTTTATAAAATAGATACTATTCATAATGAACGCTCGGCGGTTCGACCGATGTAGCCCCGGGTTCGATTGCTGTTCGATCCGTTATCATCCTGTAAACTTGTTAGCTGTACTTTATATATTTTATTTATAGAGGACATGTTGTTTAAACTATTTTTTGGATCGGTCACTTTGTAAGCGTTTTATACTGTTCGAATTTTCCCCGCTGCGATTCAATTCTCGGTGTTGCCAGGCTGCAAAAAATTAGTTTAAACAATGTCGTCCCTTGTAAGAGAATAGTCTAACTATAGTTTGTTTAAGGCCAGTGTCAAATGCGAAACGACTGCAGATGTTGTTTTTTATTATAATTTTTTGGATTTTAATGGCAATATTTGAAGCGTTCGGATACTGTGTCGGTTGATTCGTTGTGATTGCTTGTGGGCGGGTAACATCTTGCATTGTATCGGCAGATCGTTGTCTGATCTTGTTGTTGAATTCTCGATGATTTTGTGTGTGTCACATTTGTTTAGTAACACTGTGAACGACGTACTTGGTCCGTTTGATTCAATATTGAGAGCGTTTATCAGTAAATAATGTGTATCTTTGGCAATGTGCAAAAAATATGTTATTTAAATTGAATAATTAGTGAAAATTTAACGAGCGAATGTTTGAAATTGGCTGTTAAAATTTATTTTAAAAATGATTTCAGGTATTGTTCAGTATTGAATCAAGCGGTCGGCACCTGATCGATGGACGTTTTATGTAATAAGGAACCAGTCCGCTGGTGGTGCTGTTACGGTTATTGCAACATCCTTTTATGTAAAATGGACTTTTTTGTATGTAATTGTTATACGATACCTCATACAAAACGCTAACTTGGCCGAGACCGTGTGCGACCATCTAGCGATGTTGCTTGGTTGTGGGAAAGATGTGGTCGGTTTGTGTTCAGGAGGTTTTTGGACGAATTTGCAGCTGCTCTTAGCTCTTAATTCGATATTTTGCATGTTTAACTTATTCTCAATTGGATATTTTGTATTGCAATATGTGAAAGGAGTATCTGTTTTCAAAAAAAATATGGGAAAAACAATGTTTACAAATCTCTAATGCAATGGGTTTATTTTCCCAATTATTTAAAAAAAAAGTTTTTTTTTTTTTGAAAATGCGGATTGCCTCATGCGGCTGGTTCCCTCGTGATGTATTGAATGTTATTGTGTCCACCGATCCGCATAGACATTATTATGATGATACATTGATGACGTATGATGGATAGACATTATAGATGAAGCCATCGGGCAAGATAACAGTCAACCCCTGGCCAATTCTTAATAAGGAAGGCACCACTATTCCTAATATTGTGCCGATATCCTTGTACAAAAGTAGAAAATATAGATATTTCTAGCATATCAAGTATGCTTGAACATCTTTTCCTGCCAAAAAACTTTAAAAACTTTGTCAACTACAAAAATCTCTTAACGCAAACCGACCGAAAGTAAGCTTGTTTACTAGAGTACAAATAAAACGTTTTCATACGATAATAATTAGCCAAAAATCTTAAATGGAAATAACCCCTCCGATTTCTTCTCCGAAATCGTTTCTTTTTCATTCAAATAATACAACGGCCTGGAACTAAAATGGTCTATGCAACTTTTAATAAAAAATCATTCACGTGTTTATTATAACAAAAATATAGGTATATCTTTGCAATAATTCATTAGCCATTAAGCAATTCCAGTGCCTGGAAAACTATACTTCAAAAATATAATTATTATTATTTAATATTGCATTATACTACATAACATCCGCTTTGATAGTGGACCTGGAGAAAAAGGAGGTGGAAAAAAATCCCAATACTCTTTTCAAATCAGATTTGAACTACCGAATGTTTATAAATGACCGAACAGTGCTTTTTGTTTTCCTAGTTTGAATTACGTCTGATTCTTTTTTTTTGTAACATTGTACTATAGACCTCTTTAGTTCCAGGCTAGTTATTATTTAAATTCCCTTCGCGCGATTCCTACATTTGGAATTTATTTGTTTTATGCACGATTACTTTTGTACTATTTTTTTTCTCTTTTAGGTAAATCGTTTCTATATTTTTATTGCTAAATGTTAGAGAAATATATGCCGGAAGGTGAGGCAGATATTCCCACCTAGGTCTCTTGCATGCGTCTTTTAATATTGACTAATACAATACAGATATCGATATTCCATAATATTTAATCTAATATTTATTAATTAACCGACAAAATATACGATTTTTATTTATTTTTCAACTTTGCATGAAATTATGTATTAAGTATGTATTAAGGAATTTAGTTTCATTAAAATTTTGTAATATTTGTGAAGTGAATCTCAAATAGTGACTGTCAAAATTGATAGCACAAAGAATTCTTTACGTAGTTTGGTCCTTCTATCCTATTATATTTTTATTTATGATTTGACATTTTATTTACTTGCAAAACTATTTTCATTTTTCCCAAAGATACTTTCAGTTCAAACCGTGAATGCTTAACATAACATTTCCTTTACATTTGAACGTTAGACGATATTAAAAGAAACAATCCCAAGAGACCTCAGCTCGACTTAGTCCATTGTCGGACAGTAATATTGTTTTTGTGTAGTTTCATCTTAGTTCTCTGAAGTGGCGACGCGGCCACATACAACCTCAAATGACGGCTTCGGTCTCGTTTGAGGTCGGATGTGGTCTGCTGCACGATTGCTACTTTTATAATAATAATTATTATTGTAAAAAAAGTTTCGAAAGATCTCAGCAACTGCCATCATGTTTAGGCTACGCGAATGTAATCTATGAGATTTATACATGAAAATTGATATACAAGTAGTTTCCAAAATGGCATCCATTTTGAAAAAAATAGAATTATATGACCCACCAATGCAACGTTTCGCGCAGACATTCAATAGTTGCTATGTATTCTACGCTTCAATATTTATTATATTTGTTGTGTGTTGAATGTATAAATCTCATAGTACATACTGTTCTTTGTAAAATGAAATCCAAATCTTTTTACAGATTTCAGTAAAATTTCTGGACACATTTAAAATCAATAAGATCCAAATTTTAATTAATTAAATTTTAAAAATATGGCAATATCTACAAAGCGTGCGTCTTTTCTTACCGTTGCATTTATACCGAGTTAATTTGGCTTGCCTGTTACTATAAACAATATAGTAACAGGCAAGCCAATATTGTCATTGAAAATCTTGTCAGAGTAAATTAGTACATAATATATTTGCGAGTGCGAATCTCCAATCTATACGATTTTTACTCCCAAATTTTCTCCCCTTTGATTAAAAAATCAATTACGAAAAAAATATTTTGTACAGTACATTAATTTGATAATTTATTCTAAACGTGTCCAGAAATTAATGAAGTGAATAACACCAGAACTGCCAACAGTAGGGAACCCCAAAGATGTTCAATTTGAAACCGTAGCATGGAAACATTTTAATACAATTGAAACACTTGGTCCGTAAGTGACACACAAATTTATAATTTTAGGAATTGTATTTGTTTTTAATCAACTCTCATTGCTTATTTTAATGTTTTTATTGAACGCAGCAGATTTAATTATAACAAGTGTATTTTTTTTACCCCATCAAAAATTATACAGATGATAATATTTGATATTTGATTGAAAAGAACTTCCTTTTTAATCAAATATCTTTGTGTGAAAAATTTTCTGCGCTAAATTTAGTTAGGGGTATTTGGGCAATAGGATAGCCTTAGGCCGGAAACACATTTACGTGTCGCGGCGGTGACGCTCCGGCACATTGGTTTCATACATTTATTATGGTTAGAGACATATTTGTAGGTCGTGTGGTGTCGCGTTTTAATAAATGTATGAAACCGAGTGCTTCTGGCGCGTCACGACACGCCACGACACGTAAATGTGTTCCCGGCCTCAGTTTGCCCTTTTAAGGGTAAGGTATTAAAATGTTTTCAAGATAATGAAACACAAATGTTGGCGGTGTCCATCCAAATAGTTAGCCTGAACCAATAAAAATTAAAAAATGTTAATGAATTCGGAATGTGATTATTTTTTTCTGTGAATCATTATTTTACGTTCGATATTAATGTACTTTTAAAAAGTGAAAGTGCTAGGAACGGATATCGATTTCGAATTTTCGATTTTCTATTTTTACATTATAAAGTTTGTATGTACAATGTATGAAGTTTCTTTTTTGTCAAAGTGTTTTTGTATGACATATTTTTATATTCAATTCGATATATCACAGGGCCTACTTTTGTAAAACTTTTTTGAAAATCTTAACTTGTAAAAATTGCTTGTGTTGCGCCGTTTTCGGTTTGAATTTTGAGTTTTTTTTTCAAAAATATTTGCAAAAAGCCGTATAACTTGTGGAATCTGTAACAGGTTCTATAGATGTCTCTTGTTAGGTGTATGAACAGCTCAAAATTCATGCCGAGAATTGCGCAGACCCTAATTTAATTTGTTTACTGGTGCGAATAAACAATATCAAAACTACTTGATGTGTTTTATGTAACAGTTTAACCTAGGCCTAATACATATTCGTTCCTAGCATTCGAGTTTATAATTGGTGTGTATTTAAGGTCTTAAATTCTGTCACAAAAAAGAAAGTAATCAATTTAACCTAAACAACGGATTAGCGGTTAATCACAAAATATCACCAAATAGCACAAGCACGCTTGTGAAATTTAAAAAAAAAGTCAGTGTATTAAAAAACAGAATGACGAATATTCTGGCGTTGTTCGTGTTAGTAGGCGACGGTGACCACTTAACCAGGTGGCCCTTCTGGCTTTTTTTTAGAAAAAAAACCATTTTTAGTAAGATATTTTACTAGCACTGAATATAATATTCTTACATTGTAACGGAAAATAAGATCTTAATTTGCAACCAATCAATTGAAAATCAAAATGAAAAGTAGGACACTGTTCTCTGTAAATCAACATATTGCTATCGAATGTCTATGCACTTTATTGAACAGGTGTCTTTATGAAAAGATTTTTTCAGTTTCGGAGATGCAAATTTTAAAAGTGCTAGCGACTGTCAAATTGCTTAGAATTTGAAGAACACATATCAGTTAAATATTCAAACATCAGTCTGGCCACTTTTGAAGTCAGTTCTTTCAACCTTCTGTAATATTATAATATCTACTATAATATGTAAGGTCTACTAAATCCAGCAATCTCCCAATGTCTTCTTCAGGGCTCTGATTCTGTATTACCATTCACATTTCGTGCCGACATCGCGTGACATCAAATCGTACGACATTTCATGAACTCAACACGACAAGGAACCTTAATGTCTATTCTATAAGGCACACAATAGATTGTCACGATATTTGACTTAAGCCTTTCTTGACTTTTTATCACGGGTAAGACACGACATTGCCGCGATACGAGTGCGAATGGTCATACAGAATCAGGCCGCTGGTCAGAGAATGGCCTGAATGAATGTGCAAAATTGCTTACCTGATAGATTTTTAACAGTTCGAGAGTGAAGTCAAAATCATATTCCGCTTGTTCGAAGACTATCATTCAATAGAGTATCAAGAGTGAAAAAAGCTATTTCGGATTATGTAGCACTTTGCAACACCAAAATAGTCATCATGGTGACATACTCGTACCATGCAAGTCACCATGTAGGGTTACTTATGGTTATCGCTTACTCTGTCAGAACACACCAGTACCAGCGCAGTACCAGAATGGATTCATGGAAGACTTGATTTGTGTATCTCTCAATACAATTAATAGGTGACCGTCATATTTTTTAGGTGTAGCAGAGTATTCTATAACAATCTCAGAGTGTATTTCCAGTATTTCGGTCCCGGGTGTGGTAGTCACAGGTTGGCAGTCGCTAGCTCTTTTGCTGACTCAAAGTTAAAATGGGCCCAGTTTAGGCATATTGCTGTTCGTTCGCTTCTATGACGTTCAAGGATTGAGGGTATTGCTATGGTCAGGTACAGCGAAGGGTTTTCGAAAAAACTTGTGTTTTATAACAAAACTCTATTGAACCAACTGAGTATCATAATCATTCATGTTTTATAGTTTTAGAGGAAAAAAATCTTGCAAGAAAGCATAATATTCAATCCACTGGAATTATTTTTTAATAAATTCTAGTATAAGCATAGTAAAAATTTTATTTTTAATGCAACACATTTAAAAAATTGACAAAGTTTTTTTATGTACGATATTAAAAACGAGATAGAAAATTATTTCTGAGCATGAAAATAAAATATGGGGAATAATGTGTGCGTGAACAATTGCTGTGTTAAAACGCAAGGCACTACGCACAATTCACATTCAGTCTTGGTCTTATAGAATATGACGTATTTAAATTTTAAATTAATTCAAATATTTAATAATTATTTATTCTTTAAAATAAACATCTATTCAGTTTTATCTGTAATATTATCACTACAGCATAAAGATTTTAACTTCTATTTTAGAATCAGGAATTTTTCTTTTGACGCTCGAGGTAATAGGTATACTATACTTAAATACAAATGAAAGAATTTTATTCAAAGCGTTTTGGAAATGGAAATACCTTTTGTATTGGATAAGTATAGTGAAGGAAAGATTATGAAGTAAGGGTTAGGGTAAAGTAGGTTAGTAACGTCATAGAATCGACGTGTGAGTTGCATTGTGCAAGTTAAATATTAAATTAAAATAAAAAATCTAATTCATAATAATTATAACAGGGCCCTGCCGGTTACTTTTTTTGAAGTTAAGCGATGAATATAGTCCTGTATTTTAATTTTTCAATTACAATATTTTTAAAAACTTCAATTTATGAGTAGTTGATTTTTCATTAGACACTTTAGTTGTCAGCAATTCATTTTCTCAAATGGTACATAATATGCCACTTTTATTTTCCTTTTCAAATACCTACTCAAATTTAAAGGGAAATGTTAAATTTAGTTGAACTTTTTTAATGTCGAAATCCTTTGGCCAGGAGCCTTATAATAATGTGTTTACTGAATTTTTAAAATCGAGTTGAAAATACTTGCTGTGCAAATATCTCCCTGCATTAGGTAGGTATTTTAAAAGGATTTTATTGTCTCTATGGGCTCAGACTGTTCCAGTCGCACGAATGCTTCCAGTTTGTAATGTGTTTTCTTTTCTTCTTGTAACTGTTTTCTCATTCATTAGTTCGTAATTTAATTTTTAAACGCTTCGTTTTACTTTAATGTATTTAAAATTTATCCAAAATGTGCATCGTTTGATTGTAAATAAAAATTAAATAGCGGCTGTACATTTTTTTCTCGTAGAATCAAATTGCAATCGATTTGGCGTCCGGTTTATTATACGCCTTTTTCAAGTACAAACTTAGGGTCTATTAGTTTGATACGTAATGGTCAGTCGACTAAGATCGCTGTCAGTTTGGCCGCGATTTTGTACGGATTCAACTCGTGCGTACACTCGCGCACGAACAATCCCGATAGCGTGCACTTGGTTGCACGCAATGTGAGCGCTCCCGTAGTGTTTCACGAAAACGCTCGTGTTGAATTCGTACCAAATCGCGCCCAAATTGAAAGCGGCATAAGGCGTTTGTTTATTTCTACACTTAAAATAACTGTGTCTATCGCCACGCCCTCCACGACTAATACGTTCCCGTTCCAGAAAACTGTAGACGATATTTCTGTAGGTTGCGCAGATCTCTTCGTTGTCGGTTTCTGCTCGACCCCCTCCGCCCCTTCATCGAAGGTTTAGCTTTAAATATTGTTGTTTGCCTTATAAAAAGTGATCTTATGACGATTATTATACTTGAAGGATGTCGCAGTACGTTGCGGTCGCAGGCTCCTGTGCGTTAATTCGATTTCGTTACTTCCGGGTTCATCTGGGACCCTGTAGGCTGTTGAAAGTTTCGGCCGAAGAAAGTCGCAATGTGTATTCGTTTGGTGCAAGCACAGGACGCCTGCGATCGCGATCCTGGTGGAATATGCCTTGTGTAATGTAACAAAATGAATTATGTATGTAATATAAGACTTGACAATGTGCGGTGTTACGATAGGATCAGTGGATACGTGTCAATTGGCTACCGTTTGCCGCGGAGATGGCTTCATTAGTTCGTTTTCATATAATATATTGTATCAGGCGTTACTTTGCGGAAAACCATTGTTATTTAAGTTGTATTTATATTTCTTTGCAACAATCCGCACACGTGGAACTTGTGCCATACCAAAACAAGTTCCACGTGTGCGGATTGTTGCAAACAAATATAAATACAACAGTTCGTTTTCAATCTACAATGGATTATGTCACAACTCGGACCTATTATTACAAGTTACTACTTAAAACAGTTCTGAAACGTTCTAGTGTATAAATGCTTAATTTTTATACTTCCTATACTAAAGATAACACTGTCCTCTTTAAAGTTTTTCTAAGATTTTTGAAGTACCACAATATACCCTTTTTTAATAAAATACACGTGAAAGTAATAAAGCCCTCTCCGCAATGATATATTTTTTTTCTTTATGAATCGTAAGAAATTCTTAGTTCCACAATAATTAAAATGATAATATGTAAATTTTTTCTTATCTTAGTAAGTAAAAGATCTCATATGTGAAATGATTTTGTTTTGTCTTTTTTATATTTTGATGAACTTCAGAATAGTCGAGTTGATTTAAAGACAACCTATGTAAAATAAAAATATTGATGTATATATTTTTTTGTTTCAATTTTACCATCAAAATTCCAATGCCAACAATAGCAAGCCCTAACAATAGGTTACATTTAAAATTTATACCTTAAATAAAAAGTAATAGAATACTGAAAAAACTTTTATTAAGTCAAAATAATACACAAAATAGTTGTCATCTTGGAATTTTTCATTTGGAGTACAAATAAGTTGTTGAATTTTATTTAATGGCTTTCTATGTATGGTACATATTATACATAGTTTACAGAAAACATAATAAGTAGCTACACAAAATATAACAGATATGTAAAAAATATTGCTATTTTCAATATGTAACGCATATATAAATATATTGATCATCTATACATATTTTCTAACAATGGCCTTGCTACTTACAGCATGATATAGTATCTATTAAACAGCATTATGTTACTGGATACAATATTCACAGATTTACTATTAAATACATTATCTATTCTGCAAAAAGCTTGTTTATAGAATGAAGTTTGATTTACCCTGTGTCAAGTGCCATAGACACAAATAAATGAACACAACCCAACGTAACGGAAACAGACGTAACCTGAACTCATTAGTACTTGTTACTTATTAGTTGAATCAAACCTAGCTTGAAATCAAATCTAGCCTTCTAAAAGCGAGTTTCAATAACATATCTTCAGGTATGGATTGCACTGTAGTTAGGTTACCAAACAACATCGGGCTTTCAAAGCAGTTAATAAGAATATCTTGGGAATGAAATCGTAGTAGTGCTATTCACATCCCAAGGGATATCAAGATGTGTTATTGAAACACGCGTAGGTTGTAAATAGCCGATTATAAATAATATAAACGCTTCACACTAGGATTCCCTGTGTCGTGGGTGCCATGGACACACACAAGACAACGTCAACACACACACCCAGACCAGAAACAGAAATTTAAACTCACCATCCAAATTTCTGCTCTGTTGGGAATCGAACCCAGGACCCTCCGTGCAGCGCACCGGTGTCTTAACCACTGCGCCACTCGGGTCGTCAGATAGTTATACTACTACATTAATAGTTATTAATAAAATACATATTTTTTCACTACTAATTAAATATATGGGGGCTTTGTATAGCCCACGTGATGCAGAATACCTCCGTGGTACTGGAGAGTTCCACCTTTTATGTGGATATGCTATATTCAACAATGTTAAGGAAGCCTGCTCTGATGAAACAAGAAATATTTAAAAAAAACACCTAAATCTAAACAACAAGATAACATAACCTAGTAAAAGTACACTTAAAATTCACACATACAATTATGTATAGAGTTAAATCATTTGAATAACTACGAAACAGTCAATTTAACTAAAATAATTATAACATATTATTATCTAAAATTAAGGCAGTATTCAATACGTGATTTCACCAGTTGTGCAGATATGAGGACTAATTACATTTATTCTGTTCCATTCAGTATTTAGTAAATATTTAGGCTACCGGGCACAAACAGAACTAACACGTGTGTTCATCACACAATATTTGTCATGGGAATCGAACCATGTGCTGAATATTTTAGAGTGACAAATCAATATGACCAAATCTTTATTGTCTATATCAATTTTATATACATTCATTGTTTTTTATTTGACTTGTGCTGAATCAATGTAATTAATGTATAATCCCAGAGTCGAACAGTAGAACGACACACTACAATAATGCAACATTCATAATTATGATCCGTAGTTTAAATTTTGATTCATCGATTTTTATACACATTTATAAACCAAACTAAAAATGTGAGAACTTCATTGTATCTCAAATGAGCACAAAAATGTATTTTTTATTATTTTTCTATACTCCTTATTTTAAAAACAAAATTGCCTATAATTCATAACTGCATTTACAATAAAATTAACTCTAATTTACTACACGAGTTTTTACTTATTACTAACAGTTAATGACGTAACAACCAGCTTTTGGGGCCCCACACGAGTGCTAGAGCGGGGGCCGCGGGCAATGTTTGCCCTCGCCCTCAGCGAAGTAGTGTTAAGCCGTCTGTGTGTCTCAAGGCACCCTGACCTCACAGGTATGGAGACATTACCTTCCGCTTGAACGTTAGAGTGAGGGCCCTGGCGAGGGCGAAAGTCGGCACGGGGGCCTCTTAATCTTACCAGTATTCGGGAGGTACATGAAAGAAGCGCGAAAAGCCCCGCTGCTTGAGTAGTTGGAAAGCGATGGAAAAACGTGGGCGCGGTCGGTACCTGGATGGGTGACCGCTGGTGGCGAATTAAATGCGCGTTACCTTCGGATGGCATGTAAAGCTATGGTCGAGGCTGTTATCGATACGAGTCGTTGAACCTTATCGGAGACCCTATGAGCGGTTTGTAAACGTCCGACACGGGTCGGCCACTAGCCCCTTCCTCCACCGACCCGCATCGGAGCAGCGTGGAGTGCCGGGCGTCTCGTTGTGCGCGACCCGTGCCCAGCGGTGGACCTGAAAGTCCAGCAGCCAGCCACGAGAACATTAAAGTGGGGGCCGCGGACGGGGACGAAATGCCGCTCTAGGGGCCCTCGGAGCCCGGGGGCGTTTCCCGGCCGCGGGGGGACTCTTGGGGCGGAGCGCCTCGATGCGCTCCGTACAGCCGGTGCTCTCATTGCCGTCCGCGAAGTAGGACGCGTAGAGCTCCGCGTTGAAGTTGGAGTTGGTGAGCTCGTGGCCGATGGTGACCCAGCCGGGCCGGATGGTCGAGTCGCGCCCGAACAGGTGCACTCTGGAATACAGTAAAGTACAAACAAAAGTTTAAAAAAACGAGGAAAAATAAAGGTGATAGCTAAAAATTCTACCTCGCACGCAATCTCCACCGATCCACATTAGACAGTGTGGTGGAGTATGATGTGGGACTCCCCTTTTTAACCCCCGACGCAAAAGAAGGGGTGTTAGTTTGACGTGTCTGTTTGTCTGTCTGTCGGTCGTGGCACCGTAGCTCGCGAACGTATGAAGCGATTTCAATTCAGTTTTTTTTGTATGAAAGGTGAGTTACGGCCGAGTGTTCTTAGACATGTTGTCAGTTGAGTCGTTTAAAAGTTGTGGGGGGTGAGAGTGGGGAAGAATAACCGAATGTCCACGAATGATCGCGTGCACATTACAAAATAATATGTTCAATGAAAATTGTTGTTATTGTGTCGGGGGATTTTTTTAATTTTCAATTTAATGTTATTGTAGGGAGAGACCAGTCTGCCCAACTAACAGGGGGCCATTAAACGATCGCAGCAACACAAATACAAGTAGCTCAAAACACACCAGCTGAGTTGCAGTGTATCTGCTGATGTTTGAGAGTTCTCTGTAATGCTCTCAAAGGCTTGTGAAGTCCACCAACATGCATTAGGCCAGCGTGGTGAAAGATATAACAAAATGCCTTCACATTGTAACTTTTATTTGTTGTTTTATTTTCACAACTCAGACAGCACACCTTGAATCCAATTCGACACACAAGACATAAAGGGCACATTTGCATTGCAGAAATTACAAAGGCTATTATGATAGGTGCTTTACCAGATAAAGACCTCTTACTACCGATAAATTAATGTTTTAGTAAAATGTTTACAAATTTTCACATACCTCCGTCTACCCAAACAGAAATGCTCCATGATGTGAAAGATCTCGATCGGCTTCTCGGTGCTCCCAAACTCAGGGTCTTCGGATATGATGAGGTCGATGTCCACATTGGCGTGTATGAAGTCACCGTCCACCGATCGCCGGACCGTTCCTTTGATCCCCATGAGGCAGTGCTCCTTTGTCCTTTGGAACACGGCGTTGTGTTCTAAGTTTTTGGAGTGTCCCGGATTCTTGATGTTGGTTTTGATCCAGCAGATGTCTTCGCAGCGACGGAAGCCCCACTTCTTGAGACACTCCCTACCCATGTCTAAGCCTGAAATTTTTATAAAATTGTAGGTGTTAAATAATTGTCATGTCATGTCATGTCAGTAACCCATTAATGACCCACTACAGGGTCGGGTCTCCTCTCACAATGAGAGGGATGTAGGCCGCCGTCCACCACGCACCACTACTGCCCGTTGGTGGACTTCACATGCCTTTGAGAACATTTTTTTTTCGTGAACTCTCAGGCATGTAGGTTTGTTTCCTCACGATGTTTTCCTTCACCGTAACAGCAGGTGATATTTAATTTTATAAATCGCACATAACTTTTTTACAAAGTCATTGGGATTCGAACCCGGACCCCTCGATTCGAGGTCGAATTCTAAGCCACTGGGCTATCACCGCTACGTTAAATAATTATGGTAATTATATTTCAAGATATGGTTGCTCTAAGTAGTAAAAAAATTATTTAATGCACAAAACAATTTGAATATATTATTTGGCTTGGCTCTAACAAATGACCAGATCACTTAATGTTAAACGGTCACAATTAAACAGTCAAGTTGCAGTATGCCACCACAAGGATTATGACGTTAACTGTCAACTGAATAGCTAACAATGACATGCATTCACGGTGGGTGTCCATTTGCTACTCAGTACAGTTAATTAGTACAGTTAGCTCCTCAATGACGAGGAGGATGGCTGTAATGTATCTTCCCGGACGAGCGTCTATGGCTACTATCTATGTATAAACTAGTGTTGATGAGGATTCCTCTTCCTCTTAATGAGGAAGTTACGTATTTTTGGTAATTCCTCATCCTCTTCCGCTTCCTCTTAAGTTATGAGGAATTTTGTGTGTCCATGGTTCACATATCAAAGGGAATCACTAGGATTCCCTAGCCAGCCTATTTAGTTTATATATATTTTTATAGTGTTTACTCTTCTTCCTTACTCAAACCATTCTTCTTCGTCTCCCTCGTCCTCCGTCCAATACATCCTCCTCCTCCTCCATCCTCATCCAATATATCCGCACCCTCTTACTTTGTGCTGGATGCTTTCTCTTCCTCATCCTTATAATATAACTCCTTCCACACCAACATTAGTATAAACCCTAGCACCCACCTTCCGAGCTCCCACACCAGAGGAACACGAAGCAGCGGGGCTGGGCGAGGTGCTGCAACTCCAGCGCCAACACGTCGCGCCAGCGCCAGCCCGCGCCCAGCGGCGGCTCCACCAGGATCACGTCGAACTTGCTTCCCATCTGCTTTAGTTCAAACGTCTGTAAAGAGAGACATATCTTGAAGCCTTCAGCAAACCATTCGCATTTAAATTCCAAGTCAAATGCTAAACTCACAAATGACAACCTAAAAAAATTGTAGGACTAAAGTATGTAACCATTCCTAAGTTGAACAAAAAGCAAACAAACACAAAAAGAACGAACACAATCCGTCAATTAGTTTCGGAGATATGCGTGTACAAACATATCTACATACATAACATACATACACCCATGGAAATTGGTATTCTTGTTTGGAAGCCACAATAGCCCAAAATATGTAAAAACTGTGCAGTTTTGAGAATATTACATACATTGTATACGTGTTGAATTGATAACCTCCTTTTATGAAGTCTGTAAAAAATTAGGTGATGGCTTGCAGATAGCAGATTCAGGGAAGGAAACCAGAATGTAAGGAGGTGAAAAGACCAGTAGTTTTAGATAGAGAGTTCCAACACAGGTATTTATTTAATGGTGACGCCACTTTTCATCAGGAGGCTCATTTGCCTGATTTTTGCACAAAAACATACCTTCAGGTCACAGCGCAGGTACATAGGGGGAGTAGCTGTGCGTGCAATGAGTTCATCCTTCAGTTTGATCAGTTCGCGCAGCTTCGGGTACTCCTCGAAGCGGTCAGCGAGACCCACATCTCGGATGAAGTTCTGGGGCCGTTGTCCAGTGTCGACAAAGTGCTGGCAGTAGTCATTGTGTGGGTTGGACGATTGTGTGCCCTGGAAATATCGATACATAGGAATATTATGGACGTAATAAATCTAATTGAAGGATCCTGAGTTTGATTCCTGGCGGAGAAGATAATTGATGGACGTAGAGCTAATAAATCTAATTGAAGGGTCCTGAGTTTGATTCCTGGCGGAGATAATTGAATGACCACTTTAAAATTCTGTTTCTGGTGTGTGTGTTTGTGTGTATCCCATTGGCGTAACTATGGGGTGGCAAGGCTGGCAAGATGCCATCAGCCCTGAGCCTAAGGGGCCCCAAACCATAAGGCCACAGACACAAAAGTAACGTTCTTTTCTTAAATTCTAAAGTGTCTTCAGACTTTGAAATTACTTTGGAAACTATTGAGAAACATTACCTTCAAGAAAGTAGAGGAGTCAGTGTACACCAGGCTGTCCGACTCCTTAGGAACTGACTTGCCGCTGCCATCTGAAGTGTACTCCACTACAGCCTGCTTCTTCGGAAGACCATCCAGTCCTGCTCCCAGGGCATGTCGCAGCTCACTGACACTGGACACTCCTAGCTGTTGGCAAAGAATTCTGTTAGGCTCTAAAAGGCAAACGATGTGATCTATGATTATAAACAACTTTAGCTGCTCAGCATACGCCAGATCACGGCAATTTTCTGTATTAACCAACTTTGACAATTTAATTTCTTTAACAAATTATCATCATGCCAAAATTTTTAATACAATATGCTGTAATTTTTAATGTGTATAGATACAATATGCGCACTAGTTATTGAAAAGTATTCTCGGTCAATTTCTGAAGTGCGTAATTCGAATTAAACTAAATAGCTGTAGTAAACAAAAACAAAATATTTGAAATAGGTTATGTTTGCATATAACTTACCGTTTGGGCAAGCAACTTCTTTCGCTTTTGCGACCGCTCCCTGAGTTCCTTGAGTTTTTCACTCATGTTCACTACAGTCACGTACGCAACTCACATCAAACTTGCAAATAAAAAATGAAAACCAGTAGGTAATAAAATAAAACAAGCTTCACTCAATGTGTACATAGTTACATACAAGACAACGGTAAATAACTAACAATAAAATTCAATAAATTGACAATTGACAATTTGATTGATTTGACGCGCGGAGAAGTTGAATGAAAGACTGACAGAAGTGACAGAATTATTAGATAGACGACGTTTGTAGTCGTGTCCACTTGGTACGGGTACAAATTTTAATAACTATTATGTATTCTGTGGTACGGGTATATTTTCTGCATGGGTGCGTCCACATTAGCATATTGTCGAATTAAACTAACGTTAAAAACGGCGTTAATCGTTTTAAAATCCTTTGAACGTTAATTTTGTTCCACATTAACCTTTAACGTATAGCTTAAAACTTTAGGCCGTTAATGATTACGCACCCTATGATGGGTGACGGCTAGGTAAGTAAGGGCAAGTTCATCTGAGACGGTAGGTAGTTGAAGCTACCAACTACGTAGGCGTAACTATTTGCATGCATTGCTGAAATGCTGATAGAGGGTTTAGAATAGATGGTAGATTTAAGGTTGTAGACGTTGCAGTGTATTTTGAATTTTACAGGTCAGCTGAAGTTCTGATGAGGGCATGTTTTCAAGCTTTGTATAACTTAAAGATAAGACAAATAAAATTTCAGAAATATATTATAATTATATTTTGATAGGTACTTATTTTTATACATTTGGTTTTAAATCACTATTTTGCATAGAATGTGTTAAAATTGTGGTATTAATTGTTTCAGATATTACTCCGAGTTTATGACATTTGTCTGATGGGACACACTGCCCAGTGATGTCCCGCAGCAGGCCCAACTTGCAGTGACATCCAAGGGTACAGCGCCGCGGCCGTATGCACATGCGTTTATCACATCGGGCCTCGCATCCATATCGACATACGAAGACTTCGTTAGGGTCAAAGCATTTCTCTGTAAAAAAAGCAATAATGAGCGTTATTTTATATTAAGCGTTAAATTATAATATGATTATTCAGCGAATATAATTAAAATAAGTGGTAAAAGATATGTTCGAATTCCAGCTATTGAACTAATAGAATATAAACACAATTTACGTGGCACACAATTCTTCTCTTCTACGCAAAGTCCCGAGCGATGTCTGAGTAAAGGCGGACGACATAGGCAGCCCCGAGTACATATTTGTGCAGAACACAATGGTTTAGGTTCAGAGCAGCTTGGTTCGCACCATCCACAGGATAGAAACTCTTCATCTGAATTGCAGTCTTCAATTGATACCTCTTGAACTCCTATTTGGATTTCTGCTGCGTGAAAATATAAATGAAGTTTATAAATGTGTATTTTTTAAGATGTTTTAACCTAATGCCAATTTTTATTCGGTAAGATATACATAAGAATTACATTACACCGAGCCCGCACAATAAACTTGGTTTATTTACTTTGAGATAAGAAAATTGAATCTAATGGATTACACTACATGCTGGCTGAGTGGAGTGCCAACGTGTAGACGGTCCGAGCATAGAGAATTATTATAGATACCAGCGTATAGTGCTGCTATAATGAGAGATTGAGATGCTTTAATATAAACTCAAGTTAGTGATTGATATGAATGTCCAACATTTTCGTTATGAATGAAACACAATAAAACAGGAATGGAAAATCTCTTTGACAGTCATTGACATTAGGGTGTACTTTCGATAAAAATAAATCGATTTTATTTTATAATAATCGAGAATCGAGTGCTTTTGGTTGAAAATGATTTGATGAAATTTTCGATTTTCCGCATTCCATGTTCCATTGAAAGCACTGATAAAAAACACAGGTTAAAGTCTAAGTCTAGTTTTTCAATAGCGTATAATGTAAATGCGATTTTTGGAAACACCAAAACAAATTGAAACTATGTTTTATAATTTTCTAAAAAAACCTTGTCTTTGTTTTTCTATAAATAGTGGTGTATATCCGAAATCGAATACTGACTCAAGTCGATGTGATTCTCGTCTCATTGTCATTTGATCTCATCTTTGCACATCCCTAGACGCTATAGGTTTATTTTGTTTGTTAACTTTTTTAATAGCTTTAATTAGCTTTAATGATAATTATTTTTAATTAGGTACAATTACAGGTTACACGATAAATAAAAATGTTTTTGTAAAAAATATGAAGTAAGACGTGTTGGCTGCATTCTATTCAATCAGAGCTAATTCCAAGGTAAAACAATATCTTTATGATAGCGTTTTAAGTTGTAGGTACCTATTCAGGAACTTTCTTGAGCAAGGTAAACAAAACGTATTTAATATTCCGCAATGCCTAGAAAAGTTTTCGTTGTCGGTGTTGGGATGACGAAGTTCTCGAAGCCTAGTAAAGACCGGGACTATCCCGAGATGGGCAAGGAGGCGGTGGAGGAGGCGCTGGCGGACGCGCGCATCCAGTACTCGGCGGTGCAGCAGGCGGTGTGCGGGTACGTGTTCGGCGACTCCACGTGCGGGCAGCGCGTGCTGTACCAGGTGGGCATGACCGGCATCCCCGTCTACAACGTCAACAACAACGGCGCTACTGGCTCTACCGCTCTCTGCCTCGCTAAGCAACTAGTTGAGGGTGGCAATGCCGACGTGGCGCTCGCGCTTGGATTCGAAAAAATGGCCCCGGGTGCTATCCTCACTAGTCCTTTCAAAGACAGGACCCACCCAATGGATTTGCTCACTTTCAAAATGGTAAATATGGCTGGTTTTGCCTCTGGAGCTGTCACTCCACAATATTTTGGTAATGCAGCCCTGGAACACATGAGGAAGTATGGAACAACAGAGGTGCATCTGGCCAAGATTGCAGCGAAGAACCACAGACATGCCTCAAAAAATCCCCGTGCTCAGAGTGCTCGACCCTACACAGTTGAAGAAGTTCTAAAGTCAGCAAAAGTTTATGGACCTCTGACCAAACTTGAATGCTGTCCTCCCAGTAATGGAGCCAGTGCTGCCGTCCTAATGTCTGAAGAGGGTGTGATGAGACATGGTCTTCAAGACAAGGCTGTTGAGATTATAGGCATGGAAATGGTTACAGATACTTCTGATGTTTTCACTGAGAACAGCCTGATAAAAGTTGCTGGCCATGACATGACTGCATTAGCTGCAAAAAAATTATACCAAAAGACTGGATTATCCCCGAAGGACATTGACGTAGTCGAGCTCCATGACTGTTTTGCTGCCAATGAATTGATAATCTATGAAAGTTTACAATTATGTGGGGAGGGAGAGGCTGGGATGTTCATAGATGCTGGTGACAACACATATGGGGGTCGGGTGGTGGTGAACCCTAGTGGAGGCAGGATTGGAGCTGGACATCCGCTGGGAGCAACTGGCCTAGCACAGTGTGCTGAGCTGGTGTGGCAGCTGCGGGGAGAGGCTGGGGAGAGACAGGTTTGACATGTTTTGTGGGATGTGGGATAAAAAAATTTAAAACCCAAACTAACAGAAATCGCAATGCCTTGTTCTTCCAATTTCAAGGTCCATTCTGTGAATTTCTGTCATGTTATTTTATTATCACCATTTATATTTTATTTAACACTAAAGAAAAACATCAAGTTAATTTTAAGTTACGATAAGACATAAAACGATCAGCAAACATAAAACAAAATACATTTAATGAATTACATATGACAATGACATTGACACTTGACAGAAGATGTCGCGCATAATAAACTGTCATTCGCTTGCTTGACATTGACACGTAGGCATGGGCAAATGAAAAAAAATATCGACATAATATTGTGTCGATATTTTTAGAAACTATCGATATATATCGTGTGAAAAATATCGATATTTTGATATATCGATAGTATTTGTACATTGTCAAAGATTACCAATAAGTGTTTCAAAAATTAAATACGAATTGGTAGTAGGTACGAATTCACAAGATGGCTGAGTGCTTAGTTTCCTGACTTCGTCTCTCCTTTAATAAATTAAAAAAAAGCAAATTCTGTTCAGTGGTATTTATGGGAGATAATAAAAAATATCGAACTGGATATCCGGAAAAAAATATCGATTATTGATATATCGAAAAATAAAATATCGACAATAAATACCGATATTTTGATATATCCATATTTTTCACAAGCCTAGCTAGCCTATTATCAATTTGACACGTAGTAACTTAGTAAGTAGTGTTTATTTTATTTTCTGATTTTTCTATGTGCTTGACTACCTATTTGAGTGAATCTCGATTCTCTGTTTGTGTGTTATGATAAGAAACTTTCGATTTCGAGTATCATTTTAATGTAATCAAGTGAAAACATTAAGATAAAACTAATCGGCCAAACTCCGTTTGCGGATTCAAGTCCAAGAAGATACCAGTTTTGCGGTAACATTCGTCGCAGCCAGCGGTTATACTTGAGGTAAATTTAATTATAAAAGTTTCGAAATGCCTAGGAAAGTGTTCGTAGTGGGGGTGGGGATGACGAAGTTCCTGAAGCCTAGTAAGGACCGGGACTATCCCGAGATGGGCAAGGAGGCGGTGGAGGCGGCGCTGGCGGACGCGCGCATCCAGTACTCGGCGGTGCAGCAGGCGGTGTGCGGGTACGTGTTCGGCGACTCCACGTGCGGGCAGCGCGTGCTGTACCAGGTGGGCATGACCGGCATCCCCGTCTACAACGTCAACAACAACTGCTCCACGGGCTCCACCGCCCTGTTCCTCGCCAAGCAGCTCATCGAGGGCGGGATCGCTGACGTCACTCTCGCGGTCGGCTTCGAGAAAATGGCGCCCGGTGCGCTCAGCGACAAAGTGTACAAGGACCGAACTGACCCCATGGACAGACACAGAAACAAAATGGCAGAGCTAGCAGGTGGCTTGGTCGACGCCCCCATGACTCCACAGTACTTTGGCAATGCAGGTATTGAGCACATGAAAAAGTATGGCACGACTGAGGTACACATCGCCAAAATTGCTGCAAAGAACCATCGCCACGCCATAAAAAATCCTCGTGCCCAAAGCAAAAGAGAGTACACAGTAGAGGAGATCCTTAATTCTAGAAAAATTTATGGACCTCTCACAAAACTTGCCTGTTGCCCGACTAGTGATGGTTCGGGAGCTGCGGTTTTGATGTCAGAAGAAGCAGTGATCCGTTACGGGCTTCAGGACAAGGCTGTTGAGATTATAGGCATGGAGATGGCGACTGACACTCCCGAGATATTCTCGGGGAACAGCTTAATGAAAATAGTCGGCTACGACATGTCCATCGCAGCTGCTACCAGGTTATACAACAAGACTGGTATATCACCAAAGCAGGTGGACGTAGTTGAGCTGCACGACTGTTTTGCTACTAATGAGATGATTCTGTATGAGGCGTTGCAGCTCTGTGGGGAGGGTGAGGCTGGGAAGTTCATAGATGCCGGCAACAACACCTACGGGGGCCAGGTTGTAGTGAACCCAAGTGGGGGGCTCATAGGGAAGGGACATCCTCTCGGGGCCACCGGCCTGGCGCAGTGTGCAGAGCTAGTGTGGCAACTTCGCGGAGAGGCTGGGGAGAGACAGGTCTGAATTACCTATCAGTATGTGACTGTAATCTGCAATGTGTCTGGTTCGCAACAATGCAGAGTTGTCTTTGTTCGTTTGTACTAACATCCTATGTAAAGGAGTGGTATTCTTATTGTGTTGTGTTATGTTACTTTGTCTCTACTGTCATAGCCAATGTCAGCTTTAATTGTTATTGTTTTACATTGTTTTGTCTTTAATTATGGTGCTGAGCAATCATTACATTTTCGCCTTAAGGAATGTCAGGAAAATGTCCAAAATAGTTAAGACCTTCCAGAAAACAAAAGAAGGTTTATCCAAGTAGTTATTTCCTAAGCAATCAAGAAAGTTCCAGATTTTGTAGGATAAGGGATTAGGGATAGAAAGTTTAAAGAAGCTAACAAGAGTGAAGAATAGGGGTTTATTAATATGTATTTTTAATGATAATTAACTTGTGAATACTCCCATGAAGATAAAAATAAGAACTGAATATTGCAAATGCTTTCACAAAACAAAATTTTAATTTTTTTAAGACAGACAATAATGTTTACAGCTAATTCCAAATGTACCGCTAATTAGAAATTATGCCTTAAGTATTTTCCTATAGTAGATATCTTATGACAGTCAACAAAGAACTTTTAAGCATTTGCATAAAAGATTTTTTTATGAATACTGAAGAATCAGAGGTCACATAGAAACTAAAAATATATTAACTAGATGAATAATGCATAGGTATTTTAAATTAACATTACCAAACTAATAAGTCCTTCAAACCATCATAAAGAGATATTTGTTGGTAAAATTTCCTTTGCAGAGTTGGTAAGTATATAAAATTGAACAATTTAAAGTCTGATGATAGGTTGGTAGGTAGGATGGTATGTTCAGGTGATACTGCAATACTTTTATGTCATATTGATACTCCGGAAGGTGGCTCAAAAACATACATTTTAATAATTTATTAAAGTAATTCTTTTACGTCTGCCTACTAGGACATGTGACAAGTATTTTTGAATAATATTTTTTGTGTTTGACATAAAAACCATTGTCATAATGTTATTTCATTTAAAACATAGGTGTAGGTAGATCTGGTAGTTTGGTTGGTGGCAAGTTGTTGTCAAGAGTTATTTTAATTTTTAAATTAAAAATGGTTATTTGAAAATGTTCGGATTCTCAGTGCTACGTGTGGTATGTTGATTCGTTTTAATTTGGTTTTTGCAGTGTAACTAACATGAGTGCGAATGTATGTTTATTCATGATGATTTCTTTACACAAGGTACACTGGTGGACTTTGGAAGTCTACGCAATGAAAGCAAGTAATCGAATAATCAAATTTTACACCGTAATTTTGCAAAGGTCTTTATAGTTACCGTGGTAGAGAGCTACGATTTTATCATACATATACACTGTAATCTGAGTGTTCACGGTAAAAGTAACTTTCACAACTTGTTTTTTGATGTTTAATTTTTCGTTTCGTTACCGGAAATTTAAGATTTTGAGCGCTCAAATCTTGTATTTGATTTGATTAAAGTATCGTATAACATTTAAAATAATACTTTTTTGTACACATTATATTAGGTTTTTTTAAAATTACTCTGCAATTTTTTTTCTCAAAATTATTTACCTATTCAAAGATTAAAATATCAAAACTGTAGGTTGGGCTAGAATAAAAATGTAGCGCGTTACTATTACATAACGTGCTTAAGAATGGATTAACATTATGATAAGATTAAAAAAACATGTTTTCATCCTAATGAGCGAACTTCGCCGAATTGTATAAAGTATACTTTTATGTATATAGGTATCTAATTAGTTTTTCTTAGAGTTGCTATGTAGATACATAATGAATGTAACACCCCCTAGGAGATTTTACCTGAACATAGAAATATTTTGACGCGATAACTTTTTGATAACACATGGTATAATTTTTATGACAACATCGCTATCTTATCGTAAAAGCCTCAATTGAATGGATGGATTAAATATGGAATTTATCTTATCATCTCGTATGTAAAGTTTGTTTACTAATTTTTCTTTTGCACTAGTCCATTGCAGTGTAACCTTAAACTTAATATTTTTAATTTTCATATGAAATACCATATTATGCTGTAATTTCGTATTTATTTATGAACATGGAGTTACGATTCAGTAAGTATACAGTGTGAATTTTTCAAGGGAAATTCGAAACTATGAGGAATATCGAAAAATGCTGAAAGGAGTCTGGGAACCGATGTTGATGAAAACTAAAACTGCATTATTGGATTTTTGAACAATCAACATTCCTAAGCCTTGAGTCGAACCCGAACATAGTCTCTGATGAAAAATTATAAAATTTTAAATCATTCTGTTATGAGTAAAGGTTTAGATTGTATGATCAACGTCGAGTAATGAGGCAGTTATAAAATAAATAAACTTTATAACTGCTGTTAATTAAATTTTATCTTGATAGCCTCTGAACGTCAGTTTAATGAAACTAATTGCTGTATTCGAAAATATATAATAGTTAGGTAAGATTTACCTACACAAGATATCTCAAGGAGTCTTCTTCTATAATACAAAGTGAACGGTGGAATTTATTCCAATATCCGTGTGAATTTCAGATTATATTGATTTTTTGTTTTACTTCTGACCTTTCATCGTTTCTAATAGCGTGGCTAATATTACAGGTGCCACGCGCGCGCATAGCTCTCCAACACAACCTCGGACTAGGAGGCGCTGCCGTCGTCACCATGTACCGCAAGGGATTCAGCACCGCCCTCCCCAACGAGGTGGCCGCCATCGCGGACAACCCCGAGGGCTTCAAGGTGCACAAGTACATGCAGATCCTCGAGGAGGCGATGCAGACGGACGAGCAGGGGCTGGTGGAGAAGGTGCGCGGCGTGTACGGGTTCAAGGTGCGCAACGGGCCCGGCGGCGCGGAGGGCTACTGGGTGGTGGACGCGCGCGAGGGCAAGGGCCGCGTGGCGTACGGGGGCGCCGCCAAGCCCGACGTCACCTTCACCGTCGACGACGCGGACGTGGCCGACCTCATCTCCGGCAAGCTCAACCCGCAGAAGGCCTTCTTCCAGGGCAAGATCAAGATCCAGGGCAACATGGGGCTCGCCATGAAGCTCACCGACCTGCAGCGCTCCGCCGCCGGGCGGATTGAGGCGATCCGCTCCAAACTGTAAACAACCAGACTGAGCCGGTTCGATCCGGTTTTTCTCGGTTACGGGCTGTGGTACCAAGGTTCAAGGGGCATTCTTTTACACGTTATCGTCACAAACTTTAGATTTATATCTGTGTTGATACATATATCTGTAAGGATAAGCTGCGATACTCATGTTAAGATGAATAGTCGCAATTGTGCTGTTGATATTATTGAATTTTTTTTATATTGTATTTATTTGTCCATTCCAGATTTTAATTAGATTGCAATTTAATGATGTTAATAAAAACTATTTTATACTTTTCTTTGTTTTATTCAGCGTATCTAATTAATAGTTATAGTTATTATAAATCCTACTTCATGTATCTATCTTATTAGATAGGTAAGGTAATTATACTCGTACTATTACAGAATTGCGAAAGTTTGTGTCGATGTCTGATTCTCTTACGTTCAAAAACTTCTTTAAACCATTAAACTTACTAGCTTAACTTCTCACACAAGTTAACGAGTCTATTCATACTAGACTAGTGTGAGTAGTTGTTCAGTTACTAAAATAAGTAACAACGTTTCTGAACAATGATAATTTATTTGAGTAACTAAGGCTAGTGAGTAATAATCATGAAACGATAATATCTACAGGTGAAGGTAACTAAACACAATGCAATGCGTCCGTGAATAAAATTAAAATAAATCTTTATATCACAATAAAGTTATAAGTATAATGTGCCGTTCAAGTTCCTGCGCCTAACCGAACTTGGGGTCGAGATCACGTTACATTTATGACGTTACTTAATTGCATCCTTCGCAATGAAAAGGATTTTGAAAGGAAAGAGGAATGAAGTAAGGAGGCCTTAGTCCACCACGTTGCAGCCGGCGTAATGTAATTTGGAAAACCACTGCTTTTAAGTAATAATATTAAAGTATTACAGTCTGTTGTGGGCGTAGCCACACCTATTCTTTGATGTGGACCTGGTTGCAGAAATGAGATTGTCAAATCAATAACATAACATCCTAAGGTAAACACGACCGTAGGTTGCCTACTATGACTTCCTTGTCTATTAATCATTGATTAATATTAAAATCTATACTTAATATTATGTTATAAAGCTGAAGAGTTTGTTTGTTTGAACGGGCTAATCTCAGTAACTACTGGATCGATTTCAAAAATTCTTTCAGTGTTAGATAGTCAATTTATAGAGGAAGGTTATAGGCTATTTATATTTTATTTTCAAAAAAATTAGGGATCCGTAGAAAACTGAATCGAAAACCTATTTATGCATGCGCTGCAAAAAATATAGACAAGAGTACAAAATAATGTACTACGGGTTTGTAGGTCTTACTAAAATCTACAAAAAAGTCCGCGAGAGAACATAATATCTAACTATCATAGTTTAGTCACAATAACCGCAAGTTCTAAAATCCACGCGGGCGAAGCCACGCGCACAGTCTAGTGTCATATAGATACTAAACAGGAATGACTAGTAATGTGTCGATTTCCCGCTAAGAGCATTTAGATTGGGTCAAATTTATCAGTGTGATAATAACTGATTTAAAGCGTGTAAAAATGGACGCTTCTAGAATAATTTAGACCGCCCCACCAAAATAAGATCTTGCTTCCTTCACATGGGATTATAATGGTAAGAGCAGTACCTCCCTGTGCAAAATTATTGTACTTCTCAAATGATATTGAACTTTTGCACCATGCCCTGTGTTTATTATAATGTTATTATTAAGTAACACTTGTATTGAAGTTTTGCGACGAAGGCCACGTAAAACGTTAACACAACAAAAAAACGAATATCTTCATTTAAATGAGATACATAATAAGGTTTTAAAATGTTTTTGAAATAAGGTACAAAATATACTTATAGGTAATTATGTAAGTAATCCCTAGTACAATAATGCGTATGTAATATCCTTACCTAATTGGCTCTCCATCACAATGATTACAAGTTGGCAGACAACCAGACTGGTTTTCAAATCCATGACTTCTGTGATTCAAACAATAGTGCATTGGACGCGTCGATTGAATGTTTGTTGTTTCAATTTTTCCCCTAAATGGACGGTTTTATGCAAGAGTTATGAAGGTAATATATCGGAAGTAAAAAAAATAAAAACAGACAAGGATTCGAAGTACTTTTGTAACAGTATGTCTCGTTTCAAAGTGAAACGAAGGTACGAACGAAAGAAAAAAAGTGAAATAGCGAGTGAAGTAGGAAGTAGGTAAAAATAATGTCTAATGTAAGTTGCTCGCTACTGATTAACTAAACATATGAGAATATATTGCATTAAAATGCATGCAAGTACCTACCCACGTAGGTAATAAAACATGAATTCCCTGAAATACATTGTTGATGATTATGCGTGTAAACGCGTCTGATGTTGGTGTAAAGTGTAAGCGACAGTCATTATAGTCCCAACTCCCAATGAGTGGCAATGTGGCACACTTGGATAGGATTTATATCGTATTTGAGGTTGGAAGTGGCTGTGTACCTATGCAGCGTGCTGCACTTAAAAAGTCATTGTATGTATACCTACTATGTATGAGTCGTTGTATGGAATAGTATGTATGAAGCGTTATTTATTTATGTACCTACCTATACACCTACATTTTTTTATTACCTACCAAAATCTATAACGACAGTGCCATTAGCGGTATTGGTCACAATCGCAAGATCTAAAAACGGCTACAATTTTCCTAATGCATCGATTCCTTTCACCGCCTGTGGGGAGCTGCAATCGGATGTTATCTTCCATGCTGTAAAAACAAAATAAATGGTCGTATACGAGCTTAGCGGAGGATTGCCTAATTTTTACTCATATTAGCGAATTAAATTAAAATTAAGTAAAACACACGGCTTTCTGATGTCTAATTGGAGTAGAGTAGAGAGTAGACTGATATCGAATTGGAGTAACCTGTAGAGATGATATTAATTACCTAAGTACTTACCACATACTTAGGTAATAGGTTGGAAATAGCGGTGATAGCCCAGTAGCTTAGAATTCGACCTCGAATCGAGGGGTCCGGGTTCGAATCCCAGTGGCACGCACCAATGACTTTGTAGAAAAAGTTATGTGCGCTTTATAAAATTAAATATCACCTGCTGTTACGGTGAAGGAAAACATCGTGAGGAAACCTGCATGCCTGAGAGTTCACAAAAAAAATGTTCTCAAAGGTATGTGAAGTCCACCAACCCGCAGTAGTGGTGCGTGGTGGACTAAGGCCTACATCCCTCTCATTGTGAGAGGAGACCCGACCCTGTAGTGGGTCATTAATGGGTTACTGGCAGGTTGGAAATAAATATTATACCTACGCTCTATGCTATTAACACATACTCGTACTTATGTAAGTATTTTACTTCAAGGACTGCTTTTATTGATATTCATTTTTATCGCATTATCGTAGGTCCATGCATCTATAATAATTTCGTTATTAGTAGTACCTAACTGAAATAACTTAAAACTTTACGAAGCCAACTAATACAATCCTATTAAAAACTTTATCACCCAACTGCCTCCTAAATTAAAAAGTCCGAGCCATCCGAACACCGTAATGCAAATTCTGAAGCCTCATCTTGCTACATTTATTTTAAAATCTCATCCCGGAGTTATAAGAGGATTAAGGATTGGAACTTGGTCGTTAAACGAGGGCCCTTTGGACCCTTTTGGACAGCTTAATCCCGTCATTTTGAGATGGTTGGCGGAGATTTGGTGGCGCGCTATCTTTTTATTTTTATGCTAGTTGGACATGGTCTGACTGCAGAGATTCGAAAACTGAACATTTTTAACAAACTTTTAAACTGACTTTAAAACTATATTCGACTGGTATAGTTTTAGTTTTACTAAGTTTTATTAATGAACCTACTAGGTACCTAGATACGTTTTTATTAAAGCTAATTCAAATTCTAAATTTTTTCAGACGTAATATCTTAGAGAATTTATAAAATTTTGGTTTTGATAAAATAAACTGATTTCCTATGAGTAGGTACCTATTTAATTAATTTGAGTTGAATTTGATAGGAATCTTACAACTTATCTAGTTAATACGGTACTTTTTCTTCTTTGCTATGCGTCTCGGTCTTTTAGCCATTTTTCCAGACAAGTTGAACTACAACTATGTGTAAAATAAGCAGGTAATTTAGAAACCTACGTTTTAAAATAATGCCTTAACATAAAAAAGGCAATGTATTTTCATTCCAAATCTTCTCTCGAAGCATAAGGGTCGCAATTTAGGAGTTAAACGCAACAGGACGCCCCTAAGGGCTCCCTTGGGCTCGTTTCATAGCGACGGGAATTTATTTTGCAATTCTTGCTAGCACGGCCCGAGAATTTAGAGGATTTTGAATTTTACACTTTCCTTTTTCACAGATACAAATTTCGTTTGGGATGATCATAATAAGGTTTGCTTTTAAATTCATTCGTCATTTAAAATGTGAGGACCAGTAAAATGAATAAAAAGACAAGAATATTTTCAAATACACTATATTTCATTTCAGTTGCAATGAAAACTACAAAACGTTACATAAAAAGTAAAAGATAAGTAAGTAAGTAATTACTTTTTACACAAACGGAATATATACGCCAACACTTAAAAACTATTGTGGTACAATCAAATAGCATGTGAACAACTCAAACCAACAAAATCTCGGTGGCCACAATTTTTTTTAATTTAGTGCATAGACTAATAAGAAGTTTTCTTAATTTTTATAAGGTTTAAAATTAAGTTTCTTCCTGCCGCCTGCACCATTAAAACTTCGAAGTACCTGCAAGGTTTTGTACCTATTATATTATGTATAATATGCATATAATCATAATGCGCGCAGGGTCACCTAGTCGCTTAGAAATTGTTAGTTAATTGGTGGCAAGAATCAGTCCGCTTTTTATAACATAAAATAATTATAATAACAATTCATTAAGGAGTTCATTCAGATATCTTAAGATGGTATATCTCTCGAAGGCATCTCATTAAGAATTCTTGCAGAAAAATTCCATGTATTTTTTATCGTAAAAATGTCCCAGAAAGAAACTCACGAAGGCATCTAATGGCGTATTGATACAGATTTTTAAAGTATGTTGAACGATTTTATAAAAAAAAATTCTAAATTACTAGTTAAATGCCGTTAAAAATTGTGGTCACCATTGAATGACTAGATCAAAAACGATCAAAATTTAACCCAATACCAAGTAAAAAATGGTAAAATTGTCCTTTTGTATTGATTAATAAGTACATAGCCCATAGATCTCAATATTTTTCTAATAATTATGAAATTTGACTTTAGGTATGCGATATTTATGACTTGTACAATTTTACCACTAAAATTTTATAAAAAAAAACGTTGATTTATCTGATATTGTGCTTACTAGACACAAAAGATAAGTCAAAGTATTCGTATGATAAACGTCAGTAGGTCATACGTCAGTCTGTGAAATTTTCCCATACTAATGACACACGAATACTTTGACAATAGTGTTTATGCTCAATTCATATTCATCAATTATTAGAGTTCAGTTCATGAAAAGAGTTCATCAATTTAAATCTCAAAGGAAATAATGTGTCTAGGACGCTCAACTAAATTTTCAATTGACTAACTATTACCTATCGCAATAGTTTTTGTGTTGGAATTATCTGAAAAATAGTAAAAATTTGTAAGGCGAACAGAGGCAGTGATTGCTATCTAATAGGTATATTTATGTAAATGCAAAAATATATTTTTTAAATAGAAAAGTAATAAACCTTTCATAAACAAAGGTATGTAATGGTAAGGTCTGTCTACAATTTTAAAAATTAAAGATTGAATTTCTGTTTCAATTTACTAATCTTAACTGAGAAATACTTTTTAATACAGTTTTGTTTTTATTCAATCAGTAAGCAGTATTGCGAAGACGACAAATAAGGTTTAATGTAAGTAAAATAAATTGCACGCATTAAATATAAGTATTTTAATACTTGGCAGGAAAAGCTGTGAAATCCACAATCATTTTTTATATAAAATATAATTTTGTGGAATTTATACAATGATAATAATTAAGCTATTGCTTATCATTTCCAAAGGCATTTTTGGGCTTGCAACACTATTTAAATTTAAGCCGCTATATCGTTTATTAAAACAAAATGGCGTATTTAACATAAGTGTTGCTAGTATACTAATATTAGTATAGATATAATAGGTTACGTACAAAACTATACTTTATTATTACACTTACATATTGGTTAAGAGTAAGAAAAATATGTCAAAGTATTGATTACAACTTCCGTTTATTTTTAAAATTATACATAAAATGTAAAATTAAGGTAACACATATAATAAATGAAAGACACCATCTTTTCACACTTAAGTAAAGGCACAAATAATTTAAGTACCTCTATGACTACAAACCAAACCTTAATTTTAAAGTTTATAAACGCTAAATATTACTAAATGTAATTCCAGTTACATTTAAAGTAATCCATTACTTTTAATGATATCGGGCTGTACTTGTTACAAATATTATACAAAATGTGATACAATTTTTAATTGTTCACTGAACATTTTCCTCTTACAGAAAATGTAAATATCTAACGTTACATTATATTAACCGATTTACATTTATTTATGTAATATGATACATTTATTAGTGTAATTCGTTAGGTAAGCTTTCTTTACAGCTCCGTTAATGTAGCCAGTTGCTTAATTTTTGGCACGCTATTATTCTAGATTGATGCTAAATTCGTTAGAACTAATTCTAGATCGGATATAAATTCTTGTCTCGTTTTACTATTTACATAGGAACAACTGTATAATCGTTTGCTGCGTTTAAATGTAAAGTACACCACACACTTAATATTTACATACCTGGGTATAGTAAAAATATTTTACTTGTGTAATATTTAATTTCATTTAATTGTATAATAGCTCTTTTTCAAAGCTATTTCGACAATTAACAAACTTTAAATTACACAGAAATGTGTAAAAATGCAATGTGGCCGAATGTGTTTTTAATAAAAGTAGCAGTTTATGACCACTTTGGTAGCTATAAATGTTTAGTCTCTCCAAAAGAGAGGCCTGATTTCTACCTTACTTACTATTATGAATGTCTTAAGATAATTGCCACGCGCAGGAATTATGATTAAACAGACTCGTTTTTTTATCCGCCGTCTGTTTTTTATACTCCGCATCGAACTTAATTAATCGAAATTATTAATCGAATTAAATCCAAAATGGCCGCCGCGACAAAATGGCGGATTACAGATTTTTGTAAAACCCATCCGATATGGGTATCAAATGACAGGGTTTGACCAGTAGAATATTAAATGAACGGTCTTGACCGCTATAAACCAACCAAACCTTGAAAATATTTAGTTAAACTGTTTAATTTCGACTTCAGACCAAAGCAGCTCTATCGGTGCTCGCATACTCCTTCCCAGAGCGGGGCCTGGTGAGATATCTGTCTACTGACTCGTCCCAGCAACTGGTGACATCATAGTTGTTCCGACGACAATGCGTTTATATATGTAAAATCCGAAGTATCAAATGAAAGGGCTCGACCTGTAGAATGTGTACACAATAGTGTACTGTTATTGAATATCCAAAAAGGCCGCCGCGACGAAATGGCGGATTCAAATCCACCCGATATGGGTATCAAATGCCAGGGTTTGACGAGTAAAATGTTATAAACCATAACAATATCAGTAAAACCGGTGAGTTTCTATTTAAACCAAAGCTGCCTTATTGATGTTGGCATACTTCTTCCCAGACCCCACAGCTGTTGTCAATCCAAAATGGCCGCCGCGACAAAATGGCAGATACAGATTTTTGTAAAAGCCACCCCATTTGGGCATCAAATGAAAGGTCTTGACCGCTATAAACCATCACAATATTCAGTAAAACCGTTTCGTTTCCACTTCAGACCAAAGCACTGTTCTACTCCATTTCGAAATGAATTGCGAATGGGTATTTTTAAATTTCGACCTCAAACCAAAGCAGCTCTATCGATGCTCGCATACTCCTTCCCCGAGCGCGGCCGGGTGAGGTGCCGGTCCGCGGACGCGTCGCACGAGCTGAAGGAGGAGACGGAGAGCGACTCCATGTAGTCGGAGGTGTCGGAGGCGCCGCTCGACGTGCTCTTGTTGGTGAGCTGGCTGTGCCGCGCCGTGCTGTCGGCGTCGGCTGGAAGAGACAGGTTAGGTGAGGTTGTTTCAAAATGTAGTGGTGTAGTTAAGGGCGCACTTTCCACCCATTTAACATAATTTTAATAGGGTATTTCGCACCATGCAAGGAAGAATCCAAAATTATGTAATATTGATAGATTTTGTTAAAAGCAAGTGAAAAATGGAGATTTCTGTTCTGAAAAACGTAGTATACATTTATTATTTCAATTTTAAAATTCAGGTTTTTTAATCTGTTTTTTAAATGTCAAAAACGCTATACGCCATGCAAGCTATAGGCGTGACGTCATTAGCAGTGTAAATAAACAATGGAGTATAACTTTCTTCCTTTACTGACATGTATTGTTTACACTGCGAGTGACGTCACAAGCATGGCGGCAGCGCCGAGACGGCCGAGACCGTGCTTTCGCGGGGATTTTTGAAATTTAAATTGAAAAGTCTTTTTTTACATAATATTTGTTTGCAAAAATTTTTTCCAATTTTTTATGGGTTTTTATGACTTCCGAATTCATATAAAAAGCTTTTTGACATAGGCCGTAATACCCTATTGTCAGTAACCCATTAATGCACCCACTACAGGCTCGGGTCTCCTCTCACAGTGAGAGGGATGTAGGGCCGCCATCCACCGCGCACCACTACTGCGGGTTGAAGGTAATGTTATGATAAATAATGGCCGTAATGCACTGTAAAATTTTGAACTCATATTATCCCGTAGGTATTAAATATTTGTTAGTATTATAATGTCTAATGATATGTATTCATATCTTTCACTCCATAAAAAAATTGGATTTTAAACAAAGAACAAAAGGTTTGACAGACCTTATTTTTTACACCGTGGGTTAATGTTGTGGTATCTACGCGCTACGTCACTTTACTATACGATTCACGTCACCGGGCGTAGATGTATTGAAAAAAGTATTGATTTACGTATTTATGTGTAGTAGCGGCATTGCTGAAACTCGGACTAAGGCTACAGATAGGTTGGATATGAAAACGAGTAAAATAAGTAAACTCACCATTTCTCTTCTTTCTCCTCGTCAAAGTGTCGACTTCGCACGAATTCGCTTTCGTCAACGTGGCCACCTCTTCGAACTGGAAAGTTAGATTCTTCAGCGGGTCCGACGAATTTGACTTCACGAAGGGCGTGTGTACAGGCGTCAAGGTATTCCTGAACTGTTTGTTCTTCAAATGCTTTTTCGACGATTTCGAATTCGTTACAGGCACTTCGAATTCGAAGTCCCCTCTGTGATGCTTCAAAGACCCGGTGGACACGCCTGAATCGTTCGAGCTCGACGAGTCCCGATTTTTGTCCGATTTACTTGGCACGCTCGATGATCTTCTGATTTTGACCGCGTCCCTAAATCGAGCGACCAATGCGTTCTCGCTCTTAGGCTCCGGTGCTTTGAAAACTTTATCGGAGCCGTCTGCGGTATCGTTTCTCGGAAGCCCTTGATTGATGCACTCGTGTTTGCTCGTTCGTCTAATAACAGTGGGTGTGAAGCAGATCCGTGCGTTCAAGCTGTAGTCGTCATCATGTCTTTTGGTGAAATCGGCCGAACTTGATCGTCTAGTGCTTATTGTGTCTGACTCTGAGTGCTGGGTCGGATCCGATACGTGGCTGATCCTGCTGATGTTGTCTGAACAATTCCTATTGCTATTACTGGAACTACTGTCTAGTGGTTCCATATGCATGTAATTGGCGTGGTCGTTGCAACAGTCCGCCGACTGGTGGACGGTGTTCGTTGTCGCTGTTGATACGTCGTCGTCGTGTTCCGGGATGTCTTCAAGCGCGTCCAGTTCCTCTTGGCTAAATCCAGCGCTTCGCAGAATCTGTAGCGACGTCTCGAACTTCTCTAGCGTAGCCGTGAGGTCTATATTCGCGTAGTTCCCATAGTCTATTTGCATTGGTTTGTTCGCTGTCGGTGTCACGTTTACGTAGTTGGAGTGTGTTTCGGTAATGTCGTTGTTGTTAACGCTAGTATCACATTTGTTATTGTTTTCTGGGGTTGTTTGGTCGTTGTCGGTGGTTTGGTTGTCGTTCACGTGATTGCATTCACACGTTTGGCCGATAAGACATTTCAGTTTCTTTGGTGTGTCGTAGAGACTTGCGGCGTCTGTGTTTCCATCTATTGGATGTTCCTGTAAAAATATTTCTGATATTAATAACATTAGATACAAATAAGTACCTATTTAAAATAAATTTACAAAATGTTTGAAATGATCATAAATTAACTATAAAAGTCACTACTTTGATAGGTAAGACTAGTGACAAATTGCAATTGCAATTTCTTTCTTCAGATTGTCAGTTAGTTGGCTATCAAGCTCGATTATTATTGATACATGTTATTGATACGCATACGATTCCAGTCGTTAAACCTCATCATAGGCACTTTAGCCGGTTTGAGAACATTCAATACAATTTGGTCACTAATCCGTGTCGACTGTTCTCAACTCGCGTGATGGAGAATTCTCAAAGCTTCTGGAGGTTAGAAGTCGTGTATCTTAAGTTTAGGGCATATTTTTGATGCCCTTTCTGTAACAAAACAGAGTAGAATCATTAGTAGCTTTACCTGTATTAAGGGCATTGGTGTCTTTGGCACGTCGTAGTTCTCGTAGGGTCCACTGAACGACTTCTTCCTGCAGCAGCACGGCTTTGGCTGCTGCCAGCACTGGCAAGTGTTGCCAGTCTTCACTGGAACCATAGGGGTGCAGCACGCGACTGGGCTGGACCGTTTCGAGTCGAAACTCTTGTCCAGAAGACAAGCGCTCCTGGGTACTGAGTACTCAGATGCACTGCCACTGGATCGGGAGTAAATTGACGCCCGATCGGAGTCGGATCGTTTTTCCAGAATGTTCTCCATCGTCCAGACTGGGGACATCATCGATCCAGGCGTGTTCATTGTTGATGACCTGGAATTTATTGATGAGAATTAATGTTAAAGGTGATTCTTGTGAACTACATTGGTATTTTAAGCTAGTAAAAGCAAGCTAGAAAAACTCGATGATTAATTAAGTCATGCCTAATTATCTATTCATTTTTTCTTCTGATTTAACATATTTCTTCCATTGCTGTTATATGTAGGTATCATTATGCCATTTGTGTTTTGTAAAGGTGTTGCACGTTCTACATCAGATTTGTCTAGTTATCTTTTATTTTACTCACTTTGACTTGTCTGTGACACATAAGTGCCACTACACAGTCAGGTATACAGGTTTCCTCACGAAGTTTTCCTTCACCGATACAGCAGGCGACATTTCATTTTGATAAAGTGTTTATACTGTGACGTACCTGGTCAAATGGCTGATCTTCCCGATACAACTGGAGCATCTCGGCAGCGAGGTGGGCCGTCGGAACTTGTCCTCGCCGTCCAGGCTGGAGTCCAGGTCGGACAGGCAGTGCATGGTGTGGCTGGGCGGAGCGCCCCACGCTGGCGACACGGACCGCGTGGACTGGTTGAAGCAGTCGTCCATGCACGATGATGTGTCGGAGAAGCGTTTCTCTAGAACTGGAAAGAGAATTGGCGTTAGTTTTCGGCCTGTGGTAGTGGCAAGAGGAGAATAGTTGGCTGAGTACTTCCATAATGAGAAGCTAATGAAAGCCTCTTATACAGGTAAGTAAGCTTGCTTCCACGTGCACAGGCTTTTGGATATCATGTTCTTCCGCTCCTAGAGTCGGTTCATCAGTTCGGTTGCTAAGTCGACACGTTTTGACAGCATCCATATCTCATTCGTTTCGATAATGGTCTTTCTGTGATGAAGCTACTGACCTGATCCGCTCCTAGAGGCGACGTTAACCCGGCAGTGCTAATCTCCACTCCGCTCCAAGAGTCGGTTCATCAGCTTCATTAGTTTGGTTGCTAAGTCGCCACGTTGTGACAGCATAAACAGCCCTTCTATTATGACTATCCCGTGGTTTATTTTGACTTCCCCACTTCCCCTGGTATAGGTACTGACCTGAACCGCTCCTTGAAGCCACGCTGAGCCGGCACTGCGGCTCCTGGCTGTGCGCGGTGAGCAGGTCGCTGAGCTCGCGCCCGCCCTCCGCCGCGAACACGAACAGCCCCTCCCCCCGCCCGCACCGCGAGCCCCCCTCTACGCAGAAACGCTTGTCCACCACGCCGAATCGTCTGGAAGCAAGGAGTTGATCAGTTCGAAGTTTGTTTTAGTGTAGGGTAGTTTGTTTTTTCTTGTACCCGCGATTTTATTCGCGTTGAATTTCGTGGTTTGTTCGCTCGTAAGCTGCTGTGTTACAAATCAAACATCCTTTTCCTGTTTGAATTTTTAATACTTAACAATGATACCATGTATTTTAAAGCTGTTCTATAATTCACTGCAATGTTCACGATAAAAGTTGCAATTTTTAAAAATAGTGAATTTCATACCATTTTTAGCTCAAAATGTTTGTAACTGATTTGAAATGCAAATACGGGTACCGACAGAGCTAGACATTAAAACCTATACACATTTATATGTGATAGGATGTACTGGTATGATGATATATATCAAAGTATAAAATTAACATATTTTATTTACAAAAATATATTATTTAATTTTTTGTCTAGCAATGAACTTAAACAAGTAAGAAATAATAAGATAATTTTTATTTTCGTTTTATGTAAATTTAAAAACTCACAAGAGTTGCTCATAGAAACCAGATAGCAAGTCTCAAGGATCTTAATCTTCGCTAAACCGAAAATTATGAAAATAAATCCATTGAAAATATAGTCAATTAGTAATTAGAAATCCTATTCATCCATATATGGATGGCAATGACACAAGTCCATTTAAGTAAAAATCCATACGACTCATACAATTAGTATCGGTCAAAAGGCCATTGAACTTACCTGCAACAGTTACAAATAACCCGGCATATAACATATGAACTGCCACGAACAACAGTCACCATCCACGCTAAATTATATGTCATCCATTTGCCATTAATCGCACATCACTAACAGGTGTTGCTCGTGAATAAAGTTATTTGTAAATAAACGATCGAAGTGGAATGTTTTATTCGATATTTCATTTAGAAAAACAACATAGAGCAATAAGGATTAAATTCATCGATATATTCCGGTAGCATCATATCATATCATTCAACACAATTCAAAAAGTGGTACACACGAGTATTATAATATTACACAAACAAGTATACTTAGTATTTGTTGTTACTACTTACTACTAAATGCTTGCTTAATACTGCTTTGAAGAGTAGTATTCAGTTTCAAAGGTTTGCTGAATTGCTTCATTAAATGTTATGGCAACACGCAATCAAATTTGATCTCGTGTGCACTTCTTTTAACGATAGGCGAAGCTTAAATTAAAATCTATCTAGAACCTTTACATCGTCATATTGGAGAAAATTGGGTTAAAAGCTTGCTTACCAAAGAAACATTTATGTACCTAATCTAATGTTTGGCTTTGCTACGTAACTACTGACACACAAAAGCGACTATTAGTAGCGGGACGAATCAGTATTATTTCCAGAAATCTTCTCACGAGCCAACGATATTAGCGCTTTTCTTCTAATGTGTTTGCGACATCGAAATTTTGCTGTTTCCACTGTAGCACGACACACGACATGTTATGTAACCATAGGTGTGTGTTAGGTTTACCCTCACTTAATATAACTTCTTATCAACAAGTCAATAAGCGTAGTTATATGTATGTTGGTGTATGCAATTGTAGGATGGCTATTCCTTATTAATGATTCGATCCGATATTTCGAAGATCAGATCCAAGGGCTTACGATCCAGTCGATATTTGGATCGACGAACCAAACATTGTGGTTTTCACTTAATATACTGGTATGATGTTATTGGGCGGTCAATCCAACGTACCTAAGTTACTTCCGATGTATTTGTATATTTATTTATTCAACATTTTTTTTAATCTTTAATTGCTATATATATATAGAAGTGTGAGCGAGAGATCCGATATGCCTATAAGTGTGAGCGAGAGGTCTGATTAAAATGATTTATGACTCAGTTCGCACGTTTGTAATGGCCCAAGTATAGCCGTCTATTTGGCTATGTAGTCCTTGGTCTAATGGAAACGTATCCTCGAGGGGCACAATGGCAGCAACAAAATTAATTAAGCTAATAGACCAATTACTCTGTTTTCTGAGCCCTCGCCCGTATGTTTGTTATTAATTTACGGGTGATCAGTTTTAATGAACCATGGCTGTTGGCTATGATTGATGGCGTGACTGTCGGTGAATGATGGTGTGGGATTTGGTGAAAATTTAAGTTTAATTGGGGTACGAAGTTTTCATGATTTCGTTTAGGCGGCACAACCATAGTGGGAGGTACCTTATCGCCATCCTTTTAATCAGTCAGTTGTGAGTGTGAATCGTTATTTATTTATTTATTTTGTCAGTCTGTTTAGATAAAATATATCACCTTTGAAATGAGTTCGATGTTTCTCGAATTATGGCAAAGCCCCGCAAATCCTCCTATTTCATGTGAAACGTTAATGAATTGTACAAAATGAACAATGTCATTTAGTTTAAGGGATGTATAATTAAGATCGCGTTATTACTTTTGGTAAACGGTAAACGTTTCTCGTAAGGTGTAATTGTAGTAGAACTGTAATTTTACCAGAATTAAGTGAACAATTTACTTTATAGTAGCACTTTACAGTGAAGGAGTATTGTTTATTTTAATGTCAAAATACCAATGATGGCTTAAAATTCATAATATAATATCTGGAAACAGAGATCTACGAATCGGGACAAACGTTTTGCTAATACCCTCATCTAATGGTTAGGTATTAACCTTTCGGTAATTTACTTCAAAATTCAAAGTGCTTTTTGTATAATTTAAAGAAAATAAATGTTTTCAATCAATGAAATAGTAGGAGTGGTGGTACACATTTTTTGGTAAGTGTTTGAGGCACGCTGAAAACTTGCAACGTACTTTTTCCTAGCTAGCCCCCCTACGCACTTACCAAGTCTGAGGTTCTGTATTTGGATATGAAGTGGACAAATTTTCAGCGAGCCTCAAATTGTCAGTACCCATTAATGACCCACTACAGGGTCGGGTCTCCTCCCACAATGAGAGGGATGTAGGCCTTAGTCCACCACGCTGGCCTACTGCGGGTTGGTGGACTTCACATGCCTTTTTTATGAACTCTCAGGCATGCAGGTTTCCTCACGATGTTTTCCTTCACCGTAACAGCAGGTGATATTTAATTTTATAAATCGCACATAACTTTTAATACAGTCATTGGTGCGTGCCACTGGGATTCGAACCCGGACCCCTCGATTCGAGGTCGAATTCAAAGCCACTGGGCTATCACCGCTGAACCTCAAATATCTAGTCAAAAATGCTTGAAGCTCTCGGACGAGAATTGTCTAATGCCGGACCTAGATGCCTATCAGAACGTTCATATCCCTAATTTTAATATCAAATTCGTACAGAAAGGCCTAAAAACCCTCAATAGGTTTGCCTCAAACTCAGTCAAATGATCGACGTAAACGTAAAATTAGAATGATGTAACAAACGTAACCAGAATCTTATCGTCATGTTTTAAAAAATTAGAATGATGTAACAAACGTAACCAGAATCTTATCGTCATGTTTTAAAAAATTAGAATGATGTAACAAACGTAACCAGAATCTTATCGTCATGTTTTAAAAAATTAGAATGATGTAACAAACGTAACCAGAATCTTATCGTCATGTTTTAATAACTTTCAGCGCTCAAAGAAGTTATCTTAACGGGCCGGAGTGATCATATCGCAGGCTCCGTTCAAAGACGACCAGAATCTATACCATTGAGTGTTTAATTGAAAACGTCGTGCAGAAAATTCCTCGCAGAAATCCCGTGAGATGAGACCACGGAATTATTTGACCGCCAGGAATTTCATCTCCGCTGGTGTCGGGAATTTGTTTGATGACTGATATTTAGGTATTTTTAAATGTTTTGCAAAAAATGTCTAATAGACTGCATTTAAGAGATGTGAGTATGTAATTGACTGGAGCATACTCCACTCTATTATTTAATTAATTTCTTTATTCGTATCTCTATGTATTCAAAGTTGGAATAGAGATCTAAAGTTACTCAGTTGACACTACTTATAAATTTATTTACGACATAATTATTTTTTTAACATTTTAAAAACCTTAAGTAGGTGCCAATACATTTTTAAAATTAGAACAGTCAATAAAATGCGCTCATGTTGCGCTATATTTTATTCCCGTACAATTCCCGTGATTCCCGTGAGATAAGGCAGCACGGAAATTATTTGACCGCCAAGAATTTCATCTCCGGGATAGCTGAGTGGCGGCGTCGCGTATTTCATGGATGCCTGATATTCAGACCTTGCGAGGTATCTTCGGTAGGTCTAGAAGTGTTAAACGTTATTACGTGTTTAATCGGTGAGACGCATTAACACCATCCTCATAACCCGCCGTTACGAGTAAGCAGTATTATCATGTCTTGTGGCAGTTGGAGAGTTGTGTTTGCCGGAGATGCCGGAAACGCATATCTGAGGGTTCTCTATAATGGCTTGTGAAGTCCATCAGCCCGCACTAGTCCAGCGTGGTATACGGCCCATTACACACCCTACATTACCCTTATTATTGTGAGACCCGCACTTAGTGGGTCACTAGGGGGTTGCAGACAGATGTATTGTAAGTGTTCCTTCCAGAACGATGCCACATCTCTGTCGCTAACAAGGAGCACGCGAGACATGGAAACTGGATCGGACGACTCTAAATTGTCTCTTCGCAGACGGAGACCGGAATGCTTTCTTTGCAATGTCATCTCGTTTGGATGTCATGTTCCTTTAAACGAAACGAGATTGGTTTTTTAATATAATACCTACGTACACAGTATTAGATATTACTAGCTGTAGGAGACGAGAGTTCATTGAACAATTATATTATGCGTAGACTTGAACGTTTATTAAAAACCAATAGAGTACGTACTCTATCAATATACTAAACTGGCACTCTCATATACTTTATCAACCCATTACCCAGAGTAGGGTCGGGTCTCCACTCACAATGAAGGAGGTAGGCCATAGTCCACCACGCTGGCCTTGTGCAGGTTGGTGGACTTCGTCCTTTGTCCTTTAAGGTCTGTGCTCCACCTATACCGCTAACAAATGAGATATCTTCCGCCGATGACATTTCATTCGGATGCCATATTTCTTTATTATTCGATGTCAGCGTTCCGAGATATAACGAGATACCGTTTGCATTCATCTGCTGGATGGAAAAGGGAGTGGAATCAAAGAAAGGTATGAAGTAATAGGTATAAATACTTTGTTTCCCGAATAAGGATTTTTTTTCCATTAAATAGGACTGCATTTGTTTAAATTAATTACTCTCTATTTCTTTTGAAAAAATTATTGTACTTGTTTAAGGCAGAATTTTTAAAATACAATCTTGTATTTGTTTCACTAAATATTTTTTTAAATAAGTTGATATAATGCGGTATTTGTTTGATTAAATCAAATAATATTAATCAAATAAACCCGTATTATGCTCAATAATGGACCTACGTTATTTCAATGAAATAAGCGTGTAAGTAATGGATTAAGGGAATTAAATTTCATTTGTCTGATTTCATAGTTTATTTCATTTTCATTTTCACACCCATAAAATTCATCAGAATGCAAACGACTTCCATCACAATCAAAGTATACACAAACAAACAACTCAATAAAATCGCTATATCCATCAAATCTTCTGTTTATTAACATACTAGACTACTCCCGCGGCTTTACTCGGATGGGTTTTAGAACTAGGTCTAATGAGGGATAAAAAGTACCCTATATGGTGATGGTATGGTATAATTGTGATTAGGTATATACCTGGAGATAAGGGAGGGTGGTGGATCCATACCATAACGCAGTTCATAGCGGATTGTTACAAAAATATAAATACAATAAATAAAACATTAGAGAAGGAATTCTTAGCCACTGTGCTGCTATCTTTTGTATCGCCTGTTTATTAAAACATGTCATGGCTTATTCGCCATAAAGCGTACACTGAGGTTTACGGGTTCATAGATATAAATGTATCAGAAGGATCTCTAGCAATTCCGCCATAAAATGGTTCCGGGAAAGAACTTTTATGGGAGGGGAGCGGTGGACTTACGGACTCAAAAAAAAACTAACAATTTTGTATGCATTGCCGGCTTTTTACGCCCTTGTCCGTAACCCATTAAAGACCCACTACAGGGTCGAAATTATTACATTGACGCGGGCAGTTATTTCGTTAAAATGGATATTTATAATTTCCTATTTCGTTAAAATTGATGCTTATAAATTCGTTTGTCCCGACTTCGTCCTCCACGAGGAAGCTAAAGTTTGGAAATTTAAACTTTAGACGAAAATGGACGGTTAACTTTGTTTAAAAGTCCCCATTCTTTGATGTTAGCAATGTGAAATTTATATTATTGATGTAATTAGTACCAGCCCGTGCAAAACGTAGCCGGATTTTACTTTTTACCGACTACAAAAAAGGAGGTTATCAATTCGACACGACACGTAAGAGTACATATGTATGTAATATTCTCGGAACTGCACAATTTTTATATAACACCTTCCTTCCTTCCTTTCAGCCCTTAGTAGTCCACTGCTGGACATGGGCCTCCCCTAATCGACGCCACTCCGCCCGGTCCTGGGCCCTCTGAATCCAACGGTTTCCCGCTGTCTTTCTTTATAATATTCTCTTTTATAATTTAACACCTAAAATTAGGGAATATATTTTTAGATCGCTTTTATTTAGTCAGAAACTGCTGTTCGATCCGGGAATCTCGATATTTTTCCCAAATTTTAGGGTGCTGTGTTGAGTCCACCTTTATTTTGCGCACCGTATGTAGAGCATTCCTTCTGGTCCTATAAAAGTATTTGGGTCTAAAGGCAAAAAAACAATATAACGTATCTAATAAACAGCGCAAGAAACAGATACCATTTCTTCAACATACTTACAACATACATCACCATTGTTCCTATGCTCTCGATGTACTATATTTTATCTGTAACACTGCAAACCAGGTTATCAACATTAGCTGATAAAATTTGCGATCCATCATAATATATCCTCTCGAGATATTCCGTAGTCTGACCTCGGACTGTTTTGCAGAAATTCATGATTTTAAGTTTGTGTAGAAATTTTAAAAGCGAGAGTCATCAGGACTACCTATTTACGCGTAATGTGGTATAAATCATCCCTACTTGTACATGCAAGTTTGTGCGTACAAATGGATGTCCAACGGTCCTCTTTAGGTCATCAGTCTAGTCTACCTGGTCATCAGTCTACTAGTGCTCCTTTTGTTCAGACGTGGTCGCCATTCAAAGATCTTTCTTCCCCATCGTTTGTCAGTCCTGCGAACGATGTAGCCCACTGCTACTTTAATTTGCAAAATTTGAGAGCTATGTGGGTTAAATTCGTTCTTTTTCGGATTTCGTCATTTTTGACTGTCGCGTAGAGAAATATTTAACATAGTACTTACATACTCGATGACTTTATAGTAGTCCTGTGTTGAACAAAGTTTCGGACCGAAATAAGGCAGTATGGTATAAAGGCGCAAAAAGGCTCTCCTAATGAGCTCAACAGGCTCACTTCCGGAGGCTGTAATTGTTTATGCGGGCTCGTTGGCATCAAAATTATTCAGTCGTAAAGCCTGGGGTACACCGGGTTATCAATGTAGGTGCAATTAAGAATAAAGTACATAAAAATTGCACAATCTTATTTCTTAACGCTTTTTTACAATGTTTTATATTGTGAATTTTGTACCAGGATTTCGCGGTATTTATAAAACTGAAATTCGTACCATTTTTTTGCTTGCCATTTTTTCCTTTTGAGGGTTTTTAATATCCCGTTCGAATGGGGAATTTTTTAAAAGTGCGCAGGAGACTTAATCCGAAACTATGAAAATACTTTGACGATCGTGTTCATGGAGCACTGAAGTAGGTACAGTTCATTTTTATTCTCTTGTCTTATTTGGTAAACAATCTTGGCATTCGTTTTTATTGAAAAAAAGTTTAAAATTGCTTTAAAAAAATAAATTATAGTTTCTAGAAATCTGTTTCTGTATTAAATGACAATTTGTTTTTAAATTTTTATAATTTTGTGTCTGCATTATTTTTTAATCCCAAATTGAAATAAAAAGACAGGCTAAGATTGTTTACCAAATATGACAAGAGAATAAAAATAGGCTATACACTTGCATACCGGCGGGCCCAGTGTGGCTCAGCCTCAATTGTTTACGCGGGTAGAATTATTCTCTTGCTACCCCGAACACGTGCCGAGGTGCGGATACCTGTGAGGAGAATGCGGACTTTCGATTGAATTGATAAATTAATCTCGTTTTTCATTAAATGACAAAATAATGAAAGAAATAATAACGCTTCACACGCTTCACGCTCAAAGCCGCACACTAGGATTCCCTGTGTCGTGGGTGCCATGCGCACACACAAGACAATAACACACACCCAGACAACTTAACCTTTTTCGATGTATAAGAACAAACTGATGTAAATGCAGCCTTTAATGTTTTCTGTGATCAATTTTCGTTAATTTCTTTTGTTATTAAGTTTTCGTTCGATTCTTGCCAGCCCTACACTACCCTACCTTACAAAGTATTTACCCTAATATTTCTCGGAGGGTTAAAAACGGTTCACGGGTAAGCAGAGTCGCATAAGTTAACTGACTCACGGTAATCCCTTAATCTGCTGGAACAACAATGATTACTTAAGTAGTTCGGTACTTTCCTTAAGTAAGCCTTGAGAACGGCTGATATATTGACGAAGGGCTGCATTATAGAATCAGACGTGCCTTAATAAGACTAAAAAAATAAATTAAAAGATTAGGCCTTGTCTCAATTGGCTGACATAACAGACTGAGCAATAATTAACACGACATAACTGGCCTGTTGGTCTAGTGGTTAGCGACCCTAACTACTACGCCGGAGGTCGTGGGTTCGATTCCCACCCAAGACACATATTTGTGTGATGAGCACAAGTGTTTGTTCTGTGTCTGGGTGTCAATTATCTATAAACGTATGTATTTAAAAATATATATGTATGTTTATCAGCTATCTGGTCACCATAACACAAGCTCACAGCTTACTTTGGGATCATGAGAAAGCCATGTGTGAGTTGTCCCACAATATACAATACAATATATAACTAAATACAGGGATCCTAATTGAACACGATACTGACATGCAACAACAAAAAATTAAAAAAAAATTAAACCGACGTCAAAAAAGTATGAAATAAAGTTTTTTATATACTTTAAGCCTACTATTTTTTGATGTGTGGCAATACACTTTCACGCCCCTTCAATACAAACATAAGCAAAACGAAAAACAACATAGAGAATTCAAACTAAAATCCAGTTATCAAAGTCGAATTGAAAAATAATATTTGTAAGAAATTTAATAAACGTCGCAAAAGAATAATGAGAATGAATTCAAAAATACAGGAGAGCAGAGTCAATATTTGCGTCGCGCGATTGAAACCCTTCAGCGAAACTCTCGGCACAAACTCTCGGTGAAAAGTCGGGTTAGTCTAATATTACTTACTTTTATTTCTAGATATTGCAAATTAATATCTTTCTTTAAAAGTTTCTCCTTAAGAATTTGATAGCCGAAGGAGTAAAATTAATAAAATTGAAGGTTTTTTTGAGAATAATAATTACTTATCGCTTTGTGTTGTCATCTCGGGGTTTTTTATATACTTGTAGGTATGCGAGGATACTTTTTATAGTCCACTTTTATTCTCTTGTCTAAGATCTACTAAGATTTTGATGAAATTTGGTACACAGGTAGATTAACATATGGTTACACTTTTATCCCTCTTTGGGTCAAATTCCTAGGTCAACATGTACGAGGTCGCGGACGGAAGCTAGTTTTATAGACTAGTTAGTCAGGCCAAAACTGTAAGTCTGGCCAATTAACAAGCGTTCCCGCCAGGGGGAGCTGTCAGTCGCGGGATTGCTTTAATTCCGGGAACAGATAACCCGTAAAATTGCCGCCGGACGCGACTCGCTGCGGTTTTACAGTACCCTTAGTCCGAGTTTTAGCAGTTCCGAAACGAAACGCACACATACACAGCTTACCAGACGAAAATGCAGTGTAATAACCAACAGAGGTAAAAGATTTTTAGAACAGTTAAATAATTAATAAAGCATTACCTAGATAAATCATCACAAAAATTGCTTTATTTTTATTTAACATACTTTCAATGTTTAATAATATTAATGAAACATAATAACCGTGAATTGGCCGTAATGCACTGTAAAATTTCGAACTAATAGTATCCCGTAGGTATTAAATATTTGTTAGTATTATAATGTCTAACGATAAGTACCTATTCATATCTTTCACTCCATACAAAATTTGATTTTAATTTTTTTAACTCCTCTAAAAATCTTTTACCTCTATTTGTTATTACACTGTGGACTCCTGTGTAGTAAGCTGTGTATGATTTACGTATCTATCCGAAACGAAACGCACAAACGTTTCGTTTCTGTATCGCTAAAACTCAGACTAAGGGTACAGTTGGCCGGTTGATGGACAAGGTGAATCATAATTACGATATGTACTTTATCGTGAAAAGTCATAGGACCTTTTTGGAGTTTACTCCTTACGAATCGATTTTCATATAAGGCGCCCGGTATGAGAAAAATGTGTAATTTTTCTTTAGAAGTAAATAATTAGTACGATTGTCGTATAGATACCGAAGTATATATGAACTAATTGTACGGGCGTGGGAGCACCTAATAACGTACATTATGTCCAATCGCTCGTGAGGTCATAAATCGCCTTAAATAATGAGCTCGGCTAATAACGCGGTGGAATTATTAGTAGCTAACACCATAATATCCCTAGACATGAAAAACATCCATATTTATGCATGTATCAGTAATCGCATGATTTAGAGGTGAAATACATTACTTACATAATAATTTACATCATATCTTTTTTTTCACTTAAAATTTCATGAGTGTTTCAAGTACACCCACGTTTTTTTACAACGTAGGTTACACACTTTTCTCTTGTTTACACTATTATTAATTTTATTTTGTTTATTTTTTAGTTTAGATTCTATAATAGTGTTTTATTTTAGTTTTTTAACTAATTATTATCTATATATTTTAAATTTTAGTTCGATTATTTTATATTATTGCATTGTCATTGGTCCGTGATACGAGTAAGTATGCAAAGTTCCAAATTGACTCGACGTTTTAAGTTATTAGTTATTAATTAGGTATACATAAATATAAGCTTTTTTCGTTTAATTAATACGTTTTTAAGTAAACACTTATAAAAGCATGTTAATAAAAACGCAAATCAATACGTCGTATTAATCCACACGAGGTACAGTCGCGAGGCTATAAATCCGCGGAACAAAGCCGCGCCACAAATCATGAGGGTAATGAGCACCGCCAATAACAGAACAAGACATTAATAACCTATCTACATGCTATTGCACTTTTATAAAGATATGTGCTGATGATGAGAGTTTAGCTAGAGATACAAATAAGAAAGCGTAGAACGTTACTGCACCAGGTCGCTTGAAAATGCTCGTTACCTATGTACTCGTACATCTATTAGATAACAAAAATAAAAATATTTCTTTAAAATATAATTGCATTACGAGTATCATTAGTTAATTATGTAGATATATAATGCATAAATTGTAATTAATTTCAATTATATTATTAAGTACCTACATCAAAAAAGCTGTTATTAATTATGAAAAAAGTAAAGATTTCCAAATATTCAATCGCAACTAACTAGCTTTCGCTTGCGACTTAGTCTTTATGGACCAACTTAACCCAGACAGGACTAAAAAGCATCCTTTATGTTAATCCAGGTTATAGTCTATCTGTGTATTCAATTTCATCCAAATCTGTTCAGCTGTTAATCCGTGAAAGAGTGATAAAATCCACACATCCTCACAAACTTTGGCATTTATAATAGTAGCATCTTCACGATCTTTCGCATTTATAATAGTTGTAGGATTCTTTTGGCTCAAATAGGAAGATTTTAGTCTTCAGCACGGTTATATCTGAGATCCGAAGGGGTCGTCCAGCTGTTTGCGACGTCTCGATGTCTCATTGAATTTCAGCAGCAATTGAAATAAATTATTCATTAAAAGGCGAGACATCGACTCGCTGTTTTTTGGTTCGAGTGGATGTTTGACGTTTAAATTACGTGCGGGACACGAAAATAGTGCAATTTGGATTCTAGTAACTTTAGGAGAAGCAATAATTATGTGTAAACTTAGATAGTAATTCGATCCTGTTCACGATATTAGTTTTTTTAGTATCTATACTTACGAAAAATAAAAAATATTTGAAATAATCAGAAATTCAGGACCAAACTTGTTTGTAGCGCAAAAATTCACGGCCTTGTCCGAATTGGCCGACTGGAATAACCCGACATAACCGACCGAGCAACCAACACGACAAAATTTAAATAGACACTGACATACAACAAAGTATTCGTACGAACTTTTACGTGTGACATGGTAATGGATACGGTTTAAGCAGGTAACGATAACAACAGGGTATTACGGCCTATGTCAAAAAGCTTTTTATATGAATTCGTAAGTCATAAATTAAACCCATAAAAAATTGGAAAAAAAATTTTTGCAAAGAAATATTAAGTAAAAAAAGACTTTTCAATTTAAATTTCAAAAATCCCCGCGAAAACACGGTCTCGGCCGTCTCGGCGCTGCCGCCATGCTTGTGACGTCACTCGCAGTGTAAACAATACATGTCAGTAAAGGAAGAAAGTTATACTCCATTGTTTATTGCACTGCTAATGACGTCACGCCGATAGCTTGCATGGCGTATAGCGTTTTTGACATTTGAAAAACAGATTAAAAAACCTGAATTTAAAATTGAAATAATAAATGTATACTACATTTTTTAGAACAGAAATCACCATTTTTCACTTGCTTTTAACAAAATCTATCAATATTACATAATTTTGGATTTTTCCTTGCATGATGCGAAATACCCTATTGTGACGCTGGTTTGATTGTTTGCTAAGTTAATCTGACCTATAATTCTTAGTTCTTTTCTTTTCAATGTCTTCCAACTCCTTTTAAACGTTTCGTGACCGTACAAAAAGCACTGAACACAGTGAAGTATTGGTCTTAACAATTAAGATGGAGTTACCTTTTGTTGCGTTTTATTATGTTGTTTCAATTGTTTTCTGCAAGTGGTTGCTGCAATTAATTTCTCATTATACTGTTGATACTCGACAAGGCTCCCGGAAAAGTTACGTCGTGAATTAAAACGTCGATTTGTAGTCTTACTTTTACCTGTTTTATGATTCGCTTCGATACTTCGATACAAATTCTTCTCTTCATTATGGTTGGGTTTTCTTTAATTCTAATGCAGCCAAGGATCTAATACCTATTAAGGTACTCAAAGTAAGGAGCTAGCAGGTAGGTGGAGTAAATATGATACACGATAGTATGCCCTTCTTATCAAGTAACAAGGTGACCCAGGGCTCAGTATGTATACAAAGCACTCTACAAAACAACTGTTTGTCTGCGCTACCGTCACAGGGCGTGTCGTCAAACAGCGCATGATTTGTGAGGATTGCCTGACAAATTTTCCGCTAGGGTGGCCCTTTAGTAACGTTAAACAGACCGTATTTAAACATAAATGGAATCATAGAAGGAAAGTTCGACATTTAGAAAAGTGTGATTGTACAAATGTACCTTGGTTACCTACACTTGGTGGACACGAGCTGAGGGAATTTCATTTTCCAGGTCATCTAGAAGTGGGTAGGTTTTCGTTCTATGCGTCAGTCAATGTGTCGGTTTATGGACGTTAATGTATCAATTTTTCTGTATTTATGAAACTTAGGGATCACCATTGGTGCTTATCCACATTGGAGTAGGAAAGCTAGTCGTACTAAATCCAAATGGCAGGCAAAGCATAGTACCCGTACATGACATGCGTGACAGGCACAATCATAGAAAGAAACTGACAGATCACAATAACGAAACAGGACACTGCACAAATAGCGGTCTTATCGCTAAAAGCGATCTCTTCCAGATAAGTAGAGAGAGAAGTGTTCTCTACCTTTTGGTAGGGTGGTCAAACCTTTACTGCACCGATTCACGCGATTGGTCTAGGTTAGTCTAGCGCAAGTTTTTAGGCTGCCATACTGCCTTAAGTGTATAATATACCTGTCACTCATCATGTGTTTACATGACTTACGACGCTATACACTAATCAAAATAACTTTCATTAACATAGTCACTTTAATGTGACTAACTTTCAGAGACCGTAGAGCTAGTCAAGTGCGACAGAGCTATATCACTAGTGGCTTGCGACCTCCACGACGTAATGTGGGTTAATTGAAACGGGACGAGCCTGATTGAAGCGGACGAACAGCAATTGAAGGTGTAAGCAATATCGCATACCTATCAGTGTCTCAGTGGCTGACATGTCAGTGTGAGGATATCACTTTTGTTCTTACATTTTTAGCTTATAAATCACTTCTTAGGAAATCACTGAAAAGTAACAATTTTAATTGGTTGAGAAATTGTGAATTTAATTTTTTATGATTGTTACGATTTCTCATGAGTGTCGAAGTCAATATTTTATGTTTTTTTAATTTGTCCTAAAGGCAAAGGCAAAGGAAGTTTCATAAGTTTTACCGGAAGTATTCTATAGATTACGATTCCCTTCCAAGTTTTCCAAAGCTACAGTCCAAAAGAGCCCATGATGCTATTATAACCTGTGTCATGTTTGAAAGCAATATCTTGGAATTAATTTGAGGTACAATACTCTAAATTATCTAAAAAAATTGACCTTGGAATAACATCACGATGGCGATAGTACTACACCTAAGAGGGTCGATATAGCCTGGAGCCCGATTCTGTATGACCATTCACACTCGTATCGCGGCAATGTCGTGTCTTGCCCGTGATAAAAAGTCAAAAAAGGCTTAAAAGTCAAATATCGTGACAATCTATTGTGTGCCTTATAGAAAAGATATTAAGGTTCCTTGTCGTGCCGAGTTCCTGAAATGACATACGGTTGGATGACACACGATATCGACACGAAATCTGAATGGTCATACAGAATAAGCCCCCTGCACGCTGTCTCGTGACAACCTCTATGCCAATATGTGGGTTAATTGATATGAGGCCAGGGGGTTGATTCTGTATGACCATTCAGATTTCGTGCCGATATCGTGTGTCATCCAACCGTATGTCATTTCATGAACTCGCCACGACAAGGAACCTTAATGTCTATTCAATAAGGCACATAACAGATTGTCACGATATTTGACTTTTAAGCCTTTTTTGACTTTTTATCACGCGTAAGACACGACATTGCCGCGATACGAGTGTGAATGGTCATACAGAATCGGGCCCCTGATTGAAACGGCGACCAGCAATTGAAGGTGCAAACAATATCTTTGTAGGAGGTTATTCTAATCAGCACCAAGTTTATTTGTGCACTTGAGATGATATTAAGAGTTACCTATCTTGATACCGTAGACGTACAAATACGAGTATGAACAAGAGTAACCGGTATAGCCCAGTAAATAGCAAATTTAGCCGGCGCCGAAATGTTTCAGTTTTGAATCTTTTATTGTAAAAATTTGCACGTGAAAAGGTCAATATGGAGTGTAAAAATACATTGTAATATCTTAAACTAACCCATATTAGTGCACATAAAAGTTTTTGTTATTGTCTTTGAAGTTAAACTTACTTCGTGTGGTAGTGCCATACCTTTAGGCGGAAGAGCCAGCTGACAACAGGCTCTATATATTCATTACTTATTAATCAAAACACTTCAGTATAGTCTGCATATTCGCTAGTCCTAACGAGGCTAATAAGCCAATCTAGCCACCGGCTCGTACAAGTCGCTAGGGGCGGCGCACACGGGACGATCGCGGCTAATTTCATTATTAAGGCGGGCACACACTCGTGCCAGCAACAATCCCCGCTGGATTAGACCGCGACGTTGCGATTTGATTGGTGCAAGTGATAGCCGTTTGGAGAAAAAGGGAAGATTTCACGTTAAGCGATTTCACTGCTTGGGGACCGCGGTCCGAATGCCACATTTGGGCGTTCAGTTGTATAGGTTGTGTACTAAGATTAAAAATATACTTAGTACAGCATTTGAGGATACGACTTCTGATTGGTCAGTCTTGGTATGACTTACGCGTGACATATTCTTTGTGTATAAAATTCGCTGATTGTGTCCTCATGAAAATTCTGCATGAGCAGTGAAATATACATTCATTTTTAATGTACTCGTAAGTATCGCGTCGCTAAAACCGTTTGAAATTATAAGAACTGAGACACGGAGAACGGAATGCAATTTTGCGAGCTACATTTGGTCCGAATTTGCTTATTAATATAGAAAAATCCCTTTTGTTGTGAAAAACGCGTGTTTAGCTAGAAGTGGCTTAGTTCTTGGATTCAGGATTCCAGCTCACAGTAGTTCATAGATCGTCTCTAAATTCTATTATTTCACTTACCTTCCCTAAATTTAACAAAAGATCCTTCAACTTCAGGTTGGCAATAATTTATTTAATTAAGTAAAGTCCCAGTGTGGATTCCATTTTTCTTCGGAGTGTAAACATGTAATCAAGAACTCTAGGAATATTGAATTTGAACACGTATACGTAAACTGAACATTACAGGATTCCTTAATCTAGTGTATTTAGTTGATATTTTGCTTTATTATTAATGTAAGACAATTTCTTGTAACTCGGACCATAATAATCGATGTACAGCCCGGAGCTGCGCCTTAACTAAACAAACACAGCTTTAATGAGCTTGCCAATGGGAAATAATAGGAGATGGAATACTGTTCGTAGCCATTATGCCATAATCACTTCTGAACTAGCCTTGGCATTTTGAACAAACAAGCTTGGTTTACTCGTATTTGAACTGTTTGAAGTTGTAAGACCACAGAATACTATTGTCATGCGTTCGAAAAAGCATCTACCAATACATAATTACTATCTTTTTTGTATGTGCATTCCTTCATCTTGTACCGATTGGCCTGAACAGAAACATCTTGATATGTGTCACGCGACTAAGGAAATTGAATCTTTAAATCTTTCAATCGTCGATTTTATAATCCACCCTTTAATAGGTGCGGTAAAGGTACATTGAGGATGTTATGTAGGAGTTAATTCTTGCCGGATGCCCTTTTGAGCAGCCACTTGAAAACATTCTGTGTGTATATTATTATAATGTTTTCAAGTGCAGAATGGTTTCCTACTAGCCCGTTTCCTACAACCTCCTACAACCCACATTGGAGTAGCGTGGTTTATTACGCTCCAGGGCTCTCCCTGTTTTTTTGGACATAAAAAGAGTTTTAGACCTATGTGCTAAGTATTAGAATAACTTATGTACCTATGCTATTGCATAAGTTATTACATTTACATATTTAAAAACTGGCACTATAAGTTACAACGAAGTCGATTTCCAAAGGCAGATCTAAATTTCTTACACCAATGCCTACTGAAAAATGAGTCAAAATTGTAGATGAGAGGATGAATTATTACGAACCGATAATAGTACCTAGTCCCATTTGACACAGATACCTAATATTGTTTTGGTCAGTTTCTGTGCCGGATAACAATCTTTACACAGCACGAGTAGATGATACGTCGTAAATTAGTTGGGAAGGATTTAGGAGGGCATTTTTGACATTCCCGCTGAAAAATTGCACAGATAACGCCCATAATTCCGGGAAACTCCCCGCTTAGACGGATTCCCGGGAACTTTCCGCGCCATAAATTCGTGGCCACATCACCGCTGATAGGAACTGGGCTTAAAAGTTATTTTGTGATGAAAGTTGGGTATATAATGTGTACCAACATGTAGTAAAATCTATGGATAATACGATTAGTGTTAGTAAGATTACTGGTTACGGTCACTAATGGGTCTGTAACAGATTAGATGAGAAGGATGTAGGCCTCAGTCCACTATGCTGGCCTTGCTTAGGTTGGTGGACTTGATGCCTAATGATGTTTATTGACTAAATAGCAATTCGAAAATGGTAAACGAAGTTATACAACAAAGACGGATAAAATGTTTCTTCAATGTTTTCCCTTTTTTATACTAAGGAAGGATACTTTCTTACAGCCCACTGCTGGACTTGGGCCTCCCCTAAGGGGCAGCCTGTACTCTTATTGCCTAGACATGGTCGCCATTGGAATACTCTTAAATCTTTTTACATTCAGTCTGAAACTCTGAATCAAATCCATATACTCGTAACTCTTAAGATTCCAATCAAAACATCTCAATCACAGTCCACACAGTTCGAGCACATACATCCTAATCCAAATCCTTTGACATCTTACAGGAGGCGAGAACTTTCCCCATAAATTCTGACTCTCTTAAAACATATTATCTTCGTAATTTTTCAAAGGCGCGTCAGAAGTGGAGTCCCTTGCTAATTGCGGCCTGGCAAGAGTATTTCAGTTTATTATTAGCCAGTAAATTTTCATTCGGTCGTTTCGAGTCATGGTTCAGTAATTAACTGTTTACTTCGAAAACTTGTAGGGAGAATAACGGCTGAATATTTTCGGTGTTTTTCCGCTCTTATCGCGATATTAGATAGAATATTCTAAGCATCATTTCGTCTCAATTTATTTTGTTCTGAGCTCCGTCTATTTAAATGATTAGGCTTATTCGATATGCTATTTTATATTCTGGTGTAATCCTACTGTATTTTTTTATATTTACGATATCAATGGATCATTATACATATACATCCTTGAGGATATCCATATTTTACTATTTTGCTAGAACAATGTTACAACGTATTTTAAAATCCAATTTAAGTGACAATGATACAAATTGTGGGGACATCCTTTTAAGTAAAGATTTACCTGTGTCAGGATGCCCCGCTCTTCTATATCTATAAACAATTATACAAATTGGAGAAGCAAGACTTGAACGAATACTTATTTCATTTTTAATTTTACTTTAAATAAAGATACATGGATGTGTGTGTGTGTGTTAACAATTTTTAGAAGAATCAAAAGCCTTTAAAACGTCTGTAATTTTAAATGCAGTTTAGGTAAAACAAATCGATAACATTATTCTACATTTGAAATATAAACACCTACCTAACAACGCTTGAAAATATAGGTACATACGTACATTTTAAGAAAAAGCTTCTTATTGTCACAGCTCAGGTTAGCCGAATGCGATAAAATTTCCTTGTCGCGAAGTACCAACTGGGTCAAACTGTAGGAACTCGTAAATGGCTCCCCTGAAATATTGATGGGGTTTCAGGGCCTCGTTTAAAAGATTAGTCCAAGGTTCGAATTGTCAACCCCCTGTTTCGAATTTTAAATGAGCTTTTCGAAGTAAGTGTTATTGAATTGGGGCGACTTAATTTTTTGGTGAAATAAACGTGATGAAATAATAAAAGTACGATATCGAAACCAGGGCCGGATTTAGAACTCTGGAAGCCTCGGGGCAGCAAAGGAGTGGAGGCCCCTTGGTCCTATTAAACTATTTGCGAAATAAAATGATTTTTTTTCAGTCGAGTTTTCGTATAAATAATAATAATAAATTGTAGGTGCTTATGAGAGCCATTTGAGATTTTGATATTTTACTGATTGCCTAATTGGAGTGAAAAAATATAGATCGATAATTTTAATGTAATCATGTTTGTACCTTTACTGTAGGTAATGGTAAACTAGTGTTTACTCGTCGTAATTTGATTTTTTTTTCCAAAGTCTATTGTGGGGGCCCCTCTTTTGTGGAGGCCCCGGGGCTGTAGCCCCGGTTGCCCTCCCCTAAATCCGGCCCTGATCGAAACGAATCGGCAAACGGCAAGCGACAAATTCAATATTTTTCAGTGAATGGCTGAAAATTGTTATTTAATTATTATTTATTAATTTTAATTACTTTAAGCTGATAAAGGAGGTGATAAAGGAACAAACGACTCGTACATTATAATGTGTCTGTAACCCACCAGTGACCCACTGCAGGATTGGGTCTCCTCTCGCAATGAGAAGGATGTAGGCCATCGTCCATCACGCTGGCCGAGAGCGTGTTGGTCGACTTCACATCCAACAGATTATATTTAATAAGTTATTAAGGAAGTTAGTGGTGCGTGCCACTGGGATACGAACCCGGACCCTTCCAGCAAGGCACCGAATTCTGAACCAAGGAGCTATCGCCACTAAACATAAATATATACTTAATTATATCTGCCTAAAATAGCTCAGCTATATCATCTGCCCTAAAAAGGAGCCCTATTATAAATATCGATACATCTTTTAGGTAGAAACGAGGAACATCTCGTTAGTGTATCGTTAATAGGATTCAGGCATTGCTAAAAAATCCTGACATCATTAAGGCGTGCAGCTCCGAGGGCCAAATAATGAGAATGTTCGCGTTGTGATCCAGAAATCATAAAAGGGAGTTGGTACCTGTATTGTTTTTATGGCCAACAACATCTCAGTTACACTTTTAGTCGAAGAATTGTTTATGTCAAGATGGAGTGTTGATATCACGATTAGAACACCTATTAGTAGCATATATTTTAGACGGTTTTTATTTTGACAGTAACTTCTGTTGTGCCTCTTTTTAGGGGTACACACGAGTAACTTCTACCAAGTAGGTACTCTATTGTACCTAATTATCTGTTTTTCCACAAATGTTAAATGGTAATTTTCTGGTATCGCTTTAGCTTTTTTAAAACGTTCATCAAAATCAAAAAGTTGCGCCCACTTACTTTTTCTCAAGTTTAGTATTACAAAAATCTTTGGCGACGATGACCACTTAAATCAGGCCCGTTTGTCTGTTTGCTTGAACTTTTTTGGACAAAGAATTTATTAGATCACTCACCTCAACAATTTCACCTCCCACAAGGCCAGGACCTCCGGAGGCCTGGACGCGCACAGCGCCAGCCGGGGCCCGCAGGCGTGCAGCCGGACCGGTCCCGCCTTGATGCTGTTCCCTGGTGACGATATGATCACCGCTGCGAACTCCTTGCTGCTGCCCAGGTTGTGCTGGACCTGGTGATGAAGGAAAGTATTATCATAATATAATCTTAGGTAATGATTAGCCATCAACTAAAAAAAGTAAAAAGGTAAACCAAACTAGGTCGTTCGTTGATCCAAGGCAGTCGAAAACCGTAACATTCAAGTGATAATACGACCAAAGGCTCGTATTTTGCCTTCTGAATCTTACTTGAAGGGAAAGTCTAGCAGTCAACTTAAAAAGGCTCTATAGAAGTCAGTAACATTTTCGTCGATGTCATAATAGATTTATTGGGGAAGGCGTGGTCGCCGCTGTGCCACATGACTGTTCCCTGTTGACATAGAATCTTTTGCCAAGCTTCTTCTTTGTAGAAGCTACAAGCCATCACGCTGCATCGTGCATTTAAATCTTGTCCATGAGGTATTTTCCCCATTGTGACTGACAATCCAATTGAAGTTTCCCAAAACAGGATCCTACGAGTATGTGCCAATCGAAACTTGAAGTTTTACGTTGGAACACATAGAATCTGTCTTTCGGCGGAGAATTAAAAGCTTAGTGCGTACCAACGTCAAAAATGGTGCAAGTAAGGCCTAAAAAACCACACTCCACTCCACTAGATGAGTATCTCCCGTGTGTCGAAAGCAAACACCGGCACCACGTCTCACAGAGGATGGCTGGAAAATGCAGGTTGCACCTTGAGAAGAATCTAGAACCCACCTTAACCCTCCACTGGATGAGTATCTCCCGTGTGTCGAAAGCGAGCACCGGCACCACGTCCTCGCAGAGGATGGCCAGGGTGTTGGACTCCTTGTCCAGGGTGAACCCCGACTCGAAGCCGAGGTACTGCTGCAGGGACAGCGAGGCTTTCGTCTGCCCGTTCTTCTGGCGCTCCTTCAGGTCCTTGTAGAGCTGGATGTGGACGCAGTCTGGGGACGAAAATAAACGTAAAGAAATGAAAAGAAAAGAATGTTTTTATTGTTGACTGTTACACGTGTAAGATGTTACAAAAATTATAATAAGTTAAGAACAGTCTACCCTATGCGGGCACACAATAATTATGTCTTAAATAACTAGTGCTTAATGTTATATTTTAATTATGATAACGAATGAAACTTCTTCTTATGAAACGTTTGTTAAATGATAGGGTGAGAGGTTTTTAGGGAAATTGATTGAGGGAGGGACTTGGCGCTGTGAGGAGGGTCGTGTTCGATTCCCAGCGGAGGATCACCTAATGGATCCTGCGCAAGAAGAGCACTAGTTGTCTATGAGCTTCGAACTTAATACTGAGCAGATCCCTTTTGTGATTGGCTTCGAACAGCTTCAAGAGCTAATCTGGGGGCTTGTTCCTAACAACGCATCTGCTGCGGAGGGGCTGAAGAATGTCGGGAACCGGCATGTCGCGACCAAGGGTCGAAGGAAACCACGGGTCGGCGCTGCCGCACTCACCGTTGGGGAGCGCAGCTGGCCTACACCGCTCGAGCATCAACTTCGCATTTAGCCATTTAACCTCCGGTTGCGGCCACCAGCGAGGGTTGGAGGAGGGACGGCTTGGAACAGCCCCGTCCCACACTGCCTCACTGTGTAGAAATGGACTCCCAACGTGATGTCGTGCACATCAATGCATATATGGATTTTAGTTTTATATTTTTAGTATTTATTTTCATTTTTTTTTTAATTTTAAATTTGTATGTGTGCATTTCGTAAAAAGTTTTATTTCTTTCTAGGATTTTAAATGCCCTAATATGAGTAATCTCATCATCAATCTAGTCATTCTTAATATTTAGTCTATTACCCTATTTACCCGAAAGTTGGCAGAACTAGTTAAAGAGCAGCTCTGCTTCTTCATTCTGCATCATAAACTAGAGATATCAACGCTATATTTCGTGAGTTACGTCATTTCCGCCCATAAACGAATAGATTTATGTCACTTCCGGGCACCATAAAGAGGGATATAAACTTTTGGTCTTCATCCAGTTAGATAATGTAGTCGCTTCGTATAATGTGATGTTATTTTAATATTTTGCTTAAAAAATATTTAAAGTGAACTTCCGTAGTAGCTATAAGTATAACTCCCGCCAGGTACTAATAGGCTGGATACCTGGATACCTTGTCGCATTCACGTTATTATGATGGAATCAAAAACAAAAAATGACGAACCGAAATAACGGCCAGTTACATTAGCAATTTGTGAGGATTATACAGTTTCTTTGCTTTAAACATTTTAAGTAAAATCACGCATTTAAGCATTAAAACCATTCTAGTCTCGTCTATGAAATAAACCAATACACACATGAATAGTCAAACCCATGCTTAGAAATATCAAACAAAGCGAAACTAACTATCGAAAGCGAAACAGTTATACGTTCGTTGTTATCTAATTCCGTAATTCAACCACAGGGCACACGTAACGGAAACCATTGAGCATAGACAAAAGACAACAGAGCATAGGTTAAATCCGGTTCCATATTCAAACACACACTGATTAGAACCGAACAGCGGAGTCACGTCGCGCCAATTAGAAAACGGTCCCGTATTAATTTGAAAATGGAACACTCGATTTTGATGTAGTGGATGTCATTCTCTTCTATTAGGAACAAAGCAAACTCAATCTTGATGCGTAGGGTTTAAAGTTCAAAGTGCCGTGTCGAGTGTCTTAGTTGTGATCGCAGAATAGGCGGGAAAGGATATTCGCAGGGAACGCTGACATAGCAAAAGGTGTTGTAATACCTTGAAATACGGTTCAGTTTCGAATGAGTGTGTATGTAATTAGTTGAATAGCTCCTCAGGATCAGATCCAGGTGTTTTATTTCAGAACCTCGGATAGAAACATGTTAATGCACTACAGTCACTAAATTGATCTAATTTTAATCATTTTATTTCAAAATGTAATTCTGCTAAAAAGCTGCATTCACGGACATCTGAAAATCTAAACCCACCTTATAATACGCCTAAAAAATTAATTTTCCTCAGTGCGAAAACAATAAAAATTTGTCAGTTGACTCGAAAAAACTATGACGTCATCCCGTGCGCCATACAGTATGGAAAGATGTTAAGAGACAGACTGACATTAACATTGACTGACATTTAGTGTACAAATACTATGAATAGTGTTCACGATCACAGCACGGGTCACCAGTCAACGTGACAGTAACATTAATGATAAACGACATTTGCGATTTTCGAGGATTATAATCCAAATACATTTCCACCCACTTCTCTAGAAAAATTGTTCAGCAGTTTCCTTTCGTAAGTTGTCTGACTATTTTCAGCTGAACACCGTTCAGTCTGTCAATAATCTCCTCCAGGAGCCCTATACAAGCCATTCGCGTGTTTAACGACCCTCGGGAAAATAGATTTACTCCGCCCGGCTACGCTCTCCTACTGGATTTACTTTGGAAACATACGTGCTTGTATTACGGACCGGTCGGCTGCGATTTGCTTGTAAACTTTACAGTAGTTTACAGAGAGATTTTCAATTGACGTATCAAATGCATTGCCATCAAACAATATTCGGGTCGCCAGTTGAGGTTTTTAAAGTTGTTGTGTTGTTTTAATGTTTATTTTAGTGTGTCCCTGTAAACGTTATCGTATTCTTTTTAATGTATGTATATTTTAGTGTATTAAGTCCTCTTAGTCCTCTTAGTCACTGATATTATTTAGATTTTTATTTCTAACGTATTTTTAACCGTAAACTTACTTTTATCTAATTAAATTGATCTAAACAAGAGGGAGAGGACTAGGCGAACGGATGATCTGAATAAGACGGCGGGATACCGTTGGATTGAAAGGGCTCAGAACCGATCGGATTGGCGTCAATTAGAGGCCCATGTCTAGTAGTGGACTACGAAGACCCGAAAGGAAGGAAGCCAGAGGAAATATCTAAAAGTGTAGTCCTTTCAACACACAAAATTTGAACGCAGCTTTTATTTTCCAATCTCGATCCTGTACAATCCACATTCCTTCGCTAAGGGATATTAGGTGCAGAGTCAGCAAAATATTCGGGTAAATTGACACAGGCTCCGCCATCATATTGTATTTCGTGAAAGGAAAGCTTGATATTATTTATTTTAATGAGATAGGGTTTGTATAATGAAGCATCATTATTTTAATCAATACATACAATTTTTATTATTCCAGTGTATTATTTCTGTCGGCGGTTTAATTTGGAATACTGGCGTGGTGGACTAAGGCCTACGTCTTTCTCATTGTGAGGGGAGACCCGAACCTGTAGTGGGTCACTAATGGGATACAAAAGAGCTTACTGCCCTCATTATCCGCCGTGTGTAGCGCGTTCTTCACCTCTGGTGTTTCGGTTGAGGAATGACCACACTCAACCTAAAAAATCTTTTTTTGAGGCAAAACGTCATTAAGGTTTCTATAACCAGTTGACATTGAGGGATGACATGTTCGTCTGCTTATCACTATTTATACAAAAAGTTGTATCACTTGTGTGAATTATAGTTTATTCGTACTACGTAATGTACCCACATTTGACCAGTCACATAAATAAAAATAACCTACTTTTTATTCCGCATTTAATCTGTGAGTGGTGAACCCGTTTGTGTATTTTTTATCTGTAGGTTTCATCACATTAGTTGCACGTTCACCGTGTTGAAAATGGAATATCTCCCCATCGCCCGTAAAACATGCTTGCATGTCAAAAAGTGTTTTTTCCATTTGGCGTTTGAATTTAGAATAATTGAAATTGTTTGGCGCGGAGGGATCGTCAAAAACACGTTTGAAAAAGGAATGTGGGTATTGAATGTGTTCAACAGATAAAATATAGCTAAAAGTTTTTTTTCCAATTTCATGTTAGAGCGAAATTTATCTTTTTCCCTTTCATGTGGTTATTTATTTGTGTTTACAAGGGTTTCATATTAAAAGGTTTCTGTTCTATTATTTGGTTTTCGTATAATTGTTTGATGTTAATTACAAGTTTATATTAAAAAAACAATTTCTTCGAACGGCGACCACGTATAAGCAAAAGGATAACAGGCTGCCCTCTGACCTGTTGGATGCCTAGAAAGCTTGTAGAGTACAACAGGAAGGCAGAAATCCGTTAAATTTTTGCCCGAATTTTAGAAAAATATCTCCAAAGGAACGTAGCAAGAAAAATTTCTCCATCTTTGCACGCGTCGGTCTGATATTCGCATGTCGCTCACGTATACTCGACAGCCGTGACAGAGCAAACACGACACCTACACAATGTTACCAGATTTGAACGTTTTTAGTGAGACCAGCAGTGAATTATGAGTTTTTTAGGAGGTACAACCAGTGATGTTCGTATTCGTCGTTCTAAGGTCGGCTTAATGCTAGTCATAGAACGATATTAAAAATAAGTCACATTTTGTAACGTAACACATTATTTTGTTGTTGTAACCTTTTGTAACCCGTTGTAACCCGTCATACCTAAATGCACATCAGAATCATATATTTACAACCAATAGCTATGATAAAATATTTTTAAGTGTCTTTTATTGAAAACGACGAGCAAACGATTGCATAGTCTATGCCGATGACTGCTATCACTAGTTACTCGTATAAACAGACAACCTCAAAAAGAACCAAACATCTCTCCTGTACCGGATACAACTAATATTTCAAAATTATATTTTTATTAAACAAAAGTTCTGCAAATATACTTGCATTTTTACAATATAACACAAAGCATCTTTATTGCATGCCATAAACATATCACAAAGAAAAATAAAAATTATGAAATTATGAAACAAATGGTCACTAAGAAGCGATCCCTCATCTACAATCATTCTAGAAAATAAATATTTTAAAATACGGAAAAGCATTTATTTATTTATTTATATCTACATAATATATGTTAATTCAAGTGTAATTTCGTCCAGTATGCAAGCGGCGCACGCCGTAAAGACGATAAACCACCTTGATTGACTGTATCGCGAATCGCGCGGTACGGCTTTGGACGTGACACAGATTAAAAATGTGACGCCTGACACATACAGATTACATATACATATTTTAAAAACGCTTAAAATGAAGATCCAAGAAATTGAAACTTTTTAGGGACATGATCACACAAAACCATGATTATATCTTTTCAATTTAAAGCAATATTTTTAGTTAAAATTTTCAATTACATATTTAATTAATAATTATAATAATCGTTATAAAAAATATTATAAAGTAAGTAAAATGTCATTTAAGTCATAAATTACCCGTCATTCAGAATTAATTCGTTTTTATTTAATGCATTTATTTATCATTGTTGGCTACTTTCTTATTCCTAATAGGTTTTGTCACCGAAATAAAATATTTTACTTGACTCAATACCAACGTTCTGTTTCGTTTTAAAACCAAAAAACTTTATTAAAAATTTCACACAAGACAAACTATGTGCAACGTTCAGGAACGTTTCAATTTATACAAACGATATCTTTTGCAAATTCTAGACTACTAGAGAATTCTGACTATTTATCAATAGGAATATTTTACGGAAATTTACAAACAAAGTATACTTATACCCTTGCCGATTCGAAAAAGGCCAACACTATAGCAACATACATAAATTTCCTTAAAAGCAAGGCTCGAGCAGAAACAAAGTTCTTACGATCTAAGTGAATAACATATATAAGTCTGATATAAGCCTCTTGTTCTACTGTACATAAAGAGGTAGTCTCGGTAAGCTTTGTGAAGAAATTTCCAGTGTAATTTTACATTTTCGAACACATATTTTCCTGAAAATATCAAAGGTACTTCGAAGCACGATATATTCTATATACTTAGCGAATGAGAGCTGCGTCAAAATGAGAGATTTTTATCATCACCGCAATTCACATTTTGTATACGAGTTTACAAAGCTTATTTACTACGTCCAAATAAAAAACAAGAATTTTGCCTCTTAGAGTCGCAATTTTAATTTAGAAAATGAATCGATTAAGTAATTCAGTTTATATGGATCAATATATCGGTATCAATGGATACGATAGATTGACGAGTTTCAATATCCGATCTGTAGATCTGTTTTTGTAGTTGATACTGTTTGGTTGCCAAGATACTCTATATTATAACTAATCTCCTTAAAATATCGGATGTTATCCGGGAACCAAAAATCAAAAAATAATAAAAAAAATTAAATCGACATTAAAAAGTATGAAATACAATTTGTTACATACGAGACTTTAGGCCTACTATGCTTTGGGTTGTTGTCTTTAGTATCAAGTATTTTGTTTCTATTATTAAATTTACCGTATTAGACCAACATACCATAGTATGTAAAAATGCGGTTCTGAGAATATTACATACATTACATATGTACGTAGGTACGTTGATAACCTTCTTTTTTGAAGTCGGTAAAATGAACGATACAAATGATTGCAGACTGTAATAAAAAACTAGAAAATGTAGCAATTCACCAGCAGTGGAGAAAGAGCCTTATAGAGAATAGTTTGTAAAAGATTTAGTAGTCTTTATAGAAAAGTCTCTGGAGAGTTCCTTCTTCAGTGAAGCTTAACCAGGGCTCGCACTTGTTGAAAGAGGATTCACGACGGAACTCAGTAAAATTAATTTCGAACTGTTAGTAATAGGTATTATATTTTTAAAGCAAATTTTACCGATGAAATACCTTTCTTTTACAGATAGATACATTTGTAATCATTTCTATTTTTTGTACCCGCAAGTATTTGAATCGAAGGTAGTCGCTAGTTTTTATCTACCTCCATTTTACTACTTAGCGTCCCGTGAATTTAAAAGTAGTGGGTAGCGTAAATAAATTAATTTTAAAAGTGTGAATTTAATTAAATAATTAAATAAAGTAAATTTAACTAAATAATTTAAAATTTATGACGTTTTAGGTTTTTGTCACCCCTAAACTATGAAAATTCAATTATTTGTAGTGACATTAAAACTATTGTGCATTTTTCTGATTACAACAACAAGATACATGTTACATTATACAATGTTATATTTGCTAGTTCACAAATGGCAAAAGAACCTCTAAGTAACGGAAAATTGGGTCCCGAAACGTCCTACCGAGACTAGTTTGTAAAAGATTTAGTGGCCTTTATCGAAAAGTCTCTGGAGAGCTCTGAAACTTAACCAGGGCTCTCACTTGTTGCGAGAGGACTTAGGAAAGAAGTAAGAACCTCCTTAAAATTCTTTAAGGGTCTGAAAATTAATTTCAAAAACTTTTATTTAATGTTTCGACACTAAGTATGTAACCTACATTGTCAAAACCGCCAAATTCAAACATACGCCAGTGAAACTGTATCGGAAAATCATAATGTTGCTATCATCATACATTAAATTTATTGATTACTAAAACTGTCAAATATGTCAATTATGTGGTCAGAATGGCAGAAATGGTCTCAAATGCATGTGACGTCACTAACCCGCATTTGGTCAGCGTGGTGGATTATTGTGAACGGAGACAGGATCCTGCATTGGGTGATTCATGATACGATTATGTCATGATTATGACTCGTCTCCCGGGTTGTTCGCAAAAACGAAAAGTGGCAACCCTGCGCCTAACACGTAAGCTCACTTAGCCTACATACAGGAAAATCCTTTTGTATAACGAAGCGCTTGGCGATTTACGCGTGCTTGCTTTAACTATTAGCGAGAGAGTGCCATTGAATTTCATCGTTTAAAACTTAATTTAGGTAATCTAACTTTAGTAAAAGAATCAAGAAAAAAGGTTAAACAGTTACAGGCATTTTTCTTCTCAGTTGGTGAACTGAATTTGTTTTGTTTGTTCTGTTTGGAAAGCTTTTTTATAAAAAGAAGACTGGATAACGGGCGAACCGACTACCTTATGGAAAGTTGTCTCTGTTGCCGACATTGGTCCACTGCTGGACATAGGCCTCTCCCAAGGCGCGCTATTGAGCTCGATCTTCGGCTCTCCTCATCCAGTTGCTTCCCGAAACACGGCGCAGATCGTCGCACTATCGAGCAGGAGGGCGTCTCTGTTACCTTTAGGCAAATCTGCTGGTGTTGCAATTGTTTCTGGAGGATCGCCAGTGTGCTGCCAGTTTAGGATGAGGGCTTCTGTCGACTATTATTTTTAGTAAGTAACTTTCAAATAATTGAAAACATTAACCGGTATTCATCGTTCAGTTCAGGAGCGATCTTCAGTCACCTGTGTTGTCCGTTCATAATCATTATTTTATATGAAATTGATAAGTTAAGAATAAATCGCCAATGGGTTCCCTGAAAAATCCCGTCCTGCATCCAAGTAAGTATCCAAGTCAAAAATCGTTTCAACAGCAGTATGTATCGTAAGTCAGAAACAATTTGTACTACAATACGGCACTAGAATGTCTGAAAGGCCAGCCCTCAGGCGCAGAATGGCAGTAACGTTTCTCTCACGCTAGAAAGTCAGGGTCGAAGGTTACAGCTCTAACTAAGTGAATTGCGACTGTTCTGAGACTAAGACGCATATATGTCTAGTAACTATAAAGAGTACATATATAATGTCTGGTGACCTTCCCTGATAAAAAATATCCGAAACAACCGTCGCTTCACAACGTTCGAAGTTCCTGAAATGTCAATAGGTTAGGCAATCACCGCTATACGTAATTTGTTTACCCAAACTACTCGAAATTTGGAACCCATGGAGGCTAGAAGCTTAAATTGCCGACTCACGAACTCAATTGTCGTTAACTTGTCCACATAATACATGTACACATAATGTAACATGTTATTATGTTTGTAAAGTCAGCTTCAACATAATATGACATGGTTTTGGTCAGAAATACGAATATGTAAGAAGCAATATTTTTGTGGAAAGCGGTGTTGGTGACTTGGAGTTTAAAAATGTGTGATATTTTAGCAATGTTGTTTTGTATCAAGTACTAAGTAAAAGGAAGGAGGTTCTTAACTTGGTTGTAATTTTTTTTTAATTCGTTACCGCGGCATTTCATTATTTCATAACGGTTAACATAACATAAAGGTTATATTTTCAAATTGACCCCATTTTGTCTTTTGTATCGATGTGTTGAATAGTAGGTAGTAGGTACTTCATAATTAGGTATAACATTAATTATTTTTTTATATTTATATGAATCTGACTGTACACAGTACAGTAATAACTATATAGATATATGTGCTCTATTGCACACATGTACGTACAAATCCGGAACAAATGAAGTATCAAGATGAAAGTTAGTGTTGCTTTGTGGTTCATTATGGCTGATGCTTTGTAGTTTAACCAGTTTAAGTTGGTATTGCTCCCCAGCACACGCGTACTAACGATACAATCATTGTGATAGTTCTAAAACATGAATATCGTCCTATATAGAAGTCAGACATCTATTTAACAAATCAAAAAAGTGGACTATACATATACGCACGAGTTAAATTAGTACGAAAAAGAGTCGAGCGTGGCCTTAGTAATGACCACTTAACCTCACGTAGCCTACACGTTCGTTTACGTCTGTATTAAAAAACTAAGCTTAAGCCCGCTAAGATTTTACGCCAGACGCGGGAAAATTGTTTCTTGGCTGTCAGCACCCGTTCGGCGGCGCGTGCCTGATATTTTTTTCTCGTTACCTCCCAATTTCGCAAAATATATAGTTTCCGAATCGTGACGCAATTTTCTCGCGTTTTCCCGCCGGCTTTTCTGTTTTTCGCAACTTGTTTTTTATGCTTTTTTATTTTTTATCGCGCGGTATATCCGAAAGAAAATATAGAGTCGCGTCCATTTTGCGGTTTGAAACCCGAACGAAAGGCTTTGTGTTTTCCTGGATTCGTTTTTAAAGCCTTCAATTGAATGAAGGTGAAACGGCAACGGCCTGGTAGATCGATAATATCGATCTGAAGAAAAATAGGCTTTAACCTTTTTAAATTTAATATTCAGAGGGCACAGGATTGGGTAACGTGACGTCATCATTCAAGTTTATCATACACTAACTAGTAGCTAGTTATCATCCCCAGTACCTTCAAGGTGTAAGGTAAATTAACCTCAATTCTGCAGACGGTAAGTAAATTATCGTATCAGCCCTTAATGAGCAGATTGATATCTACGAGTGTTATGTACACTGTACATATTACATACCAACATTAGCTCAATGTAACATAATATATTATGTATAACAAAGTAAACACAACCACCGCGGTTCGTTAGAACGTGTCGCGATGCGTGAACCGATTGTGTCGAGTAAACCGATTGGAATCGATTCGTTTACAAATTACAACTGCGTGATACGACTCTCCCCTTTGACTCCACAGTGTATTTTTAATTATGTGTTATCTAAAATTCAAAAAAATGTCGGAATAATGAGTAATTAATTTAACGGGTAAATCTAACATACTCTTAACAACTTAAAGATCCTAATAAGCGATATGTGTCGTGACTGACGATTTACGCCCGAAATTAATAAACCGATCTTCAAATTATAGATTGATACTTTTGGTTGCCAAGATAAGTACCTACTCACATAGAGTGATTAAACACTACGTTGTCAGTTACCCATTAATGACCCACTACAGGGTCGGGTCTCCTCTCGCAATGAGAGGGATGTAGGCCACCGTCCACCACGCTGGCCTAATGCGGGTTGGTGGACTTCACATGCCTTTGAGAACATTTTTTTTTGAACTCTCAGGCATGCAGGTTTCCTCACGATGTTTTCCTTCACCGTAACAGCAGGTGATATTTAATTTTATAAAGTCATTGGTGCGTGCCACGGGGATTCGAACCCGAACCCTTCGACTCGAGGTCGAATTTTAAGCCACTGGGCTATCACCGCTCGTTATTGGTACTCAAAATGTCTTTGAAAAACAAATGTTGCCTGGCAACCACATGTCATTAAGGCGATCCATAATCTGAAGATTTCCGGTGTTAAAAATGAATAAAGATGGCTAATAACTTTGTTCCAATTAAATTCGAAAAGCTTGTTTTGTGACAGTTGACCTCAGCAGTTGACAGATCAAAAACATAAATATTATTATAGGTATTGTAAGAGGCATAGTTTTGTCGGTTCTACATTCAAGATTTTGTTTTGCAACACTTGTCAAAGGCGTGACAGCTTTCAGCGGGTTCTAAATTTGAAATCATGTTCGACATTTGTCGTGATCGCGATAAACAAGTCGTCATGAACGCGGTCGTTTGAAGCGTTACGCAATCACTGATAAACGACTTCACATACTTTTACTCGTAGCCTTTTATTATTTGGTCTTTAATATAAATTATAAAGATAAAATTTTACAGCTTCTAAATCGGTTCTCAAATCAAAATAATGTAGGGCTTAGAATCTTGGCACTACGTTTTATTGAAGTTTAAAATTGCTTTAAAAAATAATTTATAGTTATTAAAATTTTGTTTTAGCATTAAATGACTATTCAATTTTATATCTTTATAATTTAGTGTTTGCTTTATTTTTAAATCGCAAATTAAAATAAAAAGACTCGCTCATTGTTTACCAGATAGGACAAATGTAAAAAATGGTGATTGACTTGGCGATTTTTTTCTATACTTTGGTCACGCAGTTTTCGTTGATTTTTTAAATAATTTCATTTCTAAAACGTAAGTTTAGTTATAGCTACATTTTTGCGAAACTCGATTGCGAAAACTGCGATTTTACATAAAGCTTAGTTACCGGCCGGAGCTATTTACAGCCGCAAAGAGGTTTTTGACTGTTGTTACGTAGATATTCCAAGTTAAATGGGGAAATTGCGGGAACGCGAACTCATTCTTCCTACGAGCAGGAGTTAGGCTTCGTTGGAAGTTGCCTTTTGTGGAACACTAAAATAGGCCGGTAACGCAAAAATTTCGAGCTCGCTTATTTTATTTATCTGTAATATAATATCTTAGCTGTAATATAATATCAGTTCTAGCAAAAAAAATTGTAATTGGTAGTTTAAGTGGAGTCTTTAATTCAAATAACAAAAAAATTATTCAATCAACATCTTGATATTCCTTCCTTTCTCCACTTCGTTATATAATTTTAATGAAGTTAAAATTTTTTTTTATTATTTTCTATACTACTTACCTATGTCTAATGTTTCGGGCAATTTTTTATTTTTCAAGTCGCTAAAAACTTGAGCCCATATTTGCCCATATTTACTTTTTTTCAAGTATAAGGTACATAGGTACCTACATCGCGTCTGTAGAAGTCTTTGGCTTTTACTACAAGTCATTGTTTTTTTAAATCAAGTTAGCCGTTGTGTTTACGCTGGTTAAGTTCTGATAGCAAAACACAGGAATACAGATCTGATGTAGGGTCAGAGCAACTGGGGGTGACTGCGCTGTTAAGAGCTTAATGCCGAAAGTTTCGGATTTATGAAGCCGGCGGCTGCTTGATAGCCACGATTATAGTGTACCGTTTGCAAATAAACCATAACAAGCAATAATTTACAATTAATTACTTTTGTAATAAATAATTAGACCATTCTTGGTTTTTTTTTCATTACATGGGATGTTGTCATGAGATAGACATCAAACTCAAAAGAAAACAAAGCCTTGAAAACATAAATTACCGTAGATAGGTATATGGTAGGTAAATGAAACATTTGAGTATTTTATATGAGTATAATTACTTTTATATGAGTACCAATATTAAATCAGTGAATAATAAACTACAACGGGTTGCTAGTCAACCTAGTAAAATTAATTTTTCTTTTCACCGATCATTTTATAAGAACAATTGACGAATGCAATAGCAGTCTTTGTTTCACTTAAAACGTCGAGAAAGGCATTTACATTTTGAAGATACATAATAATAATAATATATTGCCAACACAGGAGCTTGATCTGCTGTCGCTACGCCGCTGTGTATCGACAGTTTTGCTGACGGTGGAATCTGAACCGACTAAACCTTACGTTCCCGCGCGAATCGATTAACTACAGAACGCTGCCTACGCACCTATTATAACGTACGTTTGTTATGGATGTAATTGTTTTGTTTTTTATCTTTATTTTAAGGGAGTTTGGTCACCTAGTGACTATGTCACTCCCGTAAGTAACAAAATACAAATATATATTGCTGCATTTCTATATCTAATATACATAATTATGTTTGTTTTAACCCATTAATGACCCACTACAGGGTCGGGTCTCCTCTCACAATGAGAGGGATGTAGGCCGCCGTCCACCACGCTGGCCTACTGCGGGTTGGTGGACTTCACATGCCTTTGAGAACATTTTTTTTTTGTAAACTCTCAGGCACGCAGGTTTCCTCACGATGTTTTCCTTCACCGTAACAGCAGGTGACATTTAAGTTTATAAATAGCACATAACTTTTTTACAAAGTCATTGGTGCGCGCCACTGGGATTCGAACCCGGACCCCTCGATTCGAGGTCGAATTCTAAGCCACTGGGCTATCACCGCTGCTACATAATTATAAATTAATAAAATCAAATCTTGTTTGTAATGTTGTGTACTGATAAAACTTTGGAAATCGTTATATTGAAGACGGCCAGTTACAAAGACAGATATGGCACCTTCCATGTTATTTATAACCCATCAGTGAACCATTGCAGGGTCGGGTCTCCTCTCCGAATGAGAAGGATGTAGACATTAGTCCACCACGCTTAATGCGGGTTGGTGGACTTCACAAGTTCACATGCGTTTGACATCGGCCACGGCCAGTTATGAAGACAGGCACGGCGGAAGTTTCTAATAAAAGTATTACCTACGTATAAATTGTAGACTCATTTTGCATTATTTAACAAATCACGTGAAAAGACTTTTTAAATATTCAAATCTTTTTTTGCATTAATCATTCGTGCACGTGTGCCATTAGTATGGGAATATGACATACTAATGACTGACGTTTACCGTACGAATACTTTGGCGATAGTGTTCACGCCCACGGCACAGAAGTAACATGATTCAAAAATTAATGCTCTAAGTATCACAGACGCAAATTCTTATGGTACTAAAACAAAAACAAAAAACCACGTTCGTAAACCGCACTAACAATACATCAATAATGTCTAGTCAAAAGTAACAGGTCCGATAAAACCGTCACAGATTCGAAAAACTTAAAAAAAGACTCGAAAACTCAGTTCGACGTCCAACATTCCGATGGTCATAAAACTACAAATCGATTAATCACATCGACTGTCACGCGGTACACTTGCACAGAAAAGTCGATTCGGATTTAAAATTTATTGCCGTTGTGCGGTCAGACGGAGCACAACGGCTTGTGAAATATTAAGAGCTGGAAACGATTTTCCGCGTAATGATACTGATGTATTACTTATATATACCTAGATAGAAAAGTGACGTATAACAGATAGGGTTGGGTTAACTAACTCGTAGAAAATACCTCGTTACGAGTAGGTAAGTCGCCAATTGTAACCTTTTTGTTTCAATAAAGGGTTAAAGTAAAAATCGTAGCGGATATTTTTGCATTTACCAATACTCAAAGACAAAACGTTCATTTGCACAAATATAGGTATAGAGTTGTTACTCAGTACACAAAATAATTGTCGCGAATGCGCCGCAGTTGCGAACGAATTTAATTGAACTTTTTATCACATATTTTATGCGGAGTTTTTACACTATTAAATTTAACAGTAGATCTGATTCGTACCTCTCAGTTGATATTTGTCAGGCTTAATTTATAAAAGGACAGGGCCGATACTATATCCTTAAGAGTGTATTAATTCTTTATCGAGGTGCGAATTTCAATTAAGACTTCGTACTAGTTCAGATTTTATCGTTTACGAATCAGCTTAGGGCTTCCTAAAATGATTCAATTGATCACGATGCTGAAGAATGCGAAAAGGTACCTAACCAAAACGACTGTGAGTTAAAAATTAATTTAAAAAACGGCTCCATTTAATATCTCGCTTGTCTGCGTCAATTAAAATGTATTTGTTATTCACTTATACGATACCTACCGATAGTAAAGTTGTAAACAAACAACTTTCTACACCACTGTACGCTGTACTACCGAGGCGTGGTGTACATTTGACAACTTTATGGGCGTGTGAACAATTTAATTGACAACTACGGGAGTTCGGAACGAATCGGGTCGATCCCGCGTTAGGTACCCTTGAACTTGAGGTTTACTTTCGAAAATAGATTGGTTACAAAATAATTTTGCGTCATTCGACGTCAAGCTTTTTATAAATTACGATTCTTTATAAGACTAGAGAATCATAGTAAAAAAAGACCTACGAGGAGAAACGTAGGTTGACGACCCAAGTGGCGCAGTGGTTAAGACACCGGTGCGCCGCGTGGAGGGTCCTGGGTTCGATTCCCAGCAGAGCAGAGGTTTGAATGATGAATTTGTATTTCTGTTTCTGGTCTGGGTGTGTTGTGTTCCTGTCTTGTGTGTGTCCATGGCGCCCACGACACAGGGAATCCTAGTGTGGGGCTGTGAGTGTGAAGCGTTATTTATTTATTATTTAAATAATTTCAATATATTGATTTGGTTCTATTACTTAATTGTAATCCAGTGTCTTTTGTAAAACAATTTGCGAAATACCCCACGACTATGGTAGTAGCTTTAAAGATGTTGTCAGTACCCCATTAATGACCCACTACAGGGTCGGGTCTCCTCTCACAGTGAGAGGGATGTAGGCCGCCGTCCACCACGCTGGCCTAATGCGGGTAGGTGGACTTCACATGCCTTTGAGAACATTTTTTTGAACTCTGAGGCATACAGGTTTCCTCACGATGTTTTCCTTCACCGTAACAGCAGGTGATATTTTTACAAAGTCATTGGTGCGTGTCACTGGGATTCGGACCCGGACCCCTCAATTAAGAGGCCGATATCACAGCCACTGGGCTATCACCGCTAAGATGTTATTTATACATAGCTAAGTTCATATTATGCCAGTATTTTAGTCGAGCGGCGAGTATTTTAGTAAATGTCAGGCTCTAAACAATGAAAATTTAGACGAGTAGCTTAGCAAATAAATTATTCGAGTTTAAATTACTCATCACCCGACTAAATTACTAGTCTATTCTAGGTTCTATCGAATGGAAATCTACTAAACTCCTTTTGTTATCGATTCGCATTTGACCTGTTTTTCTTACGATTTTCAGATGGCGATTGGAAACGCAAACATAACGTCAATTAAGCGTAATATCTGCGTCATCGAGTAGAGATGGTTTTAACGGTCCGTCGATAACGTCAAATTTAACGAGACGTCAATAAAACAACACCTGCGGCGATGTCGTTACAATGTTTAACGTTAACGAGGCCTTGACGTAGTACTGTGACCAAATAACCAAAAACTAACCGATAATTGGGCAAACAAAGGTTTTTAACTTTGTCTTTAAAATTTCTTGGTTATAGAATTGTACTTTTAGACTTTAGCCCTATATACATGTACAGGGTAATTTGTAATGTGGCGTATTCCCGCTAAAAGCGTGTGGATAAGCTGATTTGAGTGGCTTTTTTTAATTATGGCACTTTACTTAGCCTAAAAGTGACTTTTCTTCAAATTCAATCAAACTCAAATATCTCGAAAATCGTCGAGTTTTGGATAGAGCTTCACAAGGCTTAAATTATCGCTTTTGAATTTATCTACACGCCCTTAGCGGGAATACGTCACATAACAAATCACCCTGTATAAAACAGATTGCCACCAACCTGCATTAAGCTTTGTCCAGGACCAGGACAAACCAACACGACCGATAGATAAACGCGACAGAATATTCAGGATGTTTTATTTTATCGTTATAGCATGTGATATTTAATTTTATAAAGCACACAACACCTTGTAAGAAAGCCACTAGTTCATGCCACTGGGATTCGGACCCGGACCACCCGAGAAGAATTCTGACATATTCCATACATGTTACATTTTATGGCTATTTGACACTCTATTATTAAAAACATTGAAGGTATATCTTTCCAGGACTATCCTACAAGTTCTTCACGAGGTGCCACGTTAGTCATACTCCACCGTTTGTTTCCGTTTATTGGCTTTGTTTGAACGTACTCGTACTTGTGATGGTTATTGCTTCGGGACCACATGTTTAGACATGATGACCTATAGTTACCGCCATTTCGTGGGAACGGTTCGGTAAATATTTGGTTAAGTTTAGGTACATTTCTTTCATAATATAATAAATACAAGCTTTTCCTCTTGCCGACCTGAGGGTATAAGTAAATTGGGAGCCAAATGGAGTATGGTTTTAGTAAAGCATTTTGTAGTGAATAATCGTACCCACCTCAAAAATAGAGCAAACAATATTTGTAAAATCAAACGAACTTACCAAGTGAAGTTCGATTGTAATTATGCTTCATATCATCCCGTCCGAAGATGATGAGATTACTACTTGTTAGTACCCTGGCAGCATCCTAGAGCGTCACACTTATTTTGAAGACTCTGAAAAGAATCTTTAGAAAAAAAACATAGATTATCTTTGCCCTACCGCGCTGTCATGGCTGCCTGGCAGGTTCTGTCAAACCTCATGTCATTCAGTTTAAAGTTAAGTTCTAAATATAAAAAAAGTATCGGCTAACCAGTCGTTACAATAGAGTAGGTAGTTTACTCTTATCTACATCACTTGACTCAATAGTCAATAGCCAGCTGATGTACATATTATTTTTCAATAATCAAAACTATAATTTTAGATTTTACATGAAAAAAATGCAGTTTATAACTGCTTGACTTATCACAAATGTAGCTACTAAGCTACTTGGGTAACTTGGCTAAATTGCTAAATTTAAGTAATTATTTTTTACTTTAGTGGAATTAATATGCTTGAAAAAATTTTTAATGGCATAAATAATAATTGTTAATAATAAGGTTTATTAATTTGGAAGATTTGTTGGTACAAATCTTGTGCCACAACAGAGACAAGTGATGTAAAAATTGATTCTACAACTTAAGGGAACAGGTGTTCTACCTGTGAGGGTGGGTGGGACTCATCATCTTCGGACGGGATGATATGAAGCATAATTACAATCGAACTTCACTTGGTAAGTTCGTTTGATTTTACAATTATGCATCATATCATCCCGTCCTCTATGATGAGATTACTACTTGTTAGATGTTTAAAGTCCTGTTGTAGAATCAATAGGTAACACAGTATTAAATGAATAACTATTCATTTTATATTGTTATAAAGAAACAAAAAATTTGCATTTCTATAACACTATTAATAGTAAAATTTATTGTAACACAACACAATACAACTCAGATAACAAGTTGCTTTTGTGGTATGATAAAAATTTCTTTCCATTTGCTTAGTTATTTTTATAGATAATAATAAGTAAACCCAATTAAGAATTTAGTGTTGTAATATGGCTTCGAAAATGCTTGAGCATGCTTGAGTATAACAAATTATAACGTATTGAATGAAAAACCCAACTGAAGAGGTATTGTGAGAGAAATTTCAACTTATGAAAACAGACAAGACTCATAAAATTTTGTCTGTCAAATGTAAATGTAATACAAATACAGTCCGTATGCAAGAACATGTGTACATACATACATATCAAGCATCTTAAACCTCATACCTTATTCAGAAAATGTCCTTAACTATTTTCCAGTTGCAGGTTTTCTGAAAAAAAACCTCATATAAAAGTTCCTTAAGGAGGTTAACTAAACATGTTTACTTACATAAGGAACATTGTACCTATAAAATATTTATTATGTATTTTCACATAATAATAACTAATAAGTAGATAATATCTTAACTGTATTTCAACATTCTGAAAATATAATTATGTAATGTATGTAATGTTTTAATCTTTTACTAAAACTGTACATTCCATTGAAGAGTTTTAGTATGTGGTCTAGTGAGGAATCACATCTACACCACAATGGAAATTATGGTATTTTTTGTGTTTTTACAAATACAATAATACATAAAACATAATATTTATATGTTTAAATTAGGCCATTTTCCATTGAATTCAACAAATAGTGACAAACTTCATAAAACCAACACAAACCCGTGATATCAAGTATCATAATAATTATATTACATTTGCACACCACAAAATATCATCTATTGGGTACCCTATAGTTCCATTTTCCATTAGTCACAAATACATTTAACAGCTTACACAACCAATACAAGCTTGGAAAATAAGCATGTCTGGGTTGTCAAATAAGAATTGTAATTAGGACAACACCGATGTCCCCATGCTTTTCATCCTCCTTTATAAAATGCAAGACTTCAGCTCCACTCCGGGAAAGCAAATAAGCTCAGTGCACTCTTGTAGGCATTGATAGAAATTATATAAGAATGATGTCTCAATTCAGACACAGCTAATTTGAACCACATCAACAACAATTTTGTGAAATTACACAATTTTGCAAAAAAGGGGATTATGAGCTATTAAGGATTTCTTTTTCCTTGCACTCCACGATTGAGGTATACAAATTTGTTCCAAACAAACTTCAAGTATCTCAAGTTTCAAATGACAGAGTTTTTTAAGTGATTGTTTAAAAACACTTGTTATTCGAAACAGGTTTCACGCTTCATAAGCTGAGAAAACACCCCCTTCATCACACACAGTACAATGTGGCGAACCTCCGCCTATGTACTACATTACAGGGATATTAAGTCCAGTATCCAGGCATCTCAACAACATTTGCAAATTACTACAGATTGTGATGAGCCTCAACACGTGCACCATATTAGAAGGATATTCAGCCCAGCACTTTGGCATTTCAATAATGTTTGCAAAATTATTATCAGAAAATCCAACCAGGACCCCAACAGTAAACAAATTTTAACTCTTAATCTATCAGGTGCATTGATATCAACACAATGAAGGTATCAATCCTTAAATGTTTCACATTATCCAATAAAATATGAACATAAAGTTATGCTTGTCAGTATTATTATCCCAATTCACTATTATCTACATTTTTATTAATAAAGTATTTTGAGGATATCTTGATGAAGTACAGTAGCATATTTACTGTGATTCTGTCGTTATCCAATGTAATATACATGAATATTCGGGAGTTCCAAAAAACCCAGTTCCTTTGTTTATTAAGCAATGTCATTAGATACTTAATATATAAGTACCAATAGAAAGTATTAAAACCATTTCATACTATAATTTATAGACATAAATTTACATGCTATAATATTTTCTGTATAAAAATACTTTATGTCTGACACAAATGATAGTTTGTTCCAATAATTAATGTTATTAATTTTGGTTTAGATAATGAGCAATGACCTACCATTGTTCAGTATCTGAGAAGTGAGTTTTGAAGTGATACAAAACATCAAATTGAATTTGGGACCCACATGGATAATACTCACCGAAAACATAAATTATATAATATATAAAAAAATAATTATATAATTAAGTAGTAGTTATTAATCAATAATTAATAATCAATGTTTCTATTTCCATCCACTAATTTAATGGAAGTTGGTCTGACCATATTTACTCTGTCATGAGGTACCTATTTTACCTCATGAAGTCATGACAGAGTCTACTCTGTCATAATATTCAGTTAATGCCATATGTATAATATGACCTCTCAATTGCCTGTCGGTGTCATGTGGTATGAAGGGCCCCATCAGTTTAAAGCTTGAATCGGTTAAGGGTTATGATAACCAAAATTCTGTATTTGAGGTCTGAAACAGATTAACTTACTGTTCCCTGAAGGGACAACCCCATTTGTAAAGTAATTACTTTCATCATGAAAGAAACCACACAGAGTTTGAGGCATTGTAACAAAAGATGCCCTCAATATGCAAATGAGTATTGCTTGCTTTATGGTAATGACCTGCATTTTTATGATTTTTATAATGGTTAGTATATAAATTGCATCTTGACCATTTTAGATTGATATGCAAAAATAATTCGTTATTATGGTTTTTATAAGTGGTCTACCAAGAGTTACCAGATATTTGTTTATCTGTGTATTTAAAAGCAACATGGTGATTTATTTTCACTGCTTTCCCATGCTAATCCTAGTAGTAGGATATAAAAGGTTGTAACGATAAGAATCATTAGTATCTCACAGAAGCGAACCTCTAAATGTTACTCAGTAACCAATATTAGGTTATACTGAGTGCTATGGGTCAGTATTAAGTCGATATGTGTTGCATTTTTCCGAAATAACTGATCAATAAACCCCATTGCAATATAGCATTTTTTAAATCTCTTCAACGAAGGTTGGTAATAACATCAAACTTTACTTCCTAGTAAGTTTGATTCTAAAATTAGTAACAGCTTGTTTACTATATCCAATAGTAGTATTTTCTTTATATCGTGTTGTTCTCTCATTGAGACTTCCAGTCTCTATTTCAGTTATACTGCTCTTCATAAGCAGTGCAGATAAGATTCATAGTTCATTTATCTTCATCCATTAAGGATGTAGGGAGGATTCGCTTTGTGAACATTTACTATATGCAAATTTTCATTCAATTCCACTATAAGTTATATTCTTTAAGAATACCTATACCTGGTGGAGAAAATTGATTGAAATGACTCAACGCTGCATCACCCTGAAGGTGTACTTGAGTGTACAAACATATTGCATATTTTCTTCCAATTCCATCATATTCCTTAAGAATACACATGGTGGGAAAAAACTTTAATCAAATTGGTTTAGCAATGCTTCGCCCCAAGGGTGTACTGACTGTCCATATTAATAAGTCAAAAAACCAACTTACTGATATAATGTTTTAAAGTATGTGTTGAATCAATCCAACGTTGCCTTACTTCTCGAGTAGGCCTGAATTTTCTTTGTTAGGGCATATTGCATTTATTGTTATGGAGCTTTGAAAAGGGTTCCGACACCGCCTCACCCCACGAGCGGGCCTAAGTGTCCATCGTCAAAACATTAATGTTTCATTTTTGGCTCCTGAGTTTTGAAATGTTTCCAACACCGCCTCATCCCGCAGATGGGCCTGAGTGTCCATTTACAAAACATATCGTGGTTTCGATTTGGGTTATCGTGTTTTGAAATGTTTCCAACACCGCCTCACCTCACGGGTGGGCCGAGTATTCATTTACAAAACAATTCTGTATAAAACAGTTCTGTACTACCTAAAAGGCAACAGACAAAGAGACAAAGGAATACGTACCGGTAGGTACATAACTACTTAATTTTTTCGTAGAAAACATTTGTATTTTCATCCATTCTTCCTTGATTTACTTTTTCTATATTGCGAATCCATTTGTGAACAATTTTCACCTTAAATCCTATAGATTTCACTACTTTTTCTAGTATGCGGCGAAAATTAAAATGCGACGCTTTCGAACACTTACACAAGAATGACATGAGGTTTGACAGAACCTGCCAGGCAGCCATGACAGCGCGGTAGGGCAAAGATAATCTATGTTTTTTTTCTAAAGATTCTTTTCAGAGTCTTCAAAATAAGTGTGACGCTCTAGGATGCTGCCAGGGTACTAACAAGTAGTAATCTCATCATAGAGGACGGGATGATATGATGCATAAAATATGTAGATCCAGACACCGCTTAGTGTCATGTCATGTCAGTACCCATTAATGACCCACTACAGGGTCGGGTCTCCTCTCACAATGAGAGGGATGTAGGCCTTAGTCCACCACGCTGGCCTACTGCGGGTTGGTGGACTTCACATGCCTTTGAGAGCTTTTTTTATGAACTCTCAGGCATGCAGGTTTCCTCACGACGTTTTCCTTCACCGTAACAGCAGGTGATATTTAATTTCATACATCGCACATAACTTTTATTACTAAGTCATTGGTGCGTGCCACTGGGATTCGAACCCGGACCCCTCAATTCGAGGTCGAATTCTAAGCCACTGGGCTATCACCGCTGCACCGCTTAGTAAGTGGACATTATTCAGTTTCATTGGAGCGGGTACTTAATGTTAAGGCCCAGTCACAGTAATCTGGCCATTAAACTAAACCCGGGGGTCGCAAACGCACCTGTGGCCAAGATTTGTGAGAAAAATCTTTAGGGTTGATAGCAGTTGAAGATTTATGACCACTTTACTGTTATCTCTGTTATTGACCCCCGACGCAAAAGAAGGGGTGTCGGAAGTTTGACGTGTCTGTCTGTCTGTCTGTGATTCGGTCGTGGCACCGTAGCTCGTGAACGGATGAAGCGATTTCAATTTAGTTTTTTTTGTATGAAAGGTGAGTTACGCGCGAGTGTTCTTAGACATGTTAGATGAAAATCGGTTGAGTCGTTTAAAAGTTGTGGGTGAAAGTTGTGGGGGGTGAAAGTAGGGAAAAATAACCGAATGTCGCAAATATAATCGAGTGGGGTCTCAAATGAAAGCGCATCACGTGCACATTACAAAATAATATGTTCAATGAAAATTGTCGTTACTGTGTCGTTGGTTTTTTAAAATTTTCAATTTTATGGTTAATGTAATTGGTGTTTCGTTGGACTAAGGCTGCGTTTAAATTCAAATAAATGACGCTAAAAAAACCAGTAAAAGAAATTAATTCAAAATTTTTTCGCAACATGGCAAGGTGTGCAAAATTCCGGTCGGACTGTTTTTTCTGTAACCCTAAAATGAGCGGTTTTTTCCTGTAACCCTGAAACAAGTGGTTTTTTCTGTAACCCTAAAAGACTCGTTACGCATCCCCTCTATTGAACTCAAGACTCGTCGAGGCGAGCTCGATGAGGGGTAGATTGGGCCCCGTCTATCCAATAACGCGGCATGACGCAGCGCCGTGCCATTATTCAGCAGTTCTGAAGCGATTCCTTCAGGATCACCTCGCTCGTTAGATATCAATTATTGCTGATGGTGTATTTAATACCCCTTTTTTCATTTATTGGCGAGGTTAGAAGCTAGTCTGTCATTTTTTCTAATATCTTATGTTGGGTAGTTGTAATATTATGCGCATATTGAATAAATAACTGCTATTCGTTAGTGCACGGTCGGTGCACCCGTAGATTGAAGATATAGGACTTAGTCCTAATTAAAAACCATAGATATCTGTAGTCTATCTCAAACAAGCAATTCTGTTAAACAATCGTATTGCATAGGATTTGATTTACATTGTTACCTTGTTACCGGACTGGACGCTAGCGATGTTAAGCACTAATAAATCTATTTCGAACTAACTGCACTATGGAAATAGTCGGAGTGGTACAACTCGCAAATAGGTTTAAGCGCGACTGTTATTCAATTTCATAATATTGTGGACTGTTGAGACAATATTCTCGGTTTACAAATTATTGTAAGTGAAATTACGTTAGTTATTCGTTGGTTGCTCGTTGATTATTCGTTGGTTTGTCTTAGAATTGAACAATTACCTGCGTGGGGTTCGATTGCCAGAGCAGTGGCCTTACTCTCGAAAACAATCGCAATTTCAATTCCGATCCAATCTGAAATGTCACATGATTTGGTACCCTCAGAATTGGTAGAATCAGGCCCCAGGTCTCCCCGTGACATTTTACTTCACCGTTACAGTAAGTGTGACGTTAGGTAATTTCTAATTAAAAAACTTCAAAAAAGGAGCAGGTTATATTTTCATAACGCGCACTGATTTGAACACCTTTCAAGCATTGGTGTAACATTGTGGAATGAACACCAACTCATTTACGAGAGCCTTCAGGATTCTTCAAACAATCCCCTTGACCAATAAATTCATGACACGATACATGGCTGAGTGTAATGAACAATACAGTTTGATTGGCTTGTATTTATAGCTTGAGTTGCATTGACCTCGATTGACCTTTGGCATCAGTGGACCGCGGGTCCATTTGTGTCAATCATTTATGTAATCTAGACGTCTAACAACAGTGTAGACATACAAGTAATATAGCTTTGTTTTATCATCATAAAGGTACCAAGGTGATAACCCAATAGTTGTTTATTTATTTTATTTTATTTAAGCGCCCATAACTAGCCCCGTTGCTTGAGTAGATCGCAAGCGATCGAAAGAGTTATGGCCAAGTTAAGGCACGTCGGGCGCGGTCAGTACCTGGATGGGTGACATCCGTGCTTCAGCGGGCACATTTAGCCGTCGCACTCGGTTGTTATCGATACGATATCTTTGGACCTTGCCGGAGGCCCTATGGGCGGTTTGAAAAAATCCGACACGGACCACTAGCCCGTTTTTCCACCAATCTGCGTTGGAACAGCGTTGTGAAAGATGCTCCTTGTTGTGTTGTGGGGAGAGTCGTGCCCAAGTGGGCTACAAAAGAAACATGACAGAAATACAAATTGTTTTAAAGCTTTTCGTGATATCACCCTGCCATGCTGCGAATATCAGCAATGGTTAAATGAAATATTCGTTCTCTTGTTCAAATGACGCACATTACTTTAATTACACTGGGTTTCGACTCCGGGCCCTTCGAGCAGGAGACCTAATTCCTAGCCACTGGGCTATCAGCAATGGCTAAGAGTGAACACGCATACTAACGCGTGTCAAACGCATGAGTCATGCGCTCGCATGCAAATCAGGCACCTGTCACGTGCGCGGTGAATGACCTGCGGTTTCGCTGCGTTTTAGTTGCGTTAAGTAGCAATACAAACAGTAGCCGTTACCTGTTACGATACGGTACCTGTTACGATATCTGCAACCCACTGCAGGGTTTCCACTCACATTGAGAAGGATGGTACATCCTGAAATCAGTTAATTAGAAATGAAAGCCTACGCTTTAGGCAAATACGCTGGCCTAATGCGGGTTGGTGGACTTCATGCCGTTCAAAGCAACATGGAGAAACCGTTACGACAGGTGACTTTACTTTCGTAAAGCCCACATAACTTTTTAGTAAGAGTAAGAGTAAGAGGCCGATATCTAGTCATTGGGCTAACACTGCTTTTTACAAATTCATTTAGCAGGTAAGCTAACGTTGCAAAACGCATAATTTTATTCGCCACTAGCAATCACCCAGAACTTTTCACTTCAGAACTTTTTCGATCGCTTGCGATCTACTAAAGCAGCGGGACTATGTTAGGTATACATGTCAGTAACCCATTAATGACCCACTACAGGGTCGGGTCTCCTCTCACAATGAGAGGGATGTAGGCAGCCGTCCACCACGCACCACTACTGCGGGTTGGTGGACTTCACATGCCTTTGAGAACATTTTTTTTTGTGAACTCTCAGGCGTGCAGGTTTCCTCACGATGTTACGGTGAAGGAAGGTATACATACACACACTTATAATTAAATTTTCAACATAAGATAAACTGATAAACCAAATCCCATTACAGATAAGGCGTGGTCGGTGCATATTGAATCACTTAGGTATGCAATAGTTCATTGCCCTCTCGCAACAGATGTGACATATCCACATTTGACATGAGCATTGAGCACTGAGCATCATTTAGGCACATGAGTCACGCTCTTGACATTGTAGAGCTTTCGTATGGGATCGGTAATCGTTTGTTTTGGGACGTGTGGCATTCATAATAAAGTAGTGGTACGCGGACCAGAGTAGCTCCGCGTCATGGAGTTTATTTGTATTTTCTGTGGTGACTTGTTGTTTTTAACCCATTAATGACCCATTACAGGGTCGGGTCTCCTCTCACAATGAGAGGGATGTAGGCCGCCGTCCACCACGCTGGCCTACTGCGGGTTGGTGGACTTCACATACCTTTGAGAACGTTTTTTTTTGTGAACTCTCAGGCATGCAGGTTTCCTCACGATATTTTCCTTCACCGTAACAGCAGGTGATATTTAATTTTTATAAAGCGCACATAACTTTTTTACAAAGTCATTGGTGCGTGCCACTGGGATTCGAACCCGGACCCATCGATCGCCACTGGGCTATCACCGCTTAAAAGCTTAGACAGTACCTAAAGCTTAGACACTAACAACCCAGTCGGTCCAAATTTAAGAGCAACGTAAAGTATACTTACTTGATAAAGTACATTAAAAACAAAAGTATACGAGTAGACCAGTCCGTAAAAATATTCGAAGCTTTCATCAGTGAAATCTCTTTGACAAAACGTACTCATTTAAAGGAACCGCCGTTCCACTCGCATTCAGTAGATAGGGATGAGAAAAATTGCATTATTGTGCAGCAGCCGCATCGTGCCAAACGACGTCGATCACTGGCACTGAGCCATCGGCTCCAGGCTCCAGGAGGGTACAGATGAGATGCGCCGTAAGAATTGCTTCGGATGAATCCTGAATACTATTAGCTAGCTCAAGATAAATGAGATATGATTGCGATAGCTGTAAGCCTGTAAACGTATTATGGTCCACTGCTGGGCACGGTCTGTGGCCTCCACCAGTTGTAGGGAGAGAACCGTGCCCACAAGTGGGCTAGCCAGCCAATCCTATTTGAGGTGGGCGAATGGCAATGGTTTATCCTTTTGCGTAGAAAGTACCTACTTGCTGGAAAAGATCCTTATTAACCTTCGAACGTATAAAAAGTATAGTTATCCATCCTACATTTCTCCTGGCGATAATAAAATTGACGCATTGCAATATCCGGGCCCATTATTATCGTTAGCGGAAAATAATTTTCGCTATTGGTACCGATTATCGGTATTTTATTCCGACGCAATTTATTACCCTTCTGAACGTAAGAGAAATCGGAAATGTTCATTTGGTCTGGTCCAAATTAGTTACTGGGATTTTTTTAATAATACTACTATAACTAATATAACTAGCTGACCCCGCAAACGTTGTTTTGCCATATAAGTTATCGAGCGGGATGAAAAATTGTTAAATTACTAAAATGACTACTAAAATAGGTGTTGTGATAGAAGGGTGAAAATTTACAGACGTCGCTAAATCGAACAAAACAAGGTAAATGTGAATACTGTGTGTCTGTATCTTCTATAATATAAAAATGAGTCGCTGAATGTGTTGCTAAGCGCAAATCTCGGGAACGGTTGGACCGATTTCGCTAATTCTTTTTTTAAAATATTCCTTGAAGTACGAGGATGGTTCTTACGGAGAGAAAATTTGAAAACAATGTAAAGAAAATAATAAAAACAACAATTTCATTTTCCTATATAAACTGTTCTACCCATGTTCTACCTGTCAAACATCATTTCAGATTGAATACTTCATAAGGCAATGTCATGCATTTAGAAACGTCAAGATTTTTCTTTTTGGATGACACTTCTATTATGCAAACTGCAATGATATAATATACATATTTTATAATGGCAAAACGAAGTGTGCCGGGTCAGCTAGTACATATATAAATATATCTTAGTTCAATCATCAAAATACCTTTATACATGGTGATTAAAATTCAAACCCCTAATGTCGAACCCGCCTACAGCCCACTTCTGGCCACTCGATCAAGATGTTCGTGCCGACAGCATCCCTGCATCCGGGATTAAGCCGGGATAGGTAATTGTGCCCGATGCCAGCTAAGAGTGCCATTGTACACACCCCTCTGTATGGATAGATACACCCTATACGAAACAAAAGGTTTCGTTTTTAGTGGAGGTCGCATTTTATTTTGAAAAAAAAAAGGCTTTTCCCGTTTGTTTTTTTAAGCAAATACAAACGGACGTGCAGGCCAACTGATTTGAATGGTCAGTACAACTTCCATATTTTTACGTACAGAAATCCATCATGGAAGGAATCCATACCCACAACCCGATTTAGGCGTAATACCGATACAGCATCTCCTACCTACCGGTTTACACCCCACGGACTAACGTGCGACTTTACATAATTATATATTATAGTAAGTATAGAAATTCTATTTTGATGGTCACCCCAAAATAAGAGCTGCACACACATCTCATCACCGAAACACAAGACATAAAGCACATACTTCAAGCAGGCTGCTGTTAAGATTCCTACCCGAGCTAACTACCAAGACCGTCTCAGCATAGACGATCTCGTCCCAAAACTAACATTAAACAACCTTCGATCAATATTCGAAGACCGCAATCGACCATAACGTTTACTGGGGCTACACCAAGCGTAAACGCATTAAACTTTAATTCAGAGTGGGACATCGACACTCCAGATCTTGGCAAGCGGTTGAGTGGCATAATACAGCTAGCTCTAGCTGTAGGTCTAGCTCTAGTAGACATCTAGATTTGCGGTCGGCGGCACGCACGCCGTACACCGTGCCATCGAATATTGACAGTGAAGTTACGAATAAAACTAGGAATTGTACGAAAATTTTTACTTCTAACTAATGATGTTTATAAGAGCGGTGATAGCCCAGTGGCTTAGAATTCGACCTCGAATCGAGGGGTCCGGGTTCGAATCCCAGTGGTACGCACCAATGACTTTGTGAAAAAGTTATGTGCGCTTTATAAAATTAAATATCACCTGCTGTTACGGTGAAGGAAAACATCGTGAGGAAACCTGTATGCCTGAGAGTTCACAAAAAAAATGTTCTCAAAGGCATGTGAAGTCCACCAACCCGCAGTGGGCCAACGTGGTGGACTAAGGCCTACATCCCTCTCATTACGAGAAGGAGACCCGACCCTGTAGTGGGTCATTAATGGGTTACTGACAATGATGTTTATAGTCTGGTACTCGTTTATAGTCGACCCATTAATGACCCACAACTGGAACGGCTCTCCTCTCAACTCTTTTTCTGTTAGATTTCACACAGTTCAGTGGCACGCAGGTTTTCTCACTATGTATCCTTCAGCATAACGGCTGGTGATATTGAATTTTATATAGCGCAAACTTTTTTTACAAACCCAATGGTGCGCGCCTGCGTGAGTGCGTGGGATTCGAACCCAGATCCCTCGTGTAAGACGCACAATTCAAAGCCATGTCTGGGATATTACCGCCTTTGGTGCCAATAATGTCTGTCAATATTGAAGTCCAAGGACTTCTGATGATATCCCAGGCAACATCATTTTGAAACAGTTGCAGCGGCAAGATTTTATTCTAATAAAGGTTTTTTTATAAGCGAGCAAACGAGAAAACGAACAGGCTGATAATAGTATTCATCACCGCCCATAGACATCTGCAACGCACGCCGTGAAGATGAAATCACATTTAGAAAGTCAAAATCGTAAAACTAGAGAAGATAATTCCACATCATAAAGTTAGTGCCACAAGTTCCTAAGTTTCTCAAAGATTCAAAGCTCTTCCATAAAGCAGACAAAGACGTTGCTAACGTAAAGCTCTCAAATAACTCACTCAGAGCTTCCAGAAGCTCACGGCAGCGATTACCGGTCCTTGCCGCAAACTGGCTGCGCTTAACGTCGTAGACCCTACCCAGTCAAGTTCACTAGCTATAGTTAAGCTTCAAGGGTTAAATCGAAGTTAGTTAGAGTGTTTAAAAGTCACCTTAGGTACTGGTTTACTAGGAAGCTATGAGGAACTTATGAGGATCTCCAATAGTTCTAAAATTGTTGTTAACTAAAATAACTATTACAGTGTGTTTGCTCTCGAACTAGCGATAATTTAAGGTAGAATAGACCAAATTACATCCACAAAATACCCCGTATGCGGGTCTAGTCCCACTCCTTTTGAAATGGCTGAATTTTGGTCGATTTTATGCTCTTAAATTACCGCTAGTTCGAGAGTCCAGAGTAATTGACCGTTTATTTCTTAGTCCTTTATACCTATATAAACCAAGATTTAAAGTGATACTCCACAAGGTAAAATTTGCTGTCAGTAGGATTTAGTCACGTTAGGGCCAGTTCAGCAAACGCCAGTTTCCCCGTAAACGCAAGATAGTACGGGTACCGCTTAAAACTTAGCCGTTTGCACAAGCGAGTTATCTCATACAGAAAACCTCCCAAACTGCGCCGCTGGGAATTGCGGAGACGGCTTGGCTCAGGGTTGTCGCACCCTTGTCATTTGAAATGTAATACTGGCTCGATTTTCAGCCTATGTCGTTGTCTTGGTGAACCAGGCAGGCGGGCACATCGGGTGGGAGGTACAGTCCATTTCTTAAACTTGTCCATTTGATGAAAAATCATATCATTTCTTTTTATTTTAATTTGCGATTTAAAAATAACGCAGATGCATTATCATGACGTTATAAAAACGAATTGTTATTTAACACTGAAACAAATTTCAAGTAACTATAATTCATTTTTAGGCAATTTTAAACTTTTTTTAAACAAAAGCAGTGCCAAGATTGTTTACCAAATAGAACAAGAGTAAAAAAAATGACTGTAAGAGGCCACAATCGCGTTCTCACACGAGCATCACCAGAAGAGATGACAGTTATTTTCTGGATTTGAAAAGGGAGCTCTTTACACATTTTTACGAACCTCATGTCCTCAGATCCCCATAGAATACTACTCATTGTGATCGTCAAGTAATATCTTTTATGAAGAGTAAAATAAATACCTACAATATACTCGTAAGATAACCATAATCGTGGGATTTCCGTTTGAACCCACTTATTTCATCCTCTAGGCGGTCTCTCACAGTGTGGCTTACGAAAGCACGGAACACACACACATACATTTTGATTGCAACATGACGACCATGATATCTGCATTACTCTTTGGCATTAAGAAGATTGCAACAAAATGACACAATTTAATTTAGTTTTGCAATATCCGTTCTATATTGGATAAATAAGGCGCTAGTTCACAACAATTCCAATGACGATCGATGGGAATTTATTTGAAGAGTAACCCCACTGATTGGAGTACAAGTGACAACCCTAAATTGGTAGGCGTTCGATCGATGCAGCGAAAAAAGTAGAAATTTTTCGGGTAGGTACATAGGTACTTTCAAACTGTCATTTAGTTGCGTACTCCCTTTTGTTTTTTTGGGTTAACCCTTCCATAGCTACATCCAGTTTTGAATGTGATTTTCGGGAACAGATTTTGAATGTTTTTTTTTTCAGGTATATTGCACTGATTCGGGTATGCTCACTGCCAGCCCTTAGTTTTTTTGGGATTGTAAATCGACTATTAAAAAATGGGGGTTGGTGATAGAAGGGTGAAAATTGAGGATTGTATGTATTTTTGTATGTTGTATCATAAAAAAATAGAAATTAAAAATTTTGTCTAAAAAATAAAAATAAAAAATTTAGGGGTGGACTACCCCTAACATTTAGGGGGATGAAAAATAGATGTTGGCCGATTCTCATAGATACCGGATAAGCACAAAAAATTTCATCAAAATCGGTCAAGCCGTTTCGGAGGAGTGTGGCAACGAAAACTGTGACACGAGAATTTTATATATTAGATTGGTGCGTGCCACTGGGATTCGAACCCGGACCCCTGGATTAAGAGATCGAATACTTAGCCACTGGTTTATCACCGCTGTTGATAGTGTATTAAAAAGCGACTTGAAGTATATGTGAAGTTATAATATTATGTATATCCTTTTTGTTGTGAGAGGAGATCCGATCCTGTCACGGTAAATTCTCTAAACTTCTCTTGTAGGTATGTACATATAACATATTTTGATAACGTAGAAAAAAACCCGAGAAGCAATTTCATCAATATCCATACAAAAACAAATGAACATGAATAAAAGAAAAAGAAAAACGGGTTATAACAAAAGCTAGCGAATAAATTGATGGAAAAAATAAAACTTCATGAATATTTAGTACTGCGGACTGTCTCGTATCTATGTTTGTTTTGTAACGAAATTCTAGATACAGATGTATTTTTTGTATTGTTCTGAAATTCGAAATGAGGCCAAACGTGATGCGTCAGTGAGGTATGTATCTCTTACAAATATATGTTTCGAAAGATATCGATAATACTACATTGATAAAAGACCTTTGAGGGCTAAATGTGATACAAAGAAATCCTTATTGTCCCTATTATGATTCTATTATTGTAAACTAGCTTCGTATTTAGATGCCTCTATGGAACAAACTGAGAGATTATCTTATTAGTTATTATAACATTATGACCTTTGTTACCTGTTTCACGCAATAAAAAAATACTGAATTAGTATCCTAATCCTGGTTATTATCTACCTGTGTATCAAATTTCACCCAAATATGTTCAGCCGTTTTTGTGTGAAAGAGTAACAAACATCCATCGATCCATCCGTCTTCACAAACTTTCGCAAGGACGCTTATGTTTGTCCCACACTCAATCCGTTCAACACACACCGATTCGTTCAGCGCCATTTTCTGACAAAATTAAATAAAATTTCCTACACTCACGGACACGCACACATTCGCAACGTGTTTGCATACTTTAGCACTATAACTATAATTATAAAATATCCTACACTCACGCACACATTCGCACACCGATTCGTTCAGCGCCATTTTCTGACAAAATTAAATAAAATTTCCTACACACACGCACACATTCGCAACGTGTTTGCATACTTTAGCACTATAGCTATGTATATGTATTTAGCACACGGCATACAAAGCGCGCGCATCTTTGTGAGATAGCACAGTTGTCACACTTGCACCATTACTCTTGTCGCACAGGTAAAATCTACTTCGTGATATTCAAAATTGAAAATCGTGACAATGAAATGCATCTCAAAGCAATATCAATTTCACAGGCCATCTCTTTAAACGCAAGACAAATTGTAAAGTGTACGAGTGTTAGGCGTTAAAATTTAAGTGTTTGGGCTGGCTTGACGTGAGAAACACGAAACGTAAGGGAGTTCCATCATTTATACGCCAAAAACATTTTTTTTAGGCTACTATTATTTTCATTGTGTCTGTACTGTGTAGAGACGTAGAGACTGTAGTAGGCTCGTCTAAGGCTGTCGCAATTCGACACAATTTTTGTTGTGAAACCGATAAACACGACAAAATTTAAAGACATCCCTTTGAATGGTCCGTCCTAAAATGGACCAAATGACTATGTCGTTCGACTAAATTTTGGCAAGCGACCGATTTTGGTGTGAACAGACTTATTAATTGGGGGTAGTGTGTCACAAACATAATACGACGATATCAACTGACAAATATTACCGTCTATTGGATTAAAGTGTACAGAAAGAACTCAATAACATTGGTTACAAAACTGTAATACAATAAATACACAAATATATAAAACCCTTATACGCATATATTATTATGAAGATTGTAGATAAAGACAACAGAGTATTCACAATAAAATATGGAGATCACTGCATTATAGATTCACTGCATCCAATAACAATTGGCTATCCAGACCACGACTTCTCAGAATCCGGTTAAATATAAAATCCAAGCTCTTCGACAAAAAGTAAAGTCAGTGTCACATATCTCGACACAGATTCGAAACCGATTTAGCGCGATAAATGTGAAGAGTCTCCCGGTATAAATATAACTTGGAGGCATAAATTAATTAGTGGGACATGAGACTACATGTTTATTGACACTGACTTTGATTAACCGTCGGACGGCTGTATGCGAGAGTGAACCAAAGAGAGATAAGGTCGTACAGTAGGAAGAAAGTGGGTAAGTAGATACAGGAGAAAGAAATAGTTCTGTATACTAGACTGTAGGACGTACAGTGGAAAGAAAGTTTGTAGATACAGGAGAAATAAATAGTTCTGTATACTAGACTGTAGGTGTAGATACAGGAAAAATAGATAGTTTTGTATATTGGACTAATTTTCATATTATTAATAGCAGTAGTAGGATTTAGGGCAAATACGATTAACGCGAGAAAACCCAAATTTAATTGTGCATTGTTTTTAAAAATATCAATAATTCATTATCACACAACAACCCGGCTGTATGTGGAAACATCGTAGAGACTATACGGATTCGTAAAAAAATAGTAACTTACATACAATAATGACTTACTTATGTACCGGTGTACATAACATATACATATACAACCAAAATACATTTCCTTGCTTCAAGACACACACTAATACTTACTATTGCTTGCTTAAGTCTGAATTTAGAGTAAATCCTTTTAGAGACTAAAAACTCATCACACTTTACAACGCCTCAAAGTGACTAAAGTCCAAGAAACATAGGCACTGAATTTCAAAAGTAATGGCGTCATAACGCATTATGCCGTCCACTAGACCCACTTGCAACTCAATTGAATTTAATGGAAACTCTCGTGCGAACCGTATACACAGGACTCCTAAATTTTATACAGGATGCACGCGATAAACGCATCTAAAGTTTGAGCGGTAAGGGCGAAATTCGTGAATACTAAAGTGTCTAAGGATTTAGGTGGCCTACAGGCATTGTTAGTGGGAACTAAACTTATGATAAGGGTAGTACGGTTGTATTTTGCTATAGAAATTCTGATATACATATTAAATTTTCGTTGGGAGGACGAAATTGTCAACCTTTTCTGTACCTCGGCTTAATAAAATTGTAGAGATTACTGTAAAGATATTACAATGTTATTTGAGAAGTTACTCCAAGATTAGCATACCATTTTTTGACGACATTATTTTGCAGAAATATTTTTTTACACATCACTTTTGCATGCTTATTTTAAAGCAGGCAGGCATTTCAAAGACTGGTTGGATTGCAAACATGGGAATTAATTCTAGGATAGAACCTGTCATAAAGTAAATTTTTTGACTTTATTAATCTTTACGGGAAATAAATAAACAAAAAAAAAATTGTATACTCAGATACTTATTGCATCGTGGCAATGGCATGAATGAACCCACAGACAAGATAAAGTACAAATCTTTAAAGGAAGTTAAAGCAATAATTGTTATGACCGATTATTAACTCAATATTCTTTTAGAATTCGAACCCAGACCGCCGCATACTCCAACTAATGCGTGCACGGTCCACGAATACATTTAAAATTAGTCCCCACACCTCTACGCTCTATTAATAAAACATTAAATCACAACTATATAACAATGCATTAAAATTATAATCCCGTGTCACGGCGGCGGCGGCCCCATAAAAACCACTTTCATAGTCAGCCTACAATTATCCACAAATATATCACAAATAAATTATAATGGGTTCAAACCCGTGCTCTGTTCAATAATTCTATCGCGTGCCATTAATAAAACCATAATTCTATGGGGCGACATATTTTTATGACACCATTCTTCATGTACTGTACACGTGTGGCCGAGAATAGTATCACGGGTTTATAATTATAAATAATGCGATCCAATTTTTCATAGTAGCTATGACAAATCGTTTAAAGATGGAAAGATAAAATGGTTTAATATTTTTTTACTCGTGTGCTTCTCATACGCAATTGATGTTAACTATTTAATTAAAGAAAACTAATTCAACTATCCTTCTACTATTATAGGTTATGAGGATGAATGGATAATTATACGTAGTATGTTTGTAGTTATGTAGTTTGTTTTACGAAAAAACTACTTAGATTTTTTTTCTCTTAAAAATATTAAACGGTTTTCATTCTATGTAAAGTTAAAAAATGGTGATCCATGGATGATTTAATATAAAGTGACCGTCTCTTTTCCCACTTTTATCTCTATTATAAAAATTATACTTTATTTCAGCAGTCCTATTATTTTGTCCACGACTGTACAGCTGTTGCCAAAATATCTAAGGGCCAATTAATACAAAGATTTTTTTAGCTTTCTCTAATTAAAGGCGTGTATAAATATTTCAGTGACAGTTCTGAAACTATGTTTCATTTTTAAAAGCTTTGTCCGAATTTTTTTGTAATAATCAGTTCGAGGTTTTCAAAGACATTCTTTAATATCAACAAAATATGGCAACAGACTAATAATAACTGTATTTTCATAAAGTGTTTTTTCATTTCATTTTATTTAATTTCAATGTTTATTTATTTACAGAGTAATTTTGATTGCCCAGGGATTCAAACTATTCCTGTAGGTACTAAGTTTCATTCAAATCGATTCAGCAGTTCTTTAGTTCTGCATACATACAAACTTCTTCTTCTTGCGGTGCCGTCTCCTACCGGAGGTTGGCTATCATTGTGGCAATCTTTATTTTTGAGACCGCTGCACGAAACAGTGATCTGGTGCTCATGTTGAACCAAGTTCGAAGATTTTTGAGCCATGAGGTACGTCTCCTTCCTGGCCCTCTTTGACCTTGGATTTTCCCTTGCATTAGTAGTTGGAGTAGATTATATTTGTCGTTTCTCATTATGTGACCCAAATATTCTAACTTTCTGATTTGTATGGTCTTAATGATCTCGACCCCACTGCCAATCATCTGTAGGACCTTCTCATTGGATATCCTATCCGTCCACGATATTTTCAGAATTCTCCTGTACACCCACATTTCAAATGCTTCTAAGCGTTTACTTGTTGCGTTAGTTAGGGTCCACGACTCAACGCCATACAGGAGAACCGAAAACACGTAGCATCGTGCTAGTCTCACCCTAGTGGATATCCTTAGAGCTCTATTACAGAGAAGAGATTGAAGTTTAAAAAAGGCCTGACGTGCTTGTTCTATTCGGCATTTTATCTCGACGCTGTGATCACCCTGGTCATTGACCATACAGCCTAGGTACTTGTAGGAGCGAACTCTTTTTATGACTTTATTTCTACTTGCTAGAATACAATCGTTCTGAAATTGTGTTCTTCCGATGGTCATTATCTTGGTCTTGTTGAAATTGATGTTGAGGCCATATTTGGTGCTGATTGTATCTACCCTTTCTATTAGTTTCTGAAGATCTTCAGGAGAGGCAGCTAGCAAGATTGTGTCGTCAGCATATCATATGTTATTTATAGGATGTCCATTGACAAGTATGCCTGTGTCTGTTCCGTCAAGAGCTTCATTTAATATAGTCTCTGCATAGATATTGAAAAGCAGTGGAGACAGGATACAGCCTTGTCGTACTCCACGCATAATATTAATATGCGATGTTAAATTGAGTCCTACTCGCACTTGCGCCCTCTGTTGCCAGTAGAGATTCTGGATAATGGTAACGTCTTTAGAATCAAGCCCTATGTCGCGAAGAATTTGGATTAGCTTATCGTGTTGGACTCTATCGAATGCCTTTTCGTAGTCAATGAAGCAGATGTGGACGCTTTGATTTATGTCCCAACAGCGTTGTATTATAACTTGGTATCCAAAAAGTGCATCCCTAGTTCCCAAGCCATTTCTGAATCCGAACTGTGTGTTTGATAGGTTTTCTTCAATCCTTTTATATATTCGTTTATGGATAATTTTGAGAAAAATCTTTACATACAAAGGGATAGACATTATTAACAGACAGACGAACAAAAATTTTATAAATCGCAGGTTTAGTATAAATATCCCACAGTAATTTTCCTGTTTTGGTTCTTCTTACTCCCTTAATACTTAGTTTTGTTTTTTAATATACCTATAGAATTTAAGGCCTAAGGCCTACACCCCTCCTATTGTGAAAGGAGACCCGACCATATAGGGGTGACATTTCACAATTACGGGTTACAGACATAGAATTTAAGTACATAATTCACCTCTATGTCATCACTAAATACACCTACCTACAAAGATCTACATTCTACATTATCTATGTAGGTACAAACAGATGTCGCGTTCAGACACGTTCCTATCTGTACAACCTTCGAGAAGTTTCCGGAGGTGACTTTGAAAACTAATTTCGAGATAACATGAGTACAGCCGGCCGTAACGGAAAAAGTTCGACAGCTTTCCGATGTTCATTAGGTATTCAAAGCTTGCAGACGTGCCTATGTATCATTAATATGTTTCGCAGGTATTTTATTAAAGTCTTATTTAGATATGTATATATATTAACTTCATGACCTACAGAAGAAATCATATCTGAGGTTGTATGTTGCTTTACTCATGAGGACTAAGATACTCGCCTCAAATAAAGAATCCCCGGCAACCATATCTCTCCACGAAACACGAGAACCGAAGAATATGTTACGACGGGTTAACAGGCTGGCGGTAAGATACAACCAGGGCGTTCTGCTGACTCTAAAGAGCATTCAAAACCTTTATTTTTTAATGGAATTCGAGAACAAAATTAAATAAATTTAACCCTTGATTGATATTCTAACACGCCCTTTGTTTAAGAAACTTAATTCCCACTTGGACGGCGGAAAATAAATACAATAGGCCGTTTAATTCAATAAAAAGCTACTTAATAAGTCACGAGGGTCATTCATACCGTTGAATGATTAAACATCAAACATTTACATGAATAAGGCAATTGTTTCACTGAAGGAGGTATTAAGTTTCTTGTTTCTGAGAATAGTTAGGACGTTAGAGTTAAAACACATTACGTAGAGAAATAACGCGATAGATCTCTTCAACAAGTATCGTACTTACTCGTAGTTATCCTGGAACATACAGCTATGTATAACAATTTTCTCCGAACAAACAATATATTATACGTTCAGGTATAAAAACAAACTCTAATTAAACAAGTAATTATAAAACGTAATTATTTAATTTCAAACCGTTAATAAGTGTAAAACATGTCTAATTATATTATTATCAAAACTGACGAAATACAAACATAACAAGCGTCTTGTCGTGTCTTAAACTTTGTGTACAATCCTATCTTTTACATCACTTTCTTTCTTATACTCTGCCAATCCTCGTTTAACGTTCAATCGTTTACAATGAAGCAAGTGAGTTATGGGTGTGGACGAGTAAAAGTAAACATTTGTCCGGCGAACGAGATTATCTTGTCCGTAGTTGAGCAAGCGTCGGGTTACGATTTAAATGTGTACCGGCATTACCTCAGTGCCTCACACTGATATCATTGACACACCTGTTTAAATCTGTATTGGTATAAATGGATTACACCACTTTTTTTATATTGTGTCGACTTCTACTACTAGATAAAAGATGGCATGCAGGTTTCCTCACGATGTTTTCCTTCACCGTAACAGCAGGTGATATTTAATTTTATAAAGCGCACATAACTTTTTTTCAAAGTCAATGGTGCGTGCCACTGGGATTCGAACCCGGACCCCTCGATCAAGAGGCCGAATTCTTAGCCACTGTACTCTCATCGCTGTCACAATACTATTAAAATAACCTCACTACCACGATTCAAAAACAATCGAACCTTTCAAACAACACCTTTCAGAACACAAAATACTACATGTTATTGGGGTGGCCAGCCATTTACATCTTGCACGTTGGTGAGCCCTAACGTGTTGGAAAACCCGTTTGTTTGCGCAACCATTCAGATGCGTTTTACTATGTAGTCTCAGAGTTTTAGAGGCTGTTGCGTTTGATTGTGTTAAGCTATCTAAGCTACTGGGTAATGGATTTTGATAACAACATAGCCTCAAATAACCTCAAAAATATCAGTAACTACGTAAATGTACCGGCATTTCGTTCTGCCAAATATAGGAAAATCTCTACAGCCTCAAACAAATAAACCCCAACACAAACATTTCTAAATGACCTCAGGAACTGCGTTCGAAACAGCTTATTTTCATTACAATTTTTAACTGAATCGTGAATAACGAAATTGAGTTCGGGTTTGAACGGCACCTATTTTCCGATCAGGGCGTGATGGCCATCGCGGAGGGTCGCCTTTCCTTCATGGGGTTCCGCGCACCCCTCAGAGGTGAAAACAGTGAGGAAGTTATGAACGGTTAGCGGGATGGACGGCTCTACACTTGTGACGGGCGTGAATACACAATCACGCCTGTTCACGGAGATGCTAGGCAATAGTGTAGAGCCGGGGTGTAAGTCAACAGAAATACGAAGTAGTCTACGTTATTGATTCGTATAGATGAATTTAAATTAAAAACAATAAAGCAAATCTGTTGAAAACCTTTTGTATTCAACATTTTACTTAATGTACACAAAAATCCTTAATCCAGAAACATATCTAAGTCATTAAGCATATACGTAAAAGAAGTATTGATTTTTTATAAGAAAAGCAGCAAAAAAAATGATCTACGATAATGCACGTCACTGTTAGGATTCCTTTTTAATTTATTTTATTTTTCTTGATTAGTTATTACAAATGTCGCTCCCGCGTACAAATTGGACCACACAAAGGGTGTATTCAGGCTCAAGTAAAATGTTCAGAACATTAAACTTGAATTCTCTGCACACCTGTTTCGAGCCGCGTCTGATATCTGATGCTCACAGTTCTGCTTCGTAAACAAATACGACCAACCATTTACAAGGGAATATGACACTTATAAATTCACAAATACTTTCGACGACCTGAGTGGCGCAGTGGTTAAGATGCCGGTGCGCCGCGCGGAAGGACTTGGGTTCGATTCCCAGCAGAGCAAAGAGAATGATGAGTTTAAATTTCTGTTTCTGGTCTGGGTGTGTATGTTCTTGTCTTGTGTGTGTCCATGGTACCCATGACACAGGGAATCCTAGTGTGGGGCTACGAGTGTGAAGCGTTATTTACATTTATTTATTTATTAGGTACTCCCTGTGTTACCCGTGTTGTCGTATGAAATTCATTTATTTAATCATGTTACAAGAAATAAATTTCAAAATCAAAAAGGTAGTTTTAAAGAGTTTTCGTACGAATTAAACTAGTGCGTATACGTACATACGTACACGCTCGAACAATCCCGGCCTTAGAAGAACTATGGAAGCGCTCAGACGTACTGACGTGACGTACACGGTCTAAGCGCTGCGTTTATTTTGCACCGACAATCAGTTTGTGTTGTAAATTTCATCCATATATCCATTCCACCAATTTCTTCTCAAATGAAAGAATTAAAGAATCTTCAAGGATTTTCTTCCTCAAAATAACTCCTTGAAGATTCTTTCATCTTCCTTATCCACCCATCTCCCAACAATATTCAAAATCAAGAGGGTACAGCATTATATTCAACAGTCAACAGTGTTCAAAGGAAACTGACACTTATCTATAGAAACTTGTATTTAATATTTATCCAAAGACGGGGGTAGATGAATATCGGGCATTGTTTTATGTATAACGGCATTACGTATTCTATTTTTGAATACCTGCCAAACTAAAAGGTTGGCAGAAGCATGACCTGTCTTTAAATATTCATACTAGCTTCTGACCCCGACTTTTGAATTTTGGTCCAGTGAAAAATACAAGCTGGCTGGTTGGCCCACTGTTGGGCATGGATCTCTCCTCACAAGAGGCAGAGGCCTGTACATCCAACACGCTGTTCGAATGCGGTTCGGTGGAGAAACCGGCTAGTGGCCAACCCGTATCGAATGATTTCAAACCATCCATAGCGCCTCCTCCGACAAGGTATAACGACTGCTATAGTATCGATACAGGACCTACAGTTAAACGTGCCTACCGAAGCACGGAAGTGCGCATTTAAATCACCAATAGCGGTCACACATCCAGGTACTGACCGCGCTCAGCTTTGCTTAATTTTCGATCGCTTGCGATCTACTCAAGCAGCGGGGCTATGCGCGCTTCAGAATGAATGCACTTGTAGATGAATACGAAAACATAAAGTAGAAAGACTACAACATTTATAGATTTGAGAGATATTTAATATTTATTCAAAGACGAGGGTAGATGAATATCGGAGGCATTGTTTTATGTAGAACGGCATTACGTATTCTATTTTTGAAGAGCTGTCAAACTAAAAGGTTTTCGGAGGCAACACTCGTGTTTTATAATTCAGATACAGAATGTGTTACCTTCTTTGTAAAGAAATATACGACGGAATCTTCAGTGTGACGAATATAAATATTTCTGACTTTTTCACGTGGATAAACTTTTATGATAAATGAGTGGCAAACAGGCGTGCATTTCGTTTACCATCCAAATTATTATTATTGTTTTTGATAATGGAGGTTAAGATAATAAAAGTTAAAGGACCTTTAAATTTATAAATTTACATACAAAATGTAACTAATAAAATAAAAAAATTATTGGAAATTAGATTTCGAAATTAATAATGTGAATGGTAGAAACACCCCCATCGATACTCATAAGGGTAAAAATAGTAGCAACAAACAAAGTATTTCGGCTTAAAGTACACGTTAAACGATAATGATGATGTAAGAAAAAATCTGGCCACGACCATAAAAAAATTCAATATTAAATAAAAGTTTACATAATCCTGTAAAGTCCCGTGCAAGGGGCGGTTGTGTGCCAAATTAATATCTAATTTCGGGGTGAACATCCCCAATTTTCATTAGTTTGGCGGAAATGGGGGCGAGACGGATCCGCTATTAATTTTGTTTAGCAAAATGGCGGTTTTGATTACGTTTACGCGGGAATTATTCTATATAAATAAGGGATGATTTAAGGGTTGCAATTATCTTTCGTGGCAGGGTGATGGGGTTTTTAATAGAGGCTATCATGGACCTATCACGTTAGATGGTTTTTACACCAAATATTTAGAAATAAATATCTACAATGCTAGGACATTCAGGCAGAGGTTGTGTTAAAAGTTAAGTTTTAACGCTTCTAACGCTTCACACTCACAGCCCCACACTAGGATTTCCTGTGTCGTGGGCGCCATGGACACACACAAGACAAGAAGACAACACCAGACCAGAAACAGAAATTCAAATTCATTTTCATTAAAATCTCTGCTCTGCTGGGAATCGAACCCAGGACCCCTGCGCCACTCAGGCCGTCGAAGGCCACTTACAATCATATAGCTCTAATATTACCAGAGAAGAATCATAGTCTTCTCATCTTTCACAAGACGCTGTAAGGGAGGTTCGGGAATCGGACAACTATTTCTCAGAAGAAGCAAAGTATCCAATTACAACTTCAGATAGAGCTTTGATTCTGTTTAAGATGAAAGATTGTCTATAAAACGCACTCTAGATATATTGATCTGATACCTAGTATTTGCTACCCAGCGTGGTCGTTTGCTACTTAAAATTCAAATATCTTTCTTTTGGTTAAGAAGCGACATAAATTATGTAGGTGGCCTTATCTAATTATAATAGAATCGCCCTACTTGTACCTACCTCTAGATGCAAAATATTCAAAATATAAAAAAAGGAAATGACTTCACAAAATTCAATATTTTAAACGTTTTAGCTGCCGCTTACTTAGATCCAAAATGTGCTTTCAAAATCTTGCCTTGTAATCGATTTACGATAATAACAGTAAAATGCGTAGGCATACTGTTACCTCACTAAATGATCTCAGGAAGATTCACAAAGCATTCAACATTCAACCTTATCAACCTGTATACAGACACGACACAAGTAAAGTTGTAATGGAAAGGTACCAAAAGGGTTACTAAAGGATACTGAGCACAATGACATTATAATATTCCATTGCAATTCTGCCTTTTGTGTCAAAAATAAATTGGCGCGAGTAAAATAATAATAATACTTTTATACATTATTGCTCGCAACCGATTATTGTTGTAAATTCGAAACGTTCAGATATCATGCGCATACACAGACTACTTGTATGATGGTACTTATTTTACATAATGTGCCACATTTTAAGCATAGATATTATTTTAATTTGTAATAAATAAATGTCAACATTCTTAAAAATCGTTTGCACTTTGATGAACGAGTATCTTTGTTGCCTTTCAGCTTCACATCATAAAGTTGTTATCTTTACCTGAAACAAAACAAATAAATAAAACATTAATAACGAAACCGATCGAAGACCATAAAATAATAATCAAAGTCCATGTGGTTTTATGCATTGCATATTTATCGGTCAACTACCTATAAATATGTAGGTGTTTCTATTTTTTTACACAAGTAGTTCAAGGAATGGCATTTAGGGAACTACGTTTTTATGGCTCTGTTATGATAAAATTCTAGAGCGGTCATCACAATTATGAGTTAGTAAAATGATTTGTTAAGACTGTCTGCCACTCAGTTATCCTGAAAATTCCCGTAAGAATGCAAGGAAACAGGAATAAATCAAACGGTAAACAGATAAACAACACTCGGGAACGCCGACTTGAAAAATGAACAACTAAGAGTTTCACAACGACAGGGTTGTCATGCTTTACGAAAGTCATGTTAACGCAGAAAAATCTCAAAAAAATTTAATTCCTACACATTTTAATTTATGACGAAATGGAGCTTAAAAGTAGTTAAAATAACGCCAATTAGGTTGAATAACATTAACAAAAATAATAAAATGGAACGAATTTTCTTCCATTTTATTTGATTACGTATTGTACATTTAATACGGAAAGTTTAGCTAGCTAATCATCGAATGTTTTGTGTTTTGTTGTTAAATTTAAATTATTCTATTCATTGTTTTATAAACTATTAATATTAAGGTTATTTAAATGAAAGTCAACGGTCTGAAAACTATGAGATTTTTGTTTCGATGCTCAGAAAAAATGCTTAAAAAAATATAATCTATTTAAGTATGATAAAATCAGAACTTCGTTTACCAGTTACCCTGTTGCCCTACCAAGACACACAGAAGCAGTGTGGTCATCAATGCTCCGTGGAAGCTCCATAGTAGTAGCTTAGTTTTTTGCGATTTCAGTCGTTGTAAAATACTCGGTATCTTACTACTACGACTATGGCAGTGACAGCCCTGCGCAACACTAACAATGTGTCGTGCGTTCGACAGGCGTTACTTGAGCGATTTGTCTGCGATTTTATTTAAGCTCACTCTCACTGGAAATTGAACGCTTTTTTACTTTCCATTTACTTTTTGATATCGAAAACGTACTTTTTAATGCTAAACCAGGCAACACTTTACTTTCATTCATTCTATACATTCATCTATACACCTAAAACGAGGTATAAACTGAGGTTTCTTAAGATTAACATATGTATTGCTAATGTAGGTAAATTCCAGATTTATATCGTATCTTTTTCTTTATTCTCATAGATACATCTTAAAAATGAATAAAAGAAGCCGAAAACGAGTGAATTATTTCAAAAACTATTTTAACGCATGTTGTTTTTCTTTCGTTTTATATTCATTTATTGCTATAAAAATAAAGGGCAAAGTAACAAATGTTCGCTGTACGTTATAGATTACTTTATGATCGAAGTCATTTTTCGTGAAAGAACTTCCGAATTCGAACAAAAAAAGAGCAAACAACTATCTACCCACACAAAAACTAAAATCGTTTTGACGTTAACGCATCGGAGGTGTTACCTTACAAGAAAGCGTTGCGTTAAAACAAATTATGCGAACTCACTTGCGTGACACTCAATATTTCCTATCACAACCAAATCTCCACCCTTCGAATTTATTCGAATTTGTTCGACGTTCTATCGTCGAATTTCTCAAAACGTTTCCGTGACGTCAATCAGGGCTTTCCCGCCATTTCTCACTGACAGCCACCGGAAGGAGGAAACTTTTTAAAAATAGAGTGCGAATGTAAATCAGGGTGTGCGGTCTGGTGATATCGGATGAATGAGCGGTTTTGAATCGATGTTTGGGTTTAATTTTACATTCGATACAAATGGGTGTGTTGATCAATCCAGACACGGTATTGTTTAAAATAAATAAGATGAGAAATATCTAAGAGATAAAAAGAAAGTTCCAAGTCGAATGGTATAAAATGAATGAATTATTAATATAATCCTCGCAAATTGTTAATACGCTGGAACCTTGTCACAATGACGTCATACTGACGCAATAAAAAATAAATAAGATGAGAAATATCTAAGAGATAAAAAAGTAAGTTTCAAGTCGAATGGTATAAAATGAATTAATTATGAATATAATCCTCGCAAACTGTTAATACGCTGGAAACTTGTCACAATGACGTCATACTGACGCAATTAAAAAAAATTTGGTTTTATAACAAAATATTTATATTGGCATTCGGCGTTGATATTATTGATATGATGCATAAGAAGTGGCATCCTTGGTCACCAGAGGATGTCACCGCAATCACGGACAGGCGTATTAGCAAATTGCGACGTTTATACGCATTTGCACATGCACTAACTCAACTATTTTATTTACAACTCGACTTTGCCTGCGGTTTCGTTCGCGTAAGTTTTAGAACTTGGTCCAGAGTGATAAAAAGTATCCTATTTGGTTAATCAAGGTTATAGTAAGGGCATACCAAATTACATCCAAATTTAAAAAGAGAACCATCCATCCATCCTCGCAAACTTTTACATTAATATGTAGGGATTGTATTCTCACTAGGAAGGAGTAGAAAACATTTTCAAAATGGCGCTAAAGCGAGTTTGACGTGACGTGTCAATGTAACGTTACCCCACAATGGGGTTTTTGACAGTTCATTTTATTGCATTACGCTGATGGACGTTACGTTGGTATCTTTTTTCATATTTCGAATGATTATGCCACGCGATGGGTGCGGTAATGTTCTGAGTGCATTTCGTGGTGAGAGAGGGCCAGTGGGGGAACGTTTAAAAAAGGAATGTTTTCTTTTTTATTTTCTTACCATTGGAATGAAAAATGTTGGCAATTCTGCTTTGTCCTTTGGTATAGGGTAATTTTGAACATTTTACCACTGCATGATTTAACCACTTATAAACGTTGATTACATGAAACTTTTTTAAATGATTTTAATTACGATGTTTTGACTAATCTAAATGAAGAAATGAATAAATAATATTGGATCATTTCTTTAGGTTTAAACTTTTGAAGTGATATCGGTCCGATGTAACTCAGGTGAAAACCTCTTAAAAATCATTTTATTCTTAAAAATATTTTGTTCCTGTAAAAACATAACATTAAAGCTGTAGCGTTATTTTTGATTACTAACAGATTTATTATTCTCCAATGATTATTCTACATATTATGGAAACGTAAGTTATAAATAGAAACGTGACCCTATCTCCAAAGCATCCAATATTGATCATAGTTGACAATACTTGACAATTAACGTCGTTTGACGAACGACAATAAGGCCATGTCGCCGTGATTAATGAGGCATACCTAATTAATGGGTAATAGCAATTCCCATTGTACTGCTCTCTGCGACCAATTTGAGAACGAATAGAAGCCAGAATTTGACTGGTATATAGACAGTTGATGTGATTTATATAGACAGTTAGCGGTGATAGTCCAGTGGTTTAGAATTCGACCTCAAAACGATCCGGGTTAGAATCCCAGTGGCACGCACCAATGACTTTGTTAAAATAATTGTGCGCTTTATAAAAATAAAAATCACCTGCTGTTACGGTGAAGGAAAACATCGTGAGAAAGAAGAGAGTGCACAAAAAATGTTCTCGAAGGCAAAAGGAAGATGCTTTGCAACATGAAGTGTCGTGATGGAGGCTTCCTAATTGAATTCGTAATTTCATCATCTTTCTTTATTTGTCCTAGTGATGTGTCACACCGTTAGTACTGTACTACCCACACACACAGTATAACATTGGTCACTTTCTAGCAGAATTGCGGTCAGTGTAACAAAAACAAGTAAATCATCTATGTGGACCGTATACGGTGTTCGTTGTTTGACGGAAGAAAATGTTTATTTTAAATACTTATAGATCTATACGATAAAAAAATTACAAACAGACAATATAAAACATCATTCTTTAAAGTCGCTAAAGATAACTTAAATGTCAAAACTTTATACAGTTTAGAGGCTAACGAAATATAAGAATTAGATACATTTTAGGGAACTATATTTTCAGCTAGATTTAGCGCTATTAAGCTGAAAAATATAATAATATGTGCAATTTATGAAATCACTTTATAGGTGGAAGTAACAATGGTAGATACCAATAGAATAGTCAATACACTGTACAGAAAGAAAAACACGTTATTTAAGAAAAACTCATTAAAGAACATAAGAATTTTTGCAGTGTATGAACATAATAACAGCTTTCTAGAATACCTTTATTCACGCAATAGAAATACAATCATAATTTTCTCTTCACAAGGAAATATCTCTTCAAACAGCATTAATTAAATAACCACTACGCATTCCATAATCGAAGCGACTTACCATAGTGATGTAGATTTTTCAAAGAAAATCAACTTTCATTTAAAACTTGTAACGGAAACACGATAGTTCAGAATTCGAATCGGGCGCTAATTCGTGCGCGGCGAGATCAAAGCGCGCCGCGGACCAATTACAACGCTGCGCATGCGCACCTAAACATGCCTAAACGCTCCAGTTCGAATTGTTTGTGGTATAATTGATAAGAGCAAGAGGAGGATTACAGAAAATAATGTGGAATATTCTTTCCTCAGGGAATACTGGAACATTCTTTCCTTATCGGTGGCCTGGTGGTATACGACGGCCTGGGTGGCGCAGTGGTTAAGACGCTGGTGCACTGCGCGGAGGGTCCTGGGTTCGATTCCCAGCAGAGCAGAGGTTTGAATGATCAGTTTAAATTACTGTTTCTGGTCTGGGTGTGTGCTGTTGTCTTGTGTGTGTCCATGGCTCCCACGACACAGGGAATCCTAGTGTGGGGCTATGAGTGTGAAGCGTTATTTATTTATTTATTTATTTATCGGTATTCCCGGTTGAAACGTACATGTAGCGGCGCGATACCTATAGTAATATCGTGCGCCATATCATCGTGCGTCGTCATGCGTTGTCAGCGCTCGTGAAAGTGCTGACAACGCATGACGACACAATTAGATAATATTGTAAACTGCTTAAAATCATATTCAATTATAAGAGTGCTAGAGTTTCTTTCGACCCACTTTTTTCCCAGTCTGGCGGGAGATCTCCCCTTTCCCTCTTTTCTCCCAATCTGTCAGTAACCCATTGATGATCCACTGCACGGTCGGGTCTCCTCTCACAATGAGAAGGATGTAGGCCTTAGTCCACCACGCTGGCCTCCTGCGGGTTGGTGGGCTCAGTCTAGCGGGAAGTTTCTCTTTCAAACATACAAATATGGACAACAAAGTTGCAGCCAGCCTTTAACTTTGTTACAACTCGTATTACATAAATTGTATTCAGGATGAAATTTTTTTTGTCTTTAAATCAAAATTTCTCGAAACCCATCGCTTAATCCAAACACGACGTTATGTTTAGCAATCCACCGATGTGGATGTCGAAACATTTGGACCACAGCTTGGGCAATGTTTGGCGTCTTTTAGTCTTGTCCACGCTTGATCGTGTAGTCAGTTAGAGACTATATTTCAAAACTTGGATCACCTCCTGACTCAGACACTGAACCCTACGTCAGTTCCAATATAATTGCCCGAGATGACGTACCTACACATTGGCTGCGGCGTTGAGCTATTTTTGTCCATCCATGGTTTTAGTTTATGGTGTTGAGTGATGAACTGGAGTGACGGCGTTTCTTGGGGTGGGTCCTGGTTTATGGGACTCGAAATAGAATTGGGATTGGTCGATATATCGCGATCGTATTGTTGTTTTTCATATTATCTAGGTACACCTGAAAAGGACGCATAAAAGTTAATTATTTTTATTCATTAATGGCATGTGTTATGGTTATTAATATGAAAAAGCTTGGTGATTGATAGCATTTCCCCAACTTTATATTGTTGATTGTCATGTCAGTACCCATTAATGACCCACTACAGGGTCGGGTCTCCTCTCACAATGAGAAGGATGTAGGCCTTAGTCCACCACGCTGGCCTACTGCGGGTTGGCGGACTTCGCATGTCTTTGAGAACATTTTTTTTTTTTGTGAACTCTCAGGCATGCAGCTTTCCTCACGATGTTTTCCTTCACCGTAACAGCAGGTGATATTTAATTTCATAAATCGCACATAACTTTTATTACAAAGTCATTGGTGCGTGCCACTGGGATTCGAACCCGGATCCCTCGATTCGAGGTCGAATTCTAAGCCACTGGGCTATCACCGCTGCCAGAAGATTACTCCAATCCAATTAATTTAAACAATAAAATACGTTCACGCTTCGATAGGAACAGAGACAGTCGTTTTACGAGTGGGTAACTTTTCTGAATAGGTGTTTAGTATAACAGATTAACAAGTACAATACTTTTACCTTATCTGTGCCAACTTCCGCCGAACGCCTTAATAGCCCAAGAGATGGCAGACAATTTTCGAGAAGCGTTTGAAGCGTCGTAAAATCATGTTGAATCTACTATTTGTAACATGCGAACACCATAAGTCAAATGCCCTGAAAATATTTATTTTTATTTAAAAATTATGTTGCCTAAATTCGACGTGCCTTAAAATACTATTTATTATTTTTTTTTTAAATTGACGACGCCTGGCGATGTTACAAACACTGGCTTAAGTTTTTTTTCATTTCTTAATGTTACTTATAATTACAAACCACCTTAAACAATGGTTTTTCTCAAAAAATATCTTTTTAGGGTTGACTAAGTTCCATTACCCACCAGCCAGGCACTTTTGGTTTTCGGATGTTACAAATAATCAATATAACATGCTTTATGATGCCTCAAACACATGTCGAAAAATATCTTCCAGCTCTTGGGCTATAAATTTTATCAGTGCAGTCGAAAATACGGGTAGTAATAATTGACTTTGTTTTGGAATTTTGGACTGAACCTTTGAAGTTGTGGCGGGTTTTTTAAGTAAGCGTTATTACGACGTTGATCAAATAATACTAATTGCCGTGTCGCATGCAAAACTGCTCGTACGACATTGTCATTGCGTGCATTTGCTTTATACAGAGCCTTGTGTTTAAATTGTGTAGTGTTAGTCAGTTGGTTATGTCAACCAATTGTCCTAACAACTATCTACTGGTTTTCAATTGTGACTTTTGGTAGTGGACCCCGTTTGATGAACTACTCGTAATTTTCCCTTTTGAACTGGTTAAATAAGGAAGTAATAAGAATGTTTTTAATGATATCACGCTGTAAAGGATACGACAAACAATGAGTTCTGCGGTATTCTTGACATTAAACCCTTATCAAACGCAACATTGAAACCATATCGCTAAGGTCAGGTTGTGACGGAAATACGCGATAAGTGTATTGTTGTAGTTACGATGCAATCTGTATGCAAACATTAGTAATTGCCCTTAAAATAGATCATAGACGGCCGAAAGTAACCGACATAGCTCTCAAAGTAACCAGGACCGGACAGTCTGACGACTATTAGACAAACATTTTCGCTGGTACAAATCGCGAAATGCTTGAATGTTTCGCCCTTATTACAACGGACAAACGGTGGCAAAACTCAGCGGTTTCGCTATTTCGCGGCGGAGGTGTGCTAACGCGGTTACATTTCATTTCCAATCTACACGTCGTTAATCAAAATATCTGTCTGCATATTCTGTAATATTTATGTATTCTATTCTAGTAATAATAAAGTTGTAAATGAATACGGAGAGCGTAAATTCCCGTCTCGCAAGTTGGGCCGCTTTGATTCCCGACAAGACAAATGCATTTGCAAGACTTCGCCGGTTACGCCACCGTCTGCGCACTTTCCCAACTTCTGTTTATTTGAATGTTAATTTAATCTAAGCTGTTAAAAATATACTTGCTTTCAAATACAGCAGACGGAGCACTGATCCTATTCTAGAGAAAAAGTTAAAATGGGTTTAACTTTTTGCGTATTTAAAAAAATTAAACCGACTTCAAAAAAATGTATGCAACAAAATTTGTTACGTACTTTAGGATTTTTAGCCTTAAAACCCCCCTTTCACTTCCTACTATAATTTTTTTTTGGTTTTAAAATTATCGACCCTGGATTAAAGGCTTCCCGAATCCATAGTAGGAGTAGAAAAGATTAAAATATTTTGTGCAAAATTCATCCCAATCTTCAATATGACCAATATGATCTCTTCATAGTAAGAGTAGAAAAGATAAAAAAATGCAACATTTCTCCCAATCTTCAATATGACCATTATGATCTGTTCTGAGCATCTTACTAATAGTAATAGTAAGCGCTCAGTCAGCAGTGATACTAAAACAAACTAACCAAAGCAATACTACGATATACCTAAAGAAACCAAGCTTGGCGGATCTGAGCTGAGCCGTTCCTTTGCTATTCATTAAAACCCGCAAGATCTCGTAATCCGCGGTTCAATTTAGATCTGAATGCTCGTCGCTACATCTGAAACGAGATCTAAATGGCATTCAGACCGCCTGCATTATCATTGCTCGTTCATTTCAAATATAATCAAGTACCTACTCCATATTTTTTCAACATTTTTCTGCTTCGCTGTCCCGTGAGTCACATGTGACTCATAACCATGTTTATCTATTGTGTCCATTTAATGGACCGGGAAGTTGTTAAACATCGGGTGGCATGCCTTTTTGCTACTTAACTACTATAAAAAGGCAACTAAAAATCTCAAAATAGCGGTATTCTCATTAGCGAAACACAAGTTGAATTTCTAAGTGTTGATCTAATACAGTGTGAATATATTTAGCCCTCTTAACGGCCGCGAGCCATCTCTCGCCGGCTATTTCAGCAGTTTATTGCTCCTCAGACGAGGCAAATGCAGTTACTGTCGCCATTTGTAATTACTATTAGACTGGATAGACATTAGCTTTTTATCTTCTTTAAGCGTGACTTTATTTTGTGGTCGTCCTTTTACGTTAACAGGGCGTAGCAAAGACAGATCAGACGTTACATTTAACAGTCCTGTTTAAAGTGTTAGGTGTAGCAAAATTCCTGCTAAGATTGTAGAATTTTAGGGACGAAAAGTTGAAAATTTTGAAGGAATAAATCTAATATACCCCACTCCATCGTACTTTTACATCGAGCGAGCTTTTCATTCTTTTTTTAACCAACTTTCTAACATTTATTGTTCCTCAGAGAGTTATCTGCTCATTTCATTATTATCACCATTCAAAACTACAGGTCGTAGTTTTTAAATTCACTTAAAGTGGTTATTGTCATAACACAGTCCAACCAAACGCTCTTACTTAAAATAATTCCTAATAGCAACAATTCTGCAATACGAAACTAATTCGTTGGTCATTATATTCGCTATAAACAGAATATTGTGGTCCACACGTTCTCCGTATTGACCCGAGAGACTATAAACAATCGGGACTCCAGCTCGGTTCTTCCCGTAAGCACACTGAAATAGCCTTTAAAATAAAGGAATAGGGGTGGGTTTAGCGTGAGGAAAAGTGTGAAAGAAGTAATGTTGGTATAACATAAACAAAAGAAACAATAGTGCCAATCGAAGCCTGCCCTCGATTAGGTTATTTGACGCTTTGTTTTGACGGTTGCTAATTCTTTTGGCTGCAGCCTTTAATTCTCTCCCCACAGTAGGGAGGCCTGGAGCATACCAGCTCCAATGCGGATTGTTGGAGAACCGGGCTAGTGGGTAACTCCAGGATGTTTTCAAACTTCACTTGGGGCCTCCGACAAGGTTTAACGACTGCCATCATATCGATAAAAACCGGGCTCGACGGTAAGCACTCCTCGATAAATATGGATTGATCTAAACGCGATATCTTATTTATACTATAAATTTTTGTCCCATTTTCGATCAAATAAACGATTTAATTTTTCAATATTTTTCAGACATAAAACTCTGTTAGAATAGACTTGTTTTAATATCGCATGATTTTTCACGTCACTTTTAATTACCTTTTACTTAAGTATAAAATTGTAATACGTAGTAATACTGACTGTTGATCGTTTAAAATACAATGGCGACTAAGTGCAGTCTCCTGTTCCTCGGCATTAATTAGCATTAATGCATTTGCGAAGGTCAGAGGGCCTCAGACAGGGACGGACGCATTTGTACAGTGTCTAGAAGTCTCGATTATTTAATGAAATTGAAAATTTCTTTACCGTTAAAATACTGAACTCTTATTAAATTTTTTCGTTGTAAATCAGTTTCCACCATTTACTTTTAACTTCCAATGTAATTCTTCTAAAATGATTGATGGAACATCTGTAAATTCAGGTTACCTTACCAAAACACACGCGTTTGGTTTTGTTCTCTAACAGACACACACACACACGTGAATACACAATACACACACACCCACGCACACACACGTACGTTTCCAAAATGTTCACGTTTCATAGTAAGAAGTAAAAAAATTCGACGACTTTTTTTAACATTAAGTTACTTTGTTAAATTCTTGAAAGGTCACAAACAGTTAAGTTGCGAATATCCCCCGACCTTATTTTCGTCCTGAAGCAGCACAAGGAATTTCGTTGGGAGTCGTTAAACTGGATTGGAGAATCGTTAAAGTAAATTACATTGATAGAATAAGACACTTCATCTCAATAGCATTGTTCTGTTATTTTGGGTCGTTTATAAGTTTTCCTTTAGCTGAAGGTTTATAACCTCTTGCGAGTCCGTATTAAATCTATATGAATTCTAAGTTAGTTAACTAAGTTTAGATGCCATTGACACACACAAGACAAGAACACACACAGACCTAAAACAGTTTAATCACACATCACACACTTACGCTTCAACCTTCAACCGATAAAAATAAGATATTTTAACAAAATTGTATCATCTTTTCACGTTAAAATGTTTAATTAAATCACAAAACGCTTAAAACCTGGATAACCTTTTAGTTTTTTAGGTTCATTTTTATGTCCCGGTGAAGGAAATCACGGGTTTAACCGCCTGTAAAAATAAAATGACAGTACATCCATACTTCTTCAAAATAGAAATTTTCTATAGACTTTCTACTGACTAAATTCACTTACATTTTTATCTTTTATCAATATGACTGTTGTAAAAGTATTTTGGTTGAACAAGAAACGCTTGAAAATATAAAAATATTAAAACCTATTCAATGTCATCTAACATACCTTAAAATTTTACGATCCAAGGTGCATATTGTAAACATTTTCGTACAAAAACCTCCCAACAAAAGGTCCTATTACACCCGATATCCATATTGTAGGACGCTGCAATAAAATGTAACGGTAACGCCCACTGAAGTGGAATGACGTCATATTTCTGGATAATGTTGGTGCGGGTGGCATCTGGCATTGATACAAGGACTGACTTGTGGCCCTGGCTTTGCTCGTTTTTCATCTCGAAATATAAGAATATGCTTGTTTATTACCATACGATTTTAATTCGACTTTTTATCGATTGTGACGAATCGATCATTTCTAAAATGTGCTGCCGCGTGTGGCGACGATTTTCTTTTTTTATTACATTTTTTTTTCATTTGTTTTTTCAGTAAACATTTTGAATTTTTCACATTTAATTCAACAATTTTTCAAATCACATTTGTATCACATTTATTTATCTTATCAAAATGACAATCGCATCATACTTCTATGCACACTGATAACACTGCACATACTCGTAGGTATTTCCGATTCTGAATATCAAATTCCACATCACACCATTCAATGAAATTTAATCAAACAAAAGAATGAACGGTTTTATATATTTTTTTATTTATTTATTTATTTATTCATGACAAAAATACATATACAATCTTACATTCTATCTGCCAAACTGTAAAACAGTTTATCGGCAGCAGCACCCGTGCCTTTTTTGTCCAAAAAAAAACTATGAACTAAATATATGAATTAAATCTAAAACGAAGACGAAGAAATAATAAAATAAGGTTTTTTACCTATTAAATAGTATCTTTACATCTAAAAAAAGTGATTTCTCTACTTTAGAATGAAAGTGGAGTGGCGTCGATTAGGGGAGGATGTCCAGTAGTGGACTACCAAGGGCTAAAAGGAAGAAAGAAAAAGAATGAAAGCGAAAATAAGGTCACGAGGGAATAAAAACATTTGGCAATAGGATCCAAAGACGCAATGAGGCGGATCCGAATGTTACCGTAAAGCATTTCCGCTCGATCGACGCAAGTAACTGCCTCAAAAATTGCAAAGGATCTTGTGATCTGGTTTTTGAGATCTGTTTAAGTGAAAGCGTCTTCAAATATTTCTTAAAGCGGACTCCAAAGCTGGTGGTGTAAAATGAGGTGGCAGAATAAGACGTTGAAAATAACTGCCTCAAACCAGCGATGCTTCAGAATATCTACGAAAGTGATTCGAAATTGTAGTAACTCTTAACCTGAATAGCATATTCCTCATTTCTCGTGTTTCAGTTGGGGAGGTATGGTTGTCGGAGATAGAGGTTTATCTTGGTCCTTGTGCTAAGTGCTAGCGTACGATTTCTTCTCTATTTTGATATTAAAAGTGGGTATCCATGTATTGGAGTGACCACTTCACATCAGATGGCCGTATGCTAATCCTAATTATAGTTTTATCATAGATATGGACTTCTAACTATAACTGAACCTGAAGATAACGCACCAATATAATAACAACACAACAGTTCTAAAGCAAGAACTTTAAACACAATACATGCCATCTGTCAGTAGGTACTTTCCTAATAGCTAAAGATGTATTTTACATGTAACTGTACTTAAAATAAAGACAGCAATTATGTCTTTTGTTCACTGATTGTTATATCTTTTGTTGACTTGTTAGTTATTGGCGAAAGGAACATAAACCATGCTGTTTACCTGCACAATGCGAAAGGCGGATGCAATCTACCTAACCTTTGAGTGGAAGCGACTTATGGGCATAATTTGAAATGAACTCCCATTTAGTGTTTTATTTATGGACTGTAGAGAACTGATTTATCCTTTATTTTTTTTTATAACTTTATAAATAAATGCGAATGTTTGTGAGTATCGATGGATGTTTGTTACTCTTTCACGCAAAAACGGCTGAACAGATTTGGATGAAATTTGGTACACAGATAGATCATGCCAGTAACCCATTAATTACCCACTACAGGGTCGGGTCTCCTTCTCGTAATGAGAGGGATGTAGGCCTTAGTCCACCACGCTGGCCTACTGCGGGTTGGTGGACTTCACATACCTTTGAGAACTTTTTTTTTTGTTGAACTCTCAGGCATGCAGGTTTCCTCACGATGTTTTCCTTCACCGTATCGATAGATCATAACCTGGATTAACATATAGGATACTTTTCCTTCTCTGCACCAAGTTCTAAAATATACGCGGGCGAAGCCGCGGGCACAGTCTAGTAGGTTATAAATGGGCTAGACTGTAAAAATGTTTAACTGCGTCATTTTTGATGACATCAGAACCATGGTTTCACGACAGGAGTTTATAAGGTGAGTGGACAGGCTATCTATATAGTTGTAAATCTTCACGCCCCAATTCCTCAAAACAAGAAAACCAATAGAATTTTTCATGCTACTCCAATTTATATTCCGAGGGTTTTAACGTGAAATTAAACATAAATCTTTCATTTCGCTCTTTTCGATTAAATACAAAAAAAATATTAAGATTTGACTCAACATGAAACAATGTTTTAATTTGCGCCTTCAATCGTGAATAGCAAACTGAATTTTTAGGTAAAGTATAAAAAACTTGACACAAATGCGATTACCCGCAATTCACAGTCGCTTTGTGACATTATTTTCGCTCTTAAATCCAAAACAAAAGGCAGATTAGAGTTTCGTCACAAAACACAGAAAACGCAGAAGTGAAACTTCATATAGAGCTGACTGACACAATCTTGCAAAAAATCGATGAAACGAACGAAGCCGTTCACATAGTTGATATCGAACTTCACTTAGTAAGGTCAGTTTATTTTCAATAACATGTTAAAAGTTATAATAAAATGATATTAACCTTTAAATATAAGTTGTAGGGACCATTGTAGGCTTTTAAATCTCATGTTTTCTTGTTTTTTTACCTGTGTGAGCCAACACTATGCGTGAAACCAATTTTGCAAATAATAATTTAAAACATGTGATATTTTTTTTCATCGTATTAACCGTTGGCCGTCCTATACGTCGACATACAAAATCATTGTACACATCTGTCGTATGTCAGTGCGTGTTTCAATGACAGCTCTATACAGCCTCTGTGTAAATTTTGTCGGGTGTTTGTTGGTCGGTCGGTTATTCAACCTCAGCTCAGCTCAGCGCCCTGTGTTTCGTCGTGTTGCTTTGTCGGTTATGTCAGCCCACTAGTCCTAGTAGTGTCTGTCCAATCTAGCACAAAGCGTTGGAGCGCGCATTGTATGAAGCTTGCCTTCTGTATACTGCAAGGTTTGGGGTGTTCGTTGTCTAATGATCCTTTGTTCCGCGCCCCTGAATACGAAATTCACCTCGATTGTGCTGTTTTGTGATTTTTGAGGTCTTTTCCACTCGTTATCCTTTTTACAATTCGACTTTGAAGTTACGGTAACTGACATATTGTTTCGGGTACAAAAAGTTCTTTTAACTTCATTATTCTTTAAAAAGGCTAACGACCCATCTAATTTTATTTATTAAAAAAGCAATTAGATGTTTTACATAAATAAGCGGACAGTTATGAAATAAAAATGAGAGTAGGTATTTGACTTCAGCTCTTTAGATTGAGCATTGCTGTGCGTTGATAGTCGCGAGAAATGATTTAAAAAAAATTCTTTAAATTAGGGTAGTTAGAAAACATTTGCCTGTTTTTACGCAACTGCGACAGAAGGAGGGTTATGTTTAACATTTAACATATTCCAATAAAACTATAAATAGTAAAACAATGGGTATGAATCACTTGTGACTCAAGGGACAGCGTAGTAGCCGTTAATCCTACGTGGAAGCAAGCCTTTGGTTAGGTGGCCGCGACCCATCTAGGTCCAATTTCTAGTATCAATGTCAAGAGTAGCAAATTCAATGATCGCCTCAAAAACCTCACCACACCATGGTGACTGGAGCTGAATATGGGTAATGGCTCCATAACCTACACCATACAGGAGATGAGATATTGACTTAGTTCAATAACAATATATTAATTCAAACAGGACGTGACTGGGTTACATTAGTGCTGGACTAATGGCTATACTCGACTCCGAACAGAGGACCTTTGTCCGAGCACGTTGGTAGAACGATATCAATTATATTCATTGCTTGGCTGCTGAGCTTGGGAACAGTCTGATCGATTCTAACGTTTTTTTTTTTCAGTACCCATTAATGACCCACTACAGGGTCGGGTCTCCTCTCACAATGAGAAGGATGTATGCCTTAGTCCACCACGCTGGCCTACTGCGGGTTGGTGGACTTCGCATGCCTTTGAGAACATTTTTTTTTTGTGAACTCTCAGGCATGCAGGTTTCCTCACGATGTTTTCCTTCACCGTAACAGCAGGTGATATTTAATTTCATAAATCGCACATAACTTTTATACAAAGTCATTGGTGCGTGCCACTGGGATTCGAACCCGGATCCCTCGATTCGAGGTCGAATTCTAAGCCACTGGGCTATCACCGCTGCATATGCATGCTAACGTTTTTAGAAGTCTAGTATTCATTGCTTGGCTGCTGAGCTAGGGAACGGTCTGATCGATTCTAACGTTTTTAGAAGTATAGGTCTTCTGGGAGCAACCTCAATAAATAGCGATCGAAGAAATCAAGGACGGGCGCAAAAAGTCCCGACTTGTACTCGAACTCTAATAACACCATGCTTGGGTTCCTCAGACAACCTAGTTTCGAAGGGAAAACGCACTAACAGTGGCTATTCACAAATATGTAGAACGCATGGTATTATTATCTAGACACTAGAGTTAAGTGTTATGTAGATTTCGTCCCACAATCCTAGATGCTAACTCTTTAAACGAGATGAAGTTAATGTGTAAAGTAAATTAATAAACAACACAATAGACAACCAATGATGTGGAAATGTTTATTTGCGCGAATTTGGTTGGTATAGCAATTTATTGTAACTTCTGATCAATCTATATTTGTCTTAGCATTAAAAATTAAAGAACCTAATAAATTGGACTGGGTTTCTATGTTGACCTCAAGAAATCAATTTTATATGTGTTTTCTATGGACGGCCACGTCCACATCTTAGCTTGTTAATGGATGAGGTAGGTTAGGTGGGTTTTTAAAAGTTAAAAATCTAAGCCCGTTAATACTTTTTCCCTAGTATAGTTTCACTCCTAGTCATTAATGACCCACTACAGGGTCGGGTCTCCTCTCACAATGAGAAGGATGTAGGCCTTAGTCCACCACGCTGGCCTAGTGCGGGTTGGTGGACTTCACATGCCTTTGAGAACTTTTTTTTTGTGAACTCTCAGGCATGCAGGTTTCGTCACGATGTTTTCCTTCACCGTAAAGCAGGTGATATTTAATTTTTATAAATATCACCTCTTCTTCTTCTACCTCTTCTTCTTCTTCCTATCACTCCTAGTAGTATATGTTATATAGAAGTCTTAGTATACCTTCCAGTAACTGAAACAACAATACAAAGACGCAAGATAAAATCTAAAAAATCGTGTAAAATTCGAATGAAAAGTGAGTTCTTCTCACTTAACGACGCTCCGTGGACATCAATCCACCCGCCTCGTTGAGTGCTGGTGATGGAGTGTGGCAATAAATAAGTTTTTGATCTAAACTTGAGAACCGCGCGTTGATGGCCACCGGGTGCTATATCAAAGGGTATGGTATAACCAAAGAAGAGTTAGGTTCAACTTACACTGAAGTTTTTATTTGTATTTTATATGAGCAAATGGGCGCACTGGCCACGTGACATGGCCACATTGCCACATGTTCACTGCAGCCCACGGAAATCCAACCTCAAGCAGAAAAAAAATCTATCTCAAGTTTTATGACGACCCGAGTGGCCGGTGCGCTACGCGGAGGGATGCAACAACCACGGTCCAATTGATACTATTTATTACAGCTAGATTCTTTGCACAATCCAGAAAGCGATAGCCAAACAAAAATGTTAGTCCAATTTTAAATTTGCAAAGAGCAGTGTTGTAACTTCAAAGCCTTTTGTGAATTTCCGCGTTGTAACTCCGAAAGGATAAGCGTTTTGTTTGGTTTTTTGGTCTGATATCTAATTTGAGAGCGGCGGCGTTTGACTGTTCGATTTTATAATTTCAGCCTTTAGCCAGTTTGTTCCGAACTTTGTACAGTGTAGTCGCGCTATTGTTGTGTCAGTATATGAAGTCCTGCCTCAAATAGGGCAGAATTCCTATCTAAGGTCGTAGGTGTGTTGCTACTCAGGGCTCAGGGTGAAGACCATGTAGCCTTACGGCCGTAAAGGGAAGGCATCCTTCTCATTGAAAGAGGAGACCCTGCAGTGGGTCATTAATGGGTTAAGGACAGACTGAACAAATGATTGACGTGAAAGCGTGGGAAGTCACGCCTTCCGTGCAATGTTCGCCTTTCCTTTCCAACGTCAATAAAGTGTATTTATTGAATAAATCGCGAGCTGTATCTGGTGTAACAGATCGGAAATGTGTCAGAATGATGTTGTATAACGAAATTTCGCGATTGCACTGTGAGATCACGCTGATAAGAGAATTTAATTTTTTCGACGCTAAGAGGAGGCGTAAAAATACGTGTTGTTATTGAAATAAGCAAATTTTAGTATAGGTAAATTAAGTATCAATACACAATTATTATCAACATGTAATTTTTTTATTATCTCTCAGGACATATTTTATATTAATAGAAAAATAATAGTTAATATACTGGGATTGCATTGAAATATTTACAAATTTAATTCATTTTTTTATTTCATTGTTACATAACATTAATGATAACATTTTTTGGAATATTTCTAACGTAAAATTGGTAATGCAAAAATTTTTACTGATTTGAATATCTATATGCGCTCCAATGAGGTCTGTAACTAAGATTTACTTTCGAAAACACATAAATTGAAACCGAATATTATATTTTAATTTTCCCTAATTTTATTAAAAAATTGTCGCTTTATTAAAAACTCAGTGTGCGGCTCGCCTGAAAACCTAAAATAGAGCGGCAGCGGCGGTTAAAGTAAACAGTTAAGTGGAGGTCATCCGCCGCTGGTTTGATGTGTTTACAGCGACCCTCGTGAATTATGTTGTTAGATGTCCCATCCCAGAAGTCTGTGAATCTGTGTGTGTTTCAATGACTCAATGTACACACACAGATCATCTCTATATAATAAAAATGAATCGCTGTTCGTTTGTTTCGCTAAAACTCGAGAACGGCTGGACCGATTTGGCATATTTAAGTTTTGATATGTTCGTTGATGTTTAATAAAGGTTTATATGGTGAGAAAATTTGAAAATAAAATAGTATAAATTTCTTTAGTTAGTAGAACGAAGTGTGCCGGGACCTTCCGCACTCTTTCTTGTAATGGTGTTAAAATAAATAAATAAATAATAATCAATCTAGTTCTAGAATGAACGCCCCTTCACTAATCTTCATGGTTTCAACGTGTGGTAGGAAATATTGTGACACAGTTTTTATCGTACCTGTTTGTATATCGCTATATACTGAAATGTAATCATAGATACGAATGAAAATACATAGTACATACAAATACAAATACTTTATTCAAGATCCAATTTTAGTGACAATGATACAAATTGTGGGGACATCCTTTTAAGTAAAGATTTACCTGTGTCAGGATGCCCCGCTCTTCTATATCTATAAACAATTATACAAAACTGGAGAAGCAAGACTTGAACGAATACTTATTTCATTTTTACTTTTACTTTAACTATAAATATACATAGTACATATGTATATAAGTAAATGCTCGAATCGTAGTCTAGGCAGAAACATTCCTATTCGCATGAAATCCCTATCTATCTATACTAGAAATTGTACTTATCAGGAACTGTACACTTAGATCATCATAAAATCACACGGGAACATCAGCTGTCCCACTCGCACCCATATTACTGTATCGGGTGTCCTTTTCACACACGTCACAAGTCATGCCTTATCGTGAAATACGGCGAAATATCATATCAATTATGTCTATGAGGTATTGTGACAAACTAAGATATCTAGATTTACGATGGTCTGGTGTTAGCGAAGTTTAGAGAGTACAGTTCGTTTTTCTTCCGTTTTTTTGTTGTTTTATTTGATAAACAATTTTTATTAAAAAAAAGTTATATTAGAGTTGTTTTAAAAAATAAATAACAGTTTCTAGAAATTAGTTTTGGCATTAAATGATAATTTGTTTTTAAATCTTTATAATTTTGTGTCTGCTAAAAATAATTTAAATCGCAATTTATAAAAAATAAATAGACACGTTAAGATTGTTTACCAAATAGGACATGTGTAAATGTAAAACGTACTATAGGTAGGTATCATTAGTGGCTTTGTCAGGCTTTAATCAAAACAAACAATGTAAACAAAACAAAAATAATTTATTTGCACGAATAGTTTAAGTTTTACAGGGAATTTCGATCAATGCATATTCACCTTTTAAGATATGCAAATTAAAAATTAAAAGAAGCTACATACCACGAAGTAGTTCTATTGTATTCGGAAGTCAATTTTTTTTCTTTTTTCATTATTTTCAGCCCTACTCTAAGTCGTTCGAAGGAGCAGATGCGTAGCGAGAGGGCAGATTCCGCACCTGTCCACAACTGGTTCTTGTACCTTGTACATTGTACGATGTTCACTACATTGTATCTTGCTTTGGTCATGTGTTGCCTAATTATTGAAGAGTTTGATGACTGTTCTTCACTTCACAGCATTATTGCATTTCACAGCATATTAGGATGAATTGCGTGTGCGTTCGTGGGGAAATCCGAAACTATGAAGAATTGCGACAAATACTGAAAGGAGTCTGGAAACCGTTTTGACGAAAACTAAAAAGCGTTTTGACGAAATCATTTGATTTTTGAAAAATGGCTCAAGGGAAATGCGGATTGCACTTAGCACAACTTTTATTGAAGATATTGTATATAAATCAAAACATGTTTAAGAAGAATATGATGAAGGAATTAACAAAAGAAAATACATTTATTTACGACAGGAGGTTTAAATTTAGAACTATCACTTTATAAATTTACTTTTTTTTATAAACATAAAAAGAGGTTTAATGTTGGATCGTACAATATGAGCATTGGAACAGCCCATAAAACACGTTCCTTGGTAGCTTTTTTGTGCTGGAAAGTGAGGTTAAAGCAATCAAGTTGTTAAAACCTATACCTACAAATAAAGTCACTAAAAGCTAGTACACACGTTATGGCTGTATTACTTTAATATTTAACATAATCTCCTTTCTCGGAGCCTTGAAGCCTCATTATCATACTAAGCACGAGCGCACAAGGTCCAATACAAGTTATTATGTAAACACAATAAATAGCCGTTTTATGTGCAGAGGTCATGTGTAACGTGCCTATGTTTCGGTCATTTTGAATGCACCCAAGTTGTTGTTGTTGTTGTTTTAACCCATTAATGACCCACTACAGAGTCGGGTCTCCTCTCACAATGAGAGGGATGTAGGCCTTAGTCCACCACGCTGGCCTACTGCGGGTTGGTGGACTTCACATGCCTTTGAGAACATTTTTTTGTGAACTCTCAGGCATGCAGGTTTCCTCACGATGTTTTCCTTCACCGTAACAGCAGGTGATATTTAATTTTATAAATCGCACATAACTTTTTTACAAAGTCATTGGTGCGTGCCACTGGGATTCGAACCCGGACCCCTCGATTCGTGGTCGAATTCCAAGCCACTGGGCTATCACCGCTTTTAACCCAAGTACCTATCTTTTAATGTAAGAGCTACTTCAAATCATTTATAGGTGAAGTTGTACCTACATGTTTTCTAGTAGTTCAGGGTAGTGGTCTATGTGTTCAAAGGTAGCTCATTGTCACATCCAATAGAGCACGATGTTTGTGGTAGACAACTAAACATATCCTTAGGAGGAATACTGAGAAGATATTTATATGAACAGACGGAGTGAAACTAACACCATCGTAGGAAGATAATTAATCTATGACAAGACAATAATGGTACGCGTCCACTTGTCGGTATCGTACGCAACGGACGCGTCGCATCAAACCGATACAAGTTTTCACAACGTCGGTAAGACGGTGGCCGTCCTGTTTAGCCGGAAACTCAAACCGCCGCCGCCGCTAAGGTTCCGGGAACGGAATATAGTTTGGCAGCCTAAAGTTAAGTACCTCGGATGTCACATCGATCGCACGCTGCGGATGCGCCCCATGGTGGACCACTGTGTCCAACAGGCGCGCGCCGCGCGGGCGATGCTCCGACCGGTGTTGAGATCCAGGTTACCCGTCCACACGAAACTGAGGGTATACAAAATGTATATCCGTTCCCGCCTAACCTACGCGGCCCCGGCGTGGTACGCATTGGTGGCCAAGTCGCAGCGCGCTCGTCTCCAAGCGCAGCAGAACATATGTCTGCGTATCATCGCAGACGCGTTCCGCTACGCGAGGAACGACGTCCTGGCGCGCGACCTGAAGGTGCAGTCCATAGGTGAGTTTGTGGCCCAGTTGGCGAGGCACATGTTTGCTGGAGCCGACAACGGGCCGCACCCGCACCTACGGGGCATAGCGCCGTTGCACGCGCGGCCCCCGGAAGGACGTCCGCTCCCTCGTGAAATCGAGGGACTGGACTCCCCCGCCTAACCGGGGGAGGACTGCACCGCTCAGCGGGTCCGCTGTAGGACCGCCCGCCCGCCCTGCGCTTTAGAAGTGCAGAGACGCACCCAGGGCAGTGTACCCTGCGAGAGAATTGCCCAGGTAAAGAGGAGATCCTCGAGGCCTGAACCCCTACCCTCCATGTGGCGTTTAGGACGCCGCGGAGTAGGACGACTCGTTCGTTCGTTCGTACAAGTTTTCACAGTGCGTCCACTGTAACGGCAGCGTACGGATTACCGACGGTGAGTACCAGAATACGGATTGACGATGCCAGTTCATTCGGATTTTCGTAGTGAGCGTACGTGCGGACTCTGTGAGGATGGAGGAAAGCGATGAAGAACAAATTGTCGTTGTAGCTTGTTTGTTAGCAGAAGAGGAAGAATTGGGAAAAAAAATTAAAAGGAAACATAGTATCTGGATACACGACATATTCAAGAGAGGGCGAGCGCGCGGGGTGCGTCCACTGATCGGCATTCCGTATGACGTCATCGACACGCATCGCAAAAGTTGCCTCTCGGAGCAACGGTGTCGGCATTGCCGATGTGCGATGCGTACGATGCGGACAGGTGGACGCACTTATATGAGTCTCTATACAAAGAATGCTACGATCCGTTGCGTGCGATGCATCCGTTGCGTACGATACCGACAAGTGGACGCTTAGCTTAACTTGGATTTTTGAAAATACGTTTGCCGAAGTGTAAAAAGTGACATCACAGCAGTTCCCGCCTAAACTGTTGGTATAGTAAATATGCTTTTAATACAACAGGTTTGCACTGACCCACCTGACTCGATTGGAACTCGTAAAATCGTGATATACCGAGGTGACCCAATTGATACTATCTTTTCGTGCTGAGTGTAGGTCGCCTATTCAAATCCGCGTGCGTTTAATTGACTGATTTTAATCTAGTTCTCTTATTATGATGGCAAAATCTATTCAATTCTACGATACCTCCTTTGATTTTTAGAAAGTTTGTATTTATTTCCGCGAAAGGAACGATGTATAAATAAACCGTTTCGAATTGACCGGGGAAAGAAGCGAAACAAAATGTCAAATCAAAACAATTTCTAGCAACGAGCTCGACGAACAGACAAAGAACTAAAACCACGCTTGTTACCAGTTCACTACCGACACACACGATAGCTGTCACGTGTGTTCCTTTATTGGGCCTAGTCATACTGCACCATACAATAATTCATACTTATTTTTAAAAGAGTGCTGGGAGTTTTTTTCCGCCCGCTTTTTTCTCCTAGTCTACGTTTTGCCTAAGGGGCGATCAAAGCGGATGTTTGTATAATGCTAAATGTATGACGTTCATTAAGTGTGCATAGATCGTACCTAATAATGAATAAAAGCTTTTGAATTTGAATTTTTATCGTATTATATTTATTATAGCGGTGATAGCCCAGTGGCTTAGAATTCGACCTCGAATCGATGGGTCCGGGTTCGAATCCCAGTGGCACGTACCAATGACCTTATAAAAAAAGTTATGTGCGCTTTATAAAAATTAAATATCACCTGCTGTTACGGTGAAGGAAAACATCGTGAGGAAACCTGCATGCCTGAGAGTTCAGAAAAAAAAAGTTCTCAAAGGCATGTGAAGTCCACCAACCCGCACTAGGCCAGCGTGGTGGACTAAGGCCTATATTCTTCTCATTGTGAGAGGAGACCCGACCCTGTAGTGGGTCATTAATGGGTTACTGACATATTTATTATTATTATCGTATTATATTTATCCTTCCTGTCAGCCCTTCGCAGTACACTACTGGACAGGGGCTTCGCCCAAAACGGCACCCGTCCGATCCTAGGCCCTCTGAAGCCAACGGTTTCCCGCTGTCTTCTTCAGATCTTCAGTCTCTCTGGTCAGAGGGCGGCCTGTGCTCCTTTTGAAGGATGTAGATCTTAGTCCACCACGTTGGTCAAATGCGGGTTGGTGAAGTTCAAATGGCTTTGAGAACATTTTTGTGAACTCTCAGGCATGCAGGTTTTCCTTCACAGTCAAAGCAGGTGGTATTTTTATATAGAGCACTTAACTTTCAAGCAAGTCATTTATGCGTTCCACTGGGATTCGAACCCAGACCTGTTGCTGACCGCTATAGAATTTCATTAATACTAAAAATATAAATCAAATATTCTCAAAGTTACCACTTAGAAGTTTCATGTCAGTGGGCCGAACTAAACCTTCGCTTATTACTAAACGTCTAGTGCCCAAAAGTTAGTTGAGTTTATTATTGAATTAAGCCAACCGCCCCAGACTAGTTAGGTTGGGATCAAATGATGGATAACGGGACGACTCGGGACCTTCGAGCTTTTAGCGGGGGTTCAGGGATGATGGAAATTAGGACTGACACTTACTTGTCTTGGCTATTTATAACTTTGCAAAAGGGATAGGTTTAGAAATAATTGTTATCATAGGCTCGGACAGACGCAGTGGTAGGTGCTATGCTAGAGAAAAAGTTAAAAAGGGCTCAAGTTTTTAGCGTATTTAAAAAGAGGCTAGCATTTTAAATACAACATTACTCAAAATTACACTAACGTTAGTTCCAAGTTTTAACTAATATTAGGGTCAATTTTATCGCTTGCTTGCTCGAATTGCTTTGAATAAATTGTTGTTTGTTTCTACGGCTTTTTAATCGTTAGGCTATATTTAAGTTGTATTTATATTTCTTTGCAACAATCCGCACACGTGGAACTTGTTTTGGTATGGACCCACCACCCTCCCTTATCTCCAGGTAGGTAGGTAGGTATCACAACAACTTATTCCAATAGCACACGACACGTGTTTCGCTCCAAAACAGAGCATAATCAGGTGATGCGGACTCTACAACGGTTGATTGCCGATTTGCTAGGCTATAGCTAGGTAGATACGTTGTTTTCAAGATTTCCATCTACTAAACCACAAATCATTTTGGTATTCTTAAACGTATCGTAGAAATATAAAGACAATCATTCCAATCCGATTTCTCCACATTGCACGCACAGGACAAATTGGCATGAATCGACGGAAGAAAGCAATCGACTGTCAAAAAAGTTATTAAATTTCGCACAAAAGCATGCAATTTTATGACAGGTGCTTGACGTCATTACTGACGCAACAAAGTTATTACCTTCGACCGATTTCCAAAAGACAGCTGCAATGATTTTGGCAAAAACCTTGGAACATGCGAATGAGAGCAAATACTTTATTATTATGTGATTATGTGGCAACAGATGCTTCATATCACTTAATCTGAATATGAAAGAGCCTTTTTACTTTAGGCAAAAGGCTTTTAGGCTTAATGAGATTATCTTTATTATATTTGCCATTACAATGTCTATCTACAATGTCATCCTTCTCTCTTTCTCGCTCTCTCTCTCTTATAGGTCTCTCATTCTTTTGTGTAACCGTGTCTGTAAGTGATTTTTGATTTTATAAAGCGCACATAACATTTAAGAGCCTGACAACACCCGATGATTTTAGGAATCGGGCATCTTCGGCTCGCGGCTCCCGCCTACCCCATGCCCCTCATGCGCCACTGTTAGTGGAGCGGACTCTATGAGCACTAAATAAAATGATAAAATCGGCACTGTTTCAAGTGTTAAAGAAATGTGGACAACATCGTCAATAGATGGCACTGTTTCCAGTTTTAAAGAAATATGGACGACTCTAGTAATGATGTGATTTTAAAACGCGGAGCTTTTTTATTGAACACCTAAAACTTCTTATTATTATTCTCCATCAAAGGTCCATATAATACCTATGTTTTCTATTCATCTCACCAAAAAATAAATAAAACACGGTCTTCTCTTTCAGAGGATGTACCCAGAATGCCATTGTTTCGCTATTAAATCACTATTAAATTAAAAATTCAATAATTCAGCAGTACCTAAACATGTCAACCAACAATTCAATTTCTTCTTACAATATTAAAGAGGCTTGGAACAAGCTTCATAATGTTATTGCATATTATTACCCTCAAATTTTTCGATGGCCTCAAATAATACCTAACCACATAAAAGCAAGTAAATTTGTCACGAGATCGAGTAAAAGACAGATAGACGATTTAACTGGTTTTTGTATAACCAGTTAATTCGTCTATCATGTAAAAACATGTATTCTGAGACATACAGGTTTCATCACGTGGTTTTAGGAAAGGCGAGAGCTGGAATCGAACCTAGACTCCCGGCATGGGAGTAGGAACGATTTTTTAAATTGTTGAAAACCCTCTAGTTACACAGCCGACACAGGCCATAAATCAGTCGGCGCGCCGGCGGCGCAGTACTATGCCTACCGTTTGAAAAAAGCCGCTTTTGGCTTCCTTTCGTTTCAGGTCAATGACCTTTCACCTTGAGCCTGTTACTTTTTGTGTCTTTTATTTGTGTAATTATTTTGTTTGAAATTTGCATTTTTTTTTATTTTCGGTCCTGAACCTTTTCGTATGCTTTAACACACTTAAGTACACGATCTTTGTGGTTTAAATTAATGAGGTAACGTCATCTCCACCTTGTACAATATAAAAATGAATATGTTGCTCAAATCTCGGGAGGAGCTGAACCGATTTCGCTAATTTTTTTTGGATATTCCTTTAAGTACGAGGAGAAGTTCTTACGGAGAGAAAATTTGAAAACAATGTAAAGAAAATAATAAAAACAACAATTTCATTTTCCTATATAAACTGTTCTACCCATGTACTACCTGTCAAACATCATTTCAGATTGAATACTTCATAAGTTCATATGGCAATGTCATGCATTTAGAAACGTCAAGATTTTTCTTTATGGATGCCACTTCTATTATGCAAACTGCAATGATATAATATACATATTTTATAATGGCAAAACGAAGTGTGCCGGGTCAGCTAGTAGGTAATAAAAATAAATACTTGCATAGGTGTTATAGATTATATTATTAGATGTATGTATTATGTTTGAAAACATTCAGTTTATTTCCATTGGGCCTTCAACTCAAATCTTCAACTTAAATGCATGCGTTTTTTTTCTCGTTATTAATAACAACAAAAATATATAGACTCATGAAATATTCACAAAATATTTAATAATAAAGCATTTCGTACGTCTCAGTAAAGGCGCAAATATTTCTCGGTCGCAAATTTATCAAACCGACTTGTTATTCAAACGTAAACACGGTTTTTTAATTAAATCTACCAATCAAAAAACAACACGCATTTTTATTGAACACTTCCTTTATACCTAATAGGTATTATTACCTATCAATCCACGACGACGCACAGCCCTAGCCGGCGGCCCCACTATTCCTCCTAACCGTTTATAAAAATTACCGTGATAGTGATACGTAGGTACAATTCTAGACGGCAACGCCGCGCGTAGCGGTGTCTTCTTTACTGTCGGTTTGGCAACGTCGCGTCGCGCGAATTTCAGTACAATTTGAAAACGGGAGGGAATCCTACATTATATGACCCGGGTTCGAAACCGAAGCAAAATATTAGAAGACATTCTGGATTGAAATGTTTTTTGTATTACTATTTTTTTATTTCATATTATGCTATCTAATGGTTATTTATATTTCCGAATTCCGAAAAAAAATAACGAATTTTAGATAAATTTATAATTTCAAAAATAATTGTATAGCTTATAACAAAAAAAAGTTATTAAATTGACGTTGAAACTTTTATTTATTTGTTACTTAATAAAATCTGTCTTCTTATTTATTCAACAATTTCCAAAATCAATAATCGATGTAAAAATTTGTATTATATAAAAAATATAATTATATAAAAGTGAAAATAAAGTCACGCACACGCGGATTTGAACCCACGCCCCAGCGTATACGGCCTGGCGTCCTACTTAATACGCCACACAAGCCTCAGACAAAGCTATGAAATTGTGCTATATAGGACGACTGTATATTATTTTGGAATGACGGAGCGACGCACGTCCACCTAGCATCGCGCCTCGGCGCTCTCTGTCAATTGCCATAATAGTAAGCGAGAAATACAAAATACGAAAATATTGCGCGGAGCACGCGAAAGAAAAGTTTTAAATTTTACTGATTTACTGAATATTTATAAGCTTATTGAAAAAAATTAACACAATGATGTGATAATAACGAAGGTCTGCTAATATACTGGTTAAATTATTTGAATAAATATTAACAAACAACGTTGTAGTTTAGTATAAGAATTCAGAAAAGGGGTAACTTTGCAATTTTTTTTTATCGAGGCAACTTTGTCAAAATGTGTTTCGACGACTATGTTGTCGTTCGGAATACGGTCTAGAATAACATATATTTTTCCCATTGTAAAATACTTTGTAATTTTTGCTGGAAATGAAAAATAAGAATAGCAAATTTGCTGAATTACATGTTATCAGCGCCTTAAGTAAGTTATTATTAGTGCGCGCCTAATTTTATCACAACATGTAAATTATACACGTTTTAATAAAATTACCAAAGACGAAATAAGTTCAAAAACTTTTAGGAACCAACCCTGACTCAGGTTCAGTTAAAGCTGATCAATTTGATTGGAAGACGAATTATAAATTCAACAATGTAGGCATACCATTTTAAGGACATTCGTGCAGATGCGATATACCAGGTGCAAGTAACGGGTTAACATCGTTGTGTTTCATTTTCGAATATATCTTTCTTTGGACTGGTGAGACCGCAAGAATGCACTTATTATTTAAGTTTGCACATATAATTTAAAATAATGGGTCGATTAATACTGTGGATAACTTTGGGACTGGTTTGAACAGGTGTTTGAGTGAAGATCGAACGTGAACAGAATGCGGTAGGTACGGTTATACACGTTACAAAATATTCTGTACCTACAGTCCATCCACTAAAGGAAAGAGCGGAAATGAAATGAAAATAATTTATTTGCACGAATATGGGTTAGTTATTGGTTTTACAGGGCGTCAATCGTTATTCACCTTTTCAGGTATGCAAATTCTAAATTATCAATATGTAATAAGAAAAATTGTAAATCTTATGGTGTGATACACCAAAATAAATGCTCCTTAAATTGACTCACTGCGCCGTGAGCGTGAACATTATCATCAAAATATTCGAATAGTTGAACTGTGCCATTAGTATGGGAAACATCAGACAGATTGATATATGACATACTTATGACTGATGTTTACGAAGCCAGTAGATATGTCGCAGTCGTATTGTATAATCCGCCATAGTAAATTATGGCTAGCTGTTATCAAAAACAGGGCCGTTTTGTAATGCGGATGTTCAACCTAACCTAACCTAACCTAATGAAGGGATTTCTGTGTTAAATTTAGACTTCTGTCACTGACCCTCGCTCCGCGAATGAAATGTCCTCCGCATTCAGTCCGGCTAATAAACGTAGGCCGCCTAATTGAAGTACGTATCGCAATAACAATCCGGCTAATCGTTGAACCGCCGCATTACAAAACGCCCTGTTTTTGATAACAGCTAGCCGTAATGTAATACGGCGGATTATACAATCCGACTGCGATAGACACATGCGTTCTTTTAACGCACAAATATTTGAGACGATTGAGATACGGAATCCGAACTTTTCAAAAATCGATTCAGTTTAAAAGCCTTAAATTTTTTTTTCAAGTTTAACTAAGAATTTTTTTTATATTTTTTTATTAAGAATTTAATAGAAAATCTTCACTTCATTTTACCCTCACGTCGCGCGGGTGTTGATAAACCTGCATGCAGCCTTATCTAGATGTATGCGCTAACGTGACGCGGGAAAATGGAATTCCCAAAGAGTGCACCTGCTATCTATTCTGAACATGAAAGAGTATCTGGAAATGGGTGCTGGATTTTGTAGCTAAAAGTTTGCTACGTAATAAGCTAAGATTATTCTTTGGGCACGGACTCGGGGTTGCTATTAGAATATTTTTAATCGTTTATAGAATCGTGTTAATGATTGAATTTTAACATTTTGCCTGTCCAATAAACAATAGTTAAACAATAGTTAAACAATGGGTATGAGTCACATGTGACTCACGGGACAGCGAAGTGGTTAAGATTATCTTTAAATTTATTAAGACACTAGCAATAAGCAAACACAAAAACGGGCTTTATTAAGACACTAGCGATTAACAAACGGATTATTAGAAAAAACGGGCTTTATTTTCATAATGCTAGTCGCATAATCTGCTTCATAACGTACGCAAAATATAATACTTACATTACACTACACATCAAGGAAATTTAAGCTATAACTTAAACAGTAAACACGTATTTCCATTGCCGTCAAACTATTTGGTAAACCCAATGAAAGGCAACGCAACCGCTAGAAGTTGGCTCCTGTAACTGACAGTTACACTTAATTAAGGCAATAATAATATAATTTCAATTAAACAAGACGATCGTTACTCTCAAGGCCGAGACGTCAATTAATAAAAACATTAAAAACATAAACTTGTTCATTAAACATCTGCCTAACAGACGGCTAATGAAACAATTTGTAATGATACCAAACTTGAATTTTAAACTCGCTCGTATATGTGTGTAATTATGTTAAAATAAGGGTATACTATACTAGTATCGTTTAATTTTCTAGTGGTTTAATTAGACATCAAACATTTAAAGTGAATAACCAAATTAAGTTCATAACTTAATCATCTAGATAAATTTTATAACAATTATGTTAAAACTTAAGATAAATTTTTAATCGAATGATTGAATTGTATAAAAAACAAGACACAATCGTTTAAATCTTTACGGCGTTCTTCACTACCAGTACCAGCTACTACCAGCACTACCAGTTGAAATTTAAAATTATTTTTATCGGAACCTAACTGTTCCAAACTAAATGCCGTCAAATCCATAAACAACACTCGCAACAATTCCAGTGTTATTGCTATAATATACATAACCGTTAACCGTTAAAAACGTAATACCAACGTAACTATTGGACATTCCCAAATATTGGTCTAAAACGGAAATCACAAAAGAGCAAAAAACTCAGCAAACTTTCTACCATTACCTAAAGTTCTCACGACGATAAAAAACTAAGGATTTTGAACCTTATCACATAAACAATAAGAACCTTTTCGTGAGTCAAAACTAACAATCTCAAACAAAAAAAAAACAGGGTGTATGAAATTTTCGAATTAAACAAAATTAGCCTTTACTGCAACCAGATAAGGTTTTTCAGAGTAAATGTCTTTTCGTATGCTCAAAAGTATCAAGTTACTAAAGGAAGTAGATTTTATATGAAATTCATTGAGTTCTGAGTTTATTCGAGTGTAGTGTGGGGTCAGGTTACAAATCTGTACACCTGTGTTGAGCAGTATTTGGGAGGAAAAAGTTGGATCAAATGTCAATATTATGTGTGGCTGTAACCACAAACCGTTAGAAAATTCCCTTATTGTTTGTTTGCTTGTTTGTGTAATAACACAGTTTATTGAGGAACCGTTAAAGAGTTAAAATTGATAAACAAATTCAACGACTTCGCTTGTTTGGAGACAAAAATTTGAGTATTTGCTGCATGATACTTTGAATATCGCAGATTTAGGGTTAATTATTAGGGTATTTTCCCATTGACCTGGTGTCATGATGAATGTTTACGATATTGGAATCATGATTTGACAAAACGCACTCTAAGTTTCATTTCAATTGGGCACTTTCATTTCAATTGCACATTGCAACTTTACTTGCTTCTCTTAAATTGAATTCAAAGACAAAGGTTCTTTACTAAGTAGTGTATACCTAATCTAATATCTTTTCCCTCTGCGAAAAAAGATAGTTTGAATAAAAGTAAAGACAAAGTTTTTGATAAAATGTGGGCCGCAAACACCTACTTAGTTTTAAGCTATCTTAAAGCTAATAAAATAGCACATGTTTACTCGCACTTACAGAACTTAATTAAAACGATAATAAGAGTATGAAGAGGCTGCGCCGAGATGTTCAGCGCATTCCGCACTCAACAAGTTATTAAACAGAGAATTTAACTCGAGTACCGGCGAGTTATTCCTGGCGTGGAATAATAAAACTTTGATGTTGTAGGGCTGTCAGTCATATAGTTGAGACAAATGTGGGTAATTGTTATCTTTAACCCGTAACGGAGCAGTGCTGGTATGCTTTAGTCCTCTTTCCTCTATTATAGAGGAATGAACGAATAAAGAAAAAAAATATTTAAAAAAATTAAACCGACCTCAAAAAATTATGAAATAACATTTGTTATGTAATACTTTTGACTTACTATTTCTGAGGTTGGTGTCTTTAGTATCAAGTATTTTGTTTCTATTGTCAAATTTTGCATCGTGCAGTTCTGAGAATATTACATACATTACGTTTCGAATTGATAACCTCCTTTTTGAAGTCGGTAATAATAAAAACCAAAGTCAATTCCTTTCAATTCCCCACTCAACTGACCACACACGATCGGGTGAACGGTCACAATAACATCCGGTACTTAGCTGTTACAGCATCTGGCAGCCCTAGCGGGTAATCTGTACGTAAACAAAGATCAGAAAAACCGAGCCTGAGAGGTCCACCTGTCGCCGACTCGATACAAGATGTGTGAGATGTAAAGGAAGCGGCTTGTTAACAGCTTAACATTGAATTTGGAAGACGAAACAAAATTGTTGATCAAATTTACAAAGGTTTATAAATTTTTGAATTTGGAAACAAAAAAATTTAAATTATTGATTAAACTTGAATGAAATTTATTGTTTAACGTTGAATTTTGAAGACGAAGCAATTAAAATAGTAGATCAAATTCATAAAGGTTTATAAATAGTTGATTTTGGAAGACGAAACAATTACAGTTGTTGGTCAAATTTACAAAGGTTTATAAATTGATCCAAATATTATCCTTTCTCTTCATGTGAATGCTAATAATGATTGTGTGTTCTATTGAGGATATGGTATAAAGTCTTCATATATAAAAACGTTTTAATTTACCATTTAAAGGAATACCATTTTAATTGTTTAAATTTTCTACTACGCACCCAAACATGTCAAATAACAATTTCACACACTACTTATTTGACCGACTTGTAGAATAAAGAAAACCGACTTTTAGAATAAAGAAACGAAAAATTAGTCATACCATTTGCAAATCCATACATAGAGTGGACCGTTATTTGGAACTATTAACGTCACATCACTAACGTGGGAGGTGGGTGAGATATCTTTTTGGATGTCACTTCGCAAATATGTGAATGAGCGGTAACTAGAGTATACATAAGCAAGCTATAGAATGCATGAAAGCAGGTATAAACTTTAAGCAAAATGCGAATGTTTTATAGTGAAGCGTTATTTACTAAGCTTCAACATCTAATTAGTTATTATTTCTCACAGGAATACCATAGACGGAAGAAATATGATTGCACTATGTGGCAAAGCAGCATAAAAAATCTTTATTTGCTTACCATCCGGTGAAGTTACCACTAATTCCCATTAGTATGGCGCAATAAACTAAATGATGGTGCATATTTTAAGCACATCCTATTTTTCAACCGCAAACTAAAGTAGAACATCCCGTGGGACCGCCACGTAATTAATTTTGCCCGTTTGAGCGTAATGTTTTACCACTTTAAATGGTGATCTATTTTTTAAATGAAATTTAATTAGGACTATTTAAAAGGCTTGTTGTCAGTAACCCATTAATTACCCACTAGTGTCGGGTCTTCTTCTCGCAATGAGAGGGATGTAGGCCTTAGTCCACCACGCTGGCCTACTGCGGGTTGGTGGACTTCACATACCTTTGAGAACATTTTTTTTGTGAACTCTCAGGCATGCAGGTTTCCACACGATGTTTTCCTTCACCGTAACAGCAGGTGATATTTAATTTTATAAAACGCACATAACTTTTTAACAAAGTCATTGGATTGGCGTGCCCCTGGGATTCGAACCCGGACCCCTCGATTCGAGGTCGAATTCTAAGCCACTGGGCTATCACCGCTTAAAAGGCTTGTAGTTTTTATTAATTAAACGATAAAACGAATGTCGTTTGAACAGGGAGGCATCTACCGTTGTTCACATAACTCGCCGAAGCAAGTTCGTCTTGTCTAGCATTTCAGTTGGTAATGTAGGTACTCGAATGATTGCCAGTGACCACATCGTTCGTTGTGTGACCATCGATGGGGAAGAAAAGTTCTCGAATGGCGACCACGTCTTAGCAAAACAAGCACAAGCCGCCCTTCTACCAGTTGGACTGCCGACCTGAAGAAGACAGCGGGAAACTGGTGGATTCATAGAGCCGAGAACTACAAAGGGATGAAAGGAAATGAAGAATCCATTGGCAACTTATTTACGTATTTATAAACAAACCATAACTTGTTACATAAACTTTTAAAACGCCAAAAAATAAAAATCGTAATAAGTCTGCAAAGATCTTTACTATTTTTACCTTGCTCTACTAACATAAACGTAAAGCAATTTGATTGAGTTGTAGGTATACTTGATTTATGTTTTTCCAGCAACTCAATCGGATAAATCAAAGGCTGAACTAATTTCGGTCCACTTGAACCCTTGCAGCGCTCACAAGCGTGCTTTGTGCGGTCTCATAGACCGGCCATTGAGCGTTTCCGGGTTATGGGCTTAATACTATAGAAATGTTGAGTTATTGCTTCAGCTGTAGTGTTAACGTATTATATTGATTGTGAAAAGACTACGGTCATTTGAGTTTTAAAAATAGCGAGTTAATATTTATTAATATTCTTTGTATTGTAGGGAGGTTGGTTAGGTTATCCAACAAACAATAAATAAGTCCTGGGCCCGTGAAATATGAGCATAAAAACCTTTTTATTTTAAGTCGATTGCATCATTAAACGTAGACGATTTACGTATTTCTTTGAGTGAAAGGTTACAAAAAATACAAATTAGAATTATGTATTTCAGTCTTCATGCGGTTGGTTGCTGAAAAAACACATTACTTGCGCGGTTCAGTGGTTAAGACGCCGGCGTGCTGCGCGGAGAGTCCAAGGGTTTGATTCCCAGCCGAGCAGAGATTTGAATGATGCGTTTAAATTTCTGTTTTTCTACTGTATGTATTCTTGTCTTATGTGTGTCCACAACACCCATGACACCATCAAAAGGCTATGACACTATATGTATACCTATGCAAATTTTATTTATTGAGTAGCAAGTGCAGATTCAGATGGTCACCGGAGATACATATCATATTTCGAAATTAGCATAGTATAATGACGCCAGCGGTGATAGCCCAGTGGCTTAGAATTCGACCTCGAATCGAGGGATCCGGGTTCGAATCCCAGTGTCACGCACCAATGACTGTAAAAAAGTTACGTGCGCTTTATAAAATTAAATATCACCTACTGCTACGGTGAAGGAAAGCATCGTGAGGAAACCTGCATGCCTGAGTTCACAAAAAAAATGTTCTCAAAGGCATGCGAAGTCCACCAACCCGCAGTAGGCCAGCGTGGTGGACTAAGGCCTACATCCTTCTCATTGTGAGAGGAGACCCGACCCTGTAGTGGGTCATTAATGGGTACTGACATGACAATGACGCCATCAAATCAATTCAAGCAAGAGACCCAGTTAGACATTTCATCAACTTGCCTCCACCCTAGTTTCTGTAAAATAAAAAACGAACGACTCTATCAAAACCAACCATAACAAGAGATGCTTCAAAGAACAAACAAAAAAGAAATCAAAAGCCAGCAACGACCAAAATACTAACAAGCACAGATTAACGCACCACATTATCTGTCATCTATAAATAAACGAGCAAACGTACAAACAGACGTCTTGAGAGATTAATAGTATCGGAATAGCCGCTCTCTCACCTCGCTGTCACAGATTCTTAAAAGCTGATGTCAGATTTGTTTCTCAGTATCGCCTATTAAAAGCACAGATCACTTTGTTGTAGACGGTACATCTTTGTATTAGTCGCTAGTAGATATATCGTATGTTGTGCGCCCCGCTGCTTGAGAGATAAGTAGATCGCGAGTGCGAGTGATCGAAAAAGTTAAGCAACGTTAGGCGTGGTCTAGTACCTGGATGCGAATTAAATGCGAGGGACGTTAAGCCGACGGGCCCGGTTGTTATCGATAAGATAGTAGCCGTTAAACCTTGTCGGAGGTCCTATGGGTTGTTCGAGCATCCGACGCGGGCTGGCCACTCGCGTTTCTCCACCAATCCGCTTTGAAGCAGCGTCTGCTCCAGGCCTCGCCCTATTGAGAGAGAGACCCGTGCCAAACAGTGGGACTTGACTAATGGTGTCATATTTCTTGTATTTTTTTCTTTTTTACAACAGAATTTTTTAAGTGAATTAAGGTAAGTATGTTTAAAAAAATACATTTTTTCTATTCACCATTTGAGGTGTAGTGTTAAGTGTCATGTATAATGTAGAATGTATAATGTTAAATGTATGACGTTCATTAAGTGTGCACAAATTGTACCTAATAATGAATAAAAGCTTTCGAGTTTGAGTTTGTATCTGTGTTTGCGTTAGGCTTAAGGTGCAATACATGAAGATTAATCAGTCAGTAAGTACCCATTAATGACCCACTACAGGGTCGGGTCTCCTCTCACAATGAGAGGGGTGTAGGCCTTAGTCCACCACGCTGGCCTACTGCGGGTTGGTGGACGCAGGTGGACGGAATGGATTAATCAGTAATAAACGATATCTCAAGCGGATCACTCCGATTACAACGCCATTCTCAACACCTCAATTTAAGTTGGGTGACCTGAGTCCGATTTTTAATAATTATTTTGTAACTCCCACATTGTGTAAGAAACGCGAGGACACGCACAGAGGACATTGCACATGCACACACAATATTGCTATGTGCGGTCTCGACCGCAGTTTTGCAATCCGAGACAGCCGCATTATGCGTATCGTCCACCAGATGCTATCTAGTGATATGAAACCTCTTATTGTAGTGCATTAGACCTGGGTTTCTCAAACTTTTAGGTCTAGGTTTTTCTATAACAATTTTGAGCTCACGTGACAGGGTTAAATGTGATTCAAATCCATTTTTTATCCATCCATTGTAGACACAATGTCTGTGTCTAGAACAGTGTTAGGATAACAGCGATCAGAAAAAAAAAAGAAAATTGTAGGTATAAAAATTTTGTTTAAATCCTATTTTCCTGCCCCTGTGATTAACGATATTTTATAGTATGTACTTTAAAAATATGTTTTATTAAAAAATAGACGAAAGAGCAATTATTTATTAAGTACTTAGTTATTATTTTACAAAGAAATATTTTTAAGTCGAATGTAATGTAATTTTCCTTTCAATATTCATCAAATTTGTTGGTAAAGAAGTTTTTTTCAAAAACATGAACCACACGTTTTAAGGTTTAGGATAAACATTTTAGTAATTGTACGTAGTTATATTTGCATTTTTAGATTCGCAAATCGGAATAATCAAAAAAATTCAATCACCTCGTAAAAAGTACATACCACAAGAGATATACACTTTGAGAAACATTGTATGCGATTATTAATCGGTGAGTGAACATGTTATTCTAGTAGTAAGCCGATATTCTGGATCTTGCGATTAAAATTGTGAAGTAAAGTAATATCGTTAACTCGTTTGTGGTTTCCTTTGCAGTCATTATTAGACGCTATATTTTTACAAAATTTATTATTCCACTTTAAAAGCAATTACCGAGTAACTCAATGGCAAAGCTAATTAATAGAAAATGGTAAAAGTAAGAACTTGGCAAAAACAATTTATAACATTTTTTTGTTTTTAAAATCAAAACAAGATGAAACAAATGACTTTTAAAATACATTTAAAGTGACAGCAATAAAGCCACTAACTCATTTAAGAAAAAAAAATAGTGTGGCATTTAATAATAATAAAAACGTTGTTTTTTTATAATTGTACACCATTTACTTTTTAGTGTAATAATATTTTGTATGTGCATAAATAATAAAAATAAAAAATAAATTTCACCACAAACTATCTATCTAGAGACTATCTATTTCTATCTAGAGATAACTATTGTAGGAAGACAATAGTGTTACCTCTCAGAAATGCTGGCCAAAAGGCCAAAACCCCCTGTATATCCAGCCTACTTTATCTTTGACAATACTACTCGTACACACGTGGTGAAACCAACTATATTTACTTACAAAGGTGTCAAGAGCGATCTGATTTATATCGAGAGCGGTATGTATTAGATCTTTGTGGTTTTATATCATAGCACGGATTCATGGAACGCTTAACCATATCAAACGAATATTATTTTAAGTTTAACTGTTAAAAATGTTAATTTTATCACTGAATCTGTGTTTAATATTTATAGGAGGAGAGAACCACATCAAAGGAGCACACTGATCTCCTTTTGAGAGAATTTTGACTCACCATTACTACGGAGCGGACCAGATATGAATTCACAAGTTGAGGGCAGTCATTCTGAAACGTCGAAAATTTGCTGTTTCGAAGGGCTTTTAATATCAGCATTTTTTGAAAACACACTGGAACAGCGTGATAGTGTTATCCATGCGGCATGGAGCATGGATAAAGTGACCATACGTCCCACGAGCTCCTGAAATTGTTGAATGATACTCATGAAATAACTGCTTCTATACCTTCAAAAATTTTACATCTTTTTCATACAGACCAGGCAAACAGGCAGCCTCGCCACCTAACGGTAAGTGGTCACCGTCGCCTACAGACACCAGCAACACCACGTTAAGAACTGTATTCATACAACTAACATCAAACGTATATTACTTATGTGGAATTGCAAAAAATATCATTCTTCACGGTCCACGACCACATTTCACAGTAATCACATATCTTCATAATTATAATTACTCGCGAATCTCACGATGTGTGAAGTAATTACTTTTTAAATTTTAAGTAACTATCCACTCCGATGTAAGTACGGTTTTAAAATGTGCTTCTGATAGCTTGACCTTGATTCTTAAGTGCTTTATTGTGTTAAGTAGAAACTTTATGGTAATTTGAAGTGTATTCTTTGTAGTTAGGTTGACGTGTAATATACCACACTCACACACACACACTGACTGCAGGATCACGTCTCCTCCCACAATGAGAAAGATAGGCCTTAGTCCACCACGCTGGCCTACTGCGGATTGAACTCTCAGGTAAGCAGGTTTCCTCACGATGTTTTCTTTCACCGTTACGGCGGGGTATAATAAACTTAATAAAGCGCACGTCACTTTTAAGAAAGTCATTGGAGCGTGATCCCAAGGCCTTTCGAGTAATAGATGTATTTTTACCACTAGACTATCCTTCTTTCCTTCCTTTCAGCCTTTGGAAGTCCACTGCTGGACAATTGGACATGGGCGTCCCCTAACGACGCCACTCCGCCCGGTCCTGGGCCCTTCGAATCCAACGGTTTCCCGCTGTCTTGTTCAGCTCATCAGTCTACCTGGTCGGACTGGGCTATCGCCGCTTCGCTACTATGTATATTGGACATGATAATCAGTAAATACCAGAATAATCTTAAACAATCCACGTATTACATCATCTGAAACTAAATGGCCATTATGGATTGTAGGCACGTCGCCACTTAGCGGAGATATCCTTGACTTATTAGATCGATCTATCGACACATGACGTCATGGTTAGAAACTAGATACTTTATTCACCTAGAAACGCTAGATGTCTATTGAAATGGTACTATTAGCACGGAATATATTTCTGTGCGAACGCACATTAGTCCCGCTGCTTGAGTAGATCGCAAGCGATCGAAAAAGTTAAGCAAAGTCGGGCGCGGTCAGTACCTGGATGGGTGACCGCTAGTGGCGAATTACACGCGCTTCCGTGCTTCGGAGGGCACGTTAAGCCGTCGGTCCCGGTTAAACCGTGTCAGAGGCCCCACGAGCAGTTTGAAAACATCTGTCACGGGTTGGTCACCGTATTTTTGACATTTGAAAATACCTCTTGCAGACACATTAATGCGAGCAAGGCTAAATAGCAACGAAAAGGCAGCCGCGAAGCTAAAATTTTGCAAACTATAATTTGTAAAAATATAATTTAATTGGTTCTTAATATAATATGTTTTTTATCTCACGAATGATATGAAAGAACATATAGAGAGAGACTTATATGAAGGATTGTTCTTTACCTGCTACAGGAGATAGTTTCCGCATCACACACCATCGCGATTTCCACTGAAAAAGAAAAAATCAATTTTAATATTTCATGCAATTACGATACATCAACATGCAACTTACTGCATACTTTTTCAATAAAATTAGACTACAATCATAGTAGTTCTTTAATAAAACTTAAGATTACACTTTATTATCAGATCGTGGCTCGAAGCCTGGGTGGGATCTTCGTAAAGACAATTTTAGCTTGGTATCCCGTAATCTAACTATAAGATACCATAGTTTAAAAATATATCCTACATGATTACTTGTACTTAAGTAAACAAAAGACCACGTACATGAATAAATAAACAATATTAAGTGAATATTAGCTATTATCGTTTGACAGCGATAGATCGAATGATAATTACAAAAAATGTCGTTCTCTTTCAAAATGACATAAAAACATGTATTGTGTCAAAAAGCGTAATTAATGACCATAAAAATCCAATTAATGGCAAGAGTAAATACCTAATGCGATTCTAGTAGCAATCTGTCAAGTTAATGGAGCAAGAAGTTGTCGGACCGGTCTTGTCAACGGCATTATATTTGGTTGATAAATGTGATAATACTGCATAATGTTAATTAGATGCAAACCGGTGTGAAGGTCAGCGAGATAGTAAAATTGAATTTGCATATTAGCTTGCGTGTTACTTTTATTAGTTGGTAGTCATGAGCTCGTCCGGGGACCTTGTCGCAAGCTTCTTAGCCCGTCGTAAAGCAGCTTGTTCTTCATGTCTTGTGTTTCGGCTGGGGAGGTATTGTTGCCCGAGATAGTTACTCTATTTGAGGCGGATATCTTAGTGCTCATCAGTAGCAAAGCACACTACCTCAGATAGCATTTTGTTTCTTTATTTGTACCCATAAGGCGTCAACGGGTCCCTACTCCAAATCCCGCCGTATTCATCGCGCTGCTCTTTATAGAATAAAAAGTAGGCACAAAGGTTATTAAGAAAGAAATTTTACCAGAATATGTATTATCTTTTTTTCTCTAGCCGTCAAAAAAATAAAGCTTAAATTATACGAGAATTATAAAACTTCCGTGTTTGATATCGTTTTGGTAAAAAATCCGAATACAAGTTGTTTATTTTATGATGTCTATGCGTATGTAATTGGATGTCAGTAAAGCATACTATTCAAATTGCATATAAATTGTTACGAATACAAATATGTATCTAATTTTCATTTTTATAACAATACAAAACCTCAATAAAACTCAAAATAAGCAGGAATTTCTTACGCTCACTGGAATTTTTCAAGTTTCCCATGCAATGGAATTTATCGGGACAATTTAAACGGAATTTATTTCACATTAAAATTCATGAACACTGCAATGATTACGAAGCTTAGTAGTTATTTATGAAGTATGTGATTGATTGTTGATTTATACAACATTATTTCTAACGGGTATTAGCACATAAACACTCTTGTCTTACTTTATGTCTATATATGTATATATGTTACAGCTGTCTCTGATATGTGTTAAAACATTGCCATCAACCTGCCTATTATTTTTATAAAAAATTGATGTCTCTAACTTATTCATGAACATTAGCCTCTACAAATAAGTCCAGTTATTTGGGAGCTATGCCAAAAATAGGAAACACAATAACTACTATTCACACTTCTCTGTATTTTATTTTTTATGTAAAAATACAGGAAAAGGCAGAGGCCACCTGATGGTAGGTGGTCACTGATGCCTTTCGACAAAAGGGGTTGCCAATGTGTTACTTGCTTTGACATAAAGTGGCACGCACCAATCACTTTGTAAAAACGTTATTGTGCGCTTTATACAATTAAATATCACCTGCTGTTACGGTGAAGGAAAACATCGTGAGGAAGCCTGCATGCCTGAGAGTTCACAAAAAAATGTTCTCAAAGACACGTGAAGTCCACCAACCCGCAGTAGGCCAGCGTGGTGGACTAAGGCCTACAACCCTCTCATTGTGAAAAGGAGACCCGACCTTATAGTGGGTCACTAATTGGTTACCGACGAGCATACTCCGCCACGCTGCTTCAATGCGAATTGGTGTAGCCAACCACTTATACAATAGGCTGGCTTCATGGAGCGTTATCAGTGCGACGCCATATTACTCATTTGGTCGAACTACATTATAAATTGTAGTTTTAACCGTCAACTTTCATGCCAAGAATAGGTCGCTAAGCAGATCATATCTAACCCGTTTCTGCTAAATTCCCCTTCACTGCGTGTGTAAAATTTTAATCATTTTAATACCTTCGCGGTACTCATGGTAGTCTCAGTCGTTTTATTTTGGAATGGAGCGATAACAACGGATTCTAATAAAATTTGTTCGTTACGGATCACAATATCTTACACCGACGACCTGAGTGGCGCAGTGGTTAAGACCCCGGAGCGCTGCGCGGAGGGTCCTAGGTTCGATTCCCAGCAGAGCAGAGATTTGATTGATGAATTTGAATATCGGTTTCTGATTAAATTAATGCCTAGATTTTAAAAAGCAAACTATCTTAATTCAATATAATTATGTCTCAATCTCGGGGTTACAAAAATTCCATTTCTAATTTTGAGAATGTAGCTGATATAATAAAAGATTTATCCGCTATTCGTAACTTCACCATAATATTACGTCTACATAATTGCTCTCCCAATATGAGCGTAAAGTTTCTGAAACGCTAGAAGCTGTAAGTAATGCAATTAGACAAAAGTAAAGTCGTTCCCGGGTCTGTGACAAATAGGGAATGCAATCTAGGAATACCCGGGCATTAGCCGCATCGCCGCCGATGGAGAAAAACAACCCTGGAGTTTTTAATTAAAGGACCCTCGGACTACTAAGGGCTGGAAGGGAACACGCAAGACTCATGCGAGGTTTAGAACGAAGGTTTTAAGCGTCTCACGATAGGACTTGAGTGGCTTTCAGCCACTGTTTTTTCTTTTGGTTCTTGCCATTAATGACCCACTACAGGGTCGGGTCTCCTCTCACAATGAGAGGGATGTAGGCCGCCGTCCATCACGCTGGCCTACTGCGGGTCGGTGGACTTCACATGCCTTTGAGAACTTTTTTTTTCTGAACTCTCAGGTATGCAGGTTGCCTCACGATGTTTTCCTTCACCGTAACAGCAGGTGATATTTAATTTTTATAAAGCGCACATAACTTTTTTTACAAAGCCATTGGTGCGTGCCACTGGGATTCGAACCCGGACCCCTCGATTCGAGGTCGAATTCTAAGCCACTGGGCTATCACCGCTATAATAATTTTTATAATAATGATTAACCACACAAATACTATATGTACTGCACCCGACTGCACCAGAATCATTTGTCAGACAACTCAAACAAAGGTAATCCGTCTGTCTGTTTGCATTTATCATGTAAGGAAACACATCAGATCCGTGATTCCCATGACGGAGCAAACAATTTGTTTGAGCTCCAACTAACACTAAGACAAATATGGGAGATTGCGCGGTTGCGTTGTTTACCTTCGTCTTAAGAATTTAATATGTTTTTGTAGGGTTTACTCGATTTTGTTGTGTAAACGGAGATTTATATTAAAGGGAATGACGAGTTCACTACATATTTCAGAAGTAGTACACCCTGAGAAAATGTAGAGTACACTTGAAATATTGCCAGATCGAACAAAAACATACAAACACATTTTGGAACGAAGACAACATTTGCAGGAATGATATTCCATGAGAAATGAGAGGTCTGAGTTACTGGGTCCACAAGCTGGCCCTATCGACTAATGAAAACGGCTATCGCATGCTGGCCCTATGCATGCTTAAACAGAAATCTCCCGTACACCACATGCGAGCTCTAACGACCAATGAAAATGAGCTCTTAATGATGTCTGCTGTAACCACCGCGAGGAAACGCACATACGAGTATCGGAGAGCATACTCCACCACTAACCCGTGTCGAATATTTACAAACCGCGCATTCGGCCCCCGACGAGGTTTAACGACTGTTATCGTATCGATAACAACCTGTGTCGTGTCCTCCGAAGCACGGAAGCGCGCATTTATTTCGCCAGTAGCGATCACCCATCCTTTTTTAAGTAACTATCCATAACGTTCCTCTTTAATTGAAATCTTTAATAATGCCACATCTAGTTACTCTTATTATTTGATACCATCACAATTGTTCGAGTACATTCTACAACGCCTTGTACCCATAGTCTTTATATTTCAAGTGATAAGACTCAAATTCAAATAGCATTTGAGAAACAGTGATATATTTTAGCAGTAATCGTTCGCACGCTTCTCAATTTATTTCACGATCCTTAGATACTCATTTTTGAATTCTAAATAAAACTTATTAGCTTTATTTAGAATGCTAAATGTAGCATGAGGGCAAATAATAATACGAAGATTAAGATAAGGAGGCACAATTTTGGTACAAGTGGCTATGAATTTAGTCTCCTAATCGAGCAATTCGGATTTGAGTCCCAGTGGCACCATTGATTTTCCTAAAGTTATGTGCGCTTTACCAAATTCAATGTCACATGTAGAAACGGCAAAGGAAAACATAACGAGGAAATCTATATGCCCACGAGTTCTCCAGTGTTTCCGATCAGGCCAGCGTGGTGGACTACTGTCAATAGAATTATAATTGTGAAAGGAGATCCGCCTACATAACTTAACACGTACCTACACCACGGAGTTCAAACCAAACAAGGTATTACCGAAGCAAATCCCGTGATAACATAACTGAATCTCATTAAGTATGTTTGCTTAAACCGTTAACGTTTGTTAGTAAAGGTTAACCTTTATTGAAAGAGTTAACTCGAACCTTTACAGAGATGATTTGTAAGTGGCCCGTATATGGCATAGCACCATGGAAACTTGGCATTACTGTGCAATCTCTGCATACACTAACTGAAAAGTTTTAAAAGGAGATCTTGTGTGATATGGGGATTTGTTTTGACGTGAAACGTGTTTAAAATCCTTACAGGTTCTCGCGTCAGTTGCATCAGTAATGTTTGATCAATCTCAGTGCTTATGAAGTAATATTTTGTTACTTAACCATTTCAAGGTGCTTGTACAAAAAGGTTGAGAATAATTGTAAAATATTTCAAATATTTTTTTTACTTTGGCTAACGTTGGCTTTGTCAAGTGTTTACAGGAAAATAGCATCATTATAGTAATGATATGATATGATAGAAGCAATCACATTTAATTTTCTCCAGTCACAGGTCTGCTGAAAGGAATTTCATTAGATAAAAGCAATAGTTAGGTACCTTTGTACCGCTCTCTCGCATGTTTTTATATCTTGTCATTGCTTGTGTACATAAATTGATAAACAAATAATAAGCAAATTAGAAACAAACATTTAAAAAATACGATTGGGATTAGCATAAAAAGGAGTACGAATTCGTACTTAAAAACTATGCTAGAACAATAAAAGTAGTTACAGTTAGTTTTCGATTAAAATTTTAAATAAAAGTCTTTGCCGCGTTTTTACATTAGCTTTGATGTATTTTGTTTTTTTTTAGATTTTAAGCGATTTTAAAAATGCAACCCTTAAGAACTGTAGTAGGGGAAGATAAAGACAATATTTAAGAGAGAACGATGCCAGTTGACTTCTCTAGTATACTATAAAATTTAGTATTGAAGTGACTAATAACACGAAAATAAATTAAAGATGAATAAAATTTGATTGATATAGGCCTAAACATAATAAAATTTTTCACGTCTTATTAAAATGTCACGTTTCACAGAGTAATCTCATTTTATATCTATCATACGTGTGTACACTTATTACGGCCTAAACAATGGAACAGTTTTAAAAAGTATCTCTGCTTATCACATCAGATTAATCAAATTTAGTATTTTAAATTTGCTACAGGATTTTTTTATATTGCTTAAATTAATATTGGTTTTTTTCTTTTATTTTAATTTTAAATCAAAATCATTCAAGTGATGTTTTAATCTTCATGGCAACCTTCTTAACCGAAACACGATTTGTTTGATTCTTGGTGGGTTACCTACTTACAAAAATGATCCGATTTTGTCTTATCTAGTAGTTAAATTGTCTAGTAAATCACGACTTCTTACTTAGTTTTGCTAAGTTTTCATCTGTCATTAAATTTCATCAATTATTTACTTTTTAATCTATCTTAGTTGCCTACTAAATATATTTCTTGGTAAAACGATTTGAACAATAATGAAATAGAAACGGTTGGTTACACCTGCATGCATAGAATGTTAATTCTTAGAAATTATTTCAATGCAGCTAATGCAATTGGGAATAGCACGTGTTTTATATAACTGAAGACATAACGTTGAGCTTAGTGACAGTGTTAGTATAACCTAATGTTGTTTTAATTTTAAAGTAATTGAGTAGCAAACGTCAAAGTGTTCGTCAACGGAAAACCATCGTCAAAGTGTTCGTATAGTTAACGTGTATCATTAGTATGCCAAGATGTACAGATGCTATCGTTTTCCCATACTAATAACACATGTTAACTATAGGAATACCACTACTTACTTCTACGACGACAGTGATCACTCGGGGCACTGATGTTCCGCAGTCCATACTAATGAGGACTAAGACTTTCGCCTCAAATGAAGTATATACTTCTATGGGGTCTGTGGGTATTGGGGAGGTCCATGGAGAACATGCTGCTTTACGACAGGTTAAGCTGGTTTAAGGGACCTCCCCGGACGAGCCACTGCTACTATTGGGTCTACCATCTAAAATATTATACTTTTTGACCTTTGTGTATAAGTATAGAGTCTATATAATTATACTATATAATTGGTCTATACTATTGACACTATATTTCTCAGGACCAAACCTGTCACTGTTCCAAATTTTGTTTAATTACGAGTATGTATATTCGTTCGGTGTATCTATTTCGTGGCCTAATAGAGTTTACTTTTTAGAACTATATTACAATGTAGAGATTGTACCTCTAAAAATCGTGTATCACGTACAAAGCGATGTAGATGTATACATAAATAATCGAACTATAAAGATTAGTTAAACACTACTCGTGCTTACTACGAGTATCAAAACCATTATTGAATCAGAGCGAAAACCAAACTTCAGTTTTCCAATGGGAATTAAACGTTATTTCATTGGTAGAAATGAAGCAAAACCGTAGCCGATTCGCAACTTTTAATTAAATAACATCGAACTGTGACCGTTTATCTAGTCGATTATTTCATTAATTAAACCGTGATATGGAAGTGTGCCAGAAATAGCGATAGTTTTTGAAACGATGTTAATGGTGCAATTACTATCTATCCATTCCAGTCAAATTTTTTACACCGAAACTTTCAGTAATTATAATTTATTTTTAAAGCAATTTTAAACTTTTTTCTATAAAAATTAGTGCTCAAATTGTTTACCAAATTGGGCAAGAGCAAAAAAACAGAATGTACATCTGTATTACATATGTATTATGAACAAACTACATCTGTATATGTATTATGAATTCAACTAAAATTATGGCTTATCTAACTAAATGATTTCTTTCTTTCATTCTTTCTGCCTTTTCTTGGCCCCACTGCCAGTCTCTCTCAGTCCATACAATGCCATACGGGCCTGGGCCCTCTGAATCTAATGTACATCTATCATCTTTAGGTCTTGAGTCCACCGATTCGGAGTGGACTGCACTCCTTTCACCACGACGTAATCGCCATTTAAAGGTATTTTACGTGTCTTAATCTCAGCATACATGACATCTGTTGGGAGATGATTATTTATCGTTGCCCCATTTAAAGTTATATTAGGTGTGTGTCTCAATCTCAGACTCAGCATACATGACATCTGTTGGTAAGTGATCGTCGTTTCCTTTTGGCAAAAGCAATACCAGGGGTGTAGCCAGTGCGTTGCCGGCTACGAAGGAGGCCTTTTGAAGGACCCAATGTCATTGTCCTTCGAAAGTACATCAGCCGGAAGACCTCTCCCGAGCGGTTGTAGATCAGTAAAACAATGATTTTCCCAAAATTAATTAACTTTATCGGGGAAGCTACATAAAAAAGCAGTTAATGTGTTAACAAAAGTATTGGCTTGCAGTCCCACGGGGTTAGATCAGAACTTTTAATTACAGCGATGACGCGACGGTTCTACAAGCCATCGTTTATCCAACTTCGCGCCATTTCATTAATCGATTGGCCTTCGATTGGTCGATTGGCTGCTTGCAAGTGGTCTTTAAATAGAAGAATTTATTATAACTTTACTAATCCAACCTCAAATAGGTAAGAAATCCTAAGTATCTAAGGTTGTATGTGGGTCTTTTGCTACTTATGAGGACTAAGCTTCTCGCCTTAAATAATAAATCTCTGGCGACCATACCTCATCAACCGAAACCAGAAAGAAAAATTGTCTGCTTTACGACGGTTTAAGAAGCTAGCGGTAAGGTACGGGAGCTACTGTGGCTATGTCATGTCAGTACCCATTAATGACCCACTACAGGGTCGGGTCTCTTCTCACAATGAGAAGGATGTAGGCCGCCGTCCACCACGCTGGCCTACTGCGGGTTGGTGGACTTCGCATGCCTTTGAGAACATTTTTTTTTTGTGAACTCTCAGGCATGCAGGTTTCCTCACGATGTTTTCCTTCACCGTAACAGCAGGTGATATTTAATTTCATAAATCGCACATAACTTTTATTACAAAGTCATTGGTGCGTGCCACTGGGATTCGAACCCGGACCCCTCGATTCGAGGTCGAATTCTAAGCCACTGGGCTATCACCGCTGCGGCTATACCACCTTTAAAATTAAATATAGGTATTGTGTTTGTGTTTTGATATTGTTTTGAACTGAAAATCTGAATAATATATTTGTTTACTATTCGTTCCCGTTCCACAGTAGCCAGCTATCGTTCGCGGAAGGAGGCCGGATATCGTGAGTCAGATCAGATACGATCAAAGTCCCGTCGTGACTAAGTGGCGCCGCTGCCCACTGGTGTATGAACAATGATATTGTTATACGTCGTACACAACTAGACGAGAATGTTAGGGCTAACTTATTTTACACACGTACTCCGAATATTTGACAATAGACATAGGTACCACCGAAGCGTGCATGCCCCGCTGCTTGAGTAGATCGCCGATAGAAAAAGTTAAGAAACGTCGGGCGCTGTCAGTATAGTAACCGTCATGAGTCGTGAGCACACATTATCAGTGGTAGGGATATTTTACGCTTACGGCCAATGTACGGCAGCCGAAAAAACGCGCTGGACCAATAGACGACGCACACTGACGAACTGACGTTTGTCGAACCAATCGTGTGCTCCGCAGCGCAGTCAATGTCAAACCGACCAATGAAAGTTGTGCTCACCACTCGTGACGGCGACAGAGCTATACCTGGATGGGTGATCTTTAGTGGCGAATTAAATGCGCGGTTTTGTGTTACGAAGGGCACGTTAAGTCGTCGGTATCGGTTGTTACCGATAAGACAGCAGTCGATAAACCTTGTCGGAGGCCCTGGGCGGCTTGAAAACATCCTGAACTTTAGTAGGATGAGAAAATACTGCCAAGAAAAAGCAGCAGTCGTGGAATGGAACGCAGTGAATGAAGATTTCAAAAAATCCAGGATTCATTAATTTACTTAAATAGTTAAAAACATTTTATGCGGGGAGAGCCAAGTCTTACATTGTGAATTAGGTACACGCGGATGAAGCTAGCATTATTTTATTTACAAAGAACTCACATAAGAGCAACATACAAGTCACTATTCAAGACGTATATTGATGCAGAGTTCTACTAGCCGTCGCTATACACTTAAGCACTCTCAGTAGCCATCATCCCACACTTGAGTAGTATGAAGTAGTATTTATTGATAACACCCTCTTGTCCCCACTTCTTTCTAACTGTACCGATTCCAAGAACCTTGTCTTCGTGTGTGACTGTACAAAACAGAGTAGGTAGGTACTGAAGTTAGTATAGACTATAGAGTAAGCTTAGTATAGAGCACAGAGTACAGAGCAGATCAAAACTACAGAAACAGTCTTAGACATTTACATCTATTGTACAGTCATATACAGATATTGTAGTTCTCCCGGTTGACCGTTTGCTACTGATTCACCTTCTATTATTGAAAAAATCTATATTCTATAGAAGCTCAGTTTGTAATCGTGAATATGAACTCTATCGTCAAAGTATTCATAGTAAACGTCAGTCATTAGTATGTCATATCAGTCTGTCTTGGCATCTTCTATACTAATGGCAGCTCGGTAAATTACAATACGAAACTGCGTAAGTTCTTGCTCATGCCACTGTACCTTACCTACTCACTGTTTTGTGACTTTTCTTATCTGAACAGTAACATACTTCTGATTTATCGATATGATATCGTATTAGATAAGCAAACATGAACCAATCATTGCAAACAAAAACAAACTTTAATACTTTTGCTACTGATTCGATTATCAAATGCATTCTTTATCGACAAGTAAATGTCACAGTAATAAGGCAAAAAGAATTTTAATTTAAGGTTCATTTTGGTTCATTTTTATTTGAATTCAGTATGCAAATATTATAACCCATTGATTTTAAAAATAAAAATCACCTTAAATTTATTTGAATTTAGAATGCAAAACCATTTTTGTTAAAATAACCAAATTTCAATAATATCTAGCTTCAAACTAATTCGTTAGTGAATGAGTCGATTATTAAATGCAAAAATAAATATTCTAAATTGTAATGAGCAAAAAAGAATTTAACAATAATATAATTAAGGTTGCTTTTTATATGCATTGTGAATGTAAACAAAATGCGATTGCTGTTAAAGAAAAATCAACTTTAGCGTCAAACAAATAAGGTAGACTTTCAATGAAGTTTAGTTTCGTACGTGCAATCAGATAGGAACCATTTGATTAATGTTCAAAACCGCGTTTTTGCGTGATGCGTAATTTGTTTGATTTCGTCGAACAATTTTAATGACGTTCTGAAGAGGACATTTGTCATCATTGTGTCGGTGTTATCATTGGATTGACAAGTTAAATGATTCGGATCGAATGTCCGAACAAAGGTTATAATTAATTGAGTTGGTAATAACTACCTCACTCATCTCACTCTATAGCAGTAGGTACGCTGCACATAGGCCTCTCCCAGGCTTGCCTCTGGGTCCGACTTTCTATCGTTTCTTTATTAGGTGACTAGCTGACCTAGCAGGCTTCGCTCTGCCAATGAATTTTTTTATTTTTTTTTATTTTTATTTAATAGGCTATGTTACTCAGGCTGAATGTAGCTTTCCAATGGTGAAAGAATTTTTGAAATCGGCCCAATAGTTTTTGAGTTTATTCGTTACAAACATACAAAAATACAAATGTTTCCTCTTTATAATATTAGTATAGATAGATCCATAGTATCTTCGTAAAGCAGGATATTCTCTACGTCTTGTGTTTCGGCTGGTTGCCGGGGATACTTTATTTGAGGCGAACACCTTAGTCCTCAGTAGCAAAGCACCTTATATAGTGGTTTTTTCTCTATCCAAGTCATAATGCTATGTAAACTTCGTCTCCATTCCTTTCTGCAGTAATCCGAATTGATCCTAAAAATGTACTCCGAAGATTAGTGTCTCCCCTAACTTGCTATACACGGTCACTTGGCTTCGCTCCAACAGGTCGCAGGACAGACGGGCAGGCTTAACGTAGACACAACAGAATTAAGGCGTCTGCACACTTTCCAGACACAAGATAAGTTGTAGTTCGCTGCTAGTTAAGATCTTTAGTAGTGGAGACTGTGACTTTTAGTTGTCAAAGTTTCGTATTGATTTTAACTTTTACTTTTTTTAAGTTAATTGTTCCAGCCGTGTAACTTTGTCTAATATTTCTAAGCGTTAGACACAACAGAATTAACGCGTCTGCATACTTTCCAGACACAAGAAAGAAAAGTTGTAAAAAGTTCGCTGCTAGTTAAGATCTTTAGCAGTCGAGCTTGCGATCTTTAGTAACTACACTGAAAGTGTAAAGTGACTTTTAGTTGTAACATAATAATATTTTGTATTGATTATTTAAAACTTGAAATAAATTTGATATTTTGTAAGATCTTTTGAAAAAATTAGATTACCAATTTCATTATAATTCAGTGCTTCAATTAACACGTATTTTTGCGTCAATGAAAAAATCTAAAAGAAAATAATTAATTTATATTTTTACATAGTTATAAGAAAATAAGCTTTCAATATCTTACAAACGCTAAGAAACTTATTTTCTAAAATGTTGTTCTATAGATATCGGAATCAAAAACTATTTCTCGAAATATATTATCGAATAAAGATATTACCTTTTTCCCATCGCGGAACTTGACAGTACCCTCGATAATTGAGGTGGCGGGACTGGAGTCCGCCATCTTGGATTATCTGTCACTCGCCGGCACCGCAGCGCCGTTCTACCGGCATTTTTACGAACTACAACATCGTACACTTTTACACCACACTGGTATATCCACACCACTATTTTTCCGCTTAACTTAGGACCACAATTTGTCACACTGTTTAAAATCTGCTTTCACACTATTTTCACACAGACCACGATTTGATAGTCACGATTTGATAGTAACACTTCTGCTTCTTTTTTCTCCTTATAAAACGATTTGCTTCAAACCACGTTTTTTTTTCACTTCATATCACTGATGGTCGTGAACCTGTAACAAAAAAAATACATTTAGGTATTTATGTCAAAATCACAAAGAGCCTTATTTAAAACGTACCTATAGGACTGGTGTCCTATGCAATTGCGCCTAGATTACATACGATACAAATATAACTTTATTTTTTGTCATTATCTAAACGAAAAAGCAAAATGTCCTGGGTTACTCGACGTTCCTGATTGCATTTGCAATTATGTAATAAGAATTGTGCCACTAATATAAGTTTTATTATTCTCACCTTCCTCGTAAAATTTAATAAAATTATAATGAATTGCGAACTATCTAATTCCGAAAACTGAGCGGTACTATAAAATATTTTAAAGTCAATTTAATTAACTAACTGCAAAACAATTTTACCTCTGACAATGATTCCAAGAATAGCCGCCTATGAATACATCACGGTTCAATTCCAGGTATAAGTTACCTGTGTAATCATACGCTGATTTGCATTTTATCTCACAAATTAACATACTGTGATATTTCCTACAGTTAGTTGAAGGATGTTGGAAGCAGTTCCGTAATCTTGCTAAAATTAATATCAGTTGTAAATTAATCGTAAAGTTTTGGCTAGCAATTGTTTAGAATGATGTAATGTCGAGGATAAAGCGTTCATGTGTGTGTGAGGATGCGGACGTGTGTGTATACCTACAGGTAACATACTAAGGTAGTTATGGTCAAATGTTTAAATCCATGGATCTCTATCAAGGGATTTCTATCTTCTGTTAAGATGAGGACATCCGATGCTACTCATTCCATATAATAATATGTAAAGACGCACCAAACAAAGAAAATATGCCTCAAGAAAGCTCATTTTGCATTCAATTTGCACATACGCTGAGACTTTCACTACTTAAACGTACTTAATGTAATAAGGCTTAAACTTCATATTTAACAAACCAGAACTGACGTTAAGCGATTTCCTCTACCGTAAGTTATGAGTAAGCGTTTCCCCACGCTGAGCTTATAACTTGGGGGAAATTTACGTGAAATACTTACATAGAAGATATGTATCTTAGTAGGTAGTTTATATTCACGAAATACTTACAAAGTATGTGCCAGAGCTTTGTAGATAATTATGTTTGTTAAACGTAGTTTGTATCATACTTCACGTAGTTCAAGAAAAAGTTAAGAAGGAAAGGAACTATTTCAATTTTCCACACAGATCTCCATTTATCACGCTCAAATATAGCTTACTGAATTTTTCAAACACAGGTCACTATTTACATCTTATTTACACTATTTACATACATTAAAACGCCCAGGTTTCGTGTTTAAAATACCCGTAGTAATAGGTACGTAACTCGTAATACTAGCATTCATTCTTGCAGATTTTCTCTCATAGTATCGAGATAATGTTGTGCACATTCGTTCACCCCCGTGTACATACGAGTAGGTATACACCACACTAGATATTTCAATATTGATTTACATACTAACGTTTAACATTTCTACGCTTAATAAAGGCAAATGAAGACGGACGAAGGTAGATGAACTTGGACAAAGCACTAAGTAATTTCAGACAACGCTCGGAGCTTAGTTTAGGGTAAAGTTTTAACAAGTATTGGAAACTTATCGCCAACTTTATCGTTTGTTGGGTGTATTTTTTTCAACCTTTTTTGTTTGCATACAACATTGTATAAAATATATCTATATACGATAAATATAATTATCTTTAGTTTGATCTTTAGAATTAAAATTAGACCATATAAAATGATATTGCAACAGTGTAAGGTATTTAACTGTTTAGTATTGTTCATGGGCTGCTGTGACCACTTAACACCAGGTGGCTAGCGTGCCCATTTTCTACTTATTTCCAATAAACAAAATAAAACAGAAATAACATCATAGCAGAAAGATCACCATGCAACGTTCTTCGTGTTCTTTTCTTATTTTTTCAGCAGTTCACAAACCTTGAAATACTTAGTATTATAAAACAGGTCAAAACCCACAGCTTCAAATTAATATGTGTATTTAAAATGTATCTATATGTAGCTTTAAATTTATATGTGTATTAATGTATATGTTTAACAGAATCCCAACAGCATTTCCCCACTCAAGTCTCCCCACGTCAAGCTTATAAACAAACTTGACGCATGAAGACGGCAGGTGAACTCGCACACTTACCGCTTAGCAGTCTCAGACTAACGCGCGGGGTAGTTTGATAAAGTTTTAACGAGGGTAAGGAACTTAATGTTAAGCACGTTTGAACTGAAGTGTAACGCAGTAACGCTGAATAAAATTTTGTTTATTATTCTTCATAATAACTAAGAACTATAGCGGTGATAGCCCAGTGGCTTAGAATTCGACCTCGAATCGAGGGGTCCGGGTTCGAAACCCAGTGGCACGCACCAATGACTGTTAAAAAAGTTATGTGCGCTTTATAAAAATTAAATATCACTTGCTGTTACGGTGAAGGAAAACATCGCGAGGAAACCTGCATGCCTGAGAGTTCAGAAAAAAAAGTTGTCAAACGCATGTGAAGTCCACCAACCCGCACTAGGCCAGCGTGGTCGACTAAGGCCTACATCCTTCTCATTGTGAGAGGAGACCCGACCCTGTAGTGGGTCATTAATCGGTTACTGACAAGAAAAAATAGTTACAGTATTGTCATTGATACATGTGGAAAAAATAGGTTACAATCTATCTGCGTAGTAACATCATTCAGGTTTAGCAAAGGGATACTTCCCAACAGGCGAGGCGATCGTGTCTGTAGAGCTTCGATATACTACGCCAGCGATGTAGAAAACTTCGATAGCGTGATTCAGGATTCCAGTGGCGCCATCTCTTGACAAGTGGCGAAAGTTGCTACACTGGTAAGTTCAGCCGTTTCTTCGGGAATCGCCTCGTCAATCGCCCTTACATCGCGTAGGTACCTTCATTCATTATATCAGTCAGAAAATTGCAACAAGAATGATCTACTAACTCAATTTCAAACAAATTCTAAAAAAATCCCAAAGATTTACTAATTATAGATAAGCTGCCATCACATCGCAGGTGGCCACAGTGACGTAAGAGGAAATCCTACGACGCGATTACGTCCACTCCACTGACTGGATGCGACCACACCCACGTGAAACCACTGGGCCTCGATTAAACCTTCATTGTGCAAGTTATTGGACAGACGAATCTCTATGGTCATGGGCTCTCAACCTGAGGTAAACGTATTCCTTGGACTAATGATCCAGTATAAATTATTATTTATTTATTCATTGGCTGTCGCAATACGACACATCTATTGTCGTCAAACCGACCAACAAACGCGGCAAAATTTAAATATCGATTTTTGAATAGTGATGCACTAACTGACATGACAGTGCGTTTTGTACTGGACAATAACATTGCATTACGACCAAAGTTTAAAAAAAATTGATTAACACAAGTATAAGTGTAAAACTACTTTGTTTATACAGTTACCTACATGCACGCAACGAAATAAAATAATCGAGCCCGTCTAAGTACATTAGTGAAAGAGAGATAGATAGATGTAGGTGAGGTAGGATTAGCCAATGTCTGAAATACTAAGCATCGAAGCCATAACTTTGAGAAACCGTGCTCGAAGAAATCTATTATTTAGGGTATAACAGTCAAAGCTTTCACAGACTTAATGATTGGCTACCGGTGGTCAAACGTGGCTTTTCCACGAATCCAAAATTAAATTTTCTTCTTATTCACTGACGACTCACTAAGGTATAATCTGTTATTTAAGGGGAATCAAAGGGCCTTAAGGCTTAACGCTTCAGTTGCTTTTGGCTTTATAATCTGGTTATCCGTTTTACCCGGAACTCCATTACGAGGAAACTTAAATTTGATAAGCAGAAGTTATACGGTCTGTAATACATTAGTGGCTCACTGCAGGTCGGGTCCCTTCTTACTATGAGTAGTATGAAGGCCGTGGTGGACTTCACGCTGGCCTAATGAGGGTTGGTGGACTACACATTTTTAATTTAACATTATGGAGAACTCTCATGCAAGTTTCCTCATGGTGTTTTCCTTCTCTAAAACAGCTGAACCGACTTTGACGGGACTTTCACTGGCAGATAGCTGATGTACTAAGGAGTAACTTAGGCTATTTTTATTTTAGAATTCCACGCGGACGAAGTCGCAGGCACAGCTAGTATATAGAATAAAGGTAATAGAAATACTTAATGAATGTACAGTATATTTATGATAAAATCAAATATCTAAATTCAATTCAAAGCCAACGTACACAACGAGTAGGTAATTGCCTACCGAGGCACACAGAGAAAGAAAATGAGCAAAATATACCATTACATCGGATTTTACAATTGAAAGAAAAAAATAATATGGTCCTGGACAAACAAAACGAGTGTTACATGTTTATTCAGTGTAGGGTTGCCAGTTGCCACTTTCAAATAACTTGCTTAGTATAATAACAATATTTTAAAAATAAATTTAGAAATAAATATTTTAGAAATAAAATTGAAAAAAATGATCTACGTAAGTCTTCAATATGATTTAATTATTTTAATATAAACAATTTAAAGGTCACTGTATCCATTAAATACCACATTATACAAATATAAATACATAATTAAAGTATAAAATATTCAAGGTAATATATTCAATTTTTTAAATCATATTACAACCGATTAGAATCATTAAAATTTAACCAGTAGTTTAATCGTCAATCATTTTTAATGTACCTTTTTTGTGCTCTAAGAATTTTTATTTTTATTTAGAGGAATATTTTTCTGATACTCATTTTAATAACGTAAATTTACCTCACTTTAGTTTTTATCAAAATTAATTAAGTGAATTATTGTTCTAATATTTGTTTCGATTGCATAATTTTAAATTATTGATTTATTAGAAAATTTTAAATCAAAATAAGTCATTGAAGATGTCCCTGAGGTAGGTAGGTACGTTAGAAAGGCCTTAGTTCAACATCAAAGGGCTGTTAGATGGATCGAAAATGAAGAACGCAACAGCCCTGTCTACCAAGGTTCACCCCGAACGCTGTGTGGCGAAATGAAAAAACTTCACGGAGCCAGTACTTCAAATTGTTCATTTATTGTGGACCCCTGTGTATGATCCAATGTCAGTAAATCAGGCTCAATTCAATTCCACAACAAAACATACGAGAGTGCCCAGTAGCCCAAACGTCATTGAGAATCTTTGAACAAAAAATATTTATCCAAATTTTTATTTATTTTTTAACTCGTCTTCAGATGCGAGCGTCTTAAATTAATCAGTTGCTTTAAGTAAATAGAATGTAATCGAATTAAAAAATAAAATATATAAAAAGTAAGAGAAATAAAGTTACCGCATAAAGTAATAATAATATTTTTAATGTGCTACGCAAAAAACTTTTCGTTAGTTTTTTTCATTTTTTTATATTTTTCAAATGAAAATCGGTCTATATAAGAGCATTATAAATTGACAGACAGTCCCTTCGATAGTTCAACCCATGATATTTGAGCTTGCTTCTATTTATTTACGTCCAAACCTTTTAAGTTTTATCGTTTCTGCAACGTATCGTATAAGCAAATATGGTCAGCCTATAATGGCAAACCTTTGCAATGCCCATAATCCCTATAAAAACATAGCCATTTGCCACAAAAGCCCCCCTGGGTGCGATATGGACGCATATGCAGACCAGAATTCGGTTATCGTTATACACATACAGGGTGATCTATTTTGACAGCCGAAAACGTATTCGTATTAGAGATACAATTTTTTGTATAAATGTATGTATAAATTTTATATATTTATATTTTTTAGAAAATTTGCTTTTAATTCCGATTTTTTAATTCTGATTGAACCCATTTAGCTGCAAACATATAAAATAATTATATGAGTAAATTGACTTTACGGTTTATCTACTCAGATAAAATTAAAAATTATTTTTTGAGTATAAATACTCATTTTTAAATAAATTGCTTTTGTCTAAAGGTAAATTAAGTGATCTATGAGATCATTTACATGAGATAATCGCTATTTGCAATCAATATTAGAATTTATATCACGTTACAGAGCAAAGCATCTCAGGGCAGATAATAACAAAAATGCAAATTGCTTGAAAGAGTGCTCGAGCGAATAATTAGCTGATGAGAACCTCTAAAGACGGTTACAGCTTTTTTATGATAATGTAACGAACGAGCACGCCGCTCGCTTAGTTTAAAGTAGGTCCTTAACTGGTCTACAAGGGAAGACCCGTCTGGTACTAATTTTATCTCAGGAAGAAACGAGCGCTTCACAAAACGATTATGATGAAAACTATTGAAGAGCGTCCGAGGTTTTAAGTAGTACTCATCAGTAAGATAGGACAGGTTTTCCGCAGGAAAAGGCACCAGCCTAACATCAAATGAATCACATGTGACTCATTTGATGTTAGTTGATGAACACAATGTAGTTGAAACTACGTGTTTTAACTACATTATGATATCGTTTACTTTTGATATTTTTAACCCTAAATGCACGATCATGCACGCCATCTAATATAAAGTGGTTACATTAAGCGGTAAATTGGACCAGAATCCTATCTATGTGGTCGCACATGATGTGACATGATGATGAAGATATTCGCATCATAATAAGTATCTCCGGCAACACTTCCCCAAGCGAAGTAAATACATACTTGAAGAATTTCAAGGCGGGATAAGAGAACGATAAGTTACCTCCAAGAGCGAGTTATGGCTCTTACATCTTTAAAATTTATTTAAGATACTTTTGCTGCAATTTAATGGTTTGGTATTTGGCTTTATTGGCCCACTTTTGGGCACTGGTCGCTCCGCACAACAGGGCGAGTTCTGGAACTTACTTCACCACGCTGTTCCAATGTAGATAGTTGAGAAACGGGTTAATGTTCAACCCGTGCCGGATATTTTCAAAGAAAAGTACTTTAAATATTGCAATTCCACATTTAACGTTTAAATTACAACGAAGATTAAGTTAAGATATTCCTAATACAAAGGTATTTATTTTCGTTGTTTTACAGCCCTTTCATTAGGTAATTATTCGCTCGAGTTCAGTTAATGTGCAATTTGCATATCTTTGTGATCTACGGGAAATTCCGTTCGACACGCCGACGAACACTTTCATTAAATACCGACTAACTAATTGCTTGTTTTATTAAATTAGCGCGCACCTGAACGGGTAATGTTCAGAGCTCATTTGTATATTTTTTACGGATACATTAGTCTAATGGTAAGTAGGTAACTGGACGGAATATTATTATTGTTATTTAACTCACAAAAGAAAAAAGGCGGACTGAACTAATTTAATTTTTATAGATAAAAAATAACGTAACGTTTTTTTTGTTTCTCTGTATTTAAACACCCTGTATCTTAACATATTGCACAAGGGCGCAACGAAACTAATCCGCATTAACGAAATCGAACATTTTGGACAAAATAATTAATTTTCACCCCATTTTATTAACGGTTCCATCGTTACCGGAATATACATTAGTCGATTAATTTATTTATATCTATATCACCCCATAAATTTATTAAACGTGCAATATTATAAATATTGTTATTAATAATAAGCTTTTGCCTGCGTAACTATTCGTCCACATGGAGTTTCGAAATTGTAACATTAGAGAAATATTTCTGCGTGAGTGTGCGTGTGTGTGTGTGTCTGTGTGTGTGTCGTAGGTACCTACAAATACTCTGTGGAACCTTTTTTTGTATGAAACATTACCAAACATTCATGCATCTTCGCAAACTTTCCCTTTTTATGATGTCTAGGATGTACCTACCATTTAGAAATATCGAATTTCTTTGACCAAAAATGCGGTGTTTATTCAACAGACCTTTAAAGAGAAAGTGCTTGAAAAACATTGTTTTCAAAAACAAAACAAACAATAAAAGAAGCAATAAAGGTCTGCAAAAAAAATGTAATTGTCGTCACTACCACAGAACAAGTACTTTACAAATAACTGAGTAGGTAAGGTTATAACACAAATATCGTTTAGGAGCCTTACGATGCTTTTGAATAACAAACAAACATCCATCCGCAAAAACTTTCGCAATTCTGGTATCGGAGTAATATATATGAGTATGAAGCATGTGTTGTTTGTTTCACTTAAATCTTTTTAAAGGAGCAACGTGTTACATATCGATGAAGAGACAAATTAAAAAAAAAATGTTGTAAAAAATCTATCTTCTCGCTATCGAACACCTTGTCAGCTGTCAGGACATCTGCTCCTCGTGAGACAATGCACTGATACAGTTGATTCTGCCCACTGCGAGATAACAATACAACGCAGTCTTTGAAAAGCGCATCTGCCTTCGATAGGGCTGGCACGTGGGCTCTTGCTACGTGGATACGGTTTAAGGAAGATAAAAAAAGTATTGTACGATCAAGCTACCTGATGGTAGATCAGTTTATGTGGACAAAATCCGTCACAATCGGAATATGGTGTGGCTCTATTGGGCAATTAAGATACTCCTAATCTGTCCCCGATGATCACAGTCTGAGGCTGCGTTTCCACCAGAGATGTGCGAGGATGCGTAGCGAGGGATCCGTTTTTGAACAACCAATAGAATTGCTTCATTTACCTAGCCTCGCTTAGCACAGCTCTGGTGGAAACGGCTTAGCGGAGCGAGGCTAGGTAAATGAAGCAATTCTATTGGTTGTTCAAAAACCCATCCTCGCACATCTCTGGTGGAAACGCAGCCTAATCATGGCGAGTTATGAAGACTAATTGTTATGATAGACACTAACTATGTAGTTAGTATGGTACTGTTGTTTAATGTATAATATTTATAATATTTGCTATTTTGGATCGTATTTTGTTAAATGGCGATTTTACGTTTTCATAATCATTTTTCGTAACGTTGCCAGACTAAATTCACTATCACTAATAAAATATACAACTAACTCTCTATTTACCAGTAAAATTCCAAGTATTTCAATACTGTCTTTTATCCATTTGTCATTAAAATTAAAATTTGATTATTAGGGCATTTTTTTTAAATTTAACAATTAAACACTACGTGCCAACGAACTTTCAACAAAAGACTACAAACATACTAACTGGTCCAGTTTGGCCAGCCATTCAACTGAACACGGAAACTAACTAGTGTGTTTAAACTTTAACGTCTATTTAAACATATTAATTAAACATTAAACGTGGCTCAGATGTGGTCTGTTTACGCTTCGTGGGCTATCGACTGTGTAAAGAGTATTTCTTACGCTATTTGGGTTACTGATTTGGTGAATGTGAAGAATTTCTCCGCTATTGAGAATTTATCTAGTCGTTTAGTATTGGGCTACAACTGATTCTTAAATTCGTCTTTTAATATCCACAAAGTTTACAAAAGACGAAACACATTTGTTATGTCTTTTTAGGAAATTAGATCAGATACTTTCAAAAGGTGTCGCAAATAAATAATAATTTTAAAAATCGCCCAAGAAATAGCGGATAAATTGCTCATCAAAAAGACAGACCGACAAACGAACGTTGGGCATACGATTTGATATTCTTTTGGAACAACTTAGTCGTGGTTTTGCAAAATAATATTTAAAACAAAAATTGAAAAGCCATAAATGAAAAATTCAGCTTTTATCACTGAAAATATTATACCAATCAAAATATTTTTTCGCACAAATCTCAATTTTGCACACGCACAGATCTTATCTATCTTTGCATGAAATTTAAATATACTACTCTGTGAAAAGATCGTACCAACCCTATTGTCATTGCACGCCGATACCAGTGCCAGTGGTTGTACTATTATCCCGAGGCACCTGTCTTCTCTACTCGACAGGCTATTACGCTTTAAGATATGCCTTGCAGATTTTAAACTCATCTTTTTCACGACTTACTGAAAGGAGATTGCAGGAATAAAAGTTTTATTGGCAAACTATTGGTAAAAGATACTTGAGAAATCTAGCCAAGTTAAACTTTAACGATTGGCAGTTTACGGATAATTTAATTAATAATTTAATTACGGATAGAAAATAATACATATTTCAATTGTATCGATGACTATTGAAAATAATAGCATAATCAAATATTCTAATACGTTGTGATATCTTGTACAAGATGTTGTCTTGTTAAGATTTTTGACTTAGTTACTAAACTATACCCGCGGCTTTGTCCGTATGGATATTAGAACGTGGTCGAGAGAGGGATAAAAGTATCCTATATGTTAATCCAGGTTATAAACTACGTACATACCAAATTTCATCTTAATCTGTTAAGCCGTTTATGCGTGAAAGCGTAACAAACATACATTGCTCACAAACTTTCACTTTTAGTATAGTAATAATTAATAGTTTATATAGTAGGATTAACATCTATGTCTTCATTATTAACATTTCATTGTAAAACTCGCTTCAAACACAATTATTTCTCACTTCAGAAGCTTAGGTTTTTTTTCTACAAAAAGACCAACCATTCGCCCCGTGGGTTCATTAACGGGAAGCTTTTTGATTTTTTGCCCGTAACTTTGAGAAGTGTTTTTGTACAGCGGAATTAATAGGCATAATGGACTTGAAAAAAAATGCCGATTATTTGACAAAGAAATTTTTTGTAGTAAGAAGCCCGCTCTTTTGCTATTATTGCAAAAGATATAAATTAGAACGAAAGATATTTATTTTTCTATTTTTTATTTTTTCAATATTACGTTAAACTCAAAAAATATACCTACCTAATTATGTAATATTGTATTAAAAAATAGATCAAGTACGGTTTTTAGGACTGTTTAAAATTGATACATATTTTAAAATGGAAGTCTAGAGCTATATTTCTTGTTATTGTTCTCATTTGATAACTTCACAATAATGTTGTAACAAGTTACTTAGCAACTGTATGATATCTGTATTTTCTTATCGACCATGCTTATCGAGATCATTATAATAGTTTAATAATTGTATTGGTTAATAATTACCAAGAAAATTAATTAGTAAGTGCGATAATCGCTGAACATAAGAATCAAAGAAACGATTTCTAAATTTGAGACTTTTTGAGCATCAAAAGAAATTATTATCTGCTGAGAAACTTATATTACGGTTACAGATATACGGTAATATTAAACTTACATACTTCAGAATACTTTGGCTTGTTCTTACTTCTACTTTAGTATATACTTCAGAATACTTTGCCCTGTTCTTTTCCTTTTTCGGTGTGAAAACTTAGTAAGAACCCAAAGTAAATCAATTTGTAAGTTAACAACATTTTTGAGTCTTCTCAATTAATAAGTTTGCCACTAATTTCAAAATCTTATTAAACCCATACAAAAACCGCATCCGGCCATATGTTGCGAAGTTCAAACAATTCACGGTCAGGTCCAATATAACGATCGATTTACAACTTTATTACAAGGGAGTAAAGTTAAAAATACCTTGATGAGGTTTTATGGTTAATGCTATGCCTCGTTGAGTTTAACAAGTCGGAATCCCAATTTTTTTGTGATGTGTGGATGACGTCATGAGGTACGAACACCTTGCTTCAACTAGGAGCTTTGTAGGAGGTCTTTAGGCCCTCATATTTCGGTGTCAAAAATATTGCGAATCGTTGTAACGTAACTAATAGCAAAAAAAATTTTACGCAAAGAGGCCGACGGAGACCAGAATCCATTCACGAGTATCTATGTACCTATGCAAATTTTATTTTGATGGTGTAACCCATTATTACTAATTACCCATCAGTACCCATATTAAATATAGAAGCTAAGATAAAAATAGTTCGGGGGTGTTATAATCAAATCAATGGAATGTTAAGTTAATTTAATAAATGAACATTCCAAATTCAATTTTCATACATAAAATTAAAAACTTACATCCCCTCTTGTGTTTTATATAAAGATAGATAGAAATACTAGAGATAGACTTTTTTATATGAAACAACTCTATGTCATAATTTTGAGTTTTATAACATATGTATTTATTATTATCTGAATTTCTGCTGATTGTCACCCTTTTTATTGGGTACCTTGTAAATGTATTGAGGATTGTAAGAATACCCAATTACATTTAAATATTTTAAATTAAAAACGATTTACGCAAATAAATTTTAAACGCATCACCGTTCCTCTTACACACAGTCATTATTTCAGTACTGTGACTAATTGGACTGACTGACAAAATTAACTCAATCTTAATCGCAATCTTACACAAATACTTACAGAATAAGCATTAACTTACCGCTACTAGCCAAGCGATTACACTTAACGACTAAATTATACCGATAAAATGTATAAACGTACTCATTGAACAGCAAAAATGAGCTTTAAGTGTTCGGAATAAAGTTCAAATTGTTTCGAACTAGTGAATAACTAAATTAAATGCAGTGTTATTATGAATGATGGAATGGTTTTTGTACGATCAGTTTCAAGTGTAGCTAGTTTTTGCTCAGAGTTATAGAGTTTTGAACACGCGATGTGAGTAAGTACACCGTTCTCTTTAGCTCGTGTTATTTCCACGTCTCATACACAATAGATAGGTATGAATTTTATGTAAAGTAATTCAGGTTAATAACGGTTGATGTTTATTTTATTAAAAGACAGTGGTTCTATGTATGCATGAATGTTACGGGTATAAATCTCGCATTTCCTTTGTAACAACAAGAACGAATGCCTTGCAAGCGTCTTGTTATTAAATAGTCATTAAGTACTATCCATGAATCGGAAGCGGTATAAATCTGATGTTTTATTTATTGAGTAGCAAACGGGCTTACAGGCCACTTGATGTTAAGTAGGTAGTCACTGCAAAAAATCCTATCTTACCGCGTTAGCACACCTCCCGCGAAACCGCGAACTAGCGAAACCGCTGAAGTTTGCCACCGTTTGTCCGTTCTATTACGGGTGAAACTTGGGTGCAACATTCAAACATTTCGCGATCTCGCAGAGGTGAACTACCGCGCTTAGATTTCATGCTACTTCGCTACTAATGAGGACTAAAAGATGTTCGCCTCAAATAAAGTATCTGCGACAACCACACCTCCCCAGCCGAAACACAAGATATGGAGAACGTGATGCTATGTCATGTCAGTACCCATTAATGACCCACTACAGGGTCGGGTCTCCTCTCACAATGAGAGGGATGTAGGCCGCCGTCCACCACGCTGGCCTACTGCGGGTTGGTGGACTTCGCATGCCTTTGAGAACATTTTTTTGTTAACTCTCAGGCATGCAGGTTTCCTCAAGATGTTTTCCTTCACCGTAACAGCAGGTGATATTTAATTTCATAAATCGCACATAACTTTTATTACAAAGTCATTGGTGCGTGCCACTGGGATTCGAACCCGGATCCCTCGATTCGAGGTCGAATTCTAAGCCACTGGGCTATCACCGCTGCATAAGAACGTGATGCTATACGACGGGTTAAGAGGCTGTCGGTAACCTCTTCGTGCGATCTACTATGACTCTATCTTCTTTCTAAACTTCTTCTCTCTTGTTGTTAAATGGTTACTGCTACTAATATATAGCGGTGTAAAGCTCGTTATAGTAAATGATTTCTTTTTGTAACTTATAATTAGCCTTAAAACCGAGTCTTGAATTGTGAGAGTTTCTTTAATCGCCAAGAAACGCCAGGTCAAATCACTAGTATGCATTGTCGTTGCAGTCAAACTGCATTAGGGTTCGCTCGTGTCGTGTTTATGCAACGATTGTTATTGCTTCAGTAGGTTATCCATCATTCACAGCTATTTCAGGTCTTCCTTTATTAATACTTCCTTTATGAAACCAATAGACTGAACACCTAAAGAAGACAGCGAGCGAGGGGAAACGGGTGGCATGGGGTCAATATGGGGATCCTACTGTTATTTCAAAAAATATGTGAAGTTTGTGAGGTAGTCTTTCACGCAAAAACGGCTGAACAGTTTTAGATGAAATTGGTATGCACGTCTTAACGATTGCGCCACTCAAAACCCATCACGGATATAACTATCATTCTATATTTTAAAAGAAAAATACCTTAATGAATTTCCTAAACAATAAGCTAAGGTGATTGCTTATCTGCCATAAATATCAGTCCACGAAATAAATTGCTTAATTTATGTCTCGAAATTAAGGCAGTTTTAACACACGCATGTATCTTAAACGCTACTATTACGCATCGTAAAAGCAATTTACATTTGAAGAGCCCAATAAGTCGGAATGAGGTCGACAGATAACATATCGCTTTCAACTTTATTAGGCAAGTTCCTTCAGTACCGATGCGCACGAATTAAACGATAAAAATGTATTTATAGATGCCCTTTCTATAAAAACGTATGGATTTTTATATTTAGATGGGCCTAATTTTAATTTATTATTCGAATAAATGAAATGTGGATGGAATAGCTACTAACTCAAAGGTGTTAACTCAAACTCAAGGTGTCAAAAAAGTGATTTTTGATGGAAATCCACAATTTTTTTCGCAACTAAATAAATGCAGTACGTGAAGCAACAATGACTGTCGAAAATTTTGAAATCATAAATAATATTGTGTAACACTTATAGTTATATCATACAAAGCTATAAAGACGTTGCAATTTGAATATGTGTCATAAAATCATGTTGAAATCCCTTAGTTTTGAAGGCCTACCAACCTAAACCCATAGGTTACTTGTGGCGGTTAAATGGCAACAATTCTGGACAGTCTACAATGGTAACGACGGAATGGTGACCACATAACAACTATCCGCATTTGAACGCCGAGGAGAAAGGCTGTAAAGGCTTTTGTCCCAAGTGTCGTATTAAATGACGGTGTTTAGTTTGAACACTATGGACCCTAGACTATAATCTAGTTAGACTTTAATACTGTCTGATGTATAATAACCGAGTAACTAGTGGAACTTACGCGTTCTTTGGGGGTATTACAGAGCCTACCTGAGCTGAAAGGATAATATTTATTTATTTCCATTTACTACACAAATATGACAGATATTAATGATGATTAAATAAATAAGTTCCAAAAATAAGTGTCTCCGCGCGCAATTAAATTAAAGTCAATCTAAAAAAATAACTTTTCGTGCAAAAAATATGTTCTTATATTATTTTCTACCTATGAACACTTAAGACAGTCTAGTTGCTAGTAATTCGGCCTCATGCTCGGAAGGTCTGGATTCGAATCCCGGAAACCAACGATTTTCTTAAGTCACTTGCGCTTTATTAAATTAAATGTCACCGACTAGAACGGTGAAGGAAACCATCGTAAATAAACCTGTATGCCTGAAAGTTCTCCGTAATAACAAAGGCATCAGTCCACAAAACTGCATTAGGCCAGCGTGGTGGACTAAGGCCATCCTCTAATGATTCTGCAGTGTCTACCACGGCGGACACTAGCGGATCGGTGGATCGTAACTCATTAACTCATTACCGATGAGTTATTATGACAACTGATGAAGTTGTTTATCATCGCCCACTCCTCAATTTTTTATCGTAGTATAATTCCACTTGACTCGCTCAGGTCACTGACCATGATTGCATATTTGAGCCGATAATTATAAGAAAAAACAAGACAAGTGTGTGTAGACACCATTACATACTAGGTATCTACCTACTAACTATACATACGAGTACAAAAATAAGTTTCTGAACAGATTATCTTGTAATAGTTTGCTTTGTATTATTGACGATCATGGCGATGGGAGAAAGATCTTCTGATGGGGAAAACTGATGGGGAAGTCAAGGCTCCATCCACCCCTACCATAGGTCACTAAGGGGTTCCGGACACAAATTTGTCTGGTCTTTGACCGCATCATAATAATGAAGGGGGCGCTAAAATGCGGCATCGTAGTTTAATTCCCGTGTTATTTGGCTCACCCGCCAAATCGACCGCCTATAAAACGCCACCGCGAACATGGAGCGTAATTTCGTATTCACGACGTACAGTACGGTACTATGCTGCTTACTTTTGATTGTCTTGTCAGTAAGGGTCGTTAGTTAATAAGAGTTGGCGGACTTCACACGCCTTTGAGAACATTATGGAGAATTCTAAGGCATGCAGTTTTACTCAGGGTGTCACCGTTACAGCAGATGACATCTAATTTTATAAAGCGCACATCACCTCAGGAAAGAATGTCACGAGGTTAGTACCCCTCCAACTCCTTGTCACTTAATGTCACTCTAGGTCGATCCCCTCTCGCCTCCCGACGTAATCGGACGTAATTACCTAATGGATGAATGAACCGCAAATTTTTCACATGAAAACCGGACAGGCAGTGATGGTGGACACCTTTGTCCAGGCAAAGCACTTTACTCACGACAGGTTACGAGGACTGCGACAGTTCCTCTATGTCTCGTAGAGCTTGAATGCGATGATTCTACTATTTTGTTTCCACATAGTTTAATCACTTGGAACATTAAAAATGGTAATAAAAACGATTAACTAACCTAACTATTTAGTTACTTCAATCCACAGAAATGATTGTTGATCGAACAGTCGCGTCGAAACAATTACGCAACTATAACGAGAGTCTGTTTCAACTCGTTATGACCGATATAAGAGTATGGCGCGCGAGCCAAATAGCACGGAAGTTGGACTATACGAAGCGGCATTTTAGCGCTCTGATTCAGATTATGATGCTGCATTGTAGGATCGGGAATAGTCAGTTATGGTCTGCACATACTGACGATGACGGTACCTACGGTAATAGTGAAAATTTTACACTGCGAATTCTGTTAGCAAAGTTGATAAATGAACAACTGAAAAAAAATTGTTTAATAAGGTTTTGTTAGTCAATGTTGATGAATGAAAAACTAAAAAAAAAACATATTACTAAAACAGATTGACTGTTTAATTTATAGCAGTCAACTCCTCTGTTCTTGCTCATGACAATAGAGGATAATGAAAATCTCGGTTAAACTAATTATAAAAATCTATTATCTGCATTTATGTAGGACTTATGTATGTCGGGTCTCTTTTCACAATGGACATAAGACCCTATAAAATGTGCCTATAACAGAATAGTCTTCCGCCATAGAAATTCTAAAAGAGTTCTCCTTCATATTCGGCAATGCACCGCTCCTGGACTGTTTCTCGTATCAATAGGCGATGATGACCACGTATGACTTTTTGTTGGTTTAACACAAAAAAATTCCTGCATCCGGGTAAGTAAGGTAAGTGTTTTTTCATCTCTAGAATTTTTATGTTTTAGCCCGGTCAATGTGTTCCGACCTTTTAATTCAACGCGGCTTCAATCGAGGCGGCCGGTACATTCCTCATTAAATGCCTCATTATAGGTACCTACTACCCGCTACCCGTGTAGCTCATGACACCAATAATTTGGAATACCATTTCAGTAGCAATTGTAGCAATATTAGAAGACAGTATTCATCATCATTGCCAGAGTTCAATATTTTGAAATATTTTAGTTTCAAATACATATCGTCATTTTGACTCAGTGCCATATTCTTTTTTTGATTTTTGAAAAATCAAAACATCAAAAAAATTTGGGAACTTAACCAATATTGGGGACATAACCAACTTTGGGAACATAACCAACCTTAATAATATTGACCTTTTGACCTCATACAAAAAGCAAATATTAAATCACACGGATTTTTAAGAACTACACTGTTCACCTTCAAAAAACTCACAATCGACAAAAAAACTAATACCTAAAACGTACGACGTACAAAAACGCTGAACCAAACAAACACCGACCTTCCTTTCTGAGATCAGCTAACACAGCAACAACTTGAAAACACCAAATCCCACTTAAAACCTAATAATCAAATACACAAAAAGAAAACGCCAAAAATACCAAACAACCAACATTACTTATTCTGAACTCACAAAACAGAATGTATCAATGTAGTACTAACAAGAAAAAATCACAAAATCCTACATAAAAGCCTAATAATCAAGTGATATAACAACATCAGCGCATCCCATCACGTTTTGCGTGACAGAACGCAATTCCGAAATACATCATTTAGTTCACGCAACAAACCATAAAACAACGAAAGCACAGAAGATGAGATTGTTTGAGGTTGCGATTCTACCAGTGCACACACGTATGTATTTCGTAAAGACAGATCTCCCGGCAGACGAGGTGATCAATTGATTATGCCTTGGGAGCGGCCGTGCTCCGATTACGTCATGGTGTTTTGTATATATGCCAGCGATGTAGAAAACTTCGATAGCGTGATTCAGGGTCGTGTGGCGCCATCTCGTGACGAATAGCAAAAGTCGCCACCCCTACAAGAACTCGAACCTGAAACTCCACTCGAGATGGTCCTGTTAACTTTAAATGTTAAGTTACAAACAAACATAAAGTCAAAAAGGTAAAGCATCAACGTTTATATCAGTGGAACAAAATCTTAGAAGAGTAGGTATAGAATCATACTTAATACAGAGGGTAATCGAGCAACTCATACAGATCTTAGTCATTGATATAGAGAGCAGTGGAGAAGGTGAAGGAAGGTGGAGCAGTAGACTGGTAAAGTTATTTTTAAAGAAAGAAAGAAACATTGATCATTGATGAGTTCGTGCAAATAAACGGCTATGTATCTATATCTCTATGGATACATCGCATGTGCGTACTGTATAAACCTCGCCCTTTGTATTCTCTGTAGTTTGTGGCACAACTTGCCGAAACAGGTCAATGTTTTGAAGCTTTTTGTTTTGGCAGAGTGACACGTGTTTAAAAGTATGCCGAAAGAATTTTAATTTGCATTGCGTCTTTTAAGTACCTACCTTACAAGATTGTAGACTTTGTAATGTTATGTGGTCAGTGTGGTCACTGCCTAACTATCAACCAAGAACCAACAACAACAAGATGTTTGGCTACCTGATGCCATAAAGTTACTTCAAACTGTCTAGAGCTGTAGGTGAATGCGTTGCTACTTCTTAGATCTTAAAATGTTGTTCTAAGGCAGTATAAAAAACGTAAGTAACGAATCACATTGGTACCACACTAGAGCGAATGGTACTGGTAAAAGTAAATAAATTAATAATTCTTAAACTAAACCATGTCCGTGTTAATAAAGAACGGTTCCTTCACCTTACAGTCACTACAAAGCTGTTAAGTTTCCCAAAGTTCAAACTTACATAACATAAACGGACATAGGGCCCTGCTAGCTTCCTTTAGGTACGCCTTTAAAGTAACAAACTTCATTAGTGTCAAGCCTTTTTCTAGATGTTTCCCGGTACATGCTTAAGAGTAATGCCTGTAGTTAAACTTAATTAGACGTTCCATAATTTGGCTGCTTGCCTAGATAGACTAAAGCTTCTACCAGCCGCTGTAGCCATAATAGCCGTCTTCAGTACGTCGATTAAACTTGACTACCTACTTCCAAAAAGAGATTAGAAGTTAAGATATAAAATTAAGAAGAATTACAACAAGTAACTAAATGAGTTTTATATAATTATTAGAACGCCTAGGACGTGGTGTGGTCGTAACAATTAAGTATCACTTGCTGTAAGGGAAAAGGAAAATATTGTGAGGAAATGTGACAGAATGAGACAGAAATATTCTCAAAGGCATGTGAAGTCCTACGGTCCTACCAACGCCTACAGCCTGCTCGTTGTGAGAGGAAACACAACCCTGCTGTGGATCATGGGTTACAGACATTACCCAAAACACGCTTTGAAGCAAGAATTTTTTTCTTTGGGCAGAGTAGATGGGGATCGTCAGTGACATTTAGGAGCTATTTTCGACCACCATCAAGTGTAGCAACACACCTTGTCTTGAGTCTTGTTTGCTATGGTGTCCACGGGCAGAATGATTGATGGCCAACTAGTACTATTATGTATTCCGTGGCCAAGCAAATTATCACATAATTGCATTAACATCGTTCGCAAATTTGCGTAGAAAACAATTTGCTCTATTCACACTTTTTTCTTATTAGACAAATAATGTCAATGCTAAGTCCAAAAACACAGTCACCATAAGACGATTTAAGGGATGAAAATAAAAACCATCCCTTGTTTACTTGTTTCCATAACAGTACTCAATTATCACCGCCAGTTTCCGAAAATAGAACACCATAATTACAGAGGGAGATGGCGAAACTAATCCGAAATCCGACACTAAAATAACGCACAGCGAAAGCAATAGAGAAAAAAGACATGAGTTTCAGACAAAAAACGACAATCTCACACCAAGACCACACCACACGACGACTTTGATACAAGGGAAAACCAATCTTATGCTTTGGGAATAAGGACTACGAGAAGGTCTTCGTGAGATGCAGTGGTTATGCTGAATGCGCGCTGAATAATATTAATAGCCAATTTGAATGGACATAGCTGAACAAGGGCGTTCACTCATGTTGGTAGCCAGTGATTTTAATTTGCATCTTACTTTGGAAGAGTTGCGTTTTGACGGCTTTTAAATAGAGAGAAAAGAAAGTTCTCACAGATATAAAATTGAAGTAAGAAAATAAATAGAGTTCTCCCAGATATATGAAGCTTCAAAGTAGGCTTCAAAGATCAAGGAAGGGAGTTATTGTTGTTGTCTGGTGTAATTCCCCATAATTGGGCAACAACCATAATAATTGTAAATTTACGAATAGCCATGATGGTAAGAAATAACATAGAGAAATATGACACCCTCAAAACAAAAAGACAATAATAAGTTTTGTGCAATACCCTCCAATAACATTTTTAAGAAAGTTATTGGTGCGTACCACTGGGATTCGAACCCGGACCCCTCGAGCAAGAGGCCGAATTCTTAACCACTGGGCTATAGCAAATTGTTCCAACATTGCCGAATCGCATAAAATTTACGCAAGAAAAAACAAAGCAATTATTGGATCACGTTTTAGTTATCAAAAAACGAACAGTCAAAATAATAGCACGCATAGTTACGTGATATTATGTGAAAGTGTGTGCAATTAGTGCAATCGTTGCAATACAGTGCAATCATCGGATAAATCTCTTAATTGTTGATAATCCGAGCCATTGCGTCACGCTATCATTGTTATCGTAATAATTAAGTGATGGCAATTAAAACTAAAATCGTGTTAAAATTTTACGTTCAATGCGAGTGAGTTATGAACAGTTCACTTGTGTTATCATACTACTATGTTATACTACGCTTGGTTGGAGCTCACTGCTCCTACTACTAGACGACCCAATTGGCGCAGTGGTGAAGACACTGGTGCGCTACGCGGAAGGTCCTGGGTTCGATTCCCAGCAGAGCAGAGATTTGAATGATGGATTTGAATTTCTGTTTCTGGTCTGGGTGTGTTGTGTTCTTGTCGTGTGTGTCCATGGCACCCACGAGCCACGACACAGGTAATCCTAGTGTGGGGCTATGAATGTGAAGTGTTACTGCTGTCTGTTACCCCATCAGTGGTCCATTGCAGGGTCCACCTTTGTAGACTTCGGGTTTCCTCTCACAATGAGAAGGATGTAGGCCTTAGTCCACCAAGCTGGCCTATTGCAGGTTGGTGGACTTCACATACCTTTGAGATATTTTTTTACAAAGTCATTTCACTGCTCGATTGATTTCAACTTTGCTAACCCGCAATAATAAAGCCTACATTCTCATAATGATATACGAGTAGGTTAACGCCCATTGTAAGCCACAGAACTATCACGGTAAGTCCCAGGGCATTCCAATCGAAGTATTAAAGTTCTACTACAAAGATGTATAATAGTATATTAAACCGGTAGTATGAACGTGGTCGTGTCAGCCACACTGTTACGTGTGGAGTGACCTTTGGAGACTTCCTTGCGCCATAATGAATGACGTCGAATCGCTGCAAGTTTGATGCAATTATCCATGGACATGGATGAATAATAAAATAATAAGATTAATAATTAATAAATAAATAACGCTTCACACTCACAGCCCCACACTAGGATTCCCTGTGGCGTGGGTGCCATGGACACACACAAGACAAGAACACAACACACCCAGACCAGAAACAGAAATTCAAATTCATCATTCAAATCTCTGCTCTGCCGGGAATCGAACCCAGACCTTCCACGCAGCGCACCGGTGTCTTAACCACTGCGCCACTTGTGTCGTTAATAACGGTTCATAAGGTACAGCCTGGTGACAGACAAACGTCTTTGTAATTGGGTCCCCTTTGGGTACAGAACCCTGAAAAACTTAAAACTAATACCTAACAGAATAAAAATTGTCCAACCATATCGATTCCATTTTTATCTCATTTGACAGAAACAGCAAAGACAAAGAATGCAAGGCCGTCTACAGTATAAATCTAACAATATTCGCGACGTTTAAATAACGCGGAACGAAAATAAGATATAACGTCATCTAGCGAGTCCATTACGCATTTGATTATGTAAAAATGCCGTATTATCTGCACCTGACCATATATCTTAGGGAGATAAAAATGCCACGGCAGTAAAATAGAATGTTTTTTTAAATTTTATATTACAAATAGCAAACTTATAGTTACCGTCATGAGTCGTGAGCACAGATAAATAAAATCGGAGGTAGGGATATTGTACACTTTCGGCCAATGTACAGCAGCCGAAAAACGCGCTAGACCAATAGACGACGCACACTGTCGTAATGACGACTGACGAACCAATCGCGTGAACTGCAGCGCAACGTCACCTAAACTGAACTTTAGAAAAACTTTCTTCATACATTACTTACCATTACTTTTACAAATCAGATAGCAGATAGACTGAACTCCATTTGTCAATATTGGCTGATTAGTTATGTGATCGATATGTTGGTCGATGACTAATGAAAGTCATTACTCATCATTATGTTTTGACAGCTTGATGAAGCGAATTTAGATCGAATGAAAGTATTTCAATTGTAATAGTTAACTGTGTACTGGAGTTAAAGATAGAGGGAGTACTTATGTATTTATTTATTTATGTATTTATTTATTTATGTATTTATTTATTTATGTATTTATTTATTTATGTATTTATTTATTTATAGTAAATAATTCAGTAGCGAAAGGGCACGCAGGTTATCTGACGTTAAGTAGCCACTGCAGACCATGGATGGCTGTCCAAAATTTGAAAAATTTCAGTTTGTGTGTAAAATTTCAGATAAAGAAAAAGAAATCCGATCTGAGGTTGCATGCGGATGTTTCGCTACTCATGAGGACTAAGATAAACCATAGTAGCTGGTCCGGGCAGTACTCTATCGCTAGCATCTTGTTTGTTTTAACCCATTAATGACCCACTACAGGGTCGGGTCTCCTCTCACACTGGGAGGGATGTAGGCCTTAGTCCACCACGCTGGCCTACTGCGGGTTGGTGGACTTCACATGCCTTTGAGAACATTTTGTTTTGTGAACTCTCAGGCATGCAGGTTTCCTCACGATGTTTTCCTTCACCGTAACAGCAGGTTATAATTTTTATAAATCGCACATAACTTTTTTTACAAAGTCATTAGTGCGTGCCACTGGGATTCGAACCCGGACTCCTCGATTCGAGGTCGAATTCTAAGCCACTGGGCTATCACCGCTAGCATCTTAACCCGTCGTAAAGCCGCATGTTATGTTCTTCATGTCTTGTGTTTCGGCTGGGGAGGTATGGTCGCCGGGAATACTTTATTTGAGGCGAACATCTTACTCCGCATGAATAGCAAAGCACCCGCATACAACCTCATATAACTATAGGATTCATTCTCCATGTGAGCACTTAACAAGGCCTTTATGTCCTTTTGCTATTCCATTAATATTCAATTAAGTACATTCTATCTCTATCCACCAGTTCATTTCGAGGTGCTTCGAACTCGTTAAATAACATCGATCTTAATAAACAGCGATCATAGCATTCTCGTCGTAGAAAAGCAACAAGAAAACAGTCTAAATATATTCGCAACACATGTAGGTACTAAACGCGCACGCGCTTTATGGCGCATTTCTGAAATAGCTCATTGTTTTCTGTCTCGAATACTTCGTTGTTTTTTCTAATGAACGAAGCAGCGTTTGTTTATTTTTGGAGAGTTAGTTCGTAGTTTTTAGTTTTCGTATTAGTATATAATATTGATTTTTTAATACTAAATCGGCAGTAACCTTCAAAATTTTTGCATGAATTAGTTGAGAAGTTGTGTAACGTAGGGCCAATATAACAGGTAAGCTAATAAAACATGTTAAAAATCATAAAACGCGCACGGCATCACAGTGCAATATTCACATTCCATCACACACTATGAATTCAGCTCAAAACCGTGGGATATCCAAATAATTCCTTAATGGTACGTAAGCCAGCGACAGAGTTTCGTGACGATTTCCTCCCGGCCAAAAATTTATAGAATTATAAGAGAGAGCTAAGAACGTCTGGTGAACGTCAGCTCCATGGGTGGGTTGAGCAGTAGCAGCTACAGCTTCTAAAGAATGTAGAAAAAGATATTTTAACTAAATCATTTACTGTTGATACTTTTAAATTATCCAACATAGTTACCGAAAAATATGTCAGCCGATTCTAAAGTAGTGGATTATTACGTCTGATTAAACGAATAACTAGATAGGTAAACAAAAATTAATTTTTCAGTGATTTCTTTCTGATTGAGAATTTGTCAGATGATACTTTACTCGTATTTTTATTGGGAATAACGTCAACTGGCTATTTTATTTGTTCAAATTTACTACATTTTTTTCTACATAATATGGAGGCCGCCGCTGCTCAACCCATGCATGGAGCCGATACTGACGATTACTAGCTTCTTAGTTGTACTCTCCAAGTTATAGGCCGCGAGGAATTGATTGACTAAATAAGCGCTTGGCTGAGAGACCATAATGATCTCGTATCGTGTTCAGACCGGTTTGAGTCTGAGTTTTTGCATCTTCCGCCGAAACCGGTTACCTTGAGAACAATGAATTTTTTTAGACTTTTTGTCATGTTAGACCTCGCTTTTAACGCTTTAACGCTAGTTAAATTTATTTAAAATTTCGGGAAAACGCTAAAATAAAGTGAAACATGTTACACCTAGTTTCCTATTTCATTTTTTATGACTTTTGAACTCAGCATGTTTTTTCGTATTTGCAGAATTACCTACATTTTGTCTTTTAGAGGAGCAAAAAGGGTCTTAAAAATATTTTCAAATTTACATCACATTTAAAGTTATAACTATGTTTTAATAGATGTGCGTTTACAATAACTATGTACCTATAGCATTACATTCTATAACATTTACAATAACTATAGCTCAGAGAACAGATTTGGTGGTTTTAATCGAAAATCTCTGAAAAAAAAAAAACTACCGATTTTGATAATTATCTCCAATCAGAAGACGGAAACCGTGGTTAAAGTTTTTAAAGGCGGCTAAAACACTGGTCAGGGGTTGATAAGCGTGGTGGAGTTAGCCCAGACATCTATGTTAAGCTTCCTATTGTTAACAATATTTCTTACTACTAAAAGAGCAATCACAATAACTTACACCAATTGACGGTGACCACTTACCATCAGATGGCCCGTCTGTCTATTTAAGACTAAGCACCCACCCAAGTAATAAATTCTTAAAGTCATTATACGACTATTAAAACATTGTGTAATGTGTATTCCGTACGTGCATCGCCACTCGATAGTACTTAATTAACGTGATGTCTTCATTATACGGCGTAATTGGTTCCTTGTTAATTGTGACGCATTTTTAGGGTTACTTTACTTAAGAGGATGAAAGGGCCGGTTTTAAGAGGAAAAAATAGCGTGTTGGTGCGTTCTCATTAATTGTCTACCTGTCCTTGTGTACTATCTCTAATTTTTTTCTCCGAAATTTTTATTATATTGATGTCAAATAATGTAGTCTGCAATTTCTTTCCAATACAGTAATGTCAAATAGTCAAGGTTGCAATGTCTTTCCAATGACTTTTAAGTCAATGCAATTAAAATATTTTTTATGACGCATATTTTAACTTTGATGATAAATAATGAATGGTTAACGTATGGGGTTCCCGAATCAAATTAGACTGTAGAAGAGAGTAAAAACAGTATTGATAGTCGATAAACTGACTGCAACCTACATCGATGTATGTGAACAAAATCATCGGTTCATCAATCAAGAACATCGGTTTACCAAAGTTACGATTGTCGTTCGATCCGATTTATCGTATCGTGCACTGAACCTTTGTGGGTGAGCCCGACACGGACTTGGCCGATTTTTCGATTAAAGTGCTAATCACCTCGCTACTGGTTCGGAATTGTAATTGAGCAAAATGCTTGCCAGCAATTGGTTAGATAAAAAAACAGTCATTCATTTAATTTAAATAGTATTGGTCTTATGTAACTCCTAAAAATAGTCAGAATCTAGTTAATTCTTTAAATGGTGTGAGAAAAAAATTATCGAAACCTTGGTATTTATTATTTTTTTCTTTTTAAGACTTAACTCAGTAGTCATTTCTATTAACATCCAAAACATAAGTTGGTTTAAAAAGACGTCGCGATATTTCGATAACATTTTCTCATACTTTACTTTGAAATTACAAAAAAATAAATAGTTAAGTAAAATCTTTATTCAAATTAAATATAAGCAACTAGTTATGTACCTACCACATATTATTATGTTAACTACAAGCAGTACGTTACGTATTGTCTACAATTACGAGTAAATGGCCTTCAACTATTCATTCCTTATGATTAGTAAAAATTTCCATGAAAAGGAATAATATATATATTTACTATTTTAAGTTTTGTTAATAAATCAGTTTTTCATCATATCATACGCATTAAGTATGTACGATATAATTGGTTTTTTGGTGCTACTCATGAGGAATTGATAGTCAACCAAAATAAAGTAGACTACCTCAGACAACCATATGAACGAGGCCTAGTCCTAATTAACTATCAAGATAAGGGTAAGACATTAAGAAAAAGCTGTTTTACGGCATGTTATGAGCTGGATGAATGGCTCTACAAACTAGAAACCAATAGTATTAAGAAAAAAATGCAAGCACTTACTAGTTTTATCAAAAAAAGTCTTAACTGTATTTAACGTACGAAATCACCAAGCTGGATGAATGGCTCTACAAAAGAACAATCAGTAGATCATAATGTTTAAAAAAAAAGTTTTATAAAAAAAAAAAATAGCCGTAACTGTTCTAAACGTACGAAAGCAACACCATAACAAGTAAATTGTTATCAATTCTACGATAAAATTTACGATAAACGTTACAATCGGCCTTCGTGAAATGCATCCGTTACTACCTATCAGTCGCGACGACTTGAACAATGCGATAAGTGTGTCGAGATGAATTCATATGCGTGTGCAGAAAGTGGCACATGTCTGCGAATTGCATAGCGACATACGTAATAGCCATCATCTGTCTTATGAATTAAAGATGGCAGCCTTAACCGTCGTAAAGCAGTCTTGTTTCTGTTTTGTTAGAGTTGTTAGAGATACTTTAACTAACCTGATGAGTAGCAAAGCACCCGCGTACAATCTCAGATAGGATTGCTTCTCCTTTTGAGATTGGATGTGTGAGGTTGTATGAAAATGCGGCCTCTAAGAGACTCGATCCGTCACTGCGTTACAGATGATTTACAGCTAACCAAATAATTAAAACCAAGGGTCCTCAAAAAAGGCACAGAATATTAGAAAACGCAATTACAAAACAAAAATTACAGTTTAATTGAAATAGAATTTATTTCAAAGCGCAAATATAACGACCTAGAAGCAATATCGAGAAGACTTTCGTAACTTTAAAAATCAAACGATTCAAAAGACTCCAGGCTTCAATAGTTACCTTCAAAAGAAATAAAAAAATGCAACCAAACGTTCCTGGAACGTGTAAAGAAAGAACACATTTTTAACCCTCAGTTGGTCGGAAAAAGAGTTTACTCGCTTTTTTACTATTTTTTTTAGAAAATAGCGTTTATCAGAGTATTTAATATTATTAAACAACTATTCTTCTTCATATAGGTATGTAAACTTACATTAAGTACCTCAAATTGCAATATGAATAAAACAAAAGCAATAAATACGAAGAAAAATAGCTGATTTGAGATTTCGTGAGTGCAGAGCAACGCCGTCGGCGTGCAATAGGTGAAACGGCGTTTCTTGATAAGTATTTTTTAAATTACCTATTCTTTACCCAAACAAATTTATGTTTAATATCTCAGACTTACTGACGACACTACTAGTCTGTTCCCAAGCAAGTAATCATGGGTTCTAAACATTTTACAGTATCAGAAGATAAACTTTGGACTTCAACTTCAAATAGATATTTTTGCAAAAAACAAAATTCTGACAGAATCATACATATTTATTAGGAACCTAACAGAAATACTATTCAGAATCATACATATTTATTAGGAACCTAACAGAAATACTATTCCGTTAATTTTACGTAAGAAGTTCTACGCCTTTCAAGATGCACCTGGGGTTTGCTACACCCCACGCGACTAATTACGGGTTAAGAAAAAATCCCACAAACTTGGGTTTTACCTATTTTAATATTATTCAACAGGAAAATTACGAAGAACGAAGCCTCCAAGGCAATCTTCGGCCATTAAAGCGTTCCTGATTGAGTTTGATTTCGAAATAATTTTCTTTAAGACGGAGTTAGTTAATGACTTGAACTTTTGAAAACTAATTAGTACTTTGATCTTAGTATTTATGCTGTTTGTTGATACAAATACCTGTTTTCATAGGTTTATCTAGTAATTTATAGATCTCTAATAATTTGTTTTTTTTTTGTATTTGTACTGTTATGAATTGCAATTTAAATCGATGTATCGAAACTAGGTACATTAGAATGGATAAAAATATACTTTAAATTGCAAATAATGTTACTAAAAAACAATTGACAAAAAGTCTGCAAAAGAACGCTAAATACATTGAAATTGCTATTACCAGTAAGTAATTGTCTACGATAAGTTTAAAGAAATAGGTACATACTAAATGTTGTAAATTGTTGTTACCATTCTAGTTTATCCAAGACGCGAGGATTTATTTCACTACAAAATCCTTAAACCGCAGTCGAAATCATAGAACATCACTTGTTAAAAAAAGAATAACCAGACAAAAGACACGATCACACAACACTAATTCAACCGAACCACGCAACATATTGACACAACGTTGAAGTGAAGCCAAAACTCGCGAAACAAAAGCGACATCCAAATTGGAGGCAAGGGCGACGAACAAGGTCGCATCTAAACGAAGTTTCCCCAAACACGGCTTAGCAAATGGTATTTAAACAGTACGTGAGAATTTTTACGTCCCACTGCTGGGCCAAGGGTCTCTAAACTTGGAGAGGCCTGGAGCATAGCAGTGCCCTACTGACCTCCAGAAAGGTTTAGGAACTGCTATCCTATCGATAAAAGCCGGGACCGACGGCTTCTCCGAAGCACAGAAGCGCGCATGTAATTCGCCACTAGCGGTCATCCATCCAGGTACTAACTGCGCCCGACGTGAATTCTTAGTTGTTTGGCATATTTTCGCTTGTGCCCCGACAAAGTTAGTCCGCTGTTCTAGCGTATTCTCGTCTTTGAGATCAACCTCAATACCTGTTCAATTCAACTTTTTACAGTTTAAGATATTTTCCGATTGATGCGATACATGATGCGTCAATGTCTTTTCCATGTTAATGTCGCGATTTGCGGTCAATTTTGAAGGTCGCGGTGTAATCTGGAGTTACCCAATGATTTGAAAAAAAAAAGATTCTCACAAATTCTTAACAGATTTTCCCCAAACAAACGCAAATCGGATCTAAGAACGTGCATTGGATTCTTAGAACGCCAACACCTCGCATTTACCTTCTAGGAAGGGTTCAAACAATGTTAGACATTGTTAATTGATACGCTTAACTTTATATCTACTAACGACCACGAAGCCTTGCGGTTCGCGAAACTGATACCTATCCAACCAATAATTATAGTCATAAGAGTATACCAGGTTACGCAGAATTTGAACATAAAATAATATTCTTATGCAATAAGACAACAATATCACGCGACAATCAACCAATCAAGATATCACATTCCAAATCTCTGTGCTCTAATTGGTCAATTATGACGTCCCGCATTTGAATGGCAATTCTTACGCAATAAGATAACAATATCGCGGCATAATCAACCAATGAAAGAATCGAATTCGGAATCCTCATTGGTCAATTATCACGGTCATTCACGTCTTTACCGCTCGAATTTCACCTCATACCACAGAAAGTTAATGCAGATTTGAAAATACGCTAAGTAAACTTAAATTACCAAGCTATTGCATGATATTACCAGATTTGCATTTAGAATTCTCACGATTGTCATGATAGAGCGATATATTTCTTGCCTTACAAAGGACACTTGCTTGAAGCCTCTCTATTGTGTTGTTAGGCTCCGTTTCACCTTGTTTTATTGTTATTGAATGTCAAGGCGCTAATAGAGGCACTAATGTTAGTTATATTGTTCAATTTATCAGTCGTTACTTGTAGTTTGTCAAGCATGTGAAAGTTGTTATCATTGTCAGGTCTGGTTTGATGGCCGCTATCTTTGTTATCCTGATAGATTGAACGGGTTTAACGATGATTTATTATGCTTTAGACGACTAACGTTTTTCGGTTTGTCATGTGATTTTTCGTTCTTAATATTATGAGATTATCGTCAGAGCTCATTACTATCCCAGTCAGTGGGAGTTTTTCCATTGCAAAAATTTATAACGTTGAGTAGTGGCCGATCCGGCCGCCATCTTGGATTAAAGGCTCCAAAATCTGGTTCCCCATTGACTGGACTATCAGACTTTTATCAAAAATGTTCTCTATTTTTTTTTGTTATTGACAGATAGCGCATTTCATTAGACTTATCAGTTACTTATAACCGCTTCCATATTGTGCTACTTTATTAGAGTTGCCTGTATATTCTCACTGTAGTTGAACAATTTTATTTTTTGTGAAAACCACGAGACTGGATTTGTGTTCACGGTTATCCAAAAGCCTTCATGTTTTTACGATCATATTATCTTTACCTATTTATAGCCGCTTCACAATACTTAACGTTTGTGTAGTCTGGGTTTTTACAATAATATACAACAAACTTTAAACCTATAATTTCAAGAACTTTTGGAGTCTATATTTTTATTTTCTCCTAAGAATTTAACCTAGAAAGGGATAAAAATTATCCTATTATGTAGAGCCATGTAATTATCACACTGTGTACAAAATTTCATCCAATTCTGTTTAGCAGTTTTTACGCGAAAGAGTAACAAATATCCATCCATCCATCATTTATAATAGTACTATAACATAACTAACGAAGATTTTTATCTCCTCGGATATAGGCACTGCCTGTTAAACGATTTCATCCTTCTGTAATTTTTTTGAATCTCTACGATCAAACTTAGAATAGCAAAACCTCCAGTTAGTATTGATTTTAAATCTGTACCCAGCGTCCCTAAACTCACAATAAAGCAGCACTGCCGAGAATAGGCAGACTCGGAGCTTTGCACGATTTATATCCATCCGGCATCTTAACGACTCCGAGTGAGCTGGGAACGACCAACCAGCGGCAGAAACGTGATATCTAGGAAATTTCGGTTTCTCAGTTTTCGTTCAACCAAAAGTTACTCGAATATCCTACTATCTTAACGACTCCGACTGAGCTGAGAACGACCAGCCATCGGCAGAAACGTAATATGTAGGAAATTTCGGTTTCTCAGTTTTTGTTGGACCAAAAATTAATCGAATATCCTACTACTATTATTAACGCGAGAGATAAATCTGTGGATGGATGTTTGTTACTCTTTCATGTAATAATGCCTCAACAGATTAGGATGAAATTTAGTAGGCGGGTAGATAACCTGGATTAACATAATTATCTATTAGGATACTCTCTGGACCAAGTTCAAAAATCTACGCGATAGAAGCCGTGTGCAGTCTTGTTAAGAATAACAAAAAGAAGAAAATACACTTAGTCAAAAGGTTACAGGTTAAATTGTAAACTTACAATAGTTACAGGCCCTGAATATTGACGTATAAAATGATGTCTATTAGTAGTTATAAATACACCTAGTGAACGTTTTTAACCCACTTCAAAAGAGGTTCTTAAATACTGACCTAGTTGTCAGTACCCATTAATGACCCACTACAGGGTCGGGTCTCCATCTCACAATGAGAGGGATGTAGGCCTTAGTCCACCACGCTGGCCTACTACGGGTTGATGGACTTCACATGCTTTTGAGAACATTTTTTTTATGAACTCACAGGTTTCCTAACGATGTTTTCCTTCACCGTAACAGCAGGTGATATTTAAACTTTAAGTTAGTTATTTAACTATAATTTACACGATTACGATTCGAATCAACAATTAAACATTCGCTTCGAGTACGCAATGATTTCATATTACGATGTCAGAAGACAATCTTTAGGTTGAACTACTAAAGGCAAGTTTTGTCTTTCCCGTTTCAGAAGGCAGATACCGGCTGTGGTTTTATCGGTCCCTTAACCTTATCTGAGCGGTTAAACACACCCAAATCGAGTTAGCTCCTAGCCTTTATTATCTCTAGTCTACCATTTCGTATTGGAAAAAAGTGGAATAAGCCTTCAACGACAACTATGAAATATTCCTTCAGTCGGAGATCTCATGAGAGGCCGGTGTCCAACAGTGAGACGGGTAGCGAAACCATTCTAGCTAATCGCTATAATCTCTAGATGGAGCAAACCCCAAACAATAGCGTTATCCGTCCCCCACCGACGCGGCATATCTCATAAATTTACTGAAAACATTCACATTTAGGGGCTTTTCGACCGTCTAAATGTTGTTGGCTTTGCATTTGATAGCTTCCAGTAAAATCCATTCTCTCTGAAAGGAATATGGAAGGATCCTTAGTTATATAATAACAAAAATATCTTTATTTATCCGACCCTGCAGTGGGGTCGTTAAAGGGTTACAGACAATTTACAACAAGTATTCGTATTACTGGTCCCACTTTATTGTGGCGAATTAATAAATTATTTTTAAATCTCCGTTAGGATAGGACGTCACTATAATTATGATATTAACTTATCTACTAATCTAAACATTTTTACGCTTGTTTTGACAAAAATACAAACACCAGATGATGTTAAGATCTAAGTGTTTATTTTGGATATAAAACCGGGAAAAAACTGTTTCAAATAATTCTTCAGTAGGTAACTACTCTAAAACATAAAAACAAATGGTATTTGCAAAGTGATTGATGTTTATTAGCGAACGTAAGTCAGTTAAGACAGCTGATACTGTTTTGTGATTGATGGCTAATAGTGATGGGTATGACTGCCAATAAGTCAAAAGAATGTTCATCGAAAAGGTTTGAAAATTGTGATAGTTTACTAATACTCGTAGTTATTCGTAGACGGCCGATTACAAACCGTTCTCCGACGGTGTGACGACCTGAAGAAGAAAGCGGGACACGTTGGGTTCCCGCGGGGTGGAGTGCCGTCGATTAGGGGAGACCCATGTCCAGCAGTGGACTACGAAGCGCGGAAAGGTTCGGGGAGGTTCTCTCTATTATTCAACCCGCCTGAAAGCAGCTTGTTCACTGCTGGAACCTAATCGAACCGTATGCAATCCTGGGCCCTTTAAATCCAGCGGTTTGCCGCTATCCCCTAAAGAATCACCATTTACTAGTGTCAACAAACTTTTCAACGCGTGCCAACTTACCTATTGTAAGTTGTAATCATATAACAATTCCCATTAAACAAGAAATAGTTATTTAGTCACGGCTACCGTAAAACAAAGTGTCGTAAACCACGTATGTACGAGTACGTAGGTACGATACCTACAGTTGACACAACTGCCACGATGTAAGTAACAACCTTGCATGCGGGTATTAGCATTCGCCTGTTTACTTAAACACTAACTATGCTGTTGTTTAATTGGAAAATTTAGTGCTAAAGATAAATTAGAGATAAATATTCATGCGTTAACTTATAGTCGTTAAAATATCCAGTCGTTAAAAAACATAAATGAGAGCTTGCAGCAAAATATTGCCTATCGGCAATAACTATAGTTACCTACAAATTTACACTCTTAAAAGTGCGTAAAAAAGTTGTCGTCTGATGACCAGGTGATCAAGTCATATATATGACGACACAGAAACAAAAGTCAGGCGCATTAGCAATTTGCGGGGTTTTCTAAAGGATAGATAAACTCGAAAGTTTGTTGGAAGAAGGGTAGGTAGGTGCCTACTTTAAGATGGTAGCAATCTGAGCCAGTGATCATCTCCCACAACACGGGAGGCCTAGACCGCATGCTCCGTTACATCGCTCCCATGCCAGAGATAAGATAAGAATAGATTTAAAAGATACGATGCAGGGTGGCTAGCCTCCCATGGTTTCAAATCAGGATTCCGACAAGGCTTTATGGCTACCATGCATGTAGGCTGCCAATGTTATCGGTTAACGTTTACGGGACTTCATTAAGACTAACTATTGATGAAGTAACAGAAGTCTAAATTCAACACAGAAATCCCTTCAATGGTTAGGTTAGGTTCAAAATGGCGTTTGCGCCAAATGTCATTATGATATTCGTGATTGGAAGGTCAAAATACGTTATTATACCACATTTCAGATTCATCGGCGGTATGCGCTTTTCGGATGTAGGTACACCCCTATTGATGACAAACTGGACCCGAGACGTTTTATGGTACCTTTTCTCAGAAGCTAGCATGTCATGTCTCTAGTTCTCTACTCTCTCCTAGAAGAGCGTCTCATCAACGATACGTCACAGTCTTCTTTAAACCTATACAAAAATAATATCTTCTGCGAATACACTGAATCGTGATTTTTTGTAATTGGTCAAAACTTTCATAAAATACTAAATTAACTACTTTAACTTTATCACGGCTACTTTGCCAGACTCTAGATGGATATTATTATCTATGTTTACACTTTGCATTCAAGGTTTCTGAAGAAATCAAAAGTGATCTTAGCGCTTCTATTTCCCATGGAAGTACCTACCTTATGTAAGATAAGTAAAAAGATAAAATCATTATGCAGTTGCAACCTTGAATAGCTGAGGCTGAATAACGATGCAACGCTACTTTGCAACGAATATTTAAATAAATTACGGCCCGATCAGGATAGGATTACAATTTATGTCAGTCCAACTGCGCTTCAGGTGCACGATAACTATCAATACCCAATCGGCCACGTCGAGCCAACAACTGATAAGAAAAAAATAAAACCCACCGTGAAAAATCCACTCACAGAAACACTATACCTATATTGATAGTACACAGATCTTTGCAACATTCCAAAATGCACTGCGTTACGAAATCTTATTTATTTATAATCGTAAATCCTCACAACACTCGATTTCACGCCGTCACACACTGATGCACTTCGCGAAAAGAAGAAAAAGTTTTACTTTAGTTTTTTTTCACGAAAGTTGACGCGCGATTTCGGAGTGACTAACGACACGTCCACCTCACGCAGTGTACCGTCGACGACTGACGCGCGCGAGCGAGAGAAAGGTACGATAAAGTTTGAATGGATAATCATAGGAGTGAAAGGGATGGAGGCACAGTGATACGAAGTACGGGCGAAGTAGCGGTTTTCTGTGACCGACAGTGACCACCACATGGCACGAAGTACGAAGTTACGAACGCGTTTTGTTTAGTACAATCATTGTATCGATTAAGTATTCCCGCGTTTTTGTTCGGCCACGTGTTACAAAAAGTTACAAATGTTTTAAAATGAAGCTTTGTTAGAGGTTTTTTGTTCGGGAATACGCACGTACTTAGTTTTTAAACGATTGTAAGTTTGAAAGCGGTAAAAAGTTGTTGAGAGTCGTACCTACGCAAAGTTGTAAACAAAACATTCTTCGTTCACCTTCCAGGGAACTATAAAGATTTGTTTTGTCTAAAGTTTTTTATAGATGTAGTCATGTAGGTAACCTAACATTGCAAAAAATATTATTAATTATTTTTTTATTGTTTATATATCTATTAAGCCGACTTTTATTGGATAGGTCAGAATAAAAAAAAATTGTTTAATTTATTTACACCGGCGCCGGCGTAGTATTAAGACGACGTGGGCGGTTGGCTTGGCACAATAGTCGAATTAAAATGGGTCTTTCTTTAACCCATTAATGACCCACTGTAGGGTAGGGTCTCCTCTAACAATGAGAAGGATGTAGGCCTTAGTCCACCATGCTGGCCTAATGCGGGTTCGTGGTCTCCACATGCTTTTGAGAAGATTAATGTAGAACTCTCAGACATGCAGATTCCTTCAAGATGTATTCCTTCATCGGCAGGTAATATTACATTTTATAGTTAAAGCGCACATAACTTTTAAGAAAGGTATTAGTAATCGAACCCGGACCTCTCGAGTAAAGGACTGAAATCTAAGCCACTGGGCTATCACGCTGTACAAATGGTAGGCCCAATATCACGAAATGAAAGAAAAGTTCATTAAAAGGTAAGGCTATTTTTATTTTGTCATAAACAAATTCAAAATGAAAACTTATTTCACGCCAATCCTCTTCAGTCCTAGCGCGCAATATCGTCAGAATATTACACCGATTCACTTGAGGACATGAAATTTGCATTTTTTAATGAAAAAATGAGAAAAAATAAGCAACAAGATTTGCGAGATACGTACTTGAAAATTTATTCAGAACCTTCGTACCGCCTCGACCTACCGTCTTTATTATGAGGACTAAGTTGTGTATTAAGTACCTACCTATTCGTTTATTAAAAAAAATGAAAATTGAAAAGCTACTAATATAATATATATTTATAGTCCATTTTTATTCTCTTGTCATATTTGGTAAAGAATCTTAGCATGTCCTCTGCTTAGCTGAAAATTTTCTTTTTCCGGGTCTTTTTTTTACTCCGATAATTTGAAAAGCATTAATATTGTATGGGTTGTAGCCAAGACAATATGTATACTGAAACGAAGTTGCGTATTTTGCTAAAGCGCTTTCTTACACTGTTGTATCCTTCTACAGTTTGAAATAAAATGAAATGAAATGAAAATCATTTATTTGCACGACTATGGGTTAGTTTTTGGCTTTATATGGCATTTTGATCAATCCATATTCACCTTCTCAGGTATGCAAATTAAGTTGGCAGGGAGCCCGCCTGATGAAGCAAATTATTAAAGCCAACACTTTGGGAAACTAAGAAAAGAGAAGAAACCGTTTAGTAGACATATAACCTCCTTCCTTTTTGAAGTCGATTAAAAAACAATCTTAATAAAAATAAATTTTTTGGCACCAGACGGAGTGACGGACCTTCTAACAGTGAAACTTTGCAGTCAATTGTATAAGAAAGACTTCTAAAGATGGAGTGGACTTCCTTCCTTCCTTTCAGCCCTTCGTAGTCCACTGCTGGACATGGGCTTCCCCTCCTCGACGCCAATCCGCCTGGTCCTGGGCCCTTTGAATCCAACTAGGGAGTGATAGGTACTATGCAAGAAAAAAGTGGGAAAAACATTTGTAAAATTTCGATAAAAGAAGCCAGTGTATTTAAGGGATACCTACCTACCGTATGAAAATTAATCAAACACTTGAGATAAATAATTGTTAATAGGAGTTACCTATCTATGTACCTATCACTAAAAAGTAAAAGGTTAGCAGTTCCTGCAAAAAATAAAGCCATCTTTTTTTAAATTAACTTCATCAATTATAGGTAATTTATCCTTTAAAGTATCCTAATTTCACCTTAACCCGAAATAGTTTTCATAATATGAAAACAAACCAAGTTCATTCATTAATTCATTCATTTCATTAAGTTATTTACGGATGGGAAAGACAAAATTCGCCCGATTCGCATTCTTCTAACAGGGACCAAAAAATAAAAACGAACGTAAAACTTTACTAACATACCCAGACCCTTTCGAGTCCCTGATATTGAAGTTTTTGCACCTTCCTTTGTGTCCATAAGCGATATATGTAGTAGGTACATACATATATGAATGCGATATAGTAGGTATAGATAGTTAGTTAAAATTTCGAGAAAATTCTAGAACAGTCTCACAAACATGAAAACAATACCTAAGGGTTTTAACTTCAGGTATCAAGGCTCATTGACTTAAAAGACTAAAAAGTACAGTTATAAACTGATTATAGCCGCAATCAGATGCCTAACTATAAAATAGCTTTTGTATTTCAAAAACTTTTATTTAAGTAGTTTTAATTTCCTGCTTTTTTAAAACCACCTTTATTTCCTTTCCAAAAATTAAAAACAAAATATAGAAAAATAAGTCGCATCTAATTTTTAAGCAGAAAAATATGTCTAGCATTAATAATGTTAAAAGTATTTTATGCCATAAACACTTAAAAGTGCAAAAAAGATTAACAAAAGAAGCCCATTCACATTCCTTGAAACAGGGATCTGAAAAACCGGTAAAAAGTATTCCTCCTGACCCTTAAACCCTTTTAGAGTTCTTGCACCTTTTTGTAAATGACACGACTTTTTGCCGTTTTCTGGTTTAAAGAACAAAAAAGTAGCATGAAGTTTTCCACTTTGTTGAATTTCCATTTTCATTCACAACAATTCATTCTGTGTTTCCTTTGGAAAATTTTAAAAATCTTGGAATTTCGAAACTACTCAGTAGCGAAGGATTTTTTAACATGAGACTTGCATTTGGACTTATTTTAAAAATTAACCCGTTGTAATTTTAATACGTTTCATGAATTATCATTGAAATTGCGAATAGGTTCTCGGAAACAACAAAAATTCTAAACCCCATTCGTTGCTGGTTTTTGTTGCACTTTAGTTTGCCTTATTAGTGACTTTTTTATAAATGTCACCCATAATCTTAAATTTCTCGAAAACATTGCCAACATTTAATTTTTATTGTGTCCAAGTATTTCCAGCAGCTGATTTCTAGAACAGCGGAGAAGCGAAGCTAAGAAGGTTATGCATTTACCTAATTCAAACAACAAAATAAAAAATTACAAAACAAAACAATATGCCTCCCCGCTTTCGCACGCGTTAATACGAAAAACCATTTTACAAAAACCGTCGCAGTAAAAACAAGAAAGCTCCATTCGCATTCTTCAAAACCGGGATCAGGAAAATAAAAACGGGCATAAAACTTTCCTTACAAACCCTTAGACCCTCCCGAGGAATATTCGGAGTTTTTGCACCTTCCATAACCGGCGGAACGTACGAATTGCCTTCTTTCGTATTTTCCGTGGTTTAAGTTGGATGCAAACCATGCGTATTTCCCCTGTCGCATAAATGCTTTCATACTGCAGAAATGTGTAATAATAATACCGTTGCAGTGTTATAAAATGTTGACAAATAGTCAGGAAACCCTTATAATTTTCTAAATTTAAATGTAATATCTTCAAACATGAAATAAATTTAAGCTAAATTTATCTATGGCCAACCCATGGCCAACACAATGAGAGGGATGTAGGCGTTAGTCCACCACGGTGGCCTAATGCGGGTTGGTGGAATTCAAAAGCTCTTAAAAACACTAAGGAGAACTTTGAGGCATGCAGGTTTCCTCATGATGTTTCCTTTCACCGTTACAGCAGGTGATTTTTAATTTTATAAAGCGATTATTACATGTAAGAAAATTATTGGAGCGTGTTGATTCGTAGGGTTTCATACCCGGGGCCCCTTGAGGTGAAGAAATTTTACTTAATTTTACCCGAATATTACCCACTGCTATTACTGCTAAAACCATACTTTGTTTCCAGCATTACCTACGTATTATGGATTTCTTTCAATTTTTTCCCGTGGCTTATATACATGTACAGTCACCGACATACAGCGCGCTATGAGCGCGCTAAGCTGGATATATTCGCGACGACATCGGTAACAATACGAAACTGTTTGCAGATGGGGAAACATTCGTGGGTGACTGAATACTTCTGCCGAATAACTACCGTATATACGTATATTCGTATACTTCCTGATCCTGTGTATCTAGTGTATGTATGCGTATAGTGTATATATAGTGTATGCAGACTTATTTTTGGTACACTCTACTCGTACATCTTACTGCGGCGTATTGAGCGACATTCGATAACTTGTGGATGTTTCAAGTGAGCTTTATTTTGTATTGATCTAGTACCTGTTGAAGTATTTTTTGTTTGTATGTAAGAAACAAATAACAATATCCGAGCAAAAAATCAAAATTAAAAAACATCTGGACGAAAGGATTTCAAAATTTCAAGTAGGTACTGTTATAAATGAGCTATCCCCGCGGCTATTAAATTTATGGGTAGTGTACTGTCTAGTCCGAATAATAAAACACTTATTTTTTAGTTTCTAACTTCACATTATTTCCCGTACCTAATTCTTTTTTTACCAAATTATTTCCCGTGGTTTATAAGTACAGTCACCTTCACATAAAGCGTAAGCATAAGAATATATTAGCGGCGAGATCGACAACAATGCATGACAATACAAAATGTTTGTGTATATATAAAAACACACAAACAATTTTAAACATTTGGTTCATAATTTATTTTTCATAATTCTATTCAGTACACGGGTTACACACTCCCTAGCATATTTGCTAATATTTCTATTCATATACAATCTGTTGTATTTGTGTTTGTTCGCTTTGACGATATACAAAATATATTTTAATAAGCACCGCCCTCCTCCGTCAAGCGGCGTGCCGAGCCGACGATATTAAAATACTGGCTTTGCCCTGCGGCGTTGTCTAACTTTAGAACTAAGATAATTAATGCAATGTTGCGCCGGAGAAAAGTTTGATCAATTCAGTAAAATTATGCTAGGGAGCGGTGATAGCCCAGTGGCTTAGAATTCGACCTCGAATCGAGGGGTCCGGGTTCGAATCCCAGTGGCACGCACCAATGACTTTGTAAAAAAGTTATGTGCGCTTTATAAAAATTAAATATCACCTGCTGTTACGGTGAAGGAAAACATCGTGAGGAAACCTGCATGCCTGAGAGTTCAGAAAAAAAAAAGTTCTCAAAGGCATGTGAAGTCCACCAACCCGCAGTAGGCCAGCGTGGTGGACGGCGGCCTACATCCTTCTCATTGTGAGAGGAGACCCGACCCTGTAGTGGGTCATTAATGGGTTACTGACATGCTAGGGAACGAATTTCTAAACTTATTTATAATTAATTTTTTATAATGACATTACCGTACTTAATGCACGTATAATGACTGTACTATCATTACTTTTAAGTACTTATTTATATTTCCTAACGGCCAATCAATGCAGTACTTTCTACGACAAGTCAATCAATATCGGTATAGCGGTTACTGACTGACACCATAATTAAGGTATACTTTCCGAAGACATAGCAATTAGAACGTGTGTACTCGTAAGTTTAAAAAACTAGATAGTTAGGTAAGAAACTAGATAATTTAGGTGTTGGGTTAATAAATTAGGTATTAAAGAAGTCTGTAACCCATTAATGATCCACTACAGGTCTCACAATGAGAAGGATGTAGTCCTTAGTCCGCCACGCTGGCTTAATGCGTGTTGGTGGACTTATCGTGCCCTTTGAGATTTTTTTTTTGTTGTGAACTCTCAGGCATGCTGGTTTCCTTACGATGTTTTCCTTCACCGCTACAGTGAGTGATATTTAACTGTATATACCGCATATTTTTTTTTACAAATGTTATTGGCGCGCGCCACTGGATTTGAACCTGGACCCCTCGATTAAGAGGTTGAATTCTTGGCTTCAGTGCCTTACTGGGCTATCACCGCTTCGTGTATTAAACGTTCTCAAAACCTAAAAAAAGAAAATACCAAAAAAACAACCTAGACAGACGATATAAAACTTTATACTGACCCTTAACAAAATAACTTTGAACGCTAAAGTGTACAAAAGAAAATCGCCTCGTGATGAGTACTAGTAGGTGGTGTAATCGCCCGACGCCCGACGTTCGCTGCTCTAAGGAACAAGGACTCAGGCACGCGCGATACAGCCCTTTCATGTAAGTGAGAGGGCATTGTAATGTGCTGAAGCTGAAAATGAAAAAATAATTGAATATTAATTTAAAAAACTGAAAAAATACGCTTTTATAAAATGCAAACTAAAAAATTAAATTGACAATAGTGTTAATAAAAAAAAATATTTCATTGTAAAAAAGCGTAGGGTGCATGGTATCAATAGATATCTTAAAAAGCAGTTGGCTTTTAAAAAAAGCGTTGTTTTTTTTAGTTTTTTTAAACTAATATTTAATTTTCATTTATTTTTTATTTAGTTCGATTTTTTTATGCAAAATTTCGAATTGATTCGACGTGTTCAGTAAGTCTTTAGGCCTACTATGTTATGAGGTTGGTATCTTTAATATCAATGCCTGCCGAGTCAGTTAGCTATCGTAATATCGATACATGAAAAGGGCTTTAACAGCTAAATCAAAGGGTAGATTTCTAGCAGTCTACCTAAAAGTGTGAACATAGAATTTTTCTCATTTTCCATTCCTTATACATGTAATATGCAGGTGGTTTACATTGCATAAACATCCCTCGTCCCTATTTGCAATTTCCGCACCGTAAAGAAACTTCGCTATATCCTGTCGAACTGAAAAGTATTTAGAATTCAATCAGCGTATGAGGTAACCATTATTTATTCCTGGAAGTTCGCAGACCTGCGAGGGACTGACGAATAAAACTTCCTAACTTTGGCTGGAAAGTAGTTATACGAGTTGTCTGCGTCTAAATTGAAAATCTGAAACCTGGTTTACAAGAAAACGCTGATGGTAACAAGGAATCTTTGAGCTGATATGTCCAGTAAGATCCGATTAAATGACTAAAGACCGAATCCCACCTGAAAACTAAATTTTTAAAACTAAGATAATGCATTAGGTTAAACACCGTTAATTTTATTTTTTATTATTTATTATGCCACATAAAATGTGTCATAAAAGACGTTTGAGCAATGCAGAAAAAAATATAGGCGGCATAAACGACAAATCAACTGAATCTTTGTTTTTGTGTATTACAAATAAATTAACACCTCCACCTAGCATTCATTCTTCCAGCTAGCTGAACCCGTCAATGTTTTACTATAAATCAATCTAAGTTGTATTTATATTTCTTTGCAACAATCCGCACACGTGGAACTTGTATTGGTATGGACCCACCGCCCTCCCTTACCTCTCTGAGTAGGTATATACCATCACAACTTATTCCAATAGTACACGACACGTGTTTCGCCCCAAAACGGAGCATCATCAGGTGATGTGGACTCTACAACGGTTGGTTGCTGAGTGAACAGCAAGAAATATAAATACAACTTAGATAACAATGGATTTCCGCAAAGTAACGCCTGATACAATATATTATATAAATCAATCTCATAGTTAAAAAAACTGACACCCTCACAGTTCATCAACAACCCCGCACCTGAGCTCACAATGTGTTCGACGGCCACTTGACTCGGCTTTGTGCGCCGAATGCAGTTTCAAAATCAACGTTCGATGGCAGGTGCCCGTCTGAAGCTGAAAGCAACCGCTCCCTCTTAGGACTCGAGTACTTACCTGAAAAAGCAGACAGGCTTTTGTTAGGCTCGGCATAATGCGTCTAGTTACGTGTGCGTTGATAGCCCAGCTCAAACAGCGGTGATAGCCCAGTGGCTTAGAATTCGACCTCGAATCGAGGGGTCCGGGTTCGAATCCCAGTGGCACGCACCAATGACTTTGTAAAAAAGTTATGTGCGATTCATAAAATTAAATATCACCTGCTGTTACGGTTAAAGAAAACATCGTGGGGAAACCTGCATGCCTGAGAGTTCACAAAAAAATGTTCTCAAAGGCATGTGAAGTCCACCAACCCGCAGTAGGCCAGCGTGGTGGACTAAGGCCTACATCCCTCTCATTGTGAGAGGAGACCCGACCCTGTAGTGGGTCATTAATGGGTTAAAACAACAACGTGTGCGTTGACCGGGCCAGTAAAATCAAAATCATTCGAAGTCATCAGTCACGTCTGAACCTAATTATGTAGGTACCTACTAAGTAGGTTCTGAATTCAAATCACAAATTAAGCCGTCGCTTTGTTGACAGTAAAAAAGTTAAAAAAAATAAATTTTACTGATAGAAGTGATACTTTATGTAGAAGAAATTGAGTGTTTACAAACTGGCAAATATTTTAATTTCTTTGTTATACCTAAGTAATTATGTACACACATTATCCACACACCTTACCTACACACCGATGATGCCAACAACTGAATTTAATTGTGAATTGAATAAGGGTTGATTTGAAAGCGCTTGTATTGTGGCAAGTCTAAATTATTACACCCTTATTATTAACAAATGTCCAAAAATAGCTAATGAGAACAATTTTAAACTCTGATCAAAATTCTAAAATCCAAGCAGACTCTACGGACAGGAGGAGGAGTGTACATTATATTACGAGTATAATGAGGGGTATACTCATACCCTCGACTGAGATGAATCATAGCCTTCATGCAAGTATATGAGAGGCAGCAAGCTGCCAAACTTGCCGTCACGGCCGTCTCCATCGATGTCTGCAGATCTTATCCTGGAAAATGTAAACAATTGCGGAATATAGTTATAATGGGCAGACTGAATCAATATTGAGACAAATAGTATTGCAAGGAAGGCAGGTAGATAACTTTTACTGTTGGAAATTCTCCAAAAAAATATAGACTGTGAACTTGGGTAACTTTGAGTCCTTATGGTAACTTCAAACCACATTAGGCCAGAACAGCATTGAAATAGGCCAGACATCCTTTCTGAGGTAGTTTTCCGACGGCTGTAGACCAGCTAAAAAGCTTCCAATTCTTCCAAAAATGGACAGTTGCTTTTATTATTACGGAAGGGATTGGTTTCAAGCTGTCGAAAACTAGCTGACCCGGCACACTTCATTCTGCCTAATATAGAAATTTCTACTAATTTCATCGACTTCTTTTCAGATTTTCTTATTTTCTTCCTTGGACTTTTACCAACATATCAAAACTAAAATGAGCCAAATGGGTCCAGTCGTTCTCGAGTTTTAGCGAGACCAACGAACAGCGATTCATTTTTATTATATTAGACTTTGAATTATCTAATTATTATCTATCGGGAGAATTCGAAAACTTTACCGTCAAACCCAGTAAATCTTGATTTGATTCAAGATTGCCACCATAAGTGTTAGCTGTCATATGTCATATCATCTTCCCGCCAGTGCTCAGGGCTACCCTCACTCTCAAAAAGGCACTCAAAAAGGTCGTGAACTCTTCAATTATCTCCTTTAAAAATCAACGTAAAAGACTACCTAAGTGGCGTAGTGGTAAAAGACGTCGGTCGAACTGAGTTCGATTCCCAGCGGAGCAGAGATGAGAATGATGAGTTTAAATCTCTGTTTCCGGTCTGTGTGTGCGACCAGAGCACCCACGACACAGGGAATTTTATTGTGTGTAAGTGTAAAGCGTGAAACATTTATTTATTTATTTAGTAACTGCTGTGATGGCTAACACAAGAACGCAAAATGTATTGCATGGTAGACAGATAAAAACAATTAAGTAAGCACCTACTGGAAACTTAAATTAACAAATACTAAAAACAGTAAAAAAATACGCATATAAAAAGAACAGAATTGAAAAGTATAAAAGGCTACAAACTAACGAATCTCCCCGGCGGGGAATCGAACCCCGGTCTCCCGCGTGACAGGCGGGGATACTAACCACTATACTACCGAGGACTACGTAAGGAGTGTCGAAATTTTTTTACACAATAAACTGTAGTAGAAATCATTTCGAAGAGCAAATTGTATTTTTTTATTTTAACAATCTACTTTTTTAATGACCGACTTTAAATAAGCAAAATTAAATGGTTATACGTTCGGCTTATTTTTTTTGTGTGTTACCTGATTTCGCCAACTAATTGTGAACCGATTTTCGAAACTCTATTTTTGATCGGTTAGGGATGATTCCAAGTTGGTCCCACATTTTTTGGGTGAGGGTGTGATCTTCGGGTCCGGAGACACCGAGTGGAACTCGTGAACGGAGTGGCATAATTGAACTGTATTTGGAGATATTTATTCTTGGTACCATTACCTTTGCAGAGGTGGTTAATTTTTGTCGACCTTAGCTAATGATGGAGTGGCTTAGAACTAACTACATAATTATAAAGTTACATCTCCGAAACTAACTGACGGATCGTCTTCGTTCTTTTTTGTTTGTTTTCATTTTGTTCAACTTAGGGAACGGTAAAAGTTTCATCAAAATCGGTCCAGTAGTATCCGTGATATGGACTTAAAACTAATAATTACGAAAAAAAATAATTAAAAAAATTAAACCGACATCAAAAAAGTATGAAATAAACTTTGTAACATACTTTGGGCCTACTAAGTAGGATGTTTTTTGAGTTTGGTGCTAAAATTTAACAATAGAAACAAAATACTTGATACGCAGCGGTGATAGCCCAGTGGCTTAGAATTCGACCTCGAATCGAGGGGTCAGGGTTCGAATCCCAGTGGCACGCACCAATGACTTTGTAATAAAAGTTATGTGCGATTTATGAAATTAAATATCACCTGCTGCTACGGTGAAGGAAAACATCGTGAGGAAACCTGCATGCCTGAGAGTTCACAAAAAAAAATGTTCTCAAAGGCATGTGAAGTCCACCAACCCGCACTAGGCCAGCGTGGTGGACTAAGGCCTACATCCTTCTCATTGTAAGAGGAGACCCGACCCTGTAGTGGGTCATTAATGGGTACTGACAACAACTTGATACTAAAAACACCAACCTCAAAAAATAGTAGCCTTAAAGTATGTTACAAAGTTTATTTCATACTTTTTTGATGTCGGTTTAATTTTTTTGTTGTTACAAATTTGGCTGATATAAAATAAGTATACGAGGTCTACAATAAGGTTTAAAACCCAATCTAGGTAACAAGCCTTTGCACTCTATAAAATGCATCCCTGATATAACGGGGTAACTACCCATTACGCTACTTTTTAAACCCCTTTTGGCCCCAAAACTCGAGCGAACAAAGCCGAAAGCATACAAATGGCGTAATTTTCAAGCAAAATAGGGTAGCGGGACAAAAATTGCAGTTGCATCGTTGTAAGTTGAGTGGTTTATTCAAGCGAGCGAGACACTTATATTTTTAACTGAGCTTCCCCTAGGATGCAGTTGTGTGTTTAATTTAGTGTACTATTCTATTGCTACTACTGACAATAGTATAAATGTTAATCTTTCACGCAAAAAACGGAAAAATTATTTATTATTTTTTATACTATAATCTTTTTTATTTTGTATACCTACCTGGAAAGGCGAATAATTATGGAACCCATATTCGTGCAAATAAATGATTTTCATTTTACAAATGTGTATTTCGATATTTGGCCATCCTGCACACAGTCCTCGGTAGTATAGTGGATAGTATCCCCGCCTGTCACGCGGGAGACCGGGGTTCGATTCCCCGCCGGGGAGGTTTTTTGAGTACGTTATTAAACTTACAATAAAAAATATAAAGGCTCAAAACGAGAGTAATTCTTGTACTAGACAGAATATTTATTTTGTTTGAAAGATTTCGAAAAATTTGGTACCTATACAGGTTCGATTTTGAGTTTGAGGTTGAGTTCAGCTTAGCTCAGCTCAGTTCAGTTCAGTTTTATATTTATAACCAGGGGGTTACTACAAACTCCTAAAACCATCACAAAGCAATGATGTTTTGTTTTAATATAACAGGTTCCCTGTCCAGCAAACAGACACAATAGTTAAACAATGGGTATGAATCACATGTGTCTCATGGGACAGGGAATGGGTTAAAACAAAATCATCTTTGCTGTCCATGAAACATGTGTTGCCGATGTTGCGTAGACCGTTTTGACCTTTGACCGTTTTGACCATCATAAAGCAATGATGTTTTGTTTTAATTTAAAACATGATGTTTTGTTTTAATTTAAAACAAAATTGCTTTAATTGATGGTTTCAGGAGTTTGTAGTAACCCGCCCAGGTTTAAACGGTCTACGCAACATCGGCAACACATGTTTCATGAACAGCGATGATTTTTTGTATTAAATTAAAACAAAACATCATTGCTTGATGATGGTTTTAGGAGTTTGTAGTCCTGTCCTGAAATTACAAAATTGCCGTCAGTTCCTCGCAAAGGACTGCTGAAGTAGTAAAACGGCGGGACCCAGTTTATGAAGGAGCGTTGACAGGGACTTTCAACACCCACTACAACAAAACTGGGTAAAACCTACCTTATTTAAATTTTATCACTTTTTACGTTGTACATATTTTACGTTTTAAGTCAATTCGCTGTATGTAAAAGGGGTACCTGCCAGTAATCCATTAATGACTACAGAGTCGGGTCTCCTTCTCGTAATGAGAGGGATGTAGTCCTTAGTCCACCACGCTGGCCTACTGCGGGTTGGTGGACTTCACATACCTTTGAGAACATTTTTTTTTGTGAACTCTCAGGCATGCAGGTTTTCTCACGATGTTTTCCTTCACCGTAACAGCAGGTGATATTTAATTTTATAAAGCGCACATAACTTTTTCTTTTACAAAGTCATTGGTGCGTGCCACTGGGATTCGAACCCGGACCCCTCGATTCGAGGTCGAATTCTAAGCCACTGGGCTATCACCGCTTATGGGGTACATAACTTTTTACATAAAACGAAATCTCATTACCGATTCCTGCCACTTAATCATGAAGCCCAGGTGCTTGTCGGTGATAAATCGTTGCGGACAATAGGTACCCAGTCCGTCAGTAGGCCAATTGACCCTCCCTTTGTTGAAACGAATAAGTAATGTGTGTATGGCGGGTAGAAAACAGAAAAGGATCTAAGTAGGTAAGCCGTTCGATGATAGTGACTTATTAAAAAAACACATCAGTGTGCTTAGTGCGAGTTGCACAAAATTGTTCGAGTAACTTCACTGATTGAAGCAGCGCCATCTTGTGGCTAAGATGACAAACGGAATTGGCGCTTAGCGTATAGTCGATTAACGCGACGGTGAAGTTACTCATAACAATTTTGTGCAACTCGCACTACGCACACTGACCATTTGTCGAAGAAGAAGAATGAAGGTAACCGATAGTGACAATCTGCTTGCCAAATCGTTCGTAGCGTCGACAACCGACGAGAGAGAAAGGTCCTGTAATGGCCATCACGTCTCGGCAAAAGGAGCTCCGACCAGGTGGACTGACGACCATCGAAGACAGCGTGGAACCCAGGCCCAGGACCGGGATTAAAGGCGTCGTTGAGAAGAGGCCTTATGACTGACCTGTTGGTCTAGTGGTTAGCGACCCTAACTACAACGCCGGAGGTCGTGGGTTCGATTCCCACCCAGGACAAATATTTGTGTGATGAGCACTAGTGTTTGTTCTGTGTCTATGTGTAAATTATCTATAAGTATGTATTTAAAAATATGTATAGGTTTATCAGCTATTGATCATCATAACAAAGCTTACTTACTTACTTTGGGATCAGAAAGCCACGTGTGAATTGTCCCACAATATTTAATATTTATTTATTAGCCCAGCAGTGGACTATGAAGGACTAAAAGGAAGAAGAAACCCTGTCACTATAATTTGTGAACGATTTTTTAAAGTCTCAAAATAACACCCAAAAATGTTATTCCTAAACGAAAATCAAGACCGGAAATTGCGTGAAATACGCCCAATTGGCACCCTTCGGTACAACCGGATATGCGCGTGCGCAACAATGGTTAATAATACCGAAATAGAACACGCCATTATCGTCTATCAGAATTTAAATATGGAACACTCCATTAGGGAGCAGGCGATTGTTTCCAAAATAAAATGCAGGGGCGTTAATGTATTTCTCGCTTGATGGTTCTATGAATTTGTTTTCGAGTTGCTATACATATAGATACTTATAGATACGGCTGATGGCAGCCAAATAAGATACGATACCTCCTCAATAGAAACACAAGACATGAAGAACATGTGGCATGATGGCCAATTATTAGGATGGCGTTAAGTCTCTTGGGACTGGTTCTACTATCACTTATTCCTATTCTTTCCTATTTGAGATTAAACGTATAAAGGACAGAAGTGGCTGTAACCAATGAACTAAAGTGGCTTGCATGCATGCCCGTTCGCTGTACATTTTTTTTAAAATATGAAAAGTGTTCGCTATGAAACATCACAGGCCGTCGTTATTGGCTGACATAACCGACGGAGTGACCAACACGGCAAAATTTTAACCGTGGACTCTGTATGAATCTGTCTGACTCCTAATTGAAGTATGCACTGACGTTATCGTAACTTTTGCGATATGGCAATAAGGATACAAGGACAGAGGTAGTTTCATTCACGAATTAAGTGAGTTTCAATTTTCATTTTCAAAATTTTTTCCATATTCACTTGTAGCGGCGCGATACCTACAGTAATATGAGCGCGCGCCTCACATAAAATGCTGACCACGTGTCACGACGCAAGCATCGAATGTAGTAAACAATAGAACACGTCACACGCGTCATACCGAACTGGCCAATCGGAAGACGTATCCTCAAACGCGCTATCAAAGTTCCATAGTATCTCTGCCCATGTATATACAAATGGTCCGAAGTTAACATTCTCCCCTTTTTAACCGACTTCAAAAAAGGAGGGGGTTCTCAATTCGTCTGTATGTTTTATTTTTTTATTTTTTTCTCCAAACCTGTTATCATTTAAATTGTTAAATGGGTTTTAAAGGCGTAATAGACGATTCCCAATCGCCAATTCAATACTCGAAAAGATCTTAGTTTTGTTTATAGCACTCAAAAAGCTTTTCAATAAAATAGGTGACCTCAAACCAAACACCGATCAATACCGAGTTCCCACAACAAAAACTAATAAATGTATATTGGAAAATAATCTCCCCTTTAAAGGGGTGCAAGGCACGTGTCCATATCCGGCTGTCCGTTTGTTCGTCAAATATAATAGACCTTTGATAGAAGAGGTTATAGCGTGAGTTGGACTTCTATTATTATGTTTGACACGAGTAAAGCACTTAATTGAAGTTAAAACAACAATGTACTGAATGGAATGAAAGAAATGGTTCGGTAGGTAAGCAAAGTATTTCGGGCAATTATTCCTTAAATTTCATGTAAAGTTTATAAACTTTATACTCCTATTTTTTCTATATTTCATAAAAGATAAAGTGGGGCGAAAAAATACCTGTTTCTTAATATACAGAACGTTTAAGGACATACTTACATAAATCTAATTGTATTGTAACCAGGAATGTCCACAAGCTGGTAATTCCAAGATGTCGGCTTCATAAAAAAAGCCAGTCATTTGTGGGAATGTCAGTTAGAATTTATAATAAAATTCCAATCTCAATTCAATCCCTGCCTTTTCATAAATTTAGAAGAACTATCAAATCAGTCCTGTGCAAAGATGGGGTAGTTACAATTTTGAAATACATAATTATAATGTTTCGGTTTGTACTCTGATGAAAAATCCAAGTTTGTGACCCTGAGTAGTAACTGCTCCGGTTGCCATCTTGGATTAAAGGTGTTTTTAAAGTCCCACTGCATCGCTTTTTGCAGCTTAAAGTTAAAAATTACCTTAGAAATCGTCTATTTTTCAGTTTTCTGACCGATTTGGCCAACTTTGGTTACGAAATGTTCGTGTCCAATTCTAAGAAAAGTTAAGACGGTGAGAAAATTTGATAACAATGCGAGAAATATGTAAAAAATGTGTTTCTTTGTTCTTTGAATCTTTTTTATTCTGAAGAGCGTAATCTTGCCGGATCAGTTAGTTCATAATAGTAGCAGAAAGGTGCGCACATTTTTTTCTTATCAACTATCGACACATGTTCGAAATTAATCAGTCCACCCTCGAAGGGGTGAGGGTGGCGAATGCGTCCACACGTGCGTTTGTTTGTCAATGCGATCAGACGTGTGCGTTTGTTGTTCGATTGTAATGAGGGCTTTATTGTATTTTTTAGCAATAGGCGTGATAAACTTTAGTGGAATAGCTGTTAAGTTTTTATGGACGACTGGATATAGTGCTTTATTGTATTTCTTTTGGAAATGGTTTGTTTGGAATTGGTTATGTTTCTGTGGACTACTCGATTCAAACTTATAGATGCCATTTAAGTCTTAATATGAATCAGCTGTAGATCCTGAATTCGATTCCAAGTGAAGGAGACATTTAGTTTAATGTATAGGTAATCATACAAGCATTCCCTTGAATTTGATTGAAATACATCTTGTTTTTTTATAAGTAGAGCAAGCAAAAAGACAGACGGGCCACCTGATGGTAAGTGGTCACCGTCGCCTACTGACGCGTGCAACACCAGGGGGGTCGCCAGTGCGTTGCCGGCTATGAAATATTTCTTTTGTATTCGTGGATTTCCAAAGAGATTTTGACACCTGTAAATGGTGGAATTAATTAATTGACATTAGGTGTGCCTCTACCACATCTAGATACTTATTTTTATTTTATGCAGACATCGACGATGTAGCAAAATTATCATAGCCCAGCGGTGATAGCCCAGTGGCTTAGAATTTGACCTCGAATCGAGGGATCCGGGTTCGAATCCCAGTGGCACGCACCGATGACCTTGTAATAAAAGTTATGTGCGATTTATGAAATTAAATATCACCTGCTGTTACGGTGAAGGAAAACATCGTGAGGAAACCTGCATGCCTGAGAGTTCACAAAAAAAAAATGTTCTCAAGGGCATGCGAAGTCCACCAACCCGCCAGGCCAGCGTGGTGGACGGCGGCCTACATCCTTCTCATTGTGAGAGGAGACCTGACCCTGTAGTGGGGTCATTAATGGGTACTGACAATTATCATAAACGTATTCGTATTCTCATGACTAAAGAAATGAATTATATCTTTATACGTGTATGTATCACATTAGATACACTTAAGATGAAGACATTAGCACAGATAAGGTTATATCGCTTACGAATAGATTAAGACCTATAAGTTAATGATTGTAATTTAGTAATCATTACGATGTGAAAAGCAAACAGGTTTTTATACGCTAATATACTAGATATGGAATGCAGCGAGTACCTACCTACTTCTCTACTAGTATAGGTACTATAAAAATATGTGTATTAAATATCTTCTTCTTCTTGTGTCTTTTCCGGGAAAACCTATACTTTAAGAGCTGTCAACTTTAATCAGGAACTCCCGCTGAACATGGATCTTTTTATCCCTACACTGAAAACAAAATTAAAATTGATTTAACTACAATAAGTTGTCGCTACAAAACCGTTCCGCGCCACCAGTGCAAATCCAGGGTAGCTTAGGCCCGCGCGATTGATTTTCAGTTTATTCGGGTTGACGGCAGTTGTAGGGTTGAAATATGGGCACTGTATGGTGTTGGATGGATTTCGGTTTTGAAGCTTTGAGAGATTTGTGGTTATTGCTTTTTTTAAGCGTGTCGGCAGCTCTCAGTTTAGATGCAAAACATTAAAAAAATATCTGACCTAATAAACAATAAAATGTGTTTTCAAATTATTGTTATTTTAATCACACAGCAATTCAAAATAAACGCAAAGGTGACTTGGGAGTATTACTGACTGGACGCTGTTTTTACTTCAAAACCGAACATGTTTTGCAAATAAAATTAAATTTAATTAGCGTTCTAGTGTTGGATTCAGAGGGCGCAGGACCGGGTGGAGTGGCGTCGATTAGGGGAGGCCCATGTCCAGCAGTGGACTGCCAAGGGCTGAAAGGAAGGAAGGGAGTGTTCGGTCGCCCAGGTACTATGACTAAAGTAAGGAGAAACTATATAATTATGACCAAGATTTTTTTGCTTTATGAGGTTCGATGGATGAATGGATGGACGTTCTTTAATCTTTCTCGTAAAAATTGCCGTACTGGTATGGATCAAATTTCGTACGCACATAGTTTATAGCCTGGATTAACATAAAGGATATTTTTTGTAAGACAAAGTCGCGGGCAAATTCTAGTACTTAGTCCCTTGACTGAAAATCATAGCGATTAATCGTAAATGTATTTTCATTACCATTCCGATCAACTTTCTCTGATATTGGCGGTAGGGATAACAGGATAATGGGTTGAAAAGGATGAAAGGAGTGATTTCCAAATGGTGGGTAATCCAACACTAACCATTCACATTCAAATGAAGGCCTTTTATAAATCATTTGAGCTTTCGAAATCGCTAACCCTTCCTATGTGTTTGTGGGTAGCGTCGGCAAAAAAGTTGTAGCGGCGCGATACCTACGTACCGACATTGCCTTTTGGAATAGATTTTGTATTGTTTAAATTAAATTTATTCATGATGGATTGTTTATTTCCTTAAAAAAATATAATAAACTTATTGTAAGTGTTGAGGGCTCAACTCACGTGATTCATTCAAAAGAATTTTAAATTTGGGGACCTGATTTTAAATGAATAATCTATCTATACGTGCCTAATTATGATAAAAACAATTATTAACTGAAAGAATTTTTCAATCAAATTCGGTCAGTACTGACGATCAGTTTCAGATTCTTTCCTACATCCATATCTATTTTGCTGTCGGTACTGTTAGGCGCGTGTCCATCAAATAGTTAGAGAACAGTTACTTGTAGTTTGCCGCAAGCCTTTATCTGCGAACATAGTACAGGATGTCTATGTGGGTTGCTCCAACTTTTCATCCCCTGCGCTGTTGTGTCTACAACTTTGCGTAAAGTTTTCAACTTATTCCCTTAATGATAGTAGTATTTTTATTGGAACCCAGCAGCAAACAGGCATGCCAGCTCCGTGCATCCGTAAGTTGTAAAGTCACTGCAGCCAGTGTCGAACCGAATCGAAATCATATCGACACAGGGAATCCTAGTGTGGGGGTATGAGTGTGAAACAGTATTTATAAATTTAAAAAAAAAATTGAAGCGACTTAAAAAAAGTATGAAATAAAATCTGTAAGCCACTGTCGAAGTCTAAGCCACTGGGCTATCACCGCTCTTACATCGCAGTTAGATCTATCCACTTCCTATTTGTGTGTGCCTTCCTTTTTTGAATTCAACTAAACAAAATATTCTAAAATAAAATAACTTTCAACAGATGTAAACGAGTGTAGGTCGGCGCTAGAACTAGGTAGATAAGTAGATTCTAGACACGTCGGTATGCACTCTCCCGACGGCGCCGTATGTTCAACTCGTTCCCATACATGTATTCACCAACCCACCCTAGAAAACAGGACATAATCCATAGTCAAGCTGCGGTGATAGCCCAGTGGCTAAGAATTCAATCTCTTACTCGAAGGGCCCGGGTACGAATCCCAGGGGCACGCACCAATAACTTTCTTATAAAAAAAGTTATTTGCGGTTTATAAAAAAATAAATATCACTTACTATAACGGTGAAGGAAAACATCGTGAGGAAACCAGCATGAATGAGAGTTAACAAAAAAATGTTCTCAAAGGTATGTGAAGTCCACCAACCCGCAGTAGGCCAGCGTGGTGGACTAAGGCCTACATCCCTCTCATTGTTAGAAGGAGACCCGAACCAGTAGTGGGTCATTCGTGGGTTACTGACTGACTAAAATTTATAAGGGCTTCCTGACTATTTGTCAACATTTTATGTGTCCATGTGAAATCCACCAACCCGCACTAAGCCTACATCCTTCATCGTCGGTAACTAATGGATTACAGACAAACTCAGACAGAGGAAACGAGAATAGTATGAACACGGGACAGTCCCATTCAATACGGTACTTGTAGCTACCATCAAACACCATCCCATAGCGGTTTAGCTTATGGCAATGAAATGGTCGACCGGTATTCATTGCGATGGTCGATTTTATCGAACCTGTTGATAATCGATTCATCGGAATGAGATGTTAGGTCTAATGGATCTTCTAATGACTTACAACACTGATGTACGTTCTTATTAATCGAATATGGATATCGAATAAGCGAAGATTAAGTTGTTAATGTACAGCGGTGATAGCCCAGCGGCTTAGAATTCGACCGCGAATCGAGGGGTCCGGGTTCGAATCCCAGTGGCACCAATGACTTTGTAAAAAAGTTATGTGTGATTTATGAAATTAAATATCACCTGCTGTTACGGTGAAGGAAAACATCGTAAGGAAACCTGCATGCCTGAGAGTTCACAAAAAAAAATGTTCTCAAAGGCATGTTCGTCCACCAACCCGCAGTAGTGGTTCGTGGTGGACGGCGGCCTACATCCCTCTCATTGTGAGAGGAGACCCGACCCTGCAGTGGGTCATTAATGGGTTAAAACAACAACAACAAGTTGTAAATTAATAGACCTGGATGTGGTCTGATAAACATAATTATCCTTTTGAATCAGATACTCTAATATGATGTCTGCTATGCATTAGTAAGCGACTGTAAGGTGAAATTTCCTCTTGCAATGAGAAGGATGTAGGTCTTTGAACACGCTGGTCTTTTGCTGTGTGTTGGACTTCACATCTCATAATATATATAAAATTCTCGTGTCACACTGTTAGTTCTGCGTAATTAATTATCCGTGATGCGTGTAAGTGCGAATCGCTTTAGTATCGCGCCGCTACTCTATAAAATCTAGTAAATCGCACCTCAATCGCACTGATATGCGTGAAGATGGGAACATGAAAGGCGTTCATGTTCCCATCTTCAAGCATATCAGTCAGAATTAATTAATGTATTAATTTTATCGTACCATCAATCGTTTCATTACCGATTCCTGTACCAACTGTTCTCTCAAACTAATATCTAACTCTATCGAATGTTTGTATGTCACGGCAGCATATGGCACCCTAACATCCCGACACGCCTCACTGACTTTAAATTAGACCATTAAATGGACACACGACCCACAAACACGAATTTGTATCATTTCTAATTTGTGACCCCAATGTATTACCGTCAGTTTGTTATTAAGTGGATATGCAGTCAATTGTTACAAATTTACCTATAAATTTACAGTAATTACTTCATTTTACAATAGAACTCAAAGGAAAGAAATAAAGCTCTAGGAAAAAAGAACTTTACAAAATTAATACCTCCCTTACACGAACACCTTCTACACAAAACCATTTCCAATCGACTATTGTTTGTTTAAAAGAAACCCCTCTGTTAGGAAATGTCATGACGTCATCTGTCGCCACATGTGCTAATAACACACATAATCCGTTTCGACGGCTGTATGTGGGTTATACATCATGATGTTTGTATTTTTTGTGACGAATTACAGCAGATTTAGGTCAGTTCCAGATGTCAATTTCACATTGGTTCATATAAAGTTTTTAAAGTTTATCTGTAATTATGGTTGAAGAACAGAGCGATACTTCGAAATATACGATCGAAACATTGACAGTAACTATGAACAATTCCTATCCTGCTACTATTGTAAATGTGAAAGTTTGGGAGAAATTTACTTTTACGGAAAAATGGCTGAACAGATTTGAATGAAATTTGATATGCACGTCTTTTTATCCCTCTCTGGACCAAGTCCTAAAGTCTACGCGGAGGAAGCCGCAGGAAAAGTCTAGTTTTGTATAATTCAACCCCCAAATGTGTGATGGGTCCAAACTGTCTAAAAATCTTTCGCTTGGAACCTTTCAGCCGATTATTTAGCATTGAACGTTTCAATGATCAAACGATTCGAATATTATTATTCCCTGAATAAAAGTATTCGGACATACCCATAACACACAAATATCTATTAAAGCGGAATCTAGTTATCCGGTCTATTCGACCGACGTGGAACTTTTATAAGGGCCGATCCGTCCTTTGTACGTATGCCCTAAGTGGGTTAAGGGTCTCAAACGCCCTTAATTATGCAGAGTGTGTATTCATTAGGCCTTTTGAAGAATAAAGCTTCTCTCAGGCGTATTTCTTTATGGGGGTTATACACGTAGCAGCAAGCATGACGGGCGTTTTTAAAATATCAGGCATAAAAAGCAGGCTATCGAATATTGCCGTCTGTTCGGTTAAAAGCATTCTTCAATCATACTAGAATAAAGTTCTTAGTATCATACTCGTAGGTCGTAAATGGCTTGTCAAAGAGCCACATCATTTGTTTTCAGACAGACGTACACACTTCAGTTTTCACATTTGAATTAAATAAATAAAATATTTTCATCACAAAACTCGCAAAAAGAACACTCTTTCTAAGCCAGCAACACTGCCGACTGCCTATGAGTTGCTCATGTTCTAAACAACGTCAAAGATCTCGTTAAATTTTAAAGAATCTTACCGATTACACAAGTGAATATGATTGTTAGTTATTATTTCATTTTGGCAGGATTGATCATGCAGACTTATCACGCTTGCAGTGCCGTGTGTAGCGATCGAAAGCTCAGTTTGTGAGCTTGGTTGATTTGCGTTCGTTTTAATTTGATGTTTGACCTGCTTATCTAGTGTTCAATGCTTTTACTGTGTGGGATGTTTCTTTCTGAGTTAAGAAGTTCATATATACTTGTGGAGTTAGTTATCTACAAAGTTAAGCAAGAGTGGTAGAGGATTGAGAGTTTTCAGATAACCTTTGTAGTTCGTCTGTAAGTATCACGGTGACTTTTTATCGTACGAGTACATGCGTTTTGCCTGAAGAGACACATCGAACTTGACAAAACTTTACAGAACGGAGTGTTGGTAACCTAGTGAGTGAGAATGTAGTCTCTTATTCAAGAGGTCGGGATTCGACTTCCAGGGTCTATTCAGTCATGTGCGTTTTCAAAAATTATATACCATCTGCTGCAACGGTGAATGAATCGCGAGGAATTCTTGGAGAGTTTTCCATGATGTTATTAAAGGCACATGAAGTCCACCAATTCGCATTAGGCCATCGTGGTGGACTAAAGCCTATATCGTTCTCATTGTGTGAGGAAACCCGACCCTATAGTAGGTCACTGATGGGTTAGTAACAATGAATAAACATGTTGGTTTTTAGCTGCATTCGAGACCGCACACAAAGACCCACAAACGATATGCACATACACAATAACTTGTCAATAACCCATTAATGACCCACTACAGGGTCGGGTCTCCTCTCACAATGAGAGGGATGTAGGCCTTAGTCCACCACGCTGGCCTACTGCGGGTTGGTGGACTTCACATGCCTTTGAGAACATTTTTTTTGCGAACTCTCAGGCATGCAGGTTTCCTCACGATGTTTTCCTTCACCGTAACAGCAGGTGATATTTAATTTTATAAATCGCACATAACTTTTTTTTTACAAAGTCATTGGTGCGTTCCACTGGGATTCGAACCCGGACCTCTCGATTCGAGGTCGAATTCTAAGCCACTGGGCTATCACCGCTTACACAATAACTTACTCCACACAAAGATAAGCAAAGCGAAAAATATCTTCAAGTGCGAAGAGTGTCAAGGTATCTATCGACACTTGAGACATTTGACGCTGTCGCAACACCTTTACGAGTTCATTATGGATCGATTAGATAAATTTTTACGAGTTTCGAACCTGGGGCCTTAGATGGCTATTAGGGTACACTTTTATGTGTTATCAGTACACTTTTATGTGCTTTATCTTACGCTATGATCCGTGACATAGGATTCGTAAATTACTCATGTGTTAGTACGGATAGAAATCAATTTTTAGATTGTGTGCAGACGTGTGTGGTTAGATTATTTTTGGACTTAATTTTTAATAATAAAATAATAATATTTAAAGAGCACAGCAGGAAGTATTAGTAGGTACCTACATTAGCTACTTATACCTCATTATTTACTACTTATCCGGGAATTGAACCCACGACTCGCGTAGACGTCACCATGCACCAAACTACGAGTATACAAGGGATTTCCAGAAATAACAGTAAAAAGTAAAGTAATTAAACATCACGCGTCTTATTTTTAACGCCATATGCTCAACCCCCATTTAACTCCCCCATGCCACGGTAATGGTAAAAAATGTCACCCATTCGTAAAAAATGTGAGGCCCAATGAAAGATGAGTCGATCTCATCGTTAAATGATTTGGGCGTTTTGGGGTTTAAGAGCGTATTTATCACGTTTGGTTTGGAATTTGTAGAGCGCCACCAGTGACTTGAAACCTTAGATAAGAGGGATTTTATTTCCTTCAAAAACCAAGCCAACATTTCTTCTGCCTTTTTTCTATCCTTTCACATCAAAAGTCTATTAAGTACGTACGTACGTTTATTTATATAGGTATTATTATTTATTAAATACCAACGTACTTATATTTTACATTTTCTTTCTACCTATTGAGCAGTTTGGTATATTTATTGTTTTTTTTTCCTATGAAATTTTTGGTACCTATTTCTGGTGTGAAATAAAGAATATCTATGTCTCTATATGTACATATACATATACATACATAGGGGAGACATTTTAACGCACTCTCCAAGTGTCCATAGACAAGTCATTATTAGTACGTTCCACTAGCTTCCACCACCACCACCACTTGGAGGTTTCCAAAGTAAGAGATCATATTCTTAGCCACTCTATCAGTCCAATTCCAATTACTACCCCATCAATCCATTATTTCAAGATAAAAAGCAAGATGCACCCAGGACTAATCTATCGAGTAATTTCAAGCCCTATCTTAACGAGTTTTCTCACGACATGGGGGCGTAGGGGAAGCCACTGTAATAGCCATAAAGATATGGTGGCCCTAATAAATCCGTAGACAGTTAATGGCTGTTGAACCGTAGACCGTTAGTATTAGTAATAGTAGTAACGATTCACACTCATAGCCCCACACTAGGATTACCTGTGTCGTGGGTGCCATGGACACACACAAGACAACAACACAACACACCCAGACCAGACAAGGAAATTCAAATTCATCATTCAAATCTCTGCTCTGCTGGGAATCGAACCCAGGACCTTCCGCGCAGCGCACCGGTGTCTTAACCACTGCGCCACTTTGTATTTTTTACTTGTATAGTTTGGATTTCTGGGAAAGATTTTCAAACTGTGCCTTAGGAATTGTCCTCAAAAGTTAAAGGCCAAACGGCTGGATCTATTTTGATGCAATTTAATACGAGGTCGCTGTTAGCTAACGTATGCGTTCTTCATTGCCGATGTAGATCTTGATAGACAAAATTCATCATTATTTTTTACAAAGACAATAACTACAAAACGCTAGTCATATTGCTTAATGGTGGAATATGAGGACGGCGGAACCTCCCCTAACTCCATTATTTCTAGCACATACAACTCGAGGTGCTAAGTTGCTACAGTCGACCAAACACTTATTTAATAAAACCATAATATTTTACCCCACAGCAAACCTTGTTCGAAATTCCCCATAAGATTTATGGGAACACCAATATTATTTTAACCCTTTATCACCATAACCTACCCCACACGATGTCAAGGTGTATATTGGTCTAATCATAACAGAGGTCGACCAATTCCCCATTCAAATGACCATTCAAAAACAAACTCTATGCTTCAAGAAATAAAGATACATTTATCTGCAATCTTAAAGTGGCACAGAAAAATAAACTAAGTATCTATACGCTTAGGCTGATGAATATTGAACCTTTAGCTTATTACAATAAGGATGATAGTAACCGCAGATGTTATGCCAATATTGTCGTAAAATGAAATGTTACGATGCGTTGTTATCTTAAACTTTGGAAGTGACGGAACATAAAAATGTGTTTACTGACCTATCCCTCAAAATGCACCCTGTGTTTGATTTAAGACCTGTTACATAAATCCTTCCTTCCTTTTCCAATATATACTAAAGAATCTGGCTACTTGGTAAATATGTTCCTCGAACTCAAATGACGATACCATTAATTACGTTACTAATTAGTACCTAAAAGGAAAAAAATAATACCTTATAGAAAAATCCTTCATAACTCTCTGTGCCTAATCATTAGATTTCCTTATATTTCTGATAACAGGAGTAAAACTTAATTATTTGTTCATATCTGTAAAGGTGTGTCCTAACACAAAAATGATATTGCATTGAGATTGAATAACCCTTCTATTGAAAATTTCCTTTCTTCTTGAGCCTTCATTGCTCATGGTCAAACAATAAGTTAGATACTAAGATCCCATTTACGAATACCCCCTTTTTGATTGAGATCTCCCATACTGGATGATCATGGTTTGGGAGTGGCAGTGTTCCGATTATGTCCTCAGAGTTTACATTCACGTCAGCGATGTATAGTCCATTTTTATTCTCTTGTCATATTTGGTAAACAATCTTAGCATGTCTTTTGATTTTCAATTGCGATTAAATAATAATGCAATCACAAAATCATAAAAATTCAAAAAACAAATTGTCATTTAATACAGAAACAGATTCCTAGAAACTACCTATATTATTTTTTTTAAAGCAATTTTAAACTTTTTTTAATAAAAGGTAGTGCCAAGATTGTTTACCAAATAAGACGAGAAATAAAAATGAACTGTAAATAACTTTGACTGCGTGATTCAGAATACCCGTGGCTCCATCTTTTGATGAGTGACGGAAGCCAACCAAACTGTTCCCCTGTTCCCTAACTAACCGTGGCTAGAATGTAAATCTAGTTCACCGAATGAAAACACGAAACCGATACCAAGCTAAACACGGTCCGCCAAACGAAACATTCGCTTGTAACTATGACAATAAAGTTGCGAACCAGCGGTCCAGTAGTAAAACTTTGAATTGGGCTTCTTTAATTTGACAGCTGGGTGTTTTACTGAAATTAAAACGAAGATTCTATTTAGAAAATTAGTTGGCACCAAGGTGAACAGGTTGTTGCCTCTGCTCCGTTTTCAAGATGTTTAAAGTGTCTATATTAGTAGGTAAGTCTATCCTTCCTATTTTTCAGTCTTTGACAGTCCACTGCTGGACATGAGCCTTCCCTAATCGACGACACCTGGTCTTGGGCCCTCTGAATCCAACCGTATCCAGCTGTCTTCTTCAGTTCACCTAGTGGGAGGGCAGCCTATATTCCTTGAACTTGCAACGTTTGAGAGCTATGTCAGTCACCTTCGTTATTCTACGGATTTCATCATTTCTGACTCTGGCATGTAAAGAAATACCAAATGTCATCGTTTCTGATTCTGTCACGTAAGTCACCTCTGTGGGATTCACAGTGATTCACAGTAAAGGATCACGTCTCGGCACCGTAGCAACACACATTGTTCGAAAACTTTCGACTTCATGCACTGAGATATATCGGACGATATGAGATATTGTATAGGATTTTCTATGGGTATAGTAAGTCTAACCCTATAACTATAAATGCAAAATGTGTGAGGATGGATAAATGGATATCTGATAGTCTTTCACGCGAAAACTAACATACTGGACTAACATAACTTTTTATTTATCCCTTTCTTTGTCCATTTCTTCTAAGTCGCCAATTGAAACAAGCAATAACATGGGAATACATATAAAACATTGGGTAAGTGTACTATTACTCGGTACAGGTAAAATAATCAGTATTGAACTATCGTCAAAGTTTAACTACAAAGTTGCCAACGGTCTGTTTTGTGTGGTTTTGGCTTGTTTGCTTCCTCTGTTTTCGTTTTGGAATTTTGGAATATGTTTTGTTATTAATGAGCGCGAGTCTGGATTTCGGTTAGTCATTAATTTTCGGTGTTTGGCTAGTGTTGTAGTGTTTCTGTTTGTATGTAGTTTCATATAGCAACTATAAGCACTATAAGCATAATTATAAGGTTAAATACGTACACACTTTCGTCTTAGGTCTTATCCAAATTAGCTAACATAAACGACCGACCATAAAACAAGATATCGTAAAATTTAAATACAGGGCAAAAAGAGTGGAATCAGCGAAACGAATTTAACGCGAGCACAGCTGCGGGAAAAATGGAGTGTAAATAAAAGTACACGAGTGCTCAAGAGTGACATTCAGGGAGGAGTGCGGAAGATGAAATTGAACTAATTATATTTGAAGACGTCTGCTGCCTGCGATCTGGAGGACTGGCCGTTTTGTAGTCAGAAATGCCTGATTTGCGAATAATGAAAGAGAAATTATGGCTGGTATTTAAAACGTAATGATTTTTTTTATGAATATACATATTATATAAATACTTTTATAATGGATTATTTCGAAAAACTTCTTCACATATGTTGTATAAAACAATAAAAATTTCATTACTATTGGTTGTGTTTTAACAGGCCTTTATAAATCGGCTTCGTCATTGCATACTCTTTGTCGCATGTCAGTGTGTTTTAACTAGGAGAGCTCGATACAGACTCCTGTGTTTAAATTTTGTCGTGTAAGTCGGTCGGTTGTCAGACAATTAGGACAAGGTCATATACTAACGAGAGTAGCTATTGTATAGTATCATTTTTTGCTTTTTAATTAATCATACACTTTAGGGGCCGGGATTTTTCAGCCATCCCACTCGTCTTTTTCAGCAGTATTAATTTTATATAAAATGATTTTCATCCGGTAAACAGATGGGTGAAGGTCGTCTTAATTCAGATTTTCTTCGTTTCGTGTAGAAATTTAATTACAAAAATGCGACGTCATTACTTATGTGACGCTCTTTTAAAATTATTGGGTTGAATATGTATTTAAAATATTAAAATACCTTTATTATTTTATTACTAGAGATGGTCAAACCGACCCGACTTGTACTCGTTAATGGGTTACTGACAAGTGTAGGCATGATAATGTCCAGCACTACGAAAGACTAAAAAGGTACTTAACCTCAAACTAAACTACTAAAATATTATCCAGCAATAATTTATCAAAAGGGACATTAGTGCCTACTGGTATTGTTCTATAAGTTTTAATTTATAGCCCGGCGACGGAGGGTTAGCCCCTTTGATGTCCGATTAGGGCTAATGTAATTAAATTCACCTAATTTCGGGCGAGACTTCGAGGGTTAACTAGTGGTTATGATATGTATACGTTCTGAATTTTACATGCATTAACATCAATTACAAACAGTAATAATACAGTACCTATTGGTGGTGAAATTGACTAACATTACGACGATTACGACCATTTACCCCTGTTTTCTATATTCTTCGGTAACCATCTACGACCCGTTTTTATGAAACAATAACGTTTACCGTCATAGGTCTTATATTTTTTTCAAACACAATAACGATTATTTTGTAGAAACGAAACGACAAAATGACAGTCGGTGAATCTATGAGGGCAGGCGCGTGCATACTATAGACGAAAAAGTAGGCGGTGCCTACCCTAGCCTCGCTTTACATATTATTTTTCTATTATTATTTGACAAGGAAACCAATCGTTATTATAGGTCAAACGATTATTTAGATGTACCTCTGACTAGTTAGATCTTGAGTGCCTACCTCCGATGCACGCCACTGCCAATTTCATCAATATCAGCCAATTAGAACAAGGCCTAGGTACCTACGAATGAAAAGCGCCTTAATTTACCAAACTACAGCGACACTGCATTATTGCCTGCAGTTAACTGCTCCCAGGTGCATTTTAAATACCTAGTTTAAATGCACCTTCATACTCTAGGTAGGAAAACTTTCTTAATAGTCTAAGGGTCGGTAATATAAAGTGATACACAATTTTGATGGTCTCGGTGCAATGTACAGTCGAATAGAATTACTTTTTTGCATTTACTTTAACTACCCGTCTTTAGAAATAATGTTATGAAAATTTTCCGCATTAATACATGAATATGAAATGTTTGTCATTTCATATAAAATAATATAAAATATTTACAAAAATTTTACGCCAAGGGTCATTTCCATAGATTTCCATACAATAGAAAGATAAAAATATAACATAAAACTTGACATAAAAATGAAATTGAAAAATTAATGTTAATGAGTTAACCGTGCTTTTTGCTCGCTTTACAACTTCTTAAATATATTTTTTCGACTGGCCGTTTCTTTCATCTATAGCTTGATCATTTTTTGTATCCAGCTCCTATCCTACTTGCCTAACATTATGGTACAAGGTAGTTACTTGTAATCCGAACGTTTGTCGACGTAAATTATCTATTCTGTTGGAACAATGCTGACACCGGAGCTTATCTGCGGATTTACTGCGCCGTGCAAGGAAATCAAGATGGCGGCGACCACACGCGCGTTACTTTCACTGGCTTGATGACGTACTTTCAGGCGTACATGTATAGATAGAGTGCATTGATGATTGGCTCCTGGCCTATTAAGGTTAGGGCTGTCAAATTTTGTATGGGATGAAAATTTACCTAAAATCCCGACTTGTTGCGGCGACCACACGCGCGTTACTTTCACTGGCTTGATGACCTCTCGTTAAGTCCTCGTAAGTAAATAAACAGGGGTGAGACCTGTTTCGGTAGTGGGTCATAAAAGGTTTATCAGTCTGTTCCCATTTGTGACCCACGGTAGAGTGGGATATCTAATCCGAATACCGTGATACCGTGAAATGAAGACTATCGTTCAAAGTATTCGTAGTTAACGTGTGTCAGTAGTATGGGAAGATATCAAATAGACTGACATTATTACATACTAATGACTGACGTTTACATTACGAATACTTTACGAATACGATAGTTTTGACGATAGATAGAGTAGAGTTGTAATCTCTATTTCAGGGTTTTCAAAATTATTTTGACGAGTATTCAATATCGGCAGACTCTAACAAACCGTCAGTACACGACACGTGTAAAGGAAAACAAAACTTTCCCTATTATCATAACCTAATGAAAATTGCGTTTTATTGCATTACGTTTCCGGCGGGCGCGCGCGAAGCGTGTTTACAAACAAAATATTGTAAAGCAAGCCAATAAATGTCGTTAGTTATAGTTTTGAGGCGTTTTATAGCTGACGATCAAGGACGAAGGAGTGACCTAATGTAATAGAAAACTAAGTTAAGGAACGTCGGATCCGGTCAGTGCCTGGCGGTTTGAAACATATGACACGGGTTGGCCGGTTGACTAGCCCATTTATCCAATCGACAGCGTGGTGGAGTATACTCCAGGCTTCCCTCTGTTGTGGCACTTGTGGGGATACACCCATGTCCAACAGTGGGCCATAAAAGTGTTGCAGGCAATAGAAAAGTAGATAAATATCGTATAGGTAACTCGCAAGTGGTGATTGCTGTTTATGTGTAATCCAAATATTAAGGCAATCGGATCAAGACCTACGATGTTTCTTTGTTTCTTCGGAAACCGTACGAAAATAACTCCTTACAACTCAACAACACTCGTAGCTGTTAAAAATTTGGTCAAAATACTATGCTTGGGTCATTAAAATACTCTATTGGGTACGATATTTTTTAAGCTTAAATAGGTCATAAGCCTTAATAATGTTTCAAGTTTCAGGTATTTTTTGGACATAATGTAATGGGAACGTTTACGAGATAATTTTACGGGTCAGCCAATTTCGAATGCAATTCCAATTCCATTTAGCCTGCGCGACACATGAATAGGTCACGATCGTAATAATCGTTACGATTCGATATCGTATGACACTCGTGTCGTATAGTGGAAGTCGCCTTTATAGTACGGGCGTTTACGACGTTAGTTGCCAACATATAGACCGCCTGTATAATTTACGAGGGAAATTATAATGATAGCAGTAAAACTAGTGGCTGACACCACGCAAGGGGATTAACGAATGTCGAAATTTCTGTTTGATGTTTGATGCTTATAAAAAGGCCTGTTTGATAGGCCTTTGTTGTTTATCTAAAGGTGATACCGTTAGAGCTAATTTCTCTTTTCGATTTGATTACAGCCATCGGAGTGGAATAGGCATCTGGTAAATTCAATAAAAGTACGTTTTTCAGAAAATAGTATTTATGTTTCCAAATTGGAGGAACGAAAAAGACATTTAAGCATAAATTTTAGAAATTCATTTATATTATCTTACAAAACATTTCTTTATTCATATTAACGATGTATTTTAAAGATTTCTCTTCGAAACTGTAACAATGTTGTAACTTTTACGATGTGGTTTTAAAACTTTTTACGTCTATATCACAAAGTGGGTTAAAATGTTGGTTTAGTGAACCGTGGGAGAAGATTTATAGGGGAAGCTGCAAAACATAGCTTTTGACAATAGAATTTGACGAAATTCTATTGTTTGGAATTATGGTTTATGAATTTTCAAAACTTTTATTTCTACTTTTAAAAAAATTTCTTCAGCGGTGAAAGCACAGAGGTTAACGATTCGACATCTTCTTGAGGTATCCTGGTTCGAATCCCAGTGGAACACAGCAATGTCCACCAACCGACATTAGGCACATTGTGAGAGGAGGCCCGACCCTGTAGTGGGTCATAAATGGGTTACCTACAGATGATATAATAGTTTAATATAAGTATGCCGTTAATATTATGCAGCTATTTAGTCCAGTAGCTTAGGTATCGAGTCGGGCATCCTCTCACAATGAGAGGGATGTAGGCCTTAGTCCACCACGCTGGCCTACTGCGGGTGGGTGGACTTCACATACCTTTGAGAACATTTTTTTGTGAACACTCAGGCATGCAGGTTTCCTCACGATGTTTTCCTTCACCGTAACAGCAGGTGATATTTAATTTTATACAGCGCACATAGCGGACAAAATGTCCTTCCTTATTATTGGTGTCCCATTTTTGATGTCCTCACCCTCCATCTTGTCATATAAAAATCTTTGAAAAGAACACCTCATAGAAAGTCAGGCCTCATAGTTAAAGTTAAAGCCAACACTATCTGGAGTCTTGGCAGTAGTTAGGCACTTGAACTGTAGCTAACTTCAGCACAATCCACACTTCTCTAATCGCTCTGAACTTTGACGCTGAGCGGCCGTTAACTATGTACTCAACAGTCGAGAACAGTTAGTTTACTTACTGTTGAATTGAAGAGATTAACGTGTGTAACTTTTGATATATCGTAGGTATGTTTTGACTTAAGAGTTGTAAGTTTATTTTGAAAAGTGTTAGACCAGATTGTACTAAAACGCTTCACACTCATAGCCCTAGACAAGGATTCCCTATGTCGTGGGTGCCATGGACACACACAAGACAACAACACAACACACCCAGACCAGAAACAGTAATTCAAATTCATCATTCGAACCTCTGCTCTGCTGGGAATCGAACCCAGGACCTTCCGCGCAGCGCACCGGTGTCACTTGGGTCGTCAATAATAATTGTATTGTCATAAGTTAACTTTGTAAAAATCCAATGATGCAGTTTTAGTTTTCATCGAAATCCCCATCCAAACACGTGAAAAATTCACCCTGTATACCCTAAGTCTTATAAGTAGCATTGCTGAATTTGTACCTAGACCTGAAATCCCAGCTATCCACATTAGTGACTCCAAATCTATCCAGCCTACTAAATATCCCCATTTCTCCAAGAAAACAGAGTTATGTAACCAACTACCGAAGAATGCAATGATGCAACCTATACCGAGGCATTAAGGGATATTTATAATCTCGTGATAAAGATGTGGTAACCGCTGTGACCCCATTGTGAGGTAATCGTGTACTGAGGAAAGGTTAAGGTTTGAGGTTTATCTCTTACTAGTAGGTACTTACAAGAAGCTTAAGTGATAGAAGTTAATAGGCGTTTTGTGTGATGGATTGCTTTCTTGTTGAATTTTTGATATATTTTTTTTATATAGGTATTGGTAGCAAAAGGCAGGCAAGTAGTGTAGTATTACGTGATCACTGCAACATTTACATATAAGTTTACATTTTAACACGACTGACATCAGAGGACTAAGATGCTAAGACTTTTTAATGTCAAGAGAATCTTTGGCAGGGACTGCGAAGTGTCACACGGGATGAGCCCGTAAAGGGCGCGCGCTGGGGCACCGGTGCGCTCCACCGGAGACCTCGGGGTCTGGGGGCTTCGGAGCCCCCAATAAGCGTAAAGGAAGGCCACCGAGGGGGTTTTAGTGGGTAAGAATCACACATAACCCGGAGTCGCTCCTACTACAATTCTCGGGTACCTATAAATGTCTCTCCTCTGTTATCGAAAAAAAGGAAAATCTGAGGCAAGAAGTTTGAGTTTTCTGTACATTAAGTTATAAAATCTTCATATAATATTGCAAGTATTGTATTGTTTCACGTGTGTGACCGCGCTTACCACTTCATAGTGTTTCTTATCTGATACATCCGCCTTTCATTGGACGCCTAAGTTATATTTATTTCTGTACTTGGCCCTTTCACAGCCGTGCTTATAACAAATATTTTCTTAATGACAAATGATCTTAATTCTCGCTTGAAGATAACAGCACCCCATTCGTCTGAGTCTGCCTAATGATTGTAAGTTATTTATTATTTCACCTGAAAATAGAATGATTGATTACCATTAGAAGAGTTGGTGGTAGAGAGACGAAAGTTACCATCGTATTGAAAGATCCCTAAAGGAGAGGTCGAAGCACATATTTTTTTTGGTAAAAATGGTCTATACATAAATAGTATAAATAAAAATTGAAAAATAAACACATAAAAATTGAACCATTCACTGGGAATGGTCTCACAGTGACCAGTAATTCATTGACCTATCGTTCACACCACGAATAACTATAAAAACCATTCACCCATCAATTAGTTCATTCGTTCAATCCGTTCGGTCTTTGTACAAGGAAATGCTTTACGGAATAATTTTTCGGCTTTTATTGGCCGCAGGCTATTTCAATTAAATTTGAAAGCCCCCAAAATTTAGGGATAAAAAAAACCCGTTTGTGCGACGGATACAAATAACTGAGCTTTGGAATAAATATTATTGGGTCTTTGATACAATTCAACTGTCTAAATAGAGTAATTTTATATCTGTTTTTTTGTTTTCTTTTTATTTTTGCATGTAAACTCTGTGCGCTTTACTTTACAAGTTTATTATTATATTATTTTGAAGTGTTTGAAGAAACATTTACAATCCAAAAAAGCCACCTTTTTATCTGCTATCAATTGATTTGTTTTCGAAAATCTATTCGGCATCTATCGACAATTTAACGATCTCAAAATCCAATTTATCTGTTTGTTTGTCCGGCTGTGGGCTCCACACAGACCATAAAACATTTTTAATCTCTATACCATGAAGCACTAAACTAAATTGTGTAACGGAGACAGTCAACAGACTGTTTGTCAACGTTCAATCAGGGTAATGCAACCGATAGCAGAAGACTTGTATAGGGACTATCATATTATAACCCCTTGCGCTAACTGCGACGACAAAATCAGTCGCAAATTTTGTCGTACGACGACTGTTTTGTCGCGTTGCTTGGGCGGTCGTTTGTGTCGTATTTTGACAGCCAATGAAGACAAGGTCTAATAGGCTTTGAATCATTAATTTATTGAACAGAACCAATCTACAGTTCATCTAATTTTAAAATGAACGAAATGGCACTTTCACGGACCAAAGTCCTATAACTTTACAACGTGTTAAAGTAAGTAGGTAGTAATAAAACGTGCATTGTATCCCTTCATCTTATAAATGCAAATATTTAAAGTATGAAACATAACTTTTTTATTTACGGAAGTTAAGGAAAGAAAACTACTGTAAAACTCAAAACTTCGTAGTTATCCATTAGGTAAAAAAAAGAAAAATTTCCGCGCAATAAATCCGACTACTTCCTGAAATAAAGCTCGGAAAGTTGTAAAAAACGCGGCAGTAACAACAATTAGCAAGAAACTGAGAAACCTTTGTCGGAACCCTGTGTTTTGAGGGCTGACACAAACATGTAAGAAATAAAAAATATTTTGGGATTATTTTTGAAGCGCGCTTAGACCCGCTTCTCGAGTACCTAGACCGCAAGCGAATGAAATTTGATACACAGATAGATCAGAACCTGCATTAAGATATAGGATATTTTTTATCCCTCTCTGGACCAAGGTCTACAATACACGCGGACGAAGCCGCGGGCACAGTCTAGTGGGAAATAATAGAATTGTAGCCAAAACAACTTTTTCTTAGGAACAAATTGTTTAATATTGAAAATCGTTTTGAATTTTTAATTAATATCTGGCGTAATTTTCAAAGGTTTTTATTCACATCTTGACATTTTCATATCTTGACATGTATTGTATAATGAAATACAATTTGGCACAACCCTATTGTACTGTATTTGTTTGACGTGTCGCTTTGTTTTAAGTGAAAAATGATTATTACATTTTGAATGTTTTGCCCCTTTCAACGACGCAAATTAAACCTTAACTCGATACAAACAAGGGCTATAACTGCAAATCACGTTGAAGAGTAAGAAAACGTCGCAAATATAGAATGATTTATGTTCTGTTATTCTCAGAAGTTACGCTGAAAATGTACATAATAATTATTTTCTCCTTAGCCGTATGTCAATTTTTTTGGAACGTAATATTATGAATGAATTTCGATGTAGGTACAGATGTTTTCTTATAACCTACAGTTATTTTGTATGAAACTCACAGGTATTTTTTGGGCTACTACCCTTTCATGGCCCAGTGCTGGGCACGGGCCTGTCCCCACAACAGAGTAAGCCCTGGAGCATACATCACCATGCTGCTCCAATGCGGATTGGTGGAGAAATGGGCTACGGATGTTTTCAAACCGCCCAAAGAGACAAGGTTTATCGACTGCTATATCGGCTTCTCGCCCTCCGAAGCACGAAACGTATTCGTGATATATTTATGGTTATTTCATGTCATTAGCGTGGCAGAATTTAGAGACACAACAACAGACGGAGGTGTGAAGCACATTTCTAAACATTGCTCCGACATTGCTGAAAATATGCAGAAATATTTATACTTTGTACAACTCTTTCTCAACTGTAATGTAAACCACGTAACAAAACTTCAACAAACATAGCTCGGTGTACCTCCGACTTTAATCAGCGACTACCCTCCATGACCAAAACGCGAGGGCATAATGCACTAATGCATAATGCATGTTGGAATTAGTAGCCTTATGTCATAATAGAGCGTGGGCCATGGACCGTGGATGATATGTCAAAATTACAAGTCAAATTTATCGTGTACAGTCAAATGTATGTAGATAGAGGCTGATTGATACATCAAAGAACATTGACAATCAGTGGTGCAGTGGTTGCGATGATGCACCTTTGCTGGTCCAGGGTTCGATTCCCAGCGGAACAGCAGTTCGAATGAAGAGTTTGAAGGATCATGGTAGGATTCAAACACTGATTTAAGTTAACCCTTAGTGACTCACTTAAGTCAACACGACGGGAACAATTGCCTCTAGTTAGGGAACAATTGGAACCAGCGGTCGACATGACTGAGACCTCCTTATTCGTGTAATTTAATAGCAGCAGTTGGATAGAATTAATCGTGTAAGGCTGATTAGCCGGATCCACACCGGACGATCCAAAATGGATCGGCGATCCCGCGATCCGCGATCCAAGATCGTGATGCGTGGAGCGTGGATCGTTCTAACAGAATCTTTTGCGATCCTGACTAGCTGCTCCAACGCGCTCCTGCCGATCCATACTGAATCAGTTGAGTTTTGTTTGGCTATGGAGTCACACGTGCAACGACGGCGACGAATAGCCGTAGCAGCAGCAAGCTACATTTTACTTGTATATTATTATATACCCGACAAAGACTTCATTTTTTTCTTTAGTTCTGTTGTTGGAATATTGTTCATTTGCCGACTAATTTTCCGCCAGGCATCTTCTCTTAAACCTCTATTTGTGTAATTGGTATCATTAGGATCCCATAAACATTTATTCTCCCTATATAGGGAAATTAAACGGATACATTGCGAATTATCCATAACGACGGATCACGCGATTCTAACATAATCGTCCAGACCGCGCGCGCCAAGCGACTGAGGCCACTTTGAGCATGAACAAAAACCGACAACAAATGGATCGCACGCGGCGAGGAGCGCGCGCTCTCCGCCGCGCACATGGATCGCGCGCGGCACGTCTACACTTCACGCTCCGTGGAGCGCGCTCCATGCCGCGCGCGATCGGAGCGCGTTGGATCGTCCGGTGTGGATCCGGCTATTAGCATTTGATCAAGCGTTTATAAAAGGTAATGACGATCTAAGGTAAAGTTTGTTAAATCGTGCGATTTGCACTTAATAGGCAATATTCTTTGAATTAACTAAATTCTTTCAGAGTTATACAACATAATAAAAATAATACTTACACAATATAATAAAAACAATAGTTCACATAAGGTTAGGAGTCGAGAGGCGAGTATTTTGGTTACTTTTTATAAGTGCCTGAACAATAAAAATTCAATGCATTTCCAGAACTTTAATTAATTTTTTCAGCAAACTGTATTAATATTTTTACCAGTAAATAGGATTGCGTTAATGCGGTGATAGCGCAGTGGCTTAGAATTCGACCTCGAATCGAGGGGTCCGGGTTCGAATCCCAGTGGCACGCACCAATGACTTTGTAATAAAAGTTATGTGCGATTTATGAAATTAAAAATCACCTGCTGTTACGGTGAAGGAAAACATCGTGAGGAAACTCGCATGCCTGAGAGTTCACAAAAAAAAAGTTCTCAAAGGCATGTGAAGTCCACCAACCCGCAGTAGGCCAGCGTGGTGGACTAAGGCCTACATCCTTCTCATTGTGAGAGGAGACCCGACCCTGTAGTGGGTCATTAATGGGTACTGACACACAAATAGGATTAGAATGCATACAATACAAGCATTCGTTGTTATCTGACACATGTACACTGTTCAAAACAGCAACTTAAAAGTAGTTTGGTACCTACATCAACATACTGTCTAGACAATCAATAAATAATGTGTACATGTTGAAGAAATTCAACGGAATATCGAAGGCGCTGTTTATAACGAACTGATCAGCCGATGTAGTCTGGGTAAGCCCGCAGCTGCAGCACAGCAATCCAACACACGCCGTCGCAAGCAATTCTTCTCCACGACAAACGAACTTACCGCTCTTCCAAATCGCATTACGTCTTCGACTTATGGTGCAAGTTATAAGAGACTTCGAAGTTTAGTTGTATCTGTCTGTGACTTATAAGTGGTCAATTGTAGGGTCGAAGCACGGAAGCGCGCGTTTAATTCGCCACTACCACTCATCACTATTACCCATCCACTCCTCAATTCGTCATCCATCGACTCGAGCAGCGGGGCTGTGCGTGCTTCCAGATTATAAATATACTAGTATTTAATGTATCAATCTTCGATATCTATTTAGATATCGAAGTCTTCGACAGTCTTCAGCGGCTAACATAATGAAATCCTAAGAAACTTGATAAAAAAATTGCCACGCAAATGGCAAAAATCGCCATTTTTTCCTGACTTAAACCTTAAAGTTGAATCTAAATTCGGTACAGGCGAACTGCTGCAGGCGGATGGAGACACCGCTACTTTATTAGTTCGTGTTTTACATTAGGCGTTTTGAACGCGGCTGTTTTACTGCAACTTTACTTATTTAGGTACTGAGACTAAATTGGTTGTGAGTGCTGAAACATTCCAGTGTATTTTTGAAGGTATAAAACCTGAAATTAATGACTTAGCAATTCACAGAAGTGTCTTCTGTTTGCTGCCAAAACAGCCGTCTTTCTGACTACAAACAAACATGAGGACGAACAAACACGACGCTTAATACCGTAATGATCATAACTGTGTCAGAAAGCTAATTGTTTGAATGTGTTATTTTCTTTAAATTTGTTTCATTTTAAGTTTTTGAAGAAATAAATCAATAAAAGTGCATTAAAAACTACCACCATAAATAATAAAGTGGTAAAATGGAGCGTTTTGTTCGCCACATGCGAACCGAGCCTAAGACCTGAGCAAACACACTACAGATATGACGCACAGACAACCAGTAGATATTTCATTACACCGCCGAGATGTTGATTCTGAAGCGTATTGTGGAAAATGAACACGCTACTTAATATAGAGTCGTGTTGGAATTGGAATTCCAATATTGGAATTTGCTTCGTTGATTCCAGCGTCTGGCTGGATTTTGCATATTTTGATGGGTGTTGAAGGTGGCTGCGGTGGTATCTAGTAGTATGAAGCCGGATTTTTACTCAACCGGTCCGTGTACGAATTCCAGTGGCGTGCACCAAAAACTTTCTTAAAAAGTTTTATACAATTAAATCACTTACTGTAACGGGAAGGAAAAACTCATGAGGAAACCTGCATGCGTGAGAGTTGACAAAAAAGTTCTTAAAGGCATGTGAAGTCCACCATTAGGCCAGCTTGGTGGACTAAGGCTTACATCCTTCTCATTGTGAGAACCGGACCTTGCAATGGGTCATTAATGGGTCACAGACATGGTTAGTTAGTAGACTACATTAACAATACATAATATGTGGCCTGTTTACTCATTGCCTATCATCAAACTATCATAAAACATGACATTTGGACGAAATAGAAAGTTCGCAATATATAAATTATCATGTTTATAAACAGCTTTAAAAAGAAATGTAGTAACGCGCGCAAAAATAAATAAATTAATAAATTAAAACTGTGTCGAGAGCTTTTTCCTCCGGCTTTTTCTCTCTTTACCCAGACATTTCTGGGTAAAGAGAGAAAAAGCCGGCACATTGCATAGCCGGTGAGTTCGATTAGGAAAAATATTAAAATAAATAAATAATTGGACTGCTAAACGATCACAACTTATTTTAACATAATTATAATATAAAATTTAGTTTTAGTTTTTTAAGATATAATTATTGTATGCCCGCATAGACTGTTCTTAACTTATTATAATTTTTGTAACATCTTTCTCGTGTAACAGTCAACAATAAACGCATTCTTTTCTTTTCTTTTCTTGAAGCAAGACAAATAATTCAATATTACCCAAAGCGCCTACTCGTAATCTAGATGTAACTTTTCCAAACTGACGGCCAATCAATCAGTTCGTGCGGTCGACATTGATGATATTGAATATTCTGTCCACAATATATTGTATACAGCAGCCTTTTTACTTTATAGGCTCAATATACGGACCTCGTAACTCTTGTGACCCGTATATTAATGTCAGGCTGCGTATAGATGAGCGACCAGTCGCAAAAGTATGCGTAGTGACTGGTGCGACGATTGTAATCTATTTATCTATTCTATACATAATTATAATAAAATTCTTGAGCTACCATTTGCGTGTAGGTTGGTGCACGTTAATCTTATACTATATTATTTTTAAAAAAGGAAAAGAAATGTGAGAACAGTGAAAAAAGGGAAATAAGAATAAAAAGAAAAGAATAGTGACAGAAAATTAAGAGAAGTGAGAAAAAAGGAAAGACGATGTTAACTGTCAAACAAAACACGAAAAAGATAAAACTTTCAATGTTCAATCGTTAATCGGCACTATCACGACTTCACGAGCGACTTCCTTCCAAAAAGAAAAAAAATATCGAAAGGGGGAAAAATATATACGAGTACCTACCGTGTGACACATGACATACGAGTATTTGCTTCAGGTGCAGCCAAAAAAACATGTTCAAAATATAATATAATATAATAATATTTATTTATTTCACAATAAATACACGTTTAACAAATAAATTCACTCTAGACCCCATACTAGGATTCCCTGTGTTATGGACTAGGATTCCCTGTGTTATGCAAAGCAATTATCCGAAAGTCGTACAATTTTAGTTAGCCTTAGAATTTTATGTGAATGGTGATTGATTTAAGGTCCAATCTTGAATGTTTCGGCTGAATAAGGGATGCTACCATAACGCCTGTCAGCTAATACAAATGTTTATTCCATAGCTTTTGTTCACTGTGTGAATACCCTGGACAGGAAAATAAATAAGAAAAATCTTGAAATTTATCGTAAATGAGTAGCAAAGTGGTTATAGCTCAGTGGTTAAGAACACAGCCTCTTGCTCGAAGGGTCCGGTTTCGAATCCTAGTGGCACGCTCGACTCGAGCGCCTTATAAAATCAAAACAATTAATAAAAAGCTTAACATTACAATGTAAGTTGTACTTGAGAACACAATGGAAAATAATAAAACAGAGTGAAAACTACGCAGCGCGGTAATTATAGTTTAATTTTATGTAGGTATGATATTATATTATATTATTTTATTTTATTTATTGTATGTGTATGAATTCAAACAACCACAGAAGCTCCCTAGGGGACATGGAAGGAAGGCAATATAAGAATGTTTTATGTACCATCAATAATGTACGATAATGTACGTTTTACACATCATTCTGTATGCTAATACAATTCCAAAAATACGTTCAGGCCAATTTTATTAACCCTTAAAATGCCTTTTATTGACACAAACGATTCTCACCCTTTGATCTGCCAAACACAATAACAGGGGGTAGTGTTTTTGATAAATTAAATCCGTGCTCGAGGCAAAACCTTTGAGGGATGTTCAATTGGGGGAAAACACCGAAAAAGGAAATACCCTCTTGATATCGTAACATCAATAGGAATACCGTAAACACAATGGTAATAAAGGTATCTTTTAGGGGTTTTGGGGAGATGGGTTCGGGAAGCGTGGTAAGGGTTATCTTGTCGGTTTACTTATCTTACTTCCGTTTGTCCTTTGAATTTCACTACTGGTAAGGCCTCTAACGTAAGGTCTTAGGCCATTCCAATCGATTGGTTTTCCGTTACCTTTGTGTCACTTTTTTCACGATATTTAACTTCTAATGTCACATCTTCACAAAAATAAGAAGATACTGCGTTTAATTCAATAAACAATCCTTCTTTTCCGACATCCACCATTTTTCTACCGAAATGAAATGTCTTAAAATCAGACTCCGACAGAATCCGAAATTCGAAATCAGAAAGGAAAAAAGATATTCAGGCTACAAAGCACAGACAAATTGCTGAACATAGGTAAATAAACATCTCCTCATCAACTTCTTTAAAATTATTAAAAATTTCTTTCAAATCAGTTAATAAGTAGCATATATGTATATATAGCATATACGTATATGCCGTCTACGATAGTCTCTGCGGTCCAAGGATGCCCATTGGTCATATCCAACCGACACACCACACGAAGAACGTGCTATTTCATGGCATGCTATGAGTTGTAATGAACGTAAAAAAAGTTCCACCATCTGCCGTGTAATTTAAAGATTGCGCTCCTACAATAGAAATATTTAAAGTTCATTATCGACGGCGCTGGTACATTTCAATAAGAATGAAGCGCAAGCGCCTTTGTCTGAACTAAGTTTATGAGAGATTCCTGGCGCATCGCTTAGGGAACGTTCACAATAACCAACTGTTAAACCGTAGGAGATAAAAAATAAAAATAATCAAACTTTGCGACTGGCTGCGTTCAACAATTTTGTTAAACATTGAGAGATTGTAAATTTTAACATCTTGTTTTATAGTAATTAAGCGACAAAAGGATTTCAATAAAGGATCCAACCAATCCATCTATAATCCAATCCTCAAAAAGATAAATAAATCCTATCTGAAGTTGTATGCGAGTGCTTTGCTTCATGAGAATTAAGATCTTTGCATCAATAATATTTACTGTTTACTGCAGTTCCAGAAACTATTGCTATTATTGACGATTAAAAAAATCGCGTCAAACATTTTACTTTACTTTGGGTAAATATCGTATCTCCAAGGCAAAGTGATCGTGCCTAGCTTACGCCATCCCAGAGTTTTGTGTATAGCAGCGATGAAAAAAACTTTGATAGCGTGATTCAGGCACCGCCGTCAGGTCAGGCGCCCTCTCTTGTGTAACGGCGGAACTTACCACATATTATCACGTTTTCCACCGCATAAAGAACGACATGGCGGGACATACAAGCGATTTCATTAGGGATTCGTTATCCCGTTCTCAATGTTCGCGACAAACGTACAAAAAGACGAACAGTAGAAACGGCGCCTAACTCTTTGAACGTCGTGCTTCTAGTTATTTCCTATAGCGTCCTTATGGTATTTCCTTATATTAAATTTCATCTATTAATCGATGACTGCACAAATACTATCGACTACCAACCGCATCGACCTCTGGCTGCAAGCCTTTTATGGCCCACTGTTGGACACGGGTCTCTCCACACACCTGGAGCATGCTTCACCACGCTGCTCCAATGCGGAATGGTGGTGGAATGGACTAGGGGTCAACCCTTGTCAATTTTTTTCAAACAGCCCATGACTGCGACAAGTTATAACGACTGCTATCTTATCGATAACAACCAGGACCGTGGGCTTAACGTGCTCTACGAAGCACGGAAGCGCGTGTAATTCGCCACTTGCGGTCACCCATCCAGGTACTGACCGCGCCCGACGTTGCTTCTTAACTTATTCGCTTGCGATCTACTCAAGCAGCGGGGCTATGCGCGCTTCTTTAAGAACACATTGACCAGAAGATATTCACTACGTTGTACGGGCGTTGCATTATTATAACGCCACACTCATGGCCCTACACTAGGATTCACTGTGTCGTGGGTGCCATGGACACACAAGACAAGAGCACACACACCCAGACCAGAAACAGAAACTTAAAATCATCATTCAAATCTCTGCACCGCTAGGAATCGAACCCAGAACCCTCCGCGCAATGCACTTGCGTGTGGTGAAACGCAGTGGTGACTGCGCCACTCAGGTCGACATTATAAATCGTGAATAATGCATTCGTAGGTACTTAGAGATTGGGTAATTAGCTCTTGGAATTATCTGAACGGATGCCGGCTGGGCGAACTCGTTGACAATAGCAGTATAATGTGATAATATGGTAATTAGTACGTTTTCATCTTCCGTCATCCTTCCGGCTGTTTGGTGCAAGTTATAAGCGAACAGCCGTGCCGTCCACGGATAGAGTCAGCGGACCCAACTCTTCCAACGGGTGTCGTAAAGGCGACTAAGGGACCCGATGAGAGAGTGGGCAGCGCTCTCTTCCTTTTCCAACTACGAACTTTGGATTATATCACTGCGGTACGAAGGCAAGGGGAAACCACCACACTACTTTCCCATGAAAGTCGTCATGAAGGAAACCTTCAACAGACGACCACGACCACTCTGCCAAGAGTGTAGCGACGTATAAGAAGAATAAGCGAGAATATATAAACATAGCGAATAAATAACTGTAAGAAGAAAATACTTAAAGCGGTGATAGCCCAGTGGTATAGAATCCCAGTGGCACGCACCAATGACTTTGTAAAAAAAGTTATGTGCGCTTTATGAAATTAAATATCACCTGCTGTTACGGTGAAGGAAAACATCGTGAGGAAACCTGCATGCCCGAGAGTTCACAAAAAAGTTCTCAAAGACATGTGAAGTCCACCAACCCGCACTAGGCCAGCGTGGTGGACCTAAGGCCTACATCCTTCTCATTGTGAGAGGAGACCCGACCCTGTAGTGGGTCATTAGTGGGTTACTGACAAGTAGATAATACTTAAAGCGGTGATAGCCCAGTGGTAAGAATTCGACCTATTAATCGAGGGGCCTGGGTTCGAATCCCAGTGGCACACCCCAATGACTGTAACAAAGTTATGTGCGCTTTATAAAATTAAATATCACCTGCTGCTACGGTGAAGGAAAACATCGCGAGGAAACCTCAACGCCCGAGAGTTAAAAAAAGTTCCCAAAAGCATGTGAAGTCCACCAACCAACCCGCAATAGGCCAGCGTGGTGGACGGCGGCCTACATCCCTCTCATAGTGAAAGGAGATCCTACCCTGTAATCCATGATTGAAATGATCACAATGACTGTTGAAACTTATTGATTATTGATATTATTGCCTGCTTTTGACTTTCACCACCGCCCCACAAAAATACAGTGCAGTTACTGCATTTAATGCATTATAATGCATTACCGCATAACGACCCACTGTTTTACATTATTCATGCATCTTCAATTCAAAATTTCATTGTTACTCTTTTTGGGTCTTTATAAGACTAGCTATTGCCCGCTACTCCGTCGGTGTTGACTGTAGAATTTGGTCTTAAGATTTAAATTGTATCTGCAAACAATTAATTCGCCACTAGCTTCTTTACGTTACTTTGAGGTCTCAGTTTATTTTGAGGTCGGATCTCGCCTCACAATGAGAAGGATAGTAGTCGTCTCTAGCGTGGTGGACACCACGCTGGCCTAATGTTGGAGTCGTAGTATTATTGAGCGTTTCTTATTTTTGTTTTTATTATTATGTTAAAATTGTATTATTTTTTACATTTTTCTATAACACTTTTCTGTCTAACGATACCTCGTTGCAACGCTCCAATGCATCCAAGGATGTCATACATTTTTTGTCAAATTAATTTATTCGGCCGTTCAGCTGTGAAAGGTCGCAGCCCTGATTCAGAATCGATTTACATCACATCGATATCTCAATAGAACCGGTTGGGTATTAGGTAACAAAAGAAAAAAAATGGGAATTTTTTCGGAAAATATTTTGCTAGTTTTCTTCGGAGTGACGGCTATCGCGGGCATTTATGTCGTTAAGGGTAAGTTTTTTTAATTTATTTAATGACTCCATCATGATTTTAAATAGCTTTACTCTCTAATGAATTTAAACTTCAAACACTCGGGGTGTTTGTGTAAGGATCTTACAATTTGGTCCATAGAGATAAAAAGTACCTAAATCATTCTTAAATCTACAAACTATCCATGTACTAAATTTCATAGAAATCCGTTCAGCATTTTCGTGAAAGATTACACTGTTTTTCATCAGGTGGAACATTCTCATCAATAAAATTAGTAAGAACTTTGAGAGTATTATGTAGAACTCACAAGCATTTAGGGTTCCTCACGATATTTTTCGTCAACGGTACAGCTAGTAAAATTAAATTTAATAATTAAGTAGTTAATTGGCTGTAAACAATTATCTATAAGCTTAATGTATTTAGAGTTTAAGAGCTGTGGATTTTGTGATTAAGAAATAAATAAATTTAACATAGTAATTCTTTGATTTCTTGTAAGTAAAAATTCTTTAAACATTTTTAAACAAAAATTTGAAAAATAAAATAAATATCTTTAAAAATAGTTATTTATAATGAGGGTATTCCGCCAAGAATAGCTTCAATACGTTGATTTCTGCAAAATTCAGCCGAAATGCACTCACCCTGTGGGTAGCTTCGGACGTTTCCATTCCTGAAAGGAAAAAGAAACCATTAAAATTTATAGTTGGCTGTTTCACAAGATAGACTGAACAACATTACGTATAAAATTTAGGCGGGCATACACACATTTTTTGTCTGGCACTACATGTGTCCAGACCCCTCTTTCCTAGTTTGGGCGAGTGCCCATCAGATTACACGACAACCAATATTTATTACCAAAAATCTTATATTAATTCGAAGTAATCGAACCTTAATTACTGACTACAATAGGGGCCCCACTATCCTCATATGCCCAGTATTGCCCAGGGCCTCCAATAGGTTAGAGACCTCCCTGCATGTGTCTGACAAGCTTTACACTGTAGCAACAGAGGTACCTGCAAAAGCAGCCCGACCTACAGTGAGTAAGTCGTTCGGGGAGTTTCATTATTCTCTTCTGCTTGCTACTATCCTCCCAGCAGGTGGACTCCTCGTAGAACAGACACGACTTGAACGTCTGCCCCGAAGGACACTCTTTTTCTGGAAAATGTCCGAAAAAAGACAAAAGAATAAGAAGAATGAGAATAGGAGAATGATATAATGAGATGTGAACATAATTCACAATTGGATTCAAAATGTGGGTAATTCCCATAAAAGCGTGGTTTCAGAATCGTGTTAACTCAGTAAACCATTAATGACTCACTACAGGGTCAGGTCTCCTCTCACAATGAGAAGGATGTAAGCCTTAGTTCACCACGCTGGCCTACTGCGGGTTGGTGGACTTCACATGCCTTTGAGAACATTTTTTTCTGAACTCTCAGGCATGCGGGTTTCTCACGATGTTTTCCTTCACTGTAACAGCAGGTGATATTTAATTTTAATAAAGCGCACATAACTTTTTTACAATGTTATTGGTGCGTGCCACTCTGGGATTCGAACCCGGACCCCTCGATTCGAGGTAGAATTCCAAGTCACTGGGCTATCACCGCAATCACCGCTATTAACTCAGGGTAACTTCCGTTATTTTATTATTGAAATAGATTTTAAAGCAAAATCAATCGCAAATAATAATTGTCTGCATGTCTGAAGCAACTTAATAAATGAATAATGTATTTTACTACGATGTAATTAAACTTACTCAACATCATGCAGTCGAACTGCTGTAAGAGAAGAGAGAGAACGAACAACACTATCAAGTTTCCCATTTATTTTCCCATTTCAACTGAAATAATAGGCATGTAATTATACCAATCGTGCAATGTATAGTCTGTTTACTCTCACTGACGTTACAGACCAAAAATTCGTAGGTAGTAACCGTCACGAGCCGTGAGCACAGTGCCTCGAAAATAACACTAACTTCAAAGTATTCATTTAGTTAACGTGTGCCATTAGCTTGTGAAGATGTCAGTCAGACTGACATAATATGGCATACTAATGACTGACGATTATCGCACGAAAAAATTGACGAAAGTGTTCAAGCTCACGATATAATATGTAGATGGTATGTTGTGAGCAGCGGTGATAGCCCAGTGGCTTAGAATTCGACCTCGAATCGAGGGGTCCGGGTTCGAATCCCAGTGGCACGCACCAACGACTTTGTAAAAAACGTTATGTGCGATTTATGAAATTAAATATCATCTGCTGTTACGGTGAAGGAAAACATCGTGAGGAAACCTGCATGCCTGAGAGTTCCCAAAAAAAAATGTTCTCAAAGGCATGTGAAGTCCACCAACCCGCAGTAGGCCAGCGTGGTGGACTAAGGCCTACATCCCTCTCATTGTGAGAGGAGACCCGACCCTGTAGTGGGTCATTAATGGGTACATGGTATGTTGTACAGTTTCGTCCAATGAAGACGTACACGGAAACTAACAGCGCAGTCAACGTCAAACCGACCAATAATGATTGTGCTCACGATTCGTGCTGGCTACTGTACCATGAAAAACGACACAGAATACATAATAGTAAAACTACGAGTCGCATTTAAAGCGAACGGAGTATAGTCGTCTGTTTAATGAGTTATTAGCAATGAAGTGTGTAATGAGTTCGGGTAAATTATGACGCTTGTTGTAGTAAAGTTTTTAGTGTTCTTTTAAGTATTTGAGTAGGAATGAAAACGGGTTAACCACGGGTTAAGTAGTCATTGCAACCTATGGCAACTAACGTCCAATCTCAAATAGGATAATAATACTGTTTTATTTTAATACTGAAAATTACAATTATAACAGGAACAAATTTTAATATATTTGCCGTTCTATTAACTTCATTTGTCTAAGGTGCCTACATTAAAATACGGACTTCACCATTACCATACATAATAAACCACTATATTTCGTAATTTAGCACCAGACTAATCCTAATTGCAGTGGATGTTGGGCTAGAACAGAATTTTGTGCAATGTAAATGGGTTTAGTGTTTAGTTGAATGCACTTATGATAATTAGGATGGAAAATTTATAGTGATCAGGAAATTCGAATATTTTTGGGCTGGTATCATGGGTTTTTAAACGGTGTAATATCAAGCAATGGTGACCACCATTTACCACTTACCATCTCCACGTGTCCTAATGGCCTGATCGCACGTAAAAGTTGCTCGAACGACAATATCATTTGTTTCACCATAACACCAAAAGAAATTTTGGTGGATGCAACTGGGATTCGAACCTGATCCCCTCGAGTTAGAGGCCAAATTAGGCGTCGCTCAGTTCGGACAATTGTTTGTACAAATTCAACTCGTCCGTGTACGTACGTTCGTTCACGTACAAACAATTTCTAAGGTCCGGACTGTTCGTGTGTGAACGTACGTACACGCACGAGTTGAATTAGAACGAACACGCGTCCAAACTGAGCGGGGTCTAATTCAGCCTACTCGAAGGGATCAGGTTCGAATCCCAGTGGCATGCACCAAATTTCTCTTGCTGTAATGGTCTAGACTCTAGAGCGAGTGAAACTACTATCAAAACATTAATTTATTTTCTTCTCTTCTAGACGAATGCCCAGCCAACGAGGAGTATCTGCTCTGCGGCTCAGCCTGTCCCTTCAACTGCACAGACCCTGAGGGACCCGTCACCTGCGCTGAGGAGTGCGTCGAGGGATGCTTCTGCAAGTCTGGCTACCTCAGAGACGAGAATGGCACCTGCGTCAGCGCTGATCAGTGTATTGGAGGTAGGACTCATTGCCATTACCAGTTGGGCAAAGAGATCTCCCATCAAGCTGGTAATCATGCTTGGAGACCGGACGTGCTTCACAAGCAGGGGAACCGAATGCCGACGCCAACTCTCTTGTCGAGTAGCGGTAGTCGCTACGTAGAATCTCGAAATTCCTTATTTACGTATAATCTAGAGTTGCGATGGGCTGTTTACATCTTTCGCTTTAGATCCTTTAAGTCCTTACTTATATCCGATAAAGAAAAAGGTCTCCGAATGGCTGTTCGGCAGAACTGGTCCCTCTCCGATCAAATGACAATCCGAAGAAAAAATGATGGTTAACCATTGGATTAGGAGAGGCCTATGCCTATGTCAGCGGAATGGCAGAAAAGGCGAGAAAAGAGGAGAAGAACCAGGGTATCTGCAGGCTACTTTTTAGTTCGGTTACAGTAAGATAGTAACGGTTAGGGAGAGTTATAACTTGCACGATACACCGGTATCTGCAAGTTAACTTCGGTGCACGAGTCCTGACTCCTACGGGACAAAAAATAATAACATTTCTTCTTTCAGGTAAAAATTCTGTTTGCGGACCTAACGAGGAGTTCCTATCGTGTGGAACGGCATGTCCAGCGACGTGCTCCCAGCCAGATCCGCTGATCTGCGGGCTGGCGTGCAGCATGGGGTGCTTCTGTAAATCTGGGTACTACCGGGACGAGTCGAGCGAGAAATGTGTGACGTTGGATAAATGTCCCAAAGGTGAGACAAAGAGGTTCTAGTCTGATCTTTTATTTTTCTGAGTCCAATCGTTTGGCTATTAAACATGATGAGTAATAGCTGCAAGATGCTTCCGACATTGTTGGAGATAAGGACGAATTTTGAATAATTTTTAGAAGTTTATAGGATAGTCTGTGTAGGTACTACCCGGTTGAGTCGAGCGAGAAATGTGTGACGTTGGATAAATGTCCCAAAGGTGAGACAAAGAAAAACTATACTGTTGCCTTTTTATGCCTTCCTATGTGTTGGGCGCGAGTCTTTCAAATACGATGAGCAATTCTGTCCATGAAGCTTTAATGGGCTTCATGGGCAATTTGTTAATAAGCCTTTAAGAAATAAATAAATGTAGATTGGTGTAGACAAGAAAAAATTGTGGATGATGTTTTAGAAGTTTAGAGGACTACATTTTTACGAGACTTTAAAAGTCTAGGCCAAATTATATACTTTTAGCTCTAGCTTTATCAGCAGACGGTTTTGCCTTTCAAATCAAAACGCAGTTTGCAGTCATAGTACCAACCGTACCCGAAACCCCATAATCTACCCCATAATCTAGCTGATCGCATGCGATACAACAGCCCGTCGGCGCATGCTTTCTAACTCGTTAATAATTGAGTATGTCCAAATAATTACATTTCTCTTTTTACAGATCAATGTCTGAACCAGAACGAGACGTATGACATCTGCAATAAAAACTGTGAGCCGAGCTGCGATGACCCTGAGCCCATCTGCACCAAGGTAACCCTTGTTTCTCATGAGAAGCACTAAGATTATACTCGAATAAAGTATCTTCGGCAACTATACCTATAGCCAGGGCCGGATTTTGGGGGAGGCCCCCACAAAAAGGGGCCCTTTCATATTTTTTTCGCGTTTTACCTTTACCTACAGTACTTTATACAAACATTATTTCATTAAATATTAACAGAAATCGATCGATCTAGTATATTTTTTCACTCCAATCAGGCAATCAGTAAAATATCAAAATCTCAAATGGCCCTGAAAAGCACTTGACTGAAAAAAATTGTTAATTTTATTTGGAAAATAATTAGGGACGTAGGGGCCTCAACTCCTTTGTTGCCCCGAGGCTTCCAGACGTGCAGACTTCTAAATCCGGCCCTGCCTAAAGCAGTATGTTCCTCATGTCTTGCATTTCGGCTGGGGACGTATAGATGCCGGTTGTTTTCTTCGACGCGTATATCTTAGTCTCACAGTCACGAGTAGCAAAGCACCCGCATACAACGGCATATATGTACTTAGGATTTTCTCTCTATTCGAGGTTGGAGCTGGGCTGCAATGACCACTTCACATCAGGTAGCCTGCACGTGCTCTTACTCAATTACAATAAAAACTAAAACCGTTTGCTCTCGTAGGCGTGTGTTGGCGGCTGCATATGCTCCACTGGCCTCCTGAGGGCCCCCGAGGGGAACTGCGTGGCGGTGGACAAGTGCCCCGGGGGGAACTCCACGGCGTCCGGCCTGCTCACCAGATACATGAACGCGATCAACAAGATGCTGCTTCTTACCCAGGGTTAGGAGAGATTGAGATTCAAGATTTTTTTGGTTTAAACATTGGGTACATGGTAGGTATTGTCTCAATAGAGTTTAATTAGAGGTTAGAGGCGTGTTGAAGTCCTAGTGCTAGAATTATCGCTTAAAGTTCCTTAGATAAACAGTAGACGGCAAAAAAGTTATTCGAAGTCTCAGTGTGCTTCGACACGATATCGATATAAACGATGGATAGTATTTCGCTGCTGTATTTCGTAGAGCGAGAGAGTAGAGAGTATTGCAGAGCGGTTTGTTCGCTATAATATTTTAAATATTATTATGTATAAAAAGTAGAGTGAATAAAGATTTTGTATACGGATTCGAGTAAAATACGTAATAATGTTACCTAATAGTATTTTTTGTCTAAAAATTGGGTACAACACGCCCACTTATAGAACTAGACCTAATTATTTAGTAATTGTTAATATATTTAATTATTTATTGTGTAGTTTAATGTCCATTATCAAATAAAGTTATCATTTGAAACCTTTTTATTTATTTACCCTTTGACTTGAAGCAAACGAGTGTACTACATCCTTAAAACTTTACTTAAATTACCGTTCGCCTGTTGTATAAAATAATAAATACCTATTCATAAAATAAACTAATTTGCGAAATCACTAGCAATGTGCTTTAATTTAAAACAGCGACATGCATGAAATAAACTTTATTTACGACATTATAAATCTTAGCGTTATTGTTATAAAGAGCAGAATCGTGGCACCATTGTGTTGGAGCCCGGATCCTTTGTTGGGTAGCGGTAGCGTTATTACATTCGCAATCTGAAAGATAAATAAAACAACATATTTAAAACAAACATATTAGAACAGCTAAAAGTTACATAAAAACCTTTAGTAGACGCCTAAAAAAGTGTTTGCGTTAGGAATCTCTGCACAAAGTGAGACAAAATGCTTTCTCTGCATTTAAAATATTTTATTAAGCATAAATCAAATAAATCTACAACAGCGTTAATTAGGTAAGCGAGCATGGAACTGAGTTTTGTTCTTTTGTGTGGTTAGTTTCTTTAACATTTGTACTATTTGTGGAAACTGTAAAAAGCGTCATCTATTAGTTGCGTATACAACTAAATAAACTTGCTAGCCTACCCGTTGATTTAATTACATAATAATAATTATTTGGCTTTTTATGAGAAATTTGGAGTGGACATAATTTTATTATAATATTAAGTTAATTTACTCCACAAAATTGAATGAGTTTGTCATTCGAATAGTTAAAGTATTTTTTTCAATACAAATTGAAATGGTAATATACAGGTAACAGCGCCATCTTACGGCATTTCAGCCAACTACATATGTAGGTTGGTAAGTTAACGTTAGGCTGTGTTAGTAGTAACAAAATTCACGTTTAGATGGCGCGCATACAATATATTTTGTTTACCAATTTTTTTATATTTTTTCTTTCACAAACTAACCTATTGCAAAGATACTGACGTCACCTTTTTGTACTCCTCCTCGCGTATCCCGTAAGCCAGATAGGAGTAGGAGAGGAAGTCGCTATGGTTGGAGACCAGCTGGAACACCATGTTCCTAGAACCAGCTTGCCCTCTGATGAGATTGAAGTCCACTTCACCAGAGGCGTCTGTTGTAGCAGAGACCTCTAGGTAGGAGATTACGTAGCCTTTCTGAAAAGAGATTGAAAATAGATAAGTATGATCGTTTATTTTTGATTTTGACAATATTAGTTGCACTCTTATCAAACCGTATGATTTGAAACCTATACCTATTTATCACAAGGCACATTATTAAAAATGGAACGGTAAAACTCTTATGTTGACAATTCTGATCAGTTTTTCTCCAACAAATGTATGCGAATCATTGGACGGTCTTATAGAGCACAAGAATTCCTATTGGAACCCTTTCCCAATCTTCTTTAATGGTTCCCAAATAGCGCATTATTAGGGCTGCCGTTTCAAATATTACGAGTACAGTTTTAAAAGATTGTTTACATTTTCTGTCTTAGTTGATAAGGTTTGATTGTACTTGTATACTGTATTTGTCTGTAACCCATTAAAGACCCACTACAGGGTCGGGTCTCCTCTCACAATGAGAAGGATGTAGGCCGCCGTCCACCACGCTGGCCTAGTGCGGGTTGGTGGACTTCACAGGCCTTTGAGAACTTTTTTTTTCTGAACTCTCAGGCATGCAGGTTTCGTCACGATGTTTTCCTTCACCGTAACAGCAGGTGATATTTAATTTTTATAAAGCGTACATAACTTTTTTTTACAAAGCCATTGGTGCGTGCCACTGGGATTCGAACCCGGACCCCTCGATTCGAGGTCGAATTCTAAGCCACTGGGCTATCACCGCTTAGTATATATATACCGCTTATACTGTATTTAGCACTGTATAATTAACGACACCCAATTTAAAAAAAAATCTCTACTTCTGCGCCACATGACCATACGAAGACGAATAATATATTCTTGAGTAAGTCTTGCACCTAAGTGAAGAGTATAAGATCGAGTTATCAAGATCGATTATTAAGGTCGATCAACATAGGATTTCAAAGTGACTCTACTTGAGTTGGACACTAATTCGGACCCACTCGTTTTTTAAGCATGCCGAAGTGCGGTTTTTGGTCCCACCGGCAATCATACCCTCTTACCACCATTTTACCATTTTCAAAAATAAAATACATTTTTAGCGAATTTGTAAAAGATTCTTCTATTCTGCTGTGTATTAAATAGTTAAGAAAACTTCGAAGTTGATTGAAACTATCCGAAACAAAGTTACTCGCCTAAAATTGACAACCCTACCTTCCTCCTACATTAGGCGTAAATTACATTTGTACATTAGCGTCGAGGGTAAGGATTTTAAGGAGTTCACTGTCGCGAATATACTGGAGATAGTGGCGCAGAATTACCTAAAGTGTGTGAACGGTTCCTTGCTTTTAAGTCTGTGGTATCTGTCTAGGTTGGTGCCAAAATTTAACAATAGAACAAAATACTTGATACTAATAGTCCGGGAGCCAGGTGCATTTTCGGTCAATCATTTCCTCTCGAGAGAAACTTCGTAAAATACATAAGGGGCTTATACTATGAATACTAGTGGCCGTCAGCTGCCACTCCGTTGGTGGGTTGGGCCGTGGCACCCTCCCAAACATGCAGAAAAAAAATTTTTTTTCAGTCATTTCCTCTCATTTGAAAATACATTCAGATTATAGTTTATCTAGTACTTTAAAAGAAAAACATCGTCAGCTGACCATAACGCGGTGGATTATACGTCAGCTGGCTCCTTGAACATGAGAAAAAAAAATTTTTTTTCAGTGATTTCCTCTCAACTAAAAATTTACCTGGTGATAGTTTATATGCTACTATGAATGAAAATTAACGTCAGCTGGCTGTATCTCGGTGGAAAGTTCGTCAGCTGGTACCTTGAAAGGGGTAACGCAACAGCATCTATGACCTACTGAATCTTATCAGCTGACGACTTTTCCCTTGACTTACAGGTAGCTGATGTTTTTTATTATTTACTAGAGTATTTTAACAATTCTCATAACAATTTTCATCCGGGAGGAAATAACGTTTTTTAAGTTATTACCGTCTTCAAAAAAGGAGGTTATCAATTCGACACGTTTGTATGTAATATTCTCAGAACCGCACAATTTTTACATATTATGTTGGTCTATTACGGCTTCCAAACAAGAATACCAAATTTCATAGGTGTATGTATGTATGTAGATATGTTTGTCCTCGCATATCTCCGAAACTAATTGACGGATCGTGTTCTTTCTTTGTTTTTTGTTTGTTTGTATTTTGTTCAACTTAGGGAATGGTAAAAATTTCATCAAAATCGGTATAGTAGTTATCGTGATATGGACTTTAAACTAAAAAATACGAAATAAAATAATTAAAAAAAAATAAACCGACATCAAAAAAGTATAAAATAAAATTTGTTACATAGTTTAGGCCTACTATTTTTGAGGTTGGTGCCTAAATATAACAATAGAAACAAAATACTTGATACTAAAGACACCAACCTCAATAAATAGTACTTAGCGCGCGCGAATGATAACTATTTATTAAATTATAGCGACAGCGACTCTGATTGGGACGAAGATTAGTTAACACTGCTATTTGACTGACCTGTTGGTCTAGTGATAGTGGTTAGCGACCCTAACCACTACGCCAGAGGTCGTGGGTTCGATTCCCACCCAGGACAAATATTTGTGTGATGAGTAGTGCCAAGATTGTTTACCAAATAAGACAAGAGAATAAAAATTAACTGTAGTGTTTAATTACTCTATGAGCGTGTTACTATAGTAACAGTTCAGTATAAGATAAACATGTCGAACGTATTACCTTTTTGTGTCTTTTGTAAAAAAACTAATGGTCAGTTAAAATTTTTTAGCGAAGATAAAGTTTAAAGTCCATATCACGATAACTACTGGACCGATTTTGATGAAACTTTTACCATTCCCTAAGTTGAACAAAATACAAACAAACAAAAAACAAAGAAAGAACACGATCCGTCAATTAGTTTCGGAGATATGCAAGGACAAACATATCTACATACATACATACATACATACATACACCTATGAAATTTGGTATTCTTGTTTGGAAGCCGTAATAGACCAACATAATATGTAAAAATTGTGCGGTTCTGAGAATATTACATAAAAACGTGTCGAATTGATAACCTCCTTTTTTGAAGACGGTAATAACTTAAAAAACGTTATTTCCTCCCGGATGAAAATTGTTATGAGAATTGTTAAAATACTCTAGTAAATAATAAAAAACATCAGCTACCTGTAAGTCAAGGGAAAAGTCGTCAGCTGATAAGATTCAGTAGGTCATAGATGCTGTTGCGTTACCCCTTTCAAGGTACCAGCTGACGAACTTTCCACCGAGATACAGCCAGCTGACGTTAATTTTCATTCATAGTAGCATATAAACTATCACCAGGTAAATTTTTAGTTGAGAGGAAATCACTGAAAAAAAAATTTTTTTTCTCATGTTCAAGGAGCCAGCTGACGTATAATCCACCGCGTTATGGTCAGCTGACGATGTTTTTCTTTTAAAGTACTAGATAAACTATAATCTGAATGTATTTTCAAATGAGAGGAAATGACTGAAAAAAATTTTTTTTTCTGCATGTTTGGGAGGGTGCCACGGCCCAACCCACCAACGGAGTGGCAGCTGACGGCCACTAGTATTCATAGTATAAGTCCCTTATGCATCTCAGGAATTTTCGATCGGGAGGAACTTGGTCATGTAAATCTGTTACTGGCTCCCGGAATATAATGTCACCAACCTGAAAAAATACTCGTAGTAGGCCTAAAGTGTGTAACAAATTTTATTTCATACTTTTTTGGTGTCGGTTTAATTTTTTTTAAATTATTTTTTTCTTGATACCTAGTAATTGAGTAGCGAAAGAGCACGTAGGCCACCTGATGTTAAGTGTTACCTGCGGCTCATGAAAGTTTGTATCTTTTGAGGTTAAGACAACCCCATGACCCCAAAAGACCCTTATTTTAAACTAGATTTAGCGCGCGGCTTCGCCGGCGTGGATTTTAGTACTTGCGGTTATTGTGACTAAACTATGATAGTTAGATATTATGTTCTCTCGCGGACTTTTTTGTAGATCTTAATAAGACCTACAAACCCGTAGTACATCATTTTGTTCTCTTGTCAATAGTTTTTGCAGCGCACGCATCAATAGGTTTTCGATTCAATTTTCTTACGGATCCCTAATTTTTTGAAAATAAAATATAGCCTATAACCTTCCTCTATAAAGGGACTATCCAGCACTGAAAGAATTTTTGAAATCGATCCAGTAGTTCCTGACATTAGCGCGTTCAAACATACCAACAAACAAACAAACAATCTCTTCAGCTTTATAATATTATAGTATAAATTTATACTACAAGACTTAACAAACCTTTTGCTGATTTCATATCTAAATCTATAAAAAATTTCTACTTTAAAAAAATCAGTGATAAATATTCAACGCTCGAAGTATTAAGTCTCAATCGGTCTATTCAAGACGTACGCAATAGCCGTTTTATGATCCGTAAGAGGTCTATTTAATAGGCCGTTTAAAGGCCGCTATAGGAGGCTTTTAAGGTCATAAAGCTGGTACAGGTAGCACTTAACAGTCAAGACCGATTTAAATTCACTTTATATTTTCATTTTGAGCTAGCCATAAATTTTTTTATAGACAGACCAGGCTATCAGGCAGACTGGCCACCTCGTGGTAAGTATTCACATGTCTATTTGTTTTCGCATTCAACTTTAAGTAGAGAAAAAGTAGGAGAAATAGTAGGAGAGAGGATGTATGCGGGTACTTTGCTACTAATGAGGACTAAGATGTTCGCCTCAAACCAAGTATCCTCGTCAAACAGGAAACATGAAGAATGCTGCTTTGTCAGTAACCCATTAATGACCCACTACAGGGTCGGGTCTCCTCTCACAATGAGAGGGATGTAGGCCTTGGTCCACCACGCTGGCCTACTGCGGGTTGGTGGACTTCACATAACTTTGAGAACATTTTTTTGTGAACTTTCAGGCATGCAGGTTTCCTCACGATGTTTTCCTTCACCGTAACAGCAGGTGATATTAATTTTTTTAAGAATGCTGCTTTACGACGGGTTAAGAGTCTGGCGGTAAGTTACCTTCCCGGACGAGCTTTTATGGCTCTACCACCTTTAAAAAGTAAAGATAAAAAGTGGTTTAATTCTTTGATTAATGGTTTCTTAAGGATTTCATTCTTTTTGAAGCAATTAGGAGGAAATACAGTTGTTACCTTGGCTGTCGCAGTGACAGTTACGAAGAAGGGGTCGTAGTTGTTCCTGTGCCTGTATCTATCTGATCCTCCGTTCATGGGTAACGAGTCTGAAATGACGAAAATAGAGTATTAACGCTTTTTTCTTACGTGACCATTCACACTCGTATCACGGCAATGTCGTGTGACCCGTAAAAAAAGGCTTAAAAGGCTTATCGTGACAATCTATTGTGTGCCTTATAGAATAGACGTTAAGTTAAAACGAGTTCATGAAATGAGTCAGTTTGATGTCACACGATATCGGCACGAAATCTTTTGGGAGTTACAGAATCAGGCCTCGTTTGGACGCGATTTCGTCCGAATTCAACTCGTGCGTATATGTACGTTCACGCACAAACAGTCCCAACTTTTGAAATACTATGGAAGCGCGAACGGCTACTTTTACGTACGAGTGACTCGCACGAGTTGAACTTGTACGAACTCGCGTCTAAAAATTCCGTACCTTATCTGTACAATCCAATCTGTACGTTACTGTACTTATTTTATCAGTATCTTTTAATTTTGTGAGGAGGATCAACAAAAACGTCTTCATATTTATCTCCAATTTTATACTACTACCATAATTATATACTATTTAATTTTATATATATATACTACTTTATAATATAATATATTATTATATGTATACTATTACTACTTCCTTTTTGTAATGTTTATCTTTGTTGTCTAGCTGCATTATATTGAATGCTGTGGCATCCTTTAATTATGGGTACATCTTAATGTTTTTATTATAATTAATGTTTTAATGTAACCTGTGTTGGGTGTCCTAAAATAAATAAATAAAATAAACTGAGCGCAAGTGACTTCCATACAAAATTATATTAATCAACTAGCTTAGCTTCTATTAAGAAACCCTCCTACCTATAATGCTTCGACCAGGTACAAAGTAATATTGAAGCGTGTTACTCATATTATATTACCTAGGTGGTTTCACATTAACGTGGATGGGTGCTAAACGCATGCATATATTCATGAAAGATTTAGCAGGCCTATCGAGATAAAAAGTAGGTTACATGCGGTAAGCAGCAATTTACTTCCATTCTCAGGAGTTTTGAATGATGAGGTGTCGTGTTTTACGGAGTTTTTTTATCGTTAAACATAAAATAATTCAGGTAGGTAAGGTTATATGCGTTTCAGTGTGCCGTTCTGTTATAGGAGACTTGGTGATTTTTTTGCATTAATATTAGTTGCTTTATGATTTCTGAAAAAAATAATAGTAGGATAACGTCACTCCTACTATTATTTTTTACTATTATAAATGCGAATGTTTGTGCGTGTGGATGGATGTTTGTTACTCTTTCACGCAAAAACGGCTGAACAGATTTGGATGAAATTTGGTGCACAGATAGATCATAACCTGGATTAAGATATAGGATACTTTTTATCCTTCTCCGCACCAAGTTCTAAAATCCACGCGGGCGAAGCCGCGGGCACAGTCTAGTGTCTCTTATTGCAAGCAGCAAGTAAGTAAGTTTACATGTGCTAGAGACATAGTAGCTCGTCCCGGGAGGTACCTTACCGCCAGCCTCTTAACCCGTCGTAAAGCCGCATGTTCTTCATGTCTTGTGTTTCGGCTGGGGAGGTATGGTCGCCGGGAACACTTTATTTGAAGCGAATATCTTAGTCCTCATGAGTAGCAAAGCACCCGCCCACAACCTCATATAGGTAGTATTTTTTTCTCTATTTGAGGTTGGATGCGACCTCAATAGTTCAGTGTGACCACTGAACATCCGATCTTTTATAATTATTAAATTACTGTGAACACCGGTTACAATATTAAATATCAATCCATTTAAAATTAATTGGGCCCGCCGCAAATCCTCTTTCAAACCCTTGTTAAAACGAGAATTTTACGTACGAATAAACACGAGTACCTACGTGCTCACACAGCTTACATCACTTTACAATTAGGCAAAAACTAAATGTTGGTAAAACGTCAAAGCTTTCAGAAACTGACTCATTCTCTATAACTCACTGCAGGCTCGGGTCTACTCTCACAATGAGAAGGATGTAGGCTTTAGTCCACCACGCTGGCCTAATGCGAGTTGGTGTACTTCACATGCCTTAAAGAACATTTTTGTGACAAATGAGTTATTGTTTCAGGTAAACTAAGACCTAAAGCAGCGGGTAACCGTTGGATTCAAAAGGCCCAGGAGTGGTGTCGATCAGGGGAGGCCCATGTCCAGCAGTGGACTGCGAAGAACTGAAAGGAAAAGGGGAAGGGCTCTTTTAAAAAAATTAAAAGCAATACGACTTACGATCATACTCAATCCCGACTTTGAACTTCTGAGTTGAGTAGAAAGACGGGAATCCCAAACCGACACCACTTAAGAACAAACACAACACAACACTTCGAAACATTTTGAAAACTTCAAATCCTTCTTCAATTTCACGAAAACTTCCAATACCCTCCACACCTGTTTCAGTCAACAGTTAGAGTAAATATCTCTATAACACAATATCTTTTAATAGATATTGTTGATAAGAGATCGGGCTTGTAGATCTTGAATTTGTGGATTCTTTCGCAATGATCGCGATAAGCATATCTTTGCAACCGTTCAGTTACTGTCGCTCGAAATAAAAGAATCGATAAGTCGCAAATCGTGAAAGTTGCAGGCTGAAATAGAGCAGCCTGCAACTATTCCCTTTGGATTTTTGATTTTATTAAATTAGGAAAAAGAGTATAGAGGTACGTGTTTATATCTCTTGTAACGGAGCAACATAATGAGTCCCACTATTCTAAGAGCGACTAATGACTTTTGCCCATCAGTGAGTAAGCTTTAAAAACATACGAGTAGTTTTAATACTTTCTATAACAGTAAAATCGTATAATATATTTTTACATTTATAAAAATTTCAATTAAAATTAAAAACATGATGACTACAAAATATTGTAATAGTTTATAAGTCTGCCAATGAAATAAATTTAAAAAAAATATTTGCACGAATATGGGTTAGTTTTTGGCTTTATATGGCATTTTGATCAATCCATATTCACCTTTTCAGGTATGCAAATTAAGAACAAATACAGTGTAAGCGGACCCGGGAAGATATCGACAGCAATCTTAAAACAGAATCTTGTTTAAATGTTTATGTCATAAATTTTGATTGGGAAGTAATGGTTGCCGAAGATACTTTTTTTTGGCTTACGTTCAATGTCAGATAGGACCTATTTGAGATTGGATGATGGTGTTCATGTGGCATAGTGACCACTTTTAAAGTTTAATGTAAGTTACCCAGTTATTACTTTGAACAGAGATATCAATACACGGTACCTAATCCCTAAGTAGGTATCAGTAACGCATTGACGGAAGATTTGGTCATCTTATATTTGTACGCGATACGATTGTTCGGTCACATGCTGCGCTTATCAATGGCAAACAAATCAATGATATTTTAATACTTTTATCAAAGGAAATATCGGGTATTTATGTCTCATACCTACTGTGATGCTAGACGGTCACAGACCAGTGACTTAGAATTTTATATCTACTCGAAGGTCCGGGATCGAATCCCAGTGATCTGTAAGAATACTTACTTGAACGGTGAAGAAAAAAGGCATGTGAAGTCTACCAACCCGCATTAGGCCAGCGGATGACTACGGCCCGATATCTTCCTCCTTGTGAGAGGAGACCCGACCCTGGGTCAAAGACTCCACATGATATTTAAGTGATGCATGCGACCTCAAATAATAACCTGCTCGCTTATCTTCCTCGGTGCAACTAGCACCCGTCACAAACAGACGCGTATAATTTCGGTAAGGACTGTAATAAAGTTACTGTTGTTTAATAAACCTTTTGTGGGTAAACCCGACTTGAATGTGTTTCATTTGTAGTAATTAATTAAATAATACCCTACAGGTGTTGAGTGTTGGGGTTGTTTAGCGCTAGTTTTGATGTTTTGTTAGTAAAATTGTATGTTTATTTCGGGTTTTTTGTTTGAGTTTTTTTAGTGCGAATGTTTGGTAGTTGTCTTTATATGGAGACGCGTTTTAAGGCGATGGTTAGCAGTTGTCATTGTTGTTGTTTTCATTTTAGCGCTAGATTTTGTTGCGTTATAATTTTTAACCGACTTCAAAAAAAGGAGGAGGTTCTCAATTCGTCGGTGTTTCTTTAATTATTTTTAAATTTTTTAAGCACTAATTTTTGATGTTCTGTTGTGTATTTTTTGTTATGTGATTTTACGTTATAGTGTGGTTTAGTGTTAAGTGGCGTCAAGATATTTTTCTGGACCGTGGTTTCGTAACCCAAAGGAACAAATAAAATTTATTTACCATGTTTCTTAGAAAAAACACAATTGTATAGAGGTTTGCAATTACACGTAAGTGATTTTTATACAAGTGTGCGTGTTTCATGTAAATTCTTGTCTTTGTGGGCGTGCGGTTACGAACAAGTCATGTATATAAATACACATATCGTAATTGTACATTCGCTACAAATAAGAACGTTAATAGAAACAGAATGTAAACAATCTCAAATACAAACGAACCAGTGTATTTCGATATTTATAAAAACTTTCCTGTTTACTACATTTTATAAAGAACTTTCAAACTCACAAAAATGTCGGTGTTCCCTTTAACCATGGAGGAACCGTGTCTGAAATCTAATTCAAGATAAAAGATGTAAACAAAGATGAGAACAATACAAAGATAAAATGAAAATTTAAAAATAATATGAAAAAAATCTATTTGCACGAATATGGGTTAGCTATTGGTTTTACAGGGCATGATAAATCCACATTCTCCTTTTCAGGTATGCAAATTATTAGATAGAAATTGTACTGTCAATATCTTTGCTTAACCCTGATAGTAGCAGTTTATCTGCTACCATTATTATCCCACTGTTGGGTCATGTTAGTCCTACAAGGTGAAGTGTGTAGGCGGAGACGTATACATAATATGTACCTATAATGTACGACTAGACTACACACGCCTTTGAAAACATAAAGAACTTTCAGGCATGCAAGTTTCCACACTGTGTCTGTCTTTGCCGTTACAACGTGCGACATATAACTTTTGAACTCTCTCTCTCTTCTCTCTTCAGCCGACATTGGTCCACTGCTGGACATCTCCCAAGGCGCGCCACTGAGCCCGATCTTCGGCTCTCCTCATCCAGTTGCTTCCCGCCGCCTGACGCAGATCGTCGCGGCCATCGAGCAGGAGTGCGTCCCACACTACGTTTGCCGCGGTCTCCACTCTTAACAGCCGTTTGCTCCAGCGTCCGTCGGATCTACGACAGACAACTTTTGAACAGCACTGATTAAAGCTAAACCTCTCAAATAAGGAACCGTATTCTCAAAATAAATAAATAACTTAATTCACTGTGTCGTGGGTGCCATCGACACATAGGAGAAGAACACACACAGAAACGACCAGACCGGAGACAGAAATTCAAATTACCATTCAAATCTCTGCTCCCTAGTAATAGAACCGAGGATCCGTTGCATCGGTGTCTTAACCACTACGCCACTCAGGTCGTAATCAAATTAGATTAAAACAGAGAATTGGAATAAAAATAAAGAACTCATGTTTACATTTCCTATCTCGAATTCCATCAGGGTTAAGTTGAAACCGTGAAAGACGCAAGGGGTGACTGCAGTGCGTGCGGTCCACAGGTGGGGGGTGGCAAGAGGGTGGCACATGGGGGATGGCACCCCGTTTCATCTTAGCAGCAGTCAGTGTTCACCCGACCGCCGAGCTCGACGGACGTGCCGCGGTCATGGTGCGCGTATGTGGCTTACGAGTGTAATAGTGTACGGATAGTGTTGTGATTATCATGTTGGTGTTTTGTGGATGGTGCTAGCCGGGATGGATGGGGAGAACCGGATTATTTTAAACGTTGGCGGCATAAGGTATTGATGGCAGCTTTTTATGCTAATGAGTGGTAATTTGTTATAATAAAGTTTGCAAAAGTGGCAAGTGGCCACATCGTTTGCAGGACTGACAACCGATGGGCAAAAAGGGTCCTCGAATGGCGACTACGTTTAGGCAAAAGGAGCACAGGCCGCCCTCCTACCAGGTGGACTGATGACCTGAAGAAGACAGCGGGAAACCGTACCCATTGTATTTGCTATTTCATTTGTTTATTTACGGTATTCGGCAAGATGAAAAAACATAATATATTATTATTACGAGTGTTTTTAGAGTTCTAATCGATGCAATACACCCAAGTGCTCAATAAATAAATAAATAAAACGTGGACGACGTCGCGGATAAAGTCTAGTAGTCTAGTCTAGTAGATAACTTTAAAAAAACCTTTTCATGGCAACTTATAAGGATAGAGTTAAGCTCTACCACAAACATTTTATAAAATATTCGTTCAACCTGTTATGTAAATATACTTAAAGATATTTCTAAATTCTCCACCAAACTCTATACTATTCGTGTTTCCACTTCACTTCAATGTGTTGGAATTCTTCACGTGTTTACACGCGTCTTTATTTATTCTCCATGCAGAATTCTCCTTTTTATGATAATGCATAATGAAGTTAAAGGGAACGTAGCTTAAACTAGTTTTAAATCGAATTATTCGCTCTACCACTCCGTATAAGTGTTTGTTTGAGTTTAAAAGTTTTACTACAATGTGTTTTCCACGGAGAAGTAGAATTTCACCTAGAATTTCCAAACTATTTCACGAATACTAAAACACTGTGTAACTAAAATATTTCGTAACTAAAATATTTATGGTTACCATCATTTGTTGACTCTCAAACATTGTGAGATTTTAATGCATTTAATTTAAAAAAATAGGCTAAGAAGTTAAATGGGAAATGTAGTTACATTCTCTGAAACATAAATTCAAATGTGAAATAAAAAAAATCTGATATCTCGTCTTAAAGTTAACATCGCACCGGCACAGCTGACTTCATCTCTCTTAAATAAATAAAAAACTCTTTCATTTTAGGGACGTTCAATATTTCAATATTAGGTACAGCTTCCAGCTGCGACAATTTATCTTCCGTTTCCCTTACAATAATTTCTTTATCTCTGCAATAGGAATATTATGTATTGTTCCACTTATGAAGGCGGAAAAACACATTTGCAAATAAAGGAATATTTGCAAATGTGTTTTTCCGTTTGGAAGAGGTTGTATTTCTTTCTTTATCGCGATTTCGGTTCTACATATTCCTGTTTTTTTATTCTGTGATATTAAATGTTAATTCTTTTGTTCTCTTTTTTACACACGGGACAACGATTTCGACTTCGGGGAACGCCGTGATTTGATCAACGTATTATTTTATTGCAATATTAAATACTTACTTACAAAGTTAGCCGTAGGCTTAGCCGTGGGCCGTACAATTCTACTTTTCTTAATAACATAAGGCTTTTGCTGACATTGCGTCTAGATATGTCTACCTGCGTTATCGTAGGGTTGGGAATCACAAATTGGATGGCTCGGATCAAAAAACCCGGTGGACTGACAAATTGCTAAGAGCGTTATTACCGTAATAGCTAGGGATGGTCTACGCGTCCCGGTTTATAAGTATACTAGTATCGTTAGTCTGAGTATTTACAAGATGTATTTATGGCATCCTATAAAGATATACGATGAAAACATCGAAACCGACATGAATGAGAGTTAACGAAGAAATGTTCTCAAAGGCATGTGAAGTCCACCAACCCACATTAGGCCAGCGTGGTGGACTAAGGCATACTGAAAGGGTTTTTCATAACGGATACATTATTGACCCGCATCTAATATTATATTAGGTTTTTCCTGAAGAAATAAGTTGTTTATTTTCCAAAAGTAGATAGATAGAAAATTAAATTTTGTTATTTTATTTAATTTTAATTTATTATAAATATAAGTTCATCTTTTGTCACTGTAAATATTTGTTAACATAACACTTAGTTCCCGTCGCGATATATATCGGGTAGCGGACAGCAATCCAATTTGGTATGATTGTATCTCACTGGCAAGTGCATTATCTGCTGTAATTGAACATCAGGGGGGTTTCTAAAAACTCCTAAAATCATCATAAAAATTTAAAGTATGTTTTGTTTTTTAATTTAAAACAAAACAAAATTGCTTTATGATGGTTTTAGGAGTTTGTAGTAACCCCTAAGATTTAACATAAGAGAGACTTTCTCGAATTATTTCTGCACACGTTATGACGTCTACATTGGAAAAAATATCATAAATGTGTCGTTTTCGAAAATATTAGACAAAGGGAAGCATTTAGAACACAGTGAAATAAAAATATATCTATTTTTAGGGGAATCTGGAATAATAAAACGAAATATACAACTAATGAATCTTTTCTCTATTACGTCCATTATAATAATGACAGTTCTTATTTTCAATGTCCATGTTTTTCTTATCTTTCTCCCTCTGCTCGGCCAGTCCTAGCTCTTGGAATATACTTGGTTAAATTGACATTAATAAATGGTACAAAACATATCAATCAAATTGTGTATTAGTAATAAGTTTTATTATTTTAAAAATTTTAATTTGTATTACTAACATTAGTCTTATTTGCTTATTTTTACTTTTAGAATTTGCATACCTGAAAAGGTGAATATGGATTGATCAAAATGCCCTGTAAAACCTATAACTAACCCATATTCGTGCAAATAAATGATTTTCATTTTCATTTCATTTCATTTTCATTTTCTTGCATTGACCGTGAAGGTCGTAGCTTCAGTCATCTGCAGCAACCGCTTACGAGCTCCTAGCCCCATCTCCCACTATATAAAAAGCCATATTTTGTCAAAATACGCGAGATATGCCCTTTTCGAAATTGCACATTCAGTCACTTTTAACTTATTTGGTTATTCGATTTTTAGGGAGTTAGCTGACAAATTGGCTAAACGGTATCATCGTAATGAAAGTGTCGGGTCCCTCGGCGGTAATATCGGCGATCAAAAATAATTGCGTGATCAAATGAGGCGTGCAATCACAAAGTAGAAGCGAGATAGGACGGAACTCATGGTACTTTTGTAGACTTTTACTTTCTGGTATTTTTGTAGATGTACATAATTAGCTCGTCGGAGTTACCTTACCGTTGGCCTTTTACAATACAATACTGGTTGTTGTGTACTTACATACAAAATCAGTGAACAATAAAACTTGAGAGAGAAAAATCACAAAGCGGTCTCATCGCTACGAGCGATCTCTTCTAGACAACCATTTAGGAGTAAGGAGTAAAAGCAAGAAGAGAGAAAGTGTGTGCGTGAAAGAGTAACAAACATCAATCCATACTCACAAACATTCGCATTTATGCTTCTTGCTTGCAGCCAATATTGGCTTACTGTGTCAATCTTAAGGCAAAATGTTTTGTTAGGATAGATAGTTAGTGGGAAACCTTTGGATTCAGAGGGCCCAGGATCGGGCGGACTGGCGTCGATTAGGTGAGGCCCACGTCCAGCAGTGGACTACCAAGGGCTGAAAGAAAGGAAAGATAGATAGAATGGATTTTGACATAATTTTTTTAAAGTTATAAGAGAATATCGGTATCGATATTGAAGTATGTGACTCAGTTGTAGGCTATTTTTACATTATCCAAATTAAGCTCACGGTCTCGTCTGGCCGTCGACAACAATTAACCATTGATGCGAGCAAAATCAAGGGAGCCAGCGTGTGTTCTTTTAATCAGGAAAGCTGTATTCATACTTTTTTAAAGGATTTTATATGATGAGACCTTTTCGTTACTTAAATAGACTACCTATTCGATAGTAGGTATTCGATACCGGTTGCATCAAGTGTTTTTTCTGTTTAAATCTAGTCATTAGTCATGACGACGCAAGCAGCGAATAAAGTAAACAATGGAATACGTTACACGCGTCATTACGAGACTGACTGATCAAGCAGAAGACCTATCCTCAAACGCGCTATCACAGTTTCATAGAATCTGTACGAAGTAAGCATTCGGGCCGCGGTCCTCAGGCAGTGACATCGCCTGGCGGAAATTCCCCCTTTTCCTTCAAATATTTACGGGCATTCTACATACGCTTCAATCGATTGGACTTTACATGTTTTCGAGAACGTTCTGGAAACTCTCAGGCATGCAAGTTTCCTAACCACGTGTCCTTTCACTTACAGCAATTGTAAATCACTATTAGTTTGTTATTGCCGAGATCTCGTATATTCGATCTTTTGGTTCATTAATCAGTTCTCTGGACTAATGAAAAAACATTCATCAATCAGTCTGCTGGGATCTGAGCGTGTTGAATGGATGTAATTAAAATGTCAGTATCCAAATAACGGAATGTTTTCGGCGAAACGGAATTTTAGAAGTCTAGAAAGGTTGTTCAGTTATAGGTATTTTCGAAATGAAAATAACAAATTTGTTAATGACAGTGATTGGTGAGTGTTCGGAATTCAAAAAGTATCGTTGAATGACTTTGAAATGATGTATTTATTAAATGCGGAATGTTTATTTGTGAATGCTAACGGTGCGTGGGTTTGCTTCATGTTCCTTTCTTTCCGCGCTTCGTAGTCCACTGCTGGACACGGGCCTCCCCTAATCGACGCCACTCCACCCGCTCCTGGGCCCTCTAAATCCAACGGGTTTCTGCTGCCTTCTTCAGGTCATCAGTCCACCTGGTCGGAGCGTGGCCTGGGCTCCTTTTGCCTAAACGTCGTCTTTCCATGACCTTTCTTCCTGGCAACAACATCGGTTCCTGCGAATGATGTGGCCAGCCCAATGGCACTTTAATGTGCCAATTTTGAGAGCTATGTCGGTCACCTTCGTTCTTCTATGAATTTCGTGTCTAGGTAATCTGAAACTGAACGCCCCGTCCAAAGGCTCAAATGTAAGTACATTCAAAGTAAGTGCTTAGATGTTACATATACAAATTGATCGTCTCCATTAATCATTCGGATACATGTTAAGTTTGTTAATTTGACATGTTAAAAATGCTGAATCCGTGGGCAGCGTATATATATGTATATCTTATATGAACCTAAGTCAGTTAAGTTAAAAATAATAGACAATTTTAAAAAGAGAATTTACGCAACGCCTATAACAGAAACAAATGGAAAACCTCCCCGTTAAGAGCTCTCCCATTAAGAACTTCATGAATTATAAATGTGTATGAGTATTGCAGTTAGGGCTGACTGCAACTCCATTTAATGAGCTAAGATGGTTTAGATCTGGATTTGTTTTTAAGCATTATAAATAACCATTTTCCGCATGTCAACAATGCCTAACAGTGACATCCGAATAACTAAGGATTATAAGCAATGCGTCTATACGTTCGCTACGCTATTGTAACGTTAGTCAATATCTCCGTTCAGAAACTGAGCCGGTGTAAAGAGGCTATGAATAATTAACCGCTCGATACAACTTCAAAGGCGATCACTGCCTATAGTTACTCGAATTCAAATTACGAATATTGATAAGCGTGACCTATGTTTGAATAACGGCCTATCCACTGCCATACTTGTAGGTGCTGTAAGTATCGAACCCCCAACGTATGTCGTCGTCAAATTTTGAGTATTAATGGTTCCAATGATTTAATAACTTGGTCTGCTAATTGTCCGTGGACATCCATGTCAAATAATAAAAACGGACAGAAATTGTATCTTCTCCATAGCTCTATCATCTATCAAAATAAACCTTGCTACAATAAAAATACAGATTCAGCCCTGTGAAAGAAAATAAACGGAGCAATAAAAAACCGTAGGCACCCCTTTGGTAGACGATCCTAGAAACAGTTAACATTCTCAGCTCAAATTTATTCGGGCCTTCACGAAATTCCAACAATTTCGGCTAAAAAATTAGCGCTGTCAAATTTTCCGTTTTATATTTAATATTAATTTACATATTCGCGACGATGTAGCCCTCTTTTACGGGCCTGAATATTTTAGGGCCTAAATATGCTTGCTTGCGATGATGTTGGAGCACTTTGCTAGCACTGGGACATAGACTATATTTGGAACAGAGGGCTGGCTGGCTGCAAAAAATATATGTTTTTTTTTATGTTGGTTAATTTTTTTTTATAACTTTAAAGCATACACTTTCGAACCAAGATACTTCTCACAATTATTATCTGTCCTTTGATTGAAATTAAAAATACGTAGTAACAGGTAGAGTTTACTGAACAATTTCTCGATCTTTGGTAAGTATATTTCCCTACAGTTGTGCAAAAACGTTCGTTTGTACGTTTCTCCAAAAATCCATAGATATAGTTCGAAAGTCCTAAAACATTACAACTGAATTTCCCTTCTTCGAACTCCCTCATCAACTTGTACTTACCTTATGCAGGCCAAATAGGGCTTTTCGGACCTTTTAGGCGACAACGTTCCACTTTACCTATTAGTAAGAATAATAAAGATAGAAGAATTATTTATTTATGCGATAGAGAAGATTTGATATGCAGTTATTTTCATTAAGTTTGCTTCTAACAAACGTTGCTTAAGGGAGTTTATTGCTTAAGGGAGTTTTTGAATTCCTAGAAAATAAAAGAAAAGAAAAGAAAAGAAAAGAATACGTTTATTGTTGACTGTTACATGAGAAAGATGTTACAAAAATTTATAATAAGTTTAGAACAGTCTACCCTATGCGGGCATACAATAATTATGTCTTATATAACTAAGAAGTAAGACTATACTTCTATAAATAAGAAGTATGAAAACAAAAAAAAAAAACCAATACTGCTTCCTCGAAAAGAATCCTTTGATACTGTATGTTATTGTCGGAATATGAGAGCTTGAGAAATATTATATACGAGTACGAAACTGGTTAAAAATTTTTTTTGCGGCGAGATTTTTCGATCCCGGGTTGTGTCGGTACCGGGAGGTATTAATACTTTTGCCTGTGCTGTGTGGTGCTGGTGTGGTTACGTGCTGGACACGCTACGTACTGGTAGATATAAATTATGGTCAATTCCAACCAAAGCCAGAAAAACAGCGAGGTTTCGCGTTTGCCAAGTCTAAAATACTGCGACATGTCTCATGTGCGTACGTGCCAAGTAAGCCGTTTATAGGGTGATAAAACGTTTTAATATGTTCCAGAAAGGAATACGTCTCACATGACTAATGAGGTGCTGTGTTCTAAGAGACTAATTACTTATTAACTTACACGTTTTTAGGTTACATCCTCCTTTGAACGTAACGAATAGCTCGCCCGGGAGGTATCGTGAAGATTAACCCAGCGTGTTGATGTTCTTTATCATTCATGTCTTGCGTTGTTTAAGGTAGGTTAGAGAATAGTGGAGGTCTTACTGTCAGAGACGACCAAGGTGGCGCAGTGGTTAAGACACCGGTGCGCTGCGCGGATGGTCCTGGGTTCCCAGCAGAGCAGAGATTTGAATGATGAATTTGAATTTTTGTTTCTGGTCTGGGTGTGTTGTGTTCTTGTCTTGTATGTGTCCATGGCACAGGGAATCCTAGTGTGGGGCTATGAGTGTGAAGCGTTATTTATTTATTTATTTAGAGGTAAGTGGGAACCACAGACTAGACATTTACCCTATTTGTGGATATGCATAATTAATAAAAAATATTTAAGATAGTAATTGGTGCGTGCCACTGGGATTCGAATAGGCCTCCCCTAATCGTCATCACTCCGCCTGGTCGTAGGCCCCTTTGAATCCAACGGTTTCCCGCTGTCTTCTTCAGGTCATCAGTCCACCTGGTCGGAGGGCGGCCTGTGATCCTTTTGCCTAAACGTGGTCGCCATTCGAGGACCTTTCTTCCCCGTCAGTAAGTCGGTCCTTCTAACGACGTGGCCAGCCCATTGCCACTTTAATTTGCAAACTTTAGGCATAGAAACTTAGAGCTAAACTGTTTAGTATATACCGTATATAAAGTTTAACAGTAACACCCAATATTTCTATAACAAAATCACAGCACACACTATCTTTACGAGTACATAAAGTAACATCTTTATGTTCATCCCACATCACAGTCGCAGCATCCCTCAGGGCGTAATAAATACTCCTCGGAACTCCTTAGCACCACATTACGTTGTAATCTGGAGAGAAAATACAGGTGTGATGTTTCTTATGGTCTAATCTTAGATTGAACCTTTTGGGAACGGTCCAGTAACGGATATTTTCTCAGGTTCCTATAAATATCCGATATTCGATAGGTACCAATCGACGGTGATAGCCGTTGCTAAGAATTTAATCTGAGGGGTTCAGGTTCGAATCCCAGTGGCGCCGATAACATTGTTAAAAAAGCTATATGCGCTTTATGTAATTAAATATCACTTGCTGTAAAGGCGAAGGAAAATATTGTGAGGAACCTGCATGGATGAGAGTTCACAAATTTTTTGTTTTCAAAGTATATGAAGTCCACCAACCCGTAAATTGGTACGTAAGTACATCTTTTTCGTTGTAAGAGGAGACCCATCCCTGTAGTGGGTCATTAATGGGTTACAAACAGACTCATAGCCAGTAGGATTCACTGTATCGTGGATGCTATGGACCCACAAGATACTCAGACAAGAAACAGAAGTTTGAATTCATCATTCAAATCTTTGCTGTACTAGGAACCAAACCCAGGACCCTCCGTGCAGCGCACCGGTGCCTTAACCAATGCGCCACTTGGGTCGTCGATTTGACATTTCTTTTGCATTTTTGGTCTTCTTTCTTTCTATTTTCAAGATACGTCACAGCGACGGAGAACACCTACGCCTCCAGTAATCGTAGCTGCCATTAGTATGTGAAGATGTTAAGACAAACTGACATGACATACTAATGAGTGACGTTTACCGTACGGATACCTTGACTCAAGTGTTCAATTGTTTATGCTAACAGTCAGCATGAACTTACGCAGTTTACTAGAGTAATCGTAGTTGCCATTAGTATGGGAAGATGTCAACAGACTAACATGTGACATACTGACGATTTCCGTACGAATAGCGATATGCCTTGAAAATAGCGTTCATGTTCACGGCATCAATAAAATGCGAACAAAGGTATTTTCAATTCATCAATCGCCGAACATCAATCGAAATCAAAACCCTGGCTATTATAAAATCCACATCATTCACTTTTATTGTTTTTTGCCCCCTTTACATTCTGCTTGCCATCAAAGGACCCGTCAGTTGTAAATCAGGGTTTCCCAAACTTACATTTTCAAGACAATCACGAGAACACTTTTTAACAGCATTAGGGGAAAGAGGGGGTGTTTGGACTTCCACCGACATTCTTATGTTAGCTCTGTCCTACTATGTAACAGTTATAAATGCGAATGTTTGTGAGTATGGATGGATGTTTGTTACTCTCTCACGCAAAAACGGCTCAACAGATTTGGATGAAATTTGGTGCACAGATAGATCAGCACCTGGATTAACATATAGGATACTTTTTATCCTTCTCTGCACCAAGGTCTATAATCGACGCGGACGAAGCCGCAGGCACAGTCTAGTAATGACTAAAAGCTTTCGAGTTTGAGATTTATGAAAAAAACAAAGTGTATAAAAGCTTTTCACTTTCGGATTCAATAAGGACTATTGAAATCAATCAACTGATTGCGGCTAACAATAATAATTGGATTATTCCGCCACCCATTCTCTCTGATTGAATTGGAGACCGAAACTTTTTGATTTCCCCTATGGATTGCGTTCTTAGTTCTTTAGAGTTCTGCAGAATAACTATTTAATGTCTGTTGCAGCCCTTTCCCTTTAAGTCAAGAGTTGTTGATGGTAGCTGAGCCCTTGTAGCCTACCGCCGCTCTCATAACCAGTGGTTACCAACCATAATGCATGTGAGGTGTGTTCGTGCTGATACTTTATTTCAGGCGAACGTCTTAGCACTTATTATGTAGCATGTACGATCTCAGATAAATTGAACGCCGGGCCGGCGTTGCTCTACTCTCACGAAATCTCAAATCAGCCATTTTTCTTCTTATTTTTTATATCTTCTTTGATTTGAATTTTATAAACTGGGCTAAAGACGGATAAAAAGTATCATATATCTTAAATCCAGCATAAACTACGTGTAGGTATACCAAATTTAACCAAGGACCATTTTTGCGTGAAAGAGTAACAGACTTCCATACATCCATACTCACAGACTTTCACATTTATAACAGTATAGCAGGATCCGAAACAGTCAATCCAAATTAATTTAGTAATAGAGTTTTTTCTAAATCGCCAGTGACGTACAGTCGAACTTATAAAATACCGGAACTTAATTTTATTTTTATTTTTAAGTCGGTTAAAAATAGAGCAAAGAAGCTTACTATTCGTCCCCCGTGATGTCTGAAACCCAACGAAAAGTTGAACAAAGAGTCCAATTTTGCGCGGTATTGGATTCGTTCTCTCCAACATTCCTTCACGGGACAATTTGGGCGCAGCTTGTCCAAAACTGCCCGCTTCTTTATTTATTTGCGGGAAATGACTCGAATGTTTGAACATTGAGCGATTATATTATCAAAGTGTAGTCGCAAGAGCCGTGGCTGATAGGATTGCTTAGGATGCAATTTTTCCTCGTATCGAAAAAAACGACAGCTTTTGTTTACATTTTGTTTTTCCGTAAACGGACTTGCTATTATTTTGTCTTTTAAAATTATGATTATTACTATAATTTAATACAAAAATTTTGCCATAAATGAATGAAAGATGTAGACAACTACCTACCTAGTTTACTGTAAACAATTTCTCCGCGTATCGAATACCGCATTTTCCCCCAATACCCAATAACGCCGGAATCAATCAACTGACTGCGGCTCAGAATTGGATTATTCCACGTCGCTCGTAATTCTTCCTTATTCAACGGTGTTTCATTTCTCCAGGGCTTAAAACGTAATAAATAAAGCACATTGATTTCATATTACGTACTACCTATTTACTCGCACTAATCAATGATAACGTATAAAAGGAAAGATTGATTTTGTGTACAAAGAAACATACGACGTTGAACGGGAAGAACAAACTTTGTTATCTTTCGTCTTCGTAAAGTAGTAAGTTACTAAGTTACGTTAATAAAATACCTCCTTTTTGTATATACCTACAATGTAACCTACAGCATTTCCTTAATTGACGCCACACCACTCGGTCCTGGGGTCCTAAATCCAACGGTTTCCCGCTGTCTTCTTCATGTCTGAAGATTGTATGATTATTCAACATATTATTATATTTTAGCTCTCTGAACTGAACTTGAGTAAATTGTCCACAGATACGAAACTTACAAAGCCACCCTGAAGAAAATCCCCGCGACGCGTCTCTCTAGACTGACGGAGGCACTCGCCAACTACGACCCGGTGCTGAACGAGTACTTCTTCGACCGGCACCCTGGGGTCTTCGCGCAGGTGCTCAACTATTACAGGTATCGTGTATCTTACATCAAACTATTGGAGAATAGGACTTCATTGGAGGAAAAGGGAAGATGCAATGTTTGGGGACTGCGGTCCGCTTGATGACTTTGTAGCGGCGCGATACCTACAGTAATATGAGCGCGCGCCTCACATGAAATGCTGACCACGCGTCACGACGCAAGCAGCGAATGTATATCGTAAACAATAGAACACGTCACACGCGTCATACCGAACTGGCCAATCGGAAGACGTATCCTCAAACGCGCTATCAAAGTTCCATAGAATCTCTGCATATACACAAACGGTCCGCAGTTAACATTCGGACCGCGGTCCCCAGGCAGTGTCATCGCCTGGCGGGAGATTCTATTGTTCGCTTTATTCACTGTTTGCGCTGTCAAGTCGCGGGCTTAAGATAGTCGTAATACAATAACAGCGGTGATAGCCCTGTGGCTTAGAATTCGACCTCGAATCGAGGGGTCCGGGTTCAAATCCCATAGTGGCACGCACCGATTACTTTGTAAAAAAGTTATGTGCGCTTTATAAAAATTAAATATCACCCGCTGTTACGGTGAAGGAAAACATCGTGAGGAAACCTGCATGCCTGAAAGTTCAGAAAAAAAAAGTCCTCAAAGGCATGTGAAGTCCACCAACCCGCACTAGGCCAGCGTGGTGGACGGTGGCCTACATCCTTCTCGTTGTGAGAGGAGACCCGACCCTTTAGTGGGTCATTAATGGGTTACTGACAATACAAAAATGCATACATACAAGTGCACGCAAGTGTTGGAACATCTTTACTGTATAAGTGTATCGTGTATATGTGTGCACTCACAACCGCTAATAATTCAATCAGCAGGTGCGATTGCTCAATATCCGTGGGCTAAATCATTCATTCCCAATCACTCCGACCTAATCATTCATTAGGTGTTCTCGAGGTGTTTGTGTGTGATTTCGAATAGGTGTTTTCGATTTTCATTTTAATCTTCCGTGTATTTTTTATGCTGAGTGTGCCTAATGCCTATATTAACAAATTCTGTTTGAAAATTTTCATTTTTCACTTCAGTTCCTTGCTATCAGCCCTTCGTATCGATGCCACTCTACACAGTCCTGGGACCTTTGTATCCAAGGGCTCTGCCCTGTCTTTGTTTTTTAATTTAAATTTTATTAAAAATATTAAATTAAATTAAAAATAAAGTTAGCCATCTCTTGTAGACGCAAAGGTATTATTAATTTATCATTCTTTTGAATAAAATTATTATTAAGTTTTCGCCATATAAATTTAATTTACGTTTACAGTTTGTATATCTGGCCTAGATGAGTAAGGTAACGAGCCAGATATAACATGGGTTAAACCCATTAGCTGAACCGGTTTTGACAAAATCATAATGAGTAGACCGACGTTCTCTTACTAATGAACTACTAATCCCGATTGATGTCAGCCCGGCGGAATTAGGCCGGATTGAAAATCATAGTGGATTACAACTTGTATTGACTGTCAATAACAGTAATAATACTTTATGGTAAAACAATAGGCTCATATTTGAGTTAATCAACAGGTATCGTTATTCCCATGTCCGATTGAGTTGTACTTTTAAATTTATTGCACCTTTAGTTCTGATGTCAATACAATTATTATGGTCTAACTAGCTGACCCGGCAGACTTAGGTCTGCCATAAATTTTGACTATCTATCTAAGTTATTTTTTTTTTTGGTCAAAAACTTTCAATTATAACGATTCTGTTATCTCTAATGTGAAAATTAAAAAAGCTTAAACACATAAGCTACAATTACCTGTAATCCATTAGTTACTAACTGCAGAGTTGAGGCTCCTTTCATGATGAGAGGGATGTAGGCTTTAGTCCACCACGCTGGCCTAATGCGGGTTGGTGGACAGATTTTAAGTAAGCACGTCTATTGTGTAAATATGCGTCCATCTGTCAATAAAAACTTTATTGTTCCTCCCGTGATTCAAGTAAAACATGCATGTAACATGTAATATCATCTCAAAGTAACAGCGTACGGGTAGGTAGGTATGTTCTTTCAGTGTGACGTAAAACATATCAAAACTAAAATGTTGTACCAAAGAGAAACGAGTTTGAACTAACAAACTTTCTCTACGTACTCGTAAGTACAGGTGCTGAGTTTTCTAGTGATTCTAGTGAATAGCTCGGACGTTTATGCTTACATACACACTTCTGTGAGCTTTGATAATTTAAATTTAATTTTATTTGATAATAAGTAGTGTGTCTAACAGATAGGTTAGTTGAGTTTCATATGAAAAGATGGTATCATTCGTAACTCATTCAAAGGTTTGCGTTTTGTAAAGTTAAATTAACTTAGTTACACATACATACAATTTTGTTAAAAATGGAGAATGTAATAATGGATGAATAAGTCGGCGATTTTTTTTGTTATTTCGACTCCTTTACGCATATTTATAATGGTTTGTTCTGAATGAATTCGATAAGGAAGATTTTCCGAAATTCTGCCCGTAAGGGAGTGAAAAACTGGAACAAAGTCTGTATGGGACAATAATATGATATCTTGGTCCAATCTATTTCAAATTTTGCATAAACATTCTTTAACAGAATTATGGAAGGCGTGTAAAGTACTCGTAGTTTATAGAAATTGTATGAGTTATAGTGACGGTAGTTTATTCTTCTCAATGTACACTACAATAATACCTACCTACTACCTATTTGTAGTGAGAACATGATAAATGTCGCGTCCCCATAAAATGATACAGAGACTGTAAAATACGATACTATACTTTAATATAACGTGACGCCGTAATATAACGAATATAACCTATACGGTACAAACTAGGAGTCGTAGCGACAGAAATTACGCTTTAACGGTCTCATATAAATTTGTATGTGCACAACTCTTGGATTTTATGATTTAGTCTCATGTCTCATTACAATAGCGGAGCGAAATAAAATTCCTACCATCGTTCTGTTACGAGCCTCAGGGTTAAGGGGTTTTTAAAAAAAGAATTATTTGAGGCGACACGACCGATTGGTGTGGATGATGGATTGAGACTGACTGGGATGGAAGGATGAGCGGAGGGGAAGGACTAGATGTGCTGAAGGTGCAGAAATAGGTGAGTAGAGTCAGCAGATATGCCTACATAGACTATCTGTAACAGCCCCCTGGGGTTGACTAAACATCGGGGTTGAAATACGATGTTTAGGGAGAAGAAAATTGGCAAAAGTTATATAATCGTTCTCAAAGAGGGAGAAGGAATATCTTTGGGTCTAGAACGACTTTCAGTGGTTTTGACAGGAATAGGAATTTCAGGAATTGGTATTTCTTCTGGAGGTGACTCTACTGGAGCGGGCGAGGAGAATCTCGGAAAAGTGAAGGAAAATCGGTTACGTGATTTAATAATCGAATAAACTTTTACAATACAAAATAATGACATAATACAAACAATTACTATTGTTACAATAGAGTAATGAGTCTCATATTGAATGATTGGATGTTGATTTATAATTTTATCAGTTTCTGATGTTATTGATTTAAATTTTGATTTTGATTCCGAGGTGAAAATATCTAGATCTAAATTATTTAATTGAATAGGAGACTCATTTTCTATTTTATATTTAAAGTTATCTAATGAACAACAAGAGTCGTTAATTATGTTAAAATCTGATTTTACAATGGTTATATTTAATGAAAGGTTATTTAATTTTGGAATTAATTTTGTTGTTTTACAATAAGCTATGCAATTAATTGGTATGTTTACGATACCAGTACCAAAGATATTTAATTCTGCAATATTTTTATTAGGACATTCTATGTATAATTTATTCTTTTGAGATTGTACAAAAATCCAATTATTATTATGTAGAGGTTTCCATATATCTAAATGTCCGTAAATAAATTCCGTTTTACAACGTTTTGGAAGAACACTTATTACACTGCACATAATTTCACTTTCACAGTTGGGGTTTGCACTTGTGGGGAACACTGACATCACGTCACAGATGTAGTTGTAACGCGTTATCGCTCTGCATTCTTGTAGTGACTCTAAAGTACAATATTCCGATTTATCCCTGGTCATTGCTATGTACTTAGTACTAGGTATTATAAAACTAAAAGAGTCCGGCTTTGTATTTTTATGCGGAATCGGTAATGCTATGCTGTGGAATAGACTGTATTCCTTAGGGGAAACTAAAGGAATTCTTAATACAAACACTAATTTATTTCTTAAACTATAGCAAATAACATTTGAAATATTGGTTAAAACATGAATTTGGCTTAATTCTAAGTTTACAGGTAGCTTAAATTCTACAGGTAAATATCTATAGTTATCAACAAGTTCTTGATAAAGTTGCGTGGGACGTAGAATCGCTGGGTGCAGAATGTTTTGACTTGTGAGCATAATTGCATTTGTTATGTCTTGCAATTGAAAAGATAGGGTGAGTATGGATGCTTCCAAACTATTCAGGATAGAATTAATTTTACTTTTTATATTTAAAATGTTGGAAATAATAGTTAAGTTCTTTAAAGAAATAGAGAACTTGTCGATAGCTTCATTAAGGCTAATTTCATTAAACTTAATTTTATATAAAGTATTATTAAATTCTAATAAGGAAGAAGTAGTAACTAATACATTTTCTTTAATTAAAGAGGCTATTCTCTTTTCGTTATCTTGGATGTTTCGAATGGCATTGTCATATTTAATAGCATCGTTTTCATCTAAAGTCCCGAAAATAGTTTTTGCTAAAGAGCCAATGCCACCTATCCAGGCACTTCTTTTGGACCTATTATTGACTAAATGGGCGATAGAAGAATATTCAGAAACCATATCATTATATCGAATTGTGAGAGGTTCTAAGATATTAGTACATTCTAAACTTTCTGAAATTTCAAATTGGATTTGGGTGCATAAATGACGTGTTGTACCTAAAATAGAATTAATATTATTAATATGTGGTTCTATGTAGGAAATATCGAATGCGGTTACAATATCTAAATGGCCTACATTTATTTTAAGTTCACCAATTGGGTCAAAATATATGCCAGGACTCGAGTCGATTTGATGAACAAAATCTTGACAGTGACCTTGGGCCAATATGCTGTAACGAAGAGAAAAATAAAAGATATTATGGTAATTATTTAACTTATTTAAAAGATATAGAATAATTAAAACTAAGCACTAAAATAAGGACTATCCTAACTAGGAGGAGAGTCATGGACATCCTGAACGGGTTTCACTTCGTCGAAGTGATGCCTCACGTGTCTTCTGTTTATAAGAAGAGACAAGGTATGGTTCCCATGAACTTTGACTATTTTATAGGGGCCTTTCCAGAGAGGCGATAAGGCCTTTCGTAACCTGAGATGATTCTTTAACATAACATAGTCGCCTACCTTGTATTTAGTTGGACGACTATGGGAATCATAATAATTTTTAGATCTCAGCTTTGAACCGTGTATGAATTCTAAAGCTTTCTCACGCGAATGTTTCATGCGGTGTTGGAGCATTTTCACGTATTCAGGATAAGTAACAGTAGAGTTTTCGTTGCATCTTTTGATGCCATTTTTATCTGATGGAAGCCAGACGCCAAGTCAAGAGTTGAGAAGTATTTTGATTTACCGAGTTGATCCAATATTTCATTGATATTGGGTATTGGATATGAATCGCCGATTGTGACGTCATTGAGCCGTCTATAATCGATCACAACTCTCCATTTCCGCTGCCCGGAAGCATCTAACTTCTTCGGGACAACCCAAATGGGAGCCGACCAAGGAGACATAGATGGTTTAATGATACCATCTTTAAGCATTTTATTTACTTGGTTTTGGACCTCTTGCTTGTGGCATTCCGGAAATCGATAAGACTTAACATGGATTGGCTCATTGGTTGTTGTGTTGATTTCATGTTCCAGGACATTAGTAAAAGATAGGGAATCTCCGGGTAAATGGAAGATATCAGAGTAGTTGGCACAAATTTCGAAAAGGGTATTGGCTTCTTCACTGTTGAGATGTGAAGCTCTGAGTTGGTTTAAAACTTCCTGGGTTCGGTTAATTGAGTCATGGGTTTGTAGAGTATTCACAGGATACTCTACGGCTTTATTTTCAGGAATAGGAAGGTTATTGGAGTCGTTTTGAATTAAAGTAAGTAATAAATTAGAGTTGAGGGAAATAGGAGATTCGGATATGTTAACAACAGATATATTTATCCTGTTGTTATTTTTGACTTTAACTAAACAATTAGCAATAAGGATGTCTTTGAATTGTGTTTGATCCAGTATAAGTCCTTCTTTTAATTCGGGATTCGACACAGAGCACTCTATTATCATTTCAGATCTGGCAGGGATGGTGTAGATTGGTTCATTAAAGTGTATTGGTATTTGGATATTATTAATTTGGAGTTTACTTGTCGTGTAATTAATGTTACAACCAAATGAATTTAGTAGATCTGTTCCTATGATGCCATCATATGGAAGATGAATTTTGTCGATTATATGAAATTTGTGACAGATAAATTTGTTTGAGGTATCAGATAAATTTAATTTTAAGAGGAAGTGACCACGGGTTTTTGTACAACTTTTTCCGGGTTCAATTCCTTTCAGTTCTATTTGTTCATTAATTAACTTTATTGGTTTTTGTAAACAAGATGATTTAATTAGGCTAATTGCAGAACCAGAATCTATTAGCAAGGACAAAGGCAATTCGGACACTGGAGAATTAATAATAACATGCGGAAGTAGAATTTTATTAGGATCAGTCGTGATTTCAAACACCTTTGTTTCAGGGTTAGAGATGGATACGTCGGATATAGCAAGGTTTTTATTTAATACAGGGAATACAGTGGATTTAGGAGTTTTCGGTAAGTTAGCTTTTTGTTGCTGCTGCATGGATACAGAGGATTTAGAAGATTTGGTAAGTATATTTCTTTCAGAAACGGCGGATGCAGTGGATACGGCGGATGCAGTGGATACGGCGGACTCAGTGGACTTGGTAAGTATATCTTGTTTAGGAACATTAGATACAGTGGATACAGCGGATGCAGCGGATGCGGCGGACTCAGTGGATTTAGTAAGTATACTCTTTTTAGGGACATTTGATACAGTGGATACAGTGGATACGGCGGATTCAGTGGATTCGGTAAGTACATTTTGCTTACGAATGTTGGATACAGTGGATTTCGGCAGGCTTGGCTGCACGGATACAGAGGATTTTGGCAGGCTTTGCTGCATGGATACAGAGGATTTTGGCAGGCTTTGCTGCACGGATACAGGGGGTTTAGTAGAACGATTGCCATGTAACGGAATCGTTTCAGATGTGCCGATTTTTGATTGAGGTCCCGTACGGCACGGGAACGAGACATTTATTCGTTTTTTGGCATGACGTCATCCACAGTATCGTAGCCTTCTTCATATTCATCGGGATCACAGCTAGGATCGGACACAAAATTTACGTTTCGGATAGGGATATCAACGTTTTGGCCTTGGTTTAGATTTTTAAAACGTTGATTATTGAACATACGTTTTCGGCATTGTTCTAAGGTATGTCCCGGATTTTTGCAATACCTACAAGTCACATTTTTAGGATTTGGGGATTTAGGGATCATAGGTTGTTGACGGGATGTTGAAACAAATTGATTTTGTTGTGGACGACGCATAAATTGGACAATTGGTCTTTCTTGACGAACCGCGGGTTGAACGTTTTTATACAAGGACTGTTGGATTTTCTCCTCAGAAATTGCTGCGTTAATTGCATCATTTAACGTTTTTACAGAACGACACCTTACAATATTAGAGATACGAGGAGCTAAACCCATCTGGAAGTGGTGAAGAGCGAGCTCTTCCATAGCTGCGGTGCGGCCTATCATCTCACGGCTCTTGTGGCCATGTGAGATGGAGATTTCAGTAAGGAGGGCGGAGAGACAAGTTTCCACCCTAAGCGCATATTGACTTACAGGTTCGTTCAGTTTTTGCTTACACTCCTGTAGTTCTGTAAGAAGGTGAGAATAGTGTTTACGTTCACTAAACTGCGTTTTCAAAAAATCTTTCAGTTGCTGCCAGGTAGTAAAATCTTTTATCGAACACGCAGTTTCCGCTTTCCCTTGTAATTGGCACAAAATATATTTAAATAGTATATCTTTCTGAGGGTCGGACGCCAGCTCGAAAGCATTATTGCAGTTAACTAAAAATGAATTTAAGGTTTCTCTGCGGCCGTCATAAGGCTTAATAAATTTTAATAAAATTGATAGGTCTATTTCTGTTTTAGGAGCTGAGGTCTTCTTCTTAGATCTAGTAGAAGGGCCTGGAGGGGGGCAGAGGCTTTCTCTGTCATCCTCGGTGTCGGTTACGGCTATTTCCGGCTTTTCGAATTTAGGGCTCTGCGATCTACTTTCTGCCATTTTAATTTAAGATGAAATACACAAGATAACACACAAAAATACAACAAGAAATTAAAAGATATATCTGAAATACCTAATAAAAACAAACACAAAACACAAAAGGTACACGATAACTAGGCACAAAGAAAAATCATAGTTCAATATAAGGCAATGACCAAGGATTTAGAAGTCACTCACAGAGCAATAAGGACGATCATTCTTCCCTCGTAGAGGAGACCAGGATACAGAGGAGATCGGAGCGTAGAGAGAACTGGAGCGCAGAGAAGACTGGAGCGCAGAGGAGATGTAGACCTTGCGATGTACTCTTGTCGTCCGTTGTTGTCGTCGTGTCGTCGATGGAATTCGCCGTAGAAGTCGTAGAAGTCACGGGATATAGTAAGAAGTGCAGGTTGTGTTTCTAGTGTGTCCGGGTAAAGGATACAGTGGAAATAGAAATAGAACTTGGATATAGTAGTTTTACCCGGTTTTCGCACTTTTACACAGAATTTAGTAGTTTTGAAATAGAATTAGCACTTTTAACTGACTTTTGAGAAAGAGACGTACCGGGGACTCTTTTGAATCCCACCGCTGCCACCAAAATGTTACGAGCCTCAGGGTTAAGGGGTTTTTAAAAAAAGAATTATTTGAGGCGACACGACCGATTGGTGTGGATGATGGATTGAGACTGACTGGGATGGAAGGATGAGCGGAGGGGAAGGACTAGATGTGCTGAAGGTGCAGAAATAGGTGAGTAGAGTCAGCAGATATGCCTACATAGACTATCTGTAACAGTTCGCTACTACACCCTGTCCTGGGCCCTTTGAAATCAACGGTTTCCTGCTGTCTTCTTCAGGTTGGCAGTTCTCCTGGTTGGAGGGCGGCCGGTCTAACGTCGTTGGTATTTGTTCCCAAAGCTCTTTCTTTCTATTGCCCGCTAATAAATAAGTCTCGTTAAACATTCTTGAAGAGCCTTATGTCAGCTATTTAGAAAACTTTGATAGCGTGAGTCAGGTTATCTGTGGCACTTAACTGTGATTAATGATTTTTTTTTAAGTTGTATTTACTCGTATATTTCTTTGCAACAATCCGCACACGTGGAACTTGTTTTGGTATGGACGTGTGCGGATTGTTGCAAAGAAATATAAATACAACTTAAATAACAATGGACTTCCGCAAAGTAACGCCTGATAAAATATATTATGTGATTAATGAGTGATAAGTTCCCAATGTACAACTAAAATAGTTAACTTCAAATTATTACTGAGAATAACATAACATTTATATAGAAAAAATAATATATCTATCTATGTACCTCCTGTGAAGTTTCCAAAAGGAATCGTCTGATCGCTGACAGAGAAACAAGGGGCTAAAGTTCAACTGAGAAGCGATAACATACTACTCGTATAGTTGCGAATAGCACTCGTAATAACTTTATACTGACAGACCTGTTAGTATTCAGCCTTACCCAGTGTTATGTACTAATTGACACACACACACAAAAGTTGTCGCACACAAAAGTTATCACAGCGGTGATAGCCCAGTGGCTTAGAATTCGACCTCGAATCGAGGGGTCCGGGTTCGAATCCCAGTGGCACGCACCAATAACTTTGTAAAAAAAGTTATGTGCGATTTATAAAATTAAATATCACCTGCTGTTACGGTGAAGGAAAACATCGTGAGGAAACCTGCATGCCTGAGAGTTCACAAAAAAAAAGTTCTCAAAGGCATGTGAAGTCCACCAACCCGCAGTAGGCCAGCGTGGTGGACTAAGGCCTACATCCCTCTCATTGTGAGAGGAGACCCGACCCTGTAGTGGGTCATTAATGGGTTAAAACAACAACAACACAAAAGTTGCTCGCACGACAACGGCATTGCATACACTTTGTCGCATGTTTGTGCGCATTTAAATTTGGACAGCACCATACCGAGACCTGTGTTGAAATTTTGTCGTGTTGGTTTGTCGGTCGATGTCCGCCAATTAGGACAACGCTTTATTTGTACCGTAGCTAGCTGACACGTCAGAATTCGCTCTGATAAAGAAAAAAGTTTCAGACAACTTTTAAAGAAGAACAAACACTTTTTTTAAAGTCACATGACATTCTCCGGCCAGTCAAGTATCTAAACAAAGAATCATATCTAACCGTCGTGCTGTTCCGAAGTGAAAGAAGAAGAAACAAACAAGTTAAGTGACTTAAGACACTTTCCAGTCTGTCAAACTTCTCCATACAAAAAAATTACATCAACTCTTCGCTCTGTTTTAAAATGAAAGAAGAACAAACAAACAAACTAACACTTTTCCTGTTAAAACAAGCTTTTACACTTCCTTATTAATGTAGCAATCAAATAATTCAGATCTGACTGGTACTTCCAGAGATAAGCGCGTTCAAACCAACAAACAAATAAACAAACAAACTTTACTGCTTTATTGTATTTGTATTGAAATGTGTACCAAAACTTTTGGATGACAAACTGAGGCGTTGAATAATTTAAACGGTTCTATCGGCGTGAGTTTCCCTTTTGAGGCTCTATAGGTACTCACATATCTGTATTATTATTTATTTAAAAGGTGCTTTGTTAGCTTCTATTCGGGAAGAAATTTTAAGTAGCTTTATGTCAACTAGAGATTTTAAAGAGATTTCAACTAGAAGTTTGACTATAATATTTTATCGAAATTTGAATTTAACACGGAATATACCTAATGTACACCTCCACATCCGTCCATCGCCACAGATAGTACAGTAGTAGAGTAGACAACTGTATGGAATAACATTTACCTACCTATATAAACGGATTTTATTGGTTCTTTAAAGCACTATCAGTGTTTTGGAATCCATCCCTACATAGGACTTATAATCTTCCTAAACCGACATCATTCAGTTCAGCCCTGGGCCATATGAGTACCTACTCACATTTGATGAGACATTAAGATGGTATCAATTTAAGCACCATGAAAATATTTTTGAGTTAAATTTAGTAAGTAATTTTTAAAAAAGTTGTAAGTTACGGTTACATTTTAAATGCCAGTGTGGGATTACAAATAAAACCGAACTCAGAATTTCGTTAAGCATTCACAAACTTTTGCGTGAATACATTTTGAAATTGTCCCTCCCTAGGTATTAAAGTTTGTTAGCTACAAGTTAGCGGGTAGGTAACCACGATTAGGCATGTGAGTAATAAATAATTCAACGCAATCATTAATGGGTAAATTGCAGTATTATACGATGATGAATAAATTTTTCATAGCGTAAATTTTTCACTAAAAACGTCCGCGTGGTAAGTTGGCATAGCAATAATTAATTACCTTTTCATCAAAACACTATCAAATTTTACGTTTTCATACACGAAACACAACATATAACCTCCGTTTCGCAAACTCTCACCCAAAGGGCACACACATTTCAATTTCCTTTCCAAAAACAAGGAAAATACACAGAAGCGCAAAACGATTCTCGTTATTTCTCGTACATTCCACCTCAAATATCGCACCTCAAATCGCGAGCCTCATCATGAAATATGGCGGGAAAGCTTCGTGGGACATGATAAACTCGCCTTTAAATACGCCCCGAGGAAATAACTATGTTGCAAGAAGAAAAATGTCTTATTAAACGGTTTTTACAGGTCTTATATTAGCTTTACTTGTCTCTTTATATTTGTTTATGTAATGATGGGATTCCTTTTAACTGTATATGAGTACCTAACTAATAGGCATGTTTTTCCGCTCGTTTTTTTCTCCCAGTCTACGTTTTGCCTGATGGACGGTAAAAGCCGATGAATGTAGAATGTATTAATTTATAATTATGTATGACGTTCATTAGGTGTTCTCAAATTGTACCTAATAATGAATAAAAGCGTTTGACTTTGACTTTGTAGACCATCTTTGTAGACCAAAAAATCCTATCGAAGATCGAATAAATAAATAAATAAATAAATAACGCTTCACACCCATAGCCCCGCACTAGGATTCCCTGTGTCGTGGGTGCCATGGACACACCCAAGACAACAACACAACACACCCAGACCAGAAACAGAAATTCAAATTCATCATTCAAATCTCTGCTCTGCTGGGAATCGAACCCAGGACCCTCCGCGCAGCGCACCGGTATTAACCATTGCGCCACTCAGGCCGTCAAAGTCCTATAGTTGCAAACTCATGAGAACTAAAATGTTCGCATCGAATGAAGAATCTCTCCAAACGAAACACATGAAGAATGTTCAAGCAAATTTTTTAGCCTTTTTCATTTAATGCAAGGGTACTCTTACCTTTCGAGCTCACTTGACCGGGCTATAAACACTGTTGTAATTTAATTGGATATGCCATACTTCTTATCCATTCTATCTTTATTTTTGCTTTCTACCCATATTTTTGTTTAATATACACCACAGGCTTTTATACCGGGTAATAACGATCCGAAGCAGCAGGAAAATAAAAATACTAAAAGCAACTGTTACGGACGGTAGGGGCCGCTCTGTGTCAACGGAGACTCGGAGTACACGGGGTTAATTAGAGCAATTTACAGTTTTACTTAATTCGCACGTAAACAAGAGTTTTTAATTTGACTGCTTAGTTTTTATTTTCACGAGTTAATATCTTCTTTCTTCGAAGCCATTATAGCTGGAGAGCTGGTAGACATTTTTCCAGAAGTGTTTGAGGCATCTTAAAATCACAATCGCAAAATCCGAACACAAAAAATGCAGACTTGGCTGGTAGTGGAATTTAGCCAAGCCCTAAATGATGAAAGCATAATTTTTTTTATGACAAAAAAGTGTTTTTATGGAAAGTGTTTTTAGAAAAAAAGTTAGGTATTTTATGATAAAAATGTTTTTGTGATTGAGTAAGTCAAAATTTTCTTTTCTGGCGCGCATTATTATTTATTCTCCAATACGCAAAGAAAAAATTCCAATAAAAATTATACAAAACGTAAGGTACCTCATTATAATAAATCGGTCATTATAATTGCTAAAGAAATCCTGAACCTTTACAACAAAAGGCCGGTTTTAAGGATTACACCCTGTGTTTACATCCAAAATGTAGAGTTTAATCTGAGTTTAGCAGTTAGTTAGGGACCGCAATTACCACGGATGGCCAGATTATAATCTGTGGATGGATGCGAATAAATTTACATAAATTGGTCGAAGCTCTGGTCAGTAGCTGACCTAACATAATAGTTTTAACGTGACAATTTGACTAAGTTTCACAGAGGTTAGACATTTTAAGTTGCCCACAAAAACGTCATATTATTTGTGCTGTAAATCCATGTCTACAGGCCTCCGACAAGGTTCAACGATTGCTATCTTATCGATAACAATCGGGACCGATCGCTGAACGTGCCCTCCGAAGCACGGAACCATATAAAACGCACGTAACTCGTCACTAGCGGTCACCCACCTACCCATCTACTGACTGCGCCCGACGTTGCTTAACTTTTTCGATCGTTTGCGATTTACTCAAACAGAGGGGTTATATGAGGTGCCCAGGCGTTGTTGTTTTAACCCATTAATGACCCACTACAGGGTCGGGTCTCCTCTCAAAATGAGAGGGATGTAGGCCTTAGTCCACCACGCTGGCCTACTGCGGGTTGGTGGACTTCACATGCCTTTGAGAACATTTTTTTTGTGAACTCTCAGGCATGCAGGTTTCCTCACGATGTTTACCTTCACCGTAACAGCAGGTGATATTTAATTTTATAAATCGCACATAACTTTTATTACAAAGTCATTGGTGCGTGCCACTGGGATTCGAACCCGGACCCCTCGATTCGAGGTCGAATTCTAAGCCACTGGGCTATCACCGCTGTGTCTTTGTTTGTGCCCAGTCGTAATTACACTAAACGAGCGAAATTCGCGAATAGCGTTGGCAAACAAAAAACACGTTAATTTCACTCAAACGCCGGATGGCTGGGAGTTGTAATAAACAGAAGAGATTAATACTTCGCGCTGATACAACTACGAAACTACTCGTAGGAACAAAAAGTTTTGAGCTAAAATATTTTAGATTACGCTGTACTAATAGTGTTGCGCTTCTGTATACATATACCGAGATAGATAGATCTTTCTTACATTACACGCATAATCGCTATCAAACTAATACATTTCATAGTTTGTAGTGCTGAGTTTGTAGTCGTTTTTATAGAAATTCAGTAGCAAACAGGCATGCAGGCCCGTCTTGTCTGTAGTCTATAGTTTGTAGTCTAGACTTTTCTCAGCGATGTGCGCATTACAAACTTAAATGTCATTAGCTGTAACACTGGAGGAAGATTACTATTTGTTAAAAATTAATACCTTTTTTCTCTAGATTTAGGATGACCGCGCCTTTATATCAACGTTCGTGTAAATATTGTCATGTCATGTCATGTCAGTACCCATTAATGACCCACTACAGCGTCGGGTCTCCTCTCACAATGAGAAGGATGTAGGCCGCCGTCCACCACGCTGGCCTACTGCGGGTTGGTGGACTTCGCATGCCTTTGAGAACATTTTTTTTTGTGAACTCTCAGGCATGCAGGTTTCCTCACGATGTTTTCCTTCACCGTAACAGCAGGTGATATTTAATTTCATAAAACGCACATAACTTTTATTACAAAGTCATTGGTGCGTGCCACTGGGATTCGAACCCGGATCCCTCGATTCGAGGTCGAATTCAAGCCACGGGGCTATCACCGCTGCGTGTAAATATTAGGGGTTATAAAACCCAGCGGCGGCCATTTTTATGTTGCGTTAAACGCGTTTTTACAACTGTTTGGGTTCGTTTGTCTCTTTCGACAGGTTTATTAGCTATTAGTTAACCGCGGGTTATCGACTACTGTTTCGCAGTGTCGAAAGTTCCGCCGTTCTGTTTTATAGCTAGAATTACTGGAGGCCTTTGACGAGCATTTTTAGCTCTGTTTTGTGTAGCTGCATGATACGTAAAGCAATAGTTTTGTAGACGGTATTGCTATCAAAAGTTGAGTCTTTTTCCATAAGCTACAGGCGATGGGATCTGAACTGAAACTCCAGCAGCATTTCAGAAATTTCAAAAGCATCGTTCCACATTCCAAGAAAGTGAGTGGAATAATATAGTGTTTAGGTGTAGGAGTCAATGAGCTTTGTTGGTGCAGATCAAGAAGTGGGTATCTCTGAAGGATTTTTAGGTCTGCTGGAAGAGATTTGTTAATGAAATAACCAGTACCTGTCTATATAGTTTTATGATTTTGATTTCTGTCCAATTAATCGTGTGCAAAGCCGTATAAATAAATAATTATCCTTTTTAATCGAATCGAATTTTAATCGAATTAATAGTAAGAAAAATAGAAAACATTCATATGGTAACATAAGGTAACAGGACCTGTTATAACTTTAGATTTTTTACTATTTGGGCTTAAATAAAGCCCATTTTAAAGTCCCCGTGGCCCGGGACTTTACATAAAATGGCCTGAGAACGCTGATTATTATGCTTTGAAAACTAGAACATTCAAACATTTCAACTATTAGGATCAAAATTTAGTCTATTCCTGCGCTTGGCGTCTGAATAATCGCGTTGAATAAATCGCATTAAGAAATTAGGTCGCGAATAACCGTTATACGAGTAACTAACAATGTTATGAACGCTTGGATTATATTATTCATGAGGAGAAATACTTTACATATTTATTTTTAGGATATGTTCTTACATATCCTAAAAATATTTATTTTTATAAACGTATATCTTTAAGGGCTATTTATCCATTAGTAGGTATCTCAAAGGTGGACTTGCCTGTTAGACAAAGGTATAGTTGCCGTCACGGGTGGTGAGTAGAATTTTCATTGGTCGGTTTGACATTGACTGCGCTGCGGTGCACACGATTGGTTCGACAGTCGTCAGTCCGTCAGTGTGCGTCGTCTATTGGTCCAGCGCGTTTTTTCGGCTGCTCTACATTGGCCGAAAGTATACAATAGCCCTACCACTGAAAATCTGTGCTCACGACTCATGACGGCTACTATACTAAGCAACGCATGTGGTAGTATCATAGTAGACCGCCCAGGGAGGACATTACCGTCGCCCTCTAACTCCGCCGTGAAGCCTTCATGCCATGTGTTTGGGTTGGGGAGCACCGGTCCTCATAAGTACCAACGCGGTCAAAGATAATCTCGAAAGCGCTCAAAGATAATCTAGTCTAGAAAAAGTCTAGAATCCATTACAATTCTCAGTGGAAGAATCGCATCCATTATTACCTTAGACTGTGTTGTAGTCACAATAACAGCAAAGGAAATAAATATTAAGTGGTGTGGTCTGCAAACAAAGAAGAAAAAAGTTTTTATTTATCATAAAAAAATAAAAAATGACAAACATCCACAAATGGCGAAGTTTTAAAGAAAACATCCATCGTCGTGACGCCGCGTCACAAAGGCGGATCTGTCAAGTTGGATCCGTCAAAAAAGTTGGAACCGCCCTCTATAGAGCGGTAATCGGTCGGAAAGGCCGATCCGCCCAAAAGCTAGGTCATTAGTTTAGATTATGCCTTGAAAAGACGTCATTAGAATAGACGTACCCTTGTCAGAATCTGTTATTTTAGCCTTTAGAAGAAGTTAAATTTATGTACAGTCCGTTTTTTTACTCTTGTAAAAAACAAAATTTGGTAAACAATCTTTTCACTAATTTTTATCGAAAAAGTTTCAAATTGCTGTAAAAAATAATTAATTATTAATAGTTACTTAATACTAATTACTTTACAAAATACTAATTACTTTGTTTCAGAATTAAATGACAATTTGTTTTTAAATCTTTATAATTTGGTGTCTGCGTTTTTTTGAAATTGCAAATTAAAATAAAAAGATACGCTAAGATTGTTACGAAATTGAACAAGTGTAAAAAATGGATGAAAGAAGCAGTATGTGAAAATTAAATAGGTATCTGAAGTTAAACTGTACTTAAGAGGGCACCGAGCTTTTTATATGAAATTTGTGTTCGTTTGATGTCTTGCTGTGTCGTTATTACGAAAGCTATAGCTACGCATTTACTAGGTAAGAAACTTCAGGATATACTCTATACATCATCCGTTTCAGAAACACGATTACTTGTAGTTTCCTCGATAGAAAAAAAATCCAAAGTAAGCTCTTAAAAGTTAAATAAAAGCATAGTATGGCGTAAATACTTCACGGAAGGTTATCCGTTTTTGAATAATAACAAAACGATATGTTTTCTATAACGTATGCGTTGTACATTTTCAAAATGTTTACTTGTTTGATAATACGAAGGAAATACCTAAAATATCGCGCGTTCGGGGGGAGCGCGGTAGCTCTGCGTAGAATATATAAGTATAATAAGTACCGCTATATATTGCTGCTTAACTGAGTGAAACCTAGAGCATACTCCTTGTCCTTCCAACACGGATTGGCCGAACTTGTACCCTGGGATCTTTTTCTTCACGATTTCCGAGTGAAAACTAATTAAATTCTGTAAAAGCCCCATAGGCTCGGTAACTCAATCTTGTAGAGTGTACCTGACGTTAAGAGATCGCAAACAGACGCTACCGCCCTAAGGGCTTCGTTGACCCCAGCTGATTTATTGACCCAAGATTAAGGGCGTGAGAGGGCAGACGTGATGGACACCAACCCAAATATATAAACAACCCGAGTTTAATGGGAGTTTTGTGCGGTATTCATTTAAAGCAATGAAAGCATTTTTAAGTTGCAGTCGCGTCTTTTTTAACGTATGCGTATCGTAATTTTACGCTGTTATCTACGTCGTGAAGAAAAAATACGTGATATCTGCCAAGACTCCTCCTTCGTGACATTGGTAAAGGTTCAGTTCTCCTTAAAAACTCACGTAATTATTAATGGACAAGACAGACAGACTCCTAGACAAAATAGCCAAAATAGCCCACGCGGACATTACTGGCATACGCTCTCTTTATAATATTACTCAGAAGTACAGTCTACAGACACTTGCGCAAGCAATATTTAGCTCCCTATTACCGACGCAGTTTATTTGCAGCGAACTCCACAGCGATAAGTAGAGATTTCCTTTTGATCTCCAGAAGTTTATTTTAGTCGCTAAATAAACACGGCGTGCGGATTGTGTATCAGGAGTTGTTTAACCTTTCATCTCAAATGTTGCGTCGCATATCGAGTGTACTATACCTACAACTAAATGTATGTGAAACAATCTTTTCTTAGTGTTGACAGACCAGTGGCTCAAAATTTACTTACTAGAGGGGACGTGAAGCGCGCATAGCCTCGCTGCTTGAGTAGAGCGCAAGCGATTGAAAAAGTTAAGCAACGTCGGGCGCGGTCAGTACCTGGATGGGTGACCGCTAGTGGCGAATTTAATGCGCGCTTCCTTGCTTTGAGCACGATAAGACGTCGGTTCTGGTTGGTTTAAACCTTGTCAGAGTCCCTATGGGCGGTTTGAAAACATCCGACACGGGTTGGCCACTAGCCCGTTCCTCCACCAGTCCGTATTGGAGCAGTGTGGTGGAGTATGCTCCAGGCCTCTGTTGTGGGGAGAGACACGTATCCAGCAGTGGGCCATAAAGGGTTGCAGCCACTCGAGGGGTCCAGCTTCTAATCCCAGTGGCACGCAATAATGACTTTCTTAAAACTGATGTGTGCTAAATATCAATAAAACATAGTAGGTTTTCATGACCAAAATTGCATCACATACATACATACGTTACACACATATATTCTACTTCATACGTAGGTGTTGCTGCTCATAGAGTGCTCTACCTACGAGTACTTCATTAGGAAACTTTTTGGTTGGCAAAAAGTTTTGATGAGACCTTGTTTGCGGTAGTAGCCAAGCGCATAAGAGTTTTGTAAAGAAGGGTTTTTATATCTCCATGTCTATAAACCAGTATAGGTAACCAAGAGTGGAGTCCGTTGGCTTCCCACAGGGTTAGTTTTACCTTTTAATAGATCTATGTTAGGATAACAAAAAATATTTTTAATACTAATGAACAATTCTTACTCATTACTGTTAATGTTAAACTAACTAAATTATTGTTAATCGCTATACTGATAAATAAGACAATGTATAAGTAAATTTAATGTTTTTTGGTATTGAATAAATCGGTGTAAAGGTAGGCTGGCGATAAAGAGATAATAGGATTAAAGAAGCATATTTAATATTACATGATATATTTTTGCCACGTATGCATGTTAAATTAATACTTAATTATCGAAAATGCAGAGCAAAAACTCCACCTATCATCGCACTATTTTTTGCCAACAACTTGCAACTTGTAAATTTCTTTATCAAATCGCAAATGCTCCAAAAATATATAAAAGAGTTTAAGAAGACATTTTCTTTCATTTCACTATGAATCATAATCCTTTGAGATCATAATCGCAAGAAAGAGATAGAATCTGTATATGATTATCTTCCCGTACTAATGACACACGTTAACTAAACAAATATTTTGACGATAGTATTCATCATCGGGGTACAGACAACGAAATAAGCATACGTTCCAACACGATAAGTACTAAAGAAATTCCGTCCAATTTCCTTCACTCAGTGTTGGCTTTCAAGAGACAGTGGGAAGTACCACATAAAGCGAATAACTCTCGAGCCATTTGACTGCAAGAGTAAAAGAGTAAATGAGACTACTTTTATTCTACAGGAAGTAGTTGAATCAATGTTGACTTCAATTGGAACGGTGACGATAAAATGCAAGTGGTCGTAAAACGGTGGTTTAAAGTTTCAGAAAGTTTATTTCATGATTTCGCTTCAAAGGTTTCTCTTTATTATATTGTAGCTTTTGTTGTGTAGGAAGTAGCAAACCTATAAAAAAAAAACGCACGACTGAGAACCGATGGGGAAGAAAGTCCTTAATGGCGGCCGTGTCTAGGCAAAAGGAACACAGACAGTTCTCCGACTCAGTACCCTTAGTTTGAGTTTTAGCAATACCGCAACGAGACACACACATACACAGCTTACCTTACGTAAATGCACAATCGTAATAACCAATAGAGGTAAAAGATTTTTAGAAGAGTTAAAAAATTAATAAAACATTAGATCACAAAATTGCTTTATTTTTAATTAACACTCTCTATTAATGTTTAATAATAGGTATTAATGAAACATAATAACCGTGAATTGGCCGCAATGCACTGTAAAATTTCGAACTCATATATATCATCTTTCACTCCATACAAAAATTTGATTTTAAATTTTTTAACTCCTCTAAAAATCTTTGACCTCTAATGGTTATTACACTGTGCGACTTCTGTGTAGCAAGCTGTGTATGATTTACGTATCTATGGATGTGTGTGTGTAGTAGCGGAATTCTAAAACTCAGACTAAGGGTGTGCTTGAAGAAGTTAGTGGGAAATTACTGAATTCAAATGACCCATAAAAGTACTGCACTACCTAGCTATATCGTGTCTATGAAAACCGCTATTAGTCTACGCCACCGGCAGAACAAATCGCGTTTCACGGTTCATTAATTTAATGTTACCCACAGTTCTAAAGATAAACAGTAAATTAATAATAATTGCTGTCCACACCCACTAATTATTTAATTGGATTAACGAGAATTTGCCTATTATACACCAATTAGCGATGTCAATTAAACCACGCTTAATTTTATTCGAACAAATAGCATTGCAAACATTGCCAACGTTGTTTAATCGTCATTAATTGGGAAATTATAATCGTCCAGTGGATAAAATTGACCTTCTTCTATGCCTAAATGTTAAATCGACGTACATTCTAACATTACCTAATTACCTACTGCAATATGAGTTCATTTGCGGGCCAAAATTACACTAGTCATTAGTGTTATTTTGATTATTTTTCTAGTCAACGTTTATACAAAAATATTTATACATTTAATAATTATGTAGGTATATTTTTTGCACCTGTATATTAATTTATACATATCCGATATTCTTCGTACCTTATAAATAAATGAACAACAAAACGATTTAATAATACTATACATTGATAGACTGAAAATGACAAAGAAAATGACAAAATGCGTTATACATTGGCAAAGCAATTTATTTTTATATTCAATATTAGGTAAAATTAGATAAACAAATAAAGTAAATAAATTACAAGAACAAAAGTCAAAGGTTACCAAAACTTGCCTCAAGGAAGACTTGCGATAAATCGAATTTGGTTTTGTTAGGTCAATAAGGTTTTATTTCTTTCCTGTAATATGAAAATTCAACATCTCTGCCATTTTCTGTTTGTCTCAGAAACGTCGAAGTACCTAGCTATAATTTCTCCACCAATCCGCATTGGAGCAGCGTGGTGGTATGCTCCGAACCTTTCCCTCGTGTGGGAAGAGACCCGTGTTCAACAGTGGGCCATAAAAGGGTTTCAGGTGCTATAATTTTACGTAGTTTACGGTGTAGCTACCTTTAATTAATTAATGGACAGGAATGAATGAATAATACACATGGCGGCAAATAGTATAGCCGATGACTTCGATTAGGAAAAGTATTTAAATAAATAAATAATTGGACTGCTAAACTATCAAAACTTATTTTGTCATAATTAAAATATAAAATTAAGCACTAGTTATTTAAGACATAATTATTGTATGCCCGCATAGGGTACACTGTTCTTAACTTATTATAATTTTTGTAACATCTTACTCGTGTAACAGTCAACAATAAACGCATTCTTTTCTTTTCTTTTCTAATGGAATGTAGAGAGAATTTTATCAGACAAATTTATAAAAAATACATAACCGACAGTCCCTTTTCGCAAAAAGGCTATAGAGACTAAACATTAATTAATCATTTATTTACAGCAACTAGTATAAAGCCCTAGCCGTCATGAACAATACTCTATATATTTGTTTCTATCAAGGACTAACAAATTGTGGAGCCGTAGGCAGGACACAACAAAAGTTAGACTGCTATTGTCAGGGCAATTGATAATGTCAAGTCTTTTGTTTAGTCGATATAAAGTGTTTAAATTATGTTGCATTTTAACTTAAATATCTCTTAATGTAAATCCCTCTATTATAATGAATTACCGTAACCCAATCTCCTTTAAAGGGAAATTGTACGCAGGTCCAACAGAAGGGAAAAAAAATTTGTCACTATCGCAGGGTATTCTGTAAAATCATCATGAACCCTACTCCAGCGGCCCCTGTTCGTTTCAAGGACTACAAAAACCGTAGAGCCGCGGGCGGACTACAATAACGGACTGGTATTGTCAGGTCAATTGGACCTTTTGTTTTTTGTGCGCCATAGTCCTTCTTACAGAATTCAGCGTAGTACGATGAATTTTGAGTTGTTTTTTTTTTCAAAAATTCCGCCTGTTTCCGCGTTTGCTCAAAAGTTTCATACCAGTTCTATAGATATGGTGAAAATATTGAAAATATTTCGCATTCCCCACAAAAGTTTCGTATGGAAATATTACAAATCCCCCACATATGATCAAAAGATTCTACATTAGCTCTACATAATTTGATCAAAAATGTTTTGAAAAAAATGATGTTGGTGAAAAAATGATGAAAAATGATGTTTTCTATTGAACAACCCATACATACGTTTTCCATACATCCTGTGTTTTAAATTTGTCGTTTTAGTACAAATCGTTCCCAAAAGTCAAACGGTTTATAACTCCTGGAATGGGAGTAAAACGTATGAATAGTGTAGTTACAAATCATTCCCAAGCGTCAAACGGCTTATAACTCCTGGAATGAGAGTAAAATGTATGAATATATGTAGAATATACTTGGTCCAAAAAACGATATCAATAGAGCCACAGGGACTCGTCAGAAACGAACCTACGGTTTCGTCTGACAATCAAACTTTTTCGTGTGACAACGCTGTCCGTTTGTGGTTACTTTTTTCGCCTTTTTTTGTTTTCATGTAGTTTTGGTTTTTGTATCAAACGCTGAAAACATTCGTATGTTTTCAACGTATTTATAAAAGTTCTGTTGAATAGGTCTAGTCTTACACGTTAATATAATATTTATAGCAAATATTTTGTCTCGATTAGATCTGAAAAAACAAAACATCACATTAATGATCATCACATCACATGGACTCAGTATATTCATTTAAAATTCATTCAAAAAGACGTTCAAAAAGAGGCAACACACACACACACACAGAGAGAGAGAGAGAGAGAGAGACAAATAAACACGTTTAATTTGCAAATTGTAAGGGTGAATAATCATGGAATATTCAAAGTGTGCTGTGTCCAAATCTACCGAAATTTTACAATTCTCTCATGAAAGTATAACGCGTGCACGTGCTCATAACTAACAAATACTGCTTTAAACTAATAAGAATATTAGAGAAACTTGTAAACTTGTCAGCCAATGCAAAGCACCTGCGGCAGTGATGCGGCAAACGGCTCAATTTTTTGCTCATTTTGCCGCAACTCCCGCAGTTCCGGTCGAAGCTCCACTTTGATTTGCATGTTTATCGAAAGTTCGGTTATGTTCCTCGTATTGTGGTGAAAAATTGAACCAGGCGAAACTTTTGAAGGTTTTCATTATTTCATTTTCATTTTAGTAAAACCACAAGTTTTTCCTGTACTTAATAGCTTCTGTTCAAGTTATAGAGATTTTGTAGACAAATAGAATTTGTTTTTCAACGAAGTATCATAATCCTCTCCTCAGGAAATGTCCTACTAATATCTAAATCCGAAAGTTTGTGAGGGTGGATAGATGGATGAATGGATATTTGTTACTTTTTCACTCAACAGCTATAGATACAGATTTCGGTGAAATGTGATCAGCCGTTTTTGCGTTTATCATAGGATACTTTTAATCCCTCTCTGCGTCAAATTGTTAATTCCACGTAGACGAAGTCGCGGGCGGAAACCAGTTATCATATTCTTGGGTCCTGTACAAGATTTATGTTGTGATTGTTATCGGTTACTCTCCTTGTATCATCTTATCGTATCGTATAAGTAATAAAGTATCGTATATTATTGTATAAGTATATGTATAAATAAATAAATAAATACGTCCAAACAGACATCGATGACTTGCCAAATCGTGTCCCTTACCGTAGCTCAATTCAATAAGAAGGGGCACCCTTTATATCTTTCAGGTGTTTTAGACACTGAGACACTTTTGATATCCCGTCACTCGATCTTGCCACTTAAAAGTCCTTGCCTGCGAACTATAAAGTTCAGCAAACTACACAAGCCGAGCCGGAGCTGTCAGGCAATAAATAGTCCCTGGTAAAGTAAGGCGCTATTGCTTTTTGCTCATTTTTCTTCCAGCAGCTGTTGATGAAGTCTGTAAAAGTAAATTTGCATTTTATCAGAACAGATTTGCACTGTTCGAGTTACCTATTGAAATAAATTAGTATCAAACAAAAACAGACAGCTCTCAAAGTTTGCAAATAAAAGTGGCACAATGGGTTTGTCCCATCAACCGACAGCAGATGCGGAAGAAAGGTCCTCGAATGGCGACCCCGTATAAGCTGCTCATGGTGACCTGAATGGTCAATTTGGATTCAAAGGGCTCAGAAGCGGGCGGAGTGACGTCGATTAGGGCTAGGCCCATGATCAACATTGGACGAAGGGCTGAAAGGAAGGAAGGAAGGAATAACATACAAAACTAGACTGTTGGAGCTTTACTTGATTTCTTTTTTGCTTTCCTCAATCTATACTTAATCATGCAACGATTCGCTATAAAAACCTATAAAAACCAATCCACTTACAACCTCAAACAATATTTCGCTTCTATTTGAGGTCGGTGATTGTCTTTGTTTCCCAGTTATGTCTTGTTCTTTCCTTATTTTGTTCGGGAAGTAAAGCGATTAAAAGTTCCCAACGCCGGGGTTACTAGTGATGATTGCAAAGATTGCGTGTTTGACACTTTGAAAAGTCTACGCTTTTAAAAAGTTGTAAGACCACCCGGCCCTCAGTTTTGGGTGAGGACTCCGGGATAAAAATAATAAACATGTGGGTGACTGCTAGTGGCGAATTAAATGCGCGCTTCTGTGCTTCGGAGGGCACGTTAAGCCGTTGTTATCGATACGGTAGCAATCGTTAAACCTTGTCGGAGGCCCTATGGGCGGTTTGTAAACATCTGACAAGTAACAGTCCTGCAGTGTAGAATAGCAAAGAACAAGGAAGTACAAACAGTCTACCCTAACAATTGTTTCTGGAACTCAAAGGTAACTTCATCAAAATCGCCTACAGCGGAGAACAGCGGGGAACTTTGAAGAAACGAGGCGTAAAATCGTTCGCGGATCACTGAGCACAATGCGTGCTGACGTCACGTGACGCACACACAAGAGAAGGGAAATTTCTGTGATCTAAAGACATGATAGTCTTTACCTATTACTTTCTTCCTTAAGCACCCCTGATTTCCGTTTTCACTGTAACTAATTAAACGTAACTTTTAATTTGGTCCTGAAAAGTTTTTATTTTTTTGGTCAAGTCGCCCTGGATCGCCCGGTCTGATGGTGGTTTTAGTCAGGCCAGGTTGTAGTCATCAATGGTCACTGTTTCCGTTCCATAGCTCTTAGATTGTGACTGCTCGAACTAGGAAGGTCTTGCCTATAAACATGGGCCAATTTGTGTATCTGGTAATGATACAGTCCTTACCGAATAAAACTTAGTCATTAGTCAGTAACCCATTAATGACCCACTACAGGGTCGGGTCTCCTTCTCGTAATGAGAGGGATGTAGGCCTTAGTCCACCACGCTGGCCCACTGCGGGTTGGTGGACATGCCTTTGAGAACATTTTTTTTGTGAACTCTCAGGCATGCAGGTTTCCTCACGATGTTTTCCTTCACTGTAACAGCAGGTGATATTTAATTTTTATAAAGCGCACATAACTTTTTCACAAAGTCATTGGTGCCTGTTATTGGGATTCGAACCCGGACCCCTCGATTCGAGGTCGAATTCTAAGCTACAGGGCTATCACCGCTGTCAGTCATTAGTAAATACTAAAAACTCCCTCAATAGAAGGAAGCCACAAAATCATCATCCCGTTGTTTCTATCGCTGAAAGAATAAAAGAAGGATTAATAAGAATTTGGGATCACCAAATAGAAAAACAAGAAACACTTTTATTAATCCCTATTTATGGTATGGAAAACACATGAAATATACTTAACAAATGTTGATGTAGCCGCAGTAGGTGAATCGAAAGTTTTCTTTGTTTTCGAGAAGGCATTCTCGTATTTCGAACGTAAGCCGAGCACCCAAATAAGTTGGCGAATTTATTTCAAGGCTGCTTTGTTGATTACCTGGCTTAGGACGGGGCTCGCGTACCTAAGTAAACAATGTATTTTTGTTTTTACGATATGTAGAGACGACAGAAATTTATTTATCGCACTATCCTGCTATCCTGCTACTATTATAATTGCGAAAGATTTTGATGATGCAACCAATCCATCCATCCACCCATGAATCCGATGGGTGGATGGATGGATAAGTGAATGTGTGGCGACTTCCACCACTAGTCAACTGATGGCGCCACACGATCCTGAATCACGCTATCGAAGTTTTCTACATCGCTGGCATATATACAAAACTCCGACATGACGTAATCGGAGCACAGCCGCTCACCAGACAAGAGTACCTAGCCTGATGGGAGGTCTCTCTTTGCTAAAGATGGATGGATAGATGGATACTTGGATTACCACGCAACCGCTGCACAGATTTGGATGAAATTGTCAGTAACCCATTAATGACCCACTACAGGGTCGGGTCTCCTCTCACAATGAGAAGGATGTAGGCCGCCGTCCACCACGCTGGCCTACTGCGGGTTGGTGGACTTCACATGCCTTTGAGAACTTTTTTTTTCTGAACTCTCAGGCATGCAGGTTTCCTGACGATGTTTTCCGTCACCGTAACAGCAGGTGATATTTAATTTTATAAAGCGCACATAACTTTTTTTAACAAAGTCATTGGTGCGTGCCACTGTGATTCGAACCCGGACCCCTCGATTCGCGGTCGAATTCTAAGCCACTGGGCTATCACCGCATTATGAAATTAGTAGAATAGAATACATTAAGACTATAACTGGATAAACAAATAGAATACTTTTCATCCTTCTCTGGGTAAAATTCTTCGGTTAATGTGGACGAAGTCATGGGCGGAATCTACCTACTAATCCTATTGATCATTCTAATATGTGTCCTATGTTATTGGCGACACGTCTCATCTTTCTGTAAGATTCATATTCAAACGAACCATATTCAAACTTCTTGCATCTTTTCCAGAACTGGCAAACTCCACTATCCTACAAATGTCTGCGGGCCACTTTTCGAGGAGGAGCTGGAGTTCTGGGGGCTGGACTCCAACCAGGTGGAGCCTTGCTGCTGGTCTACCTACAGCATACACAGAGACACGCAAGTATGGCTCCACTTAAACCTTCACACGTAATAAACAGGTTGGTTACATCGTTCAAAGACCAATGGCAGATGGGATAGAAGGTCTTCGAATGTCAATCACATAAAAGGAGTAGTAATAGACCGAACTTCGACCAGGTAGCCTGATAATCTCAAAAAGACAGCGTAACACCGTTGGATTCAAAGGGTCTAAAACCGGGCGAAGGGCTGGATGAAAGGAATTACTACGCCACCAAACTGTAATCTATTTTGTTATTTAGTTGGTTGCTTTTTTGCTAGCTTTAAGTTATAGATATTTGCTTAAAAGTAATTGATGTTGCCTTGAAACCGAGCATCAAAATCCAAAGACCAATCCATAGATTGACGGAAACTGGCTAATAAAATATCGTCTGTTTGTCTGTATTATGTTCTGTGGTCCACGATGGAAAGTAATGGAAAACCTTACGCCATAATTCCGAGGTGTAAGGAATAAATAAACACATAATGGTTTTACAACGGACCGTGAACCACAACCGACCCTCGAATTAACAGGGTATGTTTATTGCTTATTACGCACCTCGAACCCTTTTACCTACACCCACGTGACAAGCGTGAGTTCAGATTTTCCAATCATTGAAATAAGTGAGTACTTAAATAAGGATTCCAATCGTAAGTCACAATGCTGAAATTATTTTTAAGATTTTAATTATAAGTGGATTCAGAAAGCCCAGGACCGAACAAAAGTGATGGGAGTTTTTTTCCGCCTACTTTTTTCTCCCAATCTACGTTTTGCCTGAGGGGCGATCAACGCGTATGCTTGTGTAATAAATATATGACGTTCATTAAGTGTGCAAAATTTGTACCTGTCAGTAACCCATTAATGACCCACTACAGGGTCGGGTCTCCTCTCACAATGTGAGGGATGTAGGCCTTAGTCCTACTATTTGTACCTAATAATTAATAAAAACTTTTGACTTTGACAAAGTGACGTCGATTAGGGCAGGCCCACGTCCAGCAAGCTGAAAGGCGGGAAGGAATCAACATCTAAGGAAAAAAAAAACATTGTGACGAATTGAGAACCTCCTCCTTTTTTTGAAGTCGGTTAAAAATGAGCAAAATTTTGGTTATTTGACTTGACAGCAAACATAATCCGATTACGGACGTCTTAACGGCTCCACAAACAAAAGACATAATTTAATAACCTCTTCGTGCTCCGTAGATTGTCGCGCCAAATGCTCCATTCCCCCATATTTGCTAAAAGAGCCGTCATATGAATTAGCATTATGAACCTTATTGTCTTCAACACTAGAGCACTGAACAAGTCAAACACAACTCTAAATCGTCACCATACAATTCAATTTGAATTGGCCGACGTCTCAACCCGATTTTCAGATTTACATAGCAAGATTACTGTTATTCAAATTTAAACTTAATACGTTGGGAATAGGCTTCAATTTTGTGATCACGTTTGTCGCTAACGAGTTTCCGATGCAGCTCTAAGTTATGATAATTGTATGAAGTCTCCAGTGATTTAATAGTCGTTCCAATTTATCTACAGGACCTGTTATCTGTGTTGAACAGTCTTTGATGATCAATACATTTTGATGCTGAAATTGAAACTATTAACACTATTCTATTAGTTGAGATTTAATTTTATTTTCGTTACTTTTAGTATAGCTTTTAAAAGTTTGTAAATAAAAATGGCAATGGTCTGGCCACATCGTTCGCAGGGCTGACAAAAGATGGGGAAGGAAGGGCCCTCGAATGGCGACCACGTTTTGGCAAAAGAAGCATAGGCCGCCCTCCGATCAGTGGACACGATCTGAAGACGATAAGTTTCCAAAGGGAGTTTGCAAATCGAGAGGTTTTTGAGGTTGAATGCGGGTGCTTGATTACTCCCGAGGACGATGATGTTTGCCTTAGATGAGGGTGTCCTCGGCAACTATACCCCCAGCCGACACACAAGATATGTAGAACGTGCTATGTTATTACGAATTAAGAGTCTAATACGCGGTGATAGCCCAGTGGCTTAGAATTCGACCTCGAATTGAGGGGTCCGGGTTCGAATCCCAGTGGCACGCACCAATGACTTTGTAAAAAAGTTATGTGCGCTTTATAAAATTAAATATCAACTGCTGTTACGGTGAAGGAAAACATCGTGAGGAAACCTGCATGCCTGAGAGTTCACTGGCCTACTGCCAGCGTGGTGGACTAAGGCCTACATCCCTCTCATTACGAGAAGGAGACCCGACCCTGTAGTGGGTCATTAATGGGTTACTGGCAAGAGTCTGGCGGTATGGTTTCTCCCGGGCAAGCTATGGCTCTACTGTGGCTCTATCACATAAAAACCTCTTTGTGACAGTATTCTAAACGTTACTTACAATCATCTTACTCCATTTATTCACAAATGTTTGTGTTATTGTGACAAATACGTTCTCGTCTTCACTATCAGATAAATAATTTCAATTCAGATGGCTCCCTGCCTACTTATTCATATAGATGGATCTTTAAGTGTTGGCTCTCGTCTAAGCTTGAAATGAACTACTTTTGCTGAAGTTTTGACTAGGTACCTGGTACAGTAGTCATGGCTGACGTCTCATTGTTCGTGGGTTCGATTTCCAGCGGAGAAAAAATTTACCGTTGAGTTTGTATTACTAATTCTGTTCTGGGTGTGTGTATGTTTTTGTCTTGTCTATGGTCTATAACACAGAAAAGCTTGAAATGAACTACTTTTGCTGAAGTTTTGACTAGGTACCTGGTACAGTAGTCATGACTGATGTCTCATTGTTCGTGGGTTCGATATCCAGCGGAGCAGAAATTAACCGTTGAGTTTGTATTACTAATTCTGTTCTGGGTGTGTGTGAGTGTTGTCTTGTCTATGGTATATAACACAAAAAATATTAGTGTGAGGCTATAAGTGTGAGGGGTGTGAAGTATTTTTATTTACTAAAAAGACCTATTACACTCGGTTCAGCCAAAGATTATCCCGATAACAGAGAGATAGACGGACAAAAAATGGAAATGTCGTAAGCGCTTGAGTTGTCAGTAACCCATTAATGACCCACTACAGGGTCGGGTCTCCTCTCACAATGAGAAGGATGTAGGCCTTAGTCCACCACGCTGACCTAGTGCGGGTTGGTGGACTTCGCATGCCTTTGAGAACTTTTTTTTTTCTGAACTCTCAGGCATGCAGGTTTCCTCACGATGTTTTCCTTCACCGTAAAGCAGGTGATATTTAATTTTTTTTTATTATAAAGTGCACATATCTTTTTTTACAAAGTCATTGGTGCGTGCCACTGGGATTCGAACCCGGACCCCTCGATTCGAGGTCGAATTCTAAGCCACTGGGCTATCACCGCTAAGCGCTTGAGTAACCTTAATTAACTATTTGAATGTCACAGACGGATCCTTCAATTTTATTATATTTATTATACGTATAGAAAGATATCCACTAGATCTAAACGCCACAAATTACGCGAAGTAGAGGAAAAATATATCGCGAACAGAAAAATACTTTCGCAATTTTCAACCTTACGGTTTTCCGTCTATTGTTTGTATTAGATTTATTATTTTCATAGAGAGCTGTAGGAACCTCGCTCTGTGTTTAACTTCGGACAATAGAATGACGTATATCTTGATAGATAGCACTTTTTCGATATACGAACTTTTTCCCTCATTTTTTTACCTCACTGCAGCAAAAGGTAAGTTACGTTTTTAAGGTTTGGTAATCTGTTCTCCTTTCACAATGGGAAAGATGTAGACATTAGTCCACCACGCTGGTCTTGTTCGGGTTGGTAGACTTCACATGCGTTTGGGAACATTTTGGAGAAATCTGGTATATCCTTCACCGTTACAGCGAGTGATATTTAATTCTAAAAGCGCAGATAATTTTTTAGAAAATCATTGATGCGTGCCACTGGGGTTCGATTCGAATCCTGACCACCTATCCACCAAGTTTAGTTTTATTTTATCCACAGAACCTTAAGAACCCAGGACGGTCAACGTAATAAGAAACAATAGGGAATGCCCGTTTATTGTTTAGAGAGAAGTTTATTGTTTAGAAGTTGGATATTATTTATTGTTTTGAGGAAAACCATCATAATTATTGTTGTAGATTCCTTTCATAAATCAAAGAAAGATTATTTGTTTATTCTGAGACTATTCTATTCCATTCAGTTGATTGAAACACTACCAGTCTCTTTTTCGAGCTGGGCGAGCGGGTGTATTGGTTGTGTAGGTGTAGTATTTATTAGACGATTAAAGCCCCGTAGTGATGGTAAACATTAGTTAGCAACATTTGATCAACATTGTTGATAAGAGGAGAGAATGTTGCTGGAAACTTTGTTGAAATAAATACAGGTTGTCCAACACACCAGGCTGCGTGGTGCGGGCAGTGTGTTAATCGCCTTACTGTATTTTTAGCAGTCGCTTGTATCTCAATCGTATCGTAAACGTAAACGACTAAACGTATCTCAAATTATACCCATCTAGGTGCAGAGTTCGCGCTTATTGGATCCAGGGCTATTTAATCGACGGCCGCCATTAGCAGGGTTTAAGCGTTTATTAATAATCATCTAGGGCGAGGGTAAATGAGGGTTAGTTACTGAAGGGGTTGGAGCTTTTATGGAGCTTTTACTTAGGGCTTAATGCCTTCAGATTTCTGGAAGAAATCAGGATGAAGCGTGTGTCTTTTGAAATAGCATCAGAATGAATCGTCCAGTTTTTAAATTACCCAGATTTAAATTGTATTTTATTTTTAAAATCTCAACACCGGGATCCGACTTCCGATCTTTCGGGCACGAGGTAGAATTCTTAGCCACTGGACTAGCACAGTTTTTTACGCGATGTAAATCGTACGTACGTCGAAAAATCGTACCTAAGTAATTTAATGTAGGTCATTGCAATTGTCTCATTATGGTCCCTGAGCCAGACGCAAATTTGGTGGAATATTTACCCCGGCCTTAACTCGTAGAATGGCTAAGAGAGGTCTCCGCTGCTCAACTAACAATGCTGACGATCACTTGTTTTCTTACTCGTAGTTCTACCCTATCAAGCATTCGATTTTGGCCGAGACAAACAAGTTACGAAAACCTCTCGCTAGCTCACGGATTAGTATAAAAATCATCTAACCGAATCGCTGCAGACTGTACTAGGGGAAGCTAGCCAAGGTTGGAACACTCATGAAAAATGCCGTTCATTTGCTCCCCTCTCGCGTCGCGCAAATGGATATCCGCGTTAATGTGCCGAGACAAGTCACTTCGTTTTTAGGGTTCCGTAGACGGCACCTTAATATTTCGGAGTTTTATTCCTTTATTTTCCTATTATTTACTAATAATAATAATTAATGGTAGCTATGTAGTCGAAATTCTACTATAATTTAGTGAAATTTGAACTATACATAATACACGTAACGGAATTAGAATTTGACATGTGTGTGCATGTCAAAGTAGTGAAAAAGCAAATGTGCGTGGCGTGTTTTTTGTTGAATTTCATGTATTTCTAATACGTTTTATTTAAAAATGTTAAAATTCGTGCATTCTTCTCCATATAAACTTTAGTTACCTATGCCAAATTTCAAACTGTTTCGTTCGCTAATAACTTTTAACTTTTAAGACAGTTAATAGTCTAAACTCTAAGCTATAGGGATTCTAATGTTTCAGTAAACGGCAATTTCTTAACAACTGGGCTATCACAGCCTTTCTCAATAGTACACTACATTATATTAATACTGCTAAGATGTCTGTGATATACCCACCATCAGTCTAGAAAAAAACGATGGACTCAAATAAAAAACATAAAGCACCTCAAATAAAAAACTCGTGGAAAACTGCAGGCAGAACATCGTTAAACACCTCACAAGTATGCCTCAAGAAGTTTCTCGAGAACACTCTTGAAAATGTTCTTCAGATCTTTTTCAGAACTCACAGTAGCAGGCACGGTGTAGTTTCTAAAAAAATTAAAGAGTTTTTTTTCTGGTAAAACTTCGCAATCTTTTTGTTATAATAATTTTATTTATTTCGTATACAATAGCTACGTATTTAGGTACGCAAAAAAATACAGTGTGTGCTTCGAAGTAGCGATAATAGGGTATTACGGCCTATGTCAAAAAGCTTTTTATATGAATTCGAAGTCATAAAAACCCATAAAAAATTGGAATTCAATTTAAATTTCAAAAATCCCCGCGATAACACGGTCTCGGCTGTCTCGGCGCTGCCGCTGCCGCCGTGCTTGTGACGTCACTCGCAGTGTAAACAATACATCTCAGTAAAGGAAGAAAGTTATACTCCATTGTTTATTTACACTGCTAATGACGTCACGCCGATAGCTTGCATGGCGTATAGCGTTTTTGACATTTGAAAAACAGATTAAAAAACCTGAATTTTAAAATAGAAATAATAAATGTATACTACATTTTTTAGAACAGAAATCACCATTTTTCACTTGCTTTTAACAAAATCTATCAATATTACATAATTTTGGTTTTTTCCTTGCATGGTGCGAAATACCCTATTTAAGGGCATAAATTTTAACGGCAAATGCCCTATCTCAAATTCTATCTGTAGTTCAAAGCCAAATATACTGTATAATTCTATAGGCGTACTTTAGAATTATATAATTTTTAGCTGATACCAAATGGAATAACACTATACTACAGAAAAAGTAAGAATAGTCACATTTTTTTTTATTTTCATAAGAAAAAGATACCAAAACGTTTTCGGGTCTGTAGTTAAAAAAATACCAAAACACCAAGGAAAATATATTGGTAGGGGTTATGTACGAGTATCACTAAAGAATGAGATAAAAATTCTCTCTAAAATTAAGACAGTAAACAAATAAAAAGAATCTCGGAATTTTATGTGTCCTATTTTGATAGTCCACTCCCTTCTTGATAAAAAAGTTTGGTTAAGCAATTACCTTAACACCGAAATTCCTTTGAATTAACAAGTAGCTGAGTTATACAGGAGTTTCATCTCATTGATACTATGAAGTATCTTTGATCGAATACATGCTCCAGATATTTTTGTTGCGAATAAATCTAAAGCGAAGTCTTTCTGTTTTGATGTATATTCGAGTGCGGAAAGAATTTTTGTTGCAGAAATAGATAGACGTGCCGATGGATGAATCGGGAGTAATGGAAATGTAGCTTTGTTTTATTTCTGTATGTTGCAAAATAAAAGTATAGTCCGTCTAGTCTTGGAATAAACGCCCCTCCGTTGCAATGCGTGAGAGTATTTATTTTAATACTGTAAATTGTTATTTTTGTATGTTGCGAAATAAAGTTACTCGTATAGTCCGTCTTATCCTGGAATAAACGCTCCTCCGTTGCAACGTGTGGGAAGAATATTTACTGTGATACTTTATATTGGGGTTAAATGCCCCAATTCAAGTGGCAAGGCTGGACACATCGTTCGCAAGACTGACAACCGATGGGAATGAAAGTTCTTTGAATGGCAAATTGGCAACCACGTTTGTTTACGCAAATGAACAAACAACCGATCGACCAATGAAAACGATCAATTATTATTTGTATTACCACATACACGTCTAAGCATCTACTTTTCCCGGACACCGGATGGGCGTTCAGTTTAGATTAGATGACCTTTACGTAAATATTGGTTAGTGAATCAATTTTTGTGCAGCGAATAGCGACTGTTCGGGTGTATAACGAGTGAGCATAGGTATTATATTTCGTGATACAGAGATTTTTCATTTTAAAACTTCTATTTAAATTTCAACACGAATTTCACCATATTCAAGCAGTCATTCACATTCTAGAGACGTGACATTACACATTAGACATTTAGCTATGGTATGCATATTCCTACGGCGAAAAAAGCCAAGCGAAACCCTCAATTCTGCGTCTGAAGATTTCTTTCAAACGATTTGGCTCCCAGCCAGTCGTGGGGCATCGTGGTGAGCTTTGCAATTGAATGAATCTGCAGACTTGCGACTTGCACTAGGTGTTTTGCATTAACCTATTTTTTTGAAATTGAAGCACTTTTTTCAAATTGAATCAGCCCTCCGGAGTACCGCTAAGGATATTGGAATGCATTGCTAAGTAGTAACAGTAGGTACTCTCAGTGACTTAGTAGTATAGTAATATTACTCAGTAGTATAGTAATACTACTGAGTGAATTTATGTTTGAATTGGGGTGAACAAGAAAAAGTCTTTGTATCATGTTTTAATGTAAAATGGAAGAGGGCACCTAACGTAAAGTGGTCTCTGCAGCCCATTGATATCTTAGTGCGCTTAAATTAAAAACTACCTGCTTTGACGGTGGAGAAAGACATCGTGAGGAAACTTTTATGCCTGAAAATTTACCATAATGATCTCATTCGAAGTCCACCAACCCGCAGCAGGCCAGCGTGGTGGACTAAGGCCTACATCCTTCTCATCGTGAAAGACTCCACCCTACAGTTAGTCATTAAGGGTTAAAACTGTTTATCTTAAAAGGAAGACTACCATTGGAATCTATCGGGATTCTTGTTCTAATTCCGACTATGTATAAATATAGACAATCGATCCACGTGTGGCAATGACATAAAAAGATAACCTTTTGCTCTCGATTCAATTCAATTTGCAGCTTAGAATTCAATAAAGCTTATACGGTATCTTAATGTCAAGTTAGATTAATATATATAGTAGAATGTAGCGGCGCGATACTTACAGTGACATGAAAAGAAAAGAAAAGAAAAGAAAAGAAAAGAAAAGAAAAGAAAAGAAAAGAAAAGAAAAGAAAAGAAAAGAAAAGAAAAGAAAAGAAAAGAAAAGAAAAGAAAAGAAAAGAAAAGAAAAGAAAAGAAAAGAAAAGAAAAGAAAAGAAAAGAAAAGAAAAGAAAAGAAAAGAAAAGAAAAGAAAGAAAAGAAAAGAAAAGAAAAGAAAAGAAAAGAAAAGAAAAGAAAAGAAAAGAAAAGAAAAGAAAAGAAAAGAAAAGAAAAGAAAAGAAAAGAAAAGAAAAGAAAAGAAAAGAAAAGAAAAGAAAAGAAAAGAAAAGAAAAGAAAAGAAAAGAAAAGAAAAGAAAAGAAAAGAAAAGAAAAGAAAAGAAAAGAAAAGAAAAGAATACGTTTATTGTTGACTGTTACATGAGAAAGATGTTACAAAAATTTATAATAAGTTTAGAACAGTCTACCCTATGCGGGCTACAATAATTATGTCTTATATAACTAAAACTTAATTTGAGCGCGCGCCTCACGTTAATGCTGACCACGCATCACGACGCAAGCAGCGAATATAAGTAGTTAACAATAGAACACGTCACACGCGTCGTACTGAGACTGGCCAATTAGAAGACGTATCCTCAAACGCGCTATCAAAGTTCCATAGAACCTGAGCACATGATCTGAAGTTAGCATTTCGAACGCGTTATATGCAGCATCGCATTTGTATGATTATGTATATGCAGAGATTCTATGGAACTTTGATAGCGCGTTTGAGGATACGTCTTCCGATTGGCCAGTTCGGTGTGACGCGTGTGACGTATTCTATTGTTTACTAATCGCTGCTTGCGTCGTCATGCGTGGTCAGCGTTTACTATAGGTATCGCGCCGCTACACGACTATTAACTCAGCACTCCATCACGCCCTAAAGCCGAAACTTCGATCGTTTGACTCCACCGAAGTGTGTCTTAATTGTAAGCAATTTTGTAACGTTGATCGTAAAACTTTGAGCTCATAAGCAAGCCTAGCTAGCTTGAGCCAGCATTCTTAACTGGTTTTGTTGAAAGCTGAAACTTTTGAAATTTCTACTCAAGCCGGTCTATTGGATATTTTCTGATATGCGATGGTTCGAAAGGTAGCTAGAAGAGAATAAAAGATTTTCAACACTTGTTCCATGGAATTTAAAGCTGACTGAGCCGAGAGGTTTTTCCAGTTCTAAGTAGGTAGATAGCGGTGACAGTGGCTTAGAATTCGACCTCGAATCGAGGGGTCCTGGTTCAAATCCCAATGGCACGCACCAATGACTTTGTAAAAAAGTTACGTGCGAGTTATAAAATTAAATATCACCTGCTGTTACGGTGAAGGAAAACATCGTGAGGAAACCTGCATGCCTGAGAGTTCACAAAAAAATGTTCTCAAAGGCATGTGAAGTCCACCAACCCGCAGTAGGCCAGCGTGGTGGACTAAGGCCTACATCCCTCTCATTGTGAGAGGAGACCCGACCCTGTAGTGGGTCATTAATGGGTTACTCACAAGTAGGTAGATTACGATAAGATAGTTTATAAATATAATATATTGTATCAGGCGTTACTTTGCGGAAATCCATTGTTATTTAAGTTGTATTTATATTTCTTTGCAACAATCCGCACACGTGGATGTGTATAAATATCCCGCTAGGTACTCGTATAGGTATCTAAATCGAATCTAAAACGATTGCATACTAAAACGTAACTTTGCGTTATGAATTTGAGTTCTATTTATTGATTCGGGCGAAAATCTGGTGAATTTATAGCAAGAAGAATACATGACAGGTTAGTCAGTTTTATATTAAAAAGAAACATAAATATCACCGCTGTATCAGTGAAAGAAAACATTGAGAGAAAACTTGTAGGCCTAGAGTTCTCCATAATGTCCTCAAAGGCAGGCGTAGTCTACTAATCCGTACTAGGCCAGCGTGGTGGACTAAGGCCTACATCCTTCTCATTGGGAGAGGAAACCTGCAGTGAGCTATGGGTTACAGAGATTTAAGAAAATATTTTCACGTTCACCCACTCACAGTGAGACATCCGCAAACATAGTCCTACTTGGCTTTGGCCCGCGGTCTCCACATTTTCCTCTAAATTGGAACTTTTCAATATGTGGTCGCACTCAGAGCAGCTCTCAGAAGAAATATGGGCAAATCTTTTAAAGCCGCAAAACGCGAGTAAAGTAGAAAGATATGAAAAATGTTTTTTTTATTAACCCAGCAAATACGTTGATCAGTGCCACCCAATTGTTTATTTTTTGGTTTCTGATGACGTCAAAATGAGATTAATGTGATAAGGTTGCAGCATATTTGCAATTTACGACGCTTATATAAGAGGTACAATGGGTAAGTGAAAAATAATTAAAAAAAAATTAAACCGACATCAAAAAGTATGAAATAAAATTTGTTACATAATTACTTTTTTTTTTTTTTTTTTTTTTTTATATCAATTTACGAATAGATGTTTTGGCATTTAATAGGTGGTAGAGCCATTCCGACGTAAAACATAACGATTAAACATTCGATTGTTGTAGTCGAACGCATTACAAGACACCATCACAACAAATTTTTCAAAGAATAGAAAACAAATTCGAAGCGATAATTTAAACGGCTGTAGAGATAATAAAATCGGCAGCTCGTAAACATTTAAATATACCGCGGTTGTAAACAACAAATCCCGAGAACCATTTCCGTTAGTGCAATTCAACTATTTTTCAAAATGATGTATTCTGTTAGCGCAATTTCTATTGTACTGACTCAGTCTTGTGGAAGGAAAATTTCTCTTCGATTTTTAAAAATATACGGACCATTGAGGTTATGACATCACCGACAATCACATTTATTCTGAAAACGTACAAAAGGTATGTGATAATAATGTAGCCTGATAATACGAAAGAATTTTTAACAGAAAAAGTAAAGAGAAGCGAAAAAAAGATAGAACAGAAAGGTGAAAAAAGTAAAATAATTAAAAGAAAAGGAAGCACTTCTAACTACTACATGCTGTTGCAATATTTTAATGGCATTTCAAGGTCAGTATCTTATATAACTATGCGCGATCCACAATGGGGTAGCGTGGTGGAGTATACCCCAGACCTCTCCATGTTATGAAGAGAGAAAAGGATAAAAAAGGATTACAGACAATTTTAACGAATAATTACTTAATTATTTTCATGTTTATTAAAATTTAATATCCTAATAATTAGTTTATCTGGCAATCCTGGACGTAAAATTTGAATTCATTGTGAGAATTGGTTTATGAAAATTGGGAGATAGGATTATTATGTAAATGTCCAGCGGATTCTCTGACAACAGTTTCCATTATGTTAATATTAAAGTTTCATTGTTATAGCTATTGCGTGTTACTTTGCGTGGACTTAGGTTTTAGCAATACAATTTGTCCCAAGAAATATTTTAAGAAGGATCTAATCTAAAAATAAAATCAGATAATTTTAGATGTAGATTTCTGATATAGTGACACTCCACCTTTACATAACTATTATAAAGATCTTTGCTTTAAAATCTAAAAACTGGACAAAGTCACTCTCCATCCGTTATATCACGACCTTCTCAGTAATAAATCGGTTGTTACACTCATCACACTGTTAACGAGCACGTAAAGACATAATCGCTTGTTAAACTTTTACGGCAACCTGCTGGTTGCCGATAAAAAGTAATTGAGCATTACTCTACTAACCTTGCTGAAACGATTACTCTTTTGACGATTGCTGTTACCCAAAGAGAGAGAGAGAGAGAGAGAGAGAGAGATGGTGGGACTGAGGGGATTATATGATGCTATGGACTGATATTAGAATGTAAAGATAATTAAACAAATAACGCTAATAAATAACGCTTCACACTCATAGCCCCACACTAGGATTCCCTGTGTCGCGGGCGCCATGGACACACACAAGACTAGAACATACGCAACCAGACCAGAAACAGAAATTCAAATTCATCATTCAAATCACTGCTCTGCTGGGAATCGAACCCATGACCTTCCGCGCAGCGCACCGGTGTCTTAACCACTGCGCCACTTGGGTCGTCAGAGACATAGGAGCTCATCCGGAGAGGTACTTACCTCTTACACGTCATAACTTACCGCCAGTCTGTTAGCAGTCGGAAATCAGAATGTTCTTCATGTCTTGTGTTTCAGCTGGGGACCTTTATTTAAGGTGAACATCTCAGTGCTAGTGAATTGCAAAGGCCGCATTAACACGTCATTGCCGAGCATTGCATTTACACGATTATCTCAATATCAGGAACCAGTTCACGTAATTCAGATCCGCATACAGATCAGACGCCGCGCGCAATGCCAATATATTATTCGTGCGTTCCGAACATGAATTTACGTAGAGCGGATGATTTATACGTACAAATTATATCCAGTTCATGTCACTATCGCAATGTAGTGCAAATGTAATTCATTCATGACGGTGATATCTTTAATTACTCAACGTGACATACGAGTTATATTGAGCTGCTGTATGGGTTTACGCAAGGCGGTATCTGTGGCCACTATCATACTACATAATAGGTAGTAGGTACTTGGGTAGGTAGTAGTCAATTTTTAACTATATGCACTACTTGATACGGCCATCTTTAAAGCCAGATGCGGCTGTCCATGGACTACAGTAACAACGGAATCCTAACATAACATATCCTAACATTCCTCAGAACAGGAAGATTTGAAGCGGATATTGTAATCCTCTGAAGAACTAAAGTGTACTTATAATCTTATTTATTTATTTATTTATTTACAATCTTAGAACCGAGAACTTTGCTCCTGTGATATCGCTTTTATTAATTTAGAAAAGCTTTTAATTGAAATGTTAAACAGCATCGACCCGTTGCTCGCCGAACCTTCATTGTATTTTTGCTTTTATTACCTACAGTACTTTTATTTCACTTTATAAAACCGTGACACCAACAAGGAATCCTATTATGGAGCTATGAGTATAAAGCAGTGAAAAAACCAACTAAACAGTGTCAGAGTAAGTCGTTTTTCAGACTCCCATCAGCAGTAGTGGATTCCAGCTTACGAAGCAATCGTCCTTTTACGCGGACATAAACTTCGTAATGACTTTTACACCTATTTTATTGAGACTGACGACGCGAGTCATATCGAATGAGACGAGACGGTTACGGTTGTTTTATTGCTGATGGCGGAACAATCATAGTATGAAACATTAGTGGGAAGAAGGAGAAGTGTTGAATCTTTATGTCCTACGGATAGCATGCGCCGATTCCTATCAAAGATTACAAAAATTACATCAAATTTTACAAGAATCCGCTAAGCGTGTTCAAATCACTGAGCGTCTGATGTTTTCAAAATTGTTGCTTTCGTATTTTATCCCTAAAACCTCCAACGCATTCATTCACAACAGCACAAGCTAAAAATCAACGCCAATACAGAAATAGCTAAACATTTCATAGCATTCAATCCTAACTCCACGATTGATGTTGAACGTTTCATTTTTATTATGTTCGAAAGCCCACGCCGCGAGCTCGCAGCGGCCGCCATTTTGTTACAAATCACCGGCGATCGTGACTGCTGTGACGATTTGTTACACCGCTCAGATGATTTCATAGTACGACTGATTGACCATTTTTCTTTTACAAGTAATGGTTAGGTTAACACACGCACATAATCACTCACGCATACACGCACGCATTCATGTACGTACGCAACTACGCATGCACACACACACACACACACACAAACACACACACACAGACACACACTGTCTTTCTCTCTCTATCATGCACACAACCACACTCACGCGCGCACGCGTGCTGCCCCTTGGAGGGAGTGGGCTCATAAATTATATTATGTATGATGATCAGGCTAGAAGATTATTATTGATCATGCATGTGGAGAAGCCGTGCTCCGATTACGTCATGTTTTAGTTTTGTATATAATTATGCTAGCGAGGAGAAAACTTCGATAGCGTGATTCAGAATCATGTGGCGCCATCTTGTGACGAGTGGTGAAAGTCACCACAATGGTTATCTATTGGGTACATGCCACACAGCGCTGATTTTCGGCCAGTCCTTAGTGGAAAGAGAAGCGTGGTCATACAGTAGCGCAAAAGAGACAAAAAACACAAGACAAGCGATTGCTGATAATACTACATATTTGCAATGGTGAGTACTTATTACTGTTTTAAATATCCATGATATTAAACTGTTATATTAACTTTTATATCTCTTTAATACATAATAGTTAATTTCAATTGAAAGCTGGTAAAACAACTTGTTTTACTCCACAATTCTTGATAATTCTATTAAGATCAGCTTAAGCTCCGCGCTCTCCAATTTTAACACCTCAATTTAAGAATGAGGAAAACAAGAAATACCTTTTCACAGCTAATAAATCATCTTAACACCATAAACAAAGACCTTATAAAGTACTCGTATATTCCGCCTTCTTTCTGTAAACAGCAAACAACACTTCGAATGAATTTATTTATTTGTTTTGTTATTTCAGATAACAAAGCTCATAAACCGAGGAGATCATAAATACGGACTGTTTGTTCATGGGTTCATGTTTGCTTTCAATATTTGTGTAAATGGGCCGTATGTTATACTCGTAGAATAATGACAAATATTTATCTTTGCAAAGCGTTGATAGACTGGTGGCTAAGAATAGGGTATTTCGCACCATGCAAGGAAAAATCCAAAATAATGTAATATTGATAGATTTTCTTAAAAGCAAGTGAAAAATGGTGATTTCTGTTCTAAAAAATGTAGTATACATTTTGCCGCGCTTGCTAGGGGTAGGCCTAGCTGCGGTCAGATAGAGGGTCGGGGTTCGGAATAAGGTGCTATAGATACCTTAATTTTCGCCTTATATTTCATCAGCTGACTCACGTTCTGGTAGCGTAGGGGTAGGTTAGGGAAGGACACTGGCCTGACTGTGGATCCAGGTGGTGTTGGCTTCTTATTTGTTCCGTGCACGCGGGGAGATCTCCACCGGTATTCAATGCCGGTAGGCGGCCGGTCGGCTTCGTGTTCTTCCTAGTGTCGTAGATAGGTAGGGTCTTGTCCGGGTAGAATCGGAATTATAGTTCAAGGGTAGAAAATAAATCCTGGAAGCGTAGAAAGGCTCCGTGTCAGGAAGGGAAACATGATTTATAGGAACCAGTGTCCCAATAGGAAAATACACTTCACTTTATAAATTCAAAATAAGAACACCTTACAATTTGAATTTAGAAATCATGGAAACTTATGGAAACTCATGGAACTCAAGGAAACTCACCCCAGCGGGATTAAAGCCGTACTTGGTTCGAGGTTAGGCCTCGAGGGTCGGCGGCGGTGGTCTGCAAAGAATCACCGGCGACCAGAGAGAGGGGACCCCCGTTCATCCGTTCGAGTCCATTCGAAAAATCGCCAATCACGATCCACAGATAATGTCAAAGTGACATAATCTGTGCTTAGAATGTAGTTAAATTTATTTTAGATATTTGTTATTTAGTTTAGATTAAATTATTAGGTTTTAGATTATTAATTAGAAGAATTAAATTGTTTTTATTTAAAAAAGAGATATTGATTAAACAACAAGTATCGTATGTACGAAGCGACATCTATTGAGTCAATTAGAAATGATGTCGATAACAACTGACAAATGTTGACAGCGGTTAAAGATAGATGGCGCTGATAGCCTTTTATTGGTAGATTTAGAATTGAAACTTCATTTGTTCTTGTATTATTTTATTATTTTTGAGTAACGTGCAAGCGCAACGTTACAGTACCCCGCCAAAAAGCGTAGGATTTTGCCTACTACAGCAAAATCCGACTGAACTAACTAACTATTAAACTCACTGCATGATAATGTATTTAATTGCAGACATACATACCAGCTATGCACACTAAACTTACTACACTTCCATCCTATACATACATCACACCTATACATACTTCAAATCTAAACATGCATCACATCCCAATCCCATACATTCTTTCATCTTTCATGATAAGTCTTCTAGTCATTAGTAGAGACATAAAGACCCTTACACACAGAGTAAACAACTGCAGCACTATGTTGTTCACTCAATAAGTTAGTTTAAGAGTATTAAATAGTATTACAATAGTTTATTTAATACAGCATAGTTTAAGTAGTAGATTTTAAATATTTAGAGTTTAAGTTAAGTTCAAGTTAAGTTGTTAAAGTAGGTTTATTTAAGTAGAGGTTATGATTTATAGTTTACTAGTTTAATATCTTTAATATGCCAGTCACCTAGAGGTTTACCTGACATGTCAGCAAGTGTGTAGACAAGTGGAGACTTTTTATCAATTACTTTACATTTAATGAATTTCTCAGCAAGTTTTTTATTGAAATATTTATCCTTGTCGCTTAAATAAAATGTTTTCCGCCAAACAATATCCCCAATATTGAATTCAATAGACTTTTTACGCAAATTATATTTACTAGAATTTCGACTATGAGCTTGTAATAGTGAAGACTGAACTTTATTAAATATACTAGATAGAATACCTAAGTTCTCAGCATAAGAGTCTCTAGGTTGAAAAATAAGATCCTCATCATTATCTGTGTCAATATAATGCGAACCACAAGCGACTAGTTCACGCCCGTACACCAGAAATGATGGAGTATAGCCTGTCACCTCATTTACAGAGCTATTGACAGCGAATTGTATTTTTGGAACCAACTGATCCCAGACTCTTTGATCTGAAGAAATAAATGTAGAGATAGCAGTAATAATAGTCTTGTTATAACGCTCAACTGTGTTGACATGAGGGGAATATTTAGGGGTAAAATGTAATTTAGGTACTTTGTACTTGTTTAACATTTGCTTCAATGTAGCGCTTACAAATTGCTTACCATTATCAAGTATAACTGTAGAAGGTATACCATGTATTAAGAACACTTGTTCCTCTAGAATTTTGGTAACAATTTCAGCGGTTGCTCGCTTGATTGGAAATAGTAAGCAATACTTACTAAAACAACAAGTGACAACTAGAATAAAAGAATTTTGATTTTTAGTAGGGGGTAGAGGTCCTACTAAATCAATACTAATAACTTGGAAAGGTCTAGAGCATTGTTTAGGCCTTCCCATCTCACCTAAAGTAGCATGATTTTGATGTTTATGGGAGATACAAGTTTCACAAGAAGAAACTAGCCTAACTACATCAGCATGCATGCGAGGCCAGTAGTACCTCAGACTAACACGTTTATAGGTTTTGAAGATGCCAGCATGACCAGCGGTAGGATCTGAATGATTTTTTAGAATAGTTTCAGTTCGAGCTTCAGAGGGAATCACTTCTTTCCACTCGAACTCCTTATTAAGAGGATTTTTAGTTTGCATGAAGCGAAATAAACGATTATTTTTTACTAAATAGTTAGGGAAAGATGTAGGAGAATTCTGACAACCATTAAATATATTTAAATACCAAGAATCTGTAGTAGATATTACATTAGAATTAATATCATTAATTGCAGAGATTTGACATGTGCGAGATAGAGCATCAGGAATGATATTATCAACTCCTCTGCGATGTTTAATTTCAAAATTAAATGCTGATAATCGTACACCCCATCTAGCTAAACGACCAGTAGGGTTGTTTAAATTAAGGAACCATTTCAGAGCTGAATGGTCAGTGTACACTGTGAACTTTTTACCATTATCTAGATAGCATCTCCAGTGTTCTAGAGCCACTAAGACAGCGAGAGCTTCTCTTTCAGTGATACTATAATTACGCTCTGGCCCAGACAAGGTTCTACTTGTGTAGGCTATAGGGTGTTCGACACCATCAATGGTCTGTGTTAGAAGACCACCTACTCCATAATCACTAGCGTCAGTATGGACTTCAAAAGGTAGATCAAAATTAGGACATGATAGAATTGGAGCAGAAACTAGTAATTCTTTTAATTTAATGAAAGACTCTTCAGCTTTATTACACCAAACAAAGGGATTAGATTTCTTATTAGTGGAAGTTAATTTATTTAAAGGTCCAGCAATAGTACTAAAACTAGGAACAAATTTACGATACCAAGAAGCAATCCCAAGAAATCTTTTAACTTCTTTTTTATTCTTAGGTGTGGGATAATTTAAAATACAGTCAATTTTTGTCGGGTCGACATGAAGACCATTAGAGTCTATGACATAACCTAAATATTTTAATTGATTACGGAAAAATACTGATTTTTCAAAATTAATTGTTAGATTGGCCATGACTAATTTTTTATGAACTTTAAGGAGAAGTGAAATATGATTTTCAAAGCTAGAACTTATGACTATGATGTCATCTATGTAGACAAAGACTGAGTTTTCAAATTCAGGACCATAAAATAAAGTATCAACTAGTCTCTGTTGAGTAGCAGGGGAATTAGTTAACCCAAAAGGCATAGTTACAAATCTAAATGTTCCACGATGAGGGATATAAAATGCAGTTTTATTACGGTCATTTTCAGCTATAGGAATTTGCCAAAAAGCTTTTGATAGGTCAATACTACTTAAATATTTAGCATTTTTGAGGTTATCTAGAATTTCAGAAATATAGGGTAATTTATATGCATCCTTCTTAGTGACAGAATTAAGTTTACGACTATCTAAACAGAATCTAAGTGTACCATCCTTTTTTGGAGTCAATAGGACAGGAGAAGACCATGGACTTTCACACTCTTCAACGACACCTAGAGATAACATCTCATCCAGTTGTTCGGAGAGGATACGTTGTCTTTCAGGAGAAAGTCTGTAGTATCTCTGCCTTATAGGTAAAGAATCGCCAGTGTCAATATGATGTGTTACTAGGTGAGTCCTACCTAACCCACATTTTTCAGTAGAAATATTACTAAACTGTTCTATAATATTATCAGCAGTTACACGTTGATCTTGAGACAAGTCACTATAAGAGTGCAATAAATTATTAGTTTTAGATACTGAATTAATTTCACTAGTGATATTTTCATCACTATGAAAGGAAATTGAGTTAGAAAATTTAGGAAATAGTTTAAATTTTGTCCAGAAATCAATACCTAAAATTAAATTTGATGTTACAGATGGTATGACATAAGCTCTAAGTATATGAAATTGTTTTTCAAAACTTACTGGTAAGTTAATGTATCCGATAGGTACTAGACATTGACCACCAGCTGTAGTAAAATGTTTGGAGACATCAGTATGAAGTGTTAAACCAAGAGAAATTAAGTGACAATGGGAATCATTGCCCACGATAGTGACTGAAGAACCAGAATCCAGTAAACCACACAGATTATGGTCACGGACCTGAATAGTTGCATATGGCCTAGTGTCATCTTTAGGAGGTTTATCGAAGATTGATGCAATGAAATAGCTAGAGAAGTAGATCTTGACTGTACTAAGCCACTTTTTCCAGTCAGCTTCATCAAAGTTGTTAGACATTTTATTATTGTTAGTTAAAGCAGTTTTATCGCAGCAATCTTCAGTAATTAGTTTTTTTGGTTCTGATTAGAATGACATTTAGTGCACTTAGGGTAAGTAACATTCATTGTACCACATTTAAAACAAATAGGGAATCTATCAGCTTTGCACTGAGACAGGGAATGTTCAGCAGTACGACAACGAGGACAATAAGATTGTTTTCCCTTAGGATCAGAAGTGGAAATGGCAGATACTGCGGGTCGTTCTTTGTGTTTATTATTGAAACTAGAATTATTATTTTGATTTTTGTAGTTAAATTTATTGTAGTTATAATTTTTAGAATTATTATTATATTTTTGAAGATAGTAATTAGGTTTGTTAGAAGTATAATCGCTAGGTTTTGAGTAAGCTAGATCTGGAGCTAATGTGTCAGATGAAACACGGGGAGGTTCTTTAAATTGGGAAGTGAGACATTTTATTTTCTCAAAATTCCTACATAGTGTTCTTAGATTATCAATAGTAGTGATAGATGAAGAATTAGAAGCTAATACACCAGAGTAGCAAGGTCTAATATTATGTAACAAGATATCTAGTTTTTCCTGTTCGGAGATAGTCCTAGTTAGTCTAGAGAATAATTCTGACATTTTTGCCAAATAAATAGTAATATTTTCAGAATCACCCTGTGTCCTATTTCGGATTTCAGACATTAATCTGTAGTCATGATCAAAGTGACTAAAATCCTCTTTGAGTAAGATGACCAGCTCATCCCAAGTATTCACGGAAGTTCGAATACTGCGATACCAATGTAGAGCATCACCCGTAAATAACTCTGTAGCAAAAGTTAATAATTTACTAGAGGGTATGTTTCTAACAGAGCTGTACTCCCTCACTCTCTGCACAAACTCATGCACACATGTCTTGCCGTTAAATTTAATTTTTTGTAGTCCGCTTAGATGCGTGTGGTCGCAGTATAATGACACGTTAGTAGACTCTGCAGTAGCTTGCAGGTTAGCTGTAGGCTCTGAGCTAGTAGTGGGGTTACTAGATTTACCAATTGTATTAACTTTGTTTAGCAAAGTTGAAAAATTTTTAGATAAGGATCTAATCTTTTCCGATAGCTTAGGATCTGAGCAATCAATGCGTTTAATGCGATGAAGCAAATGGTTACATAAAGCCCTAGTTCGTTCAAAAAGATTTGAATCAAACTTCTCCTCTAAACTCTTAATGCGCGATGACAGTTCCGATAAGGATGTACCTGCACCTGTGATATCGACCTCAGGGTCAATGCCCGACTCACAAATGTCAGTAGTAGGAATAATTGGAGTTAATTTATTAATCTGCTTGCGCAACCCGAGTACGGTTGAAGCAGGTTCCTCGCCTCTGATCAGTACCTCATAAGTTAATTCGTTTTTGTTTAGCAAAAAGAATTTGATGGGGTATGTTTCCATGATATCCGTTAAGGTTAGCGATTAACGTTTAGTTATACAAAGCAAAAAGATTAAGTAGATTATAGAAAACTTAAGTAGTTGAAATATTGTTGAACAGATCAGCTGTTTACATGTAGGTATAGTTAAATGGTGTTCTTTACAAAGTATGCTACCTATTACCTACGTATAATTACGCTAAGTGACAAGTGAAATGCACAAACGACAATTGGAAGGTTATGAATTCGAAATTCAAACGAAGTATTGAATTATTTGCAAATAGAACTTGAATTTACTAGTTATTACTATAGCTCTGCGAACTATTACGTATTACAACAATAATTAGTGTTTTTGTAGTAATTTATAGTATTTAAACACGATAGGTTAGATAACGGTATTTAAATTTGACGTTTAGCACATGTTTAGCACGGCCGATACAAAACAATAAAACAAAATATTGTAGCAAAATATGACATTCAAAACAAAGAAATATAGTGACAATTAGATATTATTAGATAAGCAATAAGTACGTACCAGTTCGCTCGGCGGTAGGTCACCTTCGCGCTCACACGATGCAATAAAAGTAGGTATGTTGCAGTTATACAAAAATATGAAAATATGCTATATTTTTGAAAAATAGACTATCAGGACGTGAGCAGGCTTCAGAAAAAACCAAGTTTGGGCGCCACTGCCGCGCTTGCTGGGGGTAGGTCTAGCTGCGGTCAGATAGAGGGTCGGGGTTCGGAATAAGGTGCTATAGATACCTTAATTTTCGCCTTATATTTCATCAGCTGACTCACGTTCTGGTAGCGTAGGGGTAGGTTAGGGAAGGACACTGGCCTGACTGTGGATCCAGGTGGTGTTGGCTTCTTATTTGTTCCGTGCACGCGGGGAGATCTCCACCGGTATTCAATGCCGGTAGGCGGCCGGTCGGCTTCGTGTTCTTCCTAGTGTCGTAGATAGGTAGGGTCTTGTCCGGGTAGAATCGGAATTATAGTTCAAGGGTAGAAAATAAATCCTGGAAGCGTAGAAAGGCTCCGTGTCAGGAAGGGAAACATGATTTATAGGAACCAGTGTCCCAATAGGAAAATACACTTCACTTTATAAATTCAAAATAAGAACACCTTACAATTTGAATTTAGAAATCATGGAAACTTATGGAAACTCATGGAACTCAAGGAAACTCACCCCAGCGGGATTAAAGCCGTACTTGGTTCGAGGTTAGGCCTCGAGGGTCGGCGGCGGTGGTCTGCAAAGAATCACCGGCGACCAGAGAGAGGGGACCCCCGTTCATCCGTTCGAGTCCATTCGAAAAATCGCCAATCACGATCCACAGATAATGTCAAAGTGACATAATCTGTGCTTAGAATGTAGTTAAATTTATTTTAGATATTTGTTATTTAGTTTAGATTAAATTATTAGGTTTTAGATTATTAATTAGAAGAATTAAATTGTTTTTATTTAAAAAAGAGATATTGATTAAACAACAAGTATCGTATGTACGAAGCGACATCTATTGAGTCAATTAGAAATGATGTCGATAACAACTGACAAATGTTGACAGCGGTTAAAGATAGATGGCGCTGATAGCCTTTTATTGGTAGATTTAGAATTGAAACTTCATTTGTTCTTGTATTATTTTATTATTTTTGAGTAACGTGCAAGCGCAACGTTACAATTTATAATTTCAATTTTAAAATTCAGGTTTTTTAATCTGTTTTTCAAATGTAAAAACGCTATACGCCATGCAAGCTATCGGCGTGACGTCATTAGCAGTGTAAATAAACAATGGAGTATACCTTTCTTCCTTTACTGACATGTATTGTTTACACTGCGTCCACTGCGAGTGACGTCACAAGCATGGCGGCAGCGCCAAGACGGCCGAGATCGTGTTTTCGCGGGGATTTTTGAAATTTAAATTGAAAAGTCTTTTTTTGCATAGTATTTGTTTACAAAAAAAATTTTTATGGGTTTTCATATAAAAAACTTTTTGACATAGGCCGTAATACCCTATTCAGTCTATTACTGAAGGGGTTTGGTGTCGAATCCCAGTCTATTCAATTTCACTTATCTATGCTATGTGCGACTAACAGAATTGAGTTTCGACTGCTGCAACGGTGAAGGAAAAATTGTGGGGAAACCTGCATGCCCGAGAGTTAAAAAAAACTGATAACTCCTGTCGCATCGTGACCCGCATAGCGTCGTGACTAGTCGAGTCGTAACTTGCGTCGCGTCATAAATAGCGTCACGTCATAAATAACTCCGGTCTATTAAGACTATCAAGTGTTTTTTCAATAAATGTAAGCAATCTTCAATTAAAAGAAACATTCATTTCGAATTAGCAACTCCGCAGCAACTTAGTTACGTAAACAGACTATATTTCTTCATTAACCAGTTTTAAGCTGGATTTGTTTTAAGAAGATGACGTAGGTACGGCGTTATAATTACTGAGAAACTTTTCTAACTCTTATTGCTTAGACCTTAAGGTTCAAAATGCTGTGAATTGGAGTTTAAGTTTTTAATACATTTTAGTGGCTTTGGTTAATTTGTGAAGAAGTAGTCGCGAGATGTTTTTTTGCTTTGCTCGTAGCTTTTAGTATTAAAGCGAAGTTTTCGTCGTGGCAGCGTAACATTTTAGGATTTCAACTAATGCTACTTTACGACGGGTTAATACGCTGGCGGAAATGTACCTAACCCTTCCTTTCTTTCAGCCTTTAGTAGTCCACTGCTGGACATGTCAGAACCCATTAATGACCCACTACAGGGTCGGGTCTACTTCTCGTAATGAGAGGGATGTAGGCCTTAGTCCACCACGCTGGCCTACTGCGGGTTGGTGGACTTCACATGCCTTTGAGAACATTTTTTTTTATGAACTCTCAGGCCTGCAGGTTTCCTCACGATGTTTTCCTTCACCGTAACAGCAGGTGATATTTAATTTTATAAATCGCACATAACTTTTATTACAAAGTCATTGGTGCGTGCCACTGGGATTCGAACCCGGACCCCTCGATTCGAGGTCGAATTCTAAGCCACTGGGCTATCACCGCTGCTGGACATGGGCCTCCCTTAATCGACGCCTCTCCACCCGGTCCTGGGCGCTCTGAATCGAACAGTTTCCCGCTGTCTTCTTCAGGTCGTCAGTCCACCTGGTAGGAGGGCGGCCTGTGCTCCTTTTGCCTAAAAGTGGTCGCCATTCGAGGACCTTTCTTCCCCATATGGCTCTACCACCTAAAATAGATGCTTTATTTTTGTAAAAATGTATGCACCTTTAAAAATTACCCTCTAAGGAACACCATGCCTTAAATGATCTTGTCAAAGGATTCGCAATCAATTGGCGAAAGAGAAAAATACCAGGAAACAAATTCCAAGCATATTGATTGTAAGGAAACTCGTTTCACATGCGGTGTCTTAATTTGTTTGAAACTTCAGTTTGTTTTGTATTCTACGTTTTGTTTTCCAAAACAGTTTTTTTTAACCCTTTACGGTAGGTACTGCAACATCATCGTCGTAAATTGTCACCTTGATTTGCGGGGAAAAACCGGAAAGGTGAAATACTAGCGGAACATACCCTTAGAATCAATATTCTTAGGGCATGGTCCGCTATCAATATAGGGTTAGGGGTAGGTTAGGGTATGTTTTCCTATCAATATAGAAACACGTGGCTACACCCTTTTATGGCCCACTATTGGGCACGAGTTTCTCTCCACAATGGAAAGGTCGGGAGCATACTCCACCACGCTGCCTGCTGATTGGGTTCGATTCCCAGCGGAGCAGGAATTTGAAAAGGTTAAACTTCTATTTCTGGTGTCGTTTTGTCCATGACACCCGCAACAAAGGGAATCTTTCTAGAATTTGTTATTTTTTTATTATAATTCTATTGTATTTTACAAAGTGAGCAAACAAATCGTTATCTCAATTTTTTTTCTTACTAGCACACTTATATATTTTTTTATATATTTTTCATATATTTTCATATATTTTTTCTCACCGTATTTTATAAATCTTCCTAAAACATATACGGGACATATCAAAATTAAAACGAGTCCAAATCGGTCGAACCAGTCTCGAGTTTTAACGAGACTAACGAATAGCGATTCATTGTTATATTTTTTTTCTTATTATGACTGTCTTCACTAAGAAATTTTTAGTATACTTAAATGTTTGAATGCTCGTCATAAATTATCCTTTCGAAGAATTTACCCTGAAAGATCACATTTTCTCGGAGGATTTGTGGTGGAAATCCCGGAGGGGTACAACACCGGGGGACCGGACCCCCTGAATACTGATAGGAGCACGTATCACGCGATCCCCATCCTTCAGAACACTTCAAAGATTGCGATTCAATACATTGGATGTTTGTGATCAGTGTTAGGACCGAGCTTTATTTCGTTAAATGTCAATTTAGTCGTTTAGAATCATATTCAGGGCGTCAGAAATATCCTTCTACATACTTTTGTAGTAGAATCACAGAATACATAATAGTACAAGGTAGTACACTGAATGTGTTTGTGAAGATGGTTGAATGTATGTTTGTTACTTTTTCACGCAAAACGGCTGAACAGATTTTGATGAAATTTGGTATATACTTAGCTTATATATATAACCTGGATTAACATAAAAATCTATGCGGACGAGGCTGGAAGAAAAGTCTAGTTTAAAATACACCAATTCATACAAGAATTTTAATGTTCTCTACTTTATTGCTGTTGGTACAATAATTTACTTAGTATATCGTTAATATATATACCAACAGATATAATAACGATAAAACCCGTTTTACATATTTCATCAAAAACACCGACCTCCATTTTTATAAAAAACCCTGTATGTAAAAGTAAACTTATCAGTAGGGTCAAATAGACCCTCGCATATTGAAAGTAAGCACGTCCGCGCGAAACCCTTTACAGGATGTGTCGAACGTTTTGTAACGGTACAAATTCACCCCCGAGACCCATCATCCCTTCAAAATGTACAGAAATTTATTTTCAGACAAACTTGCTACTTCATACCATTCTGATCTTGCGCAATTAGTAAGCCTTAAGACTTTTTAAATTGTAAATATAATATACAAAAAAACGGCCTTTTTCCTCTGTCGATGGCCCTGTCGCCTGCTGAGTTGTAACAAAATAAGCAGAGCATTTTTATATTTTTCCCATCTACATCAGACATAATCTAAAGGAATTTATTTCCGTAAATGCTTTCGGTTGGGACTTTACATTTTCACAATTATTCATTGCAGAAAACAGGTATTTGTATACCTGTTTTCTTTTATGTTTATTCAACTTTTGTACAGTTGTGAATATATAAAATTACAAAACCAAAGAAAAAAAAAACAAGTAGCCCAAAGGAGTAAGTAAAGTCATGAGAGTATCTCTAGGAATTCCTCGTTTAAAGACAAAAACCCCGTCGGACATACTAAAACACTAATACCGTACAATAATGGTTTCATTCATCCAATACCATTAAAATTGGTATGGTGAAAAACCACATTAATTTTAATTTTACCTCTTTAACACATACTGAAAAAAATATTAAAAAAATTAAACCGACATCAGAAAAGTATGAAATAAAATTTGTTGCATGCTTTAGGCCTACTATTTTTATACATACACCCATGAAAATTGGTATTCTTGTTTGCGAGCCGTAAGAGACCAACAATTATGTAAAAATTACGCAGTTCTCAGAATATTACATACATACGTGTCGAATTGATAACCTCCTTTTTTGAAGTCGGTGAAAAGGGTTAAAATCCTTAGGCTTGAGTTCCCAAATTAAGGGCACATTAGGGACCAGATGGCGTTGGTATCGCTTGGTTGTTTCGTTCGGGATTTTTAATATGTAAGGGTCTTTGAGAATTCTAATAACGGTTGAGCGTTACGGTACGGGGTTTTGCGGAGTGATTATGGAACCAATTGTTCCTTTTTATTTTTCTAATGGACTGTTGTGTCGTTCTTGCTCAAATGAAAGTAAAGATGCTCTGATATTATCTACCTACCTAACTTTGGTGCAAATAAAGTATTTAGGTACAGTACAAAAGTACAGTTGAGAAGATTAGTGGACTAAGGCCTACATCCTTCCCATTGTGAGAGGAAACCCTACCCTGTAGTAGGTCATGAATGGGTTACCGAGAGCCCATAAGGATTCCATTTGAATCCATAATTCGCTCTAATAAAGAGATCCATTGAAAAATATGGATGATCATAAGAATTTTTATGATGATTGAGCCATCTCGTCTTTACGGGTCATGTGTGCGTTTTACGGTTGGATGTTTAATTAGCAAACTCTCAATATCGGTATTGATACAGAAAGTTTAGCTTTAACGAATACTTTTATCATGTTATGATGTTTATTTTCGTAATATAATATTTTCTATTGAGTGTGAGGGCTTCCTGAAAGGAAATGTATCTTTATATCTATCTTACTGTGTATTGTGGCTATGAATTCGGCGTCTTACTGGGACTCGAATCACCAATGGCTTTTAGAAAAGTGATGTGTGTTTTATACATTTACTACAATTAAATACTACCTGCTGTACTAATTAAGTATCATCACCTGTGTTTAAGTTTTGTCGTGTTGGTCGGTTTTGTCAGCCAATTAGGAGCCTTAGGCCAGGTGAAGCCAGGTCTGGAACACCTGATTCCGCAGTCACTTATAAACTAACTAATGGATTACAGATAGGCATTTAACTACATAATAATATATGGGTATACGCGTCTACCCGATTCCGCAGTCACTTATAAACTAACTAATGGATTACAGATTTAACTACATAATTATTTAGGTATACGCGTCTCTCAATCTTAACTGACCAATTGCGGGGTATCTTTAACTCCTATAACGGCATTGGTATAATGAAATAAATTTGGAGCCCGCATTCATTAAACAAATACAAATCTCATAACTCCGCTCTTCAGATTCTCTTTGCAAAATGAATTATTTAAGAAATCCTTTGCCGTTTTTCCTCGAAATATCGGATAATAATTTCTTTTTCTCAACAATCGGTTATGAAATATGGCCAGTACATGGTGGCTGTACATAATAATCGTACATAATCGGATACAGAAAAATTATTTACATCAGAATTAGGGAAAGTTTCAGAGCGGACATCTGTTGCTTGAGGCGGGTGTGTGGTGCAAGTGACGAGCGATTAAAGCAAATAAGATTGGCTCCAAATAATCGTTATTATAATAAAGTGTAGTTGGATTATTATTAGAGGGCCCAGGACCGGGTGGAGTGGCGTCGATTAGGGGAGGCCCATGTCCAGCAGTGGACTGCCAAGGGCTGAAAGGAAGGAGGAAGGATTACTATTAATCCAACTTCTTTGAATTTCCATCAATATTGTGTTTTGAAGGATTTGATTTAGCAGACAAAATCTTTACGCTTCATCAAATAGGCCCTGATTTCTATGGGCATCTTTTCACTTACACCAATCCCAGACATGGCCATGAAATTGATATCGGACTAACAGCGCAATTTACGACTCCATAAACTCTGATTTTATGCGTCAGCAGTCAAAGGGTTGAGTTTGCTGACGCCTCGGTATGAATTGGGTGCTCGGGATTTAATTTGATTATCGCTTGGAATCGACGAAATCTCAGTATCAGTGGGGTTATTCTTGAAATCAGTTCCGATCGATCGTCATTGGAATTGTTGCACACTAGCGCCTTATTTTTTCAATATTGAACGGATATTGCAGAACTAAAAGAAGTGTCATTTCGTTGTAATATTCTTAATTAATGCCAAAGGCGTTCAAGAGTACAAAATCATGTGACAGTTGAGATTGGATCGGAATCGGAATTGAAATTGAGGTTGTTTTCAAGAGTAACCCTAATTTGAAAATTAAATAAATCAGACAAGAACAGGCATCGCATCCGCGTCTTAACCACTGCGCCATTCAGGATGTCGTGTTCAAGTTATTCTACTACTATGAAAGTTTTGTGAGGACGGATGGTTGTCGTTACTGCTACGCAAAAACGGCTGAACAGATTTGGATTAAACTTTTGATATGTACGAAGTTTCTGTATTAATATATAGGCGACGACCCGAGTCCTGGGTTCGATTCCCAGCGGAGCAGAGGTTCGAATGATGACTTTGAATTTCTGTTTCTGGTCTGGGTGTGTTGTGTTCTTGTCTTGTGTGTGTCCATAGCACCCACAGCACAGGGAATCCTAGTGTGGGAGTATGGGATGTAGGGAAAGCTATGAGTGTGAAGCGTTATTTATTTATTTATTTATTTATTTATTTATTTATAGGATACTTTTTATCCTTCTCTGTACCAAGCTCTACAATCTACGCGGACGAAGCCCCGAACAAAATCTGGTTGAGTTAATAAACACTGAACTGACCCGTTCGTAAAGTTAACCCGGCGACTCGCAAAGTGAACGGCAACTTTACAATGTTCTGGAAACTTCCACCGCAGTATTGGAATCTCTGCTCATTGTTAAGGTATCCGAATTGTACGTGCCTTAAGATTTGTAACCCGTTACGACTCCATATACCCCAACGACCAGAAATCCTAAAAGACACCGCAAAGTCATAGTTGTCATGTCATGTCAGTACCCATTAATGACCCTCTACAGGGTCGGGTCTCCTCTCACAATGAGAAGGATGTAGGCCTTAATCCACCACGCTGGCCTACTGCGGGTTGGTGGACTTCGCATGCCTTTGAGAACATTTTTTTTTGTGAACTCTCAGGCATGCAGGTTTCCTCACGATGTTTTCCTTCACCATAAAAGCAGGTGATATTTAATTTCATAAATCGCACATAACTTTTATTACAAAGTCATTAGTGCGTGCCACTTGGATTCGAACCCGGATCCCTCGATTCGAGGTCGAAGTTATAGTTACTACAAAGAAAAAAATCAGTCAAAGCATTGAAGTGAGAGGGAGAGGAAAAAGAAAAGTAAAACATTGTAACTGGTCAGTTAAAAGTAGTGGATGACCACTGTACGATGAGCTCTGTCATATTTGATAACAGCCATGTTACTACTGACATATTCGAATTAGTTCTGATCGAAGGAGATGCGCACGGGTCAAGGAAGTGGTCGGTACTAGCATCGATTTCACGCTCGTTATCCTGTGGATGAGACTTATAAGTCTAATGTGTTGTCTGAAAGCGTTCGCCTGGCATGAAGCGGTTATTTGGCTATGTAGTCTTCGATAAACCCTGATTTTATGCGTCAGCAGTCAAAGGGTTAAGTTTGCTAATGCCTCGAATGAATTAGGTGCTCGGGATCTAATTTGATTATCGCTTGGAATCGACGAAATGTCGGCATCAGCAACCTTTATTTGAAAATCAAATAAATTATTCGGGAATTACCTACGCTGATCGTGTAAATATTTGATCCCTTAAAAAACAGACATGAATTTTTGGAAGCTCATTTTAAGGGAATTTTTAAAATAATAATAGTGGAAATATCCCTGTTAGTAAGTGAATATAAACTTATCGCGATGTCCATAACAGCGTTGAAACTAGCAAACTTTGAAAGATTAAACTTGTTTAAGTATTAGCGCGCCGGGACTCAACTTCGTTCTTCGATTAAAGGTAGTTTTCTAGTTTTCCCAAAGCAGTTGTCAATGTTTGAACTTCTGAGAACTTTTGTAGAACAATTTTTGTCGTTAAGATATAGCTGTAGTCTATGTTGTGAGCAGTAAATGCCAGTAAAAGAAATTTGTTCGCAAGTTTTTATCAACACAACGCAAGCGAAAACTGTAGTCAAGATACTGTCCGTAACCCATTAATGACCGACTGCTGGGTCGGGTCTCCTTTGGCCTTAGTCCACCGCTGGCTTAATATGATTATGTGAACTACACATGCATTGGAGAACTTTTTTTGTGATGTCTCAGGCATGTAGGTTTCTTCGCGATGTTATTCTTCACCGTAACAGTAAGTGATATTTAATTTTTTAAAGCGCACATAACCCGGCACCATTAAATAAGAGACCGAAGTTTTAGCCACTGGGCTATTACCGCTTCAGTCAATATATAAGTACCTCAATATGGGAAAAATAGCAATCAAATCTCCAGCAAAATCATTAATAGGTATATTACTCACAAACTAAAACGTCTTTCTGTAATCTAAATAATATAGAGTAAGTACGCTTTTCATTTCATATAATCATGAAAAGCTACTTACTCGTATTTCATAAGCGAAACGTAGCTTTTAAGAAGCTTCTTAAATAACTTTTCAGACTGAAAACAGCTGTTTTCAGTCTGAAAAGTTATTTGTTAAAAACAATAAATTACTTTATAATCTCGCTGCCGTAAGGAAATACTATGTCGAGTAGTTCATTGCAATCTTTAGAATAAATGTAGTTTTTGAAAGAAAAATATTTTTTTTATTTAGTCTGTGGCGAACCTCTACAGTTCGTTTTACACGTTAGTTTGTACTTTGACTTTGGGAGTTATATCGGTAAACAAGAAAATCTTATTTGTTCAGGCAATCATGACAAACTCTGCTAGTCTGCTAAAAGGTTGTTACAACATACAATTACAATTGGATCGTAATAGTCAGTTATTAAATTTAATAAAACGCATAGGTATAACTTTTTCTAAGACAGTCACACGTTGCACGTGCTACTGGGATTCGAACCCCGACCCGTCGAGTGAGAAGCTGAATTTAGCCGCTGGGTTATCACCGCATAAGCTAATATAGGGCATGTTAGAACAGTCTATTAGCATTTCTATGTCTGTCTGCTAAAAGCTGGTCCCGTTTCAGTCCCGCGAGAGAGCACACCGCTCAGCCATTCAGAAGGCATTCGTACCTGTAAACACTCGGCTTTGCTTATTTGAACTAGATTTTATAGCCGCGGTCGCCTCGTGTCCGCTGAAGCGTTTAAAATAAAACGATTAAAAGCTTTGACGTAGAATGAAGTCATCTCTTTCGTTACGCTCTTGTCAGAGCGGTCGTGGTCATCATTTCTCAGTCACACGTTTGACGATCCGTCTCCATTCTTCCCGGACAGTTGCTTTTCGGGAGCATACATGTAATGGGACATCCATTGCAGCCTTTACTTGGTCCGTCCATCTCATAGGCGATCTGCCGCGAGGTCTAGTTCCTTCTACTTTCCCCTGGACAACTAAACGTTCGATGGAGACATTATCACGTCTAGTCACATGACCAAAGAATGTGAGAATTCGAGCCTGTACGATGGAAGATAGACGCTGCTTGATGCCGAGTTCTTCCAGAATGGACTTGTTGGTCCGGAATTCATCCGGAATGAAGTAGGGATAATATTTTTCTTAGTATATTGGGTTGTGTTATACGAGTCAATCGAGGTACTTTTAATGAACTGTCATAAACACTACCCCTTCATACATTTTGTATGGCGAACGCACGGGATGACGTCATCGTTTTTCGAGTCAAATGACTTATTAAGCTATTGCATAGCTTTTATTTTTTATTGTTTTCGCGCTGAGCAAAATTCTATTTTTAGACAAATTGGAAGGTAGGTGAGATTTTCAGATAGTCGTGAATGCAGTGAATGCAATTTTTAGCCGAAATACATTTTGCAATTAATTGTGAATGGGGGAGACATCCCCATTTTTTGCTACTAATATACAAAAAAAATTTTGCCCGATTTGCTATTTTTAAGAAAAATACTAAACCAAATACGTATAACAGTTGAAAAATATTAACGAGCGACCATACTAACAAAAAGCCAATTCTTGGCTTGTTTTGTTCATTTATCTGTGTGTGTAGGTAGTTAGGTACCTTTTACAAACAGAACACGAACCAGGCAACACTAGGGTTTCAATCTCTTTGAAATGTCCCCATTCAAGAAATGTAAAGAGCTCTTTCGAGTAGTACGGTAGCACATTGCGTAACTTACGAGTAGGTTTGTAAGTTGTATACATGAAATTTCACCGTAGGCTCTCTCATACTTCTGCCATTTTTAGTAAATAAGCAAAAATCAGCACCATTAGATTAGAATATTAATTTACAAAAGCCCAGTGGCTGAGAATTCGACCTCTTAATCGAGGGGTCCGGGTTCGAATCCCAGTGGCACGCACTAATGACTTTGTAAAAAAGTTATGTGCGATTTATAAAATTAAATATCACCTGCTGCTACGGTGAAGGAAAACATCGTGAGGAAACCTGCATGCCTGAGAGTTCACAAAAAAATGTTCTCAAAGGTATGTGAAGTCCACCAACCCGCATTAGGCCAGCGTGGTGGACTAAGGCCTACATCCCTCGCATTGTGAGAGGAGACCCGACCCTGTAGTGGGTCATTAATGGGTTACTGGTCGATTAATTCACGATTATGACGCCAATACGAATCGATTTTCAATAGAATCATATTATTGACAGTATATTGACTGTCGAAACCACCATAAAATAATGCAACCAGAGAACATAATTTCAATAACTCATTATCTCTCTAGTTTGGAACAGACTTTACATAAACCTGATCGCGAAATTTCGATTTCTAGCTGAAAGGACTCACTTAGTCACAGTTCGGGAATCCGAACTATAATTTACAACAACAAGAACTCGAGGCAAACTTTGCAGATCTTAGAAATGCCGACCCTTGACGAAAATCCAATACAATGATTGAGGCGTTAAGTTATTTTCACTCAAATAGTTTTTTATCCTCATAGACTTTGAATGATGCCTTTGAACATTGTCGAGAACTCGCACATAAACACGGGCCTGATTCTGTGTGACCATTGACACTCGTATCGCGGCAATGTCGTGTCTTACCCGTGATAAAAAGTAAAAAACGGCTCGAAAGTCAAATATCGTGACAACCTATTGTGTGCCTTATAGAATAGACACTAAAGTTCTTTGTCGTGCCAAGTTCATGAAATGACGTACGGTTTGATGTCACACGATATCGGCACAAAATCTTTTGGGTTCCAGAATCAGGCCCCAGGTTAGGTCACGACCTTTTATTCTCCGTTTTTTGTTCTTTTCAATGTCTTTCTTCTTCTTTTTCTTCCTTTGCGCCAGCCAGTCCTAGCTCTTGAATTGACAGTGAAGGCCGTAGCTTCAGCCATTTCAGCCATCTGCAGCAAACGCTTACGAGCTCCAAAATCCATTTTAAAGTATGTTTAGGCATTATTCATATTTTTAGAACGATGTTAACAGAAATCAGAAATCAGGTTTTTCAACGTGGATTATTTTTGAATCGATATTAAATAGTTCATTTGCAAATATAAACGGCTATCTTAAAAACTTATACGATATTAGCGGCAGAAGTGATACCTATAGGTCTAAAGCGAAATTTCGGAGAATGTTTACGAAAAGCCTAACTGAATTTATGGCCATACATTGTGAAAATTGTGGGCACCGGATCTTACGTAACGGATGTACACGTTTCAGTATTCCAATTTCGTTGCGAGATACTAAAAATGACATTAACTATGTAGGTATACCGGCCATAAACTACGACCTTTGTCTTATAGGGTTGTCACTCTTTATCAAAAATTGTGGGCCTATTTCACACACACACATTTTCCAACCTAAATAACAATAAATGATATACATAAAAATGGGAACTAATTCTTAAGTATACGCAGAATTACGCACTGTCCTAATTAGCTGTCGATCCAACCGACTGAACAACACGACAAAATTTAAACAATGCGCTCTGTATGAAGCTATTCTAACCGACAATACACACTGACATGTCACGATATGTGATATGTGTGCAATCGTACGAACTTGTTGTAAGTTACATGACAAAACAACCAAAAATCATTGGGGCCATCCGTATGCTACGTATTGATTTTATTGAAACAAGCCGTAAATCGCAGAAACGAGTATTACAAAAAATAACTTTATTTTTGTTATTCCTAGTTTAATGTTTGTCGTTTATGTATTCGCTGTTGATTAACTAATAAATAAATACTTTTTAATAATATTTTTTATGTTGGCACAGCCCTATCGTAAGATTTGAGCTGTCCCGGTCAGCAGAGCGCTAGGGACGCAGCTGGGAAAATTCAAATGAGTCAACTTGGGAAGCTGTGATCCGAATGTGATATCAGGACGATTCTCACAATAACCCCAATAACTTTCAGTTTGCTTGAGAAAATTGCGTTTTTTGTTACGCAGAATTCTGCTTCATTCAAAATATACCTCTACACAGAATGTCTAAAAGTTTATTTGTAAACTGTCGTCCAAATCACCAAGAAACCACATCTTATAAATGGTCACTTCTGCCGGCACTCTCGGAGTGCAACCCGTTGTTTTTTTTCCTAAATCTATTTAAATTTTAATATCTGTAAGCAATCTGTCATAATTAAGTCATATAGACATGCTGATTCGGTGCATTAAGAATGAACAAAAGAATGAATACTGAACGACTACTGACTACGACTGAATGAATGACATTGAACTTTATAGAACGAACGACATTGTTGAATATGCGTTTTATTTATATTGAAAAGTGATAGAATTTCTCTAAAGTATAAAAGCGTAAAAGCTGCTGAGTACAATTTTTAGAAGGTTAGGCTTAAAAACGCGTGTACTGATGATAGTTCAGATGTTAAGATTTTAGTGTTAGTCGAGAGGTCCAGGTTCGAATCTAAACGGCACGCACCAATGACTTTTCTGTGTTTTGCGCATTTATAAATTAAATATCACCTGATGTAACGGTGAATGAAACCTGCGTGCCCGAAAATTCTCTAAAGTTCTCAAAGCCATGTGATGCGAAGTCCACCAACCCGCATTAGTCCAGCATGGTGGACTAAAGCCTACATCCTTCTCGCTGTCAGAGGAGACCCGACCCAGTAGTGGGACACTAATAGGTTGCTGTCACAATGATTTCTGTATAAGAACTTACTCAGATAATTTAATCTGGAACAGTCAAGTCTTTCCGCTGTACGTTTATAAAAAGTTAGTATGTAGTTTGTTTTTACATTCCTTTCTCTTGAAACGAACGAGACAGAAGAAATAGAATGAAAAACTTAAATTGAAACCTTCCAAACAAAGGAAAATAATCTTTAATGCAATTATCTTCTAGCAGACTCATTTTTCAACGTTGCTAAAACAAAAAGCGCTGAATAGTTGTTAGTAGTAAAACTACTAATGGATCTGTATCTAGTTTCAGAAAAGTCGTAACTAATGTTAACCGTTAGTTGTTTGCGAAAATTCGACTTCACGAAATGAAATTTCTAAGAGGTTAACAAAAACTTTATTTAAAATATTTTATCGTGTTTATTCTAGTTATTTCAAGAAAACATTGGAACTTAAAATATTTTAGTTCTGTCTAAACCCTTATCCTTGTTGCTATGTCGTTGAGACGCTGCGCCGGTGCGCTGCACGGTCCTGGGTTCGATTACCCCAGAGCCGAGATTTGAATGATGAATTTGAATTTCTGTTTCTGGTCTGGGTGCGTCTGTTTTTGTCTTGTGTGTGTCCATGGCACCCACGACACAGGGAATCCTAGTGTGGGGCTATGAGTGTGAAGCGAAGTTTTATTTTATTGAAGCAATCAACAGTTACGACAACGAATACGACAACAACATTTCATACATTTTGTCACAAGCCAGTGCTTATTTCAATTAGGAAAGCTCCATACAGAGCCCTGTGTTTAAAATTTGTCGCATTGGTTGGTCAGTTGGTTAGCCAACAATGACAAGGCGTAAGGTTGTAATTGGTTATGTTTAGAAGACAAGTCAATCTATGGATGGATGGAGATGGATCTCACAACTTTTTACGATGCAAGAACTGAGTTGCGAGACTTGGGTGTTTTACAAGTGTTTTTGATGGCATCTCCATTATTTCTTTCTCCACTTTATGAAAATGATTTGTTTTAAAATGCAAGCCTCTATAATAATCTAATACACAAATTTCCTAAAAGCCAATTGAAAGTTATTACGAGGTTTCGCAATATTCCGAGCCAATTTGGGTGTTTGGGCGTCGCTTACATCACAACCACTCTCCTGATTGGACCAAAATGCCAACTATGCCATTTTCCGGGATACACGGAACGGAGGTAATAGCATTGCATTGCCTATTTCGGACCTTATTAAGCCAAACCGATAGAATGATGTGACGTCATCCTCATCCACAAGGAGAGCTCTTTTTACTTCCTTTTTGAAGCCGAAAAATATATTAGCCGAAAGACCATTCCAAAGTTTGCACGCTCGAGGCAAGTGAAAAACGCGTGTTAGATGTTTTCAACCAGCCCATAGGGCCTCCGATAAGTTTTAACGACTGCTATCGTATCGATAACAACCAGGACTGACGACTGTCGAGTTACTACGGTAGAAATTCCAGTTCCAAAATACCATGTCTAGCTATTCCAGTGTAGTCAATTGACAGTGAATGCAAGATAGCAAAGTCCAATTAGCGAGTCAATTAAAGCTAGCCAATTATCAAGCCTTGTAGTGTCGGGCCTAGTCAATTATCTAACCTAAACACATGTTCAAATGACTATACATACATACGAGTATATCTAAAGCGTGTAGTATAGAAGCTTATATTTTTATATCAACCGATGTTCAATTATGTTCATTGCAGCCTAACTAACTACAAACAAATAATTGTCTGAAAAACAAAAAAAAAGTCAAAACCGTTTCTTTTGTCAACTGCCGTAGTGAAGGAAAAGGTGAAGGAAAACATCGTGAGGAAACCTGCATCCCTTAGACTTCTCCATAATGTTCCAGGGTATGTGAAGTCATCTAACCGTCTACTGCCTCCTTATTAGGTGTCTACTACCTATAATTCTTATCCTCGTCCGGGAAGGTATAGTCAAAACCGTTTCTTTGGCCAACCGCCGTAACGGTGAAGGGAAACATCGTGAGGAAACCTGCATCCCTTAGACTTCACCATAATGTTCCAGGGTATGTGAAGTCATCCAACCGTCTAATGCCTCCTTCCTTCTTCCTTTATTAGGTGTCTACTACCTATAATTATTATCCTCGTCCGGGAAGGTACCTTATCGTCAGCCTCTTAAACCATCGTAAAGCAGCGTGTTCTTCATGTCTTTGATGTGAACATCCTAATGCTCATGAAAAAGCACCAGCATAAAAGCTCAGATAGGATTTTTTTCTCTATTTGGGGCTGAATGCAGGCGTCCATAGGCTTCAGTTACCACTTAACATCAGGTGGCCTTCATGCCCTTTTGTCACTCAATTACTATAAAAAAGTGATTCTCTAGTTAGTTGCAGACACTTCCCCATCAGCTACAATGATCCTACCATCCATCAACCTTATCATTTGTTCCAGAATACCCTGGCGATTCTGGACAAACTGGACATTGATAGCGAGAAGCCGTCGGAGGAGGAGATCGCCAGGCTCTTCGGCTATGAGGAGGCGTACCTGGCTGGGGACCTGGGGATCTGGCAGCGCGTCAAGCCCAAGGTCTGGGCGCTGTTCGATGAACCGTCCAGCTCACCGGCTGCGAAGGTGAGTACGAGCTACTCTACCCCACTACTCGGTACGGTATTGATCAGACAAAATATAAAATCGTTGGACACGTGAAATTTCTATCGCAATATCTACTCTGAATAGGTACGTACACTACACCCAACGATTTTATATTTTTGTCTGACCAATACCCCGGATTGATGAGAAGATTGGTGCGATCTGGTAGCTAGGTCTTGCCGAATTATTTTTTAGCTTTTAGTACATAGCCTACATTATTTTTTTGTTGTTAATAAAATCGTGTAACATAAAACACTTTTTTTATTTAATTTTAATTTTATTACAGATCACGGTACATTTTGTTTACTCTGATTTGTAACATCGAACGAACAAATTTCTATAAAATATAACTATAGTAAGTAATAGATAAAAAAGCCCAACAAAATACCTCATTGACAATGTAAAACAACAGATGAATAATTCATGTACAAAATCCTCCTAGCTGTTATACCACTGCATATTGAAGAGGATGAAGTAAACAACATAATTGATGAGGGAATTTAATTTGCACAAAATCAGAAAAACACTTGCGAGGAAAATCCGTTACAAAATCTAATAAACAATGCATGTCTGCAATTCCCTTCCTTCTTTCCTTTCAGCCCTTCGCAGTCCACTGCTAGACATGGGCCGTCTCTAATCAATGTCATTCCACCTGGTCGGAATGCGGTCTGACTCCTTTTGCCTAGTTTTGGTCGTTTGGAAGGGATTTTCTTCCGATTCGTCATGCGAGCACCATTCGAGAACCAGTTGTCAGTTCCGCTTACGGTGTCAGTTACGCTGCATGGTAGCACACCTCCGCCGCGAAATGCGCGCGAAATAGCGAAATGTTTGAATGTTCCACCCGTATTACAACGACGACGGACAAACGGTGGCAAAAATTCAGCGGTTTCGCATTTCGCTAACGCATAGCCTTGATATTCGTGTTTCATAGATTTGTGTATGTAGTGTGATCGAAATCATCGAAGAAGTTTAGCAACGTTGAACGTCCAACATTATTTTTTTATTCCTCAGTGTTAATTTGAAAAAATCGTGTTCTCATTAGAATTTCCTATAGGTATTTTAACTCTTTGGATTTAATATCACATTATACCGGGTATCTTTATGAAAAAATATTGTAGTCTATAAATAACTTAACTCAGTTTCCTTTTTGTTGGTGGGTACGGCCATATTTCTTATTCCCACATTTAAATCCTAAAAATTTTATCAAGCAAACCAATATTCCCGACTGTTATTCCCAGGGCAATAAGCCCGCAAATATTTCCCTCCGTTTATCGAGGGATATTGCAAACCGGGAATATTTTGCTTTACAATTTAAATTCAGAGCGGCTTAGCCTGTGCCCCATGTCACTAGTGTTATAAGCTTTGGTTTATGTATAGAGGTAGTTATAAGTTTGTATATTATGTATATTAAGGCAGGTAATTATTTTAAGATGGGAAGACAAAATGTTTATTCGCACGAATATGGGTTAGTTTAAAATTTTACAAAGCCCTTTGATAAAATACCTTTTGAGTTTTCATTCATAACAAATTATAATTATGTTCTATATATTTGAAATCATACATATTCTATTTATTTGAAATCATTGTTGTTTTTAACAGGTTTCGAAATTTTAAATAAACTAAAAATTGTTATGTTATTTTCATAACTGTTCTCAACGTTCGTTTAGATTTCATAACATTTTAATAGTTTTTAATACAGTAAAATATTTCACAAATTTTAAAATGTCAAAATATTAAAATTCAAAGACTAAAAGTAGCATTGAAAGTTCCGAAGCAAGTAAAAGGATCTTGTTCTATAAGAAGCGAAGGCTTTAGAGGAACGGTAGGTAAGTTCGTTCACTCCTTTTGAACGAACGAATGAAATAAATGTAGCATTCACCAGGAATGAGTAGGAATAAAACAGTCTTAGTACTTATGTTAAAAAAATCCATTTTATAACTTTTAGGACTTTATTAGCTGACCGAGTAGACTTCGCTCTAATAAAGAGGCTTTTTAGAATGTTAAATAAGAACAAACAAGAATCTACATATGTATAATTTAGGTAGGTATTTAAGAATGTACAGGGTATTCGACTATGTTTTAATGAAAAATAATAATATATTTTTTTTAATAAAAGTAAAGCAAAGTAAAGAAGTGAACTTCTGGCAAAATTTAAACCGTAGTAAGAAATTTTAAGTAATTAAATTTTCCAATAACTTGTAAGTATCCTAAAAGATATCAATATGAAATAAAAACAGATTGCTTTGACGAACATGGTAACTGTGTATGGAACTCTTGTTCTGGTCCAAGATTAGTTAACATGTTGTTTTAACCCATTAATGACCCACTACAGGGTCGGGTCTCCTCTCACAATGAGAGGGATGTAGGCCTTAGTCCACCACGCTGGCCTACTGCAGGTTGGTGGGCTTCACATGCCTTTGAGAACATTTTTTTTGTGAACTCTCAGGCATGCAGGTTTCCTCACGATGTTTTCCTTCACCGTAACAGCAGGTGATATTTAATTTTATAAATCGCACATAACTTTTTTACAAAGTCATTGGTGCGTGCCACTGGGATTCGAACCCGGACCCCTCGATTCGAGGTCGAATTCTAAGCCACTGGGCTATCACCGCTGTATTAGTTAACATAAACAAACTGAACCTAATAAACGCGTGGAAAATGCATCAACAGCATTTCAAAACAAAAGCGTAAAACAATCTCACAGCGTAAGTATCGCCGCCGCCATTTGTAAAACAGAAACTCTATTTAAAATGGGTTTCCTTGAATAATTCACACGCAATCCCGACTCAGGGAGTTTGTACAGATTTCCTGTAGGATGAAAGCTAAGATTTATTTCAGAGGTAGAATGGGTTATGCACTGTACGGTCCGATACCGGTTATCGGTCGAGTTCCGGTTCCGGATTATCGGAGAGAATTTTTCAATTTTTTTTGCAACTGACAGGACAGTGGGATTATACTCGTAAATGAATACAATCAAAATAAAGTTCAGATAGCAAAATAGCCAACAGGCAGTGACATTGCCTGGTGGGAGATCTCCTGTTTTGCTCAAAAATATAGATTATCTAACTCAATTTGTTATCCACATGAGTATTTAGGAAATAGATCACCTGGGGAAGTTTTGATTTCATGATAAAAATGAGCGTACATAACTTTTTCGTTCAGATGTATCTTTGTTCTAACCAAACATTCTTGATTATCTGTTTATATTAATTTAGTAGCAATATCGTAAATGACATTAACGACAAAATTAAATACAATAACGTTGACGTATCTAAAATGAGGTATTTGAAATTTGAATAATCCTGGTTTGCTTCGAAATAGTAACTGACATAAGCTTGACTTGGAGGATAAATTTGAATTTGGATTATGTTAATGAAATAACATATAATTCCAGCATTAATTACTACAGTAAATTTAACGCAGAATATCGGCTGGAGCGCTTTATACATACATATTATAACTTAGTAACTATAATTTCTGAATGGTCCACAAGTGTAATATCGGCGTGTTGTATTTACAAAAATGATTAAAGATCAATGTTTCATGTGTGGAAATTTTTAGTAGTATTTTAGTGTCTGAAACTTATAAATAGACGAGCCTCTTCTCACAATAAGAAGTGTTTAGACATTAGCCGACATCGTTGGCCAATTGTTGGTGAAATTATTATCGCAAATATATTATTGCCATACGAACAAAGGCCAGCAAATATTTAAATAATAATTATATTATATTAACATTCCGATGAAATTAATTGTAAATCAATATCGACATCGGACAGTGTAAACACGCGCTAAAATTTCGTGGGAAGCGTTCGACATTTATCTGAGCAGACTGAATAAACAATTTACAACGATTTAATGTTTTTTTATCGTTTCCATGTTTCTCACTGTTTGGATCGATGATCTTTATCGTGGGAGGACAGACGGAGTCAGGTGATTAAGTATAGTAGATATTGATGCAATTAGGTACGACAGTGAAAGATTTTTAAAGATGAGGAAATTTAGAAATAATTTATATGCAGTTTTAGAAATTAATAAAAATGTCTTCCAAAACATGCTTTGTTCATAGGTCTTCTTTATTTGTAAAGGTCAATGTAAGAATATACATAAATAAGTCATCGTTAAAGTTCAAAAACGTCTTTGCCAAACGCTGTTAGTTTATACGGTATGTATAAATTGAGTTAAAGAGTTACGTACATTCTCTTTCATTGATTTCTAATATTAGATTAGCTCAATAGTACTAAAGTATTTAAACATTATTATCGCTTATTTCTTGAACAAAGACTAACATTATCTATCTTAACTAAATTATACAAGTTACAAGCTACTGTAACATGTTTTTGTTTGTCTGACTTCACGTGCTTTTTTTAACTACGGAAATATTCTATCACCGATATTCCAGTTTACATTGAACATCTAAAATTCTGTGAAATGGATACAGGAGTCGTATTTCTCCTTTATCTTCAGGAGATATCACGAACTAGAGAAACTATTGAGTCAAAGCAAACCTCAGTCTTTACATACTGCAACCGTTCTCCGTTTGCATACCACATAGAGATTGGATAAATCCATAGAGGGAATAATGAAATATAAATTGTACCACGCTAAAATATTAGATAAAATACGTGCAGTGGTACGCCAAAATTTTATGCCAAGAATTTCGAAAATAAATCTTTTCACAAAATTTATCACTGATGCTTAGTTACTACTAAGCAACTAAGGAAATTTAAATGTAGAATGACTACAGGAATGCCTACATCAAATGCCAATCGTAAGCCAAATACACTCATCAAATTCACTTGAATGTTGGCTAATATTTAGTTTTTTGTTTCGTTTAGGTTGTCAAGAAAACACGCATAAAAATAAAAAAATAATGATAACAGTCTTAATTCCCTCTCACACTCCATAGATTAATGCATAAAAAGAAACGACAACCACGTATCTAGTATTATTTTGTTCTTATTTCGCTCTCTCTATTCTCTCATCCAATTTTTTGGAAATGGCCCAATAGTTTGGGAGTAAGGCAGTAGTTTGAGCGTCCAACCACTGCATTCCCACAGGTACGTTTCTATAGCATCTTGCCTCAAAGGTGCCAGTTGCCCGTTAGAGCTTTATTTGTAAACCTCAAAGCTTTGAGGTTTTGAGGTTAATTGCTCTTATTCGGGACTGGCTTAATGGATTAGGATGAAATAATACTAACGATACTTTTAAATACAAAACTAGGTATTACATCGAAGTAAGAAAGAATTTAGTAAGAAAGTTATACTTTAAAAATATCGTTATGAAAATAAATAAAAAATAATTCAATCTGAACTCATGAGAAAGTAAGGAAGCAAATTAAATTCAAGAAGCAATGCTGTCTAAATACAATATATTTGCTGTAAGTTTGAAATACTTTCAAAATATCGTTATGAAAATCAAGCAAACATAATTCAATTTGAATTCAAGAAAAAGTAATGAAGTGAGCTAAATTCAAGAAGCAATGCTACGAGTATCTAAATACAATATATTTGCGGTACTGCGACGAAATAAATTACCGGCATATTTACTGTAAGTTTGAAATGTTTGAAATTTGTAAGATCCTTGGGGATGGCAAATAGCCAGGTTGTTCCCGAAAGGAAATTGTACTGCGGGCGCGTGGACTGAATGCTTAGAAAAGAGGCAGCCGATCCGATATAATATGAACAGCAATAAACTGTATAGACCGATATAAAGAGAAAATATAAAGCTGTATGAGTTTATGACAAGAAAATAGATGACATTAAATATCTAGAGTTATGGGACTAACAGAAAATGTAATTGATTTCAAAATTGTAAAAATTAAATGAACATGAAAAAAGAATCGGCATTAGTAGGTATAACCCATACATACTTACATTACATACTTGGTAAGAGTCCAAGAAAATAGTTCAGCGATAACACGAAATGAAGGCAGTTATGCTACAGACATTCGGTTTCTTTAGGGTCTTTGGAACAAAATGTAAGATAAGTTTTACTTATTAGGATAATTAGCTTCTGATTGTGGTTATGTTATGGACTTTAACATTTGGTTAAGAGACCATATTATTATGTTAGTATTTTAAGATAAATTAATTAATTAGGGCGACCGAATTTTGGATAAGAATGGTCAAACTTTCAGATAATGTTACTCTGCTCTCCACTAATGTCACCACTGGGGATAATGTCTTATTGTAGCATGTCATCTTCAATTGACATTAAATAGGCATGATGACTAATTTTCAAAAACTCTTCTATGATATTCAGAAGTTTCTATTATGCCTAAAATATATCATATTTTTGTAGAAAATTAAGGTTTTTGTGCAATAAAAGTACATTTAAATTTTAAGTTTCAAATTCATTCCAAAACGCTCGACCGTGTCATGGCGTCTGTCATTGCGCCACGGCTCAGTAAAAAATGCCAGATCGCGTATAATATGCTTACGAAAAAAATGACGTTTACTAAGACGTGACGTAAATTGACGCAATTCGATCTGATGGGTGTTTAAGCTATCATGGCGGATTGTTGTATTTTGTAGATTTATTTTAACAAATAAATTATTAATCTCGACATTAATAATAGAATAAATACATGTTTCAAAATCTTTGAATCCTATTTCATTAGATCAGATAAATATATGGCGATACTTGATTACTGTCATCACGCCTATTGTACGTCTTTCCTTCTTTCTTGATTTTTCACTAGAGGTCTAAACAATAAAGTAACCACGTCTCACGACATCTAGCCTTATGACTCTACATTAGTCACAGAACTATAAGGCGCTTTAAGCTAAAGTGCTCTGTTCAAAACGCTGTGAAGCTGACGGTTCTTCGTATTCTGTCATGTTTCGGTTGTGAAGAGCACACTAACACGCATTGAGGAGATTCCCAGAGATACTTTACTTGAGACGACCAGCTAAGTACTATCATTCGAGTAGCAACGCTCACGTACGCCGTTAGATAGGATTTCTATCCTATTTGTTGACTTCGCCGTCCTTTTGCAGTCACCACTTAAGGGGGGTTTCCATTGCCAGTAACCCATTAATGACCCACTACAGGGTCGGGTCTCCTTCTCGTAATGAGAGGGATGTAGGCCGCCGTCCACCACGCACCACTACTGCGGGTTGGTGGACTTCACATACCTTTGAGAACATTTTTTTTGTGAACTCTCAGGCATGCAGGTTTCCTCACGATGTTTTCCTTCACCGTAACAGCAGGTGATATTTAATTTTATAAAGCGCACATAACTTTTTTACAAAGTCATTGGTGCGTGCCACTGGGATTCGAACCCGGACCCCTCGATTCGAGGTCGAATTCTAAGCCACTGGGCTATCACCGGGGTTTCCATAATTATATCCATTTATTTAAAAAAATATAGTTCTAACACAGTCTCTTTTCTTATGCCTGAAGTACATTAAATAAAAATTCTTCGACCAGATAAACTAATAAGTTCTCCGTATCTTTATTAAAGCAAAGCTTTTATGAAACGGACGCATCTGGTTGAAAACTCCGATACTTTAATAACTTTTTAAAGTTCATCTTCTCGGGATGATGTTTTATATTTTATATTTATAAATGTAAGGAACCGCTTTCCGAAAGCTATTTAACTTGCTTTAATTCGAAAGTTACGACTGCGCTCTGACTAACCGAGGCAACAAGCTTTACAAAATCCTGGTTATCCTGCTAAGAAATAAGTCGCCGTAGACATTCATTCACTTTAAGTATTTAAATTTGAAGTGGTGATAACCCTATATACAGATATATTGATAGTGGCTAAGAACTTGGACGGGTCCGGGTTCGAATCCCAAAATGTTCTCAAACGTATGTGAAGTCTACCAACCCTCATTAGGCCAGCGTGGTGGACTAAGGCCTACACCCTTCTCATTGTGATAGGAGACCTGACAGTGAGTTACACATAAGTATTCAAAGTAAAAAACTTTAGTTCTCTAAGTTACTTTGTTTCTAAATTCTAAAAAAATTAGTTATTCTAGTTATTTTTAGAACTAGTGAAATTTTAACTCACTTTATTGCTAGAAAATACATTATAATGATAAACGCTTACCGGCCTTGTATACCTGCGTTAACTAATTAACGACGCAACTTTTAAGCATGTTTCATTAAATTTCATGTCCACTATCGTAATAATATTGTAATTAAGCTTTGGGATAAAATGTGTTATGGAATAGTCATTTTAATTAGTTATTATTATTTTTGCCGTTTCCACAAATTTTCACCTAAACAATATGACATTACAATACACCAAGTCTTTATTTTAATTATTCATTACAGATTCCCTCAACATTATATTTTAAGGGCCTTAGATGATATAAATAGTTAAAAAACTATTTTTAATACCTACCTAACACCTACCTACTTATTCAGTTGTGCAACTCATTTAGCTCAGTCGTGACTTCAGGCCTTACACTTAAAGCCCCGAAAGTAATATTAGAACTAGATATCAAATTAAATGGTTTGATATTTCAACTTCTCCTTATGTTAGAAAACTCATTATTTTAAACGCTTACACACACTAATGAAAGTTTTAATGACCGCTCCCATGTACCTGTGTTCATTAATTTATGACGTAAAGTTACGGCATATTTCATTAAAATTTTACCCTCAACGCTGAGGCGCTCGAAAGAAATATTGTTAGTTGGAAATTAATTAATGTTTATTAAATCAGCAACTTGTGTATTTTGTTATAGTATAGAATAACATGGTTAGTGAAAATTGTTATTTAATCCAAATTAAGAAGAAACATTTTATTTTTTGTCACACCAACAGCTTTAAAGAAGGTAGGTACCAAGAAAATTAATAAAGGTAAAAGGAGAGGAAGAAAGGAAGAAAGAGTGATATAGAAAAATAATACTTTATTACAATCATACGATGCGTGCCGCAGTACTTATAGTCGTCGTGAATATATCGTCATATACCGTCGTGAATCGTGAGCACGGATGATTAGTGGTAGGCATATTCGGCCAATGTACAGCAGTTGAAGAACACGCGCTTGACCAATGGACGTTGTACACACTGACTCACGAACCAATCGCGTGAACCAACAGCGCAGTCAACGTCATACCGACCAATAAAGATTGCGCTCACGATTCATGCCGGCTATTCTGAGGTACCGATAAAGATATGTTTAAATTTCTGTTTCTGGTCTGTGTTTGATTTTGTCCTCTGTGTGTGTACAAACAATATATTTATTTATATCAATAGAGAAAAAGAAATTAACCCATCAACCACTTTTTCCGAAACTTGTTGGTTTTAGAGGAAAAGTTAATAGAATTTCCATAACCGAACACCATCCGATTTTCCGTTCCGGCTTTTTAAATGAGAAGTTATTTATCACGCTCGCTGCGAGGCTGAAATATGGATAGAGACCTTCGTTTTTTGCTCTCTGAGGTCAAAAGTTAAAAGATTTATCTCTGGTGAGTTAAATCCGAGGTTTTAGGAGGCGTTATAGGTAAATAAAATCATTAAGAAGACAAGTATTAAGATTTAAGCACTGTCTTCATATTATGCTTATCAACGGTTTGATTATTATTATTAACAAGGCTTTGCCCGTGGATGAAGTCGTGTGTGGGAGCTAGTTTTTACTTATAACTGCCCTGCGACATTAGTTCCATTGCTATTCCATTGCTTTTAACGGGTACTTTACGGAACGAGCAGTAATGGCTCATGTACTACATAATTATAAAAAACGACAATGATCCACATGAATAAAAATAAGTAGATATAATATGACATAACCTTTATCTAAGACAAAAGGAACTCCGTAGAATACAATAAAAACTTATGTTGCTACACGTAGAATCTGGGATAAAATAGATTCTGTGTTAATACACACTCAAAGAAGTCCCCGAAATAGCTACTCAGGCTTTCAAATTGCCCAGAAGTACTCTTTCAAAATATCGTAAAAACTTATTAGGAAGCTTTCTTTTTACTACTCACTCCGGACGTACTTAGTCAACCTTTAACTGTAAATGCCCTAATAAGGCCGTAAACTCTCATTGTACAAAAAAGACTTTTAAAAACGGGTTAAAAAGCAGTAACTACATAATTAATATTGTCTTTTTTTCCAGCTGTTTGAAGAAAATATTCAATTTACAGTAATATACGATATCCCACGCAGTTACGCCCACTAGTGGGTCTCCACTCATAACGAGGAGAACGACTTTAATCCAACACGACCTATTGTGAGCTAATACACTTTACAAACATTATGAAGAACTCTGAAGCAAGCAGTCTGGTTCACTAACTATATAATTATTTTCCTTCAATTTAAATGTTATTTACTCACTATAATTTAATCTTAAAGACAGACTACAGTTTAACACCGTTTCAATATTGAATTGTAATCTATGTCTGAAATTGTCTTAAAACCTTTATCTCAAAACTGGAGGAAACTCCGTATTAAAGAGACACAAAGTACCTCGAACAAACAGTTTTAACTCCATCTCAAAGCTGTCATCAAAAGCTTAAAGAAATACTGGGTTTAACTTCTTCATGACATAGAAGTGTATATATACGTAAATTCATATCACAGAAGCTATAAGCATAACTCCATTAAAAAAATCCAAAGAGGTCTTTTTAAAGTATTCGTACGGTAAACGTCAGTCATTAGTACGTCACATGTTAGTCTGTTTAACATCTCCTACTAATAGCACACTAGCTATACGAATACTTTGACGATAGTATTATGCTCGAGGCGTAGATACGAGTATATTCATCTTGAAGTAATCTGTTTTGAGACTGAAATACTAGTCTGCCGAAGAAACACTTAGTATAAGTCCGTGTCGAAATTGTAGAAACGCTTGTTCTAAATGAAGCCGTGACCTTAATCTGAGGCAACACTGCACCAAGCTGCATATATATGTCTAGATCTTTCTGAGGCAATCTGAGGCAATACTGCGCCGAGCTGCAGTTGCACATGTCAAGAGCGTTCTGAGGCTTATTTCCTTAACATGTTAAGCCTTGAGTACCGTGTTGCATAACTTAATACTGGAATATACTAATAATATAAAGTGTACTTGTAAGGTTAAATGCAGATCTCCGAAGGTAATATCTAATTTGAATTGTTTACTTGCAGTCGGGAATATAAATATTGCAATTCAATCGTATTTATAATAATAAAACAAATTTTGTTGTGATATTAGGTATTGTATTTTTTTATTTTAATTCTTAGAGTAGTACTTTTAATTTAATGACAATAATATGTAGGTATTATGGAACAACTTTAGAGTGTTGTAAATGCTTTTTATAAATAAGCAAGATTTTTGTTGTCTCGTAATGAATATAAGTTACCCATTTAAAAGTACTTTGAAATTATGAAAAATCGCTCAGGGTTGATGTTCACCACTAAAATTGCCCTGAAGAAAATTTTTCAAAATTTCGCCTGATTAAAACCGTTGCATTATAAAAAAGTGTAAATAAATTTTAAATATTAACGCCGCTACCGTTTTTTATGTAACCCTTGATATTAAACTTTTCAGTCTCTAAAAATAAACGTTGAAAATTTCCGTGGTCGATTGTAAAGATAATCAGTTGGGGGAAAATTTTAAATTAAATTTTCGCCACATGAAGGGGCCTCAGGTAGATTGCTTTCCCTACTTTTATTAATTTGGCTTCGCTTGCTTTTCGTATTGTTTTTCGGGGTAGAAATTTTTCCACAATGTACAATTGTTCAAAGTTTTATAAAAGCAAACGTTACAGGCCACGTGATGATAGGCAATCACTGAAGCCAATGCAATGGAAGTCCATATCCAAGGTTTTGTTAGGTTGAGAAGTACAAAGTTGGTAAAGAGAAAAAAAAATAAAAATAAAAAGAAACAAACGGCTAACATTGCTATAGTTTAACTTCAAACGAGTTTGAGATCTTATCTGAGATGTTAGTGGGCATTCGTAAGGAAATGTTTATTTTAAATTATAAATTATCTTCGCTGCCTCACCGAGGTTGTCGAACTACTGTAGTTGGCACGAGTCGTGAGCACAATCTTTATTGGTCGGTTTGACGATGACTGCGCTGTTGTTACACGCGATTGATTCGTCAGTCAATGTACGTCGTCTATTGGTTCTAGAGCGTGTTCTTCCACTTCTGTACACTGGCTGAAAGTGCTACTACTAATCATCTGTGTTCACGACCCATGTTCGGTTACTATAAGGTGCTATTAAGGTTGTACTACTATGGCTCCTAAAGAAGTCTTTTGAGGCCAAATTCTCACTTTATTTGAAGTACAATGATACGTTAGCACTTCTGAAGTTATATATTCGTACAAACAGCGTATGGAAAATTATCTCAATTCGCATTAGGTGCTGTTCTTGTGAATGGGGCAATTAATCAGCCTACTCGTTTGCGACAAATGAGCGCTAAAATGCCGTTTAAGGATTTGGCTTCATTTGTGTTTTGTATGTTGGTATGAATAATAGGTATGTATGACTTTTATTAGGGGTGAGTTATATTTAGGCAAAGGGAGCACAGGCCGCCCGCCTACCAGTTGGACTGACGAGCTGAAGAAGACGACGGAAACCGTTGGATTCAGGGGGCTCAGGACTTAGTAGAGTGGCGTCGATTAGTAGAGTCCAGCAGTGGACTACCAAGGGCTGAAAGAAAGGAAAAAGGAAGGAGTTATATTTTAAGAATAAAGTCATAATTAAAATCATGATTAGTTTTATTATCGTGATCATAAAATGTGTATCCAGCTTAAATAAAGCACATTTTATTTTAATTAATTATAATATATATATATTATAATTAATTAAAATATATATATTATAAGAATTAATTAAAGAAGGTTTATAATAAGTAAGGTAATATGCTTTCGGTGGCATTTTGAATATTTTATTCTGATTAAAATATTTTTCAAACATTTCTCGGCTCTTACGAAACAGAAATGATTAATAACTAAAGCACTCAAGTGTTAAATGTATGTTAATGAAATAAAAAGACGTAAACAGAAAAATATTATACCAAGAAACGTTTGCCAAGTCCTTACCAAACTTGTTGATTGATGTTAATACATTTTAATAGCGATATTTACATAATAATAAATACCTAAAAAAGGTTATCTGCTCTTTGAAGATACTGGTTTTGTTTTATTCCAAGTTTACTTCGAGAGTATCTGCCAGTAATTACCCACGACAGGGTTGGGTCTCCTTCTCGTAATGAGAGGGATGTAGGCCTTAGTCCACCACGCTGGCCTACTGCGGGTTGGTGGACTTCACATACCTTTGAGAAGATTTTTTTTTGTGAACTCTCAGGCATGCAGGTTTCCTCACGATGTTTTCCTTCACCGTAACAGCAGGTGATATTTAATCTTATAAAGCGCACATAACTTTTTTACAAAGTCATTGGTGCGTGCCACTGGGATTCGAACCCGGACCCCTCGATTCGAGGTCGAATTCTAAGCCATTGGGCTATCACCGCTTTGAGTATCTAGCGTATCTCTAAAGCGGCATTTTATCACTCCACATTAACAAGGGCGGCTGTATATCAGACTTACGAAGACTTGCTGTCGCTACTGGGACCGTAGACAGAGATTAAACGAATGGTGATATTTTTGGCTGTAAAGGGAGTGATTCTTCATTGTCAAATTTTAATATGACAGGTGAGGAGATCTTTGTCTAGAAGGCTCCAAATTTAAAACATATTATTATGCAGTGTTAGCAGGTTTTAATAGATTTGTGTTACGGTCTAAAATACCTTAACAATTTTTCACATCTACTGGGAATGGCGGATTGCTAAGGTAATTAGGCTAGGTTTGGACCAATTATTTTATTTTTATTTTTAATAATATGGCATAAAAAATATTTATTAATGCCAAATTTTCAGCCTTCTATCACCAACCCCTATTTTTTTATATTCATTTTAGTAATTTAATATTTTTTCTTATATTACTTATATGGCAAAACAACGTTTGCGGGGTCAACTAGTTGATGATAAAGATTCACGGTACAACCGACACTCGTTGCGTAAAGCAAACTTATAATACAAAATTTTGAAACGTTGTTCCTATTAAATCTTCTGTGAAACAGGATTAAGGAAACTAATTTTAATACCAGAAAAGTTCTCAAAGGTACGCTCACTGGTCTGTCAAAGGGATTAATTTAAACTTTCTAATATCGGGTTCGCCAGGTAGCTAGACTATCATCTACTCTTACGTTATAAAGATTCTTATATAAAGGAGTAAGCGGTGATAGCCCAGTGGCTTGGAATTCGACCTCGAATCGAGGGGTCGGGGTTCGAATCCCAGTGGCACGCACCAATGACTGGTTAAAAGTTATGTGCGCTTTATAAATATAAATATCACCTGCTGTTACGGTGAAGGAAAACATCGTGAGGAAACCTTCTCACTGTGTATGTGATGTCCACCAACCGGCTGTAGGTCATTAAGCTCATTGTGAGAGGAGACCCGACCCTGTATTGGGTCATTAATGGGTTACTGATGAAGTATTATAAAGAGGAAAAAATTGTATTTTTGTGCATGCGTGTGTGTGTATGTTTGTAATGAATAAACTCAAAAACTACTGTGCCGATTTTAAAAATTCTTTCACCATTGGAAAGCTACATTCACCCTGAGTAACATAGGCTATATTTATTGCTAGATTTAGTCAAATTAATTGGCAGAGCGAAGCCCGCCGGGTCAGCTAGTTACTATATAAACTCACAAAACATGTAGTGTAGAGTGTGACAAATCCTTAGATTCCAGGTTCAAATCCGGCTCGAAGGACCATGGTGACGTATAATTAGGTTAATCTTTCCAGAAGAAACACTTAAAAATAAATTAGTCTCCAGATGTTTTTAATTGCGCAAGTTATTTCTTTTCAAGACATTTGAGACATTTGAAACTTTAGCGGTTGTTTCTTTTAGTCTTTTTATTGCTGTAATACTACTGCGAACATTCTGGTTAGTAGTAAAAGAAATAAAATGTTTAGAATAACTATTTCGTATCAAGTAACAAGAACAAATAGGTATTCTTGTTCTATAAAATATGTCTATCTTTTTTACCGACTTCAAAAAAGGAGGTTGCCTTGTCGCACGCAAATGTTGCTTGTACGGCAACGTCGTCCTACATTTGTCAAAGACAAAGACAAAACGTTTATTTGCACAAATATAGGTATAGAGTTATTACAAATTTATTTAGATCAATCTATATTTAACATTTTAGGTATGCAAATATCAAGGAGAAAAAACTAACAAATTAATTTCATAAATAACTTAATTACATTAAATCAAATACTTTAAATACGATCATTTCTTTTTATTTAAATTTGATTACTTCATATACACTACTTGGCATGTAGTGTTTAGAATATCGCATATCAGTGCATATTTCAATTACGACAGCTCCATACTGACTGTGTTTGAATTTTGTCGTATTGGTCGGTCGGTTATGTCACCCAAATATAAATTACATAATTATTTAATAGATGGAGGTACGCCTGTCTGATAATAAATGAGTGTTTTTATTCACCTAAATGAACTTGGTTCAAAGTAAGGATCTGTTCGTGACTTTTTCTCCGCGACTCTTAGCAAATGTTTACGTGTCACAATAATTTGACAAATTGTGACCGTGAGGACGTAACTTGGTCCAAGTTGCAAGAAAATGGTTGAATTTAATGTTTACTTAAATAAATCTCGTCCTAAAGATTATAAATGCACAATATAACCAACTGATCTCAACAAAGCTAAAAAAATCGGATTTCAAATCCAAAACATATAATGTAGATTCCAAAGTACTAACTATTGGCGAAAGAATTTTTTAAATCAGTCCAGTAGTTTCCGAGGCCATTCAATACAAACAAACAAAACTAACCAAAAATCAAATCTTTCCTCTTTATAGAATCAAACCAGCACCCATCTCTGCATGAAAACCGCATCCGATTTGAATAAACAAATGTTTAAGCGCCCCCATATGAGTTGTCACCGTAAAACCTATCTAACAATATGAATCAATCAAATTCAAACCCATCACTGAAAACTGCATACTAGTTTTAGAGATTAGTGGCAACATAGATTTATGCACAAACACCCTCTCACCCCAAACGCATACCATCTCCGTAGCTTTGCGGGTAAAAAATGAAAGTTTTTAGTGGAAAAGCTTATGCCTTAAGCCACACTCTGAGAAACGTACATCGCACTGGCAGAATAATACAATGATTGATGATTCAAAAGCTGTGCGCGAAAGCTGTTTTTTCAGAGAAATTCACGAATACACCTCAAATAATTTGATACCTACCTTTTCAATTGAGATATTTTTTGAATTTAATTGTAACTAGGCTCTTGGTGCTATGAGGAATTTATGCATATAGCGTAAGATGTGTGACACTAAAATCCAGTCGGTGCGTTCCACCGGAGATTCCGGAGTCCTCCCCAAGCGCAGAGGCAGGCCACCGAGGGGGTTTTAGTGCGGTAAAAATCCCACATACCCCTCTGGGTATACCCGGCACCTTGGGTATCCTCTCCCAAGGTGCCGGGTACCTTTTGAAGGTTTCCCCCCGATACCAAAAAAAAGGTAGATATAATTTTACGCCTATAAACTTTGTCGATATCAGACGAAATAACTACGTAGATGGATAGATAGAAATAACTAAGTAGATGGATAGATAGAATTGTTATTCGCAAATTAACTGGGTGCCTTTGTACTTCAAATGACACGTTGAGAGCAATCGTTAAACCTGTCTGGAAAACCTATGGGTGATGTACTCGTAAACATTCGTCATAGCTTGATCATTACGCCGTATCTTTTCAGCCCGCATTGACGTTATGAGTTGTGTCAGGCTGTATTGTGCGCCCAGTTTTGTGTGACCAAACGCTTGCGAACAGCTAAGATAAAGAAGAAGTTTCCTAGTGTAAAATTGTTGAAAAGTTGAATTATTCTTTTGGTATCGTTAAGGAATTCTCCAAAGTGTTGAACCTAGATTAAACCTGAAAATTATCGACTTTGTTCACAGGTGATATCAGCTATATCTGTGTTCTTTGTTCACAGGTGATATCAGCTATATCTGTGTTCTTTGTTCACAGGTGATATCAGCTATATCCGTGTTCTTCATCTGCGTGTCTGTCCTCTGCTTCTGTCTGAAGACGCACCCCGACCTTCGGGTGAAAGACCCTGAACAGGAGGAGATGGAGAACACGACTGCTGTCGTCAGCCTCAACCCTTGGGAGGACAACGGGCAGCCTCATATCGCGTTCTTCTACATCGAGCTGGTCTGCAACGTGTGGTTCACCATCGAACTCCTCGTCAGATCTGTGGTAAGTGGTCCGTGACCCATCAATGACACACAGGGTCGAGTCATCGGGTGTCGTCTCACAATGAGTACGATGTAGGCCGCCGTCCACCACGCTGTCCTAATGCGGGTGGAACTAAGTTGTTTTTTTATAGTAACTGAGAAGCAAAAGGGCATATAGGTCCTTCCTTCCTTCCTTTCAGCCTTTGGCAGTCCACTGCTGGACATGGGCCTCCCCTAATCGATGCCACTCCGCCCGATCCTGGGCCCTCTGAATCCAACGGTTTCCCGCTGCCTTCTTCAGGTCATCAGTCCACCTGGTCGGAGAGCGGCCTGTGCTCCTTTTGCCTAAATGATGATGCCTCGCATGCAGGTCATCTGATGTTAAGTGGTGCCAAAATGCAGCGTCAGGATATCAAAAATAGGGTAGGTATTGAAAATTAGCGTTATTTTATTTTTAGGTCGCGTTTATTTCGACGGGAACTTTGCAAACGTGGTGAATTTGCACGTACCAAAAAGTAATTCTCAGTGATCGACTTAAAAATGATATTTCTGAATTCTGTATGATTTTTTTCAAAATCTTTACGAAATATTTGTGAATGTTAACCGAGAAAGGATACAATAATATGGATGATGTGAAATGCAGTCAATTTGCTCGGAGTGTTCAGTTTCAGAGCGATCACGTTTCGAGCGTAATTGACGCGCGACTCTGTCGCTTGTTTCTCACGAGCTGGTTTGATACTAGTTGGTTATCCAGTTGCTTTAAGGTTTTCGTATTCAATAGATTCTATGGTGTGTCCATTGCAAAAATTGACAGCCCCTTAAATGAAAAATGTGTGAGAATATTTGAATGTGGAATAAAGATTTTAATAACGTTTGCCAATAGTAATCAGTAGTACTTACCGACATATTTTAGATCAGTACGGATTAGTTAAGTTAGTAGTTAGTTAGTTTGAATTTATACAGCATTAATAAAATGAATGAAAAGTTGGGCACCTATCCCGTTTTGACGTTCTTGACTCTCCATCTTGACATATAAAAGTCATTGGTTAAAATGTTCTAAAGTGAGTCTGCAACATAAAATTTCTTCCCAAAGCTTAAATACCTAATGAATGAAAATGAGTTTGTAACTCAAAATCTGTTCCGGTCTTGCGAGGATATCTAGGGCTAGTTTATTTAAAAAAAGTCAATTTTTAAATAAGCAAGCTTTTACAAAGTCAAAGTAAACTTTTTAAAAGTCTACGTTTTTAAATATCTGTGTACAGTCTTGCCGCAAGTTCCGGAGAGCCGGAGTTGGTTTAATTAGAATTTCGTGTTTACTAGAATTTATAACGAGGACGGAAACAAACCAACTATTTTATTATTCTGTAGTTGAAATACCGCGAAGTTCTAGAACAAAAATAAGAGTTAAATTAAATATTCTTGTATGGGTAGCAAAATGACGCTTCTGGACATGTTTTTATTTCAAAATGGAAATGTTGTCTTAGGAATTGCAAAATGCATTAGTGACCCACTGCGAGATCTCCTCTCAGACTGAGAAGGATTAAGTTATTTATGTGTGCTTTAGAACAATCGAATAAACCTTGTTGTAACCTGAAGTCTACATGCCTGAGCGTTTACAAAAAATGTTTTAAGAGGCATGTGAAGTCCACTAAACCGCATTAGGCCAGTATGGCCTATATCCTTCTGGCTATGTAGGTTTCATCACGATGTTTTCCTTCGCCATTAAAGCAAGTAATATTTAATTTTGCAGAGAACTTTATTTAAAAAAAGTTAATGGTGTATCCCAATGGGATTCGAACCTGGACTCGAGTAAAGGGCCGAATTCGTAGCTCTTACCCGCTTCTTATTAAAAAAACTAAAACGTGGATGAGAATGTTTGATATTTAAGCAACAGGTGGCTCAATTCTTCGCTAATTCGCTACTGCCATTATAAAGAAACTCTGCTCACATTTTTATTATATTTTTTTATCTTTTCAACAAAGCATTGTAACGAACAACAGTCTGGTTTAAAAGGAAAGTTGCTAAGAATTTCCCTAATTATTTTGGGTTTCATCGCAGGTGGAATGCTTGGCACAATAGACTTGACTTTCAAGTCATTTTGATGGAAAAACGCATACAAAGGATAAATTGTTTGTGTAGGGAGGTTATTGAAGCGCACACAGCCACGCTTGTCTGTAACCCATTAATGACCCACTGCAGGGTCTGGTCTCCTCTCACAATGAGAAGGATGTAGGCCTTAGTCCACCACGCTGGCCTAGTGCGGGTTGGTGGACTTCGCATGCCTTTGAGAACATTTTTTTGTGAATTCTCAGGAACGCAGGTTTCCTCACGATGATTCTTCGCTGACGCTCGCGTAGATAACAAGCGATCGAAAAAGTTAAGCATCGTTGCGCATTGTACCCTCGGGTCGAGTGTTTTTTTGAACAATAGTGTACCTATCGTTTCTGCGTGTTGGATTCAGAGCTTTAGCCCCGCCAAGTTATTTCACTTTATGATGAAATCTCAAAAATCACAAAATCTGAGTTGTTGTTGTTTTAACCCGTTAATGACCCACTACAGGGTCGGGTCTCCTCTCACAATGAGAGGGATGTAGGCCGCCGTCCACCACGCTGGCCTACTGCGGGTTGGTGGACTTCACATGCCTTTGAGAACATTTTTTTTGTGAACTCTCAGGCATGCAGGTTTCCTCACGATGTTTTTCCTTCACCGTAACAGCGGGTGATATTTAATTTTATAAATCGCACATAACTTTTTTACAAAAACATTGGTGCGTGCCACTGGGATTCGAACCCGGACCCCTCGATTCGAGGTCGAATTCTAAGCCACTGGGCTATCACCGCTATCAAATCTGAGTTATTTAACTTTATTTTTAGACGAGCGATAATATGGTTTTTTATTCTTGTATTTGAAATGGGTGTCAGTCACATGTGATTCACGGGACAGCGAGTTGCTTAAGATCCAATTATATCATACTTGAGCTACAAAAAGTACCTGGCAGAAGCGTTCTATTTAAATATGACGTATAATGTTTGATTTCTTTTTCTTTAACCCCCAACTCCTCCCAAGGCTCTAGGGTCGAGTATACCCTTCCTTGAACAATATTGTACCGTCTGTTCCTTGTTTGAACTGCGTAATTCAATTTGGGGTTCTACCTTCAGGCAAGTAAGGGTAGATTAGTAGGGATAATATAAAGGATTTATTATGCCGTGTAATAAGTATACCTACTGACTAAACCGCATTTTTGTTGGCGTATCTATTTTATTATGTTAGACATCGTCTGTCCAATAATTCGAAGGTTTAAGTGTATTATTTGTAATTTATTCTTATGTATTTTTTTTTAGTAATAATTTGTATACCCAAAATGGTCGAATATGGGGCTTTTTATTGTATTTCTAACATCTTTTTGAACCTACATTGACAAATAAAAGATTATATATTATTATGACTTAGCTCTATAGTTCACGCGCGACTTGATTGCAGAGTGTAGTATTGGGTAATTTATTTGTGACCTAATTATTAATTGTTCTTTATATCCACAAAATATACAAAAACAAACAGCCCTTATCATATTGTGTTAAAAATAAAACTTGATTAAAACAGTTAAAGAAAAATAATTATTGAACGCTTTTGTATAAATGCTCTATGTATAGCGGTGATAGGCCAGTGGCTTAGAATTCGACGTCGAATCTAGGGGTCCGGGTTCGAATCCCAGTGGCACGCACCAATGACTTTGTAAAAAAAGTTATGTGCGCTTTATAAATAAAATTAAATATCACCTGCTGTTAACCGTAACAGCAGGTGATATTTAATTTTATTAATAAAGTTTGTTTTCCTTCACCGGAAGGAAAACATCGTGAGGAAACCTGCATGCCTGAGAGTTCACAAAAAAAAAATGTTTTCAAAGGTACGTGAAGTCCACCAACCCGCAGTAGGCCAGCGTGGTGGACTAAGGCCTACATGCCTCTCATTACGAGAAGGAGACCCAACCCTGTAGTGGGTCATTAATGGGTTACTGGCTGGCTCTATGTATGAATGCTACTAATAAATTAGTTATTATACAACTCATTACCATACTATTGTGTTGAATAATACCTTACCTAGGTACTATTGTGGATGTACGATTGTACGTCAATACCAGACAACCTTGTGCTCAATGACACAACGTAAGAGACGTCTGTCCCTTTGTGTGGAATATTGATGATGCGTTAAGGCTCTAATCCTTAATACTTAATATTTGTATTCATGTGAAACGATTTTAATAATCTAATCCTGAATAATTACAAGGTAATTATGGAAGAATAAATCTATAGTTTCTTTTTATTTTAAAGACCTAGAGATTCGAGAGACCGAGAGACGTCTGTGATGAATAAAATTTAAATATTTAACTATTTTCTTTTTAATTTGATTTATTCCTTAAATGATTATTTTAATTAAAATTAAAATATTTCAAGTAATTAATAAATAAAGCCTTCTTGTGGTAAAGAAGTAGGAAAATGTCAATAAATAGGGTTATCAATAATTGAGATTCCTACTTTTAATGAACTGTCATAAACACTACCCTTTCATACAGGTGCAATGATTTTTTAAACTATAGATTAGTTACGTTCATAGTAATTTACGTTTTAAACTGTTCCAAGCAATCCAAAAAAATACGTCCATGGCACACATTGACAAGTTTTACTGATAAGCAAAACAAAAGATATGAAATTACAAGAAATTGAAAGAGATAGCTATAATTTTAATGGTTGCACTTCAAATGTTTCAGACGTCCCATTTGGGACGTATTTGAATCTTCACAGCGCGCGCGCTTATAACATATCTGCTTTTGTTTTATACAATATCATTGTACAGGTGTGTAAAATTGTATAACTATCACGACTGTAAGAAGAATTAAAATTCATCTACAAAACACTAAGACTTGTCAAATGGAAGAAATTAAAATATTAATTTTCCACCCTTCTTCCGCTGTTATCGTCAAAACGGCGAAGATTTTTCACTTTCCGCTCGTAAAATTAATTGGAGGGTTTACCAATGAAACCTTTCTTAAATGTCACCGTTTGAATAATATTCACCCGTGAATATTAATATATCAATTATTCTGATGACTTTTGAGGATGAATTGGAGATTGGACGTTTGAATTTTGTATTGTTCTTCTCAATGATGCGTTGGTATAGACCGTTCTTCAAGTAAAGCCTCAGGGCAGGAACTTTTAATGATTTTACCCAAAAATATATAATACATTAAGATGGAATGCTAAGATATCAAAAATGGGACACAAACAAATATATGTCGTCCATACATGAAAAATGCATAGGCATTTTGACAGTCAAACTCAAACTCAAACTCAAAAGCTTTTATTCATTATTAGGTACAATTTGTGCACACTTAATGAAAGTCATACAGATAAATTATACATTCTACATTCGTCCGCTTTGATCGCCCCTCAGGCAAAACGTAGACTGGGAGAAAAAAGCGGGCGGAAAAATACTCCCAGCACTCTCCTTAAAAGTAAATAAAACTTAGTCTATAGTGCAGTATGACTAGGTCCAATAAAGGAACACACGTGACAGCTATCGTGTGTGTCAATATCGCCCCATTGCCATCCGCTCACAAATGAATATTGTTACATGGTGTATAGAAATAGCCTAGTGAAGTTATTCAATCCCACGCTTTCTTATCTTTTAAATAGTCCTTAGTTTCATAATAGGCCGAATGCAATGTCAGTGTTGCGTCAAAAACCGACAAGTGTCCATTGGCAAATATTTTTTCGTATAAAGCATCTACACATCGCGAATGTTATCCAAACATGTCTTAAGTCTGTAACCCATAATAACCCACTTCAGGGTTAGGTACAACAGCTGGCAACAATAGCAATGTCACTGAACCATCGAATTTATGTTATTTAACAGTTTCATTATGAAATTAAATATCACCTGCTGTTACGGTGAAGGAAAACATCGTGAGGAAACCTGCATGCCTGAGAGTTCACAAAAAAAATGTTCTCAAAGGCATGCGAAGTCCACCAACCCGCAGTAGGCCAGCGTGGTGGAATAAGGCCTACATCCTTCTCATTGTGAGAGGAGACCCGACCCTGTAGTGGGTCATTAATGGGTACTGACAACAGTTTCATTACTTACAAACTCCAACTGCAGTATATTAATAAAGTTTATCACGCCTCGGTAGCAGAACAAGAAATTAATTTCGTAATTAAATAGCGGATTTGGCAGTGGTTATAGCAGCCGATGTCGGTTCGCGTTCTGTTCTTATTGTGACGACACTTTACTTGACTATTTGTACAGCATACCTATACTATGTCCAGCAGTGGACTACCAAGGGACGAAAAGAAGGAAAGCAAGATAAAAAAAAGTTTCTTAAAAAAAGTTACGTGCGCTTTATAAAATTAAATATCACCTGCTGGTACGGTGAAGGAAAACATCGTGAGGAAACCTGCATGCCTGAGAGTTCACAAAAAAAGTTCTCAAAGGCATGTGAAGTCCACCAACCCGCAGTAGGCGAGCGTGGTGGAAAAAGGCCTACATCCCTTTCATTGTGAGAGACCCGACCCTGAAGTGGGTCATTAATGGGTAACCGACAATTAAACTGTCCACCTAACAGCATTCAGCATTCAGGTCAGCGTGGTGGACTAAGGCCTACATCCTTCTCATTATACGAGGGGTCCCCCGATCCTGCAGTGGATGAACGGCTTACAGGCTTTCCCCAAATTTTAGGTGTCCCATTTTCAATAACATGACACTCCATCCTAATATATAAAAATCTTTGCATCAATTTCGTTATATTCCAATTTAATAAAACGCGTCAGACTCGGGTCTAACTAGCCGACATCGCGAGAATTGCGTGACTAGGTACTTGACAGCTGTCACCAGCATTTGACATAACAGTAACCCAAGTAAACCTGTAACCTGTCTATCATTCCCATCTACGAATATTCCTGTTGCATTACAATGTGATATTATTTCCTCCAAGAATTTTTATATGTCAAGATGAAGTGCCAGCATATCAAAATTGGGACATCTAAAATATGGGAGCTTTTATTTTTAGATCACTTTTGCTATGTTACTTATCAGGAGTACATAAGCTGTACCAACATTTTTCTTTAATAATTTAATATCCAAGTGCCTCAAGAGATCTATATCTGCAAGCAGCTTCAATTACAGCGGCTATTGAACGAAAAAACCGCAACAAAATCGTTCCTCGAGTTAACTTTCTGGCACGCTCTGTTTGCGTTTGTAAATAATCTTTAACCTAAAAAAGGTTCATCTCTTTTGGAACTTACGACCTTATTATATCTTAATTAAACTAACTATTATTTAAATAAAAAAAAATGTTACCTAAGTAGGTACATGTCAGTAACCCATTAATGACCCACTACAGGGTCGGGTCATCTCTCACAATAAGAGGGATGTAGGCCTTAGTCCACCACGCTGGCCTACTGCGGGTTGGTGGACTTCACATGCCTTTGAGAACATTTTTTTTTGTGAACTCTTAGGCGTGCAGGTTTCCTCACGATGTTTTCCTTCACCGTAACAGCAGGTGATATTTAATTTTATAAATCGCACATAACTTTTTTACAAAGTCATTGGTGCGTGCCACTGGGATTCGAACCCGGACCCCTCGATTCGAGGTCGAAATCTAAGCCGCTGGGCTATCACCGCTTTTTACCGCAAGTAGGTACATAATATGGACCAAATACCTTATACCTTAACTATTAATTAAATTCAAAAAAATTGTTACATAAAATGGACAAAATTCTGAAGAAATATATTTTGTTGAAAAATATCGACAACTCTAAAAAACTCTTTTGCTGAAAACTACTGAGAACTATCAGTTTTATAGAGGGGTAGTAAAATTTCATTCACCGTGAATATTGAGATAGCACGAGCTCTCCGAAGTGAGTTTATCATCGTGTCAAATGTTCCCGACACCTGCCACAGTACCCCGCCGGAATATTTATGACCGAGATGCATATTGGTAGGTACTTAGATGCTTTTCTAAAAAAAAATTGGCTGTTGTACATTTTTTGTTTGTTTTCTATAAAAAAAATTGAATATTGGTTGAGGAAAAAACTCATTTCTTCAACCCAATAATACCCGCATTCCTAATTCAATCACAACACAAGAAGCGAGTGGTAGCTGCCTAAGACAAAAAAAACTCTAAATTTCTACAACGATTGAAAAGTTTCGACATAAAACCGTAATAATTGAACAACTTTACAATATACATTATACATACAATTGGAAGTGAATAAAAGACTAAAAATAAAAGACTATAAAAGACATCTCCTGAATAACGACATAGTGCGAACTCTGTGAATTGAGTTATTATCATGTCAAATGTTTGCGACACCTGTCACGCTACTTTGCGCAGAATTACGACCCGAATGCTTACTACTTCTATATATATATGTGAGGCAGTTATAGCATAGGCGATTATTCTTTACATACATCTGACGCTGTTCCACGGATTGTTTCCCAAATTCTTTACATTGAAATATATAATGACTACCATTGCAATAGACGCATGAGGGCTGTGAAGATTTACTGGTATGTGGTTGGCTTACATTTTTATCTTGTTCAGTTGTTACATGGAACAATTTGTGTACTTGCGGTTTCTCTCTCAAGTTTGATGTTACAGGTGCGATCAGTTCAAGTGTCCGGAATTTATTTTCAAGGAATGTTTTCAATGTATCCCATGCAGGTAGGTCATCACCCTTTTCCTTCTGTGAAAACTCCTCCCAGTCCTTGAGTGAGTCCGAGTCTAATTTCTGTCCAACCAAAAATATTATCACAGGATCCCAAGTTTCGGTGTTAATATTTAAATTTTTCAAGCTGTTAATGCATTCAGTTGTAACATCCAAAAGGTTCTTAATATTTGTAGATGATTGATTAGTTATTTTCTTTTGTCCAAATAATTTTTTCATGAGCGAATTTATTATCATTTTCTTATTTCCAAAACGTCCTTTAAGTAAGTCCCATGCCTGTGTATAATTATTTTCCAATATTTGTATGTGCCTTAATAAAATTTCCGCTTCATCCGATACACTTGTCTTTAAATAATGGAGTTTTTGTACGTTACTGAGATTTGTATTATGGACAAGTGCTGTAAACAAGTCTTGATAAGTGGGCCAATCTTCATATTTTCCCGAGAACGTAGGAAGTTGTATTCGCGGTAAATTGACAAACGTTAAGTTCTCTTGATGCTTATCGGAAGATGCTGAGGCATTGGACACATCCATTGCGACGTTTTGCGTGTTCATTTTAAATAAATGATCCGATAAATCGGCGTATACGCACAAATAAAGATCCTCAACTGTGTAAAACTCATCATTAAGAAAGTAAGGTATTACTCCCCTTTGTTCTTGAGTAGTGCATCTTGATAGGTTATTGTGTGCATCCTCAAATGTGTTCCAATAGTCTTCCAGAGTTTTTAACCGTGTTCTAACGTAACCTTCCGTAAGTCGTTGCTTCGGGCACTTTTTAACGTTTATTTGTGTTCGTTGAATAATATTTGCCACTTCTAGCAAAATTGATAAGTATTCGCTTTGTTCTTGAGTTGGCTTTTGCTCCTTTTGTGACATCGCGAAATTGTATAGGAATCTTCACATGTAATATTGCCTTTTTACTTACTGACTTGTTCGCCGTCCCGTGTTTTAATCCGGCTCGTCGAAGGACCAAATGTTTGTTTTGTTATGTTTACAGATTCACTTTTAGGGACGGTTTTGTTAAATTGTGAAAAATGGGAAGAAAATAGGAATAAAATCACGATGTCGACATTTTGCAACTGACAGTGTCAACTTTATTTTTTCTTAACTTACTTTCATCGACCTTACATAAGAGTATACAAATGCAATGCATAAAAAATAAAGAAACGTATCGGACAATATGTATATGTATTGATAAATTGCGAATTGATAACCTCCTTTTTTGAAGTCGGTAATAAAAACCTTTCGTTATTTAAAAACACTTCAAAATTACTAACAAATTACCCTTATTGTAATAATAAATAAACGTATGTATCTGTTCTCAACTTCTCACGTACATGAGTTTCTGCGTTCGAAAAGGTTTCTGCTAGTGAAGTAGTTACGATCGAGTAAAATATTCACGACACCTGACGCGTACCTTGACTGAATATTTACTTGAATGCATACAGGTATTGGATATTGCTTTATCCATACAAACCTGATTTGTAGTACGTTTTACTTTCAGTGATATACTGAAGAAATTCTTTGGAGAATTGATTTATACTTATATACATTATAATTTGACGACCTTCCAACCTGCTCGGGCATTGCCCGTGTCAAGGCGACAGTTACATTATTTGTGGTCATTAAAAGTGGACTGTATTTTACTATTGACTATACGTTGACTGGGGCTGGTTCAAAGGAAAGACGTTTTCGTTCAAGAAGCTGTTTCCTCTCGTAGAGCCCAGTGGTAAGTGATTTTACCCCCGCACCGAGGCTATATTTATTCCGACTCTCCGCCTCGCAACTAGCGGCGGGTTCAATGAGAACGACCACCGTTTCGGCCAATAGCTGCGAGGCGGGTCGGTGCGGGGGAGGGTTACGAGAGGGACAACCATATATATTTCATCTCTATAATCTTGTCTTGTCTAGACACGTTCAGACAGGTTTTTTCTTGAACTTTATACATTGCAATGATTAGAATTTTGAACGAAATAACAGGTAAACCTTATGAAATAATACAATTACAATGAATCTATTAAAAATCAATAAAAACAAGCTGACAACTATAAACACACATAATAATTACCAAATCTAGCTATGTACATCTTATTGTCTATAAACTCTACCATTATACTATACCATTTATAAGTTAAGTTAAAAAGTACCAGAAATACTAAGCTTATGAAAAACATACTACAGTATCTCTCACATAACAATCCCAGTCAGTCCACATTACTGAGCTGATCAGTAATCTAATTCCCTACTACCTACAATGAAGGGTCCACTCAAAGGCAATCGAGCCCACCCTCCCATTGACCGCCGTTAACCCCCACTTCACTACCACTCTAAACTGCTCATAAATCAAACCAAGCAGCCAAGTTCACGCCAAAGCGGTTCCTTTCATTATCAGCCATTGTTCAACGAATTTTGCGTTTTATTTTTTAATGCGTCAATAACCTTTAAACTATCAAATCAGTCCTGTGCCGAAAGGTCTATTATGTAACTAGGACTATTTAGAAGATAAGAAAGCGTGGGATTGAATAACTTCACTATAGGCTATTTCTATACACCATGTAACAATATTTATTTGTGAGCGGATGGCAATTGGAACGATATTGACACACACGATAGCTGTTACGTGTGTTCCTTTATTGGACCTAGTCATACTGCACTATAGACTAAGTTTTATTAACTTTTAAAAGAGTGCTGGGGGTTTTTTTCCGCCCGCTTTTTTCTCCCAGTCTACGTTTTGCCTGAGGGGCGATCAAAGCGGATGAATGTAGATGTATAATTTATCTATATGACTTTCATTAAGTGTGCACAAATTGTACCTAATAATGAATAAAAGCTTTTGAGTTTGAGTTTGAATGACCCACAGGCTCGGGTCTCCCATCTCACAATGAAAGGGATGTAGGCCTTCCACCACGTTGGCCTACTGCGGGTTGGTGGACTTCACATACCTACCTTTGAGAACATCTTTTTTGTGAACTCTAGACATGGAAGTTTCCTCACGATATTTTCCTTCACCGTAACATCAGGTGAAATTTGCATTGAATTTTGAATTTAGACTGGGAGAAAAATGCGGGCGGAAAGAAGCTCTCAGCACTCTATTAAAAGTAAATATATGAATTATCCTTTAAACGTATTCAAAGTTTACATAAGTTTTGGGTGTAGTTTTCTACACGTAATAATCTGGTAACGGTTGCTGTACCCTGAAAGTGCGCCAAAGGCTTGTTGCATTGAATTTTGGGATTTTATCTTGGCATGGTTCCAGGGTGGTGACCTTTTGTGCTTTCATGGAATATTAGCGATAAAATGATGGATATTAGAAGGAAGAGCCCGATATATTATTAAGACAATTATTAAGGAGAAATGCAAATATTTTACCCGACCCTGTAATGGGTCATATATGGGTTACTGACAAATGACATTTCGTTGCCAGGCGACATTTGTTATTTGAAAGAAATTATGGTGTATTTTGAGTATCTTGGCAACCAAACAGTTTCAATCTCAATCCATAATCTGAAGATAGATTTTGAACTTCGGGCATAAGGATTATATTGGTCTCATTTTGCCGAACCTGCAGTGGTCTACTATTGGGTCACAGAAAAATCCTCACTCGAATATTTGGACGAAATAATTGGACTGCTAATCTATCATAACTTACTTTGTCATAATTATTGTAATAGATATTATATAAAATTAAACACTAGTTATTTAAGACATAATTATTGTATGCCCCGCATAGGGTAGACTGTTCTTAACTTATTATAATTTTTGTAACATCTTACTCGTGTAACAGTCAACAATAAACGCATTCTTTTCTTTTTCTTTTCTTTTCGACACGTCCTCACTATTTCCTCTTTGTTACAGGTAGCCCCAAACATAATAGAGTTCGTCAAGTCACCAGTCAACATAATCGACTTCATAGCAACCCTGAGCTTCTACATGGACGTGATGGTAGAACTGATGGTGGTCAAGAGGAACCTGGACAAGGCTGACATCCTGGAGTTCATTTCCATCATCAAGATCCTGAGGCTGTTCAAGCTGACGAGGCATAGTCCAGGGCTGAAGATCCTGGTCCACACTTTCAAGGCATCAGCGAAGGAACTGACTCTGCTGGTGTTTTTTCTCGTCCTGGGCATTGTGATATTCGCCAGCCTGGTGTACTATGCTGAGAAGTCGCAAGTAAGTGATAGGTAACTGTAGATGCTTTACCGGCCCGCATTGTAGCAGCGTGGTGGGGTATGCTCCAGGTCTGCCGCTGTTGTTGAGAGAGACCCTTGCCCAAAAGTGAGCCAAAAAAGTTTCCGCTGTTGTGGGGAGAGAAGTTTGCAGCCAGACGCTCTCAAAGTTGGCAAATCAAATTGGCAATGAGCTCACATCGTTCGCAAGACTAAAACTTGATGGGAAAGAAAGGTCCTCGAATGGCGACCACATCTATCCAAATGAAGCGTAGGCTGCTCTCTGACCAGGTGGACTGACGACCTGAAGAATACAGTGGGAATCCACCCGATTGGTGTCGATTAGTGGAGGCCCATGTCTGGCAATAGAATACGTAGGGGTGGAAGAGAGGAAGGATGCTTTTAATCACTTTGGCCTGGACTGTTGGCTGTAATCCTTTTCGAGTGTAGGGTATTGGTCTCTCCATATAAAAGCAACTCCACCACGCTGCTCCAATGTGGCATCAATCCGCCAGCCCGTGTCAGATGTTTTCAAACCGTTCATAGGGCGTCCGACTATCGTGTCGATAACAATCGGGACTGACGGCTTAATGTGCCCTCCGAAGCACGGAAGCGCGCATTTAATTCACCACTAGCGGTCACCCATCCAGATACTGACCGCAACCGACGTTGCTTAACTTTTTCGATCGCTTGCGATCTATTCAAGCACTGGGGCTGTGCGCTTCATCTTGCGTGTGTAGGTAATCTTCTTGTCATCTAAACATTTAAATCCCAAGCTTTACATTTAATTCACGTTAAATTCTCATAAATTATGTTTATGAATATGAATTCCTCACATTCATGAATATTCTCCACAAACAACGATACGAGGCCAGCGGAGCGTTGCTGCTAATTGTCTGCCTATTTGCTTCCTTTCACCAACAACTGCGGATCGGTGTAAATGAATGTTTATGAAACGGCTCTTTACCCTTTTTCGTTTTATTTATACCTACTCTTATAAAAATAAATAAAATTGGAGTGTCTGTTTGTAATATTAAAAAAGGTAACTTCTTTTTACTAAATGTATATTATTATGTCTGTTTGTCTGTTTGTTCAGCTGATCTTTGGAACGGCTGGACCGATTTTAACGGGACTGTCACTGGCAGATAGCTGATGTACTAGGAAGTAACTTAGGCTATACTTTTGTTGAATTTCACGTGGACGAAGTCGCGGGCACAGCTAGTTAATCAATAAAATCTTTTCGACAAGCAAGGCTTACTAAATCGCTACCTTTTAATTTAATAAATATTCGAATCTCAAATTTTCATAAACGCCATTTACTAAGATAAACAGGTACTACTTTCATATTTCACATCAATTTTCGTTGTACACATGAACGATTTGAATCAAAATACTTCACGTATAATTCATGAAATCTCATAAATAAATTGCTCCCAATTTGTGCTTTAAAAGAACTGCCAAACCCGTGTAAACACTTGTATGTTGAATGGCCTTTTTGTTAATGCTTCAGTTCAGTTCAGAGCTTTTAAACTAGGTCTTAATTCGTGCCATTTAATCCATCAAACAACTTCATTGGAAATTCAACGAAAAACAATTTTTTTTGAGTTGTTTATGTTTAGTAAAATAGATTAGTTTAAAATGCTGTATTACTTATGCCCTGTTTTAAATACATTAGACGTATTCAAAATTCCAAATATAATAAATAAGGTGTAGCCTCAATCCATATAGCGCACATGAGTTTACAAAAAACTCAACCTTTGAAGGTCCCTTTATGCTGGCGAAAAGGGTTCACTTTTATACTCCTTAGGCTCCAGAGACCCTTGTCTGGAGTTGTTACAAGAATTGAAAGTCATTTTTGTTACAAAATGTTGGTAACATCTCAGATTTTAGTGGCGGGTTGCTGGGAAAACGTTTTGAAAGTTTTGAATATTTATCAGAATCCGGCTTAAAGGACCGATATTCAAAAACTATTAAGAAAGTCTAGTTTACTGTGCAATTTAAGGTTTAGTTCGTATAAATAGTAGATAGTACTGTATTTATTTGATTACAAATGTCAAAAGAAATGCTACGACCATTAAATCTATCGTAAATCAATCTTGGTAAAAGTCTAGAACACTACCTGTTCGAGTTCGCAGACTAAAATAATTGAACACTTTGACTGTATGCAAGAATTATCTTGCGCGAGTTCTTTTTTTAAATGTATTATCGCTAAGACTTTGGGTGGTTTGAAAACATCTAACACGGGTTGGCTGCTAGCCCCTTTCTCCACCAATCCACATTGGAGCAGCGTGATTAGCCGCATTAGATACTCCATCTATGAACCCTGTCCATGTTATCGCGAGAGACCCGTGTCCAACAGTGGGCCGTAAAATGGTTACAGCCATGTTTTTTTTAACGCTTTATACTCACAGCCCCACACCAGGATTCCCTGTGTCGTGGGTGCCATGGACACAACACAAGAACACAACACACCCAGACCAGAAACGGAAATTCAAATTCATCATTCAAATCACTGCTCTACTGGGAATCCCCAGGACCCTTCGCAGCTCACCGGTGTTAACCACTGCGTCAGGGCGTCATGATTAACCAAGAATACTCAACAAGCAGCGGTGATAGCCCAGTGGCTTAGAATTCGACCTCGAATCGAGGGGTCCGGGTTCGAATCCCAGTGGCACGCACCAATGACTTTGTAAAAAAATTATGTGCGCTTTATAAAATTAAATATCACCTGCTGTTACGGTGAAGGAAAACATCGTGAGGAAACTGCATGCCTGAGAGTTCACAAAAAAAAATGTTCTCAAAGGCATTTGAAGTCCACCAACCCGCAGTGGGCCAGCGTGGTGGGCTAAGGCCTACATCCCTCTCATTGTGAGAGACCCGACCCTGTAGTGGGTCATTAATGGGTTACTGACATGACTCAACAAGATCTTTGTTCCAGGACAACCCAGAGAACCAGTTCAAGTCGATCCCCCTGGGGTTGTGGTGGGCGATAGTGACGATGACCACGGTGGGCTACGGCGACATGGCGCCCAAGACCTACCTGGGCATGTTCGTGGGGGCGCTGTGCGCGCTGGCCGGCGTGCTGACGATCGCGCTGCCGGTACCCGTCATCGTCTCCAACTTCTCCATGTTCTACTCGCACACGCAGGTGAGTGGCTAGAAGGAGAGAAGGAGAAAGAAAGAGTTTTGAGTCTTATGAGAAAGAGAAGGAGAGTTCTTGAGTCGTGTTTTTTCAGGAATGTCTGTTGTGTCAGATACAACAAGGATTTATTATGTGACTTAGTATGTATGTATATTCAATTAGAAGCAGAAAAATACTTTTACATGTTTTAAAAGTAAATTTTATAGGAAGAATCTCCTCCTTTATATCATGTGATATGATATGGTTATACTTATTCATAGGTTGGATGTTTTTGTTTATTTAAGTACGGAAAGGGAATATCCCTTTGGTTTTGCAGGAAGAAGATAGATTTGTTTCTAAGGTGTAACTAAGTACATTCAGTTAAGAGAAAAAATACTTATATTCGTCACATATAGGTTTCACACAAGTTTTTATTTTCAGAGTATGAATTGTTTATAGTACCTATGTGTTTGTAATAAAAAGAAGGATTATAGGTACTCGTATTATCAAAGGAAAAATGTAAAGGTTGGATTTATAGGCAGAATCTCCTTTAAATCTTAAGCATAGATAGGTAAGTTGTCTACGGTTAATTTGTACTTATGCATTTTTACTATACATGCTATTTCTTCGATACTTCGAAAATAAGTACATAAAAACTCCTTCTGACGTTGAAAATTAGGAACAGATACGGGAAAATAAAGACATTGTCCATGAATTAAAAACCTCTGTTGAGTAGTTACTATGGTACTGACTGGGTGATCTTTTCGTCGGTATATTTAATATTATAAAAATAATCCACTATAACGTTTTATATTGTGTTCGTTTCCTCGTACCAATTATTTTGAAAATGCTACAGTTCTTTGAAACCCACTTCACAGCAACTCATATATTTCATTATCCTAAAAGCACAGTATTAAACTCTTTCTGAGAATTTCTCAAAGAAAGAACTGAGCTATACCTGCGCTCGTTAAGAAAAACAAAGAAACCTAAAGAAAAGCGGTCGTTCGGAAAACTTCTCGAAATTGAAAGTAAATACATTTTTCAAATAGTTCTTTGTACAGTGTAGGTATTTAAAATAAGATAGGCAGCACTGGATGACTTCCATTTTAAAAAAAACACCCGGCAAACGTATGTTTGCATAAGTTCGGAATCGAAAATGTCGATTTTTTTTAAAACGTTTGGAAGTTGGAAGTTTTTGGGAGGTTTCTGTTTATATTTTGAAATTTTAGTTTTAAACTTCTCTAATATAAACTCTTCTTTTTCACCATTTTTTCACGTTTTATTTTTCATAATGTACTTACCCAGTTTTACCTCTTGTGTTCATCTTAAAAGTCTCCTATTCACAACTTAATGAACTTTTACTGCACATTATTTTTAGAACGTGAAATTTTTGCGAATAATATTATATAAGTTTACTATTATTAGTAAATAGTTTATAGTTTACTGTTTCTGTGAAGAAGACACTTAAAAAATATTATTTTTAGTTTTAGCTTTACGGGCTGATACGGAATTATTACGATGGTTTCAGATAGATGCAAATGATAGATGCAAATGATGCCAGGTAGGATTGAAATATTAAATCGATATAATCTACAAATTCATCATGAAAACGATTTGTTGACAGATTAATGACTGTTGATAGTAGAATAATTAGTAGATTGATATTTAAATTGACCGAAATGGGTTATAAACTACGCAGTGACTCAAAATAACTATATAAATAATGAAAGTCAAGTAGGTAAGTACTATAATAATGAAGAAAAAAAAATGTCTCTTGCTGAAACGATAAAGGTAACGTAGAGAAAACCTGCACACCTCAGAGTTGTCCATAATGTCCTCAAAGATATGACAATTTCATCAACACGCAATAGGCCAGCATAGTGGACTAAGGCCTGCATTGTGAGAGGACCCAACCCTGCAGTAGGCTAATGGGTACTGACTGACCAAGAATAATAAACATAGAATTATTCCAAAAAAAGGCTCCATCGATAAAAGTTTATCCAATTTCAACATTGCATTTTAAATCTTGACTTTTGCATATAAACGAACCGTTCCACTCTATTGTCCTTTATCGCAAAAAGTTCGTGCACTTTTTTCACAATCATCCCTTACGTAAACAAGGGTTGTTTGTAACAATAGAACTGAATTAATTATACTGAATTCATTGTGTTGCTATTTTGTTTCATTCAAACGCTGTCTCTGTTTTGTTTCGCCAAAAATCATTTCATTACGAACTTTTGATGAAATCACTTTTGGCGCTATAACAGCTGTGGATTGGTTTTCATTTCCAAATAGTGAATATTAAAATTGAATAAGTTCACCAGTTGAAATAGGTATCAGAATCCTTGGGCCTCCCCTAATCGACGCCACTGCCCTCTGAGTCTAACGGTTTTCCATTGTCTTCTTCAGGTCGTAAGTCCACATGACAGGAGGGCGGCCTGTGCTCCTTTTACCTATACATGGTCTCCATTCGAGGACCTTTTTTCCCCATCGGTTGTCAGTCCTGCGAACGATGTGGCCAGCCCATTGCTCTTCCTTCTTTCCCTCCATTTTCCACTCCATACAAAAATTCGTCGGAATTCCGACTTATTTCTATTCCGGGACAATTTTTCTGAAAGATGTAAAATGCACGTCGTAAGGCGTCTCGACTGAAGAGGTTCGCGTGAATAGATGATTGCGTGAAGACGAGCAGTTCCCGGGTTCAGTGGCAGTTGAATTGAACGAGCTAGTATGGGAACATTCATGACGATCTGAGTGGCGCCATGGTTAAGACGCCAGGGCACTGCGCGTTGGTTCCTGGATTCGATTCCCAGCGAATTTTTTATTATGAGTTTGAATTTCTGTTCTGATCTGGATGTGTGTGTACTTGTCTTGGCATCCACGACACAGGGGATCGTAGTATGTGTGAGTTACAAGCGTTGTTTCTTGATCCTATTAATTTTGATTCTAGTTCTTGGTCATATAGTCAATCTCATCAATGTGTTAAGAGTTCTTATCCTTCGGTTCTGCATAAAATTACACTCACAGTACTTAGTTCATAATTTTCGTTCACATTTTATTTTGTAAACTATAAAGATTAATTGATCAAAACAACGTTAAAAGTCTGACTTATTTCTAGCCAGTGACAGTTTATAATCTATCTGTGCACCAAATTTCATTCAAATCTGATTAGCCGTTCTTACGTAAAATAGTAACAAACATTGTAATAGTAACAACCATCTATTCATCCTTTAATCGTCACAAATTTTCGCAATAGGATTTATAAAACATGATACTACTATAAATGGTGTAAAACTGAACGATCTCAAGAGAAAACTCAACACGAATAGATGAATGTGTTTAGACGAGCCGTTTCCGTGTTAAGTGCCAGATGAATCAAACGAGGCTTGTTTGTCTGCTGCTTAAACATGAACCATTTCCTCTTCACTGCCGTCGATTTTATATGCCAGTAACCCATTAATGACCCACTACGGGTCGGGTCTCCTCTCACAATGAGAGGGATGTAGGCCTTGGTCCACCACGCTGGCCTACTGCGGGTTGGTGGACTTCACATGCCTTTCAGATTTTTTTTCGGCAGGCATGCAGGTTTCCTCACGATGTTTTCCTTCACCGTAACAGCGGGTGATATTAAATTTTAGTAAGCGGTGACAGCCCAGTGCATTAGATTTCGACCTCTTAATCAAAGGGTCCAGGTTCGAATCCCAGTGGCACGCACCAATGACTGCTTTATAAACGCGCTTTATAAAATTAAATATCACCCGCTGTTGCGGTGATTTTAAATGTTGTTACAAATTATGACTTCGATCTTCTTTTTGTTTATTTTTTTGTTTCCATGTGGAAGCGTATAGTATCTAGATAGAAAACTAAAGTATTATCCAATGACAAAGTTTAATTATCTTCAATGGTTCCTGGAATTGAATCCAGGAATCGATTGTCAAAGGTCTATTTATTATCAGTAACCAGGTCGAGCGGCATATCTGGATGATAAATGGATTTATTTGTCTTTAGCGCGAATGTGGATGGAGTTATATTTTGTGTTCAGGGAATTGTAAACGCATTACATATATGTAGCTCCAGTTCCGTTTTCATTGATAGCTGCTTGTTTATTTTTGTCACGAGTATGAGTTATCTAATATTTTAAAAAATTTGAAACTTTAAAATTATTATTTAATTATATACTTTTTAATTAGGTATAATATTCTTTTCTCTTTTTTGTTGAAAGCAGCGAGTTCTTCTTGTGTTTCGGTTCATCTTGTATTTCGGTTAGGGAGGTAGTCAAGTCAGGTACCTAGTCGAAACGTAGACTGGGAGAAAAAAGGGGTCGAAAAAAAAATCCCAACTTTAAAAAACTATTATTCTATAGTGCAGTATGACTAGGCCCACTATAGGAACACACGTGACTGATAATAGGTATTGTGTGGCATGGCAGTCACAAAACTTATACAATATATATATTCTTAAGTTAAACAATTTCAATATTAAACTTAGATTAGTTTAAGTTATCACTTCTGTCGAGCGTCCCGAGACGCACACTTAATTTTTTTACACGTGTCTTTAATAGCCGTTGTGTGTTAACGAAGTGGTTTACCTTCCCATAAGAAGTTATTTATTTTATTTATTTACTCTTTTTTGTGCACACATTTTAAACATATAAACTTCAATAAAACTTTAACAAAAAATCTTTAAACATACCTAGTTAAACTTTATCCCGTCTTGTTTCAAGACCACAAAATCCTTTGTTTCCTGACGTAAAAATAAACCGACCAACTTAGAGATAAGTTCGCGGCAAACGAGGCGTAAACCCGCTGAGCCGTTCACTTCGGCTATCTCGTATGGCTGAAGTTTAGAAATTTCGTGCTGAAATAACCTCTGGTAGTCAGTTTCTGTTAGTATAGAAGCTATAACCAAAGAATAGAATAGATAATAAAAAATTTAAGCATACGTAGCATATCTTTCTTCTTTCTTTAACCAACGTGAGTCCACTCGTAGAACTCCCAAGGCGCGCCAATGAGCGTGATCTTTCGTATTTCCGTTTATATCGCCTGAAATAAAGGATCTTTTATAATAATTATTATCAAAAAATTCTATTTATTGCCTTGATTTCAAATAGCAATGCCATATGTCTGCTAGTAGCTGATAACAAAAGTGGAATTCGTGTGAAATCGCGTGCAAACTGAGCGTGGCCTTAGAAATACTATTTAAAGTCGTACGGAATTGCTACTCATAAAGACTGTTCTACTGTTCTCTTTAAATACAGTGTTTCCGTTCTCTTTAAATCCACAATAGCGCACCATGCAAGGAAAAATCCAAAATTATGTAATATTGATAGATTTTGTTAAAAGCAAGTGAAAAATGGTGATTTCTGTTCTAAAAAATGTAGTATACATTTATTATTTCAATTTTAAAATTCAGGTTTGTTAATCTGTTTTTCAAATGTCAAAAACGCTATACTCCATAAAAGCTATCGGCGTGACGTCATTAGCAGTGTAAATAAACAATGAAGTATAACTTCCTTCCTTTACTGAGATGTATTGTTTACACTGCGAGTGATGTCACAACCATGGCGGCAGCGCCGAGACGGCCGAGACCGTGTTTTCGCGGGGATTTTTGAAACTTAAATTGAAAAGTCTTTTTTTACATAATATTTGTTTGCAAAAATTTTTTTTCGGTTTTTTATAGGTTTTTATGACTTACAAATTCATATAAAAAGCTTTTTGACAAAGCCCGTAATAACACACAACACAAGCACTAAATCAACGTTACATTACGAATTAGTAACTAAAACAAGTTTTAATTTTTTACCCTTTACTCAAATTCCAAAATCATTGTTCCGAAGCTTTAACAACCATAACGTTAAACAGACTCAGTCGAACAGTTCATCGGATTTTCGCTACATTTGCTCCAGACTTGTCTGTGTTCGGTACAGTGTGCGTAGTGCGAGTTACACAAAATTGTTCGAGTAACTTCACCGTCGCGTTAATCGACTATACGCTAAGCGCCCATTCCGTTTGTCATCTTAGCCACAAGATGGCGCTGCTTCAATCCCATAGAAATCGACGTATTCGCGCTCGATACGTTCAAGCGAAAATGTTTTGTCAAAACTCGCACTCAGCACACTGAACAGCTGAGCTTAAATTTGATAACATATTTCGATGTTGTACCGGGTTTGTCAACTTCCTAGATATTTGTTATATAGAATTAATTTATAATCAAAATAGATTTAACACTGCAAAGGTTTAATTATTCATCAATGGATACTGAGAACTTATCTGAAACATTGTAGTTTTTAAGATCAATACATTGACGACTGAAAACTTACAAACCGAAGTGGCAATGGGCTGGGCACATTGTTCGAAGGATCGATAATCAAAGAATGATCCTCGAATGGCGACCACATATCGGCAAAAGGTACGGGCCGCCCTCCGACAAGGTGGACCGATTACCTGAAGAAGACAGTCGGAAACTACTAGGCTCAAAGGACCCAGGACTGGCAATAGGCTACGAAGAGCTGAAACGATGATGATATTGAAGACTGAAATTTAAAGTAGTCGAGTTTTAATTATTTAACTTTTTAAAGTTGAAATACCAGGAAAGGACGAAAAGGATGAAAGGGCAATGTTCAATACGAGTATTTTAATTAAAAATCGTTATCTAAATATTGTCGTTAAAATCAAAATTACGATCGCTTGAAGGGACAACCCCTCATATTACTCGTAGCTTTTATAATATCACACCAATAAAATATTACGAGGCTGTGTAAATCTTAAACATTTTATAACCCAACCAAGTCCACACTCAAAAATGTCACATGGTTGTGTGTTTGTAAGAGTACCTATTATCTTTCATGGTATCACATTCACAAAAGTTTATGGCTTTGAATATATCTTTGTGCATTTTAGGCTAACCAAATTCATGTGTGAAAACGGCATATGGAAACACCACGCCAATTTAGATGTGAGTCTGTACAAAATGGTATTTTTGAGCCATCTACATAACGTTTACCTTCTTGCCTTTACGTTCTATCATTTTGAACTTTATTTCATTAGTAATACCGTTCAAATTGCAATAGAAGTAAAAGACGGTATCGTCAAAAATTTGCGAGTGCGGTATCCCGCGTTTTGTATCAGCCTTGAATTAAATTTGAGCTTCAAATAAAACCCAAACGAACGACGCTCCGGTTGGTGAAATGGCAAAATTGTATTGTCGAAACGAAATGTTCGCGTACAGTACGACAAGTGAACTCAGCATTAAATGGTTTCATATCTACACGAGTTGTTTTTTTTTTTAATTTTTAATTGCTATCCACAGACTCTAGGTCCGTTATTACTAATATTAGTGCTCCGTTACTAGTAATTAACGTTACTAGTAATATTATTGCTTCAAAAAAAGTTCTTTGTCAATTTTGGCCTGGTGTCTCCTTGAATCGTCCCGGGCGTTCCTTTAGGGTTTCTGCAATGACTGTCGCGTCTCTGTGGCTGATGGCAGTACCCAGGTTATAGTCCTTAATGGCAGCTGTGATTGCCTCTATGGCCTGTTTTATGATGTTTGCGATGTCCTCCTCTGATGGTCCTCACTGACATCCGAGTAGTAAGTGTTACACGAGTCGTTTAGGCCGCGTTCAGTTTGGACGTGATTTCGTACGAATACAACTCGTGCGTATACGTACGTTCACGCACGAACAATCCCGACCTTAGAAATACTATGGGAGCGCTCACACTGCGCTCTATGTAGATGACGTTGACGTTGAGCTCGTGCGTGAACGTACGAATACGCACGAGTTGAATTCGCGGATTTGAACGCGGCGTTATTATCGGCCACGCGGTAATTAATGTTAGAATTTAATATGACAACCCAATTAATTATAGCGGTGATAGCCCAGTGGCTTAGAATTCGACCTCGAATCGAGGGGTCCTGGTTCGAATCCCAGTGGCACGCACCAATGACTTTGTAAAAAAAAGTTATGTGCGCTTTATAAAAATTAAATATCACCTGCTGTTACGGTGAAGGAAAACATCGTGAGGAAACCTGCATGCCTGAGAACTCAGAAAAAAAAGTTCTCAAAGACATGTGATGTCGCACTAGGCCAGCGTGGTGGACTAAGGCCTACATCCTTCTCATTGTGAGAGGAATGGGTTACTGACAACCCAATTAATACGGACAATGTTTCGTAGAATGTAGAATGTATAATTTATCTGTATGACTTTCATTAAGTGTGCACAAATGTACCTAATAATGAATAAAAGCTTTTGAGTTTGAGTTTGAGAAAAGGAGCTGACCCGTTAGGCGTTATCCTGAACAAATATTATTATTAATAAATTTGAGATCAGATTTTATGAATTTGTGAAAAGCCGTTGAACATTTTCCGCTTCCTAAAATGTAAATTTTGTGGAAATCTAAAAGGCGCTGTTCAGTAAGTATTATTCCCAAAATTAGGAATGCACCAATTATAAAGTTCAATTCGACTTTTCTTTGTTTCCAAAACTTCGATAAGCGAATAGTTGGTGGTGTGTTAAAAAAAATACCAAGCCGACCGCGCGTCCATATACGAGTTAGTTCCGCTGGTTACGCCTAAAGCGCCACACCGTACGCGCATTCGCTCAGCGAACACCTCTTCAAAACTTTCTAAAACCCTGAAAGCACTACGTCAGGGCTGTTCTGTGCCATTGCTGTAAGGAAAATATCCGCACCGAAGAAGAAGGGCTCCGACCTTCACCAGTTCCTGTGAATTAACCAGAGGCCGGCCTCCCTCAGGAACCGCGAGACCCGGCGGCAAGGTTTGTTACAACACCCATTCTTACTAGCTATCGAAGATAACATTAAATATTCAACAGGCGCTATTATTATGCTCTGATTACAAAGTTTCGTATTCCTACCTCCTATTCTACTTAGCCATTCGTTGTCCACTGCTGGACATGAGCCTCTTCTAATAGACACCACTTCAACGGTATAGGGCCCTTTGAATCCTACGTTTTCTCGCCTTTTTTAGGTTACATCGGTTACCTTCATATTTATAATAGTTGTAAGGAATAGTAAAGGGAAAAACCTCGGTTTTTTTATAGTAATTGAGTAGCAAACGAGCATGTTATGTGACATGTGGCCACTTGATGTTATGGGTTCAGTTTCGCCCATGGATACCCACGTCCAACATCAAATAGATACGAAATCTTATATGAGGGAGTACGCGGGTGCTTTGCTACTCATGAGGACTAAGATGTTCACCACTGGGAACGTATCCCCGGCAACTATATCTCCCTAGACGAAACACAAGACATGAAGATCACGCTGCCTTACGACGGGTTAAGATGCCAGCGGTACGGTACCCCGGGCGAGTTACTTTGGCTCTACCATCTAAAGAATAAGCCACTTTTACACAAAATAATATACAAGTGAGTTACGCCAACAATCCTCTTATGAACTTTTACTTCCTATGAAACTGAGTTTTATCAGATTAGGACATTTAGGACTGCTTATAGGCACGTTAAAACAGTCTCAGCCTAAATTAGGTTCCAGAGCCGCTCGGACCGATTTGACCCCAATACTGTTACAGACTAGACGGTGCTAAGGTCGCTGGTTTATTTGGAGGCTACACAGATAGTACTGCGATCGATTTATTGCTTCTAAAGAAGTCATTTTAAATGAAAACTTCTTTGTTTTTATTTATAATGTAATTTGTAAAATGTATTTAAAATTTTTTTGAATAGAAAATATATTTATTGTAAACTATTTATTTTTCAAATAGCGTATGAAGAGCTCTCGTTTGAAGCCAACGCACTGGCCTTTTGTATTTCTCGTGTCAATAGGCGAAGATAACCACAAAGTATTCGTATTAGTATAGTTTTCATATGAAACTGTACTAATTACGCAAGTTAACGCCTGTCATTAGTATGGGAAAGAGATGGCATCTGTACATCTTCCCACTAATACACATTATAATTATAATTATAGTGTAGATGTACTTACAGCATTTGTTACGATTTTACCACATTCTATATTGATTTAGAGGTCAATAAACTATCCAAAGCATTGTAATAAAGGTCCTAAAGGCTCAATACCTTTCTTCTTGAGATGATCCTCCTTAATTAAGGTCATTTGGGCTTCGAATTCCCTTCAAGATCCTTTCATCTCCCGATCACACTAATGAGAATCGTTCGTGAAGTGTTATGAAAGGAAAAAGTTGGAATTAATGATTGAAGAAATAATGAGCTCGAATTTGATCCTATGCTTTAGTGTTTATAATTATTATTATTGTACCTTCTTTTTTGCATAGGAATATGTGTTATTTTTATCGTGATTAATTTACGTACATTGACCGAAATTTTATTTTATTGACTTTAACAAAAGATAAGCGCCGTTTTGTGTGCATAGAAGTATTGATATATCATTATTATTATTTATTATTTACATTTTCAGACTTACACTATAGACTTGTCCTTGGGAGCATCAATAATTCTATGTAGGATAACTACCTACCTACTTATTTAATAACTATAACGTAAACTCAGATTATCAAATTATTATTAGGTATTCAGTTAAATTTAATAATTTTCGAGTAATTTATAACTGTAAAAAACGATAATATAAAATGGTTTTTGGCGTTTTTATCACGTTAAACAAATCGCACCTGAAATAAATCAATTTGATACAATTTAATACCGTTTTACATACATTTCGGAAACCGGGATTATAAATCAGAAGTCATCAACCTGTTCGATGGCAAGCGATAGAAGAACAACTATCCTAACTGATCTTATTGCGTGAAAATTTATTTATCTTGTAACCTATGTTAGCCAAAGTGTACTTAATGTATTATGAAGGCTATTCTTTATCCACTCTATTTTCCAGTAACCCATTAATGACCCGCTACAGGGTCGGGTCTCCTTCTCGTATTGAGAGGGATGTAGCCTTAGTCCACCACGCTGGCCTACTGCGGGTTGGTGGACTTCACATACCTTTGAGAACATTTTTTTTGTGAACTCTCAGGCATGCAGGTTTCCTCACGATGTTTTCCTTCATCGTAACAGCTTTATAAAATTAAATATCACCTATATTTAATTTTATAAAGATTATACAAAAGTTATATAACTTTTTTACAAAGTCATTGGTGCGTGCCACTGGGATTCGAACCGGGACCCCTCGATTCGAAGTCGAATTCTAAGCCACTGGGCTATCACCGCTATTTAGATTCCACTCTATTTAGATATATAATAATATATTATGTTTCTCATACGGCCTTGCTATAATTGGCTGACATAACCGGCCGAGCAACACGACAAAATTTAAAACAGAGCTCTGTATGAAGCTGTCCAAATTGAAATACATGTCGAAGTGACATTCGACAAAATGTATGCAATTTCGTTGTTGTGCGAGCAACTTTTGCATGCGGTAATTATGACACGGGGTTAGATGACCTCAGAAGTTCATTATGTGACAGTTACCAAAAAGGGTCGAGTCCCTGATTAATAAATGCTGATAAGGATTAACTTAAAAAAGCAACTTCTTAACAAAAAAATATTATTAACCCCAAATAAATATAATAATTATGGCTTGAACAACTAAAATTTCAAAATCGGTCCATTTAACAGGCAATTAAATTACCAAAGATCTAAAAGTCACTTACATAGAGACAGCAAATTTATAGGTAACTCGAGAGATGTTTTGCATAGAAGGCTAAAAAGGAATATTGCTATGATGTGACGTGTGACGGGCATACCCACAATATAAGGAAATATAAAATTATCTATGCAAATATAGCATTTCTTTTCTCGATGCCTAATACAACAAGTGGCTGGCTATCTTGGGCAGTTTTGATATACGATATTTCTGGCTAAGGCCATTCGGATACCAGCAAAATGGTTGTCGTAAATTCAAATGTATTTAGTTAGATATTATTTGATTTATTGTCCTGTTTGTTTGTGTTATTGCACGGAAAGTTTTGATATTCAAATGTACACAAGTCGATATTTTATAGCTAAATGTATATTCTGTACGAAATTTCATAGTGCTGTGTAGTGCGTAAGTTTTGGAGTTATATGTAAAGTTCTCGGAATGTCTGTTACCAAATGCTTTGTCCTGAGGCTTTGATTTTATCATTGAATAGCTTCATTTTGTAGGTACGTAAAAAATATCTGGGCGCACGGCGGTGTCCCCGCCAAGTCGGGCAAAAAGTACCATCCTTTTCTAGATGCAATTCAGGCTATTTTCGACCCCCTCTATAACTTAGTTTTGGATAAAACTACAAGCCTGAATGTTATTTTACAGCAGTCAACTTCTGATTATGTCCGATTTACGGTTGTATCGATACGTTCAGGGACCATTCAACAGTAAATGGCCAACTTTTTTTCTTTTGACTTGTCAAAACCAAATAACTACTCATTTCGACCAACACACTACCATCTATAAATCAAAATCTTAATTCTGTCGCCTACTGACTGATCTACATCAGTGTTGTAGTTAAAAATTTGCCGATTGCTGCCTTTTTTGAAGAACTCTGCTTCTTATTAAGTGCTAATTAATTTTAAAAACCTTTTTTTACTTATATTTTTGTTACACAGAACACTTTCTCAACGTCGTTAAACCTACAAACTCTACGCTAATTTAATCAAAGGGGAATTAATCCCTGCTGGGCCTAATACCCTTCAATCTGAATCCGAATTTCTGATGGTAATTAATCTTGTAAAGTTTGAAGGCGCATAATTGGCGAGACAGATTGTAACTTGTCTTTGACTCGACTTGACTTCACGATGTTTACTTTGGACGACCGTGTAGGGTCAAAATGGCTTCAGATTTCGACGGACATTTATTTAATTATTGTTAATTGTAACGGCTATTAGACCAGTTACACTAAATGTTTGTAATCACATCTGTTTGTAATGATAGCTAAATTAAATACGGATTAAATATATTAACAATAATATTAAATAATAACATAAGAGTGACATTAGGTAGGTACATAAAATTTGATAAAAAGCAGCAATCTGAGCTTTGTTTCTCAAAACAGGTTGAAATGTCTCTAGCAATAGTTACAAAATTTTTACGGAAATGTGTAAATTATGTTTTAAATATAATTGTTTTACTTACAGGACCTACTCTATTACTCAATTACTAATTAAGTACTTAAAAAAATCCTGTCCGCTTTTTTCATTCCAACGCCTAGTCATCCTACCGCTGTACAAACAATCTGAATTTGTAACATGATTTTCTCTTCATTCCAATTCCAATGTAAGATTGGTTTACTCCTGGTAATTAACAACTTAAGTAATGAATGAAAACAACCTATTTCCTAAGCCAATCCGTTGCCAATGGAAATGTTTTCAATCATACTGGAATGATTACAATGCTTCAAATGATTTCAGTGATAGCCCAGTGGTTAAGATTCAATCGCTATTCTATCTATCTAAATATTAAAATAAATAAATAATTGGACTACTAAACTATCATAACTTATTTTGTCATAATTAAAATATAAAATTAAGCACTAGTTATGTAAGACATAATTATTGTATGCCCGCATAGGGTAGACTGTTCTTAACTAATTATAATTTTTGTAACATCTTACTCGTGTAACAGTCAACAATAAACGCATTCTTTTCTTTTTCTTTTCTTTTCTTTTCTTTTCTTTTCTTTTCTTTTCTTTTCTTTTCTTTTCTTTTCTTTTCTTTTCTTTTCTTTTCTTTTCTTTTCTTTTCTTTTCTTTTCTTTTCTTTTCTTTTCTTTTCTTTTCTTTTCTTTTCTTTTCTTTTCTTTTCTTTTCTTTTCTTTTCTTTTCTTTTCTTTTCTTTTCTTTTCTTTTCTTTTCTTTTCTTTTCTTTTCTTTTCTTTTCTTTTCTTTTCTTTTCTTTTCTTTTCTTTTCTTTTCTTTTCTTTTCTTTTCTTTTCTTTTCTTTTCTTTTCTTTTCTTTTCTTTTCTTTTCTTTTCTTTTCTTTTCTTTTCTTTTCTTTTCTTTTCTTTTCTTTTCTTTTCTTTTCTTTTCTTTTCTTTTCTTTTCTTCTTTTCCTTCCCTTCCCTTCCCTTCCCTTCCCTTCCCTTCCCTTCCCTTCCCTTCCCTTCCCTTCCCTTCCCTTCCCTTCCCTTCCCTTCCCTTCCCTTCCCTTCCCTTCCTTCCCTTCCCTTCCCTTCCCTTCCCTTCCCTTCCCTTCCCTTCCCTTCCCTTCCCTTCCCTTCCCTTCCCTTCCCTTCCCTTCCCTTCCCTTCCCTTCCCTTCCCTTCCCTTCCTTCCCTTCCCTTCCCTTCCCTTCCCTTCCCTTCCCTTCCCTTCCCTTCCCTTCCCTTCCCCTTCCCTTCCCTTCCCTTCCCTTCCCTTCCCTTCCCTTCCCTTCCCTTCCCTTCCCTTCCCTTCCCTTCCCTTCCCTTCCTTTTCTTTTCTTTTCTTTTCTTTTCTTTTCTTTTCTTTTCTTTTCTAATTTGAGAAGTCAAGGTCCAAATCACAGTAGCAATGACTTCGAAGTTATGTGCGTCTTATAAGCATAAAAATATCCCGAGGAAACCTGTATGCCTCATACTTCTTCAAAATGTTTACAAGACGTGAAGTCCACCGACCCGCACTAGCTCAACGGGGTATACTATACTTGGGCCATTACAAACGTACGAACTGAGTCATAAAACGTTACGTCAAAGGAATGTGACAATGCTGGGCAACTCGTTATCGATAAAGGGATGCCGCTCGGGTTCAGGTAGTCAGATGACGTGGTCGTTGATAAGTACTGGTACATGCAAATTGTAGGTTGTAGGTGTATGTAAAAATAGTGTTAGTTATCATTAGACCTTCCTACGCGAACCATGGAAGCATTATTCGATAACTTAACTTTGTTAAAATTAAAGGGCGATATTAACGCCCAAACTCGTTCGGTTATTCATAATCCAATTCATAATTCCAAACTGATTAATAATTGTTTAAAATTATTGTACTTAACCTTTCCCTTATTACCTGCTATTAACTATCGACAAATTCCTATTTATTGTTACACACAACACTAGAAGTGTGAGCGAGAGATCCGATATGCCTATAAGTGTGAGCGAGAGGTCTGATTAAAATGATTTATTACTCAGTTCGCACGTTTGTAATGGCCCAAGTATAGGGCCTTTATCAATCCAATTGGAGACAATTTCATTTTTTTTCTTTTAATTTTGGCTACAAATGGTGATGAGCAGATAATGAGATTTGATGGCATTTGAAAGTTTGTAAGAATGAATACATAGATGGGCATTTATTAATCTGTCATGCAAACGACTGAACAAATCTAGATGAAATTTCTCATTTTGGTTGTTCATAACTGAGATTTTTATATCTCTCTGGGACCATTTTCTATAGCCCATGAGTACCTGGGTATATGTAAGTCTGCAGTCTTTCATAAATCCGCAGTCCGGGGCTAGTGTTGTATGTAAAAAAGCTCTCCTTCATAGCCAACAATGCATTGGCGACCTCCTGGTGTTGCACGTGTCAGTAGGCGACGGTGACCGCTTACCATCAGGTGGCGCGTCTGTCTGTTTGCTTGCTCTACTTATTAAAAAAAATGTAGCACATTCTTAGTATTCCGTTCAATACCGAAGACCCTAACTTTTTAAAGTCATTCCTCTAAAACAATTCAAGTTAATGCGTTGCCGGAATACTGATGCGGGGACAATGGGCGAAATTGATTTCATTCTCCAAAAACAGTGGTTTTATTTTATATCGTTAAATCTACGCTTTCATCTCGACGGGTCTTTTGTGCTCTGATGTTAAGTGACTGGATGGGATCGGATATTTTAAGACCTACGTTGAAGTTATTATGAAGGTTGAAGCTCTGTATGTAAGAGCTGTAAGCTCTGAACCTATGTATATTTCTATAAGGGAACAACATGGTGTAACAAGAGGATTGCCTCTGACAACAAAACAACTATCCATCTTTAACAACAAAACTGTAAGTACTTATAAAAATTCGTCTTTTATTCCTTTTTTAAGTAATCCACCCATATGGATTGCAAATTCGTATTTTATTCCTTTTTTAAGTAATCCACCCATATGGATTGCAAATTCGTATTTTATTCCTTTTTTAAGTAATCGACCCATATGGATTGCATAATGGGGTAGACAAACCACATTTTTCACGCAGGAAAATCTTTCATCCCGCCACGTTTTTTACGTGTGTAAATCCATCAAGAACCCACTGCTGGGTTGGGGTCGAGAGAGGAACACCGTTGGGGTTTTAGTTCGCTCCTGTGCTACCGGTCAAAACCTCCAACTATCATATTGAGTTATTTTTGTGGTGACTTCCGTCACTCATCAAAAGATGGTGCCACATAGAAGTTTTGTGCATAGCAAACTCCGACATGACGTAATCGGAGAACCGCCGTTCTCCAGGTATGATCACCAAATTGTATGTATTGTATACGGACGACGTTCAAAAGAAAGAAGAAACTTATGTATATGAAAAATTGCATTAATTTTGCTTATAATGAAATGCTGGTAAAAACAGACAAAATGGTCAAATGATTATGAAAAGATTATTTCCTCTAAGCAAGTGATCTTTTCCATTTGCTCTAGTTCCTGAACATTTAATATAAAACCCGGGCCCATCCTTAATCCTCAATAAAAATTCTACTTCTGTCCAATTGAAATAAATATTAAAATAACAGCCTGCTATTTTAAAGATGTTATTTTAATATTGTATTATTCTCTTTCCATTGTCAGTATGGAGCATGATTGCAAAATAAAATCTGAATGGACGAAGAAAATAAAAAAATTGAGAGAAAATAAAAAAACGCTGGGATGGAATTTTAACTCTGTATTTAAAAAAATAATCCATGGACCCTCGCCAGTTTATGAATTTTTGTCTCATTTTCAGATTAGAGTCGATATGGTAAAACGTTAGGTATTCCGTTGAGCTCATACATACGTATTCCATAATTATAATTATGAAACGAAAGAAGTCCAAAATGTCACTTGTTTCATATTACTGTATAGTACTTTTGCATTCCATTGTTGCATTCTTCAGCTGTAATCCCGCAGTTTTAAGAAGTTCTTTTATTAAACGGGTTTCCAAGTAACTTGAAGACTTTTTCACTCGCCCGCCTATTGTCTATCATTGTCTCATTACCCACTTATATCTGTCTGGCGCTCCCTCCAACTTTCTAGCTTCTTTGTATCTTTTTCTTTTCTTATCTTTGTCTTCAAAAGATGTCGGGAAAGTGCATGTCTTTTCCTTAAGTCGTTTCAGCTCGCCTTTTTGTTTTACCATTTAACTGAATTGAAATTCTTTTGAAGAAGATAGGGACTCTTTCCGTCGCATTTCTCTAGGTTATTTTCTATGCAAATGTGAAAGTTTATAAGAGTGTGTGACTAATCAACTCGTTCTAAAGGTCGATAAGTCTTGCCAAAAGAAGTACAGGCAACTAGCAATGTGGTCTAATGACCTGAAGAAGACAGCGGAACATCGTTGGACCCAAAGGACCTTGAACCAAGCGGAGTTGCGTCGATTAAGGGAAGCCAATGTCCGGCAGTAGATTAAGAAGGACTAAAAAGAAGAAGAAGAAGAATCTGCTATTCAAAGGATCGATAAGCGATGGGCAAATATGGATTGGATGGAAAATTGGATTCAAATTTTAAGATTCAATGGGTCTAGGACCGATTAGAGTGACGTCAATTAGGGGAGGCTCATTTCCAGCAGTGGACTACGAAGATCCGAAAGGACAGAAGGAACGGAAGTTACATAATATCGATCGAATGACGTCATTAGAACTCTTATGGCGGCTGTACAAACTCGTCGAGACAGCCAGAGACAGACCGAGAGCGAGTATGTAGGTACATGGTGCTCTCGCCTCGGTCGGTCTCGGTCTCTTGTCGGTTTTTGCGCCCGAGTCAAAGGATCTCGTTTGGTTCCACGAGGAAAACGAAAGCGAGCATGTACATACTTGTTCGTTTCGTTGGCCGCTGACGATGTTTGTATGAAGATTTCAGCAATTTCCACGTCCATTACCGCGGGAATTTTCAATATTAATGATAAAACGAGAGTCTACAGGTATGCTCTCATCGAGAGCCTCATCGGCCGAGACTCTCGGCGAGATGTTCTCGATGAGTGTGTACAGCCGCCATTAAAGCGAATTCTCATCCCTCGAGGCTGACGGCTTCGATTACGTCATCGAATTAAACTGGCAGATTTAAAAATTAACCGCGCCAATTTGGTTCTACAAGCTTAGAAGTGGTTCACGTTAATTGGTAGGGAGACACTCGGGAACTATTTGGAATTAAATTATGTGGTAAGGAATCCCAGCAGCTCAGAGGTACGATCTTATCTTAGAATCGACAATGATTCTGTGGAGTTTGGTAAGGCCCTTAATTAAGGGTGGCGTTAGATAAATGCGGTTTATTCACCTCTTGATAGTAATGGGATAAGTTGTCTATGCGTCGCTTAGCTTAGCTATTAAGCCATCATAGTAAAATTAATAGTCAATTTGAATGTATAGTGTTACAGAGTGCTTATAAATGTTCAGTATTTCACGTTGTAGCTTAAATTAAGGTTTTATTCATCTCTAATCTTTTCTTTGGCTTGAAGCTCGAACTTTGCAAAGCCCTTCAACTTTCGAGTGCCATTGTTAAACGCCGTCACTGAAAATGCTGTTTGAATTCTATTTAATTTTTTAGCTAGAATTAATAGAATTTCTATTCATTCTCTTTGAAATTGGACGTATCTATGAGTTGTAGAGACGTTGTTTCCTTTCAAATTTTTGTAGTCCACTGCTGGCCATGGGCCTCAACCCTCTCCCTCTCATTGTGAGATCTCCTCTCAACCCAACCCTGTAGTGGGTCATTAATGGGTTACTAACAATTAACATAATTTTCCATTGATTAGAGGAAAAAATTCACACACATTTGCCTAACTTCTGTTATTTAGGCGTAAATATAATAGCAAGGCTACTCAGTAATGACTCTAAAAAAGCTCGAAATAACATTTCACCTTCCGAAAATTCTACCTTTAAAAATTCTGTCTCTAAAAATTCTACCTTTAATGCACTTTTTGACAGAACTCGGCTCCCTTTGTCGAAGCGCGAAGAGAATTTTTAATCAACGTTCCTGTAGTGAAACAGAATCGGACCCTTCACTAAGCCCTTCACGGAAGCTTATCTCGAAGCTTTATAATGTTAAAAAGCTTTTCGCTTCGCAGAAAATATGGAAAATTTGATTCCGTATTGTTTGTAGTACCAAATCGCATGGAACATCAAACAGGATATAAGAACCATTTCATTTTGCAAGAAGTGAACTGTATTGTTACCTGTCAGTAACCCATTAATGACCCACTACAGGTCGGGTCTCCTCTTACAATGAGAGGGATGTAGGCCTTAGTCCACCACGCTGGCCTAGTGCGGGTTGTGGACTTCACATACCTTTGAGAACATTTTTTTTGGTTATCCTGGTAACCAGATTAACTACCTAGCTATCTATACCAGACCCTGCCATTAGTATCTACTCCATAGGTAACAAGCAATATAGGAATAAGCGGTGATAGCCCAGTGGCTTAGAAATAAGCGGTGATAGCCTAGTGGCTTAGAATTCGACCTCGAATCGAGCGATCCTGGTTCGAATCCCAGTGGTACGAATACCAATTACTTTAAAAAAAAAGTTATGTGCGCTTTATAAAATTAAACATCACCTGCTGTTACGGTGAAGGAAAACATCGCGAGGAAACCTGCATACCTGAGGGTTCACAAAAAAAAAAGTTCTCAAAGGCACGTGAAGTCCACCAACGGGCAGTAGTGGTGCGTGGTGGACGGCGGCCTACATCCCTCTCATTGTGAGAGGAGACCCGACCCGCCAGTGGGTCATTAATGGATTAAAACAACAACATGCAGTTAGACGTAACGCATAACGTCAGGTCATGTCAGGTGTACCAAAAACCTTGATCCTTTTGTATTATAAAAAGAAAAACAGCAATATAAATTACAATTAATGTAATTAACGTTCGTTCAAATTACGAGAGAAATCTTAATTATTTCCCCGTAATTTGAGGGTGGTAGGTAGGCTGGTATCGGTGGGCCCGCTTCTTAATTAACCTTTCAAAATGTTTTTATGATTATTTAATTAAGGAAGGAATTATTTAATTAAATAAAAATGGGTTAATTGCGAAATAAACAAGGAACGGAACGAGGTATTAAGACGTGAGCTATCAAGGTTGGATAAAGAAGATGTAGGTATTTGTAACAGTGTTTGGGCTTTCCCGCTTTCCAGTAAACCCAAGACACTGATAAAATTATATAAATATGTAATTTAGTTTAACTGTAGTTTATTTTTGGGTATTCATTCTCGTGTTAACCTTATGGGGGCATAGTCACTGTGTGACAAAACCCCTTTCAATAATAAAGAAAAAAAAAGAATTGGAACACTCCAGAAAGACAAAAGTTTCACGGTCTTGTAACATCCCACAACCTGTCGTAATCTTCCACTCATAAAGATCAGTTTAAAATACTTATATAAATTTCTGACAATTTAAAAGATATCTCAATTTATTCTACTCAAATTCGTTATTGGAAACGGTTTAGAAATTCATTCATCCTGATCATAATGGCCGAAGGATCGAGATATCAACGACAATGCGCCTTCCGGATGAAAGCGAAATGAATTGAATTATCTCGTGTGAAAATGGATCTCGCTTATCTTCAAACCTTATCTTTAAAGGGAAAGCTGCTTGAAGATCTTATGTTACTAATATTGTAAATGCGAATACGTTTAGGATGAATGTTTATTACGCTTTCACGCATTTAATTGCCACCTTAGTGGAGCAATGATTAAGACCTCGACGGAGGGTCCTGGGTTCGATTATTTACAAGCGAAGCAGAGATTTTTAATGATAAGGTTAAGTTTCTGTGGTTTGAGTGTGTTCTTGTAGAGCGGTGATGGCCCAGTGGCTTACGGCTTACTGCTGTTACGGTGAAGGAGAATATCGTGAGGAAATGTGCATGCCTCACAGAAAATGTTCTCAAAGGCATGTGAAGTCCACCAACCCGTCATTAGTGGGTTACTGACTGACTCTTGTCTTGTGTGTGTCCATCCATGGCACCTACGACACAGGGAGTTCTAGTGAGGGGCTACCTATGAGTGTAAAGATTTAATAGGTGGTAGAGCCACAATAGCTTTTGACTTTGACTTTGATAGGATTTCTACTCTATTTGAGATTGGATGTAGGGTCTTCAGGGACCACTTAACATCAGGTGGCCTGCATGTTCGTTTACTTCTCAATTACTATAAAAAATGTGCTCCAACTTCAAAATTTAATAAATTCCCGCTCCATACTTTCATCAGTTGACGTAAAACCCGTAGTACGTAATCAATTTATTTTCATTCCTTGTATGCACTTTTGAGTAATTACTGCGTAAATTTAATTTACTTTCAAAATTGGAGCGAACAGTTTCGTAAGTAAGTAATTGCTTTTACAGTGCGATGCCATAAAAATATTATTTTAATTTTATACTTTTATTACGTATGTTGAATTTTTTATAATAATTTTTATTTCCTAATTTCCTATTGTGCAGTTCCGTTAATATTACCTACACGCGCGTCGAATTGATAACCTCCTTTTTTGAAGTCGGTAAAAAACTATTCCCACTATTCACACTATTATTTGAAACATCTATATTATCTTTGTCAAAGGACGTTAGCAAGTTAAAATGTTACCCTAACAATTTCCAACAAAAGCCCTTTGACGGCAGAAAAATAGGGACATAAACATTATAAAGGGAAAAGTGACGTCTAAAAGCCGCGAGTCATGGCTGAGGGACAGTCATGTTTTGTTCAGCAATATGGCTCTGAAGCGCTTGGAGAATAATGGTGTAACAATCGGCTATTCAATGGAGAATGGCTGAGAAGTGAGTGTGTCCGTTTTGAGAATAGCTATCAGGCCTAGGAGTTATATGGATTTATAATGGATTAACGGCTGTTTCTTGCTCTTTCACGCAAAAACGGCTTAACAGATTGTGATGAAATTTGATATGCTAGTGGATTATTAAAATCCCAGTATTGGGAACAACTTTTCCTAAAACACGAAGATATAAAACTAAGAATGCCTCTAAATGATGATGGCAATCACAACACAATTATTAATAAAAGCTTTTAAAAATCGAAACATTTGGACTGACAGTTTAATAAATTATTTAGCTTGAGTGAAACAAAATTTACTTCTGTGACAAGGCTATCGAGCTGTCACTGTAACTGAACAAAGTCGACTCCGCTGACATATTAGAGCAAGTGCAATATATCAGGCGCTTATCTGAATCGCGGCTGCAGTAGGTACATTTGAATCATTTATTCTGTAGCTGAATACGAGCCAACACAGCTGACAAGATAGTTTTATTGCAACCGCGATAATTATACTTTGGGATTGGCTGTAAAACTTCTGGATACATTCCTGGGATAAAAAATAAAAAAGGCCTTTTACAAAATCTGTAGATTTTACGATAGTTACTATTTGGGATTGGGAGTTAATACAGCGATGATAGCGCAGTGGCTTAGAATTCGACCTCGAATCGAGGGGTCCGGGTTCGAATCCCAGTGGCACGCACCAATGACTTTGTGAAAAAAGTTATGTGCGCTTTATAAAATTAAAATATCACCTGCTATTACGATGAAGGAAAACATCTTGAGGAAACCTGCATGCGTGAAGTCCACCAACCCGCAGTAGGCCAGCGTGGTGGACAAAGGACTATATCCCTCTCATTGTGAGAGGAGACCCGAACCTGTAGTAGGTCATTAATGGGTTACTGACACTATTTGAGATAAAAGTTTCTTATAGATTAAGCCAGGTTATAAACTACGTGCTAGTGATGTGCCGGATCGTTAAAAATGTATACATATATGGATTGGATACGGATCCGGATACGGATATTTGATGTCGGTTACCGTCATTCTTTTACGGATTTCGTCATTTCTGATTCTGTCTCGTAGAGAAATACCGAGCATAGCTCTCTCCATTGCCCTCTGGACGACTCTGAGCTTGTGGATTAGGCTCACAGTAAAGGACCACTGGCAACATACATTGCTAGCTAGCTATAATTATTAGCTATCTGTATTTGACTTGATTAGTTCCTTGTCACACGTAGCGACGGAGCGTTCCTTATAATCTCAATGGCATTTGATTTGCATTATCGATTGGGTGTTCCGAATTGGCGTCTATTAGTGAGCGACGTATCAATTCAGTTTACCGGAATATCGCTTGAATTAGATGGATTTAGTATTAGTAGTATCTACCGAGTATGGAGTCTTTGAAATATGCTTCCGGAGGAGGTCATTACTGTTTTAACTTTTTAAATTTCGATGTTTTAAATTATGTGAAAATGGCGGTATTGACCAAACTCTATTAAGCAAATGGTAATAGGTATACCTGAACATATTGAAGCCGACTTCTGTTCAAGATCTAGTTATGGCGAAAGACCCATGCCCGAACAATGAAGCATAATTATTAAGCTAACACCCTCAAACTGAAACAGAAACATGAGATAACAATATATCGTATTAGCATCAAGAGTCTTGTGTATAATCCGTTTCAAATAAACGTCAGCCAAGTATAAGCCGTTCAAGTAATACATCAAGCTCCACATTATTGAGTGACAAGTTGAAGCTACTTGAAACTTGCGAGTTACTCGGAGCGAGACTGTTTGTTGAGTTACGGTAAAGCTACGGTCAAAAGCAAGCGAGGTAGGTTTATCATTTAATCCTGTTACTTTTTGATTGTTTGTGGGAATGGATGGGTGTTTGTTACTCTTTCACGTAAAGACAGCAGAATGAAATTGGATATTTGGTGTACAGGTTGATCAAGCCGTGAATTAATATTTTGAATATGTTTTGTCTCCCTAGAACAAAATTTTAAAAACGACGCTTTCGTAGCAGCGGGCATGAGCTAGTCTAAAATAATGTATTGTAAAAAATGCAAGTAAGATGCTTTAATGTTGATTTTTTTTCGAAAGCGACAAACTTTACTGCAGTTTGACAGATAATTTTCAAAATCATTTTGTAAATGAAATAAAAAATATTGACTACTAAGGCACACTTCATAACAATGCAAGATTAATGGGCCCCGCTCATAAACTGTCTGAGAAAAATACTTACCCCGACCGCTTCGACCACTAAAATTTTATTACAACAATACAGTTTAAAGGATGAACAAGTCAAAACCCAAAAAATCAACCAGCATTATTGTGTAATGACGGTCATATTTGCAATGAAACTAAACAAGCTCAAGACATTCAAATCGCCTACCTTTTGTTATAGCTTTTAGAATTTATTTGAGCGCTCTCGACCACTGTGTCTTTGAGTTCGAGAGAGCTTAGAATCGAATCATTTCAATCGATAGAACATCGAGTACCACTTCCGAGTAACGATTGCCTCTAAGAGTGTAGTAGTTATCAAACTGATATGAGTAGGAAATAAATGAAATTATCGATCAGCTGATTATCGAAAGCACTTATAACAATGGATTGACAAATTAGCGATGCTAGCACAGGAGCATAGAATTCGGGTCCAGGGGGGTCACTACAAACTCCTGAAACCATCATAAAGCAATGATGTTCATGAAACATGTGTTGCCGATGTTGCTAAGATCGTTTAGACCTGGGCGGGTTACTACAAACTCCTGAAACCATCACAAAGCAATTTTGTTTTGTTTTAAATTAAAATAAAACGTCATGTTTTAAATTAAAACAAAACATCATTGCTTTATGATGGTTATAGGAGTTTGTAGTAACCTCTCAGGCTCGAATTCTAGTGGCACCAATGTGACACTTTCTTTAAAAAGTTAGGTGTGTGCGTTGTTAAATTAAATGTCAACTTCACAGCAGTGTGATAATCTCATGTGTTATAAAAATCTCACGATCATATGCCTCTAGCATGTACTTACGCAGTTTTGTATAGTACCTAATCGTATCGAGCTGCCATTAATATGGGATGATGTCAAACAGTCTGACATACTATATGACATACTCTTGACGTTTACGGTACGCATCCATTGACGATAAGTGTTCATACTCACGGCACTGTGCAAAATCAACACAACTGACTGAAAAATTCAAAAAATCCGTAATGTACTAATCTACACCACGAAAACAGACTAAACAGCGTATAGAGAAATGTATAAACACATACATGTATACAGGGGCTCGAAAACATAAGGCTGCAGTTCCGTGGGTAGCGGCCGACGCGACAGTCGCGCGACGGTCGCGCCGCGGCTGATGCGACCATACTAAACACTATGAAATGTATTGTCGCATCAGCCGGAACTGCACGGAACTGCAGTTTTACTCTCATTGAGGTGCAGTCGTATACGACTCACGATCTATCGTAGTCGTCTATTCTAAATGTATTATGAAATGTATGTTCAAATCAAACTGAAAGTAAATAATCCAGTTTGCGTAGTGCGGCTTTGTTCTCCAAACTTTGGAATATTTAGTGAGACTTGAACTGTTTGGTATTAGGATCCACAGCCTCAATTACTGTAATCCGGTTATATCCAGTTATAACTAGATCATTGCTATCCATGGTTATTAATGTTTGTAAGTTAGCTAATGACTATAACAGTTGTTACATAGGTTCATTGTTATTATACAACAATGTTGAAAATTTTTTTTAAGGATTTTTATTCCTCTATCTATGGGTTATCGGTAACAAACTTGTTATAAAGCCTTGTCTAAATTGGCTGCCATAACTGACCTACCAATCAGCGCGACAAAATGTATGCAAATGACATTATCGTACGACCAACTTTTGCGTTCGCGGTTCGCTTAGCGTCCGTGTAATTTTCGCTACAAACAATAGCAAAGCAAGTGTTTGGACAGAAATATGAAAACAAAAAAAAACTTAATTGTCACAAAAAAAATAACTTATTTAATTATTGTATCGTGGAGAGTCGTTGTCGTGACGTCGCTTTTAAAGGAGATTATCTGTATTAAAGTTTTAGTCGCGAAATAACCCGGTTCGCTTAGCGTTGGTGTAATTTTCACAGAGTTATGAAATATTTAGCGGTGAGCTTAGTGGGGTTAACTTCACAGGAAGTTAGCGGTAGTAACAGCGTCGAGAGTAATGTAGGTGCTTCGTTTTGTGGGTAGGCTTCTATTTATTTATTTATTTAGCCTTTATTGAGTTCCCAATGGGGAACTTAGTTTGATTTATGGTGTAGGGTTTATTATTATGGTTAGTTTACTCAAATTAATTTTTTTTCTTATTTCGACATCAAACTCACTCTTTGTACGATAGTGCATCTTATCTTTCAACAAGTGTTTCAACTAAATAAAAATGTATATTTGTGGAAAAATCTCAAGATTTTCCTTATTACGATGTCAAACGTTCTCTATATATTGTGTAGGTATATAATACCATTTACATTTCCTATTTCAACTAAAATATAACAAAAAAAAAACGAAAAGATGGTTTTTGGAAATTATTTTATTAGTTATATTTGGGTGCTTTTTCCTATTACGACGTCAGAGTTGAGTTAGTTATTTTATGTAGTGTATCTATGTATGTTATTTCTAGGTGTTTCAATTGAACTCTCATATAGCCTAAAAAACAAAAAATATTTATATTATGATGAGTTTAAATTTCTGTTTCTGGTCTGGGCGTGTGTGTTCTTGTCTTGTGGGTGTCCATGGCGCCCACGACACAGGGTATCGTAGTGTGGGGCTATGAGTGTGAAGCGTTTAAAAAAAAAGTTTTGGGTAGATTGTTTATAGTAATCGAGTAGCAAACGGGAATGCCAGTCACCCGATGTAAATGGTCACTGCACCCAATAAACACCCACATGCCGCCTCAAATAGAGAAGAAATCCTATCTAGGGTTGTTTGCGAGTCCTTTGCCTCAAATAATTATAGTATCTTTGGCAACCATTCCTCTCCAGCCGAAATAAAAGACATAAGAGCATACTACTTTACGGCTGGTAAAGAAGCTGGCGGTAAGCCCCATGCGAGTTACTATGGCTCTAGTGTTGTATCTAAAATAATAAATCCGAGACACGTATTTTTACAACATTCAATTTTAGTTTTAATATCTAGAAGAAATGAAGCGAAAGCCTTGAAAAGCTTCTAATATATTATTTTGTTACAAGCCGAGGATAATTAATGAGAACATTTTGTAATTAAGAAATTTTCTTTGAAGTCTGAAAGGCGAAGATGCCTCTGATGTGTAGAGAAATAAAGCAAATTGTTTCGGAATTTTTGGCTGACATTTTGGTATTTGGGTAACTTTGCGATACGGTGCTGTTGACACAAGTTTGTTTTTAGAAAATTCAATTTTCGTCTCATTATACCTTTTGTTCACTTTTGTTTTAAACAACGTTATAATTCGTATTATTTGAATCGTACTTTAAGGATCTTTTAGAAATATTCATTGGTTTATTTTTGAATACCTGTCATATTTTCTTTTGATATTACCGTAGAGGCGTGTTATTGCAAATTGAAAAAAGGAATAGTTTTATCAAATAGTGTATTGTCATCGGTCCTCGAGAAATCTACAAAGTTTGAACGAAATCTAGCAGTTTAAAGTGGGTCATAATCGCGCTCAAAGGAGTCGGTTACAAACATACAGGTGAAGCTAATAAAAAGCGTGTAAAGAGTACGAGTACCTAAGTAAATGTCGCGTTACAATAGAGATAAAAACAATAATCAAAGCCCGAAAAAGCACGTATAAATACCTAAAAAACCTAATCAAAACCTGAAAAAGCACATATAAATATCCGAACCCGAAAAGCCCGAACATAACCCAGTATTATCCTCAAAAGACTTGTTATCTCTAAACGAGGTATCTCCGAACAAAAAGGGCGGGAACTTAATGTCCCAATTAATCTAAGGGCAGTTAATGACACATAAACCGACCCTCCGCCTAGCTCCACTGAAATTGCGTAAATACAAACATGTATGTATAATATATAATACGGTTTTTCTTAGACTTTTATCGTTATGATCACAGTTGAATAACTACTTGATTTGATAGGTTGAAAGGAATGTCGCTGCAACCCTTTTATGTCCCACTATTGGGCACGGGTCTCTCCACACAACACAATAGGGGGGTAAACTGGAGAATTCTCCACGTTTGCTCCAATGCGGATTGGTGGAGAAACCGACTAGTAGCCAACCCGTGTCGGATACTCGTATTTTCAAACCACCCATAGAGCCTACGACAAGCTTTAACGACTGCCATATTATCGATAATAACCAGGAATAACGGCAGCACGGAAGCGCGTATGTAATTCGCCACTAGCGGTCACCCATCCAAGTACTGACCGCGCCCGACATAGCTTAACTTTTTCGACATTATTTAATGTACATTTCGACATTATATAATGTACATACATAGTTAATTGGACACATATTACATAATTTACACTTCTGAATTTCATTATTTCACTGGTCTAATAATCAAAGTAATATAGTTAAGTAAATAGATAGGTCTTTCAATTGTAATACATAATAGATAACTCTCAGTAGAAGAACATTAGTCAAAATACACAGTTGAATCTAAATTCAGAGACTAAGGCAGTGTTCATGTCGTGTTAAGCATAGAAAATCTATTTATTGAAGAACCAGCAAATTTCACATTCAGTTTGCTACATTACTCTTACACGTGTTGCTGGTCTCCTGATGGATGATACTCGTACATCTCACGCAGATCGAGAGATTACGATTTTAAGCTGTATAGGCACTGAAGCTTTTTAAACAGGGGAAGAAAAACAATACCTCTGGCGAACTTCTATTAATCACATTGTGTCTAATAATAAAGGTAATGAAACATCAACATTTGCCACAATTAAATAATTTTAAAATGCCATTCCCGTAACAGAGTGCTTTTAGAAACGTTTGAAATCTCAGTTCATCTTCCAATATCTTTAAAAATTGATTTTTATTGCGTGTGTAATCAATAATAATATTATACAATAATAATTATTATTTTTTACACATTTATTTGATTGTGTGTATACCAAAAGAACATTTTTTACAATTTTTGTCTGTTTGTTTGTCTCTGTTCCGGACCGATTTTGACGAGACTTTCACTGGCAGAAAGCTGATGTATAAAGGAGTAAGTTACGCAACTTTTATTTTAGAATTATGTTACATATTATTTAGATAGTTAAATTCCACGCAGACGAAATCGCGGGCACAGCTAGTAAAGTATAAAATCTATTGAATATTCCGCAAAATTTCGCGTTATGCAAATTCCTTACGCTACATTACACGTGTTGCTGGTATCGTGATGGATCACCTCGTCTGTAGATCGGCGAATCCCACCGTTACATTGAAGTTTTTACATAAAACCTCCTGTTTGCGTGCTGGCGGATAACGATGGAAATTTTGCTGTGCGGTCTGTATAGTGAATATTTATAGGAATAGGACTTTGAGTATTCTTAGGAACAACGACAGTTCAAATAAATAACGCTTCACACTCAAAGTCCCACACTAGGATTCCCTGTGTCATGGCTGCCACGGACACATACAAGACAAGAAGACAACACCAGACCTGAAACAGAAATTCAAATTCATCATTCAAATATCTGCTCTGCTGGGAATGTAACCCAGGACCTTTCGCGCAGCACACCGGTGTCTTAACCACAACGCCACTCAGGTTCAAAAATAGTAAACTTGTCGTTTATCAAAAATAAGATAAAGACAATTATATAAATAAATTATAATAAAAAAACTTAGTTTACTCTCACAATAGGTCTTAAGTCTAAAATAGGTGTAAAATGCACTTATTTCTGAAAAATTGGGGGATACTAGGATTAGATTCTCAAGCATAAACTTCCGAACGGATTAAATAACAATTGACAAAAATTAAGTATTAATGGATAGTTGCCATGAAAACATAAAAAAACATAATTATGTTTATGTCTGGACCAAATTCCAAAACTGTTTGTTGTTATGTGAATAAAAAACGCTTTTTATTTAGGTAATAACACAGTCGGAATTTTTGAACGCTTTATTTAATTACTTTTAATCTGTTTCTGCAATAAAGTGGGCTTTTTTATTCTGGAGAGCTTCCGACTAGAACCCAAACAGCTGTACCAATTTTAATAAAACACCATAAAACATGATAATATCCTATTCACCCACTGGAGCTTTAGGGATTCGTTACGTCACTCCCCGTAAAAGAGGTCTCTAAAGGATCATGCACACAAGACGTATAGAAGCTCTTTAACTAATACGCATTGCGCATGATGGGTAAAATCTTATAATGCGTTCACCCGATGCTGTATTACATCGTGACTTTGATTTTGATGAAAAATTGATCCAGGGATTTGGGAGCATGACACCTATACTATACTAGCTGACCCCGCAAACGTTGTTTTGCGATATAAGTTATCAAGCGTTAAAAGTCGACTATTAAAAAATGGGGGTTGTTGATAGATGGGTGAAAATTTAGGGTTGTATGTATTTTTTGAAAAATTGCCACATTATTGAAAAATAAAATAAAAAAATTTGTCCAAAAAATAAAATAAAAATGTTACGTGTGGACAACACTTAGGAGTATGAAAAATAGACGTTAGCCGATTCTCAGACCTACTGAATATGCGTATAAAATTTCATAAAAATCGGTCAAGCCGTTTTGGAGGAGTATGGTACGAGTAACTAAAACTGTGACATGAGGACTTTATATATAAGATAATTCTTCTTTGTGTTATGTATGTCCTGAATTCATACACAATGCCTGAAAAATGGCAAGTTTTTAATGTTTCAGTATTTGTTCCTGTAGTGTAGCAGGATGGTTTAAATTTTCTCAAAGGCATTAGAGTTAGGTAGGTACCACATTAGGTCATTGGTGGATTAAGACCTACATGGTTTTCACTTTAAGATGGGACCTGACCGTACAATGGGTCATTAACATCTGATCACACGTGAAACAATTGCTAACATTCTCTTTTAATGGCGTTAATTTGACTTAAAACATTTTGGATGTTTACAAACAGGAATTTTGTGTAATTAATTTCATGACGGCATTCGCGACCCCCATCATAGTTAGAGAGCTGGTGGCCATTTTTGACAAGTATTGGAGGTAAATTTATTCATGCCTTTGTAAATACTCACCACATATTTAAGCTTTGGATTGTTTGACATGAGTAATGTTTATTCTTCAGAAATGTTCTAAGATCTGTCTTTCAAAGCCAAAGGCCAGCAAAGCCACCAAGGTACTGTGTTTACACATAAAACTGCATTTGCTTAGCAGATTTGCCTGCTTTTTCTTTTATAAAAAAGCTTTGCCCGAATTGGTTTACAAATTTTTTCAACGTTGGGTTGTATTTTAAAATTCTTTTATAAAATAATTCCATTTTTATTTTAAAAACCTGATTGCTCATTAAATATGTATTTAATGTATTTTTACCGTATATTACCTAACATAATTTTCTACCAGCCCTCGGACTATCAGGTGAAACGTCCAATGAACGTTTACAAAATTCGTTGCGTTCGTGAAATTGTTTCAAAATGGTTTAAAAATTCTTTAGCAAAAGTAAAAAAAACTCTTTGAAAGTAACCTTAATTTATAGGATGTACTCGTATATGTCTCATCGTTTAAAAACTCTGGACCAAGATCCACAATCTACACCGACGAAGCCGCCGGAAAAGTTTACTATAGCGAAAATGTTATATGCCGACTATGGGATGTAATATAAATTACATCTTGAATGGTCTTGAACTATATAATATTACATCCCGCGATTGCTGTTCACACTGCAAGATATATATTTTGGGACAGTTTAGCTTCGGCCACTACCAACTACCATTCAAACTGCGACTGCTGGCGACGCAGGGGCGCGGTGTCCGGGGACGTGAGGTAAAATATACACCTTCAAATATCGCTCGAAAAAAATTATAGTTTGGGATGTAATATATATTATAGCACAGTGTGAACGGTCAAGTACAAAATGTATGACGAGTGATAAAATGTTATATCTCAAAATGTAATTTAAATTATATTATATCCCGTAGTCAAAAGCTGGCTTTATATAAAATCCTACTATATTAAAACTAAATCGTCAGTCCAGTTTGTCCACGCTCAGTTTGGGCAGTTCTCTGAAGTCGCAATGTATCATTTGTCCTGACCATTTGTAACACAAGTCGTCCGAAAGCCACGAAATAATGGGTTCATACAGTAGACTTGTTTCGAGTTGACATTTACTGAGTACCTATACATGTTACAAAGTGTATCATCAAAAATTAACAGCGGTAGATAATTGTAAGTATAAGAATTTAATGAAATCTAAAACACTACCACTTAAAAGCAATCTAAAAGGTATTAAAAGAAATTCTTCGAGTGAAGAATGCGCAAATTCTAATATATAATATATTCGAACACGCTACGCATACTATCATAAGTTTGAGTACTTACTTTCTCATGCACAGTACACGTAGACAAACATAAATAGATAAATAAATTAAATAAGAAAACTTACAATATACGATAATATATCGAATTGTCCGTCGAAAACAGCATACAAACCGGATTACCCCATCCTATCGCGTCGCAGCCTCCGTCCACTCTGTTACATTTCCAGTGGCTGTTATGAAATTTTATGGAAGTGCCCTCAAAATCCATTACTCCGACGACTTGTGAAGTATTTGGTAAGACTATCAAGCGAAAAGAGATGAGCGGTTGGTTTAAATGTTTTGTTTTACTCGTTTTAAAGGCCGATTTAAACTTAGTCAGTCCAAGGGCTGAAACGAAGGAAGAAAATTGGACACGGGCTTTCCCTTATCGACGCCACGCCGCCCGGTCCTAGGCCCTGAATCCAACAGTTTCCCGCTGTCAGCTTTCCTTCTTCAGCTCGTCAGTCCACCTGATCGGAATTTTCCTCCCCATCGGTTGTCAGTGAAAACAATGTGGCCAGGCCATTGCCACTTTAATTTGCAAACTTTGAGAGCATTTGTATAACAACACTAAAATATAATCAACTTTTAAAAATTTATCCGCCTCCAAATTTCTTCTCTCGCTAGAAATGACCAATTGGCGCTTGCGGTAGAAACTATGGGTCCGTGGTTGACTGACATGAAGGAACTTATTAAGGACATATCTGCTTTCCTTTGGGTCCTCCCTTTGGGTGACCGGAAGGCTGGCAGTTATTTGCCCAGAAAATCAGCCTGAGTGTTCAATGCGGTAATGCTGCCAGCGTTCTGGGCACCATGCAATGTCGGTAATTTTTTTTATTATTATTATTTCATTATTATATTAAGTTACAGTGTAAATAGCCCAGTGGCTGAGAATTCGACCTCTTAATCGAGGGGTCCGGGTTTTATTCCCAGTGGCACGCACCAATGACTTTGTAAAAAAAATTATGTGCGCTTTATAAAAATTAAATATCACCTGCCGTTACGGTGAAGGAAAACATCGTGAGGAAACCTGCATGCCTGAGAGTTAAAAAAAAAAAGTTTTCAAACGCATGTGAAGTCCACCAACCCGCATTAGGCCAGCGTGGTGGACTAAGGCCCACATCCCCCTCACTCATTGTGAGAGGAGACCCGACCCTGTGGGTCATTAATGGGTTACTGACAACTGTGTAAATATCTATATAAATTCCGCCTCTGCGTATTACTTGCGCCACTAAAGCCCGCGACACACGTTCGCGCGGCGGCAATAACGTCCAGCGAACACGGGAACGTACTTCGCGCATTGTACCCAGTTTACGGTACACATTATAATTGTGTCACATTGTTCATTGCATTACATGGCTACTGTCTGATATTGCTTGGTATTTCTCTACGAGACAGAATCAGAAATGATGAAATCCGTAGAAGAACGAAGGTGACCGACATAGCTCTCAAAGTTTGCAAATTAAAGTGGCAATGGGCTGGCCACATCGTTCGCAGGACTGACAACCGATGGGGGAAAAAGGTCCTCGAATGGCGACCACGTTTAGGCAAAAGGAGCACAGGCCGCCCTCCGACCAGGTGGACTGATGACCTGAAGAAGACAGCGGGAAACCGTTGGATTCAGAGCGCCCAGGACCGGGCGGAGTGGCGTCGATTAGGGGAGGCCCATGTCCAGCAGTGGACTACTAAGGGCTGAAAGGAAGGAAGGAAGGTCTGATATTGTTACTGATATAGAGAAATGTGTCTGTTACCGAAACGTGAAGCGCGTATAGCTCCGCTGTTTGAGTCTACATAGCCAGCGATCGAATAAGTTAAGCAACGTCGGGCGCGGTGGATGGGTGTGGGTAACCGTTAGTGGCGAACTAAATGCGCGCTTCCGTGATTCGGAGGACACGACACGTAAAGCCGTCGGTCCCGGTTGTTATCGATACGATAGCGGTCGTTAAGCCTTGTCGGCCTTATGGACGGTTTCGAAAACATCCGACTCGGGTTGGCCACTAACCCGTTTCTCCGACAATTAGAGAAGCGAGCTCGAGTACGCTCCAGGCCTCCTCTATTGTGGAGAGAGATCTGTGTCCAAAAGTGAGCCAAGGTTGCAGCCAACTCATAAGTGACTCACTGCTGGGTTGAGTGACCTCTCACCAGGAGATGTAGGCCTTAGTCGACCACGCTAGCCTAATGGTTTGTGGACTACACATTCCTTTGAAAACATTATGGCGACTGCTAAGACGTCCGACTGTACTCCTTTTTCTTCACCATCATGCCGTGATTCATAAAGTATTTCGAAAAAAAATAAACCTACAGCTTATAACGCCAATTTTATGACGCCAAATTAAACCCACTTATTCAATTTCGAACAAAATAAATAATTTTGTAGATATACCTAACTACAATCAAGTTAAACATGTTGCTAATATTATATAAATTATTCTGAACTTGAATTTAGTGTAGGTACCCGCAAGTTCCACAACTTATAGTTGTTCAGATATAAACTATCTGATGTAAACTTCAGCCAAACTTCAGAACAATGGTTGTTGCTTATCTTATTGTGCCTATTCGCTGTTGTGTCCATATTCAAAAGGCAGGAAGTGGCTATTAATTTTCTTCATCAAAACATTGAAAAAACTACCGAAATCTAATTTTATTCGGGCTTAGTTGGATTTAGGCTTGGTGAAAGAGATAATAAGAGTTTGGAAAAACGAGAGCTCCCCCAGGTTACGTACGCCTGGGGAGTGGCCGTGCTCTAATTATATCATCCCGGAGTTCTTCATAGTACTCGTATATGCCAGCGATGTAGAAAACTTCGATAGCGTGATTCAGGATCGAGTGGCGCCATCTCGTGACGAGTGGCGGAAGTCACTACCTGTTGTGTAACTTATGCCAATTATTTATTATGTAAGATCAAAAAAATTTTAATATTAAAATATTATAGTTTTCATTTTTTTTATTTAAATAATTTGCATACCAGGGTTACTACAAACTCCTAAAACCATCATAAAGCAATTTTGTTTAGTTTTAAATTAAAACACGTGTACAACTTAGGTACCCACATTCGTGCAAATAAATATTTATTATTCAAGATGGCTTCTTTAGCTATCTGAAAACGGGAGTATAAATTCTGAAAAAGGTATAAATTATAATTTTAATGCTATAATTTGAATAATTCAATGTTATATAAAGCTTTATATCTCCCTAAATAACATGAACAATGTTGTTATTGATATAACGAAGCATACGTTGTTTATTAACAACTCAATTAGAACACTAATTGCGACAGCAACGAACCTCGCATTTAATTATTCAGAGCCTTTTAAGATTTTGCTCTTCGCTATTTATGAGGCTGAGAAATAAGCTCTAAGTATACCTAAATGCGGAACGTAATCTATGGGTCTTAATTGTTATCGAGACGCTTTTGAATTACCTACAAAATAACTAATATTCAATGCATTATGATTAAATAACCTTACTTGGACACCAATGCCGTGAGCGTCAACACTATCATTAAATTATTAGTACAGTTAACGTGTATTACATTAGCAGTATGTATTGTCATGTCAGTACCCATTAATGACCCACTACAGGGTCGGGTCTCCTCTCACAATGAGAGGGATGTAGGCCGCCGTCCACCACGTTCTCCTACTGCGGGTTGGTGGACATGCAGGTTTCCTCACGACGACTTAAATATAGTTAAATATAATAAAATTAAATTTAGTAAGTATGGCAAGATGATATAATGACAGAGAGACAGACGACGACCTCAGTGGCGCAGTGGTCATTAATGGGTTTCTGACAAATTACATCAATAAACAATTCTGCCTGTCTATCTGTCCGAATGTTTTTCTGGCTGTTATTTAACTCTTAAATAGCTACATAACGACTTTAACAGGAATTTAAATTTTCTAGTTACTGCTCATGTAAGGATGTTTCATTAATCAACAATTAATCAAATATGTATAAAAAAACTTGAGAGGTGTCAAGGGACACCTGCATGGAACGAAGTTCATGACGTAAATGACAATGTCATTTACGACTTACGTCATGACTTACATAACGTCATGACAGCAAAAATGTCGTTACAACTTTTCGTCTTAATTTTTTCCGTCTAGCCCCCTTTCGCAACGCGCGAAAAGGTACTTCGTTCCAATAGTTAATGATTGAATATATATAAATCATCAATTATTCATCAAATATGTGTAAAGCCTAAATTTTCAAATCAATGTGCTCATGTATGTACCTAGTTGTTGATGTAATGAAGCATGCCTTGTTTATTAACAGCTCAATTAAAGCACTAATTGCAGCAACAACGAGCCTGCGCCGACACAAAGCCACGTAAATCCGTGGCTTCATTATTCAGAGCCATTTAAGATTTTGTTCTTCGCTATTTATGAGGCTAAGAAATAAGCTCTATAAATGCGGAACGTAATTTATGGGTCTTAATTGTTATCAAGACGTTTTGAATAAGAATTAAATGAGCAATTAGTTTTATGCACAACGTTTACATTCAGCTTGGTAAGCTTAAAAAGCGGTGATAGCCCTGTGGCTTAGAATTCTACCTCTTAATCGACGGGGTCCGGGTTCGAATCCCAGTGGCACGCACCAATGACTTTGTTAAAACGTTATGTGCGCGTTATAAAATTAAATATCACCTGCTGTTGCGTTGAAGGAAAACATCGTGAAAAACCTGCATGCATGAGAGTTCACAAAAAAATGTTCTCAAAGGTATGTACAGTCCACCAACCTGCAGTAGGCCAGTGTGATGAACTGAGGCCTACATCCCTCTAATTGTGAGAGGAGACCCTATTGTGCAGTGGGTCATTAATGGGTTACTAAAATTTTAATACTATCCATGCGTAAAACTCCGGTGTTTCGTGGAAATACCACCACAATTATCCCCGAAGACAAATTAATTAATAACTACTTGAAACCTACTTTACTCGGCGAAGTGTCGTCTCTCTCTCACTCGGGTGATGCTATATAGCCGTCTCACTCCTTAATTAGTGCACGTAATAAAGTACAAACGAAGTAGTGCCGAGTCTGGTGAATAAGTGAGTCGAATAAGTAAAGACAAATGTGGGGTGTGACGCAAGTTTGAAGAGACTAGAGTTTTCAGATTTTTTAAAATAATTATACTTACCCGGTCGACATCAGTCTGCTCTTTATAATGTTATAATAGATATAACTAGGCGCTTAATACTTCTAACTATTTTTTTCAAGATAGTAAATTTTACGGGTTTTCCCCCGGAAAAGAAAATCACCCTGGGTTCAGTAAAATAGGGTATTTTTGAAAGCGTAAACAATCTACACCCTAAACCGATCTGGATCTAATACGATCAGGTCTCCAAATTTTCCAAATTTGACATTGATTAATTTTTTAGTATAATTCTAAGTGAATTGTATTTAAAAATACAACAAATAATATCTTATCTATCTAAGATTATCTATCTAATCACATCTAGCTCTGATACTAACAGGTTATTACTCAAAGTAATTCAAAACTTGTTTTATGTTAATATTAATTATATTACAGTAGTTAACATGAGATAAGAACTTCCGTGCGTATTAGCATTTTACATAATAATATAGTTTGAAGCTTCACTACTATACATAATAATTATGTATTGTATATACTATACATATATTTATTATATACATAACTAAAGCAACTATGTACTAATAGTGTTCGACATGACTTGATCTCATACTAATTACGGGCGTCGATGTATTGTGAAGATTATGTGTAACTCACTGCAACGTCGACAGGTCAAGAAGGCCTTAGTCCACCACGATGGCCTGATGCGGGTTGATCGACTTCACATGCCTTTGAGATCATAATGTAGAACACTCAGGCATGCACATGTCATTCCGATTCCGATGACAGCAGGTGATATTTAATTTTTAAGCTCATTATAACTTTTAATTATTATTGGTGGCAATGGCATTCGAACCCGAACTGAAGTTAGAGACCGAATTCTTAGCAACTGGGCTGTCGTCCCTAACACAGCTACCATTACTCGCCATAAAGCTGTAACCCCGTAGGAATTTTCGGGAATCCTTTCTCATTAATTTAGTCCGACTTATTTCTTGATAAAATTAGAAGTTGAATCGGAGTCAAATTCCAGAATATCAGATTTCTGGGCTACAGCTTTCAAGATTGCGTATAAACCAGTCAGTCAGTTGACGGATCGTGTTCGTTCCTTTTTTGTTTGTTTGCATTTTGTTCAACCTAGGGAATGGTAAAAGTTTCATCAAAATCTGTCCAGTAGTTCCCTTGATATGGACTTAAAACTAAAAGTTACGAAAGAAAATTAAAAGTATGAAATAAAATTTGTAACATACTTAAGGCCTACTATTTTTTGAGTTTTGTGTCTCTTGTATCAAGTAGGTATTTTGTTAAATTTCGGCACCAAATTTAAAAAAAAAATCTTTGCGGTGTTACTTACTCTCGGCGTTCAAAGCTTTTCGTAAATAATACAAATTGATTGATTAATATAATTAACTTACATCCATTCAGATAAATCCCTATATTTTGCCTTTTACCGTCACCATTAAGCAATGTTCGACATCCATTAGCGTCACCTAAATAATTACTAGTCAGATTCATGTCATGATGTCAAAAGGCACATACAACACCCTAATATAATCCATATGCCAATGGGATAAGGTCGAGATTAGCGCAAAATCTGTAGGGTACTCTGTCTCGAAGTGACTCCACAAATCACTCGGAAGGTAGCAAATTTAATCAAAGGTGGCAGAAATTGCTGGGTAGAGTCTGATATATGACCGACTAATACAGCGAGGGCTTTACTATTAGTAAACAAACATTTTTGAAGTTTTATATAGCTGGGTAGAGTCTGATATCCTTCCTTCCTTCCTTCCTTTCAGCCCTTAGTAGTCCACTGCTGGACATGGGCTTCCCCTAATCGACGCCACTCCGCCCGGTCCTGGGCCCTCTGAATCCAACGGTTTCCCGCTGTCTTCTTCAGGTCATCAGTCCACCTGGTGGAGGGCGGCCTGTGCTCCTTTTGCCTAGACGTGGTCGCCATTCGAGGACCTTTTTTCCCCATCGGTTGTCAGTCCTGCGAACGATGTGGCCAGCCCATTGCCACTTTAATTTGCAAACTTTGAGAGCTATGTCGGTCACCTTCGTTCTTCTACGGATTTCATCATTTCTGATTCTGTCTCGTAGAGAAATACCAAGCATAGCTCTCTCCATTGCCCTCTGGGCGACTCTGAGCTTGTGCATTAGGCTCACAGTAAAGGACCACGTCTCGGCACCGTAGATCATCACTGGCAACACACATTGCTCGAAAACTTTCGACTTCAGGCACTGAGGTATATTGGACGTCAAGACGTGTCGTAGACTCCCGAACGCTGCCCAGCCGAGTTGGATTCTTCGAGTGACCTCTCTCTCGAAGTTGGACTTACCCATTCGGATCGTTTGTCCTAGGTAAACGTATTCGTCTACAACTTCGAGAGCAGTGCCGTCAACAACCACCGGTACGGGCTGACATGGACATTAGACTGAGAGTCTGATATATGACCGACTAATACAGCGAGGGCTTTACTATTAGTAAACAAACTTTTTTGAAGTTTTATATAAACTAACTTTTTAAATTCCTTTTTATAATTATTTTCCTTTTTATAATTTTAAATATTTTTTTCCTTTCTTTTCATATTGTAGAATAAGTTTACGAGCGTAGGAATAGAATATAGAGTTCTATTTAAGAGTTAATGTTTTCCGTACCGACACTTGCGTGAACGTTTTAACTGTCTTTTTGTATCTTCTAGCCGTGATGCGGACCGGAATAGGATATTGAGTTCAAGCTGCCAGCTAACGTTTTTCCTTACCGACACTAGTTTGAACACAGGTATGGAAGCCGCGCCGGATCGGAGTCAAGTAAGAGGCGGAATTCTTAGCCATTATTATAATATATTATTATTATCACCGCTGAATCCACCACCAGAGTTACTTTATAAAATGTTCATTAAAATAATAATCCTTCCTTCTGGCAGCTATTTCGCTTAAATTCAACGCGGTAATGCTGCCAGCGTTCTGGGCACCATGCCTCAAGCGGAGCTATTGGATGGCATATTTATTTTGTAAATAATTATATATTGTTTTATTATTCTAACTATCATAGTTTAGTCATAGATTTACTTGATAACTTTCATGTTGTGGTTATAGTGAAAGCACATTTTGTGTTGTAATTGATATTCACCAGGCTGGTGATGTTTTATTTTATAATCCTTCACATAATAAGAGCCCTATAACTCCTACGCTGAAATGTAAGAGCTAATGTAAAATAACTTGAAAAGGTCAAAGGTCAAAGGTCGAGTTATGATTTTTCATAAACGATGACGAGGGCTATTTAAATGCCAGTGAAAATAATGAATTAGGTACGTACTCATACATTATCGTAGAAGCTAAGCATAAATACACCTTGTGTTAGCTTTGCATAAATATTCCGCCAGTAAATACGTATTTTATAGTTTGTCATTTAACGATGAAGCAAGCTATTAAGTAGTAATTTTTTAAGGAAACTTAAAATGTTTTTTCAATTGTTTACCAAATTGGACAAGAGCAAATAATAAGCGTGTAAAAAAGCGTTAGTATTTTCAGTTCCATTCAGAGACCTGTGTTTGAATTTTGTCGTGTGAGTCGATCGGTCAGTTGTGTCGGTCACAGCCAATGTTTCCTTTACTGTCATATAAGATGACATTTAATTTTTTCTAATATAACTGGTAATATTTTCTGCAAAACGGTGAGTAACCTCTATTTTTTATGAGATCTATTCTTTATTAGATAGCTGACATTTTCCAGACGATTCTTTTCCTGTTCTGAGACTAATTCGATTTGCAGCACTCCAGCTGCGGAACGAACGAGTAGTGACGGCAGTAATTCTATTTCTATACGTTTTATACCCAAATGGCTCCGGCTTATGTGTAAAACTTTCATTTTTTATGCTGAAGCAGTGACTGATGACATAAAGAACATGCTGAGACGATAACAGATGACATGAAAAAAATGCTTAGAATATACTTGATGACATGAAGAACACATTGAGGCGATAACTGATAACATGAAGAATATATTGAGACGATGACTTATGACATGAAGAACATGAAACAATAACGATCAAAGTCAAACAAAATTTTATTGCATTTAAGTTTAATATAACATACTAGGTAAAGGTACTTGGGTAATCCAGATCGTAGGTACTCGTACATTACGTCGTTATACTGAAAGGCGTCCACAAAGAGACCATAATGAAATAAAACTCCATTTGCACCCCTTCCATTATTTGTCACATACGATACGGTGGGTACACACGGATCTGTAATAGAGCAACCTTCGATAAGTTTTGATTTTATTTTTCAGTAATAGAACACAGTAAATTCTTTAAAAGTCTTTGTCATTTCAATGACAGATGATTGTTGGTAAATTTTAATATCAATAACTGCGTCGAAAAGTGCTGTGCTACGAGCATGAAAACTAATGCAGCAAACGTGTAAAAACGGTGTTTAAAGTTATAGGGAAGAACACTAAATCTAATAATCGAATAAAAATAACTTACGAGTTGACGAGAAAAATCCCTAATGCGCTAAGGTCGCGCTCAGATTGGAAGTGATTTCATACGAATTCAACTCGTGCGTATACGTACGATCACGCACGAACAATCCCGTCCTCAGAAATATGAAGGGAACTCTTACTCTGCGTGCGACTTAGTAGATAAATAACGCTCACACTCACAGTCCCACACTAGGATTCCTTGTGTCGTGGTTACTATGGACACACACAAGACAGTAACACACACACAGCCCAGAAACCAGTTGCGCCACTCGGGTGTTAGATACATTACGAGTAACAGAGGCTTTCCGCACCAAGCTCGGTCAATTATCAACCAGTACGTACACGCAAGAAGCTATACGCAATAGGTGATGAATAGGGTATCCTGGGTATTCTTACCGCCTTATCACTTAACCGGATGTAACCGGATATCGCCGGGTAAGGACGCCGGGTGAGAAGCCATTGGGATGATATCTGATAAGTATTGGTCGGAGGATGTTTTTTCATGTATAAAGGAAGTCGCGTAATTTTAATGAATTTTTATTCTTCAAACTTCTTCCAACTTCAGTGCCGTTAGCGCGAAAATTATCGTCAAAGCATTCGTACGATAAACTTCATTTATTAGTTAGCTTTATGTCAGTTTGTCTTGACATCTCCCCATAATAATGGCAGCTCGATACGATTGGCATTGCATCATCACTAAATTTATTAGAAAGACATCTATTATTTAACCCCGATAAATAAATAAAAAACAATAAAATATAAATTTTTGTTGAAAATATGGGAATTTTCAAAAATAATGTTAAAACAGTAAGTATACTTTTTAACACACTATAATATTCAAATACAATACAATTTTGTGTTTGTCAGAAAACCACGTATAAGTTTAAGGTCCAACGAGCGTAGTGAAGCACTCTTATTAGTAGCAGCAATTAATTTAGTTAATGGTCACAATCAATATCGATTTAATTAGAACACCACTAAAAGCTACTCGATTTAGTGGAAGTGCGACCGTGCGGCCGAATAATAGTTTTCTCATTAGTAGTTTTAAAGCAAAAGAAACGTAAATTGAATTTGTTGGTATACGAGTATATACATTTCATTTAGCTTCAACAAATACTTAAACATTGTAATACACACAAAACCATAATATGATAAATTAGCTCACCTATTAAAATTATAAATTAACTTCAAATCATCAAAGTACCATTCATTTTTACCACTCTTCAGCGTATGGGAAAACAGAATTTTCCAAACATGATTTCGAAAAGGCTTTCAGAACCAGAATTGTATATTGCGCTGTCATTTCCATAATGGCGGACAAAACATGTAGCCAGACGTCCCGGTGTTGGCACTTGAAAAATATCGTATTAGTCGCCTTATTTGCCCGACGGGGGTGGTAATTTATCGGGTGTTTTAAGGGTAGAATATGCGGTATATGCAGTGATAGCCCAGGGGCTTAAAAATCGACCTCGAATCGAGGTGTCCGGATTTGAATTCCAGTGGCACCAGTTACTTTGTAAAAAAGATATGTGCGCTTTATAAAATTAAATATAACCTGCTGTTACGGTGATGGAAAATATCGTAACCTGCATGCCGGAGTTCACAAAAAAATGTTCTCAAAGGTATGTGAAGTCCACCAACCCGCAGTAGGCCAGCGTGGTGGACTAAGGCCTATTTCCCTCTCAGTGTGAGAGTAGACTTGATCCTGTAGTGGGTCAGCAATGTGTTACTGACATTATAATCATTTTATGTAAAATTCAACCGAAATTTGAGTCCTAAATTTCAACCCAAATAAATTCAGCTGTAGCCCCGAGCATATTCTAGTAATAGCTGGCAGGTTTTCCGAGAAGTGTTTGTGATATTGTAAAATAATAATGGATCATTATTAACCGAACACAAAAACTCAGATCTGGCTGGCGAGTAATTGAATTAAGCGAAGTAATAAATTTATTTTTTTGAAAAAAAAAAGTTTTTTAGGTGTTTTTAATTTTTTAACATAGCATTAATATTTAACAACATAACATTAATATTTAATTTTTCAAGTATTCCAAATAATCCAACATGATTTTATGATGTTTCAAAAACTCTACAAAAATGTGTAGCAACTCTAGGCCTATTACTGGAATATGCTATAAGGTACATTTAGATTAGAACATTAGTAGTCGCATTCGAAAACTATTCGCCCGACGTACGATGCATTTTCATTTCCCGCATTTTGTGGCAAAGTTGGGAGCTATCTCAAACGCCGTGCAGTTTGCTGAAAGTTTGCGACTAGCAATTGTTTTCAATTGGCTAGTTTGCGTTGAGTTTTGCTAACAGCTTTTTGGTTAGTGACAAATTTTTGATTCATCTTTTTTAGTGTTTCTGATAGGTTTAAAGACTGTACTATCGTCTTTATGGAAGATGGAAACGAAAGAAGGATCGTAAAATAAATATGTAGAATGTCCATTGTTTTACGTAATAAGCTTTTCAATTGGTTGCAGGATCAATTCCATCTTCATTTCCATTCCATTCTCTTGTAATCGATTGATAGATATTGATTGATAGAAAAAGTCCCATGGAAGAGGCATTCATAACGTATCCTTATGCGATGATTTGTTCTACCGAAGATTATTGCATAAAATTTGCCTTTTGCGAGTAAAGAAGCTAGTTTTAATTAGATCAGCACATCATACTAGAACCACTCGTCCAGGCTGCTCTTTGTCTGTCAGTGTCTACGTTTAAAGTTGGGAATTACCGACTGTGCAGTTTGTCGAAAGTTAAGGACCACTATTGCACTATTACTCAGAGTTCGACCAAAGTAGGTCTGTGCGAGTTTTAACAAGAGAATTAATCGCGTAGCTATTAGCCTTTATAATTTGGTTGCAACCCTTTTGTGGCCCACTGCTGGAACTCCTCCGGGGCCCACTCCCACTCCATAAAAAGGTGACCACGCTGCTCCAATACGGATTGCTGGAGATACGGGCTAGTTAAATGCCCATAGGGTTTCCGAAAAGGTGTAACGATTGCTATCGTTCGATAAAAACTGGGACCGACGGCTTAACGCGCCTCCGAAGCACGGAAGCGCGCATTATATTCGCCACTAGCGGTCACCCATCCAGTACCCTTACTCTGAGTTTTAGCAGTTCCGAAACGAAACGCACACATACACAGCTTACCAGACGAAAATGCACAGTGTAATAACTAACAGAGGAAAAACATTTTTAGAAGAGTTAAAAAATTAATAAAGCATTAGATAAATCATCACAAAAATTGCTTTATTTTTAATCAACACTCTTTCAATGTTTAATAATATTAATGAAACTTAATAACCGTAAATTGGCCGTAATGCACTGTAAAATTTCGAACTAATACTATCTCGTAGGTATTAAATATTTGTTAGTATTATAATGTCTAACCATAAGTATTCATATCTTTCACTCCATACAAAAATTTGATTCTAAATGTTTTAACTCCTTAAAAATCTTTTACCTCTATTTGTTATTACACTGTGGACTCCTGTGTAGTAAGCTGTGTATGAATTACGTATCTATCCGAAACGAAACGCACAAACGTTTCGTTTCTGTATCGCTTAAACTCAGACTAAGGGTACAGATATAGACCGCGCTGGACGGTGGTCAACTTTTTCGATCGCTTGCGATCTACTCAAGCAACGGGGCTATGCGCGCTTCAAATTCGTACGAGTATGTTAGCAATGTAGAGGCAACGTTATATCGGTCCTTTTGTTTATTGATAAAATGTAACGGGATTGGATTTAATATTAATGTCTATTGAATATAGAACCGACAAAGAAAAAGTTATCAATATTGTTTTCGTTGCTCACACTTTTTGTTCAAGGATCTAAGTACTACAGAATTTCCAGAACATTCCAGCGGGATATCGGCAGTTATGAGGCATAAAACATTGCGGTGATTTTCTCACAGCTCTCTGCGCAGTGCTGAAGCATTTTTTGTTAAAAATTGTACAATCTTTTTAGTGGTGAACAGAAATGCGGAGCTAGAAAGTCTGGTCGCGACGCATTAATGGCCCACTAGTGAGCACGGGTCTTCCCACAATTAGGGGAAGCTTACTCCACCATACTCCCTTTTTACCAACTTCAAAAAAGGAGGATCGTGTTCGTTCTTTTTGTTTGTTTGCATTTTATTCAACTTAGGGAATGATAAAATTTTCATCAAAATCGGTCCAGTAGTTTCCGTGATATGGACTGAAAACTAAAAATTACGGAAAAAAGTTATTAAAAAAATTAAACCGACATCAAAAATATTTTTTCCCCACGTCGAATATGTACGCAGTGATAATAAGTATATTAACCCTTTTCTCTCCCTGTTTCTGGATGCCACTCTTTTCATGTCCCACTGTTGGGCACCGGTCTCCCCCCACAACAAAGGGGCTTGGAGTGTATCTACTATCACTTTTTCTTTCAACCCTTTTTTACATAGTGGCTATAAAAAGTATTTTTAGGTAGTTATGTAGTTATGCGGTGATAGCCCAGTGGCTTAGAATTCGACCTCGAATCGAGGGATCCGGGTTCGAATCCCAGTGGCACGCACCAATGACTTTGTAATAAAAGTTATGTGCGATTTATGAAATTAAATATCACCTGCTGTTACGGTGAAGGAAAACATCGTGAGGAAACCTGCATGCCTGAGAGTTCACAAAAAAAAAATGTTCTCAAAGGCATGCGAAGTCCACCAACCCGCAGTAGGCCAGCGTGGTGGACTAAGGCCTACATCCTTCTCATTGTGAGAGGAGACCCGACCCTGTAGTGGGTCATTAATGGGTACTGACATGACATGACATGTAGTTATGTACCGGATAGGTATTGTGTTCGATACAATTGTATAATGACGAATGATGGAGATCGTAAATTCGTAGTTTGTCGTTTCATAAGTTTTATGACAAATGAGTAGTGTTAAACCTACGGGCTCATTCCTTGATGGAAAAAACACCCTGTATACAAAACTCCGACATAATGAAATCGGAGCACGGTTACTCTCCAGCCAAGATCATTGATCACCTAGCCTGGTGGGAGATCTCCCTTTGCATTATTTAAATTTTTTTACATAATTGAGAAAAATAGGTTACATAACATTTCATTAAATTCGTCTCGTTAAAGTCTTTACCTACGTGGCTTCGTATCTCGAAATTTCACGTAACTTGCGGCTTCACGTTCGCGTTGCCTGAGAATAGGCAGTTGCTCGAAATTGCTCCCAAATGTGGCAGCCATCTTCTTTTATTAGGCTGGCGTAAAAGAAAATGTAAATCTATCCCAAATTGGACCTTTTATATTTAGGAAATAACTTAAGGTGAGATAACTATTGTCATTTTGTTCCTTGATTTTATTTGACGATCTCTGTTATACTCCCTTTATGCCCCTAAGGAGAAAAAAGTGCGTGGGAAAAAAACTCCCAGCACTCTTTAGTTAGCTGACCAACTAATAGCGCTGATTTTTAGTGCAGCCCGCACTTCGTAAATCATTATAAGAATTAATTAGATAATGATGCCATATTTGCGATCTGTATTTGTTCTGTCTGTTCGTCTCTTTGCAAGCAAAGTGATCAAACTGAGATCACAAAATATCTTGATCTAGATTTTTAGTATACAAGATATAAATAAATAAGTCGACACCTGCAATTTAAAACATTGTAACTCACTTTTTAGCGAAAATGACCTTTAAACACAGGCTTAATAAGAAAAAAATGCTCTTTTTTTTGAGCTTACCATCTTATCTCAATTCACTCCCGTTACGATTTTTGGCAGAAAAAAAACATTGTACCTAACTAGTCGTCCACTAACGATGAAAAAAAGGTTTCTTTAGTTACACACACTTGCCCGTGGTAAGTTATAATAATTTTACACAACAATAATTGTAACATAGGATACAATTTTTTTCTTGGTAAGATTTCTTACATAAATGAAAATATTTCGTCAACTTTCATCGTAACTTGAGTTACGTTCTTAAAACAAAATTATCATTTCAAATAAAAAAATTGAAAGTTGAGTTACCATTACTTATTCCGCCGTATATTTACGTTCCTGTTCTAATAACTAAACTTACAATGCATGCAGTGTCAACCACATCTCCCTGCGACCTCGCACTTCTTGTTTTGATCGAGTTACAACGCGTTCATTGCCGGCGTTCTACGCATTGTTAATTAATTTGTACTATTTTAATGTTAAAAATAGCAATAAATGTGACTTAATTCAGTGAAAATGAGTCATCGCAGTAAAAATATACTGGAGTTAGCCCTAGGAAAAAGTGGAATTCTAGAGAATTGTGACGGTTAGTTCCTAAATACTTGCATTACAACCTCTAAGTTTTACTATTTGTTCTTATTGTCATATTTTTTTGAGAACATAGTACTTATTTAAAGATAATAATAAATAAATAAATAACGCTTCACACTCATAGCCCCACACTAGGATTCCCTGTGTCGTGGGCGCCATGGACACACATAAGACAATAACACAACACACCCAGACCAGAAACAGAAATTTAAACTCATCATTCAAATCTCTGCTCTGCTGGGAATCGAACCCAGGACCCTCCGCGTAGCGCACTGGCGTCTTTACCAACTGAGCCACTCGGGTCGTCGTAAAGATAAATGCTTTAAATCTGACCCTATATGAGGTGTGTTCAAAAAGTAACGGGAATTTTCGTTTTTTGAAAAAAATATTTATTTATTTATCTAAATTAATGTCGCGTTCAAAATAGTCCCCATTAGACATTATGCACTTGCGCCAGCGCTTCTTCCAATCGTGGAAACACTTCTCAAACTCGATTTTTGGGATAGTCTTTAACTCTTTCAGCGATGCGCTTTTAATGTCATTTACGCTTGTCAAACGACAGCCTTTTAAGGTTCTCTTTATTTTTGGAAATAGAAAAGTCACAAGGAGCCATGTCTGGCGAATAAGGCATCGTTATAGTATTGTTTTGGCCAAGAATTTACGACCAAGCAATGAAGTGTGAGCAGGTGCATATCGTGATGCAAAAGCCATGAATTGTTTTTCCATAAATCTGGGCGTTTTTTTCGGATTGCTTCACGCAACGGCGTTGAACTAGGTAGTATGCCTTATTGACCGTTTGACCTTATGGCAAGAACTCATGATGCACTATGCCATTAAAATCGAAGAACACAGTAAGCATAACCTTCACGTTTGACCGCACTTGTCGAGCCTTTTTCGGTCTTGGCGAGCCAGGATGCTTCCACCGAGACGATTGAGCCTTAGTTTCGACATCATATCCGTAAACCCATGTTTCGTTACCTGTTATAACACGTTGCAGTAATTCTGCATCGTCGTTGACTTCATTTAGTGACTCCTGAGCAACTTCCACAACTTCCTGAACAAATTTCGATGCCACGCGTTTTATACCCAAAACATTTGAAAAAATTTCATGGCATGAGCCAATCGATATGCCAACATCATCAGCGACTTTTCTGATTGTGATTCGGTGGTCATTCATAACCATTGCTTTTACTTTTTCCACGTTTTCATCGGTTGTTGATGTGCTGGGGCATCCGGAGCGTTCGTCATCTTCAACGTCTTCACGGCCATCTTGGAAACGCTTATACCACTCGTAAACTCTTGTTTTACTCATAACAGACTCACCATAGGCCTTTGTTAACATTTCACACACTTTGTTACACTTTATTTCATTCTTTACGCAAAATTTGATACATATTCTTTGATCCATTTCTTTTAAACTTTGTTCTTTCACAAAATACCTTATCTTTTGTAAAAGAAACAATGAGAGAGCTTATCCACTTCCTTCGCCTACCACCAGCACCCACACATATTTAAAGATGTTTAACAGGATCTTTACATTATAATGTTGAGGTTGATTATGACTGATTTTAATTAGTTGAATAAAAATTAGAAAGGGATTGGTTGATATCCCTAGTTCCCATGAAGATTCAAAAATGTCTGTGTTACATTCCTGTCAAACTTCATTGTAGTTGCTTAAACTGGAAGGAGAAGCAAGCAATCGCTCTGACTCAGAGTTTTAAGACAAAGATAGAGCGATCATTTTCCCTCTGCTTTCACGCAAATATTATAAACTTGCGAGGAAGCAGAGGGAAAATGATTGCTCTGTCTTTGTCTTAAAACTCTGAGTCATAGTGATGACTTGCTTCTCCTACCAGTTTACGCAACTACAATAAAGTATGACAGGAATGTAACACAGACATTTTTCTAAATTGTAAAGGCTGATTCGTTAATGGTTCATTTTCAAAGAAGATTTAAAATGTCTATTATTCACAGTTTACAGTTTCTGTCTAACTTTAATGTAACTGCGTGAAATTGGAGGGTAAAGCAAGCCATCACTCTGTCACAAAAGACAATTTTCCCCCTGCTTCCACGCAAAATAAATAAAGCCTAAAGGCAACTGTTGTACGTACTTAGAACGTTTATTAAAATAATTGAAAATTCTATGATTATTGTTACTTTAATTTGTTAAACTTACAACCTATGTAAACCTAAATGTAAAGATTGATCAACTTTAGGTTTATTTTGATATTTTGGAATTATAATAATAAAAACAATGCAAATTAATTCATTTTTTATTTTTATGGTAACTCCAACTATGTAATAAAATAAATATTATGCATTGTAAATCAGACTTACAATTATTTTTCTCGGTAAATTAGTTATTGTCCTACTAAATTGCATTGTATGTCTGAGTTACAACTGTAATTTGGAAACCCGTTTTTAATGAAAAATCATTGTAAGTCATAAAAACATATAAAATACATAAGTAAACAACATATTTGTCATACAGAAATGTAGATAATCCTTTTTTACTTATATTTACAAAATTGGGAGACGCTAGGACTTATAGGAACAAAGTGAGAATTTTATGAATGTTTAAATCGCTCTCCTGAAAAGTAGTGAAAAATGAGTTACAATGTTTTAAATTGCAGGTGTCGAAGTAATAATATACATAAATAACGCTTCACACTCATAGCCCCACACTAGGATTCCCTGTGTCGTGGGTGCCATGGACACACACAAGACAAGAACACATACACCCAGACCAGAAACAGAAATTCAAATTCATCATTCAAATCTCTGCTCTGCTGGAAATCGAAGCCAGGACCTTCCGCGCAGCGCACCTGTGTCTTAACCACTGCGCTACTTGGGTTGTCAGATATTGTCATATATTGTGCCATTTTTCCAACGTCCGTGCTGAAAGTGCCATTAGCAATGTGCTTGCCATTTAACTTATCTCAAACAATACGAATAAAGCCCATCGATACGATCTCCTTGGCGGAATTCCAGGAAAATTCCCGAAGAATCCTCTTCTTTGTACGGAATGCAATACGTTTAAGAATGAAATTATTCTCGAAGAGATTAAGATTTGAATTTGGAATTGGACAAAGCTTTTTAAATCGTCAACTTTACTGACTGCCTTCTATTCGCATATTCGTCGCGATTTCCATCTAGAGAGAAGAGTCTCCTTTGGGTTAAACTATCCATGTTCGACATTAAATTCTAATGCCCACTTAGCCGTTTTTACGCGAAATAACATTGAGGAATTATGTTACAAAATACCTCAATGCGAAATAGGAATATGGAGGGATATTCCCTCCATCGTTAAAGTGGGTTTAATATTTCCTTTAAATACAAAAAGAGGTTAACGCGTTTTAAGAACAAGAGCAGAGGATATGGGATTACTAAATAGTGACATAACAGTAGTTCCCTCAAAAATGAAAGCAACCTAAAAATAAAAGTCCCCCATTAAAAATTTAAGTAAAAATCTAAATTTTAAGTGCCCCATTTTTTATATACTAACACTTCCTCTTGAGCTATTAAAATCTTTGGTTGTGTCGACTTAGAAAGCCTCTTTTCCGCCATCTTTTTTCTAAGATATTCTAAATATTTCGTACCTACACCAACATTCAAGTCATTCAAACCACGAAATCAATATTAATGAGGACTTCGTTAAAAGTTCAGTTACGAAATAATGAACCGGTAAGTAATTATAGTCTGCTTCTAAATTTAATAATGAGCTAAAGGTCAGGCGAGCTTAGCTAGATTATTTTAGTCTGTATAACGAGGTTAAATTACAGGATTTTATGGTTTAGTACTTTTTATTAATTGCTTACTTCGCCCTACATGTTTTATCGTTTCATAATTTTAAAGTGTCGTAGAACAAGATTACGTAGGCATAGATCTCAGAGTTCTATATGTACCTACCGATGATGTAGAAAACTTCGTTAGCGACACAACGCTCATGGGTTAGCTACATCGTTCGAAAGACAGACAACCGATGGAGAAGAAGGGTTCTCAACGTCTCGTGTTTTGGCAAAAGGAGTACAGTCTCCCTCCGATCAGTTGGACTGCCCTGAAAAAGACAGCGGGTAGCTGTTGGATTCGAAGGCCCAGGACCGGGCGGAAAGGAGTCGAATTGGGAGGCCCATGTCCAGCAGTGGAGTACGAAAAGCTGAAATAATGATGATTATAGTTTCCACAAAATTGCAATGGTGTAGCTGTAGCGAGTTAAAGTATGCTTCATTCTTAACGTGGTTTTCGTATTAGAGTTGGAATCACTTTGAATCGTCCTTATGAATCGTCCTTATGAAAGTGACAAAAATTAATCTTCAACTCTCTTTTATTTTTGCTTCAATAACAAACTATCTGATGAAGCGAAGTGAAAGTAACATGTCTGGACATTGATGACATATAAATTCCGATAATTCTGACTCAGATTTTTATTCGCTTTTTACTGCGATACGCCGTTACCTTATGCTTTATATCACGTCGTAACATAAAGGCTTGTCTGGATGTCATTAAATGCGAGATAGTTATGCGCTAAGGGATTCTTTTTATTAAAAAAGTAACAAACGATGTGTAATAATTATTATTGAAATTGTTTAGCGAAATGCTAAAAAATGTTTCTACTAGGTTTTATTGATACATTTAATGTAATTTAATTTTAATGACAATCGTATTGTATAATCTGACTTTTATTAATTTTATGCATATTTTAATGATGTATAAAAAATCTATAGAGATTTTTTTTTATAAATTTTAAGAATAAATATTTTATCTTTTTTAATTCAAAACTATAATTATTCATGATTATACGTGTAACTTTATTTTCACTCTGTTTATTTAGTGGTAAAATATTCTGTATCCAATTTAAGACCAAAGGTAGTTTTCAGAAAAGTTTTCCAAATTAAATTGTAAAAACCTAAACTTTGACTGGAGTGAACAACTTGAATCTGACAGTGAATTTTCTTATCAAATTATACTAAAGATAAAAACTGAAAACAGTGCCATCTATCCGCAGGCGCGGTCAAAACTTCCGAAGAAGCGGAGGCGAGTGCTACCCGTGGAGCAACCCCGGCGTAAACGAGAAGCCAGCAGCGCCTCCAACCGCCGCGTGAACGCTGTGAAACATCCCGTGGTGCTGAAGGAGCTCTCACCTGGGAACAATAAGTTTGGTAAGTCTCTATACAGTAAGAGGTTCTTGTTGTATCCGCTAGATGGCGGTGTTATGATATTTCTATTATTATTCAGGATGTGCTGTACGTTACCATAGCAAAATACTGCGATTGGTTACTCGACAAAGGGTTCTTTGAAGAGCTGAATTGTTTTTAATAGAAAATTAAAATTTTTATAAATAAAAAGTTTACATTTAAAAGAAAGTTCTGTTTTCTCTCGCCATAATTTTTGATAGTCAACATAACACCGTTCCCACCTGATACATGGATTGAGGTTTGATATACGTACTTACACGCGAAAACAGCAAAATAAATGTGGATGAAATTTTGAATGCAAGGATTAATTGAGGATACTATTTGTCTCTCTTTCTCTCAACCAAATTCTAAGGTCCACGTGAATAAAGATACAGTCCAGGACTAGTTTCTAAAATATCGATGTGAGTAACTTATAAAAATACATCAAATCACAGCCTTTATATGTATTATTATAAAGGCTGTGATTTGATGTATTTTTTTAATTTAATAGATCTTTCGTCTCTACTTCCAGGTGTTAACGGAATGAACGTGATAAGCATCGCACTCCAGGGTCCACCGAACCTGCTGAGGCCACCAGTATCCGCTCAGCCTCTGCAGGCCAGAGCACCCATAGGTAACGTCACCTATTACCATAATTCTACTCGTATCGTCGTCTCCCCACCGTAGTCTATCAGACAAAGTCTATCTATCAAGCAAAGTCTAACTAACAATCCGGCAAAGTAATAATTTATAGCTAGGCTTTTTCTACGCCTTACTATGCGGCGGAAATCTTAAGAACTAATTTCTTTATTGCAATGATGGAATAATGTCAATGTCATATTTAAGCCAATGAGCTTGCAAAAACTTGACATTGACAGCGTTATAGAAGACAGATTTTTTATTTTTCTGATATAGCTATAAGTTACCAGTTAACTATTCGCCTATATACTAACTACTACGCCTCATCCCGTCATGTATTTTTTAACCTTCACTTATACGCATCAAACCTCTTATAACGTTTCACATCCATATCTTATCTACGTATAATATTAATTTTATAATTAAATATATGTCCTTAAATAGCAAAGACTCTGACATACCTTTTTAATTCTTTGCAGTCGAGAGTCCAATCGTGAACACACAATCCGGCGCCATATCTTTAGCATCATTGCAACCACCACTGATGACCGCTCCACCCCTGCAACCAAGACCTGCAACCACGGGTTCCTTAGACCTTATGCTACCACTGCAACCAAAATTACTACCCGGTTATAACCTACAGTCTTCATTTCTCTCCAGTACCCTTTCTACTGTACGACCACCAGATTTACCTAAGTATTGTAAAGAAGATAGTTTTAAGCCTAGCGTCGAAGTTATTGTAGAAAAACAAGAGTCTGTCTCTGAACATTCTAGAGAAAGCATTGTTGATAATGCAGAAAGTGAAATCGTAGATAGGAATAAAGAGGATTGTGTAAATATTGTAGAAGAAAATGACAATCGTATTGTAGATGACCACGTAAACGATTCAGTAAATGCAAATAGTATTTCGTATCCGAAAGAGGAAATTAATTCTAATGTTATCGAAACTACAAGTAATACGGCTGACACTGCCGATACTAGTCTAGTCAATAGTTCAAACGATAATAGTCCTAATAATAATTCGTATTAATTTAAATATTACATGTATAAATAAATAATTTGTTCGTTAAAATAATATTATGAATTAGGTTTAAAGTAACAAAGTGTCATAAACGTACTTTTTAACTATTTTTTTATTATGTTAGTTGAGTTATTAATATATCAATTATATATATCATCAATTTTAATTTTTAAGATTGATCATAATATGAATATATAATATAACATATACAATCATGGCTTAAAACTATTCAACATTAATATTTTTGTAATAATTATTATAAATAAATTGTAATAATATTTAAAGTAAAGTTCAATTCAAGAAAATGAAAAAATAAAATTGATTTCATTAATTGTAATTGCATTAAAAATATATTTAAAATTTGTTTATATTAAATGGGAAAAATAATGCAAAAGTGTAGAAAATTAAAACATTAAAAATATAATAGAACAAAAAATTTCATGTTTTTTCGTCTTGACCAAAAGTAGCCTAGAAATTAGTTAAAACATAACAAAAAGTAATGTTTGTATATTTTGTAAATGAAAGACGTGACAGTGATCAATAAATTTGTAAATTTCATGTAAATTGTATCTAATAAATAATTTACACCTGATTTATAATCCTAGTTTTTACTATTTAGAGTTGTTACATAACAAAAGTTTCGTTTTATTCTGCAGTACAGAGTGATGTGCAGTTTTCATATTATAGTGTTTAGTGTAAATGCTTATATTATACGTTATAATAGCTTTATTTGTGTTAACTTCACGCTTAATGACTACTTTCTTCTCCTTTACATGATAAAAGACAAATAATTGGGCACATTCATTTCTTATGTTGAAAAAAAATATATTAGGGAACGAATGGATAATAGAAACAATAACTTTAATAATAATGGTTACAAACTAATGGTATGCAAATTAAAAAATACTCGGTCCACTGAAGCTTGAGAAAGAAAATGTTAAGTCCGTTGTTATATTCAAAATTTTATTCTAATGAATAACCTCATGTCTAAGTCATGTTTTTGTATTTCTTGTGTTAAATTTTTTATAGCATGAAGTTTCAAATAGTATTTTTATAAGTCAAGTTGACCTGTACGGAATTTAAAGTATTAAATTTTTCGAAAACCCGTAAGAAATTATATTTGTGCCAAACGATTTTGTACAAATGCTGCCACTGTCATTTAATAAAATTTAATAATGATAATATTATATTAAACAAGATTGCTCTAAAATATCCATCATATTATTTATTCAAATAATACAATCACCAGTTTTAGGTACTTATCATTGAATCTATATTTCAAAAAAGAGCAGTTATTTGCTCAGATTGCATAATTATTTTTACTTTATGGTATTTTAAGACAACTCTAGTTAGTTGTAATTTTGTAAAATAATTTGTTAAAAATATTAAATAATTTATTATTGTTATCAAAATATATAAGTTATAATAAAGCAAGATACCAATGAAAAAAAATATTGTCGATGTAATTTAATGTAAAATGTAAAAATAATTTTAGTGTACGAATTTAGTTAATGCCTTGTAATATTATATTTAATTTTTTAAATTAAGATGTCGTATTTAATTATAATGTATTAATGGAAGGAGTAACCTAACAAATTGATGTATAATAATTTAGTAACTAACACTTAATAATAAAATTACTACTTAGTCGATATAAAATCGGATTAAAATGAATGCAGGCTGACTATAAATTCTATGAACCAATGATGTTACTAATGGGATAGTAACTAATGGGAAGTAAGAAAACTATGTATTTGTTGTACCTTGTTGACTTATTGTACCTTGCTCATTAACTGGATGCGATATGATTTCTAACTTATTTCGGTTTTGACTTAACATCAAGTGACCTGAAAATATCTTTGTATCAAAAGAGGTTTAAATTAAAAATTAAACTAAAGATAAAATACTTTTGGCTTATATAAATGGTGCTGATCATGATCGATTTGATGTTAAATTATATTCCTTTCATATTCAAAGGGTGGAAAATGCTGGTGAGAATATAGGTAGCCTGAAACGGTCCCCTGGAAGCTATAAGATTGAAGGAAGGGTTGAAATGAGGTTATATTTAAATAAGTTAACCTAACCAGAAAGAAATGCGAATCGGATAAAAATAGTTCCGTAAAAAATATTTTTAATAGATTTAAATATGCAATGTGTTGTGATACAACAAGTATCAGCACCTAAAAATTTTTACTCTCATTCCATTTTGATTCCTTGTGTTGTGAAAATAGACCTACATAAGATGAGTGGAATATCTAAAAAAATCTCTCAATCAGATATAATTATCCTTAACAAAAAAAATTATTAAATAATAAAATTTAATAACAATCTAAAATAATAATGATCATAATCACAAACATTAAGATTATTATATTTTTATTAAATTTTGGTGCAGGCCCCTATACGAAACTAAGTGCCAATTTAATGTTTTATTTCTAGTCAAAGTTAGATATAGGGAAAATGGCTGTTTGTACAATCGGCGACCGCCGATAGGGTAATGTAAATTGATGGTTTTTATGTAATTTTGACGTTAATGAGGGTAGTCTAAAAATAATGTAATTTTCCTCTTGTATATGACGTGTAATAAGTGGCATTTGCATGACGTAAAACAATCGTTGTAACAAGAGGTAGGCCTTGTCCAGATTGGCTGACATATCCGACATCCTAATAAAACAACAAGTGACTTCAATTAAAAAGACGCTAATTTTATGCGTCCCATTTTTGATATCTATCTACTAGCATCTACTTTTAGGGGAATCTGGAATAATAAAACAAAAATATATAACTTATGAATCTTTTCTCTATTACGTCCATTACAATAATGACAGTTCTTATTTTCAACATCCGTGTTCTCTTTGTCTTCCTCTGCGTGACCAGTCCCAGCTCTTGAATAGACCGTGAAGGTCGTAGCTTCAGCCATCTGCAGCAACCGCTTACGACCTCCAAGCCCCATCTCACTCTACATTAATTTAATTTTATCACTGAATTTTACTATAAATTTTGACTTATTCAAAATAATTTTATTTAATTTTTAATATTCACCAAACCTTTTGTTAAGATTGTTACATGTAAATGCCCTTATACTTTAAATGTTACTATGTAAGTAGATAAGTCTGTCAACTACTTATTGATATTGTTTAGATCTAGAATATTTTTCTAATGTTACCTTTCGTATTATTTTAATTGTTACTTTGAAGATGTTATCAATACATGAGGTGGATTTTACATTTAAATTATTTGAAATATACAAGTTTCACAGACCATGATATAGATTTTATGCAGTAAAAAGAAAAAATGAACATTTTCGAATTTTCTTGCAAATTCTCAGAATATTCTCATTGTGACAAAGTTTGTTGATTTGTTTCATAATATTCGCGATAAGATTTTGTTCAAATAAATAATATTCAAAAATCCAAACATTTAATTAATTCATTAATTGCAAACTATAAAAAAGTCACGTTAATAAATCCTAAACTTTTTTGAACATGAAAGTTTAAGCTCTAAAAGTCCACATTGTCATTTTAATATCAAGCCACCTTTATTGTTGCTATGTTAATTCAGACTAGATTTTTATTGTACCAAAAATTTTATTGTTTAAATAAATCAAATGAGCAGAAAAAGTTTACTTTTTTATCCCTCTTATGTGTGTATAACACGAATGTACTCCTATGCTTCGCTTATAAAATTTGTATTTTGATTTATGAATAGGTCTAGCTCTGAAAATTTTGTAAATTAAACTTACAATGGGCTGTCCATATCATTCCAAGTAACGAAAGCCGATGGGCAATGACTGACCTGAAGAAGGTGGCTAAATGCCGATGGATTCAAAGGACCCAACGAGACGCATCAGACTAGCGTATTTTAGAGGAGACACATGTCCAGCAGTGGACTACTAAGGGCTGAGAGGAAGGAGGTAGGGAGGTATACGTATCGTTTTTTGAAATGAGTATCTAAACCAAATTGTTTTACTGGCCATGAATGGGACGATTATTTCCAACTTCAAAGAGTATAATATAATTTATGTGATATTGTTATATTCTTGTACATATATAAAATTCTCATGTCACAGTTTTAGTTACCATAATCCTCCAAAACGGCTTGACTGATTTTTATGAAATTTTATATGCATATTCAGTAGGTCTGAGAATCGGCTACTGTCTATTTTACCCCTAAGTGATGAGGGTTGTCCACACCTAACATTTATTTTTTATTTTTCGACAATTTTTTTTTATTTTTATTTTAAAAATAATGTGGCATCAATAAAACATACAACGCTAAATTTTCACCCTTCTATCACCAACCCCTATTTTTTAATAGTCGATTTTTAACGCTCGATAACTTATAATATGGCAAAACGACGTTTGCGGGATCAGCTAGTTACCGCATAACTAGTGACAAAAGTAAAACATATTTTAGAGGTCAAAATATATTTTAATGATGAAATTATTTCATTTCCAAAATCCTAAAGTCAACTGCTATTTAATAACATGGTCACAGATACAACATTATATTAATTTCGGTTCCTGAAATTGTCGAATATTAGGTGGAACCCGAAATTGTAAAACATTATTTTGGATAAAGTTACGCATTTGGTTCCAATTCCAGGAATTGCCAAAGATAAATCCCGGGCAGCCTGGCCACATGTTGTAGCGTCAAAGCCTCTCGTAATTAAATTGCGGATACCGAAGCAAATATTGATACGGTAACGGAAACGGATTCCGTTCCAATAGAGGGCTATTTCTCTAAGGCTATTATTTAATTCGTTCCTGTGTTCTCTTTGTGTGCTACTTTCGCCAATTGTCAAGAGGTGGCGGTACGGGTGTTGCAGGCGGCGGGGTGAACACTTAGTGAAAATTATTGCGTGATATTGTAAAAATGTATAATTGAAAACGGTAAAATAACGGAACAATGAAAAAACAGGCAAAATTAACTATTGAAACTATGTGAAAATCTATTATAAAACTTATGTGAAAATTTGGGACATAAAAGCGCGCGGACTCGAAAATGCATACAAATTAGAACTGAAAAACTGATCTTCTATTGTTTTCGCGGGCTCGCCGCTTCGCGCGCATTCTTTCCTTTTCTATACAAATATTATAAAGAGGAAAGGTTTGATTTTTTGTTTGTTTGTTTGTTTGTATGAATTGAATAGGCTCCGAAACTACTGGGCCGATTTCAAAAATTCTTTCACCATTAGAAAGCTACATTCAGCCTGAGTAACATAGGCTATATGAAAAAAATGAAAATCCAAGATGGCCGCCGCCACAAAATGGCGGATGACGTATTTATTCCGCAACTTCCTCAATATGGGTATCAAATGAAAGGGTTTGTTTAGTAGAATAGAGCTCACTATAAAAAAATGAAAATCCAAGATGGCCGCCGCCACAAAATGGCGGATTGCATGTTTTTTTCCGCAACTACCTCAAAATGGGTATCAAATGAAAGGGCTTGATTGGTAGAATAGAGCTCACTATGAAAAAATGAAAATCCAAGATGGCCGCCGCCACAAAATGGCGGATTGCATGTTTTTTCCGCAACTACCTCAAAATGGGTATCAAATGAAAGGGCTTGATTGGTAGAATAGAGCTCACTATGAAAAAATGAAAATCCAAGATGGCCGCCGTAACAAAGTGGCGTATTAAATATTTTCCACAACTGCCTCAATATGGATATCAAATGAAAGGGCTTCATTGGTTGAATAGAGCTCACTATGAAAAAAATGAAAATCCAAGATGGCCGCCGCCACAAAATCGCGGATTACATATTTATTCCACAACTACCTCAATATGGGTATCAAATGAAAGGGCTTGATTAGTAGAAGAGCTAACAATAACAGATGAAAATGCAAGATGGCCGCCGTCACAAAATGGCGGGTTGCATATTTTTTCCACGCCTACCTCAATATGGGTATCAAATGAAAGTGCTTGATTAGTAGAATAGAGCTCACTATAAAAAATGAAAATCGAAGATGGCCGCCGCCACAAAATGGTGGGTTACAAATTTTTTCCGCACCTACCTCAATATGGGTATCAAATGAAAGGGCTTGATTATTAGAATAGAGCTAACCATAAAAAAATGAAAATCCAAGATGGCCACTGCCACAAAATGGCGGATTACATTTTTTTTCCGCAACTACCTCAATATGGGTTTCAGATGAAAGGGCTTGGTTGGTAGAATAGATCTCACTATAAAAAATGAAAATTCAAGATGACCGCCGCAACAAAGTGGCGCATTACATATTTTCTACAACTGCTTCAATATGGGTATCAAATGAAAGGGCTTGATTAATAGAATAGAGCTCATTCTCAAAATTAAAAATAAAGTCAATAGAATGAGAAGTATCAACTAACAACAAAACTAAAAACTTGAAAATAAAAATTAAATTAATAAAAATGATGTGGTGTTATGGGACACCAAGTAGGAACGAATAAGTTATAGAAATAGAAATGTGCATGTTATTCATAACTTTTTCTTAATCCTTATCCAAATAAATTATTTTGTATTCAAAATTGTTTCGATACCCGTAGATAACTATTTGCATTTTTCAAATCGTATATTCCTTTCAAAAGATATTTGGAGAGGGGCGGGCACATCTATGAAATAGGTAGGTAGCCGCGCGGCTCATTCGCGCGGTAGGTTCCCTACGCAGCATGGAGGATAGAGCTAAGGAGGATCATCTGTATACATGAAAAAGTGTCTGTCGAAATGCATTAAACTAGGGTGGCGCCACTTTATTGTTGTGCCACTGTATATTTGTGTGTGTGTGTATGTTTGTAAAGAATAATTTCAAAAACTACTGTGCCGATTTCAAAAATTCTTTCATCATGGAAAGCTACATTCACCCTGAGTAACATAGGCTATATTTATTGCTAGAAAAGATTAGGGACCCTTGCTAAAACTTAAGTAACCTAACCCAAGGTGTAAAAAAGTGATTAATTAATTATGTAATTACTGACATGGATGTCAGTACCCATTAAACAACTCCTCTCACAAAGAGAAGGATGTAGGTCTTTGTCCACCACGCTGGCCTGCTGCGGGTTGGTGGACTTCACATACCTTTGAGAACATTTGTTTTTATGAAATCTCAGGCATGCAGGTTTCCTCACGATGTTTTCTTTCACTGTAACAGCAGGTGATATTTAATTTTTTATAAAGCGCACATAACTTTTTTTACAACGTCATTGGTGTATGCCACTGGGATTCGAACCCGTATCCCTCGATTCAAGGTCGAATTCTAAGCCACTGGGCTATCTGTTACTTCTGTTATTCATACTTTTGCTTAAATCCTTATCCAAATATTTTTCGTTGTAACTAACGTGTTAAAGTTGTTTGGTTTTCGCAATGGACTTGGTGGTGGAAAGTTGACTGTGTTTCAAAAAAGCTTTTGATATTAGTCAAATTAATTGGCAGAGCAAAGCCTGCCGGGTCAGCTAGTTTTTAAATAAAATACTTATGTTGAATGCGCGCGCCTTCATTCAGCCAGTGTCCTTTAGTTAAAATAATAAAAATTTAAACATAAAATAGCCTACTAAATTTAAATTGACAATTAATAAAAAAGATACATATTTTAGTTACGTAACATAATAATTATAAACATTTGCGTCGCCAACAGGTGTCTTGAATCACGCTATCGAAATTTTCTACTTCGATTGGCGTATATAAAATTTCGAGACCACGTAATCCTAACCACTTTTAAGGTATAATAGTGTAGGTGATCTTCTTTGCCATATTTTCAAATGAAACTAGAATGTGAGAAATTTTTTGTTTTCTATTCAATTTTTTTTCACTACAAGGAATTGGAGTAAGTAAAAGTGCATACACAATTTTGCAGAGAGTTGTTGCGGCCGTACAAAACAAAAACATTCAATGTAAACAACAGAATTTGTTAAAATTTGAAAACAACTTGCGTATAAATAAAACTGATAAGTACCTAGTTTAAAGATTACAGCATTTAACAAATCTAAAATATACCTGCCACAAAATATAATAGGCATGATGACTAATTTTCAAAATCTCTTCTATGATATTCAGAAGTTTCTATTATGTCTAAAATATATCATATTTATGTAGAAAGTTAAGGTTTTTGTGCAATAAAAGTACATTTAAATTTTCAGTTTCAAATACATTCCAAAACGCTTGCCGGTGTCATGGCGTCTGTTATTACGTCACGGCTCAGTAAAAAATGCAAAGATCGCGTATACGAAAAAAATGACGTTTACTGAGACGTGACGTAAATTGACGTAATTCAATTTAATGGGTGTTTAAGCTATCATGGCGGATTGTTGTATTTTGTAGATTTATTGTAACAAATAAATTATTAATCTCGACATTAATAAGAGAATAAATACATGTTTCATAATCTTTGAATCCTATTTCGATAAATATTTCATGCGCATATGCGATACTTGATTACTGTCATCATGCCTATTACAAAATGTATCAATATTCCTACAGAATATTATCATTTTCAGTGGTTTCTAACCACATGTTGCCGAAGCTTCAAAATTAAATTCGGTCCGGCGCCGTCCAAAGGCAGCAAATATTGGCGCAACGGAAACACGTCCGCCAATAAACGCTGTGTCTCTAGCAACGAATATTCCGACTCGTGCTCCCTCGCATATTAATGATACAATATTGCTAAAATATAAGCATTTAGAGACAATAAATAATAATTGGTTCGTCAGTCGGTATACATCTTCCATTGGTCTAGCGCGAGTTCGTCGACTGCTCATTGGCCATAAGGGTATATCCCTACCACTAATCATCTGTGCTCATGACTTGTGACCGTTACTATAGGAGTTCGGTTAAGACTGTGTCGGATCCAACGTAGGATCCAACCGACTGAGAATATATATCTGTTATGGAAATTGTTCATGCAAATAAATGATTTTGATTTTGACGGATACCGCTGCGGTTAAAAGTAGGCAACACTAACTACAAAACAGGGGATAAAAGGTACCCTCTAGACTAGACTCATTTACGGATTATTATTATTATGATAAAAAGCTTATTGAACCCCACCTTTTAACAGAAATGACAGATCAGAGCCAATATCGCTTTAAGGTAAAATACATGTTATTCGCCCCTACGAAAATCCCATGCAATCTCGTAAATGGATAAATTCTCAATTTCCAATTAACTACAACGAGGTAACAGGCATGCAATTACTTGCATATATCACGGCCCACTAACGACGTTTAATGCATGCATGCATATATTATACAGGGTAATGTAGAGGGCGCATGAGAATAGCCCGTTTCTTTACCAATTGGAGCAGCGTGGTGGTATACTCCAGGCCACCCCTGTTGTGGGGCGAGAGCCGTGCCCAACAGTGGGCTATAAAAGGGTTGCATTTTTTTATAAATAGAGCAAGACATAATTATTGTATGCCCGCATAGGGTAGACTGTTCTAAACTTATTATAAATTTTTGTAACATCTTTCTCATGTAACAGTCAACAATAAACGTATTCTTTTCTTTTCTTTTCTTTTTTTTTCTTTAGCAAACCGACAGACGGGCCACCTGATGGTAAGTGGTCACCGTCGCCTACTGACACGCGCAACACCAGGGGGTCGCCAGTGCGTTGCCGGCTATGAAGGAGAGCTTTTTATGCCGTTCTTGAAGAACCCCATGTCATAGTCCTGTGGAAATACATCAGCCGGAAGACCGTTCCAAACTTATATTGTATATACTACTTACTTACTTGTTTATACTACGCAATTTCATAAGGAACAAAAAAATCAAAATGAAAGTAATACAGAAATTACAACTCATTAAATACATATTTGAAAGCGATATTACGCACTGTGAAGAAGGTACACATTTATGTTGAAAGCAACGACCTGAAAATAATTAATGTTATAGGCCTCTGTAATTTTTTATATCGTAATGAGTTACTCAGAAATGTCCGCTTCACCTCCAATTGAGGGCTCTTGAAAGGAAAAATGATATTTTATTGCAGAAATATTATCGTATAATAAATTAATACTGGAAGCGCGTTTAGCTTAGGTAAGTCTCACGCGAAAATTTTAAGCAACCTCAGCACGGTCAGATATTGGATGGGTGACCGTGCTGTAGTCGATAAATTTCATCGGAGGTCCTATGAGCAATAAATAAAATATTTTGCTAACAGAAGTGATTGTGGATTTCAAACTGTGATATTCTGCGATCTATTTCTGCGGTAGGCCCTGCAAGCCCCTCGGTCCAAAAATATTGCAATTTTAAAGTTGCATTGGTTGGCTACAACCTCTTTATTGCCCACTGTTGGTCTCTCCCATTATAGAAGAATGCCTGGAGAAAAGGACTAGTGGCCATCAAAAACCGAGGTCGACGACTTAACGTGCCCTCCGAAGTTCGGAGGCGCGCTATTGTCAGTGACCCATTAATGACTCACTACAGGTCGGGTCTCCTCTCACAATGAGAGGGATGTAGGCCTTAGTCCACCACACTGGCCTAATGCGGGTTGGTCGACTTCGCATGCCTTTGAGAACATTTTTTTTAACTCTCAGGCATGCAGGTTACCTCACGATGTTTTCCTTCATCGTAACAGCAGGTGGTATTTAATTTTATGAAGCGCACATAACTTTTTTACAAAGTCATTGGCGCGTGTAATGGATTGGGATTCGAACCCGGACCCCTCGATTCGAGATCGAATTCTAAGCCACTGGGCTATCACCGCTTTTAGCGCGCTATTAATTCGCCACTTCATCCATCCCGGTACTAACTGCGCCCGACGTTGCCTTACCTTTTCGACCGCTTGCTATCTACTCCAGCATCAAAGCTATGCGCGCTTCAAGTTTAATTACACTAGCGTAATATTATTCAAGTCCATGGCTCTTTTAATTACCCAAATCCATATTCACTTTGTAATTAGGTACGTTCAATGTAAACGACTCTTTTTAATCATTCATTCTTCTACAGCTGCTGTTAAAAACCTCATATTCAGGCAGAATAATTCATAACCGCGTGAAATGCTTGCACACTCTTAATGAGTTAACTAATTATTCATTTCATTTAAAATTCTTATGAAATGTATGTAAGAGGTAATTTAAAAGTTCATTAAACTATACTAGAGACGCCTATACATTAAACGATGAGGTGTTGTGCGGCTTGGGTCCTAGAATAATAAATAAATAAATAACGCTCCACACTCATAGCCCCACACTACGATACCCTGTGTCGTGGGCGCCACACAACACACCCAGACCAGAAACAGAAATTCAAATTCATCATTCAAATCTCTGCTCTGCTGGGAATCCAATCCAGGACCCTCCGCGCAGCGCACCGGCGTCTTAACCAATGCGCCACTCAGGTCGTCAAATTTTTCATAGTAATCGAGTAGCAAGCGGGCACGCATTCCCAGCTGAAACAAAAAACGTAAAATTTTGAATGAAGACCTTTTCCTATTTTCGTTTGAGGGAAACATAAAAAAGTAATTCATTATTAATATTATGGATTAAAAAAAAACTTAAATAACCTTAAACATTAAATAACTATTTACAGAATAAAATAAAATATTGTTTTATCTGAATAACCAGCAAGGATATTGTCATAAATAAGACAATATCCATAATGGCATTACGATAACGGCATACATCTTGACATATGAACATGTTGACACCCCCTGGCGCTGCGCCAAATTCGAGATAAGCCCGAATGTCCATTTAGACTTACGTTACACTCAAATGTGATAATGATGGAGTTAACACATGTCATGAGATGAATAGGGTTAACAAATGTTATAAGAACGCAAATGGTGTAGAAATAATATACGTTATACGTATTAATGCGGTGATAGCCCAGTGGCTTAGAATTCGACCTCGAATCGAGGGGTCCGGGTTCGAATCCCAGTGGCACGCACCAATGACTTTGTAAAAAAGTGTGCGATTTATAAAATTAAATATCACCTGCTGTTACGGTGAAGGAAAACATCGTGAGGAAACCTGCATGCCTGAGAGTTCACAAAAAAAAATGTTCTCAAAGGCATGTGGAGTCCACCAACCCGCAGTAGGCCAGCGTGGTGGACGGCGGCCTACATCCCTCTCATTGTGAGAGGAGACCCGACCCTGGAGTGGGTCATTAATGGGTTAAAACAACAACATACGTATTAATAAATCTCAAGTAGAGAATAATAGAGAAGAAATCCTATGAGGATTTTTGTGAGTGCTTTGTCAGTAATGAGGGCTGATGTTCGCTTCTACTAAAGTATTGGCAATAATACCTCCTGAGCAATAACCCAAGACATGTAGAAAACGCTACTTTACGACGGGTTAAGAGGCTGGCGGTAACGTACTTCCCGGTTTATTTACTTTTTAATAACCTCTTTTTCTGAAGTCGTCGGTCAAATTTGGTGCTTCTATGCTTAAACTTTTAAAATACTTTGAACATTGAAAACTTAAATTTTACATTTATTAACGTAAACGATATAAGCTACAATTTAATTTCAAACTTAATTTTAGAAAAAGAATGCGTTTATTGTGGACTGTTACATGAGAATGTTACAAAAATTGTAATAAGTTTAGAACCTTAATTTAACTTAATTTTTTAAAGTTAATTTATTTTAAACAAAATAACTTATGCGTTATATCTCTTCCAAAGCACCCTATCTCCGTCAGAAGGAGATTGCCTACCATTATTTGAGCGTGGAAATTGAGTCATTTTTAACTCTCATCTCGCGAGACGCCCGCCATGTTTTGGTTAAACCATTCATTTTGTTTCTTTGCCACTTCTGGGCTTCTATTTTGAAGCCGACATTTTTTTAAGCATTGTGCTAGAAACCCATTTTATTTTAATTATTCTGCCAGAAGACTCACTTTTAGAGACGAGAAGGTAGAAGAGCCATCGATAGGTGAGTTAGTCAGCAGCCCATTAACTCATTAATGACCCACTACAGGGTCGGGTCTCCTCACAATGAGAGGGATGTAGGCCGCCGTCCACCACGCTGGCCTACTACGGGTTGGTGGACTTCACATACCTTTGAGAACATTTTGTCAACTCTTAGGCATACAGGTTTCCTCACGATGTTCTCTTTCACCGTAACAGCAGGTTATATTTAATTTTACAAAGCGCACATATCTTCTTTTTTATAGTCATTGGTGCGTGCCACTGGGATTCGAATCCCTCGATTTAAGAGATCGCATTCTAAGCCTAGGCTATCACCGGTTATAATTATGTATATTAAGTAAAGTAAATAATTATGATACATTCTAATACATATCAGAAACACAACATCGACAATAACAACCATCAAAATTAACCCGCAAAACTCAAAATGATTCCGTGTTCAGTTTCAAAGGAAGCACCAACACTACACTGAATGAGAACGAGCAACCGTTAATTAACGAATGTCTAATTAGAGCGTCCCGCTTGCTCGTTGTCTGTCACTAACCCATTAATGACCCACTAGATGTAGGGATGTAGGCCGCCGTCCACCACGCTGGCCTACTGCGGGTTGGTGGACTTCACATGCCTTTGAGAACATTTTTTTTGTGAACTCTCAGGCATGCAGGTTTCCTCACGATGTTTTCCTTCACTGTAACAGCAGGTGATGTTTAATTTTATAAATCGCACATAAATTTTATTACAAAGTCATTGGTGCGTGCCACTGGGATTCGAACCCGGACCCCTCGATTCGAGGTCGAATTCTAAGCCACTGGGCTATCACCGCTTGCTCGCTGTAGATTGCATTATTTTGATACAATGCTCTAAAAATTTGCAATAATTCTGTCCGGGGCTCGAACGAGATACCTTACCGACAGCCTCTTAACCCGTCGTAAAGCCGCACGTTCTTCATGTCTTGTGTTTCGGCTGGGGAGGTATGGTTACCGGGGATACTTTATTTGAGGCATTTTTTCTTTATGAGTAGTAAAGCTCCCGCTTACAACCTCAGATAGGTATTTTTCTCCATTTGAGGTTGGATGCAGGCGTCCATGGGCTGCTGTGACCATTTAACACCTGGTGGTCGGCATGCCCTTTTGCTACTTCTTAGGTATATATGTAAATACATATAAAATTCTCGTATCACAATGTTAGTTACCATACTCCTCCGAAACGGCTTGACCGATTCTTATGAAATTTTATATGTATATTCAGTAGGTATGAGAAACGGCTCCTATCTATTTTTAATACCCCTATGTGATAAGGGTTGTCCACACTATAATAAATTGTAGGAGACATAATAAATTTAAAATAGCGTACAAGGGCACTACTTTACTTAACGTTTTTTGTTTAAAAACCAGTTAATAAGCTTTCAAATTGGTCACCTTGATACCTATAATAGTCTATTTGATCAAATGAATCTATAAAAATTTCTACAATTTTTCTGAAAGGCTATTTATTCTATTTCGAGATGTAAGCAACACTTAGTCGTATCAGAAACCGAATCATACAAAAACGCTTTTCTCTGAATGAGGTTAAAGGTTTCGGATTTATTTTCAAAAGGTCACCTGATAGGGTTTCTATGTGACTGTTTAATACGGGACAGTCCCATAAAACTCCATCTTACATTTAACTTTGCCTACAACACACATTACCTACTACACACAGTGAAACACATACATTTCCTACGCACAGAGTTAAACACATTCAGCCTTCTTGATTTCACGCTGGAAATAGGGACACGGGGATTGGAGTGTTGTCTACAACCTTATTCAAAATCGATTTTGGGTCGTTAAGAACACCCTGGACCCAAGAATATGATCCGGAGAGGGGTAATAAGTTTATAATCCAGGGTAAACTTTTTCCAGGTTATATAATATAATCTACCTGTGCACTAGCTTCATCCAAATGTGTTTAGAAGTTTTTGCGTGAAAGAGCAACGCAGGCAATGAATTCCATTCTTTGGAGGTTTTAAAAAAAATTATCATTAACGTTTTGTGCGAGCTATGGGAACGCTTACGAGTGATAGCCTACCGTGCGTGAAATCCGTTGACGGAATGGGGCTGGAAGGGCTAAGACCGCGCTCACTTTGGACGTGATTTCGTACTAATTCAACTCGTGCCTATATGTATGTTTACGCACGAAAAATCCCAACCTTAGAAATACTATGGGAGCGCTCACACGCGCGCGTGTCAGTCGTACGTCAACTTTGTCGTCAACTTTTTCTTACGTAAGCCTAGCACTTGCGTATACAACAGTCGAATTCATACGAAATCGCGTCCAAACTGAACGCGGCATAAGTCGTCCAGTTATTTAGACTAATATTGCTTTTATACGACTTTTATTGTATTCTCAAAGAAAATGTCCTGAAATTGACTTTTGCCATGGAATACCTAGTACTTACCCGAAGTTATCGTTAAAATACTAAAGGGAATGATTCATTCGCTCCGCAATACTTAACGCGAAAATCCTTTTAGCGGATTCGCGATGTTTTTTATGCGATAGAACGTAGGATACTACGCATATTTATTTCAAGCTTCGCAAATGCTCGAGAGAAAATTGTGATTAATTTTTTACATGAACAGAGCGCGCTGTTGTATCTTTATTAAAGTATGTTATTTTTGGTTCGCTGGATATTAATAACATCGTGATAGCTTTACTATTGCCAGGGGCTGTTTTGTCTAAGGACTCTATAAATATATCTAGAAACCACCCTTGAAATTTGCTTTGCTTATAGATTATATTGGTGTGGCCATACCGAAGACGTCAGCATTCAAGGATTTTTCTGGTATACATATAAATATAAATACTCGTAGCTAAGTTAAATAAGGATTAACGCGAATAGAAGCAGTAAAATCATTTAAAAAGTGAAAACCTTTATCACTGAACAGCTGTATAGAAACAAGACTAAAGAAATCCAGTTCAAACCAGTTCGTCTATTAGACTTTCGAGGAAAAAAAAGAAAAAAAGCAACGGAAAAACAAAAACAAGCCAATTATTTCTCTTTTAGCAAACTAACTCAATTGCCAGTCCCTCGTTCCCACTCCGACTGGCTTACACTCGCTTTGTATTGAGTTTCTTCGTTTATTATTTATTTTTAATTAGAGAAAAAGGTACAAGTAACTTGGAACTGAATTTCTCCATCTACATCTAGATGTCAGAGTGATATTTGCCAGAAGACTGATTGATGTTCTCAATGTGCAATAATGGATAGTCGATGGAATCGATAGTAATTGATGATCTTTGCTTTTATGAAAATAAAATCTATTTTATGATACCTCCTATAGTCGAGTAAATAATGAATCTAAGTATTTGTGGTTAATAGGCATGATGACTAATTTTCAAAAACTCTTCTATGATATTCAGAAGTTTCTATTATGTCTAAAATACATCATATTTTTGTAAACAATTAAGGTTTTTGTGCAATAAAAGGACATTTAAATTTTAAGTTTCAAATTCATTCCAAAACGCTCGCCCGTGTCATGGCGTCTGTCATTACGTCAAGGCTCAGTAAAACATGCAGAAATCGCGTATATGCTTAAACGAAAAAAATGACGTTTACTGAGACGTGACGTAAATTGACGTAATTCGATCTGATGGGTGTTTAAGCTATCATGGCGGATTGTTGTATTTTGTACATTTATTTTAACAAATAAGTTATTAATCTCGACATTAATAAGAGAATAAATACATGTTTCAAAATCTTTGAATCCTATTTCATTGGATCAGATAAATATTTTGGCGATACTTGATTGCTGTCATCATGCCTATTGTTTACCTGACTTACTTACTTACTTTTAACTCCTTCCTTCACTCATTCACTCATTCATATACTCTTCATACGTTCCCTTCACGCATCCTAAGTTACTCAAATCCTACTTGTATTGGACGATATATACTACGATATGTCTTCTTATACTTATTCCATTTAACGCTGCCAATTTTTTACTATTATCACTCGTTTCATTCTTACCGTCTTAACTCGATTCCTAAAGGCAAATATCCTTTGTCTTTTAGTTTTGTGCATTCTCAGTTAATGTTTTACTCGTAATTTTATTTCTCGCTGTCTTTTCAAAGGAAAGTCGAGACAGATTAGTTTTCCGAGCTTAATGACTTTGATAGCACGTTCTTAAGTTTTCCTGTTCTTTTATAATAAGCTCTCTGAAGAGTTTTCCCTTGTTTTAAATGTTTCTTATTTTAAGTTTATCTTATGTGTGTCTCACACGCACACTTACACACTCTCGTACGCATACACACATACTGACATACATAAGAGTACATATACACAACACTGTTCTCCTAGGGTTACAATACATGTAAATATTTTGGTAATGCATTGTATCTTATAAGTTCAAGTTTCTTCGCGCATTTATCGCTATTCCTCATAGTTTCGGATTTCCCCAACCAAGCCCACTTGAAAAATACCCCCCCTTTATATAAGACATTTTATAATATATTTATACGTAAAATATTAATACCTACATTATACCTGTGAGAACAAATAACAATAAAATTCGTACTTTCCTCATTGTTCTAGAAACTCAACGAACGTCGCCAAAGCACTCCGTCTTCGGTTCGAATTATGTTAATTTGTTCTAAATGTTCACAATGTGCAATGATCTGAATGCATATTTGTATTCTTGAACACACAAGTCAATTCCAGTCCAGTTACCGTTAGTAGAATAACATTTGAGGAATAATAATAATAACTGAGTATTTAGTGCTTGTCTGTAACCCATTAATGACCCACTGGAGGGTCGGGTCGCCTCTCACAATGAGAAGGATGTAGGCACTAAAGCCATGAGGCTAAGAATTCCTGCTATTATCCGAGGGGTCCGGGTTCGAATCCTAGTGGCACACAGCTATAAATTCCTTAAAAAAAATTTTTTTGCGTTTTATATAAATATATATATACTTGCTGTAACGGTGAAGGTAAATATCGTAAGGAAACAGTGTTCACAAAAAATTTTCTTAAAGGCATGTGAAGTCTACCAACCCGGATTGTACCAGCGTGGATTACGACCTTCATCTTTCTGTGAGAGGTGACTATTAATAGATTACAGGCAAATTCCAAATATTTTAATGTAGCTGCACGGGTATTGAAATAATATCATATAATGGGAAGCACAATCGTTCCAGCAATATTCAAATATTTTACGGGAGAAAAAAGAATTTCAATAAAATTTCACCGCCTTCATCCATTTTTATTAAAACGCTGTAAATCGTTTCATATGTAGGTCAAAACGAATCGAACCGTGAATTTCAGTGAAAGTACTCGGGAATAAAAAATAACGGGCCCGCCATATTCTCCATAAGTGGCTTCATAACGAGTTTGCTGAGCTCCTTCTCTGTCATAGTTTCGGGCATAATTCTTCTGGCTTCACCACGCTCTATTAGTAGTATTAGTAACTGTCTGTAACCCATAAATGACCCACTATAGGGTCGGGTCTCCTCTCACTATGAGAGGGATGTAGGCCGCTGTCCACCACGCTGGCCTACTGCGGGTTGGTTGAATTTCACATGCCGGTGAGAACATTTTTATTGTTAACTCTCAGGCATGCAGGTTTCCTCACGATGTTTTCTCTGTTAGGTAATTGTTTTTCCTAAGGTTTCATCATAATATTAAATGCAAATTTCGTTTTCGTTTTCGTCTTCATATTGGTTTTCATTTTCATTTCAATCATAATTCAATTCATACAGACATATCCAAAATTAAATAATTTCCCTAAGGTTGTACATCATTGTAATTCACCCCTCATCTTGAGGTCATCTTTTATTCATGTATACCGCAGGATGCGACGCAATTTGGTAACGCTGGTACGAAGTCAAAGGTTTGGTATTTATTGAGGTTTTATTTCACATGCCAGCAACCCATTAATGACCCACTCCAGGAACGATATAACGATATAGCGGTGATAGAACCTAAAGAGGTATTCAAAAGATAACGGACCATAGGTTACCTGAACCACCTATGTTACTTCAAGACTTTCAAAGAAAAAATTAACATGTCTTTAGATGAAAAATATTATATTCGCAAAGAAAACTTCAAAGGATGAGTAGGCGTAGCCGAAAATGTTAATTTGTTCATTAGAATTTCTTCGGTGGATTTAATTAATTATTCAAATTGTTAATGGATTGATATTATGAAGCTTTTGAGTGAGAAATATTTCGGATCATTATCAATTAATCATAGATAAGTGGTTAACTTAAAGAAGTTAGTATCCTCGATAATATTCTTATATCAGTGCCCCGAGCATGAACAGCATGAACAGCATTGAAGAATTCGTACGGTAAAAGTCAGTCATTAGTATGTCATAATAATGTGTAAGTCTGTAGGACATCCTGCCTTACTTATGTCACACGTTAACTACATATATTATTATGTATATGAATACTTCGACGATAACATTCATGCTCAGGACATAGAAAGATTTTTAATACATTGAAGTGTAAATACTTTTAAAACAATATATTATTGTTGTCGTTTGGCGGCACGTATCCCGTGGTCACCCAGGAAAAAAGTTCTACAGAAAAAGTTTTCACTAACTACGTACTCGCATGTCATTTCAGTGTAGAATTCGGACTTCAATCTATTTAGGTTATCATTAAAAAGGTTGTTAAATTATGAAAATTAAAAAAATCGGTCTGTAGCCTTAGTCTGAAACAGAAAACAGAAACGAAACGTTTGTGCGTTTCGTTTCGGATGGATACGTAATTCATACACAGCTTACTACACAGGAGCCCATAGTGTAATAATAAATAGAGGTAAAAGATTTGTAGAGGAGTTAAAAAAATTAAAATCCAATTTTTGTATCGAGTGAAAGGTATGAATACTTATCGTTAGACATTATAATACTAACAAATATTTAATACCTACGGGATAATATGAGTTCGAAATTTTACAGTGCATTACGGCCAATTCACGGTTATTATGTTTCATTAATATTATTAAACATTGAAAGAGTGTTGATTAAAATTAAAGCAATTTTTGTGATGATTTATCTAATGCTTTATTAATTTTTTAACTCTTCTAAAAATCATTTCCCTCTGTTGGTTATTACACTGTGCATTTTCGTCTGGTAAGCTGTGTATGTGTGCGTTTCGTTTCGGAACTGCTAAAACTCAGACTAAGGGTACTGATATACATACATAATTATTTGGAGGAAAAGAGGATATCTCTCACTAGGATTACACTATGTGCGGAACGCGGTCTAAATTCTAACTTCCGACCAATTGTTTATACTACATACTCAGATTCTATGAAACTTACTAGTGCATATGAGTATACGGCTTTTGATTGGTCAGTCTCAGTATGACTATTCTATTACAATATTCGCTGATTAACTCATGTGTGGTCCGCATTTTCATGGGCGGGGGCAGATGGGAAGTATTTATGGTAAAGTAGTTATCGCGTAGCTTGACTTTTAAGTTCGTAGATACTCCGGAAAGCGCGTAGCGCGTAGCTACGGTGGCTCGAAAGCGAACGAAAGCAACTTCAGGCGCGCTCTAAAATTAAATCGGTTATAACAAGGGAGGAATAAAGGGGGGAAAATTAGTTATAACAAGAGGCGAACTACAGTGTGTTCCACTGGTGTGCTTGGGTCTCTCATCACAGGAGGCCTGGAATAGCAGAGCAGCCCATACTTTAGCACGCTGCACCGATGTAAGATAGTGGTATTGTCATGTCAGTACCTATTAATAACCCACTACAGGGTCGGGTCTCCTCTCACAATGAGAAGGATGTAGGCCGCGTCCACCACGCTGGCCTACTGCGGGTTGGTGGACTTCACATGCCTTTGAGAACATTTTTTTTTGTGAACTCTCAGGCATGCAGGTTTCCTCACGATGTTTTCCTTCACCGTAACAGCAGGTGATATTCAATTTCATAAATCGCACATAACTTTTATTACAAAGTCATTGGTGCGTGCCACTGGGATTCGAACACCTCGAGGTCGAATTCTAAGCCACTGGGCTATCACCGCTGCATGTGATAGTGGTATTATCAGACGCTTTAAACCGTCCATAAGGCTCCTGACAAGGTTTAACGACTGCTCGATTACAATCGGGTCGACAGCTTATACATACCCTCCAGAAGAACACCGCAAGCCGGCAATCCGGGTACTGACCGCACCCATCGGGTATATTATTTTCAAAAAGATAAAACAATGTTTTTCTGACAATTAACGAGAATTTATCAATATTATTGATATGAGACTAAAACCAAAGCAAAGGTTCAAAGCTTTTTATCCTGAAACAACAAATGAACAAAAAAGGTGAGACTTCACTGTTGTTCTACTCAACAATGTTGAGCTTACATTGACCTGCTATCTCATTTTCCCGCCCCTGTCCAAACTATCGATATAACAACGCATCGCAACGGCCGTCCGTCAGCTACATTAACTTTGATACAAAATAACTAAACAATTCATACCAATATGACCCTTAAGCCACCCACAGTTACAGTCTGTTCTGCTCAATTAAAATTCAAATGCAATGTGGACGGAGCGAAAGAGACGGAGACAACGTTTTCAAACTTTGAGCGCACCTTTTCGGTTCGATCGAATTTGAACCTCACCACCTTGTGTTAAGGTCCAGTCAGTGTGGGTCGTTTCAGTTCATTACAAAATGAAATAGGTATCGGCACAGTTGTATATAGCGCATGCGTGGACGTCGATTCACGTCAGTGACGCGACGGACGCCCAGCCAGGAGCACGCGTGGCGCCGCCCTGCGGCCGCGACCAACAAATATGAAATTCAAAAAGTGAACGCTCCCCGATATAATAAATAAACTACCCGCAATAAAGTTGAGTGCTCCCAGGATTCGAGTGAGAGTCGAATTTTCCTTTCAGAATTTTTCGACATTTCAGTGACGTGGAAAGAACGAATGTGAGTGAAAACAGAGGTTTTCAGACACAGGTTGGTATTAAATTACTTGGTCGCGTGTCGGTTAAAACTATTTGTGTGAAAGCCTCCCCAAATGGTTGGCGGGCTGTAAACTTTATTAGATGTTTATCGCTGAATGCGAGTATTGCACGAAGGCTGTATGTTTCTACTTTAAAATGAACAATTGTTCAGACTTCAACCATAATTTGTTCCTGTATTTTCTAGGTCACGGAACATTAAGTTCTACATTGTATTTAGTAGCGTGTGTAAGGTTTTCGAGGGAAATTGTACGCAGATGTTACTTGCCCATTCTTCAACTTACTTAAAGTTTAAAGTTTATGGATATACCTACCTATATAGCTAGGATAGAATAGGCATTGATAAACTTGTATAGGAAGCAGTGATACAGGATGATCTGCCCGCAATAAATATAATCTTACCATACAACACTAATTAGTTTTATTTGAAACAAAATAAATTAATTTTGACTGCAATGTTTTTTCAGTATCGAAAATCTTACAGCTAAATCATGAATACGAACAGATTACAAAGGGAAGCTACATTTATAAGTTTATAAAAGAATCACGTTGAAAAATTAGGCTTGTAGTATAAACCGCTATTAAAATGTCTTAATGATGAACACGGGGAATGTAAAATGTTTTTTAAGGTTAAAGAAGAATAAAAGCAGGATTTTCGTTCAAAAGAAGAGATTTGAACACGTCAAACAACGGGTCATCTCAACAATATTCTGCATCAAATTATCGCAACCATTCAATTAATAACAATTTAGGTTTTATCTAAACTTATAAATAATATTTTTATCCCCTCAGGAAAATATTGAAACTTAAAAAGAAAAAACAGAAGCGTATTCACAACACGGTAAGTACAATAAAGAAGTGATATATCTATAAGAATATATGAAATAAAAGAAGGTAGAACAATTTAATTGTAGTATGTCCGAAGAGGCATCTAGTCACGTTCACAAGCCGTGCAGTTTTGCGATTAAGGAGGTATGGTAACGAGAACAACATATAGTCACTACTGACCAACCTCTAAATTAGAATAAGCAACATTAGCACTTTCAATCTCAAATGGTTCAATCCAGTTAAAAATTTAATATGGTTGAATAAATCAACCATATTCAACCTTCATAACAGGATTGGACGCGATGCGGTTATAATTAAGTAGATGGTCGAATCCATTTGTTTTAAAAAATGTAAGTACATTTTTTTAAAAGACCGGTGCAAAATGCTATTATTATCGATTTACCTGTTTATACCTGGCAACCAGGGGTTGTGACCAGAAAAAAATAGACAACCTAACGTTTGCATATTCTATGGGCATCATACTTTCGATTGGTATAGAATTTGTTTAATAATCAAACCGGTGAAATGCTTAAAAAATTTTTTTTTAATTATTAATTAATCGTATCCTGGACTGGACCTATTAAATAAATGATAATACTAAACTACTAAACACAAACGATTGGCGCTTGCGAAAAGTAATTTAAACGTTGATGCATATTAAAGTATCCCAAGAGAGTACGTTGTACCGGGAATAGGTCAACAAGTAGAGCCAGACATGACAGACCCAAAGCAAGTTCCCTTCCTTCCTTCCATTCAGCCCTTAGTAGTCCACTGCTGGACATGGGCCTCCCCTAATCGCCGCCACTCCACCCGTCACGGTTTCCCGCTATCTCCTTCAGGTCATCAGTCCACCTGGTCGCAAGGCGGCCTGTGCTCCTTTTGCCTAAACGCGGTCGCCATTCGAGGACCTTTTTTCCCCATCGGTTGTCAGTCCTGCGAACGAAAAGAAAAGCAAGTTTACAAAGACACAAAGGACTGGGTCAACTTGACCCATAAATCCAAAAAGATAATAGTAAACTGCCAACGAGAAACAAAGGCTCCTGACCCCTGAATATGGAAGGATGTTAACAGACCTGCGTGGCTCAACGATCTTTTGTCCGATTTTTAGTCGCAGAATATTACTGACAATGATGGAGTGACTGTTAATCTTCTATGCACGTAAAATAAAAATGAATCGGTGTTCGTTAGTCTCGCTAAAACTCGAGAACAGCTGGACCGATTTGGCTCATTTTAGTTTTGATATGTTCGTATCAGTCCAAGGAAGGTTTATACGGTAAGAAAATCAGAAATGCGATGAAAATAGTAGAAATTCTTATATAATTTGGCAGAACGAAGTGTACCGTAATAAGTAAATTCTAATCGCTACATGGAAAGTAGTTTACTTTTAGGGAAACTTATCCCAAAGACTATGAATTTAAGTAGGATTGTATGAAACATAAACCAACTAATTGGTATTTAGATGAACAATTTAATACATAACATTTTACAACATAAGATATTATCAAAGTAATTACGGACATAATTTCAGCTTTTAACTAAGTTCAAACTTCTCCTTATAATACATATGTAAGAAATAATCAAATTTAAATAAACTGCCCTTATTTCCTTTGAAGCGGTTCCAATAATGCTGTCGTAAATTTAACATAATTGAAGAATAATGATGAAATATCTGCGACCGTATTTTTAAACAAACAGTAAGAATGGCTTCCGTTTAATATAAAAATTGATTATTAATATTGTAATGTTCATATTTATTTTGGCACATTTTGACATTTTCATATTCCATTAGTAATTAATTAGGAATTTCTCTCATATGTCGGTATTATATCTTTTAAAAATTAAGAAAATAGCAATTTGCATTGTTCTTTTAGGTTTTGTTCTATCTATGTGAAGTCCTGGATACGTAAGATGTAACACAAGCACTCCCTCTAATATTTACTATTTTAATAATCAACCTAAATCATGAATATTAAGTTTAATATCGATTATCAATTTATTTTAATTTGATAATGAAACAATCATAGACATAGCAGAACATGTAATATTGATTGATCTTGAACCATTAATCATAGACACACTTTTTAATAACAACATACCAACAATGCTTATTCCGACTGAAAATTCTGGTTTTCTGATGCAATTTTTCTATCCTCACAAATCTACAGATACAGAAAATCCACCAGTAGAAAATAAACAGTCTATTTTCCGTTACGTGAAAAATAAGTTGGAAACGTAAACAGGCTGTCAACGCTAAATTTACGGGAAATCTCAAACGGATTTTTGACATTAGTTTGTTTTAGGATTTGATCAATCAATTTCCTCTTTCCAACATAAGCAAGTCATTCAAATACGAAATCTCTGAGACAAAGACCATAAAAATAGAGATGGAAAATGGGACTCTTGACTGATGCGTAGACTCTAAATCGAGCAATAAATATTTACACACTGTGGATTTGGTATTAAAGTGACATAAATGAAATTAGGACTACTTAGCATGAAATTATGCTTATGAGCAATCCTTACAAGCATAATAATGTAATCACTTAGGCTTAGAAAAAAGCATTTCAGAACTCAAGGTTCTTTGTAATTTTTTCAACCGCCGTCAGCTTTCTTCCTACCATATAGCATATACTCAGCTCTGACCAACCTTATTTTGCAATAAAAAGGATATGCAATCTTATTTGCCATTGAATGAAGTCAAGGTAGAACCATGACTGGAAACTTGTTTAATAAAACTTTTCTTCTAGATACTTCCACTGATTTTTGCATTCAAAAAATCCGTATACATTTCTCCAACCTTGAGAACATTCTCAGGGGATTGACATTATTCAGGAAAACAGAATCTAAAAAAAGTATTTCTTACTAATGACTGGTATCTTTAACCGGATTGAAAAAGAATTTTCAGACCTATTCAGACACTGAACGTGTAAAGAAAGGAAGATGTTAAAACGACTGGGGTAGTATAAAACAGGTCTTTCAGAATTAAATGCTGGATTTTGCTGGGCCGCTTTTCAGCGAGCAATAATCCGAAGATTCTCTTCGTATTTGGGTCACAAAACTTACAAAGGAATATGCTTTTACGGATGCAATACAATAGGTAATTAAGAAATGGTTAAGCCATTTGGTTTGCTAAGAAAATTGTTTGAGGATGACCGTCTCAAAAGTGGTGATAGTTTAGTCGCTAAACATCGGCAACTTACTTGAGAGGTCCGGAATCGAACCAGCAATGATTTTCAAAAGACATTTGCGTTTCACAAAATGAATTTTCAACTACTGCAACGGTGGAGGAAAACATAACAAGGGAACGTTCAAGCCTGAGAATTTGCCATAACTTTCTGAAGGGCATGCGAAGTCCAACACATACACGCTGGCCTAATTTGGGTGCATTAGAGCGTGGTGGACTAAAACCTACATCTATTGAGAAGGGACCTGGCAAAAGCCTTTCAAAGCCTGTCAATATTGACCATTCACCATATCGTTTTATCTGGGTGCATTGTAATCCACACCAGTTGGCTTTACGCGCTTCGCTTCGCTCAAATTCTTGATGCGATTGAATTTGTAGGCTTGAAAGCTTCGACGCTTTTAAAGCTGATAAAGGTTTTCTATTTCTATTTCTTTATTCAGGACACTCAGAGGGCATCGTCCATTGTTATAGTAAATTTCTCTGTCTCAGGCATGTACTCGTAATGCTAAGAAAAAAGATAAGGGCATTAAAGATAGGAAACACAAAAGCAAACTGATGTTTGAAGCTAACGTAAGAAGAACAACGCTATATGATGGTAAATACAACTTCAATAAGTTTTTGGAGTTTGTTCTTTACTATAGTATCTATATAGTTTATACTCGATAGAAGTACTTTAAGCAATACAGAGGCAGGTGAGAATTTGATCACACTTGATACAAAAAAAGCCTGAGGAACGTTAGAGAAAGTACCTACAAACAGATAAATGCCTCCTCACCTCAATTCGTCAGATCGTGTCGAGTCATCCAAATCCAACAAAGACAAAGTGATGCCCAAAAAATGTGTTGTATCGAATTATATCGCATCGTAACTGTATCGTTTTCCTTTGTGTCGATACGCGAAAATATCGCATGCTTTTTTATTGATTTGCGAATTTTGGGATTTAATTTGTGTTTTTTAATTAAGCGGGGTTATGGTGTTGTTTAACTTTGATACGCAAAAAAAATTATTAAAAAAAGGTTCAATGGCACTATTTATCATCATTTTGCAATGATGCTATAACAATTTTCAAGTTATAATAGTAAAAAAATGTCGTAGTTTGATACGATAAAATATTTAAAGTGATACAATATATCGAAAGGTATCGTATGGTCAAAATGTCGTATTAAAAATATTCGATATATCGTTTCGTAATGGACATCCCTACAAAGACGTTACAGAAACGGTTTCTTTATCACTGAAACGTTTCCCGATTGAGCGCTCCGGTGATTCTGGCTGACGTGTCGTTTGATCATTATTACAGGATAAAAGTAATCGGAAAGTAGTTAGAAGGATCGTTTTTATCGCGAGAATGAAGGATCAATCAGGAAACAGATCCGTCTAAATGTCCACCGTAAGAAATTTACAATAGATGATGCTGAGAGCGTTATTATTACTTAAAAATTGATTGTGTCAACAGAACGATTCTTTTTTTGGGTTTCAAGGACAGCTTATGGGCTGCACAAAAGTTACTGATTTGCTTGGCTTGCAAACATGTTATTTATTTCATTTATTTATCTCTTTATTGTACACACACACATAGAAAGAAAAAGACAGTATCAATAACAAAATAGGTCTATGCACAAATGGCGGTCTTATCGCTAAGAGCGATCTCTTCCAGACATCCAAGTGATTAGGAGTTATTCATTCCATTAAGTTGTCAGGTATTTCCCCTAGTAGGTATTTTCCTTAGTAGGTAATTCCCCAGTATGAGCTACAATATCGTAACCACCTAAAAACAGTTTTGGTTAAAGGGAAAAGTAACGTAACGTAAGTATTTTTAGTACAATAAGAAATTTTAACATAACAACTCAGCTCTGTAACGAACGATAACACTATAATGAAAAGATTATCACAAATTACAAATTTAAACACAGAACCAGAAATAAGATTTTAAGAATAAAAAAAGATCAGCAAGAAACTAGAACAACTCAGCTCTGTAACGAACGATAACGCTGTAACGAAAATACAAACATTACAAAGTTAAACACAGAACCAATGAAATATTTTACGAGAGAAAAAAAATAAGTAGGTCTGATTCATTCATGTAAACCAATTTAGATAAGCATGATGAAACATAAACTGTAAAAGCGTTTGAAAATAAAACCACTGTTGTTTATTCCGAAGTAGTTTACGGACATCCGTAAGATGAACATTAGTTGATCTTCACTAACTACTGCAGTGTGAGCGTTTAGTAAACATCTTGTCAATGAAACTGATTAAGCAGTTGGAACATTTTCTTGTGAGGTTATGCTTTGAGAGAACGTTATTGCATAAAGTGTTCTACACACAGTTTATAAGTGTATTGGGGTGAAAGTGGGGTTGAATGAAAGTGATTTGATTGAAAGTGGGGTTTTAATTTGCCAGCAACCATTAATGACCCACTACAGGGTCGGGTCTCCTTCTCGTAATGAGAGGGATGTAGGCCTTAGTCCACCACGCTGGCCTACTGCGGGTTGGTGGACTTCACATACCTTTGAGAACATTTTTTTTTGTGAACTCTCAGGCATGCAGGTTTCCTCACGATGTTTTCCTTCACCGTAACAGCAGGTGATATTTAATTTTAATTTTATAAAGCGCACATAACTTTTGTTTTTACAAAGTCATTGGTGCTTGCCACTGGGATTCGAACCCGGACCCCTCAATTTGAGGTCGAATTCTAAGTTTTAATTTAATTCTTTTTAATTACTAGTTTTGCCCGCGGCTTCGTCCGCGTGGATTTCAAAATTTAGTCCAGAGGTGGGTTATAAATGTAAACTATATTACGTTAATCCAGTTTACAATCTACACAATCCACAAAATGTACGAAATGACGTTGTCTGCGAGCGACTACGAGCGACATTTGCGCGCGACACGGCAATAAGCACACGGGGTTAGATCGAGCTATGTACAGCAAAATTATTATACATCTAGGTGTGGTTATTTAACGTTATTGTGATTTATCTGATATAATTCATTTAACATTACCAATCAGTCATATAGCCGAGACAGTCATAGCAGAAACCCCGAAGGAACGCCCGGGACGATCAAAGGAAACACCGGGCCAAAAGCGACAAAGCGACAAGAATTGTGAAGCAAAAAAAAGCACGGACCTAGAGTCTGTGGACAGCAATCAAAGACTGAGAAGAAAACAGTTACCAATGATACTACTGACGGCTGATATAATAAAGTTGAAAAAAGGTGATCTTTTTACCCATATCCAAACGCATGTAGATTTACTGGTTTTAAAGCATTCGAGCTTTTAGTTTGACCTTTAAAGAGGAAACTTATCAACATATTATTATTGTATCCAAATTAACTGATTTGTCGTCATAAACCTGTACCGAAACACGAAGGAAACATTAGGGGGTGTAATTAATAAACCAATTGCAGAGTTGTGATTAATTTTAAACTCGGCAGTCTGACAGTGACGGGTGATCAATCAAGCCGTTAGTATAGGTGCTTGTAATCGAGGATGTATTAAAGACGGCTTCGAGATGAAATATTTCGGAACATGAAAAATTTACCAATGAACTTAATATCTACCATGCTTTTAAAGATATGTAGAGCTATTTACAATACCTTAAAATAAAAAACAAAAAACCTAATATTCATTATACAAAATATATACAAAATATAAAAAAATAAAAACAACTCTTAAAATGAACACTATAAATAGTATTAAGACTTATAGAAGTCTTGTCGCTTTTCTCAATTGGGAGCGTTTAAAAGCTGCATCAGATCTGCAGTAATGGTGAAGAAAAACATCGGGAAACTTGCATGCCTAAGATTTCACAAAAAAATGTTCTCAAAGTATGTGAAGTCCACTAACCCGCATTAAGGCCTACATGCGTCTCATTGTGACAGGAGACCCGACCCTGTAGTGGGTCATTAATGAGTTATAGACATGATAAAATATGGAACTTTAGAAACATAATTTATTCTATTGTTCCTTGTTAATATTACAAAACGGTTCGTTGAATAAAGTCGGAAATAGGACACGCCTAGGGCTAACAAGGCGCTATTCATCAAGATCTGGGCTGTAGGAATATTATAATTCAATTCAATTAATTTGAATAATTAATTGAATTCAATAAAATAAGCAAAAAATAGTTTTCCTTCACAGATTAATTTTCTTATGTGGGGAAATGATTTTTATGTCACGATAGAGTCAGAATGTTAAAAATGGGATTTTTAACATTCAGAGTGTGGTGGTTCAATTGACCAATTTTAGTGATTCTTAATTTTTAAAGTTATTGAAAATCTTGCACAGATAGGTTTTAATTTAAACCTGGATTGGATATCTACTTTTTCTTTCACGTTTAACTCAACTCTTTCATTTTTGCAAAGAAACCCAGTTCTATCTTTTTCCTATCCTATCCTTCTACAATAAACACGTATGTATGTTTGTTACTCTCACACAAAATCGGCTGAACAGATTTGGTTGAAATTTGGCAAAAATATATTTTATAATTAAGATTAACATATAAGATACTTTTTATTTCAATCTCGGTTAGATTTTGAAGTGCTCGCGGATAAAGTCACCAGCTGATGCTAGTTTTTAATAATACAAAGACAACGACAAAAACGTTTATTTACATGAATATGGGTTAGGTTAGGTTAGGGTTAGGTTAGCATCATAAGTGAGGTCTAGGCGGTAGGCGGGGGGTGCCTACTGCCGTTCATATAGGCCTCGAGGTGTTCCCGTGCGCCCCTTCAGAAGATGGGAAGGAGGAACTCCAGCTTCATCCCACTCAAGCGATTAGGTCCTGTTGGGGGCAGCGCTGTCAGGGCTGCGGAAGAATACGGAAGTGTACCCGGGGCCCCGACAATCAAGCGTTCTGCGGAACACCGTGGGGTTAGTCGGTAGGAGTCCGGCATCACCACTGTTGGCCCCAACCCGACAGTAGGTATCCAAGAAGGATTTCCCCACGTTAAAAAAAAAGGGTTAGGTTAGCATTTGTTCAATCCATATTACCTAACCTCTTCAGGTATGCAAATTTTAATTATTAAAGATTTAAAACTGTAATATTTTAATATACTTATGATAAGAAGCTAGTTGGTGATAGCCCAGTGGCTTAGAATTCGACCTCGAATTGAGGGGTCCGGGTTCGAATCCCAGTGGCACGCACCAATGACTTTGTAAAAAAGTTATGTGCGCTTTATAAAATTAAATATCACCTGCTGTTACGGTGAAGGAAAACATCGTGAGGAAACCTGAATGCCTGAGAGTTCAAAAAATTTTTATCTCAAAGGCATGTGAAGTCCACCAACCCGCATTAGGCCAGCGTGGTGGACTAAGGCCTACATACCTCTCATTGTGAGAGGAGACCCGACCCTGTAGTGGGTCATTAATGGGTAACTGACAAGAAGCTAGTTATAGGTCACTAGTTATAGAGATATTTATAGAGTTTTACTTCCATACCTGGGCAGTACCCGAAACATTCCGTTCCCTTATCGATCCCGGCCTAATGCGTATCTGTGACCTGAATCACTAAACCTGCGACAAATAAATGTTTCATTGTGGAGAAAATATAATTATGTTGTATTATACTTTACCTCATAATATGGCAACATTTGATTTTTTTAGTTTAATGCTTCCGGCGGCGTGGGCTAGCATTCCAAATAGATAGAAATAAAAAGACTGTGTTAGTATCTAAAAAAATGGTTCAATACACATTAAGAACATATTAAACGAACAATTAACTTTATTAATCCTAACTTAAACTCAAACTTTTGAATGGAAAATTTTCCAACTGAATGGTCGAATCACTGCGCTATGGTATATTTGTTTAATATTAACAGTATAATATCAACACCTACGCTATCATATGCTAATCTCGAAGCTGCACATTGTATTGTGAGTGCTATTCGCAAGATATGACGCAACTGTTTAGGATTAACGTCACATTTGTGGTCGATTCAGTGCATGTTCAGTTGAACCCAGCTTTCAGTAAATTATCGACTATGACTCAAGCCACAGATGATAAATAACGTTAACGGTTAAGCACAGAGTAACTCATGCACCATTTTGTGTGAGTGTCTGTTCAATACATCACATACTGTGAGTCTAACCCACAAACTCAGTCGCTCAGAGGGCAATGGAGAGAGATGCTTGGTATTTCTCTACGAGACAGAGTCAGAAATGATGAAATCCGTAGAAGAACGAAGGTATCCGACATAGCTCTCTAAGAAGGAGACAGCGGGAAACCATTGGATTCAGAGGACCGGGTGGAGTGGCGTCGATTAGGGAAGGCCCATGTCCAGCCATGAACTACCAAGGGCGGAAAGGAAGGAGGAAGGAGGTCTGATATGAAAAAATGTTTTTGTATAACAACGTTCAATTCACCTATATTTCTTCTAGTTTTTTCCATTCGCCTAGTGACCATCGAAAGGGCGCACAGCCCCGTCGCTTGAGTAGATCGCAAGCAATCGAACAAGTTAAGAAACGTCGGGCGCGGTCAGTACCTGGCTGGGTGACCGCTAGTGGCGAATTACGTGCGCGTTACCGTGCTTCGAAAGGCACGTTAAGCTGCCGATACAGTTGTTATCGATAAGATAGCAGTCGTTAAACCTTCACCGCTGGCCCATTTCTCCACCAATTCGCATTGAAGCAGCGTGGCGGAGAATGCTCCAGGCGTCCCCTTCATGTGGGGAGCGAACCAAAAAAGGCTTGCAGCCAGCCAGTGACCATCTGACTACAATATAAAAACGGGGTTTTCCAACTGAATAGCTCTAAAAACCCCACCATATTTGACGTCTCGACAACGAATCAATAAGCCGGGTATCGCGTGCGGCCCGCACATAAAAACATCTGATAAACTATCTACCGCTTGTGTATTTATCGCATGCGTTCGTTTTAGTTGTGTGTGTAACTTTGGCCGAGTTAGACGTATGTACAGTTGAAGCTCTTTCGGAAAATCCACTGAAGGTATTTCAGCTAGCGGTATCATGTGACGACTGAACGCTTGTCATGAGATGGCGCCTCGGGATCCTGAATCACGCTATCGAAGTTTTCTACATCGCTGGCATATATACAAAACTCGGAATTGACGAAATTGGAGCACAACCGCTCGACTAGCTTGATAGGAGATCTCCCTTTGCCAGATTCATGTACCAAACTCTATCACTCCCACTCACAAGCGCGTCACCAGCTTTGAAGAAGAATTCTTAATACGCGCTTCCTGAAGAACTCCATGTCATAGTCCTGACTCCTGAATCAGAAGAATCAGAAGACAATTTAATAGTTGTTATGACCCACATGCAGCGGTGATAGCCCAGTGGCTTAGAATTCGACCTCGAATCGAGGGGTTCGGGTTCGAATCCCAGTGGCACGCACCAATGACTTTGTAATAAAAGTTATGTGCTGTTACGGTGAAGGAAAACATCGTGAGGAAACCTGCATGCCTGAGAGTTCACAAAAAAAAATGTTCTCAAAGGCATGCGAAGTCCACCAACCTGCAGTAGGCCAGCGTGGTGGACAGCGGCCTATATCCCTCTCATTGTGAGAGGAGACCCGACCCTGTAGTGGGTCATTAATGGGTACTGACATGACCCACATTACCACGCATTTATTATAATAGCCACCAGTAGCTGTCGATATATTATGACCTCAAATAGGTTTTCTATCTTAAATAGGCTTTATATTTGAAATTTAACGTCAGCGTCCCCGGGTTACAATATGTTACTACCACTTAATAAGAGTTGGCCTAATCAGTCTACTCATTCACTATAAAAAAATGGGTGGGGCTGTGTCAGTGCACACGGCCGTTGGTTTTAACGTAAAACGTCTACCGCCGCCCCACCCGGCCCCGATGCAAACTCAAGATCTTAGCAGCAAGCTGACTATAATAATAATATACTCTAAATAATGACGCTAAATTCATGTTTCCACGATGAATTGTTGCATAGTTATCGAGGTCAGATGATATGGACCAATTCATTACGGTTCGGGTACCCTGTTTATGGTAACGATTTTAAAGATGTTTCAGTTTACGTCAAAACGAGTAATCGTATACATATTTTTGTTTAAAATACACCAAAGATTCCAGAAAGCATTCAGAAAAGATTGGGTGCCAAAACGTTGCTGTACCGCGAATTTACAGCACCGTTGGGAACAGGCGCCGGATCGGAACCATAAATTGCGCACCATCCGTACTATTCCACTGAGCAAAGCTTTCCAAGCAAATGCAAATCCGAACAAAATATTTTTCCATTCCATATGATTTCGCGTGTAACTTTTTATAAGAAACGAGATAGTTTAAAGTCTCCTATGTAAGAATGCAAGCGGTGATAGCCCAGTGGCTTAGAATTCGACCTCGAATCGAGGGGTCCGGGTTCGAATCCCAGTGGCACGCACCAATGACTTTGTAAAAAAGTTATGTGCGATTTATAAAATTAAATATCACCTGCTGTTACGGTGAAGGAAAACATCGTGAGGAAACCTGCATGCCTGAGAGTTCACAAAAAAAATGTTCTCAAAGGCATGTGAAGTCCACCAACCCGCAGTGGGCCAGCGTGGTGGACTAAGGCCTACATCCCTCTCATTACGAGAAGGAGACCCGACTCTGTAGTGGGTCATTAATGGGTTACTGACATGTAAGAATGTTAGGGTATTTTTAATACCTTTCGTAACAATCCGTCTGCTTTCCTTTACCTATTCGGATAGATACCTACAGCGTACTTTAACACTGATAGTTTGACGAACTCGCAACATAAAGTCACTCGTAAAATCATTGCTTACTTAAGCTAGATACTAAACTGAATTTTATTCCCCGTAGACTGTAACTGTTGATTAGTTTGTTTGTTGATGAGTTGGTTTGAAACCCAGTTAAACGTTGCAGGTTTGAGTTGGCTTCAACCTTTTCATAACCCACTTTTGGGCACGGATCTCTCGCCTCCAACAGAGGAAGGCCTGGGACAAATTCCACCACGTTGCTCCAATGCGGATTGGTGGAGAAACGGACTAGTGGCCAACCCGTGTCGGATGTTTTGAAACTGACCACCAGGCCAGCCACAGTTTAACAACTGCCTTCCACCTTCGTAGTCCACTGCTAGACATGGGCCTCCCGGCTCTGGGCTTTTTGCAACTAACGGTTTCTTGCTATCTTCTTCAGGTCGATAGTCCACCTTTTCGCAGTGCGGCCCGTGCTAATTTTGCCTAAACATCGTCGCCATTGGAGGACCTTTCTTCCCCATCGGTTGTCAGTCTTGCAAACGATGTGGCCAGCACATTGCCACTTTCAATTGTAAACTTTGAGAGTTATTTCTATTACCTTCGTTTGTCTCACAGAGTTATGTGGACTAGAGGACGCAATTACCTGTACTTATAGAAAAAAAGCGTGCCATTTTTATATAGAAACCAAGCGTGTCATTTTAATAACAAAATGACACCGATGAAAGGAAACGCTTCCGGTGTCTCGTCATCCTTTTTTTGTGTAGTTTTAACAACTTAATTTATTACAACAAGGCATTTTCTTTATTTTCGATCACGTCTGCGTTCGAGAACGGTATGAAGTGGCGCTAAAAGAAGACAATTTGTCCCTTTGTTACACGTGAGGTAGGTACCTAAATACACTTGCGTCCTCTAGTCCATATAGCTCTGTGGTTTGTCTACTACCTTAAATCTCTTATCAACGATTAACGACTTCAAGGTGCCTTGAATTACGAACCTAACTAAATGTAACCCTGCTTCCAACTACACTGCCCCATTTGCAAAGGGTTTATGTTCTAATCCCAGATACCCTCGTTAGGCAGGATTCGCTCGGTTACCTAGCAACCGCCAATTAATGGTATATATGGTAATACCTTGGTATATTTATGATCCCGCCTGATTTGTGATGTAAGCTGAAGTTATTACCAGACTGTCTGTGATAATTTTGATTCGATTTTTTTGTCAATTCAATTCTCGTATCAGTTGACCTGAAACTTTTGTTTTATCCAACAAAAATAATTAAAGAAAGAAAAATACGCAAAATTGGTCACATGATTAAAACATAAAAAAATGATTAATAATTTCTTTTGACTTACTATTTTTAAGGTTCCTTAAAACCTCAAACCTCAAAAATAGTAAGCCAAAACTATGTAAAAAATAAAGTCGGTTTAATTTTTTTCATGTTTTTTCGAAGTGTGTTCAAAATGACAGACAAAACAGGTACCTTAAGCCAGAGAATCTAATCATATAAGTAAATAATCCAACCTACATTAAACTTTACGATGAATTTCGTCGACACGGGAAAGTACGGGAGGTCATAAATCCAAAATTTACGATACCGATGATAACGGGCTACTTCACTTACATAAGCAAGGTAAGAGTTAGTGATAAGATTCAGGTTAGGTATTTATTACTACACTCCACTCATGACTTTACATCTGTGCTTTACATACTCGTATATTATACCGGGTGTCCCGTAAGCAGTAAACCCCAAAAATAAGTAAGCCTAAACCAATTTTTGAAGTCGGTAAAATTTTTTATATAAAAGAAATATAACATCTTTCCTTCGGCTTGAATCCACCTCTGTTTTAAATTTTCCAATGTAACCCATTGTTGACTCACTTTAGGGAATGTAGGGTATAGTATTGAATAACAAGAGATGTACCTAACACAATGTATTTCGTAAGCCTTGCAATAATTCTGGCCCGAAATTACTTCGAAATATTTCATATTCCCAACAATATGCGCGTCCCAAAACGAATGAGATAAACAAAAGGTAATTCAGATTTGCGTATTTACACACATAGGCAAGTTTACGATCCAATAATGTTTAATCTGGGCAGTAAAATGTGAGATTTTTGTAGCTTTACGACCTCGTAAAATGGGCTGGGCGGAGTCGTTAACGTATGGTCCAAATTATTGGATAAATAGTTTAATTGCATAGAAGTTTGAGTACACAGACACATCAGTCGCAAGTAAAGATAAAGCCCTGTATTTGTTATGAAGACAACTAAATGTCTGTAACCCATTACTGACCCACTACCTTAGGTAGGCCTTAGTCCACCACGCTGGCCTAATGGCCCTCTCATTTTGAGAGGAGACCCGACCCTATAGTGCATGGGTTACTGACACTGCATTCTTCTCATTGTGAGAGGAGTTCCGACCCGTAATAGGTTAAGCGTGGTTAACTAACTTCTTCGTCCTTCTCACTGTGAGATGAGACCCGACCCTGCAGTGGGTCACTAATGGGTTACAGAGAAGCTTCTGTTCCTTTGGGAATCTCATAAACTCAAAATTTCCCTGATCCAACACAAAATCGCGGAGTTGTGGCTCACAGAAAATGGATAGAACTTTAAAGTGATTGAAAAATTTCATAGACTGTGCAAAATTTTTAAACATAAAGCAGCTTTTAAATTTCCAACCTTCTGAAACGCAAATGTGGTTTGCTTCCATTCAGAGATCTATCTACTTTCAGCTTTTCGTGTAATGAAATCGACTACTTACAATTTGAGAGCTCATCCCGTATAACTCGGGAAGATACTTAAGGTATTATTAAGAGTAGTAGTAGTCGAAATTTGACTGTAATTTATTTAAATTTGAATTTGAAACGGAATGCACAATGTTTGACAATTTCATCATATAAAAACCATTTAAAAGCTCCAGAAAAGCAGCTGACAAAACACCGTGAAATGCGATACTTGACAAGAGTATACAAGTAGTTTACAGTAAGACAAAAATAATCTCGGATCTAGTTTGGTACCTATATCGTACCTAGCTCCATTTTTCGCTCCGACAAACCCTGATCAATGCGAGCTCCGACGGACCCTTTGTTATAACATATCTGTATCTAACATAAGATATACTTGAGGTTTCGAACCTACTCTACCGAATTATATAGGTAGCAGAAAATTTTAAAATATCTTCGTGTAGGAGGCGTTTTCTTCATGTTCTGGATTGTTTGGAAAGTGTGAATAAAAAAAACGCTTCAGTGTGGAATTCACGTAGCCTCATTCCCTGTGACGAGATTTGATAACTGCGACACTCAAGTCGTCTCGTGTCGAATGTCGGAGAAACAAAAAGCAAAAATTTGCTCAGCGTATGAACTTACCATGATCATTATCTACCACACAGAAATTTTCTTGATTATTTTCCTGAATTAACTATTTTTATCGGCGGCAAGCGGTGATAGCCCAGTGGCTTAGAATTCGACCTCGAATCGAGTCCGGGTTCGAGTGGCACGCACCAATGACTTTGTAAAAAAGTTATGTGCGATTTATATAAAATTAAATATCACCTGCTGTTGCGGTGAAGGAAAACATCGCGAGGAAACCTGCATGCTTGAGAGTTCACAAAAAAAATGTTCTCAAAGGCATGTGAAGTCCACCAACCCTCATTAGGCCAGCGTGGTGGACGGCGGCCTACATCCCTCTCATTGTGAGAGAAGACCCGACCCTGTAGTGGGTCATTAATGGGTTACTGACAACTATTTTTATCTCGGTTTCTGTGTCCACCAAATTAGGCCAGCACGGTCCAATATTTCCTTCTAACATCCTTCCAACAACCAATCTTATTTAAGTTGTATTTATATTTCTTTGCAACAATCCGCACACGTGGAACTTGTTTTGGTATGGACCCACCACCCTCCCTTATCTCTCTGAGTAGGTATATACCATAACAACTTATTCCAATAGTACACGACACGTGTTTCGCCCCAAAACGGAGGTGATCGCCCCATCATCAGGTGATGTGGACTCTACAACGGTTGGTTGCTGAGTTTCTCACTCAGCAAACCAACCAACCGTTGTAGAGTCCCCGTCAACTTAAATAACAATGGATTTCCGCAAAGTAACGCCTGATACAATATATTATATAACAACCAATCCTTCTTACATTAAGAGGAGATCTGACCCAGTAGTGGGTCCCTAAATTATTTAAAGGTATACAATTGGAGATATTGTTTGAGAATGTTGAGAATATTTAATCCAAGAACCTTATGAGCAAGTGACGATAATCAATTTTAGTGTTCACTCAAAAAGTGGTGAAGTCGATTTTATTGCCCATTGCTCATTTTATGGGAAGTTATTGCAAATGGTACTTTATGACGATGGAATTTGATGACTTGAAGTATAAATTGAACAGTAATAATGAAAACACTTAAATGTGGATCTTTGGAATTTTCGAATAAAATTGTAGTAAAGTATAACGGTGAGTGGTGATAGCCCAGTGGCTGAGAATTCGACCTCAAATTGAGGGGTCCGAGTTCGAATCCCAGTGGCACGCACCAATAACTTTGTAAAATAGTTACGTGCGCTTTATAAAATTTAATATCACTGCTGTTTCGGATGAAGGAAAACATCATGTGAAAACGTATGATTTTTATGTGGGCAATTTTCTAATAATTATATTTTTTGAATCAAAATCCAATTTCTGCAGTTTAAGCAGTAAGTTATCTCGCACACCCTATTCTGATTTATATATATGAAAACCTTTTTACAAAAAATAAAAGGTATGTGATATTTTAAACTAATCCTCTGCCCTTGAGAATTTAATACCTAAACCCTAAACCCTACAGGGTCAGACATCTTGTGGCGTTTCTTAAAAGTATATGTCTTACAAAGTAACCCTTTTTCCAAGAATTGACAAAAGATCCGAATGCTTTACCTAAGTAGGTCAGGCTACTTGGTACTTATACAGAGCGGCAATAGACGGGATCCATATCAACCTTGACAATCTAAATGGGTTCTGGTACCTGCAATACGACGACGACCTGCGTGGCGCAGTGGTTAAGACACCGGTGCGCTGAGCGGAGGGTCCTGGGTTCGATTCCCAGCAGAGCAGGGATTTGAATGATGAATTTGAATTTCTGTTTCTGGTCTGGGTGTGTTGTGTTGTTGTCTTGTGTGTCCATGGCACCCACGACACAGGGAATCCTAGTGTGGGGCTGTGAGTGTGAAGCGTCATTTATTTATTATTTAATATTGATATTCTTCTCCCAAAAATACTTTTCGTGCGGGTGGAAACGGTGAACTTTGGGCTGCGTTTGTCTGCTGCGAGTTTATTGTATGGTCGATTTTGTAAGTTTTAATTTAGCTCGATAGTTTGTTGGTGTGAGACCAATCTTGGAACAGATTTTTGGATCAGATAACCTCTATTGATTTTCTTGAAATTTTGAATACAAACACCTTTAGTTCTGACTAGTTGTGCCCGCGACTTCGTTCGCATGGAGTTTAACTGTAATGTGTAATATTTTTCCAAAATAAAAAGTAGACTTAATTATTCCTTATTACAGCTATCTGCATATAGCAGCCAGTGAAAGTCCCGTCAAAATCGGTCCAGCCGATCTATAGATTAGCCGGAACAAACAAACAGACAAACAGGCAACCAGACAATAGTTGTAAAAAATGTTATTTTAGAATATGTACCGTGTATACATACATACATACATAATTATGTATTTAGTAAAAAGCTGTTATTTCCATATTACAAACAGACACAGAATTTTATTACACGACTACAGACAGGATTTCAGACGTTCTTTAGTCATTCATTGACATATTTGACACTCTCCAATTATACATTTATTTAATATCCAAACTTTTCTCATGAATACAGCCGTCAGTCAATCTTCCACATAAAACCTCTAAGTATTTCAATTTCAATATCCAAAAACCCAGTAAGTTTTCTCCTAAACAAAGTAATTTCTCCCCACATCCAAACACCCTGTTGATATAATTTGAATAATTATTCCATGGGTATGGGATAAAACGTAGCTCCACAAGGAGGGATTATATTTCCCCTTATCGCCTCAAATGACAGCTTCCGCATATCTTGAGGTATAATCAAATATGTTTAAGGCGATTTATTAGAATGTCGTGTTGTATAGAGGTATTATACTAGAGCAGGGAAGCCAGGCTTCCAACTGTCCTTCGGTTAAAAAGAGAGAGAAGATTGCGGCACCCTCGCTATCTCTCTCTTCTCGCGCATGTGCAATTAGCGAGAAACAAGTTATTGAAATTGATAATGCGCATGCGCGAATGTTTATTTCGCATGAAAAAAATCTTACCCTCGTAAATAAAACAGAAACTGAAGTAAAATAAAAGAATTTCGCAACAAACTCTGCCCTTTTGTGCCTTGACCTAAAAACTGATCATTTTATGCAAAATATAGGACAGGTTATCCAAAGCCTCCTCGTATCACGCCCGATCTAAATGGTTTTGCAGATTGTGGATCTGAATACATATCGGAATATTATCATGAATGATACGAAGCTTTGATGCATAAGTAAATAAGGCGTTAGTTTAGGCTCAAAAACAAGTCGTCTAAATAGTAGCCGGCCGAAAGATTGATTTTCTAACTTTTATGCTCACATGTTCAACAGTCCCAAGTTATACCTCCTTAAAAATTAAGAGATGAACACATTTCTCACCCCTTTATAAAAGAAAAATATTACACCCTTCCTTTGTTAACGATTTTAGCTACCTTTAACATAAACTTCGTTTATCTTTCAAGGACTCTTTTGTTACGAAATGACCCAAGTTTGCAAAATTGTCTATTTATCTTAACTTCGTAGACCGTTTAGATCGAGATAGGCGACGTAAAGAATGGATAACCTGTCGTCGATTTTGCGTAAACTACCCCTGATTTCTATATTCTTCGGTAACTATCTACGACACGTTTTTATGTCAGCAATATCGTCATCCATCTGTTAGGTACCTGGCGTTTCGTCTTTACAAAAAGATCTTCATAATAAGATCTTCATAGTTTACAAAATAGGTAATTATTATGTAAAAGATATACTTTAAAATAGTTTCACTGTTTATTTTTTTCTTTGGATTCATATTCATGAAGTATATGCAATACATACATTACATTATTATTTAATAGTGAAGAAGTGTGTGTAATATAGTTATTATTTTTTTGTAATCCTATCATACTATCCTATCATATCATATTTTTTTGTAAACCTATGACGTGACGTTATTGTTGACATAAAAACGTCTCGTAGATGGTAACCGAAGAATATAGAAACCGGAGGTAAACTAAGTATCTAACACCTCAATGTCACCTCACAAAAGGTTAGTTTTCTCCGGTCGTTGTCAGGTCTACGCCCTATCAATTTTTATGGCCCATCGTTTGAATAGTTACCCAATATATCGGGAGGCTAAAACTTTGTATTAGGTAGTTTACTCACAAAGGGCTATGAAAGACAAACTATAATTGTTCGCCTCTGTCGTTCGCTAGAGAGTTCGCCTCTGTCGTTCGCTAGAAGCAGACGTGTGTGACAATTATTCGTAAATATTGCAATTTTAGTGAAAATTTAACAATCAAAAGTGTTCCTTAAGTGCTTAATCGTAAAGCTAAATTCGCTTTGGACTGTAAAACGTCACTAAAGACTTTGCCACAACGATTCAAAGCGCACCGGCGCACGCGCTGCCCTTCCCTCGCACCCCTGCCCACCTCGAGTAAATAGGACGGCTGCTATTTTTCGTTTCGCACGCACTTTGCCGCCATGAGTCTACAACGAACACCGCCAGGTACCATGCTAATAAGCGGAAGCGAGAGCGTTAGCGGATCTGCACCGGACTTATCCTTGCAAAGTGATGACAAATACTACATTAATACACAGTCACGGAAACGAAAGGAACGCACTGAAGTTCAAGAATACAAAAAAGAATTTGAAAGTTTTCGAACAGACATAAAGAGGATTCTAGAAGAATACAGCAAAAATCAAAATAAAAATCTTATTGAAATACGTGATGAAATCTCAGAAATTAAAAAGGAAATTAAATCTATAAAACTAACAACAGAAACTTTTTCTAAACAATTTATACATATAAATAATGAAATCGAAAACATTAAATCAAGCAACATTACAACTCAAGAGAAAATTAAGTGCTTGGAAAAAGAAATCTCCCTAATGAAGACACAATGTAATAGTAGTCTGACACCAGAATCGCCTATCTATACACACGAAAACCTCATCCTAGAACTAAAGGACCGATGCGATCGCGAGAAGAATATTGTAATTGTAGGTATACCGGAAAAAAACGATAAAAATTATCAAAGTAGACGAAATTATGATAATGAGGAAGTTAATAAGTTAATTAAAGTGTTGGATGAAAACTGCCCTGAACCTTTGAAATCGATTAGACTTGGAAAGTATAATCCCGGCAAAAATCGACCTGTAAAAGTTTCTTTCGACAATGTCCATACTCCAAAATTACTCTTACGTAACAAGAAGAAGCTACCTGAGAAAATAAAAGTTTACTGCGACCAAACACCGACTCAAATGCATTATTTACAATCCATCAAAGAGGAATATAACAAACGAGTAGAAGCGGGTGAGCAAAACCTTATCATCAAGTACATAAAAGGTATGCCTACAATCGTTAAAAATAATATTAGTGCCAATCAAAAAAACCAGTAAATGCTACTTCACACAAAGAAGAATTTAAAGATAATCCTGGTAAAATCTCACACTATCGCGTAAATAAATATGAAGATATCCCTTTGCATTCGTCATCCCTGAGATTTTTTTATGCCAACTTGCGCAGTATCCACAATGCCAATAAGTTCGACGAGATAAAATGTATCCTGAAAATAATACCAAAGACTACACACCTAATAATTTTTACCGAGACATGGATTACCTCTGAAACCGATGCGAAATCATACCAGTTACCAAATTATACGCATATTTATAGCTACAGAACTTCTAGCAAAGGTGGCGGCGTTTCCATTTTTGTACACAATAGTATAAAGTATGAAGTTACCGAAGAACTTTCAGAGAACGGGAATCATTACTTGTGGATATACATTAACAAGCTATGCCTTAACGTCGGAGCGATATATAGACCTGGAGACACTAACTTAAATCAATTCCTGGATATATATTCTTCACAATTAGAACAACGAAAGAGGTCAATCGTTTTTGGAGACTTTAACATTGATTTGCTGAACGGGAACTCGTGCACACACACATATATGACTGAATTACGAGAATGTGGATATGAAATAATAAACAAGATCTCTAAAATGTTTAACACACGAGAAACGAGTACCACGAATACAATCCTAGATCACATATGCACCAATGTAAATAACCACTCGTTTAGTATGTCAATAATTGAATCGTCTCTTTCCGATCACAAACAGATTTATCTCGAAATTGGTAGGTTACAAAAAGAATTTTATAACAGAAAAGAGTATACGGCAATTAACTATAAGAATCTCTGCAATGACGCCCAGAAAACCGAATATCAAAATGATGAATATGACTATAACTACTTGGAATCTTTTATTTTGGACCTGATACATAAAAATAAAATTAAGAAAATCAAAATTTTAAACCCACCCCAAAAAGACTGGATAAATAAAACTATAATCGATTCTATAAACCTAAGGAATAACTTATGGCAAGAAGCTAAAATTAATCCACAGGATAAAACCCTACAGAAGAATTTTATTCAAGAACAAGAAAGAGTTAAATCCTTAATTACATATCACAAAAAAACTTACTATTACAATTTATTTCACAAAAGTCATAAACAACCTAAAAAAATGTGGGAAATAATAAATAATTTGGCAATAAATAAAATAAAGACCAATGGTGCTCCCCCAAAACTGATGTCGAGTTCGGGATACGTAACGGAAGGTAATGCAATTTGTGATTTATTTAATTCTTTTTTCAGCTCAATCGGAGCCGATCTAGCAAACAATATACCGCATACGTACCATTCTAATGTTGGTAACATTTTAATGTATGACGATAATTATTCACACCAAATAACCTTAACAGACTTTACCCCGTGTAGTACCGAGGAAGTGTCAAAAATTATTGATAAATTAGACTCGAATACTAGCACTGGTCTAGACGGAATCAGTACCAAAGCAATTAAGTGCCTAAAGGATGTGATAACTGAAAAACTAAGTGATTGTATCAATAAGTGCTTATCACAAGGAATTTTTCCGGATTCATTAAAGATGGCTAAAGTAAGTCCCATTCACAAATCCGGAAATAAAACAGACCCAAATAATTACAGACCTGTGTCGGTGTTACCAGTCGTATCAAAAATATTTGAGCACATATTATATAATCGTTTATATAATTACCTAACAAATAAAAAGTTTTTAATTGATGAACAGTATGGTTTCCGATCCAAATCAAGTACCCTTACGGCTGCAATAGATTTAGTTACTAAAATTAAAACAAATATTGATCAAAAAAATTATGTCCTAGGTATCTATATCGATCTAAAAAAAGCTTTTGATACAGTCAGCCACAAAAAGCTTTTACAAAAACTAGAGAACATGGGAATTAAAGACAACGCTCTTAAAATGTTTACATCGTATTTGCAAAATAGGCGCCAAGTTGTAAAAATAGATAAATTCACCAGTTCGACCAAAATGGTGACCTGTGGAATTCCACAAGGCTCGGTGGTCGGTCCTTTAATGTTCCTAATCTACGTAAATAATATAAAAACTATAGGATTAACAGCTCATCTAACGCTCTATGCCGATGACACTTGTTTATTTTACTTTGACAAATCACTTCACAATATCGTAGCAGACGCTCAAAAGGACCTCAACACCCTTAACGAATGGTTAAAATATAACTTACTTACAATAAATACGTCAAAAACCAAATATATGATTTTCACCGCCAAAAATAAACATATTCCAGATTTTACACCTCTTACACTTAATAATGTTATATTACAACGCTCAACCCTAGAAAAGTATCTTGGACTATGGATGGATGAAAAATTAACATGGAAATCACATATAGAGCACGTTAGGACCAAATTAATGTCAGTATTAGGAGTATTGCGTAGAATTTCAAGCTTAATTCCAAATAAAACACGTACTATAATATATAACTCTTTAGTAAAATCTCACCTAGAATACTTAATAGAAATATGGGGCTCTGCTGCCATAACAAACTTAAAACCTTTACAACGAACACAAAACAAAATAATTAAAGTATTATATCACTATCCTTACCTTACTCCAACATTAGACATTTATAAAAAAACTAAATTATTTAATCTTCGCCAACTATATACATATTTCACATGTGTTCTTATAAGAAAAATCTCTTCTAAATCAATTCAATCTACTTTGCAGCTGAGAAAGAAAAAAATAACTCACAACTTAAGAAATAAACACAAATTTGTTCTACCAATTGTACGTACTAAGGGCGGAAAGAAAACGATTTTGTTTGAGGGAGCACAATTGTATAATAAATTGCCAAATGACATTAAAGAATGTAATAATTTTAATAAGTATAAAACTAAATTGAAACAATATATAAGTGCAATATAATAATAATAAATTAATAATATTAGATTAATTAATAATAAATTGTGATATTTACATACATTTTAAATTTTATATAACTTCAGAGGCACATATAGTTACTATATTGTTTTTCTGTGTATCTCATTGTAAGTGAAACTACATGTTTTTTATGAGAAATAAATTCTTTAAACCTAATTGTCAACATCATGTTACTATTACTTATTAACAAACTCGTTCCTATTTCTGATTTCTTCTCGGTTTTTTATCATAACCGAGTGTGAATAAACAGTAGAGCCATAGATGGTAGAGCCAGTAGCTCACACGAGGACACACCTTACCGCCAGCCTTTTAACTCGTCGCAAAGTAGCACATCCTTCATGTCTTGTTTCGGCTGTTATGGTTGCTACTTTATTTGAGGCCGCCATCTTACTCCTCGTGAGCCTCTTGAGTCTTGAGCATCTTACTCCTCCATCTTACAACCTCCGATAGATTTCTTCTCTACTAGACTATGCCCGCGGCTCCGTTCGCGTGGATTGTAGACCTTGGTCCAGAGTGGGATAAAAAGTATCTCATATATTAATGCAGGTTACTATTTATTAGTGTATCAAATTTCATCCAAATCTGTTCAGCCGTTTTTGCGTGAAAGAGTAACAAACATCCGTCCATACTCACAAACATTTCAAATTTATAATAGTAGTACGATTTGAAATTGGGTGTCCATTTTTCTACTCAATTACTATAAAAAGTACCATCCCCTAAAGTTTACCCCTAAAGTAAACTGTTGTAACTCAAGAAGTACGTGTTCGAGAAACCCTGTCCTCGAATGAGACCAAGTAAAATGTAATTTGAGTTGATTTATTTGCACCTTCCCCTCCACACGTTAATTAACGCAACAATTAAAGCGCTATGATAATTTATTCAACATTTTGACGCGTTAAATTACTAGCCTCAAAGATGTTTTGCCTCAAAGACTCCATGTGAGGTGGTTTAGGTGTGTCGCTACTTTGAATAAACCAAAATAGTCTTAGAAGGTTGACGCTGGAAATTATGGTCACTACTAATATTTTACTACTACTTTTTTAAGTCCCAACTTTCGCAGCACATAACCGCTCTGTCAATCGCTTGCGTCTTGTCGCTTTAAATAGTCACAGACGTTTAGCAACAGACCTTATAATAAATGAGGCGGTCGTTTGAACGGATGAGCCGGTGTCTTCCGACCTACATTCACGACTTAGTTCAGCGCGACCAACCCCTATCTTGCTAGAGTATTAATACTTCAAGCTATCGGGAATCTATCTTAACAGTATATCTTAATAGTATATCTTAACAGTAATCTTGCTAGAGTATTAATACTTCAAGCTATCGGGAATCTATCTTAACAGTATATCTTAATAGTATATCTTAACAGTAATCTTGGGTCTTGATTTAGATTTTCTGTTAAGATGGGTTGGATGTTAGAAGATGAATTTATTTACATAATCACATGAGATTTAGAGCTTTATATTTTTTATTTTATATAGGTACCTACTGTTCACATGCGATTTAGAGCTTTACATTTTTTTTATATAAGTACCTACTGCAACTTTTTTTATTTGCATACCTGAAATGGTGAATAGCCTAGTTTTAGCGATTGTTGATATTCTTTTGAGAAACTTTAAATATAAAGTGAACGTAAATTTAAATATAAAGTGAATGGTTCGAACAGAACAGGTATAGTCAAAAACTAGAAACAGGAAAAAAGCTACATTCCAAACGCACCTACGATAATACCTACAAAATTATTTTCTTCCATTATATTTCTTTGAAGGAACCGACATCACTTTAATCTATTATGACTCTAGGGACACTATGTATTCAATCTTATTGAATCTTGAAAAATCAATAACTAATGTATTTTTCCAATACCGTAAAGTAAATAAAGCGGTATCGGAGAATTCACTTGGGAGTTCCAAGGCTATTGAAAATTGCTTGGTTTTGAACCGTTTCCCCAGTAGCGTCCCATTCATAATATTGGTATCTTTTTAAAATACCCTTTACTATATAATACGACGAAGAAGAGAAGCGCACATAGCCCCGCTGCTTGAGTAGATCGCAAGCGATCGAAAAAGTTAAGCAAAGTTGGGCGCGGTCAGTGCCTCGATGGGTGACCGCTAGTGGCGAAATACATACGCGCTTCTCTTTTTCTTCACGTTAAACCTTATCAAACCCTCTATGGGCGGTTTGAGAACATCCGAAACGGGTTAGCGACTAACCCGTTTCTCCACCAATCCGCATTGGAGCAGCGTGGTCGAATACGCTCCAGGCCTCTCTTTTTATGAGGAGAGACCCGTGTCTATCTATTTAAGGTACCTACTTCTATTGTTTTATTCAATCAAAAACTCTTTTCAACCCCCGACTAAAAAGAGGGGTGTTAACTGGGCAACGGTTTGTATTTTAAATGATACTAACAGTAAGAATGTCAGTAACCCATTAATGACCCACTAGAGGGTCGGGTCTCCTCTCACAATGAGAGAGTTGTAGGCCTTCGTCCACCACGCTGGCCTACTGCGGGTTGGTAGACTTCACATAATTTTTTTTCTGAACTCTCAGGCATGCAGGATTCCTCACAATGTTTTCCTTCACCGTAACAGCAGATGATATTTAATTTTATAAAGTGCACGGAACTTTTTTCACAATTGTAAAAGTAGAATCAAATAATCAAAATTAATGACGGAACGGTGCCTACCGTGTCGACTGGTAAAATAAAAATCATACAGCAACGGAAATTCGTACCAAAATTCGTACTCCCATGTGAGCAAACCTCAAAACGTAGCAACAATACCGAATGCCATTTTCCGAAGCGGCAACACTAATTTAGTCCACTGTTATAATTCACTCAGCCAAAATAGTTCCCGACTATCCGGCAAAGTAAATATTTATCTCTGGAGGTTAACTCTCTGTGCGAGTAAACAAACCGCAATCGTGTAAACACTGTTACTTTTTTCTAGAAATCGGTTTGTTGCGGAATTTGAATCGCTAGTCTCTTTTGTGGTTTATATTTAATTTGTTCGCAAAATTTTGCTTAAAAAAATATTTTTTTATTAGGTAATTTTTTTCGCCGTATTACTTTTTTCTAGAAATCGGTTTGTTGCGGAATTTGAATCGCTAGTCTCTTTTGTGGTTTATATTTAATTTGTCCGCAAAATTTTGGTTAAAAAAATATTTTTTTTATAAGGTAAATTTTTTCGCCGTATTAGTTTTTTCTAGAAATCGGTTTGTTGCGGAATTTGAATCGCTAGTCTTTTTTGCGGTGGTTTTTTTTATTTGTCCGCAAAATTTCGGTTAAAAATATTTTTATTGAATTTTTTCGCTGTATTATTCGCTTTATTATTTGACTTATAATATATTAAATTATCTTGAACATGAACCAAAACCTTCAAATAAATCCGTCAAAATATTTTCCTCTATCATTCCTTATAAATCATTTGTCCAACTGACTGTGTTGAACTTTGCTTCTGTGAATAAACAACCATAAAATATTCTTCACAGTCTATAAATACGTTTCTGTCGGAATTCGATATATTGGCTCGACACTGGCCTTGGTATGTCGACTATGACCTTGAGACGACGACGAATTGAACACTGGGCTTTAGGTAATGTATTATGCACTAGAAGAACGTAGAAGAACGAAAGTAACCGATATAGCTCTTAACGTTTGCAAATTAAAGTGGCAATGGGCTGGCCACATCGTTTGCAGGACTGACAACCGATGGGGAAGGAAGGTCCTCGAATGGCGACCACGTTTAGGCAAAAGGAGCACAGGCCGCCCTCCGACCAGGTGGACTGATGACCTGAAGAAAGCAGCGGGAAACCGTTAGATTCAGAGGGCTCACGACCGATATTTTACTAATAGTATGTTGATTACTTAGATGATGTTAGCCAGCACTCAGTCAAAAGATTTTCGATACTCATTATTCATTAAAATCAAGTAGGCGAGTTTCTTTGCAGTCAGAACGAAAAGTTAGAAACCAAAAGTGAATAGACTCGCCGCGACAGTCGTAACACCAAAAGAGCAATCTTTGACGTCACTGAAAGGTAAACAAACAAGATGGCCGGCAATCAACCGCAACCGACAGACAAACAAACAAACTGAGCACTCACTCGGTTTCGTCGTGTTTGTGCTAATAGTGGCCGAAAGTCTTATACAAGCACTTACGAGTAGTTTTGCTTTGGTTACCATTAACTGATTTAAATCGTTTTTTTTTTTACTATAGTCCGATACAAATATGCACACTGTCAATATCGCCAACGTTAAGAACGTGCTAGCCCGGGGCAAGCAAATTTTGCAAATTAAAGTGGCAATGGGCTGGCCACATCGTTCGCAGGACTGACAACCGATGGGGAAAAAAGGTCCTCGAATGGCGACCACGTTTAGGCAAAAGGAGCACAGGCCGCCCTCCGACCAGGTGCACTGATGACCTGAAGAAGACAGCGGGAAACCGTTGGATTCAGAGGGCCCAGGACCGGGCGGAGTGGCGTCGATTAGGGGAGGCCCATGTCCAGCAGTGGACTACTAAGGGCTGAAAGGAAGGAAGGAAGCCCGGGGAGGTACCTTACCGCCAATTCTTCATGCCTTGTGTTTCAGCTGGGAGGTGTGGTTGCCGGAGATACTTTATTTGAGGCGAACATCTTAGTCCTCATGAGTAGCAAAGCATCCGCATACAACCTCAGATAGGATTACTTCCCTATTTGACTTTGTGTGTGGGTTGTCTATGGGCTGTGGTGTGTGTGTCCATGGGCTGCAGTGACCACTTGATATGAGGTGACCTGCACGACTGTTTGCTACTCAATTATTTACTATTAAAATAAAATACCTATACGCAACTTATATTTTCGTGGGGGATTAAACTACGTCAAATCAGTAGATGTCACGCATATGTCACGCCCAAATTCTTTATCATAAAAACGTTTCCTGTCAATTTGCCCAAATTCCAACTTGAAATGTGTTCCACGTTGGAATATTATTTACCTACCCATTTCCAAGTTAAATGGAGTACAAGGGAGGATGGAAATTCAATTTTTGTGAGACAGGAGCGAAATATAATTTTTGGGCGCAAGTATAAGGGAAACACAAAAGCGGAATCCGTATATTTTTGGGAGAAAAATTATTTTTTATTATGAATTCCGCAAATTCGTTTAACCCTTAACATTTACACTTTTTCATGAAATAAAATCTTCCTTGGACGTACACAATCATTTCGAAACTAAAATGAGTCCAATCGGTCCAACCTTTCTCGAGTTTTAGGAAGACTAACGAACAGCGATTCATTTTTATTAATAGATAGTTCGATTGTTTGTGAAGATGAATGGTTGTTTGTTACTTTTTCATTCAAAAACAGTTGAATGGAATTTGTTAAACAGGTAGTTTTAGCTTGATTATATGATACTTCTTATTCCCCTCTAGACCAAATTATATAACGCATGCAGATGAAGCTGCGGGCAAAAACTAGCTAAAAATAAAATTATATTCTACACAATACCAAGCTGATGATAAAGGAAATTACAAAAATGAAACATAATTTCTCTGACATATCTACAAGGAAAACAGACGCCTCCGTCATCCAAATAGAACCAATTTCGGGGACAAACACCAAGAAATTGGTTACGTTTAGTGGATGTCAACAAAATTTCCATTATTATCGACTTAGCGGGTGCCAGCTTTACTGGGTTATGACTAGATATTATTATATTGTTAGTTAGATAACAATGTGCGTTGTCTTGTAATATGCGTTAACATTTTCTCTTTCGATATCCTCTTTCTGGTTTTTAGGTAGTAGATCAATAGCTCGCATGGGGCACCTCACCGCCAGCCTCTTAATCCGTCGTAAAGCAGTTTATTTCTTGTGTTTTATTGGTTGCTGAAGATACTTTATTTGAGACGAACATCTCATTCCTTACGAGTGGCAAATTACCCGCATTCAACCGAAGGATTTCTTCTCTATTTGAGGTTGGACCGGGACCAACGGCTTAACGTGCCCTCCGAAGCACGGAAGCGCGCATTTAATTCGCCACTTGTGATCACCCATCCAGGTACTGACCGCCTGACGTTGCGTAATTTTTAGGTCGTTGGCGATCTACTCAAGCAGCTTTCTCTCGATATCTATAAAGATAGCTCGTTATAGTGAATTAGAGTAATAGCACCAATTTGAGAAGCCATAACCGACAATAATATTATAACGTTGCAGCGGCAACTGCACTACAATTTAGTAGTTATTCTCGAAACGTTATTTTGTATCGAATTGGCAAAAGTATAAAATAAAATTGAAAACGGCTATTTGACTTTCTATCTCTCGTGCCAACGTCACTTACTTAAGCGTAACTTGGAAATAGTTTTCAAAATAAAATTCATATTGAAGAGTTGCTGCAAAACTTTATCAAATTGGTTTGAACGCTGAAACTGTATGGCGCAGTAGTAAACGCAGAGTTTTGAGTTCTGAGTTCGATTTTTAGGAGGAAAATTCATTTTATTTTGCTGTGAATTTAGTGATGAATCGTAGGACTCTAAAGAATGAGCGAGGATAACTTTCGAAGTAGCTCTTTTAAAAACTTTCTACGATAAATACGCGATAGGATCATTGCAGGTTATAGGTCAATAGGAAATAAATAACAATGTCATATCACTACACAATATATTATTATGTACACGCGCACACACATACACACACACACACACACACACACACACACACACAAACCTATTAATTATAGTTATGTATTTTTCAATTATTTAAAGCGTTTGTTTGTTCCAAAAGCTGTATGAAGCTACTGTAGGTATTTGTCGGCTATTTTCACATAACCCGATTCCCGATAAATCAATAAGCCGTTCTTTATAAAGCCCGTCTTTACTCAATTAGCCGCGACTCAAGCGCGCTCCGCCCCGAAAGTGTCTCTTGTCTCCCTGATGAGGCTTAGTTAACAACCAATCTCAGAAGTAACAGGGTTTGATAGCTGTAAGTATAAGAGGAATAACTTTTTAATAATTTTTAAACAGATATGTGTCGGCGTAAATTCGTTGTTAATACATGCATTTTTATTTCTGGAGAGTGAAATAATTGCCTCAATCCCAGAATAGGGATAGCATAGAATAGAATAGAATAGCACACCTACCGAACAAAAGCATAAGACATGAGAAACCTACCATTGCAAGCTAAGTAGGGGACGATAAAAACCAGCTCTCCAGCTGAAAGGGTTCTATGTTACGTATTTTAATGGATAGTAGAACTATTCTCCAATAGTTCAGGAGAAGGTGGGTGAATAGTTCTAAAATCATAAAAATACGTAAAACAACTTTTATACGATAAAAAAACAATCCTTTGGAACTAGCAACAAGGGCAAACTTGAATAGATTGAGTGCACTCCAGCCCCAGTCCTGTTCCAGGAATCGTAATTAATTCCCGTTCCCTTGCTTCCGTACAATAAAAATCTCATTAACAACCAGTTATTGAATGCCCGAGTTTGTTGAGTGTCTGCTTGTATTTCTTGCGAGAATCACATTCTTTTTTTATTTCTTTTTATCTATAGAAAAATGGTAAATTCTATAGTGACCATTTTTCTATAGATAAAAAGCCGTGTTTGACCTAAAATCATTCATTTATTTAAGTAGCAAAAGCTGTCTTTTAGAAAAATAGCCACAACAAGATTAAATGAAAAATGCTCTGTGAGAAGCAAGTAACATGGTGTTAAGTGGTGACAGGAGTCCATTAGAACCCACATTGAAACAAATATGAATGGGGAACTAGACGCTTTACTGCTTCAAGGGTTTAAGATGATTAAGAGAAAAAAGGTGTTACAATTTTTTATACATAGATCACCAGACAAAGGCCACTGGATAGTTCCAAACGATTCGAACGCCTTTGTTGCACTAGCTTCCCTTGCTTTCGTATAGTTGCCGTCACGAGTGGTGAGCAGAATTTTCATTGGTCGGTTTGACATTGACTGCGCTGCGGTGCACACGATTGGTTCGACAATCGTCAGTTCGTCAGTGTGCGTCGTCTATTGGTGCAGCGCGTTTTTTCGGCTGCTGTACATTGGCCGAAAGTATTCAATATCCCTACCACTGATAATCTGTGCTCACGACTCATGACGGTTACCGATAAAAATCTCATTAACAGCCAGTTATTGAATGCCCGGGCTTGTCGAGTGTCGGCTTGTATTTTTTTGCACATTATGTTCTTCTTTTTATTGCTGTTCGTTAACTTTGCCTTCAGGTTACCCCTTGTCCTTAATGCGACGACAAATTCGGTTATTTGTCAAATTTGTCGTTCGACATTGTCATTGTGCATGTCAGTTTGTCCATTGTCAACCTATACTTGCTCTAAAATTGCTCTGATATTGACTGATGAATCTCTGATAATGCTTTATCGTAGTTCTATCAGTGATTAAAAGGGCGGTTCAAGGATTCCACTTAACATGCTAATACGTCTGTTTTCTATTTCTACATTATAACAAAAGCATTCCGAAATCGGTTTAAAATTCTAATTATATTATCTCATACTTATTCTTTGCTATGTCTACGATACTCAAGTGGTCTCGGCAACAAGTGTTCTTGAGAGCTCCTCAAGCGAAGTGTCACAGAGAGAACTGGATTATTAAAGAAATTTCTTATATTTGAGATATTAAACACTGTATAACGTAGCATAATGTCGTAAGTTTTCTTTTCAAAGCTTCTTTAAAACAAGGAAGGTGAAGGTTCTATTAGCATTAAATTTTTCAACGGAAATGAAAGCAACAGAAAGTAAACAAAAAGAACAAAAAAGAAACTTAAATAAATCTTAACTTTTAAAAATATCTATTTACAGAATACAATAAAAAAAAGAAAACTCATAATAAAAATATTTCATCTAAAGTGCCCATGTGAGGCATCGTTCCCAAGACGCTGGCGGCATTTCCACGCTGAACACACAGGCTCAGCCTTTGAGCGAAATAGCCGCCAGCTCTTGGGTCACCAGAGGCAAGAACCAATCTGGTCGACATTTCCGACATGAACTTTTTCGACATGAAAAAGTCGACATAAAAAATTAAATTAATTTAAACGTTCTTATAATGAGAATCTCATACCTTCTCTCTTTATTGCCATACCCTTTTATCCTGTCATGAAGCCACATTTTCTTCAAGTCTTTTGTTTCGGGTTGCGAGGTGTGGTTATTGAAGATATTTTGTTTGAGGTGACATGTATGAACAAAATATTATTCAATCGATTGAGCAGTTAGAAGTTTAAAGTTTGCCTTTTGAAATTTGTACCCCTAATCCACGTTATCTTACAAAACGCTTTTTGCATTGATGACGTAGAATTTTTGGCTTCCCTGTCCTACCTAAATGCCATGTCATACGCACAAGTTGCTATAACACAAAAGTATGACAGTGTCTTATTCAATAAGGACAGGTAAATAAAGAGGCCTATGTTTAAAGCCTGTGTTTAAGCCCTGTGTTGGTTGCTCGGTCAATTATCCAATTAAGTTAAGTCCTGGACTTAGTATCGAAATTGCTGACGAATTTGGACCATTGGGTAACCATTAGTGTTTTAAGATATCTTATTGCTATCTTAACAATATCTTATCTTTATACCGGCAATCTTTATATCTTTATATCAGCAGCGGTTATAGCCCAGTGGCTTAGAATTCGACCTCGAATCGAGGGGTCCGGGTTCGAATCCCAGTGGCTTTGTAATAAAAGTTATGTGCGATTTATGAAATTAAATATCACCTGCTGTTACGGTGAAGGAAAACATCGTGAGGAAACCTGCATGCCTGAGAGTTCACAAAAAAAAAATCTCAAAGGCATGTGAAGTCCACCAACCCGCAGGAGGCCAGCGTGGTGGACTAAGGCCTACATCCTTCTCATTGTGAGAGGAGACCCGACCCTGTAGTGGGTCATTAATGGGTACTGACATACCGGCAATAAGGGCCGGTTCATAGTCAAGTGTTCGTATATTTTTATTAAAATATATTGTTTGTTTTACAAGAGGGTGTGGTTTATGAAGTCTCAGTGAGCAAATAATAATATTGTCAATATGGTACGTACGTAATTCTTTTCCGTTGGCTGCTTGCCAGAAGACTCATATCAAATGATTTCTTATAGATACGACTTATGGAGAGAGCAAAAAGTATCATAGTTAGAACACTTCAACTTTTATGGACCTTATGAATGAATCCGATGTTGCGAGAGATTTTCTAGCTCAAGGTTTTGTGGTAAGATAAAAGTTTTGAAGTAAGATTTACTACTGAGGATAGTAAAGGAAGTTAGGTACTTTTGAAGTAAGATTAACAATTAAATTATTATGATGAAGCCAATAAAGAACCATTTCTAAATAAACGTACAATTGAAAGGATCTGACGTTGTGGGTGTGTTAAATTGTTGCTGCTTCGGACCACTAGCTGAATTTTATAAATTTGTACTAATTTAGAAAGAGTTCAAAAATACCGTATCTACGAGTATATTAAAAATTGTTCAAATCTGTTTAGCTCTAGTTTTTAAAATACCTACTTAGTAGGAAGTAGTAGTAGTAGGAATCATAATTATGTAGTATCTCAAAATAAATGACGACCCAAGTAGCGCAGTGCTTAATACACCGGTGCGCTGCGCGGAAGGTCCTGGGTTCGATTCCCAGCAGAGCAGAGATTTGAATGATGAATTTGAATGTCTGTTTCTGGTCTGGGTGTGTTGTGTTCTTGTCTTGTGTGTGTCCATGGCACCCACGACACAGGGAATCCTAGTGTGGGGCCATGAGTGTGAAGCGTTGTTTATTTATAAATGTTGTAATTAAAAACGATATCCAACCTTACTACAAAAAGTGTCAACATAACAACATATTGGCTCAATAAAAGGGCGTTTTTGTCAATTCCATTCATTTTCACGCGAATTTGCCGAACAAACGAACCACAAATCATGTAAAGGCGACAAGCATATGCCGAGGGAATCCAATATGGGAGGGTTCGCTATACGACAAGATAAGGGCCACTACGCACTGAAGAGTAGGAAAAGTTACTAAAAAATCTTAAATATGTGGTAAAACCCCTGTCTATATAATCCGTCGTTTCACATCTCTCACAAAGTTGCGATTTCTCGTGTACCTAAATCCAATGTCATTGGCGTGCTTTTATCGCATGTCAATTCATACATATTTCAATAAGGATAGCTTCATATGTTGTCAGTAACCCATTAATGACCCACTACAGGGTCGGGTCTCCTCTCACAATGAGAGGGATGTAGGCCGCCATCCACCACGCTGGCCTAGTGCGGGTTGGTGGACTTCACATGCCTTTGAGAACATTTTTTATGTGAACTCTCAGGCATGCAGGCTTCGTCACGATGTTTTCCTTCACCGTAACAGCAGGTGATATTTAACTTTATAAAGCGCACATAACTTTTTTACAAAGTCATTGGTGCGTGCCACTGGGATTCGAACCCGGACCCCTCGATTCGAGGTCGAATTTTAAGCCACTGGGCTATCACCGCTTCCACTGGGCTATCACCGCTTAGCTTCATATAGAGCCCTTTATTTAAATTTCAACGTGACGTAAGACCGTGAATTGACGTGAACGGACGTGAATTGACGTGAACGTAACGTGAAATAAGAGAAAAGTCAGTAGAGGTATCTACTTTATTCCTGAAAAAGTGCACGTAGATTTTATATGTAAGTAATAAAAAAACTTGAGCTTTATTACCACCGTAATTGTTAACTATTGTTGCATTGTTTAAACCTATGCCAAGGAAGCCATTTTCATTTTTATTGTTGCAGTGTGGAAGAATGTCTGATAGTGGTGGTCTCCATCTGTCAAAGTATTCGTACGATAAACGACAGTCATACTAATGGCAGCTCGATACTGTTAGTATATGAAACGGCGTGAGGCACTATTCCGTCAGTGAGAACCAACCTCATTACTCTGTTGACCTGTTTTTCGAAATACCCTCAGATAAGCGAGGATTTGCTCGTAAATAATTTGTCTATTTTTTTCAATATGGCGACTGCAGGGGTTTACATAGCTTTAAGGAAATAAGGAAACTATTATAGGGTATGTTGAATAACACCCTTATACTCTAAGGAGTCTTCATTTTTAAAAGCCGTTGTTTTACAATTTTAATGATAAAAACACGCATAAAACATTTTTAATGACATAAACAAAGAATTGTCTGTGACCCATTAATGATCCACTACAGAGTCGGGTCTCCTCTCACAATGAGAGGGATGTAGGCCTTAGTCCACCACGCGGGCCTAGTGCGTGTTCGAACAAAGAATTATCCGACGGTAATTCGTAGATAACACACGTCACAGAACGTACCCTATGTCACTATAAAATATTACTGAATCCAAGATGGCGGCCGTATACCCTATTCAAAATTACACTTAATTAACTGAACTTAGCTTGTTATTTATGAAGAGAGTTTCGTGAAAGTCGATAATTTAATAGTTTTGGTGTGGCACTGATGATAGTGTTAAATATTTTAGGAGTAAATATGAGGCGTATTGTCCATCGTACTGTCTTAAGGTCGTTGACCAAATTAAATACCTGTAAGATGCGGTGATAGCCCGGTGGCTTAGAATTCGACTTCGCACCAATGACTTTAAAAAAAGTTATGTGCGCTTTATAAAAATTAATATCACCAGCTGTTACGGTGAAGGAAAACATCGTGAGGAAACCTGCATGCCTGAGAGTTCACAAAAAAAATGTTTAGATATGTAAAGTCCACCAATACCAATGCCACCCGCAGTAGGCCAGCGTGGTGGACTAAGGCCTACTTCTCTCTCATTGTGAGAACGAGACCCGACCCTGTAGTGGGACATTAATGGATTTACTGACATACGGACGTAACAACTAGATATGGCAACCCTATCGATAACGAAAACATTTTGAAACGTGGCAACGGACGTGTTGAGCACAACTTCCTCTGATACACGTAATGTTAAGACACTTGTTTCACTAAACGCGATAAACGAAGCGAAAACCTATCTTATAATCTTTCTCTATGTGATGGATGGGTAGCAGTACCTTCAGGCACAGTACTCATCGACTTCAAAAAGAAAGTTATCAATTCGGTGTTACTTACGATTCGTTTTTACAATAATCCTGATTCTATATTGTGCACAGATACTGAATTTGTATGTTACCATAAAAAATATAATGTCATAAATTCAAATAATACTTTTAAGTCTGTTTATTTTAATTTTCTCCCAATATATCACGACCTAAGTAGTGCCACTGCAGTAACCACTGTTAAGACACCGGTGCGCTGCGCGGAAGGTCCTGGGTTCAATTCCCAGCAGCACAGAGATTTGAATAATGATTTTGAATTTCTTTTTCTGGTCTGGCTGAGTTGTGTTGTCTTGTATGCACCCACGACACAGGGAATCCTAGTGCGTGGCAATGACTCAAACGGCTCTTTTTTATGAGTTTGTTTATCTGAATTCGCTTAACGCTTACCCATTTTGCTGAAACAAGCGCTGTAACACTCGAGTCGACTAGATCTCGAAACATCAAAGGTACTTTATAAACAGCACCAGTATCGGATCTGAGTAACTGTATGTATTGAAAATAGGTGGCCACGTGATTTCATCGGGGGAATGTATACTTAGACGCTATGTTTACTGTTCAGTCTCCACTGTTACACAATTAGATCGCCGCATGTACGTACGTCGAGGATATTTATATCGACTACGAATTCCCTGTTTCCGCTCTCACGGTTTTCCATTCACTTGCGATTTGATTCATATTGACTTCGGCCACTCACCAAGAGATGGCGCCACGGGTATCCTGAATCACGCTATCGAAGTTTTCTACCCAAAACTCCGAGATGACATACTCATAGTCGGTGCATGGCTTCCCAGATCACATTACCTGATGCAACGCAAAGATCTCCTTTAGTCAAAATATCATTCTGTTTCTCTCTGGAAAACCCATTTTTGAATTCAAAATATTTCCGTAACTGACACAATGGAACATAATGTTGTTTTGCCGATTTTCCGGTCAACTGGCGTCCATCGACTAATGATATCAGTGAACACAACGGTACTGGCAGCATGCCCGGACTTTACCAGCACTTGTTGCCTTGCATTTTATGTCAAGCGTCGAACGACGCTTTTTATAATATACTGAATCTATAAAGATTATATTATTACGTGTAAACGGGACCGTTTTCAATAAACAACATAACAACCAACACAATAACAATTTTGTCGCTCCGGTTACATGTTTTGTCCGAATACGATAAAATATAATTATTTCAATTGACATCTTCCTCCTGTTTTGAATTTTATTAAAAAAAAAATTTCAAATAGAATCTTTACACTCTTTACTTTCCGAGATCGGGTGTATCCGTCACTTAAGGCGATTAACACACTGCCCCGCATCACGCAGCGTAGCGCGGGAATACGTTATCTAGCGCTGTATGTAAGTATTTCCATTTGTATAGAAAACACGCACAGTCCAACACACAGAACACTCAGCTTCATGTACGCGCATGGATGCGTTTTCTATACAAATGGACGCGCACACCCGCACTACGCTGCGTGATGCGGGGCTGTGTTAATCACCTAAGATGCCAAAATCAAGATGGATTTCATTGACGACAAATGACAAATACGCCGTTACAAAAAATCAACATACGTGAAAAATAAAACGACCAGATTTGCAAAAGAAAAATCAACTTACGTTTTTCTTTCCATATTCGTATGTATGTATGCGACGCCATTTATATAAACTACCGAGAGTCATGCAAAGTTGCAATCGTAGAACCTCTACGTGACATGCTACACGCGTAGCAGCGTAGACACCCCGTAGCAGGTTCTTATTAGGTGTCGTGATCGAATACGTGACCGAAATGGAATAGGAACTGAGTTAACTTAGTCTATCTGAAAATGTATTTTGTACCTGACATTGGTCTGACTCTATATAAGTTAGTTAAAGTTCTTTTCTAGGTCGCAATACGAAAGTTATGTCGATGGGTTTGAGTAAGTTTTAATATGTTACATTGTTACGTAGTACGCTACACAAATATTGTGATATGAAGTATAGTAGGTGGATAGGCTGTAAATCCAATAATATAAGGTAATATAATAATTTTGAAGAACTCTCAAATAATTATGTAAATACATACATGACTGTATTAGACGTTATAAGTTCTGTACATAGAACGAAATTGACGTCGAAATATTTTTACTATTTTATTTTTTATTTTTATGGTTCTCTTTGAGTTGGAATGCATGTAAACAACCTAGATACGTTACGTATGTTTGACGTCGAAATAAAAAATATTCGAGTTATGTATTTGAAAACGCTTTTTATACATCCAGGCTCTTTTTTAATTTAAATTCGTATAAATAAATATGCACGTACCAAGATATACATCGGCGTCGAAGTAAATAAAAGTCATAGCTATTTTCAAATATATGTTTTGCTTTTTGAAGCTCTATTTATTTAATCTTCAATACAGCAACATTTGTTAAAAACAGTCTAACCACAAGGTAGTATAAAACTTCCGATTCACTGTTACTTCTAATAACATTTTTTTCCATAAACCATTCGTCAAATAACTTTCCAATCAGAGCGGCGGAACAATGTTTGCTCAATCAATAACAGATTAGGGTCAATATGTGCTTCGGCTACACAGTCATTAATCTTGTGCTAAGCGATCAGTCGCCAGTCTTCGGATTTAGTCAAATATTCAATAGAAGTTGTCATGTCAGTTACCCATTAATGGCCCACTACAGGGTCGGGTCTCCTTCTCGTAATGAGAGGGATGTAGGCCTTAGTCCAGCACGCTGGCCCACTGCGGGTTGGCGGACTTCACATGCCTTTGAGAACACTTTTTTTGTGAACTCTCAAGCATGCAGGTTTCCTCACGATGTTTTCCTTCACCGTAACAGCAGGTGATATTTAATTTTATAAAGCGTACATAACTTTTTCACAAAGTCATTGGTGCGTGCCACTGGATTCGAACCCGGACCTCTCGATTCGAGGTCGAATTCTAACTGGGCTATCACCGCTCTGTTAGTTAATAGAAGTTAGTTGGCCTAAAATGAAGAAGACAAGGTATAAGGCAATGTCAATATTTGAATCCATATTTTAAATGAAATAAATATACGAGTAACTTAACATACACGACAATTATACGACTTAGTGATACGAATCCCATTTACTTAGCATATCTATAGGTACCGTCAAGCGAGTGATATTTGATTTAAACTATAAATCCCTACTGGATCTTAACATTCGGCTTTGTTAGCATTAGTGTGAACTACTTTCTTAAGATTTGTTTTTAAATTGTCGAATTTGTTCATCCTTTTTCAATTGACACTTAGTGTTAGTGCTTGAGTATTAATAAAACCCGCATACAAAATACCGCTATCGTAGCCCCATAATTTAGGCTTAATCTCATAAAACAGCTGCTGTTGTATTACAAGTAGCTAGCTATTGCTATCAGTCACAGAGACGAGATAGTCATAGCAGAAACCCTGAAGGAACGCCCGGGCAATAAAAGGAAACACCGGGCCAAAATCGACATAGAACTTTTTCTGTAACATATATTATACATATATAGTCCTCCTCATCGATTTCGATGACGGCGACCCCGGCAGTATGGTTTTACTATTGTCTAGCGTGAGCCCTGATATGACTTATTCTTATATTACCTATATCCTTAGGTCCAAACGCCAAATACGCAAAGAGAGACCCAAGTGCTCCTATAACTATACATACAACGCTGCGGGAGAGCTATATTGTGTAGTCTGTAACCGCACTTTCAAGACAAAATTTGGTCTAGCAAGTCATATTATTATACACAGTGTCTTAACTACTGCGCTACGCCGCTTGTTAGTGTCTACTTCTAGACTGTTCTATGTAGAGATGTCATATTTGGCCCATACTATCATTAATCACGTGGTAAATGTGTGCCTTCAATGCCGTGGGTTATTTATCGGATGTTCAACTGGTAGTTGTGTTCTTTGCTTTACTCTAAAAAAGTGTCTTTCTTACTTATTCGGAGTTCTTTACGGAGGACAAAAGTATATAAAGGACCAAAATATATAAAACCAACCTGCAAATATAAAAGTTACTTGTATGAACATTTCGATTCAAACGATTGAATAACTTTTAAAAATAAAACTTCCTCTGAATTTCTGCGAAAAATAAAATCAATCAATGTTATGAATGTTTAACAAATTTGATACGTTTCTCTTTGTATCAAATGTCTCTATACAAGAGTGAAAGAGAGATATGCCTAGAAGTATTACTATTTTTGTTAATAAGATTTTAAATCTACCTTGTGGTGTACTTCTAAGTTAATTAATCGCCCTCTGTCTCTATGTCATATTATCATATAAGTAAGGGATGAAATTGAAATAGATTATTTAATTTCTAATCATCACAGCGACAACATAATAAATAAGCTAGTATGTAGGAGTACAAAAATATCTCAATCCATCACGCAAACAAAACCAGTATTTTATGACCATAACAATTCAAGCGAGTAACTTACGACAAACAAATCAAAATTCCCTCTGAATTTCGGCGAAAAATAAAACCGAACAACGTTCTGAAAGTTGGTGAAGCTTACAACAACTTTGGTACTATCCAAACAGCGACGACAGAAATGGCTCGACGAAACTGTTCCGATACTTGCCCGACAACGACAACTGATTGAAAATCGATCAACAGTTAGGATGCGAACACATTAAATAATTAAAGTAAATAAATAACGCTTCACATTCATAGCCCCGCTCTAGAATTCCCTGTGTTAGGCGGTATTGATACACATGAACACACACGCAAATATAGACGAAACACAGAGAAAACTCATCAAACACATTTACCCCCCCCGGACCCCTCATACAGAGTGACTTGTAATTTAACACTGTCACTTTTTAGGCAACTAAAATGCCATAACAAAAAAAAACACTTGATAAGATTAGTTTTTTTTCGATTTCATTTTTAAGTTCTTGATATTTGTAGCTTCAATAATAAAATATCCTTGTATGATACAAAAAAATTGTTTATGATAAAATGTGCAATTTTATAAGGTAATTCCCTTAATATATCACGTTTTTCCGTTCGGTTAAGCAAATGCACGAGTAGGTATATTATGTGCGTTCGCCGTGTGGGCTTACACGTATTGTTTACTTGTATTGAAATCGTAATCAACTGTATAGTGTACGAGTATATACGAAGTACTCAACTACAGCCGTATGTACTGAGTTAATTCAATCCGAAGCCTTGCATTGAAAACTATTGCTTTTTAGGGTTAATACAGGTGTAATTTTTTTCTAAATAAATAAAATGGGTTCGACACCTGGGTAGGCATATTGATTTTTCAAAAAGCCAATGATGCAGTTTTAGTTGTCATCAAAATGGGGCCCCAGACTCCTTTCAGTATTTCTCTGTATACAAGCGAGACTGCCAAAACCATACTCTGCTAATAACTGGTACCGCGCACCCTCCTCACTCAATGTCCAGAGAGCGACAAATGATTTGCCTTAATAAGTAGGCTATTATTTGCTTTATGCTGACAGTTTTTAAACTCGTTGAAACCATATGCTTAAAGCACTATAACGTTTCTGTTTTTGCCCATAAATCCGATGAAATAGATGGGTGTATGGTAGTTAAATCCTGAATAAGAAAACTAGGTTCATTGAAAGCTTTATTTTTATGGCTTCAATACTACTTCAACGTGTATAAGTGCTCCATGTATAAGCTGGCTATCTCTATAAGCTGGCTATTTTTATGGCAGAGATTTATGTGTGTAATTCGTTTTTTAGTTAATTAAAGTTTATGACGGAGGTCAAGATAAATAGAGAATATAAGGTTTTAATCAACGTCTTACGTACGTAATTACGTCATAGCATCGATATTCTGAAAGAGTCGCCTGGCAGTTTTTTTATTAAAAGATACATAAATTATTTTCCTGCCAGTAACTTAAAATACGGTAAGGCGTAAACAATTAGTAAAGCTTAGTTAATAAGGTAGGTTAAGGTTTTAAACAGTTGAGTAGCTTTAACAAGTCAATTATTTATCCCCAGACTTTTCCTGAAAAGATCAAAAAGCAAATGAACAAATGCGGCTTAAAACGGCGATACTTGATCCTATCATACACAAGGACCCTTCGTCGCTATAATCCTCTTCGATCAAGTTTTATCATCGAGATAAACTGCCCATGGGATGGGTGGATCGTGATATTTTATGATTTTACTTACTCGTATGTCGGTATTTTTATAATAGAATAGCAAGGGAGCGTACACGCCACGGTTGTAACTGATCACCGTAACCTATTTAAGTTATTTTAGCCCCCTTTTGGGCATAAGACTACTAAATATACTTGACAGGGAGGGTAATATTATTTTTATACATGAAAGACATCAAACTGGAAAACGGGCCACCTAATGCACGGGAGAAATAAATAAATAAACGTTTCACACTCATGGCATGTCTGATGCCTGATATCCTGTGTACACACACAAACTCAAACCAGCACCAATATTTCGAAAAACTGTTATAAGGCGTCATTTTTCCAAGATGTCCGCGCAAACGGCAAAGATACCATATACGAGTAGCAAGGAAAATTTAGAATCTGCTTTTGAAAAAACTTACAAAAAATTACAATTTTCAAAACTCCCCTTTAGAGGTAAAACTACCAAATGACTGTAGTATTAAGAAGAAGGGATTAAAAATGTATTACTCTTATAAGCTGAAAGTAACATTTCATTATAATAACATTTGATTCATGCGATTTCTGCGTAATACATAATTCAGAGAATATCCAAATCTTCAACACCATTATGCTCAGAACCATAGTGTAATTGAATAAAAATCGCCTCTGAACAGCTACTCTGTATATAGAATGAATTCCTATGGACCAGGAGCTTGGGCGAAAGGGTTACGAAGATTTTTATTTAAGAAAATCTTTCAACGTGGCGTATAATCCTTATTTACTAGCCGAATAAATGAAAGTAGCATTGTTTAACAACAAATATTTTTTACAAAATGTATTTAAATACTTATAACTTTTTAAAATTTTTTTTAGCAAATTTGTAAATAAAAAAACATGACTGTACATGAGGGGTGTGGTTAGGAAGAAATCCACTTTTGTGTTATAAAGTGTTAATCGTTATTTAATTATTAGTTAACCGTCTTCATTTTTTGTGCTTCTGAGGGCTCATTAGGCCGTCGATCCTCGTTGTTATTAATAAGATGGCAGTCGTTAAACCTTGTCGAAGGCCCTATAGGTGTTTTGAAAACATCCGACAGAGCCACTTTTGACTTAAAAATGTTATTCTGCTCAAGAAAGTTTAGAAGATTGAAGGTTGAAAGATTTATGTCCTCGTGACACAAAACAACATGTATTTGATAAAAGCTCCTGATCTATCCGCTGAAAGGAGGGTCGGCCCACAAAATGGTTATATTCACGGCCCCTCTTTTCCTAACGCCCCAGAGGACCGGGATTACGGCTGTAATTTTTATCCAACATAGATTACCTCCGCGAATGATAATGTGATTACAAGAAAACCAACTTTGTAAGGCTATAGGTTTGATGTCTTGTCGTACGTCTTAAATCCTTAACGAAATCCAAACGAAAGTGTCCTTATGTAGCTAAAAAGGTGTTTTTGGAGTTTTAATTCCTTCATTTTCGTATTATAAAACAAGACGGAGCGCGCCGCTAACGTCTTTTCGTACCGACACCAGTCTAAACATAGGTAAGAAACATCGCTCTATAGAAAAAGATACAATTATGATAAACAGTTAAGAAGTCTCAGGTACCAAGTATAAACTTTTGTTTGGTCATTGCCACATCATGTCGCTAGTTTAAGATCTCGATTGAAGGTATACGGGGATGGGTGAATGAACGTTTGTTCCTCTTTCACGCAAAAACGAAGCGGTGACTAGCCCAGTGGCTTAGAATTCGACCTCGAATCGAGGGGTCCGGGTTCGAATCCCAGGGGCACGCACCAATGACTTTGGTAAAAAGTTATGTGCGCTTTATAAAAATTAAATATCACCTGCTGTTATGGTGAAGGAAAACATCGTGTGGAAACCTGCATGCCTGAGGAGACCCGACCCTGTAGTGGGGTCATTAATGGGTTACTGACACGCAAAAACGCCTGTGTTCCTGTTGGCACCCTTTGGTACCGACGTCTATTAAACTAACTTTATCCAACTTTTATTTTGAAGATGCTTAATTTCTTTTGTTCTTCAATTTCCGCACAATTTAAGATTAATTAAACTCTTTTAAAGGGGCTTCTGATGGCTAACCTCGCTTTACAAGTCTGTGAATGAAAAAAGTTTTTCTTTCAACTTAGTTGTAATTTTTCGTAATTTTTAAATTATTAACTGTTTTGTTTCTTATTATTTTATTTAATTAATGCTTTCGTCTGCCTTCTGTTGTAGATTTTTATTTTTCTGAAATATGTAAAAGAGAAGTTCGATAAAGCAAGAAGCAATTATAGGCGAGCTACGTATGTGTGTCAAAAAAGGAAAAAAATAGTGATTTTTCCTTTCAATACGGTAGAAGATGATTTATCAAATTTTCAAACCAAATTGAACCTTGCAATGTCATATTTCAAGTGTCATTTTAGATTGAATTATTTTTACAAGAAAATTTTAGTATTGTCTTTGGAACACTATGATTGATTCGAGAAATTTCTCTTAATATCGGACTTTCAAAAGCTTTCAATCCAATTTGATTTGTGCCTCGGAGGGCACGTTAAGCCGTCAATCCCGGTTGTTATCGATCCGATAGCAGTCGTTAAAGTGGGAGTTTTTTTCCACCCGCTTTTTTCTCCCAGTCTACGTTTTGCCTGAGGGGCGATCAAAGCGGATGAACGTAGAATGTATAATTTATCTGTATGACTTTTCATTAAGTGTGCACAAATTGTACCTAATTATAAATAAAAGCTTTTGAGTTTGTGTTTTGACTTCACTGTCCAGTGAGTCATATGTGATACATTCCGATTGTTTAACTATTGTGGCTACTTAATGGACAGGCAAAGTGTTAAATACTACGATGTCCAATTCTCTCCCAATCTCCTCTCTCGCATAAAAGCCCAAATGAGGCAAAAAACGAAGTTTTATTACCTCGTAATTCATGTTTTGGAGCACTCCCAAATATATACAATACTTGGCCACACTAACCACTGCCATCTGATCGGAAGAGATGGAAAAATAATACGAAAGTAATTTAAACTACATTTTCTGAAACACGACTATGTAAAAGTTAAACGACACCGAATTTGCGTTTAAATTTTCAATGACAGACCGTAACAAAAGTGAACAATACTTAGCGCTTGTCTTAATATCACTAATAAAAGAATAATGGTTACAAAAAGGAGTTCAAAAAGCAATAGGTACCATCGACGTTAAATATTGTTTACACTTCAAAAAATTCTAAACCTCGACGTGACACGCAATTCCATACTTATTAAACGACTATTTTAACTGAAAATCAATTTAATTTTAATTACATTAATTTAATTTTAATTGGAAATCAATTTAATGACGTAATATTTTTGATGATGTCCAATGTCATGTGATCTCGGGCAATGCGCTCGTATTGAACAAAATCTTCAAACTATTATAGTTTATAACTAGCTACTAGATATAGATCCAACCTAAATAAATTTGATCCACGCGGGGAACATAATGAAGAAGGAATGAATAACAATAGCCGGGAAAAACACAATACCCGTCCCGTTTTTTGAATAAATTGTAACAAAGGAATGATTTTTATTTGACCCGCGCACGCGAGTCTATTTACGCGGCCAGCGGGGTTCCATAGTTTACTGGGGTTACGTGACTAGAAATTGTACAAAATGGTCACTGATATCTATCATGTATTCGCCTACAAGCCCGTACAACTTTTGAGTAGATCGCAAGCGATTGAAAAAGCTAAGCAGCGTCGGGCGCAGTCAGTACCTGGATGGGTGACCGCTAGTGGCGAATTAAATGCCCTCGCGGGGACAATAGCAGACACATCTGAGAAGTATTCGTCGAGATAAACCTTCCAGGAAGGCCTTCGTACACATCCTTAATACAATAAGAAAATACGGATAATAAGCACTCGTAGATTTTTTTTCTTAAAATTGAACCATATTTCAAATCTTTAGTATCATTTTCACAGGTCCAAACTACCCTCAAGAGTGGGGTCCCTTTTTAAATTCTAGCATAAAAATGGAAGATGAAATGTTATTGTGCCACCTTAGGGAGCTATATCGAGCGTGACCGAATTTGGGGCACAGGAAAATGCGACAAAAATATTCATAAAAACGGTCATCGAAAGTAATGAAATAAGTCTCCGGTTCTGTACTTTTCAAAAAAATTTGGCAGTGTTATGGGAAAAATAGAACGTTTACGATACTTAGAGATAGAACATACGTAAAACCGAACCTGGTTTTTCTTTCACAATTTAAAGTTGGCACTTCACTTGGCTATGTGGTATTTGCGTATTTTCAAATATTGACATAATATTTGACGAATGCACCACTGTGCAAATATTGACAAATAGATCGTCCACACATTGCAGCCAAATAACAAATACTAAGGATTGTCACCCATCCAGGTACTGACCGCGCCCGACGTTGCTTAACTTTTCATTCACTTGCGATATACTCAAGCTTTGCAGGGTATTGCATACTTCAATAATAATATGATAAATACTAATATCCAAGTGAAGAACCATCATTAAAACTCAAAACTCAAACTCAAACTCAAAAGCTTTTATTCATTATTAGGTACAATTTGTGCACACTTAATGAAAGTCATACAGATAAATTATACATTCTACATTCATCCGCTTTGATCGCCCCTCAGGCAAAACGTAGACTGGGAGAAAAAAGCGGGCGGAAAAAAACTCCCAGCACTCTTTTAAAAGTAAATAAAACTTAGTCTATAATGCAGTATGGCTAGGTCCAATAAAGGAACACACGTGACAGCTATCGTGTGTGTCAATATCGCCCCATTGCCATCCGCTCACAAATAAATATTGTTACATAGTGTATAGAAATAGCCTATAGTGAAGTTATTCAATCCCACGCTTTCTTATCTTCTAAATAGTCCTTAGTTTCATAATAGGCCTTTCGGCACAGGACTGATTTGATAGTTTGTTTAAATTTGTGAAAAGGCAGGGATTGAATTTCTATTGGAATTTTATTATATATTCGCACGGACATTCCCATAAATGACCGGCTTTTTTTATGAAGCCGACATTTTGGAAATACAAGTTTGTGGACATTCCTGGTTACAATACAATTAGTTTTGTGTAAGTCCTTAAATGTTATAAACTTGCTCTTATTTTTATAAACATACATAATGTTTTCATAAATATATTGCGATGCAAGAGTAAGTATATTTATTTCTTTGAATTTCTCTCTAAGAGATTCTCTATTCCCAAGTCTATATATTGCGCGAATAGCCCTCTTCTGCAGTACAAAGACAGTTTGTATATTTGCTGCATTGCCCCACAGTAAGATGCCGTAAGACATAATACTGTGGAAGTAACTAAAGTAAACCAATCTAGCAGTGTTTACATCGGTAAGAGATCTTATTTTCCTAACTGCAAAGACCGCAGAGCTAAGTCTACTCGCCAACTTACAAATATGGGGTCCCCATTGTAATTTGGAATCAACAGTGATTCCAAGAAAACAAGCCGTGTCCACAAAATTCAGTTCTTGACCATTAAGTATTGGTTTAGTATCAACATGCTTTACATTAGGTGGCGAAAATTTAATACAATTAGTCTTTTTACTGTTCAATAATAAATTATTAGCATTAAACCAATGAACAACAGTAGAGAGAGCATTGTTCACATCGTCATAACTATTTTCTGATCTGGTAACTTTAAAAATTAAGGAAGTGTCGTCTGCAAACAATACTATCTCATGTCTTTTCTCTACCAGGTGAGGTAGATCGTTAATATAGATTAAAAAAAGGAATGGGCCGAGAATCGAGCCCTGAGGAACACCCATTTTGACAATTGACCCAGACGAACGTTTACCATTTACCTCAACCCTCTGAGTCCTATCATTTAGATACGAGATCAGAAGCCTGAGGGCGTTATCGTGAATGCCATAGTGACTAAGTTTCCTGATTAAGGTTTCGTGATGGACACAATCAAAAGCTTTGGATAGATCACAAAACACACCTAAAGCGTCGTGTGAATCCTCCCAAGCATCAATAATATTCTTGAAAAGCTCCACACCTGCATCAGTCGTAGAGCGACCCCGAGTAAATCCAAACTGTTTATTGTGTAAAAGCTTATTATTGATAAAGATGAAAACACTAACGAAAAAGATTTAATTTTCCCAGCAAAGTTCATTACCTAATTGAAATTTCTTTCAACTAAACTTGTTACACCGCATCCAAAAAGAATCTAACTAGTTGCAACTTGTTAATGGAAAAACTTTGTAATAAGATGCGGAATGGCCTTCGTCTCAGCTCCTAGTGCTAGGTGTCACGTACTTGGAGTGAGAAGTATTAACTTTGTGGGTACGGTTTAGATTCTAAATGAGTTAGTGTTTTGTTGCTTATTTTACTGAGAAGTAGAAAACATAGGTACCGACCACCTAGGATCGAGGTCTCCAATTTTGTGGAAAATCATATTTACCCAGGAGTTGTACGGGAATTTAGCGACCAGTGAATTTCAAGTTGGAAAACACGGAGCTAATTATAGTTCCGTAAAACTTCGAGTGAATTTCGGAAATTCCCAGTTAGGGACGATAAAATCGGGTTTATTCCCGACGACAAAACGAAGCGACGTGGATTAAATTTTAATGTTCATTTGTCGGTGGCCCTGGGGAAATGCTTATACGGCTAATATTGCATTTAACAGGTTTATTAACAGACTAAACTTTGCCCTCGACTTGGTCCAGAGAAGGATAATTATAAAGTAACTACGTGCATATCATCCGGATATGTTTTGCTGTTTTTGCGTGAACTAACTACTACTAGCTTCTTCTACTACTACCTAGTAACTTCTTCTTCTAAGTAGCTACACTCTTGGCAGAGTGGTCGTGGTCGTCTGTTGAAGGTTTTCTTCATGACGACTTTCATGGGGAAGTAGTGTGGTGGTTTCCCCTTGCCTTCCAAACCGCAGTGATATAATCCAAAGTTCGTAGTTGGAAAAGGAAGAGAGCGCTGCTGCCCACTCTCTCATCGGGTCCCTTAGTCGCCTTTTACGACACCCATTGGAAGATTTGGGTCCGCCTATTATAGCCGGGGACGGCACGGCTTAGAAGGAGTAACAAACGGTCAGTAATAGCAGTATTAACCGTTTGAATCTATGAGCTTTTCTACGTGGGAAGAAATAAACGGGCGGAAAATACTTCTTAACTCTTAGAAGCAGATATAAGACATCCGTTCTAAACTCAAACCGAACTAACGTTCTTTAAAAGAGACTTTTGAACTTTCCCTATTTCTGATTAGAGGTATGAATTAGAAAAGGGCGCGGTTTATTAAAATAATGAACAATTCGAGGCAAATAAAATTCATTATGAAAAAAATTAACGCTTCAACATTTTTCAATAACCTGACTCAGTTTTCAAAGAAACTTCTTTTCATCGCAAAAATGGGGTCAAAAATTAATCATTCCAATAAAGAGCTTTCATAATTTTTAATTTTCATTTCATCTTGATAACTTAAGTAATTGATCTCGCAGTCTTGAGGCTCGTACAATAGACGAGGAAAAATAATAATTAATCTTCCTTAGAATTAGCTTAGTAATATCTTCTGGTAAACCAGAAGACCTATTTAATTATTTTTGCAGTAAATTAGTAGAAACGGGCATGTAGTTCATCTGATGCGGATGGCAATTGGAACGATATTGACACACACGATAGCTGTCACGTACCGTGTGTTCCTTTATTGGACCTAGTCATACTGCACTATAGACTAAGTTTTATTTACTTTTAAAAGAGTGCTGGGAGTTTTTTTCCGCCCGCTTTTTTCTCCCAGTCTACGTTTTGCCTGAGGGGCGATCAAAGCGGATGAATTTAGAATGTATAATTTATCTGTATGACTTTCATTAAGTGTGCACAAATTGTACCTAATAATGAATAAAATCTTTTGAGTTTGAGTTTGATGTTATGTGGGCACTGAAGCCCATGGACACCAGAGTCGACCCTCAGAATATGACCGATGTCTAAGATTGTAAATGTGTTTACGCTACATGTCAGTAACCCATTACTGACCTTCTACAGGGTCAGGCCTCCTCTCACAATGAGAGGGATGTAGGCCGCCGTCCACCACGCTGGCCTACTGCGGGTTGGAGGACTTCACATGCCTTTGAGAACTTTTTATGTGAGCTCAAAGGCATGCAGGTTTTCTCATGATATGTTCCTACATTGTTACATCAAAAGCTTAAGAAATACCTGAAATCCTAATGATAAACATTCGGATAAAGTTAGTATCATAATTATTTCTTCCATTTTTTAGTTCAAACATCAAAATTCACGGTCCTTCTTCGTTCGTATACCTATTTCACAAGTCTTAGCCCTTCTACGTTCGTGTACCATTACACAAGGGTACACAATGAATGTAAGTCAAAATAAATGTTAGCTTTCCCGAACAAACATGTGCCTTGGAGATAAATACTAATACGCCATACTAAGGGTGATTTACATTGTATCGCGTTATATTGGCAACCCTGTACCCTGTACACGTTATCGGATAAGGCGATTTTACAATATTTCACCGTCGCTGGTATCTTATTCTATCTGAGTGAATTTAGATTTTTCTCTTACTCGAGATGTCCTGGTTTGAATCCTAGTGGCACCAATAACTTTGTTGTGTGCTTTTAGAAAATAATATATCAAGGAAAACATCGTGGGGAAACCAGAACTAGTCTTGAGTGAGTAGAGAGTTTTGAGAGTTTTTCTCATATTGCTCTCTAGAGCATGGGAATTCCACCAATCCGCATTAGTCTACCTTGTAGGTTACTGACAAACGCGTAATCGAACGTAAAAATTTGTTCTCGCTTACAAGCCTTAAAGCCTTACAAGACTCCAAACAATACCGAAGGTTCAAATCTCATCTCGCGTCGCGTTTCAGAAAGGATGCCGTTGCTTATTGTATCATTGCTGTAGTCCTTGTACGAATACTTGAAAAATTCTTGGAATCCTCTTGACGTGGAGAAGGAAGATAGCTTCAGGGAATGTGAGACGCAAATATCTTGCTTTTAGTTTTATATTTGGACATGAAGCGGTCAGGAATAGTTCTGTCAGAGAATTCAAGTCGTAAATCCAGAACATTTGTACATTTGACGTTTAGACATTTAGTCAAGTAGGTACTTAAAGAAAGAAAGAAGAAAGAAAAAACATTTATTCCAAACAAGAATATAGACAATCGTTTTACAGAGGAATTAAAATTACAGACTAAATTCGTTGTTATTTGTGGGACTATATATCTACGCTAGTGTTAAAAAAGGCTGAATTCTTACTCCACTGGGCTATAGCTAATTTCGCTGGTAGCACACCTCCGCCGTAAAATCGCAGAATGCGCGCGAAATCGCGCAATGCTTGAATGTATCACCCGTATTACAACGGACCAACGGTGGCAAAACTTCAGCGGTTTCGCTATTTCGCGATTTCGCGGTGGAGGTGTGCTAACGCGGTAAATGTAGGTATTCGGCATCAATACGTTAAATGGGTTGCTGTGTCAGTCGGCTGCGGCGCGGTTGCCATGGCAACGGATCCAAACAACCGCGTTCAAGGTGAAGGCACCACCATAATAGTGATGACGTCACCATCGCTGTAATCGGTGAATGGTCTGAATCTTTTATTCGGCTCTTGATTTCAAGTTGACGTCTTCATATTAAATGGTAATTGGCTCGGAAATTGTAGGTATGCGAGTGTGTAATAAGATCTATTATCGTTATAGATTACCTATAAATAAGGGTGCATATGAATTTCATGTTTTTATACAGAAAAGTAGAGGACCATCCATGGAACGTTACTAACACTTTGTAAGAAAGTACCAAATCGACATAGAACTGACCTAATTCTGATTTTATGGTCCATCAATCCAGATTGGTCGTAATGTGTAACTTATACGAGTACCTTGAACTATCCGGGTGGTAGAGATTCAATTTACGTACACGATCTATCTAGAAGGATTACAATACTTTTACATACAAAAAACCATCAGTCTGTTTAATTGTAGACCAAATTGTGAGGCTAAAATCGACTCATTAAACAACGATAAAGATGAAAGATGATCGACTATTTCTGAGGTGGAGCATTTAAATATATTGCGAAAGGTCACAGGTCACAAGGGAAAGCCGCTCAATAGGACGGCAGAACGCTTTGTTTATCCCAACTGAAGAATGAAAAAAGTTCTGTTTTCGCTAAATATTCAGATAAACATACATAGTAAACGTTGCTGTCTGTTACACAATATTACGACTGAATACAGGTGTTTTTGTGTAGATAGGAATACAAATTGAATAGAATAGAGTCTTGAATGAAAGAAGTTTTGTACCACAGCTAACGAATGGCTTTGTTTTTTGATGATTGTCTGTCATTGTAAGTTGAAAAGTCGATAGGTATTTGCTGAACCTAGAATTAAACTTTAGATACAGCTGTAACCCTTTCGTGGTCCACATTTGGGCACGAATCTCTCCGCCCAACAGGGCGTTGTGGGCAAGACCCGTGCTTAAGCTCAACCAGTCAGAGACACTAACAGGCAGAAGCTAGACGAGATGACCAAATACGTGAACCATTTGACGACCCAAGTGGTGCAGTGGTTAAGACACCGGTGCGCTGCGCGGAAAGTCCTGGGTTCGATTCCCAGCAGAGCAGAGATTTGAATGATGAATTCGAATTTCTGTTTCTGGTCTGGGTGTGTTGTGTTGTTGTCTTGTGTGTGTCCATGGCGCCCACGACACAGAGAATCCTAGTGTGGGGCTATGAGTGTGAAGCGTTATTTATTATTATTTATTACCAACATTTTGGTCACCATGTTTTATAAAGGTCATTGTCCCCAGGGCACCACGGCAGGCCACCAGCAATGTCACCGCAGGAGAAGCAGAGCAGGCTGGAGGATGACTATATAGAGGTTATGTGGCGACGCGGCCAGAGCCGGTCCCCGTAGCGCTGTTTCTTCTGCTGCGATAAGGAGGTTCTGCAAGTAAGTTAAATAACGCTTCACACTAGCCCCACACTAGGATTCCCTGTGTCGTGGGTGCCATGTACACACACAAGACTAGAACATAACACACCTAGACCAGAAACAGAAATTCAAATTCATCATTCAAATCACTGCCCTGCTGGGAATCGAACCCAGGACCTTCCGTGCGCACCGGTGTCTTAGCCAGCCAGTTCCTCTCATTTATTATTTTAGGTTGATCTCCTAGATGTACTCGTATTTTAGGTTTTTCTCATAAATCTCAAGCTATTCTTACTGTTTATAGCTACAAGCTATATTTCTGTTCTTACGCTGGACTTATGCATCGAGTCCTTGATTGTGTGTGTTTTAGAGTCCTTGATTGTGTGTGTTTTATATACGTGCACGGTATGAAAATATGCGTGGCTGTCACAACGGTCGGTTGTGAGCGCGCGTTCACTCTTTAGTGCGGGAGCCCACGAGGCTAAATGTGTAGTTACTCGAGCGCCGTTGGGACTTAATGAAGCAATAAAAGCGCTGTTTCTTCTGCTGCGATAGAGAGGAGGTTCTGCAAGTAAGTTCCTCTCATACGTTATTTCAAATTTATCTCCTTGATATATATTGCAGGCGCTACTTAGAGAACATAAAGTAAGAACGAAGACTTTAATGACTAAGCTGAATGAAATTTGATGTATGGAATCGATTTTTTCGAACAACGAATTTCACCTATCTAAAAATTCTTTCACGAATGCGCCTGTGGTTGTAACCTTCTTTTAATTTTCATTGTTTGAAAGGGATTGTCCTCACAATCAAGGGACATAAGCATTTCTCACCGCGCTTAAACTTCTACTCCGTATTTCACTCTGTAGCCAACTAATGATTTTTCAAGCTAGACCAAATGTTTCAGACCCCTTACAGTTTGGTAATTGAGACTCGCAGGCTTACCGAAGAAAAGGAAGCTTGCATATTATCAAATTTCCAAGTGATCATGATAACTGTACCAAAACTTTAAGCTTCTTCAATGACTTGCAATCTACACAAGCTTTCACTACAACAACCTAATTTTATCAATACATCAATCAGCGCTTTGATTTCTACTTAAAGGATGATATTAATTTATCAGAACACTTTACCATCATACTAAACATTTCCAGTATCTTTTACTTTATCATCTATCATCAAACCTTTCTCGCTAACTGTCCAAATCACAACCTCAACACCCACTCAGATGATTTGCTTGAAATCGCTGCAATTACTGATACATTTCGAAACAACAAAGTTTCAAAGTAGCCGAGCTGTTTCCGAAACGCTTTAAGCGAATTACGAAACGATATCGTTATTTTTCAGTAACAAGGTGAATTATAAGAAGACCTCATTTATTCAATTCAATGAAAAGCTGTTTGTTAAAAACTTTATCGTTGTCTAACAAGCGTTATTCGATGAACCAATATTGCGTACGTTATTCAAAATTTTTAATTGAAAGCAGAGTAATATTTAATTGAATTCTGACATTATTTTTACATCTTATATTAATTCTGACATTAGTATTTTATTATTAGAAGTGCAGACATAAAGAGACGGTGGAAGGAAGGAGAATTTGTGACACATTCCATCAGGTTCCGTCTTTTGCGAGTCCGTCGGTTTCCGGCCGTCTTTTTAGGTCTTCAGTTCCCCTGGTTAGTGGACCGTCTGTATTCCTTTCACTAAGACGTCATCGCCATTCGAGAATCTTTGTATTTTGACATTTTAAACCTTACCTGACTACCTGAGTGGCGAAGTGGTTAAGACGTCAGTGCGCTACCTATGTGGAGGTTTCTAGGTTCGATTCCCGTGGAGCACTGAATTGAATGATCAGTCTGTTTCTGGTCTATGGAACCCACGACATAGGGATTCCTAGTGTGGGGCTTTGAGTGTGAAACATTATTGTTTTAATTATTATCTATTTTACCACCAGTATATACTGAGTGTGAAGTGTTATTTATTTATTTTTTAATTTTAACAGCAATGTGTATCATCATTATGTTTCAGCGCAGCCTTAAAACTTTATGATGTGTTGCGTGGGTAATAAATGTAATGATCTGTGGAAAGGGTTCTGTTAACGAGTCACTTATTGTTTTTATACTGTGTCATTAAGTGCTTATTTTAATCGTCGTTACAGTAATAAAAATTATATGCTACCCAAAATTTAACTCCGCAAAGGCTACAAATTCAACATTAAGCTTCAATTATGGGACTTCTTTTGTTTTTATTCTCAGCCTGTTTCAGTTTTCACTGCTAGTTCTTTTTCTTTTTCCTACAGTTTTTTATTTCACGTCCTAAAAGCTGGTTAATCAGACTTTATCTTTCCCCATATCAGTTAGAACTGCTACAAAGTACGAATTGATCTGATTCTTTCCTTCTTCTTCGGTCTCCTCTTACCAAAAGATGACAGAAGCAATTGCTTTAAATTGACTAGTACGCTCTTTTGTACTTCATTTAACTTGCACTTCTTGATGTATCTGTTTCTTGTCTCCAAATAAAGAGTATTTACGTATATTGTATTGAATTTCAATTTCCATCATTAACCTTTCACTCTTCTCCACAGCGATGAATCTCCTCAACATGGACGCGGAGAACCGCGTGGTTCTGAACGTGGGCGGCATCCGCCACGAGACGTACAAGGCGACGCTGAAGAAGATCCCGGCGACCCGGCTCTCCCGGCTGACGGAGGCACTCGCCAACTACGACCCGGTGCTCAATGAGTACTTCTTCGACCGGCACCCTGGGGTCTTTGCGCAGGTCCTCAACTATTACAGGTATTGGAATGGCACCAAGGTCATTAATATCTAACTTTAAGCTATTGGAGAATAGGGCTTTTTGGAGAAAAAAGGGAATTCTCCCGCCGATATCTGGGGACCGCGGTCTGCATGCTGACTTCTACCATTTTTTATATTACTATGCTCTTTCGTTTGAGGATATATCTTCTGATTGATCAGTTTAAGTATGAGGCGTGTGACGTAGTCTATTGTAAGGCGATGCTTAAGAAGATCCCGGGACCCGGCTCTCACGGTTCACGGAGGCGCTCGCGAACAACAACCCGGTGCTGAATGAGTACTTTTTCGACCGGCACCCTGAGGTCTTCGCGCAGTTTCTCAACTATTACAGGCCTGTATTGGAATGGCACAAAGGTCATTAATATCGTCTCATTGCTATCGGAAGCGATCGAAAAACTTAAGCAGCTTCGGTCCCGTGCCGAACTGTGGGACATAAAGGTTTGCTGTCATTAATATCTTACATTAAACGATCGAAAAATTGGGCTTCTTCGACCCTTATCCTGTCTGCACCCTGGATCTTAACGTTTACTTCGTTTGCATGTGTTAGGCATCATATCATACTTTAAACTGTTTGTTACGCTAGCGTTATTAATATCATTATTTATGTAGCTGTTGATGTGGACATGTAGATTACCGAGGGCCGTTATAACAGTTTTGGACCATCATTCTGATTTCTTCTCGCAGGCCTCAATTTTTCCATCATTTTACCTATATTACGGTGATAGCGAGTTTGGCAAACCTGGGTACGGGCCATCAAATATCAAAAGAGTTCTGCCAGGAAGCAGCCAGCAAATATAGGTCAAAAATAAAGATGCAAATTTGGAGCACTCTGGCAACGGGAGACGCTTCGCAAAATACGAAATTCCAGAACTGGCAAAGTTCAGATCCAGCGCCCTCTTAAATTTTCCCGAATATGAAGAGAATTAGAAATTGGAATAACGCTGAACTGGTGACCAAACTTTTTCGCTTTATAATGCAATTCCGTACAAAATTCGGACATTGACGTGAACTGAGCAACATGGTGATAACTCTTTCTCACTCTTTTATTCTGGATTCGATTCTCGATTAGGTTCTCGAGATATTGTTAACCGTTACCATTAATCTTATTCGTTTATTATCTCTTTATTTTGAGTCCTTCATAGTGCACTGCTGTACTCTGGAAACTGGACACTGGAAATTTGAATTTATTGAATCCGCTGATTACTTCAATTCAATTATGTATCTAATGAACCCACAGTTGACAAGATGATAATAATATTATTTGTCCACAACTGCTTTGCTTACTTCTGAGCACAAACGCTAGAATCGGTAACATAAAATAACATAAAAGAATTGATATAAAACTAATTCTACAAGATTTTACGAATATTTCGAATCGATAGATTGGAATCACCAACAAATTCAATTCTAATTAATATCCATCTATTTGTTAACTATCCCCATTTCGGTAACACCAAGCTCAATTTAACCCTATCCGGACCTTAACCGGGTTTGAATTTCATTCTGGATTCATTAAAACTTTACACTGAGTAAGCAATTGGAGACTGCAATGTCCCAATTCTCATGAGAATCGATATGACTTCTACATTTATTCACACATTTGCCTAGGGAATGTTAGCTTTTCAATGTTAGCTTTTCAATGCGGATGTATTTTGAATGGGAAAAAGTTTGGTTCAAATGTACCTACATGAGTTTTTGCTCATATAAAAATATTAGGAACTTTGAATATTGAGATGTTATCAATTTGATCTCATTTTTTTAGGGTTTTATACGTAGGACGTGAAAAAGTTAAAAATAAAAACACCCATTCCACGAAACGAGCTCCCAAAGAAAATTTACTGTGGGCACCCATTGGTCAATACGCGTGACCCTCATTGACGTTATTAGCGGACTGTATTCATTCATTGGTTCACTTATCTCTAACCGCGTGCATTGACCAACGAGCTGCGAGTGTTTTTTTCTTTGGGAGTTCGATTTGTGAAACGGAGTTTTAATTATCGGTCTTCAATTACATAACCGAAGCGCAAGGATATGAAGAATAGCAACTGACAATAGATTTTATTAAACTGTCTAGGTATTATAGTTATCTGTTACCCTTAATGACCCACTGCAGGGTCGGGTCTCCTCTCACAATTAAGCATGCAGGCCTAAGTTGTCCACGCTGGCCTAGTGCGGGTTGGTGGACTTCATATTCCTTTGAGAACATTTTTTTATGATTTCTCAGGCATGCAGGTTTCCTCGAAATGTTTTCCTTCACTGTTACAGCAAGTGACATTTAAGTTTGTAAACTACACATCACTTTTTTAAGAAAGTTATTGGTCCTGGTCCTGGAAATCCGGGCCGGGCCCCTCGAAATCTTAGTCACTGGCCTATCACCGCTTATTTTGGTACTTATTATAGTACCCTTATATAGATATACGTATTTTAATACAAATGTTTTAGCTATTCTCTTACAAAATACCTACATTACTCTCCGCCCACTTAATTCAAAACGAAATCCTGTAATCTCAGGGTGATTGACGTTACTTTCAGCGAAAACGCTTTAGTTAAGTTCCGACGTATGTACTGCGAAAACATTAAGCACTTTAAATATGTATATTCGTTAGAAATATTCTGGAGTTTGTAGTTTAAACAAGTTTGTTAGTTTGTGAATATTATTCACGCTGGTTTGAATTTTGAATTTCGTGTGGTGCTGCTTTTGACACGTTTAATCTTAAACTGGCAGTATATTTAGCGGTGATGGCCCGGTGGCTTAGAATTCGATCTAGAATCGAGAGGTCTGGGTTCGAATTCCAGTGGCACGCACCAATGACTGTAAAAAAAAGTTATGTGCGCTATATAAAAGTAAATATCGCGCTACGCTGCGTGACGCGGGGCAGCGTGTTAATCGCCTAACCGTCTACGACAAGTTCTTATATCAATAATACGTCATCTGTCATAGGTTTACCGACTGTCATCTCTCTGTTTTGTTCTTACAGTTACAATTTATATTAAAATATTGGAATTCGTACATTCTTCTCCTTGTAAACTATAATGGTGTCAAATTTCAAACCGCTCTTTTCGCGTAGTGAACTGTGAATTGCACCCAATTTTTGCTTTACGTATTTATATTATATACAATAGATATTCAGGCAACGAAACCCACGGGCAAAGCTAGTACCAAAATCGTCTGAATCGTTTCAAATTTTTTCTTCTTCGAAATAACGAAATCCTCGGCTACGTATAAAGCCATAAACGTTCTTTGTTATTCATTCCTTATTGTAACACATGAAAGCACTTATTCGCATTTGCATACACTTTATTCTTAACATAAATTTCGACTACACCCTAGTAACTCGACGCTAGAATGTATGATAATCGATTAATATGTAATGTTATTCGGAATACTTCGGAATTAGGTAAATAGTTCTGTTTGATAAAGCATGCCTGGTGGTGGGCTGTGCCAAGAGTCCTAGGTACGACTCCAAGAGGAGCAAATAGATGAGGTTTTACGTATACGCTTCTATTTAAGTATGCATGGAATAATTTTATTAAAGAGCAGAGCGATACCGAAACGAAACGCACACATCCATAGATACGTAAATCATACACAGCTTACTACACAGGAGTCCACAGTCTAATAACAAATAGAGGTAAAAGATTTTTAGAGGAGTTAAAAAAATTAAAATTATCATTTTTGTATGGAGTGAAAGATATGAATACTTATCGTTAGACATTATAATAATAACAAATATTTAATAACTGCGGGATACTATGAGTTCGAAATAATTCACGGTTATTATGTTTCATTAATATTATTTAACATTGAAAGAGTGTTGATTAAAAATAAAGCAATTTTTGTGATGATTTATCTAACGCTTTATTAATTTTTTAACTCTTCTAAAAATCTCTTACCTCTGTTGGTTATTACACTGTGCATTTTTGTCTGGTAAGCTGTGTATGTGTGCGTTTCGTTTCGGAACTGCTAACACTCAGACTAAGGGTTACAGTTCGGTATCAAACTAGCATGCAAGGTGCGTAGTGTAGACCAGCTTGTTCTTCATATCTTGTGTTTCAGCTGGGGAGGTATGGTTGCCGGAAATAATTGATTTAAGGCGTACAACTTCAAATAGGATTTCTTATTTATTTGGGGTTGGATGCGGGATTTTGGACTACTAGACAGTGCGCGCGGCTTCGCCCGTGGATTTTATAACTTGCGGTTATTGTGACTAAACTATGATAGTTAAATATGTGCCCTCGCGGACTTTTTTGTAGATCTTAATAAGAACTACAAACCCGTAGTACATCATTTTGTTCTCTTGTCAATAGTTTTTGCAGCGCACGCATAAATAGGTTTTCGATTCAATTTTATTACGGATCCCTAATTTTTGCTCGTATTATATTGATCACGTATATAGGTACCAGACCATAAATATAATTCAGCAAACCATTAACAGCCATCAACAATATCCATCTAACAATAGCTCCTAATGTCAGTCATTTCGGTTGCGAAGAAATAAATGTGCCATTTATTTCTTCTCGCAATCCCCTGTAGAATTCTCGCATTAATTGCGTTGATACGGGCTCGGCGTTAGTCGGTTGTTGTTGAGTTGTAAAGTGTTATGAGTGGTGGTATCGACAATACAATACAATACAATACAACCAACTGACCAACCAATACATTGGAAATAAAAATATAATACAAATAAATAAAAATAAAACCAATACATTTTTCAACAAATTTCAAACACATCTGAATTGAGCTATCCTAAAGAACAATACACAATAACACGCGACAAACCAGTGTAGGTACTAACCACGTTGTACGATCGCCGACACTCACTTCAGTCAGTCATTTTTTATGTGATTTTGATGGGAAAATTATTTTATTTACGCTCTTAACAATTCAATGCAAAAAGTTTCTCGCAAATTTTTATTCAGAATATCCGGGTTCGGAGGTTTTAACATTTTAGCGTCTAACGGCACTCCACTATAACTTACTCATATGTTACAATTTCTCAACCCGTAACCGTACATAGATTTTCATTACGCGATCGCTATGGTCTCTAAAGGCCCCAACAACCAATTGATCAATGTCGCAGACCTTTCCCGGCTTTGGACCGGAGTTGCGAAACGGTTGGGTCCTTTCGACCCCAACTTTCGCATAATATTGCTTGAGCCTTGTAATCTTGTGTTTGCTTGTCGATACTTGTCCTTGTACGGACCCTAGTTAATTTGAGGTGAGGAATGTTAGTATAAACTAAATTTGCAATTCACTAATTGTTTATTACGATACGTGTGACTTAAGTAGCCTAGTATTGTACGGCGTGAAGTTAGCGCCCGAACGGAGCGGGGATGCTAAATGCGGCTTACTTCAGAAACGATTGTGGTTTACTATTGTACAACACAAGAAACATAAACCACCCAAAATTACGGTGCAATAAAATAATTTAAAAAAAAAATATGAACCGACTTCAAACTAAAAAGTAAGAAATAACTTTACAAACAGACTTCAATAATAAGGTATTTTTGGAGTCTGTGCCCAAGTTCATCCTCAGTTTAACCTCAAGTAACCTCATTTTTACATATACTCCAAACATATCTTATTAAGTATTGAAGTCTGTTTGTAAAGTTATTTCTTACTTTTTAGTTTGAGGTCAGTTTTGTTATGTGCATTTTTAAAGCACATTAAATCTCTCTTTCCATTGTACATTATTGTACGGTGCAACCGTACATCAACCGTCAGCGCGTTTTTCGTATAGCACGCGCCGGTCACATTTTCAATTTAGTATGCATTTGGGATGCTAACATATCGCGCGCGTACTCATAGCAACATCATTATCATACCTACAGTGTACAACAATAAATATTATAAACTTTAACAACATCTTTTCTTTGACTATCGTATGGTGTCGATACTAGCCCGTACAATTATAATAAATGAGTAAATATTACCTAAGTACATATTTACCTACATACTTCTTTTTTAGTAAAATATATTAAAGTACCTACATGTCATGATTTTTTCGTGACTTTAAAACTCGTCTGCAAAAATGAGGTTACTTGAGGTTAAACTGAGGATGAACTTGGGCACAGACTCCAAAAATACCTTATTATTGAAGTCTGTTTGTAAAGTTATTTCTTACTTTTTAGTTTGAAGTCGGTTCATATTTTTGTTTAAAATTATTTTATTTAATGCTTTTTAGTTATCATAGTTTCACTTCCACTCTATTATCTGACTCTGGTATCTTAGTTTTAATGCTTCATCATAGGTTGCGGCAACTGGCTACTTAATGGTAACCTTACGGATTACCATTATTAATGTTTAAATATATAATTTGTACAGTTATTTAAATTATTTAAATTAACTTGCTTTAAACACGATTTAATTATTCCTATTTTATAACGAGTTCCGCTACATCATTAGCATCGAAGGTGGTCAAATTTTATATAGTTCTGCAAAGGTAATGTGACCAACAATAATAATTTATCAACTTGGTTCCTTAACTCTTATCCGTTGAGGAGTTCCACTCTGTATCTTCGAAACTCTTCATCAGATCATCACCTACTTAATATGGGACCAAATTCAAAGTAACAGCTCCCAAACAAAAAAAAAACAATTCAAATTGGTTACCAAATGACGGAATACGGCGGTCAGAAATATAAAATAAAAATGAGTTCCACTCCATCATCAGACTCGAAGGTGGTCAATGTCTACATAGTCCTGCAAAGGTAATGTGACCAATAATAATATTTTTTTAACCCGGTTCCTTAACTCTTATCCGTTAAAGAGTTTCACTCTGCATCTCCAAAACTCTTCATCAGATCAACAACAACTTAATATGGGCCCAAATTGAAGTTAACATCTTCCGAACTTAAAAGAAAAAATTCAAATCTGGTGGCTAATGACGGAATTCGGCGATAACAAATATAAAAAAAAATAGGCAAGTATACTAAAACTCTGATAAACCGGAGGCCGGAGGTATGGCCTGTTCGGAAGTAGGTAACTACTGCATTAGATTCGTTTTCGTAGGTACTTGGGGAAATTGTGGATACCCGTCGCTAGTATTTGTTACTATACATGGCAGAGCTATGCGAAACTTTTACAGTCTAAAAACCTTATGTTTTATCATAGGAAGTGGCAACTGGCTTCTCAATGGTAACCTTACGGACACCATAATTATAGTTTACATGTATTTATAATTTGTATGGTTTATTTAAGTGAACTTTTAAACACGATTTAATTATTCCTATCTTATAACGAGTTCCACTCCATCATCAGATTCGAAGGTGGTCAATGTCTATATAGCTCTGCAAAGGTAATGTGACTAACAATAATATTTTTTTAACCCGATTCCTTAACTCTTATCCGTTGAGGAGTTCTACTCTGTATCTCAGAAACTCTTCATCATATCATCACCAACTTAATATGGGACCAAATTCAAAGTAACAGCTTCCAAACCAAAAAAAAAAAACAATTTAAATTGTTTACCAAATGACGGAATACGACGGACAGAATTATAAAATAAAAACGGGTTCCACTCCATCATCAGACTCAAAGGTGGTCAATGTCTACATAGTTCTGCAAAGGTTATGTGACCAGTAATAATATTTTTTTAACCCGGTTCCTTAACTCTTATCCGTTGAAGAGTTCCACTCTGTATCTCCGAAACTCTTCATCAGATCAACACTAACTTAATATGGGACCAAATTCAATGTAACATCTTCCCAACCAAAAAGAAAAAATTCAAATCGGTTAACAAATGACGGAATGCGGCGATAACAAATATAAAAAAAAATAAAAATAAAAATAAAAAAAAAAAACATACAGACGAATTGAGAACCTCCTCCTTTTTTTGAAGTCGGTTAAAAAAGTAGCACTTTACGCGTGGAAAACCGTGGCTTCAATGCCGGTTTTGAACACAAGATCTAATTTTCTGTGGATGGGCTAGATTTTTTAAAATAACTGATCAACATTTTCATTCACTGCTTGCTTCAATGGTTCTCGTTGTTGCTAATACAATGGACACGACAATAATGCAATAAATACCTAATAAATAAATAAATGCCTAGGCCAGGCACAGAAATTATACTCATCTTAATTTTACCTCGCTGAGAATCGAATTCAAGATTTTATTTATTTTTCCAAAAGTCAAAATAAATTGAAAATGTGTTAGTGGTTAGTTGCGAGTAGCATTAAACGTGTAAAAGAAAGAAATTATATTTAAGTCATACTAACAAAGCTGTATCATAATATTATAAACTAGTTATAGTGCCAAACCTCAAATTTGCAACAGTAGGTTAGTTTGCCTATCAATTAGCGTCGTAGACATTTAATACAATTGAGGTCAAACTGGGTCAAAGTTGCGCTAAGTAAACACAAGATAACGCCCCAAAGTTGAGGCGAGGAATTATTTATTGAAATTTGCATTTGATTTATTGAAATTTGTATACCATTATAACTTTATTGATAACCTAACAAATTATAACAATGCGAAGTCATAATGAATTCATTATGGCCCCTGACTTTATGTAGTTATTAGAACAAATAAGCATCAATCTGTATTAATAAAATCTATTCTCCATACAGTGCCGTAAGTATGTACACTATCGTCAAAGTACCTATTAGTAGGTACGGTAAAAGTCAGATATTAGTATATTATATATGTCAGTCTGTCTGACATCTTCCCATACTAATGGCAAACGTTAACAAAACGAATAGTTTGACGATAGTGATAGTCGAAGCACAAGACTAAAATCTTACGATTATTTTTCACGCCTTTCTCGTGAAGAATAAGAAAAATCTTCACGACTCGTCCATCTGTTAGTAGGGTTCTGATCATCCACTTGTTGCATCGCAAATTGAGGAAAACCGACGGAAAATAGAATTGAGTTAGGGTAAATCTTCTGTATAATACAAAAATAAAATTTAAGTCTGCTTGTGAATGTCACTACAGAGTCGGGTCTCCTCTCACAATGAGAGGGATGTAGGCCTTAGTCCACCACGCTGGCCTACTGCGGGTTGGTGGACTTGACATACCTTTGACAACATTTTTTTGTGAACTCTCAGGCATGCAGGTTTCCTCACGATGTTTTCCTTCACCGTAACAGCGGGTGATATTTAATTTTTTTATTTATAAAGCGCACATAACTTTTTTACAAAGTCATTGGTGCGTGCCACTGTTGTTTTTTATATTTATTGAAGTGAAACAATATACAATGCTCTAAATATTAGTAAAGAGAGCTTTAAGAATCGACTACACAAAGCTGGTCTTGTACCTCGTTAGCAATTCATAAAGTCGTCAATATTCTATCACAATCTGAGCTTATAAGGCGGTTTTCAGATTATAAGCTACGTATTTCATGAATATTTTTTACACAAATCATCATCGTTAATCCTTGTCAGTGGTTTGGAAACATCCGGCTTGGGTTAGCCACAAGCCCACTAATCTGCATTGGTGCAGCGTGCTATTCTGGTGGTGGATTGGCGTAAGCCGGGCCTCCTCTACTGTGGGGAGAGAGAGACAAGTTATTGCTTTAAACCACAATGGCGGTTATAAAATAACGCTTCACACTCATAACCCCACACTAGGATTCCCTGTGTCGTGGGTGCCATGGACACACACAAGACAACAACACAACACACCCAGACCAGAAACAGAAATTCAAATTCATCATTCAAATCTCTGCTCTGCTCGGAATCGAACCTTTCGTGCAGCGCACCGGTGTCTTGACCACTGCGCAACTTGGGTCGTCGGTTATAGTTCATCCTTATAGAATTAGGCCTTGTTCCAATTGACTGACATATTCGGAAAACATGCGACAAAATGTACGCAATAACAATGGCGTAAGCAACTTCGGCTTGCGACAGGCAGTTAGGACACTGGGATACACCTTAGAGAAATTGTAAAACTTTAGGGGTTAGACAGTACCCTTAAACAAGCCTTCGAATCAATAAGTGACGTGACGTGACCGGGTCATTGTCAGACTGTCACGCGATTTCAAGTGGATAATAGAATATTGAGTTGTACCAGTTGTGGCATTGGGTCATACTTTACGTATGAATCGATTTTTTGGTATTTAAAAGGAATAGAGTTTATAGTTATACAGAGCAAATTTCGTAAGCCAGTGTACATTTTACAGGTTCCTTAAATCAGCGTTTGCCTCACGGTTTTGCCCATAAACAGTATTAAAAGGAATGCTCTATATCGATGATGAGTTTCTCACACTTGGATGATTTTCAGATACAGATCAGAAAAGGTTGTGGTCACAGCTATACCTTTTTTGAAGTGAAAACTTCTTTAAGTGAAAACTTTTTTTGGGATGGGTAAAAATGTTAATCTCGCGTCAGGACACGTGACCTGATCGAAATTGCGTAAGACGGAGGGACAGTGTTTTAAATATGGAAATTGAACAAAGTGCGTCTATTAAAGGAAAAAGTGACGAAATTTTTTGGGATAGGTAAAAAATGTTAAAATCGCGCCAGGACACGTGACCTGATTGAAAATTCGTAATATTCGTTGAAAAATGCACTACGTTAATGTTCAAGTTTTCACTTCTGCGGACACTCCCGGAGTGCAACCCGAGTGCTGGCCTCCACCTCGTAGGCGGGAATCTTCGAAAAGTAGACATGCACTCTTGGGAGCGATATTGGATTATGTGAGATTGTTATCCCCTTCCTAAGCGTTATTAGAGGGCTCCGGGCCCTCCAATGGCACACAGCACACATAGTGGGGCGTTCCATTGAGTGTCATAGCATTCCCTCTTGAAGCTACTTTAATTCACTAATTGGACCGGTTGAGCTCCCACTTTCCAAATCCCACTTTTCGAGCAAGCATAACACATGCGTTCCTAATGTATAACACATGCGTTCCTAACGTATAACACATGCGTTCCTAATATATAACATATGCGTTCCTAATGTATAACACATGCGTTCCTAATGTAATTTTACATTTTCCAGAACGGGTAAGCTACACTACCCGACGGATGTGTGCGGGCCGCTGTTCGAGGAGGAGCTGGAGTTCTGGGGCTTGGACGCCAACCAGGTGGAGCCTTGCTGCTGGATGACGTATACACAGGTACATTGACCTTATTGCAGCGGTGATAGCAGAGCCGAATCGAGAGGTCCGGGTTCGAATCCCAGTGGCACGCACCCATTGGTAGTAACCCATTAATGACCCACTATAGGGTCGGGTCTCCTCTCACAATGAGAGGGATGTAGGCCTTAGTCCACCACGCTGGCCTACTGCGGGTTGGTGGACTTCACATACCTTTGAGAACATTTTTTTGTGAACTTTCAGGCATGCAGGTTTCCTCACGATGTTTTCCTTCACCGTAACAGCAGGTAATATTTAATTTTATAAAGCGCACATAACTTTTTTACAAAGTCATTGGTGCGTGCCACTGAGATTCGAACCCGGACCCCTCGATTCGAGGTCGAATTCTAAGCCACTGGGCTATCACCGCTTTCCGTAGAATATCCCACAATAATTAGCCGGTTACGTAAACCCAATTTTCTGTTTATAAAGGGTTTCTATCAGATAATCTCCGAATATTCCGGATGAAGCTATAACTAAGATCCTAACGGTGTCGTAAATGACTTCCTAAAGTCAATGTTAACGGATCTTGAGGCGACTTTGCGCAAACTAACCGGACCCCATCTAAGTTAGACCACGGCGGTTCTCGAGCGGAGAGCAAGTTGTGAGTGCCTGTTATTTCTTTGGCTTTAGTTTTCCATTGTAAAGAGAGTCTGTTTTTGGACCATTAGAATCTTGCGTGATAATTATCTCTTTCTAAAGGCCTCTAAGATTTTTTTGGATAAGCTAATGATTAGTAAAACAGTTGGTTGTAACTCAAATTTTTCAAAAAGTGTCGTCTTGATTATTGCCAGCTATGGCATCATCTAGATATGATACAATAGAGCTTAAAATCAGTCTGCTACTCTATTGTTGCTTCTGAAAAAGAACTTCCAGAACAAGGGGGTTAAATACGAAAAGCTCGATGCCTCATTTTTGAGGGTTTGAAGCTCGCCTCGGAGATATCTTACTGCCACTGTCCTTATGACATACCCTGATACGACAAATGGGATTTCTGTCCAATTTAAGTATGTGTGTTCATGGTTTGTAAGACTACTTAATAGACTGGTCTACTTACACGAATTAGTTTAGCATAAAAACCATACATAACGCCGTTGTAGACTTTAACATCCCATTAAAGTACACACAGATAAGACCTAGAGTCATGACGTCATCATACTCATCCGTACAATGATCACTGCGATGAGAATAATAACAATAACAGTTTTCATAACGGGATGTCTCTTCGTTTTCCTAACGATCGAACACAATAGCTCCGATTTTATGAATATTATTTCGTTATTTTTGGTATTATCGTTATTATGTTCTCGTTATTGAGTTTTATTTTCTTTTATTCTGTTCATTCGTTTCCTATCACTTATAGGAAACGGAAATTATATTTCATCTTCAAATGTTATTTGAATGCTGATCCTCACTATATTTTGATATGGTTTTTATACAAGGGAAGATATAAAGAAAAATAGTATTCAATTATATAATAATAGAATAATCGCAACCAATCTTAATCTAAACAAAGTTAAGCCTTACTTTTCCTGAAAAGTTGCCTTTTAATTCTAACAGTAAGTTGTCAAAATTTCTTTACATTTTTCCTCCCTCCTCCGCCTCCCCCTTTTCTCGGTCATCGAAATCCCGGACCTGTATTAAAAGCGTGTGTATTTACTAGATACTATCATTTTATAGGTATGTATAACATTCACTATATGAACGTTAGAAGGAATGTAGACTAAGTTAAGTTTTTGTTTATGTCTGCACTTTATTATATTAGTAGGGTGATAGCCCAGTGGCTTAGAATTCGACCTCGAATCGAGGGGTCCGGGTTCGCATCCCAGTGGCACGCACCAATGACTTTGTGAAAAAGTTATGTGCGCTTTATAAAATTAAATATTACCTGCTGTTACGGTGAAGGAAAACATCGTGAGGAAACCTGCATGCCTGAGTTCACAAAAAAAAATTTTCTCAAAGGCATGTGAAATCCACCAACCCGCAGTAGGCCAGCGTGGTGGACTAAGGCCTACATCCCTCTCATTGCGTGCGTCATTAATGGGTTACTACTGACTGACTGACTGACTTATTATATTAAAAGAAGTACTGCTCAGGTTGGACGCGATTTCGTAAGAATTCAACTCGCGCGCAGTGTGAGCGCTTCCATAGTATTTCAAAGGTCGGGATTGTTCATTCGTATTCGTACGAAATTGCGTCCAAAATGAGCGCGGCCTAAAGGTAAAATATTAAACTTCTATCAAAGTAGGTAAATGGTTTCCAAGCGAAACTGTAAATCGCACTGAGTAGAGGATCTGGTGATGGCATCTGACGTACTCTGTGATCTATTAACTAAACCCATCGCTGTAGTAACTCACCCGTGTCAAACAATGTTTCGGACATTCGAGTAGAGAAGTTTTTACGGTGGCAAAGTTTCCACCTACCTATACAAGTATACGACGCTGTACGCTGTACGGTTCGTCAGGGTTGCCAATTGTTACTATTTAGTACTATTTATATTACTATTTATATTAAAAACTATTTATATTAAAAAAAAGCGGTGATAGCCCAGTGGCTTAGAATTCGACCTCGAATCGAGGGGTCCGGGTTCGAATCCCAGTGGCACGCACCAATGACTTTGTAATAAAGTTATGTGCGCTTTATAAAATTAAATATCACCTGCTGTTACGGTGAAGGAAAACATCGTGAGGAAACCTACATGCCTGAGAGTTCAAAAAAAATGTTCTCAAAGGCATGTGAAGTCCACCAACCCGCATTAGGCCAGCGTGGTGGACGGCGGCCTACATCCCTCTCATCGTGAGAGGAGACCCGACCCTGTAGTGGGTCATTAATGGGTTACTGACATATTACCCCGAACCGCGCGTAGCCTCGCCTCTTGAGTAGATCGCAAGCGGTCGTCGGACGCGGTTAGTACCTGGATGAGTGAGGGTACGTTCGTACTTCGGAGGGTACGTTAAGCCGTTGGTCCCGGTTGTTATCGATAAGATATTACAAATAGTTCATAAGATAACGTTGACGAATACCTATGGGTCATCATGTGATCACCCATCCCAGGTACTGACCGCGCCCGACGTTGCTTAACTTTTTCGATTGCGATCTACTCAAGCAGCGGGGCTATGCGCGCTTTATTCAACGCCGTATTTGCAACCCTATTACACTACGCCCGTGAAAATGGCTAACTTTACTGCGAGCACATGTGGACCAAGTTGGTTCCGTTATTAAATCTCGTTATGTTATGGTACGGAGCGTTTTGTTCACGACTGCCCGGTTATTGGTTTTGTTTTTTATGCGGACAGTTGCGCGCTTAACAACTTGGGTACTGAAAATATAGAACACAAAAAACGGTTATTTCTAATAGAAACAAAAAAAATGACGCCTGTACAAAATTTGTACTTAGTATTAACTTTAAAGTTATGTGCGCTTTATAAAATTAAATATCACCTGCTGTTACGGTGAAGGAAAACATCGTGAGGAAACCTGCATGCCTGAGAGTTCACAAAAAAAATTGTTCACATTTGTGAACAATTTTTTTTGCATGTGACGTTTACCAACCCGCACTAGACCAGCGTAGACTACGGTCTACATCCTTCTCATTGTGAGAGGAGACCCGACCCGGCAGTGGGTCATTTATGGGTTACAGTTTATACAAATACTTTATTTTTGACTGGCCTGTTGGTCTAGTAGTTAACGACCCTAACTACTACACCGGAGGTCGTGGGTTCGATTCCCACCCAGGACAAATATTTGTGTGATGAGCACAAGTGTTTGTTCTGTGTCTGGGTGTAAATTATCTAAGTATAAATATGTATTTAAAAATATATATGTATGTTTATCAGCTATCTGGTCACCATAACACAAGCTCACAGCTTACTTTGGGATCAGAAAGCCATGTGTGAGTTGTCCCACAATATTTATTATTTATTTATTTATTATATTAGTTATAAGTTTAAACTTATAACCATATTCCAACTGCCTCTTTTCATACGCTCACTCACACACAAAGTAGCGTTACCTAAGTTTAAATTTTAACGCTCGGTTTATTTTTATGAAAGTTATACTTTTTATGCGATTTACTGCAGTTATAAAGTGTAAGGGTTGTAAAAGCTATAAATATTTTTATTTTTCAACGGAAAATCAATGTTTCGCCTTACTGCTGTTTCTGAAAAGGCAGTTTTTATAACCGGCTCCATAAATCTACTTTACTACCTGTCTACCGCAGTTTTGTCTGAAACATTTCATCAATTAACATTTTAATATATTCCGTATTTAAATTCAGATTAAAAACTGTGTGTATTAAGTTCATCTATTTCAAATTATTATGTGTATATAATAATATAGTTTCACCGACAGAGACGAGAACGCAATCTGCATAGAAATGTTTTATCACCGCGTATTACAAAGAAAAACTCTATATTTCAACTTTAAACGTAACAAAAATACATCCCCGCAAAAAACTCAATTACGTGAGTGGATCAAGTGTTGCCGAAATATGAGGGAAGTTGCAAAAGGTTTATTAAAATAAAAATAACAGTCCTCCATAAACTTTGCAGACTAATTACTCGGTTACTTATGAGTGTTAGCCTCACGAGCGCAACCGACGTTAATAAACACTAAAATATAGAGAGCGAATATAATAACGTAGACAGACGACCGAATATGGTTCTTGTTTAAACCTTTTGACCGTCATGTCATGTTTCGAAAGTGATGCATCAACACGCCATGATATGCCATCATACATGACGTAAATAATAAAAGTAAATAAATAGTAGCATGACGTATTAACATCTTTTGGCATAAGATAATTAAATGTAAGTTTATTAACATTTAAAAATTCTTGATATTCTATGAACATGTCGTTGAACTAATCGGAAAATTTTTTATCCCGCTTTTTCTCCCAGTCTACGTTTTGTCTGAGGGGCGATCAAAGCGGATGAATGTAGAATGTATAATTTATATGTATGACGTTCAGTAAGTGTGCACAAATTGTATCTTATAATGAATAAAAGCTTTTGAATTTCACTTTGACTTTGATTGTAATAATAATAATGTAACGACACAAGAGCGAATTTATACCGACAGAACAACAGTCTACCGTACGAAATGCTGTCGTCTGTGAATGTGTTAATGAATACAATTTTTAACCGAATGATTGTAATAATAATAAAGTAGGATACAGAAGCGAATTTATACCGACAGTCTACCGTACGAAATTCTGTCGTCTGTGAATGTTTTAATGAACACCATTTTTACCCACACAGTTAAGTGACTGGTTTTTTTTTGTTTATTCGCGATGCAAAGTATTTTGACCCTTAAACAATGAACACAAGAGCTGTTTTACTGGGTCAATGAGGTAAACTGCATTAGCTGAAACGAAAAAGTTTATGAACTGAAATTAAAAATAGGTTTTTGCATCATTGCATCCAACAAAGAGTTGGATGTTGTTGGTTGAAATATGAGATTTTTTGATCGAAGTTAGTAAAAGTTGCCTTGTGTTGCCTCAAGTCAAAAATATATCATAATACATAAGATTCATTGTCTTGTTCTCTAACTTATATTATAGTTATAGTAAAGCTGTTTAATAAAAATTTTGCATTGACAATTTAACTCTGATTTATAAATATTCATTTATATATGACTAAAGATCGTATAAGAATCGATCGTAATATAACTTTATAATTATAAAAAAGTGCATAAAGTTTTAAATTAATTCATGATTAAAAAATGACTTAATTTAAAAACTTTAATATTTCAACTCTTGTTACAAAACTTACCTCTTTATAATAATGTGACGACGTATTACTTATATGACTTAACCCACATTGATACGGTAAAGTTAAAACCATAAGTAATAAAATTTAAGTCTGTATTTAAACTGCCAAGTTGTATAAGAATATCACTGATAGTTTTGATACGTGTATTGGAAATACAACTGAGTACGGTTCAAGCCGCTTTTTGGCTCAGTAAAAGCAGTAGCAGTGGAAAAAATATGAAAGTTCAACAAAAATGGTTTTTCCTCCGCTTGCAAGCTGTTACAACTGGGAATACAAAAATTGGTTTCAGGGATGAGTTTGAAAAAATTACTCGCGAGATGCTTTTGGTTGTAAACAGAATACTGAATTGGTTTTGTTGATTGCAGTAAATCCTTATAAAATTTGTATTTTTTTATTTGTGGGTGTTAGTGAAATTTTTAAAATGAAAAAGAAATTGAATTAGGTAGTTGGAATGTTGATATTCCAATTTTTTTTTTCATTTGAGATGTCGTTTATTCACGGTTATTAAGTGTGTGTGTGTCTTTTGCTACTCATGAAGACAAGATGTTTGCCTCAAATTACCATAATGGAAGGTGAGCTAGATGTTCAGATAGTCGTGAATGCAGCTTCTTAGCGGAATTACATTTTGAAATTGTGAATGGTGGAAACATCCTCAGTGTGGTGAACAATAAAGTATTTCGTTTTGTATTGTATCGTATCGAACCGTACCGTCCCGTACCGTACTATACCGTAACGTACTGTATCATATCGTACCGTACCGTACCATACCGTAACGTACCGTAACGTTCCGTATCATATCATATCGTACCGTACCGTATCCGATACCGGTATATGGTACCATATCGTATTGTATTTTCACAGCACCGCGACACCCAAGAGACCCTCGCCGTCCTAGACCGGCTGGATCTGGATACGGAGAAGCCCTCTGATGAAGAAGTAGCGCGCAAGTTCGGCTTCGAGGAAGACTACTACAACGGCACCGTGTCCTGGTGGCAACAGCTGAAACCCCAGATGTGGTCGCTGTTCGACGAGCCGTACAGTTCTAATGCTGCGAAGGTAAAATTTTGTATGAGTTCTTCATTCTCATTTTTCTCCATACAGTTACCTTTTACTTAGAAGCCACACACTCACATGAACGTCAGTTAAAAGAAAGTTTGTGTCGATATCTTTCAACAGAAGAAAGGTTCTCGAATGGCGACAATATCTAAGGAAAAGAAGCAAAGGCCATGAGGCCACCCTTCGACCAGGTAGACTGAAGAAGACAGCGGAAATCCGTTGGATTAAAAGGGCCCGGAATCGGGTAGAATGACGTCTATTAGGGGAGGCCCATGTCCAGCAGCGGACTGCAAAGGGCTGAAAGAATTAAGTCAGGATCTTTCAACACACGTTACGAAGGCTTATGAGAAAAACCACTATTGAAAATATGAAGAAAAAGCCCCAATTCAGCCAAGTAGCCAGACCGTTCTAGACATATGACCACGTTTCTGATAATTCCTTGCAACTTATTCTGAGAAAAATGCTCGTCTAACAAGAATAAAGTCTCCAAATCGTCCCCATTTTTCTCAACTTGACAATTAACTTCAATTATTATGAATCCCTAACTTTATCGTGGGGCAGAATTACCAGTAATGAAATTATAATTATGTCCGACTTTTCTTTCATTGCGAAAATTATTGTTAACGTTGGAAATTTGTCTTAATCGGCTTCCTTTACATCCGTTTTGTCACGAAGTGAAACGGAGGAAAAACCTACGTTGGGAAGAAAAGATTGCCTCGGAACTTTTATTACTCGTTCATTACTTTGTACCGTATTTGCTAAACGATCTAATCGACTCTAATTAACTTGAGCGAGCGCTGAACAGTTAGCAGACTCAATAAAGGATCACGATACAACCTCGCTCAAGTCAATAATAGAAGTCAATAAAAGAAGATTGTCCAAATACAAATAAGGTTTTATTAGTGCACGATAACGCGGTGGTTATTAGTTAGCTCAGAAATAAAATTGAGTTTGGTGTACTGATGCGGATATAATAACGGTTGGGTAACATCGCTAATTCACTGTGTGTTCTAAGACAAGTATAGGTATTATTAGGTATGTCACTGTACTCTCAACTAGATAATTTTCAAGCAGATTAGGTATATACAGCAGAGCTAGACACTACTACTAATAATATATTTTATACTGTATATTAAAGAGAGTCAAATAATAAAGAGAAAGGTCCTGTAATAATTGAATAGGGAAAGCGACTCAAAAAGGGATATATTTTGTTGCGTAATCTTGACAGTATTTTTACCATTAGCTACGCGTTTACTAAGATCTAAATGTTGATAACTAAAGATAATGTAGCCAACGAAGAAACAACATTAGGAAATAAGCGTTATCTTTTAAGAGTATGTACCTACAGTAAATATTCGTACATTCACGATTTAAATGAACCAGCAATGGAGTTAAATACATTTATCCTCAACGATATTACTTAAAATAACACAAATGTTTAAAATTTTATCTACGACGTAATCCTCAAAGGATTACTCATTCTTTTATATATTAATGGAACACCAATCCAAAGGGGTTTGCTACCCGGCTTTTAAATTCAAATTTGTGCTAATTGAATTGTTTTACGGTCTAAGGCCCGTGTTTGGATAGTATGATGGAGCTAAAAGCTTCTTGTTAAGCTTAACGTTTAACTATAAAATTTGTGTTTTATGTCTTTTAAAATACTGTTATATATTTTTTGGTTTATTTAATACCGAAATTCTTTTTTTTTTTCAGATCATCGGCGTGATATCTGTGTTTTTTATATGCGTGTCTATAATATCGTTCTGCCTAAAGACCCATCCAGATATGCGAGTGCCTGTAATACGGAACTATACAGTGACAACTGCAAACCAAACACCAAGCTGGGCACTGGACAAAGTGCAAACGAACGCCCATATAGCTTTTTTCTACATCGAGTGCGTTTGCAACGCATGGTTCACTTTAGAAATCCTCGTGAGATTCATATCTTCGCCGAACAAGTGCGAGTTCATCAAATCCTCCGTCAACATCATCGACTACATCGCCACCATGAGTTTCTACATCGACCTCATTCTCCAGAAATACGCTTCTCACGTGGAGAACGCGGATATACTGGAGTTCTTCTCCATCATACGAATCATGAGGCTTTTCAAGTTGACGAGACATTCCTCTGGTCTTAAGATCTTGATCCAGACGTTCCGGGCGTCTGCAAAGGAGCTGACGCTATTAGTGTTTTTCTTAGTACTTGGTATAGTGATATTTGCAAGCCTCGTGTACTATGCAGAGAGGATCCAGACGAATCCTCACAATGACTTCAACAGCATACCCTTGGGCTTGTGGTGGGCGTTGGTGACCATGACGACTGTTGGTTACGGAGATATGGCTCCTAAAACCTATGTCGGGATGTTCGTTGGTGCACTTTGCGCTTTGGCTGGTGTGAGTATACTGTTACTTGAAAACATTTTTAACAAACGTATGTAATTCTTTCCATGTCAAAATTGATATTGACCGTGTTTTAAAAGCATGTCTGTTTGTTTGTTTAGCAAACTTATTTGTTGTTATTGTAACAGGTGCTGACGATAGCCTTACCAGTGCCGGTAATAGTGTCCAACTTTGCGATGTACTACTCACATACGCAAGCAAGAGCGAAACTGCCAAAGAAGCGTAGAAGAGTCATCAATGTTGAGCCTACGAGGCCTCCACTTCGTAAGTTAAAAATATTAACACTCAATATCTTAGAATAATCATTGCGTTTGATACCACTGCTTGATATACAATGGCTAGCAGCTCCTAAGTCAATAGCAGTCCTAAATAGGATCCAAGTTCTATTTTTTGTTGATATTATATAGCATAAATTAAATTTATCGGTAATTTCTACTGATTGCGTGTATTGCGAGCCAAATGTTTTTACATTTTATTTGAAATAGAATAAAGTTAAAGCAAAGGTTACCAAAGCGTTAATTTTAAATAAGGTTAGAACATCCAGAATTAAAATACCACTTCAAACTTAATATCAGTGCAAATAAAATTAAAAAAACTCATATCCCGAAACGGTTTATTTATAAATCGTGAAATATTTACTTAAACGACATTAAAACTGAGCCTCTTTTCTCTTTTTCTGAATGAATGTACTCTACGTGAGATAAAATCTAAGCAATAAAGGTAAGCGCACTAAAATGACTGAGACAGAAGTGAGTTCGCTCGTAGAATTGGAACAAGTTAACGAGAAAACCTTTTCTAATAGAATATTATACAAGATTGTCTTCTTAGTCTTCTTCTTAAGTACATATTATTTGTTTTATCCCAAGTCCATTTGATCAAATTAATTTGAATATTGAGCAAAACGTTTTATTAGCTTATCTACAGTTTGTTTCATTTAAAAAAATATTATGCTCTTATCTTCTTTCTTATGTTAAGCTTCAACAAATGAGAAAATATTTTTTAAAAGAGAATAATTAAGATGAAGTCTGTCTTTAATTTCCATCATATAAATCCTCTTAATTTGATGACAGTCACAGAACAAATATAATAAAAACTTCCTTACATACGTATATCATTAAATAAAAGAAACAAAAAAATACAATATTGAAATAAGTGAAACGGCAAATAACAAGTACATTTAACATTTAATAGATGCGATACATTTAAGTTACGAAGAGGTTATATTGCAAACAGGTGCACCGGGAGTACCGGGGGCCCCCGGGGCAGGTCCCCTCGCTCCTGGCATGGGACCCCAGGCTGTCAACCGAAGAATGAATGCAATAAAAACTAATCACCCAAAGGATATGATGGGACCTAACATGGGTAAGCTAATAGCTGAAATGTTAGAAAAATACATTTTAATAGATGTGTGAATATGTATTTCAATACGTCAATAATAATTGGATGTGAAAATTGTAAACATATTGAAGACTGCTTCATTTTGAAAAGTAATAACAGGAACATAAAAAGCAAAAGGTATTTTAACATTTCGAAAGAAACTGTTGTTTTAGTAACACCCATAGAATGGAGCACATTCATTAAACATAATCAACTTCCTATTAAGTAACTGAGTAGAACACAAAACAAAAATATTGGCTTTTCATTTTATTAATATTTATCCTTAACCAATTTAGTTATCAGGATATACATTTTTTGGCTATTACATATACCTCACATAAAGAAAAATTGTGAATAGTACTAACCACTGTTATTTTTTCAGTGTATTTGCCTAGTTTAACTAATAATCATGTACAGATTACATAGTTTTACGAAATTATGATCAATCATCAAAAAGAGCATAATAATGATAAAGCTATTGATGATACTTTAGAAATAGATGCCAATAACATAAATGTATAATAATATTAAGTACTCGCCCTACTAACAGCAGCTTATGCAATGTAATCCTCCACAGATGGTGATCGTAGCGAGCTTGAGGCTATGATCCAAACAACACCAAACAACTGCAAAAGAAAAAATTTAAACATGCTTTAAAAAGCGACACTTACATGGCTGGCTCCAGGAACGGGCTTCTATGTCGCCTGCACAAATGGAATTAGCTTACAGGAATGCTACATAAATATTAATCACTCAATCGAAATCATTCAATTCACACAAATGCACATGTGGTGTGATAGCCAGTTGAAACTGATGGAAACATTTCCTCAGATACAACAGTCGTTTGCGACCAACCTTTAATTCTAAGATAGGTTGCAAACGAGGGCCGTACCATGTTACACCGTGGACGAGCCTGATTGCCTTTTTTAATACAGTATGAGAAATGCACAAACTACATCTCCAAGCAGCACGTGGAGTCAACGTGTAGGTCCCATAGCGCCATCGATAATTCTGGAAGGTTCGAGAAAATTTTCGTCAATGTTGTGTGGGGCCCTGTCATTAGTTAGATGCTTTGCTGCTTGCTGTCTATGTTGTCGTAGCAAACCCTAGAATTACTTTTGAATTATTTATAGCGTCAACCTTTAATGTTTCTTCTATAGACTTATCAGGTTTTGTTGTTTCTATTGTTTTTTCTAGTCTTAGCCTGATGCAAATTTAGAAAAGTCTTTAGATGAAACATTTTCTATTTATATTTATATTTTCTTTATTTAAAGATTTCATTGATTTATCTCTATATTTTTATGTATATCCCAATCATAGCTTTAATATTATAATGATATGATATATTCAGTATTCTTTCAGGTAATCATCACTACACAACAATTTTAAATAACTCAACACCAGATGCAGCAAAAATACAAAACTCTACACCGGTACACGTTAAATTTTGGAAAGATTGCTCACTAACAAATACTTAGAAATAACGAACACAACCTTTTTGACTCCTTAACACTAAATGTCATAACACTAACTTCTTTAACGCTTATTATAAATATAGTGAGTTTTCTTAACACTGACACATATTAACACAGCAATAAAGTATTTTATGAGTTTTATAAATTTTAATTTTATAAGAATGCTTGATTTACAATTACTGCTCAAAGTGAAAAATTATATTTGTATTTGTAAAATTATATTATATTTGTATTTCAATAGTTTAAATTTGGTTTCTTTTTTAATTAATAATAAATATTAATAAAATACTTCTTTGCTAGCTTGTAACTGACATTTCAGTTAATCGTGGAATTTTTGACTCACACTCATTATTTTCTTAAACTTCATCATTTGTCGCTAATGTTCGTCTTGTGAAAGTCTTTTGATTTTGATGTCGTGTTTGTATTGTCTGTCTCGACTGTTTCAATTTTGTATTGTTATAGCTTCCTTGTCCGTTTTGTGTACGATGTCGTTTTTGTAAACGTTGGATATTTTTTACTCGCTACCGTCATATTACCCATTTTACAAGCTAAACACTCATTACAAAGTTACTGAGCATGCTTTCTGCATGTTTATCTGTCTGATCTTTATACATGTTTATAGCCAATCATGGAACGCTCTGTTGGTTAGAATTGGTAACAATTGAGCATTAATCACAAACTTTAAAATCTTATTACAGTCCTAAAATTTTACAATTAACAGAACATAAAACAATTAACATTAACATAAGTAATACGTGCACATTCCAAATTTATTCATCTCCAACGAGATCGTATTATCAAACTCAACAGGGCGCTCTGTTACATTTTCATTAAAAGCTCTAACTGTTCTCACGATCTTCCTTTTTCCAACAGTCGCAACCTTAATGCCGGGAATGGATGTATCAGTCACCACGCGCCTCACTCCGAGCCCTCGCGACATGAGTCCCGCTCTCGCCATAGCCATCCCCATGATGAAGTCCATGAACATCGTACCTACCCAGTGTTTCGACAACATGGCATACCACAGAGAAAAGTCCGAAAATAAGACTGAGAGTAAAGAAGATAGCAAGAACTCCAGCAGACACGATTCCATTAAAAGTAACAATACCATTACAGTTAACAATTATAAAAACGAAAGGTACATCGATAAATTAGAGGAAAAAACTGACGCTAAAACACCATTGTTAAGAGATCATAAAATAGAATCACTCGATGAAACTAAACTTAGAGATAACAAGGTAGAGAAACGAAAATCATCTGCATCGACATAACAGCGACATGCTTACCATAGACTATTGAAATTAATTTGTAACGAATAACATAACGAACTGAGTTAGGATCAATACACAATAATACGAAAGGACAGATTTCTTTAAAACTAGCTGACCTGGAAGACTTCGCTCTTCCAAATAAAGAAGTTTTGGAAGCTAAAACGAAAGAAAAACAAACGCTTTTCTTTTTCACATTCTTTTAAACTTTCTCACGGCATAACCCTTCTTTGGAAATTAGCCAAATCGGTCCAGCCGTTCTCGAGTTTTAGCGAAACTAACGAACAGTGATTCATTTTTTTCATAAAGACTAGTTATCACTATCGTACAATCAAAACTGGCACTATGTTTCTCTGTTTATTTGTCGTCATGATGAAATACTACATAAAAATGAAAAAGATGCCAATTTATCATCCACATCAATAGGCCCAAGCAATATTTCCGTGTTTAGTACGAAGTGTTATTATTAATTTCTTAACAAGTCCATAACAATGGGATGGTATGAAAAGCGAAATTAGTAAGCGATATTTCCGATAAATTGAGCGAGGGAGCGTCACGGTATTATTATTGTTATTTTGAAGACAGCTTTTCAAATTGGTCTAAAATAAATATTGCCGACACATTGAGTATTTTCTCTTTGATACATGCGTTCAGTATCTTCGTATGACGGTTAGGTACGAATTATTTATTTATCAATTTATAACAGAAAGTTACAAGTCGTCTTCAAACTTTGCATCTTCTCCAAAAAAAATTTAGCTTACTTAGTATTTCTATTGACATTACAATTATTTCTACTTGTAATAAGTTCTAAACACGTTACCCGAACAGTATTCACCAAAACTTTCGTATCGACTTTACATTCATATCTACAAGTTCAGTGATTTCTCGTTCAATTTTCATTAAAAGTACCTAGAATTCTGTTCTACGATTTACGATATTTTCAAACGTAAACAGAAGATTAATCTCTTACTTCGTCAGCAATGTTCGAGTCGTCACAAAGCTTTGAAATATTGAATATTAAGTACCTCTAGGCGGTCCCTCTACTGAGGAATAAAATGCCTTCGCAAACGGCGCTGAGACTAAAATGATTGCTATTAATAAAGGATTTGCGATCCTTGTACAGCCAAACGTAATAAAGGACCTGATGTAACAGATACTTATTAATTATTAGGATTAACGCAAACATGGATTTCATAGTATTGTGTACATAACAGTCGATAAGGAATGTATCTTTGAATTAAGATGCCTGTGCGTTATTTGTTATAGACGTGAACACTGAACATATCGTGGTATTACTCGCGCCATATTAATTGCTTTCGACTTCAGATATTGAAACCTAATTAATATCAATACTAGTATGCTTTAACACACTAGTATTGATGTTAATTAGTTTTTATTTTTAATTATAAATCTTTACTTTAGTTATTTAATATTTAATTTTGTTCTTATATGTAATTGTTTCATTAAATATAGAAACTTTTGATTTATCCATAGATCCGCCATAGTTAAAAGAAACAGCAAAAATTCAGTGTTTTGTAACTAAAAAAAATAGCACAGCTCCGGACTACAAAATTCCAGATTTTTTTTAATGAACTTGGATCTACCAGTATAATATATTTTTTTATTTGTCGACTTTTAAACAAGTAACAATGATTAACATTATTACAGTAATGTGGACTTTTAAGAAAGTCATAATAATTAATATTATTATTTTCTTAAAACTCCATTGTTTCAAACACTCAATTCAACAACTAAACATTTCAGCAGCTAAAACACAGTGTATCGTGCACTTCACGAGGCTGTCAGCAACATAGCCAGCAGTATCGTGAATCCAAGTCATTACGACCAGTCGACCAGTCGTGACCATCTGCCCTTAAAGGCATTGCCCATTTAGACGAAGGGTGCACAGAAATAGACGCTCAGGTTTTTAGGTCAACGAGGGGCGTAAGTGAAAGCCTAATTCACTTAGGATAACATGTTTGGATGGAAAGAGTTGGTAGGGTATCGTACATTTGGCTGTTGCGGCGATACCAAATGATAAGTTCCAATTTTGGATGCTATTTTCATCACGAGTTAATATTGGTGACAAACTTATTTAATTATTAAACACATAGTTTGTCGTTGATGATTAAAATGATAGGTAATGAGAAAAAAAATGTTTTTTTTCATAAGGATTATTTATAAAAGGAATTATTTATAAAGTTTTTATTTTATTTGGGATTACTTATAATATCTGAAACAGAACTTGCAATATACAGAAGGAATGAACAATAAGAAAGCAGCAATTGAAAGTTAACAATCAAGGTGAATATGAATAAAGATGCAAAAAGATACAAAGAATGAGAAAGATACGAAAAGAACAAGTTTTCCTTTTAATTTCAAAAGAAATGACACTAGTACTATCTGAAGTTCAAAGCTTTATAATATCGGTAATGCTAGGTTTTAAAGGATTTTTTTAATCCACATTATTTTCTAGTTATATATGAAGCATATAATAATATCCGTTGTTCTTTAACTAGGTTAAAAACTACCTGGTTGCGTATCTCTGCCACCATAACTCGTTTGTAGGATAGAAACGCGTTTTAAATGAATATATGAATGTATGCAGACCACTGTAAAATGGGCTTGTTTAGTTTTGAAATTAAAGCCGTCTCTTTTAATTAAAAATTAACAAAGAGGAGAGAGTAAATGAAACCTTAAACGGAATTCATAATTCGTATTTTAACAGCTGCTCCACAATGATGTATGTCTAGCCGTTTGTTCTTTACTAAATCAACAAATTCTGTGTGTCAGTCTTCAACAGAGAAATGATTAAGTTTCTATCAAACTTACCTATTTAATTTATAAAAAGTAAAAATTGCAAAAAATAATATACGTTTTGTAAGACAAAAAAAGGTATAAGAAGTGTAAATCATATCTTTGAGAGATCACCTGTGTCCCGACGATCATGTTCCGCTATCTTCAAAGTATTCATATAGTTAACGTGTATTACTATGAGAAAATGTACAGATATATCGTATATTTCTGTACATCTTATCTCTTGTATATAAAATTCTAATGTCACAGTTTTAGTTACCATACTCCTCCAAAACGGCTTGACCGATTTTTATGAAATTTTATATGCATATTCAGTAGGTCTGTGAATCGGCTACTGTATTTTTCATATCCCTAAGTGGTAAGGGTGGTCCACACCTAACATTTTTATTTTATTTTTTGGATAGTTTTTCATTTTTATTTTTCAATAATATGTGGCATTAAAAAAAAAAAAAAACATACAGACGAATTGAGAACCTCCTCCTTTTTTTGAAGTCGGTTAAAAAGACATACAACACACAATTTTCACCTTCCTATCACAAACCCCTATTTTTTAATAGTCAATTTTTAACGCTTGACAACTTATATGGCAAAACAACGTTTGCGGGGTCAGCTAGTTTAATGTATCGTCAAAGCATTTGTACGGTAATTGTCAGTCATTAGTATGTCATAATTATGTCAGTCTGTCTGTCATCTTTCCATAATAACGGCACACGTTAACTTTACTAATACTTTGACGACAGTGGTTAATCTCAATCAAATCATGAACGACGATAACATTATTTCCTTTCCGACACTCGACAGCATTATTTGTTTCATAGCTGTAAAGATAAATTATTATTTCCGTTACAAATCCAACAAGCCCATTGTTATAACAAATAATAATAATCATTCTTATTATATGGCGTTCCTGCGCGTTGTCACGTGATTTGTAAATAAAATATTATATAATATTATTACTAGCGTTAACAATTTTATATTTCAACAGTTCGTATCAAATCACTAGAAACACATATCATTGGCACACTTCTTTCATTCTTGGTGTTACATTATTTTTATACGTGTATAAATATAGATAATAATTATATTGAATTAGATAATTAAGCGTAGATAGTAATAAATTATTACTTGATATAACACATTAATCATATATACACTCATTGTTAAACTTATCCTAAATGTCCAGTAATCTATAAACATGTTCAATACGTAATTATAATTATATGTAATAATCAGAGTCATGTGAAATGTAACTGTTACATAAAATCTTCAAATGAAAATAAATAAAATGAAGATGCGATTGCGAATGATTGTAACTTCTTTGTAATCCGTCACATACTTTTCCTCGTATAAATAAAAAGCCCCTAGACCTGTTGAACTATTTCAAATAACTATTTTTTTGTTTTTTAATAATTACAGTTACATTTTAGATGTTTTAATAAAAGTTACGCAAGAACTTTGTTTGCACTTTTATAAACTTTTTACAGATTGAAATTTTTCTACTTTCGTTCGACCGTTTTTCCTAATTTATTGATGTTAAAATAACTATATCTATTTGTACTGTCATTGATTATTATTGTTAATTTTATATCTATTGTAATTACCCTTCAAGTTTCATTAATCATTAATTATAATTATAAGGTACGCATAAAATGCAATAATTTTTAATAAAATGTAGATAGCACAACCTTTGTTTACGAATAAATGTATGTATATAATTATTTTAGTGGATAAATTAGGTGATTGCGTAACTTGTGTATTATACCTGAACTTGTATTGTACCAATTAGTGAGGTAAAATAATTTAATTAAAAATTTTACTATCAAATTTCACGCGAATACCTTCTAAGAAAGTTAAGTGATTTATTTTTTCGCTCGAATCGCTTTGAGCATGTTTGCTAATAATATAATAATAATTGTATATAAAATAAAGCGGATTTTGAGGACCATTTAAGAACTTTTGTATTTTTTTTATTTTAATTTAAAAATATTTTTGGTGATTTTGTTTACAGTTTAAAAACAGAGGCAACTTCTGAAGTATACTTTTTCATGATTAATGCGTAATTGTTACCTGCCTGATAATGCAAATTCTGTGAAAAATATTATTAAGAAGCATCGAAATGAATTTTCAGTTAAGCTGTCCAAATAACAAACAATATCACTCATATTTGCTAACGAATTGTTTCACGATATTAAAGGTACTATCAATTTTAATTAATTGTAATTTTTATGCAAAAATTAGAACTATTACAATTTTTTACCACCCCTTAAACACACACTATACTGATTCATTAATGTCTGTCACTGAAACCTTATTGCAAAGTTATTTGTTTGTAGACAGTAACTCCAAGTTACTGTCCATTTTTACGAGCGACGTACTCGTAGGTACCTACATAATGTTACAGTAAAATGATTACGGAAAACTACGTCAAAATATGCTTTAGTTTGACGCGATCCTTTACTTTTTGTGCCAACTGAACCTTCAAGATACCAATAAAGCCTTCACACCCATCGAAGCATATCGAACCCGGATCCCCTTTGTCCCTTCCGACAGCCGACGAAGATCGTTCTTCAAAATTCATGAAAACGATGTTCTTAAAAGGAATATACGTCAAAAATAACGGAGGTTTGACGTGTGATAATTCTCGATTTTTTTTCGTTAAAGGACATAGGTTATAATATTTTTTTGATTCGCATGCCTTTGATATGCTGATAAGGTTAGGTAGCTCTATGTTTTTAAAGTAAATGCTTAAATCTAACTAAAATGTGCATGGACTCCTCAAATCTTTTCAACTATAAAGGACTATAGCATTTTTTAAAGACGACACTCGAAGCTCCAAAGAAACAAGAACAAAATTGTATATTTTCTGGCTGCTATCCCTTAATAGTACTTGTAAATTGTATGACAATTTAAATAAATACTAACTCATTGGTACCTTCAGACATTGCTGAATCAGTGTAAACATATTCTCAATGAGTAAAGAAATCCAAATTTGGTTTTTTTTCATTCTGTTTATCATTAGCAACACCACTTCTCACGAAGCGTGATATTGTAATAAACAAACCATTATTACAGCTAAAGCTTCAGTTTCAAATCCACGATTGTGCGCGCGTGAAAGCGCAATAAAAAGTTACATACGTCTGGATACACGAGGCATTCATGCGACTGATGCTACATCGGTCCAAATGTGAAGCGATGTGGATAATCGCGCATTCTGAAAAGCGACTTTCCTTATACACGGGATACATGGAAATGTTATAAGTAAAATTAAGTTTGCTGCAAGCAAGCTCTAGGTGGGTAGTGAAGATAGCATGGTTAAAATGTTAATTTGTTTGAAAACAAAATGATGTTATCCAAATAAGTTGAACACTCATAATGTGGGGTACAGATTAGCGATTAATGAACTGTGTGCGTAGTGCGAGTTGCACAAAATTGTTCGAGTAACTTCACCGTCGCGTTAATCGACTATACGCTAAGCGCCAATTCCGTTTGTCATCTTAGCCACAAGATGGCGCTGCTTCAATCCCATAGAAATCGACGTATTCGCGCTCGATACGTTCAAGCGAAAATGTTTTGTCAAAACTCGCACTCAGCACACTGACTTTTAAAATCCAAATGACGTTCAAAAATCGCATGCAACAAATTAAAATTTCTTGTTCATGATACAAAATAAAATCAATCTCCATAACATTTTTAATGTTGCTCCTCTAAAATTTATTTATTTGCATTTTAATTCTTTTTATCTTCCTATGGTGTTCGGTATGAATCGTGAGCACGATCTTTATTGGTCGGTTTGACATTGACTGCGTTTGGCTCACGTGATTGGTCCGTCAGTCAGTGTACGTCGTCTATTGGTTTAGCGCTTGTTCTTTGAGAGCTGTACATTGGCTGAAAGTATATTATGTCCCTACCACTAATCATCTGTGCTCAGGATTCATGACGGGTACCCGCATTTTTAAAATTTTGTTTTTTGTTTGAAGGTTTGTTAAGAGCACAGCATTGTCGTAGAATAAGGCTTACATTGAGTAAACAGGGCTTATTGTATAGCGATCTATATATACATACATTATACAATTTTGAACAATACAAAAACAAATTATTTGAAAATTGTTCATTAAACATGTGAAATTATTTGAGCGTTTTATTTTTATCTCCCTTAATATTATTTCCTCTTACTGTAAACAATGCATTATTTGGGTATGTACCTATGTGTGAGTGAGCTTCTATGCGATAAGAACACGTGCTATACAAATAAATAAATAATAAATAACGCTGCACACTCATAGCCCCACACTAGGATTCCCCGTGTCGTGGGTGCCATGGACACCCAGACCAGAAAAATAAATTCAAATTCATCATTCGAACCTCTGCTCTGCTGGGAATCGAACCCAGGACCCTCCGCGTAGCGCACCGGTGTCTTAACCACTGCGCCACTCGGGTCGTCAAAATGATGGATCTGCCAACCAACCTATATTAGGCCAGCGTGGTGGACTAAGGACTACATCCTTCTTATTATGATACATGACCATTAGATACACAATGCCTTCACTTCTACACCCTTCGTAGTTCACTGTCGGATATGGACCTCCCTTAATCGACATCACTCTGCCCAGTCCTAGGCCCTTTGAATCCATTTCTAAATCAAATTTACAAAGTATTTGCAAACAGCATCAGAATTATAAAACCAACAACTTATTTAAATATTCAAATATTTTAAACCTAGCGTTAAACCTAGTAATCCAGAACCCGTGACCCAAAATACTAACTAAGGGTTGGAAGAGGGGTTGGAAGAGGGGTTGTAACGCGGAAACAATGAACGCTCCATTGAGGCTTATACAAAATTAAACAACCCCTAGCAAATACACCCTATGCTCAACTAAGGGCTTTTTGTGAGTTTACTACCCCTGTCGAGAAATGTAGGCAAAAATCTAAATTTGATTTTTATTTTCATTTTTTCAACCTCAAAAAATAGTAGGCATGACGTATGTTACAAATTTTATTTCATACTTTTTTGATGTCGGTTTCTTTTTTAATTATTTTAATAATGATGATGAACATGAAAGAGATAATTGTATAAATGATTTCTCCATTTTTACTTAAACAGTAAAACGTGACGAAGCCTTAGAATTAGGGTAGCAAAAAAGCTTGGGGAAGAATACCTATTGAAATTTCAAAACTTTATCACAAGGAGGCGAAAGGTGGAAACGATTTGTAAAGTTTATATGAATTGAAAAGGTTTCGCAACAATTTGGTTTTTAAATTAACGAAAACAGAAATGCGGTTATTTTTAACGAGCTTTTTATGAACTTTATTAACCTAAAAGGATTGTTAGAAACGATTGTCGAGCTTTTTAACGTTATTTCAAAGATTTTCATACGAAATATGAAAGGATAACAATAATATACAACAGTTTAGTACCATCAAAATGTTTTTAATTCTATGTAGCTACAGCGGTCTGCAGCCTGTCTCTGAATGATACCTTGTTGTTTTAACCCATTAATGACCCACTACAGGGTCGGGTCTCCTCTCACAATGAGAGGGTTGTAGGCCTTAGTCCACCACGCTGGCCTACTGGGGGTTGGCGGACTTCACATGCCTTTGAGAACATTTTTTTTTTTGTGAACTCTCGGGCATACAGGTTTCCTCACGATGTTTTCCTTCACCGTAACAGCAGGTGATATTTAATTTTTATAAATCGCACATAACTTTTTTACAAAGTCATTGGTGCGTGCCACTGGGATTCGAACCCGGACCCCTCGATTCGAGGTCGAATTCTAAGCCACTGGGCTATCACCGCTGTCAGATACCTTACGTTAGGTAAAAATTGTAAAGAGAACAGAATCAGAAAAAAAAGTATAATTATGGAAACTACAAGAAAGACGATTAACACATTTTCTTTTCCATCATCTGCTACACAATAACAGTCATCATCAAACTTATTATCAGCAATTGTTAGACGGATCCAGTTTCTGATTCTTAAGCTGCGTGTAGATTGAGCAGGCGTGCGAACCAATATTCGACCCGAAAATATGAAAAATGAAAATCATATATTTGCGCGGATATGTAGACGCGATCCAACACCAACTGCGCGCGAGCAGCTTCTTTGATACAGCCTCAAAAACCAGTAGTTATCAGCGCCTTAGGCACGAATGAACGTCAAAGTATTTGTATAGTTACCGTGTGTCATTAGTATGGGAAGACGTCAGACAGACTGACATACGACATACTAATGACTAACGTTTACCGCACGGATAGTCTGTTGATAGTGTTCTTGCTTCCGGCACAGATCTCCACGCCACGCAACGTGCGAGCGAGGCGATGTTCGAGCCAAGTTCGTGGGTTTGCCGCGGTAGTTTACACGCAGCTTTACTGTTGAATGAAAATCATGCTTGGTTGCGCAATAATAGCAATGATGATTGAGAATAAAACAATGCAGCCACTTTTCTTATTGCGATTCTAAAAGAAAATGTTGCTAAAAGTTTTTCCTCGAACCGTTTTGAAAACAAGATTGTTGGCTATTGCTATTATGTATAGGATTATTGGCTATTGATATGGACATAAACAAGTGTAGGTCAGAATTAGGTCCAGATTGGAAGTAAAACTATGTTATAGTTTTGATTTTAATCCAAGCTATAAACGTCATCAAATGTTATACGAATTAGCTTTATTTTTTCATGAAGTACACTAGTAACATAAGGTGTTTCTCACAACTTTTCCCGTTTTAATATTAGTGTGAGAAACAGACGTTGTTCCTCACAAGTTTTCCCGGTTTAATATTAGTAATATTCTGTCCAATACCGCGGCCACAAGTTTTGCACTAAGGTCACCCTCTGAGATAATTTATAGCCGCTCTGACACGTTATGACAGCTGGATCGAAGCTGGTGATGTACGAGGGGACAGATGGATCCTTGGTACTCGCCAACTTGGTATCTACCGGCAAGTTAGTAATCTATCACCCGTTTTATAGAACAAAGCCTCTCTCTGTAAAGATAGTGAAGCCTTAATCAAGACATTCCTTCTATTGGTGAAGAACATATAATTAACAATTGTTCGGAGTCAGAGTCTGATGAGTGATGACTGACCTTGGAAATTTACAGTTGAATTAAATAATATCTACCGTACTCAGAGACGTTAATTAACGATAATGGTTCATTATGTAAATAACGATGACACTTATGTCGATACGAATAAAGACGATTTTATTTGTTTGTTAATGAACATTACGTTAAATGACATCTCTGAGTGCGGCCGTAAGAATTACAAATTACCAATACGTTTGATTTGTTTAGTAATAAACAAACTCGAATGCTTATTCTTTTTTTAATACATCGGCAGTAAATTCTTCAATAAATCCTTAATTAATATACAATACACAAAAGTATTAAGTGAATTACTTATATAATATCAAGTTTGTGTACAAACGAACTAAGTGAAGTTATTTTTTGCTATTTTGGTATTTTTATAGAATATATGGGATGTTGATGTTCAAATTTACGATAAGTAAGTATGAAAATAAATATCCTAAGTATAGGCAGTATATATACAATTTCTATGTACAGTTTTAAGTTACAGCATCTAGAAGTTTTGAATTAATAAAAACAGTCCTCCTGAAAAAATTGGTACGTCTGTAATTAGTATGTTTGTCTTCTAGACCATCGAAATATACTTTTATCTAAGTTTTGGTACAGTTATCATGTGATATTAGTATGGGAAGATGACAGACAGACTGACATACTAATGACTGACGTTTACCGTACGAATACTTTGACGATAGGTGACATTATTGGTTATGGTTATTTCTGAGCTCCATATATTTATATTAAAAAAACCTTTTGCGTTGAATTATCTAAGAGCATAGATAACGAGTTAGCGAAGACCGTAAAAGATACTCATTAGGAACTCGATTTTAACTTCAGAACTAGCAAAGTTAAATACAAGAAACTTTAATAAGTACTAAGCTGCAATGCTAACTTGCTTAGAGGGAAATTTCCGGTCTGACTTCGCTGAAAAAGTAAAGTGAAAAGTGTGAGTCGGGCTTGCGCATAGGAAGGTCCATTCTCCCTCCCTTAGGTACTTCTTTTACAGCCCTTTGTAGTCACTGCTGGACTTGGGCCTCCCCTAATCGACGCCACTCCACCCGGTCCTGGGCCCTTTGAGTTTATACCACTTTAAAATGCGTTGTTTGTTCATGTAATTTTCTCAATGAAATGCATGTTGTACTGTTGAATAGCTAAAAAAAAACAAAAAATTAACTTTTAATTAATTGTCACTTTAAAAAATTGATCGTAATCGCTAATTATTATCGGATAGATGTCGGTCGAGCTAGCGTTAATTTTGAAGTATCAAGAAACGGCGGTGATAGCCCAGTGGCTTAGAATTCGATCTCGAATCGAGGGGTCCGGGTTCGAATCCCAGTGGCACGCACCAATGACTTTGTAAAAAAAGTTAAGTGCGATTTATAAAATTAAATATCACCTGCTGTTACGGTGAAGGAAAACATCGTGAGGAAACCTGCATGCCTGAGAGTTCACAAAAAAAAAATGTTCTCAAAGGCATGTTCGTCCACCAACGGGCAGTAGTGGTGCGTGGTGGACTAAGGCCTACATCCCTCTCATTGTGAGAGGAGACCCGACCCTGTAGTGGGTCATTAATGGGTTACTGACAAGAAACGGAACCATACCAGAATGTAGATATACTTAATGTATATTTTAAGTGCAACCAGTGGAAGGGCAAAAGCTATAGCTTTTAGAGCCATGGTACTCGCAACTCCCTCGCGAAGGTATCTTACCGCCAGCCTCTTACCCCGCCATAAAGCAGTGGTCTTCATATATTATCTTGTGTTTCGGTTGGGGAAGTATGATTGCCAGAGACGGAAAAACTTTATTTTAAACCTTAACTTTACTTTAGCGAACTCTATTTGAGCAGCAAAGCACCTACATACATGCAACTTCCGATAGGATTTCTCCTTTATTTTTAGTTGGCTATGGGTGTCCATGGGCTGCAGTGACCACTGCTTATTGAATTAGGTAGCCCAGTGATAGACAGACTGACAGCAGAATATTCGTGATAGAGGTCTTTTGGCACCCTTTTAGTACAGAACCCTAAAAACTGAGTACTTGAGTATTTTTGTTGACCCTCTTGCTTCGTTTTTAATCTAAATTCGTGATGAGTTTTCATCTTGACGGATAAATAAAAAATAGTTTTTTTTTCATTGGGATAGAATTTAGAAGTGTAAATAATAATAATAATTTGCCGACAAAGAAAACACAAGACATGAAAAAGATAAGATAAGAAAATATAGAAGACTGCTTACTAAGCGGGGGCGAGAGAACTACCATAACTCTGCCACCTATTCTTATAAGGAAAGTAAAGGAAAACATCGTGAGGAAACCTGCATGCCTGAGAGTTCACAACAAAAGTATGACATAATTATGTCAGTCTATCTTGACACCTTCCCTCATCTCGGTACGATTACTATACGAAACTTGGTAAGTTTATGTTCGAGGGACAGAGATGAGAAAATAGTCCAGACGCTTTGTTGTAGGTACCCATAATCAGCTCTTACGACGTCACAATAAAAGGTACGATTCGCAGAGATTACCTTGTATTCAAAAGCGGTGATAGCCCAGTGGCTTAGAATTCGAATCCCAGTGGCACGCACCAATGACTTTGTAATAAAAGTTATGTGCGATTTATAAAATTAAATATCACCTGCTGTTACGGTGAAGGAAAACATCGTGAGGAAACCTGCATGTCTGAGAGTTCACAAAAAAATGTCCTCAAAGGCATGTGAAGTCCACCAACCCGCAGTAGGCCAGCGTGGTGGACGGCGGCCTACATCCCTTTCATTGTCAGAGGAGACCCGACCCTGTATTGGGTCATTAATGGGTGACATACATACCTTGTATTCATACGAAAAGTACAAGTCGAAGAAATTGTATCAAAGTAGAGCAGCTCACGAGACAGCCGATGCCAATCTGAAACTTTGAGCCGATTTCAAGCACTCTTAGATGGCAACCTTCCAATACTCGAGTACTCGACTCGATTTGAGGCCTCTCTAAACTCGATAGTTGTTTCATTTAATCGAGTGTTTAAAGTGGTTTCTATCAACACACTTAGTGTTTCCAATAGAAAGTAACTACATACTCATACATAATATTTATTGAAATACTAGACTGTGCCGGCGGCTTCGTCCGCGTGGATTGTAGACCTTGGTCCAGAGAGGGATAAAAAGTATTCTATATGTTCTAATCTATCTGTGTACCAAATTTTATCCAAATCTGTTCAGCCGTTTTTGCGTGAAAGAGTAACCATCCATACTCACAAACATTCGCATCGAGATCGCCTTGGATCGAGTGGCGCGCACCAATGACTTTGTAAAAAAGTTATGTGCGCTTTATAAAATTAAATATCACCTGCTGTTACGGTGAAGGAAAACATCGCAAGGAAACCTGCATGCCTGAGTGTTCACAAAAAAATGTTCTCAAACATACATACATATTTAGGCCTACATCTCATTGTGAGAGAAGACCTGACCCTGTAGTGGGTCAATAATGGGTTACTGACACATAACTTTCTTTTTTTAAAAGTTATTGATGTGGTAACCTACATTAATTTCTATTATTCTCCGTTCTCCACAGCCACTAAACAGCAAACACATTTATTACACTATTTGTTACCGCGGGATAACAAACTAGTTGCGAACCATCATTCAATTAGCGATCTATCAATCGCGGGATTAGGGCGGAACGATCCCGTGGGAATTGATACGTCACTTCTGTAACGTTGGATTACGAAACTTGTATTTTCTTTGAGTTTACTGACTGAAATCATAATGATTCTATGATGTAATTACTCCTAATGGATGTGATAAGGCCAGCCGGAAATGACGTTGATGAGAAGAGGTCTTGAGTTAACAAAATAGTTGATTTAAAAGGGCTTTTGAATGAATAGACGGTTATTGTTTATTTAATGGCGCAGAAAACTAAAAAAATATTTATGTAAAAAATAAAAGATTATTTTGGAATTATGTTAAAAAATTTTTTTACCTTATTAAATTTACAGCAAAATTAATGTCGGCTGTAATGAGAAGACTTAATTGGAAAATCTGACACTAAATTTTTTTGAAAAAATTGCATTGAGTTTATTTGGAAAACGTCTTATGATCTTTAAATTCGAATCTCTTAATTTGTTGGCCCACTGTTGGGCACAGGTCTCTCCCCACAACAGAGGGAGGCCTGGAGCATACTCCACCACGCTGACCCGAAGCGAATTGGTGGAGAAACGGGCTAGAAGCCAACCCGTGTTGATGTTTTCAAACCGCCCATAGGACCTCCGACAAAGTTTAACGACTGCTATCTGATCGAAATAAACCAGGACCAGGCTTAAAGTGCCCTCCGAAGCACGGAAGCGCGAATTTAATTCACCACTACCGATCACCCATCCCGGTACTGACCGCGGTCGACGTCGCCAAACTTTTCCGATCGCTTCCGATCTACTCAAGCGACGCGGAAAGGCAGCGGAAACATGGTATTTTCATAAACGACTCATCATTTACAGTACTTCCAAGAGGTCAGTAACTATGGAATTCCAGCTTAATGTTATTTAGAAGTTTCTCGTTAGCAGCCAACGGAAGACTCGACTCTGAGACAACTTTCAAAGCGATTTTTAATTAAGTGCGACCTCGGTAAACGGAGTCTGGGATGAAATCACTTAATGGGCTCACATTATTATACATGTGGACGATTAAGAGATTTGGCAACCACTAAATTCGAAAATTTCATGACGAACTTTATCGGCTTTTGTACAGGCAAAGGCATAAGAGGAAGTGATCTGATCTTGTCAGTAACTCGTTAATGAGCCACTACAGGGTCGGGTCTCCTCGCACAATGAGAAGGATGTAGGCCTTAGTCCACCTCGCTGGCTTACTGCGGGATGGTTGACTTCACATTCCTTTGAGATTTTTTTTATTATTTAGAGATATTTTTATAATACATACATAATTATGATATATACTCACTTTAAATTATGTCACGATAAAAAGGTTTCAACATGCGTCATATTTCTAGCAACTTATAAAAGGCGAGAAAAAGCACCTTCAAAGTATTGCTGGGAGGTAAGAATAACAAAAAAACCCGTCGACGTACTTTTATCCTTTTAAATATAAGCACAGAAAGGAATGGGGTAGGAACGATATGATTACAAATACCGTTGCATTTAAAAGGAAAGAATTCAGAAGAGTATTTTTTATGAAATTTAATAAAAAAACAAACAATTTGAAATCTCTTATGATGTGGTATACAATAAACCTATATAAAGTATGGCTATTATATTTCGCTCAGAGCTTGTTCACCTTCAAGAAAGAAGAGTAAAATTGAGTATGTATTTTAACTTGATTTTTATCGTATTACCTAATTAATGGTATTTACAACCAGTAGCCGGTTACAGTTCCCGTCACGAGTGGTGAGCAGAACCATTGGTCGGTTTGACATTGACTGCGCTGCGGTGCACACGATTGGTTCGACAAACGTCAGTTCGTCAGTGTGCGTCGTCTATTGGTCCAGCACGTTTTTTCGGCTGCTGTAGGTACATTGGGCGAAAGTGTACAATATCCCTACCACTGATAATGTGTGCTCACGACTCGTGACGGTTACTATACAAGCAAAATAAAATTATTATTGTTCATGTTTACCTTAAGGCCACGCGTAGTTTGGGTGCGATTTCGTACGAATTCAATTCTTGCGTATACGTATGTTTACAATCTCAAAGACAAAGACAAAACGTTTATTTGCACAAATATAGGTATAGAGTTGTTACAAATTGTTTAGATCAATCTATATTTACCATTTTTAGGTATACAAATATTAAGGAGGTAAAACTAACAAATGAAATACTATGAGTAGAGAGCGTTCATACTGCGTGCGAGTTAGTCGTACGTCAATTTTGTCGCGCGAGTCGAATTCGTACGAAACGGTGTCCAAACTGAGCGGGGCCTAAGGTTGTAAGCTCTTCATACTTTCTATAGAGTCATGAAATAAGCTCGTTTCTCTATTATAATGTTATATAACGACTCCATGCATTTCTGTGTTCCAATACAGTTTAAACTCAATCGGGTATCCCGATCTTTCAAAGGTGTTTGACTTCCTGCTTCACTGAGATCTTTCAAAGAAGCACAAAAAAATTGAAACCTTTCAAGAGTTTCAAAACTTGCAATATCAGCGCAGTGGAGAAGTTTAATTTAAATTGCTATTTTCCTGATCCATGAGGAGTGATGATGACGTAAAATTACTACAGTCTCAAATAGAAAGAAAGAAAAAAAGAAAGAATTAATTTAAATTGTTTTCGAAAGCTTACGTCTTTAATACATCAGTGACCCACTGTAAGTAAGGGTGTCCTCTTAGAAGTCTGTAACCTTTAATTCAAATTCAAATTCAAAAGCTTTTATTTATTATTAGGTACAATTTGTGCACACTTAATGAACGTCATACATTTAACATTATACAAACATCCGCTTTGATCGCCCCTCAGGCAAAACGTAGACTGGGAGAAAAAAGCGGGCGGAAAAAAACTCCCAGCACTCTTTTAAAAATAAGTATGAATGACCCACTGCAGGGTCGGGTCTCTTCTCATAATGAGAAGGATGTAGGCGGTTGAAGCCTACATCCTTCCTGATACCTCAGAAAAATTTTTCCTACATTACCAACTGTCATGAAACCTGAGTAGATTTATTTCTTGTCTGTATAATCAAAGTTTCCAACCAGACTATACTATAGCCTCATTAAAAAAGTACGGTAATTAAACAAGTTCCAGTTCGCTCAAAGGCCTGCGCATCTTGAACTGACTTCAAGTGAGTACGATTCGTTTCCACGCTTACTTACACTTGTTTACGTTACATAGTATACGTCTATTAGTTTTTAAGAATCTGAAATAAAAAAACGAGAAGTTCTACTTAATAATTGAAAAATTGCTTAAATATGTACCTAAAGGTGACAAAGAGGTATTAAACCTGAAAAGGTGAATAAAAGCTTTGATACTTCAAAAGGCTTGAGTTAAATGGAAACAATACAAGTGATTTCATAAAACGAAAAATCATACTTTTATCAGCCTACATTACGTTTTCAGTACAACAAAGAAACTGACAAACCCACAATAACGAATCTAAAATACTGTCAACTACCCACAAAGAAACAAAAACAGAACAAAACTAGAACTGCGCTCCGATAACCGCCGTTAAATTGAAAACGGTTTAAAAAACGTAAAAATACAAAACGCTGTGACAAAAGTAAAAAAGTGAGTAAAAAGTACAAAAGTAAGAACAGAGAATTAAAAAGCGGAGTCCACGGGAACGTTTAGCTTGGCAAAAAGGGAAATAGGAACAATCGCAATGATTAAGGAACTGCTGAAGGAATAGGGTGACGATATGTGATGAAGAAAGGGGATAAAGCTCATTTTAATTTAAAATCAAATTTCCAATCCTATGCTCTGTCATGATCCAAATCATAATTAATGAGAATTCTGAAAGTAACAAGAATTAACAAGATGTTGTACGTGTAGGGACGTATAAGGACTAAATGCAGTGATATAATTTATAGTTTTATTAAATTCGTCCTGTGCTTGCCTACAAAGTAAGCTAGCTACCAAAAATATTACTTATTTTATAATAACCTCGACAAACACAGTAAAATTGAATATTATTTGAAAAACGTAAAAATACAAAACACTGTGATAAAATAAGTAAATAATAGCAGATACAACTTGGCAAAGAGGGAAAGACCTATTATTATTATCATTTTCAACAATAAATGGCATAATGATCTTCAAACTCATCTATTTCGTCACCAATATTTTGCTTCTAAGTATTTTATTAATTTATCATACAAAATATAACTGCAGGGACAAAGTGGAGGCAGTCCTGAGTGACCTTCAGGCACCTAGGCACTGCTCAGGATAGAAGAAAATAAGTATTTTTTGTACAATAATTTTTTATACCGGAAAATCCTACCTAATCACTCTGACACATGGAGGCAGTATTGGTACGAGTGGGATTCCATACAACGTGCAGATTTCACGTTGGGACCGATGTCTTATTGGAAATGCCGCGCGACTCCCACCTTCATTACGCTCAGTAATTAATTTTATTGTCTGCTTCACAGTATTATATGGGGAGAAAATTTAAAAAAATCATGACATATCTCCCTGTCATATCTAGTCATGTGTATTACAGTAGGCATACGAGAGATCATTAATTGACTAGATAAAAAAAACTATTAAATGTGGTAAAACTATTTCAACTCCGTAAAGAAAATTCCGAAAATTCTCAAATAATTGCAATATTTGGGATTGAAGAGATATACCTACTACTATTTTAATAAAACTTTTATCATTCCCTCAGTTGGAAAAAATATCACAATCTGATCATAAGTTTCGGAGATAAATAGACTTACCTAATATCTACAATCATGCATACATTCCAAAAATAATTAAAACTCAACATCAGGGTTACTACTACTAACTACTTATAGTCAATTTCGAGAAAAAAATAATATTCTGAGATTATATGCAGGTGCTTCGCTACTCATGAGGACCAGCAAAGCACCTACATACAACCTGAGAGAATATAATTATATTCGTCTCGAATAGACGGTTGTAAACACAAGACAATCCCACACCCGTTCAGAAATACAACTCGAGCAATTTACATATTCTATTCACTAGCTACAATCAATTACCAATTAAATTAGGTCACGGAGAAGGACATCGGATAATCCACTTTCACCCTAACGGATTTACACGTCCGACTACAAAGCCAATTAATGTTTAATTCAATTTAATTGGGAACTGACCAATTAATGGATTTAGATCTGGTTGCGATTAATATAAATGGAAATTCTATGTTGAATGATGTTAGGAAAGGTTAGAGTTGTGATCCTGGATACGACAATCATACATGTAAAATCATCATAAAATTGTGAGTTCACCAGAAAACATTCTCAAAAGCATGTGAAGTCCACCAACTCGCACTACGCCAGTGTGGTGGACTAAGGCCCACAGCCTTCTTGCCAGTAACCCATTAATGACCCACTACAGGGTCGGGTCCCCTTCACGTAATGAGAGGGATGTAGGCCTTAGTCCACCACGCTGGCCTACTGCGGGTGGATGGACATCACATACCTTTGAGAATATTTTTTTTGTGAACTTTCAGGCATGCAGGTTTCCTCACGATGTTTTCCTTCACCGTAACAGCAGGTGATATTTAATTTTATAAAGCGCACATAACTTTTTTACAAAGTCATTGGTGCGTGCCACTGGGATTCGAACCCGGACCCCTCAATTCTAAGCCACTGGGCTATCACCACGATTTTCTCACAGCCTTCTTACTGTGAGAAAATCGCGGGTGGGTGCTTTTGAGAACATTTTTTGTGAACTCTTCAGCGTTCAGGTGCACATAACTTTTTTTACATTCATTGGTTTTTTACATTCAGTGGCGCGCCACTGGGATTCGACCCGCGACCAATTAAGAGGTCGAATTCGAAGCCACTGGGCTATCACCGCTATTTACCTACTTACGCCTACACTAAAACAGTGTGATTGCCACCCCCAAAATCAAGCGGCCTCATTAATAAGATATGAGGCCGTAAACACATAAAGAGGTTCTATTTGGGTGTTGAGTGTAAGCCTGTCTAAACAGGTATCCAGTGACATTGTCTCGCAGTAATTAGAAGGGATGACACGTTTGTGTTGATCCGTTCAAACTATCCTATTAGGGATGATTACGGTATTTGTGGTATCCCTGGCGTGGGAAGGGTTAATTTGAGATGGGAAGTATTAAATTTGTCTATACTGTTTGTCTTACTAACGCCCGCTTAGTTATAACTATTACTCGTAACTGTGTTGTACAAAAATACGATAGGTGTGGCTTAAGTAGCCTTTTATTGCATGACGCGAAGTTAGCTAAACTCGTGCTATTGGCTTCAGATACGAATATCGTATTGAACTTTTTCGTACAACAGTTCCGAGGGTGGTGTTATCATTCACGTATTAATATAAGAAAATACCACTTATTTTTAATACTTTTAAAGCAAGTTTACACACATTTCACATCCCGGGGGAGCCAGAACAGGCAGTAACTAACAAAGGTGAGTTATACAGCACCCAGGACAGAGTAATTTTGCCTAATCGCTCAAGTTTCAGCATTCTCATAGTTGCCAACTTAGATTGGAGTTCCCGAGAATTAAATTGACTGCAATAATGTGATGCCTGCTTGAAGACCGTATTAAAGTTATGTACGAATGAATTACTTGAACTGTACTTTAGGAAACTTTGGTTGGTAGAAAATAGTTCCGTCTGGGCTAAACGATATCGGTCTATCCGTTCTTATAGAACCCCATCTAGCTAAAACTTCAATTTTCAAGATTCTCCAACTGAAGTAAATAAAATTTAAAATGGAGAATCTTTCCAATTGAAGTTTCCTTAAGCTAATCTTAGCTACCAAAAGACATTGAAGTAATTATTTTTACAAGAAGTACCTCCCTTTCTTGTATTGTTAGAAATGTGTTGAAAGATTTGAGATGTCAAATTATTTCTTTAGTTCATTAGTAATCCATAAATAATCCACTGCAGTCTTTTCTCACTATGAAAAGGACGTAGGCCTTAGTGCGTGTTGGTGGACTTCAGATGCCTTTGAGAACTATTACGAATGCATAACTATAGACATGCAGGTTTCCTCACAATCTTTTCCTTCACCGTTACAGCAAGTGCTATTTAATTTTATAAAGCGCACATCATTTTTTTAAGAAAGCATTGGTGCGCGCCTTTGGAATTCGGTAATCTCGAATAAGAGACCGAATTCGAAGCCTAGGTTATCACCGCTTTAGGTAATCCTCCAATGATTTCCTCAATGGTGCCACTGGGAATTGAACCTGAATTAATTATTTAGTTTAAGTAAATATAGAAAAGGTCAACGAGCAGGTAACCTAAACTATAATCATTGCAGCCAACAAACACCCACACATTTATTATTTAAAAACCATTCGGTAGTTTGCGTTTCCAATTTCGAAAATGAGAGGCAAACCTTCCAAAAATGCACGCAAATAAAAAATAAATAAAACACTAGCACACGAACAAAGGGTGGAAGCGTGAAACATTGGAACACCGGTATTATTCCGGAACTTGTAGCGAAAAACGAATGGACAACTGAGCGCATCTGTAAATAATAAAAGTCAAAAATGTTTTTCAATAATCATCAGTTCTGAGTTTGATGCGCGCTGTATTTTTGTAAAAGCTTCTAAAGGTACAGAACGGTATATTTACACGTGTTTGTCCATCAACCCGCATTAGGCCAGCGTGGTGGACTAAGGCCAACAACCTGCTTTGTGATAGGAGACCCGACCCTGCGGTGGATCAATAATGGGTTAATTAATTTTAAAAATCCTACTATTATATTTTATTACTATTTTATATTTATTTATAAATGCGAATGTTTGTGAATATGGATGGATGTTTGTTACTCTTTCACGCAAAAACGGCTGAACAGATTTGGATGAAATTTGGTACACAGATAGATCAGAACCTGGAGTAACATATAGGATACTTTTTATCCCTCTCTGGACCAAGGTTCTAAAATCCACGCGGACGAAGCCGCAGGCACAGTCTAGTCTATTATAAACGTGAAAGTTTGTGAGGATGAATGTTTGTTACTCTTTAACGCAAAAACGGCTGAACAGATTTGGATGAAATTTGGTATGCATGTGGTTTATAACCTGGATTAAAATATAGAATACTTTTTATCCCTCTTTGGATAGATTGCTACAATCGACGCGGACGAAGCCAGATTTATAAAGTAACCAGGAACAATTTAGAGGCAATTCTACGTACACGCGTGTGCTCGAGATATATGGAACGGCGTGGTTCATTGTAAGTAATGGCTACTTTAGCGGATAGCTTTTTTTATTGGGGGACAACTAACACACGGCTTTCTGATACCAAAGTAAGCTGTGAGTCTGTTTTATGGTAATCATATAGCGATGACCGTACAATTATATAATTATTTTTAATTGTACTTCTGTGGATGTGATGTGGATGTGATATTGTATGGAAATATTGTGGAGTTACTGCTTCCTGATGTTGATTAAATATGAATAACTTTTTTATTAATTTAAAATCTTAGTAAATGGTACAGTGCGAATTGCAGATGTGAGGAAACTTGCATGCCTGAAGGTTCACACAAAAAAATGTTGGTTCTCAAAGATATGTGGAGTCCACCAATCCGCAGTAGGACAGCGTAGTGGACTATGGTCTACATCCCTCTCATTGTGAGAGAAGACCCGACCCTATAGTGGGTCTTTAATGGGTTACCGACACATACGTAATTATTTTAAACGGTGAAATTGAATTTGTCGTCTGACAGGTATGATCCTGATAAGGTACGAATGCCCTTTATCTTATTCAGTTTGTTTGTAATCATATATCCTACAAATTTATATATCACATGAAAACCTTATTGAAACACTAACCTCAGAGCTTTATAAAAGAGCTAACAAAGCCTTCCTTTCTTCACAAGGCTCTCGTAACCTAATAAAGCTTAAACTTTAAGCTGATTAGCGGCTGAAAAGATTAGGTACTTGCAACAACTATTCTTCGCCACAAATTGAATCGGGAATGGCGAGATCAGAGCCGTCTTGGTCGCTAACTGAATACGGGTTTAGAGAAAGAATTAAAAGAGAGAAAGAAAAGTCTCTAAGTCATCATCAAAATGAATCCATTTTTTATTGCAGAAATCGCAATTACTACATTCCAATTTATAAAGGATATCTCCTGTTATCTGAAATTGTTCCATTGTTTCTGCTGCATTGTTTTTGTGTGCTTTCAATTCCGCGTTCTGTGTCCTTCCCGTCGGAGCTTCTTTTTTGAGCTTTTCCAATTTCACAGCAGTTATGGTTTGTGTAGTGGTAGCTTTATTGTGTTATGTTTTAATAAAGTCTTTTAGATTTTTGCCAGTGATAGCTGTATTGCAGAATTCTTTATTAAATGTTTTTATTAATTTTTCGTTTTGTATTTTTATCACTTCAATGGTTTTGTGCAGTGTGTTTTATGTTATATTCATCACTAGCAGAGCAGAAAAGTAGAGGATAATTGTAAGTTTCCACTTTTGTCCAAATTCTGGTTTTGGCCGTTTTGTTTAGCATCTCATTTTTGCTACTCAATTGCCTTTTGCTACTCAATTACTATAAAAAGTTAAAGTTATGGATTGCGTTTTGTTTCAATAAAATACTCTATCTTCAAATCTATTATTTGCCAGTAAGAGTAGTATTGCAAAATTCTTTATTAAATGATTTTGTTCATTTTTCATTTCGTATTTTTATGACTTCAGTGGTTTGAGTCAAAATTAAAAATATTTTTTACCAATTCATGACGAATTTTCTTTGTTATCTGAAATTGTTCTATTCTCCCTGCAGTATTGTGTTGTGTGCTTTCAATTTCGCATTCAGTAAATGTCTCTGTGATGGCTTCTTTTTTGAGTTTTCCCAATTTCACAGCAGTTATGGTGTGCTGTAGCAATCTTTAGTTGTACTTTGTTTCAGTATAGTCCTTTGTATTTTGACCTAACAGAATAAAATGACTGTTGACCCTAAAATACTAAATCAGAATTCTTTATGCAATTTCTGTGTGCCAAAAAATTTTTGCAGTCTCCATTCCGTGTTCTCTTTATTGACTTTTAAATTTGAAATTAGCTTCGAACCTTTTATAATATAATTATTCAATACTAATAGAATGTAATGTATGAACAATATTGAAGAAGTGAACAGTCTTACTAAAGCTATCGTCTGAACAACACGTTTGATTTCTTAAAACCCGTACCCGTGGCAGAACCACTAGTCTATTATGCTTATATAACCATTGCCTCATAAACTAACATAGCAATAAATGGTTTCAAAATAGCTCAAATACCGCTGTAAGTACAGAAATTTAATTTTGTGCAGTTCCGGTGTCTTATTGGAATGCCAAGCGTTCCGGGGCGGACGCCCGCACATCTCTATTAAGTACCTACATACCACATATTTTCTAAAACCTATCGTTTTATTTGATACATTAATATATATACTAATTCATTGTGTCATGAAGTTAAGTGAGGACTCCCATTGGCTAATATCCACGTATCAAGGTGGTGAATCTCGGTGGGCCACATTCTGAAATACACGCGGACGAACCCGCGTGCGAAGTCCAGTGATTCATAAAGCATATTACGTTTCATAAGCGCCCTCACTACTAAAAACGTTTCTTCTTTCGGCTTTTTAAAGCTTAATTAATTCCTCCCTTCATTCACAGATTTCATCGCGAATAATTTTATAGAATTTTTATGGAAATTTCCATAATGGTCCGAGAGTTCTATTTAGCTCTATTTAAAAATAGTCCCCAGGGAATATTCCCTGGATACCCAGGGAGCGGAAAATCAAACACGTTGAAGCAGTGCAATCGGACTCAATCGAGTTTAAATATGTCGTTGGAACAGAACAATGCGTGGAATAGAAAGAATACAATCTAGTAAGTATTTATTTTTCTATTCCAAAGACATATTTAAACTTGATTGAGTCCGATTTTAGTTCTTCAAAGTGTTTAATATTCAAACGAAAAATGCGTGGAATAGAAAGAATACTACATTATTAATTATTGTGCTGACACAATCTTATAGCAACCCATGATACATCCACATCCGACCTCAAAAAGAAACGAAGGGCTGTCTGAGGTTGTCATGAGGGCTACGATGTTCGCCGAAAATAATGTATTTTCAGCTGTCATACCGCCCCAGCCGAAATACAACATAATGAAGACCATGCTGCTTTACGTAACGAAAAGTGTTTTTTTTTTTTAATTTATAATATATTAATTTATTATTTATGTACACGCACATCACAAGAAGTAAAACAAACAAAACTAGAAAGAACGTCACAAATATTCTAATAATTTTTCTAATAAATTTCTTCCAGCACATCTGCAAATGGAAATTGGGTAAATTATGATATTCTTTTTAAATGGTAATTCTTTAACAGACTCTTTAGGCTTAATTTATAAGAGTGGCAAATTTAATAATAAATTGATTTGATTTAAGCAGTTTTCATTTTTATCGATTTTTAGCAATTAAAAACTACTCTATTCCACCTTTGTTCTGTACTAAAGCTTTTTAAGATACTTTCGACTCTACGGAGTCTATAGCCCGCGGCGACTGCTGATAACTCTTGTGCAGTTAACGCATTTTTAATGACCGAGAAATGCATATTTATTGCTCGTGCAATGTATTTAAACGCTGCCAGGCTTTTTTGTCCTAACGACTAGAGGATAGTCGTAAATCTTTGCGTAGTGGATTAATTTAGTTCAGTGTAGAACTATTTTCATAAACGCTTGACTTTAGCTTAGAGACATTTAAATAAGATTTTTTATGTAGTCGGGTATTAAAGTTGGTCGAGAATACGACGTAGGTCTCAGTATTATAAAACTAAGTGGCCTTAAGCCTGGCAGGGTCGCCATATAATGTTGGGAGCGAATTTAAATAAAAGTCGAACTTGTATGAAATGATATTGCATATATTTGGGTCAAAACATTGATAAATATAGTGGTTACAGTCACATGATTTAAAGTAAAGAGTGCATAATAAATATAGATGCGTACTTATACACTACATGGCAAAGGAAATCGGAAAAGAAAATCCGTTAGTATCTCTATCAAATTATCGTTGTTATTCTTTCTAAGTTCCATACACATGAAAGGTAAATAACGATAAACACTTTGTCATTATTAAACGAGGCAGACACATCTCACTCGGGCGAAGTTAATTAGGACTGACGAAAGTTCTGAGCCTGATAAATTAATGGATTACATCTAAGGGTGGCCCAGAGAGGGGCGTGTTTATATGCATACATGGGTATAGGATCAAGCTATTATAACGTAGTCAGAAGTCAGAAATGATAAAATCCGTAGAAGAACGAAAGTAACCGACATAGCTTTTAAAAGCTTGCAAATTAAAATGGCCGTGACATCGTTCGCAGGACTGACAACCGATGGGGAGATCCTTGACTACGTTTAGACAAAAGGAGCACAGGCCGCCCTCCGACCAGGTGGACTGACGACCTGAAGAAGGCAACGGGAAACCGTTGGATTCAGAGGGCCCAGGACCGGGTGGAGTGGCGTCGATTAGGGGAGGCTCATGTCCAGCAGTGGAATACGCAGGGATGAAAGAAAGGAAGGAACAATGTACGTATAACGAGAAGTGTCGAGTGCGTGTGATGTAAGTTTTCGCTGGAGATACCGACATCAGCAATGGTTGCTAGGTTTGCTGCTGCCAAATCCAACTGCTAAAAATAATCTCTTCCACCTACTGTAAGGCCTAGGGTATACTCCATCATGCTGAATAATAAATTAATAAATACCTATTTTTTGCAGCATCGAGCTGATATTTTTCATCAATACACCTATATCATCAATATTCAATCAAAATTTGCGTTATGATAGTATCTAATCAATTCCTTCTAAAGCCTTTGTCGAAGAAATCAAGCACTGACTCCTAAGTTATGATATTTTTGAAGTTTGGTTGCAAAATTAATGATTTTAGTTTCAAGTTAGTTGTTTTTAAATTTGATTTCTTTTTACCCATACATTTGAGTGGAGTACAGAATGTTAAGAACTTACCTTATAGTTTTGATAGTATCTAATCAAATCCTTCTAAAGCCTTTGTCGAAGAAATCAAGCACTGACTCCTAAGTTATGATATTGTTGAAGTTTGGTTCCAAAATTAATGATTTTAGTTTCAAGTTAGTTGTTTTTAAATTTGATTTCTTTTTACCCATACATTTGAGTGGAGTACAGAATGTTAAGAACTTACCTTATAGGCCAGGGGAAGGACAAAAAATCACAATCTTTCAGGTATAACGGAATACTTTGCTTTGTTCCACGCTGCCTCGTTTCCTTTGAATTGGCTTAAGCTCTTACTTTGTGCGGTGCTTTCAATGCAAATGAGGCACTAGAACGCTAGAGCTGTGATCAAAGTATGGAGAAGGAACATAGTTTAGCTATACATAGTCTCTTGACTTCCCAAGTGGCGCAGTGACGCCAGTGCGCTGTGCCGAAGGTCTGGGTTCGATTCCCAGCGGTGTAAAAATTTCTGCTCAGTGATAAGTTTCAATTTCTGTTTCCATGAGAATGGTCAGTTCAAATTTCTGTTTCTGGTCTGGGTCTCAGGGTGTGTGTGTTTTTGTCTTGTGGTTATCCACCCACCCACGAAACTGAGATTCCTAGTGTAGATACGAGTGTAACTTTTGGGAAATAGAGTCTGTCTGTTACCCAGTGAAGAGTCGGATCTCTCACAATGAGAAGGATGTTGGCCTAAGTCCACAACCCTGGCCTAATGCGGGAAGACTTCCCTTTTGAGAATATAATGAATAACTCACAAGCTCGCAGGTTTTTCTGATGATGCATTGTTTACCTTCACCGTTTTAGCAGGTGACGGTTATTTTTTATAAATCGCACATAACTTCTCGAAAAAGAAAGCCATTGGTCGAATTCAAACCCGGGGCGCTCAATTAAGAAGCCGAATTTTAAGCCGCTATCGTCGCTTTCGATAGCGTCAAGGAAAATATTTGAGATAAGTAAACAAAGAAAAAAGACCGGACAATACCCACGGGAATACAGTCACCATATCCCAGCCGGAATCTCAACAACCAATTAAACTAGTGCACTTAACTACACTACTCGGGAAAACATTCCAGAGCATTCTAGACGGTTTGGAACCCATCTTATACGTTGCACTTTAACGATGTGGGTGAGGATATTGTTCTATCATCAAGGTTGAAGCTACATGACGGGCCGTCGACGAAGAAAACCGAGGATGCCCGAATCCGCTCGGTTCAACGGCAGACTATCGTATAACGGTCAGATAAGAGAGTCAGAAGCGCAAATGATTAGACTGTAGTCTTTCGGCACATGTATACCAATCGGATGATGTGCACTGATCCACTGGCGATTCTACGGGCTAACGGTCTAATACGCGCCGGTTAAACCTACAAAAACCGCGGTCTTTAAGTACAACTAAACCGTTGGTTCGAGCTCGTCGAGCAAAAAGTCCTCGGTCTATTTAAATCTGTTAGCCAGTTAGGCTGTCGGCTCACGCGAGCGTAACCCCGTGCCCTATTGGCCACATTTTGTTTGTCATGTCGTACGACAACGTCATTTCGTACATTTTGTCGAATTATCGTATTTTAATTTAGACGGCTCCATACACAGTATAAGTTTTGTCGTGTTCGTGTAAAATAGACTTGGGTCCTTTTTCCACGTGTTTTCAGATTTTATGTTTTGAGGTTGCTTTCCTTACCCACCTTTTCTTTTCCATCGCAACACTCCTTACATGAGACACTTACCTTTTGATGACATTTCACGTTTTTAACGAGTTGCAAAATAAACCCTATCACAGTGCAATAAAGTTGCAGTTTTAAACCGCATTCTTATTATTGAGTACACTTAGTGGCATTGCATTATACAGACGGATATTATCCCGCACATGTCGTGATGAGGGGTCACCTTTGAAACTGTTGTAGTTTTAATTCCTTTGTTTTCGTACTTTAGAACACGTAGCTGGGGAGTAACCCTAGTTATATCGATTCTTCTAATTAGGTACTTTGTCGGTAGTATTTATTTGTTTAGTGGCAATTGGAAGGCCGTAGATACCTATAACTCCGTGTAATAATTGCCGTGTCGCAAGCAAAAGTTGCCCGTACGACAATGTCATTTTGTAATTTTTTTCCATGCTCCATACAGAGCCTAGTGTTTAAATTTTGTCATATAATTTTGTCAGTCGGTTATATTAGCCCATTAGGACTAGGGCTCAAACGATATATTAACCACCACGCAACTGAAATCGTCGAATATATTGTATAAAAAACATGTGCTGCTTATCACCCAAGTGCGCTATTAAATATTACGGGGGTAGGCAATGTTATCGGCTTGGAGAAACATGTTATCCAAAGAAGATGGCCCCGAAAGGGGTAAAAAGTACTTACTATATGATATTATGACCCTTGAACATTACATGTAATAATAAAAAACGATATGGAGGGATTATTCCGCTTTTGAGAGTCGGGAAACATAATCAAATAACTAGAGCACTAACGAGATAATCCCATTAATTATGACCAAAGCCGATTCAGTCCGACGATCATTTCCATTCAAAATTTACTTGAAATCACTGGTTTGGATCCTGATTTGATAAATCTGATTCGTTACTTTTCTAGATGTTTATTGCTATAAATAACTTATAATATTTATATTGTACTTAATATCATCTTTTCTTATATGTATATGAAGATAATCACGCTCCTATCCTTCAAGATGACATATATATGATTCGGATCGAATCACACACATTGTATATGTCTTAATTAATCATTCAACTCAATTTTAAAGCAGTTACGCTCAACCGATTGAAATTAAATATTGCGTACTCGTTTAGTATAGATGACGATGTATAATTATCTTAGTGACGTCATTCCAAGATGGCGGCCGGCCCACGAAAGCACAATCGATATTTTAATGCTTGTCCATGATATGGTTCTCAAATTTAAGAACCTGCTGAGGACAATACAAAAGCAATAAAACTCTTTTTTTTAATTTTTAAACACAATTTTTGTCCATAGCTTCCAATGTGAACACAAGCCATGATGCGATTACAAATAAATCATAATAACATTTATATATTATATATTTATAACAAAATAACATTATTATAAAATGTATCAGAAACTCTGCTGAAACAACAGTTCAAAGAAATCCGCTACAACGGAACTAACGAGCGAATTCCATTAATAACGGAATCCGAAGCAGACTTATTCTGAAAATGGATATAATTTCAGCATCAGCTTTGCTGCATTACCGCCTTTATTATTTGGAAATAGATAGAAAATGGTAAGATTTCTCTAAACAAAACTACTGTGCTTTGAGCATGAAGTCATGAACTTACCCAGTTTCGTATAGTAATCGTATCGAGCTGCCATAAGTAGGGGAAGATGTCACAGACTGATATATGATATACTAATGACTGGCGATTACCGTACGAATAGTTTGACGATAATGTTTATGTTTACGTCAGTGTTTTATTTTTTCAATTGACGGCTATCCCCTAACATCACTTGTAACTAAGGCTTAATAATTGGCTATCGCATTACACAACCGACTGTGTTTATTTATTTTCTATACTCGCATTACTAGAACACACTCCAACACGAGTGTAAAGTTTGTGGCAAACTTCAATAAGCTGCTAACTCCATTGCATCGCAACGTTGCTACTTGTTAGAGAAGAAACTACACCCGTAGCGTTGTAGCTTCTTGCTTCTTGCTATTTAGCATATGAGCAACGTATAATTGAATCTTCTTTTTAGAGTGAGAAGGTATGAAGGTATATGAGAGCCAAAGTCAGTTAAAATCACAAAAATAGAAGATGTGGAGTTGTAGAAGTGAAGTGAAATAAAAAAATTAACGCTTTTGAATAAATTTCATGGTTTTCAAAATTTATTGATGATTTGATTTATTAATTTGACTCTAAAAACTACAAATTGTTCACCAAATGTCGACAGAGCCCCGTTCTGCGAATTGATGTCACCGTTTTAGTACAAACAAAATTGGTAATCATTCATCGATTTTGATAAAAATAAATATATTTTGACAAGCGGCGATTTTATCCTTCGTCACGAGATGGCGCCACACGATCCTGAATCACGCTATCGAAGTTTTCTACATCGCTGGCATATAATAATATACAAAACTCCGACAGACATAATGTAATCGGAGCACAGCCGCTCACCAAGCATGATCATCTCGCCTGGTAGGAGATCTCCATTTGCTACAAGCATTTGAATTGTACCCGTTGCAAAAAACTCACATAATCATAGATGGAACATTCCTACATAAGCGACTTACGATACACTTCCGAAGTCACACTTCGCAAGTTCCATGATCCGCTTCGCTCTGGGATCTACAAGTTTGTAAGTTGTGTTCCGACTTCGGTTACAACTTGCGGTGCATAGGATTGAGTTTGCAGCTTGTGCTTAAAGACTAGAAGCTAAGTTTGTTTCAACATATAGCATTTCTCAAGATGTCCTTCCTCCAGTCCGTCCTAATTGCAGGATACGCTAAAATTATTTCATTTTCGAACAAAAAATGAAAGTGCTGATTGAATTTCTTACAATAAAATTCTAGTTCAAGTTTAAGTAATTGATTTTGAAGGGATTTTGAAGTTTGTAGGGATCCCACACAATGTCAAGGCTATTTCTGACTCTTCACTTCAACTTCATTTGAGATGAGCATCTTAATCTTAGAATAGGGTATTACGGCCTATCTCAAAAAGCTTTTTATATGAATTTGTAAGTCATAAAAACCCATAAAAAATTGGAAAAAAAATATTGCAAACAAATGTTATGTAAAAAAAGACTTTTCAATTTAAATTTCAAAAATCCCCGCGAAAACACGGTCTCGGCCGTCTCGGCGCTGCCGCCATGCTTGTGACGTCACTCGCAGTGTAAACAATACATCTCAGTAAAGGAAGAAAGTTATACTCCATGTTTATTTACACTGCTAATGACGTCACGCCGATAGCTTTCATGGCGTATAGCGTTTTTGACATTTGAAAAACAGATTAATAAACCTGAATTTTAAAATTGAAATAATAAGTGTTTACTACATTTTTTAGAACAGAAATCACCATTTTTCACTTGCTTTTAACAAAATCTATCAATATTACATAATTTTGGATTTTTCCTTGCATGGTGCGAAATACCCTATTTGTGGTTGGGAAACACATTTTTTATTTGCAGTGACTCCCTAAATATAAAATGGTTGCTAGTTTGCCAACATGACAGCAGTACCCTTTAATGTAAAAGCGATTTAAAAATAAAATAGCCAATTTTAGCTGCCCTATTTTTAGTATCTTTACACTCCATCTTAACATTTAATATCTTTGACTGTGATAACCAAAAAACATTATTCATTGATAACTGACATGTTACACAGGTTTTACTAATTTAAGGTTGATATATAAAATCTACCAAACATTCCCAGTTAAACGTGTACGGAGAAAGTAAACAAAATATTCGTTACAAAATCCCCTGATCGGGAACAAACAGAACCACGTTGTATCAGCATGCTCAGATTAAAACTATAAATCATGTACGGGAACGATACTCTTACTTAGGGGTAGGTTTGGCAACGGGCTGCGAAGAGTGGCGTTTCGTTTTTGTTAAAAGAAACTTGAAAAATAAACATCTGTGTACTGAGTGCGAGTTTTGACAAAACATTTTCGATGGGATTGAAGCAGCGCCATCTTGTGGCTAAGATGACAAATGGAATTGGCGCTTAGCGTATAGTCGATTAACGCGACGGTGAAGTTACTCGAACAATTCTGTGCAACTCGCACTAAGCACACTGAGATAAAATGTCAAAAGTTTTGGTTTTTGAATTTTTCAAGTGTGTGTGGATGGTGAAATCCAAAACTATGAAGAGTAGCGAAAAATGCTGAAAGAAGTTTGGGAATCGTTTTTGATGAAAACTCAAACTGCATCGTTGGATATCTGATTATTGGATTTTTGATTAATGTGTCGACCAATAAATTGGAACACTCTCCTTTTTCTTCCATTCACACTTTAGTTAGGAACGGTCTCCTGCCATCAAAATCTTGAGTTACATGCTACCTGCGCCTGGAACGGGGACTTTACTTAGAAAATATTCTTTTAAAATATATTTTGTACACTTACGTGCAACTAATGTTATCACACGGTTAAATATTGTAAATGCGTAAAAACTAAATGCATAAAAAAGTCCAGTCTAATCTCACAATGAGAAGGATGTAGGCCTTAGTTAACCACGCTGGCCCTATGCGGGTTAGCAGACTTCACATGCCTTTGAGAATATTTTTGTGAGCTTACAGGTATATAGTTTTCACAATGTTTTCCTTCGCCGTTACAGCAAGTGATATTTATTCCAAGATTCAAACCCCTTGAGTATGAGACCAGACTGTACTATGTTGTCAGTAACCCATTAATGACCCACTACAGAGTCGGGTCTCCTTCTCGCAATGAGAGGGATGTAGGCCTTAGTCCACCACGCTGGCCTACTGCGGGTTGGTGGACTTCACATACCTTTGAGAACATTTTTTTTGTAAACTCTCAGGCATGCAGGTTTCCTCACGATGTTTTCCTTCACCGTAACAGCAAGTGATATTAAATTTTATAAAGCGCACATAACTTTTTTACAACCGTCATTGGTGCGTGCCACTGGGATTCGAACCCGGACCCCCCGTTCGAATCCCAGTGGCACGCACTGTGGCACGACTGTACTATACATAAACATTATTACAAACGTATACAAATCTTAAGGTGTCAGTAAGGATTTACGATTGATAAATTCCCTCTACGTTCTTGTTGGAAGAAACTCGATTCGATGCGAAAACAAATGTTTTATTCATAAGCTTTTAGTGACTTGTTAAATCATGTCAGCCCGCGGAACATGAAACCCGTGTATGGGAACACCATTGCTTGCTTTCAGGATCTTGCCTTTTTATGTGATGGTGGCAAGTTGAGATTAAAACATGATTTTCAAACATTTCCTCCGTGCAAGCTTTTCAATGATCTACTTGCTGATATAGCCTAGTGGCTAAGAATTCGGCCTCTTACTCTGTCTGGGTTCAAATTCTTGAGGCAAGCACCAATAAATTTGTTTAAAAAGTTAAGTAGGTATGTATGGTTTATAAAATTAAATATCACTATCCGAGCATGGGCATAAATCTTCCCCTTCAGTAGGGAACAATCGCAATACGATTAAATACCAATGGAGCTATCTATATCAAACGTAAAATTCAATAATATTTAACCGTGTATTACTAACTTTAACTACACTTTAGAAACTTTTTAACTCTTATTGATGACAAATTGTTTATCCTTTATTCCGCTCTGAAGTGTAGAGTACCCAGTGTGTTGCCAACTGAGGTGCAGGCTGCGAGAAATGCTTCAAAAACTTTTGACTTCACGAAAATTACCTACCATTTACGGCTTTGCACGTGAGAGGGTGAGTTAAATGAACTTTGAAGTTTAGAAATGGTGAATACAGCGCTGATAGCCCAGTGGAAGAGTCCGGGTTCGAATCCCAATGGCATGCGCCAATGAATTTTGTTAAGTGCATTTGAAATAATAAAATGTTACCTGCTGTGACGGTGAAAGACAACATCGTCAACAACTCTCAAGGAACGTGAAGTCCTGATGGAATGCTACTGATTTCAAATAGGAGCTAACGTTTGTCCGTATCGACACCAGTCTGGACAGAGGCAAAGTTAAACTCCATATTCTCCTCATTTTTTTATTATTTTTTTATTTCACAGTGCTGTTTGCAAATAACTCTCCAAATACAGATTGTACATACAAATCACAGGGGTTCAAATACTAATTTGTTATTCAGATTTTATTGCAAAAGCCTACCTTGCTTTGACGAGAGTCCATCAAATTCAAATTCATTCAAATCACTCTTCACTATATTGTATGTATCAATGTATGAATAAAAAATAGTAATAGAATAAGAATATACGAGTATCGGTGCAATGACTGTGAACACGTCAAGGTATTCGTACGGTAAATGTCAATCATTAGTATGTCAAACTGTCTGACATCTTCTCATGCTAATGGCAGCTCGATACGATTCATATTCGAAACTGCTACTCAAAAGTTTGCTATTCATGAGGTCTTAGATTTTCGCCTCAAATAAAGTATGTTCGGCAACCATACTTACCCAGCTGAAACACAAGACCTGAAGACCATGCTGCGTTGTCTCAACGGGTTAATATGCTGGAAGTAAGGTACCTACCCAAGTGGGCTACTTTGGCTCTAGCAACTAAACTTCTAACTCTATGCATAAAAGAAATGCGAATGTTTGTGAGTATGGATAGATGTTTGTTACTCTTTCACACAAAAACGGCTGAACAAATTTGGATGAAATTTGGTACACAGATAGATCAGGACCTGGATTAACAAGGTTACTGTTATCCTTCTCTGCATCAAGTTCTAAAACCACGCGGGCGAAGCCGCAGGCACAGTCTAGTACTTCATACAAAATAACAACTTACACTAATTGTCAGTTTACTACTTCTGAAACAAAAGTGCTTGTACATATTCATGTGAGCCTAGTGTTGAAACAAACTTTACATGACACCGTTGCGAACTTAGTTTGCGAATTAAACATAAGTTGTACGAGTACCTACGTGTAGTGTGCTTGTCTTTAGTTATTCAGCGCTCGCCCGAAAACATTGAACACGTATCGTAAACAAACCAATCTAACTTACTCGGCACGAGCCAGCCGCGCGTCACACCGAAATATAACACATATAAAGTAACAAAGTTGATTTTTGTAAAACATTACAATTACAGATTTCACATTTATGTCAAAGAACTGCTACCTTTTCATTTAACAGTAAACAAATTATTTAATTCTCAATTCTCTTCTAATATTTCTAGTTCCTAATAAACTAAGCTTATCACTAATGAGAATAGACAACAGTTATAAAATAAATTCTACCTCTTGAGTAATGTTGAGCATAAGTAATACGACAATAAGCTTTACTTTTATGGCGATATTTTTCAAACTACTCTAATTCGTAGAATAAGAGACTTAAAAAACAGGATCGCTCTCACGAGTGGTATTCCTGTAAAGTTTACTTAAAAACAGGTATCCTATTCAGCGTGGCAAAAAGGCCAGGACCTGGGGCGGGAAGCTAATAGGGGTGGCGGAAAGTGCACCTTACACTGTCAGGTCTTTTAGCAACGTCAGTGAAAAAATGTGACAATGGTGGCCCGGCCACTGACTTTAAAGTACACCGCTGCTTTAAAACCAATTTTATGTTCGCTTCAGTGTGACACGCGGCCGAATACCCGCGATCGCGAATGTTCGCACACATGAGCATCGATTTGCTACAGAATTGCTTTCGCAACAATTTAAACTCGTGTAACATCGTTGTTTCGCTTTGCCTCCAAAATTCTTTACCGTTGTAACAATTTTTCGATGCGATGTTGCCAACAATTTTATATTTCCAGTCTGAATGTGTTTTTTATGTAGTATAGGTATCCATCCGTTCATTACCACCGTAACGGACTGGACGGAACTTACATACACACTCGTCAATTATTTTACTTCAATGTCAGTTAATCAAGCCAACACAAACAAAAAAACTTACACAAAAAAGCTTTCTGTTCTGTATAAAGCTTTTAGCGCAATTTTGATGAACAAAAGCTGAAAGCCGTGAATGGTGCAAAAACTGTTCCAAACGCATAACTTTTACTAAACCTTTAAAATGTTTTAAATCTACGTATATTAACAAAAAAATAATCTCTAACTAAAATTTAAAGAATTTTCTGTTATCATTAATGATTAATTATGATTATGATTGTGATAACATTTTTTCTCTCTTCAGCCGACTGCAGTCCACTGCCTCTCCCAAGGAGCATCTCTGAGCCGCAATTTCAGCTTAAGTGTGTCAAAGCCCTATCCGTCTTTGAATAAATCTAGTCATCGTCCTTCTTTCTTTCTTTTCAGCTCTTCGTAATCCACTGTTGGACTGAATTCAACGGTTTTCCGCTGTCTTCTTCATCGTCAGTCTATTCATTTAACTTAGACAATGTTAGGCTTCACTACTTAGGCACACACTTAAAACAACATTTTGTATCGTACGTTTGTTTATTTCTGCAGCACAGTTTTAAACACAGCATAAAGTACCTAATCACAGACTGAAACTTTTTCGTTTGGTTTTCTTAAAAGTTATTTCCATCATTTCAAGAACATTGTCAGTAAGCCATTAATGACCCACTACAGGGTCGGGTCTCCTCTCACAATGAGAAGGATGTAGGCCGCCGTCCACCACGCTGGCCTAGTGCGGGTTGGTGGGTCAAGAACATTAAGAGTATTTTATTATCAAACGAATCGTGAGTGTAAACAAAGTCCTCGGTCAGAACCGAAACGTGTCGGCGTCACCGATAAATAATACCGTGAGTAAACCGTTTTGATAGATTACTAAAATTAAGAGTTGAACGTCATTGGCACACACAAATGGCTTGTTTACATGTTTACCCAGCAGCCATGCACCGCATCGACACCAGATAGATAAACACTTGTATTGATCCCCTGAGAATGTACAACGTCAACACGTTATGTTTATGCTTGCGTATTGCACATCCATTTTCACGCTACGGTTAAGGTTACCGCTTCACTTCGGTAGTATTAGCGAGCGATAAAACCGTACGAAATTAAAAACCTTTTAGTCACTGTTACACCGCGCTGAAGTAACAGTGAAGTAACTAAAGGGTTGCCGCTTCACCGCTGTAGTGATAGCGAGCGATTAAAATACGCGCGAAATGACAACCATTAGATATTATGCTTTTAATATTGTTATAGCCATTGGTTATTCGTACATCCTCTTAATGTATCTACTACCGTCTTCACTAGGCGAGCGTTAATAGTATTTTGAGACATAAGAATAGATTTAAAGCAGAAGCAGCTCAAGTAAGCTAAAGTTTGAGTAAGAAGCTTCATTCTGAAAAACGCGATCGATCTTGAGCATTGTTTTTGTTGTATATAGGAAAGAGAAGTAAGTAACGCTTACCTGACTTGTTCTTTATACGTCTTTGAGCACATCGTAAAGATAACTCTCAGTCATGTACCTAGTATTTTTTTAGTAAAAGTCATTGGTACCACTGAGATTCGAAGCTAAACCTCCCGAGTAAAAAGCAAAGTCTTATCTTCTTAGTCACTGGGCTGTCAGCTTATATGTTGTCTAAATTAGGCTGCGCTTATTCACCGTCTGCGAAACCATTTAACATCAAGTTGCTTACACGCACAAAATATGTTTTGTATAAAAAAATTCAACACAAGTAAAATTTTAATGTTTAAGAGTACTTTTCATGCAAGTCACAGCATAAGAGAAAAAAAAAGAGTACTGTGAATTAGTATTAATATTTTCTCGCTTGTCCACCCTCAGTCAGACCTTACAGTTGTAAAGTGACAAAGAGACTATCGATAGCACGTAGTTTGTCGCCGGTGGACATTGGTTTTCACAACAGCCGATACATTGCTGAAATTGGAACAGCGTTTTGAGACGTGACAGTTTTACTACTAAGTTTTACTACATTTTAAAGCTTCATGTGTGTGTTTTGAGAAAAGATGTACCAGATATTCTTATTCAGTAGTTTATAAATAAATAATTGAGTGTTTAAGTTTGCACATTAAAGGGGCAGTGGGCTGGCTTAATTATATTGTTGTTGCACTCAACAAAAATCATTTTTAAATATACTAATTATATAATATATATAATAATATATATTGGAAGTTAAGCTGTTTTTTTCAGACCTTTTTGAAAAGAAACTTTTATGGCAATTAAATTTTGAAATTAATTGAACGGTGTCCATATCCCAATGTCAGATATTTTCAGACACCACGATCGTTTGCAAAAGGCCAACGATAACATGAAGATTGCACTAAGTCTGACATTATTACTATGTTACACCAAAGAGATAGTTAGCTACAGTAGTAATACAATCTACGGCAAGATCTGCGACATCCAATCCGAAGATGTCATGAGGCAATGCTTCATCAAGGAAACGCTCCTCTCCCTCGCCCATAGCCCAAACCAATTGGCAGTCGACACCAACACGAACACCCTATACTTCAGCTTCGACTCCGGCCAAGGGGAATACATCCCTAGCGTTTACAGAATCAACAGCAAGAAACTTACAGTTCTCAAAGGCATTAAGGACGCTTTCGCCATCGCAACCCATCCGTCGTCCGAAGACATTTACTTCGGTGGCAGCCACGGGATCTATAAATACAATCCGATTGTTAAAAACTTAAAGCGGTTGGATATGACCAATCTCGATATTTGGTGGCTGGTGATGAAGAACAAATTATTCTTCGTCCGATTCCCCAGTCTTCATGCGTACTCCTACGTGAATAGGACGGTGAGACCAGTACCACAGTTGAGAAACAGTTCGGTGAATCAGTTCTTGTTCGATGAAGCTGATAACATATTCTTCATCAATGGTTCTGGACTTTATGAAGTCAAAAACCTGTCTGCTGAAGCAAAATTACTACAGGACTACCCAAGGTAAATACTATTTGAAATTAAAAAAGGTACAGAATAGGAAAAGGTACAGAAGGCATTAAGTACGACCATTGCTTTAAAAAACAATTAAGAGTAAAAAAAATGATTAAGTAAATAAACTAATCAGATAAACTAAATAAAGTTAGATAACCGGCTTAATAAGAATAGATTACTAATCCATAATTATAGCATGTGCAGTGTGTAGGTTAAAAAAGAAAAGTTTAAACAATGGAGAAAATTTAGCACAGACCTCCAAAATACCAAAATATTAAAATCTGATTGTAAAATTATTTCTTACTTTTTAGTTTTCATTTATCTTTGTATTTTTTATATCGTGTACATTAGCGTACCTGATAAGATGAACCAATGTTAATCATATGATACGATTAATCAATATGAGTGATAGCATCTCGCACTAACCGATACTCTTTCAAATAAACGTTTTAATTTTCCTTTTCTCCAGGTTCCTCGGCATGGCGATCGATAACCATGGCCTGATCCATCTATGCAGTGAAGACGGCATCTACGTCATCAGCAAAATCGTCCAAAAAGTGAAAAGAGTACTAACAGTGCCAGGGGTATTGGGAATGGCATTCGATAAAGAGAACCAATTAATTTATTCCGACTCCCATGACATAGTAAGACTTATACCGACTTTTATGGATCAGAATAGTAAAGTTCAGTACTGAAATGATTTTGTCTTTTCCCTATAACCTTCCCTTTTTTTAATCATTTTTCATATTTCCAAAATGCGTTTTGTATGGGATGGAGGTTGGACCACGTTTAGTTGAAAGGAGCACAGGCTCCGACCAGGTGGACTGACGACCTGAAGAAGACAGCGGAAAACCGTTGGATTCAGAGGGCCCAGGACCGGGTGGAGTGGCGTCGATTAGGGGAGGCCCATGTCCAGCAGTGGACTACCAAGGGCAGAAAGGAAGGAAGGGAGGTCTATCTCCGCTTATATGTATACTGATATTATGGCTATTACAAGCCATGATATCGATGTTAGTAAGTGTGCCTTGTATTTAAACCACATCGATAAATGCGGTGTGATGAAGTGCGGTTTAGAATAATAATTATGAGAACGTATTCAATGTGAAATAGAATGATAACCAATAATTTGAATATCACGTTTACTCCGCATTTGTGGTTTTGCGCTATTCCGATGCGGGTTTGTGTTTGTGCATTGAATAATAATAGTGCATGTATGAAGTGATGATAATATTATCTTGTTGAAATAAAAAAAACAATAGAGAATAACTTATTAACTAACTGAAAAGTAACACCACATATTTTGACAAATAACAAACACATTTTCCTAATTTATTTAAATGCATCATAGATTTATAAACGTAATTACACTGGAAAGCTTATTATGCTATTCAATTTTCTAAAACCACATCGCTAATTTTATGGTTATAACCGAAATTGTTTCAATAACCGCTTACAAAATAATGTATATGGTACTCATACTTAATTGTACTACTATTTTCGAATGGTTTTTGACTTCTTAATCGAAGGGTCTGGGTTCGAATCCCAGTGGCACACACCAAAGGCTCTTGAAAAAAAACCGTGATAAAAAAATTTGTTAGATAAACCGTGTTTAGAATATTCATTTCAAACTTACTCAATAAGCATAGAAATCTGTCTAAATAAATACTTCTTGTTCAGAATACTTTCTTCCTTTATATCGAAATAGGAAAATCTTATGTACATTATGTTAAAGTAAAATTTTCTTAACATCGTACGCTGCAAAAGCGGACATCGGAAATGCCAAGATGGCGTCGCTCGTACATCCCACAAAATGGCGGCCGATCGCGTGCATTATCTCTAAAGTGGGACGATGCGAGGAAATTGTCTCGTTAATCCTACATAACGTCAATATTATGCAAAATGCTATTACTTAGTCATGTTAGAATAATTTCGTGAAGTGAGTTAGCTTCTAAACTCGTTTGTTGTACAAAAATATCAACTTGTATTTTGTAAAATCAAGTATTAGTTATGTAAGACATAATTATTGTATGCCCGCATAGAGTAGCCAGTTCTAAACGTATAAAAAATTTGTAACAACTTTCTCGTGTAACAATTATTTTCTTTTCTTTTCTATTTTCTGTCGATGATGAGTTACTATTTATTTTTGTTATTTTGGTGGTCTTTAACACATTAATGACTCTCATAATGAGAAGGATGGTTTTTCTCGCAATGTTTTCAATCCTTCGTTACAGCATGTGTTATTTAATTTTATAAAGCGCACATAGCTTTTTAAGAAAGTCAGTGGTGCGTGCCACAAGGATTCGAACTCGGAACCCTCCAGTAATAGGCTGAATTTTGAGCCACTCGGCTATCACCGCATTAGTAAGAGACTTAATTCTAAGCCGAAATATCACCACATTACATATTGGGTGGTTTTTATTTGACAGAATTTAGTGATAATACGTAGGTAATTTCTGATACGAATTCACACGTAAACCTATACTTAATATAGAATTGCGGAAAGTAGAGCAAGCCCGACACAATATTTCCAACGCTAGATCTAATCGCAGGCCCAGCTGTCAATATCGGGCACTGATATCAGATTTAACGGACACTGCACAGACAACTATAAACTGCACAGACATAAATAGAGATCCTTGAAAGATTTATATTTTAGATTTTTTATACTCCAACTTAAATAGAGATGTGCCTAATCTCCGGCTCGAGTCAGCTTCACGTAATCCGATTGCACGGTCGGTTATTGAACGAGTTATAAAAGGCTTCTTAGTATTATATACCGCCGTTGCCTTATATACCGCTGTTGGATTATATACCACTGTTGCCTTATATACCGCTGTTCAACGTGAAGAAGATGCTGCTACACAAAAATAAAAATCACCTGCTGTTACGGTGAAGGAAAACTTCGTGAGGAAACCTGCGTGCCTGAGAGTTCACAAAAAAATGCTCTCATAGGTATGTGAAGTCCACCAACCCGCAGTAGGCCATCGTGGTGGACTAAGGCCTACATCCCTCTCATTGTGAGAGGAGACCCGACCCTGCAATGAGTCATTAATGGGTTACTGACATACTATTAAACTGCTCCAGAAATGGATCTGTTTAACATTATATTGCTTTCAAAAGTAGATTACCGATCTAGTGCTTGCTCAATATCAGTATCTAATTTATCGGCAATTATTTACCGGTACCGATCGTAACAGTTTACATAAAGGTTGACTTGTTGACTTGCTGTACCGCTAGCGTGAGGCTATAAAAGCCTTTGGGTAAGGCTTATGATTTCTTTATTAATTATTTGGTATTGAGTCAGTCTGTAAACCCATTACTGACCCACTACAGGGTCGGGTCTCCACTCACAATGAGAGGGATGTAGGCCTTAGTCCACCACGCTGGCCTACTGCGGGTTGGTGGACTTCACATGCCTTTGAGAACATATTTTTTTTGTGAACTCTCAGGCATGCAGGTTTCCTCACGATGTTTTCCTTCACCGTAACAGCAGGTGATATTTAATTTTATAAATCGTACATAACCTTTTTTTTACAAAGTCATTGGTGCGTGCCACTGGGATTCGAACCCGGACCCCTAGATTCGAGGTCAAATTCTAAGCCACTGGGCTATCACCGCTAGTATTGAGTAATTTTGTATAAATATGGAAGAATAATAATAATGTAGAAATTCTACAAATTGTAATCTCAACCCTCAATCCACATGATTGATCAACAAATGGTATTAAGGTCTAAAGGAAACAATAAATATAAAAAATAGTGGCATGGTATGGTTAATATCGTTTCTTTTCCAAATTAAGTCTCTCTTCACCATCAGTTATCTTTCAAACAAGCTCCTCGCGACATTTACTTACTGATTTTAAGAACTTCGAAAAAGAAACAACTTGAATATCGTAAACGTACGTACACGCACGAGTTGAATTCGTATAAACACGCTTCCAACCTGAACGCGGATTTAAAAATCGTTATTCGCCCTCAATCCGACCAGTGCTTAACTCCGGATCTTCGGGCGAGCTCTAGTCGAGATGCGATCAAACGCTTACAAGCCAGGATTACGGGAATAATCCGATTACACCGCCAACTAGAGACCTCGAGCGGCCAGGGACGATTTCACACGTTGGGGAATTATCAGGAACCAATCGCGCTCCCGGTAGGTCAGACATTTAATCAACAATTGACAGATACTTTTACAGTAACCGATAACACCGTCGGCTGTTATCGGTACGATAGTCGTCGATAGGCAGCCGTTAAATCTTGTCGGAGGCCCTGTGTCAACGTCCAACAAAGCAGTCAGTTCGTATTTCATTTTGGACCACTCATTACAGAGCCATTTGTTTAAATTTTGTCGTTTTGGTCGGTTGCGTTAACTATCTTTGTTCATAATATTATCTTTAATGTTTTTCTTTACGTTATCTTGCAACTAGTCACAATACTTACAAGTACACTCACACCTTTACTTGGGTATTTTTATCGTTCACTAGACTTTATTAACTGTATGTATAGATCTTTGTAGCTTTCGTCGTTTACCTAAAAATCTTCCACCCATTGAACCCTTTCTTTTTTTCTTAAAACCTTTCAAAGAAATGAACCGTTGAATTAATTCAGAAAAATTCTCAGAGTTGGAAGCGAGATGCAGTTTATTATGCAACGAACGCAAGGAGAACTCGCTTAGTCCCGTTCACAGGTTCTAGACTTAAAGGGTTCTAGACTTTCGCGAACTTTTACATGCGAGTTCTGAGCTGTCAGTTATATATTAAGGCTACTTATACGTCTATCTGAAGCGCGCATTGCTTGAGTAGACTACAAGCAAAAAAGTTAAGTTAAAAAAAGTTGTAAGGAGAGTGTTCCTAATCCCTGTGTAGGCGGTGATGATCCTGACTTGGGTTGAGGAGTAGAATAAAACTACTGGTTTCTCCTTACTAGAGCTAGGTACCGAATGCCTCCCTTTATTAGGAAACCGACCTTATATTTATACAAAACTTGCCAATTATTTATAGCCAATCAAAATAAATGAGAAAAATATGAACCAATAATATTGCAAGAATAATAACCAATAATATTTAAGTAACGGTAAACAAAACAAAGTAATAATAAAAGAATAATAATGACATAGGCCAAAACACCAAACCAAATAACAATATTACAATACGATATCTTCATCTCAATACCGCGTGTGTGGAGTCAGCCTTATGTGGCCGGCATAAATATAACGGGCGTGCGCGTCCGCGCACACGGTCAGTCGGCGGCGGCAGCGGCAGGAAGCAGGCGTTCTCCAGTCATCGAGCGGGAAGCAGCGGCGGTCTCCAGGCTCGGCGGTGGATGCACGGAGATGGACGGCGAGCGCGTATGGTCGACGGCAGCGCGGTGGACGATGAAGATTTGATGATCGAAGATTGATTTATACAATCTTCATGGTTTCCTTGAACGAACGTCTAACGTCGTATTAATAAATTCTTGTTTGTACTTCGATCAACAATACACTAGATTTCGGGTCGGCGCAAAAAATACGTCTCGGTGAATAACAGCTCACTTGAAATGTGAGGTCTTATTTTATTTAGTTCGCTTGTAAAAGAGCCAATATAAACACGTGTCACAATGCCGCAATGTTCATTCAAAAGTTGCAAAAATAATGCCCGAAGGAACAATTTAATGGCCGGAGTGTCTTACTTTCGGTAAGTACATGTAGAATAAGTTGTATTTTATGCTTTAAAATAACAAATAATATCAAATTTAAATCAAAATTGCCGATTTTATATCACCGCTACAAATGTTTGACCAACGTTGGCGCAAAATTGTGTGTAACAGAACAATAGATGCATGGAGTAGATTTGTATTGTAATAATTTATTTGTTACTAGATATTTAAAATTGGTTAATACAAACTTTGTGTCTGTTTGTTGGACTTTCATAAGATACTTAGCTTTCCTTTTTTTATTTTAGCTTTCCGAGCAATCCGTTTACGTGTGCAGAATGGATCTCGACTTTCTATGGACATCAGTTTTAAAATTATATATTGACAAGAATGTGTTTCCTGGAGGAGATAAACACAATCACGAAATTAATTTACTCAAATCAGTGGTTCAAAAATTTATTGACGTCAGGTTACATTATATATGTAAAAAAGCTACCGATATTTAATTATTATTTTGATCTAATTATTGCACTAAACTGTACATGTATTATGAAGATTGTAAACATGAATATAAAGATATTGTGGAATTTAGTGATATTTTTATTTGTGACAAAAAACTATTGTCGATTCGCACTTTTACCACCCTTTGTTCCCATTCATCCACATCTGCACACAGTATGTCTAAACACGACCGTACTTTCAATATTACGGTTTGTGATACCCTAAAACCCAGAAGAATCCCTTTGTTCACATTTATCCACATCTGTACACAGTATGCCTAAATACGACTACAATACTAAGGTACCTACTAGCTACAACAGCGATAGACACCTTGGCCAAAAACATATTATACATACACATAAATAAACATACACACAACAAAACGGTAACAAAATAACATTAAGGTATGTATGTATACTATCAAACATACTCGTAGATGCCCAAAATATAAATAATTTTAACTAAACTTTCGTGCATAATAATATACTAAATTATTTTTGTGTTCAACGCGACTCCATACCTTCTGTAGTTAAATTTGAGGAAGCAAACTGAAACGAAACCAAAGGATGTAACTCGCAAGGTAATAACGGGAAAAAGTACTTTATTTATAGCTCATTAAGGTTGATTTCACATAAAATGTTTTTTAACTTATGTCTTTTCATTTCTAAGTGACGGGAGTAATTTATTGCTTTGCTCGTTTTTCGTGACGAATGATTGTAAGAAAAAGAATATTTTGAAGAATTGCTACCTTATTTCTAGGCGTCATGGTTGTAATTAGGTTGAACTTACAACTGTTTTAAAACGTTTGTCTTATTTCGTTAGTAAACAAATGAAGATGTATAAGTATGTATTCACGCGGACAGTATAAGTTTTGATTTTGTACGTGACCCGATATCTAGTGTATTGTTGATCGAAGTGTTTGTACTACGTCGCGGTCGGTGCGCTCCATGATGTAGGTAGTTGCATAATTAAGCTTCATGTCGGTGTCTTCATTATTTCCTTGTCAGAGCGAGAGATCGTGTGAGCGAGGGCGGCGACGTAGTACCCACATTACGATGGATATCGTGATATTTTATCACGCTGGTCGGCGGTATCTGTATTGTTGCGCTTGCCGCTACAAAGTTATACAACGTCGAGCATGGTCCATATACTGCCTGGATCGGAGACACGGGGGTAAAATAAGTTCGCTTATTAGACAATCGAATTTATAGTAAATAATATAAATTTTGGCCAATTTCATTATGGAAATCACACAAATTAATTATCCTACTTGTTCACAAACTAATTCAAATTCAACTGCAGTTTAATATGTTAGATAAGCGTTCATATTAAATACCTAATAGCATTTGTAATTGTTTAGTTTTGTTGGTAGCTGGTGAATTGTTTCAACAAATATACATGCTAACGTTAATTGTTGTTTTATTTTGTTTCTGTTATTTTAATGCGTGTTGTTATAATAAATTCGATGACTAAATACAGTTAAGCCTAACTTATCGTATAAGGTTCATAAGCTAATTCAGTAGATACCCTAATATACATACCTCAGAAGACACCTTTAAAGAAGAATACCTCTACTATGACTCTATGTTAAACTGTAGACTGACTTACGATATACATATATACCTATACATAATTATTTTTGTCATAGGTACTTGTAAGGTTCTTCAAATGCATAAAGAGAGCATTACAATAGCACGTACGATATTATATCGTGTTCTAAACGCACTCTAATAAATAACCACTTACCATCACTACCCCGAGGATGAAAAGCTATCGTCAAAGTATTCCTACAGTTAACGTAAGACTTTGGAGCGATTTAAAGATGCTATCTCTTTGCCATACTGATGACTAACGTTTACCTTACGAATACTTAGTTTACTATGTTTTTTTACGAGAATTTTCACGCTCGGAGCACAGGTGACACAAGCCACGATAAGAATGTATTTTCTCTAACTAAAATGGAAGGATTAGCATAAACAAACAGATTATCAATATTTATCGAGGAGGGGAAACTATTTGCATTAACGGTTGGATTTCGTACATATTTGCGAGCGACGTTGCTTCCATTAAATATAATTAAAACGACCGCGGTCCCCTCTCTAATGGATTACATCAAGCTAGCGGCTAGCCGCGGCTTTGTGTCGGAATTTAGCTTTCATTCACTATCACATATCCAATCATTGTATGGATGGATCAGCCATAGTGTTGGATTTCAGCCTTCTTTAACACAGCTTCCAGTAAATATTCGTTTTGGATATTCAAAATCCCCAACTATGATTGCTAGAATCGAACGCTGAATCGAACGGTGCGTTTCCCTTGAAATTGTTGGCAACTTCTGTGTTTCTATCAGGTGTTGATAACACAAAAGGATACAATTTTTTCTTTTGTTTGTAAGGAAAAAACCAGCTTTGTGAAGTAATGAGTTTTTATTTTCCTTGCAAAATCAAATTTCTCTCGAATTACGTTCCTCCTTATTATCTTCCTCAAATTACGTTTCTGTTGTAATCACATCTCAAAATTCAAGAACTGACACGGAATTTATTGCATCAACATCTCAAATAAGTAGATTTAGGGGGTAGATCTACAACTCGTCCGGGTAGGTACCTTACCACCAGTCGTAAAGCATTGTTCTTTTTGTCTTGTATTTTGGCTGGGGAGCTATGGTTGCCGGGGATACTTCATTTAACGCAAGGTGCAAGTTGGTAGCGGGCGACATGAAGCGGCAGCGGACGACGTGTCGCCAGCGCAACTACTGGTTTCTATGTATTTCTATGAAATTCCCTCCTTAGTTAGCGACACGAAGCTAGGTAGCTACGCGTCGTCGAGAGGCGGACGCCAGTGTCGCGGTGTGTCCCCGACCGCGGATCAGTAGTGTCGCTAACTTACTGTTGCCGTCTGCAGTCGGGTTCGAAATCATGACTGCAGCGACAGGACGTAACGCGTCGTGTCGTCGCTTCATGTCGCCACGACACGTCGCCCGCTACCAACTTGCACCTTTAGTCCTCGTAATAACAAAGCACGTGGGTGCTTTGTTAGTTGTATGTGGATACAACCTCAGATAGATTTTTTTCTCTATTTGACGTTGGATGTGGGAGTCCTTGGGCTGCAATGACCACTTAACATCAGGTGGCCTACATGCCTTTTTACTACTCAATAACAAACTCAAATACAAAATAACAAAAGTTTTTGGGTAAAATTTTCAGAAAATTTTTAAGGTAATTTTTGGAAAATAAAATAGCAAGTTGCATTTATCTGGCAACACATTTCCTCAAACTCAATTCAATTTCCCGCCCTTTCAATGCACTGGTCCGTGAGTTCCACGTCATTTTCCACTAGGAGCAGTCACTGAACCGCAGTCATTGTTCGGAATAGCATCCAGCGATGCGGATAGTGACATACCTAGTGTCAGTAATATAATTATGTGACATATGTGGTAGTACACGTGGAAAATGAAAATGAAAATCATTCATTACAGGCCATAACACAAGACATAAAGAACTTGATGCTTTACAACGGGTTAAGAGGCTGGCGGTAGAACGAGTAGGTACTCGTATCTACCTCCAGCGTTGTATTATATACCCGGGTTGAATTATATACCCGGGGAGCTCCCCGGGCGAGCTAATTAGCTCTACCAACTAAAATTCGTAATAATAAATTAGTTCAAATAAACTAAATTAAGTAATAGTAAATTCATTTGAGAAAATATAGTTCTAATTAATTTGAGGAAAACAGTGTAAGTTCTGAAACTGTTTTGTGTAAACAAAATTTCCTGGAAAGGTAAATTTCGTTACCGCCATAGAAATAGGAAGTGGACAGAACGGCTATGTGGGCGAATCAGGCATACCCTTTAGATTCTGCTAGCACGTATAAGCTCATTCTATCATTTTGTGGCGTAGATGCCACCGATTGAGCTAGTTATAGTGGGTTCGGAAGTATTCGGAACAGAAATTATTGTCGTTCTATTTACTTCCTTTTTCTATGGTTACCGCATTGCGCAAGAAGGAATAAGAGGGTTGAATTATATTCATTTCGTGTCTATGCGTAGAGAAGTGCACCCGACCGTACAATCTGTTTGTAAGCCTTAACAAGTGAACTTTCTCTATGATTATACAATAGTGATTATACACCAACCCGCAGTAGGCCAGCGTGGTGGACTAAGGCCTACATCCCTCTCATTACGAGAAGGAGACCCGACCCTGTAGTGGGTCATTAATGGGTTACTGGCATACAATAGTGAAATTATTACTTTTTAATGTTGTTAATTTTTACATTCATAAATCTTATCGACAAATAAAGATGGAAATGTCATCGTTATATTATGTTAAAATTTGTTTCTAGCTGGTTAAATAGGATTTTGGCAAAGGGTGATCTCCCACTAGGCTAGGTGATCAATTTATCATGCCTGGGGAGGTCTGATCGGCCATGGTCCGATTACGTCATCTTGTATCTTTATATTTATGCCAGCGATGTAGAAAATTTCGATAGCGTGATTCAGGATACCCGTGGCGCCATCTCTTTTCCAGTGGCTGAAGACTGCATACGACAATCAGCATGAATAATACATACATGACAAACTTTTATTAATTTATCATTCCATCTTCGTTCAGTTGTAATTTCCAAATATAAACAAAAGGGTTTATTAGAAGACGAAGACACTCTCAACATCGTAAAACATTCAAACGTCGCCAACGAGATCTTCTCAAAAAGGCTATTTACACATTACGGCCTGATTGGCGCAGTGGTTAAGACGCCTGTGCGCCCTCCGAAGGTTGTGGGTTCGATTCCCGGCAGAGCAGGGATTTGAATGATGAGTTTAAATTTCTGTTTCTGGTCTGGGTGTGTTGTGTTCTTGTCTTGTGTGTGTCTATGGCACCTACGACACAGAGAATCCTAGTGTGGGGCTATGAGTGTGAAGCGTTATTTATTTATTATTATTTATTTATTAGACGGTTAATAAGCTGTCAATTATATTGCGCTCCCATACCTTGCAAAGCTAAAAATATTTTTATTTAAAACAGCTGTCTATGTATAGATACTTGATCGTTATCAGTAAAAAATGAGCGCAGATATCTTTTGCTGGCCACAACTCGAAATAAACCTAGAAAGTTCTTATTTTTTTAAAGAAGAGCCATTGTAATCACATTCATTTAAACTAATTATGTTGATTTTTTTTTCAATTAAAAGTAGTGCCGAAATTATTCACCAGGTTAGACGAGATCAAAAAAACGGACTATAGGTCATTATGTAAGTCTTGTACAATCTTTTGAGACGCCTAAAAAGCCGCACGTCTAGAACGCCGTAAAACCGCCCAACGTGTACACCCCTAAATAATTAAGAGACTTCGTAAATAAGTAAAATTGGAAACTTCGACACCCCCCGGTGTTGCGGACGGAATCTCGTAATAATTGAGAATCGGGAACACCATTGTGTTCGCTCATCAAAGCTCATTCTTGATTTATATTGAATTGTCTACTACTTAGACGTTTGGTACAATCTTGAAGAGGATAGAACTTCACGCATTTATTTCAACATTTATTTGTAACTCCAAAATGTATTGAATTAAAGCAGTGTAAAATGAAATTTTATTTATAATACGGTGTCCAGGTGGAGTGAGGACCTGAAGAGGACTGCGGGAAACCGTTGGATTCTGGCCCAGGACCGGGTGAAGTGGCGTCGATTAGTTGAGGCCCAAGTCCAGCAGTGGACTGCCAAGCGGGAAACCGTTGGATTCAGAGGGCCCAGGACCGGGTGGAATGGCGTCGATTAGGGGAGGCCCATGACTGCCAAGGGCTGAAAGGAAGGAGGAAGGAATACGGAGTGACATAAACCGGCACTTCAACCACGGTTTACCATGCCAGCACTGTCAGCTACGCCTTTATGTCTCTCGTGTTATTAAACAGTAGAGGAAACTTGTGTCTGAAGTTAGCCATCAAGTTAGCAAGCGTTGGCGCTAACTTCATGCCGTGCGATAATAGGTTACTTAAGCCACACGTATCGTTATGCACTATCACAAAATCGCCAAGTTTTCAGACGCTATATGTCTGTCCCTTCCCTTTCAAGATCTGTAACCCATGAGTGACCCACCGCAGGGTCGTGTCTCCTCACAGAATGAGAAGGATGTAGGCCGTAGTCTCTATGTCAAGGGAGGTATATCTTGTGAATTATATAAGAACAGTTGAAAACCGCTTGCGACATTAGAAAACTCACCTCAAAAAGTATGTTACTGAGATCTAGTAAACTGCATAGTTAAACCAAAAGTAAGACTCTTCAAAAAGCAAGCATTATGGACTTCTGGTAAACTCCACAAAACCTGTGCGGAACACACCTCAAATACTCATTACCACGAAACCATCCACAAGCTGTAATCCAGTAAACATCCCTAATTCATCCGGCGCGGCCTATTTACACAATTATCTCGGCAAATACGCGGGGGGAGCCTGTTTGTGGAGATTAAACGGGCAAAAACAACACCTGTACCACTGGCTATTAGATGAACTTTTGATGTATTTCAAAAGGTTTACATCAAGTGCGCTTGTTCTTTCCTAATAAACACAAACACGAATACTGCCCTCATATCACGATCGATTACTTTTCAAAAGTTATGTGCGCTTTAAAAATTTTATTTCAACACTGTGTCGAGAGTTTTTTCCTCCGGCTTTTTCTCTCTTTGCCCAGTAATGGGTGGCACATTGCATAGCCGATGCGTTCGAATAGGTAAAATATTAAAATAAATAAATAATTTGGACTGCTGAACAAAATAATAAATAAATAAATATAATTTAGCAATAATTGCCATGAAATATTAAATTAAGTGTAAGTTATATAAGACATAATTATTGCACAGGGTAGACTGTTCTAAACTTATTATAAATTTTTGTAACATCTTTCTCATGTAACAGTCAACAATAAACGTATTCTTTTCTTTTCTTTAACAGCTGTAGCAGTGAAGGAAAATCATTCACGATGCTTTACATTTACGATCTGTAACACATTAATGACCCACTACAGGGTTGGGTCTCGTTTCACCATTAGTAGGATGTACGCCTTAGTCCACCACGCGGGCCTAATGCAGGTTGAAGGACTTCACATGCCTTTGAGATTTTTTTATGAGCTCTCAGGCATCAATTAGGCAGGTTTCCTCACGATGTTTTCCTTCACCGTTACATATTTTATAAAACGCACGTAACTTTTTTTTAGAAAGTTTGGTGGATTCGAACCCGGACCCCTCGAGTGAGATGCCGAATTTTCAGCCACTGAGCTATCGCCGCGTTTTACTACTCTTACAAAACGTAAAATATTTACTTAGTTCATACAACTACTATCAAAGGACGGCCTCCCTTCGCTTTTCGCTTCATAATTATATTTAATGGAAGCGGGTCCCTCTGTGCGACTGCAAACTAAATCCACGTATAAATGCAAATTAGCTTTCCTTTCATAATTACAGCTTATTTTGGAAATGTTCATGCGAAAGTTAATTTCACTGTATGATCATAGTTTAAAGTAGGTACGTACACGTAGTTGGTATAATTAATTAATTTGGTGCTTAATGAAATGAATTACCTTAATTAATATCCGCATACTCAATGAAACTCCGTATGCATGGATATTTTTTAATTTTAAAGTTTTTAAGAAACTTATTAATATTAACTTATCAATAGGTGCCCTGTACAGTGACGAACATTGAAAACATCACTAGGATAAATCAGTACATGGATGAATATGACGCGGGTGATGGCAAATTACATGTACCTACTCACGCTTCTATCCTTTCAGAGCACATAAAGCCAACTACAGTACTGCACTTCTGTGCAGGGGGGGGTTCTTTAAAAGGTTTATTACCAGTTCCATCAAAAAGTGTCGATGTTCAAAGGCCGTGAATAATATCGTATCTGATGAACACCTCCAGTGTAAGCGACGTAAAGCCGCGTCCGCGACGAACGGCGCGCGGCGCAAGATCCCAGACGCGTGCATTTTTAATATGCAATCAGGGTTCGCACTGCATCATGTACAGCTGCACTCTACACGGTTTCTTAGATTTTTTATTTTTTATTTTCACCAAATAAAAGGCGGTGTGATTTTCATAAAACGAGTACCAAATTTGATTTTAAAAGTTCTTTGCACAACGGGTAATCTAAGTAATTATGTTACGAAGAATATGGTAGACTCTAGAGTCATGACAAAGCGCTCCCAACCAGGCTTGGTGGTTATGCCTGGAAGCGGCCTTTTCCAATGATACCATGTCGTATATGTATAGGCCAGCGATGTCGAAAACTACAATAGTAAAATACAATAAAATACAATTCAGGATACCTACCTGTAATGGCGAGAGGCGACATTTACACAAGCATCTTTTAAACATAGTCAGACATTTCTTTTACATACAATTAACTTATGTAAGACGGATAGTGGGTAGGTACCACTGGAAATCACTGAACGAGGTTTTTGTGTTTTTGCGTTCAAGACTGACTGACTGTCGTACTCAGAGACATTCATTAAAGTTAATGGTTCATTAATTAAATAGACATGACACTTATGTCAATACGAATAAAGGCGATTGAATTTGTTTGTTAATGAACATTACCTTAAATGACGTCTCTGAGTGCGGCCGTGAGTCTGACTTCTGTCCATCCTTTATTCATTTTTTTCATCTTTCTGTTGTGAGTATTGTACAGTGTATTGTACATTACACTTGTAAACGGGTTGTGGTAAAATTAACATAAAATAATACTTTTTTACAGGACAGACATTTATCTATAATAATATCTTAAGTATTTTAAATAGGTTTATCAAGATATTTGGGACCTTCATTTCTGTGGTCTGTAAAATAGATAATTTTGCCCTAAGTGCTTCGCAGCGCCAGAGTCGGGTCTGCTGCATATTTGATGCGCAATCACAGTTTGTGCTGCAAGTTTGGGTTAAGTATTGAATATGAACAACGGTTTTGCCGCGACTGCGACCAATAATATTTAAGATGAAGTAGGTATAAGACCGCGAAGGAAAACATTGTAAGACCTAAATGTCTATGACTTCTTCATAAGACACCGACCAAAATTCTAGTGAACTTAAGTCTTAATTATTGTCATTGTGAAAGGAGACCCAACCCTGCAGTGGGTAATTAATATGTAGGTTATACACAAGAAGGTAAGTACTTGTATTTATAAGTTAAAAAAATCCTTTCAAATTGCTTATAAGTTTACCTACTATACCTGACACAATAAGATTGTACGTGTATTTGTCCAATAGGTACCTACTATATTATTATGTCATTCAGAAATAAATAAACCATAAAAATTGGGTATGAAATATTCCCATGTAAAAGAGCTGTAGAAACCACTTACAATAAACATTTGCAACCTCATTTACTGTTGCTTAATATTAAAATCGGTCTTGACAATCAATTAAATACTGAATGAACTGAAATGGCTTTAGAGGTTTCATCTGAAATTTTAAATTTTAATAACATCTGCTTATGTCGTCGATTATTTTAATATAACCGACGTAACCACAGATATGAATCTAAATAGACAACTCAAGTTGATCCATCAGTGTGAAGACCAAGCGTGCAACTTTTTTACAACCTACTAAGAAAAACAAGAACGTTTAAGTAATTGGAATCCTACATTAACGTGAAGCCGAATAAAAGTGCCGGTACGAAAAGTATGAATTATTCCGTTAATTTTATTCAGCATCATTCAAATCGATTCGAACTTGTCACAATAGTGACGAGTATCACACAAATCGATTTTATTAGAGTTATTGAATTAGAAGGCCAATAAATTTGATGTTCCGTGAGACAACGGTGGAGAGCGGATTAAATGAAAAAATGGTTGCGGATCGCGCAAACTTTTCAAATAAATGTGACACGGAAAGTTCTTATAGTTGCGTGATCTATTTAGACCTACATATATGGAACCAACATACACTATACTGAAGTATACTGCAATTAATTAAGTAAATTACCATTCCCATTACTCACGTATAAATATTGCTCCCATAATGTGTTATCATCACTGCATTTTAATGACGTGCACTAATGGCCTATTGACGATTTAGTGAATGTTATCAACATTCATCCGTATAAATGCATTATTGTTGGAACAGTTCAGTGGTCGGTTGCAGTCAAGTCAAAATGTCGGTTAAAATAGGTGAGGTATTTTTATTAATAATATTAAGATCAAAAAATAAAATCCTACTCTAAAAATGTGAAACTTTGTGAATGTTTGTTACTCTTTCACACAAAACGGCTAAACAGGTTTGGATGTAATTAGGTGCACAGGCTGAAACGATTGGACCTCTTTTTTATTTTTGCACGGTAAAAAAATTAAGCCTCGTTGCGTGAGGAGAGGTGAGTCAAAGTCAAAGTCAAAAGCTTTTATTCATTATATTATAAAACACAATTTGTGCACACTTAATGAACGTCACACTTTGCTCGCCCCTCAGGCAAAACGTAGACTGAGAGAAAAAAGCGGGCGGAAAGAAACTCCCATCCGGGCGGGGAAAAAAAACTGAAAAATTAAACTATACAGCTATTAAACGATTGTTGACCTTTCAGGTGTCCTCTGTCTCCTGCTAGCGGCGTCCCTAGCGTCCTCCGTGCCGAACCCTCCGCCCTACCCCTGCCCCATGGTGGACAGCCCCGTGTGCGGCAGCGACGGCAACACCTACCCGAACTCCATGTGCATGGTCAACAAGGACCCGGCGCTCACAGTGGAGCATGTTGGACGATGCGGGGACGTCCCTAGTCCGCAGTTCGACTAGAGTAACTCTAAACAGTGTAGCGGAAGCTAAGAGCTGCGCCCCGAGCTATGGTCGAAGTATTCGTACGTCGTCAAATATCGTCAAATATAATATTTTAAAGAGGAAAAAATTACTGTGCCGATTTCAAAAATTGTCTAAATAAACTTTTTAACTCTCTTTATAATATTTTATGTCATAAAAGTCACGTCGATACTGTGAAGAACATTCTAACGTATAAAATGCAATTTCTTCATCCCTTTCACGAAGCGTCCCTTTCAGCTTCGCTGCACTTCTCTGAAGTTTCTGGAAAGTTCCAATTTGTAGCTGAGCTTTGTCGGAATATGTTTTATGTTATGTAACTTTATTATGTCCTTTTTCTCTTATAATGTGATGTTCTAACATTAAACGTTCTGTTAATGCACTGACTAAACATGAAATCAGAGCAGTTACACTCTTGGACGTCGGATTTATAAAGAGCCTTCAGCAGAAAGCTAAAATATTAAAATGCCTAAAATAGTTTTTATACAATCCCGACCTTTGAAATACTGTGGGAGTGCTCACACTGGGCGCGACTAAGGTGACGTACGAATAACTCGCACGGAGCTTGAGCGTTCCCATAGTGTTTCAAAGATCGTAAACGCACGTAAGCAGCGGTGATAGCCCAGTGGCTTAGAATTCGACCTCGAATCGAGGGGTCCGGGTTCGAATCCCAGTGGCACGCACCAATGACTTTGTAAAAAAGTTATGTGCGATTTATAAAATTAAATATCACCTGCTGTTACGGTGAAGGAAAACATCGTGAGGAAACCTGCATGCCTCAGAGTTCACAAAAAAAAAATGTTCTCAAAGGCATGCGAAGTTCACCAACCCGCACCAGGCCAGCGTGGTGGACGGCGGCCTACATTCCTCTCATTGTGAGAGGAGACCCGACCCGCCAGTGGGTCATTAATGGGTACTGACAAACGCACGTACACGCACAAATTGAATTCGTACGAAATCGCGTCCGAACTGAATCCAAATCTCCTTTATGATAGTGGACCAGATGCCTAGAAATTTTGTGCACAACATTGTTATCATAACGATGCGATTTCCTTGAAATAACAGTAACAGTAGCCGTTATTCAAATTGTTCGGAGGATGCTATCTCTATTCGCTCGTAAAATAAAACGACGGAAGATTAGCATTTTTACTTTTGCTGTAATAACGCCGTTGAGATAAGTCGTTTCTTTGTCACTTTAGGGTATGGTGTTATTACTATTAACTACTAGATACTTATTTAGTTTTTGTAGTCCTCTGCTCGCGGCAAATTCGATTTTATTGGCCCCGTTTTAACTTATAAGTGCTAAATTGTATACGATACCAGACCTGTCCCACTCCCGTCTAGGTATTAAAAATGTACCTACGCACAGCGGCCTATCCGAGACGGCTAGTCAGTGGGGAAAGGAAAGTGGAATAGGTAAGACTTACGCGCTAGAAAGAGACGCAACATGTAGCAACTTAGGTACTTAATCGTATCGTAGCTAGAGGCTATATTTCTTTAAATGACTTTTCGAAGTGGGCCTTCTGTTCAAATGTACTATTATGTATTCTGTGACGATACATACAAAAAGTAAGTAAATAGAAAGTTAATAATATCTTTCCTTCCTTCCTTCAGCCAACATTCGTCCACTGCTGGATGTAAGCGTCTTCTAAGACGCACCCCACGCGGTTAGGTCTTGTCCGAATTGGCTGACATAACTAACCAAACAACACGACAAAATTTGAACACATGTATATTTAGATGTCCTAATTGGAACACTCACTGACATGCGACAAATGTACAATGACGTTCTCATACGAGCAACTTTTACACGACATTGGATTATTGGTAGGAGTTTAAAGTTTGCTTCAAATAACATTCAATTTATTATAAAGTCAGAGCCATAGTATAGAGCCTATACATATAATTACTCTGAGCCATAGCTAACGTCAACAAGCCGACATTATTATTGCCAGATATAAATACACTCGTGCGTCCTATATATGCCAAGGAGGTAAATTAATTCCCTACACGGACCCTATTGGCAATAAGCGGGCAACGAAGCAAGCGACAAATATTTGCGCTTGCATTCAAAGCAGCTCAAACGAGGTCCAAGCTTGTCCAAACATCGCCCAGTAAAGCGTATCTCGCGTAGAAATGTCCATATGAAATAAGCATGAGAATGTTCTAGAATTATATTGGGTTTGTCCATAGCATGAGACGTATTCCAGAATTTATTAGTTTTGTTTCTGCGTCTAATATATCGAAAATTGATAATGTCAAAATGGGGTCAAAACCAAAGTTTTATAATTTCTCTAAGAAATGGTGTGTCAGGATGTAAAAAATACAATACAATACAATAAAATACTCCTTAAATTAGGAGACTTTTATTTTGCCTGGCCAGGTGGGATCTTTTTTTGCCAAAATATAAATCTAGATTATATTTATTATCTCTCTCTTAAAAATCCTTATATCCAAACCTAAACTGCTTTTTTTAAATTGGTACAGTAACTAACTTAACTAATTAATCTAAATATACTCACTAACTCTCACTTTTATAAGATTAGTTAGTGTCGAAAAATATAATGATTCCATTAAAGCAACCTATTTTTATATTTTCTGGTAAATAATAAGATCGGTTTATATAATATTTGAAATGAAACGACATGTATAATTTATCGTTATTATTATTTATCTTCAGACATTTTTACAAATAAATAATCTATATAAATAATCTTTACATATTTTTTATTACAGTCATAAATTAGAACATAATTAAAAAATGTATTTACAGAATTCTATTTACATTTAGGTATAGTATGAATACATACGGAGATAAAACATACAAAGATCAACCTTTAACAGTACCAAAGAGTAAGTATACTTTGGTCCCTTTTGAGGCTAGCACGAAACCTCAACTCCTCAACTGCTACTCCTGTTCGCCTCAAAACTGTTTCTCACACAACCATACTACACACAGTAAAACTGTATTACTTGCATCTAGGAGAATTACGAGTTCTTTAATCAAAGTAAAGGTAGTAACTCCCTTCCAGAGAGAGGCCTTATTTGATCGCTCACAATACTACTAGCCAAGGCTCCACGCCCATAACTCGCCTACAACTAATCCAGATTATCCAGACCGAATCCCAATTTGGTGATATTAAGACCCTACGTTTTACGAGTATCTTATTTACACGGTTTACGATTTCGTCCAAAAATTCTTTATGTGGGTGTGTCGTAAAATTGCGCCTTACGAAGCGTGCTTGGGACGGTTTCGGACTCAATATTGTGTTCTGTGATGCTTAGCAAATTGCCTTGAAGAACTTGTTATAACAAAGCCAGAAGTCCATATCAAACTTAACGGCAAGAGTACGATTTCCGAGGCGCCAAATTTTGACCATGCAGTCTTCATATTAAGCCCAAAATAAGATGTTTTTTAAGAGTAAAAAAAATCGAAATTTTGCCTTTAAGGGGGTGAAACGGGGGTTTGAAATTTTTAAGTTTTTTATCATTTCTGAATAACTTTTACATCCGATTTGGCTCAAATTTGGTGGAGACCTTCTATTCGACGATACAAGCAAGTGTGTCAAAGGATTTCTGGCGCATCTCAATATTTTTCGAAAGGTTCCCCCAAAAAAGGGGGGTAAGAAGGAGACAAAAAAGAGATGCATCAATTTTTAATAATTGGATTTTTTTTGGATTGGAAAGAAAACAAAACGTCATACATCCTGTGATTTGAAGGTAGAGAGGAGAAAACGCCTACAATTCGGTTCTGGCATCCGTTGTTTTAACTGTTCTAACCTAACCTAACCAATTTTGATGTTACCCTATTTGCATAAAAATATAAATATGAACTATTCTAGCTCTGCGCTTTACAAGGTAGGGCAGACCGGACATAGCTGTGCGCGCTAAAAATCTATTATGAATAGCCAAAAAAACACTTTTTTCCAAATTTAAATGGTCATAACTCCTTAAGGAAGCTGAATCAGCAAATATTTTATTCTTGAAATTCTTTTTATAATGGTCGAAATATGCCGAATCAATCGCCAAATCTTGGCGCCTCGGAAATCGTACTCTCCCCAACTTAACCATACGAGTATCCACTAGGTTTTAATAATATTGACATAATAACGAGTGCTCAGCGAGATTTATTTTTAATTAGGATCGTATTTCTTCTGTTCGCTTCCTATACAAAAGCAAAAAGTAAGTACTTCAAACTATTTTTCATTAGAAATACATATTTTTCATTTCCTTTCCTTCTTACTTCCTTTTTATATATAAAAATTCCGCCGCTTCACCAAAGATGGAGCCACAAGTAACCTGACTCACGCTATTAAAGTTTTCTTGATATTTATCATATACGCAAACTTAGAGTAAAAACAATCGAAAAATGTCTCAGCCGTTTCTCCATCTTCATATTTTCTTTTGACGGACATTCTTGTCCTTTATATTACTTATCACAAATACTGATTAAATACAAGTAGTATCTTCTTAGCCTCATCTTTATGTGAAATACTCTTTTATCAATATAAACCTTTCGGATCGTTTCAACATCGTGCACTAATAGTGAGATTTTAGTTAATTATGTCAACACCTGTACCCTAAATCACGGTATCGAAGTTTTGTAAACATCTGTCATAAAGACAAATACCAGGTAAATTTATCTAACTTTGGAAAATTTCACATTACCAAGCTGATAATGTTTTAGTCCTTTTTTTCAATTGAGAATCCTTAGGCCGCTCTCAGTTTGGACGGGATTTCGTACAAATCCAACTCGTGCGTATACGTACGTTCACCCACGAACTCAACGTCCACTTCGTTGCGCGCAGTGTGAACGCACCCATTTTAAAAGGATTGTTCGCGTGTGAACGTATACGTACGCACCGGGGATGATTCTGTATGACCATTCGGATTTCGTGCCGATATCGTGTGTCATCCAACCGTATGTCATTTCATGAACTCGGCACGACAAGGAACCTTAATGTGTATTCTATAAGACACACAATAGATTGTCACGATATTTGACTTTTAAGCCTTTTTTTACTTTTTATCACGCGTAAGACACGACATTGCCGCGATACGAGTGTGAATGGTCATACAGAATCGGGCCCCAGTTGAATTCGTACAAAATCGTGTTCGAACTAAGCACAACCTTATATTATTCCTTTAATATTTTAGTCTACATCTCTACAACATGGTATCAGCCCCGCAAGTTGATATTGCGATTGGCGGCCATCTTGGTGACGTAGTCGACGTGCACCGTCAGTACCGTTCGCAAGGTCAGCCCGCGCTTACGTGCTTACGCGCATCGAGTACTTGTTAGCTTTTTGTTTTTATTATCCTGTTTTATTGTTGAGTTTTGTTGTGTAGTTTTGTTACCTGTTACCCGTTAAAATTAGTAAGAAATTAATTAACAGTCGTGCTCGTGAAATGATAATTAAAGTGGACAATTATTTTTATTACATTTTTTTGCTATCTGTACTTTTTTGCGACGGATGCCGTCACGCAGCTGTTATTGTGACAAGGTTCCATCGCAATATCAACTTGCGGGGCTAGTACACGGCACTTGGTTATATCTCAAGCAGACATCAATATTATCTTCTGGGTTCCTGAAAAGCCATTCATAGTTTAATATTTGAGTCTAGGACTCTAAGACATGGTACACAGCACTTGGTTATATCTCAAGCAGACGCCGATATTCTCCTCTGGGTTCCTCTTGACGGTGGGAGGGCCGAAGTGTATGGAGACCGCGAAGGGCGTGATGGAGGAGTCCACCCGGCACTGCTCGTGGGGGACCCCCGGGCAGAAGGTGGCCCCGCAGTGGTGCGGGTCACACACCCCTGGTGATGTGAGCAGCGCACTCTGAGGATGAATAAGGAAAATTTTGTGAAAATTTTGCCTCCCCGAATCGACGCTATACACGGGACATTTACTTGCGAGAGAAGAGAACTAGAAGTCAGTTAAAATGTTAAGTCAGTTAGCAGACAGTAACCCATTAATGACCCACTGCAGGATCGGGTCTCCTCATCTCCTCTCACAATGAGAGGGATGTAGGCCGCCGTCCACCACTTTAATTTTATAAAACGCACAGAACTTTTTTACAAAGTCATTGGAGCGTGCCCTGGGATTCGAACCCGGACCCGTCGATTATGGCTGCTTTTCCACCAGATATGTTCGAGGATGCGTAGCGAGGGGTGCGTTTTTGAAGAACCAATAGAATTGCTTCATTTACCTAGCCTCGCTCCGCCAAGCCGTTTCCACCAGAGCTGTGCTAAGCAAGGCTAGGTAAATGAAGCAATTCCATTGGTTCTTCAAAAACGCATCCCTCGCTACGCATCCTCGCACATTCTGGTGGAAACGCAGCCTAAGAGATCGAATTCTTAGCCATTGGGCTATCACCGCTGCCTTTTAACTACATCATAAAAACGATAATGCGACAAGGTTCCAGCAAGGTCTACTCGTATAACTAAGAGACAAATCAAGAAACGCGATCTCACCGCAACAAAATACTCATTCTCGCACGGAATCGTGATCCTATCCCGGCACCTCTGCCGTCCGTACCCCTGGAGGCCGATCCCGTAGTTCCCGTAGCCGTAGTACCGGAAGTCGTCGTCGTTTGTCGAGTAGTGCTGCGCGTAGGGCGACCAGCGGCTCCAGAGCGACCTCTGCCCCCACATCCAAGACGGCCAGATATAACTCCAGATCTGGGAGTTAGTGAGGTTAGACTACCTACTGGGTACTGGGTACATGCTAGGGTGATAGATAAAATAGAGTAAATATCAAGGGAATAATAATATTATTATAGTAACCGTCATGAGTCGTGAGCACAGATTTATCAGTCGTAGGGATATTGTGTACTTTCGGCCAATGTACAGCAGCCGAAACAACGCGCTGGACCAATAGACAACGCACACTGACGACTGACTGTCGAACCAATCGCGTGCACCGCAGCGCAGTCAATGTCAAACCGACCAATGAAAGTTGTGCTCACCACTCGTGACGGCAACTATACGTAGATTCCAATAGATACGTGGTAAATTTAATAACAAAGAATCATTATAGTGTTGCTTTCGGAAGGTTATAATAATTATGTTATACGATCATATACTACTAATAGTTGAGTTTAAAGTAAGGTGTGGTTTCATACTGTCATATAAAATATTTTTATGAATCACTTAGGTATCAATAATTAATTTTAATTGAGGGTTAGGTGTACAAAAGGACTTCGTATATTATTTGTAGTATGGCGAATTTTAGATAAAGAAGTTATTATAATAATGTCATTAATGGGGATTAAAATAATATTATTAGATTTATCCGAGAAACCACATGATTAGGATCGGTGTTAAAATCATTGTCTTTACTATTTAGTTATCACAATTGATGGATTTTTATAAGTAGGTACATAGGCTAAAAACTTTAGCTAGCTTAATTATTTTAAAAATTATGTTGCAAATTTGGTCCAATTATAAGACACAAAAGCAACAAAAAATCGAATTACAAAAAACATAAGACAGAAAAAAGTCATAATTTTTTTTGCAAATACAAATACTGTAATAATTTAATCCCAAAACATTATAAATTTAGGCATAACACGTATGTTTCTTAATCTTTTACTTTATTTTTCACTTGAATACTAAATGTAGATTCCGTTTCCTTTCTTACCATAGACATGAACCCTTGCTGAGCTGGTGGGTTCTCCGGCGGAGTCACTATCTGAGGATCTGAACCCGAGCCCTCTTCGTCGTCTTGAGTCTGGTCGTCGTTCACTGGCATTATTTGTTCTGATGGCATGCTCTCTGTAGACAATTTAATAGTCAGTCTCAATAACATACCGCCGGGCATGTATGATGTGGTTACTGGGTATCAGCTGTTATTTCAAAGCAATTAATATGGGTGTCTTAGCAATCTAATGGTAGTAGAGCTATCCATAACTGACGGTATGTTATTGGGTCCGACCTTAAGAAAATTTAAAAGTGTATATGTCATGTTAAGACCTACTATGAAGAAGAAAGATCTTTTCAATGTCAGACTATCATAATATTAAGACGGAATTGATTTAATTAGCAAACGATCGTGTTAGAGAACTCAAAAGTACCGTTATATTCTATTCTTAGACGGTCTCTGGTTTGTTTTCAAGAATAAAAGGAGTAATTGTTAAAAATGTCAAGAAAAAATGTATCATGAAAATTTAACCAAACTTCAACGAAAAGCCTACTAAACCTTTTACCAAATATTGATTGAGTCGGAGCATCAAAAACAAATATACGAGTACATTCACGAACAACATAGATAGAAAGCGCAATGGAAATATTAAAACAATACAAAGTAATAAACTGATATCCAATTTCATCGTAATATTTAGATCGTAATAATAATATAACATTTTACGAGCGGAACGAATAATAGATACAAATACAAATTATAATTTATTGTACGAGTATAAATCTATCATGTAAATGAGGCTTCGTCGTGTAAAACAGGAATTATGGTCCATAAATAACGTGGATTGAAGACACAGTTTAGTTCATGAAATATGTTAACACCGAGGTCACCGAGCGACATTTGATGATTTTTTATATTTTGAAGTAGATCGAAAAAGTTAAGCACGTCGGACGCGGTCAGTACTTGGATGGTGACCGCTAGTGGCGAATTAAACGCGTGTTTCCGTGTTTCGGAGGGATCGTTAAGCCGTCAGTCCCGCTTGTTGTCGATACGATAGCTGTCGTTAACCCTTATATGAGTAGCAAACCGTCACTCAAGCTACTTGATGCTGTGTTCGCTGCAGCCAATCCACGTCCAACCTCAAATGGGATAGAAATCCTATCTATGATCAAACATGGGCGTGTTGCTACTCATGACAACTGAAAGTTGGCCTCAAATAAAGTATCTCCGGTAACCACGCCTCTCCAGCCGAAACACTACACTTGAAGAACATGATGCTTCACAACGGGTTAAGAGGGTGACCATAAGGAACCTCCTCGGGTGAGCATTATTATATATTTTTGTATATAGAGTATATAGAGCTACCATTGGTGCCATAGAGCCATAGGCCTAAGAGACTGCAATAATAACTGCTGAAGATCAAATTTTTTTTGTTTCAATTTATGAGAGTCTCAAAGATAGCAGTGAAAGCCCAAGTGCCTTACTTTTGGATAGATCAGATTAAAAGTCACATGTATGCATTTTTCCGCACATAGAACCTCCTGCTTTTTGAAGCCTATTCAATATTGAAACCACCATGTCATAGCAATAACTTACTATTCTAATAGGCGGTTAAGAATATGGATAAATATTCATCGGACAAAATTTGAATATCTTCCTGAACCTACGTCACTAACATAAAAAGGTCTGTTATAGGCACCTTGTAGATGCTCGTAGTTTATTGAGTCAATTAATGAAATGCTTTACAAGAATGAAAGGACTACAAAGGGGAACAAGGGATCAAAGCGGATCAAATTGTAGGTGTGGATTCTACGTGCCTACACTTTCTAAAATTTCCATTGGAGGCCAATTATATCGGTAATTTTGTGGAAATAAAGTTAATATCATCGTTTTGATACTACAGAAAGGTACAAAGGATATAGAAGAAACTTTGGTACCTACTACAAAAAGATTCAGAAGAACTTAAAAACTACTATGAACGAAATCTTTAGAAGGAAAAAGGGCCGTGATTGGTTCAAATTTGAAGAAACTACTGACAGCATATCAGCGAGAGTCATCAGTAATATCAGCGTTGTATAGAAGACGAAAACGAGGCCATGTGTTTTGATATATAAGACCATAGTACCTACATGTATAAGACCAAGAAACCACATGATACCTCGTCATAAGGATGAATAGTGTGAGTTCGGATATGGGCCTCCCCTAATCGACATCACTCCGACGGTCCAGGGCCTTTTGAATCCAACGGTTTCAGCTGTCTTATTCAGATAGTGATAGCCCAGTAGCAGCGGTGATAGCTCAGTGGCTTAGAATTCGACCTCGGTTCGAGGGGTCCGGGCTCGAATCCCAGGGGCACGCACCAATGACTTTGTTAAAAAGTTATGTGCGCATTATAAAAATTAAATATCACCTGCTGTTACGGTGAAGGAAAACATCGTGAGGAAACCTGCATGCCTGAGACTTCCCAAACAAAAATGTTCTCAAAGGTATGTGAAGTCCACCAACCCGCAGGCCAGCGTGGTGGACGGCGGCCTACATCCCTCTCATTGCGAGAACCCGACCCTGTAGTGGGTCATTAATGGGTTACTGACATTCAGATCTTCAGTCCACCTGGTCTAACACGTGGATGCCATTCTCACTAAAGATCGGCTAGCTTATATCATACTTACCAGCAGGATCTATAACATCTGGAGTGTCCACACCAGGCCCGATTCTGAAGGAGCGACTGTCGCACGGGGTGTAGCGGATGGAACAGAAGCCTACGTTCCTTCGGATGCAGGCTTTGTACTCTTGGGAGGCCAGGTGGCGACCGTTCACCGCGTAGTTGAAGGTTCTTATGGTACCTGAAGATAGGGTTTTGATGGTAGATCTAAAGATCTTCCTCGGTTTAATCTTAAAACAAAAGGCGTTTAATTTCATTTCACGGTTTTAAACTTAACTTGAAAAATGTATTATCGAAGTGAAACTTGGGTATTTCACCAGTCCGTTCAGAATATTACGATAGAATTACACTTTAATACCGCTTTTATAGAAAATGTTCTGGTTCTACTGTTGGCGAATTAATAGAAAACTAGAACGAGAAATGTTAAAAGAAAAGGACGATATTTAACCCTATCTGTAGATAAATAGTTATTAATTAATCCAAAGAGTTCCCAATATTTAGTATTTGAATATTGGGTTGCTGTTTCTCAATAAATTAGTTTTAATATTTTTAATATTTAGTGTAGTTAAATTTGTATGTATACCAACTAATAACGAACAATATGAAAGACGATTAAAACTAGGGGCAAATATTTTTATAAATAAATTTTTAAGGTTTAAATTACAACTTTTCCTTGGATTCGGATACACCAAATTAAAATTTCGAATAAAATAATGCAATGTTATCGTAATATAATTTATATATATAATTTAACGCTTATCGCTTATATTTTGCACTGAAGCACATGACTAACAACGCCTTTCGAAACTCCATTCGCCTGGAAGTATTCTATTTCATTACTACACTAAACGAAATTGCTTTTATAATTCTTCAGGCGTAATAAGTTCTCGCTTTATATTTTAGAAACTTGAAATGCTCTTTGAACAAGGTATATCACGATATTACCGATGTCCATTGACTGAATGTGCAAAATTTAACTTTTGACGGAACGGACTTGTGTTAGGAAAAATAGCGCTAAGTACCTAACCACTCAGAAAATTCAAATAAAATAAAACTCTTTCAAATAGGTCTTTCTAAGTAGGTATTAAGTAATATGTGAACCCTCATGTTTAGGTTAGGGTTTATTAAAAAGATCATTACTATTATGCTAAGCAGTATTTTTCTTGCAAAAAACTTGAGGAATTTCGGAACCCCCATCAAGGTAGGTATGCTAATTTTTATGTTCCAGTCAGGGAACCAAAAACACAAAATTTCATTCATAGTAGAGTTCCGGGGAGGTTCGATAATCCTTATAATCCATACAAGCATGCAGGGCCCGATTTTAAGTGGTCACTGCGACTCATCGACGTCCAACCTCAAATAGATGTAATCCTATCTAAATGTTAGATCGTAAAATTTATATCTGAGTCGGATGTTTTCAAACCGCCCATAGGGCCTCCGACAAGGTTTAACGACTGCTATCGTATCGATAACAATCGGGACAGGCTTAACGTGTCCTCCAAAGCACGAAAGCGCGCATTTAATTCACCACTACCCATCCAGGTACTGACCGCGCCCGACGTTGCTCAACTTTCTCGATCGCTTGCGATCTACTCCAGCAGCAGGGCTATATGCGCTTCATAACTGTCATATCTTACCATTATTACTAGTATAATACTGAAGACAGTTGTGCGGTGCGGAGTGCGCTAGAGGCATCTGAGCGAGGCGCAGCAACCAGAGCCGAGGCATATCGCTGCCTCGCATCTTGATGGAAAGCTTCGTGGACCTCGTGCTGGGTAGCTCACCTGCCTCGCGGGTCTCACTGCCACTTGGCAGGTTGAAGTACACTGGATGATAAATAAATAAATAATATCAAGCCCAAGGTCGACGAGATAGAGAGGAAATTCATTACGATAAAATCCTTCGACGAACGACGGTCATCATACGATGACAATGTCCCAGGATAATCTAGAATAATCCCAATATTCAAGGATATAACACTACCACAAAAAGCAATGAAGAGAGAAGGAAACGGAGAGATAATGATGAAATGGATTAGAAGAGAAAAGACAGATTTTTTTACAGATTGAAAGAACTTTCTCCCAAACGGCAAAAAGGAGTAAAAGGATGCTCTCTTCTGCCCATCTATTGTGGATGCCCAAAATATGCATTAGGGTCAAAAGAGTTACACAGATATGTACCAGTAGCTACATCCAATTCAATTCAAATTCTGCTGTTTTCAGCCACCTATGGAATTGTAATTAAAAACATTAACTCACCATGTTGGCCATGATTCTGTCCGCACACTGTGAAATTGTTGGCGCCTTCACCTAATATCATCACATCTTCATCACACGCTCCCGTGGTTCTGTTGGGTTGGCCCTGGAAGACATAACACTATTATTAACCTTAATTAAGTAACTAGAAGATCACTACCGATACCGTTTTTAGAGCTAAACATAGTTAAATAAAATCAGGAAGATAAAAGATGTTGTGAAGACCGTAGGCTTCATTGTCACGAACTGATTCATCACAGGAAACCTGAGCTCGTTCTGGGGCTGCGATTATTTATTATAGCAATCATCGAGTATTTGACCTTTACTTTACTAGTGGTAAAAGTGTCCTTCTTAGGTCTAAGGAAGTAACTCTTTGGATCCTCTAGAAAAACCCACAAATGTCGTATCGACTCCTAAATTACTTTAACGTGATAGGCGACATGCTTAATACCTCTAGTAGCTCCAGGTAAACCAGAAAAAACTTTGCAACATGTTTAGTAGAAAAATACTGCGGAAAATATTCCATTCAGAAAAACCTCATGTTCATTCCATGCATAAAAAGTATCGCATATAGACCGCCAAATTGCCAGAAATAAGTGTACAAGTTTTCCGAATTTCCTCCATCTAATTCATAGCAAATTCTGGCATTTATATTCAAGGTAGACGTGCGAGTATTTCGCAAATTATTCCGTAATAACTGTACCCGCGACTTCGCTCGCGTGGAATTCTAAAATAAAAGTAGTCTAAGTAACTCCTTATTAGCTATCTGCCAGTGAAAGTCCCGTCAAAATTGGTCTAGCTGTTCCAGAGATTAGCGGAAACAAACAGACAGACATCCAAAAAATGTAAAAATCATTATTTTTGCATATTATGTACCGTGTATACATACTTAATTATTTAGTAAAAAGCGGTTATTTCTTTATTACAAACAGACACTCCAATTTTATTCTATTCTACTATAGGTAGATTATTCTGTATAATACCTAGCTAACCGCAAAAAGGGTGGTAGTTCTAAGAATGTCCTACATAATAATTCTCATACATTTTCCTCTCAGTGTTTCATGTGCTCGTCAATTATTCATTTGTGGGGCTAAGCTCGGTGCTCGGGTCGGAAGGGGTTCCATGTCGGTAGGGTCATATTTTTTTAAGGCTGACTTACGTTTTGAGTAAAATTACTTCTACTTTGAGACGACCCAAGTGGCGCAGTGGCAACACACCAGTGCGCTGCGCGGAAGGTCCTGGGTTCGATTCCCGCAGAGCAGAGATTTGAATGATGAATTTGAATTTCTGCTTCTGGTCTGGATGTGTTGTGTTATTGTCTTGTGTGTGTCCATGGTAAATTGTCATATTCGCGTTATAACTAGGAGACATATAAAATCCGTAGTACTACCTAGCTGGCCTGCAAACTGTTGAATTTCACTTGGAAGTTTTCTTTTTTATAGAAGAAAGAATTTAATATAACACCCATAATTTTCAAGAAAATAATTGATGCACGCAAGTAGAATTCGTTCCCGGGCCCATCGAGTAAGAAACCGCATTCTTAACCACTGGGCTATCAAAGCTATGAGCGGAACTTAAAACGCTGTAAATCATAAACTTTCACGAGACAGAAACGCTATAACGAATCGTACCGTTCCGTTATTCACGGGTGCTAAGATACCTAAAGGATTGCTAAGTTCCGAATAAATGGCGAGACTTAAGTGACATTTTGTGAGTCCTTTTTACTCCATACTAAGCCTTTGTAATGATGGCGATGATTTAGGGGTGGTTGTACTGAAGAATTTTTATTTTATAAGCAATGAGACGATCTACGACGATCTGCGAGATTAGAATTCAAAAGAAGTGTTTCTGTCATTTGTTTCTGAATGTTATTCATTTGTTACATCAATGACATTTTATTTAGTAGGTACTACGCACATTAGTTCAATGCGCGCTACTTGGATTCGAACCTGGACCTCTCGAGTAAGATACGAAAGTCAGCCAGTCAGCCATCACCGTTCAAAAACCACTTATACCAACCACAAAAATATTATTGCTATCTAACTCTACCTCTACCTACCTACTATCTAACTAACTCTACCTACCTACAGTTCGAAAACCCATAAAACTGAATGCGATTGGTAGAAAAAATATACTTCGTAGTGTTTGATTTATGTAGGACCTGTCTTGACCGGCGCCCTTCTTATTTGAGGTGAGATGTACTGACGAGGGTCTGACGCCAGCCATTCGTCATAGCGGTGAAACTGTACCTATTATAAGTACGTACCGAATGAACTTCAACTCAGATAAAGAAATGTGGTTCTGTTTATTATATTTATTTATTTATTTATTACCACTTTATTGCTACCGAAATAATATGCGGTACAAAAGGCGGGCTTAATGCTAAATAGCATTGTATTTAGCATTACGCCCATTATATTGGAATTAAGTAGCAAACAAGCACGCTGGCCACCTGCTGTTGTCACTGCAGCCCATGGAGATTCACGTACAACCTCAAATAGGATAGAAATCCTATCGTAACATAACAATAAACGCGGATAACTTGCAGCCGTTGTAAAGCCATGAAAAACGAAAACTTTAAACAGAGACCATAAAACTTAGTCTCGCATCGCAGTTCTAACTTCAGCTGGCATCTAACGGAGAAGTGATAAAACTAATACCAAAACAAGGCTAAACAAAGTTTATATTTAAATAGCTGCAGACTATAAAAGCTCTGCAGTAGCGGTGATAGCCCAGTGGCTTAGAATTCGACCTCGAATCTAGGGGTCCGGGTTCGAATCCCAGTGGCACGCACCAATGACTTTGTGAAAAAAAAGTTATGTGCGATTTATAAAATTAAATATCACCTGCTGTTACGGTGAAGCAAAACATCGTGAGGAAACCTGCATGTCTGAGAGTTCACAAAAAAAAATGTTCTCAAAGGCATGTGAAGTCCACCAACCCGCAGTAGGCCAGCGTGGTGGACGGCGGCCTACATCCCTCTCATTGTGAGAGGAGACCCGACCTGATATTTAATTTTTATAAAGCGCACATAACTTTTTTTTACAGTCATTGGTGCGTGCCACTGGTATTCGAACCCGGACCCCTCGATTCGAGGTCGAATTCTAAGCGACTGGGCTATCACCGCTAACTAACTAACCGCGTAAACTAACTTAACTCATCTAAACTATCGTACCGAAACCGTAAAGCGATGGGGTATCTGCTTATCCGGACACCGCCCAGTGGCTGTATGTAATTAGCATTCAGATCAGAGAGCGGGGTTTCTCTTCGCTACCCTTTAAATTATATTGTTATCATCCAGTTTAGTATTCATTTGCTCGGCGAATATTTAATCCACCATTAGGGGACACTGTAAACTGTTATCTAGCTACCATGAAACCTACATTATTCTTTAATGATCTCAAAGGCATGCAAAACCTATGTAGCTTGTTATACGTAGGCCGTCCGTCTGTGACCCATTAGTGTCCCACTAATGGGACAGTGCAGGGTCGGGTCCCCTCTCACAACGAGAAGGATGTAGGCCTTATTCCACCACGCTGGCCTAATGCGGGTTGGTGGAGTTCACATGCTTTTGAACTCTCTGGCATATAGTATCCTTGCGATGTTTTCCTTCGCCGTTACAGAAAGCCACTGGTACTACTGGGATTCGAACTTACTCCTCGGATAAGATTAGTATTAGTACTTCAAAATCCTCTGTTTAAGTCATAGATGTATTATTCTAACTAACGTTAAGTATAAGCTGCAGTGACTACTGGTATAATTTGTTTCCACTCAAATAACTCCTAAAACGTTACCATAAGATTTGTACATAACAGTAAAAATATAACATTTAGGAAAGTTAATTACATCAAGGACCTACTCGTATTATAAACGCAGATCGTATACAGCGACGCCGGCAAATTTCATTAACATTTTTTCTGTCTTTGTTCTTACTTAAATTACGTTTTAATTGTAATTTATTTAGCTTAGAGAGACAAAGGAATAAGCCAAGTATTTTCCTATAAGAATATAATGAACGCTTATTTTTTCGTGAGGATATTTTTTTGTTTGGATGAGAACTTATGTATTTATACATACTTGGTGAGAAGCTACCGTTGCCATGGAACAACAGATTGGGTGTTAGAAAGGGCGTGTTAGCCGAAGATATAAGTGGTAGATACATAGTAGCTCACCTGAAGCGGTACCAAAAAAATAGGAAACCTTACGCAAACCCAACTCAAAATAATCATCACGTTACAAATACATGCTTGGATTTGATACTTCGTCTTAACTATGGGCATGCAGCATGCTCGACCGGGTCGACTATTCTCGAAACAAAATGCTACTCACAATAGTGAAATGCACGAAGTCGACCCTGAGCTGCATGACGCCGGCGTGAGTCTTCTCGATGGTGACGTCACAGTCCCTCTCCCCGCTCCACAGCTCCGGGAACCCGGGGGACATGAAGTACGTGAGGTTGTTCTGCACCACGCCGCCGCAGGTCACCTCGACTGGGGAACAAAGAAGAAGAAACTCACACACAGCTTTCTGATCCCAATGTAGGTGAGCCTTCCTTCGTTTCAGCCCTTGGCGGTCCACTGCTGGACGGGCCTCCCCTAATCGCCGCCACTCCGCCCGGTCCTGGGCCCTCTGAATCCAACGGTTTCCCGCTGCCTTCTTCAGGTCGTCAGTCCACCTGGTAGCCTTTGAGCCTATGCTATGGTAATTAGACAGCTGTGTGTCAGTAACCCATTAATGACCCACTGGCGGGTCGGGTCTCTTCTCACAATGAGAGGGATGTAGGCCGCCGTCCACCACGCTGGCCTACTGCGGGTTGGCTTTAGATATCTTTGAGAACATTTTTTTATGAACTCTCAGATATGCAGGTTTCCTCACGATGTTTTCCTTCACCGTAACAGCAGGTGATATTAAATGTTATAAAGCGCACATAGCTGTTTTTACAAGGGCATTGATGCGTGCCACTGTGATTCGAACCCGGACTCTTCTATTCGAGGTCGAATTCTAAGCCATAGATTTACTGGACTATCACCGCTGTGATACCCACAACCTCCACGGTAGTAGTAACACTTGAATAAGGTAGCAGTAAAGTCGAAAGGAAACAGTACCAGATGAAAAGGAGTCAATTCGGGGAGACCCATGTCCAAGAATTCTTTCCAAAAATGCGTTATCAACTTTCATAATGTAGGTATGTGACAATATTTTTTAAGCGTTTAATATCGTCAGTTAAATTTATGCAAAAGCTCCGTATAAAAATTCGGAAAGGCGACTTCACAGAAATTATGAGCCAGAAAATCTGCGATGGTTATGAAAATATTCCATTACAGGAGAAATTACAGAATTTAACGTTCACATCTGTCAACGAACGAAATAGTTGAGCGAATTTGGCTAATTCCTCAGTCCAATTAGCCGTTTCAAGAGCTTAATGAGTTTGTGGATTTGCGCTAAGAAGAAATTATTTAGCGATTTATATATTAGCGATATTATAATAATACGAGTATGTAACTAAGCGGTGATAGCCCAGTGGCTTAGAATTCGACCTCGAATCGAGGGATCCGGGTTCGAATCCCAGTAACACGCACCAATGACTTTGTAATAAAAGTTATGTGCGATTTATGAAATTAAATATCACCTGCTGTTACGGTGAAGGAAAACATCGTGAGGAAACCTGCATGCCTGAGAGTTCACAAAAAAAAAAATGTTCTCAAAGGCATGCGAAGTCCACCAACCCGCAGTAGGCCAGCGTGGTGGACGGCGGCCTACATCCTTCTCATTGTGTGAGGAGACCCGACCCTGTAGTGGGTCATTAATGGGTACTGACAAGCGGTGATAGTCCAGTGGCTTTGAATTTGACCTGTTGTTAAAGTGAAAGAAAACATTGCAAGGAAACAGGCATGTCTGACAGTTCAGAAAAAAATGTTCTCAAAGATATGTGAATCCCTCTCATTGCGAGAGGAGACCCGACCCCATAGTGGGTCATTAATGGGTTACTGACATATGAAACTAGCTGACCCCACTCACATCGTTCTGCCAAAGGAAGGGGTTTCATAATCATATAGTTTCTTATGTATTTCAAAGTATCTGGTATGAAACCAAATTTTTCCCATATCTGTACCGTGGTTTAAAGTAAACGCATAGTTACCGTTACCGTAGGATTTCCCGTGTCACAAACTATCTATGTACCAAATTTCATCCAAATCGGTTCAGTGGCTTAGGCGTGAAGAAAAGATAGTGAGACAGAGTTCCTTTCGGTTTTATAATAATATAATTATTAAGTAGGGATGTAAGATAGTATGATTTAATGAAGCGAGCGTCTTTGTTATTCGACAATATTCAATAATAAGATCTTTTTTACTCCTTGTTTAATCTTCAAGAATCAATTTCGCCGGCTATTTTCCGCTGGATTATTTCTATAGTTGCCGTCACGAGGGGTGAGCAGAACTTTCATTGGTCGGTTTGACATTGAATGCGCTGCGGTGCACACGATTGGTTCGACAAGCGTCAGTCCGTCAGCGTGCGTCGTCTATTTTTTACCCTGTGGCATAGCTTTTTTAAGAAGTATTGTAGTCATTTAACCATGAAAAAGACTAAAATCAGCTCCGTGATACTAGGTAATCAACATGAGTATTTGGTTTTATTTTAATGGAAATAGGCAGGGCAATAACCAGATAAATTACTTCAATCCACATTTTGATGAAGAACCCCATGTCATATTCCTGTCATACCTGGCAGTACATCAGCCGGAAGGTCGTTGCATTCCAAAAAGGATGATGAGTGGACCGATGCAAATATCACCTGCATAGTGCTGTATACCTTAGCTCTAACAAGGTAAGACTATATCTGCATATGTTGCCCGTCTAATCAACGGTTGATCACAGCTTCAATTGAATGTCGCTCAGTGTAAACAGTGACGTCATTGCTCCTGATTGCCTATCCCATTGCTGCTGTGTTTAGACGTGCTGTTAATCATTCGATTTACATACATAGTTGTATGCACAAATTATGAAGCGCGCGCGCTGCTTGAGTAGATCCCAAGCGATCGAAAAAGTTAAACGACGTTGGGCGCGATCAGTACTTTAGCAGTGAATTAAATGCGCGCTTACGTGCTTCAGAAGGTACGTTCCGCCGTCGGTGCCAGTTGTTATTGATTGCAGCCCTATGGGCGGTATGACACAGGTTGGCCACTAGTCCGTTTCTCCACTAAACCGTTGGAGCAGCGTGGTGGAGTATGCTCCAGGTCTCCCTCTGTTGTGGGGAGTGAACCGTATAAAATAGTGGGCCATAATGGTTGCAGCCAGCAATGCACAGATTAGCGATAATAGTCTAGTAGCCATGAATTCAGCTTTCCTCGACAGATCCGAGTTTATTTCTCTGTAGCACGCCACGACCCAATGACTTTTTTGACCTAAGACTTCCCCATAATGACAAGGATTAATTTCTATATGCGTCTCATTTTTGGGCATTCATCACTTCTAATATCGCAGTGCTGACACTCTTTACTTTGATTTCTTGAAGCCTGTAGGTATCTAAATGTCGCACATTGAGGAAATCTCTCTATTTAATGTCACATTCCGAAGAACAATACAAGACGAAACGGTACCACGTTACGTGCGAACTTGCGAAGTTTCCTCGCGAATAACCGAACGAAGCGGTCTTTTAAACTGAACTCGATATAAATTTTCAGAACGGTCTATTGTTTATCTGAAATGTTGGCCATTTGTTACGAGTCCTGACACTTATTATCTTTTAAATCTGTAGCAGAACGCAGACTAACGGGTCGCGATGTAAGTATAGGTCGTTTACGTTCCTACAAGAACAGAATGTCTTTAGCAAAAGACGTACTTAGGTAATCTATTATAATGAGAAGAAATCTTTACCTGAAAGCCTGGTAACATCACGAGACAAGACCAAGTACATAATTTGCCATTTCTATTTAACACCTATTAGTGGCTCATTGCAGAGTCGCGGCTCCTCTCACAATCAGAAGGACGTAGGCTTTAGTCCACCACGTTAGTCTAATGCGGGTTGGTGGACTTCTGCCTTTGAGAGCGTTATGGAAAGCTCTTAGGCATGAAGGCATTTTCCTTCATCATTACAGAGGTGATGTTTAATTTTAAAAAGCGCACATACGAGTACCTTGTAAGAAAATCATGTGTCTTTCGAGTCAGAGAAACTCGAGTGAGAGCAGTAAGAGGCGAATTCTAAGCCACTGGCAATCACAGTTTTGGACACACAAAAAACAAAACTTTAAAAAATGTAAATTCAACTTAAGTGCATTGTTTTCTATTTATCTTTTATCCAAAAGATCACCTCTTTGGACACACACAAAGCAAAACATTTAAAAATATGAATATTCAACGTCTTAAAAATGCGTACTTTCCTATTAGTCGTATTTACAGCAGTGACAAACAATTGTACGCAAATTAAGACGTCGACTAAGAAAGTAGGAGCTGAAAGTTTTTGCTCCTTGTCGTAAATTTATTCGTCGACCACTATGCGGGCTCCAGCGCGAAGTGGGTAACGTATGAATTATAAAGGCCTATTGTTTACTTGTTTGTTCGTTTCATCACTCTTAGTAACAGAGGTAATGAAGATTTGCATTTGAGACCACAGCTGTCATTCTGCTAGTGTTGATAGCTAGTGATAAAAAAAATTTAACAACGTCACCTCCGTCACTTACATATTCTCCCTTACAACAAAAAAGAGTGGTTCGTACCAACATGAGTCCTAGTTTTAGCCCGAGAGCCGGCTGACATTTTTCGGGAAGTGTTTCATGCATCATGTTGAATAGTTTATTGGAGAATTTTGCTAAACTCAAATCTTGAGGCGTTTGAAATTTTTGTTTAATTGTGATTTTATAATGCCTCACAGAAAGCAGAAAAATGCCTACCAGACCTAAGATCTATTATCATTTAAAAGGGTGCTGAAAGTTTTTTTCCGTCCACGCTTTCTCCCGGTCTACGTTTTGCCCGAGAGGTGATCAAAGCGGATGAATGGATAATTTATAATGCAATATGTATGACGTTCATTAAGTGTGCATAAATTGCGCCTATTATTGAATAAAAGCTTCTGAGCTTGAGTTTGTAAGGTAAAGGCGACCAAATAATAAACAGCTCTATAATATAAAGAAGAATAAAATCACTAAAGTACAACGTTGTCAGGTCCTGGCAATACATATTATACAACAAAGTCGCTTCCCGTCGTTGTTCTTTCAAACCAAGGAACAGATTTAGTGCTATATTGCTGGTGTGGCCTAGATGGGCGGAACATCTTGGTATTTCTACCATAATAAGTGTGATTTACATAAGGTGGCCTCATTGTTATGTCACTAACTATACATCATAAAGATATCGTAAGGACTCTTCAAATAATATCAATTACGGTGGACACGGGCTTTACCGTCGCGTGTTTACTATTCACACGTTCCTTCCTTCCTTCCTTACTTTCAGCCACTGGACATGGGCCTCCCCTAATCGACGCCACTCCGCCCGGTCCTGGGCCCTCTGAATCCAACGGTTTCCCGCTGTCTTCTTCAGGTCATCAGTCCACCTGGTCGGAGGGCGGCCTGTGCTGCTTATGCCTAAACGTGGTCGCCATTCGAGGACCTTTTTTCCCCATCGGTTGTCAGTCCTGCGAACGATGTGGCCAGCCCATTGCCACTTTAATTTGCAAACTTTGAGAGCTATGTCGATCACCTTCGTTCTTCTACGGATATCAACATTTCTGATTCTGTCTCGTAGAGAAATACCAAGCATAGGTCTCTCCATTGCCCTCTGGGCGACTGTGAGCTTGTGGATTAGGCTCACAGTAAAGGACATTTACACATTACTATCTCGAATTCCTGAATCTCCAGTTAAACTGTTTGTGATACTGAGTATCCGAGTATACTGTATTATCCGAGTCCGGGTTTGCGGAGCTGTTCAATGTGCCTCAATACTTCAGATAGTTCTCAAACTTTACGAGTAACGGGCACGGTAATGGAACTTGGATAATATTGCTTAATCGTATCTATGCTATCTATATCAATTCAGTAGTACATTGAAAAGTTTGTTTGTTTTTTAAAACTTTGCAATCACGATCAACCTGTTAAAATCTTACTATGTCGCGTGTTCAGATAAAATAAGATTAAGTCAACATAGATTTGTCTAGAGTTTCTCCATGGCAATCATTTATTTGGACATCCCAGCGACTGACATCCTTGTCTGTATCTCCAGTCTTGGAAACAAGTAACGAAGTTTAATACTTTAACAAAAAAAACTGCGCCTACAGTTACTCTATAGCTCAGGAATCGGAATTTGCGGAGAAGATTACGTTGTCCACGACTCGTCGAGAGATGGCGTCACGGATATCCTGACTCACGCTATCGAAGTTTTCTACATCACCGTCACATAAAGAAAACACCGACATAATGTAATCGGAGAACGGCCGCTCCCCATTTCACGTAGCCTAATAGGAGATCGTTCTAGTCTTCAATCGTTGGGTTCAATTAGATCCTAATACTAGCCATTGTCCTCTGAGGGCTGACACTCACACTCATCATCTAGTAGAAAGAATGTCCTGCTACTCGCCTTCTGGCCACGTTGTACCCCGAGGGCTGGCACACACACCATGTAGTAGAAAGAATTAGAGAATGTTCTACTCACACACACAACAGACGCCGAGCCCATGGGCGCAGTCTCCGGCTGCGTGGCCGTCCCGTTGCCTGCAGTCGTACGGGTTCAGGCAGATTCCCGCCCTGGCCACGTTGTACCCCGAGGGCTGGCACTCGCGCTCGCCGCCCACGGGGAAGAAGTTCAACACCTTGCCGATGGAGAATAGACCACCTGGAGAAAATGATAAAACATCATTAGGGACAGACAGATAAGTTGTTATTTTGTGTGTGTACAAAAAATACGTTTTTTTTTTCATATTTTTACTGGTTTCACCCAATTAATGTTTTGGCAATACTTTGCTTTTATATGAAATTAAATATCACCAGGCAACTGTGACAGCGGAGGAAACATCGTGAGAAAATGAAAACACCTACCCGAATTAGGTCAGCGTGGTGGCTGGGCTGCAAGCTGCAACCTTTCACGGCCCACTGTTGAGCACGGTTCTCTCCTCACAACTGAGAAAGGTCCAAAGCTTACCCCACCACGCTGCTCCAATTGATGGAGGCCTATTCCTCCTCATTGTGAGAGGAGACCTAACCCTGCAGTGAGCAACAAACCAATTGCAGAGAAAGTCCGAGCGAGATCAAAATGTCAAAATAACATTGAAAAACACAGATTCATTTTCTTAAAAGCATCACTGTTGGTGAACTGAACACCTGACGCGATAACTTTAGTTACGATGAACAAAGATACAATATCTTGTTAGATTTCACTACCTTGAAGTAAACTTAGAATAATGATACAAAATTACAAAGACCACGAAAAGAACGCGTCAAAAAATTGCAGGTTTTGTAAAAAATATTCCTTTATACCTTGTTCCTTCTAAAAACAAAGGTCTAGCCTTTGTTTCAAGCTCCAACAATAGGTGTCTAAGATAATGAAAGTACGAAAACATCTTACAACTCACACAACAAAGGAGTTGATCTCAGTCGCAGTAAAACACGTTAGATTCAGAATGTAAAGCAAGATCGCGGCAAGCACGCTAAAAGGAAACTTAGGTATATCTCAGAACAGGGTAACAATAGACCGACCCAGAGGTATTCTATAGTGAATTTATGTTTTATAATAGATTATTTACTTTTTACATAAAATCCTATTACTAAGTATTACTACTTGTACTATTATGTATTCTGTGGTATTACTGCATCGGATTATTTTAATTTCATTTTGAATCCAACCTAGCCAAGATGCATAAATGCCACTGATGTGTTTGATCAACATCGCAACAGAAAGAGCACATTTTTATGATATTGAACAAATTAAAAATAATAATTAGTAAAATTACTACTACCGAAATAGTTAAAAACTACGTTACAATGACTGCGAAAAGAACGTCGTAACATACTCCCACCACATCTCCCACTTATTTATGGATGGCTCCACGGGTACCCTGAATTGCGCTATCGATTTTTTTTACATTGCTGACAGTCATGATTATTATTAATGATGATTATTATTATTAATAATTATTAATACTGATTATTTATTAATCAGAGCACGGCCGCTCCCGAGGCGTGATCGTTATATTAACGATACAGATAACTATTGATTATATCGATACACATAAGTATACACATACTGTTTGATGTAAAATAACAAAACTGTTTTATCCTTCTTTGATTCGCTCTCCTTTTAAAAAGAGAGATTTTGATTTGTGGTCCTTTTGAATTGAAGCAGCGATCTCCGTCGCAAATGTCGCAATGAAACGTAAGTCTCAAAATGTAAAGCATATTCGCGGAAAACACGCTAAAAGGAAACTTATAACTCCGTTTAAATAGCAAACAGCGGGCGTTAGGAAGCCTTCGCGGCTCCCACAGAACAGGGTAACAATAGACCGACCGCGGTTCTGCACTAATTTTCTTTGTCATTTTTATTATCTTTTTATCCTAGTGTTGTGTAAGAGAATTTTAACCTACCTATACACATAAACTACAGCGGTGATAGCCCAGTGGCTTAGAATTCGACCTCGAATCGAGCGGTCCGGGTTCGAATCTCAGTGGCACGCACCAATGACTTTGTAATAAAAAGTTATGTGCGATTTATAAAATTAAATATCATCTGCTGTTACGGTGAAGGAAAACATCGTGAAGAAACCTGCATACCTGAGAGTTCACTAAAAAAAATGTTCTCAAAGGCATGTGAAGTCCACCAACCCGCTGTAGGCCAGCGTGGTGGACTAAGGCCTACATCCCTCTCATTGTGAGAGGAGACCCGACCTAATCATTATTTACGAGTAAATAGCTTTGTCATCGTTCGATAGACCGACAGTGGCGACAATCGATTGTGAAGAAAGGTAGAGCCATAATCGTAGGTGGTTGGGCGATAGTAACTCGTGCGGGGCAGTACCTTACCGCCGGCCTCTTAACCCGTCCTAAACTAGCATGTTCAAGTCTATTGTTTCGGCTGGGGAGGTGTGATTGCCAGAGATACTTTATTTGAGGCCAACATCTTAGCCCTCATGAGCTCAGATAGGATTTTTTCCCTGTCAGTAACCCATTAATGACCCACTAGAGGGTCGGGTCTCCTCTCACAATGAGAGGGATGTAGGCCTTAGTCCACCACCCTGGCCTACTGCGGGTTGGTGGACTTCACATGCCTTTTTTCCCTATTTGAGGTTAAATGCGGCCTGCCCTGGGCTTAGTGACCACTTAACATCCGGTGAATTCAGGAATAAAAAATGCTACTACGTAGAAAATTAAACTGTTCTATAACACGAGTTCTATAACGACAGTTCGAAATTCATGTCCATTCCCTGTTCTCTATTCCCCGATAAAGCCTGCATCTAGATTTATTGCTCTATGCATCTCCAAGCAAGGAAATATCGCGAAAAATATTGCATGCAAGAGAGCACCTCGGGCGTTGCAAGCCGTGGAAATTTCTAGAAGAAAATTCGCCAGAACACTCCTCTGTGCTCGTTGCTAACTCGTAAATTATCATGCAAATTGAGAAACGTGCTCAAATTTAAAATAGGAGCAACTATATGTGTGAGTTTTGGTGTGTATCACTTGTTATGATTATTTTAAAGCTTTAACTCCTTTATATTCTAACAGACACATGAGGATATTTAGTTCCAGCTACGAGCTAACGTCTTTCCATTGTGGATATTTTATGGATACAGTGCATACCTATAGCCTTGTAACGCCGCGCTATATAAAAAGTTTAACCATTAGTATGGAATTTAGAAATAGGAAGGCTGAGATATTCGCCCCAAATAAAGTATCTCCGGCAACCATAAGCCTAGTTACTAATTCATTTGCCACTGACAGGCATGCGTCTTTCTACAAAACATTATATACAAATAAAATAACACTGCATATCTACCTATATCTATACCGAAAAACTAACGTGAATAAGCCGGTGTTAAAGCAATAATATGTACCTAATAACACTCGCGACTACTTTTATGAGAAAACTACACAAATAATTCTGATATTTCAAATTGTATATTATTAACTTGTAGTTTTAAATAGCGAGGTTTCTAGACAGGTGTTTATAACGTGATATTGTTAGGAAATTAACAGTGAAAAAGTCTTGTCAATAACTTGTGTAGTCATTAAAGTAATTAAGGATCCCAAAGCAAAGAGTACTTAACCTGTCAATGCCTTCGATTCCCGCAAGTCATGTTACCGAAAACGTAAACAAGTTCCATTCATCATTTAGGTAGTTAGTATGGCCATGTCAAATTCACGGGTGTTTGAAAGCTAATTAAGCCACGGCGAGAGTGATTTTCTTTTTATTTCTTCGAAATACCTTAACTGATATGCTGGCCACTCCCACTAGATTTGTTTGTAGGGCTGCCATTGATGAAAAAATTGTAAAAGGCATGATGAAGAATATGGCGTTTAAAAATCAGAACATAAAAGTAACTCATTCTCATAGGGTTTTTAGTACCTTGGAGGTTGATGTTTAAAATTTAAACCCTATACTATTAATGCGAAATTGTGTGTGTATGGATGGATGACAGTTACTCTTTCACGTAAATACGAACAATGGAGTTGTAGGGGGTTGAAAATGGCCTGAATCGCTTCGAGAAAATACGTGGTACGGCCGTGCCGCTTTCTTGCTCGACTTGGCGGAGCACTACCGTGCTCCAAGATTAAAGAGATTTGGATGAAATTTCGTACACAGATAGACTGTATTAACAAATAATATAATATTCACACCACTAGACGGAAGCTTGTGATAAGTTAAAGGCACGTTGAAATTATACGGTTAATAACATTAGATTTAGCCATAGAACCTAGATACCTAATGAATTTATAGTATGTATCTGAACATGAAAACCATAACAATACTTGCTTGGGATTTACCAGCCCTACATCGCTACAATACTTCTAATGACAAAAAACTGGGAGCAATAAATGTAGCAGCGTCAATGTGGATTTTTTGTAACGAATCTAACTTTTCATTTTGGAGATCTTGCAGTGAATATTATATACACTAACAAAACCCACGATCCGAAATAATATATTATGAAAGAATAAAACACTACCTCCTAATGACTGAGATGTTCATCTTCAGATTGCCAGCATCTATTAGTGACAATAAAATAAGTGACAATATGGGTTGTGTTTTCAAATTTATGGTATGTAAGTAAATAAATAAATAATAAATAACGCTTCACACTCATAGTTCACTGGTACTCACTTCACACTAGGATTCCCTGTGTCGTGGGTGCCATGGATACACACAAGACAAGAACACAACACACCCAGACCAGAAACAGAAATACAAATTCATCATTCAAATCTCTGCTCTGCTGGGAATCGAACCCAGGACCCTCCGCGGAAAAGTAATGCTTGTGTAATTGTTTTGAAAAAATATTTTTATTTCATTGGTTTCGTTTGTTCCATAACTTCCAAATATTCCTTCTATAGATCACGGTATTTGCCCAATTCTAACTAGAAATCCTGGCACCAATAAAAATAATTGTAATGTAATTTTTTAACACTTCACCAAAACGCTCAAATCTCCTGTGTTGTGAGTGCCATGAGTACACGCAAGACAAGAACACAGACACTCCAACCAACAGAAATTTCAACATACCTATTATTACGTATCATTCAAATCTTTGCTCCACTCGGACTCGAATAGGACCTTCTGTACAGCGCACTGCGTCTTAACCACTGCGCCATTCAGGTCATCATATTTGTAACTTTTTTATGTACATGATCATTGATCACGGAACCCACAAGATCGTCCCAAAACTCTTTTTCTTTTTCCCCACATTTCGGGGCCACGAGTCGCGGTCGCCTCGACTCGAACTTTCTCTGTAATGTTTTGTTCTTGTAACAATGTCCGGACAAGACTATCTCGGTATTCTCGGTGGTCTTATCGTTAAATCTAAAGTACTATTAGCGATGTTAACGTTAATAGTAGTTCAGGTACTTGAAGAGAGATGCTACCGAATAGGTACGAATACCTACGGTTACGAGAAATAGTTACTAGTTCAGGTACTTAAGGAAAGAAGCTACCGAATATGTATACATACCTACACGAATACGGTTACTTGATTTGAAAAGAATGCGGTATTAGGTACTCTTTATTTTTTCTATTAGAATAAAGATTAATTAATTAAATATTCTAGTAGAATGATTGTAACATTATGGCAGACATACACACAGGGAAAGAGACAAATTAATGAACAGTAACTTAGGCACTTATAATATAAAGTGAGGAATTAAGGATATACTTGGGGTGTCTTCGACAATGTACCGTACGAATTATAACTGCGCGAAAAAATACCAATTTATCGCGATTAACCCTGTACACTGACACTTTCCAAAACATTCGATATTAAACACGATTCAAGGGACATCTTCTTTTCTCGGAAGAGGTCAGGAGGTATAATCGATTTCTCTTTGCACATAAAGTATTTAAAATCGTCAATGCGGAAAAATATGATGTATTTAAATTTATCGTCAATGCGGAAAGATATAATATAAAGATTATGTCTTGGATTTTTCGTTAGTTATAATAAAGAAGTGACCTTTTTCATTGCGCGGGCTTGCAGGCGGCCTGGTGTTTACTTGTCACTGCAGCCCATAAACACCCACGTCCAAGCTCAAAACGAATAGACATTTTCGAGATCATACGTAGGTGCGTTTCTACTCATGAGGACAAATTTTTCCAGCAAAACCTAAAGGCAGGAGGAACAAGCTATTAAGAGATGAAGAAGGGGGCAGTATGGTGAGGACTGGGCGAGTTACAATGAACTATTCTACCTCCTATAAGCGGTACAGCGTATGAGTTTAAAGCGCTAGGGAAATTTAGTTTAATTACTTACTGATTAATATACTGATTAATGAGGCCTCATTTCAAAAACCCCTTATTACCGAAGATGAAATGTCTTGTCAATTCCTTCCTTCCTTTCAGCCCTTGGTAGTCCACAGCTGGACATGGGCCTCCCCTAATCGACGCCACTCCGCCCGGTCCTGGGCCCTCTGAATCCAACGGTTTCCCGCTGCCTTCTTCAGGTCGTCAGTCCACCTGGTAGGAGGGTCCCCATTTCCCCATCGGTCTTGTCAATTAATGACCCACTAATACAGGGTCGGGTCTCCTCTCACAATGATAAGAATGTAGGTCTTAGCTTATCACATTGACTAGTTTGGGCTCTGAGGCATAGGTACCTACAAGTTTCTTCAGTATATTTTCCTTTACCTTCATTAAAATTTTATAAGGCAGCGTCTAGTTGTTCTAATAAACAACAGTGAACCGAGCAGTTAGTAGTCGTACATTTAGCGGCAGCACAATAAAACAAGTGTTGGCTACTTGGCTGACATTGCTACCGGTTGATAACTGTTGTTTATTGCGTGACAAACAATAACGCAAATATTTACGAGTTTCGTGAAAAGGTACCGAGATTTGTATTAACATCGGGGTCTTTCGTCAGTCTGATCTGATTTAGGCTCCATAATTATTATTATGTTCCACGGAAAAAATCGGTTACGTAAATCGGTAAATTCAGTTCTGTGAAGATGGTTACTTTAAACACATTTAAAGTCCAATTTTTGTTGAACAAGACGGACAACAGTCTCTTTTTAAACTTAGCTTACAGCCAGAAAATAAATTGTTTGACCAAATATTTGTGTACATATTTCCATTACGCCCAGCCCTTTCCACGTTTTCCCTTTATCGGAGCTTTTGTCTTATCGACAAAGACTTTTAAATGACCGGACGAAGCGATGATATACAAAGTAAAAGTGTGCTTAGTTTGAAAAATAAAAAAAGAGTATTAAAACACAGTGAAAATATCATTTAACTTAACACTAGCCTCTTAACCCGTCGTCAAGTAGCATTTACTTCATGTCTTGTGTTTCTGCTCGGGAGGTATAATTGCCAGAGCTATGTATGTTTGAGCGGTGATAGCCCAGTGGCTTAGAATTCGACCTCGAATCGAGGTGTCCGGGTTCGAATCCCAGTGGAACGCACCAATGACTTTGTGAAAAAGTTATGTGCGCTTTATAAAATTAAATATCACCTGCTGTTACGGTGAAGAAACATCGTGAGGAAACCTGCATGCCTGAGAGTTCACAAAAAAAATAAATGTTCTCAAAGGCATGTGAACCCGCAGTGGGCCAGCGTGGTGGACGGCGGCCTACATCCCTCTCATTACGAGAAGGAGACCCGACCCTGTAGTGGGTCATTAATGGGTTACTGACATGTATGTTTGAGGCGAACATATTAGTCCTTATGAGTAGCAAAGTGCAACCTCAGACAGGATTTATTCTATTTAAGTTGGATATGAGTGCCCATGGGCAGTAACTACCTCTTAACATCAAGTGGCCTGCATGTCCGTTTGCTACTCAATTATTATAAAAAATAACATAACAATAGTTCCTGTCAAAATTAAAGCCACCTTACAATAAAAGTCTCCTAATTTTGGGTGTCCCATTTTTGATATCCCGTAACTCTATCTTGACATATAAAAGTTTTATAGTCTGTCAAACGCTGCCACCAGGGACTGAGGACGTGAGCGGTGGCTGGCGCGTTTGCCCCTAAGAAATCATAATAACCTTTCTGGGCAAACTTCTCCCGAAGGTTTCGGGGAACAGGCGGAGGTAGTATAATAAAAAAACAACGTTTAGTATTAGATCGAGGTGCTATTGATGGCGATAAAAGATGAGATTATTATGATTATTTATCGGATAGTTAAAGTCCGCAGTTGTCTTAGGACTAGGCATAGGTCTTTCATTATCTAAGCCAAAAAGTTTGGTTGTGAGCCCTCTGAATCCAACAATTTCCTCAGTTCCTAGTTTTCTTTTGGTCATCAGTTCACCTGCGAAGGGTAGTCTGTATCTTTGGCCCATGGGTCTTTAATCCTCCACGTGATCAGCTCTGAACTAGCCCATGAAAAGATCCCGGAACTTTGATAATCGACATAGTCAAAAAGAAACGCTGATAACATCTATTAAAAAGGAACAATTTGCTATTATATATTGTATGGTGTTATGATAAAAGCTTTGGACAGAGGCTTCGAAAATTGGAATGGTTTTGTCAAAATACCTAATATCTTTTATTGCTAGATGATAAAAACAGAGCCTTAAATCGTCAAAAGTTTCACGCTTTTTGCGGCCGAAACTCCCAACTTTTTCTGGAATGTTCCTATTTGTTTGCACACAAAGCAGGATCAAGTTTGCGAAAATATTAAATTAAAAAAACCCCACGCTGGACATCTTGACAGATATTAGACTGCTGTGAACAGTTTATGAAATCGCTGTATGAATATTTCATTTTTGTTTATATTCTTTGTCAAATTCTTTATATTTAGCCCTACTGTTTTGTACGAAAATGAAAAAGTTTTCTAAATATTTTTACCTAAATATTTGAACAGTTCTTTCTCTCTCTCGGCTCTCTCCTCTCTCTCGCTTTCGTATCCAAGCTCTTACAATTAGCACTAATTCATATAAGTAATCTGAAATCAAACATAAATAACACAAACTTAAACCAAGTTTATTACCCATCTAAATCCTTGCATAACAACGTTCGCGGTAACAATATCTTGCGTTGATTCCCGTTAACCCTTAACGAGTAAATAATCATCTCTTCGACAAAAACCGTCGTCGAGAAGTCATCTGCCAGGAAAACATTCAATTACGTACCTACACATGATGGACGGCAATTAACGTGGTCGGTTCATAATATATGCGCGCACATTGTTGTCAATATACCTACTACCTACCTGCCTTACTCTTTACTAGCTGGCCCGGCACACTTCGCTCTACCCAATATTGGAAAATAAAATTGTTGTTTTACTATGTTCTTCGCTTTTTTTTCTGATTTTCGCACCGTATAAACCAAAATCAAAATTAAACCAATAGGTCCAGCCATAGAAAACAGATTACCTACTATTCTGTTTTCTATGGGTCCAGCCAAATCCGAGTTTTAGCGAGACAAACGAACTGTGATTCATTTTTAGTTAAATAGATTATATATTTAAAACAGAAGCATACAAACTTGGACCATAAATAATTGACTATTGTAGTTCACTATTAACTATACACATGAACTATTGTAGACATAAACTGTTCTAAACTTATTATAATTTTTGTAACATCTTTCTCATGTAGATAACAATCAACAATAAACGTTTTCTTTTCTTTTCTTTGCTTTTCTTTTCAATTGGACCACCGTATGTACTGATGATAGCCAGCGGTGATAGCCTAGTGGCATAGAATTCGACCTCGAATCGAGGGGTCCGGGTTTGAATCCCAGTGGCACGCACCAATAGCTGTAAAAAAACTTACGTGCACTTCATAAAATAAAATAAGAAAGCATCGTGAGGAAACCTGCATGCCTGAGTTAAAAAAAGTTCTCAAAGGTATGCGAAGTCCACTAACCCGCAGTAGGCCAGCGCGGTGGACGGCGGCCTACATCCTTCTCATTGTGAGAGGAGACCGGACCCTGTAGTGGGTCATTAATGGATTACTGACAATGTACTGATGATGAAATCTGTATCAAATTCCAACCAATTAGAAAAAACAGCTCAATCTAAACTACTAGAAATAATAACGTTCTCTTTAGGACATAACCTACCAGTACATACATTTAAGTGACACAGAGATGGAGTACGATAAGATATCCTGTTGTAAGTGGTCCACGAGGTGAACCTGTCACGGAATGTAGCTTCGACCTGCTGGGATCATTTCAAAGCGATACCACTTTTTTAGAGCTGACTTTTTAAAAAGTGGTTCATAGAAATCAGTAGTGATGCGCCGAATAGTGGTTTCACCGAATAACCGAATACCGAATATTATTCGGTTTAACCTTCACCGAACCGGATATTCGGCCGAATTATTCGGTTTGCCATTTCATTGCTTTGCCGCGTAAAATAAATGTTGACTATTGTTTTAGAAAAGTAGTTAAGATACCACTGCATGGAGGGTCCAGGGTTCGACTCCCAGCAGAGCCGAGATTTGAATGATGGATTTGAATTTCTGTTTCTGGTCTGGGTTGTTGTGTTGTTGTCTTGTGTGTGTCCATGGCAACCACGACACAGGGAATACTAGTGTGGAGCTATGAGTGTGTAATGTTATTTATTTATGTCTTGTGTTTTCGAGGAATCGGCTGCTGGAGATACAAATTTGGCTATCTTTTCTAAACTATTTCTTCATTTCATCCTACACACAGTTAGGATGAAATTACGATTTTCACCTTTCATCCCAAGATGCTAAAATTAGAAAACGGCTCATGGAATAGCACCGTTCAATTGACATAGATAGAGGGTCAGGAGTTCAAATTCGTAGTTGTATCGTAAATTCTCATCGTTTAATGCTGTACCTGGGAACTGCACATTTGAAACTTGATGCGAATTTACCTTCCATTTCTTTTGACAGTTTTAGCGATTATGATAATAGCAAATACCTACTTACATAAAAAATTGTGTGACTATATTAAATTAAAATGATGTTATATTTGGTAATATAATTTAGTAATATAAAAAAGCATTCATTTAAATAATCGTCAAATGTCGACGGAAATCCTATTTTTACATTTATTCATAACAGTCTAACCTATGTAAGGTAGGTCCGTTTTGAATAAATGTTCCCACTATCGTACTTCTAAATATAAAATTACAACTATAATTTGGTGTTATTGTTTTAGTAAAAGAATATTTGGTGAACATTAATGTAGGTAAGAGAGAAAAATGATGTTGAGCAATTAATTTGTACTTAAAAGAAAATAAGAAAGAACTGTCGAATGTCGAACCTAATTCATCTACAGGATTTCTGTTATTCGTATACGACAGATCCCGTAGCAAGGATCTTGCAAAAAACTTTTCAGGTATGCCAGTTATCTTTTCTCGTTATCAGCTATCGTTCCTGGAAAGTCTGAGAACTATCAAATCAGTCCTGTGCCGAAAGGCCTATTACCTATGAAACTAAGGACTATTTAGACGATAAGAAAGCGTGGGATTGAATAACTTCACTGGGCTATTTCTATACACCATGTATGAATATTCATTTGTGAGCGGATGGCAATGGGGCGATAGTGACACACACGATAGCTGTCACGTGTGTTCCTTTATTGGGCCTAGTCATACTGCACCATAGAATAATTCATACTTATTTTTAAAAGAGTGCTGGGAGTTTTTTTCCGCCCGCTTTTTTCTCCTAGTCTACGTTTTGCCTGAGGGGCGATCAAAGCGGATGTTTGTATAATGTTAAATGTATGACGTTCATTAAGTGTGCATAAATTGTACCAAATAATGAATAAAAGCTTTTGAATTTGAATTTGAATTTGAATTTTGAATCTGAAATCCCTTTTAATGTTGTTATGCACTGATTCCTACAAGGTAGGTCATATAAAAATCTAACCTCTCTCTTAATTGAGTTCAGGTCACCTGCGCTTACAGCGAAGTACGATAGGTAGGTAGGTCTAGTTATTTATGCGGTACGTGCACTTATCCGCTGCATTCACACTCGTAGCACGCAATGCGGGTCGGTTTGTGGATCAATTCTAGTTCACTGACGAACGAGAATGCAGTATTAAACCTGTAGTTATTTAGTGCTCAACTGTTCTCATGTCATAAATCTTTGATGTCGCGGATATTACTGCTGCTGCGGATTATTTTTATTGGGATGCATACAGGCCACCTGATTTTAAGTGGTCCACTGCAGCTGATGGACATTCAACGTTAAATAGGTCACAACATCTATCTGAGGTCGGACGCAGGTGTGTTGCTCGTCACGAGGACTTCCTCGTAAATAAAGTATCTTCTAGAAAGCGGTGATAGCCCAGTGGCGTAGAATTCGACCTCGAATCGAGGGGTCCGGGTTCGAATCCCTGTGGCACGCACCAATGCCTTTGTAAAAAAGTTATGTGCGCTTTATAAAAAATTAAATATCACCTGCTGTTACGGTGAAGGAAAACATCGTGAGGAAACCTGCATGCCTGAGAGTTCAAAAAAAAATGTTCTCAAAGGCATGTGAAGTCCACCAACCCGCATTAGGCCAGCGTGATGGACGGCGGCCTACATCCCTCTCATTGTGAGAGGAGACCCGACCCTGTAGTGGGTCATTAATGGGTTACTGCCATGACAATGACAAAGTATCTTCGGGACTTACGTCTCTCAAACTGAACTACAACACAAGACATGAAGTCCAAGCGAAAACCACAAATTCAAATAGGTCACAAACTATCTGAGGTGTGTCACTACTCACGAAGACTCTTTCTACTCAAACAGATTATCTCCGGCAACCACGCCTCCGAAACTGAAATACAACGCAAAACATGAAGACCATGCAACTTCGCGGCGGGTTATTAGGATGTTCTTCGTGTCTTATGTTTCAGCTGGGGAGATTTCTGCCGGGGATACTTTAATTCAGGCAAACATCTTCGTCCTCATGAGTAGCAAAGCACCCGCATACAACCTCAGATAGGATTTTTCTTCATGTGAGAGGCTGCAGTGACCTCTTGACGTTAGGTGGACTACATGCCCTTTTGCTATTCAATTGTCATGTCATGTCTGTAACCCATTAATGACCCACTACAGGGTCGGGTCTCCTTCTCGTAATGAGAGGGATGTAGGCCGCCGTCCACCACGCTGGCCCACTGCGTGTTGGTGGACTTCACATGCCCTTGAGAACATTTTTTTTTTTGTAAACTCTCAGGGCATGCAGGTTTCCTCACGATGTTTAACTTCACCGTAACAGCAGGTGATATTTAATTTTTTAAAGCGCACATAACTTTTTCACGAAGTCATTGGTGCGTGCCACTGGGATTCGAACCCGGACCCCTCGATTCGAGGTCGAATTCTAAGCCACTGGGGCTATCACCGCTATTCAATTACTAAAACTTAACCTATACTGTTTTACGTTATCTTTCATCAGTACAGGCTCGCATTGTTTAGTATCCAATCTTGGAGCCCACCGCTATGCTGGGCTCTAACCACAAGTGCTCTACGTCGTTTAGCCCGATTACGGCTTTCTAATCCACCCAGACGTTCGCTGTGACCTCCCTTAGAATAGGAAACCACACAATAGCTCGTGAGTCGAGTTTGAAAACATTTTCATTAGATTAAAACACTCGATGTGTAAACACTTTTTCGACTTGCATTTCTCCTGTATTGGAGCAGTATTACAAGATGATTACTGTGATTCAAGAAGATTTCTGTGGACTTAACATCAGATGGCCTGCATGCCATTGATTGACTACTCAATTTTAAAAAAACCGAAATTAAATAAACAGCAAGATACGCACTAGGATGAGCGAAAGTGCTAAAAATTTTGATTGGGTACTTCATTTGCGTGGACTTAAAAATTTCTTAGGACTGAAGAAAGAAGAAGAAATAAGTTATAGGTGTTATAGGTACACTAGATATGCACTACATTCTGGTTGACAAATTTCACATGCAAGCGAAACAAACATGCATCCATTCATACTCAGCCTTTTGTGTTTTAAATGTTGACAAGACAGACCTGTGAGCCGGATCCTGTTAACCGGGAGAGACTTGTAAGGAAATAAAAGGGTTGCAGCTATCCACATATCTATTACATATTCTACCCACGTCGGTAGTGCCATGCATGGTTCCTTTAAAGACATGGAATATTTACGAGCGAAAGGAGCGCCTTTGAACACGACACGCGATTTATAGAGACAGGACCGCACAGACTCCCCTGAATCAACTCTAAAGGTTGATAAAGTCATCACGATTCACGCAAAGGCAAGATTCTTTTGGAAACAAAATTTAAAATTGAATAAAAGTCTGTTAAAACCTTTGTTGGGACAACAAAATATGTCTGTTTCCCACTGGTCTGTTTCGAAATTCAAATATTGTAGGTACTTACTCATCGAAATTTTGACTTATTCTTCGATAAAAATAAGAATCTTCTTTCACTTAAAATACCTGTTAACTGGTAGAATCCTACACCAACAAAGCAAGTTTTTTGTTGTGTTACTAACATTTGAAAGTCATTATATGCCATCCAAACTGTTTGATAGTAAAAATACGTTGTTCAATCATTTTCATCATTTCCTAAGGAGTTTTCTACCGATCCTTTGTTAGAAGAGGGCGGTGCTTCTAAACTAAAGACGTGGAATATTTACGATGCGAGCGGGACCTCATTGAACACGAAGCACGATTTATTGAGGTTGGATCGACGATAATGAAATTCTTGTTTATAAAGATTGAAGGATGAGAACTACTTAATTGGATTGATAGAAAATCTGGTCGGTTTAATACGATTACATTAACTCTAAGTAGAATCAACTCGGTACTAAGGGAACGTGATAGCCTAGTGGCTAAAAATACGTCTTCTCACTCCTGTACGTAGGGGAAAAGTAGCATGAAGGAACCAGGTTTCGACTTTGGTTGGAAATTTTATTTTTAAGTGGCAACACTGATTTCCTGTCACCTACAAATCTTATCGTATCTTCTTTGGTGGTAGTGTTAATGCTCTCGGCACACGACTATCCATGAGAAGGAGGAGGTATTGCAGAACATTTCTTCGTATCAAGTATGACACCGGTGGTGCGATGGTGGTATGAATTCTACTTTATTGCTCTTCTAAAAGAATATTTCATTATATTCACTGTAAAGAAATTCACGACCGCCACGCCGGATATTATAAACCGGTAAAAGGTAATAAATTTCCGGTATAAACGCGCCAGTCACAATCACATCTCGTGTCGTCACATCCTTAGACATATGGAAGATGTTTTTAACTAGAGTCACACTTCTTTTTACCCTAGGGTCTCGACTTCATTATGGCCCTCGGTTCCCCCATTACTAAAAAAATTTTTCAAGGGTGCGTCGATGGCGAAATCCGAAACTATGATGACTAACGAAATTATGTATCAGTTTTTTAAATTTAATTGTCTCATTGGATTTTTGATAAATCAACATTTCTATGGGTATTGCCCTAGGGTAGCCCAGTTCCACTGTATTCGGCAATTAATTAGCGAGTCACTCTACATTGCAAATTCCCTGGTGTTCGAGCCGCGAGACATCTGTACGCGTGTAGCAGATCTTATCGCGACATCTCGGAGTAATTGCGCTCAATTACGACCTGCGTCGAAGCGTAAACAATGGGTGTTCGGGTTCTGTGTCCAGCCTAGTGCCTTTTAGTGAGGGCTACACTTTTATTGTCTGTGACCCATAAATGACCCACTACAGGGTCGGGTCTCCTCTCACAGTGAGAAGGATGTAGGCCTGTTTACCACGCTGGCCTAATGACGGTTAATGGACTTCAAATGCCTTTGAGAACATTTTTTGTGAAGGCATGATTTCCTCAGGGTGTTTTCCTTCGCCGTAACAGCAGGTGATATTTCATTTTATAAAGGCACATAACCTTTTTACAGAGTCATTGGTGCGTGCCACTAGGATTCGTACCCGGACCCCTCGATTAAGAGGTGGAATTCTGAACCACAGCCCAGTTCCACTATATTCAGCAAAGCTGAGTTATGTTGAGTTCAGACGAGGTTGAGAATTATGTACAGAGTGTTTTACAGGCAAAACAACCCCCAGTTTAAATGGCGGCCATTTGAATTTTGCATAAATTTTTTTTTCGGGTTCATAAGATAATTTTCGATTTTTCTAGACTTGAATGTTCTACAGAGATTAAAAAGGTATGATTTGATAAGACCTATCAGATTTTAATCAAAAGGTTATTTTATTCAGTTTTTCTTACATAGCTCGAAAACTACCGCGTTAAAGCAAATACACAGGGATGAGCTCTACAAAAAAGTGTCAGATTTAATTTGCTCTCAGCAGCATAACTTTGGAGTTATTGCTTTTTGAACACAACATAACCCACTCAGTTCATAAAATAATACGGAACCCTCAGTATTTACGAGTTTGCTCGCACTTGGCTGGTTTTTCATTTCATGTTTGTAATTTATTAAAGTTACTTATCTGTGTATGCAGAGATTAAGGGAAAGTTAAAAGAAAAGTTAGGCTCAGTAATCTCACTTTCGTGTAGGCAATTTGTATAACAGTAAGTATAATAATTCAACATCTAATGTAAAACGATTATTATATAAAATACAACAAGTGTTCTCGCTCGATTTTAGTTTTATATGTAGGTACCTACCTATAATTAGTATAATTTATGTCCTCCTCCTTCCTTACTTTCAGCCCTTGGTAGTCCACTGCTGGACATGGGACTCCTCTAATCGACGCCACTCCACCCGGTCCTGGGCGTTCTGAATCCAACGGTTTCCCGTTGCCTTCTTCAGGTCATCAGTCCACCTGATACTAGGGCGGCCTGTGCTCCTTTTGCCTAAACGTGGTCGCCATTCGAGGACCTTTTTTCCCCATCGGCTGTCAGTCCTGCGAACGATGTGGCCAGCCCATTGCCACTTTAATTTGCAACCTTTGTCGTATAATATCCTTTTCCTCGAAATCGAACTCGAAAAGGTTCTAAATTCGATCAAATACCTACTTGCGGCATAGACCAGGTACTTGGCACGTCATCCGGTCAGCAATTCGTCGCCAAACCATTTATCCACCATTCGACAAATCTGAATAATTCATCGACCACACAATATCTGAGAAAGTGAATCCACGAACGGTTGGTTACAAGCAAATAAATATCGGTCGCGGTTATTTATTCATCGGGTTCCATATAAAAACTTTCGCACGCGACGCATCTTCATTATCACCGTCGATAAATATTTGCATTTTATTCGCAGGTTCTCCATAAAAGGACAAAGGTCCTTGTTATTTTAGTGTATATAAATAACAAGGACCAGAGGATAACCTTTGTTTGGTTGAGTTTCTCGTTGAGTCGCTGGGAGGTCTGAATTTAACACCACCTAAATTCTCAGTTTTAAAGCCGACACATATTTTATCAGACCATACTTATAGACCTCTTGTAGTCCACGCCATCTTGACCAAGCTTGACCTTGACTTGACCTTGGTCATTTGATAGAATAATAAATTCTGGATAAACACACACATATAGCGTGGGACGACTACGTGCCATAGGATGGTCTTTAACTAGTCGTTGTATAAAGTCGTGGTGGACTTACTTCAAATAATTTGGCTATGAAAATATACTGACACGTTTTTCATACCTCTTAAGGTAGGTATTCGTAAGTAACTCCAATAGATAATCCTGCAACATTACCTAACTAGATACCATCCAATAAATTAAACAAAACATTTAAAATTCATGCCTACTGTTACATAATAATAAGCAGTCCATTGATACCGGAAATCCCTTATTAACTAGGCCTAACAAAAATCAAAATTATGGTAATTCCCCTCAGAATTGGCGATTAAAAGGCGTGGTTCTTTACGTCAATCTTGTTAAGGAGAAAGTCAAAGGAATCCTAATTTAAGTATTTGATCAAACTGATAACACATTCTTATTGATTTTCTAACATTTATAACCAGTTTTAGCAACACGTTATCTTGTTTCATTATATTATTATAGAAATTTATTGGTCAAGGTTATGCAACAGTCTATAATGTTAAAGAAAAACAGATGTGGACTCGTTTCTATGCACACAATATTAGTAAGAATCTACATAAGTCATGTCAGTAATCCATTAATGACTCACTACAGGGTCGGGTCTCCTCTCACAATGAGAGGGATGTAGGCCGCCGTCCACAACGCACCACTACTGCGGGTTGGTGGACTTCACATGCCTTTGAGAACATTTTTTTTGAACTCTCAGGCATGTAGGTTTCCACACGATGTTTTCCTTCACCGTAACAGCAGGTGATATTTAATTTTATAAAGCGCACATAACTTTAACATCTGCATGAGAATGAGAGTTAAATGGTTGCAGTTGTTATGGAGATTACTTCTTTTTACCGACTTCAAAAAAGAAGGTTATCAATTCGACACGTATGTATATATGTAATATTCTCAGAACTGCAGTAGTTTTCGTGATATGGACTTAAAACAAAAATTACGAAATAAAAATGATGTCCAGGTATTCTGAATCGGTTTTTATAAAACCTTTTGGAATATGAGTGACGTCACTGGCCGGTCACACGTAGGCGTAAAATGTTGACGTGTAATATCGTTTCACTTTTTGTTCTTTTGTAAAATAGGCAAAAATATGCAAAAATGCTTTTGGTGTCGATGTAACCTACAGTTATGTTTTGTCGTTTCGAGTTTTTATTACTAACGTTGCCCACCCACGACCATTTTTCCTAGGACCATCCTGAAGCGTGGTACATATTTTAATTTAGTTTAATTCTACCTTATCTGTTTCATATTACCCCATTCATGTAAATACTTATACTCCTTCACCTCTTTAAGACTTCACAGGTTAAATATTTATTTAAATCGATTAAATCTATTCACGGGGCAATTTAATCTTGAAATCTCACAGACCTAAATGATTCTAAAATTCTAAATACAAACGCATAACAAAAGAAAACCTAATCCCAGTTGAAAGTACGTATCACTTTCACGTACTTATCACCTATTAGTATGTATACCTAGTTACCAGAAATTTTGGAAACTAGATGCTATCATATATTTACTTTTCCCCATAGAATTACAAAAAATGTGCACATAGCCTCATGCAAAATTAAAAACAAAGTCACGTACCACAGCAGTATAAATTAACCAACGAGCCTGCGAGCCGAGATAGGGAATTTATTGTACCGTAAGTGCATAATAACATAAAATTTTGAAGAGGCGTAGGTACCTACTGCCGGGTCCTGTTTGCAATAAAAAAACATTACATAAATAACTCGGCCCTCTGACCTACAAATAGGGATGCTCATTACGATACTATATATCGATATATCGATACAGCACAATACGATATATCGATGTTTAATACGATATTTTGGCGATACGATACATAGTTTTTTACTTTTATAACTTGAAAATTGCTATTACATGATAGCGAAATTATAATAATGTTACATAAGACAGTCGGAAGAATCGGGAAACACATAAGTAGGTACATAGCCGGCCATAAATCACACGACCGCCCGTCGCTGACAGATATAAACATGACATGCCTTGCAATAGAATCTCAACCCTATGACTAATAAGTTAAGGTTCAAAATAGCATGGTTAGTATATAGTTGTTTACAACTTTATTACATTCTACCCTAGTCTATATAGTTCGGGATCGCTCCAGTAATTTCTAGTGTACCTGTAGTCGGGTATAAATAGATGCGTGACGGGCACTCGGGGAGTCATTCTGTAATCAGCGATCGGAGCGAACTATCCAGGCGATAACCAGCGATACTACTGTGATTTAGTGAGTGAGTGAATTAAGTGCGTTCAGTTAAAGTGTGTATACGTGTTTTGCTGTATTTAAAGAGTGGTGATTTGTTGTGTGGACGTTCAATAAAGTACTTGCGGAACCAACTGGTGTTTTCACGAACCCCATTATCCTAACGACGCGACAATAATTAATAGTGCCATTGATTGAACATTTTGTTATTCTTAATTTTTAATAAGAGATCTTCAGGTACCGAACCATAGATAAAATTGTTTATAGAATACCTGCTGCTGTTTTTGTTTTAAACTATTAGGTTGTACTTTGTAGTACCGTTGGATCTTCGCTATTTTTTTTTGTAATTTAAGAATATATTAAAGCATACCAGTTTTCATTAAAAACACGAATTAATAAAAAAGCATGCAATACGGTTACGATACGATATATCGATACACACATACATATTTTGGGCATCCCTATATACAAAGCCTACGAAGCAGGTTTGCGAATAAGGTGTCCGATTACCTCATTCTTTCATTCAAGTTGTAGTTATCCCGCCAATAATTTATGGTACATCCAATGTCGCTATAAAACGATGCTTTGCATCGAATTTTCATACGCTTTCGCCTTTAACCGTGCCTTTTTTTATGATTTTATGAATCGCCGTGAACTAAACTGATCGTAAACAGCGAACAAATATACGATCAACGATTTTATTACTGAAATATAAACAAGCTGTTGTTTCTTTGTTTCTTTATAAGCTTCGGTTTTTTATGTTTATATCACTTTTGATGTTTTTTTTAAGATTATAAAGATTATTTTATGCAAATGGGATTAATAATACAATAATCAAAGGATTAATAATGTAGACAGTTATTTTCGTATCCCATTCTCAATAGTGCAGCGTGATGCCTTACCATATTGTAAGGCAAACTTTGTTTGCATCAGTCTAGATCAACCTATACTAAGGTTACAGAAAGCACAGGTCCTAACGATGAAACCACCCAACGGATTAATATGAAAGTTAGTTTCATTAATTCCTTAACGGTACAACATACAAACACAATTCCGATCAGATTATGATTTAATGAATACCTATAACTACATCCAATACAAAGAAACTTTCACAGAAACCAAAAAAGAATGAATGAGGAACTAGTTGAATTGTAAAAAAAATATAGCTAAAGCAAAAAATCGAATCGTAGCCACAAAAAGAAATAAATTAGTAACTGTTCGTGGCTTGAATTATACTTCAAGTGAAGCTCTTCTATCTATAGATTAGTGCTGCAAAAAATATCGATGCTTTTATAATAATTTAGTCGCACCTCTAGTAATACGGTGTTTCACGGTCTTCTTCATTTATTTGCTTGTCATCGTCATACTTTCTCGGATTTGCAGGAAATACTATTAGTAAAAATTGTAAATTGATTTGTGGTTTTGAATACGGAAAAGGATATTGATTTACACTGCGCTCAACATATTTTTAATTTAATAGACTTAAATCTTTACGTTCTTTTTATTTATTTACACGTATTTTAATTAACGATAAGTTAGTTAACTTATCTAGAAAGGTTAAATGAACGTTTAAATCGAAACCCATTAAATGCAAAGCTTATAAGTGTTGTAGAATTTTGTGTTCCTGAAAGTTAACAATTTATGAGATTGTAATAGCGGCAGCGCTGATAGCCCAGCGACTTAGAATTCGACCTCGAATCAAGGGGTCCGGGTTCGAATCCCAGTGGCACGCACCAATGACTTTGTAAAAAAGTTATGCGCGCTTTATAAAATTAAATATCACCTGCTGTTACGGTGAAGGAAAACATCGTGAGGAAACCTGCATGCCTGAGAGTTCACAAAAAAAAAATGTTCTCAAAGGTGTGTGAAGTCCACCAACCCGCAGTAGGCCAGCGTGGTGGAGGCTAAGGCCTACATCCCTCTCATTACGAGAAGGAGACCCGACCCTGTAGTGGGTCATTAATGGGTACTGGCAAGACACTCAAGCACATTGCAGCAAAACATTGAGCCTCATCAAGCTTCAAAAAGAACATCACGATACTATGCAAAAGGTAATTTACATAGACATTTACAATATTAGGTAAATGTCATCTGTTGTAACGGTAAGAAAAACATTGTGAAGAAATCTGCATGCATAAGATAATGGTATTCTCAAGGACATAATATAATATGATGCCCACCAACCTGCACACAACCAAAATGATGAACATCCTTCTCATTGTGGCAAAAGATCCCGATGGATTGCAGACAAAATACATAGATTATTACACATAACTATTTTTTGCACGGTAACGTTTATTAACCACGATTGTAACGAGCTGTAAATTTCCATTTAGCATTGCTTTAACGTCAATTAAACTCAATAATAACTGAAGAACCATTACGGGTTCGAAACTAGAGAAAGTTCATTTTGAAAGCTCGAGTAAAGCAACCTCATCTATAGATTTGTTTGCAGGTTTATAGACCAATCGAGAAACGGATTTGAAATTTCATAGATAGTACCATAAAAACTTTTGACTACATAATCTATACAAATATTATAAAGAGGAAAGGTTTGATTTTTTGTTTGTTTGTTTGTTTGTATGAATTGAATAGGCTCCGAAACTACTTGGCAGATTTGAAAAATTCTTTCACTGTTGGAAAGCTACATCATTTCTGAGTGACATAGGCTATATTTCATTTTCAAAAAAAATAGGCATCCTTACTAAAATTACGATAACGTAATCCAAGGTGTGAAAAAAATATCAAAAAACTACCTTACATCGCGTGCGCTGCGAAAACTATTGATGATAGAACAAAATGATATACTACATTTTTTTAGAACACACCATTATCTACAAAAAATCAGCGGCAGCATATCTCTAACTATTACAATCATGTCACAATAAGCGTTTTTTTATTGAAAAAAAGAAATTAAAATACCACCGCTACAAAAAGCTCTTTATTTGTACCTTGGTATTAACCCTTATCAAAATAAATGATGTATTATTTAAGACTGCTTCAATATCTTTATATTACTTTTTGAATTATTCGATTCTGACAATCCATTCAAAAGATATCACGAGTTAAAAAAAAATTAAAAAATAAACTGTATTCGGCTAGCTATGCGTTGTAGGCGTCACTCGGGCAGGGGTACGGGAGGGGGGTTAAGATCACGAAATAAACTTGCCGCGCGGCTTACTCGCGCGGTCGGCTCCCTACGTGGTGGACGTGTGCGGAATTTACGCTTGATAATAATTCGTTTAGTAAGTAACTAAACCGATTTAAAAAGTTCTTTTCAGAACTAAACCCATTTATATAAAATATTGTTCACTTAGTTATTAACCTAATAAATTACTTGAATATTTTTCATGATTTTCAATTTAATTTTAATAAATAGTAGGTAGTTGTGTACGTTGTAATATAGTAGCATATATAGCTTACAGTTATGCTAATTTAGTTCAAAGGCATTTTTTCTTTTGTCATTTTGAAATGCCTAAACGATCAAGATCTCAACTTTCTAGAAATAGTTCCCAGGCCAGGGCATCAAAAATACGTCGAAATGAAGAATCTTCATCAGAAACTGAAAATCGTCTTTCAATTCATAGACAATATGTGGCACAATCGCGTGAATATGTGTCATATTATTATTATTATTATGAATGTGTTAAAATTAACAAATCTAAATGTAATGTTTAATGCCCGTGCGAAGCCGGGACGGGCCGCTATATAATATTATAAAGATAAACATAAACTCAAAAACTACTAGGCCGATTTCAAAAATTCTTTCACCATTGGAAAGCTACATTCAGCCTGAGTAACAGGCTATTAAATAAAAATAAAAAAAAAAATAAAAAAAATCATTGGCAGAGCGAAGCCTGCTGGGTCGGCTAGTAATATATATTACTCACAATCAACTCGAATGGATAATCCATTGAATGAAACAGATATGCTCAACGGTTAATGATAAATTTTATTGGTCTTTGCTTGTAAAAGTAGATTAATGTTTTGCGACTCTGTAATATTCTGATCTATGTACACCTATGTTATACCTTAGTTATCAATAAATAAATGAATAAACCCTTATGATAGAATCAGCGAAACATCACAATAACTACTTGAAGATTTGAATTAAAATACATAGCGAAATTATTCGAGCGTTCAGAGTAGCACTAACCGTTCAATGAGATTGCTTAAACTTAGTGTAGAACCGCAAATCATAGTGGACATAAATCAAGAGGTAATAGCACAGAAAGTAGCAAGTAAACTAACTGTTAATTACTTAAGTAGTAAAGAAACCAGTAGTTTCAAGCCTACTTAGCTCAACTTGCAGAACCCGAGAGTTCTTAGTAGACGATCTTTAAAAATATCACTACCTACTACCAAAAATGCTCAAACATAACAGTTAATTTTACCGCTAATAAGGGTTACTTATTAGTAGTCGGATAGTTTTGAAACCCAGTTTATATCCTTCGATTGCGGGTTGGTAGAGAAAAGGGCTAGTGGCCGACCCGTATCGGATTTTCAAACCCTCCATAGGGCCTCGATATCGATATCAACCGGGACCGACGACGGCTTTACATAGGCTTTACGAGAGCTCTGAAGCAAGAAAGCGCGCTTTCGATACGCCACTAGCGACTTGCTTAACTTTTTAGATGCCTTGCCATATAGGTAGGTACCTACTCAAGCTTCACGTTAGTACCTATAATGATTTAATGTGAATAGGACAGACACAATTCCCAAGTAATGTACCAAGCAGTTTCAAAGTAAAGCTTAGGTATATGTGCAAGTATTTTTCTTGAAAAGTATCGTTCCCATTTTGATGTTGTATTTTTCCTCTCTGCTTTCTTGTAACTGATGGCGGGAATGCACGAATGATTTTCTGAGTACTTTTAGAACCTGAAATTGTTCTATAGGTAGTAGAGCCGCAATAGCTCGTCCGGGGAGATGCACTACCGTCACCCTCTTAACTAACTAGGGTTGAAGACAAAGAGGAAGTATCAAGCACAAAGTATGAGAATGAGGATGAGGATATATGTATGAGGAAGAGGATGAGGAAGCTGAAGAGGAAGAGGAACTGTTCAGTGAGGGAAAAAGTGTAAAAACTATATAAATAAATAAATAGGCCCATAAACAAAACTGTCGTTGAGTGTTGACTGACGCGTTTATTCCTGACTGTAATGTGGCGCGGGGCGGAGGCGGCTCGCTTGCTGCTGCGCTGTTGCTATTGGTTACGAGACTTACCTACCAACGAGTTACGAATCCGAAAAGAAAATTCCTCATAAAATCCTCTTAATTTAAAATGAAGCGGAAAAGGATGTGAAAGTAGCAAAAAATGCGTAACTTCCTCATTAAGAGGAAGAGGAATCCTCATCAAGACTACTCTTAACCCATCATGTTCTTTATTGGTTGCCGAAGATACTTTGAGGCGAACATCTTAATCCATGAGAGGCAACGCACTCTCATGCTCAAGTAGAGTTTATATCCTATTTAAGGTAGGATAGGTTAAGAGGTATAAATGACCACTCTCATCAGGTAACCTGCATTCCAGTTTGCTACTCATGGACCATAAAATAAAAACAAAGACAAAACATGTACCTACAAACACAGGTAGGTATAGAGTTGTCACAAATCATCAATCTGTATAATTACCATTTTTATGTATGCAAATATTGTAAAAAGAAAACTACAAATGAATACCTATATAATAAGATCATTTTATTTAAAAAAATAATCAAAATGAATTCCCATAAAGTACAATAAATACCTGAATCACAAGTTGAGAACCACCGTCCCTTCGTAACAAGGTGCGAAGTAATCTGCGAAGAGCCCAGCGAGTATCTCGAAAACACTTTAGCTTTTAGCTTCCGTTTTTATTAGCACACTAGCCGACCCAGCAGGCTTCGCTCTGCCAATGATTTTTTTTATTTTTTTTTTTATTTTTATTTAATAGCCTGTTACTCAGGCTGAATGTAGCTTTCCAATGGTGAAAGAATTTTTGAAATCGGCCTAGTAGTTTTTGAGTTTATGTTTATCTTTATAATATTATATAGCGGCCCGTCCCGGCTTCGCACGGGCATTAAACATTACATTTAGATTTGTTAATTTTAACACATTCATAATAATAATAATAATATGACACATATTCACGCGATTGTGCCACATATTGTCTATGAATTGAAAGACGATTTTCAGTTTCTGATGAAGATTCTTCATTTCGACGTATTTTTGATGCCCTGGCCTGGGAACTATTTCTAGAAAGTTGAGATCTTGATCGTTTAGGCATTTCAAAATGACAAAAGAAAAAATGCCTTTGAACTAAATTAGCATAACTGTAAGCTATATATGCTACTATATTACAACGTACACAACTACCTACTATTTATTAAAATTAAATTGAAAATCATGAAAAATATTCAAGTAATTTATTAGGTTAATAACTAAGTGAACAATATTTTATATAAATGGGTTTAGTTCTGAAAAGAACTTTTTAAATCGGTTTAGTTACTTACTAAACGAATTATTATCAAGCGTAAATTCCGCACACGTCCACCACGTAGGGAGCCGACCGCGCGAGTAAGCCGCGCGGCAAGTTTATTTCGTGATCTTAACCCCCCTCCCGTACCCCTGCCCGAGTGACGCCTACAACGCATAGCTAGCCGAATACAGTTTATTTTTTAATTTTTTTTTAACTCGTGATATCTTTTGAATGGATTGTCAGAATCGAATAATTCAAAAAGTAATATAAAGATATTGAAGCAGTCTTAAATAATACATCATTTATTTTGATAAGGGTTAATACCAAGGTACAAATAAAGAGCTTTTTGTAGCGGTGGTATTTTAATTTCTTTTTTTCAATAAAAAAACGCTTATTGTGACATGATTGTAATAGTTAGAGATATGCTGCCGCTGATTTTTTGTAGATAATGGTGTGTTCTAAAAAAATGTAGTATATCATTTTGTTCTATCATCAATAGTTTTCGCAGCGCACGCGATGTAAGGTAGTTTTTTGATATTTTTTTCACACCTTGGATTACGTTATCGTAATTTTAGTAAGGATGCCTATTTTTTTTGAAAATGAAATATAGCCTATGTCACTCAGAAATGATGTAGCTTTCCAACAGTGAAAGAATTTTTCAAATCTGCCAAGTAGTTTCGGAGCCTATTCAATTCATACAAACAAACAAACAAACAAAAAATCAAACCTTTCCTCTTTATAATATTTGTATAGACAAGCAGACTCGTTTCATCGCGCACTACTGCTGCAGCGAACGGGAAGAAAACAGGAAAAGTTGGACGCAAAATAAACATTCTTTTTACCTTACGCGTTGAGTAAACTTACCTGGGTAAAGTTACTTTAGCAATTGTCCCGTGGATCTATGTTAGGCTACTTACACACTTCATGAGGAAGGTTTATTAAAATAATTTTAATTAACATCGTATTAAGTATATCTACAGGATGAATTTTTCAAGTGTGCGTGGATGGGCGGATTTCCCCAGTGTATAGTACCTAACCTAAAGTACCTAACTACTACACCCAAGAGGTAGAACGCACTGTACATACCTTTTATTGTAACACCTGTAATACTTACTGTGTTCTAGCAAATAAAGTTAATTTAATATTAATTTAATTTACTTTTTAATTTCTTTTAATTTAATTTTTAATTTAATTTAATTTAATGTAATTTTAATTTAATTTAATTTACTTATAGGGAATAGCGAAAAATGTTGAAAGGAGTCTGGGAACCGATTTTGATGAAAACTACTCGTAAAACTGCATCGTTGGATTTATGAACAGTCAATATGCCTAGCCAGAAATGGAACACATTGACTTTGATAAAAAATTACAGCCTGTAGGTATTAGACTATTAGATAGTGTCACTAATAAAGAACGAATTTTGGAAGTAATGACTTACGGCGAACATAAGAATAAAGCTCATTTATCAAAATACGTTCTTTCGTTCCACTAAGTCTATCTATAGTTATAATACAAATACCAGCTTACTTACGTCGAATAATGTCATTTCAATAACCACCGAACTGGTTTGAGATAACTTTTTGCTTATTTAAATATTTATCTAATACCTAGCCATTGGCGAAATCGATAATGTATGACTGTAGGTTGTACGTAAAAGAAACAATATGGTAGAGTATTTAATTACGGTGCCTAAAGTTTGAGAAAAGATAGCTCTTTTTTGTTAATGTTAATTCGTCCTAAAAGTTAAAACTTATGAGCACTTACCGGGCGAGAAAAATCCCCTTTTTTCGGTCACAAAATTTTTTTCTTGCACCTTATTACTGACTGCGCTAAAGGAATCGCCTTTCCCCTTAAACTTAATCCTTGGAGTTCCATCGACATGATCACAAAAACACATCAAAAATATTATCACAATTAAATATACGAATCGTCCTAAAAATACCGCGTAAATCATTTTTGACGTTCATAATTGTTAAAATATTTAAAAACTTTGGCACAAAAATACAAGGACGTGATAAAGCTTATTATAGAGATAGGAATTTCTGTTATGTTAAAATATATCGCGGTTTTAATTTTCGCGCGCATTCACCAGCCATTTTTGATAGAGGAACGGCGCATGCGCGATGTCGTCGGAGACTGGTTAGCTGCGCGTCCGCTAAATACGAGTAAGTACAATCACGCGACATTGAAGGGATAAGAAAAAGCGAATTATTCAGGCTACTTCGTTACAAAGACCCGTTTATCAATTTATGTTGTATTAATCTCAGAAGTGGCGCGAGTTAATTTTTGAACTGTTTTCACGTAATTAAGAGAAAATTCTGCGATTCGAGAAAGTAGTTTGTAAGCAACCACAAAGCCTTATTTTGCTTTACTTTACTTTACTAGATAACAGCCCGATTTCCTTTCGGGCGCAAGTAAAACTGGATCTGTTAGGCTTCCGATTTCGTCGTAACCGAGCTTTCAATGGCAGTGGAGTGGCCGGTATGACATTGGCCCAGTAACATTTACTGCGCAGGTTACTGAACTGAACTGATTATGAAATATATTCCTTATCATTAAAATGTTTATCAACAACGATGACGTTATGTAATGATATCCCTCTTTTCCTTGCTTTAACCGACTTCAAAAAAGGAGGTTCTTCAACTCGACACGTATAGTACGTATACCTATGTAATATGTATGCGATATTAACGGAACTGAACACATATTAATAAGAAGTACAGAAGCAAATATAGGGGGTAGACAAAAGAGCATTTTTTGTATTGGTTCTGGCAGAAAATTGTTATCAGAAGACTAGCTTAGCTAAGGTTGCAGCCACTTGTCCAAAGATTGTAGTGCACTACTTAGTAAAAAAGGCCAGTGTAAATAAACCGACTTCTGTTTCCTAATTGTTGACTACTTCCAATAATTATAAGAAAAACTTCAAAACGCATTTTCGCAACAATTTCAATTATAAATCCGCAGTGACGCAGCGAAAATGGTTCGTAAACAGACCTGGGTAAGGGAACAAACAAACGAAGCCGTCGATGACAAAGGGCTCCAATGTAAATTATTTACATTTACTCGTACTTGAGTGAACGCAAACCTTCCTGTTCAGCTTTTCTAAGGCTTTACGAGTAAGTAAAGCAAAGCACTTAAATTAAAGACTTAAAATAAGGTTCGGAATATTATAAATATGTATATAAATGAGGAAAATACTAGATACCGGATAGCTAATAACTCATAAAATATATGGCTGAGACGATCTGCGACGGCGCATGGTCAAAACACCGGTGCGCTGCGCGGGTCCTAGGTTCGCTTCCCAGCGTAGCCGTAGCAGAGATTTGAACGGTGAGTTTGAATTTCTGTTTCTGGGTGTGTGTGCTCTTATCCATGGCACAGCGTGGTGTACGCGTGTGAAGGGTTATTTATTTATAATCACGGGCTTGTCATTAATGCAACTGTCTTCCTTCCTTCATTACCTTTAGCCTGTTACAAAAAGTAATTAAGGGTACCTACTGTACTACTGACATGCTAAAATAACCAATTAAAATCGAAACATCAATCACGTTTGACTGAGCAGTAGGCATTTTAGGTACAAATGCCTACTGTTTTTTTGCTTTAAACGAAAGTTATACCTAACATAGGTAGTTATTTATCATGGAAAACTTTTCCTGTTGCACACATTTGAGAATAAAGTAGGTATAAGACCACAATACCAAAAAACTCATACCTACTTATCTACATACTTTACATTTTATAAAAGTTTGTTGATATACCCCAGAAAACTTCAATCTTTTTTCTTCTTTCTTTAAATTTTAGCTAAGTCGGAAAAATATAAAGATAAAATATGTAGATAGGTACTTACAAAAATAGAAACTTCGCGAAGTTTTCCCTCAAAAGTAGGTTTATCGCATCACGTATAGCCAGGAAGGTACTGCACTTAGCATACTTACTACTTAGGCTACCGGTAAATCAACTAGCTTAGTCATCACTCGCCCCTTATTAATGCCGGAAACTTGCAAGAACTACAACGTTATTTGTCCTATTTATTCAGCTAGATTACAAGTAGTGTGTATGTAATATAGTGTGTATTAGGCCGTGCTTAGTGTGGACGCGATTTCGTACGAATTTAACTCGTGTGTATACGTGCGTTCACGCACGAACAATCCCAACCTTTGAAATACTATGGGAGCGCTCAGTTAGTCGAACTTCAACTTACTCGTAGTCGCTCGCAGTATGAGCGGAGTGTAGCTAGGTACTGTTTGAGGATTTAAATAAATTACGGAAATAATACGGAAGCCTTTGGTCTTTCTCTGTGAATCCGTCTCTAGCATTGACACAGAGAACCATTATACGGATATTTAATTACGGCTTTTCATATTCCTTCCCCTGAAGGTGCTATTGATACATAGGTACTAAAGCCATCGAAAATCAATCTCCAGAAGAAATTTAATGCCGTGGGTATTCATCAGCAATGGGTATTCAGCAACGGGTATTCATCCGCGGTTGTTATTAATGAACACACACAGCGGAACACGGAATGAGTTTTCGATATCTACTGGTATCTGCCGACGCCTTTTCCAAACCGCAATATTCGTTCATTATTTGTCGGCGAGTAATTTATCGCCTCACTGTACTCTGGTAATATTCTCGTATTCAATCCACCATTGATCGAGTGATCATTGGATGAGTTGATTTCCTAAACCTACACAACAGCGGCCTTTTGAAATGTTGTATAGGTACATAAAGGAATATATACTTTCAACAGCCCGAATTCGAAATCCGAACACACATAATATTTTGTTCCATGGATTTAATAATTACGGATTCAAAAGCAAAAACCTACAAGTTTACGACGCAAAAGGATGAAGCGGTGGTACCTAGACCACCTGGCCTTGCTTAGCTTAGCTTGTACTTATCACGAGGACGTAGGTCACCTCCAAATATCCTCGCCAGCTTTGGCAAGCATAAAGCAATGGAAATTGTCAATTTCTCATGAAGAAAATAATTTTCCATGGTAATTACGTGCGATGGAAATTAATGGACAATTTCCAATATCGGTCTGAAACTCTGAAAGCTCGTCGAAATTAAATTTCACTCATTTTGTCTGCGGATCCACTTATCTCTGGATTGGAGGCGAAAGTATCTAACATCAGTAGGTAATCAAAATTTAATTAATAGGTCTAGTGGTTAGCGATTCTACTTCACCGGAGGTCATGGGTTCGATCCCCACCCAGGATAAATATATTTGTGTGACGAACACGAGTGTTAATTCAGTGTCTGGGTGTAAATTATCCATTTATGTATTAAAACATACATATAAATAATTATGATGTTTATCAGCTATCTAGTAACCATAACACAGGCTTACTGCCCACCTATTTAGGTTAGTTGTTTATAATTGATTCAACTTCAACTTACGGCTTGAAAATCAAAGAAGTTGAGAGAATTTACGTAAGTTTTAAAAGAAGTAGATTATTGCTTTATTGAAGGCGATCATATTAATACTTGTATAGCATGCACGTATAACCTCAAATAGGACTTTTCTTCCCTGTTAAAAGGACTGTCCAAGAATTGGAGTGACCACTGTATACGAGTATTGTGGGTGGTAACCGTGGTACCGCGTGTGAGTAGACGTTACCGGTGAATTATGAACATAAATACCTGATTTCGTTTTAAATCAGGTAGGTATTTACGAGTATGTTCATAAATTGTGGCTTCAGTTAGATAATGCATGCGGATGCATCGGCGAGAAAGCAATAAACGATATTTAACGCAAGTGTATCTAATGTAGGTATGCAGGTAGACGTTCGAAATGTAATTTATTGCGAACATCACGGAAGTAACTACCGTGAAAAAACCTCTGAATTATTTTTACGAGTAATTATCAGGAAATTAGAATTTCTTATTTAATTCAAAATGAATTATTAGGTATACCAATTAATTAAATATCTGGCGTGTCATAAGGTGTAAAATAAGTAATTAAAAAGGTACCTACTTGTAAAATAAAACAAAGAAGCAAATCCAAAGCTTTTATTTTTATTTACAATATAATCATAATATGAAAGTAAACAAAGTGTAACGTACCAAAAATTAGAATTAGAAATTCAATAAACGTTTCGTCGACAACCGTCAGCGGCACGTGCGTACGGCACGAGCGACGGCGACCGAATAACGCTTGGCCATCCGCATCGGCCACGCCACAGCCACATCCAAAACTACCCACATTTGTGTGGCTCTTCTTTTCTAGTTCCTTGGGTGCCCATTGAGGCTTTTCATACTAAATCTTGACTCCTAAATCGAATCACGTCATCGCGTCTGTGGCAGGCTCCCATGCGGGTGACCGTTTACAACATACGACGACTCGAGCGCCACTCACGAACAACATTTGCGAGTTACAAAAGCTAAAGTACACCTAAATTTAACCATAGGTTTGTGGAGTGATGTTCACTATAATCTAAGATCAATTGTGATATGGGCGGGTGCGTTCACAACGCGTCCGCCTGTCCTCGCGTCATCTACAATGGCAGTACGGGAGCGGTCAAGTTATTATTGACTAAAACACAAAACAGTAGCACCATTTGTAAAAAAAATATAATTTTTTTTTTCAAATACAACAGAACACCCCCACGGGGCGACGTCTGTGACCGTCGCCGATTCCGACCCGAGCTGCGAACCCGTGAACAGTAATTTAGCTTCTGTGATGGTGCGTTGCTTCACAAAACAGAGAGTACTTGAGTCGAGCTATATACAGTACACGCTCGAGTAACGCACACATAGAAAGTTCATATCTCTCTGCTATTTGGTGTTATAATTTCGGTTACTAAACTAGTCTTTCACATCGTTACCGTGCACTAACAGAGCGTCTCCGCGGCAGTTCGCGCTGTCACTGGCCGGCAACATTTCGTCTGTGCCGGCAAACGTTAGGTTTAGGTTTTTTGGCTCGATCTAGTTCTCCTACCAACGTCTGTTAATGCCAAGCCTGACTGTATCGGCGTGTGCTGTACACGCCACCTTTAAGGTGTGTTTATAGGTATATAGGTGTTTTTATTGTTCCGAGATTTCGTGTTAGTAAGCGATGTCCATGTGTGCGTCGGTCGAGAGCGCCCTCTACAAGGCTCGGCGTGTGTACTCTGTATGTGTTGTGTCGTGTAGTCGGCCGGTACTCGCTAATCGCCACTGCGATGCAACATCAACCCGTCTACACGTTACAAATTAAACCTAATCATTAACATTATAAAAACCACTATTTTACGCCGTTACAGGAACATTATTTTTATGCAAAATCTATTTAACTTGCAATGGGACTAGTATAGATATCATGAACTCCGTTTTGTCATGTCGTCGGTTACACGGAGTTCGGTGAGTGTACATATATTTCGCGAATATACATACGAATTTAACGAGGCAAAATCCGCACTAGCTTTCGATGTGGGGAACGAATTCCTCGCGAATACAAATGAAGCCGAAAGCTCCTTTTAGAATATGCTTTCACATTATAAATATATCTATGTATTGTTTGTAAAAAATCTCTTTTGTGACCTTCTGCCGGCATGATATGGTAAGTATATAATTTTGTGCTTGTTTGTTTATTGACAAATAATAAGATAGTTCGGTGATGGACGTGGCATATTATAAAAGGAGATTCTGTCAGCGACCTACAACACGTTTTAGTTACGATCCGTACCCGTCTACGCCTAATCGAGTGTTTCGACTCAACTCGAGTTACAAACTAAGTGGAATAAAATTAAATGTATACGCTACAGTATTAATAATTATAATGTATATCTAGACATGTAACTACATAATTGCGAGGTGCTACTATCTGCGTTCTGGCTTACCTACACCGTCGCTAGAGGGCGCGACCTTACCTAAATTAATAGCTTATTCAATGTCATCAAATATTAAGCACTAGTTATTTAAGACATAATTATTGTATGCCCGCATAGAGTAGACTGTTCTAAACTTTATCATAATTGTTGCAACATCTTTCTCGTGTAACAGTCAACAATAAACGGTTTCTTCTCTTGGTTAATTTGTTAGTAAGTATCAATTACAGACTTGTACGGATTTTCGTTACAAAATCAATGAGAAAAGTGATAGCTGTAAAGCTAATCACTGATTAATTTTTCTAATAACTTTGTATTTAATACCTATCATAGTTTCAAAAATCAATACAAGTCTAATTTATTATTGGTAAAAGTTTTACCTAAATTTAATTAAGTTTTTAAAGCTGGTTTCAACAAAAAGATTACCAAATAATTTTATTGCAATCATTAGCTATTACAATTATTTTTTTTAAGATAGCGTTGCATCCAATATGTTTTTCTTACAGTCATCTGATGACTAAGTACGCTAAAGATTTTTACTAAACATTACTGTTGTCTGCAACAAATTATTTAAAATAATTTGGATCTCGATTAAACAAAATTTCAATTGATACTAAGCTATAATGGCATAGCAATAGCGTAAAAATGCCTCGCTAAACACATCTTTTGGTACGTGTAAGTATATTTTTTTCTTAATTATAGCAAACCCTCTTGCGGTCTTTATCTATGATAACACATTGATTAAATTTTTCCCCTAGATGTTTTGAAGCGTAACTTCTCTAGTGGTTCAAATTTTTATCACTGGGTTCGGTTCAAGCGACTCACTCGATGTGGGCTCAGTGACGCCCTCTAGCAACCAACTATACAAGTTACAACACACGAGGCTCGTCCTGAGAACAATCCGCTTACACATCGCAGGCCTAATAACTTACTGAATTAATATCATAAATGAAAAACAAGAGTAGATTAAAGTATATAACAAATTTTCTTTTTAAAACTTCTCACTTGACCACTTGACTTATGATCAACTGTCCTAAAATTCTTTGAATTTTTTTATTGTTGTTTTAACCCATTAATGACCCACTACAGGGTCGGGTCTCCTCTCACAATGAGAGGGATGTAGGCCGCCGTCCACCACGCTGGCCTACTGCGGGTTGGTGGACTTCACATGCCTTTGAGAAATATTTTTTTGTGAACTCTCAGGCATGCAGGTTTCCTCACGATGTTTTCCTTCACCGTAACAGCAGGTGATATTTAATTTTATAAATCGCACATAACTTTTTTACAAAGTCATTGGTGCGTGCCACTGGGATTCGAACCAGGACCCCTCGATTCGAGGTCGAATTCTAAGCCACTGGGCTATCACCGCTGCAATTTTTTTTATTAATGATTTTATATTAACAATATTTGAGTGCACGAAACTTAAGTGTACAGCAAACCGATACACCACTGTCAGGCAATCATTAGGCATGCGATGCACAAATACAATTCAATTATAAAAAAAACAATGGCCTTGCCAAATTGTACTACATTGAAATACCGTTTCGAACATTCGCCGACCACTGTCCACGACTACATCAAAAACTTAACACTACATTACCGTTCAACTGTATATGGGACATCGTATGATACATTCCCAATAGAGAATCTTATACAATACAATACAATACAATACAATACAGTAAATATACAATCCATTGGCAAACTGAATTAAACTTACTTTTCACAGATCACTGGATCGAATAAAGGCTAGAATTGTACAAGTAATGAAGTAACCTCTATTCGAAACGTGACGTGTGGCGCCCCCTACTCGAACGATGTGCAAAAACACGCGGCTAGCACTTTTTAAATATTAATGTATGTTTAATTATACATAAGATATAATCGCAGGAGGACATTACACTGGATCGAGAGCGTGTAGCTTTAATTCTTACGTTCCTTATAATTACTTTGTTAAACTGCAATACACGTCCGAGAGGGCAGTCCGTGCGCGAGCTACGAGTACGTGCCAATGTCAATTATTTATAACAACAGCGCCGGACGCCCCTCCCGCACTGACAACTTACGCGGGAACTCGTAATAAATAAGGTTTTACTTTTATATAAAAAATTTGGTGTTAACTCAGTCAGGCTTTAGTCACACGGGTCCCATTACTTTTACATTTTATAATCATTCGTATCGAGCACGGCGAAGCGTTAATCTAACACGAAACTAAGCTACTACTCGTTCTAGGAAGTAGATACTTGAACACACGAGACTAGTCAAATCGCTTTCGACGTCGGAATTTCACGCGCATATTCCGCCGGTACCCCGTAGCGCATGTCGCGACTAAATATAATTATAATTAGGTGTGTGTATATAACGACGTTACGAGGGCATGTATACTTATGATTGCACTTATGTAGAACATAGGAAACTTTACCGGCGGGCTGTTGTATGGCGAGCGAGCGCCGGCCGCCGCGGACGACCGCTGTAAGGCGATTAATACACTACCTCGCATCACGCAGCGTAGCGCGGGAATGCGTGATCTAGCGTTGTATCCAAGTATTTCCATTTGTATAGAAAACACGCACAGTCCAATACACAGAACACGCATCTGTATGTACGCGCGTGTATGCGTTTTCTATACAAATGGACTCGCACACCCGCACTACGCTCCGTGATGCGGGGCTGTGTGGTAATCGCTTTACATCGCCTAACGCCGGCGGGGAGACCGACACCCGCCCGCTACTGAGAGGTACTGTACAATACGGATCTACTTTGCTTTACTTAATTTCGCTATAAATCCGCTTAACTATAGCTACGTACGTCTGTGTGAAACGTGATCAGTTCTACATCCTGTGTCGAAAAACGCATCGATTTTTTATTTATTATGTTATTTATAGATATACATACGTGTAGATAAATAAGTAAGTATCTAAGACGTATTTGTAAACGTGTAATTAATATTAGTGAATCGATTTAAGTATGTCCTAGCTATAAGTAGTAATATTTTCAATAAAATTTTCTAACTCGCTTTAGATATTTTTACTTATTTGTAGACTAATTTGTAACGGCAATATCCTATTGAAACACGGTACGAGAAAAAACGAACCCTATCTATGTAATAAATACGTCTGGCGCGGCTGTTGTACATTAGAATAACGAACGAAAACGAATAATAATATCCACCTATGTGTTTAAAATCTCAACATTGTTTGCAAAATATTTCTATATAATAATAATTATGTAAACAGTGGCAATATGAAATAAAAACTTCGTTTTGAACACATAATTTACGTACTTAACGGTCCGGAGCTTGCCCTTTGTTTTTGTCAGGTCCAAATCTCATTCGGACCCGACCTAAATTCCACAGAAAATCAAAAGAAAAACAAGAAATGTGTTATACACGAAAAACAATCAGATTAACAAACGGCCAATAAAAGCTAAATAAACTACCACTATCCTTTTGCAATCTACACTTATTTTAATCACAAATAGCTAATGATTTTAAATCATAAAAACACACTAATAAATTGCTTAAATATTTAGCTTAAGCTATTTTAACGAATAAAAATACGTAGGTCACTAATTCTCCACGACCACGTTGTTTAACGATAAAAATTCAGATTTTTCACTTAACCGATTTCGACTGGTAACACTGAATTTAGACATAAAGTAATGCAATCAACAAGAAAACAAAAAAATCTAACACAATAACAATATATTACAACGAACTCTTCGCCAGAAATTTGATTTCTATTCAAAATAAAAGTGACGTAACGTTTCACGCACGTTATTCTACGACATTACTGCGTCAAACGCTTCGAAGTTATTGCTTTTGTAATATTCAAAAATCTTTCAGATGTTTGGGGAAAGAAAAATATCAAGTGAAGCATCATAGAAGCATCAAGAGAAAGACAACGAAAAAGCAGGGACAATTGAAAACCAACACAAAATAAGCAGACAAATGAGTAGAACGATAACGGTATAGAAACATTGACTAAAGGACAAGCTCCGATTTGATCATCCCAGAGCTTGACTGGCGTCACTACCTTTTAGAAAGCCTCCCTACGTACACATTAAAATCAGCCGACACGCAAATGTCAAATACCCTGAGTCACATCAAGACAAAACAAAAATCTATTTGGCATATAATTCTCGTATCGGTCGGTAACAATTTCATCTGTATGTTTCTGTGTTTAAAAATATAAAAATGTCATCTTTGTACAAATGTATAATAATATATTCGTGCTATACGTAACAATTTGTTTTTCAACGACCAGTCAAGCGTGGGCAACAACGAAACATCAACAGTGTAGACATAACGTAGCGGTCGACCGTCGTAGGCGTAGCTCTCCCACGGCGTCGCGGGGAACGGGAGGGGAACGAAACCGACCAATCAGCTAGGCCCAACGACCACAAAACCGCATGTCATAGTGTCTACTAAGAGGGAGGGGACAAAGAAAAATATAGCATCGTTATTGGTCAGTTCAAAATCGCGATATTCCTTTTGTTTCGTACTAGTGACCTGACCACTGTACGATGAGCTCTAAACAAATTTTGATAACAGCCATGTTCCTAATGACATATTCGAATTAGTTCCGATCGAAGGAGATTACACGGGTCTAGGAAATGGTCGGTACTAGCACAGGTCGCGCTCGTTGTCCTGTGGATGAGACTTATAAGTCCAAATGCGTTGTCTGAAAGCGTTCGCGTAGCATGAGGTGTCCATTTCGCTATGTCGTCACTGGCTAGGCCCTGCCGCCCGCTGACAATAAACAAAACACGCGAGTTCTTATTTCAAACTCTGTGTCGGCGGAAAGGGACTAGCCGATTGGTCAGTTTCGATCCCCTCCCGCACCCCGCACAACAGCTCGGGCAAGACGCGCTTACGGCGGTCGACCTCTAACGATTATTTTATAAACGCGTGGTATAGATTGCACAGTATTACGAACACAGTAAACCTACGAACACAATAGGCAGTATATTATCGGATGGGTAAAGTAAAATCATACTGTCAGAACTACATTAGGCCTCTCTCACAACCGTTGCATTTAAACTTGAACATGTATTATTATTATTAAATATTATTATTAAAATGTATATTTTCATTTATTTTATATCTTAAACTATTATCTTTGTTAAATAAAAGCGCACATTACATTGCCATATTAACTTTGAACTCCGCAAGTGTTTTTGTTTTTGTTTAATTTTTTTGTTTTTGTTTTAAAGTCAGTGTTAATATCTGTCGCGATTGTATGAGAATACAAAGAGGTGATATTATCTCATAATTATGCACTATCGCACCTTGTATACAAGATTGAAGAATTAATTAAGATGAACATGTTTACATTTTATAGTACTTACATATCGAAAACATAGATGTTTCGTTATAACCTTAAAATATTGTTTCAACTGAAGACTAAAGTGAAACTTATCTGAAAGTGATTCCGGCGGAACTGAATTTGACTCGCATTTAGTTAAAAGCAGTTGTAACTATCAAAACACTGTAACAACATTTTTACTTCGACCTGTCAAATTGTACAAACATATCAATATAGTGTTTGTTTGAACCAGTTTTCAGAAACTTCAAAAACAGTTAGATACATTTTAACTGTCCTTATAATAATTTTAAATTCTTACACCTTATGGAATCACATTCAGAAAATTGGTTTTCATCGAACAACTCAAACATATTAATATCTTTCTAGGTAGTAATTTTATAAGTTAGCTGGGCTCAATTTACTAGCTAGCTAACTTCGATTTTGTCTATAAAAACTAACTTTAAATAATCCCCAGTTGAAACAGTCATATTAAGTAGTCATAGATAAGAAAAACGGCTTGTCCGAATGTCATAAAAGTAGTATCATCCGATAGACATCATTAAATAGAAGGAAAGTTAGCTTCAACGAGACAGAGGGAATAATGTGATTTAATACATTCTTAATTCAACATAAAGTGTACGTTTGTAGCAGTCGAATATAATGCTATCCTCCTGTAAAGCGAAGAGCTATAAAACCATGTCTGTTGCTAAAATTATTTAACATAATTTTCGATTATTTAACATTATTTTCGAACCTTCCTAACTTGGTAACACGTGAAGATAGATAGAAATTTGATAATCTCACCCCAATTGAGACACTAACTGAGGCTTCAGAATAAGAACAACAAAGAAAAATCGTCATGCAGTCATTAGATTTTTTTTGAAATCCACAAATCTTCCTCAATTTCTTCAATCTTTCATTCCTTTTCTGTTAAACCCGCCTCACCCTTTTTTATTATTACTACAAAAGGGCATTTAACTACGAGGTTTTTTGCTGTCTACACGCAATGTCTATTATGGATTAATGTATCATATAATATATCATTTTATCATAAGTTGAGTGACACAAATAATATTAAGAGCGCTCCTAACAGAAAACCAATTATTTAAATTAGTTTAATAATGTGTCAAAAATGCGCACAGTAAAGTTTGAATACTTGATTTATGGAGATGATTTGAACTACTTCAAACATAAGGGGTATTCTTCTGAAGAGTAAAAGACATACCCGGTATTATTAGTTTATTACACATGAGAGATAAATAACCGCATTTCTCATTAACGTCCATATATTATTCAAAGATAGCAATACCGTTTGCAATATCATATAATATTATTTTCCTTTATGATACTTTCAATTAGTTTCATTGAGTTCTTACAAAATATTTCGTCTGCGTTTATTTATCTCCCATACACACACACCCCCTACGTAACCATAACCGAACTAACGTCTATACGAACAGAGACCACTCCCAGATTACAAAGTCGCACATCGAGCCCTATCCTTAAATTAAATGGCAGTTGTTCGTTTGTTTCACCGCCAACAACTCTCCTCTCATGATAGTGCGAGTGGTAATGACAGAAAAAAACAGTAATTATCTAGTAGTAATAACCCACTGTAAGGTTGAAGTTACACTTACTATAAGAAGGACATAGGCCTTCGTCTAGCCCGATATGGGTGTGGCAACTTCGAATACCTTTGAAGTCATTATGGAATTGTGATTTTAACATTTAAGTCCTAATAAATAAATAATAATGTCTCAAAACTGACCGAAACTGATTGAAACGTTATAACTGACAAAATGTTATAACGTATAACATTTTGTACAACTTCTCATACAAACGGACATCACATTTGAATGTCTCGTATAGATTTACTATGACATTTTATCATTGCTAGATTATTAGGAAAGGAAAGAAATCTCCAAAGCATTCAACGGTAAAATCCAGCAGTATAATTTGCAGAATTAATACTATCTATCGTAAGACAGTCTCATAAGCAAACATGGAAACGCTTGTTTGTGTTATATCAATACTCAACTCAGTCTACTACATTCTGTGGCGGTGAAACAAACTGCTTATCGCTACTTATTGTATATATCAAGCGTCCGCGTAGCGTTCGTAAGGACGTCCGTATGTACACTCCAGCCATTCCGTATCATAACCGAGATACTTAGCTTCGTCAAAAACGTAGGAAAACAAGTAAATAGGGTAAAGATGTTAGCTTTTTGAGTCATTTGTAATACAACCTATTACGTGATTTTAATAAGGTTAGGTTAATTTAATCAAAACTTTACCAGACATTCAACTTTTTCGGATATTTTTTGCATACAGTATGTGGAAATTTTTGTTCCCTATCGTCAATTAAAGTACCGAATGACCACACAACTTTCTGTCAAATGTCATTAGACAAGTCAAACAATTAGTATGATTTATTTTTGCACCGAAATAGGATTAGTTAGAACAGATATATCTGTCTCGTTATTAATTTTAACACGATTTTCTGATTTTATAACGGGCTCAAAAAGTCACGAAACGAAAATGTTATCAACTGTAACGTTCTTTCCCATTATGTTGATTGTGTAATACTTGCGATCCTATTATCCCCTATTTACCCTTCTAAAGACTTATGCACATAAGACGCGTACACCTAATATTATATGTAAAAGTGTGTTATCAACGTTGATATTAGTGATACAATATCAACACATGTTAATTTTTAATGTGTACTACCCTATCATAACAATAGTATAATAGTATAATAATATACCGTTTTTTCTCATCTACCTTCAAAGATAAATATTTTTTCGTGGCATGATATTTTTTTTTGTAGTTTTTAAAATCTGCAAATACTAAGTACTTAAGAAACAAAAAAAATATATCTTGATAGTATATTCATTTTATTCTTAAAAATAATTAAATGTATAACTCGCCATGTTGGAGAAAAGTCAAACTAATTTCATGTACTGGCTATGTACATGTACTAATAGTGATGATAACAATAATTTCATGTTTATGAGCCAAAAAGTTGATAGTGACAATTTTATACTTATAGAAGTGAGATTGGTGTTGCCATATCAAATACGAACGCGGCACTTGTATGTGAATTGGCCTTGAAATACAATAACCCTTGTTGGACTGTACTAACCGATAACTTTTGATGAATACAATTTATGTTAAAAATAGAAATTTAATTCGATTCCAATCTAATGCTTGATATTCCAAAAATGTTTATATTTCAAGGCAGATGAGAATAACACGTATTTCAATAACAAGTTTTACCCTATTACAGGCGGCAGTTATAAGGACGCCGTTTTTCGGTTTCCGGCCTAAATTCGGCTGGTCTATGATCGCACCTTTTTGTAAATTTATATAATCGAAGGATATAAATAAGTTATACTTAATTTTACGCGCCTTATTGATTCCAATCCAAGTTATTTCTTACAATAACGAATCCAATTCCATGTGTTGTGGATACTTTTTGCATTTACGCAATATTTTGTTAGAAAATCGTCAATACTGAATTGTATGTAATTAGTGATAAAATATACGTATTAAATTCTACCCAATATGTTTTTAACTGTTTAGGTTAATCCTTAAATATTTTTTTCTGTATTTTAAGCCAGTACAAACGATTTTCACACAAATCCACACTTGTCCTTTCTCATGTAACACTCAAATCCCGTATTTTATATATTGATAAATATTTAGTCCATAGTCAGTAAAAACGTTGAGGTGATATGATGACTTTAAATCTATAAATTAAAAAAAAATTCTAATGTAATACATAAGTGATATCGAGGAACATCTATTTATTATAATAATAAAAATGAATCGCTGTCCATTAGTCTCGCTAAATCTCGTAAACGGCTGGACCGATTGGGCAAATTTTGGTATTGAAATAGTCATCATATCACTTCAAGTCTATCACTACCACCTACTACACCTACCACTCCATCATCGCCGTGGCTGTCTCTAGCCGGCCGTGTGGCTAGACGACGGTGTGGCAATGTGGCTAGACGGCAACGTGGCGATGTGGCTACGTGGCGTCGGCGTGCATCTGCTCGCTGCGCAGGAAGTCGATCTGCGTGTAGAGCCGCGGCGCCGCCACGCCCGGCGCGCGCCGCGGCTCCAGGTCCAGCGCCGCGTAGTGCAGCGCGCCCGTCACGCCCGTCACTCCCGTCACTCCCGTCACGCCCGGTACGCCGACCGGTGCGATTTCACCTGCAAACACCCAGGACTTTGTTAGAGCCTACGCCTGCAACCCTGATACGGCCCCCCGTTGGACACAGGTCTCTGTCCACACCCAGAGAAGGGGGACAAAGGGAAAGGCCTGGAACGTACTCTCATTTCATTTCATTTCATTTCAATAACAACCGGGACCGACGGCTTAACGTGCCCTCCGAAGCACGGTAGCGCGATTTAATTCGCGACTGGCGATCCACCCATCCAGGTACTAAGTGGTATAATTTAATAATAATAAGTAATAACGCTTCACACTCATAGCCCCACACTAGGATTCCCTGTGTCGTGGGCGCCATGGACACACACAAGACAACAACACAACACACCCAGACCAGAAACAGAAATTCAAATTCATCACTCGAACCTCTGCTGTGCTGGGAATCGAACCCAGGACCCTCCGCGTAGCGCACCGTTATCTTAACCACTGCGCCACTCAGGTCGTCACGACCTGAATTAAACGACAATGTAACGCCTGGAAGGGCCTGGGTTCAATTTCCACCAGAATAGAGATTTGAACACACACGACACAAGAAACACAACGACGACATCAGAAATCTTAAGTAAAGTTTATTTATTTATTTAAAAAAGCTCACCCCGATTATCGACGACGTCCGACGGCCTTGCCATGTTCTTTGCGGCGGTGGGGTTGCAGCACACCTCGTCCTCCGCATCCGACGGCTTGGCGATGTTGACCCCGGGGCGCAGCGTCACGTACTGCGGCGAGCTGGACACCTCTGTGTCTAGGGCTCCGGCCGAGCAGACCCGCTCGGGGCTCCGCCGCCCGTCCTCGGAGATCTCGCGGACGGTCGACAGCGCGTGGTGCGGCGGGTCCTCCTCTGTTGGGGTGGAATGGACAATATTTAATTAGTTCAGTCTCCACAAATTAACCAACACTCATTATTTAATAACTCATCAATTATTATTGTACACCTTTTATTATTGTTACCTGTAAAACACGAGCAACCTCGCAGCACTAGGTAGCTGACACCATAAGCAACAACATTTGTTCTATGAGTTCGAACATAACTCAATACATAAAAAATAAATTACAAGTGGTGCTACCACGTACCTACCACGGTACCCTGACGCCTCCAGATCCTCCGTGATGCTGTGTGTGGTTTACGTCTTGTGTTTGGATGCGAAAGGCAGTTGAGATACTCTAATTGAGACTGGTATTATAGCAACACACCGACGTAAGATCTCAGATGGGATTTCCATCGTATGTGAGGCGCCGGCTTACTGGAAGTAACAATCGCTATCGGCCTCATTCGTACAACATCTGCGTAATCGTCCGGTGTGGCGGACATATTGCATGGTTTGAGTCTTACCTAACTCCGCCGCGTCGAGCTCCGGCGAAGCAGGCGAGTCCAGCGAGATGGGGAAGATCGTCTGAGAGCCGGCAGGTGTTCGAGGCGCTCGTTGTCTTCGTCTACTATCGTCCGGTGAGGCGGCCGGCGGCGGCGGCTGACGGGGAGTCGCGATCGCTATCGGCCTGGTCGCAGCCCGTCCGTACGACATCTGAACGTATCCGTCCGGTGTAGGTGTCGCCGGCGTGGCCGGAGTGGCCGGCGTGGCGGGCGTGGCGGGCGTGGCCGGAGTGTTGGTGGGGGTGGGCGTGGGCGTGGGCGTGCCGGAGGGCGGCTCGCCGGGGCGCATGTCGACGTAGCCGGCGGCGCGCGGGGACATGTCCACGTACTCGTCCACGTTGGTGCGCGCGCGGACCTCCGCGAAACCCGCCGTCGGGGGCGTGCGGGCTACCGTCACCTGGAAAATTAAGTTATATTTTATTTGCTTCTAACGCCAAACTCTCTAACTGTTCACTAAGTTGCATTTGTAGATAAAATACTTTTTCTGTCTTTCTAATAACTGGCCGCATGACTAAAGGAACCCGTCTAATAGTGGTGGACTTCAAAAGTGTTAAGGAAGAGATATACCTGTATTTCAAACCGCTCCGCTGTAGAATATTATTAGATAGGGAATTACGCATTAGACCTGCAATTAAGTATTATTGCGACTATGTGGCTACAACGACCAAGACTGATTGTTCACCTCACGCCGAGCACTTTTTCACTATTATTCATCACCGCGGCAGCCATGCGACTTTTATAAGACAAAAACATCTCGCGAAGCCGCGCTACTGTCGCTTATACCTTCTTACAACTAATACCATAAGTGATGATAATCGCGAGGTGGTAACGTATCTACAATTACATAAACAACTCCATAATTTATGGTCGGCGCGGCGGCGTGATCACGACGATCGAAACGACTCAGGCTCATCATTAGCTCATACCTTTGGTGAGGCGGAGTTGGCGGAGAAATCCAACTCCATATGGTCGGCGGCGTGGTCGCGATGCTCCCGGTGGTGGTCGTGGTGGTCGTGCCACTTCCTCGCGGGCTCGTCGCCGCCGGGCCGCTGGCGCGCGCCCGCGCTGTACGCGCGCAGCCGGCCGGCGGGCTCCACGCGCGGCCCCGGCCGGGAGCCCACGCTGTACGCGCGCGTCGACCGCTCCTCCGCTATGTGCGACACCGCCGGCTCCAGCTGGTACTCGCTGGAGTGGATACGATACGGCACTGTTAGTTGCCAACTGTTCATTACTCTGCGTGGATCGCTGACACTTCATACACGCTGCACATAACAGTTTCACATCTAACTTCACGTCTGAACAGTCGTCACCAGGTAAAGTAGATCAAAAACCGGTGAAAATTAACCAAAGGCATATTCGTTCTAGTTAGCAACTGGTTCATTATTCTGCGTGGATCGTACACACCGCCACAGACAATACTTTCACATCTAATCAACATGAACAGTCGTCACCAGGTTGATCAAACCGGTGAAAATTAACCAAAGGCATATTCATACTAGCTGCGCGACTTCTACAAGCGCAAGGATACACCGGCACAGACGAAACATTCTTGTGAAAAATGCTGCCCGATGCCAGCCCAGGTCTGTAATGTTTGAACATTCCAAAAGGGAAAAGGGTTCAGCATCTCATATCTTTACTCTACATATCTTTTGAAATAAGAAAACGCCTAAAATTTTATGAAACTTCAATCTTCTCATAGCTCAATACTCTTACATCTATTTCATTCATAACATTTCTTCAATCAGAAACATTCACCAGTAGTCACAATAATTCAGATAACCCCAATATAAAGAAAAAATGGCACTTTTATATATTCAGTTTGAAAGAACCGATGCAAAGATGTTTTGTTGTTTACTTTCTATGTAATGTAATTGTAAACTGGTCCTACTGCAGTAAGTGTTTCATCATTAATCATAATCACGTAACATCATGCATAATACATTTAAGGATATCATGCTAGCAGGAGACCAATATATATATTGCATTTTGGCAGCTAATAAACACATGCATATAGCCCGGTAGTATGAAATGAATATAGTTAAAGAGATAAGCAATATGTCATGACAATTCTGATGACCACTGCGAACTATAAGACTTCTGAAGAAGAGTTTAAAAATCTTGAACATTGCATGGATGACATTCTTAATGACTTAATGACGAGATCTCCTAATGCAGCTACAATTGTAGACTACGATTTCTTAGCCACCATTGACATCATGGAATCTAATCGACTGAGAGGTGATCTGAGGGCATTTGCAGTACATTCTCGTAACTTAAATCATCGCTTTCTAAACTAAGTACACTTCTAAACTTTGACTTACTCTAGTGCTACTATCAAAACCCAAGTAACGCTAACAACTCACGATGCGGCCTTTACGCGCGCCCGTTGCGGTAACGGAACAGCCGATTAATTTCCAAGATCACGAGACTGGAGTTCTATGCGATTCCGCAGCTGCCGCGATTGCGATTTCGCTCGCACTTTGCGGGCGGTTATCGCAAGACAGGAAGATAGCGGTCACTTGAATTTGTGACCGCCAACCGATCGCAAAACGCACGGGCGCAAACCGCCGTGGCTGCGGGTGAGGCGGCGCGCGAATCTACAAGTTACCCTCTGTTGCAGCGGAACCGCATACAACCGCACGCAACGCGGCCACAAAACGCATCGAGAAACGTACTCTATTTTTTTTACACATAAATTTGCATTCTACAGGAACTGCGCGAACCGCGGCGGTCGCGAATGAAAACCGTATCGTGAGTTCTCAGCGTAAAAATCGCCTAAGTCGCCTAAGCTACCGGCGAAGCTCACCTAAACCTCGGATCCGTCGAAGGCGTCCCACTATACACGGACCCGCTGGACGAGACCAGCCCACTGATGGGGTCGTGGCGCGGGCCCATGGGCAGGTAGCCGTCGGGCAAGGGGTCGACGGGGTCGTCCGCCCCGAACGACGACGTGCGCGAGTGGGCTACAGAACTACCGCGAGTCGTCATACTGTTGGAAGCAAAAATTGAACTTTGAGCTCTAGGTCGCTACACTTAAGGTCACTTCGAAAGTTTTGCTGCTGAATCATGATGGTTCACACGCTGTAGGATACGGAACTGTTGACCGCTATTACGGCCTGAATCGTAAATAAATGCTTTTGTACCCGCACGACTGGTTGTGTGGAAGAGATTGCTGTTTAGGGATAAGACCGACTTTTGCATTGTACCATTCCCAATGTTACTTGTATTTGTCTGGTGTGCAATAAAGAATGTAGAAATAAATCATCATTTTCACATTCAAATAAATCGGATTTTGAAATTTTCCGAAATGCTATCAACGGGTATTCGAACGATAAACAAATTTTGTTGACGCAATCGAATAAGTAATTGACTCTGATAAATCAATTAAAAATTAAGTTGAAGGCCTGACAGTATGATAATAAAATAAATCTGTGCGAAACTATTTATCATACTGGACCGCTCAAACAACCTATTTTGATCCAAACAAAGAACAGAGCGATACATATTAAAGACTCCTCTCATAAACAGTTATGGATGTATATTTCATCTTCTAATTCAATATTATAGCCAATCAATTGCAGACTGTTTTCAAATAACCCATGGAAAGAAGAATAAAGCGAGTAAAGCGCAGGAAACGCAAGAGATTTAACTGCCGCAAGCATATTAAGCGACCATTTATACGACGAGCATAAAATGTTTATACCCCACAGTAAACGTATCTAGAACATTTTTATCCATATGTTCGCAAAACTTTCTGAGTGTCCAGCATATTATTTATTAGTCAATAAAAGTATTTTTGGATAGAAAAGCTCAGCAATAATAAATATTAATGTTACATAAAACACTGACGCCATTTTAAAAGCACAGCCTCTTTACATTGATGACGGGGGCAGGATAATAAAGTAGGTAATTAAATATACTAAAAAAATGTCACATATAATTTAGTATAGGGATACATATTTCAAAAAACATCTAATAACCAAATTGAGATTACCTTCTAGAGTGCGTTTGGAAAATTGTAGATTAGCATCATATTTTTTTGAGCAAAGCATATTAGAAATCTTACTTCATAAAGTCCTTAGTTAAGATATCACAGCTGTCGGGCTCCTCCGGTATTCGCGGCGTGCCGTACCACTCCACCGAGTCTATGTCGTCCCGCGATGAGTCCAAACCTGTTTAAAGTTGTATACAATTGCATCAAATGTATCGAGTAGTTTATATGGCTTTTTCAAAAATAGTGTATTCAAACTTTTTTGCTTGTGTCAAAGCATTCGATTGTGCTTCCGACATGAGTAAAGTAACTATTTATGCAAGTAATAACTTGAAATTCTTCTCTTGGTGGTGTGTGTATTGTCATACATAATGGCTTTAATAATAGCGTAGCTAATATCATATTTGCTTAGCTCTGCTAGTGGAGTACCACAAGGTAGTTTTCTCGGGCCAATACTTTTTCTTATTATAAAAAATTTTACAATCTATTAATTTGCATCGAACCACTGGTGGTCCGACTGCTATTGTTTAACTATTGTGTCTGTTTACTGGACATTCAATAGGTTAAAGGAATATCATTGACATATTTGATGTAGAATAGATAGATAGTGGTATATAAACGCCTCTGTAGATCAAGGGAAATACAATAAAGTACAGTAAGTGTAAGTAGTACAATAAAGTGTTTTAAACAAACAAAATGTGACCAGATCGATTACCTTCAAGCAAGTCCGTGTGCCGGGGCGGCGGCCTGTCGCTCTCGAAGGAGGAGCACGCGCGCGACGGCATACTGTCGCAGCGGCTGCGCAGCGCGCCCGCGTCTGTGGACAAGCAGCTGTTGGTGCGTGTCTCGTCTCGTCTCGCTCACTGACACTGTCACTGCTTACATGTTAATGTACTCAATATTTAAGTACTTCTCATGAATTTTTAGGGGTACTGTCATGTTCAGTTGAGACGGACGATATTTTTTATCCATATGGACAGTGATAAATATGTAGATAAACGCATAAAAATATTAATTGAAATTGACGATTTTTTTTTGGACGCTATATGGATAGTGATAAATAGATATTAACATTTGTGTTAAATGAAAAATAAACGGTAAAAAAGTAATTTATGATTCTAAATGATATGGACATGTAATAATATCAGCTGGTAGATAATATAACTTTAATAATAAATAAGATATACATACGATTTGTACATAAACAAAAACAAATTAACATGTACATAAAACTACACACAAAATGTGGAACAAACAAAGAATAATTCACATTTCCTTAAACTGAGTCAAGCTTTGGCATGAAACATTCAAAGCCAGCCTCTAGTCTAGGATATAAAGAGTATAATATTCGACAGATCATGCAAAATATATACATCTCAAGCGTGGGCCTGTCATGCTACATAAAGCCGCATTATGTTAATATCTATGGTTAGGGGATATTACAGGTCTACTACAGGTAACGGATTGAAGCATTTTCGTAGCTTACTTATTAGTTAATAACTAATTACTTAACAGGTTGAAGCGCAATTTTTGCGCCTCACAATTTGCACACTTAAACTTTTAACATATTTTTAGAAGCAGGTTCAGCTATGTTTGAAATAGATGAGTTTTTTCGTTCAAGTGTTTATTAACGTAACTAATAGTTTCTTTACAACATACAACCGTACTGTATCGTTTTAAAATAAACTTTCTTTCTTCACAATGAACGGCTAAAACTGTTTTTGTTAATAACGCTAAATATGTAAGTTTTGATTAAACATTAAAACAGTTTTTGTAGGCACTAATTTAATAACCGTCTAATGCATCTATTTTACGTGTCCTTTATATGGCTTATTGTCTACATCTAAAGTAAGTCTATGACGAAATCCTAAAAATATATTATGTTACTATTGAAACTTTAGGTAGATTTTGACTTACATATATTTGATGAAAAATGAGCAGTAGGTAATGGTGAAACATACACTTAAACTGATCACTAAATGTGTAGTAACGATAAATCTAAACTAAAATTTAACGAGAACAAACACTTATAAGAAACAGAGAACAGAACAGTAGAAGTGGAACCGCTACATGCAAGAAATGAAACTTAACGTTTAAAAATTCGTAAACATTTCAAAAATTCCCATGTGTGTATTTTTCGTTTAATGTATCATCGCACGCACGCACACAATAAAGCAAACACCGTATAGTAGTCGCCATAAGTCGTGAGCACAATCTTTATTGGTCGGTTCGTTGGTCGTCAGTTCCTTAGTGTGCGTCGTATATTGGTCAGCGCGTTAATTATCTGTGCTCACGACTCACGACGGTTGCTATACCTACCGCGAGCGTCTGAAAACGAAACCAGCCAACCCAAATTTAAAAAAATCTGTTAGTAGGGATGAGCGATGAGCGAGCATGGGCGAGTGGGCGACAGTGGGCGAGAGTGGGGTGGTACCATAGAACAAGGAAGTAAATAGAACGGCAAAAACAATATTTTTGTCCGAATAGACTGTAGCTAGCGGCATTCACGATCTAAACGCATTATATCACTCTCATTCACAGTCGCGATGAGAATGATAGAATGAGCTAATATTTGCTCAGGCGTAAAGTAGGCGAACGAGCATAACAAGCGTGTTATAATTGGTTAACTTCAGACGCGAATATCGTATAGCCACGGCTTTCCGTACGTAATCTAGTACTGTTTCACACCGTTATTCTGGGGAGATAAAATAGTATACGATGATCGATTCTGAAATTAGCCAAAAAAAGAAGTGTTTAATTTAATTTCGCGAAAAGATGTCCTTTTTTACACCGTCACTTCAGCGGGTTTGTTACACGTGCTTTAGTATATTAATTGAGACCATTTGAGACTCGATTCTAAAGTTAGCCAATAATAGAAGGTTTAAGGTTATATCACACCATGTATAGGCAACATAAGCCACACGTATCGTAACATAAAATAGTATAGTATGCACGATTTCGATGTTAACCAATTAGAGTGTAGCGTTCAACACCCGCTAACTTCACGCCTTGCAATCAACATAAGCCACACGTATCGCAACGTCCCAATACGCGCTCAATTGAGCACAAGCTATCCGCCGTCCGATCTACTTCCCACACGGGCGGCTACATACTCTTGGTATGCGCGGGCGACATGGCGAGCTTGGAGAGGCGCGCGCCGGCGGACGCGCGGCGGACACACCACGCGCGCCCCTTGCCCTCCGCCCCCGCCGCCGACGTCACCGCCGACGTCACCGCTGACGTCACCGCGTTCACCGCGCGCCACGACGAGTGCAGCGCCTTGTCCACGCTCGCGCGGTCCACCTTAGTCCAGTCAAAGATATACACCTACACCGAGTGACGATGTTGTCGTACAATCGTTCGCATACTGCACTTTAAATGCGCTGTCACTTAAAAACATCGAAAGTGTCACTGATCCCGCGCGTGTCATCGGCTTTAGTCGCTGTCGCTGGCCACCGGTGGCTGTGGTCGGTGGTCCGTTTGCGCCGAGCTTTATGAGTAGCAAAGCCCCCGCTTACGATTTACAATTTCGAGGGCTGCAGCGAATTGAACATCGGACATCGGTTGGCCTGCAGACCAGTTTGCCACTTACAAGAAAAATATCGAATATCAATCGACACGGTTTCTGCATTTTAAATTATTTTAAGACATAAAATTAATATTTAAAAACCTATAATTATATTCTACATCATATTATCACGACGATAACGAATATCTACTTAGAACACGTGTGATTTTAGTAACTACGATGTTTTATTAATGACAGCATATTTGATTAATTAAATTAAATTTTTGTATTAAAAAAATCATACTAAAACCAAATCACTATTGCTTTACATGGAAACATTGTACTTTATAGCAGTTTAAAAGCTTCAAAATTATTTCTCCAACACCCGTAAACCTCGGTTGTACCTCAATGTACGTCGGTACATTTCGATTACAGATGTGGTTAAACATTCCATTACATGTATTACATTTTATTCTTATTCTATTTGAAGACAAACTATGCAATTTTTTTAACAGTATGCGAACGATTGTGGATATTAAGGTGGCATCCGTTAGTTACGTGAGGCTTTTAAAGGGAGGGGGAGGGGGTCAGACCGAATCTCACTAAAGCGTGAGCGGAATTTTCTAAATTCAGAGTATCAAAAATATTTTATATTTGTTTAATAAAGTTCTTAAAAGATCCAATGCAATGAGGCACAATTGAAGTAACGTTACGTAAACTCAAATCTCACCAAGTCAAATCAGTCGTAAAATATGAGGATATCTAAAAAAAATTGAGATTTTTTGATGAACAGAGATTTTGTAAAAACAAAATCAAAAAACATCTCAGAATGAGCTTCTCACCAATGGGAGAAGAGTAAAAAATTGTGGCTAAATCTCACAATATTTCATATTATATTTTTGGTGTGGCGTACAGTAAAAAGATTACCGAATCGCATCTAAAAAAGTGGAGAGCTCAACAAACGTTTGGACGTATGGCGTACAACAAAAAGATTGTTGTATTGCATCTAAAAGGATCGAATTATTATATTACATCTAAAAGCTCCTTCTTTTAGATGTAATATAATAGCATCAATTATCGTATTGTATTTAAAAGAAGAGGTGCTCTACCTATCGTGTTCCATCTAAAAGAAGGGGGCTCGAAGCATCGTATTGCATCTAACATCTAAAAGAAGGTGGGAGCTCGACAAATGTCCGTTGCACGTGTGGTGTACAACAAAAAGTCATCGTACAGCATCCAAAAGAAGGGGAATCGCCTCACATAACGAACGAACACACCGGCATCGGTGCGAGGTGCGACCGGACCGCGGTACCACGGGACTACCTCGTCGCCCGTGAGCGGCGCGGAGAAGGTGCGCGTGTGGTGGACGCGCGGCGGCTCCGCGCTGGCGACGCCCGGCAGCGACTCCGTGCGGTGGTGGCGGAGCCCGCCGCCGAGCCGCGCCTCCCCCCCGCCCCCCGTTAGTGGGTTATCCGCTGCGGATACAACGAGAAGCGACACGTCAAACACTGCACTGCACCAAGCGGCGCCCGGTGCGGGTGGGGCGGTTACGTGAACCCTGGCCGGCGGTACTGAATTTATTATTTTGAAAATTTTTGTGGTAGTCCAAATACGGCGTTACACCTTGTCCTAATTGCCAAGCCGTTCGAAGAAAATCTGTCATTGCGACTGTAACTGACCCACTACAGGGTCGGGTCTCCTTTCACAACTCATTGTGAGGAAGGAGGCAAGGGATACAGGCCCTATTTATTTGTCATTGCGTACATTATTTATTTATGTTTAAAAACAAGTGCGTACTTGTACGCATTGTCAGTTAAATCGGCTCCGACTTACTGCCTCCTATGTAGGCATCTGTGTTAAATTTTGCTTGGTTAGTTAGTCGGTCGGTTGTACCGTAAAGCGACAGCCAATTAGGACAAGACCTTAAAATAAAGCTCCTATGAAACGGCGATAAAGTTTCTTAAAATAAATATGAAACAATCTTATTTTAAAACCCGTTTCTCGAACGTTAACAAAAAAAATAAACATCAAAAATGTCACGTAATTTTATCTTCCATACTATTTTAGAAAAACACTTTTAAAACCAATCAAGTACCACCGTCCAAAAATGTTACATTGTTCCATCAAAACATAACAAGGTATTTTTGCAGTATGTTTTACAAAATTGTTATATGAATATCAGTAAATATTTGAAATTTATTGCAATCTTGATTTGTTAAATACTGCACAATGCAGACGTTAAAATATCTTATCTTCTATTTACACATTTTAAACCAAACAAATTTTCGTACAAAATCAACAAAAAAAAAATAACATAACTACCCCCACTACAATTGAAAATAAAACATAACCTTGTTACATCTTAGGTTGATGTAGATGACATCGAACACACAGAGAGGACAGACCGAAATGACCACGAAACCATCACCACGATCATGCAAACGATAAAATAATAACCATTCTTATACACTTGAGTATAAAGCACATGATGCCTTAACAGTAGTTAACAGTTCCCTTAAAAGTACTGGAAGACATGCGTAGACGTACACAGAAATGTTTCAGTGTATAATTTTATTGGATAATAGTAACGGTGGGTTTCAATAACCGATCACTGGATTTGGATTCAAATGGATACTATTTAGTTGCCAAGACAGTATTTTCTTTTAAATAATAAAGTTGTTGACCATAAACCAAACATCAAAATCTAAATTTCGATCCAAAGATTGATTACTGAAACCGGCCGCAAGTGATTGAGAACAGAATTATTTGGATTGTTATGTATAAAAATATATTAAGCATAAACTTTACAAAATGTCCTATACAATATAGTATTTTTACATCTTTCGTTTTTTTAATTAATGATACTATAAATGTATTATATTTGATTGAGAGTTTGAGAGGTCTATAATTAAGAGGACAAAATAAGCAATACCTATAATACATTAGCAAATAAAGAAATGTTAGCGAGACTAGGATTATATTTCAACATTAATTTAATAACTCAGGTCTTATACTCATTGCGAAGTCATTTAAAATAATTAATATTACAGCCGCAATTTTTATACATAATTATTAGAAATGCACTATTTATTCATTAATGCCATTAAAAAAATAATTTAAAATGCGCATTTACGTTCATGTTCTTACACGTTCATATAACCGTATGTATCAAAACGCTCCTATGAAAAGACCTTATACATACATTTCACTGGATCTAAATTCTTGTTTTAATAGTTCCTTCACCTGTATCCTTTTATAGGGAAGAGGTAGGGTTAAAACACAATCCCATAAGCATGACAGAGAGGGAAAGCTCCACCATATCGTAAGCATATCTGGTTAGTCCACAACATTCACTTTACAATCATTCGGAATGATATCGATTAAAGCATTGACGTTAAGATGATATGATCGGGGCCCAGGCCCTGGCCTCCAGGGCGGAACCGATGGTCAGGCAACCATCAGGCAACCAGGAGTCGGTGTACATTATTTCGGTGGGAACCAACCTTTTTTTGCTTCGTACCACTCTATTTACGGTGGGTTTCAATAATCATACATTCACCTTATGCCTATTGCATATCTTTATATAAAAAGTTTAAGTTATGATACCTACCTGTTCAACAAAAATCGATCTCCAATTCATTCGAGCTTCAAGTTCACTTCAAAACGTCAAACAATCTAAAGTAAAAACTTAAAAAGGTACAAACATGTTCAATTGGCACACAATTCAAATACAAGGCCGTGTACGCCCCAAGCACGTGTACAAAGCAACCGAAACAACGTACAAGTCCCAAGCACTCGGCTCGTTTGGCCCGAGTTTTTTCTGTACAAGTATTACATTATAGACGCCCCCAACTCATCTAGGCGCGATGCTATGTGTGAGTGTACTTATATGTATGTAGTTTGTATTAAATTTCGGTGACGTCATTGCAGTGTCTCTGGTTCGTAGCGTGAAGAAAAAGAAAGTAAATAGAACGGCAAAAGAAACCATATTCGTTCTGAATCCACTGTAGCTAGCTCAACGCATTCAGACCTAAAACTCATCCTATCACTCTCATTCACAGTAGAGATTACCCCTTCTACGCACACTTCCAAATTCCCTCTGAATAGCTGACCTATTTACTTCCTATTTCTATGGCCCGCACACAGCCACTGTGTACAATGTAAACGTAAGCTCAACACACATAGCGTCGCGTCAAGACGAGTAAGGCTCTGTACACATGTGACGGTACCGTTGCGGAGGGGCGTGGCCACGTCGACGGAGTAGGCGGCGGACGCGCACACGCACTGGCGAATGCACGAACACAGGCCCCTGTCTGCAATAGAGGCGAGCCCTGTAGCCACGTCTACGGCAACCGTCACGAGTCGTGACCACAGATGATTACTGGTATTGTACGTTTATGGTTATTGTATTTAGTTTATGGTATTATTTACGTTGTGGTTTATTGTACGATTACCGCCAAAAACAGCAGCTGAAAAAACGCACCAACAGGGTATTGACGTGCACTGACGAACCAATCGACTCCTGTCTATTTGCTTGACTTAGCGTTCGATACTTAGTCGTTTTTCTACAAGTTACAAGCTTTTATTTAACTTGGAATCTTTCAACTGAATTTTAAATCAGTACTAAATTGATTGGTTTCATTTAATTAAATTTTTTTTAGGGCAATTAAATAAAAGCTTGGGCTTTTATTTAATTTTAAAAGTTTTTTTCATTATACTTAAATTCGTTTTCGTTCGAGTTATAGATAAAGTTTAAAAATATTTGATACTGAGAGTGCTTGCTGCGTCGCTGCCGGCCACTGCCATCTCGGTTTAAAGCGGCTCTTATTGTATGTGGTCTGACTTCTGTTACAGGTCCGTGATCTATATAGCTTTAGATATTTTCTGATATAACATAAGAGCACATACTACCATAATCAGCCTTAACAACAAATTAACAAGATTTTCATCAGATAACATTTCACATAGTTAATAGTTTATTTCTTCATATTGTTAAAAACATTACTACAACAATACGTAATCATGCATATTCAAGTAAATATTTTTCTAGCAATATCAAATGGTTCGTTTGGTCTCTGCTCATGAGACATAATGCATTTACTCCCATATAAATTGCACAAATCTTAATTATTTATAAATGCTCACTATACCGACACACATATATGGGTATTAGTACGATGGGTGCCATCTACGGTCGAAACAAGTCTATGGAACACTTCATGTAATGAAACAATGATCGGCTAGATTAAACACTGGCATTTGGCTTGAAAACTGAAAACTAGATAATGTCGGAATCAACAGGGCTAGCACCAGAAACAAGTGAAACTCATAGAAAACTTTCTATGATTTAAGTTTTCAGTCCTAATATCGACGTTGGACCTACAAATGTATTAGAAGGATGGCTAGCAGCTAGCAGCTGTAGTCAAATCTATAAAACGCTATTTTACACATTAAAAGGAAATAAAGGAACCTCTTTTAAGTTACCTCCGCCTACAACCATCTTGACTATTTAAAAAGGAACCAAACAAAATAGTTGCATGTAATTTCATTTGTTGCGAATATGGTAATTTTTATCTAACTAAGTACATTAACTATTACCCTATGGAGTTTGTGTCTACACCTTTTATTTAAGCCTAAGTACTGTCTTTTTTATGAAAGTTAATAAATAAATAAAAATAATAATAAAAAATGACTATGGCTGATTTTATTTAAAAGGGTAACAAAATCTTTTAAAATTCATATGAACAGAAACTACCACAGTACCTATTAATTTATTTATTAACTTCAGGGCTGTGTCCACACTAAGAAACGAACAGTGCCCAAATGGTTTTTAAAAATAACAGCCAGGTATCTAAACTAGGCCTATCCATACCCAGCAGTATGTTATTGAAACTGGCCATTAGTAATTTAACTATACGATCTACTACAGTCCAACCTACGTCTAAAAGAGAAAACAATACAAGTGCAACAATGTCTACCAACACATTCTGACAACAAACACTTAACAGACATACACACATTGTTAATATCTATCTACTATAATGCTCAATAAATACGTATATAAATAAATATTTTCAATATATCTGTCCTCAATAAATGAACAACTCAACTTAAAATAGTATTTCCTAATAACATTTCTAAGATATTTTAAAATTTCCAAGGTTAATTTAGAATTAAGTTAAATAATAATTAACTTAAAAACAAACAGTTGTATCTAATGCCACGGACAAGTGAATTTCGTAATATTATTTACGAAAAATTGCAGTTTATTTAACGAGCTTATGTGTAATTTGCGTAAATCACACCTTATAGTGGGATAAGTTCTTTCATAATTTAATCACAATAGTCTTTATAAAATACCTGTTACTGGAGCTTCCCACAAGATAGTTTAAATCTTAAATTCGCCAGGAAACACAGAAGCAGTCACAGAACTCTATATTATAAAGACGGACAGTCAGGAACTATACTATAGCATCTATTTCACTGCCTCCTATCTGCCCAAACCTGCCCACACCTGGACCTTGGACTCTTGGGATATACTTATACCTTTTAGCCTCCTTATACCTTAATCCTTAATGCGCATGCGTTAGTAGAGACAGAAAGGGTAGGACTATTCGACCATATTGGTACCAGTATAGTATCATATTATAGTGATTGAACAATGCGGTCACCGTCCACTATCGCTGGAGAATCTTCCAGAGGTCGGGCAGCTGGTGTTACTGCTTGTGGTACAATAAGCCCTTGGTGGCCTCAATAATTTCTTTGAAATGTTGAGTTGTTACCAATATCGAACCATATTCATTGAAGTATGCAGTCACTCACCATACAATCCAGCCTGTTCCCTGCCCACTGTGAGAGTCTACCTGCGCGCGGACAGCAGCAGTTGGCTATTGTCCAATGAACCTATGGCGACTTCCACCACTCGCCAAGAGATGGCGGCACACGATCCTGAATCGCGCTATCGAAGTTTTCTACATCGCTGGCATATAAACACAACCACGACGTGACGTAATCGGAGCACGGCCGCACCACAGGCATGACCACCTAGCCTAGATTTCCCCGTGCCGAGAGTATGTGGGAGGTGTAAGGCCTAATTTAGACGGTGACTAACTAATCAAGTGACGGACAATGAGCCCATCATGCTGTAACGCGGTAACACTTCAGTAGTAGTCAGAGATCGGTCACCAAGCGGCGGCCACTCACCGTACAGTCCGGCGTGCACGCTACCCGCGGTGAACGTCTGGCGTCGCTCGGGCAGCGGGTGCGCGCGCTCGTGCGCCGGCGGGTGCGCGCCCTTGCCGGGCACCACGATGTGGTCCTTCTCGTTCTCCGACTCTTTGGCGCAGTTCTGCATCGCGCTGGAATTGGTACAGTGAGTGTGTGTTAGTCAGTAGCTCATTAATGACCCACTGGCGGGTCCGGTCTAACGAGAGGGATGTAGGCCGCCGTCCACCACGCACCACTACTGCGGGTCGGTGGACTTCACATACCTTTGAGAAATTTTTTTGTGAACTCTCAGGCATGCAGGTTTCCTCACGATGTTTCCTTCACTGTAATAGCGGGTGATATTTAATGTTATAAAGCGCACATAACTTTGTGTACAAAGTCATTGGTGCGTGCCACTGGGATTCAAACCCGGACCCCCTATTCGAGGTCGAATTCTAAGCCACTAGACTATCACCAGTGTGTGCTTATTTCATCTTATGTGGTATTCAAACAGGGGTATAACGCAGTGTGAAGTTAATGTTTAGTGACATGTTGAACTACTGGCGTGGGCGAAAAATTGTCGATTTGCCTTACATTTTTTAATGATATGCAACGAAAAATTGTCAATCCTTACATTTTTTAATGATATGCAACGAAAAATTGTCGATCCTTACATTTTTTAATGATACCTACGTATAGCAGCGTTAGAGCTCCTGGTTCGTAAACATCTGGCCGTACTTCACGCAAATTTCTAAATTATGTATGTATCTAAATGTCACAATAAATATTTATCAATGGAGGAGCACATCGTGAAGGAATTGGCATGCCAAAAAATTCTCCATAATATTGACAAAGGCATGTGTCCATGTTTGGACTTTTTCCGCTTCCTTTAAAATATCTCCGGTATCCAACATATGAACAGCAACGAAGTGACAGTGGAATTAATATATTTTAACTTGATTTTTGTGTCGTTGATACGAGGCCCAATCTTCAACGTGAAGGATTGTGAGTGACGGCTACTCACTGGTATATAGTAGAGTGCATGCTCTGAGCGATGTTGGAGTCGTCCGAATGCATCCACAGCTCCCCCGCTCCGGTCACAGTCTGCCTTCCGACCTCCATGTAAAAGAAGCATTCCGAGTCTCCGCATCTGAAACGAAATTTACATTTAAGCAACCGTTTTAGCTATAATCGTTGAATAAGCGGCTACTAGAGTGGGCGAACGTAGAGTGGGACACATTACATCACGGTGGCGCTACGACCTACTTGGGGCGGCAGGAAGCAACTGGATGAGGAGAGCCGAATCGTCTGTCGTTTAACCATTGATATTTTTTACACGCTTTATATTAGCTTCACCTGTATGTTTGTTTGTAAACGACTCCTTTGGGCGCGATTTTGACCCACTTTAAACGACAACATTTCGTTCAAACTTTGTAGATTTATCGAGGGCCGATAACAATACACTAATTTGATAATTACATCTGCATATATACAAACGGTCCGAAGTTACCATTCGAACCGCGGTCCCCAGGCAGAGACATCGCCTGGCGGGAGATCTCCCCTGCCCCTCCAAACGACCTTTGACAAGCATCCAAAGTTTGTATTAACCACCTCTAATTTTAAGAAATATTTAGATTACACTTATAGTTTTCAGACCATTCAATCAAATACATTGTTGTTTTACTCGTATCTAGTAAATTTTTATCTAGTAATAATTTTTATTTAGTATTTAGCTTAGATCGATATACCTACGGATAGAACAATATTCATGAGCTATAATTACAAATGTTTGCCTTGTGTTCTTTTATATAAAAACAATATATTTGCGAGTTAAGTTTTCCTCCTACGGCTGGTGCAAAAAATGAAGTGGACATTCGTAGACTTCCACTTGTTTATTATTGGCCAACTGATTCATCGCGTACCGGTACATTGATGAGTCAGTTGTTTTTAACCGTGGGGGCTTTTTATTCCGGCTGTCTGATGATAAATATGTTATCTAACGTAACGATATCCGCGAAAATTGTTCGCGTTTGAGCTATGGGTGTAGGGTTGCCACTTTTGCATGCCAGTTGCCAGCAACTGATGTTTAGTGTTCACTCACTGCAGCCCATGGACACCCATATCCAACCCAGAATAGAGAAGAAATCTTATCTGAGGTTTTATGCGGTTGCTTTGCTTTGCTACGTACGAGGAATAAGATGTTCACATCAAATAAAGGAGTCTCCGACAACCACACTTCCCCAACCGAAACACAAGACATACGAACATGCTGCTTTTCGATGGCTTAAGAGACTGGCGGTAACTACATCCTCGGGCGAGCGTCCTGTTTGTTGTTTCATTCATGTTCAGTAAGCCCACCAAGAACAATCCACTTATTAACAATTTGCTTATTATTCAGGCAAGCACAAACTAAATTTGGTAATTAAGTACTTAGAAAACGACTAATGTTCAAGTTTTACAAGCGTGGCAATGGCAACCCTAATCAAAACATCTTTTTGTGTACTCGAGTATATTGTTTGTCATTTGAGATTATGTTCGGACTCGTCGGCTATATCTATTGATATTGATAAGTTTAATGTTTCATAATGTTGTTTGTTAATAGCATTGTACATTTTTATGTTTCCGAATAAATGGGGCCCAAACCGAAGTATATTATTGAGCTATAGTATAAATTATTACAACTTCAACAACCAAATATTTAGTAACTTAAAATCTTGATTTTTTTAAAGTGCGACTTTGCAAAAATAATTACATTTTAAAATAAATTTAATCTACTTAAGAATAAATCCACCCAGGAATAGTCCACCAACCCGTATTAGGCCAGCGTGCTACAGACAAGGAATAAACCTCTAAAATCTAAATCAAACAAAAGTCCTTTTCATGGAAATTTTATTAGACTGCAGTATTAGACTATTTGTTGATCTGCGACCTTGTATGCTTCTCGTAAAGTCAAAAAAAATCCTATTCGGTAACCTTTGGCAATCTCTGGTGGCACGGCGTTACGAATCGTTCAACAAGCCAACAAATAAACAACTTAACACCGTTCCGAGTAAACCCTCGTGGCATTGTTTACCGCTGCAGTTTCTAGGAAAATGTCGACGTGTTACCTTTGCAACTTTCTATGAGGATAAATGCATTGCAAATCGCCAAGTACCTACTCGAAATTGGACTTAAATTTTTATTTATTGAATTTTGAATTTGACACGTAACGGTATGTACGCATGTCGCATATGTCATGTTTGTGTGTCCAAGTCAAACTACTCAAACTTACGGCAATGTGCTAAGCATGTTTTTTGATGAATTTTATGTGTATCTAAAGCATTGTATTTCAAATATTTCTGCATTCTTCTCCATATAAACTTGTATTGTGGTAAATTTCAAACAGCTCCGTTCGCGTAGTGTGCTGTAAACTGTGCCCAAAATTAATGTAGCCTATAATAGTCGGCATAAGTAGTGAGAACAATTTTTATTGGTTGATATTATTGCCCTGCGTTCCACGCGATTGGTTTGTCAGTCGTCAGTTCGTCAGTGGTTCGTCGTGTATTGGTTTAATGCGTTTTTTCGGTTGCTATTCATTGGCTGAAAGTGTATAATATCTCTACCACCAATTAAATTATCTGTGCTCGCGACTCATGACGGTAACAATACTCGCATACACATATTTTTAATAAAGCTTCTGTGCGGATATGCGGTTAGAAACCAGAAAAAAATTATATTTTTGTCCTGGTTCTTATTTTGTGGTTTTACTAATTAGTAATATTAACTTTACATTTCCGACTATGTCTCTTCAAAGAATTATAACAATAACAAGGAAAATATTAATTTATTCTTCTAACTCTATTAAATTCGACCACAGGATTTCGCAAACATTGTAATACAATATCGTCCTGTGGTCGAATTTAATATAATTAATATATTATTATTGAAATTCCTATCGTCTGTTAAGTAAATGAAGTCCACCACCCTGCGTAACACCATGGTGGTGGACTAAGGCCTACATCCTTCGCATTGTGAGGGTAGACCCAACCCTGCAGTGGGTAACATTTCTTTCAGCACAATGATATTGTTTAAATTATCGCTGTCACTTGTCTTTGTTCTATTTTGGAATTTATCGGTAGCTGAAGTTTAACTTAGAAAGACCATAAATGAGGTAGACGTACCCGGTATTTGCGAAACTGAACGCATATTAGCTCATTCCATCAGACTCTCTGCATAATACCGGTAACTTAGCTAGATACCAGTGGCGTGCATTGGAGGTAGCCACTGAAGATCTAGCTAGTCATAGGTACATCTAAATTTACATTTGACCTATAATAACGATCGGTAGTGATGTTCTTGTCAAATAATAATATGTAAAGCGAGGCTAGAAGGCAGAGGCTAGGGTAAAGGTTGGCACTGCCTACCTTTTCGCCTATGGTATTGCACGCGCCTGCTACACACAACGGATTCGGACCTTGAAATTTTATTATTTCCGTTCTATTTACTTCCTATTTCCCTACCTACCGCAAAGACCTACCGCGTCTCCACCAATCCGCATTGGAACAGCGCGAAGTAGTATGTATCGACGCGCCGAGGCCCTTCTTCTGCACGTTCACTTGCCACACGCGGTGGACTGAGGCCTTCATCCTACCGCTCCCCCAATCCACGTAGAAGCAGCGTCCACCACGGTGCTTATGCTATGGGCCTACCTCTGTTGTGGGAAGCCCGGATGAGTGATGAGTTGAGCGGGCCAATAATGGTTTTTGTGACGAGGGAAACCTTCGTAGATACCCGAGAGGCGTGGGAGCGATTTCGAGTTACGCGGGATTCTTACCAACAAAACCCCCTCGGTTGTCTCCCTCAGCGCATGTGGAGGGCTCGTCCCGCGGGAAACTCCGTAGTATCCCCTACGTCTCCGAGAGGCGTGGGAGCGATTTCGAGTTACGCGGGATTCTTACCAACCAAAACCCCCTCGGATGTCTTCCTCTGCGTATGTGGAGGGCTCGTCCCGCGGGAAACTTCGTAGTATCCCCTACGTCTCCGAGCGGCGTCGGAGCGATTTCGAGTTACGTGGGATTCTTACCAACAAAACCCCCTCGGATGTCTTCCTCTGCGTATGTGGAGGGCTCGTCCCGCGGGAAACTCCGTAGTAGCCCCTACGTCTCCGAGAGGCGTGGGAGCGATTTCGAGTTACGTGGGATTCTTACCAACCAAAACCCCCTCGGTGGCCTTCTTCTGCGCACGTGGAGGGCTCGTCCCGCGGGAAACTCCGTAGTAGCCCCTACGTCTCCGAGAGGCGTGGGAGCGATTTCGAGTTACGTGGGATTCTTACCAACCAAAACCCCCTCGGTGGCCTTCCTCTGCGCATGTGGAGGGCTCGTCCCGCGGGAAACACCGTAGTAGCCCCTACGTCTCCGATGAGAGGCGAAGCCCTACCTCCTGATGTTCTTGAGCGAGTACTCGACGCGCTCCGGGATGCCGAGGTCGCTGATCACGTGGTTGTGGCTCTTGATCTTGACCAGCGCGAGCGTCTTGTCCGTCAGGCACAGGTTGTACAGCCCCTGGATGTTCTTCGACGCGCCGAGGCCCTTCTTCTGCACGTTCACTTGCCACACGTGCTCTGGAATACGAGTCACAGATGTGTTAGAATGAGCACCTACTACTTTTACTCCTATCCTCGTCTAGGTATGGGAAAAGGCAAAGAGGAGCTCAGGGCCCTGATTCTGTATGACCATTCGCACTCGTATCGCGGCAATGTCGTTACCCGTGATAAAAAGTCAAAAAAGGCTTACAAGTCAAATATCGTGGCAATCTATAGAATTAAGGTTTCTTGTGACGAGTTCATGAAATGACGCACGGTTTGATGTCGCACGATATCGGCACGAAATCTTTTAGGACTTACAGAATCAGGGCCCAAGTAAAAAGATGGGAGGACGATTTACCAAAAGAAATCGGGGAGGCCTATGTCGATAGACAACCTGACCAACAAAGTGGCTGCTAAAAATCTATTATACTTTAAGACATGTCAGTAACCCATTAATGATCCACTACAGGGTCGGGTCTCATCTCACAATGAGAAGGATGTAGGCCGCCGTCCACCATGCTAACTTAGTGCGGGTTGGTGGACTTCACATGCCTTTGAGAACATTTTTTTTCTAAACTCTCAGGCATGCAGGTCTTGCAGGTTGCCTCACGATGTTTTCCTTCACCGTAACAGCTGGTGCTATTTATTTTTATAAAGCGCACATAACTTTTTTTACAAAGTCATTGGTGCGTATCACTGGGATTCGAAGCCGGACCCCTCGATTCGAGGTCGAATCCTAAGCCACTGGGCTATCATCATCGCCATACTTTAAGACATTTTCAACTAGTTGTATTATAACGCTGAATAAAGGCTTTTATAACTATTATTTACTTGCTGCCCCGGCATACTTCGTTCTGCCAAATAAGGAAAATTTGTGTTCGGATTTCTGTAGGTAGGTATATAATTAGTAATAATTACAGCTGTGAACATTGAACACTGATTCTTATGCAGCAGCGACTGGCTTACTTAAAACACCAATAAGGTAACTAGGTATTATTTCGAGAAACACAGTGTCTACAAAATATACGTTCCTGTGGATTAAAGAAATTAAGAAACTAGTGTCGATAATATTTTGAAGCCTAAAATCAGATAAGTAAGTACAATGTTATTATATTTATCTTATCCAAGCCAAATGTTTTGATGTACGACATAAAAAGTACGACTAAGAATCATAAATAGTTTACAATTCGATAAAAAAATATATAAAGTTCACTACCATAGATAATAATCGTCGCCCTTCGGTCAGAAAAACAACATTACACCAACAAACATTATTCACACAGTAACGCCATAGATGATGTGCGCGGGAATGTCCCTTAAAGCATTCGGGGCTTCCCCAGGACCTAATCGACAGCTGGTACTAAAGAACTGTTTGCTTATCACTCAGAATAAACCTAGATGTTAAAATCATGCTCGAACCACCGGGAAAACCACAAAAAAATTCAGACAAATAGTGGCCGCACAAACACGATTGAAGTGTATTACAAAATATGTAGATTTGATGAAATGTTACTTCCTACTACTACCTATTCCAAATAAGAAATTTTGTGCGGATGTTTCTGTGCACGTGTCTCCTTTTCGCGTGAACACGCTCTCCTGCAACCTCTGAGGTTTAGGTGGTCCATCGCTATGAGCATAAGAGCGGGCGGAGTCTTTGTGCATCTCTTACACGAGACGGGGTGAAGGAACGCCAGCTCCGTCTCATCAAGCTGCTGTGTGGCAGTTGGCTGTTGTGGTTGTGGAAAAATACGAAAGTGCCAGTGACCCCGATAAAAGTGTTGAGAGGAACACACACACACAGGGTTTGAGACAGTAGTGATCCACGAATGCATCGCTGACGCAGGCCTTGATCCGACAGTGGGTGAGAACCGAAAAAAAATGTTTCCATTCCATCACCCGCCAGCCAGGCATGCAGTTTGGTGTGCGGATATAACAAATAATAATTATCAATTCAACATGACTTAATCGTCAAACAATTCTCGAAAAATGTTTGCTAGCTCTTGAGCTATATATTAAATAAATGATCCATCATCATCTGACCTTTTTGCTACTTTTATAGTATACTTATTCCAGTGACTGACAAAAGATTCAATCACAAAATGAAGCCGTTAAAACTAAAATACAACATTGTTTACTTACTTATGTTTAACGTTAAACTTTTCCTTAGTTGCAAATAAACTAAGATTACGTTACTGGCGTAAAACATAATTAGCAAACCGAACGATAATATTAGGACTAATTTTATTGACGCAACAATTGGTTTTTCCGACAACCGATTAGCTTTTCCGTGTTTAATAACACGTTAATTCTTTAAGATAACAGTGATTTTTTTGTCTATTAACACAGCATGTCCGACACATTCTGATGCATAAAATTAGTTCTACTTGGTTGTTTATCGTGGTTTGCTGTTCTTTCAATATCATAAATGTTATGCTTAGATGCCTTAGATGTTATGTTAACTTTTTATTAGCTACGTCACACAAAACAATCTGAATTTTGTGAAATAGAGCGACAACATAGTGAAAAAGTAAGTTTATGCAAAAACGACTAAACGAATGAATTTGAATGATATTCTCTTCAAAACAATTAACTAATAGAGATTACTAAGGCGGTATAGCCATTTACTCGAAGGGTCTGGGTTCGATTCTTTGCGGTTTATTTGCAGGGAGTTGTGTGCGCTCTATAAATTTAAATATCACTTTCTCTAACGATGGAGGGAGACATCGTGAGGAGTGCCTCCAAGTTCACAAAAAAATATTCCGAGGGCCTGTGAAGTCCATCAACCAGCATTAGGCTAGCGTGGTAGACGGTGCTGCATCCTTCTAATTGCGAGAGATCTAACCCTACAGTGGGTCTTTAATGGGTTTCAGGTAGACTATTTTACCACACAAGACGCTTCATCTTTCTCTGAATTTGGTTTCCAAATTACTCGTAACTACCCGTGGGAATTAACGATTTCGCGGCCAAAAGTTTATTACAATAACTATTACAATAACAATCGCGGCCGCAATAATCGACATTGGAACGGCTGACCTATATACTAGTATACACAACACATGCGGATTACATTAGTGCAGCAACAGCCGGCGACAATGTTGCAGTTAATTGCATACCTACTGATGTAAACAACGTTATGCTGACTAGCTGCATCCCTCGGTTTCACTCGTACTAACTAAAGTATTATTGCATATGGCTAATATAATAGTGGCAAAAGTTAATATAAAATCAAATTTTGATTATATGATGTTAATATAAAATCAATTCTGTTGCTTGGAGTCCTCCATAACTATTATAAACCCGAAAGTTTATCGAAGACGAAAATACTAAAAATGAAAATTAAATTCGGATGACATTTTGGCGAGGCTTTGGTCCTGTGAAACACGGTTTTATAGCCCAAACTGAATTCCATTCCTCCTTTGCAATGGACACCTTATAGCCCCTGCAAGCCAAATGGAAGATGGCTAACTTTGCACCAATTTTAAAATAGATCGACAGGCATACAGACACAAATTCACAAAAACACTTTCTCTGCTTTTAATCACTTAAACACACAGACACCCGCCAGCCACAGTTTTGCTATAAACACAGATTAGCCGTGTGATTGGCATCTATTACAACAAACAACAAATCGATCCGTTCAATGTCCGAGTTGAGTACTAGGTATTTATACTGCGATGTGTTAATAGCGTTTTAGATATCGACTCTTTATTATGCCTGGTGTTTACATGTTCTTTGATAATAAGAATATAGTGAACGTCAGGCTCGTCTAAGATGTCTACTCTATGGACATCAACTTCCAAACTTAAAATTCACACACGGCCCCGCATCACGGAGCGTAGTGCGTAGTGCGCGTTTATATAGAAAACGAATCCACCCGCGTACATGCAGATATTTTCTGGGTGTTGGACTGTGCGTGTTTTCATACAAATGGAAATACTTACAAACTAAATATCACGCAAAACAGAAAATACCCGGTTCACATGGAAACCGCACGGAACTAAAATCAGAACCCATTTTATTTAACTAATCTGGAATCGATATTGATATATTCAGATAGATTTGGGATTCAATGAGCAACTGCAATTAGAGGCCGTGTCGATTTTTGATTGGATGCAGAGTGACTGCATTATCATGGGCATTTTGATAAGAGCTGACAATGACTCCCGAGTCAGTTTGCTACAGTTAGCAGACGACCTGTGCCGTGAGTTGCAGTTGCACTTTCTTGCAGTTTTGCAGTTGAAACGCAGTCCGTTTACACTCTAACTGGCACCAAGTCCAAAGACAAACAGACTTTTCCGAGACAGGCCTCATGGTTGAACATAAGTCCTTGTGTCTCGGTAAGAACAAAGGTGGTTGCCCCCATTATCACCTAGTTAGTGACGTCATAAACTGTCAATTTCAGAGCAGGCCTCATTGGGGACAGGTCAGTAACTCCAGTACAGTTAGGAGGTTAATTTAGCACATTTTCATACGTCACGTGTACTTAATGTACCCACCTATAACGGTCATTAACCCATTATTGACCCACTGCAGGGTCGGGTCTCCTCTCATAATGAGGGGGTTGTAGGCCTTAGTCCAACACGCTGACCTAATGCGGGTTGGCGGACTTCACATGCCTTTGAGAGCATTTTTTTTTCAAACTTTCTGGCATACAAGTTTCGTCACGATGTTTTCCTTCACCGTAACAGCAGGTGATACTAAATTTTACAAAGCACACATAACTTTTTTTACAAAGCCACTGGGATTCGAACCCGGACCCCTCGATCAAGAGGTCGAATCCTAAGCCACCGGTCTATCGCCACTTCGTCACCTAGTTAGTGACGTCATAAACTGTCAATTTCACACCAGGCCTCATTTTGGGCAGGTCATTAACTCCTGCACAGTTAGAGGCTTAATTTAGCACATTTTTAGACGTCACGTGTACTTAACGTGTAACCACATATAACTAACTATCACAGAACACGTCCGACGACTGGTGGCGAGATGAGTCACGCTCCAGATCCCATTCATAAGAGACCAGCTTCTCACTGCTATGGGACGGTGAGTCCGTCGCAGTA